>JAESUZ010005393.1:0-2943272 GCA_017311185.1 Proteles cristata cristata
TCACGCTGTCTCTCTCTCTCTCCTAGAAATAAATAAAACATTAAAAAAATATATAAAAAAATAAAAAATAAAAATAAACAAAGAAAACTCTCCTTTCCATAACACAATTTCTTTTTTTTTTTTAATATTTATTTATTTTTGAGAGAGAGAGACAGAGACAGACAGTGAGTGGGGAGGGGCAGAGAGAGAGAGAGGAGACAGAATCCAAAGCAGGCTCCAGGCTCTGAGCTGTCAGTACAGAGCCCAAATCAGGGCTCAAACCCATAAACTGTGAGATCATGACTTGAGCCGAAGTCTGACGCTTAAATGACTGAGCTACCCGGGCGCCACCATAAAGACACCATTTCAAAAACACATTGAAAGCATGCATTTGTTAATCAAAGATGATAAGCAATATATGTCTGGAATATACGAAGATCTCTTACTACTCAGTACTAACACCATCAACTCAGAACATAAATAAAAGATTTGAACAATTTATATAAGAAGATGTAAAAATGGATATTTAGTACATGAAAAGATACTCTATATTCTTAGTTACAAGGGAATTGCAATTTAGAAGCACAATGTGATATAACTACATAATTATATAATTAAAATTTTTAAAAATGATAATATCAAGTATTGGCACAAAAGCATCCTTATTTATATAACAGCTAGGTGATCAACAAATAAATGGGTAAATGATATGTATTATTATTTTGTGTGTATTATACAACAGACTATTACTCAGCAATAATTAGGAATGAACTCTTGCTATATACATTATGAATCAATCTCAAAAATAGTCTACTAAACAAATTCAGAAAAAAAAGAGTACATATCATATGAATCCATTTACAGGAAATTCTAGATAAAACAAACTAACCTATAGTTGCATAAAACAGATCAGTAGTTGCTTAGAACAAGAGATGGATGGAGGGAGAAACTACAAAGAGATTTGGGAACACCTTTGTGGGTGATGGAAATGTTTTGAATCTTGATTGTGGTTTCACTTTTGCACCTTCAAAACTTAGCAAGTAAAACACTTTAAATGGATGCAGTTAATTATAGACAATTTAAAGTTGTTTATAAAAATAACAAAGATTAGTGGAAAAGAAATAGTGGCTTAAAGGAAAATGGGAACCAGGCCGCCTGCATGGCTCAGTCGGTTAAGCGTCCAACATTGGGCTCAGGTCATGATCTCACTGTTCGTGGTTTCGAGGCCCGCATTGGGCTCTGTGCTGACCCCTAGATCAGAGCCTGGAGCCTGTCTTCAGATTCTGTATCTCCATCTCTTTCTGACCGTCCCCTGTTCGTGCTGTCTCTCTCTGACTCTCAAAAAAATAAATAAATAACACACACAAAATTTTTTTTAATTTAAAAAATTGGAAACTTTTACAGGCAAGCTTAGAAAAAAGTATACTATTTATTTTTTTATTTATTCATTCATTTATTTATTCATTTAAAGTTTATCTATTATTTTGAGAGATGCTGAGAGAGGATGCAAGCAGGGGAGGGGCAAAGAGATAGGAAAGAGAGGATCCGAAACAGGCTCCGGGCTCTGTGCTGAAGGCAGAGAGCCCTATGCAGGACTCCAACTCATCAACCATGAGATTATGACCTCAGCCAAAGTTGGATGCTTAACTGACCTAACCACCCAGGCACCCCAGTATACACATGATCAAATAAAATGACTTCTCCAAGAGACATTCAAACATAAATTACCTCATGATAACATCTAAAAGGGAAACAGAATGGAAATAAGAGTTCAGAAAGACAGAGGAAGGATGCTAATTAAGTATTCAACTCTTGAATAAAAACAACTCTTGTATGTTTTTAAAATGATTGTGGGACTGGAATTGCTAGGGGATTTGGATCTCATTGGATGCCTTTAGATGAGTAAAAAAGATAAAATGCAACTATCTAATTTTGAACAAAAGTATTTATATGACCTCTTTAAAAAGGATAAGGACGTACACAGGTTTTCAAATTTCATTAGGAAATATTGAGATGAAACAATTTGAAGGCCACTGTCTTGCCAGAAGGAAACGTATTCTATCTATAGACACCTTGCCACAATTGTTTTAGGCATTTTGTGGTGCTTAAGGAGGCAGTGTTATTATACATAAGTATATAGAAATTTATATTAAACAATTTACATTAATAGCACTTTTTGGAATCATGTATAAAATAAGAATCCCAAATTATTAATTAATAAATATAAATACTACAAGGCAAGAATCTTTGTCTGGTCCAGTGACATATTCCAAGCACCTAGTACTTCCAGCCATGAATTAGTTGCCTAATAAATATTTGCTAATAAATTGAATAGATGATATAAAATTTGACTCCTAGAAGGATTAAATGATTGATTGACATGGCTTACTACATGGGAATTTAAAATTTTATCTAGAAGATTGCCTGGTGAATAGTTTTCAAAACTAAAAAAAAAATTATAGGGTCAAAGTTGAAAAGCTTCCAGCCAGAATAGCATGATAAATATTGCCAATATTGGGACTGCATTATTAGTTCATTCAAATCTAAGGGGTGTTAGATTTCCTATGGTGCCAGAGAGCAGAAGCAACAGAAAACACAGCAGAAAATCACCATGTATCTAAAAGCTTGTGCTCAGATGTACCATACCACAACCTGTTCATATTCCATTGGTTAAAGCAAGTCACATGGCTAAACCCAAAACCATAGGTAGATAACAGTATATACATGTAAGAAAAATGAAGAAAGTGAATGATTGTGAACAATAGTATAATCTACAATATACCTGGTATTCAGGCCAATGGATCTCTAACATAAGCAATTAGTGGGTACTACCAATATTTGCCCAACTTTTCTAACTAATCCACCTGCCTTTGGATTCATCCACATTTTTAAAATCATTAACTTTTACAGGTTATAATCATGTCTTCTTGGCCTAGAAGTCATTCTGCTTTTTCGGACTGATTTAGTATGTCTCCTTTCTGATTCAGTATATGCTGATTTATGATCAGGGGATAATATTAAGTCTAAGATACTGAATGCTGTTAGTATTTCTCCTTTGTACCTGTAAGGTTGAATTTTAACTCAAATATAGCAGCAAAAATGTTGATAAAGGTCATATATAACTATTCAAAGCCAAATTTAGAATTAATAGTTATAGTACACACTTGAGACCTCCTATCTCCCTTCTCTATCCCTGAGTGCTTGTTCCCTGGTTTTTCTACTGGAAGGCTCTTTCCTTCAACTTCTAAGCCACACTTTAAATGCTATGTCTTGAGGTACTTGTTTCTTGAGAAATTGTCCATAATGTTTTAGGTAATTTATGTATGGCACTTAGCATTTCTCATCTTGTATTCCAAGAATTTTACCCATCTACCAAAATATCTTTGAATAAAGAAATATGCTTTTTAATTTTGTTCTATATAGTAATTGTCTTGTTTTATTCCCTAACAGAATATCTGTATTAGTACAGAGACTGAAGTTGTAGGTTCTGATGTTGAACTGTCAAGGCTCAAATCTCTACTCTTTCACTTCTAGGGTGTGATCTTAGAGTACTACACAGTACCTCAGTACTCTCCTCATGAAAATATACATAGTCCATAGCGTTGTTATAAGAATTAATATCACTTTTATAGGTAAATTTGCTTGAAACAGTCCTTGTTAGCATTTATTACTTTCTGTATATTCAATACTCAAATAATATTTAAATAAGTAAATAAGTCAAACTCAAAGTTAAAAATCTATTATGAAATTTTCAAATATAAAAAAATAGAATTATCTAATGGACAGCCATCTCCCAAACAACTTTCAAGATTTTGCCATACTGAATTAATATCTCCCACTCATTATTTGCATGAACTATTATAAAGCAAATACCAGACATCATTGTTTTCATTGAATACATTATTCAGTTATTTTTTAAAGAACTTTTACATGTTCATTTATTTAAAGAGAGAAAGAGAGAGAGAGAGAATCCCAAACAGGTTATACACTGTCAGCGCAGAGCCCAATGTGGGTCTCAATCTCATGAACTATGAGATTGTGACCTGAGCCAAAATCAAGAATCAGACACTTAATTGACTAAGGGCACCCTTAATTAAATACATTTTTAAAAAATCTAAGTCATAAAGTAATGATAAGTAAAAATAAAATAATCATTGTCTGAAAGGAAATTAAGAAATATTATCAAATCTCTTTTCTCTCAATTATATGATAATATTAGAGAAAATGTTTGCCTCAAGTATTTTCACAATTCACATTTCACATTGACACACTTAATACATGAGTAGAGTCACAAATCGCACAGCCTTTAAAAATAATCATAAGAAAATACGTTTAGTTGAAAAACTCATTTTCTTTAGCTTTAAACTGTGAATCCTATACATAAAAGTATAAAGTTATTTAGTAATTACTATATGTTTTTTAAATATATGCAGAGAAAACACAAGACAAATTCAGACACAAATATAGACATGGGCACAAATATGCATACATTCAAGTGTGCACACATGTGCATAGAATGATTTACTAAATTACAGCATCTTCAAAAGCAGGCACAATGCTTCTTTACATCTTAAACAGTACCAAATGTATTATTTTATTAAATTAATCAGGATGTTATGAATTGTATAATGCAGACATCAGATATCTCTCTACTCATAATATGCATTACATTAAGAGATCCTGCTTAATGATCTTTATCCATATTTAACATCAGATTGAAAGTAGTTATGGATGCTGATCAGTTGATACTTCTGTAATTTTATGTTCTTTCAACCAAAAATTATTTATCTGTGAAATCTTTTTCAAAGACTTTTAAAAATCTTATAGATTAAATTAATACTGTACTGTTCACTAAATGGCAGTAAAATGATATAATACACAATAATTGTGTGATATCTGGAATAATGTATGAAGCTAATGGGAATAGACATTTCCTAACAATATATTAGAATTTGAAGGCATTTTAAATTGTTTCCCTAAAATGTAATAAAATTAAATATTAAAATAAAAATATATATGAAGTGTGAAAATTATGGTGAATATACATGGTTTCTCCAAAGACTTATTGCTGGGTATTCAGTTCTGACCTAAATGCAATATTTTTAAAATTTAAGACCAAATATTTAGCAGTTAAAAATACTTAAAGAATACACAGAGAACCTAGCAGTTTGAAACATGAAGCTAGGAACCAGTGTACCTGAAAGAGTATCTAAAAATGATAAAGTAGAAAATAAATCATTAACTTTGTGGTTAATCAACTTACGTTTCCATAAGTCATCTGCTTTTTCTAAAGATTATACTTCTTTCATTGGTTGGCTAATGTATGTTTCTTAAATCAACACAGGACCAGGAGTTCTATTTATTTTGTGCAAGAAATCGGCCTACTCACTTATGGCTGATAGCTCAGTAAATACTGTATCTTGAGACACGGTGTATCCAGAATTCACCCTACATTTTCCTCCTTCCTGAGAAACTGAGGTGAATGGTAGACATATAAATTTGATTGAACAGTGAATATCAATTCTTTCTAGCTACATAGGAAAACAAGTCTATGCAATTGATCACTTAGTAAAACTCTTTTAATCTACTCTGAAGTTAACCACCATCATCAAAATGTTCTGTGGAGACTATGTAAGTATAATGGCTATTTCTATAATACTTCTCAAGTCTCTTAGGATTTGAGCCTTATTTATAAAATTTCATGTGTGTTTCTTGACATTTTCATCAGAGAATATTGGTGTTCTAATTTACTTTTCATTTAATTTTAATTAGTGGATGCTCAATATAACTATTAAATGAAGTTAATGTTATTAAATCTCAATCCTATTCTAATTTTGAAGTAATTGTTCCATAAGGCAATTTAGTTGCCCTTGTTTCATAAGTAACCTAACTTAGAATTCTCACTGAAGCCTAGACATTTTTCCTCAATATGTATTTCTATAAGAAACTAAAAATAAATGTGATCATTAATTTTATTTTAAATCTATGATCTCTTCAGAAAATAGTTTATTTTTTAATGACTGCTAAATTTAAGCAGTGTATATTGTTTTCTTGTTGGAATCATTTCGATCCAATTGCTCTACCAGTCCACAAACTTTTGAAGAGCCTACAAAAACCCTGAGTTACCTAAATATACATTTTTAAAAGAGAGCCATTTCACATGGTCTTAGAAATTATATATAATTGTGTTCTGTGTTGACATTTTTTAAATTTGTATTATAAAAATGGTTTTCAGGGAAGCCCTGTATTTTTTACTTCAATTTTTTTATGCAAGAAAAATCACAGCATAGTTATTTGACTAAACTTTGGCACAAAAATAATGTTATTTACTTATTTAGAAGGTATTAATTTCCAAGAAAATTCTATTTATTTTGTTTATCAAATTAAATACTGAATGAGGATATAAAAATGTGTCCACTTCCTGTCACTGTTGCCTTAGGAATCTTAATTTCATCATGAGATTTTAGGACCGCATTGGCAGTTGGGATTTATCATTAGAGTTTTATTAATTATGCAGCAGTTACATTTCACTATAGAGAAATGGGAGTCCTTAGATAATTTAGACCAGCATGGTAAATGATTTAATTTGTAAAAAGCTATTGTCACTTTCCACTCATTCAAGTATAATTATTTGGAAGTGGTATTATATTCTGTATGCTGTGTACAGTCTTATACACCGATTTATCAAAGAAACACTAAGAGAATATTTAAGTCATATTTCAAGGAATATTAAAAGTTATGATGATGACAAAGTTTTAAGGAAATTCAATGATTTGCCATGGTTCTGGAGCAAATAAAAATGTCAGCGATTAAAGAGCTGGATTGAGTAAACTTAAATATACATTTTAAGTATTTTTGAGCATTGAATGGTGTTTACATAATCAATATCATTTTATTTTAAGGCAATTATTTATTATTTTAAGATATATGGCCCAGGCATTAGAACTTGGTTTTTTTATAGACCAACAGCTGAGGTTAAGTTCATCTGCTTAATCTCTACTTTGGGTTGGGGGTTCTCAAGCAAAAGACAAGCTCTTCTATAGGCAATAAAGCAGAAGTTCTCAAATTATGGTGTGGATGAATATTAACTGGGTTACTTCTTAAAAACAGATTTTTAGGCCCTCCACTGAGTAATTTCTATTCAATATATGACATCTGAACTTATATGCTTGATATAAATATGTGACAATTTTTGAGGTAATTCATTAATGTCAATTAAAAAATAGAGAAAATATGGAGTGCCTGGGTGGCTCAGTTGGTCAAGCAGCTGACTTCAGCTTGGGTCATGATCTTGCAGTTTGTGGGTTTAAGTCCCGCATCAGGCTCTGTGCTGACAGCTCAGAGTCTGGAGCTTGCTTTGGATTCTGTGTCTCCCTCTCCCTCTGCTCCTCCCCCGCTCATGCTCTGCTTCTCTCTGTCTCTCAAAAAATAAATTAAAATGTTAAAAAAGTTTAAAGCTTTAAATAGATAAAATGTAAATATAAGTCAAGCAAGAGGTGAGAATCATAGAAAAGTAATTATATTTCTATAAGAAATAATCCTATGTAATCCTTTAAAATTACTTCCTAGAATTAAGGAGGTAGATAACCCTTAGTGATTAAAGTAGTTTAAGTGGGTTAGTCACATTAAGAGGGTGAATTTACCTTTAATGCAATAAGTGTATTTTACTTCTGTGCTTGACCATAAGGCTGTCTATTGAAAGCAGGATTTAATTAAATGATTGGGGCAAGTCTGGAGTTGTTTTATTAATTAGTCGATATAAATCACCTTTCAGGAAGATGTTATTATAATATCCTCCCTACATTAAGGGAAATTGCATGGTAGAGTACTAAAAATGCATGTATTTGCCAAAGTCAGGATCTAAACCCAGTCATCCCTATTTTATTATAATTTGAGATTTTATCCACTATAATATACTGCCCCTTCCAAACATATCGGCCTGATTCTTCTAGTAAAATTGTTGGCTGTTTTTGTCCAATTTTGTCATCAACTAATTCCCCTTTTTACACAGTAGCATTTTATTTACTATAGATTGATTTATCTGATTATACTCTGCCTTTTTGACTCAAAGTAAACTTTAATCTTTATTCCTTTTTCAATCCTCTTGACAACTTTTTTATTTCTCCATATTTATTGGTTGATAGAAAAATATTAATTTTAGGAGTAGTAGAAGAAATATAATATATTTCTATCATAGTCCGTATCTGAATTAACATTATGTATTATAACTTAAGTTGAAAAACAATTATTAAAATTATCTGAATCTCTATCATACATCAGGAGTTTTACATAACTTGTCTAGTTTAGTAGCCCACATAAAATATTTTTATAAGAATACCATTTAACATGCAAAAATTTTTAAATTCTTGGAGACATCAGATATTATGTTCAGTGTTTCTATATTATTTTTAGGCTTTACAATCCTCAAGGAGTATATCCCAATTTTCTACATGAATATACTAAGGCTTAGAGAAGGTCAATACTTTCCTCTAGGTGAAAAACCAGAAATTGGCAATACCGGATCTTGTCTAACTCCAAAACCATTTCTCACACACACAAAAAAAGTAAAAATGCTTAAGTGTGATTATCCTACATAATTACTGATTTTATGTTACAAAGCAAAAAGTACATCCTTTGGGAACCCAATTAAGAGGTAGAAAATTAGCAGCAGTATTGTTACAAAGATGCTCTTACTCATGACTTTGTCCCTAGAAGGACTCACCAAGGAGCATCAAAGCCAAACAACAGCAATTTAGACAACGTCTAGTGTGGGCAACATGACAGTATACATTTTAGCCCAACTAATATGAAGCAAATGCATTGGCACTTAGCAGTGAATTAGATGTAATGCAAGAAGAGCACTTGGTAAATCAGAAACAAATTCGGGGCATTCTATCCAGGAGTGATTGCAAGCTGAGAAGATCTCCCGTGGGAGCAGGAGCTGTTGATTAGGCAAGATTATTTTTAAAGCAGGCTTTTCCTATTGAAGGATATTCCTGAGAGAAAAGCTTCCCTCCAAGAAATCTGACTTTGATTATTTATCTGCAATATGACTTGCTGAACAAATATTAATAAAAGGTTATTCATACTTTAGATTGCTTTTTACTATCACAAGACTACATTGTCTGAACTTTACACACTTTGATTCAACAAAAGTTATGAATCACACTAGTTATGCTTCAACTTTTACTGAAGCCTCTGTTGAAGTAATATGTATTGGAGTGAAAAAATTAAATGTAGTAACTCTCCTTGAAGTGATATATAAGCATGCTGTTAAAATTTTTAAGTCCCCTTATAAAAGCTACAGATTGCTTTTGAATATAAGGGCTGGGCAAATACAACTGTAGAATAGTAATGAAACAGAAAGCAGAGACAGGTTTACCCCATAGGATCAAAAGATTGAGAACAATTGCCTTAATCTTTCTGCATCTCAGTTTTTCTACCTGTGAAATGGATGTGATAATAGCACCTATATTGTAAGAATTTCTTGAGAATTAAGGGGCAGATAAACCACTACGAAGACTTGAAACATAAACAGCACCCCAAAAAGGTGCACTATTGTTAGTGTTTATGTAGCAACAGTTCCAACATTTTAACCTTACTCTAACTCAAAAGCCCTACCCTTCAGAAGCCCAATTCACTACTTCTAGAGATGAAGTAAAGATTGTTACCAAATTAAGTTTACATATACACACGTATTATACGTGCAATCATTCACATGTATATAAACACAAACACACAGGGGTGGCTGGGTGGCTCAGTCAGTTAAAGCGTCTGACTTTGGCTCGGGTCATGATCTCACAGTTCATGAGTTTGAGTCCCGCATCAGGCTCTGCGCTGACAGCTTAGAGCCTGGAGCCTGCTTCAGATTCTGTTGTCTCCCTCTCTCTCTCTCTGCTCCTCACCCAATTACACTGTGTGTGTCTCTCTCTCTCAAAAATAAAAAAAAGATTTTTTTAAAAGTAAAAACAAAATAAACACAAACACACATACACACACATATACACATACACACATATATGTATGCAATCATTTATACAATTTTTTAACAAATTTGAATAACATCAAATGGAACTATATAGCCTCTTAAACTCAGCATATTCTTTATATTTTTAAATGGCTTCTACCATGGTAAAGAATTTTATAATCCAATTTCCCTCAACAGTTACTAGTAAATTTTTTTTTTATGGAAAAATTCTTCAAAAGTGCACTGCATTCATTATATTCAATCCCTCTCCTCCAATTTTCTCTGAATCTACTTTTTTTTAAGTTTATTAATTTTGAGAGAGAGAGAGAGGGCACACACGTGTTCGAAAGCGGGGAGAGGCCAGAGAGAGAGAGAGAGAGAGAGAGAATCCTAAGTAGGCTCCACAGTCAGCATGGAGCCCTAGGCAGTGGTCAATCCCACTATCCACGAGATCATCACGACCTGAGCTGAAATCAAGAATCAGGTGTTTAACTGACTGAGACCCTCTCTGCATCCACTTTAACTGCGTTTTCACCCACTTCACCTAAACTGTCTATGAATATAAGCAGTGATCTCCGTGTCCCTGAATCCCATGCCAGTTACCATCCTCATCTTACTAGATATGTGTTGTTTGACAGTCTCCTTTGCCAGGAATACCTCAGGGTTCAATTCTTCAAACTTTTCTTTTTCCTATTTATAGTCACTCCTTTGTCCATTACATCCAAAATAATGAATATAACGTGCAAACTGCAATGTATATACAGAGTCTTCTCTGAATTTATATCTCAACCCAGCATCTATACTAGAATCTCAGAATCATAACCAAGTGTCTGCTCAGTGAGTGGAAACTACATTGACCTAACACCTCAGGCCAAATAAAAAAAAAAGAAAAAGAAAAAGAAGAAGAAAAGAAAAAAGTTAAAATAAACTTATTTTGGACTCTTCTCTTTACCTCATACCTTAAAATTAACCTATTAACAGGGTTGCCTGGGTGGCTCAGTCAGTAGTTAAACATCTGACTTCAGCTCAGGTCATGATCTTGTGGTCCATGAGTTCGAGCTCCATGCCAGGCCCTGTGCTGACAGCTCAGAGCCTGGAGCCTGCTTCAGATTCTGTGTCTCCCTCTCTCTGCTCCTCCCCTGATCATGCTCTGTCTCTGTCTCTCTGTCTCTCTCTCTCTCTCAAACATAAATAAACATTAAATTTTTTTTTTAAAAAAAAGAGCAGGGGCAGGGGTAACCTGGACACTCAGTTGGTTGAGCATCTCCAGTCTTGGTTTTCAACTCAGGTCATGATCTCACAGCCTGTGAGCTTAAGCCCCGCATTGAGCTCTATACTGACAGCATAGAGACCTCTTGAGATTCTCTCTCTGCCCCTCCTCTGCTCTCTTGCTGTCTCTTAAAATAAACAAACATTTTTTTAAAAGACTGTGAGAAAAATTTTTGTCCAGGTTTACAATATTTTAAAGTATTTATTATAATGGCAAGTACAACATTAAAACTTAAATTGGTAGAGTCATTTCTATTTGCAAAAGTGCTTACAGTATACAGATCATAGCGCCTGTGAAAGATAGGATACTGCTCTGACATTCCTCTCTAGATTTGTTGATTTCTCTTAAATGCCAGAGTGTCCACATGATTAAAGATATTCAGAAAGTTATTTTGAATTCTATTTCTGCTATTAACATCAATACAGTGTACTCATTAAAATAAACATTAGATTAAACCCAAAACCTTCTTCAAGTTTAAACAACACTAAGAGTTGTAGAAACTACAGCAGAAAAAATATGGTTAACTACTTTTTTAGCTTTTGTAATTAATCAACCTATTTAACAAACACCACAGAGAAAAATAGTCATCAGATTATCACAAATCACTTTTAAAAACTATACTTCTTTTGTTAAATCAAAGATTAAAGTCTTGAGAAATTATGTTTGAGGAATAAGGTTCATAGTTACTTTAGTGAGTCATGTATTTCTGGGACGAGGTGGAATGGAAAAAGCAAATAGAAAGACACCATTTAGAGGGCACTGCTTTCTGATTTGTCCTTTTATCATACCACGTCCGAGACCAACACCCAGCCCTCTATCTACCACACATTTCTTCTATCAGCAGAAACTCCCTGGAATCAGGAATAGCCTGGCTTGATTCACCAATAAAAGAATGGATTGAGGGATTTTTTTTTTAAGTGTTTCAGAGTTCATGCTATCAAGCTTCCTGACTTAGCCTCTTTTGAAAGGTCTCCAAAGATTCTTTAAACTCTGCTTATAACCTGTGGACATGCTTTTCTCATTCAAAGAATTAAAAACATGTCTCCTAAAACCCATTTTCTTTGCCAACATCCCACCTTATCACAACACATAATTACAAATATATTCTTTTTCCATCACTCTTCTATTCATTCCTTCTTCAGACATTCTGGTAATTATGCTACAAGGAATGAGAGGAAAAATGTTAACAGTATAATAAGGTATCATGTACGAAATACAAAAATAATCATAGGCTATTTGTACATAAGATATATTTTATGTATTATTATGGATAAAGTGGGAATCAGCTTTATTCAGGCTGCTTTGTATTCACTTTTCCTTCTTATTTTGTGGCAATTTATAATAAATCAACAAGATGTCTTATTGTATTTTATCATCCTATTTCTTAATTGCAACATTCGTGCTATTTTATTTTTAAATGAGCCGGAATTGAAGGCATTGTAGAAACACTTTTTCAAGTTAAAAAGCAACCACTTTAACCCCAGTAGACACATTGTTCTAAGTAATGTATATTAGTAATGATTTTAAAAATATACGAACAATGGTATTTTATAGTTGGATGATTCTTGTGGTGTAGTCGTCCGACAATAGTTATCTTCTTGAATTATTGTTCAATTCTTTCGAGATGTTGAATATATGTACACATTCTTCTAGGCTGTCATTTAGCTGTCAGTCTCAAAATATCTGTTTTAAAGGGTAAGCAAGAAGCCAGACAAAGGTGCTATAAAATAGAGAGGCATTAGTACCTGGGGGAACACACACCCTCTGTGTATCTTGCATCACCTGTTGTGCTGACTGCTGCGTGTTTAATCAAGCTTGTAGCTCATACATAAAAAAGTAAATATTTATAGTGAGTATAGTAGTACCTTCAAAGCAAAGAGGGTTAGACTTATGAACCCTCAAGAGAGGCGAATTATCAGTTTTGAAATGAGAATTGTTGGGCGCCTGGGTGGCTTAGCCGGCTAAGCGTCCAACTTTCACTTAGGTCATGATCTCGCGGTTCGTGGGTTTGAGCCCCGCGTCGGGCTCTGTGCTGACTGCCGGCTCAGAGCCCGGAGCCTGTTTCAGTCTGTGACTCCCTCTCTCTCTGACCCTCCCCTCCTCACGCTGTCTCTCTCTCTCTCTCCTAGAAATAAATAAAACATTTAAAAAAGAGAGAGAGAGAAATGAGAATTGTTTCGTGCGACCAAGGTCACAACTGAACCTATCACAGCTTAGTGTCCACTAGAGGCTCTTCGCTGTCTCGTTCCCCTACAGTTCTTATTTTGTTTCATCCTATATATTGTGAATAGTAGGGCGATGGTGTATGGATATGCCACTTCCTCCTTCAAGATATTTAATGTCTTCTAATTTTATGATTTAGTGGACTTGGTCTTTTTCTTATATACAATAATGATGTGGACTCATTGCAATGCATCAGAGATGGAAATAGTTTCAGAAAACGTTATTTAACGTATTTGCAGATGGAAGTATTAAATAATACTCCTTCTCAGTAACACAGGGTTATATATAACTCGTCTGCCAATAACAACCAAGAAACGGGTGAGTCAACTTCCATCTCAAATATGATGCTTCATGCCCTCCCTTAAAAAATTTTTTTAAAGATGCAGGAGTGCAGCTTTATGATCTAGATTGATTTCCTTTCATTTCCTTTCTTAATTCTCTTCATATATTTAGAGAGCATTCAAAAGGAAATTCACATAATCGAAAATCTGATGTAGAAACGTCTTATTAGAATAGGTATAATGTAGGGGCGCCTGGGTGGCTTAGTCGGTTGAGCGTCTGACTTTCGCTTAGGTCATGATCTCGCGGTTCGTGGGTTCGAGCCCCGCGTCGGGCTCTGTGCTGACTGCAAGCTCAGAGCCTGGAGCCTGTTTCAGAGTCTGTGACTCCGTCTCTCTCTGACCCTCCCCTGCTCACGCTGTCTCTCTCTCTCCTAGAAATAAATAAAACATTAAAAAAATTTTTTTTAAATAAAAAAAAAAAGAAAGGTATAATGTACTCCAGTGCATTAAATGGTCTACTGTACTTTTCCTTGCCCCAGTCCTGGAATTAACCACTTCCCCAAGGAGTCCTGATTCCCTTATTGAATAATACTTAAAAACCTATATCTGAATACTGGGTGTGCTCTTTGCTACAGGGGAATCACTGTTTATAACCTCTTTAAGATAACAGAGCAATGAAATACGTGAAAATGCTAACCTATATATCTGCACACATCTATATTTATTTCTGCACATATGTGTATCTATCCATCTATCTACCTACCTACCTCTGTGTGTGTGTGTGTATGTGTGTGTGTGTGCGTGTGTGTGTGTGTGTGTGTGTGTGTGTGTGTGTGTATCTCTGTCTGTCTCTCTGGCTATTCTCCATCTTCATATTGACAACTTCAATCTAACCCAGGATCAAAATTTTAGCATCTTCTATTACTTAGAATTTTTCACACAGTAAAAATCATAACTACCAATATCTAAATCATATGCTTATTTGTTGGACACTAGCACACATACAGCTTAAAATGTGCTAAGCCACAGCCCTGTGAGAAACAGCTTTGCCAACAACAAAGATGGGTTCTTTTCATCTTTTGCTTTGTGGTATGCAGTTAAATGCTATTTGCCAAAGTTACTTAGGACATATCCCTTCTCCCAAACCACTTTATGTGGTTACAAGATTCGTTTGTAATTCAGATTTGAATTACAGTCTGCATTCCTTGTTGGATTCCCTCTACATTATAGTTGATTTTGTTAAATTTAAACTGATGTGTGACAGAATATGCCTTTTGTGGTACATAGGTGCTCGAGTTCTGAGTCATATATCCAATACTATATTTCCTTATGGAAGACTTTTATCATCCAAATGTCCTCCATACTTCCCATTTATAGCCAACCATGTCCCTGGAAAATATTTATCTGTTTTCCATTCCTCTAGTGCAACTTTTCCAGATTGTCATATAAATAAATTCAAGACTATGAAACCTTATTAATATAGCTTCTTTTACTTCTTAGTAGAATGAATTTAACAACTTATCCAAGTTGTGGCATAAATTAATTGTTCTATCTTTTTTATTGCTAGAGTAGTCTGTTGAATGAATATTCCATAATGTGTTTATTCATTCCATTTGAAAGACATCTGGGTTATTTCCAGAATTTACCAATTACAAATAAAGCCTCTATAAAAACTCAAAGTTTTTGTGTGAAGGTAAGTTTCCATTTCTCTTATATCATGATCTAGGAGTGGGATTCCCAGGTTATATGGTAAGAGTATGTTTAACTTTATAATAAATTGCCACACTGTTTTCCAAAATGGCTGCACAATTTTGCATTCCACCGACAATGGTTTGCAGCAGTATCTCATTGTAGTTTTATTTTGTATTTTTAATGTATATTAATAGTTTTTCATATGCTTATTAGCTATACCTTCATTGGAAATATGTCTGTTTATAAAGCTTACCTATTTTTTAATTCAGGTTTGTTTGTTCATCTCTTTTTGTCCTTTATATATTTTGAACAAAAGGTTTTCACGAGAAATATGATTTAGAAATATTTTCTCTAATTCTGTGACTTGTCTTCTTATTCTTTGAACAGTGTTTTTCACATATCACAAGTTTTCAATTTTGACAAAGCCTCATTTATTTTTTCCTTTTTTTAGATATTTTTAACATTTTGTTTATTTTTGAGAGACAGAGTGTGAACAGGGAAGGAGCAGAAAGAGGGGAAGACACAGATTCCAAAGCAGGCTTCCGGCTCTTGACCTGTTAGCATGCGGTCCAATGTGGGCTCAAACCCAGGAACCGTGAGATCATGACCTGAACTGAGGTCGAAACACAACCAACTGAACCACCCAGGCACACCACCCCCACCCCCGCTCCATGTATTTGTTCTCTACAGATTATATTTCTGTTTTTATTTGTAAAATTTCTTTTACTAACCCAAGGTCAAGCAGATTTTCTCCTCTATTTTCTTCCAGATATTTTATACAATTACATTTCTATTTATGGCTACTATCAATTTGGGGTTAATTTTTGTGAAGGTGTGGTGTATAGGTCAAGCTTAAATTTTTTTTTCATGTGGACATCTGGATTTTATAGGATGATTCTTGGAAAACTATTCTTCCTCCATTGAATTATTTTACAACTTGGTCAAAAGGTGCTTGTCTATATTTATGCAGCTCTATTGTCAGATTCCGTATTCCTTCCCACTGATCTGTTTTTCTAGAACATTAGCCAATATCACACTATCATTATTACTGTGCTTCGTAACAATTCTTAAAATCAGCATTATTCTCCCAATTTTTTTTTCAATTTTATTTCAGTTGTTCTAGGTCCTTTGCGTTTCCATGGGTATTTTAGAATCTAATTGTTCAAATCTACATAAAATGCTGCTGAGACTTTTATTGGGATTGTGTTAAATCCACAGCCCAATTTGGAGAATTGACATCTTAAAAATATTAAGTTTTTCAGCCATGAATATATATATATTCACATATATATATTCACATATATATTCACATATACATTCACATATATATATTCACATATATATTCATATATATTCATATACATATCCATATCCATATTCATATACATATTCATATATACTCATATAGTCATACGCATATTCATATATATATTCATATATATGTTCTATATATTCCACTATATATTCATATATATATTCATATATATTCATATATATTCCTATATATGAATATATAATATATATTCCTATATATATTCTATATATATTCCTATATATTCATATATATTCATATATATATTCCTATATATTCTATGTATATTCATATATATTCATATATATTCATATATATATTCATATATATTCCATATATATTCCTATATATATTCATATATATTCCTATATATTATATATATATATATATATTCCTATATATTCTATATATATTCATATATATTCATATATATATTCATATAAATTCATATATATTCCTATATATTCTATATATATTCCTATATATTCATATATATTCATATATATTCATACATATTCCTATATATATTCATATATATTCATATACATTCCTATGTATATTCATATATATTCATATATATTCCTGTATATATTCATATATTCATATATATATTCATATATATTCATATATATATTCATATATATTCCATATATATATTCCTATATATATTCTATATATTCCTATATATATATTCCTATATATATTCATATATATTCCTATATATATTCCAGATATATTCATATATATATCCATATATATATTCATATATATATTCCTATATATATTCTATATTCATATATATTCATATATATATATTCCTATATTATTCATATATATTCCTATATATATATTCCTATATTCATATATATTCTATATATATTCTATATATATTCATATATTCATATATATATTCATATATATTATATATATTCATATATATTCATATATATTCCTATATATATATTCCTATATATATATTCCTATATATATTCATATATATTCCTATATATATTCCCAGATATATTCATATATATATCCATATATATATTCATATATATTCATATATATATTCCTATATTCATATATATTCATATATATATATTCCTATATATATTCATATATATTCCTATATATATTCATATATATTCCTGTATATATTCATATATATTCCTATATATTCTATATATATTCATATATATTCATATATATTCCTGTATATATTCATATATATTCATATACATATATTCATATATATTCATATATATTCCTGTATATATTCATATATATTCATATACATATATTCATATATATTCATATATATTCATATATATATTCATATATATTCCTGTATATATTCATATATATTCATATACATATATTCATATATATCATATATATATTCATATACATATATTCATATGTATTCATATACATATATTCATATATATATATTCATTAAGGTATGTCTTCTTTAATTATTATCAAGTGTGTTTTGTTTCTTGTGCTACAATATATATGCCTTTTTAAAAAGTTTAATTCTAGTATAGTTAATATACAGTATTCTATTAGTTTCAGGTGTACAATATGCTGCTTTAACAGTTCCATCTATTATTCAGTGTTCATCAAGATAAGTATACCCTTAATCCTCTTATCTATTTCACCCAACTCCTCACACACTGGTGACCATCAGTTTGTTCTCTATAGGCAAGAGTCTGTGTCTTGGTTTCTTCCTTTTTCTCTTTTTTTTTTTCCTTTGTTCATTTATTTTGTTTCTTGAGTTCCGTAAATAAATGAAACCATATGGCATTTGTCTTTCTCTGACTGGCTTATTTAGTTTAGGATTATATTTTCTAGATCCATCCATGTTGTTGCAAATGACAAAATTTCATTATTTTTTTCTTACCTTTATTTTTTTTAAGTTTTTATTTAAATTCTAGTTAGTTAACATATAGTGTAATATTGATTTCAGGAGTACAATTTAGTGATTCATCACTTACATATAACAGCCAGTGATCAACACAAGTGCTCTCCTTAATACCCAACACCCATTTAGCCCATCCCTCACCCACCTCCTATCAACCTTCAGTTTGTTCTCTATAGTTGAGAGTCCCTTATGGTTTGCTTCCCTCTCTCTTTTTTCTCCCCAGTTTCCCCTCTGTTCATCTGTTTTATTTCTTAAATTCCACATATGAGTGAAATCATATGAATTTAATCCTTTTTTATGGCCAAATAATGTTCCATTGTATATATATTACATCTTCTTTATCCATTCATCTATTGACAGACCCTTGGGCTACATCCATAGTCTGGCTATTTATTGTTAAATAAATAATGCTGTAATTAATATGTGGGTGCATTTGAATTAGTGTTTTCATATACTTTGGGTAAATACCCAGTGGTGTGATTACTGGATCATTTGATAATTCTATTTTTAATTTTTTAAGGAACCTTCATACTGTCTTCCACAGTGGTGGTACCAGTTTACTTTCCCACCAAAGTTGTATGAGGGTCCTTTTCTCCACATCCTAACCAACACAAGTTTCTTGTATTGTTGATTTTAAGCCATTCTGACAGGTGAGAGATGGTATCTCACTGTGGTTTTGATTTGTATTTCGCTGATGATGAGTGATGGTGAACACCTTTTCATATGTCTGTTGGCATTTGGGTTTGTTCTTTGGAGAAAGGTCTGTTCAGGTCTTCTGCCCATTTTTTAACTGGATTATTTGTTGTTTGGGGTGTTGAGTTGTATAAGTTCTTTAGATACTACCTTTTATCAGATATGTATTTGCAAATATTTTCTTCCATTCAGTCAGTTGTCTTTTAGTTTTGTTGGTTGTTTCCTTTGCTGTGCAGAAACTTTTTATTTTGATATAGTCCCATACTTTAATTTTGCTTTTGTTTCCCTTGTCTAAGGAGACATATCTAGAAAGATACTGTTATGGCCAATGTCAGAGAAATTACTGCCAATGCTCTCTTCTATGGTTTTTATGGTTTCAGGTATCATATTTAGGTCCTTAAACCATTTTGAGTTTATTTTTGTGTATGGTGTCTTGAAGTGGTCCAGTTTTATTTTTTCACCTGTATTTGCCTAGTTTTCCCAATACCATTTGTCAAAGAGGCTGTCTTCTCACCCACTGCATATCGTTACTTCTTTTGTCAAAGATTAATTGGCTATGGAATCATGGGTTTATTTCTGGGGCTTTTTTTTCTGTTCTATTGTTCAATGTATCTATTTTGTGCCAGTACCACACTGTTTTAATTACTATAGCTTTGTAAAATAACTTCAAATCTGAAATTGTGATACCTCTACAGCTTTGTTTTTCTTTCTTAAAGATTGCTTTGGGTATTTGGGGTGTTTTGTGGTTCCATACAAATTTTAGGATCATTTGTTCTACTTCCATGAAAAATGCTGTTGGTATTTTGATATGAATTGCATCAAATCTGTAGCTTGCTTTGAGTAGTATGGACATTATAATAGTATTTATTCCTCTCATCTATGAGCATGTAATGTCTTTCTATTTGCTTGTGTTGTCTTCAACTTCTTTCATCAATGTTTTATAATTTTCACAGTTCACATCATATTCAATGATGAAAACCTGAGAGTTTTTCCCCTAAGGTCAGAACAAAACAAGGATGTCCACACTCACTACTTTTATTCAACGTAGTACTGGAAGTCCTAGCCACAGCAATCAGACAAGTAAAAGGAAAGAAGGCTTTTACCTTGCTTACCAAATTGGTAAGGAAGAAGAAAATTATTGCAACTTGCAGATGACATGACACTATATATTGAAAACTTAACACTGTACCAAAAAATACTAGAACTGATAAATGAATTTAGGAAGGTTGCAAAATACAAAGTCAATGTACAGAAATCCATTGCATTTCTATACACAAATAATGAAACAGCACAAAGAGAAATTAAAATAATAATTTTAATAATACCCAGAAATAACCTTAATCAAGGAGGTGAAAGACCTTTATAATATATATGCCTTTTTTTTACTTTCTTATTGCATTTTCTATGATTTTCAGTAGGGTGTTGATGAAGTAATGAGAAAGAACATCCTTGCTTTGTTCCCAATATAGGATGAGTAGTGATGGAGGGCAAGTGGGTGGAGTGCATTATATTTCACCATTAAGTATAACGTTAGCTGCAAAATTTGTAGATGTCTTTAATCAAAAGAAATTGCTTTCTAGGGGCTCAGTTGGTTAAGTGTCCGACTTCAGCTTGGTTCATGATCTCACAGTTCATGGATTCAAGCCTCGCATCAGGTTCTGTGCTGACAGCTCAAGCCTGGAACCTACTTCAGGTTCTGTGTCTTCCTCTCTCTCTGCCCTGCCCCATTTGTACTCTCTCCTTCTCTCTCTCTCTCTCAAAAAAAATGAATAAACATAAAAAAATATTTAAAAAATAAAATAAGGAAGTTGCTTTCTAAAAAGTAATAATAAATTAAAATTTTTTTAAAAGTTGCTTTCTCTTTCAAATTTGCTGCGATTTTTAAATATTAATGAATGTTATACTAAATGAAAGCTTTTACAGTATGTTTTCATGATCATATGAGTTTTCTTCTTAGTTTATTAATATGATGATATACATTGATTCATTTTTGAATGTCAAATCAGCTTTGCATACATGCAATAAACCTCACTTGGTCATGCTATGTTATTCTTTTTATAAATTCTCTGCACTGGATTCTCTCTTATACTAGGTTGTGTATTTTTGCATCATTGTCCATAAGGATTACTACTCTGTAAGTTTTGTTTCTTATAATGTTGGAGTTTTTTGGTATTAGGGTACCTACGGCTCCATAAAAGAAGCTAGAAAATGTTACCTTCTGTTTACTAAAAGAGTTTCAGTAACATTGTTTACTATTTATTCCTTGAATGGTTGGTAGAAATCACCAGTAAAATTATGCCCCTGAAGTTCTGTTTGTTGTCTAACTATGAATTCAATCTCCTCAAAAGATACCAGGCATTTCATGTTATTTGTTTTCCTGAGTGACTTTTTATAGTTTTTGCCTGTTGAGGAATTCAAATTGTCATATTTATGGGCATAGAATTTTTCACAGCCTTCCTTTTGATAGTGATTTCCCCAGCTATTTTCATATTTATATTTTGTATCTTTTCTATTTTTCTTTGTTAGTCTGGCTAGAGTTGTATTGATTTTATTATTGTTCAAAAAATAAGCTTATGGTTTCATTTATTTTCTTTGTTTTTTCTTCTTGAATTTTATTTATTTCTAATCGTGTCTTTGTTACTACTTTCTGCTTGCTTTGCGTATAATTTTCTATTATTTTTAAAAATTTCTTTTGATGAAAGCTTAAAATTTGATTTGAGAACTTTGTTTTAACATATGTATTTAATGCTATAAATTTTTAAGTTCTGAAAAAAAAACTGAGCATTGTAGATGCCAAACTTGCATGATGAATATACATACTTAACTTTGTTTCTCCTGTCTTTGATCAGGGAAAAGTCCACATAGTCTGGAAAGCTGTTAAGATGTGTGATCATCTTCTGAATGATGCACAGTATAAATAATTTTAGATCAATAATATCTTAAAGCATTTATTATGAATTTACAGATTTCTAAGATACATAAGAAATGGGAAAATATCAAAAATATATATGTGGGTACCTAAATGACTGCAAGTTTTAATTTTACAACTCAATAAAGGTATTATTTCTAATTTCATATCAAAATGATTTTTGGAAATGATAGTGTCTCATGGAACTCTCATAAGAACAATTAAAATCTAGGTGGGATTATAGGCTGAAGTTAATGATGACAATGGAGAAGAGGTGGAGGAGGAATAAGATCAATAATAATGACTCTTGACTAGAATATATCCTATTAATCTTTATAACAACTCAAAAGCACAAAGTATCTATGACTGTAACTCCACAAAGGATAAATCTTGCTACATTTTCCAACAAGGGATAACGATTATTTGAAACCAAGCCAGCCTTACTCTAGTGAGAGCTATGTGTTCATCAACAAGAAAGTATCAGATGCTTCCTAGTTACATACTGGAATGATATATGTTTTAATTTTTCACTTACTTGATAAATGTATGTTTCTTTTCATGTCCCCTTCCTCTACTCAAGAATATGATAGATAATAGAGAATGAAGATGCATTAGATATAGAGATGGAGGTTTTAAATCAGGGGCATAAAGCATTGACTTCATGCAGTACCTAGGATAGTTAACACTCCACATTTGGTGGGGGACCTAACAACTTCTCTCTGGAGAGTCATCAAAAGACAAAGGATACAATGAAATCATTGCCATATCAGTATTCCTTTTACATGGACCCCATCAGCAATGGCATAGCAGGCCAATCAAAAAGAGAAGGTATGGATTTACTTGCTTGAAAATGAAAGATTGAAGGGACACCTCAGTC
Source organism: Proteles cristata cristata (assembly GCA_017311185.1). NCBI lineage: Eukaryota > Metazoa > Chordata > Mammalia > Carnivora > Hyaenidae > Proteles > Proteles cristata. Next base: position 23,127 of record JAESUZ010005393.1, read on the forward strand.
GGTCAATTGGTTAAGCATCCAACTTTGGCTCAGGTCATGATCTCATGGTTCATGAGTTCGAGTCCCATGCTGGGCTCTGTGCTGACAGCTCAGAGCCTAAAGCCTGCTTCAGATTCTATGATTCCCTCTCTCTCTGCCCCTCCCCTGCTCATGCTTTGTCTTTCTCTCTCTCAAAAATAAATAAACATTGAAAAAATTATTTTTAAATAAAAAATTGAATAATTCAACTTAATGTAAAATAAAAACAGGAGGGACAAGCTTTGTAATTGGTAGTCAAAATGGCTATTAATTGGTTTCACTTCTCATTATTAAATATCTCTTTGAGAATGAAATACAGACTGAGAAAGTCAATTAAGGAAAGTAATGGGGTGAAGCAGAACAAAGAATTTCAGTGAAAGATACGAAGCAATTTAAGCTTTAGAGTTTTTTTAAAATGAATATCTCTGATACATTGTTAATTTAACATTCTGATTATATAAATTAATACACTATTATATTATTCATCCTTTATTTAACAGGTATTTTTGGAAAACAGCCGAATAATTTTTCAGGTAGACAAATTAAGTTTGGGTTATTAATTAGAAACAAAAAATATATATGGCTTTTTAAAAAATTTTACACTGTCCTTTTAAACTCTTTAGGGTTGGTTTCTCATAGGTCCTGTCTTAGCTTAGCCAGGCTGCTATCAGAAAATGTAATAAATTGGGTACCTTAACCAATAGATATTTATGTGTCACAGTTCTAAAGACTAGGAAGTTCAAGATCAAGATGACAGCAGATTCAGTATCTGGTGAGAGCCCTCTTTCCTGGCTTGCAGAAGGCTATCTTCTCACTGAGTCTTCACATGGTAGAGAGAGACTCTGTTCTGGTCTCTTTTTCTTCCTATGAGGATACTTAATCTCATCATGGGGGCCCCATACTTATTGCCTTATCTAAATCTAATTACCTCTCAAAGCCTCTACCTCCAAATATCATTACATTGGGGATTAGTTTCATATGAATTTGGGAGAGACAGAATTTAGTTCATAGGTGATATCATGACTTTATTACTCTTACCTAATTAAATATTAATAAGTCATTTCTGCTCACAAAAATTAATAGAAATTAAAAAGTATCTATGTGCAAGGCAAAAATTTTGAACATTTCTTTGTAATTCAAGCTTCTCTCCCTCACTTGCTCCTGCCAGCTTTAAGCCAAAATCCTGCCTTAGTAAAAAAGGCTACACTGACTTTTACTTTTCTTTGGGTCAGTCCTTCACACCTGAGAGCAGTCTGACAGGCTTTCAGTACCTCCAGGATTAGAGATGGGTGAGTGTGTAGAAAAAATGTTCAGGAATATATTTGGTCTTATGTAACAAGTATTTTAGTCACATAGCACTCATACTCTTTGGCCATGGAGGATGTTTCTTTGGAACCACAGTAGATTTTTAGGAGATCTCTCATTGCCAGGAATCTTCTCCTGATTTATCAGTCTGCTCTTAGAGTTACTAACAGTCCTTCTAAAAGAAGATCTGGAGCCAGATCCTTGAAAATGACTTACTGACTAACTCTTCCTATTTTGTGTCTCTCAACTGGCCCATGATAAACACTCAAGACATCCTATGTCCTGCAAAACTCTGAGAGTGAAACAAACTCAGAAAGCACAATAAATTCTTGGAGTTCAGGGATTCATTGTGAAGCCACCCCTCCTCACTTAAAACAGCTAGTTACCCATGCAGTCTCACCTTCAGCCTTTCCCAGTGTGAATCCACTGTGTTCCCCAAACTCCATGAACATATATCAAGTTCTCTATGTGAGCTCCTTAATGATGATATTATCATCCAGCTTTCACCTCACTTCCCACGGCATGGCAGAAAGGCCTCACAGAACTTTTACCCAATCACTTCTACCCAAATAAATCCCATTTATAATTTTAAATTGAGCCTATTCAATCCCTTGAGGTTGGTGACTGACTGTGATACAAAACTAGTCTCTAGAATTTTCTTTGCAAATGCCACCCAACTGGTTTATCCTTCACTTTGGAATGTGGATGCACTTGGCAGCTAATATTTAGCCAGCAAGTTAGAACCTCAATGTAAAGTGAATTATAAAGGGAGCAAAGTTAAAATTCTGCTATGGTACCATATAAATATGTTGATAGTTTGCCATTTTTTTTCTAATATCTGTCTATCAAATGAATATTTCCGTCAACCCTCACTTTCCAAAAAGGAGATTAATATATGTCTTTGTGGAGCAACTCATAACTGATTCCTATTCAACACACCATATTTAGTTGGCAGAAATTTTCCTTTTAATATAAGATACCATATGAATGTTAATAAATTTAGTCTCTTTAGCATATGTTTTCAATTTTTACAAATTATCTAATACTAGTACTGCTTTAGCGCTTACATTGAACCATTTCATTTTTTTAATGAAGAAAAGTAACGTAAAAACATTCCAAATGCAATTTAGAACAAAAAAATGGAATTGTACTTGAGTATATATCACAAAAATTTTAAGTGCTTCAATGTATAAATGCTTCAAAGTATAAAAATAATGAATTGTGTATTATTTTAAAATATAAAATAGCAAGATTGGATTCCACTTTATGTGGATGATAACCATTTCCTGAATCAATCTTGGTATCATTTTGGCAAATGATTGACAGATTACTTTTAAAAGTTTTTAAAAAGTGGGCGGGGACACCTTACAATAAAATATAGTGACATCAATATTTTCTGAATCATTTTTTACTGCATAAATATTTGATGACTTCTGAGATATATAGTTTACCACAAGATCACTTACTGGTATCTTTCAGAATATTGATGAACTTTTGTGAGTAAAAGCATAATAAAATTTAAGTCCAATGTCCTTCTAAAGCCAAATACTTGTAAGAAACTAAAAATTACAGTCAAATACTTTAAATATTTTGAAAGTATTTCACCTATTAATAAAATTAACTAAGGTATCTCACTTATCTTTGATTATTTACTATATTGCATCTTGTTAACAAAGGAGAAAGCTGTGAACCAAACTGACATAAAACCAATCAAGATATAATGTGTTCCCTTTGTCCCCTTCATCCCCAGAGCAATATATGGCTAGATGTGCAACTAATGTCTATAAAGAGAATTTCTAATAATGAATGTCTTCCACCTTTATTATAATACCATTTTTCCTCATGTTTTTCTTTCTATTTTTTTGTAGATTTTGTACATCTTGACTCACTAAACATAATAAAATGCCATGTAGGATGTTTAATTAAAACAGTTTAAAGCAAATATTACCCTCAACAAACTGGCCATTGCTTTAATTGTGCAATAGATATTAGTCATTTACATATATATACATACATATGTGTATAAAGATTATTTCCAAAATTCTAAAACCTCTGTTTGGGTTAAATTTCCTTTAAAAAAGAAATATAAAAGTTCCTTATTCTATAGGTAACTACCTTATTTATGGATTACCCAGCCAAGATTTTATTTAGCAATAAACTGATTTTCTTTAAAATCATATTCTCTTCCTTTAGTTAATATTAACTCAGAGAAAGGAAAAACGTAAAACCAGTTAGAACTAAGCATTATTACAAAGGTACAATTGGTTGGAAATAGAACACCATATTTTCCTTAGTTGTCTTTCAGTGTCCTAAAAGGAAATAAAATGGTAACAAAAGAGGCCATTCTTTTTCTCATTACCACTTCAAAAACATACTGTTCACTTGAAAACATTGTCATTGATTTCTCTGTTAAAAGCTAAAGAAATTTTAATTACTAGGAGGCAGATTCCATTTGTGAAATAGATTAATGTGCTTTGAGAGTACAGGTTACTAACCTCTCTAAATACATCAAATTAAAGGAAAGTTGCTGAAATTTTAGAATCACTACTCATCTAAGAGCTGAAACATCATTTTGTAAAAGTTTTTTTTATAAATCCAGTTCTTCACACATTAAGTATGAGCATAATCTGTATCTTAAGTAGGAAATATTGGACTGCATGTGTTTCATGAATATGAGCAATCACTTAGATCCTATACTGAAATGTGCTTCTCATTTAACATTCCAAAATTTTTATTATGTTTTATGCCCTCTAGATTATAGTATATGCATTAGAAATTTTTAACCATTTAAAAAAAATTTTTAAGTTTTTTTTTTAACATTTATTTATTTTTGGAGAAAGACAGAGAATGAGTGGGGGAGGGGCAGAGAGAGAAGGAGACAGAATCTGAAGCAGACTCCAGGCATCAAGCCTTCAGCACAGAGGGGTGGGGCTCAAACCCGCGAACCCTGAGATCACTACCTGAGCCGAAGTGGGATGCTTAACCAACTGAGCCATCCAGGCCCCCGAAGTTTTTAACCATCTTATGAGAAATAAATATGAACACAGCATTAATGTTTTGAAATAAGAGAATAATACTCAACAAAAAATTAAAAATGAATAGAACTGAGAGAGAAGATATGCTGAAAAATCACTGGGTTTAAAGTCAGAATTCCATTATTCTGAATTGCCAATTATTAAGCCAAAGGCTTATAAATATTGAGTCATTCTTATATGTAATATAGAAATAAGCATGCTTACTTTGCCAGATATAGACTTGTTGATAACTTTAAATTAAATAAAGAATATTAAAGTACTATTTAAATTACAAAGTAGCTATACAAATAAGAAGCAAAATGCCTCCTTCACCTCCAGAATACTATAGTTTGCAAAATACATTTACACATTATTTTATTTGGGGCATGGATATGTTCATCACACTTAAATGTCATTTTAGTTCTCCTTAAATAATATATTATTAATAAAATTAAAATATTGTTATGAGAACTTATTATTAATTAGACCATTCATAAGAAAGATCAATAGTATATTTTAGATCTGCCCCATGATATTTTTTAAGTTTATTTATTTTAAGAGAAAGAGACAAGAGAGCCAGAGAGTGGCAGAAAAAGAGGGAGGGAGAATCCCAAGCAGGCTCCACACTGTCAACATAGAGCCCTACCTGGGGCTTGAACTCATGAACAGCAAGATCATGACCTGAGCCAAAACCAAGAGCAGGAAGCTCAACCTACTGAGCCTCCCAGGTGCCCCTGCTCCATGATATTTTCATCTTCAAAGATAAGAAAAAAGCAGAATAGACTTTAAGGTATTTCCTATGGAATGGTATAATATGAAAAGATAAATTACCACATAATATGTAATATAAGTTTCCATTTGGAATAATATAACCATATGTGAGGATATGAAAAGCACAAAAAGAGTACTTGACAGATGTTTCCTTTTGTTACAACCACTAAAATATTTAACAATAATTTGTAGACAATAACATCATAAATTATTTTTAACTTTTTTTGTCAGAGATTTCCTTATTTGCCAAATCTACTATATTAAGTGTATATTAATTCTTTAAGGATAAAAATTTTCCATTCATATTTCTTCTATACATGGTGTCTAGTCTAACAATTAAGAACACAGGCTTTGGAATCAGACACATCTGGGTCAGAATCTGCGATCAATTATTTACTAGCCATATAACCTAGAAACAGAAATTAACCTCCCTAAATCACAATTTCTTTATCTGCGGCAATAGTACCTACCTCACTTGTTCGTATATTTGATTGTTTGTTTAATTCCTGAGAGTTGAATACGGTAATGTAAACTATTTTACCACACTTATTGGTATATATTGAAAATTTAATGAGAGTTGAAATTTTTAGATTGTGGTATTAATATTTTCTTCACTTGACTATGTTACACTGATTCACATTTTCCTGGGTTGAAATCATTCTTGAGTATTAGGCTTTAGAAAGGATATGTAAATTCTAATTTTTCTTTTTGCCCTTTCACTTAAAATATAGTTAGGCTGGCTTTAAAACTTGTAAATCCTAGGGGCGCTTGGGTGGCTCGGTTAAGCGACTGATTTCGGCTCAGGTCATGATCCACGGTTCGTGGGTTCAAGCCCCGTGTAGGGCTCTGTGCTGACAGCTAGCTCGGGGCCTGGAGCCTACTTCAGATTCTGTGTCTCCCTCTCTCTGACCCTCTGCTGCTTATGCTGTCTCTCTCTCTTTCTCAGAAATAAATAAAACGTTAAAAAAGCAAGTAAATAAAAGTAAAAAATAAGTAAATAAATAAAACTTGTAAATCCTAGATCTTTTCCTCTGAATTCCAGAAAGACTTATCAAATGCCTTCTAACATTTATTTTGGGGAAGAGAATTCTGATTCCAATTTGATAATTCCTTTGTAAGCAAACTGAGTATGTCTAAATGTTAACCTTGATTTCTTCATTAAAATCCCCCAATTTGGGATGATCACTTTCCACAAAGACGCGATTCTTTCATTACCTAAATTTTTCTATCCTTTCTATTATCTTTCTTCCTTTGTTCTGTTCTCTTCAGATGTATATACATTAGATGTAACATCTGAATTATGTCTCCATGCTTTTTTTGTTTCATAATTTATAATCTCATCACTATGTATTTTTCTTATAAAATATTCTAAAAGACTATGAACAGAATTTTCAAGTAGTAATAATATTTTATAATCCTTATTAATTGACATCAGTCACTGAATTTCTTCTATGATCTTTTACAATGTTATACCTATTCCATTCTAGTAACTTTGTAAATTTCTTTATTTACTTATAGAACTATGTTAGTCCTAAAACATTATCTTTTATTTATCCAGACAGAATGTTTTTTTCAAATTTCCTTATCATATCTTATCAAATGCTAGCTCCCCCAAAATCCTACCAAAACACTCTGAAGATGAAGCAAACCTGAGGGGGGACCTCTACTTTACAGTCTTTATAGCATCTCAGAGCGGAAAGGGAAAGGCAGGATGTTTATGAGATTTGGGGATTTGGTTTAAGGTGTGTCTTGATGAGGGGATAGGGGACTTGACTGGGTAAATTTGTGATGTAAGAATTTAAGATTGGAGAACACAGGAGATAAGATTTCAATGTGAATATATTAATTACTTATTCTACTGAAACAAATTACTGTAGTTAATGGTTTAAAACAATATAAATTTACTCTCTTATAGTTCTGGAGATCAGGAACCCAAAATCAGTTTCACTGGCCAAAAGTAAAAGTGTCAATAGAGCTGATTCTTCTGTAGGCTGTAAGGAAGAAATTATTTGTTGCCTTTTCTAGCCTCCACAAGCTTCCCACATTCCTTGGGCCACGTCTCTTTCCTTCATCTTCAAAGCTACCAATATAGCATCTTGTTTTCATCATCATGTTGCCTTCTTCTACCAGGAAATCCCTCTTCACCTCCCACTTATAAGGACATTTAGGATGGTATTTATCGCCTACCCAGGTAATCTAGGATATTCTCTCCATCCCAAAATCTTTAACTAAAATACACCCTCAAAGTCCCTTTTGCCAAATAAGGTTACCATTCACAGGCTCCAGGAATTAGCAATTGGCTATCTTGAGCCTTAAAGAGTAAGTAGCCATTTAATGCTATCAATTTTATTCTATTTAGCTTAAATTTATTAGTATTCTATTACATATTATTAAGATAAACTTAATACTATATGTTATTAAGATAAGTTATTTTCAATAATATCTCACTAGGAAATTGTTTCATAAAAGTATAGTAATGTTAATAAAAACACTCTCAGATCTTAATTATAAGAGGCAGTGTGGGTGAATTCAACTCTACTATCTCTTCCTTAAACTCCTTGACATCTATTCACTAAATTGTAAATAAATGCTTTACAGTGACTAAGTTAGCAATTGGTTCATATTTATAAGTTCTTCTGCATCAATTTGAAAAACTAATGTAACCAGGGCTACCTTAATGTCATTATCTGTGTTAAAATCATTAGATTTTATTTTTATTATATACACAATATGTACATATTTTCTTTGCAAGCATAGCCCAGATGTATACTGAAGTCATACTGTCCTTTAAGACTCAAATTAAGTCCACTAAAAATGTTATCTCTATGACTCTGTCTCCCTAAAGATATGTGCCTGAGGCTAGAGGAACACAGGAAATAAAAATGAACAGGTCTCTCAAGCTGTTTCCATTTCTTTTTAGTCTAGTCCATGTATGTCATCTCTTCTCCGTGGTTGGTAACCCTATCATGAACACAACCCTAATTCATTCACTCTTTCAAAATACCATCAACACAAAGCCATCCCAACCAAACTTTATGGGGGGTTCATGGTAACAGGAAGGGTTTATATTGGGGTTCTGCAAATACCTTGAGGTTAAATATTAGACATTCTGTTCTTAAATGCATTTTGGTGTCCAGACAATGAGACTCTATTTTTGGCATTTTTATAGTCTCTCAATCCCTCCTTCTAACACACACACAAACACACACCCACACACAGACACACACACACCTTTCTTTTTCTCTTAGAACAGACTTAAGAGTAAGAGCTTATACTTTGAGAGTTTTGTTTTTGCCTGCAATATCCTTTCCAAATAGAAATTTCTTTTGCAAAGATGAAAAAAGACCTCAGTAATACATGCTATTTTATTTTACATCAATTACAGCTATAATGGAAAGGGCACTAGCCATGAAGTTAAATTTGGATGTGAGTGTTGGCTTCATGACACACTACCTGTATGGCTTTAAACAACTTACTCAGCCTCATAGTCACATCATCTGTGAAATAAGATTAGTATTATCAGTCTCACAAGACTGCTGAGGTGATTACCAAGGAAGTGAAAGTGAAAATACGTAGAGCATAGCCTGCTCATATGAATAATGAATTTTAAAAACTACTGGGTAAATTTAAGATGTCACTGTGGTACATGTATTTTGTATTTTGTAAACATTCCAAGGGCCCATATTCTATCTAAGGCACTAGCATAAACGCTTTGAAAAGAAAAAAGAAATGTACCTGTCCTCCAGAAGTTTAAAATTTAGAAGAAAAGAAAAATGCAAAAGCTATAAGGCCATGTATAATAGAGATGTGAAGTAAATGATAAATAATACTTGATACAATCTGAAAAGATTTCACACAACAGGCAGAATTTGAAGTAGTCTAGTGTTGGGGCACCTGGGTGGCTCATTTGGTTGAACATCAGATTTTAGCTCAGGCCATGATCTCATGGTTAGTGGGTTTGAGCCCCGCATCAGGCTCTGCGCTGACAGCTCAGAGCCTGGAGCCTGCTTCAGATTCTGTCTTCCTCCCTATCTCTCTTTGCCCCTCCCACACTCACACTCTGTCTCTCTCTATCTCTCTCTCTCTCAAAAATAATATTAAAGTTTTTTAAATTTAAAAAATAAATAAAAATAAAGTGAGTCTAGTGTTTGAGTGGGTTACAACCCATGTAGATGGTACAAGTGGAGAAAGAATTTTGTACTTTTAAGTGTCTAAGAAGTATACAGTCAATGAGTAATAGTCTACTGACAAGTAGGAATGAAACCTAAAGACTGAGACTAGAGGTTGAGTCACTTGGAGATTTTGCACAAATTCACTTATTCTGGCTTTCATTCCCTACACCTCTCTCCCTCTGAGTACAAATTATATTTGTAGTATCCCTCCAAGCCAGTTATTTAACTTGGTAAAAGGTCAGTAACCATTTACTTTCACAAGAAGGGGAGGTGAGATGATTACCCCTGCCTTCTCTATCATCAGAATAATAGACCAAAACAAGAATTAGTATCTTCAGATATCTGCAACTTAAATAAAATAAAATAAAATAAACACCTTTCTGCTACTAGAGCAGATACATCTAGGAGCAAATTAACAGAAGGAAATATTTTTACATTTCATATATTTATTATTATAGAGGAAATTTTATTGATTCACAACTATAAAATGTTCTAAACACTAAGAAAAGATTCCATTATGATACGATGGTGGTTTTAGAAATTTGTGTCATTCCTTCTATAGGATGACTACAGACCAGTGCTCAGTAAGGCAAATATTGTTCCAGAAGTTGCCATAGGTTTAAGCCAAATCCATCCACATTTTTTAATCCATGCTTTTTGTGCCCTATGAGCTAAGTGAAGCTTTGTTTATTGATACATATGGTAATGAAACACTATGTGCAATTTACTATCACATTTTTATTTTTTTTATTTTTTTTAATTTTTTAATATTTTATTTATTTCTAAGAGAGAGAGAGAGATAGAGACAGCGTGAGCAGGAGAGGGACGGCGAGAGAGGGAGTCACAGACTCTGAAACAGGCTCCAGGCTCTAAGCCGGCAGTCAGCACAGAGCCCGACGCGGGGCTCGAACCCACGAACTGCGAGATCATGACCTAAGCGAAAGTCAGACGCTTAACCGACTAAGCCACCCAGGCGCCCCCACATTTTTATTTTTTAATTTAATTTTAGTAATTGCCTCCAGGTTCAATAATTTCACCGTGTATTTTTTCAACAAGGGGAAAAAGGGAATCATCTAGCTATATTAGTTTCATATCATTAGTCCTGCCTTTGGCTAATTAAAAACATCAAATCCATCATTAACTGATAAATATTCAAATAGCTCGAAAAGCAATACTGAAATGGTTGTCCCCAAAGTGACACTTGAACAATTGGAATAATAGTGTGTTCTCCAAAATAACTTCTTTTAAAAATGCACCAGACTATTAAATAATATATATATGTTTTAGTCCTCCAGTTTTTAGCAGGAATAAATCACATCACTCTACGTTTCTTATAATCTTTGTCTTACCAGCTAAGTACTGAGCTTCTTAGGAACACGGGATTTACCTACATGTGTAGCTCTGCCATTGTATAAGGGTTGGGGATTCTTGTAAAGCTGTAAAAGAAAAGGGAAAAATGCACATTTAGCCTTATTAGCATGGGACATTAAACAATGGAGCTTTCAAAAAGATCCTATAAAAACACAAGTTCCTCTCTTTCAGCTGAAATAATTATGTAGAGTATCATCTGATGATCAGTCTCGCAGTGGTCCCAGCCGTGTGTTTCTATTTTGGCGAGGAAGCTAGTGTAACCCTGCAGGTTCATCTTATTCACTTTGATTTATGCTGTGCTCTTATCTTCTGAAAAATCCTTTAGACCAATCTGAGGGGAAAGTGATTGTAACGTGATTGCTCTCTCAGAGCAGAAGGGATTGTATGATGCTACCAGTCTTCTGTCTTTTCTAATAAGTCATACTAATGAATGGGGAGTTAGTGCCTAAATATTCAGATTCCTTCTGGATTTTCACTCAGACACATGTTAAGCTTATAGATTACATTCTGTACTACAGAGAATTTCTCCCTCAAAACCATTTTATGATGTGGAAGGAGGTTTTCAGAGATTTGCTTAAAAATTTTTTTCAAAAATAATGTTTCATTTTGTAAAAATTAAGGTGAGAAGAAAACAGTTTGGAAGAGATTGTTGAAATGAGTAATGATACCTTTATGGCATATTCTATTATTTATTTGGAGAAAGAGTTAATATCAGGAAATAAAAATGATTATTCATATTTCATATCACTAGTTCTAAACTATCTGGCTAAGACAGAATATTTGTGCAAATGATCACAGATAAAAACTCTAATAGTTGAGAGGCGCCTGGGTGGCTCAGTCAGTTGAACGGCTGACTTCCCCTCAGGTCTGGTGGTCTGTGAGTTTGAGCCCCACATAGGGCTCTGCTGAAAGCTCAGAGCCTGGAGTCGGCTTTAGATTCTGTGTCTCCCTCTCTCTCTGACCCTCCCCTGTTCATGCTCTGTCTCTCTCTGTCTCTCTCTCTCTCTCTCTCAAAAATAAATAAACATTAAACATTTTTTTAAAAACTCTAATAGTTGACAGCATTTAGTATCTATAATGTTTGTTTTTCCATTTCATTATAAATAGCTTTATTTTTATCTAATATCTTCCTTAGAAATGTTATATAAAATAATATAAATGTATGGTAAGATATATATTTTTCCACAATGTGTAGGACTCTATCTCTTTGCTCCAAGCATTTAATACTATTTGTAATTGTGATGAGAAAATTCGCCTAGAAATAATATGAAATAACAAAAAAGGAATAACGTTAACCCATAAAACTATCTCAGGAAATGGGTAGAGCCTCATGAAAAGAAACATGAGACTTCCAAGCAACATATTTCCAGCTGTTGAAGTCTAATTAAACATGAGATTATTGCCTCAAAACTTTTTTAAGAAAACTTCCCTTAAACTCTCCTATTTTGTACCAGGTTATTTCTTTCCTCCAAATTCTAGACTATTTTATTTTATTACGTTTTTATGATATAAGTTATCATCTGCCTTGAATCAGTTGTGTATATGCATTTAATTTACAGTAGTAAAACTAATGATAGCACAATCTATTACATGTACTGTTTAACTTTCTGAATAAATTGATGACTGAATAAATTGACAGGGTATATGATAAGTTATTATATGTAAAGGTAAAATAAATTAGTGTTTAGAGTACCTTAAATTATGTACTAAATATCTGCATTAAAATACAAAATTATTTTAGCTGTGAACACAAAATAATTTATCTAATTATTCAATACAAGACCTAGGATATTTATATAAGACTACAAAAAGAGCTACCTTTGTGTATATCAATGTTTATATTTCATCAAGCTACTTGTCTCATTCTATCTTATGATAATATCAAAGTTAATTTCAATATTTGATTAAAAATACATGACTGATATACTAAATACTTAGAGTTAAAAGTTGAGAACATTTGTTGTGCTAGTCTACTAAATTCCAAGTTTAAGTCTTTTAGGATATCAACGATCACATTCTCATATTCTCGAGTACACACGAAAAATATTTTTATTTACCATATAATCTCAATTTTTCCCCTTGAATGTGTTTTTTTTTAATACAGATTGAGTCTCTTTTAGTTGCTCAACTTTTTTATCCTCCATTTTCACCTTCCACTAAGAAGACCCATTCTCCAAAGTCCATGTCAATTGCAGTCTCTTTGGATCAGTGACATCTTGACCTTGTTTCCAAGCCTCCTAATCTCATTAGAAATACAAGGGTAATAAAGGGAGGGAGAGGGTGTGTCTGACTGAGACAAGGTGATTAGGAAATAATTACCTTTTTATTGGGTTGTCTAGTAAGTAATTTAACTGGGAATTTGCAAATAAACTTTAAGCCCAGTCATAACATTACATAGTGTGGAACTAAATTCCAGTTGTGAATTTTAAACACTAAAAGTCAGCACATAGAAATAATGTGAACATATCATATTTAACCAAACTTCAAGTCAATTTGGTGAAATCAAAATTCTTACAATCTATTGAAAACTCTGGAAAGGCTATATCAGCAATGATGTCAAATCATATACAGCATCTCTAATAAAATAACACCACACAATCTATGTCTCTGGGGACTTCAGGAACACATATAAGTCAGAGTCTGTGTGGAGGGTATACACATGAAACTACCTTAAATACTCTAATTATGTGATGTAAAGTCTGAAGCCTTCCCTAGACTTCAAATTTGTAACATCTATGTTGTCAAGATCCTTTCTCCATATAAGCCTGTAGAGCAACACATTACTTTTTTCACCCAGACTCAACTCAAATAACCTCTGCTTTTCCCCAGTCTGAAAAAAAAAAAATCCATGTCCAATACCTTTAAACAAGTATTAATGAAAAAATTGTGAATAGCAGGGAGAAATCATGGAAAGTAATTATACCTCACTATCCATTCTTGTTATTTATCACATTTCTTCCCAAAATTTTTCCTGGAAATCCAAACATTCTTCCTTTATTCATAAGAACAGTTCAATCTCCAAATTTGCACAACTACTCACATCAAAGTTCATTCTCAACAAAACAAAGGAAGATTCATTATTCTTAGAAACTTGGTCCAATTAGAAATGAATATTTTCTGCTGATACATGACTGTTGCTCTAACAGGATGTACTACAGTTCTGGCCTAGGATAAATTGTAGGCACCAGGGAAGGAGCAGACAATTCTACTAAAAGCATCAGGAAGGGCTCCCTGTAAAAGGTGACACTGGAGCTAAAGCCTGAAAGTTAAATCTTGAATAGAAGTTTACTAAAACCATAGATGAATCAGAGATGAATGTGTGCGTTGCAGGAAGAAAGGAAGAACAGTCCAAACATTTGGAACAAACCAAACACGATACAGATGTCTCTTTAGGCTGGAGTGTGTGGCTGTGTTTGCCATGGTATGAGAGTTGAGAGGTTCAAGAGAGAGAAAATAAGACATAAACCCACGAAGGCAGTAAGAGACCAGGTCATGAAGAACACTGTTTACTGTTAAAATATTTCAATTGAATCTCACAAGTCATCTATTCTCAGTCATAGGGATGAGTTGCACCATGCCCTGAAAATAATAAACATTGCCATTAGCACCAATGATCCAAAGTATGGATCCTTTCCTTACGATTTCTGCTGCTTACAGTTCATGTTTTGCTCTCAAATATAAGATTCTCACTCAATAGTACAATATACTCTTTTGAGCAGTCAAAAATAAAATGTCAATAAGGCCAGCATACTAGTTCATAATCCCAGATGTTCCGAAGGATGTTTGTCTTCCATAAAAATCATCCATTCTGTGCACCACAGTAGAAAACAAGTATTGAGAAGCATTGCTCTAAGTATTAAGAATCTTAGGTATGTAGGGGCTCCTTAGTGGCTCAGTCGGTTCCACGTCTGACTCTTGGTTTTCGCTCAGGTCATGATCCCATAGCCTATGGGTTCAAGCCCTATATCAGGCTCTGTTTGGGAATGTATCTCCCCTTCTCTCTCTCTCTCTCTCTCTCTCTCTCTCTCTCTCTCTCTCTCTCTCTTAAAATAAATACATAAAATTTTAAAAAGAAAGAATTTTAAGCACGGAGAGACAAATGATGTGTCTGATCTCTTAGAAGGATCATTCTGGCAATGAAGGCAAATGGGACCTACTTAGCAGCATATTGAAATAAAACCAAAAGAAAGTGGTAAGGTTTTGTACTAAAGTAGTAGTAACAGAACGTTTAAAAGGGAGAATCACATGAAAGCTATTGTGAGGATAGGGCTGACAGGACTGGACTGAAGGGCACATTAGTTGTGGAAGGGTGAGAGAGAGGAACAATGCTTGTTAACCCATCTTTCAGTGTTGTGGATAAAGCCACTAAAACCCCATCAAAACAACTCTTGTCAGATATGAGTCAGAGATTAGGTGGCTGAATACCTTCAGGAGAGTTTAATACATTTGGGCCTGAGTCAGTGGAGATCCAAGGACCCAATGCCCCAAAGATGAATAAATGTATGGTATAAGGGAAATGCTCTATGGAAAGGGAATTCCAAGATTTCTGTAGATTTTCTCCTACAGTTCTAAAAATCCTAAATTCACAGGATGCTTGGGTGGCTCAGTCCATCATGCATCAGACTTCAGTTCAGGTCATGATCTTGCAATTTGTGAGTTTGTGCTGACAGCTCAGAGCCTGGAGCCTGCTTTGGATTCTGTGTCTCCCTCTCTCTCTCCCCTTTCCTACTCGCTCTCTCTCTCTCTCTTTCTCTCAAAAATAAATTAAAAAATTAATAAAAATTTTTTAAATCTGAAATTAACTGAATAAATACTCATCTCTACTACACCATAACCAAGGTATTTTGATGATGGTGAATTATCCACTGGAACCTGTATTCTAAGAAGCATCAAGTCAGTGACATTGTCAACCTGTATGACTACATTTCAGTCGAAAAGTCCTGAGGCATTCAGATTCTCAATATGAGTATAACTAAAAAGCCACAAGAGAGAAAGAATTAAAATGTAGGTAGCTTATGAGTACTGACTTTGGAGGGATATGGTTTATGGCTCCCAGCCCCTGGAGTAACTGTGAATAAGTGAAATATGATGTACCTATTGAGGTACCTATTAATCTGAGATGATGCAAATAATTTTATCAACCTCATGGGCAAAATATATGTGATTTTTTCTCAGTTTGTATTCAGTTCCAGGAAATAATTTAAAATTTTTTCTGTCAGTTAAATCTATTCATTATTTATTCAGAGGAGATTCTAGAACTAACTTTAAATCTACAAATTACTCATGCTCTTCTGCTTAGTGAGTTTATAAGGCAGTTTATTCTGTCTTTTAAAAAGGGAGTATTTTGTATTCTTCTGTCAAAACCTAAATTCACAAATGACTAGAAGCGAAGATTATATTTTGATTACCTTGTGGTACGAATTTAAATTGAAATGACAGACATTAGAATTTATTTTGCCTTAGACAAGTGATACTCTTTCTAAATCTGTCAATTTTCAAAGCAAGATAAATAAAATAATTTTACCGTATGCACATTATTTTTCATGTCACATCAGGAAGCATCCAATTTCTCAAAACTTCCAATCTTCTCTAACATGCATATAAAAAAGAACATCGCTTTAAGAGGCATATATGCTCAAAAACACCCAAAACAACAGTGTCTGACTCTTCCAAAAGACTAAACTACTCTTACTGCATTAAGTTAAAATAGATCTCAACAATTACTAAGTTAAATCACATTCAGCTAACCAAGCAATCCATATTTATTAGGAACATGCTGTTTGTCTCCCTTCAGGAGTGCATTATATCTCATCTCAACTGGGTTTCTAAATTACCTGCCTCTGCCACCTACATCACTTCTCTCTGTGTCATCCTTTACATTGCTATGGAGTGTCACTGCCAGAACTCAAAGTAGATTATTTTATGCTCAGGCTTAAAAATATTTATGCCCCTTTCCCACTCACTCATGTGCATTCTGTCTCTCAAAAATAAACATTAAAAATAATTAAAAAATAAAAATCTTTAATGTACCTTTTCAGCAACTGTGAAGCTGGGAAGATTCTGGCCAGGCAGGGGACATAGAATCACCTTCTGCCCCTCCCCTTTGACCTTTCCTCAAAGCCCCTCAGTAAAAATGGCTTGAGGGGCACCTGGGTTACGTAGTTGGTTACATCCTTCAGCTCAGGTCATAATCTCACAATTCCGGAGTTCAAGCCCTGCACCTGGCTCTTTGCTGAGAGCTCAGAGCCTGGAGCCTGCTTCAGATTCTGTGTCTCCCTCTCTTTCGGCCTCTCCCATGCTCATACTCTGTCTCTCTGTTTCTCTCTCAAAAATAAATAAACATTTAAATTTTTAAAAATGGTTTGATCCCCTCCCCCCACCAAAACATCTTTAGATGTCCCTTAGTAACCCTGCCTTGGCCACTCCTAGCCTCTGTCCTTTGCTTCTCACATAAGTTAATTATCAAGACTTACTATGCTCCTTCTTCCCAGATCACTTACTTGCTCATACATGTGGTTGGGAAATTTTTTGCCCTAGCAACTAAGAACATCTCCCTCTCCTACACCTCTTCTCCAGGGTAATTCTTATTTGTCTGTCTCATTTATTTGTCTCTGTCCAGTTTTCCTAATAAATGACAAAATAGTACTCCAATGACAAAATCAGTAAAAAGAACATTAAGTACCTCATATGGAATAATGTTGCTGACTTGAGCTTAATGAAAACATAATAATTGGGAGAAAAGGGGGCACCTGAGTGGCTCAGTCTGTTAAGCTACCGACTTCAGCTCAGGTCACAATCTCACGGTTCATTGGTTCGAGCCTCACACTGGGCTCTGTGCTGACAGCTCAGAGCCTGGAGCCTGCTTCGGATTCTGTGTCTCCCTCTCTCTCTCTGCCCCTCCCCTGATCATGCTCTGTCTCTCTCCCTCAAAAATAAATAAACGTTAAAAAATTTTAAATAATATATAATTGGCATAAAAGGAAATATAATGGGGGTGCCTGGGTGGCTCAGTCGGTTGAGTGTTCTACTCTTGATTTCAGTTCTGGTCATGGATCTCACAGTTCCATATGTGTGAATCGTGCAGCAGGCTCCGTGCTGGCAATGCAGAGTCTGCTTTGGCTTCACTCTCTTTGTCATCTCTCTCTATGCCCTCCCCACCATGCACACTTTCTCTCTCAAAATAAGTAAATAAATTTAAAAATAAATAAATACGTAAATAAATAAATAAATAAAATGGTCTACTATGCACTCTTTCTTGAAATAAATAAACTTTATATATATATGTAATTATATATATATATATTACATATATATGTAATTATATATATATTACATATATATATAATGGTCTGTTATGATATATAAGTGGGCATAAATGATAAATACATATTAGAAAAATTGTGTTTTGTGAATTTCTAAGCATTTACAATTTTCCTTTACTTCATGTTGAATTTTTTTCTGAAACATTTTTAACATATTAGCAATGCCAGTTGACAAGGAAATAATGAGTTTAAACGGCAAAGAATATGAGAACTGTAAAGAAAAAAGAAAAAATAATTCTTACATTATATTGTAAAAATATGTTGCACAATTAATCTGTACAAGGATTAACGACAACAAAATAAAACCCTCTTCCACCTACAGATTGATAAATCATTATAAACATTTACAACTTCTTTTACCTATAAATTTTGAAGTTTCTTTTTCTTTCCTATAAAGGTATATGCTTTTATTTTATAGCACTTACTCCGATAGAAATTCTGAAAGATCCTAGCCAGTAATGAGATGTTTCGTGGTGAAAATCTGCATACTCTGTGCTTAAAATCCCCTAGATAATTTACATATATATTTAACAGTATTGTTTTCCAATGCATTTTGTCTTTTATAGTTTAAAAAGCCCTTTAGCAGATAGCAGATAGCAAAATTAAGGTCTCCAAGGTAAAAAATTGGTACTGTCCACACAAGACTTGTCTAAACAAATCTTCCAAGTCCTAAAATAGGGAAAATAAAGTATCTCTTTTCCATGCCTCAAAACCCCACTTTATTTTACCAATGGGGTGGGGGGGGGGGACACTGAGAAAGAACTACCTAGACAAAAAGGCAGTGACAAATAGAAAACAATTTTCACATTCAATATATGGCTATTCTCACAAAAGTTTAAAGCTTTCATTTTTCTAGGATAACAACATTCAAAAATAATGCTTCGGGTGAGGAGAACTCAACCTAGAATTTACACTAGAATCCGCTATCTAAACTGCATTTAATAAGTAAAAAAAAAATCAAAGTCTATCCTCTTAATAGAGCCCCAATGGAACAGGTTAGTGGATAAAAGAGATTACATTCATATTGTCTCCTAATAAAAAGCTCTCAAAATTGAGGATTGGCTCAAGAGAACTTAGTCTCTAGATCACTTCCACTAAACTTAAATATCAGAAGCAAATTGCATGCACTTTAGCAATGTAAGATGCATACGATATTCTCATTTTAATTACATATATGTGTCCATATACATAATTAAGAAGAATGTTCTACTAACATGGCTGTACTTATGAAAATGTGGCCATACCACAACTGATTTCCAGTCTCCTTCAAGTAGTCACATGAAATCCAAACAGAATTTAAATTTTAGTTTTAATTCAAGTGGACAATGTTCTTAACCCCCCAAAATCTTTTCATAAATATTTTGGTATTAGTATATGTACATCTCTTGGACTAGAAATGATGGTGCAGTCTTCTTCTCATTAATTAATTTTCTACTGCTAGGAAATGGGCACTAGAAAACTTCATCTTCAGCTAAAATATTATTATTGCAGAAGAGCTTGGTTAAAACTTGAGTTCTCAAGGCCTAGTAGATCCATTTACTATGGGAAGGTTTTTTCTCCCATTGTTTCTGGCCACCCTGACAACAAACAAGGCGAGAGTTCCCATTCTTAATAAATTTTGATCAACAATTCTCTTGTACTGACTGTGATGTTACGGTGCCTTGTCCTGGCTGGCTCTGTCCGAAATAACAGACCATGTGAATTCAAAGCCTAACATAAATGTTTTGCCATTTTGATATTAGTGAGAGAGGATTTAAATGGAAAGTCAGGTTTTTGTTTTCCTCTGCAGCTGCAAGCTTCAGCTAAAAAATCTCTGCCCTATCTATATCACCTAGATTTTTATGAATCCCATAATCCATATTCAAATATTTCTATTTTCTCTAATATGATTTTAAGGTCCCTGATGCATAAAAAAGCTAGGGTGGCAAGTGCCACTCATATTTCATCTGAACATCATGAATCCTCTCCCAATAGAGTTCTGTCTTTGGTTTCTCTTAAACAGCCACCAATTCCCAAGAAAATGTTTACTGTTTGTTGCAAAGATTTATATTTATTTGGCTCTCACATTTTCTACTACTGGTTCTAGTATCTCAATTTCCTAGATGAATAATAGATGTCAATATAATAAGGGCAGTGTATTATTAGAAAAACCACCTAATTTGCTCCATGCAATTAACATACAATTAACACATCTGTTTAACAGACCTATGTGTGTGTCTTAGAGTAATTTAAATATACGGAATATATTTTTGTTTCCATTTATCTGCAAAAAGAACTGTTGAAATCTTTGTTATAAAACACTCATTTCTTTCTCATTCACTCTTCCCACCAGGTGCAAGGAACCATCTTCCCAGCTCCCAATTTCAACCCCGTAATGGATGCCCAAATGCTAGGTGGAGCACTCCAAGGATTTGGTAAGCCAGACCATTTCTATCAACTTTGATTGCAATTTTTTCACTTTACCTCAGTTGAAGATTATAATATGGTTATAATTAGCTGATGTCTAAAGGAAGGCAAGCACAGATTAAAACAAAAAGCTGGCCAACAAGAATAAGAAAAATAATAGAAAAGAACAATAATGGTAAACTGATTTGCTCTCTCAATTGCAGATCTGATCTTCACATGTTTTTGTCTTAAATCCTTAAATTCTCACCACTAACTACTAAATGAAACCCCAAACCAAAAAACTTTAATCTAGGAAAACACATCCTTCTTTGCCTTTGTTTGTTTTCTAGCCTATTTTTTTTCTACTTCCACTTCCAGCTAAATCAAACTTTCTGCTATTCCCCAAATTGGATCTGCTTTTCCACATCTCTATAAACTAGTCCAATAATCCCCTACCTGGGATGCTATATTCTTCTCCTGTTATTTTGCATCCAAATTCTTTTCGAGATTCTCTTCAAGTAAATCCTCCTCTCTGAATTGTTCTTTGGGCACTCCAAACCCAACCAGCCATGCCAACTTCTGGGGCACCCTCTTCTGCACGCCTTATGTCACTGATCTCATTTCCTTTTTTTTATTTTGTTTAAAAATTTTTAATGCTTATTTATCATTTGTAAAGAGACAAAGAGGGAGAGAGAGAGCACATGAGCAGGGGAGGGGCAGAGAGAGAGGGAGACACAGAATCCCAGCAGGTTCCAGGCTCCGAGCTATCAGCACAGAGCCCAAGGCAGGGCTCCAACCCATGGGCTGTGAGATCATAACCTGAGCCAAAGTCAGGTGCTTAAAGGACGGAGCCACTCAGGCACCCAAATCTCATTTTCATTGAGCTTGTCCTTTTGTGTAACTGCTGACTTCAGACTGTTCCCAGAGCATGGAGTCTGGCATACAGGTTCTTAACTGGATATTCAAGGAATGGAAACTAGAGTTTAGAAAAGGAATCTAGAGATAAGGGAGGAAAACTGTTGAGTTCTTTTTAAAAACAAAGATTTAATTTTTAAGAAATTAAATGGAGCTGTTAAGCATCCATATATTTTCCTTAACTAAAATCTGTTTTAAGACTCCTGGTAAGCATGAAGATAAATATTGAAATGTTTGCACATAACATGCAAAGCCTTTCATTAGAAAGTAAGCTCTTAACTTTAAAGATAAGGTCGCCTTTAAGAGAACTATGAGAACTATGCTGTTTGTGTGTGTGTGTGTGTGTGTGTGTGTGTGTGTGTGTGTGCTTGCGCGTGCACATGAACACATATATGCACGCTCATTTTTGTGTTTTATTCCCTAGCATACTCTCACAGGAAAACAATAAAAGACTTTAAATACGTTCTCTAAAGTTAACTTTAGAAGTTTGCAAAGTTTCATGCCTTTTAAAATATCAGTCATCACTAGAAAAATACAGAGACAAGGTAACAAAAGGTTATAAATTAACTCTGTCTACAGGAGAATAATTTTGCTTTAACCACAGATCAATCTATTCAATGAAAAAAATTTTCTTTGTTCCAATTTCAATTTTCCTGCCATAGCAACTATAGGGTCAGAATATGGATTCATTTTACCATTGTGATTTTTTGCTTGTCAGTGTTTTAGATGGAAGAATTTTGAGAGGTTTTGGTTTTGACTGCATGCTGTCCACTCTAGCATGGAAGAGCAAGAACACAGCTTAAAATTCTTTAAAAGTCTATCAATCCTGATGACCCTGCCAAAGTATAATTTAAAAAGACAATTGTTAATGTTTTCCTTGGCTACTGTGGGGGGTTTCCCCAGTGTAACTGAGATATAATGAATACCTATATAACATTACATAAGTTTAAGATGGACAGTGTGATGACCTGACTGGTATATATATATTGTGAAATAATTAACACAATAATGCTACTAACCTCTCTTTACCTAACATAAGATCATTTGTTGTTGTTGTTGTTGTTATGGTGAGAACATTTAAGATTAACTCTCTTAGCAACTATCAAGTATACAACCCAGTATAGTTCACTGCAGTCACCATGCTGTATATTGGATCTCCAGAACTTATCCCTCTTGTAACTTGAGGAAAGCTTGACCAGCAACTCCCATTTCCCCATGCTTCAGCCCCTGGCTGTTTCTATGAGTTCTGCTGTTTTAAATTTTGCTTCTAAGTGATATCATACAGTACTCATCTTTCTGACTCATTCACTTAGCATAATATCCTCAGGATTTATCCAGGTTTTCTCAATTAGCAGGACTGTCTTCTTTTTATGGCTGAATAATATTCCACTGTATGTGTATGAGAGAGAGAGAGAGAGAGAGAATGAGAATCACATTTTCTTTATCATCTGTTGATGGACACTTAAGTGGTTTTCATGTTATCACTATTGTGAAAATATTATAGTGAATATGGGGATGCAGACATCTCTATGAGAGTGACTTTATTTCCTTTAGATAAACACCCAGAAGTAGGATTGCTATTTCATATAGAAGTTCTGTTTTTAATTTTCTGAGGAACCTCCATACTGTTTTCCATTGCAGCTATACCAATTTACATGCATACCAGTGGAAATTCCCTTTTCTCTACATTTCTTGTCTTTTCAATAATAGTCATCTTAACCGGTGCAAAGTGATATTTCATCATAGTTTTGATTTGCATTTACCTGATGATTAGTGATGTTGAGCACCTTTCCATGCACTTATGGGCCATTTGTATGTCTTCTTTGGAAAAATGTCTATTCAGGTTCTTTGCCCATTTTTAATAGGATTATTTGATTTTTGCTATTGAGCTGTATGAGATTCTTCTGTATTTTAGATAATAATCCCTTATCAAGTATATGATTTTCAAATATTTTCTCCCTTTCTGTAGTTTGCTTTTTCATTCTGCTAATTGTTTTTTTTTTTTTTTTCACTCTTTAGAAGCTTTCAAGTTTGATGTAGTCACACTTGCTGATTTTTGACCTGGCTGCTGCATTTTATTTAGAAAAACAAGAAAGCAAACTCTAAAGCAAATGAAAATGAGCAGTGAACAAAAATTGTCTTAGGTTGTGGAGCACCACAGTGGCTCAGTCAGTTAAGCATCCAACTTCTGCTCAGATCATGATCTCATGGGTTCAAGCCCCACATCAGGCTCTGTGTTGACAGCTCAGAGCCTGAAGCCTACTTCCAATTCTGTCTCTCTCTCTCAATCTCTCTCTGCCCCTCCCCCACTCATGCATGTGCTCTCTGTCTCTCTCTATCTCTCAAAAATAAAGATTAAAAAATTTTTTGTCTTAAGTTGCATAAAAATTCACCAATCACACCAAAAAGGAATAACTGTCAGTTAACAGTCCTTAATAGTCCAGTATCCAGTTCCTTACCATTAGTAACTACCTTTCTTATGCATGTAGTTTTTGAACAATTGTGTTTGTCTCAGTTACCATATATAATTTCCAAATCATCCCTGTGAGATGCTGGACAACCTGAACTATTTTTAAACTACATGTCTAATTTTTGACAAAGCTGCATTCAAGTCAAAATTAATCTTTTTGAAACAGTCAGTGCTATTTGCCTTGTTCAATCTTCATCCCCATTAAGTATGTTTCCCTATAGGTTTTGCTCAGAGTTTTCATCTTGAATACTCTTGGATTTTGTCAAATGTTTTTTCTTCATCTGTTGATAGTCAACAGTTTTTCTTCTTTATTCTATTATACTAATTAATTTTCAACTATTGAGATAAGACTTGCATGCCTGAAATAAACACCACTTGGTCATAATACACAATTCTTTCTTACAGTGTTGAATTCAATTTGCCAGTTTTTTAAAGGCAATTTTACAACTGTGTTCATGACAGATACTGGTCTTTATTTTCCTTTCTTGTAATACTTTCTTTCCTTTCTTGTAATACCAATAGTTTTGGTATTAGAGTAGTGCTGGCCTCATAGAATGATTTAGGAAGTATTCCCTCTACCACTATCTTCTGGAAGATATTATTTAAAAATATCAGACTATTCTTTAAAGGTTTGGTAGAGGGGGACCTGGGTAGCTCAGCTGGTTGAACATACAACTCTTGATTTCAGCTCAGGTCATAATCCCAAAGTCATGGGATTGAGTCCTGCATTGGGCTCCATGCTGAACAGGGAGCCTGCTTAAGATTCTCTCTCTCTCTCTCTCTCTCTCTCTCTATCTCTCTCTCTCCCTTCCTCTCCCCTCCCCGCTTCTGCCCATCTCCTCTACTCATATTCTGTCTCTGAAATAAAATTTTAAGAAAAGTTTGGTAGAGTTCACCAGTGAACCCATCAAGGCCTGGTAGTTTCTGCTTTGACATGTTATTTAATATCTATTTAATTTCTTTAAAACATATAGGCCTATTCATATTGTCTATTTCTCTTTGTGTAAGTTTGGGTAGACTATGTCTTTGAAGAAATTGTCTATTTCATCTACAGGATCAAATTTTCTGGCACAGACTTGTTCTTAGTATTCCTTTATTATCCTTTTCATATCCATAGTATCTGTAATAATGCATCATCTTTCCTTTCTGATGTTAGTATCTCTTCTCCCTCTTTTTTTCTTAGTTAACCTGGCTAAAGAGTTACCAAATTTACTGTTGGGTTTTTTTTTTCAAAGAATGTGCTTTCAAGTTAAATGCCTTTATTTATTAATTTTCTGTTTTAAATTGAATTGATTTCTACTCTACTTTTCATTATTTCTTTGCTCCTGCTTACTTTAGATTTAATTTGTTCTTTTCTTTTTTTTTAATCCTTAAGGTAGAAATTTAGGTTAGTGATTTTAGGACTTTCTTCATTTCCCACATATTTATTCGATGCTACAAATTTTTCTCTAAGCATTTTATTTGCTACATCCCACAAATTTTAATAGCTTATATTTTCATTTTCATTTGGTTTTAATTTTTTTAATTGTCTTGAGTCTTCTTTGACCTATGTGTTATTTATAAGTGTGTTGTTTAATCTCCAGGAAGTTTGGGGTTGTCCAGCTAATTGCTGTTACTGATTTCTAGTTTAATTCCACTGTGGTCGGAGGGCGCATGTTGTATAGTTTCTATTATTTTAATGGTGTTAAATGGTGTATTTTATGTAGTCTTAGGGTTACACATGAGCTATAGAAGAATAAATAATCTGTTGCTTTCCTTGTATGCTGTTGGAGGAAGTATTCTATAGATATCAATGATGTCAAGTTGATTGATGATGTGGTTGATTTCAACCATGTTCTAACAAATTTTCTACCTGCTCAATCTGCCCATTTATGATAAAGAGGCGTTAAACTCCAGATAAAATAGTGGATTCATGTTTCTCCTAGCAGTTCTATCCATTTTTGCCTCATGTATTTTGATGCTTTTTATTTGGGCTCACACATATTAAGATTTATAGTATCATCTTGGAGAATTGGCCCCTTTATCATTATGTAATGGCCCCTTTATCCCTAATAATTTTCCTTCTGAAGTCTTTTGTGTTAAAAATAATATAGTTACACCAGTTTTTTTTCATTACATTAGCAGAGTGTATCTTTCTCTATCCCATTACTTATAATCTATATGTGTAGGCCACTCAGTGTTATTTAGATATAATTTGAAATTTTATTAATAAGTATATTCTTTTTTTTTAATGTTTTTTTTTTAAATTTATTTCTAGGAGACAGAGAGAGAGACAGCGTGAGCAGGGGAGGGTCAGAGAGAGATGGAGTCACAGACCAAAACAGGCTCCAGGCTCTGAGATGGCAGTCAGCACAGAGCCCGACGTGGGGCTCTAACCCACGAACCGCGAGATTATGACCTAAGCGAAAGTCGGATGCTCAACCGACTAAGCCACCCAGGCGCCCCAGTAATAATTATATTCTTGCCTGGTAGGCCACTTTTGCCTATTTGACCATACAGTCGACATTTATTATTCATAGAATACACATCTGCCCATTTGTCTACTGGACAAAAATTATTTATAACACCAAAATCAGTATTTGTAGTGCTTTCATGGTCCTTAACAGATGTGCAGAGACATGAAAACTTTGAGTCACCAGTGTACATACTACCAGCTGAGATTAGACAAGATGTTGCTCTGCCTTCTTGTCTCAGCTGTCATACTGGTAACAACCATTCTTTCTGTAGTCTATTTAATGCTATATTTTTTGCATCTTTGTGCTTTTGGTTGGTGATTGTGTTGTTTAAAATGCCCCCCACAAATGTTGTGCTGAAGTGTCCAGTGTTCCCAAGCACGAGAAGAAATATCAAGGAGAAACTATGTGCATCAGATAAGCTTCATTCAAACATGAGTTCTAGTGCTGTTGGCCATGAGATCAATGCTAATAAATCACTATTATAGTACATCCAGAAAAAAAAAGATATAATTCACTGATCAACGCATGAAGCTATCAAGAAAAATGGTAAAGTCACATCTGTTCTATGTTATGAAGCTATGGAAAAGCATAGTTTTTCTAACTAACTTTGTGAGTTCATGAGATGACAACTGATAATAGTATAAAAAGTGTAGCTATCAGCTTTCTTTTGAAAGTGCTAGATGGCTTGCATGTTTCAAAAGGTGATACAGCATAAAAGTTGTTAAACCTCCAGCTGAACAAGTTCTGTAGATCAGTAGGCTGTAGACGATACCTACTTAAGATATTCTTTAGAAATGGGGCAACTGGGTGGCTCAGTTGGTTAAGCATCTGACTTCAGCTCAGGTCACGATCTCACGGTTTGTGAGTTCAAGCCCTGTATTAGGCTCTGAGCTGTCAGCACAGCTTTGGAGCCTGCTTTGGATTCTGTGTCTCCCTCTCTCTCTCTGCTCCTCCCCCACTCTTGCTCTTCTCTCTCTCAAAAATAAATACACATTTTAAAAAGTTTTAAAGATATTCTTTAAAAATACCTCCTAAATTTTATACAGGGAAAAATACATGAGGAAATGAAGGCTTTCAATGCTAATGAGACATGCATGTTTTACCAGGACAATAACTAACAAACATATGTAATGTAAATGGCATTTCTGTTGACAAAAATGTTGTGACCAGAGGTTGCAGAAATCTAACTGTATATTTCCCCTCAGAGAAATACTTCAGCATCTATTAATTCAGTGTTCATGATACCTTTGTAGAAAACTACCACAAATAACAAGAATCAACTGTATATTGTAAAAGTTTACAAAACTGCTATCGTTCATTATGCAAGGCTTTTCTGTGAAACAAGAAAATAAGAATTATCTAGAAATTTTCGTCATAATGTAATAGGATCATAAAGAAAAACTTACAGTGATTGTAAAAAAGAAATCAAAATTCTTATTATGTGCTTAGTATATTATTTGTATCTCAAAATCTAAGCCAATCAACTAAAATTTACTAATAACTATGAGAGTTCAATAAGTTTTCTGAATACAAGGTAATGCCATGTTTACAAAATTCAGTATCATTTATTTAATTAAGCAATTATGAGTTAAGAAATAAAATACAAATAATGTAACTTTAAATGTCAACAGACATGCAAATAGGATTTTTTAATTTTTATTTTTTTAATTTTTTAATGTTTCTTTTTAAATTTATTTCTGAGAGAGAGAGGGAGAGACAGCATGAGTAGAGGAGGGTCAGAGAGAGGGAGATATAGAATCTGAAGGAGGCTCCAGGCTCTGAGCTGTCAGCACAGAGCCTGATGTGGGGCTCGAGCCCAAGAACCATGAGATCATGATCTGAGCCGAAGTCGGATGCTTAACCGACTGAGCCACCCAGGCGCCCCGATTTTTTAAATTTTTAAAATGATTGTTTATTTTTGAGAGAGAGAGAGACAGAAAGCAAGCAGGGAAGGGGCGGAGACAGTGGGAGACACAGAATCTGAAACAGGCTCCAGGCTCTGAGCTGTCAGCACAGAGTCCAACATGGGGCTCTAACTCATGAATGGCAAGCTCATGACCTGAGCCAGTCGGACACTTAACCGACTGAGCCCACCCAGGAGCCCCACAAATATGGATATTTTTAACAAAATAAAGTTTCCTGTCATTTGCAAAACCTCTACAAACCTTGGCTAAGTCTTTTAGAAAAGAAAAACACTGAAATAACTTGGTAAATATAGTGACAAAAAGACAACTTTCAAAATTGGTCCCTAAATTATTTTAATTAAAAATGTTTACAAATTTTTTGAGGTCAAAATAAAATTAGTCGGACATATCCTGGAAAAATAAATGAGCAAAAATTGCTATGAGCACTTTGAAAAATGAATATTCAGTCAGAGATAGATTGTAGATAATCTCAATAGAATAGTAACAAAAACCAGAAAACTATAATTATATAGATGTGATGATAGTAAAAATGATAATGGATATAATTTTAAAATCTTGTATTTATTATTAAAAATTTGTTCACTTTGCAATTCCCATCATGCAGTTAACAGATTCCTACAGAACCACTTAACATCCTTTGAGTCCAGGGCATTAACCAGCTAGCCTCAGAAGAATATGATGCTCTAGGCCTCTCACACACCATAAATTTCGGTTTTTGGAGCTGATTCTATGCCTCTCTCCTTCCATTTTACACCTTCAGATCATTTCTCTCACTGGCATAAAATATCCTCCTCTTCCTTTTGTTTCACAGGGCATAGTTATCTATGTAAATCCTAGTAGTCCTCATTCCCTGGATATTTCAACACCTGACTCAGCTTCCCTAAGAACTCAAGTGCACCCAGGATGGCTTTAATTTCCAAAATAGATGATCTGCTTCATATCCTAGCCTTTCAATTCATTTTTCTCCTCATCTCCATTATTTATTTCATTTTGTCAAATAAAAGTTGCACCACACAGACTTAAACAGGCAAGGAAGAATTTATTCAAGATTATTGCAACAGAAATCAAGACTTTACCAACAGAAAAGAGAGACTGAACTCAGTTCCTCTGAAACAAATGGCAAGACTTTTTAAGCATGGTGGTAGGAAGGCTGTGAACTAGTTGAAAATTATTGGAGAACTCTGGGAATTAGGGGTGTTTGTCAAAGTGATTAGGCCATCTGTGTTTGCTAACTACTATTTAAGAAAGTTAGGTTCATATCCTCCCAAGGAGACTGGAAGATAGGAATTCTTACCTTTCTCGATGATTCTATTTCAAAGGGATGGCTTCCAAGTTTTTGGGAAAGACATTTCTGGACTATAAACTGGCAAGTGATTGACAGAAGATTTAGATCTCAAAGGAAAGAGAAATTACAATTTTTCCAAAGTAAATGCTCTCAGAAAAGGGATATCAAGGGCTTATAGTCAGAAAGAACACTATCTAAATTTAAGTCAAGCTGAGGCAAATGGTAAGGCCTTCTTGGTCACTCTGCTATGAATACAATTAGAGCTGGATTTTTCTGGACTAGTTATGCATCCAGGTGTTATATCAGTATAATGAATTGGCGTATAAGGAAATGGAGGTCTCATATAGCCCAGAAAACAGCCTCGGTTGTGAGACAGAGAGACCATGAGAGATTCACACAGTCCCTCACAAGGGTACACATCACTTGTACTTTAATAATTTACTTCTCCACTAACTCTTCTTTCTCCAGGAGGTCTTGAAATCTAGCTGTTATTTTTGTCTTAATGTATATCCATTGTAAATTATATCTCTCTAACTGTAAAACGAGAAAGATGTTGTACTCCTTTAAATACTAATCAGCCTGAAGTCAAGGAAGCCTTTTTTGGTGGGGTAGGAGAGGTGGCCGAAGACCGTATATTTTATTCCTCTATATTTTTTAATTGGATCCTTTTAAAGGAAATCTGTAGTAATAGCACCAAATTGAGAGATAGCAAAAACCAAGCCTTCATCAAGTGTTGCTCTGTGATTTCCAATTCTAGTTAAAATTGCTCACTGCTTTAAAATACCATCAGGGATAATGCTCGCACAATGGTTTTTGATCCTTAGATAATGGGTTCTTCCAAACTACAGAGCAGGAACTTTACTAATCTTCAAATATTATTCTTTTCCAGGCTGTGACAAAGACATGCTGATCGACATTCTAACTCAACGCTGTAACGCACAAAGGCTGATGATTACAGAGGCATACCAGAGCATGTATGGCCGGGTAGGGTCTCTTCATCTTGACCTATTTCTAGGACAAACCCCTGGCAAATGACAATGCTCTCAGAGAACAGATACTGTTATTCCTTTCGGTCTCACAGATTACAAATACCTCAGACTCCACTGTATGTTAGAAACAGTTCCTATGCCTCTAACATGTTTTTAAGGAATGTAAGAAAGATGTATCCATGTGTGAGGCATGTTTACACTCATAGTGATTCCAACAGTCCTTTCTCAAAAATCACTCAGTTTCATAAAATGAAAGTTGTGGTAGCCTTACACTGCTGGTTGGTCCAATTAGGCTAAAAATGTTGCGCTGGAAACACACCTGTGTCAGGCTTTAGGGAAGGCATGGAAAGGGCTAATGATCACTAGGTCAAAAAAATAAGATCTTTCCTGCAATTCCCCGCAGGTCTTCACCTACCTCTCAACCAAAGTGAATTCTCTACTAGCTTTTCTTCTCACAGCATGCAGTTATAGAGACCATTAAAAAAGAATGGCAGTTAAAAATAGTTTAAGGCAATAAAACTATCCATAGTGCTTTAAAGTAATCACATTCTAATTTCAAAGCAAGTACCATTAAAGATTCCTTTCTTTTGTTATGCATTTAAACCACAGATTCAGAACAAAAACTCTTCAGGCCAAAAGGGCCTGAAATAGCAATTACTTTGTCAACTGAGCATTATTGATGAAACACTGTCATAAAACTTTCTCGATAGAGTTAGCTCTTATAAATTCACCCCATCTCTAAACCTCATCTTTGAACAGCTATAATACAGGAATAAAGGATACCCAACTCTCGTAGAATAAATTAATAATTGAAGAAGCTTCCATGACTAGTTAAATTAGTTGAATTAAGCCATGGAAGGAAACCATTTATGCTTTTTCCCCCCCAGGTAAAACTGCTACCTTAGCTTATATTCCAAGAACACCAGTGCTTGTTTCCTTTTGAAAGAGAATGTAAAAACCCTAAAAGTTGTAGCATTGCTAATCTAATATTGTTTTAATATGCATACTGCTAGAAGAGTGGTCATTTTTCAGTATTTTTTTAACCCAAAAGTTTACATACATTTTATACATCAGGTTAATTTAGGCTGGAGGCACTACTTCATCACATTCTACCAAATTACACTAAAAGAGATTAAAACAATTAGGAAATGAGGTAGTTCCACTCAAGGAATGTAAAATCCCCTGAACAATTTATACATTCAGAGGCCGTAAAGTTTGTTAAACTCTATCTACCTTCTGCTGAACAATCCATACCGCGCTGAAAAGCTGGGCTAATCACACAACTGCACCCACAGATGAAAAGGAGTCATGCTGACCCCTTTTCTCCAAAACACCTTTTTCATACAATCAGTTATCACATCTTGAAAACGACGTTTCTTCTCATATTTCTCTCTCTTTCCCTCACCAACACAGTCTTGATACATTTGGTGCCCAGACTACTCCTAACTGGTACCTGCTACTTTCATGCCTTCCTACTCCCATCTATCCTCTACAATGAAGCCAGAATAATTCCAACTCTAGATTTCTGCTCTTCTGCTTTGGCCCCTGAATGTTCATCTTATCTCTCTCTCACAAATATCCACGAGTCCATGGAATACACTAATTCCTTCCCCCAGGCAAATAAAGCCTTGCTTACTTTGTTTCTTTTCTCCATTCTAAGCCCTCTCCCCTTCTTCACATGCCATCAACTGCAGCCACATTGATCTACTTGTACTTCTACAATTTAACTGTGCCTGCTCCCTCATCTTTGTTCAGGGTGTTTCATCTACTTCAGTGGCTTGACACGCCCTCCCCGAGCTGCACACCTGCTCATCTTCCCAGACACTGGGCACTTCCTCACACCATTAATCCCAACCACAGTGGAACAGACTTGTGTTGCTATTGCATTCTTTACAAAACTTTCCCCTCGGTACCTAATGATATACTAGGGAACGTGTCTATACGTGTTTCCCTTTACCAGAGTCTAAATCCTCTAAAGTTGGAATGCATTTCATCCATCCCTAAAGCTTAGCACAAATGTCTATCCAACTTGCCGAGATTGTTTAATTATTTCTGTTGAATGACAGTGTGAAGGCATAGTTTTGGCTGTTCCTGTAAATCTCCCCACCTTCACTCAGCCTCTGCCCCGGGGCTAGGTGCTTCCCGCTAGGGCCCCAGAGTTCCCTGTGCATAATGTTACCATGGCCTCACCACACTGGGTCATGATGGTTTACTGTCATCTCTTGATGACTAGACTGTAATTCTCTAGAAAATCGGGGACTAGGTTATTTGCTACAATCTCACCAGAGCTCAGCCCAAGGTCTAACAAAGAAGTTGCATCTCATTTTATAGAATAAAGGAAACTAAGGAATTATATTCTGCCGATTTACATTTTGTTTAAAAAAGAAGAGGGGACATCCCTGTATTATCCACTTTATATTTAATGAACATTCATAAATTGCCTACATTTCTCTTTCCCTCACTCCTTGCTCTAGCTGCTCCCAGGTCAATTGGCCTGATCAGCTTCTTGATCCGCTCTGCGGCTCTCTTTCAAAATTGCTTCTTCCATTTGGCCAAGGCATATCTTTGCTACCTTGCTGTTTCTGTGGTGAGAGTTTATAGATTTCCTGTATGTTAGTCTTTGATATTTTTATTTTTTATTGATATGGATAATCAAGATTTGACAGAATTATTTTCCCAGCTGC
Organism: Proteles cristata cristata; assembly: GCA_017311185.1. Taxonomy (NCBI): domain Eukaryota; kingdom Metazoa; phylum Chordata; class Mammalia; order Carnivora; family Hyaenidae; genus Proteles; species Proteles cristata. The sequence continues at coordinate 56,209 of JAESUZ010005393.1, forward strand.
TGAGCAAAGTGCAATTCTAGGCATGCCCCATAAATTCTTGATATTTTACATTAGTGAGGTGCAGCGAAATTGATCAACTTTTCCTCATCCAAACCGCACTAATCCCTACAGTCAAATGAAAAGCCTTTGGAATGCCTCTGATTGACATATTTATCAATATAATTAATGAGGTCATTCCTGGTCTTCCACACCAAAGCAAGTACTCTGCAATAGGCACTGCAGGGAAACCAAGCGGGCAATGAAAGGCCTCTAGGGCTCGGCAGTTAACCAAACTATACATACCTGATAAGTTTAGCAATTAGACAATGATCCCTGAATAGGGTTCAAATTCAACTGAAGTAATTTGTTCTTTTGTTACGGAATCTGCTCTGGATCATCCAGGGGAAGAACCAAGCGGCACTTGGAGAGCTTGGAAGGGAGGAGGTTTATTTTACACCTGTGGGCTCAGGGGGATCATTCTCCAGAGATCTGAGCCCAGAGCATCGGCAGAGGGAACACTTTATAGCCTGTTACTTCCGCATTCCTCATTAATCAGGGACAGTCCTGTCAGCCATTTTACAACAGATTTTCCTGTTTCATCTGAAACAGGAATGATCACCTCGGAAAAGTCCTGGCATCTGGAATTCCTCTAATTGCGTGGTTGGTTATGTAATTTAGTGCCGAGGCTAACTTGCCCTGAATCACACAAAGTTAGAACTTAAACCAAGGTTATCTGACTCTGAATCATGTCTTTCAAAGCTTCTCAATAAGTGCCTGTTTTTCTCAACTGAATAAACAGCAGATTTAATAAGAGGCTTTGCTCAACGTCACCTACTCAAAAGGGCCCTAATTGGCTTGCTCTGTTTAAAACAGTCACCTACCCTGGGGCGCCTGGGTAGCTCAGTTGGTTACGGGGCCGACTTTGGCTGATATCTTGCAGCTTGTGAGTTTAAGCTCCAGCATTGGTTTCTATGCCGCCAGCTCAGAGCCTGGAGCCTGCTTCAGATTCTGGGTCTCCGCCTCTCTCTCTCTGCCCCTCCCCAATTGATAGGCGCCTGCGCACGCTCTCTCTCAAAAGTAAATATTTTTTTTTAAAGATTGAAAAAAAAAAAAAACCTGTCACCTACCCCAAAGCCTATGCCAGCACTCCAGATCCCTTTTACCTGCTGGTTGCTTTTTTCTATGACTTTTACTGCCTTCTAACATGCTACATAATCTATTTACATACTACAGTTATTATTTATTGTTCGCCACCTCCCCAGCACAGGCCCCGCAAAGAGAAGCATCTTTGTTCTGTTCGCTACAGTGGCAGGCACATGGCTGGTGTTACAGATTCGAGTGCATCCCCTCAAAATTTTAACTTTGAAGCCCTACCCCCAAGTGGCTGTACTTGAAGACAGCGCCTTTAAAGAGATGACTAAGGTTAAATGAGGTTAATGAGGTGATCGGGTGGGGACCTAAGCCTACAGGACTGGTGGTCTTATAAGAAGAGGAAGAGACACCAGGAGTGCATGTGCAGAGGAAAAGCATGTGAGGTCACATCAGGAAGGCGGCCACCTGTAAGCCAAAAAAATAATAAAATAAATAAAAATAAAATAAAATAAATATAATAAAATAAAATAAAATAATAAAATAAATATAAATAAAATAAAATATGCCTCTCTAGAAACCAGCTCTGCCCATACCTTGATACCTTGATCTGGGACTTCCAGACTCCAGACTGTGAGAAAATCCATTTCTATTGTTTAAACCACCCAGTCTATGGTAAGCTGTTATAGCAGCCTGAGCAGACTAAATGCAGTTGATACTCAACACAGAGATGTGAATATGAAGAGTTCAAGTTCACTCTTCAGACCCATCTTGTTCTCATAACACTTTTTTTTTCTATTGTGTCTCGGCTTCATGGTTAAAAATATTGATCTTGAACTATCAACATACCAAGGAGGTAGCCAGCCAGAAAATTACCTTAGCTACTTCAGAGGTAGAATTATCATGCCACCAGTTCCAGTAATAGGTATGGTATCTTTTCCTCTATCCTTACTTTTACTTTAGAAGTAAGGGGTGGATGTTGTTTTAGCCTCAAAAGGCTAAATTCATTACATACTGTATCAGAGACCAATTTTATAAGCATGAATTAAGTAATTTGAAATAGTACAACTACCTTATCTTTCAAATATATGAGTTAAATATACTCTTTTTGGTGAAACTTAACTACCAGGAACATAATTTATAATTTCAAGAAGATTTTCTATAGAATCAGTAAAAATTTTGTAAGTTTAGAAAAACCTCTATATATGCTTGTTACCGCCTGAACAATTATTTCTCTTGAAAATAGCATACAATCTCCTCCAGGAAGGGAGGGAAGAAGAGAGGAAAGGAGGGGAGGAGGGCGGGAAGTAAGAAGAAAGGAGAAAGAAAATTAGATACTGCTAAATCCAGGCCTAATTAGGCTTCAAAACACTCTCTAAAACAGTTCTGTAAATTTGCACTCCCACCTGCAATAAATATATAATGGCTCTCATTTCCCTCAAATCTTCATAAAACTTAAGAAGTTTTGAACAACTTATGGATATAAATGGGATCTCTCTGTGGTTTTAACTTGCATTTTTCCATGATAACATGTAATGTTGAGTATCTTTTCATGTTTTTTTACAACCTGGTTTCTTCTTCTTTTAGGTTATTTCTGTATTCTCATTGTATTTTTCTTGCAGTAGCTTGCCATTTATTGATTTGTAGTTATTTACGTAATTTGGACATTCATTATTTCTTATCTATGTAGACTAAAGTACTTTCTCCAAACATATGGATTAATTTCACACTGTGTTGTACAATCTAGTGTCCCGAACTGTGAAAGGTGTGAGACTTTAACCTACAAGATAGCAAGACTCCTGGGTCAAAGACAAAATACAGTTTATCACTCAGAATAATAGTGGTCACCAGAGTGACAGTATTTTTGCAACAGTTGCCTGAGCTTTAATCCCAACGGTCTAAGCAAAGATGACCAGCTAATGCTTGGATACTCAGGGAGTTGCACTGTAGAAGAGAAACCATGAGATTAGGAACTTCAATCAGTTTTAATGGACAGAATGCATGGCTGCCCATCACTCATAAGGGAAACACTCTCTCTCTTATGATGCTATTCACTGTATAAACATCCTTGGAAAGCCAGTCCAGGACAAAGGGCTGTCAGTGCCTCGTTGTGAGTAACATTTAGAAACATGAGACCTACAGAAAATTGTTTCCCAACCTCACCCTTCATTTCTATGCCATTTTCACTATTGACTTTCTTTTCTCTGAGCACACCAATCCCTAAGCCACTCCTATGATTCTGACTAACAAAGGCTGAGACTAAATCCATCAATTTGTCTCATACAGCATTTAATTATCAAAGGATTTCAAGCAACAAGGGGAGGTCAATTGGCAGTATTGATTCCAACAATGCCCCCACAGGGGTTTGAACCCGATGAACTCAAATGATCCCATAAATCATCAGTACTTATCTTAAAAAGCTGAGTGGCTTTTGCTTAAGTTTTAGTAATGACCTTTCTACTTGGTTTGAAGCTTTTACTTAGATACAGCAGGATATATTAGCAATAGCACAGACCTCACCTTTCACCACAAGAAGGAAGTCTAGAGCAAGTCTATCATCCATAACAATCTCGGCCAGTGAGTTCGGGCTGTCTTAAATACCATGTAGAGCCAAAGTGGTGTGATTAGGTATTCCCTCCCCAGGTGCCAAGGCAGTTCTTCTTGCTCCACCACTAGAAAATTGTCACTTTTCTTGGGGTGCCCACGTGGCTCAGTCGATTAAGGGTCCAACGTTGGCTCAGGTCATGATCTCTCATGTGTTGGAGCCCCGTGTTGGACTCTGTGCTGTCAGCCTAGAGCCGGGAGCCTGCTTCAGAGTCTGTCTCAGTCTCCTTCTGCCCCTCCCCACTCATGTACTGTCTCTCTCTGTCTCTCTCTCTCTCTCAAATATAAATAAACATTAATTTTTTAAAAAAAAATTGTCACTCTCCTTGTAGTTGTAACTTCGGCATTTTTATTATATTTTCCAATCACAACCCAAACTTTCTTTTGGAAAGGTAGGTGCAGAAGGGAAAAAGACATTTTTACAAAACTTTTTTAAAAGCCACTATGTCATATAAGCAGTGTACTCAATGTATCTTTATGATCCAAGGCTATAAGAGTCCAGAGATATTCTGGTGGCTGAACTAGAATTGTTTGAAATTCTTCACCCACTTTTGCTTAGGCTACACCCACAGTGTAGACCAACCAGCACACCCTGAGGTTGACAATGTTAAGAGAAAAAAATAATCATGATGCCTAGGAGAAGGGTCAGGGTAGAATCCCAAATTTTCAAAATGTATCTGCATTATTTCAGGAAAACTCCTGTTTCTTTCTACATAATTCAACACTTCACTTCTGACACCAAATGTGTAGATTCCTTTCCTCAAACTAAACAATTCTAATAATAACCACCCAGGGTTACTACACACTGTACAGGGTAAGGACTGTCTCACTAAACTATGAGGGGTCCCTCACCTCAGATGCCAACCACAAGTCCTGGATTGTCACCTATACTCTGACTGACTGGCTGTAAAATGTAAGTTCTCACCGCCCTTAAGTTCAATTATTTGATAGAATGGCTCACAGAACTCAGGAAAGTGCTGTGCTGATGATTACTGGTTTATTTGAAATGATACAACTCAGGAACAGCAAAATGGAAGAGAGATATATAGGGCAAAGTAAGATGACGAATTTCCAGGATTTCTCCGGGCATGTCACTGTCCTAGCACCTTGTTGCGTTTGCCAACCTGAAAGCACCCCAACCCTCTTTAGTCAGAGTTCTTATGGAGCCTTCATTATACAAGCACAATTTATCAAATCATTCATTGGTCATTGTTGAATAAGTCAGTCTCCAGACCTTCTCTCATCCCTATAGATCAGGAGTAGAGCTGAGGGTTCCAACCCAACAATCACATAGTTGGTTCCTCTGGCAACCAACCCCCTCCTTCTAAGATCAGCTCATTAGCATAAACTCAATTATGGTTAGAAAGGGGTTATTATGAATAAAAGATGCTCCTCTCACTCCTATCAGAAAATTACAAGGTTTTAGGAACTCCGTGCCAGGAATGGAGGATAAAGGCCAAACAAATAATAGATGATAGATAGATAGATAGATAGATAGATAGATAGATAGATAGATAGAAAGATAATTATATAATAACATCACACTAACCCTCTACCCCCATTTTATTATGATTATTATCCTGGAGGGAAAACTTTATTCAGTGACCACTTACATTACAAAACTAAGTACATCAGAAGGACGTAAAGAAAACAGACTCATAAATCTCACTGGATCAATTAGTTACCACCAATACCAGAAGCCTATGGATAGTGGAGACTATGGGAGATCCATCAAATACCTTGACTATCAGTCTACTGTTGAGTGGCATTTGTAATAAAAACTATACCATGGTCAGACCACAAGTAGTCTGGAAAGTCAAACACATGACTTTCACATGACAGATTAGTTTCAAGGACCATGATTGTGTCCAGAGTCAGCTGACTGAACAGGGACAGCAGCGCTATCACTTGAAAAAGTGTCAATAGTTAAAAGGGCTTCTAGTAACCTCAAGAGGGGATCAAGTCTGATGGCATACATCTGCCAAGTCTGTGCATGAGCAATGCCCCATGGTTTCCTTCACAATTAATAAGGCAAATCAAGTTCAATGAGACTCACAATGCTGGCAAGCAATGGAAACTTTGGCATCAGTTACACAAAATACTGCAGGCCTGCTTTATGTTGGTATATGTGTTGCGATGTCTAGCATGATGATAGGTCTAGGTAGCAACGGTATAATCTGGACAACACAGCCTGATCATTAGCTGGATTCTAGTTGGTCTCATCAGGAACATACCCTTACTGTGCAAATCTATACAAGTGACACAAAAGTTCCTACCAGCAATCACAGTTTGTTTTGACAGACTACAGCCCCAAAGAAACCCGTTTTTCATGTGGGATCTGTACTTTCCCAAGTGTTAAACCAAAGAGATAGGTCTAACAGCCCAAGAGTGAGTAAAAAGATGAAAAAGTTTAGCAAGGAGGATACTATGAAAAAAAATCTTGATTTCTGCCCATGGAACTCAAATTGTCCATTTTTGTTTCTGCACAGCTATTGCTGAACCATCAATAAACCAGGTCAAGACACTGAGGGCAACTGATTGAAGTCTGCATTGATTCAGCATCTTGTTTCAAGCAGCAGAGTGGGGTTAAAGTTTCCCCAAAGGAATAGCTGCCATTTTTTCATGTAAAATCATGATGCTCCTGGGGCCAGGCTGGCTGTTTTCTTCAGTGTGCCACTTCCATTCAGTGAGACTTGTTGATTTCTTCACACCTTGCTAGTCATTGAGTTCCAATTGACCCATCAAAATGACACTATCAGGCACAAAAGTCACAAGCCGCCATACACCAGGCATTCAATTTCTATAAGAATCCAGTAGCAAGTCAACTGCTGTTTTAAAAGTGAGGTACCCAGAAGTTGTATGAGGAAGGTGACATGTTTAAAATGCCAAGGGGCACCTCTGGGATGCTGCCTCTCCTTCCCAGAGACTCCCATCAGCAAACCCTCTGTCACAGAGATGTGTAGCAAATAGTAATTACTGGGGTCATGGAACCTTCCCCACATGTGGCTATAGGGAGAGCATTTCACTGTATGTGGCTCATTTCTTATCAAGAGCATTCTCTTTGGGGCTTATAAGCATTCCCAGGAGAAACAAATACACATAAATTCCAGGTATATTCAACAACAGATTATAGTACACTGACATTAGACCAAAGGACCTCAATCACAAGTTCTTTTAGGTTCCTTTTATCCACTGCAAACCTTGCCTGCACCCATCAACTGAATCTGGAGGAGACCCAAATTGAACCAATGGGTCCACAGAGAATGGTGACCTTGGCAGCGATAGCCAACAAACTCATAAAAACTTCAGTCCTTCCATTACCCGAAGTCCCCTAGCATACTCAGAGAGTCATGAACCCTTTAGTCCATAGTGGGACAGAAAGACTTTGGTCCCACTCCTAATTATTTCTCTCTTGAAGGCAGCAGAGGCTAAGGTAGAAGGGAGAGGGAGGCAAGGCATGTAAGGCGAAAAAGAAGATTTGCATCAGCAAGCAAAGTATTTCTTTTCTGTATACCACCTGTGCCCACCTCGATCAAATGAACTTCAATGTTTTTGACCTACACAAGCTTTACATCAGGTGGGGAGTTCATCACTGATGAAACCATGTTTTAATTTTATGCACTCTGGACTCAGTAGCCAGAGCCACATCTCTTTCTGGCCACAGACACATAATTTAGTCCTTTGGACAGATTTGGAGTGGGTTAACCTTTGAAAGGTTTTTAATGAGTCCATCTTTGAAATGGATTCTGTAGTACTGCTACCTCATCTTCATGGTAACATCGCTTAAGTCTTTGCCTGGCATTAACATAAGAGCTAGGGGAATTTTCCAGGCAGCATACAATTATTGTTCAGTGTTTTTTTTCTACCTTGTTTTATACTCCCCCAAGTTAATCATCATTATGCTTTTGATGAGTTAATGCTTCTTCAATTACATTAGAATTTTTTATTTCTGTTTTCATTTTTCTTCTAATACCTAACTCCATGTTTCTGGTCTCAATGTCATTTTTCCAAAGGAAGTTTTTTTTTTTTCATAATAATAATCATTACAAATGATTATTGAATTATTTAAGTTCTCCATAAGAAAAGCTTTACTTTTTTTTCTTCATGGTTGAACACTGTTTAGATAGCTATAGAATTTGAACACTGTTTAGATAACTATAGAATTCTTGGCTAAATGCTAAATACTTTTGTCTTTGTAGATATAATTTTAATTTTTTTTCCTTCACTAATAACTTTTGAGAAATCCCTTTTCTCATTAAAAGTTTTCCTTTATAGATTACCTTTAGTTCTCTGTTTGCTATTATGATTTTTAAAAATTCTTAATATTTTGCAGTTTCACGGTGTTAGTAAATAAGTTTGTCTACTTTTATCTAAATAACTGAGGATTGACATATTATATGGTATTTGAAATAGTGTCTCCTAGTATTGTACACATTCTCTCCTGCTATACATCCTATTCAACAAAAGTTTGTTCTTGCCATTCAGTCTTCCAACTCTCTTAACTGTATATTTGTATGATCTATTTATTGTCTGTCTCTGTGGAATTTTTTAAATAATTGTTTCAGCTATTTTTCCAATTCCAGCTCAGTTGCTTATTAGATACTCCTCGAAATGTATATTGTGTTCTTAAATTCTAGAAGCTTTTCACTTCTAGAATTTTATTTGCCTTCTTTTCAGGTGTCATTTTTTTTCATAATGTTCTTTCTGATTGTTATCAGTTGTCTCAAATTGATGGGTTTTAATTCTGCCTTTTGCAGAGTCCATTGTCTGTCCTCCTGGAAAACTGAGGCTAAGTGTATACCATGATGTTTTTGTCATGAGAACTTTTAAAGTGATGCTTATTTTTTGCAGTGAGAATTTTTTCCCCCCTGGAGAGTCAGAGAATGTCTCCAGATTTGTTTGACATTTGCTTCTTCCTTGTGTCTCAGGAGAATCGCGAGCCCTGGATCAACTTTCATGATGATTTCTGTTCATAGAGTTCTCGGCTCATAGGGTACAGTAGAATAAATTTAAAAGTCATGCCCAAGGGAGACACAGCTCTATTATTTTGTATTCTCAGGGAAAATATCCTTCTTGTTAACCCAGACAATGAAAGGTGAGCTTTCTGCTCATCTTCCAATGCTGACTGCTATTTTTTTCCCCTGGTTCATAGTTTAACTGAGGGTATAATCTTCTGAGGTTCCCAAACTCATAGAGGTTTCAGATTTAGTTCCTTGTATGACATGGGCTACATAAATGCTCTCCTGTCCTCATATAACGTCCCACACTGGACACTGAAATCCAAAACATACAGTTCTCAAAACCAATCCCCATTCTTCCTGGTTACCTGCAAGATCATCTCCAAGGGTCAGCTCATTTGCTTATCTTCTGATTTTCATTTCTCCTCTGACTTTTACACCCAGGAGTTTCTTTATTCTGAGATAAAGCATACTTTTAAAAGAATGTGTGTTATTTTTAGTGTGGTGTTTGGAGGGGAAGATTTTAGCTCAAATGTACTATGCTTCTCCAGAAGACCAAAGCATTATCATCATTAACGGACAAAAATTAGCTCAAATTTCCACTTAAAATTGAATCATTAATTAACAGTGAAAACATCTGGAAAAGTATATTCACTTACCCCTATAGAATGATGATGCAGCTTGCAAAAATGTTTTTATAATATAGTATAAAACCATGTGGATATTTACACAATGAATATTGGGGTGGGTAGAACTGAAATCTGGGCACACTTTATATGCGCCTACACTGAGTGTTTAAGGAGCAAGTATTCTTTTTTACAATAATAGTAAAAAGCATATAAGTTAAAAGCATATAAAAATGTTCCCCTGAGCATATTCAGACAAGCAAAATGTTAGTCATATGTCTACTTCTTGCCCCTGATTACACATAATTATATAAAGGTACGAAGAACAAGAAAGAAGAAACTGCCGTTTTAGTTTAAATGGAGTGGTCCGAAGAGCTGCACCATGGGTAATCTACAGTTTCATCAGTAGCACAGAACAGCTCAATTTGGAAAGCAAGTAGTCATTAGCTTAATGCAAGGCCAAGCTGTGATTCCCACAGAGTCCCTTTAGGGCAAATCTTTGGCAAATAAGAAAGCAGAGGAAGTCAGGCTGGGGAAAGTAACACTCCAAAGGTTGCATCCGCAAAGTTATTTATATAACTCCAAGTGAGAATTTAAGGCTTTAATTAGAGCACCTATTGAAGGCTTCCCATTGAACATGCAAAGTTTAGTTATTTAAACATAGTGTTCAATATTTATTTTCCCCACAGAAAGTAATCTCTCCTTCCAAATGTCCTGATGATATCATACTATTTCTACTATGGTAGCACTTAGCACATTTTGCATTGCAAGGTAATTGTAATTTCTGTGTTTCTGGCCCCTCCACTAAATAAAGCTGCTTGAGGAGAGGGACCTTCACTTGTTCATCTTTGGATGGACAAGAATGATTCCAAACAAATAACTCTTGAATTATAAGTGGGCCTCATTCATTTATTTATTTTAGATCAATTGTGTAAGTTCTTACTTTGTAGCGGGCACATTCCTACGGGCTGGTGAGGTAGCCATAAATAAAAAAAGACCAAAACCCTGGCATAATGATGCTTACATTCTACCTGGGTGAGATAGATTAAAAAAGAAAAGTAGTAAAATGTGTCATGTTAGAAAGAAACAAACAATGCTATGGGGAATAAAGAGAGAGAGAGAGAGAGAGAGAGAAAGCCTGGTAAGAAATATACCAGTACTGGGGAAACCAGGTTTAATTTAAAACATAGTGACAAAAGGGGCACCTGGGTGGCTTAGTCGGTTAAGCGTCCGACTTTCACTTAGGTCATGATCTCGCGGTTCTTGGGTTCGGACCCCATATCGGGCTCTGTGCTGACTGCCAGCTCAGGGCCTGGAGCCTGTTTCAGTCTGTGACTCCCTCTCTCTCTGACCCTCCCCTGCTCACGCTGTCTCTCTCTCCTAGAAATAAATAAAACATTTTAAAAATTAAAAAAAAAAAAAAAAACATAGTGACAAAGGCAAGCTTCATTAAGAAGTCAGGGAAGGATGAGCCCTGTGAAAGAACACTCAAGGAAGAGTGAAGGGCAAAAGCAACTGTTATTAATCTGAGATCAACTAAACAAAAACAGTTGTAGTTTATCCTGGTGTAGAGAGTGGGAAAGGGCATTTCCAGCAGAGGTGTGACTGCTTTGATTTGTATTTTTACAGGATCACACTGCCTGGTGTGTTGAGGGGAGACTAAGGGGCAAAGACAGAAGGACACCTCATTTGGAGGCTATTTTATTAACATAGGGCAGTGGGGATTGTGGCCTGGATGAGGCTTGTAGCAGTGAAAAGCGGTAAGAAATCCTCAGTTTCGTGACCATAGAATTTACTGAAAATTGGGTATATATGCAACATATATAATATATATGCAATGTAATATGTAAAATTCTGATGTGGGAAGAGAGAGACAGAATTTCACTTGAGTTAAATGTTTTTATTCTTAGATCAACCCGTGAGTAGATGCTGTTATTTTCACTTTACAAATAGGGAAGCGGACACAATGAGGTTAAGTAACCTACCTGCAATCTCACAGCTGCTACTTTCCACAGCCAGGATTCAAACCTAAATACTTTACCTCCAGAACAGGTACACTCTAATGGCATTAGAGGATATCTGATACTGTTTCTTTCGCTGAAATTACATAATTTCATTGACATCTTTTATACAATCCACTTCCCATAGCCATGTCACACATGTGCAAGCCTGCAGGCATACACTAGTTACCAAAGATATACCAGCGCCATCTTGTGGCACTACTAATTTCAGTTTGCAGTGGAATACTTAACATCTGTGTTCAGTATTACCATACGATGGCATAATATGTAAAGTAACTGAAGATATTGTTATAAATATTTGGGAAAGATGGCGATCAAAGAAATGTAACTAAAGATTAAATAAAAGACCTGCAACGCCCAAGTGATTGTCAGCTTGAACACTGACTTTATCCTTTACAAGTAATCAGTAAAATAGGGGTCTTCTCTAAATGAATTCATTCATTCTTGCACTTGTTTATATATTAATTTATAAAATACATATACTATATAGTCTGAACATTCTATGTTCAGCACTATGAGACAGATAGAGGTAAATAATGAATTTGGCAAAATTTATGTGAAAGTCCGTGTCCTGATAGACTTTTGGAAGGAATAAATGCATATAACACAGTCATGAAAATCTGGCGTAATAAGTGAAAAGCTAGAGAAGTGGTGGCAAAGAAATAAGCAGCTTCACTTAGAGTTAGAGGAAGGCTCATAAAAGAGATAATTCTAGTGTTTCTTTCCATCAACTGCCAAGCACCGTTATCTTCTCACAATAAAAGTACATTGGCCTGTTTGCATTAAACCTTCAATGCACTGCCACTACATTTACAAGCTCACCACCTATATTTATGTTCATCACTTTGCTGATATATCACTAGTGGCTGTCAGTGGTCTACATAACACGGAAAAGAGACAAGGAGACCAGAATGCTTGATTTCAAATCCTGACTCCAATCCTTACTTGTTTAGCTATGTGAAACTTGCTACTTAAGCTCTATGTGCCACAATTTTCTCACCTATATACTTGGATGTTTATATTTTCGACTTCATAAGGTTGTTGTAATGAACTATTACAATTATTCTAATACTCAGAACCCTGTCTGACAGAGAACAAACATTAAATCTTAGTGGTTAAGATAATCATCACATTCTTCTGCTTAAATCTCCCTTAGGAACGTTGTTCTCTGAACTAGAAGACACAGTGGAATAAGTGACATCCAAAGTGTCTTTTAAAAACATTCAGATTTCAGATAAGTTCAGTGTTTATTGAGAGCTATAGTTAACTGCATTATGTACTACGTTTCTCCATTTCAGTAATGTTCAGTTGGAGTAAAATAACAAGCATCCTACCTTCAAGCAGGTTATTGTATTACTCATCTGAAAAGCTTTGCAAACTCTTCCTCTCACCTAGGATTTTCATATGGGCTCCCAACCCCAGCTAGGTTAAATAATCATTGCTTTACGGTATCAGCATTAATGATGGGTGTATAATTCTAGTGTGCAAACAATGCTAAAAACTGTTAAACGAGATGATAATTTGAAACTGGTTATTGGCTAGTAGGACATGTAAATATACAAAAGGATGTGTTTTAAAGAGTTAAATAAATGGAAGCTTTAGAAAACATTCACTTTAGGGGTGCCTGGGTGGCTGAGTCGGTTAAGCGTCAGACTTTCGCTTAGGTCATGATCTCGTAGTTCATGGGTTCGAGCCCAGCGTTGGGCTCTGTGCTGACTGCGGCTCAGAGCCTGGAGCCTGTTTCAGTCTGTGACTCCCTTTCTCTCTGACCCTCCCCTGCTCACGCTGTCCCTCTCTCTCTCTTCTAGAAATAAATAAAACATTAAAAAAATTTTAAAAAAAAAGAAAAGAAAACAGTCACTTTATAGATGCCAAAACATGTTAAGACAAAATTTAAAATCCACAGTATTGATGTTCAATTTATATAAAATACTCATTTCAGTACACCTTGATGAGTTTTCACTCATGTACCACAAGCACTATCAAAATATAGAGCATGTCTAAAAGCCCAAAATTTTGTTTCCCCCTCTTTGCAGGCCATTCTCTGCTATCCTCTTACTCACAGCAACAGCTCACCTGCTTTCTTCCCTTTTCTTTTATTTGTAGGTTAACTTTGTCTTTCTAGAACTTTTATAAGTGGGATCATGTAATATGTGCTCTTTTGTGTCCAGATTCATTTTCTCAGCACAAAGTTCTTATCCATAGATATTGTAGGACCTCTGGTTCATTTCCTTTTAATTTCTATTATTCCAACATTATGTATATGACAATATTTGTTTATCCATTCACCTGTTGATGGACATTTGGGTGATTTCTAATTGGGGTTATCATGAATAAAGCTGTTATAAACACTCATATTCTGAATTTATAAATTTTAAATTTATTTGTTAATGCTTCAAGTGGATTTCATGAACCAGCTTATATTTATTAGAAATTATAAGAGTTGTGGGGTGCCTGGGTGGTTCAGTGGGTTAAGCATCCAACTTCAGCTCAGGTCATAATCTCGCGGTTTGTGAGTTCGAGCCCCACGTCAGGGTCTGGGCTGACAGCTCAGAGCCTGGAGCTTCCTTCAGATTCTGTGTCTCCCCATCTTTCTGCCCCTCCAATGCTCATGCTCTGTCTCTCTCAGTCTCTCAATAATAAATAAAAATGTTTAAAAATTTTTAAAAAAAGAAATCACAAGAGTTCTGAAGTGGTCATAATAATGTATACTTTTAAAATACTTATTAATATTAATTAATTGATATTAATATGATGGTTGAAAATGATCCATATCTTTGCTAACACCTGATATTATCAGCCTTTGTAACTTTAACCACTCAAAAGAATGTGTAACATTATCTCATTGTGGCTTTAATTCCTATTATTCTAATGACGAATGTTAAGCATCATTTTGTGGACTTATTCCCTGGTTGTTTATTTTTTCTGGTTAAGGATCAGTTCAAATCACTTGTCTGTATTTTTATCAGGTTGTCTTCGTATTATTGAGTTTTAAGAAATTTTTATACCTTCTGGGCACAAGTCTTTTGTCAAACATGTGAATGACACCTATGATCTCCTTAGAAGAACTGCAGTTTTTATTTTGACAAAGTCAAATTCATCATGTTTTTATTTTCACTTATGAATTGTTACTTTCATGTATTATCCAAGGATTCTCTGATACATCTAGACTCAAATATCTGTCCCCATGCTTTCTTTTACAAGTTAAAGTTTTAGATTTTCTTTTTAAGTGTATACCTCTCACATAATGTTGAATACAAGTAGTAAGAGCATATCTTTGCCTTGTTCTCAATCTTAGGACATAAACATTCACTTTTCACTATTAAGCATCATTTCATTTTCATAAATGCCCTCCATCAATTTAAAATCCTCTGTATTCATTCTTTCCTAATAGCTTCTCTTATGTTTATGTTTATGTGTTAACTTTTTCAAATGCTTTTTCTGGACTCATTGATATCATCATGCAGCTTTTCTCCTTCTACTGATAAAATGAGGAATTGCATTTATTAATTTTCAAGTGTAAACTGAGCTTGCATTCCTTGGATAAATCCTACTTGGCCATTACATGTCATTCTTTTGACATATTATACATATTGATGGACTTTGTTTACAAAATGTGAATACACCACATTTTTTTGCATCTGTTTTCATGAGGCATATCAACATGCAATTTTCCTTGCATGTGAAGTTTTTAGGATTTCAGTATTAAAGGAATACTGGACACATAAATTAAATTGAGAAGTCATCGTTCATCTACTATCGCTACAAGATTTTGTATAAAGTTTATTTGATTTCTATCTTGGATTTTATTAGTGATTGCACTGGAGTCTAAAGAATGGCAAGGTGGAATTAATTATGAATTTAATTTCTTTAATTAACATAAGGAAATTCCAATTGAGTATAATATTCTGTTTGAGTTTTCTTTGATACTTTGTATCTTTTGAGAATTTGGCTCATTTCAACAAAGTTTTAAAATTTAGTGGCATTCAAATGTCCATCAACTGATGAATGGAAAAAGAAGATGTGGCATATATATACATACAATGGAATATTAATCGGTAATCAAAAAAGAGTGAAATCCTGCCATTTGCAACAATGTGGGTGGAACTAGAGTGTATTATGCTAAGCAAAATAAGTAGGTCAGGGAAAGACAGATATCATGTGATTTCACTCTTATGTGGAATTTAAGAAGCCAAACAGATGAACATAAGGAAAGAGAAGCAAAAATAAGATAAAAACAGGGAAGGAGATGGACCGTAAGAGACTCTTAAATACAGGGAACAACCTGAGGGTTGCTGGAGGGGTGTTGAGAGGACTAAATAGGCAAAGAGACATTAATGAGTATGTTGGGATGAGCGCGGGGTGTTGTATGTAAATGACAAATCACTAATTACTATTCCTGAAGACTAATTAATTAATACAATTTAGTGTTATTAATGTGTTCATAATATTTCTTTTTTCCTTTAATGTCTGTAGTATTTGTACAAGCCACTCTTACATTCCCAGTATTGATATTTTGTATTTTCTCTTTTTTCTTTTTTTTTAAATTTTTAATGTGTATTTTTGTGAGAGAGAGAGAGAACGAGCAGAGGAAGGGCAAAGAGAGAGGGAGACACAGAATCTGAAGCAGGCTCTAGGCTCTGAGCTGTCAGCACAGAGCCGGACAAGGTGCTTGAATCCAAACACCATGAGATCATGACCTGAGAAAAAGTCATCCAGGCACCCATTTCTTTTCTTGATCAGCCTGATAAGAATTTTATTAACATTCCTGATCTTTTTAGAGAATCAGATTTTTATTTTATTGACAGTTTTTAGTATTTATGAATTTTTTGTTGTATTGGGTCCTGATCCTGTTATTATTTTCTTCGTTTTTTATTCTGAATTTAATTTACCCTTTCTAGTATTTTTGATGTGGAATCATAGATCATTTATTACATATGTTTTTCTTCTGGTATAAATATTTAAAGCTAAAAATTTATCTTCAAACATTATCTTAGCTGCATTCCACAGATTTTAACATGTTGCATTTTTACCATCATCCAATTGAAAGTATTTTCTAACTTCCTTGTGATCTATTATTTGATCCTTGGATCGTGTCTAAGTATATTTTTTAATTTCCAAGTATTTCAGATTCTTTAGATATATTTTTATCATTAGTTATGAAGTTAATTGTGTTGTAGTGAGAGAACAGATTCTTGAAGACGCATATCACAAGCCACATTGAAGGAAACATCTCAATCATGTGCTAGTCCAACTAGCAAGGACTTCATTACTAGGAAAGAGCTATAGGTGGGCATGGGAGACAGTGAACAGGCATAGGATTGAGAAAGCAAAGAAATCCTGGCCAGGACAGTATAATCAGGGAGTTAAATTCTGTATTTCCATGTCTAGGACAGAAAGCATGATCTTAAGGGCAAAGTTGAAGTTTGAGTATAGGTTGTCAAGACCCAAGTACCACACCTATTGACTTCACCCTTAAACCACCTATGCAAGGTAGAATTGACTTAAAGGTGAAGAAGAGGAAGAGTGATTAAAATTACTTAGAAAAAAATTTTTAATGTTTTATTTATTTCTAGGAGAGAGAGAGAGACAGCATGAGCAGGGGAGGGTCAGAGAGAGAGGGAGACACAGACTCTGAAATAGGCTCCAGGCTCTGAGCTGGCAGTCAGCACAGAGCCGGAGCGGGGCTCGAACCCACGAACCGCGAGATCATGACCTAAGTGAAAGTCAGACGCTTAACTGACTAAACCACCCGGGCGCCCCTACTTAGAATTTTTTTAAGAAAAAGAAGTTATTGAGTCTGTTGCAGACTCTCATAGATTCCCTACATGAATATCTGATTTCTTTTTAAAATTTTTTTTTTCTTTTAGTCTGGAAGAGACCATTGAGAAAAGAAGTATTGTATCCTCGATTTTTAAAGCAACAAAATAATTGGAAATTATTTATGGTAATAATTTTAAGGGCACAGGCTTCCTTATTTAAAAGATACTACATTTAAAATTTTTAAGCAGTTGAAATTAAAGTTAAAATAGGTAATATTTTAATCAAGATTAATGTGTCTTGTTGATGCACATTGAGAAAAAAAATCATCATTTTAAGAAGCTGTAATTATTTGGTGAATTAATGGAACACAGGCTTAGAGTTCCTTTGTCAACAAAAGCTGCCATGGTTCCTGAGTTCCCACAGGAGCCAAGATCCAGTTATCATGTAATTCTGTGCCATAGTCTAATTTCATACTCATCTTCTCCTCAAGTGGATCTTCTAGTCTCTACAGACTGACTTATTCACATCCCATAGGAAAACACCCATACACAGATACAAGGATTTCCCCAGCCTCTGCACTTGTCTTTTACTGACTGACTTACCTTCTTGAATGTGGATTTAGCCAGGGTTGCTAGGGAAACAGAACCAACAACATATGCACATCTGTACATATCTGCTTGATAGGTGGTGTGAGCAAGGCTCCCTACTGACAAGCCTGGGAAGAGGGTCTGCCTACCTGGGGCACCAGGTGTTTATTCTCTCAGGAATTTTGTATAGGCTCCTGGCTCTCTTAGAACTCAGAGATCCCGGGATGAGGCTCCCTCTGTGAAGAGTGATACGGCCATAGCGCTGCAGGCCTCCCTCTGCCATTCCCCAGCCACCCTTGACACTCAGCAAATCCCAGCCCATCCTGGCCTCACCTTCTATCAGGACCCATATTACTCCCCCCACAGATTAAAAAAAAAAAAAAAAAAAAAACAGGAAAAAAAATCTCTCTGTCCCTCACTCCCTCTCCCACACTTGCTCTCTGTCCATATATGTAGGACCTTATAGCAATGTTAAGGAGCTCAAAATTTCTTGAGAGTGTAATGGAAAGCTTTCCAAAGAAAGCGACGTGATCTCTGTCTATCTAGAGAGAGAATTTAAAGAATTAACTCACATGAGTGGGGTGACTGGCAAGCTCAAAATCTCTCAGCTAGGCCAGCAAGCTGGGGACTCAAGGAAGAGCTGCAGTTCAATTCCAAAGGCAGTCTGCAGGCAGAAGTCTCTCTTCTTTGGGGGAGGTTAGGCTATTAAAGCCTTTAACTAACAGACTGAGGGCCACCCATATTTTGGAGACTAATGTTTTACTCATATACCAAATATGTTCACAGAAACCTCTAGAAGAATGTGTGGCCTAATATCTGAGTACTGGGGCCAACCAAGGTGACAAAGTTCGCCATACAAATGGCTTCTTTATCTCCGCTCACAGGGCTACTTGTCCTTCCTTGTCCAAATGTAGCTTGGTTCCCTAATCCTATAAATCCATTCTGATCTCCTACCTGAATTCCTGTTTTGTACAGTAGTACTGCTTTAGGATCATATTATGTGAAAAATGATACTGAAAGCCTTAGAAAATATATTAGCTCACATTTTTGCTTATGTTATCTCTGGGTTTGTGGAATGTGAATCTTCTTGAAAACAGACTCTGTGTTGCATTTCTCCAGCACCTACCACCATGTCTGGGAAATGGTATTAAATCAAACAGTATTGGATAACTACAATCTTTCACTCAAAAACATTTATTGAGCTCCTGTGTGCATAAGAATGTATCACAAACTCATATGTTTAAATATATTCTATTCATTGATGTAGCCCCAATACCTAGAAGAAAGCTTGGCTCACATCCCCTTAACAACTATTTTGTAAAGAAATTAGAAATAGTCAGTGGTGCTTAATGAGGGAATGAAATAGAATGTAAGTTCCATGGGAGGGGAGATCTAATGCTTCTTGTATTTACTCCAAGCACCTGACACAACTCTGGTCATTTATTAATTGCTCATTAAATGAATTGCATTGACCCCAGGAAAAATTCAATAGATTTTCTGTATAACTGGCTACCACCTTATGGATAAATGCTTTTATTTGCTAAAAAAGAAAATCCACAACATAGGAATGGTGTTGTCAGATAACGCTAAATAAAATGAAAATCATGACTATTTTGTTTTTATTTCAATTAAGCTTATTATATCTTAGTGGCATCTTTTACTTGAATTCTATTATTGAATCACCTCAGAACTAAAACATTGCATATTTTTTAAAGTACAATTGAATATACTCTATATATTTTAGCAAGAAATGTAAAGTTTTAAACATCTTTCAGATATCTTTGTAAACTTACAAAAATGCATTTAACATACATGTTTTTAAATATCTACTCTACACAACTAAAATAAAAGTGAAAATTAAAATGATCAATTTCATAGTTCTATAATCTGTATTCCAAAAACTAAAATTCAGTATGCTTGTTTTTCTCCTGAAGTGTTTAACTTTCAATATTTTAAGCAAATGTATTACCATGGCTATTTGATGAAAGTTCTTAGATCACTCAATTCATTTACACAAGCTTTTTGGCAATAGTATAATCATGAACTCCTGCTAAAAGATACCACAATGATAAAATAAAATGTATATTTCATTTAAGGACTAATGTTTCATTAATTCCACATAAGAAAACTAAGAACTCTCAACTATAATGTTTATAGGTTTCAAATTTTACTTAATTTCATAATAAGATCAACAGAGAAGTTGGGGCTGGGATTAAGGAACGAAGATCATTCTGTATTTACATGACAACAAGATCCATGTAGCTGACCTCTCAGGTAGAGATGTGATTACATAAGGTATTTTCAAACCTTCAGGTCCATCCATTCTGTAATCCAAAACCAGGCTTGTTACTAGGCGAAATGACATAGGAAAGGAAATCTTAGTAAAAGACTTTCTGCAACTGTCCCATTTCTCTTGTAAAGTTAGTACCTAATACAATAAAAGTATTTACCTTTCCATCCACAGGACCTAATTGGTGAACTGAAGGAGAAGCTTTCAGATCACTTCAAAGATGTCATGGTCGGCCTCATGTACCCACCGCCATCTTATGATGCTCACGAACTCTGGCATGCCATGAAGGTACTGCTCAGATACAAAAATATACCTCTAACAAGTGTAGGGAAATATTTCGGTACAGACAGAACTGCCCTGTGATGTTGCTGTATGTGATCAGGGGTGGGGTAGAGAATATTTGAGCAAAAATAAAACAGTGTATTTTATTTGCTCAGGAGAAGTGACACTGTTAGGAAGAGGGGGTTTCTAGAGCCTGGGAGCCAGGATCAGCCTATTGTTTTGCTGTACAAACTCAGATCCACTGACCAAGCTCTATGCTGAACAACCAAAAGAAAAAATGAAATAAGCTCCCAGGACTGTCCATATTTGTCTCTCCCTAGTACGTATTCATATATCAAGCCAAAATGTTATAAAGCATGTGAACTTCTTCAAATTAGTTGTTAAAATTGGACTCACTAAGTAAAAATGGGATACTGAATCAGAGACAAAATATAGATGACATCTTGGTTTATTTTTGTGACCTTAAGTTACTCCTTTCCGAAAAGTATTGCTCCAAAGTATAAGACTTTTACTTCTGAAGAATTATAATTCTTTACAGAAAAGTCATTTCCATGAAATGAATTGAGTACAGATTTGGTAGAGACTTTGTTGGCTAGGGATGCTGTACAAAAGGCTTTTTAACATCTTTCCGACTGCTGATATTAAACACCTGCATAACTGTTGTGGTCATTCCAATACGATGCCTGCCAATGACCAGATTACACAATCTGCGAACAATGTGTGACAGGAGAGAGGAAAGGGGAAAAAATTAAGGGAACCTGGATTTGGGCCATCATATTTGAAGGTGAGAATAGACATTGTATAAAATTCATATGAATTTCAACTAACTGCTTTTTTTGAGTTGCATATGGCAATTCCTACCTCTTGCAAAATGAGGTGACCACAACTATACAAAGGAAGTCATATGTTACTGTTTAGATAAACTGTTATATTTTATCAATAGTACATGAAAAGGTAAGGATTTCTAACACTTTCTGGAAGATGTGTTGTCTTTATAACATATAACAACGGAGAAAAATCAGAGAAAAAAATCTGTGCCTGTAGCTCTAAGAGATCATAAAAACCACCCTGTCCGATGTTTAGACCAAAAGTACAAAATTTCACATTTAGGGAGAGGCTGGGAGTGGTCCTTGAAACATCTTTAGGAAACTAGGAGACCCATGTTCTAACTTCAGCTTTCCAGAGAACTGATATTCTAGCAGCAAAAATATCAGTGCCATGAGCCTTGTTCAAACATCTTTTTCCACATTATTTAGAAATTCCCATGTTGTTTTATTCTAAATGAAGGAATAGGATTTCAGATACTAATATCTCTTCAGGGTCAGGCAGCTAGTAAATAGCAGAGCCAGAACTGAGTCAGACCTATCTTTATCCCAAACGTCCTTTCTTTCCTCTCTGCCATCTCTCAGAGTACCAGGAACGTTGTAAATCTTTATTATACATAAGATGCACTATTATTCCCAATACAAATGCCTTTCTCTTTCTCTCTGTATGACAGGGAGCAGGGACTGAAGAGAATTGCCTCATTGATATTTTAGCTTCAAGAACAAATGGAGAAATTTTCCAGATGCGAGAAGCCTACTATTTGCGTAAGGAAATATACATATGTACATATATTGTACACACATATAAACTTTGTATTTTTCAAATAGCACACAGAATATTTCAGTTTATGCATTCTAAAAGGTTTTTTTCTAAGACACTCTTAAATTTGAAATGTCATTTACTCAAGAGCAATTAACTCACTGAGTAAAACTGATGATTGGGTTTCCAAAAGTGAAACCACTCTCTAGATAATCAAGTTAAGTAAAGTTTCCAGAAAAAGAATTACATGTTTCTATGAGATGAGTGTTACCCAGCACCATGGTTCAGGAGCATTTTATCTCTTACCCAGAAGAGACCATGAATATAGACAAAATAAAGCAATGGGCAATAAGCACTTAGCAAATTCTACAAATATGGGTCACTAGTTCACTTTACCTAAGTCTCATCACTGTGATCTATCACAAAATCAAAGTTTTACACATTTTAAAAGTAGGTAAATTAACTATTTTCATTTTTAAAAAGATCTAATGCGTTAAATTGCATTGCTTCATATTTTGCCTCACATTGAATGTCATGGAAATATTCTAGACAGCTCTGTTGCATTAGAACAAAAACAAGGCGTATTTGCCATGGGAATGAAGTAAGAACCTTCACTTAAAATATTAAAATGAATGGCATCTGGGTAGCTCAGTTGGTTAAGCATCCGATTCTTTTTTTAAAAAAAAATTAATGTTTATTTTTGAGAGAGAGAAAGAAAGAAAAAAAAGACAGAACATGAGTGGGGAAGGGACAGAGAGAGAGGGACACAAAATTTGAAGCAGGCTCCAGACTGCAAGCTATCAGCACAGAGCCCAACATGGGACTCGAACCCACAAGCCATGAGATCATGACTTGAGCCAAAGTCAGAAGCTTAACCAGTGTCTGATTCTTGACTGCAGTTCAGTTCATGATCTCATGGTGAGTTGGAGGTTTGTGAGTTCAAGCCCTGCATCGGGACTCTGTGCTGACACCATGGACCCTGCTTAGGATTCTCTCTCTCTCCCACTCTCTCTTCTGCCTCTCCTCCTCTCCCACTTGCACTCTATCTCTCAAAAATAAATAAACATTTTTTTAAATATTAAAATGAGACAGAGCACCTGGGAAAAGTGTTGGACTGGGTAGTAGTCTGGAAATAGAATGCATAAGAGCAAATTTTGAGAATTAGAGAAAGTGAAATGAATTTCAATGGTGTTTTTCAATTTTGGAATAAAGATAATTGTATTTTAAGAAAACAGACCTGTGCCTATGCTACTGTTAGGTATCACATTTCTATTTAGAAAATTGGCTTCAAGACAAAGAGATGTCAACGGATTGATTGTATTTCCTGTACTTACCACCCACAACTGAGGAAATAGTATTAATTTATACAAAGCACACTGGTCTGTGGTTTTATAATAAATCATACCTTTAACATGGAAGGTTTTTTTCCCCAGAATACAACAGCAACCTTCAAGAGGACATTTACTCAGACACCTCAGGACACTTCAGAGATACTCTCATGAACCTGGTCCAGGTATGAACTTCAAAACTTCACACCATTTTGTACTATTAAAAAATATATATGTTTCATTTTCAAAAAATAGGACAGAAAACTCCAGTTTAACAGTAAATTCTGTATAATAATGTTCACTGAATGCCAGCTAAATTCCAAGCACTATAAAAGAAACTTTGTTCGGATATAGAAATAAACGAATATGAATAATACACCATTTCTAGTCTCAAAAAAGATCTACTACATTTAAGATGATTATGATTATAGACATATACATATTTACACATTATAAGGTAGTTAAAAGATTTAAAATATAAGTTACAATTTATAAACCTAACTAGAAATTATAATTCTAATTCCACTTTTTAAAACTACTAAACAGTTTGGGTGCATACTAACTTCTGAGATCCTAGTATAGCTGAGTAGTAGCGTGTTTCTCACTTAATAACTACAAAATACTATAATATAAATATTCTTTTAAGCACTTTAGAAATAAAAATAACATAAAATAAAAACTATTAGGTTGTAGCTCTCTGTCTAAAAAGCTAATAAGTAGAAATCCAGAATTTGAATTGAATTCTATAGGCTCCCACATGCCAGCATATGATCCTTAGCTCTGCCTTGGAAAATTCTGTGGTACTATACACGAACACAAAGGAATACTGCCTCAAATTAAAATTTGACACATTTTATTTTTCTGTACTGGCTAAGTGGTATTTAATTATTTCTATTCAATTAATATTTGTGAAAAACATCCCACATATTAGCATTGTAACAATAACAATACTTTTAGGTATAATTAACCTTTGTCTTATATACCTGTCATCCAATTCAGTAAAGGCACTCAGGAATGTGAAGAAAATGGATGTTCAGTTCTTTACTAGCAAAAGAAGACCTAGATGTCCAAGCCAGGAAAAATATCTTATGAACCAGTATTTGAAGCAAGCATTTCTAGATCCCCCAAAATTTTTCTCTTTATGTCAAGAACATAACTGAGTATCTGGTAACTAGCATAAAATTTCACCAAGAATTGTAGGTAGATAGGCTTTTGTACAGGAATATGTAAAATAAGAAAGATTTTCATTATCTTTAATGACAAAATAGTAAATGATAGCCCTTCTAGGGACTAAAGGTGGAAGAATGATACATAGAAAGATGGAGAAAGACCCAAGAGGGAGGAGAGTAGGGTAAGAATGCTGCCTGAGGGCCTTCAGGAGTCCAGGGCCCCACACACTCAGGTGAGGAGCCACAATCCACAGGTGAAAACATGGGATGGCCCGTGGAATGTCCTTTCTTCCTTTTCTCTGAGCCACTCTGGTACCAACTGTCCCTATGAGTTCCTGGAATTTTTTTTTTTTTAGCCTCAACATTTCTATCACTATTGCCAAACTCTAAGATGTTCTTCCTTGTCTTTTGTCCTATTCAGGTTTATCTGAAGCGGTGCTGTGGAGTAGATCCTCTGTGAGGGTTATATTTCTTTCACAGCTCAATTTTGGCAAACGTAGACCTCCAGCAGTTTGTTTGCAGCTTGAATAGTTCGATTTTCTTTAATCTGGATTTGTGATGTCCTTGGAAATGTAAATCACTAAGAAACGTAGAAGAAGTATAATATAATTGCTTCCAGTAAATACTGCATACCACTTAGCCATACCCAAACTTCTTTCCTAGACATATGTCTTTGCATCCTTGTACTCTCCCTGACTGTGCCTCTTGTGTTTCACAACTAAAAGCCAGTTCCTTGAAAGTCCTCTCAGATAATGAAGTTAGTCAGATACTTGCTGCAGGGCTGAGTCTTAAAAGGTGTTTGCTTTCCAAACTTTCTTCACATCCCAGCTTACACTGCTTAGAATCAGCGGTTTCCCCTTCTAACTGTTAGGGACACCAAATATCCGGACTTTCTCCCTGCTTCTTTTATTCCAGCTTGCACACCAGCCCATTATTTACTGAGCTCATCTCTTTCTTGTAACACATGACCAAAAGCATAAAGTAAATGCCAGTTCCCAAGCTCACATGAAGACCAGAACAGGTTCTCCTGATCAGATTGTAGCTCTCCAAAAAGTGATTCAGGGGCCAATTCTCTTTCCACCTCATGGCTAATCCATCTTCACACCTTGCTTCTAATTTTATCATGCTAGTCCACAATCTACAGAAGCAGAAAGATGGTGGAGAATTGTTCATGGGAATTTTTATGGGCCTTACTGTGATATCTATCACTTTTGCTCACATTTCATTGGCTAGGCCTCCATCAGCTAACTCCCCTTAATATCAAGGATGGCTGTAAAATATAGTCCGGTTTTTTGTCCTCAGAGACAATGAAATAAGCTTGGTGATCAGCTATCAGTGTGAAAATGAGACTTAAAAACTGCAACGATGGCAGGCCATTGAGCAACAGAGGATGGAAGGATGACAGATGCCTATATTGGGCACAAAGAGAATTTCCAAAAGGAGAGCGATATATAAACAAAGAAACAAACAAAATGTTCTGCGTTATTTCTTATCAGTACTTTAAAAATAAATGTCTTTGATTTTTATCCACGCTTTATGTTTTTTGACATGTCACCATTTTAAAGGATTTTTTAAAAGATCACTGTGTGAAAGTATCTTGGCCCTGCTTCTAATCTAACCTTCAGAATGATAATGTTCATCATACCATATACTATGTATGTATTATACAACATTAATCTGAATATATTAGCTATGTTTGTAATATCTATATAGCTAATCTTATCATGCATAATTAATTCATATGAGATAAATAAAAACCCAACTCTATTTTAATCTCTTATACCTTCTGCTTTGCTTTTGGCCTACATAAAGCATGTGTGTATGAAAAAATAATTGTCCAACATTTACCTGTATTTCATTGATTAATTGTTTGATTGTTGAGTTGTTTCAACAAAGTGAATTTCAAAAATGCTGGTATGAAAACTAGTATGGGAATAATGATTTCCCATCAGGCCTCTGATTGAACATACCCTTCAAAGTCTTCTTCCACTTCATAGGAATTGCTGTCCTCTAAGGCCATCTTATGTATTTTTATTCTATTTTACCACCTAATGTGGGATGTGTTTGTCTATCCTCCTTTCCCAGTAGTTTCCCAATCATGAAAACTATGTCCTATGCAACTTTACAGTTTTAGAACTAGGCTCTGTATATGATACACAGAAAGCAAGTCAGACTTTTTGGAAATAGATGGTACAAAGAACAAATTCTTTTAAAAGTCTGAGTGAATAAAGTTCAATGCTTGCTGAAGTAAAAGAAGAGGCTTCATATACAATAGGTCTATGAGAGTTCTGGAAAAGGAACATCATTTGCACACCTGGGGAGGAGGAATGAGGTAGTTCAGCGTAAGTAGAAAGGTCTTGCTTGAGCATGCAGGCTTGCTCAAAGGACCCTTGCTAAATAGGAAAAATTGTCTAATTAAATTGCTGGCTGGCATGCCGGGTTGATGAGGTTCCTGTAAGCAATTGGGAGCCACGGGGAAATTTTTGGCAGAATGTGAGATGACAGGAAGATTTAACTACTACCATCTCCATGTAAGGAGGAAGAAAATTAAGTTGCACATGTCATGCTAATTTGCCACAACAAATAGAAAGAAACATAGTGAGTGCCTCACGCCTGACTTAAATTAAGAGAATCTGACTGATTAAAAATAAATAAATAATTAAAATTCATTTCTTAATTCCATTCTCTTTGAGTTTGTATCGATCAAATCAATCAGATTTACCCTGAATATATGCTTAAGTGAGACAAGAAACTCTGAGAAAACTCAGCAGGAGGCAAGGACCATGTATTTAGGCAAGAAAAAGCAATTAACAATCCCTCTCTTTTATTACTCAGAGTGTCCTACTGGCTGTCTTCCAGTAGGGAAAGCAGTTAGAATTCTTGATGCCCCAGCTAAGATTAAAGAAAAAAAGGAAACAAGGAAACTTTAGGTTAGGAAAGAGAATATTCCCCAGTTCTTCAGGAAAATAGACCTATGGCCATATGCTGACTTTTTTCCCAAAAACGATAAATTCAAATATTTACCTTACAGAGATTTCTATTATTTTAAGTCTACAAAGCTTTGTTTTTTTTTTTTTAAATGGACAACTTTGTTTCTGTTTCTGAAGTTAAAGTATTGTATTACTTCACTCAAGATAAACATTAAGACTTGTCTCTACCCTGCCTAGAACAAGTCTGTATGCAAAAATAGTTAAAGTGAGGAAATGACCATTAATAATAACGTTTTCCTCTAATCTATCAAAGGCAGTGTGCAAATTTAAATTACTACTTCATTTTCTTGCTTTTCTTATTATGCCTTTTGCTGTCTTCCTCATTTGGGGTAGATTAACAAGTCCAATCAAACACAGGAGGTCTAGTTTTCCTGAATACCTGTTTATTGTGATTAAAGACTTCATATTGTGCTTCACACACATTTTATATGAGCAGATGAAATGATGAATAAAAATACTTGATAGGAACACTAACTATCCAGTCATTGCCAGGCAACATGGATTTTAATTCTTTTTTTGCCCTTATTATGTGGGTGTATGTGCCCAAGTTATTGTCTATTTTGAATTAGGAATAAATAAATCCAAAGGAAACATTGCTGAGGAAGCGAGATATTAATTGCCCCAAATTGAGTAGAGATTGATCATTTGGACTGATTGGATTTCTTCAAATTGTTCACATGTAAAAGGTGGATAGTACTACTCATAGCCACTGACTTTCCAATTAAATTAAAATTTTCCATTTTTCAAAATAAACTCACAAATTTGCTTCATTGCATTTAGTTTTCATTTGGTTTGATTTGGATTTGCATGGTTGTGCTGCACAGTTCATAAAACTGCCCACGTCACCAACCTCAGTTAATCAAGTCCTGGTCTGAAGGACCAAGTTCTAGTCTCTAGGATTATAACATCAATGGATAGCGATAGTTTGTCTTTTCATAGTTCAGCTTGGTACTTCTGTGTAAGTTGTCATAGAAATAAACTTATTTTAACTTGTGAAAGCGATAAGTCATTATGGGGAAAATTTTAATAATTATTATTAATTTTAAAAATAATCTGTTGGCAGCATATCAATTGAATATTTCCTAACTCTGAAATGTCATAAGACTAATTTTAATTAAAAGATTCTCTCAATAGTTCAGAGTCTGTAGCTTGGGGAGCCAGGGTAGCTTAGTCAGTAAAATGTCCAACTCTTGTTTCCGCACAGGTCATGATCTCATGGTTTGAGTTCGAGTCCCACCTTGGGGCTCCATGCTGACAGTGCAGAGCCTGCTTGAGGTTCTCTCTCTCCATCTGTCTCTCTGCCCCTCTCCCTCTCACTCTCTCTGTCTCTCTCTCAAAAATAAATTAATTAAAAAAAAGTCTGTATCTTGGTTTGCCTGACAGTTACCAGAGGGGAAGTGGGTGGGGGGATGGGTTGGATAGGAGATGGGGATTAAGGAGGGCACTTGTGGGGTACCTGGGTGGCTCAGTCGGTTAAGCGTCCGACTTCGGCTCAGGTCATGATCTCGTGGTTTGTGGGTTCGAGTCCCGCGACCAGCTCTGTGCTGACAGCTAGCTCAGAGCCTAGAGCCTGCTTCGAATTCTGTGTCTCCCTCTCTCTCTGACCTTCTCCTGCTCACACTGTGTCTCTCTCTCTCATAAATAAATAAAACATTAAAATGTTTTTTTTAAAAAAAGGAGGGCACTGGTGATGAGCCCTGGGTGTCAAATGGGAGTATTAAATTGTTGTGTTTTGCACCTGAAGCTATTATTACACTGTGTCTTAACTAACTGGAATTTAAATAAAAACAAAAACCCCAAAGAACAAAAACAAAACAAAACAAAACAAAATATTCTCTCAGTTAAAGAGGGTCATTATTTTTTAAAATTTTCAACTGATAAGGCTGCAAAACATCAGGTAAAATAACAGTTTCATATTAGCACAGGCATTGCTCCTAATAGAGGAAAGTCAATAGTCCCCTTGTAAACCAATGAGTTCCATCTTAATACCAAGATGGAATTTTTATTTCTTTTAATTTCTTAATATCCAAACAGAAATTTATTTCAATTTATTAAAGAAAAATATACATGTTTTGTACGCCTGGGTGGCTCAGTGGGCTAAGTGTCCAGCTTCGGCTCAGGTCATAATCTCAAGGTTAGTGAGTTCCAGCCCCACATGGGCTCTGTGCTGACAGCTTGGAGCCTGGAGCCTGCTTCAGATTCTGTGTCTCCCTCTTTCTCTGTCTCTACCCTGCTCCTTCTCTCTCTCTCTCTTTTTCTCTTTCTCTCTCCCTCTCAAAAATAAATAAAAACATTTAAAAATTTTAAAAAACACATTGTTAAAAAAAAGATACATTCTCTAGTAAGAAACAAATGTATTTTATTAGGATAACTTTGCATTCCATTAGAGTTACATCGCAATCCAGCTTCTGCTGCTCAATCCTGCTAATTTCTGCTTCCTTCCATGAGTGTTGCTCCCAACCATACTCCATAATAAGCAAGACATGTGCTGATCTCCGTCTCAGAGTCAGTTTTCCAAGAAACCCAATGACTGTCCCCTCCTTGCAGAGATGAGAAAACTGAGGCTCATAGAACCATCATTACACATATACTGAACAAGAGGGCCAATATATAAATAGGACTAAGTACACTATCCCCCCACGGTTTAAATGTAATTTCTCCTACCTCCAACCCCATCTGACCCCACTCTAGTTCTACTTCTATTTGGCAAAATGTCAATGATCAATATGTAGATGACCTTTTAAAATTTCTGTACCTCTTAAATGGTTGACCAGTAAGGCACTTAAAAGTGCCGACATCTCAGAATCAAGATTGTAGTGCATTTTTTTAATGCACAGATTCTTATATACCAGGAAAAAAATGAAACACACCATTCTGAAAATTTCACATGATAAAAAATAAGTCATGGGGGAGAAAGTTAGTGAACAGTGTTTTCTCATCATAATAGGGCAATCAATCTTATTCATAATTGCAATTCCTTTTCCCTGAAATTAAACATTAATGCTTTATTATTGGTAAAACATATATGTATGTGTACTTGTATATATAATAATATTATCTATATAGACACACATATTTTAAAACAACACACTGATTTATGTCATCATGGGATTTTACCTAATTTGGATTATGACTTTATAGTATGAGTATTACTTCCTAATCTCATTTTCTAGAGTTCGAACATGAAATTATGTGTGTGTGTTTAACTTTGAAATAGCTTTTCAGCGTGGTAAAATTTTCTTTCCAACAGAGAATATCAAAAAATGAGGGTGAATAGATACCTAGATTTTATAAGCCAAGGAAAATTAAATAAAGCTTATTCAAAGATTATATACTTATAAGGTTTCACAGTACATTCATCTTAAAACGTAAAACACACTTTATTAGTATAAAATAATATGGATTTCAGAAAAAGTACTTAAACTACAATAGAGAATGGAAGTAATACACATAAAAGGTCTATCTTAGTACAATCTTCTTTAATAATAGTCTTTTTGAGGACCAGAAGTCTCATGGTAATTCACACTGCTTAATAAAATGTATAATTTCTCTTAGATTTTTAAATATTTTGAAGATTTCCCATTGACTCCTGACTTCTACATCAGTGGCTGTTCAGTTGGGAGCTTCTGATTTAGCATTTGGATCAATAAGTTTAGAAGGTTAGGAAAAGATAAAAAGTGAATTAGGGAGTTGAAAAAGTTTATCACTTCTGACCACTGTCTGGGGTGCACACCACTCAGAGAGAATCGTTCTAGACATTTTACAAAAAAGAGATGGAATTCCTCCCTAAAGGGTTGTGCAGTTTAGAGCTTCGACAAGATAACTAAGGGCTGTTTCAGTGTAACCAAATACCTTTTTTGCCCTGTAGTCAGGATCATTATTCTCTTTCTCAGTCTCTTTGTCAATCTCTGTCTCTGTCTCTCTCTCTCTTTCTCTGTGTCTGTCAATCTGTCTCCGTCTTTCTCTTTCTCACTTTCTCTCTGTATATATAGATGACAGATAGATGATAGGTAGATGCCAGATGCTAGATAGATAGATAGATAGATAGATAGATAGATAGATAGATAAAGAGATAGACTCTGTAACATTCTATATTTCTTTTCCACTTGACTCTATTATAAGTTGCTTCTATGTCCTTATATTTATTATTTAAACTTTCTTGAGATTCAGATTAGAGAAACTGGTTTTGTAATTTAAGGAATGTGAACCCTTTTTTCTTTCAATTCCCTATCAATACAAGTACTTTAAAATTCTTCAGATGTAATAACATCCGCTACTTCCCACTACATTTCTATTTTCAGAATCAAAGTAAAGGCTGTCCATGGCTTTCATCTTTTTAACATCATGAAAATTAGGCACACCTCTTTTTGTGAATTAATAGAGATTGAGGGAATTGAAGCATAGGAGCCTTCAGGTATTGATGAAATGAAAGTGTTGAA
This sequence comes from Proteles cristata cristata, assembly GCA_017311185.1. NCBI lineage: Eukaryota > Metazoa > Chordata > Mammalia > Carnivora > Hyaenidae > Proteles > Proteles cristata. The sequence goes on from JAESUZ010005393.1 coordinate 87,918, forward strand.
AATTATTGTCATATTTTCTGGGAGAGATTTTTTATTTAATCTTCACAGTATTTTCCAAAAGGGATATTTCTAATAAGGAAACAACTCAGCCAGAACACTTTCTTGAAAACGAATGCCAATCATTAAATGAGCTTTCAACACTTTGTGCATGCTTTTATTAAACTAGATTTACAGGAGATCTAATTATCTGTCAAATAATTAAATTAATCACTTGGAGGTTAATTAATCAGTGTGTGCAAATCACACTAGAGATGATAAATGTTTTCACAGAGAGAATGTAAACTACCCGATTGGATGCTTACTCCTCATCTTGGCTGTCAAGATTTTCTTTACAATGGTTTCTGAAACTGGTACAGTGAGACTTCAGAGGATGTTACTGACATCAGTTTTCAGTGATCATCTGTATTCAAATTACTTTGTCCAAATATTTTCAGCTAAGTTTTAAGCCCCTTAATTTCTTCTTTTCACAGTTTTATTTCATCCCTAACCCAAATTCTATACTCATTTATACCATTTCTCTGGCATTTACATCAATTACACACAACCATGCTGCTGTCTTAGGCTTTTTGCATGGTGAAATCAGCTTGACTCTGCCTTGGCGGAAAAAGCTAAATCACAAACTTACCTTATTCGCATTTTTAAAAAATCTACCGGTCTGTTTAAGTGCTTTTGTTAATTAACTGCACAAAGAAACAAACAGACGAGCACCATTTCAACTTTAAAGTCAAAAATCTATGTTTCAAAAAAATATTTCTTATACCTAGAACTGCAAAAAACTCTGTCAAGCTCCCCAGCCATGTTCTCAACTAACATACATGCTCCTCCATCAAGAACAGCTAAGAAATTTGATTGAGATAAGAAATTTTCTCCATCAGGAGCAGATAAGTAAGCTATTAATCCTATTTAGGGATTCATATTAATTCAAGAGAGTTGTACTTAGGGTATTCTTCTGCCCCATATTGCTATATCACTGAGCTCATTACAATGTGGCCATTTCTAGAGTCCAAAAAGAAGATAGGAGCAAAAGCTATTATATCCTCACTGTTCTCTCAGCATAGTTTAAAAAAAAAAAAACAAAAAAAACAAAAACAAAAACAAAAACAAAAACAAAAAAAAAACATCCCTCCAGATCTCAAACCAAAGGAAAGGTTAAATGGATTATCTCATCATATCTCTCCTAATTCTTTTTCCCCTCTTGTCATCATAATTCTTGGGGACCAGAGGCTCCTGCACTGGCTCGCCGCCCTTCCTGCCTGTTTGTGATGGGAATCTCTTCGATCTCTTTGGCCATAAAGGGGTGGTGGTGCTGGGCATGAAACAAATTTGCAAAATATTCTTACTCTACAAAATTTGGATTTCATGATTATTTTATACATATCTTATTTTACAAGTCAGGGACTGAATATTCACTCATTCTTTGTCTCTGCATTTTTACACTAATAATGTTAAATCCACTTGTACTGCCCACTGCCAGACCTTGGATGCTCAGTTTGATAGGAAGAGATACTGCACAGAGAGCTGGAAGGGTAAAAAAACATTTCAACATCTTTGAAAGATTACCACTGCTGCAAAGAAAAACATAAAACCTACATTTTTAGGGGTACCTGGGTGGCTCAGTCAGTTAAGCATCCAACTCTTGATTTCAGCTCAGGTCATGGTCTCATGGTTCATGAGATGGAGCCCTGCATCAGTCTCTGTGCTGATAGCATGGAGCCTGCTTGGGATTTTTCTCTCCCTCTTTCTCTGCCCCCCTCTCCCAAATAAATAAACATTTTAAAACCCCACAGTTTAAAAAAGGACCTATATTTCATATAGTGTTCAACAAATGTAGACTCCAAATAATGATAGAACTTTCTCAGGGATTACCAAAGATCTTTATACGAATTATCCTATATGGACTGTTAATTAAGAAAATTTACAAAGGAAAACCTGTGCATATTTTACAGGGAACCAGAGAGGAAGGATATGCAGATCCTGCAATGGCTGCTCAGGATGCAATGGTAACTACAACCAGATCTCAAAATGACTGCAGAAAACCTTTGTTAAAATGGTCTGGGGTGGTTGTGGTGCTACTTCCTAGCTGTATGATGTTTCAGGTCCTGTGGGAAGCCTGTCAACAGAAGACAGGGGAACACAAAACCATGCTGCAAATGATCCTGTGCAACAAAAGTTATCAACAACTGTGGCTGGGTAATTGTTACTCAAGTTCCTTTTCAGCTACTTAACTGATTGTGTAATAAAAAGCAAGTAGTTAACTGGAAGAAAGAAAAGGGAAATGTTACACATACTCATCACAAAAGTACTTATTTTCAATTATGTTTATACAGACTTGTCTCATCTAATGACATTGTTAAGGAATAAAGTTCTCTTATAATTTTATTTTTCTGATAACTGAATTACATAATCCTTAAATAATGAATCTTTTAAAATCATCTCTGTTTTTGATGGAGAATTTACTCAAATATATTAGCTATTTCCTATTAGGCATATTGTATGTTGTCTCGAAGAGTATAGTGAACATGGTTTAACTAGTCCATTACAAGTCAAGGAGATTATTATTAATGTCACAATTTATGTGAAGCTGCCTTATTGGTCTTAAAGGTGCATTAATATCAGCTGGCACTTTGTTTGACTTCTATACCTTTCCATTCCTTTTATTTAAATTTTGTTCTACATATATAAAACACTATAAAAATGTGTAAAGTCAGCCTACTCCAACTCAACCTGCACCCTTTTATTTACATTCAATATTTATAGCAATCTAACCAATATTTATATTTTAAATTTATAATATGTACAACTCTCTTTTGAATTGTATCAATTTCTTGAAGTTTTCCAGGAATTTCAAAATATTTCTGGGCAAGACCTAGTAGATGCCATTAATGAATGTTATGATGGATACTTCCAAGAGTTGCTAGTTGCAATTGGTAAGTAATAATTTATTTGGCTTATAGCAGACCTTTTATCCCAGAATAAATGCTAATTAACTCTGATTGAATTAAAGATGCATCAGTATGCTCTTCATTGAGTCCCTTCCCCCTGAATTTAATGATTTAGTAAAGAACTTAACTCTGTAGAGGAAAGGTACATTCGCTACTGATACAATGCACTAATACGGCAAGTTGATAATTTTAATGAATTAATACCGTTCCCTAGTAACAGGTACAACTTTCATACTAGGAAATGCTGAATTCTCAGATACTCCCTCAGGTAACTGGGATCTCACACCTTTAAATTCATTATTGACTTCCATTCCCTTGTTAAGGAGCAGGTAAATCCTAGCAATATGTCTTTCTTTTCTCCAAGAGGAAAATAATTTTTTGTCCCCATCTCTAATATTTTACCTTAAGGGATAAGTTCTATCATAAAAAAAGATTTACCATAAAAAACATTGTTACTTAGTAGCGATTTCTGCAGGCTGTTTTGAGAGAGACATACCTCTAGCTCTTTCCAAAGAAAAGATATCTTCCCATAGAGAGGAAAACAATGGTAGCTTTCCTTAACAACCACTATTAAGTTACCCGTGCTGTACCTTGTGCTGTTCTGTGCTGTGACGTGACAGCACACATTGCAGGAACTGTTAATGAAGGGTCTTTGTGAAATGTCCCCACAGAAAACACGTCAAGTAATCCCATATTTGTTGAATAAATGGATAGTATGATTTTTCATTCTTAGAACAGCACAGACATATGGGCGCAGGAGAGGAGATGTAACAGAATTTATATAGCTTAGCTTGTCAAAGAGTTTTATGCTAGGGTTCTATGAAAAGGTTTGGTGGGATCTATGAAATCCTTGATATCGTATATGATAAACAAATAGTTGTGTGTGTTTCTGAGAATAGGGTGCTTTTAGATGGTCTAATTCTCAAGATAATCTAATCACCGTGTATCTTATTACAATTCAGTTAACAAACAAGGCCCAAGGAGGTTAGTATGGCCTCAAAGTCTATCAAGTAATGAGCAACAAAGTTATGGCTAGGACTCATATCGTCTGAAGTTCAAGATAGCTCTTTTTCCACTGTAGGCCACACCACAAACATAGCAGTGAGTGAGAAGACATACTGGACATGAGACATACTAGAAAACAATTTAACTGTTTTATGCATTTATTCAATAAACATTTATTGAGTTATCTACTATTCTGGCCATTGATTTAGGCACTGTGAATAGAACAGTGAAACAACAAAAGCCACACAAAAATCCTTTGTGTCCTTAAGGTGCCTGCATTCCAGCAGTGACTCAGGAATGCTAGGAGGTTCACAGTTATAAGGAAAATATGAAGGCATCGTCTCATAACCTAAAATTATCACTTGAATTACAGAGAAAACACCGCTGTGATTCTTTTATTTTGCCTAAAAGCTAAAGCCTCATATATGTTACTCATTTGTTAATTTATTCACGTATTCAAATAGCCAATATTGAATGTCAGTGAATCATCAACTGACTTCTATCAAGGACAATCGTTAACTAGGCTCTTGGTACTTCTAATGCCATAAAACTTTTGATTACATGTCTCTTAACACTGGTCTAGGTCCTTATGGCCCATCCAGTTTTTCTTCAAGAGACTTTAGATCTACTCACAGGTCTCTAAGGGATTAAAAATTCCTTTAGGAAGGGGCCTCTGGGTAGCTCAGTTGGTTGAGAGTCCCTCTCCTGATTTCTGTGCAGATCATGATTTCAAGGTTGTGAGATTGAACCCCACATCAGGCTCTAGGCTAACAATGCAGAGCCTGCTTGGAATTCTCTCTCTCTCCCTCTGTCCCTGCCCTTCTCCTACTCACTCTCTCTCTATTTCAAAATAAATAAATAAACATAAAAAAGAATAAGACTTGGGAAAATGAACCAATTGCACATTGAATTCTATAATAAAAATCTATAATAGTGGTCTACAAAGCTGCATCTCGTTGAAGCTCTATTTAATTTTCAAATAAAGAGCACACGGCTTTCTTCTCTAGGCTCTGTGAAGGAACTAGAGATCTCCAAGAGGTAGAGATAAATTAAATGAAAATCTGAATGAGTCATTATAATATTGTTGCTTTACATTTTTCTATGTATTATGGTCTTAACCACTATTCTAAATGTAAAAATTTTAGTACAAAGTACAATGAAGGATCCCAAAGAGAACTCAAAAAGTATCACTTTTCTAGGATTTTAATAGAAAAGAAGTATTCTCATTGTTTCCCAAATTCTGAAGAAAATATATATTGTCACTTTCAAACTTTCTTTTTTTCTCTCTGATTTTTTTCTAGTTCTGTGTGTTCGAGACAAACCAGCCTACTTTGCTTATAGGCTATATAATGCAATCCATGTAAGTACGACCCACATATTTTTAAAATTTCTCCAGAAATCATGTTTACCTTCTCAAATCACTAGCTAAAGCACATGAGGGAGATAGGCCATAAGGAGTCATACTTCTCAGGTAACTCAATTTGTGTAGAAAGCAGAGCACTATTACTTTGGTGGGTCTCATTCTGGTGTATAATACATTGAACATATATTGTTTGAAATAAATATATTTGCATACAAGTTCAAAAATAGAATTCAATGTTTTTAGAAAAAACACAAAATAATGTTAGTGGTTATTTTTAAACATAAAGTGCTATCTTAAAAAAACACTTAAAAAGAGATGGCTAGAAAACAGTAAATTCTAAATCCATTTTTGTAATTAAATGAGAATGTTTTTCATAGTTTATTGTGCTAGTCAATCACACATCCTTTGGTGCATTTATTTTTAAGAAACAAACACTTAAATGCATGAGACAGTGCACACTTTATTCATAATGTGCATGACCCAAATTTTGAAAAAGAAAAGTTCTGAATCAAATCAATGTACATATATCATAGCTTTAAAAACTCAGTGAAAATTGTTTTTAAATCAGTAATACAGCAATTTTAATACTCAGTGTTTTATCCCCAAAGTAATTTTTACCCCAACCAGTTTATTAAAAGTAGTTAGCATGTTGGGATAATATAATATTCAAGAATATTTCTATTACATATCTTGTGTAATGAATATTTTTTATTTATGTACAATAAGCTATGTATCCTCAGAACACAGAAATAAGATTAATGTTCAGGGCCTTCCCCTATTTTATTCTATTTCCAAGCAGGAAAAGTAGATTTGATTAAATAAAATTTTAAATAATGTATTGGACAATGTTACTGAATGATTTCACTAGTGTCCTTCCCCAAAACCAGAATGAAGTTTCACTTGTGAATGACCATGGGAAAAGAAGCACAAATTACTCTGATTCCAAATTTGCCCAACTTGAGGGCTATTTATTCTAATAATAAATAAAAATCCTATTCTTTCTGTGTGTCTTTCAAAGCAAAAATAAACATATGTGTACTCACAACTGGTTTGGAGGTAAAGAAGAAGGTTGTATATTCGAGGAATTGAGTTGTTGATATATGATAAACTCAAATGTAAAATATTGGCCAAAGCTGTTTACACAACTGCTAAACAAAGAGCGTCTATGGAGATATTTCTCCAGTGCACACTAATGAATGATACACAACTGAAATGTGGAAAGTTGGGTAAATCACTTAATTGAATCACATCAAATTATGAAAATTTGCTTAGCTGCTCTATTCCCAAAACATTCAGACATTAAATATTATATTATGCTCAAAAAAACTTATGCTCACTGGCCACTGGATGTCCCTATTACTCCATTTGTAAAGACAAATCAAAATTGGTTTGTCAAGCAATATTCTTTCTGAAGCTAGTATATAGAAATTGATGTTTGTATTTTTCAGTATTTGAGTTTAAATCGGCAAGCATTTCAAATACCTGGAATTTTTATTTTTACAACATTTAATAATAGACTATAAAACAAAAATGTAACTGCTGTCTCACTCAGACATACCAATGTTCATCCAACAGAATTCGAAACCCACCTGTCCCCCTGGCCTACATGAATTTCTGCCTAGAAAGAGCATATGATCAGATTTGTATTTCAAAATGCAGTGTGAGGGAGACAGTGTGAAAGTTGGTTGTTAAAAAAAGGAACTTTGCAGAATCAGGGTGAAATGATGAGGGCCCGTGACACTGGAAATAGAAATTATGGGGCATTTAAGAGGTAAAATTGAAAGGGTCCCAAGATCAGCCCTGAACATACCACCTCTCACCAACACAGCAAATCTACACCGACATAGAAAGCAATTCCTCCTGAAGAAGAACTGAAAGCTGAACAGCTTCTGCACAACAAGAGATAAAGGGTCTACATAGAGAAGAAAGGGAGAGTTGGCGACATAGTAATCCTGACACAAAGATCTGTAGTAGGAAGAGATATCACTGAGGGGCTGATACACAGACTGCCTGCCCTGGGCACAGTGAAGAAACAGTGATTTAAAGGACAACTAGACTTTAAGTAAAGGAAATTCATGCATTAATCTTAAAGCAGTCACCAAATAGACGAGGAACTGCTCGAACTCCTTCCAGGTCAGAGGTGTGAATGAACACCTTGATAGCAGAGACACCAACAGGGTGCAGGTGCTCTACCTAGCCTGCTAGAGCTGCCCCAGCATGTCCTGGGCCCCCTCACCCACACACAGGTTCCAGCAGTCCCACCAGAAGCAACATACAGATGGCTACCAGGCACATGAAAAGATGCTCAGTATTACTAATCATCAGGGAAGTGCAAATCAAAACCAGGATATATCACCTCACACTTGTTGGACTGGCTATTATCACAAAGACAAAAAATAAAAGTGTTGGCAAGGATGTAAAGAAAAGAGAACCTCATACACTGTTGGTAGGAATGTATATTGGTGCAGCCAATGTGGAAAACAGTACGGAGTTGCCTCAAAAAATTAAAAATAGAACTACCATACAATCTAGCAATTCTACTTCTTAGTATTTATTCGAAAGAAAACAAAAACACTGATTTGAAGAGATATATGCACCCTGCATTCATTATAGTATTATGTGCAATAGCCAAGAAACAACCTGTGTGTCCTTCAATAAAGAATGTGTCACACACACACACACACGCACACACACACACACACACACACACTGGAATATAACTCAGCCATAAAAAAGAATGAAATCTTTCCATATGCAACAACATGGATGAACCTAGAGGGCATTATGCTAAATAAGTCAGATGGAGAAAGATAAATACCATATTATTTCATTTATGCGTAGAATCTAAAAATCAAGACATATGAATAAACCAAACAGAAACACACAGGTACAGGAAACAACAGAGGGAGAGGGGTGGGGGAATAGGCAAAGTAGCTGAAGAGGATTAAGAGGTACAAATTCCCAGTTAAGAGAGAAATCAATCATGGTGATATACAGCATAAGGAATATAGTCAATAATACTGTAATAAATGTATGGCAAAAAAACTGCATAGTAAAAAAATAGATTTGGGGGGATCATTTTGTAATGTATAAAATACTGAATCATTATGATGTACATCTGGAACTGATAGGCAATAAATAGTATGTCAATTATACTTTAACAAAATAAATTAATAAAGCAAATGAAAGAAGTCAAATAGGTAGACTCCTTCACTGTATGTACACAGTAAGAGAGAGGGAGAAGTCACAGAGGACACTGAGAGTGTGACTTGGGCACTCCCCAGATCGATGCCAGTGTCTGAGGAGCACAGGAGGTATAAATAGCCACAGAAAAGAGGCTGAGTCTATATTAGACAGATTAACTCTTACTGTTTTCTAATTTTTTCTCTCCTTTTCTCTATCTTTTAGGACTTTGGTTTCCATAATAAAACCGTAATCAGGATTCTAATTGCCAGAAGTGAAATAGACCTGATGACCATCAGGAAACGATACAAAGAGAGATATGGAAAATCCCTATTTCATGACATCAAAGTAAATCTACACAGGATTGATTTTGACCCACATCTTATCCTTTTTGAAACTGAAATAAAAGCTTTAATATAAATAACTTTATGTTAGAATCTAAAAAGTTAATAGGGCACCTGGGTGGTTCAGCTGGTTAACTGTCTGACTTCAGCCCAGGTCATGATCTCGCAGTTTGGGAGTCCACATTGGACTCTCTACCATCAGCACAGAGTTTGCTTCGGATCATCTGTCCCTCTCTCTCTCTGCTCCTCCTCCCCTCATGCTTCTCTCTAAAAAATAAATAAACATTTAAAAAATTAATAATAAAATTAAAAGTTAACAATTCTAACGAAGATAATCTACTTTAGTACATCAACAGGGGCTAAATGAGGAAGTCCCTTCACCTCAGTAACAGAATTTATTTCTCCTCTTTGATGTATTTTGAACATAAATTGTTGATGCAGTCATGTAAAATATTCATCCCCTGATTGTGTAATCGTGCTTTCTCAGTTAAATTTTGAAGCGTGACCAGTATCAGGAAAAATGCATTTTACAATTAGACCACACTAATTGTGAAGAGGTTTCTTAGATCAGTACAGGTCTCCTCTCATATTGTTATAGAAGGCAGGGCAGCCAGTCCAATCTCATAAATTGGTAATTTGGAGGAATTTAATGTTGAGAGTAACGTAAAATTCTTTGTGTCCACATCTATCCCTTTATCCCTTAAAGGGCAAAGCAGCAAGGATTCAGAAGTAAACAAGCCCATTTCTTCATTCTGATGTGTCTACACTTTAGTCTGGATTTTGATAAGACCTAGCAAAGAATTATTAAGATATATGTGAGCTGATATAGGTAATTTGGGAGCATCCAATCTATAATTCAAATATTTGACTCCTTCTTCAAAAACTTACAAAGAATTTGAGTATGGCACTGGGAGAGCATTAAACCAGGCATAGGGCCCCGAGCATATATCTTCACTTCTACTTCACACATAGCTGGATGTTGTTACTTGTTCAAATTGTTTTACACTGAAATGTTCAGTAGCATAAAAGAGCTTTTTAGTTTATTGAAAGAGTGATCCAGAAGCAACAGGACAACCCAAGGTCCAAAGGATCACAAAAAACGACCCTGTAGGACTTTTGTGGCCACATTGGTTTCCAAAGGGAGTACTTGATGCAGCAGTTAGGAGGAATTTTACTCCTTTGTTCTCATGAAACTCCCCTTGCTCCTACCTTCAAAATCCTAAACTTTTCATGTCAATAGACATTTCTCATTGAGAACTGCATGTCATAACTCATTTTCTAAATGCATAAACTACTACAATTAACCACAGCCACCTCAAAGTCTACTGTTACTTACATATAATTAACGTAACACTACTATGTGCATTTAAAGAAGTGAATTATAATTACATGACTTTGTGTGACAGAATGTTAATATGATAGTTGATTTTTAACTTAGGTTTTAGGATTCTATTTATTTCTTGGGATTATTATTTTTAAACACTTAGAAACTACAGAAGACCATAAAAAGAAGATAAAAATTGCCCTATTCTCCACCACAGATAACTAGTAATGAAATTTTGTTGTAGGTTCTGTCTTTTTAAAAATATATACAAACATTAATGTGGTTTACTACATAATGGAATACTTTTATTGAATAATGGTATTCCACTGTATGTTATAAAATGCATAAACTACCCCACAATATTAAATATTGCCTTTTACTTTTTCACTATTATATGTAAAGCTGTCTATGTTTTTGAATATATATTTTTGTGCTCATCAATAATTGATCATTATTTCCTTAGGATATATTTCTTGAAGTAGAATTATTGCATTAATGAGTATAAACATTTTTAAGTCTTTGGAGACATATTTGCCAATTTGCCTTCCAAGACCCTAAGCTGATTTACAATGATAATATTAGGACACCTGTTTCTAAAGTTGAGGATATTTAATTCTACTGTAATTTATTCTTTTTTATAAATACACATTAGAGTAAAATCAACTTCATATAAACCTTGTTCTATTGCCTATAACCATGGCATTATTTTTCAATAACTTCCACTGGGAATACTTCTCAGGACATAATAAATCTATAGATGAAAAAAGACAACAATTTTAGAAACATTAATGGCCCATGGATCTTTCTGACTGTAGTTCAGAGGAATCATGCTTCTTTATTAGAAATACTATCACATTTTCTTTCAAATACATTGTTTGTTTGTTTTTCAGAATTTTGCCTCGGGCCATTATGAGAAAGCTCTGCTGGCCATCTGTGCTGGTGACGTTGAAGACTACTAAATCCAGAGATGGATTTGCAGGACTGCGCACTCCTCGCTACAGACTTGTCAAAATATAGAATTTGTGATAAATTTGCACTGTTAGAAGCATTATAGCAAAACTGTGGAATCATATTTTCTCTGCTATCTTTAATCATTCTAAGCCAAAGAAAAATCTATTGATAAAAGTATATGAGGCTAGATATATACTTATTACCCAAATCAGCAATATATTAAATTTGTATAATGGAATAATAAAAATCTTTTTCGATGAAATATATTTTCTTTAAATGTGAATTTTCAGTTCTCTAGAATAAGAGAGTCTACTTACAGCTGTCCTTCAGCATTCTTAGGGGAAAGAAATCACAGTGTGTGGCAATCCCCCTCAGAGAAATTTTCAAGACTTTTGTACAAATGCAATAAACCAAAAGTAAACATCTAAAGCTGCCTCTATTTCAAAGAAAACGAAGATATAAAACAGCAAAATACCACCAGATAGATGCTTGTCAGGCTTAAATATGTAAGAGACTTGGATGTAAAATTGGGTGTATGCTTCTATATGTGTGTGCATACGTGTGTGTCTGTGTATTTTACAATCATTCTGGTAAAGGCAGTTTAGCTACTTTTTTGTTTTAATAACCAACCTATTATTTGCCCATGCAATGCCAGAAAAGTTATTGCTTGTTGTTTTTCTCATCCCTTTCTCACATCTGCTCCAAAGTCATTTGGAACTTATTATGTGGTTTGTACCATCAGTAAAGCCTGGCCCCTCACTGTGTCTGAAAACTCAGTAAATTAGGAGCAGGAAAAGAAAAATACTCACTGAGATCAGATTTGGGAGAGAATCTAGATTGATGCCACAATCTAGCCAAGAATAAAAGCAGAAACAGAGATGGGTGAGTCCATAAGAGAAGGCTCCCAATATGTGCACAGGAAAACACAAATCCAGGATCACAGGAAGTGGCAGTTAATGAAGTCAAACAGGAGAATGAGGACACATGCAATAAATCTAGATGAACTGGTGAAATTGATAGGAGTGCTTTACTCCACATGGACTATTTATTTTCCACAGCCTGTAGCCCAGCTCCTGTATATCTGTCTCTACCAGTCTCAGGAGAAATGAAAATGTACTCAGAACCTGCTTTTTTACAGGAGAAATGATATAGGACATCTAGAACACAGTAATTGGGCACAACATGAAACATTTAAGAATAATTAGACTTTTGAAATGATTTTCAAGATTTCAACTTACTGCTATGGTGTATGATGTCATATTGCTTTAAATTGGCTTTGATTTTTTATCTTTAAAAAAAATCATTAACATTTCTGTCAAAGATAGTAACTGAGATATTTAGCAGAGCTATTCTCACAATTAATTTTTTTCACATACAATTGATAATAAAAGAAAAACGTTAGACTTCCTACTGAGAATTTTGATATTTAAATAAAAACTTCCCTTACTGGGATACTTTTCTGTAAGTAGTTCAGTAAATTGTGAAATTTACACTTTAGCTAGGTAGTACCTTTTATTTCTCTGGTACAGCATGGTGTTGTCAAATCGAAAACAAATCTTGACTTAGGGAGGGATTTTATTCAAAAGGATTTAGTGCAATAAGTAGAGAGAGGAATTGCAATAGGGAACAAGTGGCCATTGCAATAGAGAGAATGCTCTGACCACAAGATTTATAAGAGTCTCAAGAGTACTCAAAAAAGGATTTTTAATTTATAAGAGTGAATAAACAAGGCTAAACAGAACCAGTCATGGGGGGATGGGATGAATTTGTGGTGTGGCTGGACAATTCATCTGGGAATGTCTTTGGTAACATTAACTTTGTCAGAACTCTGGAAAATACTAACTCTGAATCAAGAAAACAGTCACAGGAGGCAGGAAAACATTGTGACATTTTTATTTATTTCTCCCTTTCCCATCCTCCTCCCAGCTCAGTGGCAGTCTTGAAGACATCAGCCACTGTGGACCTCTGAGGAGCAGATCTGTCTTATTAACACAGATGTTTAACTCTTCTGTTTGGGAGCTTGCTAAAGGAGCAGGGTGAGGCACTTGTCTTTGTTTTGTCCAACTCAGACCTCACTCAGGAAGGAGAAATCCTAAGACAAATGAACCACTTGCAGCTGCCTGTGGCAAAAGATTACAATCGAGACAGTACGACTGAGTAATGAAAGACTGTGAAGAAAATATGGGAAATCTATGTATTCCCCCTATATACGGGGATTTAAAAAGCTATACACATGCCTGAGGCAGGACACACACTAAAAAGACTTGAGAACACTTTCGGCTTTCAACTTATTGTTCTCTAGAATTAGTCTAAGCAGAAAGTGAAGGGTAAGGCAGAGTTGTAAATGGTCAAAGTGTTGAAGGGCATATCCCAGCATAGAGCCAATCTATAAAATATGGGAGAATTTTTTTTCTTAAGTCCTCCTTCTTTTCCTCCTCTTGACTCTTTTTTGTCCATTCAAAGAAATCTCTGTGAAAACAGTGGCTAAAGAAACAAAGACTTCAGAGACCACACAACGAAAAATTATAAAAATTGTTTTTAAAAGTCACTAAACAAAACTACAGCTACTCTGAACAGATAGAAACAAAAAGACACTTAAGAAGAAAAAGAATCCTCGGGGCGCCTGGGTGGCTTAGTCGGTTAGGCGTCCGACTTTTGCTTAGGTCATGATCTCGCGGTTCGTGGGTTCGAGCCCCGCGTCGGGCTCTGTGCTGACTGCCAGCCCAGGGCCTGGAGCCTGTTTCAGTCTGTGACTCCCTCTCTCTCTGACCCTCCCCTGCTCACGCTGTCTCTCTCTCTCTCTCCTAGAAATAAATAAAAAATATTAAAAAAAGAAGAAAAAGAAGAAAAAGAATCCTAAAATTACCACATCATAATATCCAAAATATATAGTTCTCAAAAAAATTATGAAGCATAAAAAACATTAAAGTATACTCATTAACAGGTGATATTACTAGAAACTATCCCTGAGGAACACAAAAGAATAAAACTTATAAAAAACAAGTACCAAAATGAGAAAAATAAGTTCTTCATTATCAGTAATTTTTTTAACATAAAATGGATTAAACATAAATGGATCAAAAAATAAAGATTGGCAGAATGGATAAAAAACAAACAAACATGATTTAATTATATGCTGTCTGTAAGAGATTCACTTTAGATCCAAAGACACAAAGATGTTAAATGTGAAATGATAGAAAAAGATATTCCATACAAATAACAGAAAAAGAAGAGCTGAGTAGCTTTTATTAAAATCAGGCAACATACACCTTAAATCAAAAACTGTTACAAGAGATTAAAATGACATTATATACTGATAAAAGGTTTAATTCATCTAGAAGACGTAACAATGAAAAACATGTACGCCCAAAACAAAAGAGCCCTCAAATGTATGAAATGAACATTAACAAAATGGAAGGACATAGAAACTGACAGTTCTAAAATAGTAGTTGACAATTTCAATACCTACTTCTAATAATAGATAGAACTTCTGGACAGAAGTTCAATAAGGAAATAACTAACTTAAACAATACCATAAACCAATAAGACCTAATGAACATATTTCGAAAACTGCACTGAACAACAGCAGAACATACATTCTTCTCATGTACATTTGCATTATCCTGAAGAGACCATATGTTAGTCTACAAAACAAGTTTCAATATATTGAAGAATATTTAAGTCATACAAAGTATCTTTTCAGGCCATAATAGAGTGAAGTTAAAATTCATTAACAGAAGGAATACTGGAGAATTGAAAAATATATGGAAATTAAACAGCACACAAACAATGGGGCAGAGAAGAAAAATCACAGGAAAATCAGAAAACATTTAGAAATAAATGACAGTAAAAGTACAACATACCAAAACTTTGGGACACATACAAAGCAGTCCTCAAAGAAAATACCTTTTTCACTGAAAAAGATGAAAGATCACAGATCAACAAGCTAATTTTATACTGTAAAGAACTAGGGCAAAAAAATGAATAATCTAAAACCTAAGGTAACAGAAGGAAGGAAATACAGATCAGTGTAAGGATAAATAAAATACAGAATAGAAAAATAATAGAAACAGTAATAAAACAAAATCTGTATCTCAGAAAACATCAACAAAATTGACAAACATTTAGCTAGGTTGACAGAGAAAACAAGAAAGAAGATGTAAATAAATAAAGTCAGAAATGAACAGGGTGATATTACTAATGATGCTACAGAAATACAAAGGATTATACAGGAGTACTATGAACAACTACATGCACACCAAAAAATTTTTATATAACCTAGGTTAAATAAACAAATTCCTAGTAAGACTAGGAATCATCAAAACCAACTGTAAAGAAATAGAAAATCTAATAAAATCTGTAATAAGTAAAGAAATTGAATCAGTTGGCAAAAACCTCCTGACAAAGAAAAGTACAGGCTAGCTAGCTTTACTGGTAAGTTCTACTAAACATTTACTAAGTTCTTTTTTTTTTAAGTTTATTTTTTTTGAGAGAGAGAGAGAGAGAACACAAGTGGGTTTGGGGGAGGCACTGAGAGAGGGAGAGATGGAATCTCATGCAGGCTCCATGCTATCAGCACAGAACCCAATGTGGGAATCGATCTCACCAACCATGAGATCATGACCTGAACCAAAAGCAAGAGTTGGATGCTTAACCGATTGAGCCAACCAGGAGCCCTGTAAATTTTACTAAACATTTAAAGAAGAATTAGAGCAATCTTTTGCAACTTTTCCAGAAAATAGAAGAGGTAGGAACATTTCCTAACTTGTCTTCTATGAGCACTATATTGCTTGATACTAAAATCAGACAAAGACATCACAAGAAAAGACAACTACACACCAATATCCTTTTTGAATATAGATGCAAAAATCCAAATAGATACAAAATACCAGCAAACTGAGTTCAAAGGCACATTTAAAAGATTATACACTGTGACTCAGTGGGACTTATCCCAGGAATGCATGAGTGATTCAACATAAGAACGTCAGTCGTGTAATAGACTACAGTAAGAGAGTGAAGAAAAAAAGATATATGATCACTTCAGTTAATGCAGGATAAGCATTCATATAAAGTCTTTTTCACAATGAAAACACTCAACAAACTAGGAGGACAAGATAACTTCCTTAACATGATAAAGAACATTTATGGAAAACTCACAGCCGACATAATGATAAAAGACCAAAGTCTTTTTCTTAAAATCAGCAAGAAGTCAAGGATGTTTGCTTTCACCATTGCTATACAACATTTTACTGGAAGTACTAGTGAGAGTAATTAGTTAAGAAAAATAAAAAGGAAGGCATTCACATTGGAAATGAGAAAGCAATACTCTATTTACAGATGACATGATCCCATTTATAGAAATTCCTAAAGGGACACCTGAGTGGCTCAGTCCATTAAGCATCCGACTTCAGCTCAGGTCATAATCTCACAGTTTGTGAATTCAAGCCCCATGTCAGGCTCTGTGCTGACAGCTCAGAACCTGGAGCTTGCTTCAGAATCTGTGTCTCCCTCTCTGTCTGCCCACCGGCCTCTCAAAAGTAAATAAAAAACTTTAAAAAAATAAATCCCTGAAGAATCCACAAAATACCTATTAGAGCTAATAAGTTTTATAGTTGTAGAATTCAATATCAACACTCAAAAATCAGTTGTGTTTTTATACACAAGCAAGGTACTTAAAAGGTTCTCAATTACAATAGCATCCCCAAAATAAAATACCTAAAAATAAATGTATTCAAAGTTAAAGACTTGTACACTGAAAACAACAACACTGCTGAAAGTACAGTGGAAGTACACCTTTGTTTGTGGATTGAAAGAGTTAATATTGATAAGATGACAATGCTACATGAAGTGATCTATAGATTCATTGGGAACCCTATCAGAACCCCCAAGTGGAAAAGCAATTCTTAAAGTACTATGGAACAGCAAAGGCCTTTGAATACTCAAAACAATATTGAATACAAATAACAAAGTTGGAAGAGACACTTTGCTGTTTTAAAAGCTAATCAAAATTGTAATCAAAATAGTGCAGTACTGGCACAAGCACAGACATATAGAATAATAGAACAGAATTGAGAGCTCAGAAATAAACCCATACATCTATGGTCAATTGGTCTTTGATAAGATGCCAAGACTATTGAATAAAAAAAGAATTCAACAAATGATGCTGGAACAACTGTATATCCATATGCTAATGAATTAATTTGACTCTTATTTCACACCATATACCAAAATTTATTTTAAAATGCATCAATGAGGGGCGCCTGGGTGGCTTAGTCGGTTAAGCGTCCGACTTTTGCTTGGGTCATGATCTCGCAGTGGGTTCGAGCCCCGCGGGCTCTGTGCTGACTGCCAGCTCAGAGCCTGGAGCCTGTTTCAGTCTGTGACTCCCTCTCTCTCTGGCCCTCCCCTGCTCACGATGTCTCTCTCTCTCCCCTAGAAATAAATAAAACATTAAAAAAATTAAAAAAAATAAAATGCATCAATGATATCTACCAAAATTTATTCAAATGGACTCAACAGCTAAACCTTAACATTTTATAAAAAAAAAACATAGAGATAAATCTTCATTAACTTTGATTTGCAAACAGATTCTTAGATATAACACCAAAAGCATTAATAACAAGAGGAAAAACAGATTGGACTCGATCAAAACCTTTTAGGGTGCCTGGGTGGTTCAGCTGGTTAAGCATCCAGCTCTTGACTTCAGCTCAGGTCATGATCTCATGGTTTATGGGTTCAAGCCCCACACTGGGCTCTTCACTGACCATGTGCAGCCTGCTTGGTATTCTGTCTCTCTCCCCCTCTTTGCCCCTTCCTTACCTGTGTGCTCTGTCTCTCCCTCTCTCTCTCTCAAAATAAATAAACAAACAAAAAGAAATTAAAACCGTTTGTGTACCAAAGAACATTATCCAAGAAAAGGAAAAGATGATTTATAGGAGAAACTACTTGCAAATCATTTATTTTTAAAGGTTTATATCTAAAATATATAAAGATCACCTACAAATCAAGAACAAAAAGAAGTAACAATACAATTAAAATTGGATAAAGATCTCCAATAGACTTTCTCCAAAGAGAATATATACATTGTGTCATAACATGAAAAGATACACAACATCATAAGTTTTTAGGGAAATGAAAATCAAAACCACAGTAACATAGGTATCACTTCACACCCACTAGAATGGCTATAATTTTTTTAAGGAAATTATGTGATGAGTTTTCTCAGAAGTTAAACATACAGTTACTATATGACTTGGCCGTTCTATTCATAGGTATTTACCTAAAGAATCAAAAACAGGTACTCAAATAAATAAATATACATGTGTGTTCATAGAGGCACTATTCACAATAACCCAAAGTGGAAACAACTTAAATACCCATCAACTAGATAAACAAATTGTATATAATAAATAGAATATTATTCAACGATAAAAAAAGAGTGCAGCTCTTTTAATGCTACAACAAGTAGCAACCTTGAAATATTGTAGTAAAAGAAGATAGACACAAAAGGTCACATAATTGTACAATTCCATTCATATTAAATATCCAGACCAGGTATATCCATACATAGGCCAGATTGGTAGTTGTCAGAGGCTTGAGGTAATGAAGGAATGAGAGAATGGCAGTTATTGCTTAGTGAGTACAAACTTTCCCCCTGGGTTAATGAAAATGTTTAGTAACTAGATAGGATTGCTTGTTTCACAACATTATGAATATACCAAATGTTGTTAAATTGTTCTCTTCAGAATGGCTTATTTTATTTTATGTTATGTGACCATCAACTCAATAATAACAATAGTAAATAGTATTTTAAAAATAGTTTAAAATAATTTGTATCTTAATGACTCTTCTTAAATTATTGCATCTTAAAATTTTCTCCTGTCATAATGCCACAGCACATTAAACATTAATTACACAAATATGTCTGTAGAGAATGTTAAATAGAAAAGGTCATACCATACCAATTATCCTCAGTAGTGCTAACATGGAGCCATTTTGTAGAAGTCCAATACATAAGCATTCAATGGACACTTTCTTCCATCCTTATATTTATTCAAGCAAAGGAAAGGGGCGTCTTCTACATTCACATCAATTGTTCATAATACAACCTGGGGATATGCAGAGATTTTTAGATTGGTTAGCATTTTTCTTTTGAGGTATGCCTTAATCTATATAAAATTACCCTATTGTGGTTCATTTAGCAAATGAAAACAATAACCCAGTACATTTTACTGAAATATTGTCAAATGTTCAGTGTCTTAAGATGCTCCAAACTTTAAATGACAAAATGAAATCAGTAAAAACAGCAATACTTAAAATATTAAAACTATTTTTGAAACCACAGAAATGATACTTCTAATTTATTCAAAATTTGATGTTACATAGTGACTTTTAAAACCTCAGAAATATACTGCAAACATTTTTAAATATATTTTTCTTGAAAAAATATTTGTGAGGTCACACAGTTATCAGATACACATAATTGCTGCTTCTTTCCCTTTCCACAGACATCTATTTTTTTCTTAACCTGTTTTTTAATATATACCTGATTTTGACGAATGATACCATTTACAGTCATTAGAATGTATTTCCTATCAATGTGCTATGGATATGCAATCAGAAGTTTAGCTAGGACTGGCAATGTCATTACCCCCAATCACATGAGGCCATAAACAAAGTGGTTTTTATGTTAGTTTCAAAAATTAAACTTCGCACAAAGACAGAATGAAAATGGATGAAAGACCTAAATATTAAGACAGGAAGACATCAAAATCCTAGAGGAGAAAACAGGCAACAACCTCTTAGACCTCGGCCATGGCAGCTTACTTCTTATGCAACACATCTCCAGTGGCAAGGGAAATGAAAGCAAAAATGAACTATTGGGACCTCATCAAGATTAAAAGCTTCTGCATGGTGAAAGAAACAATCAGCAAAATTAAAAGGAAACTGATAGAATAGGAGAATATATTTGCAAATGACATATCAGATAAAAGGTTAGTATCCAAAATCTATAAAGAACTTATCAAACTCCTCATCTAAAAATCAAATAATCCAGTGAAGAAATGGGCAAAAGACATGAATAGACACTTTTCCAGAAAAGACATCCAGATGGTCAACAGACACATGAAAAAATGCTCAACATCACTCATCATCAGAGAAATACAAATCAAAACCACAATGAGATATCACATCTGTCAGAATGGCAAAAATTAACTCAGGCAACAGATGTTGGCAAGGATATGGAGAAAGAAGAACCCTGTTGCACTGCTGATGGGAATTGCAAATTGGTGCAGCCACTCTGGAAAACAGTATGGAGGTTCCTCAAATAATTGAAAATAGAACTACCCTAAGACCCAGAAATTGCACTACTAGGTATTTATCCAAAAGATACAAAAATGCTGATTTTTAGGGGCACATGCACCGCAATGTTTATAGCAGTGCTATCAACACTAGCCAAAGTATGGAAAGAACACAAATGCTCATCGACTGATGAATGGATAAAGAAGATGTGGCATATATACAATGGAAATTTACCAGGCGATCAAAAAGAATGAAATCTTGCCTGGGCGCCTGGGTGGCTTAGTCGGTTAAGCGTCCGACTTTCACTTAGGTCATGATCTCACGGTTCGTGGGTTCGAGCCCCGCGTCGGGCTCTGTGCTGACTGCCAGCTCAGAGCCTGGAGCCTGTTTCAGTCTGTGACTCCCTCTTTCTCTGACCCTCCCCTGCTCCCGCTGTCTCTCTCTCTCTCTCTCCTAGAAATAAATAAAACATTAAAAAAAAAAAAGAATGAAATCTTGCCATTTGCAACAATATGGATGGAACTAGAGTGTATTATGTTAAGCGAAATAAGTCAGTCAGAGAAAGGCAGATATATGATTTCACTCACATGGAATTTAAGAAAAAAACAGATAAACATAGGAGAAAGAAAGCAAAAAGAAGGAGACAAACCATAAGAGATTCTTAAATACAGAAAACAAACTGACGATTGCTGGCAAGGTGTTGGGTGGGGGATGGGCTACATGGGCGACAGGTATTAAGCAGGGCACTTGTTGAGGTGAGCACTGGCCGTTGTACATAAGTGATGAATCACTAAATTCTATTCCTGAAATAATTATTACACTGCATATTAACTCACTTGGATTTAAATAACATGAATAACCAACTAACTAAATAAATAAATAAATAATTTGATATATATATATACCAAGTATCTATTCTGTGCCATACATCATTTTTAAGTGCAGGGATCATTTAAGTAACCAAACACAAACTGCCCTCAAATGACTCATAGCAGGGCTTCTCAGAGGTTTATGCATTTTGAACTCAATAGTTTTGAGAAGGCTCCCAAGATTCATCATTTCTAACAGATGATCCTGATGTTGGTCTTTGGTTCGCACCTGGAGTGTCAAGGGCTTGTGGTATAGTGATTCACATAGCGAGACACTACTCTAATTCATAGTGATTGAGAAACTACCATTCTTTCCCTTTCCTATATGAATTAGTATTATACTAAAACTACTTAAGTTCTTTTAGAAAAAGAATTTTTTTTCTACTTCAGTGCAAAGTATTACTATTCTAGAATACGAGTAAGTTGGCTTTGTTTGGCTGGACACTTTGCTGGTATTACAACCATGTTGTGGGTGTTTCTCTTAAATGAATACGTGGGATGAAAGAAAGTTTCACATACATCACTTACCACGTTCATATGGAAGAAATCTTGATCAATTGTGCGAGGCAGGCAAGCAAACGAGGAGACGGCTGCTGTACGTACTTTCAGGATCAGGGAGCAAGTGAGAGCCCAGTTCGGAGTCTTCACATCCTTCACCTGAAAAGTCGAATTAGAAAGCAATTAGAAAATCAAATAAGTGAATTTAAAATAATTCTCCTTTTAAACACAAGTTATTATAAAAGAAATCATACTTGCTTTTATCACTATTGTTAGGGAAATTATTGACTTTTTGAATAAAGAAAAATCTTTAAGATGAAAATTTAAGAATTATATTGCTGGTAGCACTGCTAGGAATTTACCCAAGGGATACAGAAATGCTGATACATAGGAGCACATGTACCCCAATGTTCATAGCAGCACTCTCCACAATAGCTAAAACATGGAAAGAGACTAAGTGAAGTGTCCATCATCAGACGAATGGATCAAAAAGATGTGGTTTATCTACCCATGGAATACTACATGGCAATGAGAAACAATGAAATCTGGCCATGTGTAGCTACATGGATGGACCTTGAGGGTGTTATGCTGAGCGAAATAAGTCAGGCAGAGAAAGACAAATATCATATGTGTGCACGTATAGGAGGATTAGGAGGAACTTAACAGAGGACCAAGGGGGAGAAGAAGGGGGGAAATGGTGGGGGAATGGAAGAGAGGCAAACCATGAGAGACTCTTGAATGCTGAGAAAAATTGAGGACTGATGGATGGGGGGGGGATGGGCATGGAGGAGGGGACTTGTGGGGATGAGCACTGGGTGTTGTGTGGAAACTAATTTGACAATAAACTATTTGTAAAAAAAAAAAAAAGTTTAAAAAAAATTATTATATTGCTGGGTCATCACTGGGAAGGCTTTTTTTCCTACGCTGAACTCATCCTGGCATGTGCTAGTGGCGTTATTATTTGTAGTCATCAGTTGGTCCGGTTGGGTAATTCCATGTCTATCCATTCAGAAATTAGATAAACACCATCTACAAGGCAGGAAATAAGATTCACTGGACACTAGTGGATCTGAGAATCCAGGTCAAGAACCAATGCCATATATGTGCTCTTTAAAATATGTTTCATTGTCAGCTAATTCCTTTCAAGCTACAGAAATTACAACATTTCTCATAACAGAGTTAAAACTGACAGCATTACCACTTTATGTTAACTCTCATATTCTAACAGAAGGGAGGAACTTCCTGCCAGTCACCAGGAGGCAAAAGCAATAGATGAATGTTTCTAGATCTTGTCAAATTCACTCTTTCCACCCCACCTTAGTGGTGACTTTGGGAGAAGGAGCTACTGTCATGTGACTCACATCATTCTCTCTCTGTCTTCCCCCTTCATTCCTTCCTGAAGTCTCTCCTTCCTTTCTCTTCTCTGACTGCTTTCTTGGACATTAACACACTTGGCTCTGTGCATTTCATCGTTTCCCTTTGGATGACCTACTGCCTGTCTTCTGCTGTTCTCTTTGCCTCTTGTCATGGCTGTGACTCTTCACCTCTCTACTTTGTCTGTACTGCTGTCTCTTTTTTTCAGTTACATTATCCTAGTCTGTCTTTCTCTGTTAATCTCTATGTCTGTCTCTTCTTTTTATCCATGTTGTCTCTATTCTGTCGGTCTCTACGTCTCTTTCTGTGTTTGTGTCTCTTTTATCTATCCCTACTTCTCAATCCCTGACTGTTTCTATGTCTTTAATTATATGTTATATGAATTTTATCTTCATTAAAAGAAACTTAAAGAAAAATATTGCCTATTATTTGTCCACTGTTTTTTATTCACATGTACCTTTTCTTAAAAGTTGTATTAACCTCCTAATACTGATGTAACAAATCACCACAAACTTTTGGCTTACACAACCTAAATTTGTTACAGAAGTTCTGGAAGTCAGAAGTCTAAATTGACTTATTGGGCGAAAACCAAAGTATAGTCAGAGCTGGAGACCAGAGAGGAGGACCTACTTCCTTGCCTTTCCCTGCTCCCATAGGTTGCAGCCTAGTCTTTGGCTCATGGCCCTTTTCCATCTTCAAAGCCAGCAATGATCAGTTAAATCTTTCTCATATCACATCTCTTTAACTCTGATTCCTTTGCCCCTCTCTTCCATTTATAACAATTCCTGTAATTACACTGGATCAATCCAGAAATTCTAGGATAATCCCTCATCTCAACATGAGATATTACAAAATTCAACCTCCAATGTCAGTTCCCCCTTTGTTACATAACATAATATATTCACAGGTTCCCAATATTAGGATCCAGACATCTTTTTAGGGGAAGGGGATTGTTTTACCTCCCACAGAAATCATCCCAGAGGCCAATAGAGAGGAAAAATTACTATACCTACCCTTCTAACTACCAAATGTAGGCAATTGCCTGGGAACATTTAAGTTCTTTTCCATGAAGCTGACTCATTACTAGCTGATTTCCTATTCCATGATGGAATAAATTGACCAATTTCTCTTACCCTTCATAAGCTTCTACATTCCAAAATAATAATCTATCCAGAAATATGAATAAACCAAAGCAGCCCTTACTGTTCCATTTTTTTCCTCCTTGCTTCTGGAAATAAGGGAAAGGAAATTCTGCCCCCTTTCCATTTTCCTCTTATTACCCTCTCCTCTCCTCTCCATCTTTTCATTTTGGGGCACTAAGTATATCCCCTACTTCCAATACATTTACTATACTAGCATAGATTACAGAATTTTCCTTATATTTGTGTTATTTTCATTTTCATTTACTCTATCATTTCCTCAAAGATATAGGAAATACCTTCTCTGCCATCCCCTACATTACTCAAGAAAGTGTAAGATACTTATGGCTCATAATAAATATGCTGGGGTGCCTGGGTGGCTCAGTTGCTTGGATGTCCAATTACTCTCGGTTTTCTCTCAAGGCATGATCTCATGATTCATGAGTTTGAGCCCCGCATCAGTGCTTTGCATTGGCAATGCAAAGCTTGCCTGGGATTCTCTCTCTCTCTTTCTCTCTCTCTCTCTCTCTCTCTCTCTCTCTCTCTCAAAATAAATAAATTTAATAAATAAATAAGCAAATAAGTAAGTAAAAAAGTAAATATACCAAGATTCCTTTTCTTGTATTTTCAAAGTTATCCAGATTTGAAAGTTCAACTAGTTAAGAATGTCAATATCTACTAAAAGGCAAAAAGCATCAATAGGAGAGAAGATATTCTAGAATAAATTTAGACCATGCAATGGTCTGTTAGCTTATAATAACACTAGAAAATATAGAAATATTTTACACATTTAATATCAAGGTAAATCCATGATGGTTTGGTTAATTCCAAATAAGACCTTTCCAGTATGAATTTTCTAGAATATAGATCTGATTGTTTCCTGTGTATTTATTCACATTAGTTTTGTGTTCATTTTCTGAAGTTTAGTTTTGTCTCAAAATATTTACATTTATTTCTGTTATTGACTTCACATTCTGTTCATGGACATTCACAATCTTACCAATTTTTGACAGAGGTAGTTGGTATGCTTTTTTTCATGTAAGTCAACATGTGTGTGACAGAAAGAGAGGCAGAGACAGAGGGAGAGAGAGAATTTGCAGGCAGCTGACAGGACGTGGCCCAATGTGGGACTCAATTCTACAAAGTGTGAGATCATCACCTGAGCCAAAATCAAGAATCAGACACTTAACCGACTGACCCACCCAAGCACCCTAGAACCAAAATTCTTTTTAATAATGTTTTGAGTTCCACAGTTGCCACTGTAGCAAATTCCCTGAGACGATAATCTAGAATCACCTGGTAACAATGAAATGGATGAATGTAGATACTCAAAACAAAAGCAGAGGATTACCAAAGTCTGTGAGACACAGTCAAAATATTTTTTAAAGTCTGGATGGAAATATATTTCTATGTATAAATTCTAATATTTACAGCAAAGTATAAATATAAAAATTAAAGTAATTTGTGGTCCTACCACATACGGAGATAGGTTCATAAAGATTTTGGTATATTGTATTTCCCTCCAGACTTGTATACACACATTTATGTTGTAGTATTCAGTTTTTAATAGCCTAATGTTTATGCTTAACATCACACCAAGAACATTTCCCAGGTCACATAATATTATTTTCAAATATGAATTTTAGTGGCTGCATAAAAGATAGCCACATACAGTGTGCTAAAATTCATCTAACCTCTTTTTATTGTCAGATATGGTAGGTAGCACCAATTTCCAATTATAAGCAAGTATGACATGTTATGGTCTGAACTGTATTCCTCAAAATATCATGTTGAAATCCTCAATCCCAACATCTCAGCATGTAACCTTATTAGGAAATAGGGTCATTGTAGATATAATTAGTCAAGATGAGGTCATATTAGAGTAGGATGGGCCCCTAATCGGATATGACTGGTGTTCTTATAAAAAGAAACTTGGACACAGAGACATGCACCCAGGGGTAACACCATGAACGTCAAGGCAGAGATTGGGCTGAGGTGACTATAAACCACGGAATGTGAAAGATTGTCAGCAGATTTGCTGACAGCTGGGAGAGAGTCACAGAACCGTCTCCCTCAGTCTTACAGGGAACCAATCCTGCCTGGACTTCTGGCCTCCAGAACTGAAAGCCCACAAATTTTTGTGGTTTAAGCCACACAAGTTGTGGTGCTTGGTTACAGGAGCCTTAGGAAACTAATAAAGTAAATGTTTACATCATTGTTTTGTATCTTTGATTATATAATTATTATAAACTCTAATGAGTAGAAACATTACATTAAAGAATTTTAAAGGAGGGCTGCCTGGGTGGCTCAATCGGTTAAGCATCTGGCTTCAGCTCAGGCCATGACCGTACAGTTCATGGATTTGAGCCCTGCGTGGAGGTCTGTGCTGACAGCTCAGAGCCTGGAGCCTGCTTCAGATTCTGTGTCTCCCTCTCTCTCTGCCCCTTCCCTGCTTGCAAAATAAATACACATTACAAAAATAAATATTTTTTAAAAACTTAAAAAATAAAAAAGAATATTTTAAAGAATATATATCTATTTACAGCCCTGTCAATATAACTATTAATTCTAATCTTTGCCAAATTAACAAGTGAACAATAGTATCATGTGAGTTTCCATTGTTTATTCTTAGTAAGATTCTTTTACCTTATATTTTCTTTGTAACTTTAGTATGTGAGAAAGCTATACATTTTATCAGGCCTATTTTGCATTTGAATGCTTAGTAAACTGTCATTAATTATAATCACTTCTCTGTTGATTCTTTTGACTTTTTTAGTAGCCACTCAGTTCATCTGAAAATAACAGGAATTATGAAAATAAGAGCTAACAGTGCCAATTGCATATATTAATTCATTTAATCTTCACAGCAACCCACTGAAGCAGATAGTATTATGATTCCCAATTTACAGATTTAAAAAAGCCCTAGATAAAGAAATTTTCTTAAGGCCATGTCTATGCTCGGTGGCAGAGCTGGAGTCCAGCTATCTGGCTTTAAAACACCCTAGCACACGCTTACTAACCTTACTTTTCCAATAGTTACATAGCATTTTTATTTCTTTAAAAAAATTTTTTTAAGTTTTTATTTATTTATGAGAGAGAGAGACAGCTTGAGCAGGGGAGGGTCAGAGAGAGAGGGAGATACAGAATCTGAAACAGGCTCCAGGCTCTGAGCTAGCTGTCAGCACAGAGCCTGATATGGGGTTCAAACCCATGAACTGTGAGATCATGACCTGAGCAGAAGTCAGACACTCAACTGACTGAGCCACCCAGGCGCCCCTGCATTTTTATTTCTTGACATTCGGCAACAAGAAGAATTCCCAGAAAAATATTTTCAAATGGCTGTTAAACTGAACATTAATGTCCTCTGGTTTCAAGTATATATGCTACTGTGATTATTATTTCACCATTGAATATAATATTGTTTGAGATCATATTTTCTTATAGAGAGAGATCACAAATGGGATACAGGGGCAGAGGAAGAGAGAGGAGAGAAAGAGAGAGAGAGACAAAGACAGAGGATCTTAAATGGGGTTCTATTCCATGACCCTGGGATCATGAACTGAGCCAAAATTAAGAGTCAGACTCTCAACCACCTGAGTTGTCCAGGTGTCCTGAGATAAGCTTTAATGTAATAAAAACAAAAAAATCATGTTACTAGCTTGCTGCTAAGAATCTCTATCAGAAATTAAAGTTGTTCATTTTTAAAGAAGACTTCAATCTTTCCTCATTGACTGAGGCATGATGAAGCAAAAGTAACTACTTAATGACACCAAAATTTTTGTTATTAGGAAAATACGATTGTATTGCATGTTATAATGGAAAGATTTTACATGAAATTATAAAGTTGTGGTATATATTTTTCTTGCCCCTGAATGAGAAGATTTCTTTTAGAAGTTTCTCACACACAGAGGAAGATATTTCACTTCCAAAAAAATCTGCTAACACCACTACGGAAGCTTCCATCACATTTTCAGAAAATGTCTTTTGGCCCTTTTAAAATAAAGGCCTTAATTTTTCAAAACTTTGAACAACAAAATTCAGCATTTTAGAAATACCCTGAGCCAGTTATTCATACCTAAACTTACAATTTCCAGGTAATCCAAATTTGAAAAAGTCACTTTCCAGACTTTGGTGAATTTTTAATAAATTACAATATTACCTTATAATAATGCAGGCTAATCAGCCCCCTATTGACGCAGCTTGTTTGTTTTCTTGTTCCCACTGTTTTTTGTTAATGTTTACTTATTTTTGAGAGAGAGAGGGTGCAAGTAAGGGAGGGGCAGAAAGAGAGGGGGACAGAGGATTCAACGCAGGCTCCAAGCTGACAGCAGCAAGCCCGATGGGGGGCTCGAACTCAAGAACCAGGAATCACACCCTGGGAGGTCAACTGAGTGGAAGTCAGGCTCTCAATCAGCGAAGCCACCCAGGTGCCCCTCCTTATCCCTGCTCTTAGCTGTAGGAATGTAGGGGAAAAATGAAGAGCCACTTGCTTAGTTCTGCGATTAGCCATGGAATTCTGTCATAGGCTTCAAACCCTCCTTTTGCGTCTTTGTTCCACTCACTTTTACAACCTCTGTTCAAAACCTGCTGAGGAATGAAGACCTTATGTTGCTTCGCAAATTCTTTATCTGCCATTCCAGAGCGCATGTCAGTGTGTGCTCACTCTCTCGGCACACATTACAGTCAAAAGAGACATCACTACGGCTCCCACTGACATAACTTTGTTCCCTATATTTCTTTCCCTGGAGTATTTATTTCCTACATTTTCAGATACCCAAATCCTTGTAGTATATTAGGAACTAAATCTTATTTAGGAAAAACCTATGTTTCATTTCTAATTTTCAATTAGGATTTCGGAGACTGCCATGCCCACACTGATAGCCACTCAATTACTAGACATTAAACAAATGAGTACACAATACATATTAATGTGAGTCCTTGGAAACAGGCCACTATTGGAAAAATGAAGAACACGAGAGTGAAGCCTCCAGATTTCAAGTAAAAAAAGTTGATTTGATGTGTTTACACCAATAGAATTATAGCAAATTATTTTCAGTTTTTCTTATTTCTTTAATATTGTGTAATAATATAGACAATATTTATAAAATAAGTAAAATTCATCGATGATTACTTTTTATGATCCTTTCATGGAAAAACATAAACTCATACAGATTAAAGGTTTTATGGTTTGAGCTAGTAGTTACTAAGGTATTCTATAATATTATTTTAATGATTTTTATATTATTTTGACAATTTAGGTAATTTATCAAAATAAAATGAATAGTAGAATGTTAATTATATATCACTCTTCCCAGCTGTCTGCATTTGAGTTTGTATTATGTCACTTTATTATTCTCTAGTTGACATCATTATAGTAAAGTTATGGAAAAGGGAAAAAACATAATTAAAAAAAGAAAATCATTACCAATAACAACACTGTGATTCCAATATAGTCTTGTGGTTTATATTTGACATTGAACTGTTTACCTTCATATGTTACTATGAGACAGCTAATGATTAGAACCTAAATGTGAGGAAACCACAGAGACGTATTTTTCATGTGTGTGACCCAATATAAAAAAAGACAAAACTAGTGATTTTATATACATTATTGCAATTTATATCAGTTAATATATATATAAAATGCCTTGTGATTTCAGAAGAATAATACTTATTATTCAAGAGTTTATTCCTTCAAATGTAAAGTATATCAGATGGCCATTAAGAATATTTACAAATACACCCATGAATATGTTAATATGTTTATTTCCATGAATCTATTTTACAACCAAAGTAAGAAAAATATTCAAAGTACATTAAAAGAAAAAGCAGTTGGGGCACCTGGGTGGCTCAGCTGGAGAAGCATTTGATTAGCTCTTGATTTCTGCTCAGGTAAAGAACTCAATATTTGTGAGTTTGAGCCCCATAGGGCTCTGCAGTGACAGAGCAGAGCCTGCTTGAGATTCTCTCTCTCTCCCGGCCTCCCTGCTCCTCCTCTGCTGGGGTGCATGCTCTTCCTCTCAAGAGTGTTATCTCCCTCTCTTTCTCTCTCTCTCTCAAAATAAATGTAAAAACTTTAAAAAATAATTAAAAAAAGAAAAAGCAGTTAAAAATGGCATGCCATCCAAAGTAAATGCAGTTCTGGAGAATGTATGGCTATATGTAAATACATACATGTGGTCTGTGTGTGTATGTGTGTGTGTGTTTGTAAGGCTGTGATTGTGCACACAATCTAATGAGTAGGAGTTTGAGAAAAGCATACTTGCTTACCATCTATGTTGTTTGGATTATATAACCTGTGAAATAAACTTTTCACCAGAAAGCTTACTAAAATAAAATTCACAGGTTCATGGCAGCACAAATCGGACACAAGTCTAGAATATCCAATAGGAATACATTCTCGGTTCATGTATTCCTAGAAATCAATTTTATCATGTTAAACTCAGTCATTTGCTCTCAGAAATATCAAACAAATAAGAAATATCAAACACATAAACTAATAAAGCAGATTTTAGTTCAGTAGAGATAACTTTTACTAACAACTTAAGTTGGTGGAAATAGGTTTAAATCTTACCTCTGTGTCCAAGAATTGCAAATAATATATAAAACAAAATTTTAACATAAACTTGATCTTTGGTTGCTTGAAGGACATCAATGAATGTCTGACAACTGATAATACCTATACAGACATATATCACAATATCAAGTTAGAGTTTAAGCAATTCTTGTAGTGTGTCTTCCAAATATAATACTCCAAAGGACAGTTAAACATTTCTATCACAGAACATGTTATGATATATACTTATATACTATATATAGCATATGGTATATTTTTACATTTTTATTAGGCATTGCATATTGTTTTATTATATTATTTTAATATTTTTATTATAATTAGGTATTTCATAATGTCTTATATTATATGTGTGTATATAACAGAAAATGGTTTAATAAATTAGAGGGAAAGAGGAATAATTACAACTGTATGACAGTGAGAAGTAAACATTAAGTATACAAATATGGAACCAAGAATTGTGAACATTTCAGTTTCTTATACATTTTTGAACCATTAATTATTTCTTTGAAATTTGATTTCTAAAATGCTTTAGACCATAATAATTAAAGACAAATTTCTCTTTTATATTTGCAGATCCCAGTGATAATTAAAACAGAAAAACCATGGGCTTAATTTTCCATATGTTTGAAAGTAAGAAAGTTAAAAGCATGCTTTTGTGTTGAATAAGGGTACTGTAAAATAGAATCAAATGTTACAGTTAGTTTATTTACAGTACATTATTTTATTCCCTTCATTTTATGAAACTTATAAAATTGAGCTGAACTAATTATATTCATTAAAGTAATTTAAATAAAGTGAAATAGAATCCCTTTGCGTTGGCATCCTCTTTGTCATTTGCTTTGGCAACTTACTGCAGATGTCTGAAAATGAACAATGTGCTTAGAGGAAATTGACCCTTCGGTTTGGGCATATAGACTTTAAGAGTCTATCTTAGGTAATAGAATATCATAGAAGAACATTCCTATAAGGTTTTCTCCACATCTTCCCACATGACTGGATCTTATTTCCCAGTGTATTTCTAGAAACCATGTGAACTGAGAACATTGTGGGTGGTCCATTTACAATCGTTGGAGCCTGGAACCAAATGGGAACACCTAAGAAGTGGTTAGGTCACCTTCATAGTATTTTCAAGTTCAATAATACTTACCAAAGCAAGAATACTGTCAAGAAAACAAATCTATTTAGCCAATGACTGCTTAAAATTTCTTAAAATATAATCATGTTCATGTTATATATCTAGAACCCATTTTCAAATATTTTATGTAGCCTCCAAATGTTTCAAAATAAACATGGTTTATCTTGGCTTACTGAATGGATGTTCCAGATTCCTGTGTATATAAATGTAACAAAAGGCATGTAGCATAAATACTTATCAAAAATTCAAGGCATCGAGATAAACAGAATCTTCTTTTATTTATTTTTTTTTCAGGATCTTCTTTTAAAACAACAGATTTACATGGCATGTTACAAAGCAAGGATTGAGGTGGTTGTTACTTCCTATAGGAAGAAGATAGGAAAAAACTCAGAAAAACAACTTTATCATACAAATACAGAGATGTATACGCAGCCGCTAAATGTTGACTGGATTAGATCCCCTGAAATTATGAGTATTGTCCAATGGAAGCTAGTGTCACCAAAAATAGAAACTGCATTTTCATTCAGAATAAATAATTGTAAGTCTCATGCAGCTTTGCATTCACTTTAGTGTTTTACCATAATATTGCAATGGTAGGGACCATTTTCAGATTAAAAATAATGTGAAATCAAAGTCATTCAGTAAGCATTCTTTTTTGCATAAATAAAAACAATAGGTTAGAAAAGTAGTATTGACTTTACATTGAAAGATTTCTAAGAAGAGAAAAGAGTAGGGAATAAATACGTAAATAAAATCGGAGGCAAAGCAAGAACCAGGTCACATCAAGCATTAGAAAAGCTACTGTGAGGAACTTAGATTTTAAGAGAAAGGGGAATAGCATGATATGGTTAATACCTATGATTGTTTTGGCTTCTTTATGAACTAATTTTAGGAGGTGATGAATGAAAGTTGAATGATCTGATAGGAGACTTTTAAATTATTCTGGACAACATATGATTGTGTCATTGAGTAAGGAACAGTATTCTCAGGAGAGATCAGATATATAAATAAAGGACAGTTCCTGGGAGTTCTGCCTTCCTACTTTAAATTTAAAATGCTATTTTGACTCACATTTCTTAGGAAAAAACTGAAGCCATCAGCTGTAATCTCTCATTTCCCTATCTTATCCTGAACCTACTTGAGGTATTTATGTTCTCTCTTGATTCTCTCTTAGTTTTTCTTCCCTTCAAAA
The DNA here is from genome assembly GCA_017311185.1 of Proteles cristata cristata. Lineage (NCBI taxonomy): Eukaryota > Metazoa > Chordata > Mammalia > Carnivora > Hyaenidae > Proteles > Proteles cristata. The sequence continues at coordinate 121,114 of JAESUZ010005393.1, forward strand.
TGGGCACATTATAATCTTACATTTCCCTCAGCTGCTGTCAATATAGTATTTTATCACTTCTATGTGGTTTTCTTTCCATTAGGCTTTCTTCTTTTATGTATTTTGACTTTGTGATATTATGTAAAATATTAAAATGGTATACCTTCCTAAAGACAGGACCATCAGTATCTCTAGCAAATATTTTATCTTAAAAATATATTTTATTTGGGGGCACCTAGATGGTTCAGTCGGTTAAGCATCCATCTCTTGATTTCAGCTCAGGGCAAGATCTCATGGTCGTGAAATCAAGCTCTTAGTATTCTCTGTCTCCATCTCCCTCTGCTCCTCCCCTGCTCGCTCTCTCTCTCTCTCAAAAATAAATAATAAATAGATGTTTAAAATATATTTTATTTGCTATAGTCATAACCACATCAGCCTTCTTTGACTATTTGTGATTTTCTTTCCTTTTCATCATTTCCCTTTTCTTATGTTTCAAATATCTTCCATCAAGCCTAGTTGGATATTTTGTTAATGAAGTTTTTTAAAAAAAACTCTTCTTAATCAGAGTCATTAAGTTTATATGCATATAATATATTTAATATAATCAATAGATTTGATGATTTAGCTACCATTTCATATTGTGCTTTCTATTTGTGTTTTAAATATTTTTTTTACAAATAGTTTATTATCATATTAGTTTCCACATAACACCCAGTGCTCATCCCCACAAGTGTCCTCCTCCATGCCCACCCCCGCTCCTCCCCCACATCCATCAGTCCTCAGGTTTTGTCAGCATTCAAGAGTCTCTCATGGTTTGCCTCTCTCCCTTTCACCCACCATTTCCCCCCTTCTTCTCCCCCTTGTTCCTCCATCAAGTTCCTCCTAATCCTCCTATACGTGAAAACATGTGATATTTGTCCTTCTCTGCCTGACTTATTTCGCTCAGCATAACACCCTCAAGGTCCATCCATGTTGCTACACATGGCCAGATTTCATTGTTTCTCATTGCCATGTAGTATTCCATGGTATAGATAAACCACATCTTCTTGATCCATTCGTCCGTTGATGGACACTTAGGCTCTTTCCATGTTTTAGCTATTGTGGAGAGTGCTGCTATGAACATTGGGGTACATGTGCTCCTATGCCTCAGCATTTCTGTATCCCTTGGGTAAATTCCTAGCAGTGCTATTCCTGGGTCATAGGGGAGTTCTATGGTTAGGAGAAACAACTATTTCTAAAACTGGGACAAGAAATGTAAAATCTGAGCTTACAGCATCTTATTTTACTAGAAAGTAAAAAAGTGCTCAACACTGACAACAGCAATTAACAACAACAGACCGATGGAAGCATGGCAAAGGAAGGCAGGAAGCAAGTGAAAGAGCTCCCAATGGTCAAAACTGGAAAAAGTTGACCAATAAAAAAAGTAAAGTAGCACTGAATCATAATCCAAAGCATAAAAGAAATATCCATGTGTCAATACTGGTAAAAATAAACGTTGGATACATAAATAAAGGGAGAAAATATACAACACCTGTGCAAAGAATTCCAAATAATTTATATAGATACTCCACCTATAAAGAGGTGAAACTGGGGTGCCTGGGTGGCTCAGTCAGTTACACATCTGACTCTTGATTTCAGCTCAGGTCCTGATCCCGTGGTTGGTTGGTGGATTTGAGCCCTGTGTCAGACTCTATGCTGACAGTGCAGAGCATACTTGGGATTCTCACTATCCCTCTCTCTCTGACTCTTCTTTGCTCTCATGCTCTCTCTCTGTCTCAAAATAAATAAATAAATAAATAAACTTTAAAAAATAGGTAGAACTACCTACTCCTTAAGTGTGGGCTGCACAGAGTGACAGCCTTTCTTTCAAAGAGGATACTAGGGAAAATAGGAATAAAAGGTAACTTTATAGTGGAGGAAATATAACAAATATATTTGCCAGGTGCCCAAAATTAACATCAATAATGGTAAGTCGTGTCAGTAGTCATACCTTTGCTATACAAGAGTGACACATTACCTCTGTGGTCTTCCTTCAAGAAACACATTACCCTAGTCTAGTCATGAGAAAAATACCAGATAAATTCCAATCAAGGCATATTCCACAAAACACCTGGCCAGTAATTGTTGGGGCATCTGGGTGGCTCAGTCAGTTAGTGTCCAACTCTTCATTTAGGCTCTGGTCACAATTCCAGGGTTGAGGAGTCAAGTCCTGCATTGTCCTCCATGCTGAGTGTAGAGCCTGCTTAAGATTCTCTCTCCCCCTGCCCTTCTCCTCTGCTCTCTTTCTCTCTCTCAAAAAAAAAATAAACAGCTAGTGTTGAAAATGTCTATTTAATATGAGAGTAATTCTTGACATTAGTTGTCAGATCAGGTAGTCTGTCCTCCTATATATCCTCCTATAGTTTGCTGGTCACAGAGAGAAACTGAGCATTTACCTTTCCAAATAAGTACACAAAAGGCCTTCCCTGGAAATATATTGGAGAGGAAAATCAGGGCAATGATCCAGTGGTATCAGAAATTAGAGAAGTCCTACCTTCTATGAAAACCAATAGCCCAACTTGAGGTGGGTTTGTTTGTTTTTTATTTTTGAGAGAGAGAGAAAGCACAAGTCAGGAAACTGCAGAGAGAGAGAATACTAGGCAGGCTCCACACTGCTAGTGCAGAGCCAGATGAGGTCTCAAACTCATTAACTGTGAGATCATGACCTGAGCCAAAGTCAGACACTTAACCGGCTGAGCCACCCAGGTGCCCCCCAACTTGAGTTTTGTTGTCTGAAGTGCAGATTCATAAAGGCTATGGTACCAGCATGTATGGGTTGTCCAAGCTAGGACATAATCTTTTGCCTTTCCACCCCTTGCTAACTAAATCTAAGGTAGAAAAGCAAAGCATGGTAATTGAGATATCCATTTTTCAAATCCATGAGAGTTTTACAAGTGATTCTCCTGAAGCTAAATGAAGAAGTCATACTCATTCCATCTTCTATTTAAATAAGCTCTAAAAGGCGTTAACGAGCCTGCGTGGTTCCAGCTGTATCCAGTAAATCCTTACCTTTCTCAGTTCCTTTTCATATTTCTTTGCATCTGCCCTCTCGATGATGACTTTATTTTTGAAGGAGCTGAATTCTTCAAGTTCCAACTCCTTGAAAATAAAGAACCACAAATGCCAAAGAAAATTAAGTCATCATCCTTTCTAAAGTTTTCCATTTATACCTCTATGAAGTAAATCTTTCAAGCAGTCAATGCCCAACCACATTCAGTTAACTGCATGCAGGCTAATAGATCTCTCTATTTAATGGTTGTGTGTGATTCTGTTTTCATTAGAACCTACCAACACACAATTTTTTTTTAATATTGCAGTTAGCTTTAGAGATAAAAGAAATTAAAATTCCTAGAATGTTCACTTTAAAACTATATATGGCAAGGCACTATTGTAACCACTTTACAAATAACTCAGTTAATCCTCATAGTAACTCTATAAAATAGATATTGTGTTTTTTGGCAGGGAAAAATGCATATATAGAAAATATAACTAATTTGCCCCGTTCTAGAGTTTATACTCTTAACAATGAAATAATGCTGTTCTTATCTAATCCAGAAGATATACCATTCATCAATATGCTTATTTCTGATGGACTGTCATAGCCATAGAATATATCTATAACACACACCTGCATTCTTGCCCATTCTGGCCAAAGGTGTACCATAGCATCATAAAGCAGTATGCTTTCCCAAGGAGAGGATCCAAGGTCTAAAGGCATTTCTTTAGACCTTACTCTACCTAAAAACTATAAAATACAAAATTATTAATTTTACATCCTATATGCAGATTTTAAACAAACTGGATACCTACTCACTTCCAAGTGGCTTATACTTACATGGTTGAGTGTAAGTGCAGCACATGGGTGATAGTGTTCAACGAGAAAGTTCCTATCCTTTAGGGAACACACATACTTTTTTAGATCATTGTATTGTTCTTTAAAATATATTGCAAAGAGAGGATTGAAATGATTGCTGAGACCTATCTTCTTTCAAAGCAATGATGTCATTACAATAATACAATTACCAGGAGACCTAGAGAGAGCAATGCATGAAACCATCGTCAAAAAGGCACAACCAGTGCTGTACAGAGGGAAGAAACTTGAAAGATAATTCAATGACCTCTGCTGCCTGTATGTGCTCTGCTTTTCCTCCTGGTCTTAATCTTCAATTATAATCTATCACTTCTTTTTCAGTTCCTGGTATTTAATTATGATTTTCTAATTTATTTCTCTATGTATTCTTGTAAATCATGCCTTTGTGTAATGTAATCTATATATAGTCATACAAGTATTTAATTAAGAACATTAGGTATTTCTATTAGCATTAGTGTTATATTATCTCCTTATCTTTGAGAATAATATTACCAGGTCACAGAAAGAATATGTGTCCTCTTTTGTCCCTAGTCCATTTTTTTAAATTTAAGAAGTTGATATTCCTATGTCTCTATTAATATTGCATTTGGCTTTTTTTAAAGCACTACCTAACATGCTATTTTTTTAAATTTATGCATGTATTTTTAAAAATTTATTCTACATCTTGCTTAATCACCATGGTCTTAAAATTTAAGCTCCGTGAAAACAAGGGATTTGCTTCCTATTGTATCTCTAGGGAAAAGACTGGGCCCATATCAGGTATTTTAATATTTGTTAAGTAAAAGCATGAATGTTACTATAGGGAGTTGCAGCTTTTTGTTGAAAAATAGCCAGAAAAATATGATTCTATACCATTCCAGAGAATCCTCATGAAAATAGTCATATGTGTATAAGATATAGCAACATTCATTCAGTAGTAAAATATATAGAGCACTTATAAAATATAAGACACCACGTATTCAATATATGATATAAAACAATATTGTCTATTTACTTCAGTATATATATTTAAAATGTCCAATATTTTTCAAAGAAAATAAAGCATATAGAATATACAATAGGCGGTAGAAAAAGTCATGATATGGGACATGCTATGGCCCTTGAGCTGAAAGAATCAAGGTGGTATTGGAGCTGTGTCTCTAGACTATATCATTGAAAAAATGAATGCATAGAATCTGCTCATGTGTGGAGGAAAAGTAATTTCGGATAAAGGGATTGAAAAGCAAAGGCAAGATGTAGAGGAGCAATGAATAATTCAGATATCAAAAAAACTCATGAAAAAGGACGTTCTTGTGGTAGGAAACAGGAATGATGGCAGAGCCCTAGACCACAAGCAAAATAAAGGATTTCAAAGCAATCATTTTTCAGCATGCCAAAACCGTTCTCTAGATACGATTTTTATTTTAATTTTGTTCTTATAAAATAAGGTTTGAAAATCCTTGTTGCATTACCCCTAATTACACGAAATTTTTCAGGAAACCATTTTTTTTTTCTAAACAGATAATCTTTGGAAAGAACTTAATCATCAAGTTGAACAGAGATACCATTAACTGTGTGGACGCCAGCAAGTTACTTAATCTCCTAAAATTAAGTTTATTTTATTTCCTCTGTAAATTAAAATGAAATCGATTTCCTTTCAGAGTTAAGTAAAGATCAAATTGTTTTAAATGTATAAGATACTCTAGCTTTCTGGGGTCCAGGTGAGAAAGGCCCACCTGAGTCCTTGGTGAGAGTCTACCTTTGTTCTTGGGGTTAGAGGAATCCTGAAATCGTGGATCACCCATATATACTTTGAGACTTTCCTTAAGCTTTTCTTCTGGAAGCCTTGTAACTATCCTAAAAAATGAATGTATTAATAGAACAGACCTATGCCATTCCCTACCTCAAAAACAAGCCAGAGTACACAAGGTAGAGAGTCCCAAATATCACTACGAATAGGAAAATAAAATAACCAAGGTCCCAACAAGAGAGCCCAAGAGATACCATTCAAAAAACACTCTCTGAAAGGATAGGCCCTGGACAGTCAAAGAGTCTTCTTGGATACAGCAGTGCTCATAGGTGCAGAGAGCATAACAGGTCTTTAAAACTAACAAGAGCCAGAAAGGTAACTAAAATGATGAAACGAAAGAGCTCTCCTCCAAAGAAACTCCAAGAAGAAATGACAGCTAATGAACTGCTCAAAACAGATATCAGCAGCATAATGAACAAGATTTTAGAATAATAATGGTAAAATTAATAGCTGGGCTTGAAAAAACCATAGGGGACATCAAAGAAACTATGGCTACAGACAGAATGGAAAATAAAAATAGGCATGAAGAATTAAAAAATGTGATAAGTGAGATACATAATAAATTAGAGGCCTCCAATGCATGGATTGAAGAGGCAGAAAGGAGAATAAGTGATTTAGAAGACACCATTATAAAAAAACAAGAAGCTGACAAAAAAAGAGACAAACTGATCCAGGAACAGGAAAGAAGAATTCGAGAGCTCAGCGACACAGTCAAACGCAACAATATCCGTATCATAGGAATCCCAGAAGATGAAGAGAGAGGGAAAGGTGCTGAAGGAGTCCTGGAACAAATTATAGCAGAGAACTTCCCCGACCTGGGGAAGGAAGTCAATGTGGAAATACAAGAGGCTCAGAGGACTCCCCTCAGACGTAACTTGAATCGATCTTCTGCATGGCATATCATAGTAAAAATGGCAAAATACAAGGACAAAGAGAGAATTTTGAAAGCAGCTAGGGAGAAAAGGGCCCTAACATACAAAGGGAAACCTAGCAGAGTGGTGACAGACCTATCTACTGAAACGTGGAAGGCCAGAAAGGAATGGCAGGAGATCTTGAATGTGATGAACAGTAAAAATATGCAACTAAGAATCCTCTATCCAGCAAGCCTGTCATTCAGAATAGAAGAAGAGATAAAAATCTTTCCAAATAAGCAGAAATTGAGAGAATTTGTCACCACTAAGCCAGCCCTACAAGAAATCCTGAGGGGGACTCTGAAGGAAAGGTTGCAAGGAACAAAGATACCAGAGACACCACCACAAACATGAACCCTACAAAAGATACAAAGACTCTAAAACCACATATTTCAATAATAACACTGAATGTAAATGGGCTGAATGCTCCAATCAAAAGACATAGGGTAGCAGAATGGATTAAAAAACAAAATCCATCTATATGCTGGATTTTAGACGGGAAGATACCTTCAGATTAAAAGTAAGGGGATGGAGATATATATACCATGCTATAGGAAATCAAAAGAAAGCCGGAATAGCTATACTTATATCAGACAAATTGGACTTTAAATTAAAGACAATAATAATAGATAAAGAAGGGCACTACATAATAATTACAGGGTCCATCCATCAGGAAAACTATCATAAATGTCTATGCACCGAATATGGGAGCACCTAAATATCTAAAACAATTAATCACAAGCAGAAACAAGCTTATAGATAAGAATGTGCTAATAGCAGGGGATTTCAATACTCCACTTACAGCAATGGATAGATCAACCAGACAGAAAATCACTAAAGAAATAATGGACTTGAAAGACACATTGGACCAGATGGATCAGACGGATATACTTAGAACTTTACATCCTGAGGCCAGGGAATTTACTTTCTTCTCAAGTGTGCATGACACATTTCCAAGATAGATCACATACTGGGACACAAAGCAGCTCTCAATAAATCTAAAAGAATTGAGATCATACCATGCACACTGTCAGATCACAATGCTTTGAAACTTGAAATCAAATACAGGAAGAAGTCTAGAAAACCTCCAAAAACATGGAGGTTAAAGAACACCCTTCTAAAGAATGAATGGGCCAATCAGGCAATTAGAGATGAGATTAAAATATATATGGAAACAAATGAAAATGAAAACACAACAATTCAAAGTCTATGGGATGCGGTAAAGGCAGTCCTAAGAGGAAAGTACATTGCTCTCCAGGCCTATTTCAAGAGATTAGAAAAAGCGCAAGTCCAAAATCTAACAGCTCACCTAAAGGAACTAGAGGCAGAGCAACAAGAACGCCCTAAACCCAGTAGAAGAAGAGAAATAGTAAAAATTAGAGCAGAAATAAACAACATAGAGACCAAAGATTGAACAGATCCATGAAACCAAGAGTTGGTTTTTTGAAAAGGTAAACAAAATTGACAAACCTCTAGCCAGACTTATCAACAAGAAAAGAAAGAGCACCCAAATAGACAAAATTATGAATGAAAATGGACTTATTACAACCAACTCCTCAGAAATACAAGCAATTATCAGGGAACACTATGAAAAATTATATGCCAACAAATTGGACAACTTAGAAGAAATGGACAAATTCCTAAACACACACTCACTACCAAAATTCACACGGGAAGAAATAGAGAATCAGAACAGACCCATAACAAGTGAAGAAATCGAATCAGTTATCGAAAATCTCCCAACAAATAAGAGCCCTGGACCTGACGGCTTCCCTGGGGAATTCTACCAGACATTCAAAAGAGAATTAATCCCAATTCTTCTCAAGCTATTCCAAAAAATAGAAAGTGAAGGAAAACTCCCGGACTCATTTTATGAAGCCAGCATCACTCTGATTCCCAAGCCAGACAGAGATCCAGCAAAAAAAGAGAACTACAGGCCAATATCCTTGATGAATATGGATGCAAAAATCCTCAACAAGATCCTTGCAAATTGAATCCAGCAGCACATAAAGAGAATCATCCACCAAGATCAAGTGGGATTCATTCCTGGGTTACAGGGCTTGTTCAACATTCGCAAATCAATCAATGTGATACATCACATCAATAAAAGAAAAGATAAAAACCATATGATCCTGTCAATAGATGCAGAAAAAGCATTTGACAAAATACAGCATCCCTTCTTAATAAAGACTCTCGAGAAAGTTGGGATAGAAGGAACCTACTTAAATGTCATAAAAGCTGTCTATGAGAGCCTTCAGCTAACATCATCCTTGACGGGGAAAAAACTGAGAGCTTTCCCCCTGAGAGCACGGCAGGGATGCCCACTCTCACCACTGCTGTTTAACATAGTGCTGGAAGTCCGAGCATCAGCTATCAGACAACAAAAGGAAATCAAAGGCATCAGAATTGGCAAAGAGGAAGTCAAACTTTCACTCTTCGCAGATGACATGATACTCTACATAGAAAACCCGACAGACTCCACCAGAAGCCTACTAGAACTGATCCAAGAATTCAGCCAAGTTGCAGGGTACAAAATCAACGTACAGAAATTGGTTGCATTTTTATACACCAATAATGAAGCAACAAAAAGAAAAATCAAGAAACTGATCCCATTCACAATTGCACAAAAAGCCATAAAATATCTAGGAATAAACCTAACCAAGGATACAACAGATCTGTATGATTGATGAAAACTATAGAAAACTTATGAAGGAAGTTGAAGAAGACACAAAGAAATGGAAAAACGTTCCATGCTCATGGATAGGAAGAATAAATATAGTTAAGATGTCATTACTACCCAAAGCAATCTACACATTCAATGCAATTCCAATAAAAATTGCACCAGCATACTTCTCAAAACTAGAACAAACTATCCTAAAGTTTCTATGGAACCACAAAAGACCCCAAATAGCCAAAGTAATCCTGAAAAATAAAACCAAAACGGGAGGTATCACCATCCCAGACTTTAACCTCTACTACAAAGCTGTCATCATCAAGACAGTATGGTATTGGCACAAAAACAGACACATAGACCAATGGAATAGAATTGAAAACTCAGAGGTGGACCCAAAGGTATACAGCCAACTAATTTTTGACAAAGCAGGAGAGAATATCCACTGGAAAAAAGACAGCCTTTTTAACAGATGGTGTTGGAAGAACTGGACAGCAACATGTAGAAGAATGAAACTAGATCATTTTCTCACACCATGCACAAAAATAAACTCAAAATGAATAAAGGACCTGAACGTGAGACAGGAAACTATCAATACCCTAGAGGAGAAAGCAGGAAACAACCTCCTTGACCTCCACTGCAGCAACTTCTTACTTAACACATCCCCAAAAGCAAGGGAATCAAGAACAAAAATAAACGATTGGGACCTCATCAAGATTAAAAGCTTATGCACAGCAAAGGAAACAACCCACAAAACTAACAGGCAACCAACAGAATGGGAAAAGATAGTTGCAAATGACTTATCAGATAAAGGGTTAACATCCAAAATCTATCAGGAACTCACCAAACTTCACACCCGAAAAACAAACAACCCAGTGAAGAAATGGGCAGAAGATATGAACAGACACTTCTCCAAAGAGGACATCCAGATGGCCAACAGACACATGAAACGATGCTCAGCATCCCTCCTCATCAGGGAAATACAAATCAAAACCGCACTGAGATACCACCTCATGCCAGTCAGAGTGGCTAAAATGAGCAAATCAGAGAACTCTAGATGCTGGCAAGGATGTGGAGAAACGGGCACCCTCCTACACTCTTGGTGGGAATGTAAACTGGTACAGCCCCTCTGGAAAACAGTGTGGAGGTTCCTCAGGAAACTAACAATAGAACTCCCCTAGGACCCAGCAATAGCACTGCTAGGAATTTACCCAAGGGATACAGAAATGCTGATGCATAGGAGCACATGTACCCCAATGTTCATAGCAGCACTCTCCACAATAGCTAAAACATGGAAAGAGCCTAAGTGTCCATCAACAGATGAATGGATCAAGAAGATGTGGTTTATCTATACCATGGAATACTACATGGCAATGAGAAACAATGAAATCTGGCCATGTGTAGCAACATGGATGGACCTTGAGGGTGTTATGCTGAGCGAAATAAGTCAGGCAGAGAAGGACAAATATCATATGTTTGCACATATAGGAGGATTAGGAGGAACTTAACAGAGGACCATGGGGGAAAAGAAGGGGGAAAATGGTGGGGGAAAGGGAGAGAGGTAAACCATGAGAGACTCTTGAATGCTGAGAAACAAACTGAGGACCGATGGATGTGGGGGGGTGGAGGGGTAGATGGGCATGGAGGAGGCACTTTTGGGGATGAGCACTGGGTGTTATATGGAAACCAACTGAACAATAAACTATTTGTAAGAAAAAAATAAATTAAAAAAAATAAATAAATGTATAAGATACCCTAATCTATCACAAGGACACAAAAAGTGCTCAATAATTCTGAGCTCCCCTCTCCTAGGTTAAGATAGTCATACCCTGTCTAACTCTGTACAAAGACATTTCTATTCTTTTTCTTTGTTGTTTCTTTGGACCTCCCAAGGCATTCTGTGATGACCTAGAATTTTCCACTGTGTTCTCAATGTGTTGCCAGTATCTTTTAATTAACATCAACTGCCTAGATACAACAACAACAAAAAGAAAGGTAGTATTGTGACAGAACAACAAATCTAGGATACCATTTGTTTTCTAAGAAAAATCATTAAAAAGTGATTTTTAAGTTGCTTTTTTATAAGTAGGCTCTGTGCCCAATATGGGGCTTGAACTGATGGTCCCAAGATCAAGAGTTGTATGTTCTACAGACTGAGCCAGACAGGCATTCCTAAAACGTGATTTTAAGAGAATAAGACAAGTATGACATTTAAATTAACACAACACAGGATAATTGTGTTTTTATTATTTATTTATATTTTCTTAGAAAGAAAGAGAGAACAAGTGGGGAAAAGACACAGAGGAAGAGAGAATCTTAAGCAGGCTCCACGCTAAGCATGAGATCATCACAATTTGGAACCATCACCATTAGAGGAAGCTGCTTATTCATGTTGAAATGTCAGCTATGAAAAGCATTCTACTTTGTTTAGAAAATATAATTATTTGAGGCGCGCCCGGGTGACTCTGTTGGTTAAGAATCCGACTTCAACTGAGGTCATAATGTTACTGTTGATGGTTTCAAGCCCCCACATCAGGCTCTGTGCTGACAGAGCCTGGAGACTGCTTTGGATTCTGGGTCTCCCTCTATCTGCCCCTCCCCCATTTGCATTCTCACTTTCTCTCTCTCTCTCTCTCTCTCTCTCTCTGTGTGTCTCAAAAATAAATAAAACATTAAATACTTTTTAAAAAAAAGAAAATATAATTATTTGAAAGTTGACCAAATTATTAAGAAAAATCATAAATAATCCATTCAAATATATGTGAGGGTAATTGGGAATATAATTTATCCCTGTATAAAGCCTTCAAGTGTACAATGGAGCACTGTAATATGTGTTATTATCCACACATGTATATATGTGTTATGTACCTGACAACTCAGGGTGTCATGACAGTAATCTCTTGTAAAAACTCCACTCACCACTAACCTTTTGTGCAGTCCTTTGGTAAATAAATCGCAGACAGTTTCTACCACTTGATTAACAATAGAGCAACCCCTCCCAACATTAGCATTCTGAATCTTCCCTCTCAGTGCATCTCTAAGGCCTGCAGTTAAGGGTTCTCGTAGGGAAAGAGAGAGGAAAGAACACCCGAGTTCCTTCTAGATGAAAAGTTCTGATTTAGCCAAGAGCTTCCAGGCTCTTTTACATAGTTGCTGTAAAGGAAGAAACCTATGGCTCTTGTAATATTCAGGGGTTATCCCTCAGAGCATATCGAACCACAGCAGGGGCAAACCTGACATATGCTTCTCCCTTTCCCTGTTTCTTTCAATAACTTGTCTATGCTCTCTTGAGTCATGTATCCTGGCACGGACATCAAATGGTTTCCTTTAGCTTAATTCTCAAAAGTGTCAAATCCTGTCTTTTAAGAACTATTGGACAGAGAGAGTTTTAAGCAATGAAATGAACATAAAATAAGTGTGAATGGTGCCAGTTATTGATCATTGTTTACATCCAGACAATATATTAGATGCTTTACATACATTTCACTTAATGCTTAGAAAACAGCATAAAGTAAATATTCTTATCCCCCTTTGCAGGTGAAGAAACTAAGGTGAGAAACTGGCTCAAGGTCGCAGAGCACATAAGGACTCAAACCCAGTGACCACAATGCTGGAGCCTACAGACTGCAGTGCCTCTCTATGACTTGAGGACACAAACTACAGTTGAGGAAAATTACTGTGACATATGCAGTGTCATACGGACACAATACCTCTATACGGGCAGCATAGACAACTATCCCTTCACTGTCCCCTCTCAGGATTTTCTCCATGCAGTATGAAGTAGAAGTTTCCCCTGATGAAGTCAGAGCAACAATCACAGCAGATTCATTTTCTTTAAGGTTTATTTATTTTGAGAGAGAGAGGGAGAGCGTGCACACACATGAGCAGAAGAGGGGCAGAGAGAAGGGAGAAGGAGAATCCAAAGCAGGCTCTGTGCTGTCTGCACAGAGCCCAGTGCAGGGCTTGAATTCATAAACCGTGAGATAATGACCTGAGCCAAAATCAAGAGTCAGATGCTCAACCGACTGAGGCACCCAGCAGCAGATTCATTATTATCTACAACATCCAGAAACTCCCTCTAGATAAGGAAAAAAAATCACATTTCATTTTGAAAATACATATTTAATGTCAAATTTAGTTTAACATCAACTGCATTTTAGGTAAATCAGTGTCCAAAGTTCCTTCTGAGACACTGGTGTTCAAGATGGCGGGTCTTTAAGGGAATCACCATTTTCTGTTATTTGGAAATAACTCACACATCACTTTCTCCTACAAAACCCCTCACTTAAACCTGTATAAAAATTCTGTAATAAACAGACATCACTGCAAGGGGCCTGCCCAGGGTACCATGCAGTCAAGTTCTCTGCATTCTTTTTAGCTTCAGTTGGGGAACCTCAGGCTGAACTCAGAATCACCAAAATCTACTATTCTTCATAATTTCCATTTTTCTGTTCATAAATTAAAGGCCAGCAAATGAATAAGGTGTAGAAAAGGGAAGTTCTTCAAAACATACGTATGTATATAACAATCTATATATTTATGATATATCATGGTGCATTACTATGAATGATTGCTACTTTACATTTGGATAATTAGAAAGCACCATTGCTTTTGAAAAACAGTGACTTTTTGTCAAGTACATATCATTAAACATTAGGCACTATATTTTAGACTTGAAAGTAAGTGGATGAATATTACAACAACATAATGTAATGGTTAAGAGCAGTCTCATTGGAGTTAGAGTGCCTAGTTTTTAATCCAGGCTCTACCATTTAATAAAACCAATGGGTAGGGGGCAGGGCACCTGGATGGCTCAGTCAGTTAAGCATCTGACTTCAGCTCAGGTCATGATCTCGAGGTTTGTGAGTTGAAGCCCCCCATCAGGCTCTGTGCTGATAACTCAGAGCCTGGAGGCTGCTGCAGATTCTGTGTCTCCCTCTCTCTCTGCTCTTCCCCTGCTCTTTCTGTCTCTCTCTGTCTCTCTCTGTCTCTTTCTCTCTCTCTGAAAAATAAATAAATGTTAAAAAATTTTTTTAAAGAAAACCAATTTTTTTTTCATTTCAGCAGACTGTTTCCACATTCCTTTATCTCGTAGGTAAAGTCATTATTTATTTTCACTGCCATTATTTTGTATTTTACAATTATTTACATATTCAAAATTGGTTATGCACAATGAACTCTGAACCTGTTGTTTCCATCAAGTTTCTTTACTTTTTCAGACTACAGATTTTTTTCAGTACTTACCTGCCATGTGTCTGGAATAAAGTAATGTACTCTGAGATCTGGATCATTTCTTTCTTCTAGAAATAAGTTCATTGAAATCGAGCTGCTCCCATGAACTGAATATTTAGAAATATTTTTCTCAGTACCTGATTCTTTTACCTAAAATAATATTAAATATTAGATGTGTGTACTCTTTATGATTTTTAATCTGGGCAAGGACATTATTATCAATCATATTGTAGTATGCTTTGCTTCATCAAGATGCTTATTTCATGTTTCTTTCAATATCTTACAAGCCTCAACATTTTGTGACACTAGGCCACCTGGATGCCTCATTTGGTTAAGAGTCCAATTTCAGCTCAGGTCATGATCTCATGGTTTGTGGGTTTGAGCCCAGAATCAGGCTCTCTGCTAACAGCTCAGAGCCTTGAGCCTACCTTGGGTTCTGAGTGTGTGTATCTCTCTCTCTGTCCCCTCCTACCCCGCTCGCACTCTATCACACTCTCTCTCTCAAAAATAAATAAAACATTTAAAAAATTAAAAAAACTTTTTTGTAGAACTTTCACAACTGTTCAGAGTAAACAAAAGATGGTACTATTTCTATTTATAAATTCTAATATATGAGATATAAATAGTTACTATATCTTTACCATAATTTTTTAAATACTATTTTATGTATCTGTAAAATGCAGTAAGAAATTAATCTTTTAGTTACAAATCAGTGTAACCTTTGATAATTGTTAAATATGAACATCTCCTCCCCCCTCACACACACACAATAAAAATTGTTTCAATTAAAGAACTCTTCCAAATCTTAAAAGGGCATCTTTGATACAAGAAACACTCTTATAAGGATCTATAATTAGTACATATTATCTGACAAATTATTTTACTCAAAGAATTCTACCCAATGAATACACGGCTTGTCACTAAGAAACCCAGCATCACAAGAAATACACAGATTTAACATAAGTTCTGTTCTTTAAGTCCTGATAACGCTTCATTATGATCATATTAGCAAGGCACGGAAAGTATACATTTATATGTAGCATTGTTCTGGTTGATAAAAAAACCACAAAATATGTTTTGGAACATTAATGACGTAAAGCAGGAAAAACTCCCACTTAAAAATTGCCAAAAATACAGATGGCCAAATACACATGAAAAGATGTTCAACATCACTAACGATCAGAGAAATGCACATTAAAACCACAATGAGATATCATTTTACACCTGTCACAATGGCCAAGATCAAACACACGAGAAGTAACCAGTGTTGGTGAAGTTGTGGAGAAAAAAGAACCACTGTGCACTGTTGGTGGAAGCAAATGGATGCGGCCACTGTGGAAAACAGTACGGAGTTTCTTCAAAAAATTAAAAATAGAACTATTATATGATCCAGGAATTTCACTGCTGGGTATATGCCCAAAGAAAATTTAAAAAACCAATTCAAAAAGATATACTCACCCCTAAGTTTATTGCGGTGTTATTTACAATAGTCAAGATAAAGAGACAACTAGTCCCACGTGCATGGACACATAGATGGATAAAGATGTGATATATATCTATATATATGCATGTACTATGGGATACCACTCAGCCATTGAAAAAGAATGAAATATTGCCATTTA
Organism: Proteles cristata cristata; assembly: GCA_017311185.1. Lineage (NCBI taxonomy): Eukaryota > Metazoa > Chordata > Mammalia > Carnivora > Hyaenidae > Proteles > Proteles cristata. The sequence continues at coordinate 137,228 of JAESUZ010005393.1, forward strand.
CAACGAAACGGATAGACATAGAGGGTATAATGCTAAGTGAAAGAAGTCACTCAGAGAAAGACTAATGCCATGTGATTTCACCCACATGTGGAATTTAAGAAACAAAACAAAATGACCAAATTAAAAAAGAGACAAACAAAAAACCAGATTCTTGTATAGAGAGAACAAACTTGTGGTTGTCAGAGGGGAGGTGAGTGGGGGATGTAAAGAAATTTAAAAGTACATTTATTTTGATTAGCACTGAAAAATGTATAGAATTGCTGGATAATTATATAGTACACTTGAAACTAATAAAACTGTATGTCAATCATACTTGAGATAAAAATAATAAAACTAAAATTTCCCAAAATGTAATTTCAAATGTTTAATGACCAATATATCTTTTATTTACTTTCTTATTTAAGAAAACTGTAAGAGTTGTTTTGGTCATGCAATAATAAAGCAAATATCCTATTTCAGATAGGATACACTCCAGAGCAGGAAACAGTGGAAAGCTGGCTTTCCGTTCATCATCATCTAGTTTTTGTTTCTTTTGTTTTGTTTTGTTTTCTTTTGTTTTGCTTTAAGAGAGAAAGAGAATTACTTTCTTAGGGTGTACAATAGTGTTAGGAAAACTACTTTCTTTCAATTTGTTAGAAATGGGAGAACATAGCTCTCTCTATGTGAGAAATAAGCTAGATATTCTTACACTTTGAGATAAGTATAGAAAAACTAAAGAAACAGATGTCTCCTTCATGCTATGGTTGGATTTTACCATGAACTAATCACATATTCTGTATTAAGATATTTTTCTGAGATGTAATTCATTTGTATATCCACAAGGCTTCGAAAGCCTAGTTAAATGTGACAGAAGAATTTTAGCTACGGCACTTGCATAATCAAGATGTGGATTACTTCCATGCTGGATGTGAAGTATGATAGGGGAGGACAAAAGCCATCCAGGAAAGCTAGCCTCAAGCCTTCTAGAGGAGTCTACAGAATTGGCAAGGAGTGGCTCAAAGTCTTCCTGACATTACAGGAAGAAAATGCAGGTTTATAAACCTTATTAGCATTCTTTAGGAATGGGCAAACTAGCAAAAGCCTGGACGTCTGTGATGGGTCAGCATGAAGACTCGAGGAAGTTATAGAGTCACTAAAGGAAGGACAAGGTTTGGGGGCACCTGGATGGCTCAGTCGGTTGTGTCTGACTTTAATTCAGGTCATGATCTCACAGTTTGTGGGTTTGAGCCCTGCATCGGGTTGTGTGCTGACAGCTCAGAGCATGGAGCCTGCTTCAGATTCTGCATCTCCTTATGTCTCTGCCTCTCCCCTGTGCTTGTGTTCTCTCTCTTTCTCTTTCAAAAATAAATAAACATTTTTAAAAAGGAAGGACTAGGTCAGAAAGAAGTAGAAGGCTAACTATGCTTCATCTTGCTGGCCAGTATCCTGAGTTGATGTCCTCTCCTCCCCCCCTTCCCAATTCTGCCACTAACAGAAAGTAGCTACACTTTTCACAAGACAAAGCTATAGGACAAATGCAGTTGCTGTTTCTCAATGACTATCTTTATGATTCTCAAGTTGTTACTTGGAAAGTATTTTGACTTAAAAATATTTTCTCTTCATGGGGTACCTGGATGGCGCAGTCAGGTGCATGTCCAACTTCAGCTCAGGTCATGATCTCGTGGTTTGTAAGGTCAAGCTCCACATCAGGCTCTGCAGTCAGCACAGAGCTGACTTCAGATCCTCTGTCCCCCTCCTGTCCCTTCCCCGCTTGCATATGCTCTCATTCACACACAAAAATAAAATGAAAAACATTTAAAAAGATTATCTCTTCAAACAGATTCTTTGGAAGCAACCGCTGAAGACAAATAGAAAATTTAAAGGAGTCAGTACTACCTCTATGGAACTTACATTCTAATTTTGAGAAACACATAATAAATACATGGACAAAATATATACGGGAAAAAATCAGATAGTGACATATGCTATCAAGAAAGAGAAAGAGAGACATTTCTCACTAGAAAGGGGGAAAAGTAGAGGAAATGCTACCTACTTAAGATTGGATGGTCTCAAGAAGGTCTTAAATGTTTCCTTGATGTTTTTGTCTAAATCATTAACAATCAAAGGAGTAAGCTATGCTAAAATCTAAACGAATAAATGTTCATATAGAAGAAGCAGCTGAGGGGCACCTGGGTGGCTCAGTCAGTTAAGTGTCCAACTTTTGACTTCAGCTCAGGTCATGATCTCACAGTTGGTGGGAGAGAGTCCTGAATCTGGCTTTGTTCTGACAGTCCAGAGCATGCTTTGGATTCTCTCTGTCCCTCTCTCTCTGGCTCTGGCTCTCTCTCAAAATAAATAAATAAACTAAAAAGAAGCAGCAGCAGCTGATGCACTACTCTGAGACAGAAAGGAATCCTGTTTACTCAACGAACAGAATGATTTGAAATGAGAAGAGTTTGGTAATCAAAGACATATATGTAGAGCCCCATGGGCTTTTGTAGAGTTGATTCTAAGATGGCAGGGTGAGGGGAGGTAGGAGTCTTCTGTTTTTAGTACATTTAGGCTGCAACAACAAAAATGCCATAAACTGGGTGGCTTATCTACAATAAACATTTATTTCTCACAGTTTTAGAGGTCACGAAGTCCAAGATCATAAAATCATCAGAACCAGTGAGAGCCTATCCCAGACAGATATATTTTTGCTATAAGGCCACATGGTGAAGAGATAAGCTGGCTCACTGGGATCTCTTTTATGAGGGCACTAATCCCATTTATGAGGGCTCTACTCTCATGACCTACTCATCTTCCAAAAGATTCACTTCCAAAACCATCAATCTGTGAATTAGAATTTTAACATAAGAATTTTGGGGAGGATGCTGACATCCAGACCACAGCAACCCTGGCATGAATAAAACATTTATTCTTAATAAATACATGTTTACAAAAATATTAGATCTATACCTATACAGAATAATACATGACTACCTATTAACTTAATCTAATATTCATGGATATAATTCTTAGACACTAATTTTAAATATATTCAATAAAATATTTCATATACATGTACAAACACACTTATATATGAATGTCATGTAATATTTAGCATCTACCCGAGGATACAATGAGTGTGTCAAGTTACCAAATTCAACATATTTTAGATATTTGGCTATTTTTTGTTGACGTGTATTTTATAATAGTTCTGAATATTTTTTATGGATTATGTGAGTCCTTTTCATCAAGTTCATTATTATGTTTGTATCTCTGGATTCTGCTTCTATTGGATAAAACATTGGCATGCATAATTTAAGTTAAGCAAGATATCTATAATAAAACCCCAAAACTATCTTAAATTTTATGGCAGGATACAAAAAAGCATACTCATATGAATCACTCACAATAATTAAAGAACATATAGCAACCAATATTTTATAGCAGTTAAGAGGGTGGGCTCTTGAGTTAGAGGAATAACGCCAGCTTTCACAAATAAAAGTATACAAGACCCAGTTTGGAACATATATAATTGCATAATACAAATTTATATTAAAAAATCATTGCTTATCTGAAATTCAAATTTAACTTGTCTGTGCTTAATTCAGAAATTGGGAAGTTCTATCTCCAAGCCCTATATTCTTTCCTTTACTTTTAATATTTTCTGACAAATATTCACTTGTTTTACTAGTGAACAGTGCAGCTCTAGAGACTTGCTATGAGAAGTTGCTTAAGATCTGTCCTGAGGTTTGGTGTAAGCCCTATTTTCTTTATACATACAACAAGGATACTAATAATAGGTCTTACCTCGTGTGGATATTATAAGGCTTAAGCAAATTAATCCATATAAAATTATACCATAATGGCAGTAGTTATTGTTAATTATAAGGATTATTATAGACTGTGGGCTCAATTGACATTTTTTAAGATGACCTTTCCATGTTTTACTCTTTTAATATTTACTTTCCTGTGACCGCAATTAAGAAATAAGTATTTTTCATCTCCCTTCAATCAAAAATGTTCATTCTCTGGCCCTCATCTATAACACTGTTGTGCACCAATTTACTGATTATTTAATTTGTGCATATTCTTTGGAGTAAGGGTGTTTATTAAAATCCTGCTCTGCCACTGACATTTGGACACATAATTTATTTTCTTGGGAACCTGATTTCTTACATGTTATATCAAGGTACCTACCTCAAATGGTAGCCACGCATTTGAGGGTACTTACCTCAAGGGTACCTACCTCAAAGAACTATGAGAATTAAATAAGATACACACACACGTGTGCGTGCATATATACATAAATTCTTTTAGATTATTATATATAAAAAATATTTCTAAATTTAATACACTTCTATACCTGGTTTTGAACAGTGTTTCATCCATAATTTGAAGGAGGCATTCAATCCATCAAAACTCTAAATTTTTTAGATTTAACAGAGCATGTGTGGAGAAAATCTTCTAATCGTTTTTATTCCAGGACTATGATTTTCTTTAATTTCTTTTTCAACATATAGGTGAATTCCTCACTTTCCTGTTTTGATTTTCTTCAGTAAATCTTCCTGCATTTGCATTCCAAAAGACAAAGAAATTTTTAAAAAGTCAACAATAAAACAAATGTTTCCTGTGTCTCCCTCTCTCTCTGCCCTCCCCTGGCTTGTGCCCTGTCTCTCTTCCTCTCAAAAATGAATAAATGTTAAAAGGGGAAAAAATGTTTCCAGGATAATACATATGATATTTCTGAGACAAATATTTATTACCTAGGGCCATTAGTCTTACCATTTAGGACACTGAAGTAGCACATCAAATTGGACCTTGGGGTTCCCAAAGTACAAACATCTATATTTTATATAAGCATGATTATTTGCCTTCCTTCTCTGTCTCCTCAGCTATTATTTCCTTAATCCATTATGCTGAAAATTAGTGTCCTGGCATTCCAAGTCTGTGGGGCTGAGTCTACGAAAAAAGTCTATTTCAAACTAATATTCAACTGAAATAGGCATGATTTATAAGACAAGACAAATTTTGGCATAATCACAAAAACTGCCCAGGAGTGTAGCATGCTGCCCTTCACAGAAGAAGAAAAGAACTTTTGCCCAGTGATTCCCAGAAGAAGTCTGATAAGTCTGAATGGGATACAATAGAAGCAATAATCAGGTCTAATATTTTAATATCGGGACTACCATATGCAAGACAGAATGCTGCCATAGCTAATCTGCGTGACAAACTTTCCTTTCCAGAACTTAGGACTTGTCCTTATTTAGCTCTCCTTCACTGTCTACCTCCTCAATATGGAACCAATAGACTCAAGAACTCCTGAGAACAGATTAGGTAACATTAGCTCCTGACAGAAGTAGCATATCCTAACCAGAGGTGAAAGGATATCCTTGGAGATCCAGATAATACCTTAGAAACATGATCTTCCTTAAGCACAAAATAGAGGATGGAGACTAAGAAAATATTTTCATCATACATGGCAAGGAGTATTATGTTTTAAATATACATGCCTCTTAGCAATGAATAGTCAAAACAAAAATACTATGGCAATAGTAAAGGACATGAAAGAGAAGTTAGTAAGGAAGAGATGCAAATGAGCTCCAAATTTTGAAAGGATACTCATGTCACTGGTGTTCAAAAAATCAAGATTAAAATCCCTTTTTGGGAGGAATTCCAGGAAGAAAAAGCAGGAACTGTCATCCACTGATGCAAGTAATAATTATAGCTGAATGGGCACAAGAGGCAGACTCTCAAGTTCAGTCTAAGTTAATGAGTCACTATGTAACTTAGCACAGTGTTTTTCACATAAGAGTCTGATAAATTGATAACATGTTAGTATTATTACTTGTATTCATATTAAAATAAGAACAAATTGTTATAGCCTTTTAAATAAGAATGTATCAGTATAGAAGAAAAGTCCTAAAATTTTTCATAGTCGTTGATCCAGGAGTTAACTTCTTTAATTAAATAGAAAATGATAGAAAGATTCATAGCACAGGTTGTAATAGTAAAGTTATGAAAACATAATAAACAATAATATAAATGAATTATATATTCTAATTATATTGTAGAATATAATGCAAATACTAAAAGGAAAAGTTTATTTCTAGCTCATTGAAATAGAAAATCCTCCAAAACACACAGTGTAATGGGGAAAATTAATAAAACTACATGTAAATTTTAAAATTATGTATATATTTATAAATATGCATACATTGAAATATTTAAAATAACAGTCATCTGTGTCATCTTTTTTTAAAGTTGTTTAAAATTTGAGAAACAATGTGCTATTATAGAAATATACTTAATGGCACAATATGTTGATGGGTGGGGATATAGGTTAAAATAAAGAAAGGGATTTTCATTTTTTTCATAGTGTTTAAAATGTTTTTAAAGCTTATTTATTTATTTTGAGAGAGACAGAGACAGTATGAGTGAGAGAGGATCCCAAGCTGACAGTGCAGAGCTGGATGAGTCATGAACTCACAAATGAGGAGATCATGATTTGAGCCGAAACCAAGAGTCAGACGTTTAACTGACTGAGTTACCCAGGCGCCCTTAGAAAGAGATTTTCTTGAAAAAAAAAAAAAATATATATATATATATATATACACATACATATATAATATATTTAAAAAATGACTGTAAGGTTATATGCCCAAATTTTAATAATGGTTATCTGTGGGGCATGTGTATAGACTTTTCTTCTTTTTCTTATTTATTTTTCCATATTTCAAAATGAAATGAGCACATAAAGCATGGCCATATTATAGCTTATACAGTTACAAAATTGTTTCAAAAGATTTTTAATAATATGAAAGGGACAATGGCTACAAAGAAATGCACCAAAATGTTAACAGTGCTTAACTCTGTGAAGATCCTATTAGGATGTTTCACTTCATTACACACTTCTTCATTTTACAATTATTCTAAAAAGAGAATAAATTATTTTATCTTTCATAATTCATGGATGGTATTTAGAGTATACTTGATTTGCAGCTATTAATTTTTTTAGAAAAATGAGTTTTTCCTTCTCTATTAACACAAGATTATCAATGTGTACAATGCTGGATATTGTTAATGAGGATCTTGCATGGAAAGGCTCTTAGGACCTCCACCTGACTAAGCCCTACTAATCAGGAATGAACCTGGTATTTTCTTGTCTTCTGTATGGAAGAATTTTCTAGAGGTGGCATAGATCTTTCTCTTAAAATACTTACTGATCTGTTACTTCTTACCAGTTTCTAAAGATGTAATGAAAATGATATAATTTCTTGATTTCTTGTCATCCCTTGGCATCTTTGGATTTAGCTGTAAGAAATAAACAAATTGTTCAAATATGCTGGCAATGCCATTTATGAGTCTCATTCAGAGAGCATTCTTTTTTTTTTTTTTTTTTAATTTCTAGGAGAGAGAGAGACAGCGTGAGCAGGGGAGGGTCAGAGAGAGAGGGAGAGACAGACTCTGAAACAGGTTCCAGGCTCTGAGCTGGCAGTCAGCACAGAGCCCGACGCGGGGCTCGAACCCACGAACCGCGAGATCATGACCTAAGCGAAAGTCGGACGCTTAACCGACTAAGTCACCCAGGGCCCCCTCATTCAGAGAGCATTCTTAAAAAAAGATTTTGAAAGATACTCTTACAACCCATATCCATCTAATTATAAACATCTTAGAGACTGAGATATAGAAACTCAAATTATTTGAGCCATATTTAAATATCTTGGAAGGATCTAAGTCAGCATATGTTATTTGCATTTTCACTTTATTACAATCAACGAGGTGTTATGGGTACATCCCATAGAATAAGTCCATGGTGAGCTTATGCCCTTCTTTTCTTCCAGGGCACCAAACCCACCAGAATAAACACCAGCTCTGTGGCATTGTTGATGACAACAGGCACAAGATCAAGATCACAGTACATGACCAGTCTGGAAGAGCATTGGATTTAAAAACAGAATCCCTGAAAACTACCCCAGAATTAAGGGAGAAATAACTGGCTAAAACAATGTAGTCAAGTTCCAGGTACTATTGTAAAACGGACTCTGGAAACGAGGTATTATCAATTTTCAGATCACTCTTAGTCTGCAGCAATACAGCACACAATCAAAAGGAATACACCCTTTTTCCACGCCGATGTCAAAGCAATTCTTTTAAAACGTAAACCTGATCATGTCTCTCATGCAGTTTGAACATTTCAATGGCTTCCTGTGGCTCTCCTATTCAAGATCCTCAGTAAGGCCCACAGAAGTCTGCATGGTCCAGACTCATCTCCTATCACTCTCTGCACCAGATGGACTAAGTGGGCAGGAGGCAGTAAGAAAGACACTTGTTGGGATCAGTACTGGGTGTTATATGTAGGGAATGAATCACTGGATTCTATGCCTGAAATCACGATTGTACTGTATGCTAACTAACTTGGATGTAAATTTAAAAAAAAGAAAAAGATAACCACACATTTCTATTATATTTAAGTAACCATGTCCCTTCTTATTCTATAACAGAAAAAGCCCTTAAAGATCTGAATGATTCTATAGCAACACTGAAATTCATCAGTGTAAGCATAAATTTATACAAAAAAAGTACATCTCTATATTTAGAATTTAGATACTTAGTGGTTTTTGTTCCTCAAGGGTGAAAAATTAAGTCAGTCATTATCCTGGGTCATATGGCACTGTCTCATTTTGATTTATAAATTAGTATATAATGAACAGCTGTGGACACTTTGCCCAATCCAAGAAATAAAAGATTTTGCATAATTTCTATCTGCTTTATGGGCTGTTTCCAAAACTCATTGCCCTCTCCCTTCCTTCAGGCAACTTTGGCCTTAAATTCTCTTGCTTAATTGTTTAAAGTTCTTATGATACTATGCATATGCCTAATTTTGTCCTTTATTAAAAGATATTAAAGAGGTCAAAGACCTATACTCTGAAGACTATAAAACACTGATGAAAGAAACTGAAGGTGACACAAATAAATGGAAAGATATTCTATGCTCATAGACTGGAACAATTAATACTGTTAAAATGTCTGTACTACTGAAAGCAATCTACAGATTTAATTCAATCCTTACTAAAAACAATAACATTTTCCACAGAACTACAACAATTAATGCTAAAATTTGTATGGAACCACAAAAAACCCAAATGGCCAAAGCAATCTTGAGACAGAAAAAACAAAGCTGAGAGTATCACAATTCCAGGTTTTGAGATATACGACAAAGCTGTAGTAACCAAAATAGTAGGGTACTGGCATAAAAATAGACACATAGATCAACAGAACAGAATAGAAATCCCACAGATAATTACCCACACTTATACGGTCAATTAATCTACGACATAGTAGGCAGGAATATACAATGGGGAAAAGACAATCTTGAAATGATGTGGAGAAAACCAGACAGCTACATGTAAAAGAATGAAATTGGACCATTTTCTTACATCAGACACAAAAGGCCTCAATGTAAGATCTGAAAGCACAAAAATCCTACAAAAAAACACTGGTAATCATTTCTCTGACATTAGTTGTAGCAACATTTTTCTAGATATGTCTCCTAAGGCAAGGGAAACAAAAGCAAAAATTTATTATTGGGAATACATCAAAATCAAAAGGTTTTGCACCACAAAGGAAACCATCAACAAAACAAAACCACAACCTACTGAAAGGGAGAAGATATTTGCAATTGATATCTCTAATAAGAGGTTAATATCCAAAATACATAAAGAATTTATACAAATAAATACCAAAAAACATAATCTGATTAAAAATAGGCAGAGGACCTGAGTACACATTTTCCCAAAGAATATATACAGACCAGCAGACACATGAAAAGATGTTTGACATTACTCACCATTGTGATTGCAAATCACAATCACAATGACATATCACCTTATACCTGTCAGAATGGCTTAAAAAAGAAAGAAAGAAAGAATTAAAAAAGAAATAACAGTTGCCAGTGAGGATGTGAAGAAAAATGACCCTCATACACTGTTGGTGGGAATGTAAATTGGTGCAGCCACTGTGGAGGTCCCTCAAAATATTAAAAATATAAATACATATGATCCGATAATATCACTAGTGGGTATTTACTCAGAGAAAACAAAAGCACTAATTTGGAAAGATATATACACTCCTACTTTTATTGCAGCACTATTTACAATAGTTATATATATATATAAAAAACCATAAAAAGGATGAGATTGCCATTTGCAACATTTATGGTCCTAGAGGGTATTATGCTAAGTGAAATACATCAGACTGAAAAACAATACCATATGATTTTGTTTACATGTGGAATATAAAAAAACAAAAGAATAAACAATAAAATAAAAAGCAGAATGAGATCTATAAATACAGAGAAAAACTGATGGTGGCAAGAGGAGATAGGGGCAGACAAATGAGAAAAATGGGTGAAGGGTAGTGGGAGATACAGCCTTCTAGTGATGGATGAGTAAGTCACTGGAATAAAAGTCATAGCATAAGGGATATAGTCAATGATACTGTAATAGTGTTGAATGGTGACAAATGACAGCTACACTTACGGTGAGTATAGCATAATGTATAAGCTTATCTAATCACTATGTTTTACATCTGAAACTAATATAACATTGTGTGTCAACTATGCTCAAACAAAAGGAAAGCAAAAAGTGAAAACATAAAGTGAAATGATGTAAAAGTGTTGAGCACTCTGCCACAAATTCTTACATTTCTAGTATTTCCTGGTTCTGACTGTTTTCAGCAAATACAATTTCCCACAAATATAATTTAATTTTGGTGAATAATTAATTAATCTACTGAATCATTTTGGGGGCTTTAATATAATATTACACTCTATTTTAGGCAGTATCCTCAAGGCTATTAGCCTCAAAAGGCACACAGTTAAGAGAAAGACAAGTTAGTAGATTAATTATAGATGGTATGATGAGGGTTGTATTATAGCTGTAAATAAACTCAGCAGGATACAGGCACAAAGAAGGGTGTACCTAGGAGAACTGAATAGGCTTCTCTAAGGAAATAATATTTGAACTTGATTTTGATAGATTATCAGGAGTTTGCCAGATAAAGACAAGGTAGCATTCTAGAAAAATGTTCAATGGCCAACAGCAGATCAGAGAAGGCAAAGTTCAAATGGAGCGCCTGCCCAAACTTGTTCAGAGTGTGCGTCTTAAAGAGAATATCTACAGAGAGTATGTGTATAAACCTTATTTGATTAAACCCACTGGTCAATTGTTTCAAGAAATGATTGGAAGCATATACAAGACAATCATGTTTGTCTTAGTGATTGGCACAAATAACATTTTTATTCAAACATTTTCCCTGAAATACCCAACAAAGGATCCAGGGTATTATCTAAACAAATGATATGTCACATTTTTAAATTTTTTATGTATTATTTTTTGAGAGAGAGACAGACAGACAGACAGAGCATGAGTTGGGGAAGGGCAGAGAGAGAAGGAGACACAGAATCCAAAGCAGACTCCAGGCTCTGAGCTGTCAGCACAGAGTCCGATGTAGGACTTGAACCCATGAACCATGAGATCAAGATCATGACCTGAGCTGAAGTTGGACGCTTAACTGACTGAACCACCCAGGCAGCCCTACATCACATTTTTTTTAAATAACCAAACTGGTACTAGGAAGTCTTAGCATGTTTGAAAAGCATGAATTCAATATAAAGGCACCATTTTAACATTAACCTCTAATGGGTCTTAGAGTTAAATTGTTTCCAAATAAAATATTTTCTCTGCAGACAAACTACCACCATTGTTCTGCCCTAAGTTTAATCTTCAAGTTTAACTTAGCTCTTTGTAGTCAGTTTTTTGTTTCATAAATGGTCCCTAAACATATGCATTCTTTTTTTTTTTCTCATCACTTCATCTATGTGCAAGGCACCAAACTGTCCTCTACTTATGGTCGGTAGTTTTGTTTTTACAGTCCAGCCACCAGCAGCAGTCCCAGATGGTGGAGTGAGAAGACCTCAAAAGGCAGACAGGTACACTACTCCCCTGATGCACCACTGGCAGCAGCCTCTCTACACCTGATTGCTACCACAAATGTTACTGAAACAACTCCATCTCAATATACTCCAAATTAAATCATTATCTTTAGCTCCTCTAATGTTTGCACTATATATCTGACATAGTTTAATGGCATCCTAATCCATGTGCCATCCAAATGAGAAGCCTACCTCCTCTCCTACAAGATCCATGCTGAATTCATCATCGGATCTTGTCAGTTGTATCTCCTAAATATCTTTCATATCCATCTCTTCTTTCTACACCTAGCTTCACTGCCTTTGGTAAAGATTTTGTTTTGTTACTTCTGACTTGACTATTTTAAGGGGCTCCCAGTTGGTCTGTGTCTCCAGTATTACTTTTTACTCTGGCCACCATATAATTGCAAGCTTCATTCCAAAAGAGAAATCTAGACTTTTTACCCACTTGCTTTACTGCCTCCAATGGATCTCCACCAAGTGTTTAATAAAGACCAACTGCTATGTGATATCTTCCTCAATAATTCCAAATATATACAACTGCCACCTCCATGTTCACAAAGACAATTGTATTATATATATTTATCTCACAAGGATGCTTTAGGAATTGAATGATATATTACCTGACATTTAGCACAGTACCTAGCATATTATAAGTTCCCAATAAAAAGTGTTATTATTAATGTCAGCTGGAAGTACAGTATGGCAGTTAAGAGACTGCCTTTTCAGGACAGACTGCTTGCATTCAAATTCCTCAAAAAGAAAAGAGCTTTATACTTATTAGTTGAATGAGTTATCTAATTGCTCTGAGTCTAATGTTTATATCAATACAATGCAAATAATCACATCTATCTCAGAGGCTTATTTTAAGAATTAAAGAAAATAATTTCTATAAAGTACTTAGCACACACCAAGGATAAACTCGTAACTAGTTTTTACTGCACCCCTCCTTTAATGTAAACATCAACTTACTTCATTCTTCCCACTTGACCAGTGCTTCCTGCTGTGCATGGCATACAGTGAGCATTCAACCAGGATGTACTGAGTTTAAGTATGAATATATGAAAGAATGAATGCAGGAAGGAAGAAAGGAAGTATTTAGGAAGCTTAATTGGACAGTGACATATACATTTTTTCATTAGACTAGAACTTGGAATGTAAGTTATTAAACATTCCTAATAGGGGAACCTGGGTGGCTCAGTCAGTTGAGCATCTAACTTCTCATTTCAGCTCAGGTCAGGATCCCAGGGTTGTGGTATGATAGAGCCCTGCATCAGGTTCTGCACCAGCATCTGCTTAAGATTCTATTTCTCTCTCCCTCTGCTCCTCTACCCCCACCTGTGCTCTCCTTCTCTAAAATAAAATAAAATAAGTACTCTAATAATCCAATAGCATAGACCTGGTAGGCATGGTAGATAGAGAAAATAAACTTGAGAGATCCTAGGAAAACTATATTAATAATATGTTAGTACTGATGGTATAAAGAGATGGAAAATTCACTCAAAGATAACAATTTTATTATAACAAAGAGAAAGATATAAAAGTTCTACAGAAAATCTTATGCTATAATTTCCTTCTATTGTTATATCATACATGAATTATCTGAAAAAAATGGAACAGCTCAGGCCTTTAAGTACTATGCTCTAGAAACACTAGTGGCAGTTTACTTATAAAACTCATTTTTTCTAGTGAAGGAAGAATTGTTACATGGTACAGAGCCTAGAATGCACCACAAACATGAACACAGACACACACACATTCTCTCTCTCTCTCTCTCTCCCTCTCTCTCTCTCTCTCTCTCTGTTTCTCTGCAACGTACTAATACTTCCACGTATTTTCTTTTTCTCTTATGCTGTATATTCTTCAATTCACTTCAAAACAAACCTGAAAAGTGATGGAGAAATTTCATTCATGGAAAAATATTGGAAGTGAAGGAGGCTAAGGAGAAAAGAAGCCATAGCTGATGACTATAACAACTTATGGTTCAGGAGCTAGGAGAAAAACCATAAAATTCTGAAACATTTAGTATATGAACCCAGCAAACACACACACACACACACACACACACACACACACACACACACACACACACCAGTACTAGCTAAATACACCATTTGTTAAATTGAGTTTTACTTTTTCTTCAATGTTAATCGACTGCATCTCCAACCTGCATAAAATCAGCTAAGGTCAGGGCATGATCATACATTCTTTCATAGGGGACTAAATGTCTAGGTAGAATTTTGTCAAGAAGGCAAGTCATTGTAATGAAAGAGTCTGACTTCTTTGGTTTCTAGGATATTGTTCAGCTGCACTCACTACAATGAAGGCTTGTTATCAACTCCAGCATCACAAGGGCATGTGGTACAAGCCTTATGGATCTATTTGTTAAGTAGGAAGTTGGATTTGGTTTCACATTGGTACACCCAAATAAACAATAAGAGCTAATTTGGATTTACAACCTAACAGGGACTTTGACCCTTTGCAGTATTATAAAGATGATAGAGTGGGCCTTCATTCAACAGGAAGATACAAAACAGATCAAGTGGATATTGAGAAAAGCAAAAACTGGCCTTCAGGAAATCCTCAAGCTACAGAAGTCTTGCCCATCTGCAATGAGACATCCTGAACCTCATGCAAATCACTGTTGAAGCCATAACATTAAGTTTTGAAGAGGTGAAGGTTTCCCTTGACCCAGTTACTGACTCAAGTAAAAAATATAGACTGAAACTTTTCTCAAGATGTCTATATCTTCCTTTCTTCTAATAAAAATCTAAGACAGGGTAGCCCCATTCCTCCTAGGTCTTCCTTTTTGCAACAAAAACACCTAGATGCAACATAAAAATGAGAATAGGAACCTAGAGACTTGAGAAATTACATGACAATGAGTTCCTTGAGTTTTCTTATTGTCTCTCATCTATCCAGAGCAGATGAGGAGGGGCTAATCATCACTACACTTCACCCTCTCCCGACCTAGTGTCAATAAGAATAAATGAGGCAGTGTGTGAGATGGAGCTGATCATAACCCTGCCTTTACCCCCTTCCTTGGTGTGTGTGTATCAGGGAGCCAGGGGTACCAGGGGTGCTGGTACCCTCAGCCAACATTAGTGAGAAGGAATGAATTGGTGCAAGGCAGGACTATTCACCTCTGTCCACAAACATTTCCCATGACAGCTGAGCTTCCATCCTTATCCTAAAACAACAGAGCAGTGTGAATCAGCCCTGTTTCTCCCCTCCCTGTTATCAGCATGGCCCAGAGGGAAGCTCAGTATACAAGCCCATTCAAAGGTAAGGATCAAGACCTTGAAGGCACAGTTTCACTTTCACCAGGAAGATGTCACAAAAACTGGTGCCAGGGAAGCCTAACTTCAATGATGTCACTATCTCCATGGAGACGATGTCAGCTCTGCTCCTTTTGCCAGAGTGATGCCAGCAGGTCTAAAAGAAAGCTGAACACCCACACACCCCATTCCTCACGCCCTACACTGCAACTCACTTTCTAAAAGAGCAGATTAAATAGGATTGAGAGTCTCATAGCATAATATATAAAGTGTCCAAATGCCCAAAGGATAAAACAAAAAGTCATTTATCATATCAATAGTTGGGAAAATCAAAACTTGAATGAGAAAAAACCCTGATGCCAGTATCAACATAAAGTTGATGTTGAAATTACACGACAAGGGTTTTAAAGTATCTGCCATTAAAATATTTCAACAAGTAAGTGCACATCCTCTTGAAACAAATAAAAAATGGAAAATCCCAACAAAAATATAAAAGCTACAAAAAATGAAATGGGAATTATAGAATGGAAAAATGTAATAAAACAACTTTTTTTAAATTGCTGGATGAGCTCAATGGTAGGGCAGAGAAGACATATGATGGAATCTGTGAACTTTACAACAGATAAATAGAATTTATGAATCTGAATAACAGAAAGAAAATAGACTAAAGAAAGAAAATAAACAGAGTTTTAGGGACCTGTGAAGCAATGTAAAAAAGTTAACATTCATATAATTGAAGTCTCAAAGGAGAGGACAACTGGGTAGGGCTGAAAATATACTTAAAGAAATAATGGCTGAGGGGCGCCTGGGTGGCTTAGTCGGTTAAGCATCCGACTTTCGCTTAGGTCATGATCTCGCGGTTCGTGAGTTCGAGCCCCTCGTCGGGCTCTGTGCTGACTGCCAGCTCAGAGCCTGGAGCCTGTTTCAGTCTGTGACTCCCTCTCTCTCTGACTCTCCCCTGCTTACGCTGTCTCTCTCTCCTGGAAATAAATAAAACATTAAAAAAAAATTTAAAAAAAGAAATAATTGCTGAAAACTTCCCAAATTTAGAAGTGTATACCTATAGAGTGAAAAAGTGGACCCCAAATTTTAAAAAACATGCAAACAAAACACCATAATTAAATTGTGAAAACTAAAGGCAAAGAAAAAAATCTTGAAAGCAGATGGAGAAAAACAACACATAACCAATAGCAAAATACCAATTTAAATTACATTGGGTTTCTCATCTGAAACCATGAAGGCCAGAAGTGGCACACTTATCAAGAACTGAAAATTTTAGAAACCTGCCAATCATAAATTCTACACCTAGTGAAGATATTTTTTTTTAGAAATGAAGAGAAAATAAAAACTCTCCACTGAAGTAAAACTAAGATAATTTTCACTAGCAAACCTATCTTTCTAGAATGCGTAAAGGAAGAGGTACCTGGGTGGCTCAGTCGGTTAAGCTTCTGACTTGGGTTCAGGTCATGATCTCACAGTTCATGAGTTTGGAGCTCCACATCAGGCTCTGTGCTGTCACCTTTGAGTTCTGTGTTTCTCTCTCTCTCTGGCCCTCCCTTGCTCCTGCTCCCGTGCTCTCTCTCTCTTTCTCTCTCTCTCAAAAATAAATAAACATTTAAAAAAATTGAAAAAAAAAAAAGAATGGATAAAGAAAGTCCTTTAAATAGAAAGGTAAGATTATTAAAGAAAGCTTGTACCTTCAAAATGGAAAAAAATAAAATCAGAATGGGTAAAAAATAGAGTTAAATATAATTCTTCTCATGAGATTCCTTAATGATTAAAATAGAAATTTTAAGATTCCGATGTGGTGTTCAATGTATGCAGACAAATACTTAACATAGTTATACTCAAAAAGGAGGAAGACTAAAGGGATCTAAGTAAAAACAGTGTAGTAAAACTTGTTACCAGTAGACTGTGATAAGTCATACATGTATACTGCAGCCACTAAGAAAACTATATTCAAAACCACTATAAGTAAATCAATATGGAATCCAAAGATTTTTGGGTAATTTACAGAAAGGCAAGAAAAGAAACAGAACAAGAAACAGAATATTAATAGCAGCTTCACTTCTAATAGCCAAAAGCTGGAAACAACACAAATATCCTTCAGTGGGTTGAATGGTTAAACAAACTGGTACAACCAACCATACTATGCAATACTCTTCAGCAATAAAAAGGAACACATTATTGACACATGTTAACAACCTGGATTAATCTCAAGGGAATTATGCTGAGGGGAAAAGGCCAAAATCAAAACGTTACATATTGTATGATTGCACTTCTATAGGCCTTGAAATGACAGAAATAGAGAACAGCTGGAGGTTGGAGGGCAGGGGTTGGAATCAGACGGGACTCAGAAAGGGAGAAGCAGGAGGGAGTGAGAGGGAAGTGGTTGTGATTATAAAAGAGAAAGAAGATTCTCTGTGGTAACAGGAACTGTTCTGTACCTTGCTGTAATCGTGAACACACAAAGACTACATATGCAATAAAAATGCACAGAATTAAATACACACAAAGGAGAGCATGTAAAACTGATGAAATCTGAATAATGGGTTATAATTATATCAGTTTCCTAATTTTGATTTTGTAGTATAATTATGCAAAATGTTACCATATGGGAAACTAGGTAAAGATTGCATAAGATCTCTCTGTATTATTTCTTTTCTATTGAGATATCATTTACATCTTAGTTTCAGGTATATGCCTGAATGTTTTGGTGTTTGTATATTTTGTGCATATTTGTATATTTGTGAAATGATCACAATAAATCTAGTTAACATCCATCACCACACATTTCTTTCTTGTGGTGAGAACTTTTAAGATTTACTCTCTTAGCAACTTTCAAATAAACAATACAGCATTACTAACTATAATCACCATGCTTTACATTATATATTATGTCTTATTTTAAATTTTTTTTTTCTTTGAGAAAGAGAGACAGAGCATGAGCAGGGGAGAGGCAGAGAAAGAGAGGGAGACACAGAATCTGAAGCAGGCTCCAGACTCAGGGCTGTCCGCACAGAGCCTGACACGAGGCTCAAACTTACAAACTGCAAGATCATGAACTGAGGTGAAGTCAGATACCTAACCAACTGAGCCACCCAGGAGCCCCCATCCTATGATTTACTTATTCTACAAGTGCAAGTTTGTAACTTACCCCCTTTACCCATTTTACCCACCCCCACCTCCCACCTCTAGCAACAACCAATCTCATTGCTTTGAGTTCAATTTTTATTTTATAGATTCTATGTATAAGTGAGATCATATGGTCTCTGTCTTTAACTTATTTGACTTAGCATAATGACCTCAAGTTCCATCCATGTTGTAGCCAATAACAACATATATATATGTATATATATATATATATATATATATATATATATATATATATATATATATATCACATTTTACTTACCCATTCATCCATCACAGGATACTTAGATTCCATCCATGTCTTGGCTATTGTAAATAATGCTTCAATGAACATGGAAGTACATATATCTTTTTGAGTTAGTATTTTCATTTCCTTCAGATAAATATTCAGAAATGAGATTGCTGGATTGTACAGTAGTTCTAATTTTTTTTTTTAAATTTTCTGAGGGACTCCCATAGTATTTTCCATAGTGGCTGCACCATTCCCAAAATGGTGGAATGCACAAGGGTTCCTTATTCTCCACATCTGCCAAAACTTGAATAACCATTTTCAGAGGCATGAGGTGATACTTCATTGTGGTTTTGATTTGCATTTCCTTGCTGATTAGTGATGTTGAGCATCCTTTAATGTGTCTGTTGACCATCTGTATGTGTTCTTTGGATAAGTGTCTATTCAGGTCTTCTGCCCATTTTAATTGGATTATTTTGGGGGAGGTTTGATGTTGAGTTGTATGAATTCCTTATACATTTTGGATATTAATCCCTTATCTGATCTATCATTTGCAACTATTTTTCAATTTTTTGAAAAATTGGCATGTCTGAAAGATTGGCATGTTGTCTTTTTATTTTGTTGATGGTCTACATTGCTGTGCAGAAGCTCTTTAACTTTATATAGTCCCAACTGTTTATTTTGTTTTTGTTGCCTTTGCTTTTGGTGTCAAATC
This sequence comes from Proteles cristata cristata, assembly GCA_017311185.1. Classification (NCBI taxonomy): domain Eukaryota; kingdom Metazoa; phylum Chordata; class Mammalia; order Carnivora; family Hyaenidae; genus Proteles; species Proteles cristata. The sequence continues at coordinate 156,562 of JAESUZ010005393.1, forward strand.
CAAAATATCATTGTCAATATCAATGCTGTCAAGGAACTTACCTAGTTTTTTTTCAAGTACTTTTATGAATTCATTTTATTTTCATGTCTTTAATCCATTTTGAATTAATTTTTGTGTATGGTGTAAGACAGTGATCTAGTTTCATTCTTTTTTATGTGGCTGTCCATTTTTTCCAGCACCATTTATTGAAGAGATGTTTCCTTCATGATTGTCTATCTTTGGCTCCTTTGTCATAAATGAATTAACCATATATGCATGGGTATACATATATTTTTCAAATATGGAACATTTCACAAATTTGCATGTCATCCTTGAGCATGCTAATTTTCTCTGTATCATTCCTGTTTTAGTATAGGTGTTGCTGAAGTGAGCATAGTATATTATTTCCAGCATTTGAATCTATAATTTTCTCAAAATAAAAAATTTTTAATAAGTAGCTCTTCAAGAAGACCCTTTATAGGTCTAATACCAATACGATGTTTTCCTCTTATACGAAAAAATGGGAATAAATTATGGTGGTAATAATGATTCTCCAGTAAATCTCACCAGGGTCTCTCTACATATTTCTCAGAAAGAAAAATTTCACATTATCGCAACAAATGGAACATAAAATGTTTTCAGAGTTCCTGTGTAAATTCTCTCTTCAAAAGTTGGTTCAAGTCATTTTTTTTAAGTTATTGCTAAAAGTCAAAAAAGAAGCAAAGGAAGCTGACCATTAGACCTACCTCAAAGAGGTTAGGTATAACTTCCTCTTTTAGTAGAATACCAGTTGATAGGATATAATCTTATTATATCCCTAAAAGTTAGAGAGCCACATTGGCTCATTCATATGGAAAAAAAAATACCTTCATGTCTTCATCAGACATATGAAACCACAAGTGAGAAGCAGAAGCCAATGTGACAATTTATTAATATTATGTATCGGTTTTTCCAGGAGAGATCAGTAGTGGTCTACTGACCAAACCACGTTGGTTTCTATGTATTTTGGTGTCCAGAAATTGTTACATTTTATGTTTTAAAATAATTTAAATGGGTTTAAACCAAGGAAACTAGAGACCCCTAACATGGCACATGCAATAATGGGTCATGTCCAGGTAAGAGAGTATTATTTTATCTCCACGCAAAACGAAGCACATGTGTTTTTCTAAACCAATGTAATAAATGTATAAATAATGTCATACAAAAGATCATCTTCTGTAAGACGTCTGTATAGAAGGAGAAGGCAGTTCTTTTGCTCTGAGGATAAAACGCTCAAGTTTACAGTCTAAAATGGTTTCTAAAACTGTGATCTGAGGCTTAGACTAGGGAGGGAAAGTGATTATACATAAGCTATTTATTATATACAAAATGTATATGTATGTGAAAATGGATTGAAAGACGCATAGCCTTAAAACAAAGAAACCAATGGTAAGTTGACTACACCCACTTTATTTCTTTGTGGTATTTAAGTCATTTATACAAAATTAAAATCAAGCCAAATCACAAGCTATCTGTTATTTTAAAGCATCACAGGATTCATGCCAAAACTCCCATTTATATATTTTTTAAAAGTAGTTCAAGCTTACTGGAAGGTACCATTTTAGAAACCATATATATAAGTCATATAATCACATTTAAATTGATAAAAGAAAATATATTTCAACTTCAGGGTACTGAAATAGCTTATTCTAGCCTTAATAGATGTTTACAAATTATGACATTGAAGAGGAAAGTGTTGAGAGCATAATGTTTGTTTAGATCTCACAGAGTAAAAATTGTTCTTCAGTCACATACAAAATCTTTGCATTTTTTCAATCAATCCACAAACTAGCTGAAACATAAGCATTATTTGTAATTATTAATTAATTACATATTAATTATGAATAATTATTATATAAAGGTTATATAATAAGCTTTTGAATAATAGCTTATTGAATTGAATAATTATGAATAATTATTATATAAAGAAGCTATTATATAAAGAAACTTATTATATAAAATTCAAAGACATTAAATAACTTGACCCAAGGGTACTCATGAAAGAACATGGCAAGTTTGATTATAATTCTGATTCCAAATTGTTCCACTTCATTATATATTGTATTTCCAACCAAAAAGCATGACAATCACAAAATATGACTTGAAAAATGCCCATGGAAATATTTTAAGTGATCTGGATAGTCTTTGTTATTAAACTTTATTAAATTTTTCAAAAAAGGTTTCACTCAATTGTTCAAATGCCAAGACCACATTGTCATCTTCATTTTCACATAGTTCACGCAAGGAAACACTGTAAATAGAAATACAGACACACAGAATTTTAGTGAGAGTCAGTATTATAAGGAGGACTTTTCCCAGGTGGGAAGAATTAAGAAAATCCCATTACATGATGAAATGTTAGAAAAATATGAAGAATGATGATAAGAAACATGTTTATTTTTTAAAAATTTTAATGGAAAAAATAACAAAATAAAGATAACAAAACAGTCCCTATGTGGTTCCTCATCATGTCGACTACCAAGGTGATTTTAGAGGCTAACAAATTCCATATAAACTTATCCCCCTTCCCTTCAATAGCAGCAACACAAATTCCTTTCCTTTTCTCCACGTATCTCTTTAGAGGCTATTTTGTGATTTTTTTTTTGGCTACTGTGTCCCGTATATAATGAAATTCACAAGTAAATACTTCTAGGAAGGGCAAAATATTACTTTCCTTACCTAGATATGTGAGAAATTAAAAAAAAAATACAGGTAATAAACAGAATAATGGTCTTCCATAGATATTTATGTTCTAATCCCTAGAAATCTAGGACCATGTTAGTCTACCATGGCAATGGAGAATTAAGGCTGCAGATGGAATTGAAGTTGCTGATCAGTGGTCTTTGAGATAGAAAAATTATTCTGGATTATCTGGGTGGGCCCAATATAGTCTCAAAGATTCTTATAAGTGGGAGAAGGAGGCAGGAGAGAGTTCATCTCAGAATGACACAGTGTAAGACTTTCCCCACCATTGTTGGCTTTGAAGATGGAAGGGAACCATTATCAAATAATACCAGCAGTCTCTAGAGCCTAGAAAAGACAATAGAGAAGACTGCCCTAAAGCCTCCAGAAAGAAATAAACTTTGCCAACATCTTGATTTTACCCCAGTTAGACCAATTTTGGATTTCAGGCTTCCAGAACTGTGAGATAATAAATTTGTGTTGGTTTAAACCACTAAGCTTGTGGTAATTTGTTATAGCAGCAATAAGAAATGATTATGCAGGTGAAAAGAGAAGAGAAAAGAAATTCAAGAATGAAATATGCAGCTGAAATGTTAAAGTACTGAACACAATCAGGATCTGACATTTTACCAGCCTTCTGTAATTCCTATCTACCTTGGTTCCACTAAAGTTCCAGAATTTTTCATAGTGTCTTCATTGACCTACTACAAAGAATGATCATATCTTTATCTGTAACACTGAATTTCCTCCTAGTTACAGACCTATATGACACTGACCATTTCCTCTTGAATGATTTCCCACAGATATTAGGCAACATTTATAAATTCTAACTCACTATTTTTGGTTCTTAGTTCTCCTCCAACCTTATCCTCACTTCCATGTTTCTTATGTATCATTAACTAAAATAGAAACCTTGTTATCTTCACCAACTACATGACCTTTATTAACAGTTTCTTTGAATTCTATCTCATAAATATTTCTCTAATCATCATTAGTTCTATTTCCTTAATTCAGACCCACACCCACCTTCACCGGCATGGCTGCTATAGCCTTTGAGTCTCTGTCACATATAAGTCATATACATCTCTATCACACATATAAACCATAGACCCATATCATACTCATGTCTATGAAGTATCTACACAATATTCAAAATATTAAGCCCAAACTCCATAATATGAGAATTAAGACCCTTCTCCAAACTGAAAGCTCTTTTAAAGAACTCCGCATCTTCCCCCATCCCTATCACAACTTCCGTATTCCCCATGCCACTATAGTGAGATCAAAGCCAAACCCTGACACATCAGGCCCTTTTCATTTCTGTACTTTCAAAACACTATTTCCTCTGTCCCCATAATATGCCATAAGAATTGGTTAAAAAAATACTTCATTTGAAAATCCTTCTCTGAATCCAAGGTCAAGTTAGTTGTCCCCTTATCTGTCACCGTAGCACTTATTACCTTTTTAATATCTACAAGTTTCCTGACACTACACTGTAAGATTATGTTTATAGAAGGGATAGATTTATAGGTTCTCTATATCTCAAATGCTTAAACATATTTCTCAAATCGATAATGTTTCAATAGTTTTTAAAAAAATAAATGATATTTCTAGGATCAGAATTTGAGACTGTTCCAAAATCTGGAGTTTCTGGATATGCTCTTAAATTACTATGAGCCACTCAAGAAATACACCAGCTAGAGATACTCAGAATCTAGAGCAGTTCCCTCTGCTCTATCATCCTCATAGTTCCATTCTCTGTATAAAACATCCAAACAGGTCTAACTAATCTCATATCAAACAAAATATAAGACAATGACCTAATTAGCAAGAGCTTCATGAAGATGAAGAAATTCATGGCAAATTACCCGTATTCGTGTATGTGAAGATATACAATTTTTTAAAGCAAGTGATAGAAAAGGGGAAACCCATAAAGTATTAAAGTACATGCAGAACGGAGGCTTTAGGAAGATGTATATTTTACCAGGAAACACTGATGGGCCTAAGGATGGACCTTCTAATAGAGCCTTAGGAGGGGGGTATTCATTGGAATTGTTTGGGTTTCCACTGAGCTCTGTTAAAGATGAAAACAGGATACCAATGTGAGAGATTAGTGTCAGATGAAGCCTGCCAAAAACACTGTATAAAGCAAGAGAATCCAGAATATGTAAACTGATATATAACCAGGGATCCAATGGATCCCTAAGAGGCCCTGTGAAGTATCATGTATATGACAAACACTGGTTATAAAAACAGAATACTAGAGGGGCGCCTGGGTGGCTTAGTCAGTTAAGCGTCCGACTTTCTGACTTTCGCTTGGGTCATGATCTCGCGGTTTGTGGGTTCGAGCCCCGCGTCGGGCTCTGTGCTGACTGCCAGCTCAGAGCCAGGAGCCTGTTTCAGTCTGTGACTCCCTCTCTCTCTGACCCTCCCCTGCTCACGCTGTCTCTCTCTCCTAGAAATAAATAAAACATTTAAAAAAAAAAAACAACAGAATACTAGCATCTAGGAACTCCTGAGGTTTTTGGAATATTGTCCTGTAGTTAGGCAGTGCCTGAGGCTGAAGTTCTGGTCCGAATTGAACCTTATGTCAAATGGGCTTTGGAATTAATTCTTTTATAGAACCTGTGCAACAGGGTGGTGAAGAGAAGCTCTGCAAATTGTTTGGGGAATTGGAATGTTTGACACCTAAGAAGCTCAATGTCACTTTTAAGTATGAAGTCAGCAGGGGCACCTGTGTGGCTTAGTCAGTTAAGCATCTGACTCTTGATTTTAGCTCAGGTCATTATCTCATGGTTCATGAGTTTGAGCCCTGCCTGGGGTCTGCGCTGACAATGTGAAGTCTGCCTGAGATTCCCTCTCTCCTTCTCTCTCTGCATCTCCCCCACTCATGCTTGAGAACTCTCTCTCTCAAATTAAATAAATTTAAAAAAAAGTATGAGGTCAACAAACTTAATTTTATTACCATCAAATTTCTGGAAAATATGAAATCAATATTTAAAGTATATAACATACCTGATAGACTGAATTGTCAGTGCAAAATCCTTCAACAACTGATAAGCAGCTCCTTCATTCATCCTAAGCAAATATTTTGAAAATTAATAATATAAAAACATTAAAGAATTTATTTCATACTGAAATGTTGGATTTGTCAATAAGAGATTACTTTCATCTGTGAAGACATATTTATTAGAATGTCACAATCCTAGATGATAATTCAATCAACAGGATGGTGATTATGAATTAAAAAATCAAAAGTGTCACAACCACACAAAATTAATTCACATAGGAGACTGACCATTTAGGGAGAAAACCAAAGTAGGAAAGTTAAGCTCAGGAGAGTGAATGGAGGCTAGAGAATCAAATGGACTATTTACTAATGTCACAACTACTTTATTCACAACAGTAAGTCATATTTTAAAAACTGATCAGAAATACTTCCAAGAGGGAAGATAGCAGCAGAGTAGGAAGACCCTAGGCTTGCTTCATCCCATGAATACAACTAGATAACTACTAAAACATCCTAAATAACCCAGAAATCAACCTGAAGACTCACAAAAAATTCTATAACTAAAGGTAGACAAGAGACCCCATCAAGGAAGGTAAGAAACAAAGAGACATGGTTTGCTCCAATGGAGAGGGAGTCACAGTCATGGAGAAGGGCAAGAGGCAGACTAGCACACAAGGGACTGTACAGGGAAGATGTTTCACCATAGCAACTGGCTTGGAAAATTAGAGGGTCCAAATTTCATGAGTTCTTACAACCAGCAGGGCCTAAAGCTGGCTCAGATAGAGGCCAGAGGCATTTGGGCTTCTCTTGGAGAGAAAGTAGGGCAAACAGCTCACAGATGTAGAGCATAGAAAAAGCTATTTGAAGAGTGTCTGTGGCACACAGTGGGGAAGTTACTTGCTCTTCTCAGGGTATGTTGCAGATGGGCAGTGTTCACAAGAGACCCCTATGAGAACAAAGAAACGGGCCAGCATCATTCCCTCCCCCACCCCTCAGCATAAGCACAAGGCCACCTGCAGGAACCAGGACCATGCCAACAGTTGACACTCGCTACCTAACTTGCTTACACCAAGCCCCACCCCTACACACACTCTGGTGGAACCACCATTCCCAGTCATGCTTGCCTCAGTCCCAGTGCTGCAGGTGCTCTTCCAAAGAAGACCAGCCCAAACCTATGCCTATACCACATCTCCCAACACAAGAGTTCTTCCACATATGGCCATTACCCTTGGAAACAGGGGAAGTAGGTGAGTTTCCTAACATAGAGAAGCAGACACAGAGACTTAGACAAAATGAGAAGACAAAGGAATATCTCCCAAATGAAAGAACAGGACAAGACCATGGCCAGAGATCTAAGTAAAACAGATATAAAAAACATGCCTGATAAAGAATTTAAAGAACTGATCATAAAGATACTCATTGGACTTAAGAATGGAAGACATGAGTGAGAACGTTAACACAGATAAGTAATAATATATCAGAGATAAAAGGCTCAATAAACAAAAACACAAACATACATGATAGAATGAACAGCAAGGATGGAAGAAACAGGAACAAATTAATGACCTAGAAAACACATTAATAGAAAACGATCAAGCTGAACAATAGGAAAAAAAGAATTATGCAAAACAAGAACAGACTTGGGGAACTCAGTGTCTCTAACAAACATAAAAACATTCACATTATAAAAGTCCCAGGAGAAAGAAAAGGAAACAAATGATTTACTTAAAGAAATAATAGTTGAAAACCTCCCTAACTGGGGAAAGAAAACAGATATCCAGACCCAGGAGGCACAGAGAATTCCCAACAAAATCAATGAAAGCATATGAACACCAAGACATAAGTAAAATGGCAAAATACAGTGATAAATAAAACAATTTAAAAGCAGCAAGACAAAATAAGCAAGTTAAATACAAGGGAAATCCCATAAGGTTATCAGGGGCTTTATCAGCAGAAACTGTCTACACAAGAAGGGAATGGCATGATAATATTCAAAGTGATGAATAGGAAAAGTCTGCAGCAAGTCTATCATTCAAAGTAGAAGAAGAGAGAGTTTCCTGGACAAATAAAAACTAAAGCAGTTCATGACCACTAAACTAGTCCTCCAAAAAATATTAAAAAGGATGCTGAGTAAAAACAAAACACTAAAATCGACAGTATGAAGGTAGGAAACACAAAAGCAGTATAAATGAATCCTTTTATAAAATACTAGCCAAGGAACCCACAAAATAAAATATGTAAAATAAGACATCATGTACCTAAAACATGAGGAAGAGAGAAGTAAAGAATGGGTTCAAATTAACTAACAATCTACTTAAGATAGATTGCTATATGCAGAAGATACAACCTAATGGTAACCCAAAATCAAAAACTACTAATAATTATGCAAAGAATAAAAGGAAAGAAAGCCAAGTTTCACTAAAAGAAAAACCAACAAATCTGAAAGAGAAAAAAGACAAGAAAGAATCAGAGAAAATCTTCAGAAAGAACCACAAGTAATAAAATGGTAATAAACATATATCTATCAATAATTACATTAAATGTAAATGGACTAAATACTTGAATCAAATGACACAGGGTGACAGAATGGATTTTTTTTAAAAAAAGACTCATTTATACACTGATTATAAGAGCATTTTAGTCCTGAAGACACCTGCAGATTGAAAGTGAGAGGATTGAGAAACATTCATCATACAAATGGATACCAAGTAAAAACAGAGTAACAATACATATAATGGACAAACATAACTTTGTATTCCCTGCTAAAGAGCTAACACAACTGTCATGTGCTCAGTCCTCAGATGTGTGAGTTATATACCTTTTTATATACTTCTCTCAGATAATGGTGAGCATGGCATTGCTTGTTATTGTTTTTCAGTTTTAAAATATCTCATAATGAATACAATAGGATATCAATAAATAACACATCTGTGAGTATGCACAAATATTTGTATCTGTAGTGTACATCTTTAGGTCAAGTGAGTCAGCCTAAGTCCCAAGAGTATATTGGTAAACCACAAATAAAATAACACAAAGTTTGTTACCTTCTCTTGCCATTATACTACAGGAAAAAGAATTCCAGTATATTTAGAATGATTAACCTATACTTAAAACTGTAAAAGACTTTGCCTAAAATTCATTAGGTTCATCCATTAGATAGCAACATAAAGATGGATACAGAAATAGAACCAGAGGTAAAGGTAGAAATGAAAGAGAAAGATGTAGATACAGACATGAATGCAGACATGGAGACAGAAAAAAGGTAGAAGTAGAAATGATTAAAGGGCAAAACAGAGTGGGGGATAGGTGAGGATAGATAAAACATACCTATTGTCCTGGACTAGTCCTGTCAAGGAACCATGTTTATAGAAATCAAGTGCATAAGCATTAAGTGGCATTCTTCTTCCTTGGTTATCAAACACCTGTGACCACAGCACAGGAGCCTGAGTATGATGAATACCAATTGTACGCAGAATGACCTAAAGAAATACAACTTTTATTGTCATTTATGTATAAAGAAAGTTAATGATTTCTTCTATTGTGCTTTGTAGTGCCTTTGTTTAATCAACCTTTTTGAAGCATACTCTTCATAGTGAAGGAAGAGGGTGTCTTTCATACACACTGGAATGTTGCTGTCCTAAGTAAGCCTAGATAGTGGCTTAGCACCACCTATGAACATTGTTGCCTCACAGCATACTCTTGGCAATTTTAATCTTCCAGCCAGTTGAATAATAACAAGACCCACTAGGAAATAAAAGCTAATGTAAATTGTTTTCACTATCCTAATTTGTACAGGAGATACCTTGTAAACAGAGTATCAGACAACTAGTGCCTTCTTTGGTTCAAGAGAAGAGTTCAACTGAACAACTCTAACAACTGTTAGAACCCAATTACCAGGATAAACAGAAAAGGGAGAAAGATGTAGGGGGATTAGAGAAGAAGGGGAAGAAGGAGAAGAAGAAAGAGAAGAAGGAGAAGGAGGAGGAGGAGAGGAAGAAGACGAAGACAAAGACTAAGACGAAGGGGAGGGGGAGGGGGAAGAGGAAGGAGAAGGAAGGGGAGAAGAAGTAGGAGAAGAAAGAGACAAAGAAGGAAAAAAGAAGAAGGAGGAGGAGAAGGAAGAAAAAGAAGGAGGAGGAGGGTGAGAAGGAGGAAGACGAAAGGAGAGAAGGAGAAGAAAGACAATGAAGAGAAGGAAGAGGAAGAGGAGGAAGAGAAGGAAGTAGAGGAGGTGGAGAAGGTGGAGGAGGAGAAGGAGAGGGAGGAGGAAAGGGAGGACAGGTGGAGGAAGAAGAAAGGAGAAGAAGGAAGAAGAAAGGAGACCCAGGAGGAAGAGCAAACAAGCCAATAGCTTTTGATGTTTGCTCAACTTTTGAAAACTATATGGGTTCATAGGAAGTCTAATATACTAATCAGTAAAGTAGAAAGTAAAACTACTTCTTCAGGAAAGTAAGGTAGAAAGTAAAACTTTCCTAAAATAATTTGGTAGTCACTTAGAAAGCTCTTTTACTAAGAGTTTTGGAAAATTCTTGGGGCACCTGGGTGGCTCAGTTGGTTAAGCATCTGATTTTTGATTTTAGCTCAGGTCATGATCTCATGTTTCATGAGTTAGGGTTCTGTGTTGATGGTTCAGAGCCTGCTTGAGATTCTCTCTTACCTTCTCTCTCTACCCTTCCCCCATCTGCATTTTATCTCTAACCCAAAATAAATAAATAAACTTTAAAACAAGAGTTCTTGGATATTCTTATTCCATTATGATCCAGAAAACAGTTTAGACTGGAAAAATCCTGAAGATTTACATTCAAGGGAAAATGTTGCATATGTGTACCAGAAATTTGCAGCAGCCCTGTTTGTAACAGTAAACACTTGAAAAAAAGACAGAGCCTTGGGGCGCCTGGGTGGCTTAGTCGGTGAAGCGTCCGACATTCGCTTAGGTCATGATCTCACAGTTCGTGGGTTCGAGCCCCGTGTCGGGCTCTGTGCTGACTGCCAGCTCAGAGCCTGGAGCCCGTTTCAGTCTGTGACTCCCTCTCTCTCTGACCCTCCCCTGCTCACGCTGTCTCTCTCTCTCCTAGAAATAAATAAAACATTAAAAAAAAAAGACAGAGCCAGTTTTTAATACGGAAATAGATCAGTGGAGTTTTTATATTCACACTCTGAAATATTATGAAGTAGTAAAAATAAAATTGAGTTTCATATGACAATATGAATGATACTTAGGTGCATCTTGTTGAGTGCAAAACAAAACAAAACAAAACAAAAACAAAAAACAGTATCCTGGAAACTCTGGAAATTTTTTACAAAATCAAAAGCGACAAATATAAAGAGTGACTTTAGAATATCATGTTTTTTTAAAGAAGCATTAAAAATACAAAATTTAGGATAATTGATACCCTGGGGCATCGAAGATTCTAAGCCTAAAGTTCTTTCTTGTCTTGGCAAGAAAGCAGGAGGTAGGATTAAAACGAGAGATGGCTAATGTCTGGGAAAGACAAGAGCCCGGAATAAGGCTTCTTGCCCCGTTTTTATTAGGATAAGAAGGCTTACAAACATGATGGGTGTGCACAAAGAGACAATGAATCATAGGCATGAGGTAAAGGGGGTTTTGAAGATGTGGGGCTTGAGTTAATATAAAACAAAATCCTAGCACCGGGCAGATGGTCAGATGGTTGTTAACGACTGACAAGATGTGCTGTGTCTGTTTATTTTAGCTAGCCTAGGGGATAAGACAGATTCAGCAAAACACTTCAAGACTAACAAGGCACCTTTTCTTTGTAAATCATCTCTGCTCTAAGCAGCATCACCCAGCAGCAGTGCAGTGCAGTGATCTATAGCCCTATTTACCTGCTTACCAAATTTGGTCTTTCCTTCCTGTGAAAGCAGCTTTCTGCTATAGTACTAAATTAGGGGGTGCTTTGCCCTGAATGCCTAACCCTGCTTATCTCATACCTTTGTATTGGGTGTCTTAGCATCCCTCTCTATTCTGGGGCCTTTGCTCCTCCCTATTCTTGGTGCCTTTCCACCTCCATATCCTGGAGGGCTAATCTTATTTACCCAAACTCAGGTGAGAGCACCCTATGGCTTTGTACTTCTTTATGCCTTGTCAACCCATTGGTGTAAGCTCAGGGGATTCCTAAGCTTATTCCCCACACTGGGGAAAGGGGAGAGACAAGTGAATAAAATAAAGGAGGAGTACATGGATCTTGAGTCCATGGGTGTTCATTTTAGGTTTTACACTTTATAGTTTATCTATCTGCTATTTAAAGATATTGTGCAGGCATATGTAATATTAAACTAAAATGTAACATACAATAAAAGCTAAATATGTTTTGAGAGGTTATAACTTACACTAGGAAAGTAACTTTGCATAAAGTAAGTTGGGTAGGGCAAAGGGCATATTGCCATCATGGAATACTCTGAAAATATTCATCAATTCAAGATGCTTCAAAATAGATAAAATAGATACTCTGGTTTCTCTTCAGATTTAATAAATCTTTCGCCTTTTACAAAATAGATGAAATAGAACTGACCTCTTCTCTCCAGCACACCATCAGGAACAAGGAGTCTGAATTAGTTCATGCCTTGTACCTTAAAGATCTCTTTTAATTCATGGTGTCTTGTGGCAACAAGACACAGACATTATACCCTATTATAACTGAATCCATGCCCTCCAAAACCCCATGTAAAATTTTATATATGGTGAGGAAACAAAAGTTAATGGTATGTACTGAGTGTAAGTTAAATCAATCATAAAATAGACAAAAGGGGAAATTATGTCTTGTTAAAATGTCTTGTTTTCAATGTGAAATAAACTTCTTACAGAAGTAGCTATAAACTTCTTACAGAAGTAATTAATTGTTTATAATTACAGAAATAAAATCAGGGGGAGAAAGTTGCTTAAAATTACCAATCTAAAAGCAAAAGTTTAATCCTCTATTATTTCTATGCCAGAATTTCATATTCTTCCACCATCTGTAAGACACCACTCACATGAGGGCAAAGTCCTACAGCACTAGCCTCAAAGAGCTTCACATAAAATCAAGAGCAGTGGTTTCTAATTCATTTTTGAACTATGTACCTTAGCAGTAAAAAAAAATTTAAAAAAAAGAAAACTTTGCTCATTTCTTCTTTCATGAATGTTTTTCTCTCATCTTATAAAACAGAAAGTTTCCTCAAACTTACTATGGTACATTTCCTTGGGGTTTGAAAATGTAGACTACCAACCAAGAGCAATATTGCTTTCTAATTAAGAAAACGGATGACATTAAAGACTAAGTAAGAATTATTTTTCTTTTAAATTAGGTTGTTTCCAATTATTTGAATTCAACAAAATTAAAATGGGTCTAATTAAGTTGTTAATTAAGAGAACATTAAAAACATACTTATGATAATAGATTGCTAGGTGATTTGGCACAAACAACTCCAAAGGAATTAGAGGAATTGTGTATCACTGGTATAACAAAAGTTGATCCATTCTGAGCTACTTATATATTTGAATAAGGTTTCTCAGAATTCAAATTAAGATTTAATTCTGGAGCTCTGTCTCATTCTAAAAATAAGTAAATATTCATCCTTAGTTGTATGGACTAATTTTAAAAGAAATAACTTCATCCATCCCATTCATATTTACATTTCTAATATAATATTAATTCTATTGTTAGTAATTACTTCTCAAAAATTGTATTATATTTGTTTCTATGATTAACAGGAAATAACCATTAAACTGAAATTGCATTCTATTTAACCTAAGAAATGTGACAAGGTAGGGTGATTCCATGTTTAAAAATATATTACATTAAGGTTAAATTATGTAGGTGGATGTACAATCTAAATAGAACTATACCATATTTGAGATCATTAAAAATTTTGTTCTTGACTACTTTTAGCTTTATAGTTATGGTTATTCAAATGCTTCAGTATTCATATTCCCTTTTATGCATTAAAATGATATGACGGCTTTATTTTAATATAGCAACATTTACCTAAAGCTAGAAATTATACCATCAGAAATTACTTGAATATATGATTAAAATGTATGTGTCCATTTAAAATGCAATTAGTTTTTCAAAATTCTTTTAAGTGATACTGGACTATTTTACATAATAAAGGGGTATCTGATTTTGAAATAGGATGGAGTTTTGACACTAGTGTCAAACCATAGTATCAAATATAACAAAAGCTTTTTCCCTCAAACTTTGTGTTAAAATATAAATTAAATCTCTATGAGTTTATTCCAATATTCAATGGATTGTCCAGCATATCGCAATATGTATAGTTCTTTACACTCCATTTTGGGCATTAGTGATCCTGAATATATATGGCATTGACCGCATCTATAACAATACTGGGAAAGCTTGAAGATAGTTTTATATGCTCTTTTCATAGCAAACTTGGATCAATCTAGATAGAAGGGAAGTGATATTACTGGGAATTCTGTATAATGGAGCAGAGTCCCTCAGGCCAACACTGAAAAACTGAAATCATACTGGCCTCAAGAGCACCATTTCCTGGATACTTCTGTTCATACACCTGGAATGTTTTTTTCAATTTGGGAAATTTGAAATCCTTTCTAAACATTTAGCCTAGAAGTATAAGTCTAAGTCTTTCTCCTTTTCAAAAAATATTTTTTATGTTTATTTATTTTTGAGAGAGGTCTAGAGAGACAGAGAGAGAGAGAGCAAGGAGGGGAGGGGCAGAGAGAGAAGGAGACATAGAATCCGAAGCAGACTCCAGGTTCTGAGCTGTCACCACAGAGCCTGATGTGGGCTCAAACTCATGCACTGGAAGATCATGACCTGAGCTGAAAATGGATGTTTAACTGATCGAACTGCTCCAGTCCAATTCTTTCTTAAAGATCTTTTATTTTTAAACCCCTTTTCCACTTACATGGTTTGGAGTATTTGGCTGAAGCAAATCACCATCAGAGTTTCCAGAGAGGTAAACAAAAGGAGAAATAGCTACTCTTCCTTCTTTGCAGTTCATCAGGTGAGACACCAGTTGGGAGTCCTCACATTCTTTTCCTGCGAAATCTGGCCATAACAAGTTGGGATAGATTTAATTTTTACAAAGTTAAGCTTTATATATACTAGACCTAGACCCTGCTACAAATGGAGTCCTCCAATTTACCTGGACCTAAAATCAGACTGAGATATATCACATAAAGTAAATAGTACATCTGACATAAAGTGAACAGCACAGAATTCATTCAATAAATGTTAGCTATCAGTATAATTATCAATATAATAATATGTTACATATTTCAGTTCCTTGATCAGCAGGTAATGAAAGACTACATTTAAATTGCATAATCTTTAAACATAGAATTACTGTAATTGTCTTGGTGCTTTTTCCTACTGAATTCAGATCTGGTCTCAGAATCCTTCCAAGACTGGATGTTCCAAAAGGTTTTTTAGTAGGTTTGGGAATGGCATATGAGAAGAAATATTTTTTCCATTCCTACTCTTAAAAAGCACTAGATTATGCATTCAGTGTTCACTCTAACTTGCAATGAAGGCAGGCTGTTCATGCACTCCTATTGTGTCTCCTCTGGGATGCTCACAATGCTCCAATGTTGTCTGCTTTTGCTCATGTTGCTTCCTACTTTAATAGGACCCAGGAAGCTATGGGCCCTGCTTCCTTAACTTTTTCCAATTGAGGACTTAGGATATATTAAACTAGGAAATTACTACTCTTGGCTCAACCCTTTTCCTTGATCTCAGTCAGCTTTTCCTGTTCACTCTCCCTTAGAAGATTACTATCCAATAGTTTATGAAAAATAACTGCAAAGATTAATGTGTATACTATGTGCTAGGCACTGTTTTACGATACTCACATATATTAACTTAATATTAGTTGGCAATGTTATTTTCTTTTTTATGTACCTTTTGAGCAAATGGAAGCCTGAATATGAACTCACTTGCCCAAGATCTCACTGCGAATAATAGCAGAGCCAGAGTTTGGACCCAAGCAATCTGCCAAGACTCTATGCTCAAGGACGCTACACATATTTCCTCTCAAGAAAACACATGACAGAATAGTCTCTTGTTTCTCTTCATCTCATAGATGTTCTTACTGTATGTGCCAGGCTGGCCCCAAAAGCAACCTTTAATCAAGATGGTTTACGAATGATGCTATTTAGTTTTATTCTGCATTACCCTCTGACTTCTAATAATCAAAAGCTTGTTTCTTTGGAAAGTAGAAGGAATCCTCTTATTTTAAGGCCGACTGATCTTTCCCAGTATCTACTCTTCCTCTGGGAAAGATGTTCTTAGAAAGATTACTTCTTCTTGTCAATCCACATAGGAGCTAGGATATACTTACTTATTTTTGACAATGGGAGTTGATATTCCTGTTTCATATCAGCCAATTTAGAAACATTTAGTAGGAAGGAGGCAAAGTCCTTTGTCACATTCATGTTATACTCATGTAAAGCAGCATTAAAATCCTCAGGAAGATCCTCAAGGAACACCTAAATCAGCAAGGAGATCATTAAGAACACCTAAAGGCCAAATATTTTTCAGAAAGATCTATATATCTTTCTCAAAAGCTGAAACTTTGGAAGAATAGAAAAGAATACTGCAATGTAATTCTGTAGTTACCTATTTATTCAACAATGTAACTGCTTCATTCCTTCATCTGTGAAACTGAAGTAAATTCATTTTTGTTTCTATAAATATTTATAAAAACCAATACCTTCACTCTTAAAAATTTGCTTTCACACTATTTAATTGACACCAGCTTTAAAAAAGTTTTTTTTAAGTTTTTATTTAAATTCTAGTTAGTTAACATATAGTGTTATATTAGTTTCAGGTGTACAGTATAGTAATTCAACTCTTTCATACAACACCAGGTGTTCATCACAAGTGCACTCCCTAGTCCCCATCATCTATTTCACTCAACTCCCCATACACCTCCCCTGTGGTAGCCATCAGTGTGTTGTGTATAGTTTAGAGCTAGTTTCTTGGTTTGTCTCTCTCTCTCTTCCCACCCCCCTCTGCCGTGGGACCATTTTTTAAATAGAAGCATCTGGTCAAATTACATTAGACTTGAGACTATTTCAAAGAATCTAGTGACATGTTTGGAGAACAAACAACAACACAAAGTACATTTGCATGCCTGGAATAACTCTCACTTGGTTGGGATGGTTTTCAAAACCTCACTGGATTCATTTTGCTAATATTTTGTTAATTATTCTTGCATTTATATTCATAAAAAAGAAACACCTCTAATTTTACTTGTTATAATGTCCTTGTAGGGTTTTGGCATAAATTTTGGGTTTTTCTCACAAAGAGATTTTGTATTCTCTAGAAGAATTTGTGAAAGATTGGTGGGATTCATTGAATGTTTGAAAGAATTCACCAATGAAACCATCTCCCTCCTCTTCTTAGGGGACTCCCATTATATAACATTAAACGTTTTGAACATGGTCCATATTTCTCTTATGCTATCTGCTTTTACTTTAATTTTTTCTCTTTGATATCATTGGATACTTTCATTTGAGCTGTCAGCTCATGGACTCTTTCTTCTGATATATATATTCTGATCAGATATATTTTTCAATTCTGAAGTCTCCATTTAATTATCTAATAAGGGTGCCTGGGTGGTTCACTTGGTTAAGCATCCAGCTCTTGATTTCAGCTCAGTTCATGATCTCACAGTCGTGAGATCAAGTCCCACATCAGACTCGACACAGAGCATGAAGCCTGCTTGGAATTTTCTCTCTGCCCTTCCCCAGCTCATGTGCTCTCTAAATAAATAAACAAACAAACAAAGAAACATTAAAAAATTATCTGATAAAATTCTAATTATCTGGTGAAATTGTCCATTCTTTCATGATTTTGTCTATCACTTTTATTGTCTTTAACATATTAACCATACTTCTAGTCTTTGTCTCTGCACTCCAGTATCTAAATCATCGGTGTTTGTACTACTATTCTTGCTTTTCTTCCTGCCAATTGGTCATATATTTTTGCTTATTCACTTTTTTAGTTTTGTAGCTTTTTTTCACCAGAAATTATTTATAAAAGGACCTGATAGGATGATGTTATCTTCCACTTGAGTGAGTTCTCCCATATTTGTATTTGGTTAAATGAGTGAAGATGTGATCACTTCAATCCAAGTAGAGATCAAAGTGGTATTGTTGGTATTGCTAATATTGTTTCCCAGTTTTATTAAATTTCAGTCTATCCAATTTGTCTCTATTCCTGGGTCATGATCCTCTTGGGAGTTTGAGACTGGTGGGTCTAGTTTTCTGAGTCCTAAAATACTGCCAAAGATGTACCTCCTTCCTACAGAGCTTCCTAACCTTTTATATCTTTCAGCTCTCAAAGCCTCAAAATGTCTTGAGGGGGATACAAGCCTAAGAATAAATGCAGAACCTTCCTTCTAGTATTTCTTTTAAAAATACCACAAGACTGCAAAGAATTTGGTGTGGTACCCCAACATTTCTTGCAGATCTGGGACTCAGTAAACCTCCTCAGTAAACTCATGTCTCTCAAGTTTTTGTCACTCTAGCTCCATGTGATCACTGAAAGCTTTCATAATTTTTTTTAAATCTCACAGAAGAGGCTCTCTGTATGCTAAGCACATTTTTAAACCACGTCCAGAATTAACAAATTCTTTGGGAGAAAAACCATGGTTAAAGATAACTATCGTAGATTGAGTAAGTTCCTGCTGTTGTATAATATTAGCCAATCGAATCCTCATTGTTTCCACAGCTCTCTATTGCAATATGTATGATGACCACGTACTATATCCTACCTGAAAGTGCACAAACTTCCAATAAGATTTAAGAAAACAGAGAGACAAACAGACTGACAGAGAGACAGGAGGTCTTCACACAAAACCTTCTTTAATTGTATATTTTTATGATGTCTTTCTTTGTGAGATCTTAGATATTGACTTTTCCAAGTTTAATATAAATTATTTAAACAAAACAAGGAATACTTCAAGACTATACATGTGTTGAAAAAATGTGAAGATGATGGGTCAATAATAAAAATGTGTTTACTGGTGAAGACAACATCGTGTGAAGGCTAAGATTTGTAATTGTGAAATTAGACAATATAGATTCACTCATCTCTTTTTGTTTTTTGACACCTTTTACTAAGGTTATGTAGTATAAGTGGCCTATTCCACTTTCTAAGATTCTTGTGGAGTACATTAGTAATAGTATTTGATGTTGATTCAATAGTAGCAAATCATGATCAAAGAATATTTTGCAAATAAAATTGGAAAAGAATTTCTTTGCTTTCATTCCATGTGAGACAAAGAATGATTTCCTCAATGACTATTCAAATATTTTTTTTCAATAAGGACATTAGAGTTCACAACATATACTTCATACCATAGTCTTACCTCAACATAAAAGGATACTATGGGAACTACAGATTCAATGATAGGGACTTTCCTTTTAATTCATTAAAGTTCCTTCAATGTATAAATCTCTACACGATTTCTTTAGCCACTGAACGATATAATTTGATACAATCATACAATCAAATGGAAAACATGAACAAAATTCTTTATCTTATTTTTCTCAAGGCATTTAATCTTTTGATAGATTTACAATAAGAAGCTTATGAATTTGAGGTTAAATATAACAATGATTACAAAAACAAACATTATTATTCCACAAAACATATGAACCCTGTGTTGATAAAAATCCTACTGCTGCTGAATCACTTATGATAGGGTCTATTTAATTATACTAATTATTTTAATGTTATCAGAAGCATAAATTTTACCTTTGATTGATAAAACTTGAGAGTGGTATCTTGGAACTTTGCTGGAAGCAGTCTTCTTCCAAACAGATTTGCCAATACTAATACTAGCTTTTCCATAACATCTTGAGAAAAATGTTTTGTGCCTATATAAAACAAAGAGTCTTGTTAAAAATGTAAAAAAAAGATATCAATCCCATTTTCACACTTAAATTGTATGTTATATTGCATTTCATCTCATGAAAACTGAAAATTTGGACAAAAGTAGCAACCAAAGAATGACTCTATCTGCTGACAGTTTAATCTGTGCCTTCTTTTTCTTTCTTGCTATTCCCATTCTAATTCATACCCTAGCCATTCCAACCACAAATTGCCTCATCTCCTTACCTGCATTCTACTCCCCAACTTCAGGCTATGATCAGTTTTCCTGAAGCATTTTATGATCAGTTCTCTCACCTATTCAAAAATCTCTGATTGTATCTAATGCCTCATAAACAAAATCCAATCTCTTTAGTCTAGCATTTAAGGCTTTCCAGAATGCAGCCCACAAATAACTTCCCAGGTTTATCTCCCTCCCTTACCTTCTTGCCATTCATACCATCAACTTGAACTTACTTTCTATTTTTAACAACACATGAACATTATACAGTAGTGATTAAAAGGTACTACATTTAATAACTTGGGCTCTAGAGTCAAACTCCTATTTCAATCTTGGCTCTGACACTTCTTAAATTGTATGACCATGGCAAGTTATTTAACTTCTCTGTGTCTGAGTTTCCTCATTTACAAAACAGTGATAGCCATATTATCTGCCTCATAAAGTTATCAAATTTTCTATCTCCATGTTTATAATAGCATACACCCTCATACCCCATCCCACACACCCACACATAGCAATAAGCACAACTGTATTTCCACTTGCAGGAAATTATTTCTCCTGTTACAGAGCTTTTGAGGAGATAGAATTTCTGGAGTGTTCTTGTTTCACAGAACAATGCATGGTCAGAGCCTAATGACTAAACCTATTGCACAAAGTAAACTATTGTTGTCAATTCATGATAGAAGATAAAGAAATGCTATGAAAGGCACTGCATTTGCCAGGCATTAGGAACTACAACAAATTTAAGCACAAATAGGAAAACATTTCTTTTAGAAACACTGTTTAAAAGTTCATGATTTAATTATAAAAATCAAAAAGTTTTTAATAAAAAATGTGTTAAATGGAGTATTAGGTAGAAATTAAAACAGAATTCACAAAAAATTTATATGTTATTGGCAAAAATATATTTTGGGGAAAGCAAAATTCTAGATTATGCAATTAAAGTAATATCAGTTATTTAAATATACTATATAGTTATAGTCTAAGAAAATATGATTGGAAGAAAATATTTACAAACACTAATGGTGAATATCCTATTTAACATGATACTTTCCTATATCCTTTTTCTATGATAAGCACATATAACACTGAATTAGAAAATATTTATTAAAAAACCATATATTACTTAATACGTTCTGAATCCTGGAGTCCAGAAATGACTGACATTCATAAGAAATTAACATTTTATTTTATTTATTTATTTATTTATTTTATTTATTTCTAGGAGAGAGAGAGAGAGACAGCGTGAGCAGGGGAGGGTCAGAGAGAGAGGGAGTCACAGACTGAAACAGGCTCCAGGTTCTGAGCTGGCAGTCAGCACAGAGCCCGACGCGGGGCTTGAACCGACGAACCGCGAGATCATGACTTAAGCGAAAGTCGGACGCTTAACCGACTAAGCCACCCAAGCGCCCCAAGAAATTAACATTTTAAAATGAGCGTCACAAAATATGGCTGTCTCTCATACAATTAGTAGGTATATACAACTTCATTTTATCTAATTTGGTATGTCTAAATTATCTATATATTAACTTCTGGTTTTGTTGTAGAAAAAAATATTCCTGAAGTCCTGGCTTCATATAGTCTCTGTTGCTTTTTTCAGATTATATACACAAAATATCAAGCTTACCTTTCATAGTTGGCTGACAGAGATTATGGAAAAGGCCTTTTACAAGAAAACTGACAAACACAAGATTAGAAGGCTCATGATAATGCAAATGTGATACAAGTCCAGCGAACCCCAATGGTTTACCTTCTTGATCTAAATAGCCCTAAAGAAAAAACATAATTTATTAGTTTGAGTCAACTCACTACATACATGCATTGATACCAAATGATTAAGTACTAGTTTAAAATAGTACTTACTGCTAATATAAGAGAGATTGATAATCATTACCTGGCCCAGTTTTGATAATTATTATCAAGTATAAGAAATATTAGTCAATGGATATGACCTTCTAAAGACTATAACTAATTCAGCATGATAAAAATTAAAGATAGTACCATTCCTTTGAAAAAAAAACAAAGCAAAATAAAAACAAAAACAAAGAACATTCATACCTGTTTCATAAGAAACTGTAAAGAAAACAAGAAGTAAAGTTTTAACATCTCTGTGACTCTGGGTTGTTTGAAGGACAGCAACGAATGCTTTAGCACTGACAGCACCTTGAAAGAAGAATAATT
The DNA here is from genome assembly GCA_017311185.1 of Proteles cristata cristata. Classification (NCBI taxonomy): domain Eukaryota; kingdom Metazoa; phylum Chordata; class Mammalia; order Carnivora; family Hyaenidae; genus Proteles; species Proteles cristata. The sequence goes on from JAESUZ010005393.1 coordinate 178,553, forward strand.
TACACTGTTTTAGATTTATGAAATCCATTTGTAGATATTAATATGGGTATATTGTAATTCAATTCTTTTTTTTCTCTATATTATGATGTGTTCACATCTCAAAAAACTTTTTTGTCTGGTGAGAGACTGCTCCTCCCAGTGCTGGCTAATTTCTAAAGATAATAACAATTTGCATAAAAGCATGCCTATCATATGCAAACCAACCAATCTCAAGTTTATGCCTCTGGTTGGGGCGCCTGGGTGGCTTAGTCGGTTAAGCGTCCGACATTCGCTTAGGTCATGATCTCGCGGTTCGTGGGTTCGAGCCCCGCGTTGGGCTCTGTGCTGACTGCCAGCTCAGGGCCTGGAGCCTGTTTCAGTCTGTGACTCCCTCTCTGACCCTCCCCTGCTCACTCTTTCTCTCTCTCTCTCTCTCTCCTAGAAATAAATAAAAACATTTAAAAAATTTAAAAAAAAAAAAGTTTATCCCCCTGGCTACTTCCTTCACTAACTCGCATCCACCTAGCCAATATCTCTTGTGTCCTAAATCATCCCAGGGCCAGGTACCAGGCAACAAGAGGCTACCTGGACCGCCCAAAACCCACTGGAGTTATTCAAACTAGCCAATGCTAAACTGTTTATCCTGCCCTGTCTTGCTTTTCCTATAGAAATAATTTCTAATTATTTTATTATTTATTGTTTTCATCTGTTTTCTCTATATTTCTCACTGAAATGTAACTACCCTATGGCTAAAGATGTTTGTCTTGATTTCTGGTACAGACATTTATTTATTTATTTACTTATTTAGTATTGATGCCTATTTATTTCTGAGAGGCAGAGAGAAAAAGAGCATGAGCGGGTAAGGGATAGAGAGAGAGGGAGACACAGAATCCGAAGCAGGCTCCAGGCTCTGAACTGTAAGCACAGAGCCTGACACAGGACTTGGACCCATGTCTTCCTAATAAAAACAGTCACCTAAACCTTCCTGCTGCTCCTATCCTCTGCCTCCTGACCAACCTGCTGTCTTTCGTACAGAGTCCTGCATAGAGTGCTGGGGCTCCTGTTGCTAACACTTATAATACTTTCTTTTCCTGAGCTCTACCTCTGACTCCTCTTATTGCTGCACCTGACTGACCAGCACATAAAAGAATAAAAAACAACAAGATAGATATTACCCATATCTATTATACCATACAGATACCAGCAATATATAAGACTCCGTCACATTCCATATTGTTTGTTTGCCATCTTCTGGCATGGTACATCCTTCCTTTATTTAATAACCAGAACATATCAAACAGAATCATCAGAAATGAAACATATTGCCAAAAAATCTGATAATAAATGTGAATTCAGTTTAAGAGCTTATAGCTCTTGGTTTGTTCTGCAAGAAAACAAGATATGCTATGGCACGTCCTGCAGTATTGTTGCAAAAATAATGGAACTATACTGATTAAAACCAGAGTAATAAAAATATTGCTTGACTTCCAACATAAAACAACACTAAGGTAGCAGTGCAGATATCTTTTATCCACCCACTAAAATGCCTATGAGGTTCCAACAAAAGGAAAACTTCCCAACATCACCACAATGTCACCCTGGCTACCATTAGGTCTGAGAGCTTATAGAACCTAGGAAGAATCAGTACTCATAGTCCACTGTATGGCCAGTGGACTATGTGATAAGAAGGTGGCGGGACATAGAGATGAGAGAAAGAAGGGAGAAAGGAAGGGAGGTATAGTGGACATGATCTTTACTTTAGGGTGATTCTTTCTGAGGATGCCAAAAATGTCCTTTCGGCAACCTCTTCTCTCTGATGCTCTACATTGAGAATGAGATGGCAATAGCAAGGAAACAGCAGAGGAGCAAGAGGGTGAGCAATTCATGATGGTTCACTGTAACCATAGAGATGTAGACACATAACTAAAGTCTGATTCAGATAGTAAGGACTGGTAGCAATGCATAATGTCGTTTGTAGTGGTGAATGACATCCACGTGATCAATGTGGCAGTGAGACTGGCAGAAATAGATCAATAAAATTTCAGTCCAGGAAAGCTATATAAGTTAAAAATCTACTGACACTTGGGCCAAAAGCTATTCATCAGGCGTCAGATTTAAAAGGGTATTTGGGGGTGCGTGGGTGGCTGAGTCAGTTAAGCAGCCAATTTTTTATTTTACTTCAGGTCATGATCTCACAGCAAGTGAGATCTCACAGTGGTGAGATCAGAGATGTGGGGCTCTACACTGGGCATGGAGCCTACTTAAGATTCTCTTCTCCCTCTTCTTCTGCCCCTAACCTGCTCATGCTCTAAAGTAATTAATTAATTAATTAATTGGTATGTGAATAGCATTTGGGTGGCCAGAAAGAAGTCAGAGTAAAATCATACATTGTATTCCTTGGCAATCCAGAAGATTTAAACAAATGTACCTGCATTCAAAAGTGACAAAAACTCACAACAGATCAACCCTATAAATAAACTGATCATCTTTCTAAAATTATTCAGTCATGTTCACAATATTTATTAAATGTCTGCACCAGGCAGGGCACCTGGGTGGCTTAGTCAGTTAAGCATCTGACTTTGGCTCAGGTCATGATCTCATGGTTTGTGGGTTCAAGCCCCATGTCACGCTCTGGCTGACAGCTCAGAGCCTGGATCCTGCTTCAGATTATATGTCTCCCTCTCTCTCTGCATCTCCCCCACACATGCTCTTTCTCTCTCTCTCTCTCTCAAAAATAAATAAGCATTAAAAATAAATAAATAAATGTCTGCACCAGAAATTAAAACAAACATCTTTAGCCATAGGTGGGTTACATTTCAGTGAGAAATATAGAGGAAACAAATAAAAACATGAGAGAGAGAGAGAGAGAGATTTGATGTTATATAAAGAATGATATATACTATATATAAGTGAATAAGATCACAGTGGAACAGACAGGAGATACATTAACAATTTAGAAGGAGTGGTAACAGTAGTCTTCACTGAGAGTAATGTCAGAACAAAAACTTGAATAAGGTAAAGGAGGGAGGCTATGCACACAAAGCCATGGACCTTAGACTATAATGTGCGTGTCTGAAATATCCATGGAGCAGTAGTGGGCTCATTTCAGGGGTTGGAGGGTGAAAAAAGTTAGTTGGACAAGAAAATCAGGGACCACTTTCTGCAAAACCATCAGAAAAACACTGGTTCTTACTCCTAACATAAAAAAGAAAAAACAAAACAAAACAAAAAAAACAACAAAAAAGGATAAAGAAAAAAATAGTAGACCTACAAAAATTGTTTTCTTTATGCAGCAACATTTTTTGAAAAATTATTTGGCATCCTCAATGGATGTCCTAAGATAAGACCTCTACAAGACAAGGCCCAACAGTCTAATATAAACGGACAATTATAAACTGACATTTAAAAAATTAATATTTCATTAAAATGTGAAAGAGTGATATAAGAAATGGTGAAGAATTTCAGGAGACCTAAAATTCCAGTAGCAGACTTAATATCCACATGTGTATTACTTAAGAGCAGAACTGAAACTCTGGAGAGCAGCATTATCAATGTGAAAGATAAATTTCACATGATTTCTCATAATGAAGGAAAACATAGCAATAGAGAACTAAAAAAGGATTTTTGGTTTAAAAATTAAAGCTTTTCCTGGAAAAAAATGAACAAATTAAAATCGAAGCAAATATCAAATTTAAGAAATCTCTTTTGAGTTCCAAAAACACTTGAGCATTGCACAATGCAAATGTATTTAACATTATTGAATTGTACACTTGAAAATGGCTAATTAAGATGATACATTTTATGTTATTTGTATTTTACCACAACTTAAAAAATCTGAACATGAAGGGGAGCCAGGGTTGCTCAGTCAGTTAAGCATCCAACTCTTGGTTCTGGCTCAGGGCATGAATTTCGGGTTCATGAGTTTGTGCCCTGCATTGGGCTCCTGACAGTGCAGAGCCTGCTTGGGATTCTGTCTCCATTGCTCTCTGCCCCTCCCCTGCTCACTTTGTATCCTTCTTTCTCAAATTAAATAAATAAACACTAAAATTTTTAAAAATCTGAGCATAAAGTTTCAAAGCGCTTAGCATTTAATAACAAAAACCCCAGTGTAAACATTGATTCACAGAACAGAAAATCCTAGGGAAAAGAATTTGAAATATAAGGACTTTTTAAAAATATTCACATAATTATATAGATAGAAAAAAATCAAACTATAAGAAAACAGGTAATGGCATGGCTCCACTAGGGAGGACTAAAAGAACCTACTTCTTTGTAACAGTAAATGCCAGAAGAAAAGAAGGTATCTTAGTTTGATGTGATGAGTAAAGAGAATATTCTAAGAATTTTATGTCCATATTTGAGCCTTTTATGTGTAAAGATTAGCTAGATCTTCTCAAATATGCTAAGGCAAAGAAAATAAAACAATTCAAGTAACTTTATAAAAAATATTTTTAAAAGCTTACTAAAAGATGTATTTTTCTTTCCTATACAGAGGTAAAAATTAAGAAGGCAGAAATGGAGAAACTTTGGTCTAAAATAATAGATGTCTGCTTGGTAAGACCATCAACAGCACAGGAGTCAACTCATCAGAAAAGTCCTGAAGAAACCCTCACATTGACAAACACTGTCTGATTTCATTGGGCATATACAATACAAGAACAAGGAAGAGTGGGCTTCTTTAACAGTGCATCTTCATAAGGATGAAAACAAAATTGGTTTAATTATGTATTTTAAATCTCTCATTGTGGGACTGGACTTAAAATATTTATCTGAGCAAATAAACTTCAGGAAAAGTTTACAGCTGTATTCTGAAGTCCAATGAAATATACCAGTGTTTGAAAACCAAATGCATACCTATGCCAAAATACCAAAATGATAATATCACTCACTGTCTTTGGATAATGAATCCTTTTCTTTCTTTCACCCTTTTGCATTATCTAAATATTCTGTGATGACATTTTGGTACTATTTTTTTTTACAAAAGAAACCCACTTTTTTTTATGAAATGACAACAAATCCTGTTCCTTTTGAAAACCAGAATCTAAGCCAGATCTTTTAAGATCTATAGTCAGCACTCTCAACTACTAAAGGATAATGCTGATCACATATGAAAAAGGTAGTCTTTAATTCCATATGTCTATCCAGTCAATATTTCTATAATTGATAGAGGAGACAAACAAAACTAATTATTATCCTTCCACTCCACACCCATCCTTATACTATTTAAGACACTGAAAAACAAAAAACTGATGAAACAGAAGAGTTACTGCTACAGACTTCTAAAAAGAGCAAACTCACTCACAGCTAGTAATGAAGACTCTACCTCAGAAAATGTCAAGCACGGTACCTTTGCCTTAGCATCCTCTGGGTCATCTCCCTTGGAAGCCAGAAGCAGGAGTCGCACGACCAGAGTTATGCTGAGAGGAAACTGTCCTCTCAGTTCAGGAACTTTGGATTTAATGAGTTTTTCTATTTTGGGCAATGGAATATCATAGAAATATACATCTCCCAACAGGTCTTGACCTCGTCTTCCGGCACGTCCAGACATCTGGAAACAGAAGAGACACGGGAAATAGAAGAAACTTGCTATAGTTAAACACCAGAGAGTGAAAGGTCCTGAACTCACACCCTGGTAATCTGACTCCCAAGTTCAATGTCTGAAATATTATAACACACTTGCTCCAGAAGCCTAATTCTGTGATTCCCAAAGATAATGGGGGAGAGGAGAGCTTATGCAGAATATAGGAGCAGGAGAGGAAATCAAGAGGGCAGGGGTAGGGGTTGATAAAGTGGTGGGAATAACAGGGGTATTATGTTAGGTAGGAACAAGGTCTGTAGGGAAATAGGAAGTAAGAGGAAAAACTTGAATATTGGCCAATATATCCAAATTTGATGCCACTAGCAGAAATACTCATTAGATGTTCTTAGTGTGGAAGCCGTGTAAAGACAAACTATACTATGTGTGGGACATAGGAGAGTAAGGAGAATTGAAAATCTAGAGAACTGTTTTAATAATACTAGGGCTGGGTGATCTCATGGTTTGTGAGATTGAGCCCCATGTCACTCTATGGAGCTCTGTGTCGGGCTCTGTACTATAGTGAGGAGGCTGCTTGGGATTCTTTCTCCCCACTCTCTCTCTGCCCCTTCCCCACTCTTTCTCTCTCTCTCAAAATAAATAAGTAAACATTTAAAAAATAATAATACAAGGCCAAGAATGTATGATGAGAGATTGTGAAAACAGAAATTGCAAGGCAAAAATCAAATACCACTACATATAGGATAACAGTGAAATGGGCCTGGTAATAGATTGTATATTGGGAGCAAAGAAGAGAGAAGTATTAACTCCAAGGTGCAAAATCATGTGCACAGGAAATGAATAAGTAAATGTTTATCTGGCACCTTTGATGTGTAACTTTTGTACAAATTACTTCATTTAATTTTTACAAATGGGATAGTAATTACCCCTATATTTGAAATAGGAAAACAGGATCAGGCAGGTCAGATATCCCACCTAAGGTCACATATCTGGTTAGTGATCACCACACAATCCCAAGTGCATGTGCCTTCCCTTCCAGCACAGCTAAAAATGACAGCCAGGCATGAATGAATGTCAAGGAGTGCTGGCACACAAATTGCAATATGTTTTTAAACTAACAGCTCACATTTTGTTTTATTATTTTATGGTCATATTTTCATGATGCAATAGTGAGTGTATACATATTGAAATACCTGTCTGTAATTTAAAGCATCCAGATAGACTGAGTTTTGAGCAAAAACCACAGATTTACAAGGCATGTTGATTCCTAAAGCAAGTGTTCCAGTAGCTGTTACCACCTAGAGAGAGAAAAAAACAACTGTCATAAAACAGCACTTCACAAGAATGTCATATAGTTACTGAAACTCTTTGAACTTCAGCTGAACCATAGTGGGAACATGGGATTCTCTCAAGTGAACCAAGTGATTAGAGATACTAGTCACATTAGTATTCCTGTCATTTCACAAACACATCCAGTACATTCTCAACCAAAGACCATACCAGTCTCTGCTCTACACATAGTATTCTCCCAAATATTTTTTTATTTGTTCAGTTCTATGTTCAAAGTCAAAGAGAAATTTCTGGACTACCACATCCAAAATATCCACCCCCCACTATCCTACATTATTTCTCCTCATAGCATTAATGAGTAATAGTATAATAGTAATAGTATTTGTTTATTTGCCCTATACCAGACTCCAAGTCCTAGTCACCATTATGTCCCCATACCGAGAAGAGTATATGACAGGTAGTAGCAATGGTTCAGTAACTATTTCTTAATAAGGACTCAAATAGGAATTTTTTTACAGGCAAGGTAATAATAATAATAATAATAATAATACTTTCACAAACCCACTTCTGGGCAATTGCCTACTTCATCCACTATAATTTATTTGTGAATGTTATTTCTTTGGAATTAACATATTTTATAATAATACCAAAACGAAGTTTCATTTTTCCCTCTAATGTCAACCTTGAAGACTGACTAATAAAGGGTAGGGTAAATTTTAAAGTTTCTTAAATGATCAAGTTTTGCTCATTTTTTCATATACTGTTGGGTATTTTTTTATGATTGAGAGACAGAGTATGAGCATGGGAAAGGCGACGGGGTGGGGTGGGGCAGGAGACACGGAATCTGCAGTAGGCTCCAGGCTCTGAGCTGTCAGCACTGAGCCCGAAGTGGGGCTCAAACTAACAAATGCAAGATCATGACCTGAGCCAAAGTCTGACGCCCATTCAACTGATCCACCCAGGCGCTCCTAATGTTGGGTTTTTTAACGGCCTTCTTTTTCTCTTTACACTGATTGCCATATATGCTATGGTTTATTTTTAATATTTAAGCATATGGAATAATTTTCTCTAATTCTTCTGTAACTGAATATATCTGTGACAATGACAAACACCATTTATTAACTGTTTTTCTAAAGTTCTTCAATAAAAACAAAAGTGGGAAAAGTAAGAACATTAAATTTCTACTGTAACTAGAATAAATACCTTTTAAAAAATGGGTTCTCTGTAACAAAGCTATTCACTATTTCCATAGTGCCTTTTCTAGAGTGATCCAATGATATAGTTTTGTTTTTATCCAGATTAAAAAATTACCCTTTAATTTTTCTCAACATTTAGTTCAAGATTAAAAGATACTCCTTAGAGTAGTACTCTCTCACTCTCTCCTCTCAAACCTTCTTCTCTTGCTTTCTCTGTCTCCCTTTCTCTCACTCTCTGTGTCTCTGTGACTCTGGGTCTCTGTCTTTCTCACACACACACACAAATGTAATATACATGATACAAAAAATTTAATATGGATAATTTTTAAAATTCAGGGGCTATTTTTAAATATTATCTAAGATATAAACCAAGTAATTATATAAATCCTCCTTGTGGATTTATCCAGACTATCCCCATGCATCTTCATGCAACATGCTAAATAAAACATAATAAGGTTTTACTATGTTTTCAAGCTATTTACAGGAATCTTCCTCTTGTCCATTATTAGTGATAGTACAGAGAGCATTTAAGAGTGACTCATTTAGGAATGATTCATTGCCAAATTATACAATGGGGCACTGAGGAAGCAATACATTCCTGGTCTTCTTTTGGCTACTAAATTGAGAAAAGATTTGGACAAATTCCTATCATAAGTATCCCCCAAGCCCATGAAAGAATGTCTGTAGACAAAATTATATGAACAGCTGACAAAATTCCCTAGATATTAGAAATGAAAAAGCAAGGAGTTGTTCCAAGGTCATAATAGGTATTCTTCGTTAGAGAAATATTTAGAAAAGTATCTGTTTAGGGAATATTTTAATCTCTTGAAAAAGAGAAAAGTTAATGATAAACTGCAAACCCCCTCCCTCAGTTAAATGAGATGGAAGAATATGCAGTAACATTATGGGCTACTTAAAAAAAGACATAATTAGATGAGAAAAAAGTGGTCATTTTCCACTTTTCATGGACATTCTTTCATATAGATATAGCTTCATTTTTCAGAAAAAAAACATTTACCTACCCTAATAAATCCTTTCCTAAAAAGAATCTCTACTAACTGTTTTTCTTTGAAGCTTAAAGAGCTGTGATGATATCCAATACCCCTTCTTGCCAAATCCTTCAGGTCTGCACCTTTTCTTGTGAATTTTACTCGATCGAACACCATCTGCAAAGTCTGAAAGAAGCAAGAGCATTAGGGATTTGATCATTTCTTATCTAAGTTTAATTTAAATAAAAATAAATATTTAAATGAAACTAACAGTCATACTATGCAATCATTTGACCAAACGAAGCAACGGCTTAAAATGGACTCTACGCAAGTAAAAAGAACACTTTACAGCAGCAGCAGTAACTATAGGAAATATTCCGAAATTGTTGAACAGACTGTCTCTCACTGTCTCACCCCACTACAGGGGTGAAAAGTCCCAACAACACAGTGATAAAACACTGTGTGAGGTGTGAGTGCATGATCTGAGGTTGGTTGGTTCTCCAAGGGAGCCTTGCAAGCTCTCCCCAGGGAGAAAGAGAAACTTCTCCAGGAAGGTAGGGCAGGTTTCACACTCTCACTGTAAATCTATCACAAATGGCCTTAAAAATAACCATTCCCTAAGCAGGAAATCCACTTGTGTAGAGTTAAATGTACAAAGATAAACACTACTTATGAGAGGGAGAAAAAAGAAAAAAGAAACAAAAAACAAAAACAAAAACAAACCCAAGGGTCCAAAACCCCAGACACTTCAATTGTATAGTCATCCATGCAATGGAATATTAAGGAGAAATTCAAATGATTATGTAAATTCATGGTTATTAAAAAGGAAGAAACTATGAAGTTTACCAAAAAAAAATGGATATAATCGAACTCTGTGTGGGGACACCTGGGTGGCTCAGTTGGTTAAACATCTAACTTTTGGTTTTGGCTCAGGTCATAATCTCATGGTCTCATGGGTTCAAGTTCCATGTTGGGCTCTGCACTGACAGTGCAGGGCCCGCTTGGGATTCTCTGTCTCCCCCTCTCTCTGCCCCTCCCCACTCACCTTGTCTCTGTCTCTCTCAAAATAAATAAATCAACAACAACAACAAAAAGAACTGTGTGTGTGTGTGTGTGTGTGTGTGTGTGTGCGCATGTGTGCATGTGCACATGTGTATAGTCACAAATGAAAGGTTCATCTGCAAGGTATGTGATTACTTCTGACTGATGACATTGCTTTTATTGTTATACCAATTTGTATTTTCAGATTCATTTACCTTAAGCATGAATTATTTGCATTAAAAAAGTTTTAAGGAAAAAATGATATACCACTTTTAGATATATCAATGTGTATGTTTTAACTAGAATACAGAAAGCTTCTGATTTTGACAAAGTCTGTGTACATTATTTAAAGAGTATTGAACCATATGTACCCAAATATTCAAATGAAGCATGTGGGATTGAAGTCTAGAATTCGGGCTGTGAATAAGCCTTTCTGTGAAAGATAAAATAATAATAGGCAGATATTCTCAGAGGTTAATTGTTAACAAACAAGAGACAATCTATAAATCCTGATCTTATCCTTTTTAGACATTCTCTGCAGAGTCCTCAAGAGTTATGTGTAACTGGAAGGTTACACACAGAGATTTCTATCTAGTAGAGATTGCACTTAGTTTATTACATTCAACACTGTCTATAACTGAGAAATAGCAGCTGATGAGTGAAATCATTTCCTGGAGGAGTCTTTCATTCTAAGAGCTGACCTCTTCGTCTATTGCTTTTTGATTAGCATAGGTACAGTCCTGAGGGATTTCCATGTTCTTCTCTAAAGTTCTGAGTAGATTATTATGTTCAGCTTCATTTATTAGCCTTTGATCCATTTTTCTGGGATTTTTCTGGCTTTTCTCTTCTCTGTGCATAAAAATAAATTTGAAGCAATGAATAGTCAGAGTTGCATACCATAGTGAGCCCAAGACTTCCCAGACCCCCTCATCACCCAGACATTCACTCCTATATACATCTGTACTATTGTGACTCAAACTTCCTCCTCTAAGGCACTTTCTCATTAGCCTCTGGGCCTTGCAATCCCTTAGCAAAAAATTTCTCTGTGTATCCATATTTTCCCTGAATGTTCCCTTACCTTCTGTTCTCCCCAGATGACCTTGATTCTCCTTGCTAAACTGGTGATTATTTTCTCTTTCTCACCTTTCATTACACTAGGCTTGGAGGTAACACAGGTATCCCCTTTGCTCCACATTGCCAATTTCAGGCCATTCTCCTTCCTTTCTTGTGGTAGAGGCTATAAGCACTCTGAGTTTGGTTGCTAAGGAAGGGCTTTCAGTTACACGGTTCCCTGGAGAATTGTTCTCAACTGACAAGAGCTTCCTGGAAATGTCTATGAGGTTACAACCTCTCCTTGGAGTGAGAAAGTTGCCCATAGCCAGTAATTATATTTCCCCGAAGTACAAAAATCAGACACCTTGACCCAAATCAGGCCAACTTTGTGTTGCTCTCAGATCTCCCTGTTGGACCAGTTTCAGGCAATGTTGCAGTAAAACCCATATCTATGCATGTTTTCTTCACTTTCCCTTTTTCTGCTCCCTTCACTTTCTTACAGGTCCTCACGAGCTCAACCTTTCAATAAATCACTTACACAGATATCCTCATTTCAGAGTGCATCACTAGGGAATCTTGCCTAAGACATGGCTGCCACAGACTGTATTATCCATTACCTCTCAAAGTAACAGCCTTTTACAGATACCCAGGTCACTTATCTTTTCTTCTGTTGTTTTCAGTTTTCCTCTGAATTGCGACTATAAGACAACTCCAGATATGAGAAGGTGAGCTCATGTGTATCCCATCACTAAGAGTTCTCACTTCCAACTAACATGACCCTTAACTCAAGGATAAAACTATAGAAAGCACTGGCCCTAATGTTTGCAGAGCATGAGACAGAGTACTAACAGAGGCCCACATATTGTGATTTAACTACTTATAAGTTTTAAATCAAGGTAACTAGCTATCAAATAAAATATATTCTCTCCTCCTACCTTAACAAATATCCATAACAATGTGGAATTTAAAAGGGAGAGAATGAGCTTCAGGTGGCCAAGCCTCCTAAGATCCACTGACTCCTAATATTATTGGAATAGATGCAAATAGAGGAGGACCAGAGTAGTACTCTCCAAAACACAAGGCCCAAGGCAGGGCCCCTTCTCACTCTCCACATAATGATAGTACTGAACAAAGTTTTAAAACATTCTCTATATTTTCATAGTGTGAATTGTTGGTCACTAATCCAATTTGAAATGATGGCTCTGAGTGCCCTGAAGAAAAGTTGTCTACTACTACTAATTATAATAGGAAAAAGACAAGTGAAAATAACTGTAATATACTATTATAATAATTGATATACTAAATATTAAAAGTGTAGTAAGAACACAGAAAATAGAGTACTGAATTCAACTAGGGAGTTAGGGTAAGATTCAGAGAAGAGATAGCAAAATTATGAGTGTAAGCTCTGGGGGCAATCAGAAAGGAGTACACTTAGGTAGACAAGTCAGATCATGGAAAAACACAGAGGTAGAAGAACAGGTCATGGAAGGAGAACCAAAAATACAGAATATTGTTGGAGGTGAGTGGTAGGAAGTAAAACTGGAAAAGTTAGGGCAAAACCTAAAACCTGTTGGCATACCAACAACAGCCAAAAAATTTAACTTTATCACCTAAGCAAGGAAGAAAGAATATTGAACATGGAATAATTTAATCAATTTGAGGGTTAACAAGAGCCATTGTTAGCTATACTGGAGAGGAGTGAACTCTAAGGTTCTGGGGTCTAAAAAGAAGACTGCAATCATTCAAGGAAGACATAATAAGCATCTAAACCAGGCAGCAACTAAAATGAAGAGAATAATAGGGAGAGAATCTTGGACCTAGAGTTGTCAAGATAATATATGAAAACAAGAAAGAGTAGTCAAAAATAAATTTCTACCAGGGCAACTGGGTGGCTCAGTCAGTTAAGCACCCAACTTCAGCCCAAGGTCATGATCTCACAATCTGTGAGTTTGAGCCTCACGTCAAGCTCTGTGCTGACAGCTCAGAGCCTGGAGCCTGCTTCAGACTCTGTGTCTCCTTCTCTCTCTCTGTCCCTTCCCCCCTCACGCTCTGTCTCTCTCTGTCTCTGAAAAATGAATAAACCTTAATAAATTAAAAAAAAAGGTCTACCAAGCACAAAATTGGCATTTCAATCCATTCTAAAATTCATTCTATGTTCACCTATGTGACTGTGATGGTAAATCAGTGACACCTCCATGTTGTGAACCAAGACAACGTGTGTTAATTTTGTCCTAAGAACTGAGAGTTGGAGTCGCATATGCTTAGTCTGAGAGATGATTATATCAGGCACATAAACTACCTATATTCATAGGCTGTGGTCCCACCTCTCTGAAGTCCTAAATGAGACTCATCTATGCAACTGAGGAATATGTATATAAATATCATGGTCACTTATCTTCGTCCGATTTACAATTATGCCCAAGCAATAATTAGAACTTCTTTGTCGCACATTCAAATTATGTTTCTGACTGGACTTGTGAAGTATTTTAATCTTTTAACCACTAATTTTTTAGTTAAATACTTACATTGCCTTTTGTTTCTCGATGGATTTTGTAACTTTTCGAAGTTTGTTAGTCAAGTCATGGAATTCTTTATCAGCTTTGGGAGGCCTTTTTTCCTCTTGCTTTAGCTCCAGGAAAGTTCTCACACTTAAAGCCCTCCCTTCTACATCTCCTAAGCGGAATCTACAAACAAATGAAAAGACTCCTTGCCTTGAAAACAGTATCATATCAAGATTCAAATCATATTTCCATCTACCATGAATTCCACTAGTCTTTAGATCTGCCTTTTAGCAGAATCAAAGGCCCTTAGCATTATGTAAATATATATAAATTCAGATTTCACAAATCTTTTGTGAATTTTAGAGACTCCTTTATTTTTCTTTGTTTTTTCTTCCAGTTTTATTGAAATATAATTGACATGTAACATCGTATAAGTTTAAGATGTTCAACATGATGATTTGATACAAATGGATATCACAAAGTAATTACCACAATAAGGTTAGTTAATACATCCATCATTTCACATAGTTATCTTTTGTGTGTTAGAGTGGTGAGAAGATTTAAGATCTACTCTTTTAGCCACTCTAAAGTATACAATACAGTATTGTTAGCTATAGTCACCATGGTGTACATTAGATCCCCAGAACTTAATCATATTATAACAGTTTGTACCCTATGACCAACATCTCTTCATTTCTCTCACCTCCGTGTTCTCCTGAGTCCCCAGAAACCACTAATCTACTCTCTGTTTGTATGTGTTCAGTTTTTTTAGATTCTATATATACAGTGAGATCATACAGTAAAAATTTGCTCTTAGGCAGGAATGGAGACAATCTTGGGCTCTCACTCTAACCTTCTGGATCATGGCTACTTTTTCCAGAAACCAGATAAATCTCAGATGTTGCTGGCCTTTCCAATCCAGAGTGGGTGGGCTCTCACTCTAACCTTCTGGATCATGGCTACTTTTTCCAGAAACCAGATAAATCTCAGATGTTGCTGGCCTTTCCAATCCAGAGTGGGTGGGCTCTCACTCTAACCTTCTGGATCATGGCTACTTTTTCCAGAAACCAGATAAATCTCAGATGTTGCTGGCCTTTCCAATCCAGAGATGTTTCCAGGGTCTGGGCTTTATACCTTTTGAAATGTAAATACCCAGGGACCCTGAGTCTGGAAGCTAGGACTTTTGATAAGAAGACTGAAACATCCATGGAAGTTTTAATCAACTCACAATAAATTATTGGCAAAATGCTGTGGCTGGGAGTAACCAATAGCCTTCATTACTATACTAACCACAGCTTCTTATAGCAAATCATAAGTTGGGACTACACAATAAAGCTTTCTAGATATAAATTGTGAGGCAAAGAGCTTTTCTAAAGTCTTTAAAGAGAGGAAATCTTGTTAGCTACTGAAAAGCAAATAAATTGGCATACTGGTGAAGTACGGATTTAAAAAATGGCAGTCTATGCCACAAGGCAGGAAATTTTCAGACACTACTCTAAGTGTCTCAAATATATTAACCCATTTTGTACTCACAATCATCCTATGAGGAAAGCACTCTCATTATCCCTATTTCACAGATGAGAAAATGGATACATAAGTGATCTGCCAAGATTCCACAGCTTGCGTGTGGCAGAGTCTGGCCTCCAAGTCCATGTTCTTAACTATGCAATCATGTTGCTTCTCTTTCATATTAATGCAACTTACTTGATCTAGGTGTACATCTGTATGAAATGGCATCTTTTTCATCACAGTACTTCATTGTGAAAAATCTAAATCACTTGGAAATAATTTTTCCTCTTAAATCTCTCTGATAACCTATTTGGAATGAATGTGCTCAAGACTGGACATCAGCTAATAATACTGTATAGTGCTGCACTTAGGACTTTCATAATTTATTTTTATTTAATTCTCACCCCAACTCTCTGCATCCCTATTTTTATCACTTTCTTTTGCAAATGAGGATACTAAGGCTCAAAGTCATTAAGTAGCTATTTAGAAGTGCCATACTAATTGAGAGCAGAGGTAGGATCCAGACCTGAGCCTGACTACTAAATGCATGTTTTAAGCACACTGATATTGTCATTAACATTGAACACGCTTCAGACATCTTTTTTCTAGAAACTAGACTAGAGAGGTTGACAGGTACAACTATTATTTGAAAAGCTCTTAGATGCATAGACTGAGCCCTAAAGTATCCTGATTTGTTGATATGGATCTACTAAGGAGTAAAATCAAACTGTATAAGAGCAAGAATTTTCATAGTAGGTTTTGTAAAGAGCCCAAAATTCCACAAATATGCCAAGATTCAATTCCTCAAGCACAATTAAAACTATGATGTTTTTGTGAAATATTTTCCTTTTTTTAAGCCTTGATGGATTTTAATGAATCAAAATAAAATGTAAATGTTTAACAAAAGATAGCATAGACAAAGTTAATGGGCAGGTGATAGACTCAGAGGAGATAATTGCCAAATTAGTAACTGACAAAGAATTAATGAGGATTCCTGAAAAACAGAAAAAGAAAGCTGCAAAACCCAAAGGAAAAATTATTCTAATAGCACATGAGCAAAAACTTGAAAGACTACATACTTGAAGAAAACGCTCAAAGTCAATGCTGATCAGAGTAATGCAAATTACAACAGTAGCAAGACATGCTTTCACATAATCAGAATGGCAACAATTAGAAAAGCCAATCCCACAAACTTGTGATGATAGGTCACAATGGGACCCTCATAAACTACTGACAGGACATAAGCTAAGAAACCACAGTAGAAAAAAGTCATGTTACATTTAACCATTTAGTTTGTCCATACTACAAAATATAATGATTGTGCTCCTAGGCATAGGCTCCAAAGAAGCTTTTACAGGTACACAAAACGCTATGGTTTCTATTGTACACTGCTCTTTATATTTTTTAATTGCAGTACAATTAACATACAATATAATATTAATTTCAGGTATATAACACAATGATTCAATATTTGCATATACTATGAAATGATCGCAATAAGTTTAGTTAATGTCTGTTACCATACATAGTCACAGAATTTGTTTACTTCTGATAAGAACTTTTAAGAACTAATCTCTTAGCAACCTTCAAATATGCAATACAGTATTATTAACTATAGTAGCTATGCTGTACATTACATCTCCATAGCTTATTATATATCTGGAAGTTTCTTACTCTTGACTCCCTTCACATATTAGGTGAAAATATTTACTTTTTTTAAGTACGTATGTGTACATAACAATAAACACAGTATTTTTGGATATCTATTTCACAGTTAGGCTTCCAGAAATATTCCAGATGCACAGAACTGTGTTTGTTTCTAACTGAAATCTGTAGCCACACTCTAAAGTAAAGTAAATGAGCTCTGTAACTTCTTGGTAATTTGAAAATTTTTTTTTCTTGTCCCAATAATAAAGGTAAAAGGAACAAGTATACTATAATCTCCAAAAGTTACAAACACAACCATACATTTAATTATCATTATTATTTTAAATATATATCACCAATAATGATTAACTACTATATGTCTATGTGTAAACAAGTTTAATTAAACTTTGCCACTTAAGCAAGATTATGTTGCCTTATTTACTATATATTTATTTATTTATTCATTTATTCACTTACATCTGTGGCCTCTTTAAAGCTTCCATGGCTTAAAGAAGTCTGAAATTGTCTAAAACAAATAAAGCATTTTATTCTGATCCCAAACTATGTGATTAAAGTCCATCTAGGATACAGAATGTTATCCAATTAATGAATATATTTTGGTATAACTTATACTTCAGCAAAACTGGAAGAGTACATTCAATTTAAGCTATTTCATGCTACAGCATGAAAATTTAGCAAGTTGGTAGTGTCTCGAAGTTACAGTTCTCATAACTATAAATTAAAAACAATAAAATACCCCATGAATAAAGATGTTAACATACAGTAAGGCTACTTTAATTGTATGTGGGATATTTGTGTGTATAAACATTTGATATTTTGCAAAGAACCTCATTATTTACTGGAAACTTATAAGACCTACATAAAAATATAATAGTTTATAGTTAAAAGATAAGAAAAAAATGGAGTAGAAAATTATTTAAAGATGGCAATTTGCAATGACACAAGTAAAAAATAAATTTCAAGAACTGAATTAGAAAGATGCTAAATATGCATTTGATAACAAATGAGCACCAAAACCAGTAATGAATAGCTTATTAAAACAGTGAATTTTATAACTTTCCTCAACTTAAAAGACTAATCCTGATAAATTATAAACAAAAGCAAATTAAATCAGATGACTTACAAAAAAAATAATGCCGGTAACTTTCCCATTTTCCTTAGTTTTTCAACGAGCCGTGGAAACATTCTTACCATGTTTCCTGAACTAAAAACTGAATCAGGACTAAGTTTCCTCAGAACCATTTTGGCCTGTAGCAATGAATAACAAATTTTATTAGTTTTAAATGCTGCATAATAAAAAAAGGAATTACTACTTTCAGCTAAAATATTTTCATAGTTGTCTAATCTACATTTCTGTGCTTATTTAATATTAAATATAATAACAAAATAATTATAAAATAAAAATTTATAAATTTTAAAATTTATAAATTTTATAAGGTTTTAGAATGCACTAAAAAAACAACACCAACAAGAAGAAGAATATATAGAGAGAGATATGGATATATCGATATATACATGCACACATATATGCAATTTAACATACAGTTAAGTAAGTTGACACAAACCAGTCAGAAAGAGGTTGTTGAGTAAATGATACTAGTCCCACCATGACTGAAGGTAGGGTAAACCAGTTCCTCTCCATGTCATGTATAAAAATCACTTTCAAATACATTTTGAATGTTTTTGGGTTTTTTTTAATTTTTTTTTAATGTTTTATTTATTTCTAGGAGAGAGAGAGAGACAGCGTGAGCAGGGGAGGGTCAGTGAGAGGGGAGAGAGAGGACTCACAGACTGAAACAGGCTCCAGGCTCTGAGCTGGCAGTCAGCACAGAGCCCGATGCGGGGCTCGAACCCACGAACCGCGAGATCACGACCTAAGCGAAAGTCGGACGCTTAACCGACTAAGCCACCCAGGCGCCCCTATTTTGAATGTTTTTAAGTGACAAAATAAATGGAAGGAAATGGAAGTTAATTATGTTTCTGAATGGGAGATGTTCTAAGTCAAAATGTAATGTAAAAAACTCACATGGGAAAAGTCTAATATATGTCACTCCCCAGAATCAGAAACCACAATGTGTAACAATAAAACCAACTTCAAAATATGAAGACCATCTTCAACTTACTTAATATAAATATGCAAAACTTATATGATCCCAAGTTAAAGTTTTAGTATAAAAATAGTTTCTACAAGTTGAAATAAAAATCATAAAAGAATAAAATTACAATTGGGATGCCTGGGTGGTTCAGTCAGGTAAGCATCCATTCTTGATTTTTGGCTCAGGTCATAATCTCACTGTTGGTGAGATCAAGCCACATGTCGGGCTCTGTTTTGACAGCATGGAGACTGCTTGGTATTCTCCCCCTGTCTTTCTCCTCCTCCCCCACTCTCTCACTCTCTCAAAATAAATAAACAAACTTAAAAAAAATCCCAAGACAGGAAAAGACAAAGGAGTAAAAGACATCTTCTCATCTACATGTGATTTCAATTTCTCTCCTGTCAAGACATGAAGAACACTGACTGTGGATAGTTGACACCTCTGTTCTTACCTATTATAACACCAAACAGAAATTCCTGGCCTTCTGGTACGTGTTTTAGAAAGCACAAAGTATTAAACAAAGACCAATTTCCTTTTCCTATTTCTATTCTATCTCAGAGTCACTAGACTTCCAGTTCAACTTAAAATCCTAAAATGGAAATTGAAGACTAAAACAATAGTAGTAGTAGTAGTAGTAGTAGTAGTAGTAGTAGTAGTAGTAATTACAACATAGCAACTCAAGAAAACAAGGAATATACTGTTTTGCCAAAAAACATGTGATAATTACCTCCTCAGCATGGCCATTTTTAATCCAGCTGGTGAATTCTGCCTTTAAGCTCTCTTCATATTTTCTAGCGTCCAACTTTTTAATGACTATTTTATTCTTAAAATGAATGGATTTCTCTGGATCCAACTCCTTGGAAAGAAATGCCACAAAATTAAATAAAATCATGCAAGAAAATCCAAAGATGTTTCTCAGTTATGCATTTTACTAACAACACTACAAGCTTCTTGAGAGTACAGACTATTCAATGTCTTTTTATTCCCCCAAAGTTTCCAGTACATAAACCTAACAGAACGGATAAACTCTTCAAAAGAACAAATGCAGAGCAAAACCAGGTTGAAGATAAAAACAGACAGCAACTAGGGTATAAAGACAGAAGGGAGCACAATGAGAGAAGATAAAGGAATATGAATCCAAGATGTAAAAGGAAACTATGGTATTGTAGCATCCCAGAAATTGAAAGAAGAAATATTTTCAGGAATTCAGTGGCACTGTACCTCCATTAAAGTAACACACAAAATATTAGGAAGAAGAATGTCTGAGAAGGGGCAATTTTATTTTGGAGAATGTATGGATGATTTTTAAAAATTAGATGCACATGACCAGAAAGGGTGGGACTTTATCTTCCTGAACAGCAATGTTACCATCCACTATAATAAAATTAATGCAGATTAATTATGTAATTATTACTTACCTGGGCCCTGGGCCAGCTTTCCCAGAACTGAAACATGGTATCATAAAGCTGGATGGTTTCTCGAGGGGAGAGGGTAAGGTCAGAAGGGAATCCATACTTTTCAATCTACATTTAAAATAAAATTAAAAATTTTGATATTCTTTTCTTATATTTATTTTATCTTATCTTCTGTCTTTTGCCTTGTGAACCTGTATAAAACCTCTGAGGGGCGCCTGGGTGGCTTAGTCGGTTAAGCGTCCGACTTTCGCTTAGGTCATGATCTCGCGGTTCGTGGGTTCGAGCCCCGCGTCGGGCTCTGTGCTGACTGCCAGCTCAGAGCCTGGAGCCTGTTTCAGTCTGTGACTCCCTCTCTCTCTGACCCTCCCCTGCTCACACTGTCTCTCTCTCTCCTAGAAATAAATAAAAATATTAAAAACAAAACAAAACAAAAAACCTCTGAACATGAAAGACTATAGTTTAGGACTAAAACTTTATTCTGCTTTTGTTTATTTATTTATTTATTTCTGAGAGAGAGAGACAGCGTGAGCAGGAGAGGGTCAGGGAGAGCGGGAGACACAGAATCTGAAACAGGCTCCAGACTCTGAGCTAGCCATGAGCACAGAGCCTGATGTGGGGCTCTAACCCACGAACCTTGTGATCATGACCTGAGCCATTGGACACTTAACCAACTGAGCCACCCAGGCGCCCCAACT
Source organism: Proteles cristata cristata (assembly GCA_017311185.1). Taxonomy (NCBI): domain Eukaryota; kingdom Metazoa; phylum Chordata; class Mammalia; order Carnivora; family Hyaenidae; genus Proteles; species Proteles cristata. The sequence continues at coordinate 199,521 of JAESUZ010005393.1, forward strand.
TTATTCTGTTTTTGAAACAGGAACTACACTGGACTATTGAACAGGGCAAAGCCATAGGACTGAAGACAGGACTGGTGCATGTGCATTCTTAATAGAAACTGGGCACTCTGAAAAAGAGATTTCCCTAGTAACTGACATGATGCATTCAGAAAACCAGTAAGTTATAAAATTCAATCACATCTTCCAATCATAATTTTTGGAAACAACTTGCGTAAGTTTCCTGATACTTCTAGTATGATAAGGAAAGGTAGGATAAAATAGGCAGAGAGGAAACAATTAGGACCTGAAGAACCAGGGTGGGAGAAAACACATATTTTGGAACAATCCCAGGAGCGTCTGACCACTGCAAAACCTCTCAGGCATAAGGTTCCTTTTAAGACTGTAACAGACCCTACTTACTCCCCTTCAGGTTTCCTTCAGGAATTTGACAAAAGACCTAACTAAAAACAAGTAGTAGACCATAAAATGTATAACCTGAAAGGAATGATATGGCCATAGACAACCCCTCCCAATGGAAATGAGCCAATCAAGAATGGACAAGCCAGCACCTAGACTTATCAAGCCAATGAAGGTAGGACCTGAGAAGGAACTAGGTGGAAGGGGGGTGGGGGGGAGGGGCTGACCAGAACCCTATAAAACAAGGACCCTTGCCTATAGTCCATAGGCACTCACTTTCAATTGCCTCCTCTAGAGAGCTTTCCTACTATTCTTCCTTTCTGATCTTATGCTCTAAAAAACTTTTGCCTGCTGCTCATTTTGTGTCCACCTCTTCATTCTTCAAAGCCATGAGACAAGGAACCTGAGGAATTGAAGTAAAAAATCCTGCAATATCAGAACTTGCTAATAGACCCCTGGCATTTACTTTTCAATGGGACAAAATCTGTGCTTCGCAATATGCAATTCTAAGACCCCAAATAAATACTTTTGCTTTATTTTAATTCTTCCTCTTTTTTTTTTCATTCAGCAGCCTCAAAGTCACTGTCATGAACCCAAAGACTTTGAAAACAGCACTAAACTAAAATGTTCAAATGATGGTCAGTGAAACATGCAAACAAAATACAAACCAAGAGTGTGCTTGATTTACCAAAATTGGAGAAAAAAATAAAAACACCAAAAAGTGGGCTTATCGTTTCCCAAACCTTTTCATTGGGTTAATTCTCTATAAACTGCATCCACACTTCAAATCAGAGTACTGGGAAGCTAAAAGATTGGTGGGTTGTTTAGACAAGAAAACAACCTGTACCCTGCGGCTGATATTGATTCATTAGAAATATGATTCTTTGCTTTAGAGTACCTACCTAGGCTAAAAGGGACAAATCTTATTTGCTTAAGTTCTAAGATAAGAACTCAATCAACTTTAATACTAAGCCTTTCAGATCACCTTCAAGACAGTCAGAAAGCTTCCTCCCCAGCTCAGTCCCTTGGTTCTGCTTTAAGCCTTTTAGATAATGCATGGCATTAATTTTTCCACAGGTATTTTAATATAAATAAAAAATTCCTGTTTCCCAAAAAGTTTGCATGATAGTATTTTCAGTCACAATTGCTACAAATCAATTGCCTGTCAAACCAAGATCCCTGAAAGGCCAGTAGGTATTCTTTAAAAGAAAAAGGGGTGTGTCTTTTAACAGGTGCTGTATTCAATAGGCTTCTAGAAGGTTTGCCATTGGAAATGTTAAATCTCAAAGAAGGGACTATATACAGATTTCTCCAAAATCATTTGATAATAGGGCATTTGTTTTAGTAAATAGCTGTTAAGTTATAAAACTAGGTTTAGAAATTCCTGGCTAATAAAGCCATGCCAAACACAACACATTTGGGGGAGGGAGGGGGACTGTTTGGTAGAATGGAAAATACAGTAGAGTTTGAATTAGAAGATTGAGTTTTAATTCTACCTAAAAATGCCAGTTTGGTTCCTCATCCGTAATATAGGAATTAGAATATCTGTACCTCTGCCTTATAGACTGGTAAAATCAAATAAGATATGCATATCAGCATGATTTTTAAATTTGTAAAACTAGTAGATACATAAGTCCTGAGGACCTAATGCACAGTATAGTGATTATGGACAACAAGACTTATTATAAACATGAAACATGCTAAGAGACTAGATCTTAATTACTGCTGTCACAAAAAACAAAATCATAATTATGTGATCTGACAGAGGTGTTAGCTAAGGCTACAAGGACAATCATATTGCAACATATAAATGTGTCAAATCAACATGTTGTACACCATAAGCTTTCACAATGGTACATGTCAAATACCTTTGTTAAAAAATCAATTAGTCTTGAATTAGGCTTGCAAAAAATCTATAGGATGCAAATCATCCTATGTAATTATCATTTATTATCTCTCAGTTGGATCATTAAAAGCTAGCTAGATTGTAAGGACTGCATTATGTCAACTTGGTAACTGAACATGTTATTTTGGAATGTTAGCATTTTGTTCCCTTATTAATACTGCTTGAAAGTGGTAGGACACCTGGGTGGCTCATTTGGTTTAAGCATCAGACTTTTGATTTTGGCTCAGGTCATGATCTCAGAGTTCAGTTTGTGGGATCAAGCCCTGTGTTAGACTCTGTGCTGACAGCACGAAGCCTGCTTGGGATTCTCTCTCCCCCTTTCTCTCTGCCCCTTCCCTGCTCTCTCTCTCAAAATTAATTAATTAATTAATTAATTAATTAATTAATTAAAAAATACTACTTGAAAGTGGTAACTTTTTGTCTACTAAGAAATGTATATATAAAATAAATCCAAAATGTTATCATAATTTTTAAGGTATAAATCTTTTTTCTGTCACTAGGATGTTTATGATTTCCTAAGTCTCTTACTTAGCCTTTTTATAGAAGCCTGGGTTTCTTCATTGCTAAAATGAACAATAATTCTTCCTATGCCATAGATTTATTATAAGAATTAAGTTAGATAATGTATGTAATGGGTCTCATGAAACACGTGGCACATGGTTGATGCCTCAATTGTCAATGATCGATTTATAAGTCTTAACTTTTTTTAACTAGTTTAATAACTCTGTGACTAAAAGCCGAGAATTCAGCTCAATTGTTCTCCACTACATAGTAAAAGAACTGGCAAAACCTGAGCCAGCCTAGATAGAGAAGGAAGAGAAATCCAAGGTCAGGGACTTGCACCATCCTTCCTTTGTAAATACAACAGTATTACACCATGGTGTTATTTCTGCAAACTACATTGTCCCTCACTCTGCAGGAGATGGGAGGCATTGACGTGTACTGAGCAGAAAGAGGCAACAGTTCTTTCAAGGACTTCCTGGGGCTGACAGCTCTCCAGGAGTGAGCAGCTATTCCTGTGTGGCATAGTAATTGGTGGCAAAGGCCAAGCTCTGCTTTTTGCCAGAAATAAGCCTCATATGGATGGAAGGGCAATCCTTCACCTCAGTTGGATTAAGGCCAGTTTACTCATCCTGTTCCACCCCTTCCCTTCTGAAACTATTTCTATGATGGAGCTGTAGGGGTGACAATTGAGGTGGATGGCTCTCCTCTTTATGCTGCCACAATTGATTATGCTTTTTCTAGCCACTCGGTTCTTTAATATTAATCTGAAGTATGCTACACAAGATCAGGAATAATTTACTCATTTTGGAAAAAATCTACTGTTTTTTATTGATGCTACTTTAGGAAATATACTATAAAACATATGCTACGCACACAGCTGTCAAAATACATGTAATAATGCTCAGGCCTTTGAGTATATCCTCCGTTTCTGCTACAAAAGTGTAGAAGTCTTAAGAAGACTGATGCAACAGCATGACCTTTGCAGAAGTCACACAGGGTCAGAGCACACTGTAGAAGTTCTGTTGCTTTCCAGTTACTCCATTAATAGCTACTAAGAATAGAGGAAAGGCACTTGGACCAAAATGTTATTCTTGCAGGTACTCCAAATCACTGTGCTCTTGCTAGTTAAAGATAACCTACCTTGAATCATCCTACACAAAATAACTATTTTTTTAAATACTATGCTGTTATAAAAATCCCAAGTGATGATAGGGAAAGAAAAAAGGAGACAGAAAGAAAGAGAAAAGGAAAGAGAGGGAAGCAGAGACAGGAAAAAGAAATCTATTATTGATGTGTGGGTTATCATCTATATTTTAAGTTTGGGGTGTGATTTAAGTCACAGGAATTTTGTCCATGGTTTAGTTTTATTTAGGTTTTAGACTGGGTCATTGCCACACTAAAGAGAAATGTCTGTAATAAAATCTCATTAGAAAATTATCAGGATTAGGATTCATTCGGTTGCTTTTAGAAGCCATTGCTTCATAGCCCAAAAGCTATACAGTGATTCTCATGCATTCACTCATTCAGGGATTTATTCAACAGATTATTCAGAATACTGTGATGGCAGGGCAGGCTCTGTACTCTATCTTGATTGCAACCTGCCCCCAACACTTACTCATGGTGCCACAATGAGTTAGCTGAATTCTCTTTGACTCACCTTCCTCATTTGTAAATGGGAATATTAACAAGACATCCATCATAAAACTATTGTGATATTTCCAAGACACAAAACATGGAAAATTCTTAGAACACAAAGTAAATGCTCAATTTAAGTTGGTTGTCTTTATTTACCATACATTTATTAAGCACCTTTTATATATACAGTGTGTTAGGAACTCATAAGGACACAAAATTTGTCTTCAGGGAGTAATTCCAGTAAGAGAAAGGAGACATGTATAGAAGTAAGACTTTAGCAGCAAGTATAGACCTTAGCAGAAGCTGATCATGACTGGTGTCATACAAGAAATACAGACAAGGTGCTATGGAGAGAAGAAGATTACATACAGCTAAGGAGGTCACAGAAGGACTCTGAAGATGTTTCACATTAGAAAAGTCCTAAAAGATGAACAGGATCTGGACAACTGGCATTTGGCATCTAGGGTGAAATACGACAGGAACAATATAAATCATGATGGCCTCCAGGTAAGATACATCAGATTTTGGGGTGAGGTCAGAGAAGACCTAAAAAGCCAAGCTAAGGAGCTGTGCATTCAGTAACTTCCAAAGGAAAGTCATTAAAGCTTGGCAAGATCATAATTATATTTTAGAAGGCTTAAATGACAACTACCTGCCAGATTTTGGAAGGAAGACAAACTACTGACTAATTATCACTTAGAGAGGCAATGAGAGCTTGAATGGGCCATTCCTAAGAAAAGAATGAGAAAGAGAATTATGCAAAGAAAATTAAGAAACCCTCCTCCACAGACACCCCAACACCCCAAATGATGTCCTAAGACCTCTCCTTTATTCATTCACTACCAAAATATCATGTTGTGATTGGTATGTTAGCAAAACATCGTTTCCTTATTTAGCCTAACTCACAGTAATCAGATTCTCACATGTACTAGGAGCTGTCCGCATACACTTGTGCACTAAGAGTCAGTGTCACAAAGGTGGACGGAGAGACATGAGTGTTGAGAAGAAGGAAAATGGACGAAGATAATGTCTAAGAATACATAAAATTAACCAAAAAACTTCAGGTTAAAATTCTTAGTCATTTTAAAGCTTTATGAATCCAGACACTACTGAGGGTTCATTGAAGGCTACAAAGTTATTTTTGTTACTTTTAAAAAAACTAAGTTTAGAAATATTATTCAACCCTGAGAAAGGAGGGTTTCAAACCCTGCTGTCTGAAAGAACATGAATGTACCCTGATCACATTATGCTAAGTTATACATAGATAAGTCAGAAAGACAAGTAACTTCATGGTATCACTTATATGTGGTATCTGTAAAAGCCAAACTCGTAAAAAAGCACAGTAAAATGATGGTTATTGGGGGATGTAAGGTAAGGTAGGTATTAAGATCAGTGTTGTTTAGTAGTACAAATGCAATGAGTTAATAAGACATAGAAATTTAATGTGCAATATAATAAATATGGACAACAGTATTGTACTATAATTATGTAATCTGATAGAGGTGCTAAATATAATTATAACAATTATTTTACAATACATAAATACATCAAAATAACATGTTATATACCTTAAATTTATGCTATATGTCAAATATATTCAATAAACAAAAGAAAAAAGAAAACTAAGGTAAAATCTCTGTTATAAAGTATGTATTCTATAATTCAGACAAGAATCAAGTAGGCAGTTGTTCAATTATAATATATATACAAGTAATTTATATTACTCAGAACAGATATGGCTAACGTATTACTTACATGATCTGTTGTTAGTGCAGCACATGGGTGAAAATGATCAAAATAAATGTCGTCATCTTTTATTGTACATACATGCTTCTCTAAATCATTGTATCTCTCTCCATAGAGCACTAACAGTGAAGAGCAAGAATTTCCAGATCAATGGACCCATAAGGACTGGAATGATTTTAAAGTAAAAGAAAAATACCAAACATACCAAGTCTAACTTTATATGATTCCTTTATTGGAAAGTGATCTTTATGAAAACTGGCACAATAGGCAGCATTTCTATTTTTTCCCATTGTATTGTCTTCTTGTTTCCAGTAGTGTTTCACTGATTGTAGCCACCTTAAAAAAATTTTTACACATCATGTAGGCAGTAATATACTACTACTTCTTGTGACATTAAATATTTTAAATAAAGAAAATTTCATATGATGGGGCGCCTGGCAGTCTCAGTAGGTTAAGCATCCAACTTCAGCTCAGGTCATGATCTTGCAGTTTGCAAGTTCAACCCCAACATTGGGCTCTGTGCTGACAGCTCAGAGCCTGGTTCCTGCTTTGGATTCTGTGTCTCCCTCTCTGTCCCTCCCATCCTCATGCTCTTTCTCTCTTTGTTTCTCAACAATAAACATTTAAAAAAAAATAAAATTTCATATGCCTTAAGAATTTTACTTAAAGGAATAAGCCCTGGAGGTATATTATCTGAGCATGAACCTCAGCCTCCTTACTGCTGTCTGTGGCTCTTGGTTCAATCACTGACACTCCCTGTGCCTCATTTTCCACATTTCCACATTCCACAAAAATATATAATATTTGTGGAAATAATAATAGTAGTATTAGAAATACTATTTAATAGTGGTAATCACAAGTAGTAAATCATAAGGGTTATTGGGTATTTGACATAAATTAATATTTGCAAAGCACTTATAACACTGCCCAACACATAGTAGCCTTTGCTATAATTGTTATTATTCATAGGCAAAAATCTAGCCCAATGACAAAATGGTATGGCCCCTTCAATTATTAAGTCTTTGCTATCTTTCTAAATATCTACAAAGTGGATCAATGTAAGAAATCTCGGGGTCTGGGGCAGAGTGTGTCATGATACTATTTTATTTTTTATGTCTGGCTAAAGGACCAAAAAAAAAAAAAGAACATAAATCTATCACTCATGGTGAACTTTTTCAGAGATATGAAAGAAATCTTCTACTCCCTTGCAGATCTGCCTGGGACAGTCCTCCATTTTCTTTTATTAAGCGTGACCCTTCTCAGCACCTGCCAGGAGGCGCTATAGATGTTCTGTTCCTTAAATAGCTGGAGATAAGTTAAGAAACTCACCAGAATGTTATGAAACTCTTCAGAACCCATATGGAGAGTATAAAGCTTAAAACAGAAAAGCATTTAATCAAATTGGAACATAAGGCCTACTCAGTAAGATGTTCAGGGTTACTTATGGTAGCTGAAAGAGCCAAAAAGGGACATCGGATCATGACAAGGAGATGCTCCCAGATTTCTGCTCCAATTTCTCCACCAAGACAGTGGACCTATGAAAGCAAAAAATTTCTCCTTTGAAAAACGCACTTAAAAATAGCAAATTAAAACAAGATATAAGACCTTGAATCATCATACAGAGTTTCCTTTACCTTTAACTGACCGTGCCAAGTAATAGAAAATTTGGGTAATAGAAAATTTGACACAAATTATCTTTATTTTTTAAAGGTTTATTTATTTATTTTTCAGGGGTGGGGGGAGGGAGCAAGGGGGTAGAGACAAAAGGAGGGAGAAAGGGAGAGGGAGAGAGAGAGAGAGAGAGAGAGAGAGTTCCAAGCACTGATTCCATAGATCAGTGCTGTCCACACAGAGCACAACAGGGAGCTCCATCCCACGAAATGTGAGATCATGAGCAGAGCCAATCAAGAGTACGAAACTTGACCAACTGAGCTACCCAGGTGCTCCGACACAAATATCCTCGCTCCCCATAACCAATCCATCAATAATTCCTCCTTCTCTTACTTTCAAAAATTTCTTTCATATCTATGCACTTCTCTCCATGTCTACCACCAACTGAGTCATCATCACATCTCAGCTGCACTACCACCATATCCTCCAGCTGCTATCTTAGTTTCCCTTAATGCTTCCTACATTCTTCCACATCACAGCCAGTAATGACAGGTCTGAAAGATAAATTCGATGAGGTCATGTCCCTAATTAAATTTCTTCAATATCTTCCTTTACACATGGAACAAAATATTAATTCCTTAACAGGGTGTACATTACACATTGGCATAATTTGGCCCTTCTTTGCCTTTCTAGCTTCATATCAAGCCACTCTGTCCCTTACTGCTCCCTCTTTGCTCAAGACATACTGGACTTTTCTTTGTTGCTTGAACACACCTTTCCTACCCCAGAGCTTTCACATTTACCATCCGCTCAGCTTAACATGTTCTTAATCCTCTTTTCAAGTTAGAGTTCAGCTTAATGTCACTCACTGCATTAGAAAGACTTTTCTGACTGCCTACTCCAGAGCTGGCCTCTTACTGCCTTCCTGCCATTATCAGTCATGACAGCCTATTCTTTCTCTTTACAGTATGTACCAATGTGGGCTGGCACAGCCATTTGTATGCTTACTTGTTTAATTCCCTTTTTTTTTTTCAATTACTCTGTGACCTTACGCTTGGGCATTCCCAGCACCAACAGTGCCTGGCATTGCAGAGACACCCTTTAAATATTTGCTGAATAAATGAATAAATGTCTTTTAATCAAAGAAGGCAAATTGAACTAGATTCAGGAAAGATTCTCAAATGTTGGTCATCTTTAAACAGACACCTGGCAATTAACTAGAAAAAAAAATTGTTCCCGCTGCCCATTTAGTTTTGTCCTTGTCAGATAATATCTCACTCTCCTGAATGCTTTGTAGCAGATATTAATTTTCTCTGACCTTGCCAGAATAGGCATTAGTCTAAACCTTTCAGTTTTACCCTTTTATAAAATTGGGGAAATTAAGGTACCCAATGTCATATCATTTCAGAGTTTTGACATTAGAATACAATTCAAGACCCTGTTTTTAAAATTTCTTTGATGTACAATTTAAGATGCTCAATTGCAAAATGAAAATTGTTGAATTTTTATTTTCAACAGGAATATTCAAGGCCTTCAAAATGCAATATATATACAGAGTAAACAAAAATAAACACAAAAAATCAGCATCAAAAATATAGCCTCTTAGTAGCTCCAAGTTTACAAGAAGAAAAGTTAAATTAAATATAGGCTTATCATGTTTTTGCCCTTTAGATGGAAAATTCTTTGCAGCAAAGAATGTATCCTATTACAATGTTTTAAATCTCTTTGAATAAATAGCCTTAATAATGTTATTATAAAAATGCTGTAAATACTTTCTATTTGCCCCTATACATCTCCATTGTTTTCCATCCTGTTTTCCTTGGCCAAGGAAATTGACCTATAACGATTACTTTAAAAGAACGCCAATATTCTCTGGTTCCACTGGACCTGGCCAATGGAGAGCCTTGGCAAGGGATCAGAAGAAGGGAGGAGAATGAGAACGAGGACTTTGTTCCACTGGATCCCTTCCTTAAATGTTACCTTGAACAATGTCCCTCAATAAGGTAAGTACTCGCAGTGTGGCTAGCTCAATCAGAATCTCATTTTGAGTTTTAGTAATTGCTTCTTTGCCTTGTCCCTTTAAGCACAGGGGTAAGTTATTAGTTCTAGATTACTATATTAACCTTTATGGTTTCCCTCACACACATTTTTGGAAAACGCTCTTCTTGAACTGTGTTTTTACTGTGCCATTTGTTTTCTGTTGGGTCTATGAGTGATAAAATAACTTACATAATTTCCATCATTGTTAGACACCAAAATTCTTTGCTTTAGAGATCAAAGATTGATTTTGAAATTTCTATCCAGGAAAACTTATGCTATGGTGGTTAATTCTGCTCCCCTGAAACAGCCATCATCAATAGCAGGTATCTTTGCCATAGAGAGTTTATCAGCACGTACTAATAAGCCCTATTGAGTCACAACAGGAAAACAGAGCCAAAAGACAGTAAGATTCACTGGGAAAACCACTGAAAAGAAAGTGCTCCCGCCCCCAACCTGAACTCTATCTAGAGGGACAAATGTCTTGAAGCAACAAATATCTTCATCATAGCACTTATGCACACTAGGAAATCAACCTAGAGAAATAATACCAAACCTACCTCATCAAATATAACATATCTGATCCTTTTCACCCATGCTTGGCGATGAGGAGATAATAGTAGAATTTCAAAGCAGGCAGGCACTGTAATAAGTACCTAAAAATAACATTGCATAAACAAACATTTTGAGTACTTACTATGTGCAGACTTTATTTCAAGAATATAGAGTTATAACTCCTGAACGCACCTGCTAATAATTAGGATATAATATTGCTTTTGAGAATGTTTCATTAAAATTGTTATATATTAGGTTGAACCTTATGAAACTGTAATTTTTATGTGTCAAAGTGGAAAAATATCAGTTTAAAGTTTAAAATTCTTATTTATAAGCATTCAGAGTAATACAGAGTTAATTATCACAGGTTTACTTCAAAATTGGACCCTGAGATTGTTGTATTTGAAAAATTTCTATTTAGGATCAACAACTATGGACATGGGGATAAGCAGGATTGGGCTGAGAGAGAAGCTAAACTTCAAAGCAAGCCTGAAGAAAACCTGGCCAACCTGGCTTAAATTTCTGGAGTGAATCCTGGCTGTCAGAACAAGTCCACATCAGGCCGAAATGTCCTGGCATTCATACCCTAGCCTAACTCAGCCACAGGTCACAGGCTGTTGAGGAAGAACTGAAGGAATTGACAGCTAGAATTTGTCTTGACCACTCTCCCCACATTTGGGAAGCAAAACTGTCCTTGAGAGACAATCTGGGTAGCACACTTCATGTCTGCTCTGCAGTTTTCTGTTACCATCTTTTCACTATTTGTTCCATCTTAATTGTTCATTCATGAATTCATTAAGGAGGAAGATTACCCATGATTTATTTAGTATCAGGTATTCCATCAACAACACAACATTTTTGAAATTATGAGTATCCTACTCATCAAGAACAGTAAGAGTATCCTAATTACCAAGACAAAGTAATTCTTGTTAGAAATCAGTGTTTGTGAATTTTTTATAACATTGGATTCTTCAGATCATTTTGAATCCATTTGTAAATCAAGATGATGCAATAAACAATAACTGAAATCAAAATTTAAGTGTCCTTAGAGAAAGATGAGTGCTAGTTCTCACTTTGAAATATAACAATATTAAATTTTCTGTAAAGTCATTTCATCTTTTGTAAATTCAGAAAAATTATTTCCACAAGGCTATCTGCAGATGCTGAATCTCTAGTGTTATAAACATATATTAGTACTCTTATATAATTTAATAACAAATGCATTAAGTAATATATCCTACCTGACAGTTTAGGGCATCATGACGATAATCCCTTGTGAAAACACCACATATAGCTTCACCATTTGGCAGATTTTTGGTAAAACGGTTATGAACAGTTGCTGCCACTTGATTAACAAGGGCCTGATTGACAAAGGAACAGATTCAATAATCACATAATAAAGCACAGCTGAAACCTCGGAGAACAGCAGGAACAGTCTAAAAATATGTATGACTATAAGCACAGAAAGCTTAACAGCCCCTTTCTTATACCCACCTACTCTAAATACACTAACATGTTCTCTCTGACTTGACTAGGCATGTGAACCTCATTGATAAACCTCAACTTAAAGTAAAATGGGAAAAAATGGCTTAATCATAAGGAAAAAACAGGAAATCTTGCTCATATATAGGAAAGAAAATAGCTGAATACCTGCTTGACCAAGGCTTAGAAAGAAGCTGTAGGTTTACTATAGAAAAAAGATCAAGTGAGGGATGGTTAGGTAGACTTGTAGTTCTCATATTTGGGGACTTCCTTCAGATACCTGAAGTTTAAATATAGATGCATGAATACCTTGGATCGGGTAGGTAGCCTGGCTAGTGGAACTGAGTACGTGGAAATCTATGAACATCTATTTCACACTTTATACACACACCCCAAAAAGATCCACGTAGATTAAAACATAAAGTTTAAAACACACACATAAAGACACTAAAAAGTGAACATTTTCATATATTTTCTTACAGCTGAGCACACACATGGAAATACTAAATGAAAACATTGATAGGCCTAACTACACCAAGATATGAACAGATTATTATCATTAATATGACCCAATATAGTAAAAAGCCAAAATAAAAGTATATTTATTATAATACATAAAGAGTAATATACTTAGTATAAAAAACTCTAATAATTCAATAAAAAGAAAATCCCACTTCCTCCTTATGAATCAAAAAATGGGCAAATGCATCCACAAGTAGTTCATGAATAAAGAAATGTCAATGTCCAAAAAATCACAAAAGGATATCCAAAGGACCTGTGATCACAAAAACGCAATTTAAGCATGAGAGAAGTTTTCACCTGCCAGTATGGAAGAAATTTATCAAGCGATAATAGAAATGTTGGAGAAGAAATGAGAATATATGCTACCATATGTGCCAGTGGGAATAAAAATGGATTTAAACTTTTAAGAGAGTGATTTGGCAATAAGTATGGTGTTGACTTACTGAAATTCTACTTTTGGCTAGCTTAATTTTTCTTGATAAATATTATTAATTTCCTGCAATGAGCACTTAATGTTTTAAATAGCCATGAAAAACCAAAAAGCTACAATAAAAAATAAAGTGCCAATTTCAATTAATCATATTGGTCAATCTGGTTCTGAGGCTGACAACAAGTCACTAAACTTTACACATTTTCCTAGAAACTAAAATGGAGTCTGAATTGATTTTTATCTATAGAATTAATTAAAGTTATCTCAACTAAATTTGCCTAAGAGTAATCACATTACAAGCAAAGGATTATGAATGAGGATATGCAAACTTATACTTTCTGTAAATCAAACTTTCTCCTAAACGACAAAGATCATACTTTCTGTTTTTAAGCTCAACATTAAGCACTAATAGACATAAAAGAAAACTGGCAAAACAACCTGGCTTGAGAAAGAGGCCAGTCACAAATGCCCAACAGCAGATTAGATAAAACTCACAAAATGTGGACATTTTAAAGACCCAACATTAGATTCTTAAGAGACTCAACATTGCCCAGCAATCCAAATATAGTATTGAATGACAAAATCCCAAGACCAGACTTTTTACTCAAAATGGTTCTAAGAAAAGTGTTATTTTGCCTCTGAAACTGGAAGGGGAAAATGCAGATCAAAAAACAAAGTGAAAGTTTTGGAAATAGAGAATAAATTAGTGGGTACCAGAGGGTAGGGTTGAAGGGGATAGGTGAAATGAGTGAAGGTGGACAAAAGGTACAAACTTCCAGTTTTAAAATAAATAAGTAGTAGATATGTAATGTACAGCACGGTGACTGTGTTTAACAATACGGTACTGCATATCTGAATGTTACTAAGAGTATATATAGATCTTAAAATTTCTCATCACAAAAATAGTTCGTAACTATATGAGGTGATGGATATTAACTAAACTTACTGCGGCAATCTTTTCACAATATACACACATATCAAATTATGTGTGGTACACTATAAATAACACAATAATGCTGTATGCCAATTATAGATCCAGAAACTGGAAAATGAATAAATAACAAAAAGTGAAATAGGGGCACCTGGGTGGCTCAGTCGGTTAAGACTCCGACTTCCTCTCAGGTCATGATTTCACTGTCCATGAGTTGGCACCTCATGCTGGGCTCTGTGCTGACAGCTCAGAGCCTGGAGCCTGCTTGAGAGTCTGTGTCTCCCTCTCTCTCTGCCTCTTCTCTACTCACACTCCGTCTCTCCTCTCAAAAGTAAATAAAGGTTTAAAAAAATTTTTTAATAAATAAAGTGAAATAGATTTACCACATGACTACATGGATTTTTTTAAAAAAGAGGAGGTTCAGGAATGAAAGAGAAAAATTCAAGTCATTTGAGCACTACCTTTGTTGGTGCAACATACACAACCACCCCTTCATTGCTCTCCTTCAGCACTTTCTCCATGCAGTAATAGGAAGCATAGGTTTTGCCTGAGGACGTTGGGGCAACAATCACTGCTGACTCATTATTATCCACAACATCGAGGAGCTCACGCTGCGGGGTTCAGAACACCATTTGTGTCAGTAATAGGGACATCAAGTTACCAAAGCATGTATATGAATACACTTCCAATATAATTTTCTGAACTTCAAATGGAATGAGTGGGAGTTGTAAACACATGAAGAAACATACAGGAAAACCTGAAGAATTCACGGCATTCTCTCAAAAGAGAGAATTGCTATGCTTTTGAGTACCTGGAGGTGAGTTTATGTGTGAAAAATGGAGAATGAGCCCGAATAAAGCATCTTCTCATTGGGAAGATTTCTTTTTTCTAAGCATTTGTCATTGACTAAGTACAGCTCTTCTCCAAAGGCTTTCAGAAATTAAGTTCTAAGAAGTAACCAGTATGTATTTTTTGTGATGATGAAAAGGTAGCTGAGGAGGAAAAAAAATCAACATTCATAATTTTACTAGTTATCGTTTACTTTTTATATATAAGATTACCAGATCCCTCCTTTGGAGGAAACTTTCATCTCCTCAGTTTATGCTTTTATTCATCAAAATGATGAATAATCAAAGAATCATACATTTGTATTATTTGGCAGAAGATGGAAAAATGTCCCAAACGTTTGCACACCCCTCATCTAGGTCCACTCTGGGCCATACCTCAAAATAAAGTGGGCATCAGAAGAATTGAAATGGGGGGGGGATTAGTGGAAGGCACCTGGCTGCTTTGTGTCCTGCGCTAAAGTAAGTAACTGGTCCTCTCATTACTGAAGACGATGGAGGAATTTAAGATATCACACCATCATCAACATAAGATAAAGTCATATTCTGCATTGGAAGTCTGTTTGATTGAATTTATGAAATTGTACTTTTATAGGTAAGCATGTCCAATTTATCAGCAATCTATGCAGAACCACACCATTTAATTCTAAGTTTTATATCCTCCAATTTTATTTATTTATAAAAAAATGACTACTATACACATGGTGACATGTGTAGCATGTAAATATCTAAACAACTGCTATACTGTTTAAAGTACTAAAATTGTGCACATTTACATATGAAATCCTATTGCCACAAGGAAAATACAGAGATTGCTCTGCAATGATACAACTGGATGACACACACAGAACTTTGAAAATATGTATGTGAATTCATCAAAGTACCTCCAAGGCAATGGTCAATTTATAAAAAATGAATGAAAAGAAAATTTCACTTTCTTTAAATGGAAAAGAATTTACCAATCATATTTTCAATGACAAAATAATTTTAACTGACGACTCAATATTAAGTTTACGCCAAATATAATACGTAAAGTCATAATAATGAAAAGTTTCTGAGATCACATTTAATAATTGAATACAAATAAGCTAAAATTATTGTTTCATTTGATTATTACCTGCCATGTGTCAGGAATAAAATCCTGAACTCTGGGATCTGGATCTTTTCTCTCCTCTCGTATCAAATAATGGCCCATGTATTGTAGTTGAAACCGAACTGGCCCCATGCCAATTGAATATTTATTCCTTTTCATCTCCTTTATGTCGTCTCTTACAACCTATATTGTTTCAAAAGTCCATTTGGAAAGTGATTTTAAACTACAACATTATTTAAATAATTAAACTATTTACTACTGAGCACTTTTTATGAGAAAAGCATTTTACCACATTTTGAATTTTGTTTTTTGTTTTTTTTTAAAAAAAATTCTGAGAGAGAGAGAGAATGAGAGAGAAACAGCATGAGCAGGGGAGGGGCAGAGAGAGAGGGAGATGCTGAATCTGAAGCACCCTCCAGGGGCTCAAACCCACGAACCGAGAGATCATGACCTGAGCCAAAGTCGGACACTTAACCGACTAAGCCACCCAGGCACCCCCACATTTTGAATTTTGTACTATTTACTGAACAAGTTCTTTATCACCTAAATCGTTATCTTAACTGTGACTATATTGATAAACATCAAGATTTTCAAATATTTATTATGGTATTTATAGTTACAATCCGACATATTTAAAGACAATTGAACAATTACTATATAGTTTTTCAACTGTTTGCTGGAATTAAACACAGGATTAGTTTTAAGAGTCTGCAGAAATTATCTGGCAGTTAATCTGGCAGACAAGCATTTGTATCAATTTTCTAATTCTAGATTATTTCAAGTTCAGGGAGCTGAATTACTAGTAAATGGTTTTGAACTTGGAAGAAATATTGTTAGTATTAAAAAAAATCTAGAAGAGGTGACTTAATTTGCAACGCATTTTATGTATACCCAATAATTCTATTAAAATGGAGCTATTCTGAAAATTACCTGGGCTGGATATAAAGAAACTGCCAATTCATCAAATCCTAAGTACTTCAGGCATTTGGCTATGAATTGATGATCTGCCTCCTGCAAAAGCTCTGGGTATTTTTCCATCAAGGAGTAAATCCTTTTCATCATCTGAACAGCTATACTTAAGTCTTTTGTGGTTTCACCTTAGCAAAGAATAAACAACATAAAAAGATCATCAAAAGTAATGTTTGATTATCCAAGATTAGTCATCCAGGCTATCAATCTGACCTAATTAAATTCACTATCCTAGTTAACATTAATAGAAGTTTTGGAATACAGAGGACCAGGAAAAATATAATAAAAGCGCAGCTATACCCACTTCATCATCTCCATGGATAGCTGTGCAAGTAATGGGGACAAAGAAAATTCTTAAGTTCATGATAGAAATAAGATTGTTAAAGTTCAAGGTTGTATAAGAGTTCTAGGGAACAACAAATATTTTCCCCACCTACTATTTTCATGTCTTCCCTGCTATAGTCAAAGAAAAATATTTAGATGACTTTAAATATCTGGTTAAAAACTTTGCAACATTTATTGAGTTCTACTGTTGACCACACATAACTATTTGATGTAATCATTGGAGACTGTCAGTTTGATTGGTCTGTTACAACTGCCAGATACAGACTTTGCTAATTCTTCTTCATTTCTTTATAGTTATAAATATCCTTTGTTTATTCCTCCATACTTCTAATCTTTCCATAATTACCATGTAAGTGCTATCTTTAATTTCACCTTTTTCCCAAGTAAGTGCTATTTTTAATTTCACCTTTTTCCCAATAAACTTATATTTTAGCTATCTAACAAATATCACCAAAGACCTGCTGAATACAACAAAAGACTAAAAAACAAATTCGATATAGAATTCTTACCCTCAGGAGAGTAAGCCACTGAATTGTGATCTTTCTTAGTAGAAATCAGCTGCAAAATCTGATACAGCATCTTGTTTGGGACAACTATATAAGCCAAATCTTATGCTTCTCACTGTGATAGAATCCACAGTGAAAGGCTGACTATGTTAAAGCAGATTGAAGTTAGCAGAGCAAGAGTAGAAGGAAAAAAGGAAGAACCTTGTGACCATGTGTTAAATGGATTCAAGTGTGGAGATGCTCGAGATGGACAGAAGAACTAGGTTTACTAGAAGAACTGTCAGTTTGGAGCTATTAGGGCACATGATCATTCACCTGTTATCGATTTATGTATCTATCCAGTTTTATTTCTCCTTTATCTTCCTCTTTTTGTCTCTTCTTTTTTATTCTACTACATACTACAGAAATTACAAAGATGAGCACATGCAAGCAAAGTAGAGCACATGCAAGAATTCAACATGCTCGGCAAACATAATCCTTAGTTTTACCCAGCAAGAAAATGTTTGCACTTCAGATACCAAAGATGAGTGATGATTCTCCCAGGGAGCCTCACTGTCATTGTTGGTTCCCTTGACTATGCCCACAATTTTGGAAGTAGTTATTCTTAAGCCTACCTTTGACTGATTTGATTTGAATTTGTTTAGGAATGTGCTGTATATTTGCAACTTAGACACTCTCTGAGATTTCATTGCTCACTGATAAAAGTAGTAAGACTTAGAGGAATTTTGTAAGGATAAAATCACATAATGCATCTAAGGCTTCTAACACAAATTTCCAGTTAGTAAATGGCATCTATTATCATCACATCATTTTATTAATTCTCCAGTTTATCAAAATAAAAAATATAGAATCACATACCTTTATCACGACAATGATCTTTCCACGCTTTCAAGCAGGCAGTTAACGCAACCATTTCAACTCGTAATTTCACAGAGCTACTTTTACATGATTTCAAAAAATCTTCCAGGTTCTTCATTCCAGAGTTGAAGTTCTCTTTAATTTCCTCCTCAATAGAAAATGAACAAGCCTTCCATCTTTTCTCCTCTTTTTCTTCCTCCTTAGCAATTAACCTCTTCTTATTCTCTCTAGTAATTATTTCAGCCTTGTTCTCCTGAACAAAAAGGAAAAAGATAAACATACCATGA
The DNA here is from genome assembly GCA_017311185.1 of Proteles cristata cristata. NCBI lineage: Eukaryota > Metazoa > Chordata > Mammalia > Carnivora > Hyaenidae > Proteles > Proteles cristata. The sequence goes on from JAESUZ010005393.1 coordinate 218,179, forward strand.
AAAAAGTTCCAAAAATAAATTTGGAAAAATGCTCCAAACTTAAATTTCATATATAGGACAATATTTTTAAGTCTATATTGACTATTTTGACCACCATCCCATTATTAAACAGGAACAACTTTAATTTCAGTATCTGTTTCTTAAAATTAAAGCCTCTGTTAATTGAAAACTTTTGACAACTAAATTTAAGTACCAAAAAGTCTCTCCACAGATAATTCTGTAGATTTCTGAGTGGTGTAGATTATAAATCAAAGAGTAAATTAATAAAATCAGAAACATCAGGCCACTGTTTTTTCATGTCTCCTGCATTTGTTCCTGCTGCTCTCTCTGGAATGGACTAAACACAATATGAACCCACTTTACCATACTTTCACCAATCTGATTTATTAATCTGCAAAAACAAATTAGAGAATTATAGGGAAACCCGGGTGGTTCAGTTGGTTAAACATCCGATTTCGGCTCAGGTCATGATCTAATGGTTCACGATTTGAGCCCCACATCCCACCCTGTGCTGACAGCTCAGAGACTGGAGCCTGCTTTGGATTCTGTGTCTCCCTCTCTGCCCCTTCCCTTCTCATTCTCTGTTTCTCTCTGTTTCTTTCTCTCTCTCTCTCTCTCTCTGTCAGAAATAAACATTTTTAAAAAATCAAATTGGAGAATTGTGTTGACAAGAAAATTCTGATAAACCTACTACTCTGGTTAGTCATGATTAATATCTAAACATTGCCTATAATAAAGCCAATATTGTCATACTTTCTCAATACTTAATTCTAATCAATATTATTTGAGGCATCTCAATGTTTTCATCTATCAGATGCATGGTCTTGGGTTAGCTCAGCATGGTTAAGGGTGACCCTTGGCATTTTGCCATGCACAATTTTTATTGTATCTTGAATATGCAGACTTACTGAACAGTTGCTAGAAAGGCACACTTATGCAGTGCTGAGGGTGTTTAGTTACAATGAGAGAATTTATTTAATTACTAATAATATAAAAAAATGGGACTGTCCTCCAGTCTTCCTACCTTATCGTATGTAATAAGAATTTTTGCAAACTCTCTATTTTATAACATCTCTCAAAAAATCGAAAATGCACATCACCTTCTTGATAGCTCTGAGTAAAAGAGGAAAAGTTGTAATTGGATGAGCTCATTAACAATAAAATTGGCTATGAAAATATAAAGAAAGTTGTCACCACCAAGGAGAAACACAATGATCACTTACCCGGACTTGAAGAGGCTACTTTTTGACTATTAAAGCAAAAGCCCCTATTTCAGCTTGAACTTTTTAAAAAATTTAAAATATTTAAAGTGTACATTGTGGTGGTTTAATATACGTATACATTGTATAAGAATTCCCTCCATTGGATTAATCAAACCATCCATTACCTCACATATTTATCTTTTGGGGGGGGTGAGAACATTTAAAATCTACTGTCTTAGCAAATTTCACTGATCAACTACAGCCACTATATTTTATATTAGCTCCTCAGACATTCATTATACAGCTAAAAGTTTGTATCCTTTTCCCAACCTCTACCTATTGCTGCTAGTCAGTCTGTGACAACCATTTCTCTGTTCTCTGCTTCTAATGAATTTAACCTTTTTCTTTTTTTTTTTTATTTCACATATAAGTGATGATATGCAATATTTGTCTTTCTCTGTCGGGTTTACTTCACTCAGCAATGCCACGTTTATCCATGTTGTCACAAATGGCAAGAACTCCATCTTATGGCGGAATATCTTCTTTTGTGTATGAATATACCACATCCTCTTTATCCAATCATCCCTTGATGAATGTTTACACTGTTTCCACATCTTGGCTATTGCAAGTAATGCTGCCATGAAGATGGAAGTACAGAGATCTCTTCTATGGTCTGTTTTCATTTCCTTTGATATATACCCAGAAGTGGATTGGTAGTTCCTATGGTAGTTCTATTTTTAATTTTTTTAGTAACCTCCATATTGTTTTCAGAGTAGCTGCACCATTTATATTTCTACACACAGGAAACAAGAGTTCCCTGTTCTCCAAATGCTTGCCAACACTTGTTACCTCCTGTCTTTTCCATGACAGCTATTCTGATAGGTCTGAGATGACATTTCATTGTGGTTTTGACTTGCATTTCCCTGATGATTGGTGATGTTGAGCACCTTTTCGTTTACCTGTTGGCCATTCATATATCTTCTTTGAAAAAAATTCTTTTTAGTACTCAGCCCATTTTTAATAGGACTGTTTTGCTACTAATATGTTCTTTATATATTTTAGACATTAACTCCTTATTAGATACATATTTTGCAAATATCTTCTCCCATAGAGTAGACTGCCTTTTCATTTCATTGATGGTTTCCTTTGCCATACAGAAGCTTTTTAGTTTGATGTATACTCACTTACTTATTTTTGCTTCTGTTACCTTTGCTTTTGATGTCAAATAAAAAAAAATCGTTACCAAGAGAAATGCCAAGGCACTTATTCCATTTTCTTCTAGGAGTTTTATGGTTTTAGGTCTTTCATTCAAGTCTTTGAGTTGATTTCTGTGTATGATGTATGGTAGGAGTCTAGTTTCATTCTTTTGCAGGTGGATGTCGAATTTTCCCAACACCATTTATTAAACTGTCTTTCCCCCCATTATATATTCTAGCCTACTTTTTCTTGAAACAATCATGTATGTGTGGGGTTATTTTTGGCTCTCTATTATGTTCTACTGATCTATGTGTCTGTTTTTGTGCCAGTATCATGTTTTGTAGTGTATCTTGAAATCTAGTGTTGTGATACTTCCAGTTTTGTTCGTCTTTATCAAGATTGCTTTGACTATTTGGGGTCCTTTGTGGTTCCATGAAAATTTTAGGATTATTTCTTCTAGTTCTGTGGAAAATATTGTTGGTAGTTTGATAGGGTATGCATTAAATCTGTAGATTGCTTTGGGTAGTATGGACATTTTGACAATAATTCTTCTAATCAATGAGCATGAAGTGTCTTTCCATTTTTTTTTTTTTGTCACTTTCAATTTCTTTCCTTGATGTTTTATAGTTTTCAGAACACAGGTCTTTTACCTCTTTGGTAAAATTTATTTCTAGATATTTTGATGCAATTGTAAATGAAATTATTATCCTAATTTCTCTTTCTGCTAGTGTTTTATTTGTGTATAGAAACATAACAGATTTGTGTTTATTAATTTTGTATACTAAAACTTTACTGAATTCATTCATTAGTTCTAAAAGTATTTTGGTGAAGTCTTTAGAGATTTTATATATAATTTACCATCTGCATATGGTGAAAGTTTTACCTCTTCCTTACTGATTTGGAGGCCTTTTATTTCTTTTTCTTGCTTAATTGCTCTAACTAGGGTTTCCAGTACTATTATGAATAAAAGTGGTGAGGGAGGCATCCTTGTCTTGTTTCTTATTTTAAAGAAAATGCTTTCAGGTTTTCACCTTTATCATTATGTAATGACTTTCTTTGTTTCTCATTACAGTCTTTGCCTTAAAGTCTATTTTCTCTAAATTAAATATAGCCACTCCTGAATTATTTGGTTTCTATTTGCATGTAGTATCTTTTTCCATTCCTCTACTTTCAGTCAGTGTGTATCTTTAAAGCTGAAGTTAGTCAAGTCTCTTTTAGACAGCATATAGTAGGGTCTTTTATCATTATTAGTATTAGTATTAGTGTTCACTCAGCCACTTTATGTCTTTTGATTAGCTAATTTAGGCCATTTACATTTAAATTAACTATTAATAGGTATTGACTTACTATTGCCACTAATTTTTTTCTGGCTTTGCTCTTCTCTTTTCTCTTCCTTTGTGATCTGAAAGTTTTCTATAGTATAATGCTTAGGGTCTGTTCACTGCTTTTAAAGTATGCAAATCAGCCTCTTTCACAGAAAGATAGGGAATGAGTATTTCAGTCTGCTGCCTCTGTCCTGAGCCCTGGGAAGATAAGCACACTAAAGTCTTGTAGATCTTGTGGATGCAAGCTTTGTTGGCATTTCAAAGTTAGATGTTTTAGGGAGGCTCATTCCTCAGGTAGAACTCCAAAGTTGGAGTGTCAGACCAACAATCTAGTCCCAACCCATTCCTTCTTAGAGAAAAATTGAGACTTCTGAGTTCTCTCCCAAGCGTACATCTCTGCATCAGTGGAGCGGTTTTGGCAACAGTGTGTCTCAGCCTCTTCTACCTGTTTCATTGTGGGTTTTTTCTCATCGGTCCAAGGTGTAGGAGTTATTTCTCTAGTTTTTGGATTACCTTCAGGGAGAATTCTTCTGTACGTGTCTGTAAATTCATTGTGTCTATGGGAGGAAATGACTTCAAGAAACTCCTATATCGTCATTGTAGACCAGAACTCCCAAAGAACTATATTTTTAATTTTACTTCTACATATCTAAATCCAAAGCTTTAGTAATGTAATATCTTATATTCATTTTCAAATATATATATGTATATTTTATTATGTACAGAGGATCATATATAACCTTTTATATGGAGGCTAGACTTTCTTAGCAAGTCAATAAAATAATGTAAGTGATCATATATAAAAAGAAAAAGCACAGTATGGAAAGGAACTACCGAAGGAACTGAACAAATATCAAGTTAAGAAAAGACCCAAAAAATGTTTTGAAATGTGATAGAATTAAAAGAACCTACATGTGCCTTTTTGTTCTTGGGTACACTGAAATTCCTCTTGGGCTTGACAGCTTGAGTTACAACAGTTTTTGGAGAGACTGATTCTAATGAACTCCCATAAAATCGTTGAAAAACATGATACTTCTGCCGAGACCTAAGAACACGAGGATCTCTACATTTTTCTGAAAAAAAAAAAAAAAAAGAAGAAAAAGACTTGAAATGTAAAACTATTACATTTTTTCAATAGCATTCTCACTAATTCTTCATGCCATCCCACCCACACATGTATTTGTTAGTTTGGAATAGTAATTTAGTCTGATTTACTTTTGTTAAAGAGGTTAATCATTAGTCAGGCTAATTTTTGTCTATGGAATAATTCCTTACCTTACTTAAAAGATAGAAGTGACAAAACAGTCTTTCACTATCTACCTCCCAAATATCAGGATGCTACAAAGAATGACAGATTGTAGGTATTACCTCTGTTATGTGCTCTGTGAATGAGTTTAAGAAGAAAGTAGAGGCAAAATCTAGAAGATATCCATCTTAGATATTCTGGCTTCTGGCATCAGGTGATAGGAAAATTCTTACTCCAAACTATAGCCACAGAGCCAAGAGCTTGGCAGCTGAAAAATACTTTCACTATGGAAAACTCCATGACATAGGAAATCCCAACAATCAAGTTATGACTTGCTCCCACACCCAAAGAAAGCTACCATTTAGGGAATAATTAAGCTAGTTAATTTTTCTATGTCTATATCTACATATATCAAATTAAACTGCTTTGAAGGGTTTAATCCAAAAGACCCCCTCACATCTTTCAGGATCTTAGTAGCTGTTTATACAAGCACGTTGATAAGTACTTCATATGAGCAAGTTTACCATGCACAGTCCTCGGTTCTTCTGTAAGTTTTGTCAACTAGGAGGAGGGTGGAGGTAAGCATCGGGATGGACAAAGATGAGATGAAGACAACGGATGAACCAATGAGAAAAGATCCCTAATTCAATCTCCGTTGTTCTACTGTTAGTGGTTTCATGAGCCTCTTTTTACAGTTCTAACCATCCTGAGCATCAAGCACATAAAAAGCTGATACTTGGTACATGTAATCAACTGGGTGATGTGAGAGTAGCTGAAATTGCTTTGAAGACTATGGCCTTGGTATTTTGAACTTCAAGGAATACACAGATATCTTGGTTAATATCTGTGGAATAATAATTCATCTGTGGAATAATAAAATATGGAAATAACCATATTTCTTTAAAATGGCTTCTAATTATTGTGGGGACAAATGCAACTTTGGTTCACTTCCTTGGATATCTGCAGATCTGTGTACCTATGACTATTAGTAAACAGAGTGAGATTTCTTCATGACCATCTTTATGATCATATACCTAAATACCTTGTAGACTATTACTATTCAAGAAATATAATTTGTGAGGTGCCTGGGTGGCTCAGTAGGTTACGTTTCTGACTCTTGATTTCAGCTCAGGTCATGATCTCACAAGTTGTGAAATCAAGCCCTGAGTCTGCTTAATATTCTGTCTCTGCCTCTCATTCTGCCTTTCCCCCAGTTGCATACACATGCATATGAGCTCTCTCTCAAAAAAAATTAAATTAAAAAAAGAAATGTAACTAGTGGCTCATGATAATTTTTCATTTCAAAATAAAAAGCAGAGAGTGAAATTGATTTTAAATTTTTTTAGTGTTTATTTATTTTTGAGAGAGAGACAGAGCATGAGCGGGGAACGGGCAGAGAGAGAGGGAGACACAGAATCCGAAGGAGGCCCCAGGCTTCTGAGCTGTCAGCAAAGAGCCTAACAAGGGGCTCAAAATAACAAACCAAGAGATCATGACCTGAGCTAAAATCAGACGCTTAACTGGCTGAGCTACCCAGGTGCCCCTGATTTTAATTTATTCCACCAGAGTCTCAGAACTTACCATCATATTGACACTTTGTCCTGTCATAATCATCACTAAGCGGTCTATGAGAATGCCAATGCACAAGTTCATCAAATTCTTTTTGTTTAACCAGTGAAGTTACAGTAGGATCATCGCTATGAAACAAAAAGATATATAGGCATATTTTAAATTTCATACTTCCAAACAGAACACAGAAAAGATTTCATTTTATAATATTTTTTAAAAATCACAGCTACCTTTCCTCTTCCTGTGAGATGATGCAGGTGTTGGAATCCAAAAAGTGGTTTGTTAAGTGCTTAAAAACCCAGATCTACCCCACATCTCTAACAGTATCAGCAACATCAACAAATATTCATTAGTTAATCCATTATTTAAAAACATCAGCTGGAGTACTTTTTAAAAAAATTTTATTTATGTAGTTTGAGAGACAGATAGAGAGCTGCATGCGTGCACACGCATTGGCAAGGGAGGGCAGAGAGTGGGAGAGAGAGAATCCCAAGCAGGCTCTGCACAGCCCGCATAGCCAGTTGCAAGGCTTGATCTTACCAACTGTGAGATCATGACCTGAGCCAAAATTAAGAAGTCAAACACTTGACCAACTGGGGCACCCAGGCAACCCCCAGCTGGACTAATCCTACTCTAAGATTAAAACCATGTTGATTTTAACCTAGTTAAGATCAAAGACACTGATAAATTTGCTATTAAACTCATTAGGTATTACAAACACATACTGCATCTGATATATTCCATTTTATCTGTTGCACTTCATAGAATCTTTAATGAGTAAATCATCTATCCACCCAACTATTTGTACAGACATTTTTGTTTTTACCTCTTTAATAAAGGCAAATTTTTCAAAATGTCACCAACAAACTTATCAAGCAATTCACAAGACATAGGAATAAAACCCAGATTAGGAATCTTTTCCTTGGAGGTATCTGTAAACAAGTAAAAAAAAAAATTAAGACAATGTCAAATGTGAAACTTTCATACAGGAATATTATATATCATTTTTGAAAACATTACAATAAAAAGCATTTTTCATTGATTTTATTTGCATTTATCAATTCCAGACCTTCCCATAAAGCTATTACCCACATTAAAACATTTTGGAACATAGCAGAGTATAATGAAATAGGTAGCATTTAGGCACGTAGGTAGGTTGGTAGAAAACTACCTGTGTCCTACTTATTCCTTTTATTATCCCCTATTATAAGTAATTTGAATATAGGACTTTCACTCAGATATATACTCTATCAATACTTTTAAGAAAATTAAATAAAAAAGAAGTTAGGAGAAAATATATAGATAATAACAAAATTTGATATCATTACAGTATTTTCTTACATGCTCTTTGATATCCATACATAGATGTATCTATGTATATATGTATTTGTACATATACACATACACCTGATAGATACCATACATATCACATACATCCTATATATAATATTTGGCTAACAAATGTTTTTTTTATTAATATCTGGCTCATAATTCTTGATAACCTGCTATTGCTGTGCCCATTATCCCCTTGGTGTTCACTGTTCCTGTGTTTGCCCAACATCTTCCTCCTGCAAGTCTCTGCAACTCTTTGCCTAAATACTTTTCTTCTTACAGCCATATGAAGAAGGCCAGAAGTACTAAGTCTTCAGTGCCCCGGAGATAGCCCTCAGCCAAAATTGTGACAAGAGTTTCAGGGTAAATGTTCCAGGCTCTTCAGGTGAGTCATCTCGGAGGTTGTTTAACACTATTCTAAGATTCTCAGTAAAATCTCCTGTAGTTGCCCACAGTAGAAACCAGTAGCATGTCCTACAATGGTTTTGTTCTCTTCCTGATCTTACCTAACCATTCCCTTATTTGATCTTTCTGGGATCAATAAATTACTTGCCCTCAAGAGTGTGTATCTGGTAAAGGGTGCCTGGGTAGCTCAGTGGTTGAGCGTCCAATTTCAGCTCAGGTCACTATTCCACAGTTCATGGGTTTGAGCCCTGCTTTGAGCTCTGTGAAGACAGCCTGGAGCTTGCTTTAGATTCTCTGTCTCCCTCTCACTCTGCCCATTCCCCACGTGCACTCTGTTGCTCTCTTGAAAAAAAAAAAAAAAACACTTAAAATTTTTTAAAAAAATTTTAAGTCTTTGGTGAAACTCATCTGGACATAAATGTATATATATTCTTCCCCGTATTTGGAAATATATTAACACATCCCAAATTCCCAATAGCTTTCCTTCACACATTCCTTAGGGGAACCTTTTATTCTTCCTGAATTCATCATGTGGAAATACCTTTCATGATGCTATGATGGATAAATTAGTTTTTGTATTTCTAACAATTTTGAATTATTTCTTCATTCTTAAATGATATTTTAAGAATTATTTGTAATTTCACTATATTCTGATCTCCATCATTGTTATAGGGAAGTCCGTTATACACTAATTTTTGTTATTTAACTATTGTTCTTTTATTTTTTTGTATTCTCTAATTTTACTATATTGTATCCAGTGCGTATATTTACCTATGGGTATGTATGTGCATATGTTTAATTTACCCCACTTGGGATTCATCCTACATCCTCATAAGTGCAGTTCTTATCTTTCATCAATCCAGGCAATACCCAGCCAGATCTCTTCAAATATTGTCTATCCTACATTGGTTCATTCTTTCCTTCTGAATCTCCAAGTGAAGGAAAGGCTTGACTTCTTTGTTATATCTTCTTTATTGACATATCTTTTATATTGTTTCCTCTCTTATTTATTTTTTCTTAAGTTTTTCCAGCATAAAGCTGTAACTGTCGTATAACATTGTGTAAGCTTAAGATGTATAACATATAACCATATAACCATATAACATGGTCATCTCTACTTTTAACTGTAATTCTTTTGATCTGTTTCCAGTTTACTCATTCCCTTCAGCAATATCCAATCTTTGTAACCTAACCATTAACAATATTTTCATTTCTGCAACTTTGGTTACTTTATTTCCCATGTTTCAAATTTCATATTTTATTTTTTAAGCATTTTAAATACACAGATAGTATATTCTACTTTTGATAATTACAAAATATGAAGTTCTAGCTCTGTAGATTATTGTTTCTCATAGTAGCTTATTTCCTGTCACTTTATAAATTTGTATTTGTACTTATATTTGGCAGAGTATGAGTAAAATCTGTATCCTGTAAAACCAGGCCTTATGATATTTTCTGTCTACAGAGAATGCACCAGATTCTTCTGATCACCTTAATTATCTGGCTTACAATTATCTTGACCCTACTAACTTGGTCATTGAAACCCCAGATTCTTGGGGAAATGGACTTATAATTAGAAATTATCAGAGTAATTTATTTTGAATTACCTAGAGATCAGTCTCTCCCTTTATTTTTAGCTCCTGGAATTTCGCTTCTATTTTTTTGAGCCTAGCTGTGATAATACAAAAAGATGTTTGGTGTGTCTGACCAGCATTTCAATTGTTTCCCAAAAGAGATTTTCACCTAATCAATACTGCCATATTGATAGAAATGAAAGCCACATATAACTGTTTTTTTTAAAACTGGCAACAATTAGTTATGAGCAAAACATAGAACTCTTTAAAATTATACTCACAGGACATCACCCCAATGATACAGTGAAAGGTAACTTATTATTAAAATGCTTAGTGCCAGAAAACAATTTAGGCCTGCAGCATTTAGTTAGTGGTGCATTCAAGACATTTTCAGAGATTTGAACTCTCATTTCAAATTAATGTAGAGATTTATTACCTTTGATTGGTGAGGGATTCTTTTCAAGAAAAGAAAGTTTTGTTGTTCTCAGAGGAAATGGCTTTCCAACAGAAAACTTTCCGACCAACTTTGACACAGTATTCCAGAGATGTTCATAATCCTTCATAATGGCATCCCCCAAATTCAAATGTAGACCTATATAATATTTAAAAGTACTAAATATTAAAAGTAATTCCTATATACACAGAAGCACACATTTTAACTAAATTCATAGAGTTCTGAAATAATTCTCAAACAGTGAAATTTTCACTGAGTTCCACACTATACCTAAATGAATATGGTCCCTAATGAGACTATAGATTTTTGAATTATCTTGTTTTCCCATAGTTAAGATTACAACTGTCTTAACTAACAATAACCGTGAATATCAATTTGATAAGGTTAAGAAAAGATTATCTACATATAACTTATACAACCAATAAAACTGAATAAAGCTTCTATGTCAGAGATGAGAAAATTTGTAGAGGGTTGCTAAATTTAAATACAGTTAACTCATTCCAATGTTTGCAAGGTGTAGGAACCAAATTCTAGAGGTCAAAGAAGTTTCAATAATGTTCAGTGGGTTATAGCTCTCTTAAAACATGTTTTATTTTTCTCTGGCTATTAAAAAACAGGAGAAAATTGATTCTAAGAAAATAATTCAAAGAAACAAAAATAAATTTTAATTTTTCAATTTTTTCCAAATATATAAATCAGCTTTATCTTTGGAAAAAAGTTAAAATTCCCTAAATATTTCATACTAATAGGTTGATTATATCAACTAGAGTAAATATTTTTAAATGTTATTCATATATTTAAGTGAAAAATTCAACTGTTAAAATTATCTAGAAAGGCCAAATACCCAAACACATATTTTTTCTAAGAATACTTGTGGAGCATATTAAGTTAAAATTTTTAAAAATATAACATTCACTCTGATTGCAACTAAATAAACTTAAATGCATGTATAAACAAAGATTGGAAGGAAAATAATTGCTATGTTATATGTTGGACATATAGGAAAATTATTTTGAAGTTTCAAATCCTTTATAATGTTTATCTCTGGATGAAAATACAGTTATTATAAGATATTAAGACGATACCTTCAACATCTTCATTTTCATAGTAAAAAGCAATATTCTTCAACAAAAGCTCATCACTTAAGTCAGACAGGTGAATTAAATTCAGATTCCAAAATTCAAAAATGTTTATATTACTTAGGATGAAATATTCACACCACTTTTTCTGAAAATTAGAAATAAAAACAGGTCATTGACAATTGCTATATTAGCAATAAACTATACTTCAACTTCAAGCACATCAATAATCCAACGAAAGGCAAGTTGGAAACATTCTTCCAATTCTTGTTAGTGTAAGAACTTTTAGGCTGGATAATGATCAATGCTTTATATCTAAAAAGCCTGGATCATAAAATAAAATCAAACTGACCAAAAAATCAGTTCAGCACCATTCTTTATTCTCAATCATAGAAATCTGTGTTTGACTCAATACAATATTTTTCTCACACTAATCCACAGATATAGTCCCGATGTTACAGAAATACTTTTGGTTTCAAATGTGCATCTGTTCTTTACTAAGGTTTTAGTGTTTTCCAATTTTACTTTCAGTTCAAAAGTGGATTTAAAATATAGCATTTGATTGTGCAGGGGAAAATGATGAATCCTTGAAACTCAAAGATTCCCTTCCATCTACTTTGGTGTGTTCCTGTGGAGTTTATGGTAGTGAGGCTAACCTCATGACTAACAAGCAGAATGTTTTCACTGGCCACCTGAGTTCAGAGTTTAGAAGACATGAGTAGACAACCTCAGCAAATGAAAGCCTAGTCATCTTTTCAGTCAATGATAGTGTTTGGGGAATAAAGTTCAGCAGGGGGAAAACCAAGTCTTCCCTGCTCCACATTCCCTCAAGGATAAAACCAAACACTTTCCAAATGTAAACAATTTATTGATCTCTACTGATGTGGAAATTAAACCCAGCATTATCCAATAGAAATGTAACATGGGCAAAGAGCATTTATCATTCTAAATTTTCTAGAAGTCACATTTAAAAAAAACAAGCAAAATTAATTTATTGCTCTAATACAACATATCCAAAATGTTATCATTTCAATGTGTAATCAATGTAAAAATATTAACAGAATAGTTATGTTCTTCATACTAAATTCTTTTAAAATCTGGTGTTTCTTTTATGCTTAGAACACATCTCAATTCACATTTCAAATGCTCAATTTATACTTGTGGCTGTAGGCTACTGCTTTGAACAACCTAGCTTCGACCACATAAGTTAGGGAGCCTGCCCAAGGTTCATCAGAAGTCATAAATATCAAAGTAGGAGCCTCCTACCTACAGTGTGGTTTAAACAATAAGAAAACACTAAAGAGCCATAGAGCGGTTCTCAAACTTCAGCATAAGCCTCACCTGGAAAGATTTTCAGATAAAACACAGATTACTAGGCATCACCCCCAGAGACTGGTTCAGTAGTTCTGGAGTAGAGCCTAAGAATCTACATTCCTAACATGTTTCCAGGTGACGCTGATACTGTTTGTCAAGGGAACCATACTTGGGAAACCACTGTCACGTAAGGTTCATCCCATGCAAATCTTTTCACATAATACTACTGAGTAAACAGTAATGTGTAAAAATAGTATAGCCAATATTTCTCATGATTTACACTTCATAGAGGAAGTGCCTCCATGTGGTCTCCAAGTGTCAAGATCTGAGTAAACATAAAACTCTCCCTTCAGTTTGCTTAGTTGCTTTCCCCAGAGGCCTCGGAATATGCCTTTCATTGTGAACATTTCAGAGGCTACCTGAATTTACACTTGCAGCCACTGGGTGCTACCAAAATGAAGCATGGAGAATAGAAAAACACAGAGGGATGTTTGACTATGGGATAATCAGCTGTTTCCCCACATCAAGAGAGCAGAGATGGTGGGAAGGGCACAGATTTGGAGGCTGGAGAGAGATAACGTTAGCCCCAACTTGATCACTCAGTTGTGCTAATGGGCCACTTAGCCTTTCCGGGCCCAAGTTTTTCATTTGTAAAATGAGGATATAAGAGGAATACTATTATTATTATATCTTAATGGGGTAATATAGGTAAAGTACACACATAAATCTGGTGCAAAACAACTAGCAGCTATTCCTATCTTGCCAAGCAATCCCTACCATCCTAATTAAACAATGATGCTTCCTACCAACTAAACCACAATGTCCTGCAGAACCATCTTAGAACATTCAACAAATTAGAAAGACTTCGTAATACCCTTTTCACCTCATGACCATTGTCCATTAAAAAAAAAAATTGTTAACTCTATAAATGAGGGGCGCCTGGGTGGCTCAGGTGGGTAAGCATGCAATGCTTGATTTTGGCTCAAGTCATGATCTCACAGTTCTTGAGATCAAGTCCCCTGTGGGGCTGTGTGCTGACAGCATGGAGTCTGCTTGGGATTCTCTCTCTCTCTCTCTCTCTCTCTCTCTCTCTCAAAATAAATAAATAAATCTTTAAAAAATACCTGGAGGAAAGTTCCCCAATGGAACTTAAGATATAGGAAAATATTTTCTCTCCCAGCATCAGCAGAACCACATAGTATTGTGTCCACTACAACACAAAAAACCTTTTAACACCTCTCTTAGATCAGTTGTAAATGTCCACAAATACAAACTTAGATAAACAATCACTATATCTTTCTGTTTCTTAACTTTAATTGTTGATCCTATATCCTTTATGCTATTTTAATAAATATAATCTAAGCACTACGAAGTAAAAATAGTCCAATTCAATTACTTCCTAGTCACACTCAGATCAATTCCCTTCATGAGTCTCCTCTGCATCTCCCATACCAGGCTTCGACAGGAGTGTTTACACTCATTTCAGTAAAAAAGAAAACGAAAGAGGAGGGGTGCCCACCACGCAGTATGGCTGTCTCTAGTTATACTTCACTCCGCAGTATTCTACACAGGCAATAGATGCAGGTCTCTTGAATATAGATTAAATGACCAGTGGCCATACGCTGGCCTCCAGCTGATTTCATGGAGCTCATAGTCTACTGAAACACAGTCCTCAACTTTAGAGGGTTATTTTCCATGTCATTGCCCTCTTAAATCCCCTCATCTGGCTCTGAGAACTCTGAAGAATCACAGGTTTTCCTTCCCTCTTGATCAACTAGTATGAGCCCACAGGAACTTTCAGATGCCTTCTGTCAGGAAGCACAGGGACCATCTCCCACACTTTCATGCCTAGACAACACACTGCATTTTCCAGACAAGTTTCCTGGCACATACAGCCACAGGTATCCTAGGTAAGGCTAGTTTTCTCCGTTTGTATCCTGGGAACTAATGTCTTTATGCACAGACCCCTGAAACTTTAGAAAGATTCTATCATGCCTTTCCCACCCCATTCATGGTGATTCTCTTCATTTATTCTCCAACTCTCTCCCCCTTCTCAGCCCATGGACACTTTATGAGAGAGGTGTGGTAGGGGCAGAAGATGGTAATTGTTTTTTTCAATAATATTTGTTATACACAGACCAATAATTATTGTTATTTCAAAAAGCAGGAAATTTGACTTTTTTCCCTAATCCCTAAAATAAGGGCACATGACAGTCTAACTGGAGATCAGGGTTGTAAGGTAGGAGGTTATGCAGAAAATAACTTGTTACAGGAGTTTTCCACCTGATCGAGTTCAGGGAGTTCATGAACTTGGCTCAGAAAATTGTATTTTTATTTTTGCTAGCCTATGGCAAAAATCTGTATTTTCAATTATAAACCGAGATAACATATATCATATTCTTAGGCAGTAGCTGGGATTTTGGCACCAGTAGACATAACAGATATTCTCACATTATATTACAAGTGCTTCAAACATTTAGAAATATTGTTTATACTTAGCATACATTGAAAGTATGGTAGTTGTTTGATTGTCTCATGGGGTAACAAGGAAGCATATTACTCCATCACAAATGTATATTTTAATATGTGTGCAAGTGTATTTGAATATAACTGACTTCCTTATAATCCTAAATACATTATTTTATGCATTTATATTATTTAGAGGAAAGGAGAAATCCCTTCATAGAACTCATCGATAGCCATAGGGACCCCCAGAAAAAAAAAAGGGTTAAGAACTCCTAAATGATTCTTCTCCGGGCATTCTGACACACTTGTTTGCCGAGGATGGGAAAGTGAGCAGCGAGGGACATGGATGCAAATTCTGATTCTTTGGTAATACGACTCCCCTTGCAATCACAATAGATAAAAGCTGATCATCCTCCCACATACAGTTTTACCTCAGGATTGAAAAGTCAAGGTCATGTTTTCAGTATTCACCAACTCATCACTTCCAAACTATTTTTTTACCCTATTCTATAAAATCCTGTCTTCCATCTGTCTTGTACTATTCAGAAGTCCTCCCCATCACGTTCATTTAGCAAATTCCTTGCTCACTCCCCCCTCACTTAATAATGATTTTTTTCACACCTGGCTCACATTCTTTCTCTCTCTCCATCTTAACAACACCATGTATAACCTTACCCTCCAAACAGATAATTACTGCAACATTTCTTATATACAGTGACCCCTCACCACTTTCTTTTTCATATTCTCCTGGACACAGCCAGGACCTTGCCATTACCAAAACCTACTGTCCCTCTCTGTCCAGGTTTGTGCTCCTCTAAGAAGCAGACCTTGAGACTCAAATTCAAGTAATACAGTTTATTTGGGAGTGATTGCAAGAAAAACCAGCTGGGGAATACAGAACTGAGACACGAAAGAAAAGAAACCAGTGAAGGTTACACTATCCAACCCATGACCACTGAGGACTACTGGAACTTAATTCCCCTGGGGAATTCTGGGAGATGGTGTAGAATACATTTCAGAGTTATCTCAATCTGTATACAAGGAAGCTGGGGTCTTCATCTACCAACTCTTCATCTGTCATTGGTGGAGGGCATGAGAAGCATAACTACCCCAGCATTTTAGATTAAGAAAAGAAAACGTTCAGGCAGAGAGCTGCAGACATTTATAGAAAGGTGGAAAAGTAGGTGAATGGGAGACATCGATAAGGAAAGAACAATAGTGTTTGCCACACTCCCTTATAAATACTTCCTCACTCCCACCTGTTAACCATGCCTTTAACTTTGTGTAATGATCATTCACACTTCTTTATTGATCACCTCAGGACCTCCAGTTGGACAGCTCTTCTACTTTCTCCTTATCCAATACAGTCCATTTGATTTGTCTCCATGAAACTTTGTTTTCTAATCTATCATTTTCACTACCTACTTGCGAAGATACTAAAATCTCTTCCTTTTTTCTTTTCCATCAAACTGTATAGATCCACAAATAGCTTTTTTGTGCCTAAATTATCTTGTTCCTTTTTTCCATACCATCCAACCAGTTGCCTTCCTTGTGCCTATGCCCATGTTGTTGAGTCTACTGGAAAATCATACAATAACACATACTGATGCCACTATAAGTGTTTTGTTAAAAACTTTAAATAAGTCTTCAAAAGTGCAAGGCAGAACAGAATGGTTACCTCTTTGTTTCTCAGTAGAGTTTACTCCCCTAAGATCCCCAATAAATATTTCCAAAATATTTCCTGGTTCTTAAACTTCTGGGTTTGCTTCCTTGCCACAACATTCAGCATATGACTTTTTCTCCTACTTCACAAAGAAAATTAAACCAGCACATAGGAACAAAGTTATCCTCCAACTTCATCACAGCCAATGTTGCACTGTTCTTTCCTTATTGTCTCCTAGAAGAACAGCAATATCTCTCCCTCTGTGTAAGAACGTACTCTAGATCCTATCCTCTCTCACCTTACTTTCCTTGTATTTTCATCCTATGCTCTTAATTTTTATGGTTAGCATTTAAACATGCTCAATCTTTGCCATTTTAGAAATATCCCTAATTGACTCACTTTTCTATCCATTTGTATCCTGTGTCACTTCCCTTATTCTCCACCTCTTACATGTAAACTTATTTTCACCTTTATTTTCTCCCTTCCACTCACTACTGAACCCACTCTACCATAGGTTTTTGCTTCTCTCCATTAATATGTCTCTCAATTAAAATCAACAGTGAGTCCTATGTCATTACACCCAAAGTATTATTTTCAGTCCTCAACCCCCATAGCATTTGGTACTATTACCACAACCACCTTTTAAAAAGTCCAGTTCCTTTGACCTTCACAACAATCTACTGTCTCAGCTTTCTGCTCTATTCATCAAAGCAGCTCCTCCTCAGTGCCTCTTGCTAGTGTCTCAATCTATCCGTAACCATTTAGTATTGGAGTATCTCAGGTCTCTGTCCTAGGCCCTCCTGTCTTTCTCAAAATAATTTTATCCACCACCATGGCATTAATTAACATCCATAGGTTAGTGATTCCCAATTCTTTACCTCCAACTTATTCCACTCCGCTAAGTGCCAAACCAGTATTTCAAATTGTCTACTAGATATCTCCACTAGAATATTTCACTGGCATCTTAAACTCAATATTTCCAAAACTGAATTCATGATCTTCCTCCACAATTATACTTCATACAATGACATTGTCCCTACAAATGCTCCAGCCAGAGATCTGGGGTCACTCGACTCCTCCCTCTCCCTTATGCTCACACTAAACTTGTTAAAGTTTATACTTCAAATAATTCTTGAAATTGTCTACTGCTATTCATCCCTACTTACCAATCTCTAATATCATTAACACATATATGAACTGAGGTAACAGTCATCTAAATGGTTCCCCCAAATCCAATTTTACCTCTGCAATGCACTCTCCACACTGCAAGCTAAAGAAATTTTTTTTAACTAAAAGTGTCATTCATCTGCTTAAAATCATTAATTGGTCTCACTGTGCTTACGACCAAGTTAAATCTCCATTTTCTTCACAGGACCTATACAGTCCTATATGATTTGTCTCTTACCATCTCTTCAGCTTTATCATCTTCTCATAATCTTTCTATTCCAGTTCTAGAGGTTGTATTCCAGTTCCTAGATCCTGCCATTGTCAGGATGATTCCACATGCTGTTTCATCTCCTAGAATCCAGTGTCCTTCCTCTCTTCAACTTGCTAACCCCTAATTCATCCTTCAAGATATGCATTACTTCACTTCCTTTCATTTCTTAAAAGAAGCCATCCTTTTATAACTGAATTGAGACTTCTTATCATTAGACTCTAAAGTATCCTATAGTTCCTCCTTAATATCAGCTTTAAAAAATTCAATCTCTGTCTTCCTACAAAAACTATCTGTAGTTCTATTACAATGGAGGGGTGAGATGGGTAAACATATTCTTATTTTTCTCATTGTATCCCCAGTGATTCATGCAATGCATATGAATTAGATAAATAGTTTTGGGCTAGCTTACTAATAATTGGTTCTAAAATATTTTTCCTGAGCATTTTGACTGTAAGTATCAAGATTCTTTAAAAGTTATCCATTTAAATTGATCCACTAATCCCACTTCTGGGCATGAAGTCTAAGTCAACATCCCCAAATCAAAGGAAAAGGCTTACAGTCAAAAAACCAGGAGAATAGCAGCATTTATAATATAACAATTAAAACCCTCTTAATATTCCACAATATGAGAATGAGTGACTAAACCATGGTATATGGTATATTAAACCATGGTATATGAAAGAATGCTAACCAAGAGTATGAAAGAAAACTTTTTAAAAATATGTGAAAAGAATATCATATACAAATGTGAATATATATATTCATTCCAATGTCTCAAACAATGACAAATAATAACGGAAAGATTTATTCATTTAAAATTAAGAGAATAAACCAAAATGTGAATAGTTATTGACCTTGAACAGTGAGTAACTGGGTAAGTTTTTCGTTTGTTTTTGCTATTTTCCTAAAGTCTACAAATGTTCTTTAAGTAATATCTATAATGGACAAAAATAACTATTACGTTTATATCTTTAACTCCTCTCAAGAGCAGAATACAATGGTTACCAATCTCATATAATTAATAATACAGAAACCTGATCTTGACAGAAGTTAGAAGAAGGAAAATAGGGAGTTTTTTCCTTGGATTGGATGTAGAGCCTGCTGTTTGTGATTACTACCAGAGTTGTTGAAATTAGCAAGACACTGACTTAGGCCTTCAAACCTTTAAGGTCCCCAAAGGACTGACATTATTCCCTTTTAAATCTGTTTGGAGGGTGACTGGTTCAGTTTTTTTTTTTCAAACAATTGAAACAAAAAGTAAACAAACTGATACAGAGCACATTTACCATCTTTAAGAAAGTCTGGAGGTTCTTAGTCCAATGAGAAGTGATGAATCTAGCACAGGTCCTTTGGGAAAGAGGCAAGTGGAGTAGAAAAACCACACTGAGACAGTGCAGTTTACACAGATCTTCCATCTCTTGCACATTTAAGCAATTACTTTCCACCTGAATAAAATAAAGAAGGCAAAATAGACACCAACAGGCTATGAATTGCATGTAGCACCACGAAGATCAGCAGGCACATTTTCCTGTGTAGGAGTCACACTTTATTACATTCTTAACTCTATGTTTTTGAGGGTTTTTTTCTTCATACATAAATTTGACTGCATATAAAATACAAAAGTCAGGTAAGGGAATGGGGAACTGCCAGTTCAAGAGCGGTTTACATAAAGCATTCTTTAGTATTTGTAGTTAAGCCTCACTTTAGGTGAGCTGATCCAGCAGCTAATGATCCCACAGGACTCTGAACTGATGAAGCCATACTTTAAATGCTCTATTCTGTCTAAAGCATCATACTTTAATTTTTTAAATGTTTTTATTTATTTTTGAGAGAGAGAGAGACGTACAGAGCAAGCAAAGAGGGGCAGAGAGAGAGAGAGGGAGACACAGACTCCGAAGCAGGCTCCAGGCTCTGAGCTGACAGCATAAAGCCCAATATGGGTCTTGAACTCATGAACCCTGAGATCATGACCTGAGCCTAAGTCCAACTCAGAACCGAATGAGCCACCCAGGTGCCCCTAAGACATCATTCTTTAAAAGTTACACTACATTACCAGAGTGCATAAACCAGAACACATCTAAAATATTTACTCAATTAGAAAAAAATGGTCATATTTAACATAATTGGACAAGGACCCCCAAGTCATCTTCAAATGTTTGCAGGGCTGTCAGTAAAGCCAAACTAAGGCTTCCTTCAGGGTGCCTCCAGAAGGTCAAATAGAGGGTCTCATAGTTAGAGAAGTTCCAAAGAGAAACACTTGGTTTGGTATCATTTTTGTGATAATAACTTAAAATGTCATGTCTAATCATCTAAAAAATATTTTACTAAAAATATAATCAAGTGGATATTGGCAAACCGAATATAAAGGATGCTAGGTAAAATGTTATAAGCCCTGTTCATTTTTGAGAGTGTATAAAACAGCCACAAAATGCTTGCTTTTCCTTTAATAAAAACCTTCAAGCAAGAATGCCCCCCACACTCAGGTTGGATACAAAATAATGTGTGTACCCCCGTGTGTCTGTACATGTGCATATGTACACATGTATATAGGGAGGACTGTTTACTGGAGAGCAAATCCATACTGGCCAGCAGATTCTTAAGGAGCTCTATTAATCATAAAGAAGTTTAACATCTTTAGGGGGCACCTGGATGGCTCAGTCGGTTAAGCATCCAACTTCAGCTCAGGTCATGATCTCACGGTTCATGAGTTTAAGCCCTACGTTGGGCTCTGTGCTGACAGCTCAGAGCCTGGAGCCTGCTTCAGATTCTATGTTTCCCTCTTTCTCTGCTTCTTCACTGCTTGCTTGCTCTCTCTCTCAAAAATATTTTTTTTAATTAATAAATTAGAATAAAATCTTTAAAAAAGTTAAAGACCTTTAGTATTTCTCTAGCAAGGATGGCACTAAGACACTACAATGAGAATGTTCTTTGTAAAGACAGTTTGGTATATGGAACTTGAACAAAATAGACATGGGTTCAGTTCACAGTGCTATTTAACCGAGGAATGTTTCCTGGACTATCAGAACCTCAAGTGTTCTCATATGTGAAATGGGAATAACAGTACCTCCCTTGAAATGCTGCTGTGAGTATATAAAGGCACAAGGCATAGAGCCCAGGACATTACAATGTAAGCTCTCACCAAGTGCTAGTTTCCCTTCTTATTCTCCTTCTTCTGGATGATGGGACAAATGTCATTTAAATGTGCACTGAAGGGAAACATCTGTATAGTAAAACAACTAGATCACACAACAATATAATAGATACTTCCTATAAACAAATTCCAGGTGTTCCTTCTTTGGGGAGAAAATTTATATAAATAAATAGGGAAATAAATAAAATACCAAATGGAAGAAAAGGCAGAAAGAAATCAATAAAATTTCAGAAGTGGAGAGCAGTGGTGTTTCACAGTAAAATTATACAATCACACCTCTTGGATGTTAATGTTCTCATCAGAGACACTCTTCTTTCTGTTTTCTAAAAAGTGATGGTACATTCTCAAAGATAATGAGCATGAAGTAACACAAAGAACACGCCGAATGTCAGATCCTTCTGGCCAGAGTTGCTTAAGCAGAAAAATAGTTTCACACGCCTGTCACAGAAGAACACTAAATGTCATGACATTAAAAAAAATATTTTTATTTGTAAGTGATCTTACCAGAAGAAATCATACAAAGATAGATATGATTACATAAAACTACAAATATTCCTGTTGAAAACAATAAACCAAATTTTAAGATGAGAGTGCTTATGTCCGTAATACAGAGAGAACACTTAAAAATTGAAAGACAAAAAAATGATATAATCCTTCTAGAAAGACAATTGATAAAACCTAAGTAAGCAACATATACACTTATCTTTTGACTCCTCAGTCCCATTTTTAAAATCAAGTCTGAGGATATACTTCCATTAAATAATACAAAATTATACATTATGGCATTTATATTTGTATAAATATAAATTTAACTATATAAAATATAGTTAAATATAAATAAATATAAATTCCATAGCAGGAAATCAGTTAAATAAATTATATTATATCCACATGAGGAAGTGCTATGCAACTACATAACGAGAAAGGTTTTTTAAAATTGCCTTAAAATGATTTCTAGAACATGTTAAGTGTGAAAAGAAAGTTACTGAAGAATATCTACATCATGCAATCCTTTCTTTAAGAAGGAAGAGGATATAAGAAAATATGCACATGTCTGCTATTTATGCAAAAATAAATAAATAAATAAATTCTGAAAAAGGAAAAAAAAGAAAGAAATACCAGAAGGATACGTGTGACACTAACAAGACAAGTTACCTACAGAAAGTATTCGGGAAAGTGGGGAACCATAGAGAATGGGATCAGAATAGCAGGGATGAGAGTAAAGTGTCACTTTTTAGAGTATATCCATTTGTATATCTCTGATTCTTAGAATCATAAGTATATTTCAGGGGCGCCTGGGTGGCTTAGTCGGTTAAGCGTCCGACTTTCGCTTAGGTCATGATCTCGCGGTTCGTGGGTTCGAGCCCCGCGTCGGGCTCTGTGCTGACTGCCAGCTCAGAGCCTGGAGCCTGTTTCAGTCTGTGACTCCCTCTCTCTCTGACCCTCCCCTGCTCACGTTGTCTCTCTCTCTCTCCTAGAAATAAATAAAAATATTTTTTAAAAAAACAAAAAAAAAGAATCATAAGTATATTTCATACACCTTTCACATACCCTCCAAAATAAACAGGTGATTTTTAAAAATATAGATATGGTTGGGGTACCTAAGTGGCTCAGTTGGTTGAGCATCTGACTTCTGCTCAGGTCATGATCTCATAGTTCGTGAGTTTAAGCCTCATGTCAGGCTCTGTGCTGACAGTCAGAGCCTGGAAACTGCTTCAGATTCTGTGTCTCCTTCTGTCTCTGCCCCTCCCCTGCTCACACCATGTCTCTGTCTCTGTCTCTCAAAAATTAATAAACATTAAATTTTTTTTTTAATTTAAAAATCTGAATATGGGTGGGAGGTACCCAAAATGAAGTACAAATATTAACCAACAAACCTAACTGTATTAATAATGAATAATATAACCAAACTGAACGGGGTATGAAAGAAAAGAACTAACCTAAACAACTTTGGGAAGCAGTATTTTAACATATTCTATGACTAAGGCTAAAAGAATTGCACATAAATCCTGTAATCCACTTAGTGACTATGTTCCTTACAAGCTTTGTTTACCAATTCTAAAACCAATACATAAAAACTTTATGTATATACTAGAATTTATTAAAAAAATAAGTAAATATATTGTATGTAATGAGAGAGCTGAATTTCTCACAGCTGGGGAAAAAAATTACAAATAAAGAAATGAGAAGGGTAAAATGAAGGATATGAAGTTGGATTGGAATAAAAGTCATTGGTGTGAAAGCATGATATTTAAGATAGATGATAGATAGATGATTGATAGATAGATAGATAGATGATAGATAGATAGATAAAATAGATATGTATGTGTGCATGGCTTAGCATTCATATATATATTTCCTAGCTGTGTCTTCTGAAAAGTCTTCATAGTAATGACATCCCAGGGGAAATGAACAAACATAATTGCCAGATCTTGGCTTCTAAATGTTACTTTCCACTAAAAGCAACCAGAACTGCTTAGAGAAGTAGTTTATTTCAAGACTGAGGTAGAGAAAATACAAGATGAGAATGGTACATCTCGTGGTTTCAAAAAGTAAAACAGTGCTCAGAAAGACCAGGCTTGATGAGTTTGAAGATAAAAATACATCCGTGTAACCATCACCACAATGTATATCATCATATCTCAATAAAGTGGTTTTAGAAAAGAAAAAAAAAAGATGGGGAGGATGTGGGTCTTACAAAAGAACACAGGTGCAAACCTGAAGGAGTTCTAATGTGCAAACCTAGAACAATTTGGGTACCAAAACAACTGGACTTTTATCTATAATATATCCACTAGTCCATACTGATATAAATAAATAAACAAGTAAAGGGCACAGATACAGGATCTCTCCTTTGCAGTAGAATTCCAGTTAACAAAAGTCGGAGGAAAAAGTGAAATAGAAAATAACCAGTAGGCAAACAGATCAGCAATAACTGTTGCAAACAAGATCTACTGATGGGTTCTAGAATCAATCAGCATAAGTCTGAGAAGAAAGAGGATTTTCATAGTCAGGAAAGATAGTAACTTTATGGTGAAGGCTGGCAGGCACCAGCCCAACAACTGTTAAGGCATCATGAATGTTTTGATATTCTGTGCACAACACCAATTCACTGGCATTCTTGCCAAAATACATAACATCATTTCCATCATGAGAAAACATTAGACATGCCCAAACTGAGGGATATTTAAAACTATAACTGATCAATACTTTTCAAAATATCAAGGTAATGAAAGATAAGGAAACACTGAAAAACTACTACAGATTGGAGGAGACTAGAGAGAAATAACTAAATGGATACACAACCCTAGACAGAATCTTGGTACTGCAAAAGGACATTCATGGAAAAGTAAGTGAAACTCAAATAGTGTCTGAAGCTCAGTTAATAGTATTATACAGATATTTCCTGGTTTTGAAAAATGTACCACAGTTATATAAGATGCTAACATTAGGGGAAGCTGAGTGAGAAGTCTATGGGATCTCAGTATTATTTTTGCAACTTTTTTATAATTAAAAAAATTAGCTCAAATAAAAAGTTTTTAAAGAAGTTTCAGTACCTCTTCCATTATATTTTTCCATTTTAAATTTCCAAAAAGAGATTCTAGTGCTAAAGGTCTACATGCTTGCAATTGTTTAATCAGGATTTTATAAGCATTCTCAATCTTCATTTTATTCTGTAAAAGAAAGGCAAGTCACATAAACTGTCATAAATAAAATATCTAATCACTTTCCAACTACAAAAAATCATATATTGAAGATATAACTGAAAATATACTTCCAAGTTAAAAAAATTAAACTAATGTAATTACAGGTCATCAACAATGCTTTTAAAGTCTGTCAAGCAGCACTATTTTGTCTTTGCTGAATTAATTTCTGTCTGGGAATTTAGTGCATTTTATTTTTTTAACAACTTTATAAAAACTATAATTAGCATAACGTAAAATTTACTTAAAGGGGACAATTCAGTGGCTTTTGATAAAGCTACCTAGTTGTATAACCATCACCATAATCATTTTAGAACATTTCCAACATCTCAAGAAAAAAAGTGTGCCCATTTAATATATTCTACTTTATTGTGAAAAGTTTCAAACATACATGTAAATAAGGAGTAGCATAATCTCCCCTCAGGTACCTATCATCATTATCAGCATATATTGTTTTTTTTAATATTTATATTTTAGTTAATATACAGTGCAATACTGGTTTCAGATAGAAGACAGTGATTCATCACTTACTACACTGCATTTTTATTTGCATTTCAGATAGTCCTCAAACAGATAAATGAAATAATCTCTTTAAAATGAGTGCTCCATAAACTAGGAAACATACTATTATTCTAGAAACAAAACCTAACATTTAAAAAATCTTTTTTTAAATTTTGTTAATATTTATTTATTTTTGAGAGAGAGACAGAGACAGAGTGCAAGCAAGGGAGGGAAGAGAGAGAGAGGGAGACAGAATCTGAAGCAGGCTCCAGGCTCTGAGCTGTCAACACAGAGCCAGATGTGGGGCTTGAACTCATGAACTGTGAGGTCATGACCTGAGCCAAAGTCTGTCGCCCCACCGACTCAATCACCCAGGCACCCCTAAAATAATATTCTTAAGGAGAGACTGAGGACAATGTTTGTAGAGCACTCCTCAAACAGATTTGGAAACTGTTCTAACAGAATAAAATGAGATCAAATGATTACAGAACCTCTTCTCAATATAAAAATCAACTTGAGGGTTGGAAATAGTTTAATGGCTAGGATTCTAACTATAGCAAAACAAACTATCTTATTAGATTTCATGACAACCATCTGGATGTTTCCAAATACCAGAAGGGGTATGATACTATTCTCAAAATGTTAATTGACTCACAAATTCTGATGAAATACAGAATTAAAATCTTCATATTTAGGATTTCACTATAAGTAGTGAAAAATAAACAGAAACTAAATTCATTTCTAAAATCAGTATGCATTTGGGGCGCCTGGGTGGCTTAGTCGGTTAAGCGTCCGACTTTCGCTTGGGTCATGATCTCGCGGTTTGTGGGTTCGAGCCCCCGTCGGGCTCTGTGCTGACTGCCAGCTCAGAGCCTGGAGCCTGTTTCAGTCTGTGACTCCCTCTCTCTCTGACCCTCCCTTGCTCACGCTGTCTCTCTCTCTCTCCTAGAAATAAAAATTAAAAAAAAAAAAACACTTAAAAAAAAATAAAAAAAAAATAAAATAAAATAAAATAAAATAAAATCAGTATGCATTTTTAACTCCCAAAATTTCAATACAGTAATTGTCAAATACACCAATACAGAAAACAGTAAGATCAAGCAATTCTCTGAAAATTCTATTGATGCATTAATATCATGAAATAAGCATTTCCCTTATTTTCCTTCCTCATCACCGTTCTGCATTGTTTTCTCCTTAAAACTACAATATTAACAATCATTTCACTAGTATGTCTCACCAACAGAAGCATAAATTTTTACTTCCAAATCAAATGCACTTTTGACCTTCATTAACTTGGAGGCAATAATACCACACAGTACGTATACACATAAGGGCTAGAGTCAGACTGCTCCTTTTCAAACCTTGCTCTATTATTCATTGACTATTGATAATGAGCAAATTACTTCCTTGAGTATTATGTCCTCATCTGCAAAACACAGATGATACTAACCTATCTAAAGGGTTGGAAAGGTTTAAAAAATGACTCATGAGAAGTACCAATCACTGCTGTTATTTCAAGTTCTGAATATATTATTGCATTTGTGTTACTGTTATTGTTAATTTTCTCTACCTCTCTGTGAAACCTATAATAATTTCCATAGAAGTGTTAGAAATAAAACTAAGTAATTTGGAAAATTCTGTAAAATTCTAGAAAAAAAATTGTCTTTAGATATCAATTACCTCACTGAAAAAAGGTTGATTCTTGGACGTGCTTGGCATAAGGTATGCATAAAGTCGAAGAATATTGGACGTTTGCCCTGAGGAAAGCACAACATTGACTTTCATTGCCCAAGACTGAATAATTAAAAAGTTGAAAAGGTGTGTTTGTAGAGGGTTCAGGCCTTCATCTGCAACTATCATGTAATATGGATAACGTTCTTCTAAGAAACTTTTCCATCCTTGTGATAAGCATCCAGAAAATTCTGTTTGAACATCAATGGTGGTATTACACTGAAGATGAAGAATTAAAGCAGTTCTCAAAGGAAGAAGTTCAGGGAGGCTGAAATATGCATACTCAGCAT
Organism: Proteles cristata cristata; assembly: GCA_017311185.1. Taxonomy (NCBI): domain Eukaryota; kingdom Metazoa; phylum Chordata; class Mammalia; order Carnivora; family Hyaenidae; genus Proteles; species Proteles cristata. The sequence goes on from JAESUZ010005393.1 coordinate 245,820, forward strand.
CCTATAGGAATGAGATAAAGTATATTATTTTGAAATTATCATTTAGTTGGTTTACACATGTCAAAAGGAAAAGGTTCCGATACAGTTTTCTTCTGCTTGATAGCGAGACCTTGACTGTCATTTAACAAATACATGGCATAAATCACAATTTGGATTTAAATACAGGCGTCTCCTTTAAGCAGGCACATAATGCTCAGGGTTTACCACAATTTTCCTTTGTATTTGAGTTCTTTTCCTCGCCAATCTCACATCAAAAAGAAAAAGGAGACAAAATACATGCAAAAGCAAATGGTGGATATAAATTATCCAGAAAAGGAAGCTGAGATGAATCACTTTGAGAGGACGATCCCAATTTAGTGTGATTCTTCTGAAGCAGAGGTTTTTCTCAACAGATCAAAAGTAGTGCCGAAAACTAGACTGTAAACATTAGGTTGAAATCCTGACTCTTTACTCAAAATATTGCTTGTATGAAGTCAGCAATGTTTAAAAACCTAACAATAGTGTTGATTGCAAAATGTCTGAACAGACACACATCAAAACCCTTACAGGTAATAACTTGGTCACCTTCAGGGCTATCCCTGAAGCCCTGAAGGAAGGGGTGGTAGTGGTTATACCTATCTGTATTTGAAACTGCTAATATTTTATTAATTATATTCATAATCAGAAAAGGAAGACCAAATACTTCTCCTCAGAGTATTTACTATGGAACAAATAATAAACAAAGCAGTATTAATGAGTTTGACATTTTTCTGGGCTCAGGTAAATTGACTGCAGAGTTCTGAAGACAGAAACAGTTCTCATAGTTGGAAAAGCAGAATTCTGAGATCAACTGAGCTTCTGCTGAGATTGCTTACCCTCCTTCATGATCCCATGTGTCCTTGTATAAAGTTTAATTACTGCAAATAAAATATAATCTTAAATGTGGTTAATTTCTGAATACTTGGACTATGGGTATCTTTTCTGTATTTCCATTTAAACTTTATGAATTCTTATAGATATAAGATATATTTAACTTTGTATTAAGAACAAAATATAAAATAGGAAGGAGTTTTAGGAAGGAATTTTAGTTTTAGTTCTTAAATCACATGTTACCTTGAAGAAAACTATGGCAAATTGTCCTCCTTTACTGATAAGATCCATAAGATAGTATTCAACTACATAAAAGAAGTGAAGGTCTTGCCCCTGCTTTAAGGATTTCTCACATATGCATGTAGCAAGTAGTGAATCTCCGTCAATCAGAAAAAATTCAGATTCAACAAAATCATTGAATAAGCTGGAATATCTAAAATGAAAATAGTTAAAACAGAAATTACATATTGAATAAGTGAGGCACCAAAAAGACAGTATTGTTATTAGTATGCCATGTATTAGCACGCCAAAAAGACATTGTTATTAGTATGCCATGATCACTATCGTCAATAGGCAAATTTGCCAAGTAATTATTTTTTGTCAGGCCCTAGGCTAAGACTTTTCAAATATATCCATATGTAGGACTATCCTTCATAGGAAGAAGGTGGGATCATTCCCATTCTATAGATCTAGAAAATGAGCCTCAAAGAGACAGAGCAAATGATATAAGACCACATGGCAGAATCTAGATTGGAATCAGGAATTTAACACCTCTATTCTGAATATAAACTTGTATTAAATTTCCTTCCTCCTTAATCAATACTATTTTTTATAAAGCAACAGGTTCGTTGATAGCTGTGTACAAATAATGCAAAAGAAAACTGTTTCCATCCACTATCAAGCAGCTCTAAAATTTTTATGTTAAACAATCATATACATACATATATATATGCATGTGCATATATAATCATATATACAATATACTTTAATATATATACTGGGATAGATAGACATTTCTTTAATGTCAAATAGATATACAGGAAATATGGTATCAAATTGTACATCTCTCTCTTTTTTAATTTATTTATTTAAATTCAAGTCAGTTAACATACAGTGTAGTCTTGGTTTCAGGAGTAGAACCCTATGATTCATCTCTTACATATGACACCCAGTGCTCATAAAAGTGCCCTCCTTAATGCCCATTAATGCCTTAATGCCTCCATTTAGTCCATTTCCCCCACCTACCTCCCCTCCAGCATCCATTTCCCCCACCTACCTCCCCTCCAGCAACCCTCAGTTTGTTCTCTGTATTTAAGAATCTCTTATGGTTTGCCTCCCTCTCTCTTTTAATCTTATTTTTCTTTCCCTTCACCCATGTTCGTTTTATTTCTTAAATTCCACATAGGAGTGAAGTCTTTATTTATTACAATACTCACTCAGCTTTGGGCAATGCACCCATAATTAACTGTGACATTTTTTCTAAAAGCATCATGTGTTCTTCTAAACCTAAAAAATAAATTGTTTACTTATTATTTGAAAAGAAGAAATAACAATAAAGTTATTGTCATTCCATTAAATCCATATATCTTAAAGAATCATTATTTTATATTTATAAATATTTTAAATTGAAAATTACCCATTCTTGCTGCTATCTGGACCTCGAACCTGAACTGGAAAACATTAATTATAGCAATTTCCCTTTACTTTGGTACCTCTAAGTGGCAATGATTAATGAAAATGACAGACCTATAAAAAAAGAAGAAAAATTAGAAATTCATTTATTCCATCAACAAATAGTATTGAATGACTACTGTTTGTTAAGTGAAACATCAGGCAATAGGAATATATGAACAAAAGGCAACATGCTGTTGGTTCTTATGGAGCTTAAAATCCATCAGGAAAGACAAATATTAATCAGATAATCATATGAACAAGGAAAAATTTAAACTGTGACAAAGTCAAACAGGATAGAGGAAGCATCCCTAATGAAGTAATGCTTGGGCTGATTTCTGAAGGATGAAACAAGAATTAATTAAATAAAGGGATGGGGAGGGTGGGGGGTAGTAGCATTCCAGGCAGAAAGTACCATGTACAAAAAAGTCTTGTGTCATGAATGAGTGTGGGTGGTAGTAGATCCTGAATAGAAGCCAGTCAGGTTGGAATGGAAAGAGTGAGAGAAAAGCTAGCTGTACTAGAGGATCACAGGAATAGAAAAGCATGGAGAGCCTTTGAGGGCATGTTTTCATCCAAAAATCTATTGATGGATTTTAAGTAGGTAGTGTTATGAGTGGCTTTACATTCTGAAAGAATACTCTGGCTACAGTAGAGAAAATAGATAAGATGGGAGCAAAGTTCCTGTTAGTAGAGCAGAGAGAAAACCATGATTCAGAAGGGTAATGAAAGTAGTTTAATGTAATATAGTTTGATGGTGGTTTGGGGTACCTATGGATATTAAATATTTAGATAGATTTAATATAATTTGGTAATGGATCTGATATGGATAGAGAAAAGGGAAGAATGAAGGTTGTCAAGGATGATTTTAGGATTCCACCTGATGCAACAGGATGAAGGACTAGGCTATTCCCTGAGCAGGAAACCTTGGAATAAGCCTACATTTCAAGGAAAGATCATGAGTTCATTTGTGGTCACTCTGAGTTTGACTTGATTTCAAGACCCATTATAGGACACGTCACATGAGTAATTAAACATGTAGGTCTAGAGGTCAAACACAAGGTCTGAGCTAGACCTGAATATGTGAGTAATTTGAATAGTATTGTAAATGAGGTCATTGATGTAGATGAGATTGCTTGGACAGAGAGACACAGTGTCATGGAAGAAGAAGAAAGGACTGAAAATCCATTTTTGCAGATCACTAATATTTAATAAATGCCAATGGAGAAAAGGAAGAGTCTGCAAAGGTAACTGAGAAAGAACTGTCAAAGAGGCAGAAGGAAGTGCTCTTGAGCATTCTGTCACAAAAAACAAATATTGAGACATTCTTCAAATATGCCATATAGTGTGTTAGGCCAGTGAAGCTTGATAGATGATAGATAGATACATAGATACATAGATAGACACAAACATAGATAGACACATACATAGATAGACACATACATAGATTCATAGATACACAGATACATAGATATTCATATTATATGACATTAAAGAACATATAATAGTAAGGCATACATTGATAATAATATTAAAATAACAATGCATGGAGGTTCATGACTGCAAAATGAGTAAACTTGAAGAAAGAAGAAATTACTGTGGGTTGGAATGGAATGTTTAGGAAACACTTAATGGAGACAGGCAAAAGTATGGTCTCTCGCTTACCTAGTTATTCTCCCTTTTTTCAGATCTATAGAGCATCTACTCCCCACCAAGCATTGCACTTGCTGTAACATATGCAAATATGCATAAAACATGGTCCTCTCCCCTCATAATCTGGTAAGGGTGTAAAGAGAATTAAATCAAAAAGCGTGATGTGCTTAGTGACCTAGCAGAAATGGTACTGGAAGCCATTAGAGAATTGAAAGAGTTCTTCAATCAACTGGAGTATTCAGGCTCTTGTGTTCTGAGGTTTTGAGGACACATCTAAAAGATGAGAAAGAATTATGGAAGCATCTTGGAGAAGGTAAGAGACACAGAGGATCACATTTCAGAGACCAAAATAGTACTGGTTTAATAGACAGAGAGGTGAAACCACATGACAAGTTTGATTCCACAGGTTGTTCCACATGGCACAAAACAAAATGATTTGACTGGAAATGAGATAGGAAAAGTAGGTACAGCCTACATTATAAGGAGCTTCTGCCAAGGGAAGAAGTTTAGATAATTTCCCGAAAACTCTCTGCTATCCAATTCATGCAGTTCCCAACCTCACTAATTGTACATTAACCCTACTTTCTTCCTTCAGTTCTCCAAACTGTACCAAGTTCAAACATAAAAGATGATTCCATAAGAATTGAGTAAACAGGAGAAAATTAACCCCAAGTATCTTACATTGCAGAAGGGAGAGATCCAGAAAAGGTAGGGTGAGGTGGAATGAAATAAGGTAATTCATATGTTCCCAGATGTTCTTAATGTCTCAAGAATTTTTCTTATGGTACTCCTAGGACAAAATAAATACCTAATAGCTTATTTATTAAGTAGTTAGCTCCAAGCAAATTAATAAATCTTAACATCATCTGAAAATATAATACACATACTGAAAGAAAAAACATCATTTCTAAATTAAATGACAATAATTACTAATGAGATATACGTACACTACAACTTTTCAACAAGAGCCATGGTAGCAAAATAAAAACCTTCTCAATTGGACAATTAAGGAGTTCCATATCGTGCCTGTCTATGTCCTCTCATGTATCATATAGGAAACTTTTCCTATTAAACTTCACCCTGAACTCATACCAGACTTACACAGAATTTACATCACTATGCCCAGTTCTCTCTCATTTAAGGGACAGACACCCTAGGCAAAATTAAACCAGCTACCCACCATAATAACCACTGAATAAATGTATATTTAAAAATCTGAATTATTAGACATTTGGAGGGGCATTAAGAAGAAGCTGGATCCAGACACCTGGGTGGCTCAGTCGGTTAAGTATCTGACTTTGGCTCAAGTCATGATCTTGCGATGTGTTCGAAGGTTGCACCCAGCACTGTGCTAACAGCTTGAAGCCTGGAGCCTTCCTCAGATTCTGTATCTCCCTCTCTCTCTGCCCCTCTCCTGCTCTCACGCTGTCGCTCTCTCCTTCAAAATAAATAAACATTTTTAAAAAATTTTTTAAAGAAGCTAGATGAATAAATATGATTCAAGGCCAGAAAGTCCTTTAAAAAGTTTGAATTAGCATTCTCTATAATCACAATATTATCTAATACAATAATAACAGGCTGCTACAGAAATAAACAAAAGTAAATGCTCATAAAAATGTATAATTTCAGGAAAAAAGTCACGTGCAGGGCAATAAAATGGACATGCTGAAATCTCAAGTTAGAGATGGGAAAGAAATCCAGGAAATTTCTTAGAAGACATATGAAAAAACAAAGAGGTACACCTGGGTGGCTCAGTCGGTTCAGCATCCAACTTCAGCTCAGGTCACAATCTCAGAGCTTGTGAGTTCATACCCCACAAGGGACTCTGTGCGGACAGCTCAAAGCCTGGAGCCTGCTTCGGATTCTGTCTGTCTGTCTGTCTGTCTGTCTGTCTCTCTCTCTCTCTCTCTTTCTGCCCCTTCCCCTCTCAAGCTCTGTCTCTCTCTCAAAAATAAATAAACATTTAAAAAAAAGAAAAAAGAAAAAGAAAGAAACAAAGAGATGGAAAATAGAAGTAGTAAGAAATATAGAGGATGAGGATAGGTTTCAAATTTTTAAATTCATCTCAAGGTTTTTCCAGAAGGAGAAAACTAAGATTCCAAAATGAGTAGGGATAAAAATAATCAAAGATATAAAATTTAAAGTTATACAATAATACTGGGCCAGATTTAAAGAAAAACACACATTGTTAGATTGAAAAGGTTTTCCAAGTACTAAGAAGAAATAATGACAAAGGAGAAACACACACCTAGAAATAGCTCCTTCAAACTGCGGAGCTCTAAGAATAAAGATGGGGATGTGCTGTGAAGAAATGGTCAGAGAGGCCATATGTGAAATGGTTAAAGGCATGAGAACTGTAGACAGAGGCCTTGGTTTTAATCCTAGTAATGAAACATGGTCTATAAAGGTTTTATTATCTTAGGCAGGTTACTTTAAACTTTCTCTGTGTCTCAGTTTCCTCTTCTATAAAACTGGAAGAGACAATAATGCCACTCTCCTCTGGCTGTGTTTTCAAAGCTATTTAAATGTATGAGCTGATGTATACAAGTTGATTAAAATTGTATCTGGCACACAGTTAGAACTGAATAAAATGAGGAGTATTATAGGATGTTGATAAAAGAAAATAATGTTTTCAACATTCTGAGGGGAAAATATTTTGAACTTAGAATTCTGTTTTCAGTCATTCAATTCATTAGGAGGGTGGAAAGGTAATATTACTAGACATTTAAGAAGTCACCAACCACCTAGCCTAAATGATAATTTTATTTTAAGAGACAGTTCAGAAAATTTGGGGGGGGTGGAGATCAAGCAGAAGAACAATCAAGAAACAGTGATCCAGAAAAAATAAAGGAAGCTTTGGATTTAGAAAAATATTGATTTCAAACAGTGGTCGTAATGATAAAGAACTACATTTCTAAGCCAACTACATAAATTGCTTCTACAATGAATAACATAATAAATAATTTTGTAACTTGTTTACTTGGCTTTCCATTTTTTACTCAACCATAAACAAATCACAAAAATTAAAGTCATAAATGGGCACCTAGATGACTCAGTCAGTTAAGTGGCCAACTCTTGATCTTAGCTCCGGTCATGAGCTCACAGTTTGTGGGAGAGAGCCCTGGTCAGTCTCTACACGACAGCACGAAGCCTGCTTGGGATTTTCTCCCTCTCTCTCTCTGCCCCTCCCCTACTCGTTTTCTTTCCCTCTCTCTCTCTCTCTCAACATAAATAAAACATTTTAAAAAATAAAGTCAAAAAATACTGTAAACTGTGATAAAGCCTTACAATATAAAAATAATATAATTAACCAAATTGGGAGGTTCAGAAAAGGATGAATAGTAGGAAAAAAAAAAAGAGTGTATATTAAGTTCCTCATTTTTTTATAGCAGAAAGTCCAGAGAGAGCATTTAAAGACAATATATCAAAAATTGAGGGTTTCTGGAATCAAGAAGTTAAATTGCTTTTCTTATATAATTACTGAACCACTGGGTTACCAAATAATATAAATGGGGAAATTTAATTTATACTTATATTACAACTTCTAATGAATTAATAAAGCTTGTTATTTTTAGGTGATAGAACAATAAAAAATACAGGCAAATATCTACTTCCATGTAGAACTGCACCATTGTTGAAATACTTCACCAAAGGGGCACCTCGGTGGCTCAGTCAGTTGAGCATCTGACTTCGACTCAGGTCATGATCTTGCAGTTCATGAATGCAGGCTCCACATCTGGCTCTGTGCTGACAGCTGAGAGCCTGGAGCCTGCTTGGGATTGTGTGTCTCCCTCTCTCTCTGTCCCTTCCCCACTCACACTCTATCCTTCTTTCTCATTCAAAAATAAATATACATTAAAAACAAATACTCCACCAAAAAAATTTTTTAACCTGAATTTGATCAAAACTCTAGTAACAACAATTAATCAACAAGACATTAATAAGATAGAAGAACCTGTTAAATGATATCAGGAAGATTACAATCTCTACAACACCAAAAAAAAAGGGGGGGGGGAAGGGAAGAGAAGGAACCCCAATTTATTAAGGAATAAATTACAAGAGAATAAAAGAGATTATAACAAGTTTAAAGACTTATTATCCTATCACAGTAGTGCCAGAACCTTATTTGGGTTCTGATTTAAACAATCCTTAAAAGAAAAAAAGAGAAGGGAAGGTGAAAAAAGAGAAATCATGGAAGACAGCCCAATCCAGAGAAGAAGGCCCAGGGAATGATGGAACCACTTGATGGAAAGAGTCAAGTTCCTGAAACACTGGAGAAAAGCTGACCAGCAATGGACAGAATTCTAGATGGCCTCCAGGGCTCCAGCACCCTGTGCCCTGCCCTGTATAATACCCTCGCGTTGGGTGTGGGCAGGACCTGAAAACTGAATGGGACAGTCTCTCCCATGATTAGGTCACATTATGTAAGACTCCAACATTCCAGAAGACAGATTCTTCTGCTAGCTTTGAAGACATAAGCCACCATGTTTTGAGAGGGCCACCTGGCTAGAAGACGAGGGTAGACTCGAAAGGCTGAGAGTAACCCACAGCCAACAAGAAAACAGGGAAGACCCGCAATCCACAGCTGCAAGGAATTGGAGTCTTCCAGCAACTAGAAAGAGCCTGGACAAGATGGCAGCTTCAGGAGACACCTACATTTTAGCCCGGTGAGATGCTGAGTGAAAGCATTCAGTTACTCTGTGTCTAGACTTCTGACTCACGGAAATTTATAAATAATACATTTTTATTGACTTAACCCCCTGAATTTGCAGTACTGTGTTATGCAGCAATAGAAAACTAATACATGCCCCTTAACCGTGAATACATTCTTTTACCTGTTAAAGAAGAAATAAATGATTATTGCATGAAGTCACTGAAATGTAGGGGCACGTAGGAATCACCTGTAAGATATTCAAATGTAGATTCTGATTCCGCAAGTTTGTAGTTGCTTCCCGGTTCTGCGTGGAGTGGGAACCTAGCTGCTTGCTGCCATCAATGTCTAGGTTATATTAGTTGTGCTCATATACGGCCTCCCTTAGATTCCCCTCAAGGCCCCACATCCCAGCACCCTTTCTTTGAAGAGGACCCCTCAAAAGCCTGAACTCTCGCCGCTCGCTTCAGACTCCAGCCCCCTCGAGGGCATCTCTTTGCTCTGCCTGTCCCCAAGCCTTGCGTCCCGGGGCCCACAGGAGACCCGTCGGCCACCGTTTTCGGGGTCGAACCAGCGCGCGTCCGGAGCCGCCGCCGGGCCACCTCCCCCTCGGGTCAGAGAGCTGGAACGGCACGCGACATCTTTACTCCGGGTCTCTCCCTCAGTGATCCCTGTCGCCTCGGAGGCATGCCCGCGTCCCCAGCCCGGGTCGCGCTCCGGAGCACTTCCCCCTGCTCCCACCACACCCCGCGGCGCGCGCGCCCGACCTGCTGCGTCTGTGGAGCCGCTGCCGCGCGCCTGCCGGGGAGGAAGCGGCCGCCCGGGGCTCCGAGCGCCGAGCGCTTGTGCTCTGTGGCGACGCGAGGCGGTGCGTGAACCCCGGCTTCTGACCGGCCGAGCCGCCTCAGCCTGTCTTTTGTACCCTGAAAAGGGAGTTTTGGTTTCATTTCTCACATCGGGCACGTTTAAGTTTCGTTTTCCTTTATCACGAAGTCGGTCGGACGGGCTCCAGAGGAGTGAGTCCGAACGCCCTTCCCTTCAGGCGGCACCTTACGAGATCGCAGAGATGGGAACCTGGGCTTCGGAATTCCGACACGGAATAGAGCGAGGCAGCGGCATCTGGGCCCGCTGAGAGGTAAAAGTCAGGGCGGGGCAGAGTTTGGAAATGGATGAAATAGAACGCGGCGGAATCTGACGTTCCACCGTGGGTCTCGCTGCTCCGCCTTTATGCAAAAACAAAAACAGTGGGGAGGAACCCCTGGACTTGGAGCTCTGTTAGGAGAAGGTAATGGTAACCGTCCTGTGCGAACTCTGTGTGGAGCTCTCACGAGCCAAGACACATCATTAAAAAACAAATTGAAAGTGCAGCTTGCTCGCTTTCATTTCTGCTTTCGTGTTATTTTCACTAAATGTCTGCCCGTCGAGGCAGAAAATCCTGCCGATTTGAGTTTTAACACTTTGCCTCTCTTTCTAGTCTCGGGCTTAAATACATGTGCAGATAGACTGGAAATGAGAAGAGGCAAGTGGAGGTGACAGTGCAGTTGGGTAGTATTAGCAACAATGGGCACCCACAACTGCTTTGTCCGCAAGGCAAGTGAAGAACAGATGTGTAGATGCGGTTCCACAGAGAAGAGGGAGAACTGAGAGAGCAGTGTGTGACATAGCTTCTTGTCATAAATTGGAGAGTCGAGTTGTTAAAACCCCAGCCCCACCTTGGGCTCTGTGCTGACAGCTCAGACCCTGGAACCCCCTTCACATTCTGTGTCTCCCCCTCTCTGCCCCTCCCCTGCTCATGCTCTGTCCCTTTCTGTCTCTGAATAATAAATAAAAACGTTAAAAATTTTTTTAAGAAAAGAAAAGGTAGGGATGGAGAGACTAGACATTGCTCACATCCATCAGGCATCCATTCATTCATTCATTCATTCACTTGTTTACAAATTTGTGATGATGAAATTGAGGAAGGAAGTTTAAAACTTTGGAACTTAACACTTGACTGGTCTAAAGTTCTATTCTATTTATATCTGTCCTTCTCTAACATCTCTAATAATGATAATCCTCTCCTTCCTCCTGTCAAGAAGTCAGTGTTCCAGATCCTGTGACCTGTGAACACGTTAACTTTTCTGGCAAAAGGTACTTCACAGAATTAAGGATTTTGAGCTGCAGAATTATGCAGAATAACCTGATGGGTTCACTCACTGTCTACGAGACTTCTTCCCCCTCTTCCAAATCCTCAGGCTCTTTTAGTCCAGATGTACCCTGAACCAGCTCTGTCAAAGATCACCAATAATGATCCAATCATTGAGAAACCTAAACAGTGCTTGTGCTCGTTTAGTCCATGATCCATTTACTTCTCTCTCTGAAATTCTTGACAGATATTTAACCAGTCTCTCTTTTCCAAAGAGCTTCTTTTCTCTTGGCTTACAGTATTCTTCAAATCTATTTCTCTTCCTACCTTCACTGTCAGAATTGATGGAATTATCACCTAACAACTGTTCAGGTGAGAAGCCTGGGAATCAGTGTTGCACCTTCACCTCCCTCGACTCTTAGCGAACTGGAACTCCTGACACTTACAGAATCTCTTCTCTCTTTCTCATTTTCCAAAGGCTAGAACAAGCAACACCATTTCTCATCAGGATAACTAGAACAGCCTATTCCGTTCCAGACTCCAGTGTGTCCCTCCTTTCCATTTTCTAATCTGCTAGCAGGGTTATTTATTAGCATGTAAAACCAAGCACATCAAGTTTCTGTTGAAAAAAAAAACACACACACACACACTTTCAACACTTCTTCATTGCTTTGGGATTAAATCTACCTAGTAAGTAGTATTCCTTTTCCTTTGAGAGCCCTCCAACTCTTTGATATGCCTCCTTTCACTTGCCCTCGAATGATAAGGATGGGCAAACACATGACACCTAACACAGGACAAATGTGGTTAACCACAGCTTAGGAGTTAAGTATACTCACAGCCCTGCGCACCATGTAAGGCCATAAATAGAACTTGAACTTGGGAGCAAAGTGAACCAGGTGGAACTGTGGGAGGCCTACTTTGTAACAAGCAGAGGCGGGGTGACCCCTAGTGCCCTTGGGAAGACACGATTATAGGTGTAAATAATTTTGCTGGCTGACAAGGAAGTGAAGCTGTTTGGTAAATGCAGTTATTCTGGTTGAGAGAGTAATCAGCTGAGTATGGAACCCTTCTCACCAGATATGATGCCCAGAGAGTAGATTTGCCCCCTGAGAGGAACTCATGGAGCCCTGGGTGGTACAAAGAAGTCGAGATAGTGGTGGAATTCAGGACATGATACCCCAAAAAATAGTACCTTGGCATACTGAATATGTCAGCTGAAGGAATTGAGAGCACAGTAGAAGCAAGAAGGTCATTCTGACCTCCCCCCTTATACCTTTCTTCTCTGAAAGCAGAAGATAAATCTCCCATGTGAAAGGTACTTCCCACATCCTGCAGTACCAGGAAGAAGGAAAATATCCTTATCACCAGACACAAAGAATTTAGGACCAGGAAGCCTGTATAAAGTAACTTTGTTACTGTTTCACCATTCACTACCCGTAGCCCAGATACTTCTATTTTGTCAATTCTTCACATATTTATTGTTTGTCTAAAAGGTATAAAAGCTTCCTGCTCTGGTCACTTCTTCATGTCTTTATTTTCTTGTGTAGGTTCCCCTGTACATGTAAAAATTCAATAAGATTTGTATGCTTTTCTCCTGTTAATCTGTCTTATATCAGTTTAATTCTTAGGCCTAGCTAGAGACCCAAAGAGGGTGGAGCAGAATTATTCCTCTCCTACATCAGCACATGAAAATTTAGGACTTACAATACAATGCTTGGACACTGATTTAAGCCTTGGTGACGACTAAGACTTTTAGAGAAAAGAAAAAAACGCCTCACTCAGAAGCAAAGTAGGCACTTGACCAGAAGGGAGAGAGTCATATGGAGAGGGGATCATTGAAAACATAATTTTTATTTTATGTTTTTAAGTTTATTTATTTTCAGAAAGAGAGGGAGAGAGCCGGGGAGGGGCAAAGAGAGAGAATCTCAAGCAAGCTCCATCCTGTCAGCACAGAGTCCGATGCAGGGCTGGAACTCACAAATTGGGGGATCATGACCCGAGTCGAATCCAAGAGCTGGACGCCTGACTGACTGAGGCACCCAGGTGCCCTGAAAACATAAATTTTAGAGTTGCCTCTCTTTATGGCCAACAAAGGCAAGTTAGGAATCTGTGTGGCACTGATGGAGCCAGGGCATGTCCCCGGAAGGCTTGAGTTTAGTTTAATAAATCCCTGAGGCAGTGGACCCCAGTGGGAAATCCATTTAGTACTTCATAACTTAAGAGCTCTTTGAAGAGTTCATTGGACCTCTGAATTAAATCAATTAAATTGCAAAGGACATATAGGGAAGGTGGAAGTTCCATTGAATGCTCATTTTAAGAGCCCACCACTGTTTTCTAAGAAGCGAAATGAGTCTTCAGTCACTATCAGTAATGTCGAGAACTTCAAATGGATAAAGAATGTCCTACTGAGGTGTTGTATTGTGGCTCTGGTATATATAGAGATATCTGTCTGTTAATTTATATCTGGGGCACCTGTGAAGCAAGAGATTTCCAAAATTCTCTATCAAAGGGAGATTTCCAAAATTCTCTATCAAAGGAAGAGACCCTTACGTCACAGTTTAAGAATATGTAAAAATGTATTGATGGAGCCAATTATTGCTCTGGGCATTCATGCTGAGATGACTGTCTAAAGTTTGGCCAATTTTGCTGACCCTTGGGTCTCTTGTTTTATCAGAGAAACTTGGTTAAGAGATGCGAAAGCATCAGCATCCCACTGAGCTCCATCACAGACAGTGGTGGCAATTCCATCTATAAAACCTACAAATTTCCAATTCTCAGTTCACTCAGTTTTGTTCCCCAGGCAGCCAAAATGTCTGGGAGAGAGGTGACCTCCTCCAACACAATGGCACCTGGCAAGCGACTGAGAAAAGGAGATAATGAGGACTTACACAAGTAGGATATGCCAGAAAGCCCATGTCTGACTCCCTACTTAGCAAGTAGGGCTTGGTTGCCAATCCAGGTTTGTGAGGTTCGGCATCCATGACCCAAAGTATAATGGGCAATTGAGAACACAAGGTCATACGCTCAGGGTCTATAAAAGTCTGTATTTTCAGGAGATCCCAACATGTGGCGAGTAAATGCCACTCTAATCGTGTATAGTACTAAACTGAAGAAGGGCAGCATTTTGTATCAGAAGTCCATGGAAACGTATAGACATTGTATGTGGTCCAGAGACTCTGGGAGTCATAAGAGGAGGTCATTACAGCATCTACAGTAAGGAGTCTCTGAAGATACTTAATGAGGGTGCCTCCTGATTTCAGTTTAGACAGATTTCATAACATTCTGTCGGAGGGGACCCCGTTGAAGGTGGGGGTTAAAGTATCAGTGAGACTAAATAAAATTGCAAGTTAAAGTATCAGTGAGACTAAATAAAATAAGGAAATACAGAATATGCTACCTCCAGACTCCAAAAGAACTAAAAGTTGTTGGACTTGTATTAATATTTCGAGTGCTAAGAGGGACAGTAGCTGGGTCATGACATTGCCTGAGATGGCACAGTTTACCACATACTTTTTAAGAGTTTCATCTGAGTGGCAGGACCTGGCACCACGTGTGGACCAAAGACCCATCCCCTTTTCTGTAAGCCACTTTGTTGGTATTTGCATGTCCTGAATGAGCATTTCAAATGAATTCATGAATCTCCTCATAGGAGATTAATCTTTGCCTTCAGAGACTATGTGCAATGGAAAGACTGCTGAGGTACCCCACGGGTAGCCTGGTAGAGGTGTATTATGGCTGAGAGGCTATTGAAATTAGGCACTGATTAGAACGTTATTAACGATTTCTACAATGCCAAATTATTTAGTGGCTGCTGATTGGAAGGAGCCAGTCATTTTAACACTTTTGAGTATTAGGTATGAGGGTCTTAAGGCTGTGGCAGAACAGCACTGTGAGGAGCCACCGATTCTTTTCCGGTTGAAGAACATGGTAAACTCGGCTGCTAAATGGAGAACCACTGAGGATGCTCATTCCTTCACTCATCAGGTCTCATGTAATTCTGTCTGATGCTTAAACTCCTGAAAATTATTTGTCAAGAGTATAGCGATGTAATACTATGCATTTTGTTTTGTTTTTTACTTTTTTCCCTGATAATGATCTAATTGTTGTTTCTGAAGCTTACCTGACATTGCTTTGTAATGAATTTCAATATTATTTTTCCAGATCTAACAGGGTTTTTTAAAAGCCAAGATTGTTGCATGCTTTCTTAAAATCACAGTGCTAGCATATTTCATTACAAAGAGAGTGCATTCTCTTTTTTTAAATGTTTCATTTATTTCTGAGAGAGAGCGTGAATAGGGGAGGGTCAGAGAGATAGAGGGAGATACAGAATCTAAAACCAACTCCAGGCCTCTGAGCTAGCCGTCAGCACAGAGCCTGATGCGGGGCTCAAACCCACAAACCGTGAGATCATGACCTGAGCTGAAGTTGGACACTTAACCAACTGAGCCACCCAGGCACCGCAAGAGAGTACATTCTCTGCTAAATGTGTTTGGGTTTGAATTGTGTGATCATACCCCCCAAAATTAAATTTACAAATCATAAATAAACATATGGTATTGATAAATTCATATGTATACCTATAGAAAAGTAATCACATCAACAGTAATTTATTTACTTCTTTATCCTCCAGAAACAAAACATTCTAACAAAATGAGAGACGCAGGTATGAAATTAAAATGAGTTTACTGGGTCTGTGATATTTCTGCCATAGGCTCTTCAACACCTGTTGATAAGTCAGTGAGAGGAAACACTGGGGGCTGAAGATATGCCAGCTCCATAGAAATTCTTTCCCAAAATAGTGCTGAGCAAATTGTTAATCCAACAGAAGGAGACACTGAACAGACCTCAGAATTTTGTGTGATAGAGCAACTGTGTCTTCAACGATCGGAATTTTTTAAATATATAAGTCCTTTGGACCAACAGCTGATTTCCTCCTTTACCATATTTCTCTTTCCTTTCTGTTTTCCAAGGGAATGACAGGCACATCCTTCTACATTAGGCATCTTTCGTAAACAGCTTCAGAAGCTGCTATACAGCTGTCCCTAGTTGTCTGGTAGTGATAACTCCACTTGCAAGTTAGATATCCCTTGCTATCTCCATGACAGTATCTCCACAAGGCATGTAAAATGCAAATTTTAAGAGAAAAAAATGGCTTTCAGTTTTTATTTAGATTAAAAAGCTTGAAAGCCATTTTTAAATAGCCAGTTAGTTTGGTAGATTTGCCTTTCCCCTCCAGTGAAGGAAAAAAAAATCAAAATGCCTCATCCGGTCAAGCCTTTGTTTCTCTTCACTCAAAATTTTTTTTAATTTTTTAATGTTTTATTTATTTCTGAGAGAGGGAGAGAGACAGCATGAGCAGGGGAGGGCCAGAGAGAGAGGGAGACACAGAATCCGAAACAGGCTCCAGGCTCTGAGCCGGCTGTCCACCCAGAGCTTAACATGGGGCTCGAACCCACTAACTGTGAGATCATGACCCGAGCCGAAGTCAGATGCTTAACTGACTGAGCCACCCAGGTGCCCCTATATCAACTCAATTTAAAACATTAAAATCTTCAGCCATAAAAAAATGTCTACTTTTTAAAATAATGCATTCATATTGTAAGTATAAATGATTGTCTTCTTTTTCTTCCCATTAGTATTCCATAATGAGTTTTTTCTATAAACACATCATAAACATCACTTTCTATGACCACTTTAAAATTCCATGAGTTTATTTAACCGTTTCATCAGTTAGAGATTTAGGGTGTTACCCATTTTTTTGCTATTATAAATGATGTTTGGATAAACATGATATCATATAGGTCTTCAAAGTAGAGTAGGATGGGATGAATCAAAGGATATGAACTTTGAAAAATGGAAACATTTAGGGGCACCTGGGCAGCTCAGTCAATTAAGTGTCTGACTTAGGCTCAGATCATGATTTCACAGTTTGTGGGTTCAAGCCCTGCATCAGGCTCTGTGCTGATAGCTCAGAGCCTGGAGCCTGCTTCAGATTCTGTGTCTCTCTCTCTCTCTCTCTGCCCCACCCTCACTTCCCCATACCCCCATCCCTCGCTCATGCTCTGTCTCTGTCTCTCAAAAATAAAAATAAAAAATAAAAAACTTTAAATACTCAAGGTAATAGAGCTATTCTGTAATGAGTCCCTTCTACCAGTTTTGGAGCATCCAATATCCAGAGACTTTCTTAGCCAAGGTTACTTATTTTTAAATTTTTTTTAATGTTTTATTTATTTCTAGGGGAGAGAGAGAGAGAGACAGCATGAGCAGGGGAGGGTCAGAGAGAGAGGGAGTCCCAGACTCCGAAACAGGCTCCAGGCTCTGAGCTGGCAGTCAGCACAGAGCCCGACACAGGGCTCGAACCCACGAACCACGAGATCATGACCTAAGCGAAAGTCGGACACTTAACCGACTAAGCCACCCAGGCGCCCCACTTATTTTTTAAATTATTACAAACTATAACTAAATTTTGCTTACAGATTCTTGACAAAAGAAGTCAATATTCATTTCTCATGTTTGCCAACTTAGAAGCAGGCAAAGGAGGAAAAATTCCCTAACACTTTTCAGTTATACACATGTAAAGCAGCCTTAAAATGCTTCAGGAGTGCATCAAGGATCACCTAGGGCAAAATATTTCTCAGAAATATCTCTTTATTTTATTTAGACAATTAAGCTGCTTGGTAAGATGCATCATGGTTTTGTAGACTAATATGAATTCACTGAAGTCAGCATTTACTTTATTCACTTGTGAAATTAAGGTAAAAATCCCATTTGGTTTCAACCAATATCGATAAATGGCAAGTATCATTCCTCTTAAAAAATCTACTTTGACTCTATCTAATCAAGATCGCCATTTCATTAGATGCATGCCCTAAACTAATCTTAAACTTGTATATATTTCAAAGGCTTTAGGGGCATATTTAGAGAACAAGTAACAAGTCATTACAGTGATAGTAATATCAATTCATTATTTAGTTCTGATTATGTACCAGTGCTTTGCTGTGCTTTGTCAAGCACTTATATGTTACCTCATACAAGTTCATCTATTAGAGCAACCTATGACATTGGCATTTTCATCTACATTTTATAGATGAGAGAACTAAACCTCACAGAGGTGAGCTTGCTGTAAGTCACACAGGGGGGTAAGTAAAGAAGTGGCTATTTCTGGTACTATAAGCTAGATTAGCTCCCAAATTTCATACCTAAGCAAGAATTCTTTTAGAATTAAACTGGAAGTTTCTTTATTTAATTGAAATAGCATAAATGGAAAACTATGACATTGGAAGTATTCTTAGTTTTCTTCTACTACAACTACTGTTTTTACTATTCATTTGGTATTTTCTTTTATTTAATTTATTCGTACCCTGCACTATTCCAAGAACTAAAGTACTTTATCAGGATGATGATAACACAAGATAATGTAAATTAAAATGTGGTAAAAGAAAAGAAAAATAAGGAAAAGAGCGTAAAACGGGCCACAAATTATACTCAAAGGTTCCAAGCAGCCAAATGTGGAAAGAAAACCTCATCACTTACCAAACACATTTCACAATATCCATGAGATACATAGTTATTTTAGCACCAAAACCAGGTAAGGACTTCTTGGTGGATTCTTACAAAAAGCACAGAATGAATATGATGAAGAAAGCCTCCAACCACATCCTTACATAGACAATATGACAATTTTCCTAGGGCTGTTTTCATCTGATTCTCTGTATGCGTGCATGAACAAAAACCAAAGTGAAGGGCAATAAATTCAATTGTTCAGGGGAGTCAAAGTAATGTGTTAATGTATCCTCACTCAGTATTGTACAAATATTACTGCTGCACTTTTTTTTTATGTTTTTTTTTTACTGTTTATTTTTGAGAGAAAGAGAGATAGTGTGAGTGAGGGAAGGGCAGAGAGAGAGGGAGACACAGAATCTGAAGCAGCCTCCAAGCTCTGAGCTATTAGCACAGACCCTGACATGGGGCTCAAACACACAAACCGTGAGATCATGACCTGAGCTGAAGTCAGGTGCTTATCCAACTGAGCCACCCAGGCTCCCTGACTGCTGTGCTTTCTATTTGCCTGTTTCTGTGCCAGTGTTGAACACTGTGCTAGGGGTGTGTGTGCTACTTACCATATATAACTTCCATCTTCTCCGATGTGCAAGCCATATATTCCAAGCCATATATTCCAAGCTAGAAGGTAAGCTCTTTGAAGGCAGGAATCACATCTTCTCACTGATTTTTCTACAAAGCTTTCATATAGTCATTAATAAATCTTGGTTAATTGACAGAAATAAAAGTTATTCCCAAATTGTGGCACATATAACATTAGAAGCACATGAGAGAATTTAACATGACACAGATGGAGCATTAAATAATATTAAGGCAGTTTTAAAAAATAAAAACTCCCCCCTTTCCAAATATTTTTACTTCTTACTGCTAATCACAGAAAGTCCAGAAGTGATAGGCCTCTAAAATCTCTCTAGAACTTAATTACCTCTTTTTTTTTTAGTGAAAAGCAGTTTCAGCCGAGAACCATGATAATCATATTTATTTTTATAGCTATCTTAAGTTTTAAGACCAGAAATCTTAGCTATCTATTTACAGTTTAGTAAATACGATGTTTCCTTCTGAAATACTATTAAATATGGGTTTATTTAAGAAAAAATAATAGTTTCAGTAGTCTGGTGGTATATCCAGAGGTGTATTATGAGGTTAGAGAATATAAATTAGTACTAGTTTTCTCTTTTTTTTTTTTCACCTGTTCATCCAGATTATCTGATAGAAACAAACTTCTATATTGTCAGATTCTATACGGGTTTTCTTGATTTGTTTGCTATTGTTTTTCTTACAACTTAATTGTAATAAGAAATTGGGAACAAGGAAAATGTTATAAATAAATTTATTATTGCAAATAAATAATTTTCTGAATTATTTTCCTGCTTTCACTCTTTCCAATCGATCTTGAGTTAGGAGACTTTTTCTTAGGTGACCAACTCATTATCCTCTCAGGAGGACCTCAAGCCCTTGGTCTAACTTTCCTTCCTGCACTCCCAACTCCTGGGTGTAAAACAATCTCAAGAGTTCACCAGTTGAGTCGGCATTCTATTTAAATGACTATTTGTCTACATTTTCTCTATTGCCACTGAATGCTATAATTTGTTCCAACAAAATGCAAAACTTTAGATATTGTTTGCTAGATTGTTTGAATTAAAAATGAAGTCAAATCTAGGGTGCCTGGGTGGCTCAGTCAGTTAAGCATCTGACTTTGGCTCAGGTCATGACCACTTGGTTTGTAAGTTCAAACTCCGTGTCAGGCTCTGTGCTGACAGCTCAGAGCCCAGAGCCTCTCTGTGTCTGTGTCTCCCTCTCTCTGCCCCTCCTCAGCTCATGCTCTGTCTCTGTCAATCTCTCTCTCTCAAAAATAAATAAATATTACATTTTTTAAAATTAAGCCATATCCAAACAAAATTAGAGAATTTTACCAACAGCAAAAGTGAGTAATTAACATTTGCACCAGTAAGAAGAGTTGTTCTTACATTCAAATAAATATCTTGCACTCGCAGAGGTCAGGAAGCATTTCAAAAACCACACACGTCTCTTTTCAGCAACTCTCGGGCACACCATGCCTCAAAAACTGAGCCACACGCATAAAAAAGTTCAAGTAAGCAGCTTAAGAAGGATCATTTTTTTCATTTTCACCTATGAACTAATATTGCAAAATTTTCCATGGTAACGTTTCAGAATTGCACCAAGTGTAAAAAATAATAATAATTTAAATAGAAATTTGATTATAGAAAAATCAACTTAACATTATAAAAGCAAATGGAATATTCTTATATTAATTCACCCCTACAGGTACGGAATCCTTTATAGTAGCATACATTTATGATTATCATTATTATGTCATATTAAGTATCACAAATCTCACCTTTGGTTGAGGAAATCGTAAATTTGGATCTTGGAATTTACCTGGAATTTATTTTCTTCCAAACAAGTTTTCCAACACTAACATGAGTTTTTCCATCACATCCTGAGAAAATTGTTGTGAGCCTAAACAAATAAAGGATATTATTGTGAATAAGAAAAAAATGTTGATTCCATGTACTCCTTGCTTAAGTTTGTTTTTATACTAGATTTCCTTTTGTGAAAGACAAATTTTTCTGGTAAATATACACCTCAGAAACTGATCATATCTGCTATGCTATGTGTGCATTTTTTTTTAGGAAATAATGCCTCCTTTTTCTTTCTCGCTACCTTCACCCTAGTTCCCACTGGCAAAACATCTATAAACTAGTTTCCTGATCTGGACTCTCCTCACTTGAAGCCATCCTTGAGAATGATTGATCTTCCCAAAGCATTATGACCATGGCTCTCCCCTACCCCAAAATCCCTAATGGAGTTTCAATGCCTAATTAAAACAACAAAAAATTCCAGGGTCCTTGGACTGCCACTTAGTGTTTCAAAATCTGGCCTGAAACTAAGCTCCTGGCCTTACCTATTTATACTTCTCAACACTGGATCTAGATTCTGGTCTTTTCTTACTCTCCATTCCCCA
Source organism: Proteles cristata cristata (assembly GCA_017311185.1). Lineage (NCBI taxonomy): Eukaryota > Metazoa > Chordata > Mammalia > Carnivora > Hyaenidae > Proteles > Proteles cristata. Next base: position 267,318 of record JAESUZ010005393.1, read on the forward strand.
TAAAACCTGAGCACTAAACCATATTTATGAAGAGGTGGCTAGGTTTAATTAACCGGATCATGTCACCATGGCAAATTTATTCAACCTCTATGTGTCCATCTCAGTTGCCGCTTCTGCAAATATTCTTAATTAGTTAAATGATACATAAATATTCTCCTAATGGTTTTTTATTAGTACATGGAATAAAAACAAATTGACTGCAGCATCTAATTTGGGGGACATCTGTAAGTCTGAACATACAGCATTTCTTTGTAGAAGAGAAGGAGAAGAAAAGAGCAGAGAAGAAATGGGAGGAAGAAGGAGAAGAAAAAAATTTGTGAGGTTTGGGCTATTTTATAAATAGGTTGTTGGGGTGCCTAGGTGGCTCAGTTGGTTAAGCATATAACTTTGGTTCAGCTCACGATCTCCTAGCTCCTGAGTTCGAGCCCTGCATCAGGCTTTGTGCTGACAGGTCAGAGTCTGGAGCCCGCTTAGGATTCTGTGTCTCCCTCTCTCTCTCTGCCCCTCCCCTGCTCTCTCTCTCTCTCTCTTTTTTTCTTCTCTCTCTCAAAAATAAATATTAAGAAATATTTAAATAGGTTTTTATTTTTGGACTATATATATAAAACCTGAAGCTCACCTTTTGTGATTTGCTTACAGAAATTATGCAAAGGCTCTCATAAGAAAGCTGACAAAAAACAAAATTTGAAGTTTCATGACCATATAAATGTGATAAAAATCCTTCGAATCTCAGTAGATTACCTTCTCGACCTAAATACCTCTACAAAAAAATAGAAAAAAAGAAAAGTGTGCTTCAATTCAATTTACCATGCACTTAAACATCATTTAATACTAGTATGAGTGACTGACTGATCAACACTTGACATCATGTGATAACTACATCAATCATAAGTAATATTAATCACTGCGGGCAGCTTATAAAGACTTCAGTTGGTTTGGCATGGTAAGAAATCTACATAGTATTAATCACAGAAAACAAAAGTCAGAGGACAATCATACTTTCAAACAGAACATAAAGTTTCCATATTCCCAGGGTTCTGGGTCAATGAAAGCACAGCTATGACTGCTTTAGCATTGACTGCACTCATAAAGAAGAGGACTTTAATTTATCCCGTTATGTCCAGTACTTCTAAATAATGGCAAGTGATATATATTACATATATATAAACAGTACAGATAATATATGTTCCCAGGATATATCTTATGTGAAAGTAAATTTCACTTGATTTTATATTATTTCTTTGAATGTGTTATACGCTCTTAAATAAAATAGGTCATGTAAAGCATAATTGCTAGAAATAACACATATTGGCAATTCCCTGGAACAGTGGTGACCAAAAGTGAGCTGAAAAATAAAGCATGAAAGCCAATCCAATTTATAATCTTAGTTCTCTTAAGCCATTCTAAAGGCAAGCCAAGTAATCACATTCTTCTAACTCCTGAGATAATTCTACCAAAAATGACGGAACTAGATAGATTTTAATCAATAGAATAGAACAGGTGCTTGGTTTCCAGTGAAAATGGCAGCCACCTTGTCATTCGAGTAATCTCAATTTTTAAACAAAATATCCATGCATTCTGAAAATATGACCAGAAACTTGCCAATTTCATCAAAGATAGGCTTCACAGTCATTAGGCTGATAGATTTCAGAGTTCTGGAAGAATTTCCTCTTCCTATAAGGCCAGTAGATAAAAAAGGAAGGAAAGAAGGAGGGAGGGAGGAAGTCTGAATCAACTTCAAACTGGGCAGCCATCCCTTTTCTGGGGAAACCAAAATGCCTTTCCCCACATCTTTAAGTCCCCTTATTACGCTCAGTCAGAGGCTGCCACTATCAGAAAACAATAGGGTAGAATGTGGGGTGAGGGAATCATGGAGTCATATTTCATCCTTAGAAATAGATCTATAATAATAGTGTTGCTAAAACAGAAAAATTTTCAAAGCAATACATTCACAATATTGCAGTGATTAATGACATCTTTATCATCAACAACTCAGTGAGCTAGGAAGTGGATGTAGAAGAGTGTCACTCTCAATTTGGCAAAACTAGACTAAAGAAAAACCTGGAGCCTGTATGGCTCAGTCAGTCAAGGGGCTGACTCTTGATTTAGGCTCAGGTCATGATGTCACAGTTTCGTGAGTTCATGTCCTCAGGCTCTCAGCACACAGCTCAGAGCCTGTTTGGGATTCTCCCTCTCTATCTGCCTCTCCCCTATTCGTACACTCTCTGTCTCTTTCAAAATAAATAAATAAGCTAAAAAAACAAAGAAAAGAAAAACCTGCTAGACACTGAGAATTGGACTAGAAGCAGTGCCTCTCAACTGACTATCCAAATGTAGATAGTAAAAGATATTTGAACCAATCCTAAGTGAACAAAGCATGAGTCCTGCAGAAACTCAGACACTATACATTTAACAAACTGTAAGATTTAGGTAACTATGATTTATTTCAAAGACAGAAAATAGATTGAAGTAGGGTAAAAGTCAACATGGGTTTATAAATGAATTTTTCACAAAAGAAAGTATCACCTTAAGACCTTATCCACTAATTCAAGTTCTTTTTATGTAGTTTTTACTAAGTTCTTTTTATGTAGAGGCTCTATTAGTTTTTGGAAAAAAATTTTAATGCTTATTTATTTTTGAGAGAGAAAGAGGCAGAGTGTGAGTGGCAGAAAGAGGGAAATACAAAATATGAAGCAGGCTCCAGGCTCTGAGCTCTCAGAACGGAGACCAATTCAGGGCTCAAACTCATGAACCTTGAGATCATGACTTGAGCCAAAGTCGGACACTTAACCAACAGAGCCATCCAGGCACTCCTATTCTAACAAATTCCTAGTAGAAGGAAGATAAAGAAATAAGGTTCAAAGACTGGAGGATGTCTGGCATATTAAGGAACAGGAAACCAGACAGTGTTATAGGAGCTTTCGAGTCACAAGAAAAGTAGTAGGAGAGGACATTAAAGAGATCAATAATGGGCCTGTTATTTAAAAATCAATCACCCATCATGTTAATGTAGTTTTCTTTGAGTGTTGGAACTAGGTATGGGTGATTTTTTTTTCTTCTTGCAACTTTCTATGCTAAATATTCTTTGACAAATCAGTTATTTTATATTAAGAATATAATTTTAATAATAGCAGTACAGTAGTCTTCATTCTTATCTATGATTTAGAAGAGTGATGCTTTGAGAGTAGGATCAATCTTTAATTTCAATTATACTTCTTTTAGTGATTTTTAAAATGTAGAAATTTCTTATTAATCTAAAGAACCATTCTAAAGGTAAATGCTGACAATATAACAGGATTTAAGATACATGAAAATTAACTATGCCACAAAATAAATCTAAAAAGTCACAAACAATTTCTGTTACCAGTTCCAACCTATACTTGATTTCTGTTACAAAGGGAAACATAAAATACAACATTTAGAAAGGATAAAGAAATGGGGCACTTGGCTGGCTCAGTCAGAAAAGCATGCAACTCTTGATCTCAAGGTTGTGAGTTAGAGCCCCCATTGGGTGTAGAGATTACTTAAATAAATACTTTTTTTTTAAAGGATGGAGAAATCAGCAAGTTGTTTGCCCATTCTCCTCTTCAAAGAAGGCTAAAACACGGCATACCTGGGTGGCTCAGTTGGTTTCGCATTGGACTTTGGCTTAGGTCATGATCTCAAGGCTCATGAACTTGAGCCCCGCCTTAGGCTCTGTGCTGACAGCTCAGAGCTGGACCCTGCTTCGGATTCTGTGTCTCCTTTTGTCTCTCTACCCCTCCTCCACTCACACCCTGTCTTTCAAAAATAAACATAGAAAACAATTTCAATAAATAAAAATATAAAGTAGGCTAAAACAAAAAACAAAAAAATTGACAACTTGAGACCCACAATGATGATAGCTGATACTTCTAAACAAATATGAAGCTAAAAGTCCTTGACCTACATTAGTTATTTTTCACTGCATACTATAGTTGCCATGTTTATTCTCATTTTACAGCTGAAAGCTCCGAGGTTTAGAGAAATGAAGTGACTTCCCTGAAGTTAAACAGTCAATAAATTGTTAAATTCAGGATCTATTCCAGACCTTGATAAGTCTATAGCCAGTATTTAACCAGTATACTATATTATTTCTCACACACTGAAATAATGCCAGGTAACTCTTACTATCCTAAATGCTATCTTTGGTCATGAAACAAAACAATTATTATGGTAATCATCAATTTAATTATTATAATATAGTTAATTAAAATTAATTGAATTATTAAAATAATTATTTCATTTTCATGCTCCTAATAAACTTATAATGTGCAAAAAAACATAAAATATTAAAGGATTGATGAAACTGAAGACTTATGGCTATAGACTTCTAAAAGAACAGCAGACCTGACTAATAACCAGGCCAGTAATAACTCAGCCTCACAAAGTGTTTTTTTTTTTTAATGTTTTATTTATTTCTAGGAGAGAGTGAGAGAGACAGCGTGAGCAGGGGAGGGTCAGAGAGAGAGGGAGACACAGACTCTGAAACAGGCTCCAGGCTCTGAGCTGGCAGTCAGCACAGAGCCCGACGCGGGGCTCGAACCCACAAACCGCGAGATCATGACCTAAGCGAAAGTCGGATGCTTAACTGACTAAGCCACCCAGGCGCCCCTAGCCTCACAAAGAGTTAAGCCGGGCATTCTTTGCTTTAGTATCTTATGGGTCATCTCCCTTGGAAGCCAGCAGCATGAGTCTCAGAACCAGGATTATGCTGAGAAAGAACTATGCCCTCAGCACAGAAACATTGGATGCCATGAGTCTTCATATTTTGGGCAATGGAATATCAAAGGCATAAAATCCTTCAGCAGGTCTTGACCTCATCTTCTAACACATCCAGACATGTAAAATCAGAAGAGAATCACAAAATAAAAGTCTTCTAAATAATTTTCTATGAATAAGAAAAAAGGATTTAAGACTATACCTTTGATCTTGGATTGGCTTAAGTTAATTGTGCATTGTGTCGTAAAATTACACAATGCTAATGTGGTACTTAGGAAAGTCAGTGGGCTGGGACAAGCTTTTATATTTAACATATCATACAGATATCTATAGTCGGCATTATGAGATGCTATGTAAAAGAATTCAAAACATGCACCCCCACCCCCACTCAAGAAGTTTACAGTGCATTTTCTCTCCCTTGCCTTTTCTCTTACCACCCACCCACATAAAGAGAGAGGTATAGAGAAAGAAACACGGTGACAGAAAGAGAAAGAATGGACAGAAATAGAAACTACAAGCAGAGTTAAAAATAATGACATAACAACAATATGCCTAAGATTTTGGAGACACAAGTAAATTCACTAAGATGTTATGAAAAGTTTCTTGGAAGAAGTATGTCAAAAACCAACCCTTTAAAGAAGAATTAACAGACATTTATTGAATGCTTACTATGTGCTAGGGCCTTTATACAAGTTATTCTAGGCAGTGCTTATAATAACTCTTTGCGGTAGATAGTACTGTCACCCAATCTAAAGAGGAGGAAACTGAGCACAGAAAGCCTAAATAACTTATCCACAGTACATCACCCGAGAGGCAAGATTCAATCTGACATGTTGATCACCACATTTGTGTTCCCTAGGACCGTATGAGCCTCTCTCCAGAATTCTAAAAAAAAGAGTCCTGAACATCATATGGTAAATAATCCATGCAAAGAATAACTGCACAGAAGAAGGCAAGAAGACAGAGACTAGTAAATAGTAAAGAGACTAACTTGGTTAGGCTACATGGTTGTAAAAGTAAGAATGTAGGAATTTAGACAGATAGAAAGAGAAGGAGAACTTGTTGATAAAGAGCTTGAATATTGGCTGATACTTGGAAATTTGATCCGTGGATTAAAAAAAGTCACCAAATATTTCTGAGCAGGAACATCAGATAAAGAAAAACTAGGGTGTTAGTCATTTTCAGAACAGAATAGAATATGAGCAAATGTGAATCATGGAGACTGTTAGAATAATCCAGGGAAAAGAATGAAGGATGGATACTGGCTACAAAAATTTTACGAGATGAAGAAGAGATACTGCCTACAGAAATTTTGAGTCAGGAATCTGAGAGATCACTACAGGAAAGTAATTGATGGTCTTTGTAATAAAATGACTATCAAGAGCAAAAGGAAAAGGAAGCATCAAAGACAACTCCGGAGTGGTAAAGTGTGTACAGTCAATGGATGAGGAAATGTTTATTGAGTAATTTCAATGTGTTTCTTTCCTACCTCACTTAATCCTTGCAAATACCGTGGGGTAGGGACTATAACTTCCATTCTGAAAATGGGAAAGGAGCATCCTGCAGTTTAGATATATCACTCTAAGTCACACATCTGGTTAGCAATATTCATATATATGGGAGCACCCAAATACATAAAACAATTAATAATAAACATAAAGGAACTCATTGATAGTAATACAATAAAAGTACAGGACTTGAACAACCCATTCACATCAATGGACAGATCACCCAATCAGGAAATCAACAAGAAAACAATGGCTTTGTGATTTTTGTGAATTTTATTTATACTTTTTAAAATTTAAGCCCAAGTTAGTTAACATATAGTATAATAATAATTTCAGGAATAGAATTTAGTGATTCATCACTTACATATAACACCCAGTGCTCCTCCCAACAAGTGTCCTCTTTAATGCTCCTCACCCCTTTAGCCCATCCCTCAAACCCAGTACCCGACCAGCATCCTTCAGTTTGTTCTCTGTATTTAAGAGCCTCTTATGTTTGTCTTCCTCTCTGTTTTTATCTTATTTTCCTTCTCTTCCCTTATGTTCATCTGTTTTGTATCTTAAATTTATGAGTATCTTAAATATATGAGTGAAATCATATATTTGTCTTTCTCTGATTTCACTCAGCATAATACACTTTAGTCCCACCCACATTGTTGCAAATGGCAAGATTTCATTTTTGATCACTGAGTAATATTCTATTGTATATGTATATACCACATCTTCTTTATCCATCCATCAGTCAATGGACATTTGGGTTCTTTCCATATTTTGGCAATTATCAAAGTGCTGCTATAAAAAACACTGGGGTACATGTGCCCCCTCCGATCAGCACTCCTGTATCCTTTGGACATATCCTTTGGATATTAAAAAAAAAAAACCTTTGAGGTAGATTGTATTGTCATCCCAATCTAAAGAGAAATAAACTGAGCACAGAAAACCTAGATAACGTATCCACAGTATGTCATTTGAGAAGTAGCAAGATTCAGTCCCTGACCTGTTGATTACCACATTTGTGTTCCCTTTGGATAAATACTTAGTAGTATAATTTCTGGGTTGGAGGGTATTTCTATTTTTAATTTTTTAAGGAACCTCCATACTAGAAAATAGTGGCTTTGAACGATACATTGGACCAGACAGATATAACAGTTATATTCAGAACATTCTATCCTAACAAAGCAGAATAATATGGTTGTTAACATCTCATGGCTTATGAGCTCAAGCCCTTCATTGGGCTTTCTGCTGTCAGGAGCCCAATTTGGATCTTCTTTGCCCCTTTCTCTCTACACCTGCCCTGCTCACACTCTCTCACTCTCAAAAATAAATAATTTTTTTTTTTAAATTTAGAAATGTTGTTAAAGTTTTCTGACTTAACTGCATTTTTCCAAACACAGGCTACTTGACATTGGGAAGACTAGGCAGTTACTCAGATGTGTTTAAGTTTCCAGAAAGGTCTGCTACTCCTCTCTCTAGAAACAAGTAAAATCCTTTAAGAGAGAAAAGATATTTTCCCTCGCTGAAGAGAAAATGCCAAGTCATCAGGGTAGGGTAACAAAATAATGTGATAATGAATTATCATTCACATTAAGGTCCATAGTAAAAGAATGATACTAAATTTCATCCAAGAATGAGACTTTAAGGATGAGAAGAAAAGGGGACTAGAATTCTGAGGAGAATCAGGAGTCCCTTAAAGAGAAACATCATTCGCTGCACAGAAACCTCAAAACTGGGAAGTTCTGGGGCGCCTGGGTGGCTTAGTCGGTTAAGCGTCCGACTTTCGCTTGGGTCATGATCTCTGGTTCGTGGGTTCGAGCCCCGCGTCGGGCTCTGTGCTGACTGCCAGCTCAGAGCCTGGAGCCTGTTTCAGTCTGTGACTCCCTCTCTCTCTGACCCTCCCCTGCTCACACTGTCTCTCTCTCTCTCCTAGAAATAAATAAAACATTTTAAAAAAAAAATTAAAAAAAAAAAAAACTGGGAAGTTCTAACCTACGGTTTTTTTCAGCCCAAAGGTGATCTGGTTCATACTAATGAGGGACCAAAGAAGAAAAATGTTCATCCAGGAGGCTGACCTATAGCCTGCACAGTTTCAATAAGGATCAAATACATACTAGCCGCTACATCCTTAAAGGGTGTCATGACTACCTGTATATCTCACTAATAGTTAATACTCAACTAAATGGTAAGCAAGAGAAATCCTGTGGAAGTAGCTATAAAGCTACTTATTACACTTATAAAAGTGTAAATTCGAAGAAGCATTTATGACCACATACCTGCTGCATGTCCCCTCCCTCTTGAGCACTAAGCATATTAACCACCAGCCTCACAAAAGGTGCAGCTGTTTCTGTCCACAGATCCCACCCTATGCTACTTAAATAAACTTACAAAGTTGCACCATAAAACCTCTCAAGAATTCTTTCTTGACCACTGAGCGTAGTGACCCTGGACAACTCCTTTGCTTGAGAAGAGGGCTACATGTCTTATAAAGTTTAAACAGCAGTATCCTAAAAGATCATGAAAGGGAGATAAACTCCTTTTCTCTATAAAATTACAGCCTCCACATTCCAATTCTGGGAGTTAACATGATCAGTATTTAAATGAGAAAAGAGGAAATGGTCAAGAATAAGCAAAATATTAAAATTCATATTTTAAGACTTTGTAAATTTCTTTTCTATGTTCTTTTCTTTTTTTTTTTTGCAGTATGTGGAAAAGTGGAAATTTTTCTTTCCCTTTGACTTCTATATATGCTTACACATTTCTGTGCCATACAAGAAATGACCAGATGCTGCAATACCTCATCTTTGCCTTTGTTTGTCTCTGAATGTCTTATAGGCCTATTCTCATTTTTCTCTCTCACTCTCGTTTTATTTCTGCTTATCTCTCTTTCCTCGCTTGCCTGATACTACAGAATACAGTTTTTATTCTTGATTTTTTTAAAAAGTTATTTGGGAATCTCCAAGTAACATCCTTCCCTCCAAAAATTCCACTGAAATTATAATAAGCTTTCTTTCTTAAAAGCATAATCCCACCACAACAAGGTGAATGACAACAAAATGTTGGAATTCGTAAAGTAGGTGGTAAACAATCCCCAAATAGTCAATACCAACCTTGCAGTAAGGAAGTCAAAATTTACCTGATGGCAGAATTCTCAAGAGACTCAGGAACTGATGACACCAAGTGCCACATATAGAAGAAAGGTAAATTAAAGGAAATACATGATGTAAGAAATGTCAAAACATTTTCCATATTCCCATGAAGAATAAAGGGGCACCATGAAGGATCAAGAAAATGATAACAACTACACTAACATTATTAAACCATTGAATGCTAAGTGTCAGAAAATAGAGAACTGGACAAATCACATGGCATGAAGCAAGATATGAGGCAAGTGCGGTCACAATTGCTAGGCCACAGAAGTAAAGGGAAAAACACAAACTGAAGTCCCGCCTGACTCATTATTGAACACTCATCGTTCAGCAGTGAAAGTAAGAGATGACCTATCTATAAAACACCTGGGTAGACTGAGTGTTGGACAAAAACAATACACTAACATGGCTTGTAAATTCTGAAGGCCAGGATTCTAGCAGCTGTCATTACCTACAGAAAAAATAAGAGTTAATTCAAAATATAGCACATTTATAAAGACACAGGATCTATTTTCTGCTTCAGTCACTGAAAAACTCTTTGAACGCTTTTTCTTTTTAATTTTTTTTTACATTTATTTATTTTTGACAGACAGAGTAGACAGAGCGTGAGTGGGGGAGGGGCAGATAGTGAGAAGGAGACACAGAATCCAAAACAGGCTCCAGGCTCTGAGCAAGCATTCAGCACAGAGCCTGACACGCAGCTCAAACCCACCAACGATGAGATCATGACCTGAGCCAAAGTCAGATGCTCAACCGATTGAGCCAGTCAGGCACCCCCTCTTTGAACTTTAATTAACCCACAGGCTATTAATGTCAACATACTAGCCATATGGTTCTTCTTTCTAATTCCTGAGTATAGACAAGTATACTGCTACTTTAGGGTCTAACTTCTGTTTGCTCAGCCTAAAATGGTTTCCCTCAAATCTTCATTTGTAGGCTCTTTCTGATCTCTACATAAATGTTGAAAAGGACTTCGGGACCACTGTTTCCAACCTAACAATGTTCACCTCTCCATTCTAGACCTTAAAGATCACAAGGACAGCGACAGAAATATCAGTCTGTCTTATTCACTGCTGCATCCTCAGTATCTGGAAGAGTATTTAGCCCACAGTAGATATGCAATAACTATGTATCCATACATATGAATAAAAAAACTGCATACAACCTTCCTTAAAATGAATAATACTTTTTCTTACATACTCTGGACAATCACCTTATCCTATCCTCATGCTTTGCTTATGAGGGTTTCATTTATACAAATAACTAATCCAAGTGATTGAACATAATAAAGTCAAATTTTTTCAGGGCGCCTGGGTGGCTTAGTAGGTTAATCGTCCGACTTTCGCTTAGGTCATGATCTCGCGGTTCGTGGGTTCAAGCCCCGCATCGGGCTCTGTGCTGACTGCCAGCTCAGAGCCTGGAGCCTGTTTCGGAGTCTGTGACTCCCTCTCTCTCTGACCCTCCCCTGCTCACGCTGTCTCTCTCTCTCTTTCTCTCTCTCTCTCCTAGAAATAAATAAATTAATAAATTAAAAAAGAAAAAAAGTTAAATTTTTTCCCTTACTTTCCTAACCAACTAGAAACCCATTCATCTATTTAATACTGGGTCCATATAATTGCCCTCTCTTCCTCTCAGATGCACTGATATTAATCTATGCCATAATTATTTAAGCATTTAATGATAGAGTAAGCAAAAATACTTTCTAAATTATATTTATAGAACCATCTAAATTCAACCCATTATTTTGTCACCTTAAAAAGTGCATTAATAAGAAAAAAGAAAGATTCGAATCACTAAAATTTAGAATTTATGAGTCCTCTATTTAAAACTGTTCTGTGAAGCTAAGCAATCACCATTTCAGAATAACCCTTTTATAACAATCTGGCTATTCATTTATTTGTTCATTTGTTCACTCACTCATACATTAACTGTGATTGAGCAACGATTTTGTGACAAGGTCTCTGATAGTGGGTGTGATGAACGTAATGGGTATGGCCCATGGTCTCAGTCAATAAAATTTATAGAAACTCTTTTCTCTGGTTCTTTCCTTTTAAAATAACCAACCATAGGGGTACCTGGGTGGTTCAGTCGGTTGAGCATCTGGCTTTGGCTCAGGTCATGATCTCATGGTTCATGGGTTTGAGTCCTGCATTGGGCTCTGTGCTGACAGCTCAGAGCCTGGAGCCTGTCTTCAGATTCTGTGTCTCCCTCTCTCCCTGACCCTCCCCTGCTCACTCTGTCTCTCTCTCTTTCAAAAATAAATAAAACATTAAAATTTTTTAAAAATCAAATAAAATAAAATACCAACTGTATATGTTTATATTTTGTATAAACTATATATTGCATACATGCACATACATTGTGCATGCACACACATACACACTAAAAGGAAAACTGAGCAGTTGTTCATGGTGTTTTTTCTGATAAGTGCCAAGTATTAATCTTTATTTATACACACACTGCTCACTTTTCTTGAGATTACAAAGATATATATCTTGAAGGGCAGTATGACTGCCTTTCTACACAAACTTACACACACACACGTGCGTGTGTATGGAAACAATAAAGCTAGTGTCTATTTTTACAAATCGCTCAAAAAGAAAATTACTAAAATAATTTTATGAATATCCTTGGTGAATTTATGGAGACTATGCCCACCTAGAAATAGAAGATTGCATTCTTCTGAGACACACTATTCAAGAGTTAAGAAGTATCTACTTGTGAAGTATATACAAGATTATCCTACTTTTTTCAAGTTCATTTAAAGGTACCACACCTAGGGGTGCCTGGGTGGCTCAGTTGGTTAAGTGTCAGACTTTGCCTCAGGTCTTGATCTCAAGGTTCTTGAGTTGGTGGCCTGCCGGGCAATATACTGATAGCCCTGGGCCTAGAGCCTGCTTCGGATTCCTTGTCTCCCTCTCTTTCTGCTCCTCCACTTTTCAAGCTGTCTCTGCCTCCCAAAAATAAATAAACATTTTTTTAAAGTCACTATATAAAAAAAAGTGCCACACCTATTAACTTTACTTAGAAATGTTACTCTAGGTTTATTACTGAGGATGATGAGGTTATACACAATGCTTGGCTAGCCAGAACGTAACACAAAGATGGCTGCTGGGCTGTAGTTAAGCTTGGGAGGGGCGTAGGTCTCCTGGAATGCCAGAGGCCTCTGTCACTACCCTAGTGGCAGAATGTCTGGGACAGCACACTCCCAAGTGCTTCTGCAGTCCTTGGGGAACTCCATTATCTATTCCTTGTATACAAAGTTTAGCAAAACAATAGGACACTTACACCCTTGCATATGTCTCTGATTCCATTAGTCTCTTGTGATTGTCCACCTTTAAGTCATGCACCCTTTGATTTTGCAGCCTGAAATGCTGTAAGCCCTCTGTACACAGCAAGCCAATTGAGATTCGTAATTGGCCTCACACTGCAATAAATGAGAATACTAGTGAGGCAAACAAATGAGGTCTTCGTCTGTGAAAGCTGACCCCCATACCTTCTCCTTTCTTTCTTAGCAAAGTGCGGAGTAATCTTTCCTCCGTGGACGCAGGGGTTGCTGGCCATTCTCAGCAGTCTAGGACAAGTTTTTCTTTCCAGTTCCTGGAAAAGAGATACAGCTTCCTCTTAACTGGGGTATGTCATTAGAGAAAAGTCTGACGAAAAGTATATCTCATTTATCCTCAGGAAATCTGTAGGGCAAAATACAACTATGCCCTAGGCACTATGTGTTAAAAAAAAAAAAAAAAAAGTACAGGAGTATGCCTAATTACCATAGCTATAATATTTCATTATAGATTTTTTTCAGTAGAGAAATAATTTTAAACTCTCCTAATGAATGGAATAGATGAAGAAGAGATCAAGTGAGTTGTAACAGAATGACACTTTGGTTAGATAAAATAAACATTTGGTATAACTTTCCACTTTTCACTGATATTCAATACTATGCCTAACTTTATTTTTTTATATAAAAAAAAAGTATGCTGATAAATCCTTTTACAAAGAGTTTCTGAACTGACACCTTTTCTTTAAAATACACAGAGTTGTGACAACACCCCTAACACCCTTTTATGCTAAAGCCTTCACTTCTTTGCCTTTTCTTAATTGTACTTGTTTAAATACCACCTTCAAAGTCTACAAGAATTATAAGAAAATTGATAATTTATTTTAGCTTATTTCAATTTCAAACAGAATCAAAGGCTATTTTCATGAACGCACTGTTTCTACCTTGCACAAAATAAGGTTGTTCTTTCACACTGAAGCTACGTAAGTAAGAACATTTTATGACAACAGAAGCAATCTTCCCAGTTTTTGGAACAAAATGTCTCAGAGAAGAGATTCCCGTAAACCAAAGAGCTAAAGGTGTGGTTAAGGCAGTATATAAGATGCCACAGACAGGGGAAGGCACAATCTACTGCTGTAAAGAGAGATCAGTTCTCTCCTGAAAACTTAGGAGCTCTTCCCAGGCAGGAAGAGAGACTTCTGCAAGAAAGCAGAGCATGGTCCCTATCCTAAATGATTAGAGAACTCTTACTATCCACGGTGAATCACTTACAACTTATATCCAAAGCTCTAAAAATGTCTATATCCTTATAATCCTACTTCTAGGAATTTATCCTAAGGAGAAAATCCAGTGAGTGGCAAAAATGTCGAAGGTAAATACTGCTTATAAGACAGAAAAAATAATGAAAATAACCTATGCAGCTGAGGATAAGAAGACTAGTTAAATAAATTAGTCATCCGTCTCGAGACACACTATAAGTAACGAGGGAGCGTAAGGCAAGTTGACAGGCTGCAAACACCATGCCCTCAACCAAGGTGGGATATGTGTGATATTCCTCTCAAGCACTCTTGGCTTCCCAACAACAAGGAAAGGAAAAAAACAAACGGTTATCTGACAGAGACCCTAGTCCTGCAGGACCTAAGTCTCCATCACCTCTCCATAGTGATGTGGGAAACACAGGCAGAAGAAAACGGCAGCTAGAACTAAATTTCCTTATAACCTGCAGCCCATGACAAATACTTGAGGCTGCCAGAGTAAAATGTTTCTGCAGGAACTCCTTACTGTCTTAATGTTAATACTTCGCTAGAGGGAAAAACAATCTTAGCTTAACAATGACTAGACCTCCAGTATCCTGTGAGTCTTCTTTAGCATACAAAAATCTCACTGGAAACTTCCCCTGGACTCTACCTCCCCCTTCACCCCATAGTATAAAACCAGTCTCTCCTCGTGGGCCTGGGGCAGCTCTTCCTGCCCACAATCCTGTCTCTGTGCTTCAATAAAATCACCTTTTTTCACCAAAGACATTCTTCAAGAATTTTTTCTTGGCCACGGGCTCCCGACCCCACGAACCCCACTGCCACCCCAAAATAACCTCATCAATAAGGTTATTAAAATAATGACGTAGTTCTATTGTTATTGAGAAAAATGAATAGATGAGGAAAACAGATTACAGACTGATTTATAGAATATGATCCTATTTTATTAACAAATAAATATACGGAATGTCTATATGGGTAGGGGTGTTTTTGTATGTTTCCACCAGAAGAAAATGTATGAGGACAATAGATATCTGAGAGCTGTGACCTTGTTTCTATTTTTGTTATTTCTATTTCTGCTATAAACATAACTTGTATAATAAAATATTGTTTAAATGACATACTACCTCAGGATATTTCAATATCTATTTAATGTCATGGATGTCATACAGAAGGTCTCTGAGACTGAGACATTTTGAAGATATTGCATAAAATGTATTTTACTACATATACCCAAATATGATGAACATTAAAATATGCCATATAGGACTCAATTCTCAAATCAGGCCATACGGTAATGCAGGAGAGCAGAGTGAAATAAAAGAAGAGACTGACACTCTTCACAGGCAAACGAAGCAAGACGACATCACCTACAGAAATTTAGCACATTAAATACAGGTAATTATTGCAAAGCAAACACAATTACATACAGAGATAAAAATACTTAAAAGATACTGTAATAAGCCAGTCTCCATCCTGACCACAGAATACAGCACACTGACATCAGCAAATAAGCAGTTTTCAGGGATCTCCAGAATCTTTTTCAGATTCTTCAGCAAATCAATATATTCAGCTTCATATGTTTTATTTTCAACTTTCTGGCCTTTTCATATCCTTTTCCAATGCTCTTACTTAAAAAAGATAATGAACTTTTAAGTAATAAATGTTCATATTCAGCCACCACAAGAAGGCTAAGACTTCCTAAGTCCCTTCATTGTCCAGATGCTGATTCTTTTTTTTTTTTTTATGGATAGTTTATTGTCAAGTTGGTTTCCATATAACACCCAGTGCTCATCCCCATAAGTGCCCTCCTCCATGCCCATCACCCCCCTACCCCCCACACCCATCAGTCCTCAGTTTGTTCTCAGCATTCAAGAGTCTCTCATGGTTTGCCTCTCTCCCTCTCCCCCACTATTTCCCCCTTCTTCTCCCCCATGGTCCTCCATTAAGTTCCTCCTAATCCTCCTATACGTGCACACATATGATATTTGTCCTTCTCTGCCTGACTTATTTCGCTCAGCATAACACCCTCAAGGTCCATCCATGTTGCTACACATGGCCAGATTTCATTGTTTCTCACTGCCATGTAGTATTCCATGGTATAGATAAACCCATCTTCTTGATCCATTCGTCTGTTGATGGACACTTCGGCTCTTTCCATGTTTTAGCTATTGTGGAGAGTGCTGCTATGAACATTGCGGGACATGTGCTCCTATGCATCAGCATTTTTGTATCCCTTGGGTAAATTCCTAGCAGTGCTATTGCTGGGTCCTAGGGGAGTTCTATTGTTAATTTTCTGAGGAACTTCCACACTGTTTTCCAGAGGGGCTGCACCAGTTTACATTCCCACCAACAGTGTAGGAAGGTGCCCGTTTCTCCACATCCTCGCCAGCATTTAGAGTTCTCTGTTTTGCTCATTTTAGCCACTCTGACTAGTGTGAGGTGGTATCTCAGTGTGGGATAAACCACATATTCTTGATCCATTTGTCAGTTGATGGACACTTAGGCTCTTTCCATGTTTTGGCTATTGTTGAGAGTGCTGCTATGAACATTGGGGCACATGAGCCTCTATGCATCAGCACTCCTATATTCCTTGGGTAAATTCCTAGCAGTGCTATTCCTGGATCATAGGGGAGTTCTATTGTTAATTTTTTGAGGAACCTCCACACTGTTTTCCAGAGCAGCTGCACCAGTTTACATTCCCACCAACAGTGTAGGAGGGTGCCCATTTCTCCACATCCTCACCAGCATCTAGAGTTCTCTGATTTGCTCATTTTAGCCACTCTGACTGGCATGAGGTGGTATCTCAGTGTGGTTTTGATTTGTATTTCCCTGATAAGGAGGGATGCTGAGCATCATTTCATGTGTCTGTTGGCCATCCAGATGCTGATTCTTAAATGCAGTAGTATTAATCCTGAATACAAGACAAATGAGCCAACAGAAAGGAAGGCCCTCCAGATACACAGATTCTGGTGGTAGAGAGTATGTCATGGAGAACTAAAAAAGACTGAATGTTACCAGATAGGGAAAGTGGGAAATGCTTACTGCAGAGGTAAGCAAGGACCAACTCACGAAGAGCCTTATATACAATATGAAAAGACTACGCTTTATGAACTTTACATGGCTATTAAGGAAAAAAACTAAAGGCCTGAATGTGAGACCTGAAACTCCATAAGAAAAGCACAGGTAGTAACTCTCAGACATAGGCTATAGCAACATTTTTCTAGACATGTCTCCTAAGGCAAGGGAAACAAAAGCAAAAATAAATTATTGGGGCTACATCAAAATTTAACACTTCTGCACAGCAAAGGAAACAATCAACAAAACTAAATGGCAACCTATAGAATGGGAGAAGATATTTGCAAATGATAAATACAATAAGGGTTGGTATCCAAAATATATAAACAACTTACAAAACTCAGTACCCAAAAAACAAATAACCCAATTAACAATGGGAAGAATACATGAACAGACATTTCTTCAAAGAAGACATAATAGGGCCACCTGGCTAGCTCAACCAGTTGAGCATATGACTCTTGACCTTGGATTCCTGAGTCCAAGCCCACCTTGGGCATAGAGATTACTTAAAAACATACAGTTAGCCAACAGACTCATGAAACGACATTCATCATCATTCTTCATCAGGGAAGTACAATCAAAGGTACAATAAGATATCATCTCACACCTGTCAGAATGGTTAAAAATCAGAAGCAAAAGAAACAAATGTTGGAGAGGACATGGAGAAAAAGGAAACCTTAGTGTACTCTCAGTCGGAATGCAAACTGGTGCAGCCACTATGTGAGACAGCATGGAGGTTCCTCAAAAAGTTAAAAACAGAACGATCCTATGGTCTAGTAATTGCACCACTGGGTGTTTACTCAAAACATACAAAACACTGATTCGAAGGGATATATGCACCTGTATGTTTATTGCAGGATTATTTACTACAGCCAAACTATGGAAGCAGCCTACGTATCCTTTGATACATGAATAGGTAAAAAAGATTTGGTGTGTTTTTTATACTATATAATAATATTCATATACATATAAATAAAAAAGAATGCAATCTTGCCTGTTAGAACAACATGGGTGGAGCTAGAGAGTGTAATGCTAAGTGAAATAAGTCAGTCAGAGAAAGACAAATACCATATGATCTCACTCATGTGTGGAATATAAGAAACAAACCAAATGGGCATAGGAAAGGAGAGAGAGAGAGAAACCAAGAAATAGACTCTTAACTATAGAGAACAAATTGATGGTTACCAGAGGGGAGGTGGGTGAGGGGATGTGTGAAATAGGTGATGGGGATTAAGGGATGCACTTGTTGTGATGAGCACTGGGTGATGTATGGAATATCTGAAATACTCTTTGAAAGTTAAATTGAAATGTACTTAGATATCAAAACAATTTTATGATTTTTATGGGTACCAAGCCATGCAAAAAAAAAAAAAAAGATAAATCTTTGTTAGCTAGAGATTCAAAATAAAACCTGAGTCAGCTTCATGAAAACAACAGTTCTCAGACAGCCTTCCGATATTTAAAGAAATTTCTCTCCCAAGAGCTACCCAGGATACTGAACAGGATCTATCATAACCCGTTAGAACATGTTTATTACTTACTCCTCCCACAAATGTTTTTGGTGTTACTTAGGTGCTAAGTACTGTTGCAGGCACAGGAAAATAAATCCTGCCCTCATGAAGTGTGCACCGTAGATCTGTGTGGCTTCAAATATCACTATTCCTAGTCTATTGGGTGAAAAAGGGCTAGAATAATCTTCCCTAAACCATGATCTTTGAAAACAATTTTAAGGGTAGATAATCTATGGGAAATACCCTATTAAACAGTTAGCCAAGCAACTTTATTTGAAGACTTCTGTTATGTTAATGTGCACTGTGAACCTCCAAGAAAGGTATATTGCATTATGCTTTTCCCCAACTTACGTGAGGAAAAAACTCTTGCTTTAAAAAATACTTATTACCAGTTCATAGAAGACCAGAAATACTGGGCTCCAGGACACACTCCAAAGATAAAAGAGTTTGGAAAGAACAGAAGCGATGTTTGGTGCAGTAGAAAGTGCAGCACAGTTGAAGTTCTAACCATTCCTCTAATTACTAGCACCCTGGGTTCGGTCTTTCTCATCTATATTATGGGAATGACATTATCTACACTGTAGTCCTTCAGGGTTGTGGTAAAATTCAAAAGAATTAAATATACAAGGATTTTCTCTTTATACTACACTATGCAACAAAAGTATGAACATATCTTTTATTTACATAAAGATTTATTTAAAGATTATTTAATAACTCTTGGAATGGATCTACAGAATTAGCTAAATGGTATTACTGTTGTACACAATGTGTAGTACGTGTACATTGTTTTGGAAGGTAAGTATTTCAGAATCTTGTAAATTATACCTTGCAGGTAACCACATAGTCTGACTATAAGTGAGTATATCCCTTACTTAAGTAATGAGTTTTCTAAGAATTATCAGGTTCTGACTGAAGTTATGTTTTTATTGTGGTTTCCAGAATAAGAGTGATGCAGTTTCCAAAGTATCTTCCATCCTTTCATAGAAGCCTTAGTTTCCTCATTTCTAAAATGGGGATAATTATCCCAGTGTCACAGGTTTGTTGTGAGGATCAAATATCTATATAATATACTATTAAAATATCTGGTGCTTTTCTGGTATCTCATTTATAAAGGTGACTGATTATCAACTTATAGACACTCTTTTCAGTTTATCAACACTGTCAGTAAAAGGGCATCAAACACAGTTGTTCTCCTCTGTTCATTAGCTGGTATTTTTTTTTTTTTTTTTGAGAGAGAGAGAGATAGAGACAGCATGAGCAGGGGAGGGTCAGAGAGAGAGGAGACACAGAATCCAAGCTCTGCTCCAGGCTCTGAGCTAGCTCTCAGCACAGAGCCCGATGCGGGGCTTGAACCCACAAACCGTGAGATCATGACCTGAGCTGAAGTCAGACGCTTAACCGACTGAGCCACCCAGGTGTCCCTAGCTGATATTCTTTAAACCAACCCAGATGATATATAAAATGATACAGAACGATGATATATAAAAGATCATTAGTTTTCTACTACAACTTCATTCATAAACACAACTGTTTCATACCACAGTGCTCTGATTTTATCTTCCAAAAATAAAATAATGAGTCAAAAGCTATAGATGCTGGTAAATGGAAAGAGGCTGACAGCAGTTCTTTCTGGGATCTTTTTAGATTGTTGCTAACAACCTCTCAGGGAGCCAGGCAGCATCACAGTGATGACTATTCAGCTTTTCTCTCTCTCTCTTGTGTTTAAGAGTACCTAATTTATTTCTTTAAATTCAAGTTAGTTAACATACAGTGTAATATTAGTTTCAGGTATAGTATTTAGTGATTCGTCACTTACATACAACACCCAGTGCTCATCCCAACAAGTGCCTTTAATGCCCATCAACCACTTAGCCCACACACACCCCAACCCTCTTCCAGCAACCCTTAGTTTGTTCTCTGTATTTAAGTCTCTTACGGTTTTCCTACTTCTCCCTTTTTATCTTATTTTTCCTTCCCTTCCCCTATATTCATTCGTTTTGTTTCTTAAATTCCACATACGAGTGAAATGCTATGATCTTCTCTTTGTCCAGGAACAAGCGATGTATAGATTGAATGTGATCTCTCACCATAACTACATGAAGGGGATAGTTCACTGATCCTATTCTATCACTTCCTTTCTGAAACTATCTCCACAAGAAAATAACAGAGGAGAGGACCACGGTTAGATGGCGTCCTTTCATTTTTCTCTTGTGGCTTCAACCTAATCTACTTCTTATCATGATTGAGCAACTTCAATTTAAACTGATGTATGCTATATTAGAACAGAATAAATTGCTTCTTTGGATAGATCAACTTGCTATTCTTAATGCACCTTAGGAGCACAAAGAGAGTCTAATGTAAACGCATACCTTAGAAACTTAACTACGGATGTCTAAGCACTTAAAAAAGCATAAGTCTTGGGGCGCCTAAGTGGCTCAGTCAGTTAAGCATCCAACTCTTCGTTTTGACTCAGGTCATGATTCACTGTGTGTTCAAGCCCACATTCTGACAGTGTAGAGCCTGCTTGGGATTCTCTCTCTCTCTCTCTCTCTCTCTCCCTCTGTCTCTGCCCCTCCCTCCTTTGCTCTCTCTGAAAAACATATAAACTTTAAAAAATAAAATAAAGTACACAAGTCTTTACAACTATCCCCAGACATAAGGGTCAAGACTTAAGACTTGATACAACTGTACAGCCTTGCAGAAGTCATATGGGGTCACAGGATGTTATAGAGGTTATGTTTGCTTTCCAGTTACTCCAATAATAACTTCTGAAAATAGAGGAAGGCATGTGGCCCAAAATTATATTCTTGCCAAGTACTACTAGCCACTGTACTCACAGATGGTTAAAGACGACCTGACTGGCACCTCCCTAAGCAGAGTAAACCATAAATTTATATATATATATACATATATATATATGTGTGTGTGTGTGTGTGTGTGTGTGTGTATATATATGTATATATATGTGTGTGTATATATACATATATATTTGTATATATGTGTATATATACATGTGTATATATGTACGTATATGTGTATATATACATGTGTATATATGTACGTATATGTGTATATATACATGTGTATATGTACGTATATGTGTACATATACGTACATATATGTGTGTATGTACATGTGTGTATATATGTACATATATATATATATATATAAGGTGCCTGATTGTCTGAATTTTCAACATGGAATTCTCAGTCACTTTGCCATTTGAAAGTGACTAGGAATTCCATGTTGAAAATTCAGACAATCAGGCACCTCGGTGGTTCAGTCAGTTAAACATCTGACTTTAGTCAGGCCATGATCTCACAGTTCTTAAGTTCAAGTCTCCCTTTGGGTGAGCACGAGCCCCACATCAGGTAAACACAAGCTCTGCTTTGGGTGAGCCCTGCTTCTCTCCTCATGGGATTCTATTCCTCTTTCTCTGTCTCTCTCTCCCTCTATCTCTGCCCCTCACTCACTTGTGCCTTCTTTCTCTCTCTCTAAAAAAAATGAAAAGAAAAGAAAAAAGAAAATTCAAAAGAATCACTGGAAAACTTTAAAAATGATGTGTCTTCATCATATGTCTATTCTCTAGGCTTAGGGTAGGGGATAGAGAGAGCCATGAGGGGCAGGAATATGTACTATAGTGTTTAGTTTGAGTCAGTACAAAGCAAATGAGAAGTTACATAATAATATCTGTTTGAAAACTTCTATGAGATAGAATCACTTCAACTAGGTCTCACACACCCTTGATCATCACAGTTCAGAATATTTGGAGTCATTTCCATTCCATCACTCACTCAGGCATTTAATCTACAAGTTTTTCAGTGAAACCCTATAGCTAAAAGCATTAAAGCCTTGCAATCAGACTATGTGAATTTGTATTCTAGCCAGACAATTACTAACTATGAGTCCTTGGCCTATTTAACTTCTCCCCCACTCTTTTTCCTCATCTATAAATTGAGGATAACCATAGTATACTTATTATCAAGATTTTGTGAAAATGAAAAGAGAAATACATATAAATTCTTAGCAAGTACTGGCCACACAGTTAAATGCTCAGCCTATGTTGATTATTGTTATTCCACAAATATATATTGAGTAGACTTTAGATCCAAAGCACTGGAAGCTAGCTATAAGATAATCCAGAGGTGGAAAAGCACAAAACTTTTTATCAGAAAGTTTGGAATCTAGTTTTTAAAAAAAGACATGAAAAAAATCAATAAATTATAAGAGTAGGCTAGCCATAGTTTGTGTCATTTTTTGAAATACAAATAAGTTAGGGGTGCCTGGGTGGCTCAGTCAGTTGAGGATCTGTCTCTTGATTTCTGCCCAGATCATCATCCCAGACTTGTGGCATCAAGTCTGGTGTCAGGACCTGCACTCAGCATGGAGTCTGCTTAAAGATTCTCTCCCCTTCTCTCTTTCGTTCTACCCCTCTCCCCTACTCATGCTTTCTCTCTAATACATACATACATACATACACACATATATACATACGAATAACAAATATGTTATCAGAAAACAAGATTATTTCCAGAAGGAGAGATCATAGGAAGACTTCTGAAAAATCCCTCATTAGAGATGAATAAGATATGTAAATCTATAGTTTAGCATCTGGGGTGAAGCATTCTAGGTATAATATATATTATGAAATCTTCAGGTGAGGAAAGTGAATCTAGACTAGAGAAGACCTTGAATACCAAGCTAAGAATATGGAATGTACTTGCTCCCATAAAAACACATTGAAGATGTTTTAGTAGAAGAGGGAGAGGATGAGAATGATATTTTAGGAAGATGAATTGACTAGTAGAAGTTTGAACATGGCACAATGAAAAGATCAGCTGTTGGCTAATACCACTGTAACTTCAAGAGCTAAATTCAGCCTGAATAATCTAGTCAGGGAACAAGATGGAAAACGAGAGAAAAGCAAAAGAAATTTATAAATTTTCACACAATCACAAGTCATTGTCTTAACTAAGATCTCCTAAAGCTTCCAACCTATCTATCAAGCTTGAAAAAAGTCACGTCAAGATTTTCATGTTAATGAGAGATGTCTTCTTCCTTGTTTAGACCATTTGACAGTGATCACATTCTGACATGAACAAGAGGTGGCAATAGAGTTGTAGCTACACTGTTGGTCACAGAGAAGCTAAAGAGAGAACAAGCTAGGTAGGGAAAGACAATGTCTAGGAAAAAAATCATAATAAGCTAACCAAAGAACTCAAATTAGAATTTTCCATTACTTTCTCTCTAGAGGTAGCTAATAAATTCTGAATGTCACAGATAACATTGAGATTCTAATGCAATCTAGAAAAATGTACACACCCAAAATTGTTAGGGAGAGTCACAGTCTCCCATGAATGCTCAGCATGCATGTTCAGCATGACTGATTGTCATATTCACATTCATTGACCCAAGGTTAACATTATTTATTGTAAAAAACATATGCTGAAATTCTATGAAAATTAATTGAACCACTTTCCAGTTGTGATATATGCTAATTAAATTCCCCTAATAGGACAAACATGGCTTTATATTTAAAATATTTAGTGCAGCACATAAGTGAAAATGATCAAAATAAACATGTTTTACTGAGTATATAAGTCATTGTATCTCTCTTCATAGAGCACTAAAAAGAAAGAATATCCAATTTAATGGACACAAAACGATTGCAATATAGATAACTTTAAAGGAAAATATAAAAAACTCTATACTTCTTCTATATCATGCTTACTAAGTCTAACTTCTTCGTATGATTGATTTATGTACAAGAAACTTGAGATATTGGTCAGACTTAATTTCAGAAATAAATTTTTTCTCATAATCTTGTCTGCCCATTTCAAATACTGTCATACTGGTTGCAGTCACCTTAAATAATAAATATGTAGATTATTTAAGCAAAATATGGACCCAGTTACCAAGAATTAGGCATTTTAAGCAAAGATAATCCTCAAATATAAAATTTATATTTAAGCACATGAGCTTAGGATTTAAACTGCGTGAATTTGAATCTGAGCTTCATCACTTCATAGTTGTGGACTTTGGACAAGTTCATTAACCTCTATATGATCTCTATTCCCTATTTCTTCATCAAAAAATGAAGGATAATAACAGGACCTTCCTCCATAAGTTTGTTATTAAGAATTAAGTGAATTAAAACCTACCGCATAGGAAACACTATGTAAGGATTTTTGCCATTGTTTTTGTTACCATTATGATTGTTGTATACTAGGGAAAGTCAAGTTTGGTAAAACAAACAAAAAACAATACTTGATATCCAAAATATGGCTTTGTTGTTCTTATGATCACCATCTGGAGGGTGGTATCATGTTAAGAAGCCTCAAGGTCGATGACTGTGTCCAGTTATTTCCACTGTGACTTTACTTCTTGGGTAAGAACAAAGAAAAGGGAATATAGTATCACTTCAGATGACACTTGAGAATTTTTGGAAAATTTCCTACAGTTTCAGACCTGGCTGTAAGAGACCTTGATTTTCCTTTGGAGAAGAGGTCTTCCTTCTGCCTTCCAGGAAATATATGTTCAAGAAATGTTTAAAGAAGTTTATTCTCTGAAGTTTCAAAGGCAATAGATTTATCTGGAAGTTACAAATGTAGTAGAAAAAACCTTAAAGATTTGAGGCCATATGTATAGTATATAATTCATTCACTACATAATAACAATTCTGTCCAATATTAAACCTAAACTTATTTAGTGAGAAGTTTAGGGTTTATAGTAGCTGAAAAAAATAAAAAGGGACACTGGATCATAACAAAGAAATGCTTCCAAAATTTTCCTCCAATGTCTCTGCCAAGAAGATGGACCTGGTAAAGAAAAAAATATATATCAGTTGAAAAGTTGATTTGCAAATGATAAATGGAAAAAACACAGAAGCATAAATAGTCATACAGTTTCATATAACTGATTAATCCTAAATACAATGAATGGTGATGTCAAGCAATACAAATCACTGACACTTAACTCTTCTTCAATCTCCACAAAGAATCTATCATCAATTCATATAAATTCCAAGCTTGAAAACTCATTTTGAAGCCATGTTTTCTTCTCCATTCCATCTGGAACTCAAGCTACCATCACCTGGATTTTTATAATAGCTTCCTGATTCCTTTGTTTGGTTCCACTCTTTCTTCATACTCTTTATATCATAGCCATGTGGGATTTTTACCATAAGTCAAATCAGGCGATGTCACTAATTAAAGCCCTGCAATATCTTTTTAACGAGCTTAGAGCCAAACGTAAACAGCTTAACTGGAAGTGTATCACCCTGCTTGATCTGGCCTTTCCCCATTTCACCAAGCTCTTTTCAGCCTACTCTGTCCCCTTGTTCACCCTGCGCCAGACACACTGGCCTTATTTCCATTCTTTAAACACATATGTCTTACCTCAGGGCCTTTACATATACTATCCCCTCTACTTAAACCTTCACCCATCTCTCTTCCTGACTATTCTTATTACCCTACAAAGCTCAAGTGATGCTCAGTTACTCCCTCAGAAACACCTTTCCTAAGCATCCATGTCAAGCTGTCCTTACCTCCCATTTTAGCATTATCATAGTCACAACAGACTAATCTTTTTCTTCGTGGTTTTTGTCACAATGTCTACCTACATTCACATTGTTGTGTTTCCTGGTTTAATTACTCTTTCCCTAAACCAAAAGGTGATTGCTGGTTATACCAAGGAAAAAGTATAGTGCCTTACAAATAGCAGGCACTCAATTAGTATTTGTTGAATAAATCAATTACTTTTCACCAAACAATACAAATTCAGATGTAAAGAGGAGGCTCAAAATTTGATTTTAATTAAACAAAATAAATTAAGACACTTGGGACCCAAATGGAGATATTTACTACTAGAGCTAAATAAATAAATAAATAAGCAAGCCAGTATATTTCCTTATCCCTTCTGACTTCGATCTGGCGAGAATATAAATCCCTTTACCAAATGTTAACCTTATATTTTTTTATCAGCTAGCAATTTCTCCAAACTCTCTAAAAGGATATTAATTTGTAGAGCCTTCCTATAGGCAAGTTTCACATATGTATAAATCAGAAAAATTGAATTACCCAAGTTTTCCCCCCTCTTTTAAAAATTTCTATTATTGAGGTATAGTTGATACAATATTAGTTTCATGTGTACAGCATAATGATTTGATAATTCTATACACTACACAGTGGTCACCACCATAAGTATAGTTATGTCACCATATGACCTTATTACAATATTATTGACTATACTCTCTATGTTGTAGTTTTCATCCTTGTGACTTAATTTTATAAGTGGAAGTGTGTATTTCTTAAAATCCTTCAATTATTTCACCCATCCTTCCATCCCCATCTCTCTGGCAACCACCACTTTGTTCTCTATGTTTATGAATCTATACCTGTTTTGTTTTTTGTTCATTTGTTTTATTTTTTAGAATCCACATATAAGTAAAATCATTAGGTATTTGTCTTTCTTTGTCTGACTTATTTCACTTAGCTTAATACCCTCTGGCTCCATCCATGTTGTTACAAATGGGAAGATCTCACTCTTTTTTATGGATGAATAAAATTTCATTATATGTATCTATATACACACACACCACATCTTTATCCATTCATCTATCAACGGACACTTAAGTTATTTCCATATCTTGGCTATTGTCTCTTAGGTTCAGTCATAGCAACTTTTGTCTAGGCATGTCTTCTCAGGCAAGGAAAAGAAAAGCAAAAATAAACTACTGGGACTACACCAAAATAAAAAGCTTTAGCAAAGGAAATCATCAACAAAACAAAGAAGCAACCTACTGAATAGAAGAAGATATTTTCAAATAAAATATCCAGTAAGGGTTTAAAATAAAACATATATTAAAAAAACTTTAATTCAATACCAAAAAAGAAAAAAGTCCAATTAAAAAATGGGCAGAGTTGACCAAGTTTTAACATAATTGTGTTCACACATTTTGAGAGGAGACTGCAATTCAAGCTTCCAGATTGTAATGATAAGGAGTTTTGGTTTGATTTATTTTCATTTAGAATGGGAATGTCCAAGGTCAGCATGACATAACATAGTCCAGTGAATAAAAAAGAAATAGAAGATTTGAGAATTAAAGCAGAACAACGGCATGTTAGCCTGCTCATTATTTCACACAAAGAAAAGATAGAGTCACTATAGGTTTGTCATTTTGTTCTCTTTAAAGTTGAAAATTCTTTGAACAGAGTAATATAAACTAGCATTTTTCTTCATCTTCTTCAATTCACATTGATAATAATATCACTATGTCCCATCAGATCTATACCATTCTCCATTTCGCTATCTGACCATGGAGTCTGACTTTGCACATTGACTCAACTGACCTCACTCATTCTCAGGCTTCTATTGGGTTTGGCCAGTGGAAAGTTCAGGCAAGAAGTAGGAGGGAGGGAAAACAGGTAAGGTCTTTATTCTATTGTCTCCCTCCCTAGGAGGTCAACTTTGAGTGACTCTCTTCCTCCATCAAGGTCATTGCTCTTCCCAAAAAGACCATGTTTACAGACTCTTTCTCTTTTTGAGTTTCATATTGCTTCCTCCTCCCTTCGCTCCTACAGATAATAAACAGTGTGGGGCCAGTGCTATTTCTGGGATTACCACACTTACCTTGTGGTTGCCTCACACAAACCTTTGTAAACGATTTTCTGTAAAGATACTTCTCTAAAAACTATTCCAGTCTGAATATTCAATCCATTTACTGTTGGTACAATGTCTGACACAACAACTTAGATAGTTATTGTCATAGTCAGAACCCGACATTTTTCAAACTAGAAATTATAGAGCATATGCACACTAGGACATCAACCCAGAAATATAACATTGAGCCAATCTCATCAAATATAACATATGTAATAATTTGCAACCATTTTTGGCAATGAGGAGTAAGCAGCAGAATTTCAAAGCATGCAGACACCATAATTAATAGGTACCTAAAAATATGAACAATTACTGTAGCTAACTTTACTGATCATCTATTTTATCAGGCATGGTAAAAGAAACTAAAGACTACAAGTTTATAACCCAGTATATGTACTTAACTGATCATTAGGACTGAATATTGCTATTGAGGGAAGCTTCATTAAATTCCATTAAAATCACAGTATATCTTTGATATTTGTAATTTAAGTTCTTTTTGTTATGAGCATTCAGATTAACAAAACTAGAAAAAGCTTATGCTCTGTAGTGGTTGCTTTATAGTTTGTTTAGTCTTAATTGTTTACCTGTAAGTTCAGTAAGGGGAAAAAAACCCGATCTATCATTTACCTAACAACAGAGACACAATATTTTTAATGTAACTTTTATTTTTAATATCCTTAAATATTATTTCTAAGAAGAAGCAATTTTGAATGGAAAAAAAGAGCTTAGGTACTTATCTGATAATGTTTTGGGTTTGTTAAATCTATTTGAATCCCTTTATAAATTAGAATGAGATGAAATAACCTATTATTTGAAATTTCAAGTCATAATCTAAGTGTCCTTGGAAAATGATGATCCTCATTCTTACTCTTTCTCTTGACTAGAACAACCTTACTTTTCCCTATAACAATTCCACTTTTTATAAATTCAGTGAAATTATTTCCACAACAGAGTTTGTGACTCTGTAGATTCCCAGTAAAAGAGATATATAAGCACAGTTTTACAATTTAATTATAAGCTCATTAATATGCCATATCCAATAGTGTAGGATGTTTTAAGGGTAATCTCTTGTGAAAGCACCACATAGAACTCTACCACATGGTAACTCTTTTGTAAAATGATACTCAACCGTGCTGCTACCTGGCAAAGGGGCCGATAGAAAGAAAGAAGACCCATTAGTCACTTAATAGAGAACAGTCATAAAAAAAAAAAAAAAACCAAAGGACAGTAGAATCTGTCTGTGGGTATATTATTCTATGAGTCCAGAAGGCTTAACTTCTTTCCTATCCCTCTGTATTAAATAGCTGTATTTGAGTTACTTGACTAAGAAAATAAGTCTTAGCTGATAACACTTAGTCAACAGTAAAATGGAGATAAATACAGTTTCATCAAAGGAAAATACAGGCAAAGATCTCCACAGATCAGAAAATACTTCCCACACAGGGGTGCCTGGGTGGCTCAGTCGTTAAGCATCCAACTTCAGCTCAGGTCATGATCTCACGGTTTGTGGGTTTGAGTCCCGCATCCAGCTCTGTGCTGACAGCAAGCTCAGATGCCCGTTCCGGATTCTATGTCTCCCTCTCTCTCTGACCCTCCCATGCTCATGCTGTCTCTCCTTCTCTCTCAAAAATAAATAAAACATTACCAAAAAAAAAAAAACATACTTCCCGCACAATCAAGATTAAAGAAAAGGTGTGAGTCAGTAAAGGCAGATGCTTCTCTGAATCTAAGCATGAAGCTTAACCTGAGAGCAGACATCAAAATCCGAAGGAAAGTGATATTGCAGTCTTCGAGACTGAACGGAGAAAATGCATGTTAAAAAATAACGTGAACTAAATCTACCACACAACCATGTGAATTATTTTTAAAAGAGCAATTCAGGAGTGAGAGAGAAAATTCTAGTGTAACATGTACAACCACCCCTTCATTGCTCTCCTTCAGCACTTTCTCCATATGGTAGTATGAAGCAAAAGTTTTGCCTAAAGACCTTGGGGCAGCGATCACTGCTGACTCCTTATTACTGAAAATTTCAAAGAGCTCACTGCAGGATTCAGAGCACCATCTTTTGTCAAGAGAGTGAAGAGCAAAACAAAGAGGATTATCATTT
Organism: Proteles cristata cristata; assembly: GCA_017311185.1. Taxonomy (NCBI): domain Eukaryota; kingdom Metazoa; phylum Chordata; class Mammalia; order Carnivora; family Hyaenidae; genus Proteles; species Proteles cristata. Next base: position 297,598 of record JAESUZ010005393.1, read on the forward strand.
GTATTCTTTCTCTTCTTCACCTAGATTATGCAACATCCAGGAAAAATTTGAATCTCTGAAGATTAGGTGTACTGATCAGAAGAATTACAATGTGTTTAGGACTAATGAAGACTATGTGGGTGTCCTGTGATCCACAGTGAAGTAAGGAACTGCTCCTCCTGCGTTAGGAACAAAAGAAAATCAAGTTCTAACTTCCAACATGGATATTTTAATTCTCACTTGTTAATCAGTATTTTTTAATTTCAAATAAATTTTAGAACAACTAAGATAGTGGGAGTCCAGTGTACAACTGTTTATGGATTCTGTACATCTTTCTGTTTGGTTTGAATGTTTCAGCCCATTTGTCCACAATTCTTCTATGCATATCCAAGGCAAAATTGACTGATCACTTTAGAAAAAGTTAACGTTCAAACAAATGCCCAAATTAGATGGTGACAGTTTGTATTACTAGCAACCAAAGATCAAAGAATGCACAATCAGAGTTTTCTTTCTTATTCAGTCAGAGATGGTGTTTTGGGAACCCAGATATGAACTCTCAGTTTGGACCACCAAATTTCCCTTACATATTCATACCTACATACAAGTTTTTCTGTTGTCATAGGCAAAATTTGAAAGCTATTCTAGGCTACTAAGACTCAAAGATGTCTATGTGAATCAATCAAAGTACCCACAGTTGGTGGTGGTTGATGTTGTTGTTTTCTTTTCTTATAAAGCCTTTACTTTGAGACATAATAGAAAAATCTTGGGGACACCTGGGTGGCTCAGTCAGTTAAGTGTCTGACTTCAGCTCTGGTCATGATCTCACAGTTCATGAGTTTGAGCCCTGCATCGGGCTCTGTGCTGACAGCATGGAGCCTGGAGCCTACTTGGGATTCTGTCTCTGTCTCTCTGCCCCTCCCCTGCTCACACTCGGTCTCTCTCTTTCTCCCTCAAATATAAAATAAAACATTAAAAAAAGCTTTTAATAAAAAAAGAAAGAAAAATATGAGAAGTAAAACATGGTCACAGCTAAGTATAAAGATAATCTAATTAGAAAGCTTTAATGCCTGACCGCTAATGTTAAAGCTAATATTCTGATGGTGACATGCTGCAGGGCTGAGAGGAATGGTAATTAGTATTCCCTTCCTTCCTTTTTACCCTCTGCTTCAACAGAACCCACACCAGCCTCCTCATATTCCATCTCAAGGACAGCCATGTCCTCCTGGGCCTCACAAACCTCTCCTTCCTCCATGTTCTCACCCATGTACACAGTGAACAAAGGTACACTAGGCACACATGAGTAGGAGACATTCAAGACAGGATGATTAAATAGAACTACTTGAAAAAGAGTTGTCAGTTTGGAAATGTAATGATACGTGGTAACTTCATCCAGTATCAAAATTACGTATCTATTCAGTCCCATTTTTCTCTAACTCTTCCCTTAGCTGTCACTTTCACATTTCAATCTTCAGGAAAGGAAAGAATAAAAGCACAGACTATCTGAGTCATATGAGTAAATAATACCTGAAAATAGTAATGCACAAACACTCCTGATACATATTTCATAAAAATGACTCTACTACTTATTGGAGACACTGGGTAAAGAAGATCACAGAGAGCCACAGGATAATCAAGGAACCCTTAGAATGCTAGACAGGCAGGACCCATTACTAGTCAATTCCTTCTCTACTAGACCATAGATTTTAAATGGTTTCTATTGGATATCTAGTACCCAGTAGCTACAGCTCTCAAAGAGTTCTGAAAAACACTCCCTTCCCTATTCCTGTTAAGAAATTTTATAAAAGGACTGAGGTTTTATCCTATCTGCAGGCTAACCTTTTACTCTGTCTTAGCTTCATGTGTACTGGCAAAAAATATGAGACTCTCAGGTTAGAAACAAAGGACTTTATTATTCACACTACTGTTAACACAGCATAAACATCATATGTGTCAACTCCCTGTGTCCATATTCTTCACGAGAGAGATACAGAGCCCAGGTACAAGCTACACATAGAGTGGGTTTATGTCACAAGTAAGGAATCCCCAACTTAAAAAATTCAAGTCTTATATAATGGGCTTCAAGAAAACCTGCCCATTTCCCCTGGAGGAAGACATTATCTTTATTACACCGGAGAGTAACCAAACCTGGCTTTTACTCCAGAAGAAGATAAAACTTCTATCCCCAAGGCTGTTCACTGTACATCATCCCTGAAATCATAATCTGAAACAAAATCTGTCAGTGTTTTCGCTCTCCTGGCATGCAGACCAAGATGTACACAGAACAGTAAAGGACACATGGAGAATCACCTCTTGATAGCAACTTCATGTCTCCCAGGTAGTGATGGCTTCCCTTCATTGATGCTACCCTGTTTCCACTGCAGGGCCTCATCTGCTATGATGATCCCCTGAATTCTGTCCACAACTTTGGAAAGAGTCCTTTTTTCACACTAGAATGTGCTATGGAATTCACTTTCTTCTCCAGTGCACATAGTACATTCTCCAAGATAGATCACATACTAGGTCATAAAGCAGCTCTCAATAAACATAAAAGAATTGAGATCATACCATGCACACCTTCAGATCACAATGCTATGAAACTTGAAATCAATCTCAGGAAAAAGTCTGGAAAACCTCCAAAAAAATGGAGGCTAAAGAACACCCTACTAAAGAATGAATGGGCCAGTCAGGCTATGAGAGAAACTAAAAAATATATGGAAACAAATGAAAATGAAAATACAACAATCCAAATTCTTTGGGATGTGGCAAAGGCAGTCCTAAGAAGGAAAGTACAGTGCACTCCAGGCCTATTTCAAGAAACTAAAAAAAGTGCAAATACAAAATCTAACAGTGCACCTAAAGGAACTAGAAGCAGAGCAGCAAGAGCACCCCAAACCCAGCAGAAGAAGAGAAATAATAAAAATCAGGGAAAAAATAAACAATACAGAATTAAAAAAAAAAAACAGTTGAACAGATCAATGAAACCAAGAGTTGATTTTTGGAAAAAATAAACAAAATTTATAAACCTCCAGCCAGGTTTCTCAACAAGAAAAGAGAGAGCACCCAAATAGACCAAATCATGAATGAAAATGGATTTATTACAACCAATCCTTCAGAAATACAAGCAATTATCAGGGAATACTATGAAAAATCATATGCCAACAAACTGGACAACCTAGAAGAAAAGGACAAATTCACAAACATACACACACTACCAAAATTCAAATGGGAAGAGATAGAAAATCTGGATAGACCCATAACTAGTGAAGAAATTGAGTCAGTTATCAAAAATCTCCCAACAAATAAGAGTCCTAGGCCAGATGGCTTCCCTGGGGAATTCTACCAGACATTTAAATTAGAGCTAATACTCATTCTTCTCAAGCTGTTCCAAAAAATAGAAATGGAAAGAAAACTTCTGGACTCACTTCACGAACCCAGCATCACTTTGATTCCCAAACCAGAGACACAGCAAAAAAAGAGAATTAATCCTTGATGAACATGGATGCAAAAAAGCCTCAACAAGATACTAGCAAATCGAATTGAACAGCATATAAAAAGAATTATCCACCATGATCAAGTGTGATTCATCCTTGGGTTGCAGGGCTGGTTCAATATTCACAAATCAATCAATGTGATACATCACATTAACAAAAGAAAACATAAAAATAATATGTTACTGTCAATAGATGCACAAAAAGCATTGGACAAAATACAGTATCTTTTCTTAATAAAGACCCTCGAGAAAGTTGGGATACAAGCAACCTACTTACACATCATAAAAGCCATTTATGAGATCAGGAACACGACCGGGATGTCCACTCTCACCACTGTTGTTTAACATAGTGCTGGAAGTCCTAGCATCATAAATCAGACAACAAAAGGAAATAGAAGGCATCAGAATTGACAAAGAAGAAGTCAAACTCTCACTTTTCGCAGATGACATGATACATGAAACCTGACAGACTCCACCAGAAGCCTACTAGAACTGATCCATGAATTCAGCAAAGTCGCAGGGTACAAATCAATGTACAGAAATCCGTTGCATTTTTTTATACACCAATAATGAAACAACAGAAAGAGAAATCAAGAAACTGATCCCATTTACAGTTGCACAAAAAAACCCATAAAATATCTAGGAATAAATCTAACCAAAGATGTAAAAGATCTGTATGATGAAAACTATAGAAAACTTATGAAGGAAATTGAAGAAGACACAAAGAAATGGAAAAAAATTCCATGCTCATGGATCAGAAGAATAAATATTGTTAAATTGCCAAAGCAATCCACATCTTCAATGCAATCCCAATCAAAATTGCATTAGCATTCTTCTCAAAGGTAGAACAAACTATCCTAAAATTTGTAAGGAACCACAGAAGACCTTGAATAACCAAAGTAATATGGAAGAAGAAAAGCAAAATGGGAGGCATCACAATCCCACACTTTAGCCTCTACTACAAAGTTATAGTTATCAAGACAGTATAGTATTGGCACAAAAACAGACACATAGACCAATGGAATAGACTTGAGAACCCAGAATTGGATCCACAAATGAACAGCCAACTAATCTTTGACAAAGCAGGAAAGAGTATCCGATGGAATAAAGAGCCTCTTTAACAGATGGTGTTGGGAGAACTGGACAGCAACATGCAGAAGATTGAAACTAGATAATTTTCTCACACCATACACAAAAATAAACTCAAAATGGATGAAGGACATGAATGTGAGACAGGAAACCATCAAAACTCTAAAGGAGAAAGCAGGAAACAACCTCCTTGACCTCCACCGCAGCAATTTCTTATTTGACACATCCCCAAAAGCAAGGAAATCAAGAGCAAAAATGAACTATGGGGACCTCATCAAGATAAAAAGCTTCTGCGCAGCAAAGGAGACAACCAATGAAATTAATAGGCAACCGACAGATTGGGAAAAGTTAGTAGCAAATGACATATCAGATAAAGGGCTAGTATCTAAAATCTATAAGGAACTCACCAAATTCTACACCCGAAAAACAAATAATCCAGTAAAGAAATGGGCAGAAGACATGAACAGACACTTCTCCAAAGAGGACATCCAGGTGGCCAACAGACACATGAAATGATGCTCAGCATCCCTCCTCATCAGGGAAATACAAATCAAAACCACAGTGAGATACCACCTCACGCCAGTCAGAGTGGCTAAAATGAACAAATAAGGAGACTTTAGATGCTGGTGAGAGTGTGGAAAAACGGGCACCCTCCTATACTGTTGGTGGGAATGTACACTGGTGCAGCCTCTCTGGAAAACAATGTGGAGGTTCCTCAAAAAATTAACAGTAGAACTCCCTTATGACCCAGCAATAGCACTGCAACGAATTTATTCAAGGGATATAGAAGTGCTGATGCATAGAGGCACATGTACCCCTATGTTCATAGCAGCACCTTCAGCAATAGCCAAATCATGGAAAGAGCCTAAATGTCCATCAACTGATGAATGGATCAAGAAGATGTATTTTATCCATACAATGGAATACTACTTGGCAATAAGAAAGAATGAAATCTGGTCATATGTAGCAACCTGGATGGAACTCGATGGTGTTATGCTGAGTGAAATAAGTCAGGCAGAGAAGGATAGATACCATATGTTTTCACTTATAAGTGGAACAGGAGAAACTTAACAGAGGACCATGGGGGAGGAGAAAGGGGAAAAATAGTTGGGGAGAGGGAGGGAGGCAAACCATGAGAGACTCTTGAATACTGTGAACAAACTGAGGACTGATGGGGGTGAGGGAGAGTGGAAGGGGGGTGATGAGCATGGAGGAGGACACTTGTTGGAATGAGCACTGAGTATTATATGGAAACCAACTTGAGAATAAACTAAAAAAAAATAAAAATAAAAAAATAAGCTATTTGCTTAAAAAAGAAAACTCCTGCCACTGGACTGAATGGGGCAAGTTTGCAGAATAGCGGAGTGGCTGAAAACAAGGTGCCAATAGGGTCCATACAGGTCACTGTGGGAGGGGAGCTGCAGCTGCCCAGGAAATCTGCCAAGGTCAATGGGTTGGAGGGGGCGGATCCACAGAAGTGGGGGTGGGGGAGCATGCTGATAGCAAGTTAGATGGAGAATGTTCCCATTGCGCTTGTTCCTGCAGGTGTCCATGGGCTGAGAGGCAGGGGAAGGAAATGATGCCTGCCAGCTTTTTTGTAATTGGAGAAGTTTCCCAAGGATCCCTGCGCCTCCAGCACATGCTCTGAGATTAGGAAACAAATCTCTATCCATATACCCCAGGTTTTGTTTTTGTTTTTTTTTTTTTTTGAAACCGCTGCTTCTATGCTCTATCTGAGTGGGACTTCTTATCGTGCTGGCTCTTTAAGAACAAAGACACATTTTCCTCTCTTCCTCCAGCTCTCCCAGAGCTGAGCCCTCTGAATTTTAAAATTCCAGGCACAAAGCCCTGCTGATTATAAAATCTGGTTCCAAACCCAAATGTTATGGAGATATGTCTTTGTAGTGTGGGTTCCCCATGTCTGGGATGCCTGGCATGGGGTCTGCTTCCCTCTCCTTTCTGTGTCTGCAGCGTCCCTCCCTCCTGCAGACAGTCCTGCAGATCATTTTTTCTCCTAAGTGCATCTCCATCTTTCCCTACCCTCTTCAGTGTGGACTGTTTGCTCTGCAGTTAGTTGTGGAGGGGCTGTTCTGCTAGTCTCCAGGTCATATTCCGGGTTATTGGCACTGATACGGATGTTATCTAGTTGTATCCATGAGGCCAGGTGAGCTTGGGTCCTCATACTCTGCCGTCTTTCCCAGAAGTCTTTTTTTTTTTTAATTGAATTAGAGTTGACCCATAATATTATATTGGTTTTAGGTGTACAATATAGTGATTTGACATTTATATACATAATAAAATGCTCACCACAGTAAGTATAGTTATTATCTGTCACCATACAAAATTATTACAATATTATTGACTGTATTCTCCATGCCACACTAAGTAATTTGTTTTTATCATTACTTTTTACCCATAGAATACAGTCATTTATCTTCATCTCAACAATGTTCTTTCCACTCTCTAAAGGAGGCAACTAACCCTACCATTTCAACTTGGGATTTCGCTGAGTTACTTTTACATGATCTTCCAGGTTCTTTATTCCAGAGTTTAAATTGTCTTTCAACCCTTTCTCAATAGAAAATAGCAGATCATTCCATTATTATTCTTTTTTTCTGATCATCTTTGAAAATTTATCTTTTTCTTATTATTTCTAATAATTTTGTCAGATTTACCATCCTGCTCAGTAAGAAAAGGAACAGAACATGAAAAAAGTGGAAATATTTCCAGATGACATTTCATTAGTGAGAAAGTAGTTTTCTGCGATGATTTTGACTATCATCCTATTCTTGAATTGGCATGTTTTCATTCTTTTAAAACATTTTTTTAATGTTTATTTTTGAGAGGCAGAGAGAGACAGAGCACAAGTAGGGGAGGGGCAGAGACAGGGTGAGACACAGAATCTGAAGCAGGCTCCAGGCTCTGAACTATCAGAACAGAGCTCGATGCAGGGCTGGAAGCCATGGACTGCGAGATCATGACCTTAGCCCAGGTCAGACGCTTAAATGACTGAGCCACACAGGCACCCCTGAACTGGTATATTTTCAATGTACTTTTCTTAAAATGAAAGTCTTTGTGCAATGTAGACCTACTTAAATTTTGGTATAAAAATAAGTAGTATCTCTCACAGAAAATTTTCTACATTTCTGAGTATAAATTATTAATAAAGAGCTAAATGTGATAAAATGAAGAAAAGAAAGAATTGTCATTGAGCTTGACAATAGGGAAGCTTCTTATGGATTTATTTATTCATTAATTTATTCATTCTTTTTTCCCCACAAAGTGTTGTGACTCCTCCATTCCCTGGTGATAGAGATTCAATGCCAACTGTCTCTAAGCAGATATCAAACAAAGAGAAGAGATGAAATTTCCTATTTAAAAAATAGAAATCCCCCACTATATACAGAATTTAAGAAAAAACAAACAATCAAGCAAAGGGGAAAAGAGAGAGAGAAAGGAAAACCAAGAAACAGATTCTTAACTACAGAGAACAAATTGATGGTTACTAGAAGGGAGTTGGATGAGGGGATGGTTAAATGGGTGATGGGGATTCAGGAGTGCACTTGTGATAAGCACTGGGTGATAGATGAAAGTGTTGAATAGCTTATTGTACACTTGGAACTAATATTACACTGTAAGTTAACTAATTGGAATTTAAATACTTTTTAAAAATTGGTCTAACTCAAAAAAAAAAAGAAAGAAAGAAAAAACAGAAATCTCAATAGGCTATGGAGGACCCACCTACTCTTGGAGCTGTAATTTATCTCAGCTTCCCAAAAGTTGTATCTAACCCTTAACTCCTATTTTGTGTGAATTGCAGTCCACTAAGCACTACTGCCTGGGAAAGAGTGGAGGCATAGTGGCCTCGGCCCTCAAACCATGTGTCAAGGGCCAGCCTCACGGGCCAGGCTTGGGGGGAGGCTAAGCAAGGCCTCTGTATGTGGCTGCAGATAGGAGGGACTTTTGGACACTGTTTTCCTTTTGTTCCTTGCCCTTAAAGCAAAGCCTGTAACTCTGCCCCAGAATGCATCCTCTGGCCAACCTTCAATCAGGAAGAGGTGAGATAGATGGGCTGAGGGGAAGCCTCTATAGCCAAAAATCCATTGAAACAACTTGATGGGAAGACAACTTGATGGACCATTGAAACGGTTCTAGGAGACAGACCTCATAGCAGTGCCAAGAACCTTTTAGCATAATTGGTGATGACCTTCCAATGTCATCTGGAAAAGCTTTCTGTAAAAATCCTCTCTATAAATGACATGTGCTTCCTTGGAATCTTTGTTGCTCTCAGACTACTCTGTTAGTTTCAGGTCTGGTAAGGAAAAGGAAGAGTCCAGTTGTCATTAATAATTTCCTGAAATTGGTATGAAAGGGAATTATTCTCATATTTGGGGTTTTTTCCTGTGGAGCCTTTATTTTTCATTTCTCAAAAGATTTCCATACCTACTCAAATTTGGTAAGTCAGCTGTGATAAATGCCTTGGTCATCAGTTTTGTATGTGCTCTCTCAAATATTTAGCATTACCAACCTCAAAAGGGAACTTTAATGAAACAAAAGTCTTTCTTTAATTCCCAACCATGAAGCGAGGAACGATGTATTGAAGCCTAATGAAATGCTGTCAAAGAATGATCACAAAATGGTATCTTCACAAGCCAAGTCATAAAGTTAACCATTTGTTCAGTTATAAACAGTTACATTACCTGATACTTTTCTGCATTATCTTTTTCAATTTTTTTTAAAATTACAGGGATTTGGGGGCACCTGGGTGGCTCAGTTGGTTAAGTGTCCGACTTCAGCTCAAGTCACGATCACACGGTTTGTGGGTTCGAGCTCCGCTTCGGGTTCTGTGCTGACAGCTCAGAGCCTGCATGGAGACCTTCTTCGGATTCTGTGTCTCCCTCTCTCTCTGCCCCTCCCTCACTTATGCTCTGTCTCTCTCTGTCTCAAAAATAAATAAAACAAAAAATGTTAATAAAATAAAATTACAGGGATTTTCTGTTTGCCCACAATTGCAGCCCTTGGTGGAGAGCAGAAAGAATGTTCTCTTTAAAAAGAAAAAAATGGGTATGAAATAGCCCCACTCTCACAGAAAGGAGACTGTTTCTATCTTCAATCCAAACAAAAGTCTCCCAAAAGATAAATGGCATAAAAATTTTACAAATGTTTAGATAATTTTCAAAATCCAAGCAAGATAACAAAGCTGATGAGTATGTTAGACAAATTTGTACCAACTATATGTAAAAGACTTTCATTGAAATAAACAAGTGCTTCTTTTAACTTAAATTTAATATTTGTAAAGTTTTAAAAAAAATTTTAACAATTATTTATTCTTAAGAGACAGAACATGAGCAGGGGAGGGTCAGAGAGAGAAGGACACACAGAATCTGAAGCAGGTTCCAGGCTCTGAGCGTCAGCACAGAGCCTGATGCGGAGCTTGAATCCACCAACCACGAGATCATGACCTGAGCAAAAGCCGGATGCTTAATCAACTGAGCCACCCAGGTGCCCCTTAAATTTAACATTTCTAAATTTAAGATCTTAATTTAAGCTTTTAGTCCTTTGGTGCCTTACATTCATTATCAGATAAACTTACCTTCTATTATCAGAAGGAGGACAAAATACTAAATTCTACATAATTTTCTTAGAATTTCTAATGTCAAATAACTAAAATAAAAAGTCATTTATAAGCAAACATAGGAAGGAAAAGCATGGAAAAAACCCTAAGGACACAAACAAACATCAGGGTAAGGAAAACAAAACAATGTTTAAAAATTAGGTAAAATTGCGGCACCTGGGTGGCTTAGTCGGTTAAGCGTCCGACTTTCGCTTAGGTCATGATCTCGCGGTTCGTGGGTTCGAGGCCCGCGTAGGGCTCTGTGCTGACTGCCAGCTCAGAGCCTGGAGCCTGTTTCAGAGTCTGTGTCTCCCTCTCTCTCTGACCCTCTCCTGTTCACGCTGTCCCTCTCTCCTAGAAATAAATAAAACATTTTTAAAAATTAGGTAAAATATATAGAACTTACCTGTAATATTTCACTGTTACCTCTACTGGAATCTTCTTTGCACTGGACAGTTCGAGTTACAATGATTTTTTAAGAGACTGATTCTAATGATCAGCCATAAAACTGTTCACAAGTCTGATTCTTTTTCAAAAAATCAAGATAGTGTGGGTCTCTAGATTTTTCTGAAATAGAAAGATTTAAAATATAAAAAATATGCTTAAATTATTATTGAGATGGATATAATGTCCTCACTACCCAATATCACCTATATATTCTTTGTTGTTGTTGTTGTTGTTATTATTTTAACTCTAAAATGGTAATTTAATCTACCTTTGGTAATGAAGTCAGATTATAGCATGTTAACAAAAGAGAGTATGGTTCTGTCACAATCACAGACACGTAAATCAATGGAACAAAACAGAGAACTCAGAAATGGACCCACAAACATGGCCAAATAATCATTGACAAAGCAGGAAAGAATATCCAACAGAAAACAGAGGCACCTGGGTGGCTCAGTCGGTTGAGCATCTGACTTCAGCTCAGGTCATGATCTCAAAGTTTTTGAGTTCAAGCCACACTTTGGGCTCTGTGCTGATAGCTCAGAGCCTGGAGTCTGCTTTAGATTCTGTGTCTCCCTCTCTCTCTCTGCCCCTCCCCCTATTTATGTTCTGTCTCTCTCTCTCAAAAATAAATAAATGTTTTTCAAAATTAAAAAAAAAAAGACAGTCTCTTCAACAAATGGTGCTGGGAAAACTGGACAGCAACAGGCAGAAGAATGAACCTGGACCACTTTCTTACACCATACACAAAAATAAACTCAAAATGGATGAAAGACCTAAATGTAAGACAGGAAAGCATCAAAAACCTGGAGGAGAAAACAGGAAACAACCTCTTTGACCTCAGCCACAGCAACTTCTTACTTGACATGTCTCAGGAGACAAGAGAAACAAAAGCAAAAATGAACTACTGGGACCTCATCAAGATAAAAAATCTTCTGCAAAACAAAGGAAGCAAAACTAAAAGTTAACTAATGACATAGGAGAAGATATTTGCAAATGACACATCAAATGAACTTCCACTGGCTCAGATCATGATCTCAAGGTTCCTGAGCCCTATATTGGGCTTTGCGCTGACAGTACAGAGCCTGCTTTGGATCCTCTGTCTTCCTCTTTCTGTCCTTCCTCCCCTCACTCTCTCTCAAAAAAAATTAACATTAAAAAATATTTTAATAAAAAATAACCTGTTTGAACATCAAAGTTAGTATTGTGTTGAAGATGGAGAATTAAAGCCATTCTGAATGAAAGAAATTCAGGAAACTCAAAATATGCAGTCTCTTGTGGTGAGGGGAAAACAGTACATTATTTTGAAATTGTCATGTAATGGTTGTTAATTTTGTTAGTTGGACAAAAGAGGGATATACAATCCAATTGCTTTGCTCTGAATTGTAGACCAGGTCTAGGCTTTAATCCTTAACTATCATTTCACAAGTGTATGCCATAGGTCAAAATTTGGATGTAAATCAAGTGTCTTCTTCATTTAAGCAGGCACACACTACTTAGAGTACTTATCAATTTCACTTTGCACCTTCCAATTCTTTTACTCTCCAAATTCAAAATGGGATAAAAGTAGCAAGTAGATGAATATATTTTATAACAGTTGGGAAGCTAATGTGGATTCTCTCAGTAGATAAAATGTAATGTTTCAGGCAATGTGTCTTGTCCTTAAAGAATGTTAAGTCTTTAATCAGAAGATCAATATTTCTATTTTTAAGTGAAGTAGTCTAGATTGTCAATTACAGAAGAAGCCTAACTTTTCTGTATCAATCAGAATATTGCTTATTACACCTTTAAATAATATTAAAACAAACCAATCAAACAAAACAAAACCTTATAAATAAAAATTGAACACATATACACCAGAATTCTTTTTCTTTTTCCTACTTTTTCTTTTTCTTTTCTTTTCTTAGGTAAGCTTTATAACTAATGTGGGGCTTGAACTCAAAACAATAAGATTAAGAGTTGCATGATCTATAGACTGAGCCAACCAGGTAACCTTACACCAGAATTCTTAAGAATAAAATAACAATTGTTTTCAGGGAGTAGGATAGGAGAAATTCTGTATTTGGTTTGAGATTTACTAGAAGTGGAATCTATTTAATTTGAAAATATTTAAAAACTATATATATTAGCTAACTGGGGATATTTAACATAGAACAAATAGCAAGATGCCTAGTATTTTGTTTGAATTTACCATTCTACTGAGCTATAAATGAAACCCCTGTTGATTTTTCAAGTCTTAAGTGCTTCTTAGAATTTAAGGACAGGTACCTGGAAAGCAAAAAGGTTATCAAAAAAAATTTCTCCTCTTTTCTCATATTCCAAGATGCCCTTAAAACAAACATCCATCATAACAATTAAAAATTAAAAATTTACTAATGCTAATATATAAAACATATGTATACTTCATGTAATAAATTTAAAAAGATTAATGCCTGCCTATTATTTCTAAAATAACAAAAATAAAATACCACCTTCAGTTTTTAAAAAGATTTTTATTTTTTAAAGTAATCTCTACACCCAACATAGGGCTCAAACTTATAAACACGAGATCAAGAGCCACATGCTCTACTGACTGAGCTTAGCCAGGTGTCCCAATATATCATCTCTAAATCTTTATGATCAAACCAAATATTAGCATATTCTTAAAAAAATAACTTTAGTTATCAACCACTTTGACTTAATGACATTTCCAGCACTCTTTATCCAAGAACTACAGAATATACGTCTCAAGAATACATGGTACATTCACCAAAACAGGCCATATATTGGGCCATAAAATAAGTCCTAATATTTTTTAATAACTAAAATTATACAGAAATGTTTTCTCTGCCCACAATGGAATTTCATTAGATATCAATAATAACAACATACCTAGAAAAAAAGTATAAATTAAAATAACATACTTCTAAAGAACTCATTGTCAAAGAAAAATCAAGAGATAGGACAAATTATTTCTACTTAAATAGTAAAGAAAAATAACAATAGATGCAAATTTGTGGTGTGCAGCTAAAGCAGTGTTTAGAAAGAAATTTTAAATATTCATAATGGAAAGAAAGACAGGTCTCAACTTAAGTTTCCAATTTAATAGGGTAGGGGAAAAAGAGTAAATAAATTACAACACAAAAATAATAAAGATGAGAGAAAATCAATAAAACTTCTTTAAAAACAGAAAAATAATAAAGAAAATAACAACAAAGCTGGATCTTTGAGAACTTCAACAAAATTGACAAATCTCTAAGCAAATTAATCAATAAGATAGATGTCACAAATTAGTAATAACAAAGAATGAAAAAGAAACATCACTATAATTCTTCAGACACTAAAAGGAAAATATGTGAATATCTTAAAACTTTTTATGCCAAAATATTAGACAATTTAGATAAGCTGAACAAAGGTCTTGACCCTTTTAAGGTCATATACAATTAACAAAATGGATGTAAGGTGAAAAAAAGTTGAAATGGCCCTGTAGCTATTAAAGAAATTGAATTTGTTATCAAAAATCTTCACACAAAGAAAATTCCAGGCCCAGATGGTTTCATGGAAATTTTATCAAATTTATCAAAGGAGAAAATAATATCAATGTTACAAAGACTTATTAAGAAAACAGAAAAGGAGGAATGACTTCCCAGCATATTTTACTAGCTCAGCATGATGCTGTTACCAAAACTAGACAAAGACATTATAAAGGAAAATTACAGATCAGTGCCCTTCATGAATATATATATTAATTTTAACAAAATATTATGAAATCAAATCCAGCCATGTATTTTAAAAATGACATTTATGTCCCATGGACATTAATAGGATAATCAAGGGACAGCTTGAACAATTCTATGCCCACAAATTTGACAACCTAGATGAAATGGACTGATCTTTTAAAAGGTGCAATCTGCCAAAACTCCCACAAGAAGAAATAGACAATCTGAATAAGCTTATATCTATTAAATAAATTGAATCTATAATTAATAATGTCCCAAAATAGAAAGCACCAGGACTAAATGGGGTTTACTGGCAAATTCTATGAAACAGTTAAGACGGAAGTTATACCAATTCTTTAAAATCTCTTTCAGAGAATGGAAGCAGAGGAAATACTTCCTAACACATTCCATGAGGCTGGCATTACCCTTCTACTAAAACTGGCAAAGTCATTATAAGAAAACTACCGACCAATATCTCTCTCATGAATGTAAATTCAAGAATCGTCAACATAATACTAGAAAATCAAATCCAAGAATGAATAAGGAGAATTATATACCACAACCGAGATTTATCCCAGGTGTGCAAGTCTGTACAAGGGATTTAGGAAATAATCTGGTCATTGACAGCTATTGACAACTATCGGAAAAAGGATGTTTTCCCCTCCCTCACTAAGTTGCTTCAATTAAGTATGTTGAATGATCACTTATATGTTTATCAGTTTACACACATGTGATACACAATATAAAATTTCAGAGCTCTTTATTTTTTATTTCAACAGCACTTTATTAGCTTTTGGCATTTCATTCACAATTAACTTCATCATATTCTATGATACTCTAATCCTTAAAAAAAAAGACTATTTTGCATGCTCAATATATAACAGATATGTAATTTAGTTACTATTAGGAAAAGGAGAGATGGCAATCCAATTACTTTTAATATAGTGAATCAGAGTTTCTTACAAGATTGTGGTTTCCCAAAGTGTAAATATCAAGACTGAAAATTACCCATCATTACTGCTACTTGGGCTGTAGAGTAGAACTACTGATTACTAAATATGGCTAATGTCTTTTATTTTGGCACCTCTAGGGTGGCTATATTTTCTTAAAATGACACCCCTGGAATAAAAGAAGAAAAATAAGAAGTGCACTTATTCCTACAACAAAGAGAATGAACAAAAAAGGGTATGGTAACATCCTTCACAGAGCAAAAGATCTAATGCATAGGCAGACATTAATAATCATACAAATTTTAAATCACAAATTCACAAAAGGCACAGAGATCAAGGGTGGCTTCTCTAAAGAATTAATGCTTGAGGTAAGGTCTGAAGAATCAGGAGTCCCTTATAGTTAATTTGCCGGAAAAAAAAAAAGTAGAAAAAAGACAGTAGAAAGTATTTCTGGCATAGAGAGCAGCATTTCCTATGACAGGAAACAAGATGAAAACTACTAGTTTCAGAAAAGAAGTGAGTGTGCCTGAAGCAGAGAAAGTGAAGAGTAAGTTTGTGTCAGAGATTAGACAAGAGGCTCTGTAGAGTCTTTTGAGGAATGTTAAAGTGGTGTTTCATTTTCACCCTAAGAGCAAAGACAAGCCATTGATGGGTGTTAAGCTAGTTGTAACTTGATTATACAGTACTTGCATTTGGAAAACATTACTCTGGCTTCCATTCAGAGAACATATTGGATGGGGAGAAATGTAGAAGCTGCTAAAATAGTTCTTGGGAAGGATAATGGTGGTTTGCCTTTAATATGATGATATTTAAAACAAAGGATGTGGATATATTTTATGGACATTTTGAAGGTAATTTTGACATGACTTAGCAACATGTCCATATAGAGAGAGAGGGGAGAGTTGAGGTATCAAGAATGACCTCTTGGATCCTAGCTGGGGCAAAAGGACACATGAAATAGAGCAGGTTTCAGGGTCAGACTTAAAAAATATGTATGTCACTTGAGTACTAAAGATAATTGCAGAAATCGGTGTAGATAAGAGATGGAAGAAATCACTTAGGCTGGGATGGTTGGGGAATAATTCATAGAGGCAGTGTTTGGGCTTGGTTCCTTAGTCATATGTCTTTCTGCCTTCAAATATTTACAGAACATCTACCTTTTGCTGAGTGTTATGCTTGTTAAAAAAAATAAGAAAATTTTTTTTAAAAAGGGGGGGGGGCGCCTGGGTGGCTTAGTCGGTTAAGTGTCCGACTTTCGCTTAGGTCATGATCTCGCGGTTCATGGGTTTGAGCCCCATGTCGGGCTTTGTGCTGACTGCCAGCTCAGAGCCTGGAGCCTGTTTCAGAGTCTGTATCTCCCTCTCTCTCTGACCCTCCCCTGCTCACGCTATCTCTCTCTCTCTCCTAGAAATAAATAAAAATAAAATAAAAAATAAGAAAAACTCATGAGCTTTACAGAGGCAAATCAACCACTACAATATAACACACTGAACATGCTGACAGAAGTAGCACAGCACAAAACTCTACAGGAGCATTGAGCAGGAGTGCCATCATCACACTAGAAGCATCAGGGGACAGGTTTGGGATGCTAATTTTTAAGGGAAGGTTGCATTGATGAGGGAGAGCTTCAAAGAAATGTTGGGAAGTTGGGGTGAGTTGGGGAATACCATAAAGTTATTCCACAGCAACTCATGGTGTTCTGCTGGCCCTGATTGCAACTGACTTTTTTTTACCATGGCAGATCAAGTGACTATGCAATGAGAGACACATATCAGAGGCTGAATGTCATCAGATCTTCCAAATCACAGGCAGGCACTAGAGTATCCACTTGAATGATAGAAATGATACATTAAAGATCATGGCCAAACATACCCAAGGAGCATAAGTAGGTTAAACAAACAGATAACATGTCACCTCTGCTGTTCTAATGCCTCTCTTGCAGATCATATCTCTGGCCTAATACAGGGTCCCCTACTCCTAGCTGACAGAGGAGAAAGGAAAAAAGCTGAGCCTGGTTCTTGGTTCCTCAGTTCAATATGTTTTTGTAAACCAAAATGAACTGTTGTTGCATGACAACATGTAACCATGACAGATAGTGGGGAGGGGAAATCCTCCTGGTGGGCAGGATTCTGGCAGTTCTTCTGGTCATCATTTGATTAGGGAAGGAAAAGTGGTTGGATATCCAGGTATGCACATTCTCATAAGCAGGAACAAACAAATAGTTTGGCTGGTTGGTCAGCAGCCCAGAAGAAGTAAGTTTGAAAAGTTTTAGACAAAATTAGCCAGGATACAAGTTTGTGGCTCAAACTATGGTAGTGGATACAAACTGTGCAGTTCTTTGTGTTTCAAGTTCACACCCATAAGAGATCATTCCTTAGGAGCCTAAACAACCAAGTAGACAGACTGATACATCCAGTAGATAGCAGCCAATCTCTGTCTTCTGGCTCCTAAAGGTTGCACAATGGGCCATGACCAGGTAGGAGCAATGAGGGAGGCTATGCAGGTGCCCAACAGAATGGGCACTCTTCCACCACAGTGATTTGGCTATTTCCACTGCTTAATATCAAACCTACCACCATCAGAGACCTAAGTAGAGCCCTTGATACGGTACTACCCTCCATTGAGACCAACCCGCCACTTGGTAAAAGTTGATTCCATTAGATCCCTTACACATTGATAAAAGCAGCAATTCTTCCTTATTGGGATTGATATATATTCTGAATATGGGCTCACCTTTCAGACAAAAAGCATGGGAAATTAATTACTGTACAAAGGATCACTAAGAGAATTCCATGTATAAATAACCCAACTCCCTCATCCCCAGATTGAAATACTTGTGTGGTGTATATTTTACCTTGACTTCTAAAATTTCCCAATAGGATTAAGGATTAGTTACCCACTGTGAAACCTGCTTCATGACAAAACTGTTAAAAGCTGGCTTCCCTTCCCTGTCGACTTCATTTGCTTACCAGTGACTCGAGGTTATTCCCAAAATAAATTCCCAACCACTCCTAAAATCAACTATTTGTACTCAAGCCCTTGTCTTCGGATTGGCTTCTGGGAGAACTTACTTTCTCACTTCACAGTAGCCATCTTGTCTCCCTCTAGTTCTTCAGATTGTACTAAGCTCTTCTCCACCGCAGGACACTAATGCTTAAGGGACTGGTGAAGGAAGATAAGTCATGAGATTAAACAGAAAGGAGAAAACGAAGCCCAAGTATATTACAGAATGGAAAGAGTTTTCAAAAGGATAGCGGCTAATGCCAATAAGAAATGAAAGAGAGTTAAGTGGGAAGGTATTTCTAGCCAAAGCAAGTACATTCTCTGTGAAATAGAAGGGACCAAATGCACTTACTCAACAACTATTTAGTGAGTAACTATTATGTCAGGGGATAAGAATACAGTGACACAAAAGACAAAAACAGTCCCTTTGGTAGAGAATGGAAAAAAATAAAGAAAATTTACATATTTAAAAACTATATTAAATGCCATAAAAACAAACAAACAAACAAATAAGAGGGTTATAAAGAATTAGATGGGATTATTAGGAAAGATACCTCCTAGGAAATGACATTTCAGATGAGACTGGAAGGAAAGAATGGAACAGCCATGCCAAGGGCCATGGACAGAGCATTTCAGCAAGAATTTGAAAAGAGCACATAAGTAAAGAAAAGGCTACTTACGCTCTAGGAAATGAGAGAAGTCGGCTATGACTGGTGCAGGAGGAAATAAGTAGAGTGACATAAGCTGAGACTGGAGAGTTGGGCCAGGGCTGACTCATCAGGACAGGACACGGAGTAGGAATTTCATTCTAAGTATAATCAGAGTTCAGTGCACAATGAAGAGAGGGAGTGACATGATCTGATTTATATTTTCAAATGATAATGTTGACTGTTCTTTGCAGGATGGCTATATGGAAGCCAAAACTGACAGTAAAAGAGAAAAGTTTTGAAGAAAAAGTGAAAGAGAAAAGGCAGAAATGGTAAACATCATCAAACTTTTCAAGAAAGTTTGTTCCTTTAGCAAAGTATAGAAATAGAAATATAGGCAGAGGAGGGTACAAAATCCATGCCAGTCTTTTTAAGATGGAAAATACTTGAGCACATTTGGGGTTTGGGCAGTTTGTAAAGAGAAGGAAGATAGAGGGAAGAACAGATAACAGAAGACTTTCTCTTCAAGGCAATACAATGAAGGAAATTTCATTTCCCTTTCTTCCCAAGATTTCACCGAAATTTTAGAAAATGTATTCATGTGTAGTATTATGTATTCATAATTGTACAGGAAATAAAAAAGGAATTCCTGGACCATAGAAATAAAATGGGATAAGGCTGGCAGAGAAACAGGAAGAGAGAAAATATAGCCCTACAGTTCTCAAATGCAGCAGTGCCCTACAGTGACATTTTAGAAAATTTTCCAAGTTACACTGGCATTTAATGGTAGGGTACAGAAATACTAAATGTCCTACAAATCACAGATAGCTCCTATTGTAAAGAATTTCCCTGTATCTTGGACAAATTTTGAATGCCTTACTGGACATTCATGTAGATTACAAATAGATATAATTTTCTAAGCCTAGAATTAAACCCTATATTACTTATAAATACAGTTTATTCACATACTTTTGATATAATGGAGTCTATACAATCCTGTGTACATTGAAGAAGATTATCCTTGGTCTTATTTGAAACTTAACCCAAGAGTTTCTCATCATTTCAAATTATTATGACATCTACTATAAAGTTAGCCATGGTATTTGAAATACCAGTATAGTCCATTTGTAGCTGTTAAAATTATGATGATTCTAATATAAATAAAGCATATGAATACATCGTTATTCTATTAATACTCAAATATTTTCATTATAAAAATTTATATTAAAAGTTATTTTTCAAATATGTCTGTTAATCTTTAAATTCTGTGTGAGGATCGGGGGTCCTAAACATACTCTACAGGAGAGTTTCCCTAAAATAGGGAACACACACAACACACACTTAAGAGTCCATAATTAGCCTTCACTCCTATTTAAGGGAGAAACAGGTTAAGGAAATCCAAGTCAGTCATTTTACTAATGACTGCATTTATTTATAATATCAATATAAAAGGATTATCAGACAGAAAAAAATTAACAGACAGAAAATAAACACTAAAAATAAACACCTTCTTTGTAAGAAAAGAGATGATTTAGAGGTCAGAAAAGAACTGATAGAAAATTCCAACTAGTATTCTCATAGAAAAACAAAAGATACTGAATTTAGGAAACAGAATATACTGCTACTGAAAAGAAAAAATACAGGAAGAAGAAAGTACTCTTGAAAAGTAAAAGTATGATTATAGATAGTTTGCTGAACAATAAAATTGAGTCCCAAGTTGGTAAGCTAAGAGATAGAGTCCATGAATCTCCCAAATACAGAGGAAAAGACAAAAGAAGTAGAAACCAAGATAGTATTTGGACATTTGAAGGATAGATTGAAATGTATAACCCATTTAACAGGAGGAAAGAACTGGGATACCAAAATCAGTGACAAAAGTAATCAAAACTATGATATGAGAAAATATAATTTAAGAAGACTGACCCAGGGCTAAAAAAAGATATGAGTCCCTAGATTTTAAAAGTTCTTTTAAAACAGGGCAAATTTGATGAAAAAAAAAAAAGACACCCACAACTAGATACATTCTGGTAAAATTTCAGTGCACCAAAAATAAAGAGAAAATCTAAAATCTGCCAAATAGACAATTTAGCTATGAAGGAATAGAAACGAAAAGCAGTATAGTAAGGCAAATGAGAGCATGAAGTCTGAAGCCAGGATGTCTGGGTTGAAGTAAATTCTTAATTCTCCATGTAATAGGCTATGTGAACTGTGGCAAGTTGCTTACTCTCTCTTTGCTTCAGTTCCCCTATCTGAAAATTTGGAATAATATAATTGTCTTAGAGGCATTGTCAAGATAAAATATGTTAACACATAAATTACTTAAAGAGTACCTATACATAGTTTGAGCCGATTTCAGTAAGCTCTTTTATCATCATGATCAACACTGACTGTTCCAACACATGAGCAATGTCTTTAATGCTTTGAAAATTCTACAATAAGCACGTTTTTAATGATATAGGATACATTTCCTACTGTTTGAGTCTAACCACAAAACTTGACTCCATAATGAATATGTATATAGTTAGAATGCTATAAGTGATTTTTATTGTTTTTTAAGTTTTAAACTCAACATATAGGAAAATAACAATAAACTTAATTTATCCAGAGAATGCAACGTAAATATTTTAAACACTGACAATATAAAAAGACCAATATTACTAACCAATTGAGGAAACATAAAAAGAACAGATTAGTGGAAAAAGAAGTATGCTATTTCTAGCATTCTTTGCATTATTTTTTTTTTTTTTTTTTACAACCCGGAGCCCAGAAATAGCATCCAAAGATGATGTTGAGGACTGAATGTTTATATCCTCCCAAATTCATATCTTGAAGCTCTAACCCCCACATGCTGGTATTTGGAAGAAAATGGATGGGTGAGTGGATAGATGAGAGAGAGAGCTAGAAGCTATAGATACATAAACCTGTTTCGAGTAGAATATCAGGCAGGATATATCCCAAACAATTCCCAGTAGCTTTGGATACAGCAGAGACGCAAGGATGGAAGCTGAAACTCATCCTGGAATCATTTTAGCACACTCAACTACCAGCACCTGGATTCTTTTACTAACCTTCAAACTGCAAGCCCAAGATTCACTGACTGATACGCTAAGGCTCTCAGGGAAACTACTCAAAACCAGGAAGATCTGTGTCACCTCAGTGTTATCTTCTGAACCTGTAAGTCTGCCTTTAAAGGAACTGCTTCTGCATGTGGTGATCTCCTCTGTCCGGCCCCTTCTAGAAAAGGTTGTTAGGAGCTCTCACTATTCTCGAGGCCCCTTCGCAGCTGATGTAACCTTCTCTGATTATGGAAAACCTTGGATAATTAAATATGAATTTATAAGTGCAACTTTGTAAACACAAGAGAAGCGAGAGGGAGAACACGGGATAAAAGCTCATTTCTGCAATAAAAAGATCTACGGCCAGGACCGGAAGAGGAAGCTGCTTGCTGCTATCAATGTCTAGGTTCTATTGGTTGTGCTCAGATCCGACCTCCATTAGTTTCTAGTTTCCCCTCAAAGCCACAGATCTCGGCACACTTCTTTGAAGAGGACCCCTTAGAGCCTGAACACTTGCCCCTCTCCTTCGGACTCCAGACCCCGCACTCCTCGTGGGCTCCCCTTTGCTCTGCATCTCCCCACGCCTTGCCTCCTGGGGACTTCACTTGCCTAGTGGGTGTCCCCATATCCCCCACGTCCCCCCATCAGGGTCCCCAGAGCAGCCGCGGGGCACCTCCACGTTCAATCTGTCCAGTGACAAAGACTATATAGAACCCCCGCGGTACACCTCTGCTCCAGGCCCATCTCTAGGGACACCCTTTACCTCGACCCTCTCACCAGCTCATGGGGAGCCCTAGGGCACCCTCCCACCCCACCCCCTACCTCCGCCAGTCCTCACCTTGACCTGAAGAGTTCTGGGGCGCCTTCGGGAAGGAAGTGAGGTAAAAGGAACAGTGCTGAGCAGGGAGTAGAAGGTCTAGGGAGAGCCTGAACCAGTCTTTTGTACTAGGGATGGGAGTTTCCGGTGGTTTTGTTCTTCATTCTGGAGCTTTTGGGATTTCTTTTCCCCCAGTTATCATGCTCAGGATATGGGTCCAGGATTCACAGGTCAGCTCATGCAGCAGGTTACACTGAGAATTTCAGGGAGGTGACAGAGGCAAAAGTTATCTTTGGGACATGGGTTTGTAAAAGGAATGTAGCAGAAAAATATGGAAATTTAAACATGACAGGCTAAAGAAAATGAAGAGGCTGAGAAATTAAATGCTGGACACTGAGGACTGAAATTTCACGTGAGGTGTGGCGTTTTCCTAGTCTATGTGGGTGCTGGGCACTTAAAAATGGAGTAAAAGAAGGGGGGAGGCAAGATGGCGGAGAAGTAAGGAGCTCCGTACTTGCACTCGCGCCCATACATCACACAGAAAAGATCTGAAGCCATTGGAAACCATACAAAACCTGAGAGACTCGGAGAAAAAGGACGCAGAATCCACTGAGAAAGCCTTCTAACGTGAGTGCGAACCGGGAAAGGTAAAATCGGGCCGGGATCGGAGCCTCCAGGGTGGGAGGCGATCCCCCTCTACCCTCTACGGGGAGTGAGAGGGGAAAAGGAGAGAGTCCGAGACAGAAAAATCTCCGCTCGGTGCATAGAAAGACCGTACTTGCCAAATACCTGCACACCAGGTCCCCTCGTGACAACTGGTCCTGGGGGAGGCTGAGCACACAAACTGCTTCTTTGTGCCGCTCCTGGAGGTTGGTTTTTAAAGCTGCGCGGCTGCGCCTGCCGCCATTGTAGCTCCAGCGCGGCTGGGACCCCTGAAGGAGACGCGCAGACACCGGGCGTCCGCGCTCCTGGCTGGCTGGAACTCGAGAGGGAAGGCAAAGAGCTAAAAACTGGGAAATTTGCCTGTGAGTTCGTGTTTCGGGTGACGAGCCATAGAGAGACCCGGTTTTCCCCAATCCAGCGGGCTCAGGCTACGCGGACCCGGCAGGCAAGCCCCCACGCATGCGCACCAGCCCGACCCAGAGAAGGAAGCAGCGATCCTGACTCCGCCCCCAGAGCTCAGCAGGGAGCCTGGAATAGCCCGAGGGGGTTGTCTGGGAAGCTGTGTCTAAGGCAACTTCAGCGGGGCGCGGACTGGGATTTGGAGATTGGAACTGGCCTGGGTTGAAGAGTGCAACCAACTTCGGCTGCGTCCCCGGAACGGGGAGTTGACACGCCAAAAAAAAAAAAAAGCGAGCTGCAGCGCGGGGTTCAAGAAGGGACTGGAGCACCGTCACTCTCCTCCCCACAATCGCCAAGGCAGAACCCCCGCCTGAGGCATCGGATCACGCCACGCCCATCCCTGCCTGAGAGGTGCCCTCCTCCCTTTTTTTTTTCTTTTTCCCTTCCCCCCCCCTTTTTTTTTCTTCTTTCTTTTTTTTCCTCTTTCTTTTCTCTTTTTTTCTTCTTCTTTCTCTTTTCTCGCTTTTTTCCCCAAAACACTGACCTGATTAACTCTGGTCGCCAGCTTGCTTAAACAATCACAAGTCCATTCTGTAAATGTAAATTCTACACCTACCGACTTTTTCAGCTATTTCTCTCAGGAGTAATTAGACTATATAGTTTCTCTGGATAATTCCAGCATCCTTCTCTCACCTATCCAACCATATTCTACCCTTTACCTCTTTGAAAAAAGTTTCTTATCCCTTCTGCCTGTTCATTCTATTTCCAAATCTGCCTTGTCTCACCCTGCCTTCTCTCTTTTTCTCTATGCTCTTCAACCAGCACTGCATACACACGGCTATTTAACTGTAGCTGGGAAATCCAGGTATATGCTTTAAACCGTTCTTTGTCCATCGGTTTTCTTCTTTTTTCATTTTCTTTTCCCCTTTTTGACACTTTTATGTATTTTATGCTCCCTATTCGCCCTCCCTCCTCCGTCTTTTCTCATTAACTTTTTCGTTTTCCCTCTCACTTTGCATGTTAGTTGAATCAGCCTGTGCGTTTGTGTGCTCCTGCTCCCTGTGTGTTTGTCTGTCTGTTTTCTTTTCCAGGGCTACCTCAAGAAACAAGCTAGAGTACACAAGGTGAAGAGTCCCAAATATCACTACGAATAGGAAAATAAAATAACTAAGGTCCCAACAAGAGTGACCGAGGGATACCATTCAAAAAACAATCTCTGAAAGGATAGGCCCTGGAAAGTCAAAGAGTCTTCTTGGATATAGCAGTGCTCATAGAAACAGAGAGCATAACAGGTCTTTAAAACCAACAAGAGCCGGAAAGCTAACTAAAATGACGAAACGAAAGAGCTCTCCTCCAAAGAAACTCCAAGAAGAAATGACAGCTAATGAACTGCTCAAAACAGATATCAGCAGCATAAGTGAACAAGATTTTAGAATAATAACGGTGAAATTAATAGCAGGGCTTGAAAAAAACATAGGGGACATCAAAGAAACTATGGCTACAGACAGAATGGAAAATAAAAATAGGCATGAAGAATTAAAAAATGCAATAAATGAGATCCATAATAAATTAGAGGCCTCCAATGCACGGCTTGAAGAGGCAGAAAGGAGAATAAATGATTTAGAAGACACCATTCTAGAAAAACAAGAAGCTGACAAAAAAAGAGACAAACTGATCCAGGAACAGGAAAGAAGAATTCGAGAGCTCAGCGACACAGTCAAACGCAACAATATCCGTATCATAGGAATCCCAGAAGAGGAAGAGAGAGGGAAAGGTGCTGAAGGAGTCCTGGAACAAATTATAGCAGAGAACTTCCCCGACCTGGGGAAGGAAGTCAATGTGGAAATACAAGAGGCTCAGAGGACTCCCCTCAGACATAACTTAAATCGATCTTCTGCACGACATATCATCGTAAAAAATGGCAAAATGCAAGGACAAAGAGAGAATTTTGAAAGCAGCTAGGGAGAAAAGGGCCCTCACATACAAAGGGAAACCTATCAGAGTGGTGACAGACCTATCTACTGAAACGTGGCAGGCCAGAAAGGAATGGCAAGAGATCTTCAATGTGATGAACAGTAAAAATATGCAGCCAAGAATCCTCTATCCAGCAAGCCTGTCATTCAAAATAGAAGGAGAGATAAAAACCTTTCCAAACAAACAGAAATTGAAAGAATTTGTCACCATGAAGCCAGCCCTACAAGAAATCCTGAGGGGGATGCTCTGAAGGAAAGGTTGCAAGGAACAAAGATTCCAGAGACACCATCACAAACATGAACCCTACAAAAGATACAAAGACTCTAAACCCACATATTTCAATAATAACACTGAATGTAAATGGGCTGAATGCTCCAATCAAAAGACATAGGGTAGCAGAATGGATTAAAAAACAAAATCCATCTATATGCTGTCTACAAGAAACTCATTTTAGACGGGAAGATACCTTCAGATTAAAAGTAAGGGGATGGAGAAATATATATCATGCTACAGGAAATCAAAAGAAAGCCGGAGTAGCGATACTTCTATCAGACAAACTGGACTTTAAATTAAAGACAATCACAAGAGATGAAGAAGGGCACTACATAATAATTACAGGGTCCATCCATCAGGAAGAACTAACAATCATAAATGTCTACGCACCGAATATGGGAGCACCTAAATATCTAAAACAATTAATCACAAACAGAAACAAGCTTATAGATAAGAATGTGCTAATAGCAGGGGACTTTAATACTCCGCTTACAGCAATGGATAGGTCAACCAGACAGAAAATCACTAAAGAAATAATGGACTTGAAAGATACATTGGACCAGATGGACCTGACGGATATATTTAGAACTTTACATCCTGAGGCCAGGGAATTTACTTTCTTCTCAAGTGCGCATGGCACATTCTCCAAGATAGATCACATACTGGGACATAAAGCAGCCCTCAATAAATATAAAAGAATAGAGATCATACCATGCACACTGTCAGATCACAATGCTTTGAAACTTGAAATCAATTACAGGAAGAAGTCTGGAAAACCTCCAAAAACATGGAGGTTAAAGAACACCCTTCTAAAGAATGAATGGGCCAATCAGGCAATTAGAGATGAAATTAAAAAATATATGGAAACAAATGAAAATGAAAACACAACAATTCAAAATCTATGGGATGTGGCAAAGGCAGTCCTAAGAGGAAAGTACATTGCTCTCCAGGCCTATTTCAAGAGATTAGAAAAAGCACAAGTCCAAAATCTAACAGCTCACCTAAAGGAACTAGAGGCAGAGCAACAAGAACGCCCTAAACCCAGTAGAAGAAGAGAAATAGTAAAAATTAGAGCAGAAATAAACAACATAGAGACCAAAGAAACAATTGAACAGATCAATGAAACCAAGAGTTGGTTTTTTGAAAAGGTAAACAAAATTGACAAACCTCTAGCCAGACTTATCAAAAAGAAAAGAGAGAGCACCCAAATAGACAAAATTATGAATGAAAATGGACTTATTACAACCAACCCCTCAGAAATACAAGCAATTATCAGGGAATACTATGAAAAATTATATGCCAACAAATTGGACAACTTAGAAGAAATGGACAAATTCCTAAACACACACTCACTACCAAAATTCACACGGGAAGAAATAGAAAACCTGAACAGACCCATAATGAGTGAAGAAATTGAATCAGTGATCAAAAATCTCCCAACAAATAAGAGCCCTGGACCTGATGGCTTCCCTGGGGAATTCTACCAGACATTTAAAACAGAATTAATCCCAATTCTTCTCAAGCTATTCCAAAAAATAGAAATCGAAGGAAAACTCTCAGCCTCATTTTACGAAGCCAGCATCACTCCGATTCCCAAGCCAGACAGAGATCCAGCAAAAAAAGAGAACTACAGGCCAATATCCTTGATGAATACGGATGCAAAAATTCTCAACAAGATCCTTGCAAATCGAATCCAGCAGCATCTAAAAAGAATCATCCACCAAGATCAAGTGGGATTCATTCCTGGGTTACAGGGCTGGTTCAACATTCGCAAAACAATCAATGTGATACATCATATCAATAAAAGAAAAGATAAAAACCATATGATCCTGTCAATAGATGCAGAAAAAGCATTTGACAAAATACAGCATCCCTTCTTAATAAAGACTCTTGAGAAAGTTGGGATAGAAGGAACCTACTTAAACATCATCAAAGCCATCTATGAGAAGCCTTCAGCTAACATCATCCTCAACGGGGAAAAGCTCAGAGCTTTCCCCCTGAGATCAGGAACACGACAGGGATGCCCACTCTCACCACTGCTGTTTAACATAGTCCTGGAAG
Organism: Proteles cristata cristata; assembly: GCA_017311185.1. Classification (NCBI taxonomy): domain Eukaryota; kingdom Metazoa; phylum Chordata; class Mammalia; order Carnivora; family Hyaenidae; genus Proteles; species Proteles cristata. The sequence continues at coordinate 325,755 of JAESUZ010005393.1, forward strand.
TCCTAGCATCAGCCATCAGACACCAAAAGGAAATCAAAGGCATCAGAATTGGCAAAGAGGAAGTCAAACTTTCACTCTTCGCAGATGACATGATACTCTACATAGAAAACCCGACAGACTCCACCAGAAGCCTACTAGAACTGATCCAAGAATTCAGCCAAGTTGCAGGGTACAAAATCAACGTACAGAAATCGGTTGCATTTTTATACACCAACAATGAAGCAACAGAAAGAGAAATCAAGAAACTGATCCCATTCACAATTGCACAAAAACCATAAAATACCTCGGAATAAACCTAACCAAGGATACAAGAGATCTGTATGATGAAAACTATAGAAAACTTATGAAGGAAATTGAAGAAGACACAAAGAAATGGAAAAACATTCCATGCTCATGGATAGGAAGAATAAATATAGTTAAGATGTCATTACTACCTAAGGCACTCTACACATTCAATGCAATTCCAATCAAAATTGCACCAGCATACTTCTCAAAACTAGAACAAACTATCCAAAAATTTGTATGGAACCACAAAAGACCCCGAATAGCCAAAGTAATCCTGAAAAATAAAACCAAAACGGGAGGGATCACCATCCCAGACTTTAGCCTCTACTACAAAGCTGTCATCATCAAGACAGTATGGTATTGGCACAAAAACAGACACATAGACCAATGGAACAGAATTGAGAACTCAGAAGTGGACCCAAAAGTATACAGCCAACTAATCTTTGACAAAGCAGGAAAGAATATCCAATGGAAAAAAGACAGCCTTTTTAACAGATGGTGTTGGGAGAACTGGACAGCAACATGCAGAAGAATGAAACTAGATCATTTTCTCACACCATGCACAAAAATAAACTCAAAATCGATCAAGGACCTGAACGTGAGACAGGAAACTATCAACACCCTAGAGGAGAAAGCAGGAAACAACCTCCTTGACCTCTACCGCAGCAACTTCTTCCTTGACACATCCCCAAAAGCAAGGGAATCAAGAGCAAAAATAAACTGTTGAGACCTCATCAAGATTAAAAGCCTCTGCACAGCCAAGGAAACAACCCAGAAAATTAATAGGCAACCAACGGAATGGGAAAAGATGGTTGCAAATGACATATCAGATAAAGGGTTGATATCCAGAATCTACAAGGAACTCACCAAACTACACGCCCGAAAAACAAACAACCCAGTGAAGAAATGGGCAGAAGATATGAACAGACACTTCTCCAAAGAGGACATCCAGATGGCCAACAGACACATGAAACGATGCTCAGCATCGCTCCTCATCAGGGAAATACAAATCAAAACCACACTGAGATACCACCTCACGCCAGTCAGAGTGGCTAAAATGAGCCAATCAGAGAACTCTAGATGCTGGCGAGGATGTGGAGAAACGGGCACCCTCCTACACTGTTGGTGGGAATGTAAACTGGTACAGCCCCTCTGGAAAACAGTGTGGAGGTTCCTCAGGAAACTAACAATAGAACTCCCCTATGACCCAGCAATAGCACTGCTAGGAATTTACCCAAGGGATACAGAAATGTTGATGCATAGGAGCACATGTACCCCAATGTTCATAGCAGCACTCTCCACAATAGCTAAAACATGGAAAGAGCCTAAGTGTCCATCAACAGATGAATGGATCAAGAAGATGTGGTTTATCTATACCATGGAATACTACATGGCAATGAGAAACAATGAAATCTGGCCATGTGTAGCAACATGGATGGACCTTGAGGGTGTTATGCTGAGCGAAATAAGTCAGGCAGAGAAGGACAAATATCATATGTGTGCACGTATAGGAGGATTAGGAGGAACTTGACGGAGGAACAAGGGGGAGAAGAAGGGCGGAAATGGTGGGGGAAAGGGAGAGAGGCAAACCATGAGAGACTCTTGAATGCTGACAAAAACTGAGGACTGGTGGATGTGGGCGGGGAGGAGGGGTGGGCATGGAGGAGGGCACTTGTGGGGATGAGCACTGGGTGTTATGTGGAAACGAATTTGACAATAAACTATTTGAAAAAAAAAAATGGAGTAAAAGAGGAGGAGGTGACTAGGTAGGGTAAGCCTTCCACTCTTGATTCCAGGTCAGGTCATGGTCTCATAGTTCCTGAGTTTTGCACTGACAGCTTGGCACCTGCTTAGGAGTCTCTGTCTCTGTCTCTCTCTGCCCCTCCCCTATCTCTCATTCTCTTTCTCTCTCAAAATAAACATTTTTTTTAATGGAGTAAAATGAGTTTCTGTCATAAGAATTTCATCTTTATGAAAAACTTCAAATACTATTACCGTCTACTGTGACCATTTGGAATGCCAGTTATATACTACAAAAAATTGAAATTAAGGGAGGAAATGTCCATTTTTGTCATGGCAACTATTGATGTTTGAGGTTTGGGTGTCACCCCAACCTGTTTTTGCCATTTAGCTCTCCAGGTACTTAATTCCGTGATGTCGTGGACATCAGTATATGTTGGAATTCAAGGTGGTGGTGAGGACCCCAGTAGTGGAGTTGGGTAGAAAACAGAAAGAATTGGAAGCCAGCAGTTTTATCTTCAAAGAAAGAGTGACTTGTCCCCAATGGCAAGAGCCCAGAAAAAGGTCTCTTCTCAAGCCCAAATATCAAGTTATTTTTAAAAGGAGGTGGAGGCATTGATCACTTCTGTTAGGTTTTATGGTTTCGATTGAAATAGTTGTGTACTTGTCAGTGATGATGAAATGGAGAAAACAAAGGAACCTGAAACTGGACCAATGATTAAATCATAAGATCATAGTACAACAATTCACAAGTATCTGGTGCTTACTGAACTTATGTAGCATAGGAACACATTTGCTAGCAGCAGAAAATTAGCCTTTATTGTAAAAGCATTTACTGAGCTCTTTTGCATGCTAAGCAATACGGTAAGCCCTTACTATCACATTTAATCATCACAAAAATAACCATGAAGTACACACTATTCTTGTTGCCATTTTATGGATGAGGTAAATGAGGCTTAGAGAGGTTAAATTATATATGAAGGGTCCTACAGCTGGTTAATGGTAGCCAAGATTTTGAAATTTGATCTAACTCTAAATATCTTTGCTTAACACACATTCTCTGTGTCTGTTAAATTATCTGGCAAAGTGCTTTAAATCGTACCATGTTAGCACTCCACCCCAAAGCACATAGGATTTAATTTTGATTTTTTTCTTCACTATCACTGAAATCAGCCCCACAAGTTCTTAGTGTGAAGGATAGGCTCTGATTGTTTTGTCTTTTATGATACAGGCTTATTATGTGGGGGTTCCCCTAAATGTTAACTCCACTCTTTCTGCTTTCTACCCCAAGATAGTACACAAGACATATAAACTCTACTCAAAATTGATATCTGTTTCTCTTCCATTTTAGTAATCTATTCCTTCCCCTTGCTTCCAATCTCAGCCTCAAGCTTTTGCCTCTCAGACTCAGCTACATGAGCAGTCACTCAGCCTTTCTCTCATTAACACCCTCAACTGCTTCATCCTGTGACTTTCCTCTCCACCTGCAATTTGATAACCTGGACCAACCAAACCATCCTTCTCCTGGGCCAGAACACTGAGAGAAATTGCCTAATAGTTATCACCTCAATTGTATTGTTTTTTACCATGATTCCTCTATTTTTTGATAGTGGTCCTTAAAACTCTGCAGCATTTTACCGTTTTCTTCAAATCCCTTCAGCATGTATATCTATTTCAAAGAGAATTCTCTCAACTGTCTGATACTCCCTTCTGTACCCTTACTTAGTCTGAGAAGACCATATCATGCTCTGTACGCAAAACAACTGACCCCCTTTGGGATCTGATTGACTCCAACTTTCTCAAGAATGTCACTCCATTATCCCTAATTGTGCCATTAATCTGTCCCATATCATTAATCTCTCTACTGGTGTGGTAGGGTGAAAATTGTTCTCCCAAAGTGTCCATGTCCTAATCCTCAGAACTGTGAATGTAACTTACATGGCAAATGGGAATTTGAATACATGATTAGAATTTTGAGATGGAGATATTATCCTGCATTATTGAGGGTGGACCCAATGTAAACTCAAGAATCCTTAGAGACAGAGAGGAGGTCAGAGGGGAGAGAAGGCACTGTGCTGCTGGCTTATAGATGGAGGGGAAGGTCACAAGCCAAAAAATACAGGTACCCTCTAGGAGCTGGAAAAAGTAAGGACATATTTCCTCCCTTCAAGCCCTCAGAAGTAACACAGCCCTGCTAAGGCCTTCATTTTAGGCTTTTAACTTACAAAATTATAAAAGAACAAATTTATGTGTTTTAAGTCAATGAATTTGTAGTGATTTGTTATAGCAGAAACAGGAAATTCAGTATAACTGGCATTTATCATCCGTTCCATTAAAACAATCAAGTCACTTTCATCCTTGCAACAATGATAGGAATGAGCCCGTGCCCTACTTCATCTCTTCCTTTCTATCATGATATCTCATAGGACGATACATTCACCATCTCAACTTTGTCCTTTCAAATACCTAAAGATAATTGATCTGGTCTACCTTTAGACCAGAATCTGCTACAGCTCATCTGCCAAACTTTATCACTGATGATCTATTGGCTGGCCAAATCCAAACAACACTGTTTAGTACTGACTTACTAACATCTTGGCAATATTCGGGATTTTATACCAATATCTCTTGATTTCAGCTATACTAACAATCCTCTTCCAAATCTGTATTTCTTCTTATATTCTTAATCAGGATTAATGTCACCATTATATATTTCTTACTAGTCCAGTAAGAAACCTGGAAACCATTGTTTGTTGGTTCCTTACTTCCCTCCACTCTCAGCGAATTCGAGCTCATGACATATCTAAATTGTATATTCTCTTTTCCATCACATCTTCCACTAACTGGCGAGCTTCATGCTTTGTCATCTGGCTTATGGCAGCCATCTATTCACTTCCTGACTCCAGCCTGTTCTCTCCATTTCATTTTCTACTCTACTGCCAGAGTAATTTCTCTAGCACGGAAACCTAATTGTCACTCCTTGATTTAAAATCCATTAACATTTCTTCTTTGGTTTCAGATTAGATCTGCCTATTCTTATTTCATGTCTTTTTAGACCTCCCAAACACCACAGCTTCATGGTGACAAATGGGTATTTTCATTCACATGATCTAATATCAACTCCACCACGTATTAGCTACAACATGGTGAATTATAGCTAATAAGCCTCAATTTCTCATGTGTAAAACAGGGATAATACAGCCTAACTTAAAGTGTTGTTAAAGAATTAAATGAAACTGTTTTTTGTAAAGAAGCCAAGAACAAAGCAATAGGGTACAGATATTATTCTCTTCAGTAAATGCTGGGAAACCTGAATGGAACACTAGCTACCATGTCGTTGGTGAGTTATGAGGCAGATGAGTGGTCAACAGTGGTAACAACCAATTGCGTTCAAACATCATAACTTTCAAGTCATCCCTTTTTAGGCATTCACTAAACACCTATTTATGAAAGATCTAGTATGTCCCAGGCACTTTTTATACACTAATAATGAAATAGGAAACAAAATATAAAACCTCTTCCTTCACAACTTATGTTCTAGTGTACAATATAAACAATAATAAGAGAAGTAAAAAGAGCATTGTGTTAAAAATAAGCTGTAAAAGAAGGAAGAGGAGATATAAAATACTGATGGAGAAAGGTTAAATTTTAGATAGAGTAGACAGGGAAAGCCCTGCTAAGGTGACTGATTTAAGATCTGAAGGAAGTAAGGCGTCCCACCATTCTATTATCTGAGAAACACCATGCCTGACTGAGAGAGACAGCCAAACTCTAAAGTGGAATGAGCCCCATGGCTTCAAGAAACAGCAGAAGGGTCTGGTCTGTGTGGCTGAAGCTAAAAGATCAGGGTGAGTGGGAGAAAACAAAGTCACAAAGATGAAGTGAGGAGGTAGTTTCTGTCTGACTCCAGAGATCTAAGTAAAGATTTTGACTTTAACTCTTAATACAATTGGAAGTTATGGCATGGTAAATACATTGAGATTTTGGACCTTATTTAAATTTTCTTATTTTTATTGAAACTTGGAATGATTTATGTACACATGTTTCTTTTGCTTTGGATAGAATTTAAAGAAAAAAATCAAATGAAATTTAGCATAAAAATGAGGTAATCAATTATATTCCTTAAGTGTTTGACAACCTAGTACTTTATATATGCTTTTCTTTTCTTTTTTTGTTTTTTATTTTTCCCTGCTACTGGTATGACCATTGTTCTAACAATTATCTTGCAAGACAAAATTAAGTCAGATAGTTTAATATTTTTTAGGATTATAATGTCTACAATATTTCTTTGAAAGGTTTATTCTCTATCATATTTAGGTTTTAGTTGTACAATCATCAGTACAATATTTAATTTCCAAATTATAAATACATACAGTAGTAACAAATACATATGCCATATCTATAGAAAAGTAATTTCCTATAAATATCATAAATAATTTGTTTAGGTTTTGTCTTACAGGAAGTCTCCTTGATAAAGCAATGATACACTCAAGCAAAACTACAGTCACAGTTACAGAAGTCAGATGAGCACATTGGGTCTGTGATATTTCTGCCACAGGCTTTTTCAACACCTGTTGATCAGTCAATCAGAGGAAACCTCAGGGGCTGAAGATATGCCAGCTCTGTGGAAATTCCTTCCCAAAATAGCAATAGCTGAGCAAATTGCTAGGCCAACAGAAGTAGAGGATGGGCAGACCTCAGGATTTTGTGTGACAGAGCAACTGTCTTCAACGGTTGGCATTTTTTCAGTGTTTAAATCCTCTTTCGGTCTAACAGCTGATTTCCTCCTTTGTCATATTCTTCCTTCCTTTCTGTTTTCCCAGGGAATAACAGCCACACCCTTCCACATTAGACTTTTTTTGGTAAGCAGCTTCTGAAATTGTTATACAGCTGTCCTTAGTCGTCTGGCAGTGAGCACTTTCAAGTTTAATATTCCTCACTAAATATCTCCATGAGGCATTTAAAATGCAAACTCTAAGACAAATGGAAGACAGTCAGTTTTTATTGAGATCAAATGAGTCTCAAAGCCAGTTTTAAATAACCGATTATTTTGGTGGCTTTGTCTTTCCTTTCAAATGGAGGGGAAATAAAACCCCAAACGACTTCATAGTTTGGTGAGGTATTCATTTTTTTTTTAAATATCAACCCAACTCAATTTGAACCATTAAAATTTTCAGCCATGCAAATGTTCTTACACTTAAGTTATGGTCAAACTATAAAAACTATTGGTTTTCTTTCTTTTTCCCTTAGCATAAAATAATGAGCATTTTTTTAGTTGATATAAACATTTTAGAAAAATCAGTTTTTACGGCCACTTCAGAATTCCATGAGTTTACTAAGCTGTTCCATAAATTGCATTTAAGTTTTGCTGTTATAAACAGTGTGAAATTGAAGTTGTTTTCATAAAACCTTTTCCTGTAGTTAGGATTGTGGTCTCAAAGCAGAGCTAGTCTTTGACTGGGTCAAAGGCTATCACTTATTTTAAAACTTGTAGTTAAAACTCAATGTTACGTTAGTTTCAGATGTACACTATTGTGATTCAACAAGTTTACACATAATGCTGTGCTCACCACAAGTGTAGCTACCATCTAAAGGCTATGACATTTAAAGTTAGCCAGATGAAGTTGAATGTTCATATATGCAGAATTCGGTCCATTTATAAATGGATCTGATGATTTGCCAATCAGCAGGCAAAAGCTGTCCAAGATTAGCAGAAACCTTATTTAAGATATTTAAAGTCAATGAAGTTTATTTTTAATTGTCTGAATTAAAATATATGGGATTCACAATTTCTTTGATTAGTTATGCTCTAGTTTCTTTTTTAAAATTTTTTAATGTTTATTTATTTTTGAGAGAAAGAGAGAGACAGAGCATAAGTGGGAGAGTGGCAGAGAGAAGGAGGGAGGGAGAAACAGAATCTGAAGCAGGCTTCAGGCTCTGAGCTACCTGTGAGCACAGAGCCTGACGTGGGGCTCGAACCCACAAATGGTGAAATCATGACCTGAGCCGAAGTTGGACGCTTAATTGACTGAGCCACCCAGGTGCCCCAATTATGCTCTAGTTTCAACATGAAGGACTTCAAAAAATTTTACTCTGTAGTAGATTCATCAGTAAAAAAAGAATTTTAAAAGATTAAAATGACCTTAAGCTCATTATGAGGTTAATTTTTTGTCTTAACTTTTTAATGGTAAGTATAATTCAAGCAAATACAAACTTGAAATACAAAAAGGGAGAAAAGATAATTGGAAATTTCTTTAAATTTTATCTTCCAAGTAAAATAACTAATATATAATGTGCTTGTTTCATTTAACAGTATATTTGGGATTTTCCATAATAATTAGTAGTTAGGAAAAACATAATGAGTAAAACAGTAATGGTCGAGATAATCTTTGATGCCAGTTTTCTCCTCTGATGCCATTTTTTTAAGTTTATTTATTTATTTTGAAAGAGAAAGAGAGCTAGCGCAGGGGAGGGGCAGAGAGAAAGGGAGAGAGAGAGAGACTCCAAGGCAGACTTGGCACTGCCAGCGCAGAGCCTGATGTGGGGCTCCAACTCACAAACCATGAAACCATGACCTGAGCTGAAATCAAGAGTTGGATGTTTAGAGGGCCACCTGGATAGCTCAGTTAGGCATCTGACTTTGGCTCAGGTCATGATCAACTGTTTGTGACTTCGAGCCCCTATCAGGCTCTGTGCGGACAGCTTGGAGCCTAGAGCCCACTTCAGATTCCATGTCTCACTCATTCTCTGTCCCTTCCCCACTCACACCCTGTCTGTGTCTTTCTCTCTCTCAAAAATAAATATTAAAAAAGTAATTTAAAAAAAAGTTCCACTCTTAGGGGAACTTGGGTGGCTCAGTCGGTTGAGCATCTGACTCGTGATCTCACAGTTCATGGGTTCCAGTCCCACATGGAGCTCCATACTGTGCAGAGCCTGCTTGGGATTCTCTCTCTCTGCCCCTCCCTGCTTATGCTCTCTCTCTTTCTCAAGATGGATGAATAAACTTTCAAAAAAAAAAAGAGTTCGACACTTAACTGACTGAACTACCCAGGAGCCCCACTCTGATGCCTTTTTTAGAAGTACCAATACATGCACATTGGAGTAAAGTCCTTTCCTTCCTATGCCAGTAAAGAGAAATTAAAGACATATAGATTATAGATATAATTATACATAGATATGTATGATGATGCTATGCACAGTTATGTATACTGTTTTATCCTAATTTTGTCTTTACTAGACTCTCATAACTGCACACTTATTCATCCTACATTCCTTATTGTCCAATTTTGGTGAGCTTAAGCAACTTTTATTTTGCTGAATGAAGAGAACTAGGAACCGAGTTCCTTAAACTCTCAGGGGCAGATCAGTGAAATTGAAAATAGGCCAAAATATGTGCCGTTATTTAATATATGCTTCCATTTCAATATTAATATCCTTCCTATAGAAGAATAAGATCTGTCATTCCATTTAACCCTTTATCCTATTCCTTATTGTTCATCCATAAGGAATTTGTTAGTATTCCAGCACTCTTGAAAGGCTTCTCCTCTAATACTATTTCTTTTCTAACAATTGTTCTGGATATTTCACCATGCTAATTCCTCTAGGTAAACACTATACCTGTTTTCTAGTTCTACCAAAAAAAAACAAAAACAAAAACAAAACAGTTGTTTTAATTCAAATTATATGACACTTATAGATTATTTTTATACAGAATTGTTACAAAATCAGTTCTTTCAATTCTTTTCTTTCTGGGATCATGAAGGTTTGTTGTTTTTTTTTTTTTTTAATTGAAGATGGATATTAAGGTTTGTGCAAAGACTCATTAAACTGAACAATTTATACCTCAACTTTTAGTTTGTTTCTTGATCAGATTTCTCAATTACTATTTTATTTGTTGTTCCATGACCTTTATTTGCCCATAGAGAGTGCCAGGAATGAGGGGAGTAAAATGTTCAGAAGTGGAGGTAAATAGGCCAGCTCCTTGAGAGTCAGAGGATTTTCAGAGCTTTCTGAGCTACCAGGGGAGAAAAAGTTAAGGAAGGATGCATGAGCAAGTCTGCACACTCCTTTTCAAACCCCTTTCATCAAAGAAGTTTTGATTCTCTTTACCTGTTGTATGTCTGAACAACAAGCATCTGCATCTTCCAAAAGGACATTTGTAAACCAGTGCACTAAAATATACTATGTCCTTAATTAATCTGAAACTGTAAGGCAGATGGATCGTTAACATGAAAATAGCCTGGCTCAGTAAAGAAGAAAAGTCAGTGTAGTCATTGAGTGAGAGGTCTGGAGGATGAAAGTTTTGAAAGTGGAGCCTGCAAGGGTAGCCAATGGAATAAAGGTGTGTTAGAGAGACTGCAAAATAACCACCAATGGGCTCACCAATTGGCATACCCCTATGAAGTCCCTCCCACCTCGAGTAGTGCTGACTTGTGTAACCAAGGGATATTGCAGAAAAGATAGAATGTGACCTCCAAAGCTAGGTCATAAAAGACATTGTATTGTGACTTACATCTTGCTCTTTCTTGAATCATTAACTCTAAAGGAATTCAGCTGCCATGATGCAAGGAAACTCACACAATGATATGGAGAAGTCCACAAGGCTCCTTCCAACACAGCTTTAACTTTCTAAGCACATGAGTGAGCCACCCTGGAAGTAGATCTCCAGCCCAAATCATGCTTTCAGACAAAGGAAGCCATGGGAAACATCTTGATTGCAATCTCTTGATACCCCGATCAAGGATCACAAAGCAAAGACCTGACTGGTTCCTGACACACAGAAACTGTGTGAACTAATAAATATTTATTGTCTTAAGACACCATTTTTTCAATAATTTGTTATTAAAGAGTAGATAACTAATACATGATTTGAGAGATGGAGCAGGTCCATTTATAACATCTATGAGAAGAAGAATGGAGATGAAGATCACGAGAAATAAGCAGGTCAAAGAACCTATATGCTACTTGTGAAGTAAATAATCAAATAGATGTGGGCATCACTCAGGATGATGGAAGCACTTGAAGTAAAGAGAATCAAGACTTACTGTATCCAAAGTCTTAATTACAAAAAAAAGGACATGGACAGAAGATACTCTTCAAATCAAGCACTTCAAAAAAGCAGGAATTTTTATGAAAAAAAAATGTAATCATTTGAAAGCTGAACTGAGACACACTGAAGGGGCCACTGACCCCACTTCCCAACCTTGGTACACATAGAAATGGCCTTTGGGGGTAAATAATACAAGTGCAGGCGAAACTGTATTACTGTTTATGTACTGATCTCATCCACGGTATTAATGAAACCCTGTTACAATAACTTAAAAGACTGTGCCATTAGTCTTTTTCTGAGGAAAAGAAGGTTTGGTTTTCAGATTCTTATAATTCTTAAAACAAGCATGATTTGCTACATTCTCACAATATGTAAGAAGAGACACATTTCTGTACCGTTTTGAATAGAATCCTATCTAGCTTGGAGGCCTCTCTCAGGACCACAGGTAGCTTTTTGTTTTTTTCCTTCTTATTTCATCACTTCTCTGGTATTATAGTGGTGTTGTAGCAGGATTTAGGAACCAGGCAATCCAGGCACATGAGGGAAAGACCTCCTTCTGGTCAGTAGACCAACATGCTTTCCACTGAGATTCATTGTGAGATTTGTTGTTCTAGGCCCCATGGCCATTAGAAAGTAAGACATCTACCTCTTTCAACCCAGCCCCCAAAGCCATGTTGCTTAATCCCAGTCCCAGATGTCTTCATTCAGCCCCTGCAAGGAATGGGTGCTTGCCCTCCCCTGCACGGCCATCACCACTGACCACAGAACCCACCACCCATCTGTCCTTCTAGGTTCAGAGATCTCAACTCTCTCCCCGGCTGGAACCAGCATCTTTTCCTAGAAGCATTAGCCCTCATTACCCTGTAGATAATTCAACAGGCTTGTTTTAATAACACATGCAAATCAATATCACTTTGAGAAATTTTATACTTTTAACTTTTTATTTTTATAGTTTCTTATGACAAAGGAACACTAACTATAATAAAATTGGCTATCCTTCCTGGAAAGAGGAAGGGGAAACTTACATTTTCTTTTATTTGTGAGTGATTCTACAACAACAAAATAGAATCAGTTATTAATTTATTTATAACTATTTCTGTTATTCTGTGCAGTGAACATTTATTGCATTGCATGCCCATCTCTTCATTTTTTAGGAACTGAAAGAATGTTTTCTTTCTGGTATTTTTTATTGAGGTATACTTGACATATAACATTATACTGGTTTTAGGGGTACAACACAATAATTTGATATATGTATATATTGTGAAATGATCATAATTAATTTAGTTAACATTGATCACCACATATAGTTACAAATGTTTTTCTTGTGATGAGAACTTTTAAAATCAACTCTCAGCATTTTTCAAATATGCAGTCTTTAAATAAGAGAAAAATATTAGCATGAGTGTGCATGTCTTCAACATACACTTTAGATGGGACTGTAAAATTAAACTGGGATATACAAAAGTTATTGTTGGATACATCCTGGCCTAGCAAAAAAATATACTTGTGACTCCTGCATAGTTTACTGTTGATACAACAATAATTTTTTTAAAACATTGAGATGAAGGGTGAGTTATATGTCTAGCATCCATTTATCTTAATAATAGCAATACTATATTTATTGCACATATGTCATTTTTAACAAGTTGCCTAGTGAATCTCAGCAGTTCTTTCCACAACTAAGGTAATATCATGGAGAGGTTACAACATTTTGATTCCTATAATCCCTTTCATATTCAGTTTGCCTTGGGACACAACAGAGACTTCTGTTTGATTTTTGATTATGACATTTTTTAACACAAAAAGTACAGATATTAATGTAACTAACACCCACACCAAGATGTATCAAATCTTATCATTTTTTCATATTTTCCTATCATTGCTATTTTTTTTTAGAAATATACCACTTGATACAGTCGAAACCTCTGTCCCTTCTCTAATACAACCTCCCAGAAATTTCTGCCAGTTCCTCATCCTTTTCATCTGTGTTTTGTGTTCCTAAGGCTAGAGATTGTCTGTTTTAAACTTTCCAGAGAATATACCTCCCATCTCCTCCAGGTATAGGAAACAGTAGTCTCCTGGCTTCCTGAAGTGGAAATAGGAGAGTAGGGTCTAATTGTTCCTTAGGGATTCTTCTCACCAATACCTATTGTCAGATCCTACCTCACTTCCAGGAATATCAAAAATTGCTAATGAAAATTATTTTCAAGGAAAATAATAACTGGCACCCACAATTCCTGAGCCTTTCAGGGACTTTGTGGGGTTAATCACTGCTTCTCATAGGTGTATCCTTCTGCACACACTTAAGTTTTCTAATGTTGTTAGACCACTCATTTTTATGTTAACCATTTTCCAACAATTTTGTTCATTTCTAGCATCTTCTACAGTCTTCTCTACCAATTTCTGCCCTTTTGGACTTTTACTACTATCTTATGAGGTTTTAGTTAAAAGAAGGCAAATGCATGTATTCATCAGTCAGAGGGTCTTTCCCCATAAATATACATTTCAAAAACACATTAATAAATATAATGGTTGATACAGCCCATAAAAGTATCCAGTCTCAAGAACCATTTATAAAGGTCCAGTTTTGCCTATAAAGAAAAGTACAAGCACAGAACTTCATAAATTTTCCACCATCAGAAAAAACTTCTTTAGGTAAGAAACTGGAACGACTCTGATGGTATCATTTAGACAAAGGAAGACTCAGTGCTTTATTTCCAAATTAACTTAACTGGGAGGTTTGGTGACTGCTTTCCTCTTAGATTCAGCTCTGCTACCTGACCTTGCAACAGAAAGGCATTCTGTTCTTGTTACCTCTATTTGTTAGTTGGAAGTTCAAAATATTAGACTGTATTACAATATGCTATCAAATAAATAATAAAATGGTTGTAAAACTTTTCTTTTACAATTGTAAAAGGGTTCATGATTGTCCTAAAAAATATTCATTTAACATTTATTTATTCTTCAACAAATAGTTGTTGGATGCTCATAATGTGGTAGTCATTGAGCTATGAACTCAGTGTACTTATGTTTATAAGATTCAGTCCCTGTATATGTATGCTTACTTAATCTTACTATGGACTGTGCCTTTAATACACATCATAGTCCTATAACAACCCATAGTTAACAACTTGAAGTAAGAGAACAGTGGGACTGTCCACTCCATTTGACAGGTGGCTAAATTTTTAAATAGTTAACTGGATTTACTATTTTAAGTTAATCTACCAAATGACTAAATGTTAAATGCACAGAGCAGATGATTATAAGAACATTTCTTAGGAGTGTCACTTTTTCTGCTTAGAATCATATACTGTACTTTTAATTGATTAAGAATATGTTAAAAGGGCAGGTGGTGATTCCCGGCCACAAGGTCAGAGTGGAGAGGGATATGTGTAAATCCTATGTTTATTAGATCTATAAATATAGTTCTTTCTGCACTAAGTGACTTTAATTTCTAAGAACCCAGCCTTCAGACCCAGGGTTGCTTCCCAGCCTGCTGCTGGAATTCCTGATCGTGGCAGTCTGCTGAAACATGAGTTCAGTTTCCAAATATAGTTGAGTGGAGTTAAGAGGACAGATGCAAGCCCGAGGCCACAGTTGCCTCAAAGTGACCAAGGACCAAGCAGTCTCTAATGAATAAGCAAGAACAGCCTTCACTCCCGCAGAAAAGAAGTGCTCATCTGAAGCCCATCACCTTTTCAGAGTCTTCAGAGTAACCAAGGATTGAAAAGGTTTGTAAGATATTTCTTAATAAACAACGAAGGCAACATTTTAAAAGCTTTTTTAAAAAGCTAAAAATATAATAGTTTGCCTGAAATTATAATCGTATTTAGAAGATGCCTTGATTTTTCTTTTATTTGGAGAGAAAAGCTAATGGGAATTTTGTAGTCTTTCCAAAAGCCAACCATACAGAAGACTGACCTATAGGCTTTGTTTCTACCTACACTGGCAAATAACAGAATTTTCTCTTATAATCTTAAGCATGTTAAATTTATGCTATCAGCTCCAAAAGGATTAAATGTAGTTCTGGAAGCAATATTAGTCAAGATTGTATATACGTTATGTTTCACAGAAAATATGAATGTAGTTAAATTAAACCTCACCCATACTTAAGCTAAATACTGACGGCTTAATATTATATACTTTAGGTTTTGGTAACATTTTAAGTTGTTAACTCTAGCTCCAAAGGATTTTTGAAATCAGTTGAGATAGTAAGAGCAGAAATTTTAAATTATACCTAGTCATAAAGTTCACATGTTTATTTATTTAAAAAAAAGATAAGGCTTACTAAAGGAAACTACAGTCAAATTTAAACATTACTGTATGATTTTATATCATGTTGTTTTAAGTTACATATGAAATTGTCTTGAATCCAATATATGAGGTTGATACAGAATGATTGAGAGTCCTATTACTTTTTTAACATTCGCTAAAAATACTAATTGCCTATACTAATACTAGTATGAATAATGTCTGACAATGTAATACTATGCAAAATCTGTTCGATCATGTATGTACAGAGATTACATGATAAATATCCTTTCCAATATTTTTTCTCAAAGAAGTTAAATGTTCACTTAGATTATTCAGATTTTAAAAATCAGAATGTGTTTGACAAACTACTAGTAACAACAGATAAGGTATAAGAGGTTTATCTTATTTATCTTACACCAATAAATGCTTTGTAAATATGTGATTCCACATTCCTAGAATACAAATTAGTCCTCACAATCTAGTATCTAATATGGATTAGAGTTCTGTCTGAGCTTCTCTCTGTTTAATTGCTAAAACTGAAAATTGAAGGGTTCCTACAGTGTACTTCACAATAGACTAAGTATCCTGATTATACTGGACAATTACAATCGCTTTGATTTCTCCACTGGAAAAAAAAATGCAGAGGGGCAAAATTAGTCAGGCTTCAAAAACTATGATGCATTCTTAAAGATATACCAACTGAAATATGTAAGGACAAGACAAGAGACTCCACTTCATTATTAATAATATGTGTGGAAGATATCAAAGGGTATTGTGATAACGGCATTCCAGTCAGGAATTTCAGTCATCCAGAGTTAGTTAATGGCTATGACCTGGTTAAATTCTAGCAAAGAAAACGAATACTGAGTAAAGCAACTCTAATTTGTAACTGTTAAATCATATTAGAGAAACAAATTTGGTAAATAATTTTTCACCTGCATTCTTTTGCTATTAAAACTCATATTTTAAATTTAAATAATTCCATTCCAACCTAAGCCAGGTTGACTACACATAAAATTCCATTCCCAAAATTCCTTTCCTACAAACCTACAACTTTTTATATTCATTCACATTTTATCCTTTTTTTTCTTTCTTTTTCTGAAACAATCAATTAGTTGTTTTACCTTAGGATATATTTTTTTTGTTCCTTTTACAAAACAACCTGTGTACCTCACACCTTTGCTTAGCAAATCCATATCCTACTTTCCTTGCATAGAGATATTTCCCTTAATATTTCTAGTGGTTTTAGTGATATATGCTAATTAGAATTACTAACACTTAAGAACCTTAATTCCTAGTAAAAGCTAAGAAGTAATTGTGGACTGGTTATAACACTAGCATTCTATGGGTTGGCAAATTTATAAAGACATTTTAAGATTTCTAGAAGTATATTCTTCACAGTAAATTTTTCAGAGTGGCACAAAACATGTTGATTTACTAATAGGCCCAAATCCTTTTAGTCTCTCGGTAAAAGAAAGCCAAAAGTATATAAATCTATGTTCAGTAATTAATGTTTCAGTATTTTATCTAATTTGGAATTGGTCTAGATAGATATTCAGTGCCTATCATCATTTAATTTATCTCAGTGTAATTTTAATGTTTTAAGTTACTAAAAAGATTTTGGAAATGACTTTTAAGTAGACATGCCGTAGAGCATAATTATTGTTTAAAATTCATATATAAACTTTTCTTATGTATGTTTAATTTACTGGTTAACAATTATGTGTAGATTATTTGTGAAAATTTCATGAGACATTAAATAGCTAACCATCATGTTATCTTTCTTGCTAACAGTGATAAATGAGATTATTTGACTTTTTGTAAATCTAGATGAAATAAAAGTTGTGTGTCCCATTATATTTAATGCTGATAACTCAAAAGACATTCCTATTTTAATTAAACCAACAAACTTAAACTGTTTTTTCCCATGAAGAATTATCCTCAATAATGTGAACTTAAAAAACATTTGGATTAGTTTCTGTATTTTCAAGAATACACTTGATTTATATAAACACTTAATTTTCTGTAAGCCCATTAATCAGAGTTTTTATGTACTAATTTTGGCAATACTGTCCAGAGGTAAAACAAAAAAAAATACATTCATCTGCACATACATACATAGACATACATAATAAACATATAAACATATGCAAACAGAGCTCTTAATAGCTTTTGTTTTAAAATTTTAGCCATGA
Organism: Proteles cristata cristata; assembly: GCA_017311185.1. Classification (NCBI taxonomy): domain Eukaryota; kingdom Metazoa; phylum Chordata; class Mammalia; order Carnivora; family Hyaenidae; genus Proteles; species Proteles cristata. Next base: position 343,281 of record JAESUZ010005393.1, read on the forward strand.
GACAAGTATAATAATGCAAAACTCATGAGTTTATAAAAGAATGATTGGGTCTAAATCATGTTTCTAGAAGATGGAATAAGTTAAGTTTACCTGCTCAGATGACTGAAACTTTTTACTAATATCTATGGAGAAGACTTTGAAGATTTTTCTATGTATCTCCAAATAGACTTTCCCTTTTGTTTGTTTGTTTGTGTGTTTGTTTTTCCCTTCTGGTAAGAATTATCTCTTTTGTATTTCAAAGAGATGGCCCTCAGTTTCTAAAGAAGACCAGACAGAACATTTACATCTGAAAGACACAGAGAAAGAATGCAAGTTTCCCCAAGGAGAACTTTTGTTTCCCAAGGCCAGAATTTTTATACCTACAAGGCTCTTGAAATGAATAGGAAAGGTTTGAGGATCGATAAAAAGGATAAGTGGGCTTTTCCATTCTTCTAAAGACTCTATTTGTAAGACCAGTTGTACTAGTCACCCTCAATAGATAGTACAGCTGTTTATAATTCTGCAAAGAATTGGGTTGCAACCTGAATATGTCAAGGCATTGATCAACCCATCCAACTGCATTGTCTTCACTTTGCTTCTTTATATCAGGGAGATCTTTAAGATACAAACCAGAAGTTTCTTATGTTCTGGATTTAGAGCTGTTTGTCTTTGGAATGTTTTTCCCCCACCCCCTCTGAGAACATAGTTTTATTTAGCTTAGGAGAAAAGGCCTTTGAAAACATTCTTATCAGGCTCTGAATATCAGCTCTCAATTTGGCCAACTTCTGACCATAGAAAGACTTAATAAAAAATCCTTTCAAATATCTTCTTGGGTTTCAGCTGGGACAAACAGTAAATATTCCTGGAAGTATTGAACAACTTCATGGACCCAAGAGGTACCTTTAAAGAAGATGCAAAAAATACCACCCAAGTTCCACAGCCCCCCAAAAAGTAAGACTTAGACAATTTTGTTGAAAGCTGGCTACAGTAAGACCCTTGCTGCAGCAACCAAAAGTTTATTAGAGTATAAGATCAGAAAGGAATAGTAGGAAAGCTCTCTACAAGGAGGAGACATTTGAAAGTGAATGCCCACTGGACAATAGGCAAGAGTACTTATTTTATAAGGTTCTGGTTGCCCATCCCTACCATTCCCCTTTGTTCCTTCTCAAGTCCTACCTTTATTGGCTGGATAACTCAAGGTGCTGGGTTGTCCTTTCCTGATTAGCTTGTTTCCATTGTGTGAGGGGTTACCTAAGGCCATATTTAGGTCTTTTGTCAAATTCCTGAGGGAAACCTGAGGGGGAGTAGGCGGGATCTTTTACATTCTTAAGAGGAACTTTATGTCTAAGGAGGTTTGCTGTGGTCAGACACGTCAGCATTTTGTTCCCAAATCTGTATTTTTCCCCACCCAGGACCTCAGGTCCTAATCTTTTCATAACAGAACAGATCAATGAAGCCAGGAGCCGTTTCTTTGAAAAGATCAACAAAATTATTAAACATTTAGCCAGATTCATAAAAGAGAGAGAAAAAGAAACAAAGAAAGAGGACTCAAATAAATAAAATCAGCAATGAAAGTGGTGAAATAAAAATACCACAGAAGTACAATTATAAGAGGGGTGCCTGGGTGGCTTAGTCAGTTAAACATCTGACTCTTGATCTCGACTCAAGCCATGATCTCACAATTCAAGAGTTCAAGCCACAGACCAGGTACCTTGCTAACAGTGCAGAGCCTGCTTATGATTCTCTCTCTCCTTTCTCTCTGCCCCTCCCCTGCTCACACTCTATCTCAAATAAATAAACTTAAAAACTAAGAAATACAATTATAAGAGAATATTATGAAAACTTATATGCCAATAAATTGGACAGCCTAGAAGAAATGGAGAAATTCCTGGAACTATATAACCTCTCAAAACTGAATTGGGAAGAAATAGAAAATTTGAACAGACCAATTACTAGCAATGAAATTGAATCAGTAATGGAAAAATTCCCAACAACCAAAAGTCCAAGATCAAATGACCTCACAAGTGAATGCTACAAAACACTTAAAGAAGAACTAATACCTATTCTTAAACTATCCCAAAAAATAGAAGAAAAGTTTCCAAATTCATTCTATGAGGCCAGCATTACCTTGATATCAAAAGCAAACAAGGACATTACAAAATAAAAGCAAAACAAAATAAAACAAAAAACTACAAGCCAATATCTCTGATGAACACAGACATAGAAACCTTCATCAAAATATTAGCAAACTTCACTCAATAATACATTTTAAAAAACCAATTATCGCTATCAAGTGGGATTTATTCCAGGGATGCAAGGGTGGTTCAATATTTTCAAATCAAATTGATACATCATATTAGCAAGAGAAGGAATGAAAAGCATGTGATCGTTTCATTAGATGCCAAAAAATATTTGACAAAGTACAACATCCATTCATGATAAAAAACCCTCAATAAAGTTGGTTTAGAGGGACTATACCTCAACATAATAAAGGCCGTCTGTGAAAAACCCACAGTTAACATCATACTCAGTAGAAAGCTGAGACCTTTTCCTCTAAGATCAGAAATAAAACAAGGATGTCCACTCTCACCACTTTTATGCAATATAGCACTAGCCGTAAAGTCCTAGCTACAGCAGTCAAACAAAAAAGGAAATAAAAGCCACCCAAATCAGTAAGAAAGAAGTAAAAATTCCACATATCCCCTACAGATGATATGATACTATATATAGAAACCCAAAAGACTCAAGCATAAAATAACTAGAACTGATAAGTGAACTTACTAAGGTCACATGGTACTAACTCAATATACAGAAATCTCTTCCATTTTTATACACTAATAATGAAATAGGAGAAAGACAAATTAAGAAATCAGTTCCATTCACAATTGCACAAAAATCATAAAATACTTAGGAACAAATTAATCACGGAGGTCAAAGTCTTGTACTCTGAAAACTGTAAAACAACAATGAAAGAAATTGAAGATGACACAAATGATGAGCTATTCCATGCTAATGGATTGGGAGTACAAATGTTGTGAAAATACCTGTGCTACCCAAAGCAATCTACTGATTTAATGCAATCCTTGTCAAGATACCAACAGTATTTTTCACAGAACTAGAACAAACAATTCTCAAATTTTTATGGAACCACAAAAGAGCCCAAATAGCCAAAACAATCTTGAAAAAGAAGAACAAAACTGGAGGTAACACAATCCCAGATTTCAAGTTATTCTATGAAGCTATAATAATCAAAACAGGTAGCACAAAAAATAGACACATAGATCAATAGAACAGAACAGAGAACCCAGAAATAATCCCACAATTATATGGTCAATTAATCTACAACAAAGGAGGCAAGAATGTATAATGAGAAAAAGACACTGTCTTCAACATATAGTTTTGGGAAAACTGGACATCTATGTGCAAAAGAATAAAATGTGTGACATGAAATCATAAAATTCCTAGAAGAAAACATAGGCAGTAATCTCTTTGATGTCAGCCATAAAATTTTTTTCCTAGATATGTCTGTCTCCTTCGGCAAGGGAAACAAAAGCAAAATTAAACTATTGGGACTACACCAAAAAAAAAAAAAAAGCCTTTTGCACAGTGAAGGAAATCATCAAAAAAAAAAAAAAGACAACCCAATGAAGGGCAGAAGCTAATTGCAATTGATATAGCTGATAAGTGGTTAATATCCAAAGTGTATAATGAATTTACATAACTCAACACCAAAAAACAAATTGAAAACAATTCAAAAATAATCAGAAGACATGAACAGACATTTTCCCAAAGAAGACATACAGATAACCAACAGACACATGAATAGATGGTCAACATCACTAATAATCAGGGAAATGTGAACCAAAGCCACAGTGAGATATCACCTCACACCTGTCAGAATGGCTAAAATCAAAAAACACAGGGTCACCTGGATGGCTTAGTCAGTTAAGGGTCTGACTTGGGCTCAGATTGTGATCTCACGGTTTGTGGGTTCAAATCCCATGTCAGGCTCTGTGCTGACTGCTTAGAGCCTGGAGCCTGCTTTAAATCTTGTCTCCTTCTCTCTCTTCCTCTACCCCCCTCGTGCTCTGTCTCATGCACTCTCTCTGTCGCCAATATAAGTAAACATTAAAACAAAACCAACAGTAAACAATAAGTGTTGGTGAGGATGTGGATAAAAGGGAACCCTCATGCACTATTGGTGGGAATGCAAATTGGTACAGCCCCTCTGGAAACAGTTAGGAGGTTCCTCAAAGAATTAAAAATAGAATTACTATATGATTCAATAATTCCACTACTGGGTATTAATTCAAAGAAAACAAAAATACTTCAAAAAGACATTCACTCCTATGTTTATTGTAGCATTATTTACAATATCTAAGATATGGAAGCAACTCAAGTGTTCATCCATAGATGAATAAAGATGTGGTGTGGTGTGTGTGTATACATATATATATATATGTATGTATCCAAAATGGAAGGAATGAAATCTTACCATTTGCAACAATATGAATGAATCTAGAGGATATAATGCTAAATGAAATAATTTAGTCAGAGAAAACCAAATACCATATGATTTAACTCATATGTGGAATTTAAGGAACAAACAGGAAAAAAAACACAGACTTTTTTTGTTTGTTTCAGGTCTCTCTTTCTCACTCCTTCTCCCTTTTTATTTTTTAATGAGTCTGGCTAGAGTTTTATCAATTTTGTTATCTTTTCAAAGGAACAACTCCTGGTTTCATTGATCTGTTCTATTGGGTTTTTTTTTAGCTTAAATATGATTTATTTCTTTAATAATCTTTATTTATTTCTGGTGGTTTTGGGTTTTATTTTTTCTTCCTTTTCTAGCTTCTTCAGGTGTGAGGTTAGGTTGTTTATTTGAGATTTTTCTTGCTTCTGGTATTGCTATAAACTTCCCTATTAGAACCACTTTTGCTGCATCCCAAAGATTTTAGACCATTGTGTTTTCATTTTCACTTGTTTCTATGTACTTTGTGATTTCTTATTTAATTTCTTGGTTGACCTATTAATCGTTTAGTATCATGTTATGTAACCTCCATGTATTTGTGTTCTTGCCAGATTTTTTCCTGTGGTTGATTTCTAGTTTCATAGCGTTGTGGTCAGAAAAGATGCATGGTATGACCTCAGTTTTTTAGAATTTGTTGAGACTTGCTTGCTTTGTGGCTTAATATGTGATCTTTCCTGGAGAATGTTCCATGTGCACTTGAAAAGAATGTGTGTTCACCTGTTTTAAGATGGCATCTTCTAAAGATTTCTGTTAAATCTATTGTTCTAGTGTGTTGTTCAAAGCCACTGTTTCCTTGCTGATTTTCTGTTTGGATGATCTATCCATCAGTGTGAGAAGCTAAAGTCGCTCACTATTATTGTATTACTATTGATTAGTTCCTTTATGTTTGTTATTCATAGTTTTTATGTATTTGGGTGCTGTCATGTTGGGTGCGTAAATATTCACAATTGTTATATATTCTTGTGGGGCTGTCCTCTTTATTATTATATAGTGCACCTCTTTGCCACTTGTTACAGTCTTCTTCTAACATCTGTTTTGTCTGATATAAGTATTGCTATTCCAGCTTTCTTCTGACATCCATTTGCATGATAAATGTATCTCCATCCCCTCACTTTCAATCTTCTAGTGTCTTTGGGTCTGAAATGAGTGTCTTGTAGGTAGCATATACATGGGTCTTATTTTTTTATCCACTCCATCACTCTATGTCTTTTGATTGGTGCTTTTAGTCCATTTAGGTTCAAAATAGTATCAATAGATAAGTGCTTATTGCCATTTTGTTACTGTTTTTGTGGTTGTTTTTGTAGTTTTTCCAAAAAACCCAGACTCTTAACTATAGAGAACAAACTGATGGTTATCAGAGGGGAGGTGGTTTGGGGGGTGGGGGTTGGAATGGGTGAAATAGGTGAAAAGGATTAAGCATACACTTACTTTGATGAGCACTGGGAAAGTATAGAATTGTTGAATCACTATATTGTATACCTACAATGAATATAGCACTGTATGTTAATTATACTGGAAATTAAAAAAATAAATAAATGAAAAAATTTTGAAGATAAACAATAAAAATGAAAGGAAGAAATTTAGTCTAAGAATTGCCTGTGATTTCAAAAGAACAACAGAAGTTTTAAGTTTTTTTCAACTTTTGTTTTCATAGTGTAGTTTTTATTTTGAAATATTTTAGTATTGAATCTTTGCATCAACAGTCTATGTTACTTTTTTAGAAATTGTTTAAATATGAAAATAAACAGAAATTAAAATGCTTAATTTAAATTGTAAAGTCACTCATGATTTACCTGGTTTGTTTTTCAACGAATTTGAAATAAACAACAAAACAATGATCCTAAATGTCCCACCCCTCAACCCTGTTTCTGCCTAAGCCCTGCCTCAGAGATAAACAACATTAATTGTGTAGTTCATGTTCTTCCAACCTTTGTCATGTAATTATTCTTAACTAATATGCATTTTTAAATGCCTATTGAAATGTTACTACCCCATCTGTGCTTTCCTAAATTCAAACATTGTTTCTTTCAAAATTATAGCAGCTTCTCAACATCTCTACAGGGTATTCCATAAACAGATTGCAAAATTTCTCCCCTTATCTAAATTCTTAAAGTAAATAACCATAAGATCTCCAACAGGAAGACTTTGTGGTTAAATGCAGGTTTCAACCCTAAATCTGCCATTTCCTAACAGTTCAATTTTAGCCACTTAATTGAATGTTTTTATGCTGAAGTTTTGAGTACAGAAATAATAAAAAAGAAAAAGAATGACTACCCCATCAATTATTCTGAGGATCAAATAGTTCACTACATGAAAGTAGACAATGCAACACTCGAGAGTTGTTGTTTAGAAAATTCTCAGGAAAGGCTAGCTTTTATTGTTTCAATTGAATTCTTTCTACTAGACTCTGCTGTCTCTCATGCATATGGCTTGCCTTCCCCCTCCCTAGTCCGGGAAATCTTTAGTGTCAACAGCCTAGAGTGCCTCTCCTTGTGGCGATTGTGCAGGGGGTGTTCCACAAGTATTTTTTAACTGACAAAAGAGGATTATCCTGGTTGTCATAGATCTGGTTTTCACGTAATCATCACCAAAAGTCAGCAACTCTGAAAACAAATGTTATTCATAGTTTCTAAATTTATCTCTCTCTTTTCTATTATTTGTATATTTATATATGCTGTGAATCATACATATTTATATTCAGGAACTCAAAAATTAATACTTTTTTTTTTGCAAATACTCCAATAGTAATTGGATTATTTTTAAGATTACTATTTAAGTAATTTAAGATGATAAAATTGCTCGCATTAGAATGCATGATGTACATGCCAAATTTAAAATGTTTAATGAAAACTTACATGCATGCTCTATACTTTATAGTAGATTAAGAGTCCAACAGAATTAAAATGATATTAACTTAGGGAAAAGTTGTAAACCATAAAATTACATTTAGAAATAATCTATAAATTAAGAGGCATAAAATTCTTTAGAATGGATGAAATACGCACAGGGAGTTTAACAAGATAGGCAACCATGGAAGTTTATAACTGAAAACAATATTTGCTTGGGAAAAGTCAAGATGCTGCTAAGCTGTCCGCTGAAGTTCAAGGTGGAAGGACATCTATAATGCTTCATAGCATTTGCTGACTTTCCTAATTATTGCTTCACCAAGTATTTGCCTAAGTTTGGCATCATGCATAAATGTCAAAGTTCCCCTGGAAGAATTTTCTGTCAGAACGCTGTGAGGACACCTGCAGCTGCATGTATGGCACAGTTTGAGAGAACCTAAAGCACCATTAGCTTGAGAGTGTCCTCCTCCTGTGACTGTCATCTTCCCCTCCTCTTCACCCCCCTCCCCCATCAATAGCATGCCTTTCAAAAGAGCCATGGTCAGGGCGCCTGGGTGGCCTGGTGGGTTGAGCGTCCACCTTCAGCTCAGGATGGCCTCACAGTGTGTGAGTTTAAAGCCCCGTCTAGACTCACTGCTCAGTGCAGAACCTGCTTCAGATATTCTGCCCCCATCTCTCTCTGCCCTTCCCCTGCTAATGTTCTCTCTGTCTTTCAAAAATAAGTAAGGTATTTAAAAAAAAAATAAAATAAAACAGCTATGGTCTGCCAACACCAATATTAACATGCAACTATGCATTTTATTTTATTTTATTTTATTTTATTTTATTTTATTTTATGTTTTGTTTCATTTGTATCTTAACAACTTGCAAAGATAATTTGAGGCTGTGTGCAATAAAAGCGCACTGCAACCACCTAAAATCTACTAAAAGATTTAAGGCAAACCAAATATAAGAAATTCAGAACCTGACACTTTCTCAATTTCCTACTTCTGCCTTTTCTCCTATTAGTTTCTTAGGGCAGAGAATTCTGTCTTAACAGCTGTATCCCCAGCCTGTAGAAGTGCCTAACACAGTGGGAACTCAACAAAAAGATGCTGATTGAATAAGTCAACAGAGAAAGTAAGAAAAAAAATTGGGAGAGGAGCCTAAAAAGATTTGTATTTCTATGATTCAAAATTTAACTCTGAGCTTCCTAGCATCCATGCCACAGAACATTATCAAAGGTTACAGAATTCTTTCTGTCTAGCAGTAGGAATGCCAACAAACAAAAAAAATGTTTTTCTGGTTCTGAATTTTTCCATGAGAAAGTTTCTTGGCCATTACCAAGAAACATTAAAATCAATGTCTTTATAGATAAGGTGTTTATTGATGCAGTGTAGACCTCCTGCTGTCTTGTATTGGTGAAATGAGCATGTCATGTGCATTTTATATTTTTACAATAACAGCTATTTACATATAGCACGGATTACTTTATCAAGCTCTTACTACAAAACAGAGCCCAGGGGGTGAGTAACTATTGGTTAGACAGATGAAACAGCTGGGTAAAAAGCAGAACAATGTTTCACTGAGGACAGCAGGTCCAAGAGAAATCCTGCAGTGGGACCTGGATGGCTGAGAGCAAGGGGAGGGAATGAAACTGCCTTGTCTTTGTTTACATGGCTCAGTCTCCCATCAAATCCTATGTAGGGTTCAATCCACATTTCAAGTATTAGGTATTTCTTGGTTTCTCTCCATCATCTGCCATACCCCAGACCCTATGCCAACCATTCACCATTCAAAGACTGTCAGCTACATCTCTTCTTTCAAAGTGTTCACAGTCTAATGGGCAAAGAGTTCTCTAACTCATATTAATAATTCAATAAGATGAATGTTAAAATACTATGCAAAGTGTCAGGCTTGGAAGAAAAAAATTACATGGACTGGGGAATCAGAAAGCACCAAAAAGAAGTGAAATGAAATAAAGTTTTTAAGGATAAACTGGAGTTTGAAACAGAAAAACAGAAAGGAAGCAGGTGCAAAACATGAAGACATAACAGAACATGGAAGAGTAGGGCATGATTGCAGCGTATGTCAGTATGAAGATGGAGGCTAGAGAGTTTCTCAGGACAGGGAGGCCCACAGACAACCTGCACATCATGTTTTGGACCTTCTCTTATCCACTGGATGGTGTACCATTGGAAAACAAATACCAAAGAATGACATGGCCAAATTTGAAAATATGTTCTCTCCCACCATCTGCAATCTCTTACTGCAATATGCTTAAATTATTTTTAATAACAATTACCATGTTTCTCCTTGTATTTGAGGTATTTTTACCCCTCTCTTATCACTCTAATCCCTCCTATTAGATTATAAGACTATTAAAAGAGAAAAACTATGCCTGGTTCATTTTTGCCCTCCTTGAAACTTCCCTGAAACATATTAAGTGATAAATAAACAGCATTCATTTGATATTCATGTTCATTTTCCCTTTCCAGGAAAAGGAAGTGGAAGAAAGGAAGAGTAATTATAAAATGCACAGGGCTAGTAAAGAGTCATATCTCTCAAGAAGAAGAAGTTAGAACTATACAAATTCCAAGAAATTAGGAAAGAGCTGTGCCTCATGAAAGTGTTAAGGGAAGTGACAATTAAGCTAAATTATTAATGATGGATGAAGAATATACTAAAGATGAAAAGATGAAGAGAAGAATTTCCAAGCAATTCAGATTCCATAAAAGGAGAGAGACAGAAGGCAGGGAGGATTTAAAGATGTAGGAGAACGCTTTATTCCTCATTATCTTTCCATTCTACTTGCTAATTGGAATTTGCTACAGTTTTTGGCATTCATCTCACTTCCTTATTCATTAAAGGCAGTATAATTAGTTCTCCTCAGTGTATTTCATGTTCTGTGTCTATTACACCAGCATAGAGTTACCGAAAACACTGAAATAAAACACAAAATCTCAGGGAAATAATGGAGATGTTTGCAGTTGTATTTCTTTTGATCACAATCTTTTAATTTCAGGGTGTTGACTGACATGAAAATCTCTAAAGCATGATTTTCCAGTGAGTTTGGGCCACCTGGAAACCTCCCTAGTTCATTCACATTGATAGCATTTTTCCTAGACCATGTGCATGTTCTAGCAGCAATAACTGGGTTGCACATTAAACCCAAACCATGTATCCCATAGAGCTATTATTTTCTTTTTCACTGTGCAAGCAGTTTTTAAGAGACACCTAATCCTAACAACTAGATCCTGTCAGATGGCGCCTCTTTAAAACCAAAACATAAGTTAATAAGCAGGTGATTTAATCTGCCTCCAGCAAACACTCCCTATTTAAAAAAATGAACTAAAAAGTGTTTCATCATTCAGAAGTTTTCTTTAAGCGTCCCCATACAATTTCTTTATGAAGGCTTAAAATTTATCCTATTATGTTCACTTTGCACTAAATATAATTATATTAATACCAGAACTCTCATATTAGCAGAAATAGCAGGAAACTGATCCACAGTTTTATTAGTCTGATAATATTGCTTAGGGTTCTTGGTTGTGAAACCATAATATGTTGATAGGAAAGTGTATGGTTAAGATAATGAGCTCTAAAGCCATTGCCTGGGTTTGAATCTTGGCTCTTCTAGTCACATTTTCTGACTCAGTTTCCTTCTTTGTAAACTGGGGCCCGTTGTGGGAACTTTAAGTGAAATAATCTACACAATGGCTCTAGATGCAATGCCTACCTATGGTGAGCAATACGTCGTTAGCCATTATCATTATCATGATTAGTATTATTAGTGCTTATGCCAGATGAATTTATTAGGTAGCTGATGTTCAATAGCGGGAGTTGGCAAACTTTTCCTGTAAAAGTCTGCATAAATATTTTAGATTTTGTCAATCATAAAGACTCTGTTGCAACTCCTTAACTCTTGATTTCGGCTCAGGTCATGATCTCATGGTTCATGAGATCAAGCCTCAAGTCAAGCTCTATGCTGACAACATGGAGCCTGCTTGGAATTCTCTCTCCCTTTCTCTCTCTCTGCCCTTCCCCCTGTTTTCTCTTTCTCTCAAACATAAATATAAATAAACTTAAAAAAGAAAGAAAGAAATGGAAACATGGTCTGTTTTGCCTTCAGTATACTTTTGGCCCAATCATCTCTCCCTTCACATTTTCATGTCTCATCTGGGCTAATGTTGCCTGATGACTTATACCCTCACATATTTTAAGAGTTAACCCCGGCCTTGGCTTCTCCTACATCATCTACCATATTTGCTGACTGAAGGGCCAATTGTAACTAAGAGTTCCGTTCTTGGAAAAACTAATCTGTCTTCTCAGGACAAACTATGAAAGACTGAAATAAGTGATAGAGAACAGGTGTCTTTTCAATGGAATACTGGATGGGGTTTGGTAGACTTTCCAGGGTCATCTGATTTTATTGTGATCTATGTGTTTCATTGTCTTTAATTAGACAATTCTACAACTTTGTAAATTGTAGAAATCTGATAGCCATACAAATTATACTTGAACATATATATATACAAATAAATTTTCTCAGTAGAAGTACTATTAATTTGCACTCTGTAGAAATGACTCCAAACATTACATTTGATTGTTCTCTCTATATTAACCAGTGTTAAATTTATTAGTAAATTTATTTAAGCATTCTTGATTATCTACATATATACTTACACACATATATATATTTATATATGTTATACTTATATACATACATACATATACTTTAGAGTCTGCTTTGAAATAGTTGTACAGCTTTCCAGTTTCCTCATTAATTAGTTAAATAAAATCTTGAATGAATACTTATTTTGATACTTATTATCTTTGTCATGATTTTACTGGGTTTTTTCTTTTTTGTGGCTGGAAACAAGCTCCAAGCTTTCCATTGCTGGTCCCCAGATCTGGCTTCCCGCTGAGAACCACAACTACTAGAACATTTTTGTGGTCTCTCCTTCTGTCTTCATAAACTTCCCACTCACGTTTCTGGATTTTGAGCTTTGTAAGCTTTGAACTTGAGGGAAAGTGGCACACAAATTGAAACAGAATTTTCTAGTTCCTGATAAGTTTTGAGAGAAGCCTAGGTAGGGGTGTAAAAGTTAATGGGTACTTGGTAAAAGTCATGTAAAAAAAAAAACTGAAAATGAGGCTATATATTTTCATATTTAATTTTGCATTTTCTTTATTTAAAAAAATTTTTTTAACATTTATTTATTATTGGAAACAGAAAGACAGAGCATGAGCATTGGAGGGGCAGAGAGAGGGGGAGACACAGAATCCAAAGTAGGCTCCAGGCTCTCAGCTGCCAGTACAGATTGTGATGTGGGGCTTGAACCCATGAACGGTGAGATTATGACCTGAGCCGAAGTCAGATGCTCAACCAACTCAGCCACCCAGACACCCCATGCATTTTCTGTATTACATATTTTAAACATAATATTTCCTATGCACTTTTTCAAAATCATATGTTAACTGCCTATTTCTCCTGAACAAAATATAGTAAAACATACAAAACACACTGAATACAACTTTTCTCCATATATGGGCTATATTTAAAGAATTGGTGGGACACTGAGGTGGCTCAGTCGGTTAAGTGTCTGACTTGTCTCAGGTCATGATCTCACAGTTCATGGGTTCGAGCCCCATGTTGGGCTCTGTGCTGACAGCTCAGAGCCTGGAGCTGACTTCGGATTCTATGTCTCCCTGTCTCTCTGTCCCTCCCCTGCTTGTACTCTGTTTCTCTCTGTCTCTCAAAGATGAATCAAAACGTTTAAAAATTTTCTTAAAGAATTGGTAAGGAATCAGAATGATTCCATTCTGGAGCACAGATAGGACAACAGAAATAGAATAATATTATAATGACATTGTAATGTCTTTACATAAAGTGACAAGACCATTCTAATAGATTTGTAAGATTTACCAGGAGAATACAGGGTAGTATGGCTTAGTAGGTAGGCTAGGACTAGAATGTGGAGAATCTCATGATGCCTGCACAACAGAGTAACTTCCCAAGAGAACATCGAAGACACAAGTACAACTTTTAATTAAAGAAGGTATCATAGTTTAATATTGAGCTTTAGGATCTGATTACATATCTTCTGTTCTATGAATCCCTGCATGCTACTGTGGTGGTAAATCTTCAAGATTTCTGGAACCCCTCTACATAATGCTCTTTGAGATTGGAGATTTTTGGGGGTCAAAAATACAAGTTGGCTTTTTTATTTGGTCATAGGAGAGAAAAGAACATTTCACTTAATCAAACAAATTCTCATCACTAAGCAGAATTCCTAGATGGGAAACTGCTTCTGGACAAGCAACTCACTTCTGTTCTCAGGAGGCTTACCTACCTCATGGAGAATGAATGTCTCACTAAGTTTACATATGCCCTATAAAGTTGAGTTTTATTTAACTCAAGCATCCTTTATTAACTCCTAAACTCAATCTTGAGGCAAAGTTCCCTTTTGAAATTTTCCACATCTTCCCTCTATCATTCTATGAACAATATACAGAAAAAGAATAGCATACTTAGGGTAATAAGAGAGTCACTGCTTCATAATATTTAGTTCAAAATGCAATAGAATTTCAATGGCTGCCCAATTATTTCGCAAGTAATGAAACTAGTGGTGGTATTTCCATATAATGAAAAGGGAAATGCTGGTGGTGTTTCTATATAAATTCCCTATGCAAGGCACAAAATTCTCTCACATGTTTTAAAAGGTTAAGTTAGGCTCTCATAGCAGTGAAGCTCTTTTCACTTTCCTTCGACACTCGTCCAAATTTTGTATTATTTGTTTAATATCTTTTCCACCTCCCCACTTTCAGAACTTCCCATGACTTTCAACTCCTTGAATATAAGGGCTATGCCCTTAGTCCAGGTCGAGTCAGCAAACTTTAGCCCCTAGCCCAAATCCATCCTACATTATTTCTGTATGACCTGCAAATTAACAACAATTTTTACTGTTGGAAAAAAATCAAATTCAAAAGAAAAACATTATTTTTGACATGTAAAACTTATATAAAATTCAAGTGCCAGTGTCCATAAATAAAGTTTTGTTGGCACATAGCCATGCTTATTCATTTATGTATTGCCTATGGCTGGTTTCATGTTGCCATGCAGTTGAATAATTACAACAGAGACAGTACAGCTTACCACGTCAAAAGTATTTATATCTGGCCCTTTACAAACCATTTTGCCAGTCCAGTCTGAAACACAACTATACCTCTAGCACCTGAAACTTAGCAAGTGATTATTAACTATGTCTTGAAATAACTGTTCAGTGAATACACATGAATGCACATGGGTGGACACAAGTAAAAAGTGAGCCAGTAAGATTTCAAATATTTCACTGAAAACTAAGAACATATAAGAGTTGGAATCAAAATGTATTTGTGGTTTAGGGTGAGACAAACAGAATCAGATTTACTAAAAATATCAACAAGTGCTGCTATGAACAAGCTACTAATCTCATAACATTAATGAAATTAGAACTTTAATGAGGTGTATAGTGGGGGGGCAGAATAGAAAGAGGCTCTGAGAAGTGCAGAATGCCCTACTACACTCTTTATTTTTTTTATTTTTTAAAAGTACTCATTTTTTCTGCAACTTTTTATTATTGTTTACTGTCAAGTTGGTTTCCATATAACACCTAGTGCTCATCCCAACAAGTGCCCTCCTCCATGCCCATCACCCATTTCCCCCACACCCTCATTACCCTCAGTTTGTTCTCAATATTTAGAAGTCTCTTATGGTTTGCCTCCCTTCCTCTCCTTAACTTCTTTTTCCCCTTCCCCTACCCTGTGGTCCTCTGTTAAGTGTCTTCTGTTTCACATATGAGTGAAAACATGGTACCTGTCTTTCTCTGCCTGACCTATTCATTCACTCAGCATAACACCATCTTGTTCCCTCCACATTGCTACAAATGGCTAGATTTCATTCTTTCTCATTGCCATGTAGTATTCCGTTGTATATATAAATCACATCTTCTTGATCAATTCGTCAGTTGATGGACATTTAGGCTATTTCCATGATTTGGCTATTGTTGAGAGTGCTGCTATGAACACTGGGTTACATGTGCCCCTATGTATCAGCACACCTGTATCCCTTGGCTAAATTCCTAGCAGTGCTATTGCTGGGTCATAGGGGAGTTCTAGTGTTAATTTTTTGAGGAACCTCCACATTGTTTTCTGGAGGGGCTGCAACAGTTTACATTCCCATTGACAGTATAGGAGGATGTCCATTTCTCCACATCCTCACCGCATCTATAGTCTCTTTATTTGTTCATTTTAGCCACTCTTACTGGCATGAGATGGTATCTCAGTGTGGTTTTGATTTTTATTTCCCTGATGATGAGTGATGCTGAGCATCATTTCATGTATCTGTTGGCCACCTGGATGTCCTCTTTGGAGGAGTGTCTGTTCATGTCTTCTGCCCATTTCTTCACTGGATTATTTGTTTTTTGGGTGTGGAGTTTGGTGAGTTCCTTATAGATTTTGGATACTAGCCCTTTATCCAATATGTCATTTGCAACTATCTTTTCCTGTTCTGTCAGTTGCCTCTTAGTTTTATTGATTGTCTCCTTTGCCATGCGAAAGCTTTTTATCTTGATAAGTCCCAATAGTTCATGTTTGCTCTTGATTCTCTTGCCTTTGGCGATGCATCAAGTAAAAAAATGCTGCAACTGAGGTCAAGGAGGTTGTTTCTTGCTTTCTCCTCTAGGGTTTTGATGGTTTCCTGTCTCACATTCAGGTCTTTCATCTATTTTGAGTTTGTTTTTGTGTATGGTGTAAGAAAGTGGTCTAGGTTCATTCTTTTGCATGTTGCTGTCCAGTTCTGCCAGAACCATTTGTTAAAGAAGCTGTTTTTTTCCATTGGATACTTTTTCCTGCTTTGTCAAAGATTAATTGGCCATACATTTGTGAGTCCAATTCTGGGTTCTCTATTATATTCCATTGGTCTATGTCTGTTTTTGTGCCAGTACCATACTGTCTTGATGACTACAGCTTTGTAGTAGAGGCTAAAGTCTGGAAGTGTGATGCCTACCATTTTGGTTTTCTTCTTTAATATTACCTAGTCTATTCAGGGTCTTTGGTGGTTCCATACATATATTAGAATTGTTTGTTCTAGCTTTGAGAAGAATGCTGATGCAATTTTGATTGGGATTGCACTGAAGGTGTAGCTTTGGGTAGAATTGACATTTTAACAATATCAATTAACAATTAAACAATTAATTAACAATTAAACAATTGTTTAACAAGAACAATAAATGGATTCTTCTGATCCATTGGCAGGGAATGTTTTTCCATTTCTTTGTGTCTTCAATTTCCTTCATAAATTTTCTATAGTTTTCAGCATACATATTTTTTTATATCTTTGGTTAGGTTTATTCCTAGGTATTTATGGGGTTTTTTGTGCAACTGTAAATGGGATCAGTTTCTTGATTTCTCTTTCTGTTGATTCATTATTGGTGTATAAAAATGCAAAGGATTTCTATACGTTGATTTTGTACCCTGTGACTTTGCTGAATTCATGGATCGTTCTAGTAGGCTTCTGGTAGAGTCTGTGAGGTTTCCCACGTAGAGTATCATGTCACCTGCGAAAAGGGAGAGTTTGACTTCTTCTTTGTCAATTTTGATGCCTTTTATTTCCTTTTGTTGTCTGCTGATGCTAGGACTTCCAGCATTATGTTAAACAACAGTGGTGAATATGAACATCCCTGTCGTGTTCCTGATCTCAGGGAGAAAGCTCTCAGTTTTTCCCCATTGAAGATGATATTAGCTGTAGGCTACTCATATGATGTGTAAGTAGGTTGCTTCTATCCCAACTTTCTCGAGGGTCTTTATTAAGAAAGGATACTGTATTTTGTCCAATGCTTTTTGTGCATCTATTGACAGTACCATATTAGTTTTATCTTTTCTTTTGTTAATGTGATGTATCAGATTGATTGATTTGCAAATACTAAACCAGCCCTCCAATCCAGGAATGAATCCCAGTTGATCATGGTGGATAGTTCTTTTTATATGCTGTTCAATTCGATTTGCTAGTATCTTGTTGAGGATTTTTGCATCCATATGCATCAGGGATATTGGCCTGTAGTTCTCTCTTTTTTTTTTTTTTTTTTTGCTGGGTCTCTGTTTGGTTTAGGAATCAAAGTGATGCTGGCTTCGTAAAATGAGTCCGTAAGTTTTCCTTCCATTTCTATGTTTTGGAACAGCTTGAAAAGAATGGGTATTAACTCTGATTTAAATGTCTGGTAGAATTCCCCAGGGAAGCCATCTAGTCCAGGGCTTATATTTGTTGGGAGATTTTGGATAACTGATACAATTTCTTTACTAGTTATGGGTCTGTTCATATTTTCTATCTCTTCTCATTTGAGTTTTGGTGTTCTCATTTGAGTGTGTGTGTGTTTAGAATTTGTCCATTTCTTCTAGGTTGCCCAGTTTGTTGACATATAATTTTTCATAGTATTCCCTGATAATTGCTTGTATTTCTGCAGGATTGGTTGTAATCCATTTTCATTCATGATTTCATCTGTTTGGGTGTTCTCTCTTTTCTTTTTGAGAAGCCTGGCTAGAGGTTTATCAATTTAGTTTATTTTTTCCGAAGACCAACTCTTGGTTTCATTGATGTGTTCAACTGGTTTTTTTGGATTATATATTGCTTATTTCTTCTCTGATCTTTATTATTTCTCTTCTTCTGCTGGGTTTGGGGTGTTCTTACTGCTCGGCTTCTAGTTCCTTTCGGTGCACTGTTAGATTTGTATTTGCGCTTTTTCTAGTTTCTTGAGATAGGCCTGAATTGCAATGTACTTTCCTCTTAGGACTGCCTTTGCTGCATCCCAAAGAGTTTGGATTGTTGTATTTTCATTTGTTTTCATGTATTTTTACATTTCTTATCTAATTGCCTGGTTGACCCATTCATTCTTCAGTAGGGCGTTCTTTAACCTCCACACTTTTGCAGGTTTTCCATACTTTTTCCTGTGATTGATTTCAAGTTTCATAGCATTGTGATCTGAAAGTGTGCATGGTATGATCTCAATTCTTTTATATTTATTGAGGGATGCTTTATGGCTCAGTATGTGATCTATCTTGGAGAATGTACTATGTGCTCTGGAGAAGAAAGTGAATTCCATAGCTTTGGGATATAGTTCTAAATATCTCTTTCAGGTCCATCTGATCCAATGTGTTGTTCAGGTCCATTGTTTCTTTAGTGATTTTCTATCTAGTTAATCTATCCATTGCTATAAATGGAGTATTAAAGTCTCTGGCAATTAGCACATTCTTACCAATAAGATTGCTTATCTTTGTGATTGTTTTATGTATTTGGGTGCTCTCGAATTCGGTGCATAGACATTTATAATTGTTAGCTCTTCCTGATGGATAGGCCCTGTAATTTTTATATAATGCCCTTCTTTATCTCTTGTTACTGCCTTTACTTTAAAGTCCAGTTTGTCCAATATAAGTATGGCTACTCCAGCTTTCTTTTGACTTCCAGTAGCATGATTGATATTTCTCCATGCCCTTAATTTCAATCTGAAAGTGTCATTGGGTCTAAAATGAGTCTCTTGTAGACAGCAAATCGATGGATCTTGTTTTTTTATCCATTCTCATACCCTATATCTTTTGATTGGAGTAGTCAATTTACATTCAGTGATTCAGTGTTATTATTGAAAAATATGGATTTAGAGTCACTGAGTTCTCTGTAGGATTCATGCTTGTAGTGGTGTTTCTGGTACTTTGTGTTCCTTGCAACATTTCCCTTATAGAGTCCTCCTTAGGATCCCTTGAAGGGCTGGTTTAGTGGTGATGAATTCCTTCAATTTTTGTTTGTTTCGTTTGCTGGATAAAGGATTCTTGGCTCAATATTTTTCTGTTCATCACATTGAAGATTACCTGCCGTTCCTTTCTGGCCGTCCAAGTTTCAGTAGATAGGTCTACTACTACCCTGATGTGTCTACCTTTGTATGTTAAGGCTCATTTATATCTAGCTGCTTTCAGAATTCTCTCTTTATCCTTATATTTTGCCAGTTTCACTATGATATGTCATACAGATCAATTCAAGTTATGTCTAAGGGGAATTCTCTGTGCCTCTTGTATTTCAATGTCTGTTTCCTTCCCCAGATTAGGGAAGCTCTTGGCTATAATTTGTTCAAGTACTCTTCAGCTCCTTACTGTCTCCCTTCTTCTTTTGGAATTCCTATGATACAGATATTGTTCCATTTGATTGCATCACTCAGTTCTTGAATTCTCCTTTAATGCTCCTGGATCAATTTATCTCTCTTTTACTTGGCTTCTTCTTTTTCTCTAATTGTACCCTCTAATTCACTTATTCTCATCTCCGCCTCTTCCATTCATGCATTGGCCACCTCCATTTTGTTATGCACCTCATTTATAGCATTTTTTAATTCATTATAACTATTTTTAGGATCCAGGATCTTTGCAGCAATAGGATCTCTGCCATCTTCTATGCTTTTTTCAAGCCCAGAGATTAAGTTTATAACTTTTGTTCCAAATTCTTGTTCAGTTATGTTGCTTGTATCTGTTGTGATCAATTCTTTAGCTGTCACTTCTTTCTGGAATTTCTTTTGAGGGCTATTTCACCATTTTGGCTAGCTTTCTGTCTATTATAAGTTTTAAAGGCTTGTTATGTGCTCTGCACCTGTAAGTACTGCTATATTAAAGGTAGCTCATACACTGTCCAGGGCCTGGCCATTCAGGAAGTGTTCTTTTAAGGGTGTCCCTTGGTCTCTCTTGATTGACTTTGGTTATCTTATTTCCCTCCTCATAGTGATGTTTTGGACTCTCTGCCGTGTGTGCTTTGGTTTGTTCCTTGAAGTAGCCCTGGAAAGGAAAACAGACAAACAGGGAACAAAAACAGGCAAACGCAAAACAAATCAAACAAGGAAACCGACAAAACACACATATACACACACAGGACAGTGTAAAAGTATAAAACCAGAAATCCCAGCCACAAATAAAGAGCAGGATGGAGGCAGTGCTGATGGAAGAGCAGATACAAAGAGAGAAATGGCAGGGGTGGGGAGAAAGAAAATGAACACTGACCAGGCAGAGAAACTAAGAGGCTTAGTCTAGAGACGAAAAAAAGGAGAATACAGCAGGAGGCAAGGAGAAAGAAACGAAGACAATGTTATCCAGAGAAGCTATATAGTCTAATTATTCCAGAGAGAGAGAGAGAAAGGAAGGTAAAGAAGGAGGTGTAGAACATGCATCAGGAGGATGGATTAAATATGTCTGTTTAAGCAAACCTATAATGAGAATAACCAGCCCAGAGGAGGGGAGAGATAAGAATGAGAAAAGGGAGAATATATGTGAAGAGCAAGAAATGGCCTAGAGTTAATCACGGCAATGCAGCAGCGCTGGTCTTGGAGGAGCGGCCGTCTGTTCCTATAGCATCTACCGGCTCCCAGCAGCTCCCCAGTGCAGATGGGCGTGGTTTGGTGTAGGCGAGTCCCGCCTCCACTGTGGCTCCTGCAGGCTGATCACTGAGGCCCCGCCTTGGTGGTTGTGGGGAGAAAAACGGCGAATCCCCAGACCCTTCTCGGACCAGGTGTGCCAAATCACTCCTTCGGATCTGTTCTCACTGTCCCACGGGCGCAGTCAAAGTGGGCCAAGGTGCTGCAGACGTTCCAGGCTCTCACTGTGTGTGTTAATGATTCTACCGGAAATGGAATCCCCCGAGCCTGGCACTTCAGGGTAGGGGATCAGTTCCTCCTGATGCCGTGTGGGTTCCTGGGGTACCGCCTGACCTGGAGGGAACTTCTTTTGTTCCCTGGCATGGGGGATAGGATAGGATCCCTCTCCGCCTCCCCTGTCAAGGTTTTTGTCTTCCTCAGACACAGTCCTTCCCCAGTTGCGCTTTCTCTTCCCTTTTTCTTTCTACAGAAGGGGCTCCCTCCCCTCCGCCTCTCCTTATCCAGCCGTTTTTATCTCCCTCAGTTCACACTCATGTTACGAGGCTGTCTTCCTAGTAAACTCTGTCTCCTTTCCTCCCAGACTTTTGGGGTTCAGAGTCCTTTTGCTTTAGCCCTTCTTTGTTTGAGAGATGCAGATGGGAAGTACAGAGCCTCTTACTTCTCCGCCATCTTCCCTTCCTCCTGCAAGTACTGAGTTTTTAAAGGTCCTTTGTTGGGGCACCTGCAAGGCTCAGTCGGTTAAGTGGTTAAACTTCTGACTTTGACTCAGGTCATGATCTCACAGTTAGTCCTACTATTCTCTTTAGTGTCTACTCAGAGATATATACATATTTTTTTTAAAATTATTCAATGCTGGTTAGTGGGATACTTAATATTCACTCACAAAGAAATACTAAATGAAAATGTTATAAACACAAGTATACCTGATGTTTCTTCCAACTTAAACAATAGAGAAAAATGACTTTTACAAAAGTGTGTTTGTTCACTCTAATGTTTCTCCCAACTTGTAGATTAGTAGTATTATGATAATAGACACACACGCACACAAACACACACACAAACACACCCACACACCCAATACTACTAATGGCAATTCTGTGTGTGTTGCCTTTCAGAACACAAGAAGTAAACTGGTCTCCAGTGCCTCTGGCCTTCCTGCCAAGAGCAGACAAAGAGTGTATGAAGACTATCCAACTATGTCAGAGACTTCCTCTCATGACTCCTTCTATGATTCCCTATCAGACATGCAGGAAGAAGGCAAGAGTGCTGACTTCTTCCCTGGGCTATCTGCTTTTCTCAGCCAGGAAGAGATAAACAAGAGTCTTGACCTGGCCCGGAGATCTATAGCCAACTCTGAAACAGAAGATTTTGACTCAGAAAAGGAGATCTCGCAGATTTTCAACACCTCTCCTGTAAGCCTCTGTGAAAATCCTTCCCGTAAGGAGACGAAATTTGGTGAGCCAACCTCCTCAGGAAGACCTCATGATAATAGGCCAACACCTGTCCAGCCTCTGCCTGAACAAACCGCCCCTATCTCTTCACCTGCTTCGAAGAGGAAATCTGCCATGTCACCCCTGCTCGCCAGCCCCAGCTATATCCGGAGCCTCCGAAAGTCTGGAAAACGTGGTGCAAAAACTCCCAACACAAGTGTAAAGCCCAAACCAGCATATCAAAGTAAGACCGGCCCCCAGAGCCAGCTATGTGACAAGGCGGCTAATTTCATTGAGGAGCTGACATCCATATTTAGAGAAGCAGCAAAGCCAAGAAACAGAAGCCCAAATGGGGAGTCCTCATCACCAGACAGTGGGTACCTGTCTCCTAAGAATCAGCCATCAGCCCTGATGAGTGCCTCAGCCAGCCAGAGCCCCACTGGAGACCAACAGGAGATGGAAGCAGAGGTCAAGTTACCTGAAGCCAGGCATTGCTACCAGGCAGACCAGGACAAGGCAGTGCCATGCAATAACGTCTCTCACCCACATCCCCAGAATGCACTCCGCCTGCCCTCAGCTCCAAGATTCATCCAGAAGCTTCGAAGCCAAGAAGTGGCAGAAGGAAGTAAAGTCTACTTGGAGTGTAGAGTCACCGGAAACCCAACTCCTCGAGTCAGGTAAGAAATTTTTTATTATAAATATCAAATAATCTGTGTTGATATCCGAATGAGATTTCCTGGATAGTTAGCCCTCTGGAATCTGAATTAGTGGTATCAAGTACGTGTAAGGCAAAAGCATCCTAGAATTGCAAATAGTAGCTTTGTTAGTTATCACGGGTGGGATGCATCTGTTATCATGAACCATGTGCTACAAAAAGGAAGGCAAAGACAGGACAGGCATGGAGAAGCACAAATGGGTTGTTAAGTAGGACTCCAGAATTAATAGCATCCAAGGAAACTTAAAATGTGCAACTCATTTATTCAAAGTACTGTGAAAGTGGGGCGCCTGGGTGGCTTAGTCGGTTAAGCGTCCGACTTTCGCTTGGGTCATGATCTCGCGGTTCGTGGGTTCGAGCCCCGCGTCGGGCTCTGTGCTGACTGCCAGCTCAGAGCCTGGAGCCTGTTTCAGTCTGTGACTCCCTCTCTCTCTGACCCTCCCCTGCTCGCACTGTCTCTCTCTCTCTCCTAAAAATAAATAAAACATTAAAAAAAAAATTTCAAAGTACTGTGAAAGTGTGTGTCTAATTTGTATATGAGCTGCTGAAGATGGTTGGAAGTGAGGCTAAAACTAGTTGTGTGGCACTACAGAGATGAAAGGCACAGGTCCCCACATATATAATCTGACCCAAGGCATTGGCTGAGTGGGCACATACTCACTGAAAAAATACACCCCCATCTTCGATGTAATACCTTCAGTGTAATACAACCAAGGAAACAAAGAAAGATAAAGCAATCTGAAAGCAATGCATGTCTGTTGTTTATACACAGGCTCTGGTCACTACAGCATGGGTGTAGCAAATATGTCATAATTCGATGAGTGTGTCACTGCTTGGAGGCAATATACACTGACGTCACCATGACCATTCTAATGTCTGTAAGGCCTTCCTCCTTCATTGCAGAGTTCATACTCCGTGTGCAATGAGGTTAAGAGGAGTGACTCTAAAGTCAGACTGTAGGGTTTTCAATCATGGCTCCACCTTTTACCAACTGTGTCACCTAGGCAAGTTACTCTGTGACTTAGTTTCTTCATCCGTGAAATGGGAACTAAAATAATGCCTACCTGATTCTATTTTATGAGGACTAAATCAAATATGTGAAAAAAATAAAACTGTGCCTTGTGCCTAGTGACTGCTGCATGAGTATTATCCATTTTTTAATCGTTTCTCGTGTCTTAATTTTATATGCCAAAATGAAATAACGTTTCAAGTTGGATTGCACCACAGAGTAAGCCATCCACTCATTTACTTTGAAAGTTTTGCTATTATGAAGAGTGTTTCACCTAGATTATGTAACTATTAAAAAGTACATTTGAAATTGTGAAATTTGGTAAAAGAGTAAAGTAGATATCACCAGCTAAAAATTGCAACACTGATACATTCTTACTAATATAGCATCTCACAAGCCACAAACTTGCCCTCTCACCCTACATCCACTAGTACACACTTAACTAGATAGAGTTGGTTTCTTGGGTTGACAGGTTATCACTCAAAACACGAAGTAAGCATTAGCATTGCTGACTAAAACGTGGTGTAATTAAAGGCAGGGAATTTTTTTCCAACCAATTTGTTCAATTAATTCTTCTTGAGTCACTCTTTACAGTAATTTTACAATGTTGCTTTTAGAAACTGACAGCAGGGGGCAGTAAAAAACTTCTTAATGGGTTCATTTCATTAAATCCGTCATCCTGCATGCTGCATTTATGTATCTTTTCCATAAAGAATTTTCCGTATCATTTTGCCTATGATGGAAACGAAATCCTGTGATTCTTTGCATTCTATTTAGATTGTTTTTAACCTACTAATCTTGGAAACAAATAATTCTCCAAGAGAAATACTTTCACGAGTCCTTCAAAACAGTTCCACAGGTTTTCAAATTACATATTACTTCACTTACATTTGCCTTACCAAAACAAGCCCCTTTCAAACGTATTACTGTGGCAAGTCAATATACCGTACTGTGTCGAAAATGACAAAAAACGACCCATTTAACATCAAAGGATTAATTCAGGTGAGCAGACCATAATTACTTTATTAAAGTTCACTTAACTATTTAATAATTTGGAGGACATCAAATTCATGCTTCTGCCTCCTTTTTACTGGGGGGAGGGTCACTGTGTGCAGGGGGAGCATTAATTTAGCTAGTAACTACAGATGTATTAACTAATTTTCTCTTGTCATCTCCTGGTCTACCAAAGTCCATGCCCGGTCATTTTTATATCCCTTTGGAGCTTTTGTTTGTTTTGTTCTGTATTTTGAGAAGGGAGTGTATATGGGGGCTGGATTTTCTTAATTTCTGGTCCAAAGATCTTGGTACTCTCTTCCATGCATTTGTTGGTATACCAAATGCCTAGGAACACTGAGTTCCTTTTCCACATTTATACCTGAAAGTCTAAAGAGATAATCTTCTCTGAGGGAAATTTCATATAAAGAAGAAAACATGGGGCACCTAGGTGACTCAGTCGGTTGAGTGTCTGACCTCATTTTGGCTCAGGTTGGGATCCCAGAATCCGTGGGATTGATCCCTGTATTGGTTTAAGATCCTCTCTCTCTCTCCATCTGATCCTTTCTCACTCATGAGCTCTCTCTCTCTCTCTCAAATAATTTTTTTTTAAAAAGAAGAAAACCTTTAATAAAATATTAATATGCTACACTGGGGCATTTTATAACCTGGCTCAGACTCAGTCCCAGGGACTCTAAACCCAGAGATCGCACAGACCTATTGATTGGTCTAAGATCCCAGAAGCAGGTAACAGAACCCAAAGAGAGTAAGGGATGTCTCTAAGCAAGCAATCAGCAGAGGCCTAACAGACACTGACTGGTAAGCATGGAGACATTCAGCTGTCGAGAAGTCAGCAGCTGTACGTCTGGTGAGCGCGATATAGTACAATCACCAATGGGAAGGTCCAGGCTTACTTAAAAGGAAAGCACCACAGGAAGATATGGCCGCGGGTATCAGGATCCAGACACAGGGACTGGAGCACAGGGAGAAAATTCTACCCTTCGAGAGTTTAGTTAAGAAAAAGGCAAGGCTGTTGCTCCAGAGAACAATGGGACAGTACAGGAAATAGAGACTCATGTATGATTAAATGAGGCAGGACTTTAGGGACTAAACTCATGCTGGGTTCAGAGTAGGGGAACAAACTGTTAGACTCACAAGGCTGGGCTACTAAGTTGCTGGCCTGGAACTTCTTCATGTGGCCTAAATAGAAACCATTCGATCTGGGAACCTGGGCATACTGAAACTTGCAGATGTAGCTTAAGTGACCCCAGCTACAAAGGAGGATTGGTGGACACAGCAGGCCTGAAGCCAGGCCAGTCATTTCGAGGCGTTTCTACTTCATCCTCCCACAAATGAGCTGGCACAGATCTCAGTTATAGCCACAAAGGGGACTGAAAAAAATCCGTTTGCCTTCTTTATTCTTCCAACAAAACCTCAACAAAAGAGAGAAAAGCTAAAGGAAGAAAAGCTTCTGTATAACTGAGGTCATATACAATTTAGATACTACTCAAATTTACAAATTATTTGTTAACAACTTGAGTTATTACATGAAATAAAATCGAGTCAGAATTCATAAATTTTTGAGATTATGTGCCAGTGTTTCATGTTTCATATGTACTTCTTTTTTTTTTTAGTATTATTATTTCTAGGAGAGAGAGAGAGAGACAGCGTGAGCAGGGGAGGGTCAGAGAGAGAGGGAGTCACAGACTGAAACAGGCTCCAGGCTCGGAGCTGGCAGTCAGCACAGAGCCCGACGCAGGGCTCGAACCCACGAACAGCGAGATCATGACCTAAGCGAAAGACGGATGTTTAACCGACTAAGCCACCCAGGCGCCCCTCATATGTACTTCTTTACAACAGTATGAAGACATCACCTTGCCTATTCCCTCCACCCTCAATTTTTGTGAGTTGGTGAAAAATTCATGAAGAATTTTAGTTCAAAAACACGTCCAGTGTTATCAAAATGAGACCTCATATTTTCACTTCATGGTTTTCAAAATATTTTATTATGGCACTCATAGATTTCAAACCACTTAAATATACAGGAACTTAGAAAACTAGGAAATTATTTGCCTAGTCACAGAAAAAGAGTTAATTAACCATATAACCTGAGAATATAAGTCAGGTCTTCTGATTCCTAATCAGACATGAGAAGATTTAGCCACTGTCACTGCTGCTTTGCTTGTTGTGCGTGATTTCTGACAAGCTCCAGAAAAGGAGATGAGTGGAGCTACCATCTGGAATTCATATTCCAAATATATTTTTAAAAAATGGTATCCTGATCATTTTCACAATATTTTCTATGTTAAAAAAACCCATAACCATTCATGGATTTTCTGGTTCTTTGCAGTAAGATAATATGGCAAAGTAAGTCAGTCAACATAAACCAAAAAACTGTTAGGGTGTGGGGGAAAGCAGATATTCTCCATCACATAACTACAAACAAAATAAATCATTCCCACTATATGACAGTAGTCCAAACCATCCACATATCCAAATTGTATTGTGAGGTAAATGTGTACATTCTCATAAGAGGAGAAAACACTTTTAAACATCCACTTACTGCAGTGAAAGTGAATCCAGGGGTGCCTGGGTGGCTCAGCTGGCTAAGCATTCAACGTGGGTTTAGGTCATGATTTCACAGTTTGTGGGTTCAAGCCCCACATCAGAATCTGTGCTGACAGCTCAGAGCCTGGAGCCTGCTTCGTATTCTGTGTCTCCCTCTCTCCCTCCCCAATTTGTGCTCTGTCTCTCTCCTAAAAGTCAATAAACATTAAAAAAAAATTTTTTTTTAAGTGAATCCAGCAATTGTCCAAACATATTGAATATTTTAAGTACAATTACTCATATCTAATCATAAGATGCCTATTAGGTCATCATTATTGGCCTAGTAAAATTTCAATTAACATATGCAATTAAAAGTAATTAAATTCTTTCTTTTAAAGTCAAAACCCAGTACCTCCAATGCTTCCAATTAGTTTACATTAGTGAGACTTTGATCATCATCAAAAGCCAAAACAAGAGAGTTAACCACATCAAATCTATGCAATGCTTTCCGTAGAAATCTCCATCTCCTCAAAAGAAAATAGAAATAGAAACAAACCACCGATTCACTTTTCTTACTGAGGATATCAGTATATCCTTGTCAGTGATTGCTTTCATTTAGAAAAACATGGCAACAGTACCACTGGCCAGTAGGTCATGAATATGTGGTGCTTGTTAAGATCCAGGTGGCTTAGTTCCGGGACTATGGTTTGTTTTTGTTGAAGAATATTGTCACAATGTAACACCAGATAATGCCATTAGGTTATCAGTATGAAAAACTGATCATACAAGTGTTGTTACAGCATGAAATGTAAATAGATATGAATAACTTAGAGACAATTTTTGATACATGATAAAGTTGAAGATGTACATATCCTAAACTTTTATGTAATAACCAATTGCCTACTTGATATATCTGTTTAGATATCTAATAGGCTTATTAAATTTAATATATCCCAAACTGAACTTCTGCTTCTCCTCCAAAAACCTTCTCTTTCTAAATCTTCTCCATGTCAACAAGTGATAATCCTCTTTCCAGCTGTTGGAGTCTTCCTTGGCTCCTCTTTTACTCACATCTCACATCATCCAATCCATCCCGCAAACCCAATTGACTCTACCCTTAATATATCTAGAATCAGACCACTTCATTCCACCTCCACTAATCAGGCTCTCATCATTGGCTGGACCAAGCCACCATCATCTTCCCCTAAGGTATTTATATTACCTCTCTAATTTGTCTGCTTGTTTCCATCCTTACTCATTACAATCTATGTAGCACATAGCATGATTCTTTTTAATAAAACTATGATCTCAATAGCACAAAGCTTTCCAGTGCCTTCTCATCTCACTCATAGTAAAATCTGTAGGCCCTATAAATGGTAACAATTAAGCACCATCTCTCTGACTTCATCCCCTGCTATACTCCTGTTTGGTCCACTCCAGACACAATGGTGTCCTTGCTATATTCTAATATGCCAGGTATGTTCCTGCCTCAGGGCCTGTGCACATGCTGTTCCCTCTATGAAGTTCTCTTCCCCCAGATATATGCAGGATTTGATTCTTCACCTCCTTCATATCTCTCTTTAAATTCACCTTCAGAGTATGGCCTTCCACAATTACTCTATGTAAAAGAACAGGTCCTGCCCACCTTACTCTATTCTGCTCTCTTGCTTTGTTTTTCGCCACAGAGCTTACCTGATACACTCTACATTTTACTTGTTTTTGTCATTGTCCATTTCCCTGAGTAGAATATAAAACCCTTGAATACAGGGACTGCCATCTGATTCTTGTTATTGTGTCTCTAGGGCCTAGAATGGTGCCTGGCTCTAGATGTTCAATAAATATGTATTGAATAAATAAATGAATTTCACTCCTAGCTATGTATCTGGAAAGAACTTTTGCTCATGTGTATAAGGATACATATATAAGAATGCCCATACCAGCGTTGTGGTTTTTTTTTTTTTCCAAAATACTGGAAAGAACCTAAATATTCTTGAAAAAGAAAACAGATACCTCTTTGACACAGTAATTTTATTGCATTGCACATATATCCACAAGTGGGATTGCTGGATCATATGATAGTTCTTTTTTTTAATTCTTTGAAGAACCTCTATACTATTTTAAATGGTGGCTCTATAACTTACATTCCCAACAGTATAAAGGATTCCCTTTTCTCCACATCCTTATCAGTGCTTATTATTTCTTGTCTTTTTTATAATAGCCATTTAAAAATAACCTATGGGTCCATTGTCACATGAATAAGGAAAATGTGACACATATACATAATGGAATATTATTCAACCATAAAAAGGAAGGAAATCCTGCCATTTGCAACAACATGGATGGACCTTGAGGGCATTATCCTAAGTGAAATAAACCAGAGAAAGACAAATACCAATGATCTCATTTACATATTGAACTTAAAAAAAGGCAGACTTGCAGAAACAGAGAGTAAAAATAGTGGTTTCCAAGGGCTGGGGGATGGTGGAAATGGGGAGATGTTGGTCAAAGAATACAAACTTTCAGTTATAAGACTAATAAGTTCTAGGAATCTAATGTATACCATGGTAATTACAGTGAATAATACTGTATCGTATACTTAAAAATTGCCAAAAGACTAGATCTTAAATACTCTTATCACACACATAAAAAAGAACTTGCAATCATGTGAGATGATGGATATGCTAACGAATCTTATTATGGTAATCATTTCACCATGTATAGGTGTATCAGATTATCACAGTGCACACTTCAGACTTACGCAGTGTTATATCAATTATGTCTCAATAAGGCTAGGAAAAGAATAAGAAAATGGCTAATTTATAATACATACTCATACAATGAATGAACTAGTTTCATGAGTCAGTAGGTCTGAAATTCACAAACATAATAGCAATCTTAAAAAAAAAGGTTGCCAAAAAGTTGATACAGATTACATGAATAAATTCATCCTTGTGAAGTTAAAATTGCAAAACAGAACTATTTCAGGCTTGGGAATATGATAAGAGTATAGAGAAATGCATGGTAATAACAAATACTAAATCCAGATAGCAATAACTGTAGAGATAAGAAGAATGTGATTAGCAAGGGGTGTGCAGAGGGCATCAACTGTGCTTGCAACGGTTCATATCTTAAGATGCGTAGTACAGACACAGATGTAAATTGTGCTAATTTTATACTCATTGTATATCATATTTGGTAAAAGGGAGCAAGCAAAATGGAGCAGAATCTAAAGGAAATAACACCACTTAATTTTATAGTTTCCTATTTTTTTCTTTTATCATTTCCCTTTATTTCTAAATCTTTTATTTTTTTTTCTTTTTCTGTACATTTGCATTGACTTGAAAAACTAGGTCTTTTATATTTTACAGAGGATAATAAATGTTTCCTAGGACATCAAATTACTATTGAACTAGAAAGAAAAAGAAATTAAGCAACAGAATAGTACCTTTATTTTCACTGAGATGAAGAAATAATCTTATCACTGATTCCTCCTCACAGATGATTTCTGTGAGTTAATAAATTAAGGCAGTATGACCTATAATGCTATTGTGCCTTCTTTCCTATCCTTTCCATTCTTTCTCAACTCCTATCTCCATCCAATATCAACCCACTTGTAATTCCCACTTGAAAAATGAACTGTACCTCTACAATGCTTTAACTGCCAAAAGACAATCATTAACGTGAATATAGAATCTACGTCTATAGACCAGTGAGTGAAATAGGATAACTCATTATCACTGAACCCAGGAAATATTGCCTGTTTTGTGGAGTTGATGCTCAATAATTTGAAAAGTAGAGTAACAGCAACTACCTTATCACCTGTTCTTGGTCAACCCATGAAGTCATGATGTTGTGTTAGGCCAAGTCCACTCTACATAATGCTGCTCATAGGGGTACCTCAATGAATGAATCAAGAAGAAAGCTTGATATTCATGGCAAATGTGGAGTATTACTATGGTTATAAATTTGAATTGGTCATAACAGTCATTGATTTATAGCAGTAGCCAAATCAGACAGCAGCATCTGTTCTAAGAATTGATTCCATCATTTCAGTTAACATCTCAATGGCCAAGTTTCTGGATTTTATAAGAAAAGCAATCAATAAACAAACATCAACATAAATTCTCAGAGGAAATAAGAGGAGCCACAGAGAATCCCCTTTGAATTAAAAATAATGCTTGTGCATTAAAAAAAAAAATGCTATGGAACCAAGAGCAGAAGTTTAGGGGCTGACAATACAGATTCTGAGCAAGTATGAGAATCTTGCCTCTGTCACATATTAGTCCAGTCAACCAGGCAAGTTATTTAACCTTTCTACGCCTCAGTTTCCTTGTTGACAAAATGAGAATAATCTAGTGTTATTATGAATGTTAAGTCAATTAACACAAGGAAAAAAAGTTTAGACCTCTGCCTGCACATAGTCATAGCTTAATAAATACTAAGGTATTGTTATAAAGTTATTATTATTACAAAGTGTTCATCTTTATTGTTTATTGTCATTGATTTGGTATAAGCTCCCTACAGTCTACCTTCTCAAAATTCTTTGAATCTATTTCCTTTCTTTAAAATCTTCATGTTACAATTCTCTATTGTACTGCTAAGTATTCCCAGTGGTACAGGGTTTATAGAGAAGGAACACTTCAACTTTATAAATTAACTATAATTCATAAGGAATACAATGTATCTTGAAAGGTGTTTCTGATCCTGTTTGGACCATGAGCCTTAGATTTGTATCTTAAGGTCAAAATCAATGCCCAGGCTGCCTTGGGGTATTGGGATATTGTCCCTTGGTCTCTGGCTATTGTCATTTTCTAGTAACTTTTACCTCACTTGGCCTTCTGTTCCTTCACAGCCACAGGGGATGGGATCGAAGCCAAAGATAAGCCATTTCTTTGCATCTCTACCCCTCCCTCCTACAACTAATTATCTCCCCATCCTCTATTCTAAACTTTAAAGCTGTGAAGGTCAGCCTTCTTGGAAAGCCTTCTAAAAGTCAAGTCTCTGCTATTGTTTTCTTCCTGCTTTTTAAATTGTTTAGCCATTTTCCTGCCTTAACTTCATGGCTCCTTGTTAAATATTTGCCAAAGCCAATTGAAAGTGGCTCCTCAACACTTTAACCACTCCCTGTTTTTGTATTCCAATAATTTCAGCAGGAAGAAAACTATAAAAATAATTTGAGTAACAAATGCAGGCTTTTCCCCCAGCTAGATATGTTGGCTTTGGTTTTGTATTTTTGTCCTGCTAAGTATTATACCATACAGCAAAGCTCCCAAAAGGAAAAGAATGTGCTTTTTGGAAGTTTAGTTTACTATTATGCAAAATCCTGTGAAACAGTTACTGTTTTGAAAGAATTTGACTGAAGTTTTGGACGGATACTTTGACAGTCAAAACTGCTCAAAGACCTCGGCCTCGTCTTGTCTGTAGAGTTGCTTGAAGTACTTCTGGACTGTTTCTTCATTTTGCCTTAGGGCAGTGCCGCATCAAGGGTCACTGAACCTGTTTAGGCATAATTACAGCAATTCAAGCACTCCACTTCCATGTTGCATTCTTTTGACGGTTAGGAGTTACTTTATAAGTACAACTGTAGCAAATATAATTATAAGTCTGAAACTTGATGCAGCTGAATGTGCTCACCAAAATGCAAATTTTTCTACCAGCTGGCATATTCAAATGATGTGTAGCCATAGAAAGGATTCTTTCCTTTTCAATTTTAGTTTTTTGAGCCAATAAGTAGGGCCATATTTAATATCTGCTGGAATAGGAGTAAATGGCTAGTCACCTGAGCACTAATAGAGAAAAGTCTTTCCTGACCATCAAAAAGCCTTTCCTGGGAAAGAAAGAAAGAAAGAGAGAAAGAGAGGAAGAGAGGAAGGAAGGAAGGAAGGAAGGAAGGAAGGAAGGAAGGAAGGAAGGAGAAAGAAGAGAAGATAAAAGAAGAGAAGAGAATAGAAGAGAAAAGAAAAGAAAAGAAAAGAAAAGAAAAGAAAAGAAAAGAAAAGAGAGAGGAAGGAAAATTCCTAATTCCAAGTGGAAACATTGTTCTCTTGATTATAATTTTTAACAGTGAAGTCTGGTTCTGTATAATAGCATATGGGAAATTAGGCCATAGAAACAAGTTTCTAATCGATGTAATATGTCTACTTATGGGCCAGATAACCTAAATAAAAATACCCTAGGAAATAGGATTTTTTTTTCCCTAAGGTGACAACTTTTAGCCCTGGTTACTGGAACTGGAGAAGTATTTTCTAATGGAAGAATAGAAGGTAAGTCTGGTTAAAATGATTTCCAAGAATTGAAAGAGAATCTTTGAAGAAGAAGAAGGAGAAGGAGGAGGAGCATGGGGAGAGAGGGGGAGGAAAATAAAGGTAAAAAGGAAAAGAAATAAGTTAGGAAGGAAGGGAAGGAGGGGGAGAAAGAAAATTTATATTCAAAGTTAATTGGTTCTTTCGTTAAAAGCCAGAGAGACCTTCAAAATCATTTTTACCATCATATGCTATACGTAAGTTTACAAACACTTACATCTTAATGAAAGATGTTACTTGAAACCTTGAAAGATGGTTTATACACAGTGTAGTTCAATGAGTTAAACATAGTGCTTTTCCCATATACTTCTATACATAAGTTTACAAACATTTATATATTAATGAAACAAGGTATTACGTGAAAGACCTATTATACAAGGGCACCTGAGTGGCTCTGTCAGTTGATTGAACGTCTGACTTCAGCTCAGGTTACAATCTCCCAATTCATGAGTTCAAATCCTGTATCAGGCTTGCTGCTGTCAGCACAGAGCCCGCTTCAGATCCTCTGTCCTCCTATCTCTGCTCCTCCCCTGCTTGAGCTCTCTCAAAAATAAATAAACACTAAAAAAAAAAAAAAGGACTTGGACGCCTGAGTGGCTCAGTTAGTTAAGTGCCCAACTTTGCATCAGGTCATGATCTCACGATTTCTGAGTTCAGGCCTCACATTGGGTTCTGTGCTGAGCTTAGTGCCTGCTTGGGATTCTGTATCTCCCTCTCTCTCTGCCCCTCCCCTGCTCATGCTTTGTCTCTCTCTGACTCTTAAACATGAATAAACATTAAAAAAAGTTTTAATAAAATAAAATTTAAAATAAAAAAAAGATTTGTTATACACATTGTAGTAAAAAACAAAATCTTCTTTACCATCACCGAAGTTATCACAGACCAATTTCATTAGCAGAGAATACTACAGTTGTGCCTATGCATAGGGAAGGTGATAGATACATAGTTGATGAAGGCTGGGGAGATAATTTTTGTTTCAGCTTTGGATTTTGAACCACCGCAGTGAGAGATTAAGAATTTTCTACATCATTATATGAAGTTGGTTATGATGGAGCAACTATTATGGACCAGTAAGCTTTCTGGAAAAATAATACTACAAAGGTATAATTCACAAATAGGAGCATTTGGTCAAGAGGAAGGACTTACCTAGGCCTTGTCACTCCTGTCTACAGGCTTTGTCATCCCCCCACGAGGAGACTTTGAAAGTTAACACCAGCAACTTACTATACCATTCAACCACATCATACATTTCTGCGAAGTCATTGTGCAGAATTATACATACCACTAAGCTGTAGGAAGCTTATGCTAGAATGACATTTCCATTCTCAAACCCTCTGCTTATCATTCTAAAGTCACAAGTTAAAAGAATTCCTCTGTATTTTTCTTATAGAGCTACGGAAATTGAAACTTATGAATGCTGTTGTCATTCTCCTAATAATAATGGAAAAAATAATATTAATAACCAACTTTCTTGAGAACTTAGCACATGCTAGACATTCTTTTCACATATAAATTCACTATTCCTACAAGGTAGTTTTACCATATTTCTTGAATTCTAAGACATGTATTTTGTCACATTTTAACATCTCTATAATTAGAATGCATCTTGCAGTAGAGAGCATTTTACAATCACTATCAGACCATAGTTGTGATATGGTTGTGATTACCTGTGCACATACACATTTGGTCAGAATTGGTGGGGTTTTTTTTACTTTAATTGAGCTGTTTGCCTTTTGGTATTACATACTGGGTTTTTTTTTCTTTCTTAAAAGCTCATAAAATAGTGATGTCTTACAATGAGTGGTATATTAGTTTCAGTAAGCTATAATATTATCTCCATTTTAAAAACAAGAAATAGGGGTCCCTGGGTGGCTCAGTTGGTGAATATCCAACTTGTGATTTCGACTTGGGTCAGGATATCATGGTTCCTGGGATTGAGCCATGATCTCACAATTGGTGGGATCGAACCCGCTTCAGACTCTGCCCTGTCAGTGTGGAATTCTCTCTCTCCCTCTCTCTCTGCCCCTTCCCTGCTTGTGCATGTGTGCATGTGCAATCTCTCCCTCTTTCTCTCAAAATAAATAAACATTTTTAAAAAACTAAAAACAAGATGAGCACTTGGTGGCTCAGATGGTAAGCATCTGATTTAAGCTTAAGTCATGATCTCAGGGATTGAGAGTTTGAGTCCCACGTCGGTGAGCTCGAGCCCTGCATTGGGTGAACATGAGCCCCACTTCAGGTGGGTTTGTGCTCCATTTCGGGTGAGCTTGAACCCCATTTGGGGTAAGCACGAGCCCTGTATCAGGTGAGCCCTGCTTCTCTCTCTGTCTCTCTCTCTCCTACTCTCCCCCCCCCCTCTGCCTCTTGTTCCCTTGTGCCCCTCTGTCTCTCTCAAAATAAATAATTAAATACATAAACACTCAAAATAAAAACAAGAAACAAAAGCATGAATAGCTTACAAAAATTATCCAACTCCCAGAGTCTTTACTTTACTATACTGTCCATAAAATCAGAAGGAGGCACAGCCCTTCCTACAGAATGGTGCCCCAATAAAGTTCAGGTGAGCCCCAGTATGACATTAGAAACACACCTCATACAGTAGTCATTATTTCTTAAAAAGTGAAATGTCCATGTATTGTTTCCTTCCATTGCTCCAGACGGAAAACTTGGAAGAAAGAAGAGCCATGACCAATGATTTCCTGGTCCTTGGGAGAAATCCTTACATTGCATATACTTCTTGCCACTCTGTACTGTCTACGTGAGGGAAACTCGGCATCTTTATTAGCAGGGACCATGCCCATCACTGCAGCTTGTGAAAACATGGGTTCTAACTTCCACTTGCAAAGCCAGTTAGCCTGGTCTCTCTCTCTCTCATAAACAGGGCAGTAATCCCAAACAGAACATAACAGATATGATTTGCAATCCGGTGTGGTACTGTTTAATTCCTATGTGTAGTGGCCAGCATTTTAATTAAGAATGTGTTGGCATATGTTGGCCAGAATCCTGATACATGGCATCATTCTGTGCTGCAAGAACAAGGACAAGTGATCACGGCCTAAACTGAAGCAGGAACGGGCCCCGACAACATGAACAACGTGTTAGTCCAACTGATTTCTGATAGACCTTTTCAACAAAAGGCCACTGTAAAATATAATACAATAAAGTAATTTTTTTTTTTTTACAGAATACATGGTTTTAACTTTGAACAGGTAGCTATTTATACGGAAGTATCAGTACTGAAGAGATCAAGTTGACATTTGGAATAGTATTTAGGATGAGTACTCTTATAACATTGAAAATCAATGCACACATCAGAATGACAGATAATCCTCAGTTCACCCTAAAATTCATCAGGGGCCATGTGTATGGTGATTATAGAGGGGTGGGCATTATGTGAGTAATCAGGAGATTTCTCTAGAAAAGCACCACCCTACCACAGGGTTGGGTCAGTTTCATTTACGTTAAATATGTGTACACAGTTCTACAAAAATCTTGATCCACTCATTTATACCCTAGGTCTTAACAGTTGAGAAAATAATTTTTAATTGGAGGGAACTAGGGCATATGTTTTAAGTACGCGTTTGTTTCACTATTGATTAATGAAACATGCCAATGTGCTACCTGGAATTAGAGATGCCATCCCCTTTGCTAAATAGCACATAGTTCGCAGAAAAGCAACAAGTAAAATCACTCTAGTATGAGAACTGTTGTGTATTGATTGTATTTTTTTCCCCAATTCTTAATAGGCCAATGCAGGTAGAGTGCTGAATCTATTAACGAGGTGTGCCTATCCTACTCCAAATCAAAGTAATTTTACTACCACTGTATAATAGATAATGCATACCTGTAACTTACATTGCCAATTAAAAATTTTCATACTTACCTAGCCTTTTTCATCCATAAATCTTAAAATCTTAACATTTATTCATCTAGGATAGTATGTAAAATGGCTTTAGCTCTTTGGAATTTAAAGGTGTGTCTTCTAACAAGAGCTAGAAACAGCCCATTGCCTTCCAGCACAGAGTTCAGCTTCCCACACATACCTCAAGAGCTCACAAAGCCATATTTTTCTCAGAACACAAGACTACTGCCAATTCAGAATGCACTCTGTGGTCTCAGCAGTTTCTTGACTCCATGGGGTCTTCCTCAAGCCCTCAACTGCCCACATGTGTTTCTTCTCTTCTTTTGATGGTTTTCTGGCTTTCAGATTTTGACAAATCAGAAAAAGATCAAACCCAGCCGAAAACCTGTCTTTCATTACAGTTTGTTCTAGTTGAAATGTTAAATTTTCTCACTTCCATGGAATTAGAGAAAATTATGATCCAAACTGAAAGATGAGATGGGTTCATCTTCTCTCTCGCTCACAGCCTAGTTGTAAATAACTTCTTTTCCACTAGCCTCACCTAATGTATCTTTTGCCCTCTTGCTTCACTTTCATCTACCAGACTGCTCACCACCCAGGTGGATTTATAGAATCCCAACTTAGTTTTCCTTTCAGTATTCACATAAAATGCCATACCTGCGCTAGTCTCTTCCACTTAATGTCTACGGGATGATGGGTGATGACTATTAAAAATTACTGAAGGCTGTTGGCATGTAGTGTTTTCTCAAACCCTCACCTGCATGGCTATGTTCGATCAACCAAATACAGTAAGCAGATCTTAGACTATGAAAGCAGTCAGCAAGCTTGAAGTCAGGGGTTAAAAAATTATAGGCAAACCGAAGGCTCAACGAAGAGAACTGGAGAATTGGAGTGAGGTTGAAGTATTTGAAGCAGATGACATCCGAAACTGTTCCAAGCAGGCTGAGTGCTAGAGACTGTCAAGACAGCCATATACAAACCATTTCCAGATCAAGCCTCCAGGGGAAATAAATTAATAAACAAGAGTCCCCTGCTTTGCTGACCAGTTGTGGCATTTGTCTCAACTGTTTGTGAATCAATAGTTGTTTGCTCACCCCAACATTTATGTGACAGCAATCCTGAAGTGACATGAGTCATTGCTGAAAAAAGTAATGCTCACAGATTCCTTCCTTATGACTTAGAGTGTTAGGTATAGGAGGAAATGAAGGCAATACCTCCTTTGGGTTCCCTATGTCTTCTTTTTTTTTTTTTTTAATTTTTTTTAAAATTTATTTCTAGGAGAGAGAGAGAGACAGCGTGAGCAGGGGAGGGTCAGAGAGAGGAGTCACAGACTGAAACAGGCTCCAGGCTCTGAGCTGGCAGTCAGCACAGAGCCTGACGCGGGGCTCGAACCCACAAACCGCAAGATCATGACCTAAGCGAAAGTCGGACGCTTAACTGACTAAGCCACCCAGGCGCCCCGGGTTCCCTATGTCTTCTTAATGAATCAGAAAAGAAACTTGAAAATATTCCTTTAGTCCAAGCTGCCACAAAATTGTATTAAGGTTATGAAAATACAAGTATTTAAATGAGAGGATCCATTAGTATGCTCTTGCCACTTTACTTCCCAGTATCCTCTGATTGGTTATTTTTCTTAGGCCTCTATAGATTCTCTTTCCACTATCCCCCACCCCACTCTTGCCTGCAGAAGCTCCCCTAAGTGAACTACAATAGATTCCTTTAGGCTCTGTTTGGATTCAGCCCTGGGAAGCCATGGCAGGTCACAGGAGTTCAAGGTACTTGGTTCCCTAGCTTCCTCCCTGTGGGTTTATGCTGGCTTTCCCCATCAAAAGAAGGTCTTCACTCAAAATGATGCTGTCTTCTGTGTTCAGGAATCTGCTGCCTCCCTTTACCTCTAATTCAAGAATGAATTTTTACCTTTTTACCTTTACCTCTACCCAAGAATGGCTTATAAGGCTTTATAGCCCCAGGGCAATGCGTTATCCCTTCTGGTTTCCTTATACCTTGACCACACCTTTGGATCTAGTCCTTTCATGAAACTTGCCTTTAGTCATCTGGGATTTAGTGTATCCTCTCTTCCTAGTTGGCACCTGGACTAATAACTTCGACTAATAACTTGATCTTCTGATTTGCCCACACCTTTGTGATAAGATGATCCACAATCCTTAAAATCTAGATAAGGGACCATGACCAATTCCTGGAATGCTTTACCCTGAAATTGCTAAGGTAAACTCTAGATTACTCACTAGCAAATTATCTGGTTTGGAAGTTATTTTTCCAACCCTATCCTCCCTCCTCATTGTTTGGTTTTAGAATTTTTAAGTAAGCCAATTCCAATTCTGTATATTTGATAAAAGATGTGAAGTTGCAAAAACACATTTTATGTCATCAGTGCAATTTCCTTATGCATTCTCTGTCAATGAGAACAATGACTTTAACTTAATAGAGCGTTCCATATGCCTGGCATTTTTCTAAGGATTTTATATCCATTCTCTCATCCAATCCTTCTAAGAGCTCTAAAGAGTGGGCTCCATTATTATTATACTACCATTTGACATTTGAGGAAACTGAAGCTCAAGGAGGTAAGTAAATTACCTAAGTACCTAGCCCTGGTTAGCGGTGTCTCTGGGATTACTAACTGCAAAGTTGGCTATTTGGCAGACTTCCTAACCTAACGGTTCGTGGCTTATGTATTTGAAGTGGTGTTTTATGTATTTAATGGTGCATAACAAACCTCTCCAAAACATAGTGACTTAAAACAACAATCTATTATTTTCTTCCACTCACTAGCCTATCTGAAGAGTAGCTACCACAAGTGTACTCTCAGGTTTTTTTGTGTGTGTTCTCCTGGACTGAGTGAACTCTAAGGAGAGGACAGAACATAAGGTGTTGTGGGGGAAGTATGAGGAGGGTGGTAGGCACAACAGGGCTACAGTTTGAATTAGGAGTCAAATTGGAGGCAGGAAGGGGCATCCGTTGTTGATGGTAAGGAGGAAATGCTTAGCATAAGAATCAGGAGTGTCATGAAGAACTGTGTTCTGCCCTTTGAGCCCATACTCCCTTCTTTAGTCATGTAACCTGCAGCATGGTGTGAACACAAGTGAGCCAGAGGAAGAAAGAGAGCAGAGCATCACACAGTTAAAAGGGCCGTGACCTTCTTAGACTCTCACAGGACTCATTACCAAGGTGCACACAGAAAAGCCAGAGCTAGTTTTCTCCTCCAAAAAATTAAACTATTAAATTGCTATGTTGAAGTTGTATCAGCTTTATTAAAACTTGGGAACAACTCTTGGTTTTGGCTCAGATCACTATCTCACAGTTCGTGAGACCAAGCCTTGCTTTGGGTGCCATGTTAAAATTGCAGAGCCTGCTTGGAATTCTCTCTGTCCCTCTTTCTCTGCTCCTCCCCTGCTTGCACTCTCTCTCAAAATAAATAAATATACTAAAAAGAGGTTGTAAAGTAGAAGTCAAGTATTTTATTCAGTAATCTCAAGCCTCTCACAAAACAAAATATTTCATTGCAAGTAGGTCCTCTGCCTTTTTATTCCCATATTGTTATTGAACGTCTACTGCATGAATTTGAAATATATTGTTCATGCGATGAACTTTTATAGAACACCCTCTGAGGGTAAAGCTCTGTCAGGTGTCAAAGGGCACCACAGTTTGGTCTATCACTTCAGTAAACCTAGAATTGGGGGAAGAAAATAGACGATGCATATAAATGTAATTGGAAGTTTCTGCCTCTCAATATATGGATATAACTGTCTCTTACTCTTAAGTTTATGGTTTGTGAAAGTTTAAAATGTACTCTAGATTTCTTCCATTTCCTTCCTCACCAGCCTGGCTCCTGTTTTTGCACATGCTGCTTCTGTGATGCACTAAGTAGGCTCAGATGTGAAAATTCAGAATCTCTTTAAGTTCCATGTTTAAAATGCTTTCATTCATATTCCCTAGCTTAATAACCTTCACAGAAAATGGTGTGGAGACAGGTGAGAGATCACACGAATGTCCACAATATATGTAAGTGAGCTAAGAGGGCAGATCATCTGGGGAGCTCTCTGTCATTTTAAGACATCCATGTTCACCAATAATCACCGATGCACCACCATGCCATTGTGAGATTTCAACACATTCGCCTAGTCCTTTCCTCTCTCCATCTTGCTGTCACCTCTCTCCCTAATCACCTCCACTTTTCAACTTTCCCTTCTCTTCTGCATTGCAACAGAAGCTCCAAATAGTTTTTCCTCTACTAAACAGTGCAATGTTCTCCTTGGAAGTCTTGGTATCATCTGGCACCTAGATATTTCAACAAAGAATTCTCTCCCTGAGAGAAATTCTTGTGCAAACTATAAATCATATTTAAAAAAATTTTCTCTCTCAGGGTGTTTGGGTGGCTCAGTGGGTTAAGCATCTGACTTTAGCTCAGGTCATGTTTCATGAGTTCGAGCACAGCATCCAGCTCTGTGCTGACAGCTCAGAGCCTGGAACTTGCTTCAGATTCTGTTTCTCTCTCTCTCTCTGTCTCTCTCTGTCTCTGTCTCTCTCTCTCTGTCTCTCTCTCTCTCTCTCTCCCCACCCCTCCCCTGCTCATACTCTGCTTCTTTCTCTCTCAAGAATAAATAAACATTAAAAATTTTTTAAATAAAAATAAAAAAATAAAAATTTTCTCTCTACTATCACATACTCCTAATCCAAGGCAAAGGAAAATACACATTATCTTATTAGTGATTGCTTATAGAAGTGACATTTATATATCTATACATAGAAAGAACATGTATAATATTGGGACTATGTGATGATTTTTTTCTTTTTATATGGTTTGTTACAATATTTGGTAATTAGACTGTTTTGGAGTAACAAAAAACATCGCTTCAAAAGACTAGATATAGTTTTTAAGCTGATGATGATAAATCCGAAATCAATGGTCAGAAGCTTATGATTATTTTGCTTGAACAGATTAGAAGGACTAAAAGCCATCTCCAAATCTCTGGAGAAAATGTTGCAGGTATGGATGTAATTCATCTTAAAGCAGAGGGAATGATAAGGTGCCAAGGAGCAGAGCTACAAGGTTATAAGGAGTGAATGACTTGGTCTGAAAAATCAAAAGATAGGACTAATTATATGGAAGGAAAGTTATGAAGTTTCTTAGAATGCAAATCACAAAGAAAAAGAGATGACAAATATGAGGAAGAGTAGAGACAGGAAGGAGAGTCATGAAGCCAAGTTCTACCCAATAGAATTCCCATCAGGAGAAAGAGATAATGGAGGGGAAATAACTTATTGAATGATAGAAGAAAATTAGTCTTCACTGAAGAAATACAGGCATCTTTGGAATGAAAAACACATCAAGGAAGCATTGGGTAGAATATAGGTTAAAAGACTTATAGGACTCCTGATGAAATCTCAAGATGAAAGAGAAAATTCTAAAAGCTTCTAAAGAATCAAAATAGGTTACCCAAAATGGAGAATATATCTAACACCTGACATTTCACCAGAAGTACTGAACCCTTGAGGGCAATAATGCAAATCCTATTCGAGTGCATATGTTTTAGAGTGGTATCTAGAAGAACATACATCAAACTTTTGGGAGTTGAGGGAAAGAGAGGGGAAGACTCACTTTTTTCTTTCTACCCTGCCATCGTTTTCATTTTTAGAATGGTCTTTTATGACTTTCATAATTAAATTAATTTAAAAGAAAATATTAACTCTGCAGCAGTGAATAAAATTAATTGCCAGGGAAAGAGACTAGAGGCTATTAATTCAATTAAATGGTTTTACAATAGTTTCCAGCAAGAAACTGAAGGAGAAAAAGCTACAACATAAAAATCAGAGGCCAGATTCAAGCAGCATTTTGAAGATATTTTTGATGATTTGGTCAGTTTTTGAAATTAAGAACAAAGGAGAAAGACATGAAGATGATTCTTTAAATTCTTAGTTTGAACAACTCAGTGTATGACCATGCCATCCCATTAGGAAAGACAGAGGAGGAAGAGATTTATCCCGGATATTAGGGAAAAGTTGATCGTATATTTATTTTGAGGGTGAGCTAAAAGTAGATCATTCATATAAAAGGTCTCGCTCATGGTCTGAAATGGAGGCTGGAGCTAGGGAGAAATGTCAGGTGTGAAGACAGCTGGGCCACAGGATATATAAACAAGAGAGACAAAAACTGATGACAGAGTCTTGTGAGAAGCCCTGCACGCAGGGTAGCTCAGAGAAAAAAAGCCAGTGCCACCTGAGAAGGAGTGTTCAGACACAAAGAAGAATATGTAGAGTTCAATGTCACAGCTAAAGAAGGGCATTTTCTACAAAGATGGGACATGCTTGTTAAATCAAAAGATAAAGAAGGAAGAGTAGAAATGCAAGTTTTGGCAACTGACAATGTCATTGAGGAATTTCAGGTTAATAAATATTTGAATAGTCAAATAATCTCGGACGGTATATTAAATGCTTCATCAGGTTTTTCTAACATGGGTATCTCTTTTTGCTGAGAGGCTTTTTAACATCTTAGCAAACAAGAGTAGAACATCTCTTTCCAGGGTGCATATTAACTAGATTTTGAAAGAAACCTACAGTCAAAG
Organism: Proteles cristata cristata; assembly: GCA_017311185.1. NCBI lineage: Eukaryota > Metazoa > Chordata > Mammalia > Carnivora > Hyaenidae > Proteles > Proteles cristata. The sequence continues at coordinate 387,494 of JAESUZ010005393.1, forward strand.
AGTCAGCCCCTTAGGGATGGGCTTCCAGGGTTTGGCTGAGGTCAAACTACATATCTAGGAATGCCAAGTCCAGGGAGAAGCAGGGACTAATTCCAGAGCAGAGAGACCAAAGCCAATAGGAGCAAGACCAGAGCCAGAGGAAGGACAGAAAATACAAAGACACAAGAGCAATAAGATGGTCTGAATATCCGTCCGAGGATATTTTATCTGTTGCCCTAAACGTTTGAGACTAATATGTTTGCCCTCTTCAACCACTCCTTCTCTGTCTTTTTAGTGCAAATTAGTTATCTGATAGTATTTCTCACAGAAGAAAGTTTTAATCATTTATATCCCCAAGATCTATTATCTATAAAAATATCTATATGGAGAATACTGATACTTTCCTAATGTGTATTATGATGAAAGAGAACCATATATCTCCATTATTGTAATCGGGGAAGTGGTTCCTTCACAATTTTGAACTTTTTAAAACAATTTTTTAAATGTTTTTTTTTTTTTTTTAATTTCTGAGAGAGAGAGAGACAGCATGAGCAGGGGAGGGTCAGAGACAGAGGGAGACACAGAATCTGAAACAGGCTAAAGGCTCTGAGCTGGCTGTCAGCACAGAGCCCAATACGGGGCTCAGACCCACGAACCGTGAGATCATGACCTGAGCCGAAGTTGGACGCTTAACCGACTGAGCCACCCAGGCGCCCCAATTTTTAACTTTTTCTACCTTTCACTGAATATGTTTTCTCTTCTAAACCTTTTTTTTTTTTAATTTCAATCCAAGTTAGTTAATATATAGTGTAATTCTTCTAAACCTTTCTAGTACATGTTGCTAATATCACTTATCTGGCTCTTATTGCTTACTACCTTATATTGTCGTCTTTTTCACCAAACACATTCTATCTTCCCTTCCAGTGTAAGAGATACACACAGGAATCATGCCTTACTCTCCTTTTAATCCACTACAGTCCCTAGAAAAATGTCGAAAACATAATATGTTCTTTATGTAAGTTGATTACCATTTATGACATTACCCAAAGATGACTGCTTAAGATTATTCATAATATTTACTTACATAAATTTTTATACTTTCTTAAGATTTTTTTTTTTTAAGTAATCTCTACACCAGTGTGAGGCTTGAACTCACAACCCTGAGATCAAAAGTCATGCTCTGCCATCTGAGCCAGCCAGGCACCCATTTATTTTTATACTTTTACAAGTGTTTTAATGTACATAAGATCTCTTAATTTTTATAAGAATTTATTAAATAGGAAAGTTGAGTACCATTTAATAGATAGGCAAACTGACATACAAGGAATTCAGTGATTTTCCAACAGATGTAGTATTAAAATGGGAATCTAGATTTCTTGATTTTTTTTGAGAGAGAGAGAGAGAGAGAGAGTGCATGTGCACATGTGTGTGCATGCACAAGTGGGGGGGAGGGGGGGCAGAGGGAGAGAGAGAACCTTATGCAGGCTCCTCCCCATGCAAATCCCAACTTGGGGCTCCATCTTTTTTTTTCTTTTATGTTTTATTTATTTCTAGGAGAGAGAGAGAGAAACAGCGTAAGCAGGGGAGGGTCAGAGAGAGAGGGAGTCACAGACTGAAACAGGCTCCAGGCTCTGAGCTGGCAGTCAGCACAGAGCCCGACGAGGGGCCCGAACCCACGAACCGCGAGATCATGACCTAAGCGAAAGTCGGACGCTCAACCGACTAAGCCACCCAGGCGCCCCACTTGGGGCTCCATCTTATGATGTGAGATCATGCCCTGAGCCGAAATCAAGAGTCAGACCTTTAGCCAACAAAGCCACCCAGGTGCCCCTGAATTTCTTAATTCTTAATTGCGTTTTCCCTTTACTATCAGAGCTGCCTATTAATTTTCTATAATAATTGAGAATTGAAGAATTAAATCTATAAATCCTATGCCAGTGGTTTTTATGTGGTCGTGGCAGGGAGATTGGAGTGGGGGCTAGGAGGTACGTGCCAGAGTGGTAAGCATATGCTACTCTTCAAGGAGCAGTTGAAAATGTACGGTGTTATCATACGGTGCATTATCACAGTAGGTGGAAAATGTTTATCACATTTATTGAGATGGGATGTTGAATATCTTGCAATACTGGCTATAGTGCAATGCAAATTGACCCATCTGAATATCAATTGCTCTCCTATTGAGAAACTCAGCAAATTTAGGCAAAGTGAATTATAGTCACCTCTTCAAATTATAATCTCCCCTTTTGAGATCCATAACGAAAATCTATAAAGTAAAAGTTAAAACTTTTTAGACATTATTCTTAAAACAAAAGGTGAACATATGAATGGCAAATGTCCAAAAATTGGTCTTACAGAAGGTAACTAAGCAAAAGCAGGAATTCAGCATGCAATACAGGCTCATATTCTTTCTACGTAAAAATACAACTACTACTTTATCGCATAAATAATCACATAAGCAGTATGGTGTGTAATTTACAATATTTAAATACTCTAAGCACCAAGGTGCCAGTTACAGGATTCACTTAAATTGTAATTTATTAATCACTCTTTATTTGTCCTGATAGAAAGGAAAGTTAAGTAGAAGCGTCCTGAACCTTTTAAGGCTAAAAGCTTTCTGCTCCTTTTCCTTCGAGCGTTAGCTTTAATAATTGAATTACCTCAGACATATGACTCTCTCCTGCGCAGGGCTCTCATAGGAGACCCCTGACTTCTGATACTTCACATCACCCCATTCTTTAGCCCAAATGGATTTCCTTTGCCCTTTAAGCAAAACTAAATGAAAGGAAATAACATGTTAGAGAAGGCTCTTTTTCTCACACTGCCACAAACTTTCTAACAACTTCTATCTCAATCAGGATAAAGCTCTCTTGGCATTTAAGACATGAAGCCACCCATCTTAGTCCCTCGCCCATTATTACCTCCCTTGCATTACCTTTTAAGATATTTACCATTGAAAAAAATTTCCTAGACTCCAGCATTTACACATTGTCTTTACTACAGACACATTTCTTAAAAGGTCATGCCTTTGGGCTTTTTATGTTGTTTAGGGGGAGAATGTAAAACACCTATAGCCCTTTAAAGTGTTAATTTTGACAACAAACAAAGGTATTACTGACTAAAACAATAATAGTCAATAATAAAGTCTTTCCAAAGAGTGGAGTGTCGCTTAGTTCTAAGAATGTGTTAATTTGTTTTCTGTTCATCTGGTATACTGAAGCAAATTGTTTCACTGTGATGTTTTATAAACGAACATGTATCGCTTTGTATTTCTAATTAAATTTCAATTAAGGAACCTTATAATTATCTTCTATCAACCAGCCAAGAACAGAAATACCTCATACTGAATCATACTTACACTAATAATGAGACCCTCAAGGTTTGGCATTTATGTTTACCTCAGATAGGCGTCCAAAAATTGTGATGATTATCCAAACTCTCCAAACATCTTGAGTCTGCAAAATTTGGCTGGCAATCTTGTGGGAACAAGCTTTTTCGCAAGAGCCCAGTATGTCTGCTTCAAGTCCTGGCTCAAAGTCAGACTACAAAGGCAGACGAAAATGAGAGAGAAAATTTTATCTAAATATTTCAAAAGCTTCAAATGGGTGAAGGTTCATGGGAAGGAACAGTTTATTTTCCTTAAAACCAGTTCAACATAATTTATACCTATTGCCACATTCATGTTGAACCTGTTACTATAGTCATAAGTTGGACTTCTCTCCCTTAAAGTGAGAATAACCATTCAAGAAACTTTATGCAAGATATTTTATATTCTTGGATCCTTTCCCTGTTTTAACATGCAAGAGTGACAATACCAAAATATGCTGTGGTTTTGTTTGAATTCCCCTAATATATAGACATAGTAAGTAAATACTTCAATAAGTATGTTTCAATAAGCAAGTAGTGTATTAAATAAGATAAAAAAACAACAACTATGAGTTGAAAAAAATGGGAGTGAATATATTGATACTGTATATAGTTATGAAATGTGTCTCCTAACTGTAAGTAGAGAATCAGTCAAGTATTCTAAGTTAACAATCCACTCCCTTTTTTCTATCTGGAATACAGTAAAATGTTTTTAAAGCCCTTTCCTTTCAAGCGAAAAGTTAAACATAAAAAGATAATCTAATAGAATGAGAAACTGCTAAAATCATGACATTCCAAGTTCAGGCCAAATTTGTTTTAAATTTAAATAAAATTCTGAGATGAAATGAAATTTAGCCCTTGACACTGCTTTTCAAATTACTTTGTTTCAGTTCTTCCTGTGCTCATTCTCATTCTCATCTCTTCCTCTAGAACATTCTCTAGAACAGAGGCAATTGCACAAAGTTGAACATAAAATAAAATGTAGTTTCCTATTGAATTTCAAATTTCACTGGGAATATTTTGAGAATGATTCTAGATATTAGGGGGAAAATCTTCCCAGCTCTAAAATCTCTCATCTGTCTTCACAACAATCTCCCAAGTTTGGGTTTCATGCTCAGAGTTTAGCCCTCACTCTCCCCTCACATTAAAGACTCATGTTATGGACTATTGAAAAAAAAGACATTTCACAGTTACAGATAAATTCATAATGTGTAATAATGCTAGTTTCCATAATTATAGTTTGGGGTTTGTCTTTTTAAACATATTGAGTACCTACGACATAGAGGATGAATTTTTATACCTTATTTCATTTCAATTCTCACAACTGTGCTATCCCATTTTACAAATGAGGGATTAGACAAATGAAGTGACTTTTGCACAGTTTGTTGGCTAGAAAATGAGAAAACTGAGTTCAAATCTAAGTCATCAGACCCCAGGTCAAGTTGTTTCGCTGTTCCAGTTTAAATTAGGATTCAGTGGGGGGCACCTGGCTGGCTCCATTGTAGAGCATGTGACTCTTGATCTCTGGGTCATGAGTTCGAGCCCTACGTAGGGTATAGAGATTACATACATACATACATACACAAAATTTTAAAAATCAGGATTCATTGGGAAACCTCAAGTGTCCAAAAAGGCCTCTTATAATTTCTTTTCACAGTTAATTTGTGTGAAATACCACACTCAGCCTCATCATCTAAGGGCTCAGAATTACCTTTGTCATCCTTGTTGATTCGTCTGAACTAAAACACAGCTGCATATACTCAGCTTTGTCATATTTTTTTATGAAGAAAGCCATGTTGGACTCCCAGAACCTCAGAAGCTCAAAAAGAACATTAATTGTGACACTGTATTATGACCAGATCATTCCAGTCTTTGTCTGGGAACATGAGCCTTTATGATTTTCTCTTTAGCAGAGGCTCTCGCTGGTTTCCATGAAGGCTTTCCACAGTTACTGTGCTTAATAGGCCCCTACTATTAGGTTCCTTCTCAACTTTTCACTTTCACAGGCAGAGGCTCCAAAGATAAATTACAGGCAAGCTTAAAAGATCAGAAAGGCTTTCACATTATATGAGAGGGTGATTAAGTTTGATTTGTGCCTGTTAGAGTAATTTTGCCTTTCTCCAGGCTTCCTTCTCTGCTTCTGAAACACAAAACTGCAGAAAGCACCCCACCCACTTCATATGCTTAAAGATTGCCCTAATGATGTTTTCATCCTGAAACAGGCCATGAGAGTGAAAGGCCATGTCAAATGATGACAATTTTATTTCAGTTAGCCAAGAGCCTGAGTTGGAGCTGAAGTTAAAATGAGTTTTGGGTTAGTATATGCATTTTTTACAAAAACGAGAAGTAATTTTGTGTTTGTTTTTGCACTCTTCATTCTCTTCCTGTCTTCTTGCCTTACCTTGTAGTGACTCAGTAGTATTATAAGATGCTAAACAGAGACACTGGGTGGCTCAATTGGCTGAGTGTCCAACTCTTGATTTCAGCTTGGGTCATGATCTCACAGTTTGGGGGTTCAAGCTCCATGTTGGGCTCTGCACTGAGGGAATCTCTGTCTCCCTCTCTCTCTTCCCCTTTCCTACTCATTCTCTCTCTCTCTTTCTTTTTCAAAATAAATCATTTTAAAAAAATATGGTAAACAAATTCCTTCCTGGCCAAGAAACACTGTGGGTATCACACATTTTCCTATATCTCTGATGCCTCTCCCTGAACGGAAAGTTTCCTGCAGGTTGGAAGAGAAAATTACTTGCTGCTGGAATGATAAAAGGTCATTTTGCACCATAACATTATTGAATTAACCACAAGGTGCTGGAGTTTTTCTTTGGCATTTATTCCCTCCCCACTTCAGCCTTCATCTCCCATTACTTTTTTGTGAAAGGACGATAGACGTTCTCTAAATTGCTGACTGATCTTGGAGATGGCAGTCAGTCTCAGAATTCCTTAGGGCACAGTTGATTGCAAAGTCTCTCACTAATGAGTACAGTTCACTTCAATGAAATTTATACTTGAAACAATGGAAAATGTGGTACAAACACACTGCAGTGTTTATGCAAATATGTTGACTCACTGTTAGGAGTCAATGAACTGAGTAGTTCATTTCTTATTCTGCAGGACTTAAGATGGGAATAAACAGAGAGGCAACTGCATTCCTTCTTCATCCATTAGTCCGTTACTTAGGTTTTTACTTTATTCTTTATTTTTGCTTTTCTCTCATATGTGAATTGTTCAGATGACAGCATTTCCAACAACAAAATTCAGATTCCTATTGTAGAAACATGTCCTCTCTTCATTGTCTTAGTTGTGATATAAATTTAATTGTGAACTAAAAACATCTAGGAATTGGATTTTTATTTATTTTACCCTTTTTTTCACAGGTTTGATAGTAGATACAGTTTTTTTTTTAAGTAAACTGATTACCCAATTCATTTGCTGCAAAAATATTGAGAAGTGACCCTCCCAATCAACAGATATTTACTGAGCAACTGCTAAGTGTAGATACTACCTAAGGGGCCTGGAATACAGCATGAACAAAATAGACAAAAATTTCTGCCCCTAGAACCAACATTTTAGTTGTGGGGAGAAGGGGAGATGTAGGGGTGGATATAACATGTAATATATCTTTAACATTATTACATGCTCAAATTCTTAAGCTCATAGAATCATTAAGCACACACATGCACACGCATACACACCTTTGAAATTACATGGTAATTGCCGACGTTTTACAAATGAGAAAACTGAGGCACAGAGATGGTAAGTAATGTGTCCAACACCCACAGTGAGAGACAAGGCCAGTATTCCAGCCTGACAATTGACTTGTAGTCTGTGTTCTTACACCAAATAAAACTGCTCCTCCCCAATTAATCACTATGTGGCAGGTTTTAAGTGGCACAGAATTCTAAAGCAGTTTATTAAGTGGCCTTGCCTGGGAAACTAGTCTTTTACCTACCTTTTACCTACTTAACATCAAACATAACCCAGCAGTTCCCGTAAATAAAGGAATTAAACCTGTGACTCTAAAGCTAATTCTTTTGATTTTTCTTATATCAGAAAAACTTAGGCAGATGGCAACCTTGGGTGAGAATCTTTCACATTCTTAGAAAAGTCTAGACTTACATAATAGCCTCCTAACTTGCACCACAGTCCAGCCCCCTCAGGATGTGGCCTGGCCCAGACTCAGGCCACAACTTTGATACTTCTGGGGACAAAGGGATGCCATTTTTTCCCCTCATCTTGAAAACACAGAGATAATACCTCTGGGAGTTCTTCTGCAGAGCAAATGAAATTTCTAATTTTATTTTAATTAAACTGTTTACTTTAATGAAATAATAAAGCAGAAGCACACTTTGTATGCTGCTTAAAGGGAGGTAAATAAATGCCTTCAATGCATCCTGAACATATTCACCGAATCAGATGGCCGAAATACAACTTTATGCTTCCTTTTTCAGGATGGAGAGCAAGGATCAGCTCCATTAAGCTTCTCCACCAACCCACCTTGCTTCACCTTTATCCTCAGACCTCTTGCTTCCACCATTTCCATATCACGTATTTATACACTGTCTTTGGTTATGCTAAGACTTTGTGCCACTTCTACTGAAATAAATCTTAAATCCTCGTGAGCCGGTACTGTGTCGACTACTTCTAACTCAGAGAATGACATAGTCATTAAAAGCACCTCCCTGTTGCTTTTGTCAGTTAGGACTCAATTCCCAGCACCGCCATTTACTAGCCATGGGACACTGGAAAATCACTGGTCTGTTTGTGCCTCATTTTCCTCATTTGAACAATGGATAGATGTGCTGTGACCTGCTTGGGTGGAGGTTGGTGGCTTGGGCAGTGAAAGGATTCACCTGAGGCAGAACAAAAGAAATACAAGTTTTTTGAATACACTGCAAGGGAGCAGTGGGCAGGACAGCAAAGGAGAGACTGTCTGCCAAGAGGCGGTGGTGAGGGGGCCTGGAGTAAAGGGGGTAAGGTGAAATGGTATGGGAACATATGGAGTTTTCCTTTTTTGACACTTGTGCGGGTTTTAAGCAGCCCAGGTATGCTAGTGCTTATGGATATTTTGAGGTGGGTCGCCTGATAGGCCTGTTTGCATTCAGCCAATGGTCACCGTGGCCCCTTTACCTTACCTAGATTTCCAGTGCTCAAGTTTGTTGCTCAAAAGTGGCTTCTAAAGGTGATAATATTGTTGAGAGGAATAAATGAGTTAATAGATGAAAACTGTTTAGGACGACACCTGATGCACAATATGTGCTATGTAAATCATCTTCTTTCTTCTTTTTTATGTCTTCCTTCTCCACACAGTCTTGCCTCCAGTGTCCACGGGCTGTGGTTGGACTAGGCAAGATGTGCTACTGAATGGAACACCTAGTTTAATGTAGAAAACATGACTTCATGAAGTTTTCTTACCTTGCCTCTGCTGCTGTTAGAAGGAACAAGCATTACCACTAATATAACGAGGTAGATGAGGTGAGCTAAAGCCTTAATTTTATTAGTCATTGTATATGGTACTTTAAAAAAAAATTTTTTTTAATGTTTTATTTATTTCTAGGAGAGAGAGAGAGAGAGAGAGAGACAGCGTGAGCAGGGGAGGGTCAGAGAGAGAGGGAGTCACAGACTGAAACAGGCTCCAGGCTCCAAGCTGGCAGTCAGCACAGAGCCCGACGCGGGGCTCGAACCCACGACCTGCGAGATCATGACCTAAGCGAAAGTCGGACACTTAACCGGCTAAGCCACCCAGGCGCCCTTGTATATGGTACTTTTAATACTCTGTCCCAAGAGACAGAGTCATTGTTTGAAGGGTGCCTTCCCACACCCAGCTGAGCCAGGAAAAGGTGCCCTGTCTTACAGACACCATTGGTTTCCTCTAATCTTTCAAGTAGTCTTAACAAATACTAAATCTGCAGGTCATATTTCATAGCTAAAGTCCACAAACGTGTAGTCCTCATCAGGTACGTTAGCATCTTTGGGGAAAACATCCACCATCTTTAGAGAGAAAGCAAGGTCCTGTGAAGGAAAGGATTATTCTAGTTATGTTTACTCATTAAAAATGTAAGTAAATGAATGAATTTGGTGTACACATGTATTGTATATAGATATATTCATTCACCTACATTTGGAATGCATACATATTTTTAAAATAATTGCCTTATATATATAACCTTTATATTTTTACTGCCTGAATACTGGAAACGATCTCTTGGATTATTTCTATAACAAGGCAAAGACCACATGATCCCTATTCCAAATGTCACTGGCATATCTGTCCTAGATCATTCCACTCGTACAATTACTACACTATTTTTTCCCTAACCTAAAGTTGATATGGTCATAACCAACAGCGTTCCTTTATAATGACAAAACAACTGAGTTTACATAACATGCCCGAAGCAACTGAGTTTATATAACATGATTTATATCTGGTCAGAAATAAGAATAATTTCTATTCATATATGATTATGATGGCAAAGGTGGAATGATCCCTCACAGCAATTTTAAATGAGTTAATTATTTTAAATTAGTGAAAATAAGTGTTAGGAAGCTGCCATTTTCATACCCTTCATTTTCTTGATTTAACAAAGGGATAAATGCACAATTCTATTCTAGAAAGAAGGGCTTCAGTAGGGAAGAAATCCTGGAGTGGCCTTTTTGTTTAACTCAGCATCTTAGCGGTCTTTGCATATGCATAGGTTGGCTACAACTGAATTTAAGAGTAAGAAATGTGTGTAGTAATCTGAGAAACATATGAAATTCCTGCAGGAAATCTGACAGGAAGTGAATGAAGAACAAAAATTAAAGGGAGTGAGAGCAGCCAGTAAGATCAGAGTACTGAGAACATATCAGCAGACATTAAGAAATTTCCAGAAGCAGGATGACAAAGAAAGAAAGAAGGAAGGACTTTTAACAAAGGGAATGTCTGTTTTTCAATTTAAAATTTTTATTGTTCCTGCTGCTTAAACCTTCCTTGTCTCTCTTAATTACCAACAAATCTCTTAGGACCTAAAAGATTTGTGTGAGTGAAATTCTGTGGAAATGAAAAAAAAAAAAAAAAAAAGCTGAGCTAGCTGGGTTCATGAAGAATAGAGTCAGAGTAATCTAGACAAAATACTGTCATTTATATATAAAGATTCAGGAACTTAGAACCAGAAGTTACCATGGGAATTTAAGCCCCTATGAATTCATAAATTTAAGATCATTACACTGCCCATGAATCCTGGACCGAAAGAAGGTCCAGGATGATCTACATGAAGGATGTCAGCTGATGTGTGGGTGATAGTGGTCACCTTCCTACAAACAAATATCAGTTTGTCACTGTTTTTGCTTAAGATGTGGTAGCTAAGGGGCTCTTGGGTGGCTCAGTCTTCAGATTCTTGATTTTGTCTCAGGTCATGATCTCATGGTTCGTGAGTTGGAGCCCAGCACGGGGCTCTGTGCTGACAGCATAGAGCTTGCTTGGAATTCTCTCTCCTTCATTCTTTCTCTCTTTCAAAACAAATAAATAAACTTTGAAAAATATGTGGTGGCTAAAATGACTACACAATTCTAAATGTTTTATTTCTAGCACAGAAAAGAACATGAGACTCTTCGTGGAACATACTATATTTTTGACAGTGCTATCAAAGCAACATAACTGTATTATGCATTTTAGTCCACCATGTGCTTATCTCATAATCATAGATTTTTTTTCACACGAACAAGCTAGGGTTCCTTTTATCCTTCCAAATCTGCACTTGAGAATTTTCTTTTATAATCTAAACTTAAGAGCTTATATTTTTCCCTATTAAACTTCATCTTTTGGGTTTTCTTGGCCGGCATTCTGACCTATTGAAATATTTTAGAGTTCTGATTTTATCATCCCTTGGGTCAGCTGCAAATTTGATCCATATGCCTTCACCCAGCAAGGGGTTATAAGGTATTGTGGGAAAAGAAAAGGAATATGAATCTCAAACCCTAGATTGTTGACCCCTATTTACCACTAGCTGGGTATTGCATGCACTGGGTTAGTATCTAAACTTTTGGAACCTCAATTTATCCACTTGTAGAACAGGAAAACCAATCTGGCAAATTCACCTTAGATTACTATGAAAATCAAGTCATACGTGTGGGTGCACATAAAAATATACACACATAATTGAAAAATCAGCGTTTTTAATTAAAATAATTGTCATGTAAATATATGTATTCTTAACATGCATATCATTCCTGTATTCTGTGAAAAGATAGCACTGTCAGTAAGGCTATGAAGAATATAAGGCCCTCTGGGATTCCTACAAATATCTCCTTCCAGGGGTGCCTGGCTGGCTCAGTCAAAAGACCATGCAGCTCTTGACCTTGGGGTTGTGAATTTGAGCCCCACACTGGGTGTAGAGATTACTTAAACAAGTAAATTGAAAAAAAATCTGCTTCCAGGTGAATGCTTGATACACAATTATCCAGCTTTTGCTTCTTAAGCACCTACTGTATACCAGACCAAGTGCACCAGGTGCTTGATATACAAAAATCAGCAAGACACAAGTGTCCTAGCTCAAGCCAATGATGAAATTCTGAAAGATGAAAGGGGAGGAGAGAGCTGAGTCACTAGGAGCTAATGTGTACTATTATTGCTGTGACATGGTAAAGGGGGAAAAGTTTGTTTCTCTGCTCTTATCAGATTTAAAAAAAGGTAAAAAGGATCATTTCCTTCAGACTCAGGGGTAAAAAAACACAGGGAAAAACTAATGCTCTCAGCAGATCTTATTACTTCTAAACTCTCTTTACACTTCTTTGTTTTTTGTTTATTTGGGTTTTTTTTTTTTTTGATGTATGTTAAGAAAAGCAATGATCATTTAAGATGATTTTTGAAGATTAAGTCTTCCCACCCAGTGACTAGTTTGATCTAAAGAGATTCCTAGAGGCTGAGTCTCAAAAGAGGCAAATGAAAATAATGATGTGAGATTCCCACTCCCAGAGATTCTGATTTAAATGATCTGGCATGGGGCCTGGGCATTAAGAGGGAAATCTACTGTGGAGTCTCAGATGAGAATCACTGCATAGGAGATAAAGCCCTAGCAAAAGTTTACATTGGAGGCTCTATGGTTGTAAGTCCTATGATGTGAAACAATAGAGATATAACAAAGTTCTTATAAAACACAGTCTTACATGTTGGTTTCTTTTAAAAGTTCTTTAAAATTATTACCTTGACTATTTTTATTATTGGAATTAATTATTTAAGTACAATTTGTAGAAGGTGGTAAGTAAAATGAAATTTACTATTTATTAAGGCTTGAGAAAATATCCAGAAAAAAAACACCCACTTGATGATTTAAATGGCATGACTATTACCTACTATCTGTTTAATCAAACTGCCATGTAGTGTGCTTCTTGAGTCATAAATTTTCCTCTTTCACAAAGATAGTACTGTAATCATTAAAATTGTCAAGCGATTTCAATGTCACACGTCTAAAAAAAAAATCAGTGTTAGAGCATCTAAACCAAGAGCATAAGGACAGTCAATGGAAAACAGATGTTCATCCTGGTGGGTGTTCAAAACAATTTTTTTAAGTCAGATGTCTCTGTGTGTGTTTGTATAGTCTCAAAACACAGACACAAACTAACACTTTATATTTTTAAGTGCTCACTTGTTTGATGTGATAATGTCAATTAATGTGGCTTGCCTAAGCCACATATTGTTACAATCAATTATTTGATTAACTGATCTTTTCCACCTTTTATTCCTATGGATTTTTCAAACATCTAGTAGCACAGAATCTTGATGTTCTTAACCTAGACCAACCCCTCCTTTTCATTCACCCAACTATTTCCGCCCCCCCCCCCAAAAAAACACAGTGAGTATCCTGTTTCTATGGAAAAATATGTCCCACAATTTATTTCAATATTCTGGTGAGAGATGCAAAACCAAGATATCCATCAAATGGTTATTCAGTTTTAGAGAAGGTAACTATTAGACATCTGTGGCCATTCATTCAAGGAAAAAAATTGAGACCTGGAATTTAGAAAACAACTTTCTAACCCTCAGAAAACCAAGAGATTTTTAAATATCTTATTTTATAGAGGCATTTGGCAAGGCAACGAAATTCTATTCCCTAAATGAAGTTGATGCTGCTGTTGATAATCCATTTATGTAGAATAATATTATTTATAAAACACTTCCATACATTTATTTCTCCCAACATCCTTGTGTAATCATTTCATGAATAGAGAAAATAAATCTGAGTAATTAAATAACTTATCCATTAGTCATAGAGAACATAAAACATTGGAGATTAAAATTCAAGTTTGTTGCTTTCAAAGCACAGTTCCATTTCCCTGGTATCAAGACCTATTATTAAATGCCTAGGATGAAAGTGAGTCTAGGATTCCAGAGGGAGCTGGGGACAGGGCTTAGATCATAAAAGGGAAAGAAGAGGTCCGTAGACATTATTGTCATTTTAAAAGGATGCATTTCCTTTGTCTGAGATGGTATGAAACTACAAAATCTTCATCAGAATGGAATATGAAAATAAAGTAAAACATTGAGGACTTCAATCACACCATCCAGTGGGAAGAGTTACCATGTCCAAGTCATCTGAACTCCCAAAGGCCTACAATATTTCAGCTATTGTAGGCTATGATCCTCTGGGATGAAATAAAATAAAACCTTGCAAGATTCACAGGGAAAACCAAATGTGGAACTAAAGCAAAATTGGCCTCTTTGGCAAAATGACAAAACACAGTAAGTCCCAGGAACCAAGCTGGACTTCAAGCTCGAGATTATTTATGAATTTCTATAGAGCCACCAAAAGAATCCCCATACCAGACGTTCACCTGGACTTCTGGGTTTGCGTTTATCATTCGCCACGTGGGCATACGCTTTTGTAACTTTACAAATCACACCGGGCTCTCAAAATCAAACTTTTGCTCTAAAAGAAATTATTCTCATCTATAGGAAGATGTTGGTATTTAGTTAGCTTAAGGACACATGTCATGAATTCTTCGATTATCAATTTAGTTTTGTTTTTGAGTTTGATATTCTGTCCCAAATTAGGATCCTTCATTGAATTGTAAAGTTTCACCTACATGCCAGATAGTACTGTAATCATTAAAATTGTCAAGCGATTTCAATGTCACACGTCTAAAAAAAAAAATCAGTGTTAGGAAAAAAAATGGTTTCTAAGTATACATCTTGCTAGGAATGCTAATGTGCAATTTTGAACTAATGAAGAATTTGCCACATCGGTACATAGCTCTTAAAAAGTTCTCAAATGCTTCGGGAAGTTTTATGGTTTATAAGCCCAGTGACAAAGGTGTAGATTTACCTACGCGCTATAATTTGTGTCACATGACACATTTTGTGCCTCAAATTTTTATACTTATTGCAAACATTGTCTTCCAAAAGGTCATTCAAATGTGTTCTCACATTGGCCTGTATAAGAGAAAGCCTAATCATTGCATTTTTCCCGAATTGGATAATCTATTCTTTCAAACTCTAATAATTCGACAGATAAAACGCAAATATATTTTTATTTTTATTCTTTGAATATTAATTACATTTAATTTTTTTTAATGTTTTATTTATTGAGAGACAGAGAGAGACAGGGCATGAGCGTGGGAAGGGCAGACAAAGAATCCAAAGCAGGTTCCAGGCTCCAAGCTGTCAGCACAGAGCCTGACATGGGGCTCAAACTCACAAAGAGCAAGATCATGACCTGAGTCAAAGTCAAAGGCTCAAGCAACTGAGCCATCCAGGAGCCCCACATTTAAAATATTTAATCAGTCTTTTTATTCTTCTCTTTTGTAAGTTGTTTGCTCAGGTGTTCTGCCCATCAGTTTAGTAATTTAAAGAAACTCAAGGCCCAAATTAGGAAGCAGTTAACTACATTTTTTTACCTTGCTTAAGAACTGTGACCTCAGTCAAAGGAAGGATTCCATGAGTATACCTCAGAACTGCAAACTAGGGAGTCACAACGTTTTATGTGCATGTAGTAAACTTCTTGAGTAGTTTGTATATTAGTTATTAAGAGAAACAGTAAAATTTCACAACTAGAAACTATGACTAATTCATTACCTACTCTTTGCTGGAGGACATATTTATGAGGATAAAAGTGAAAGTGAAGATAAAGTTATTAAGACTTTCAAAGTCCTTTGTCAACAGTTCAGAAAAAAAAGATTTAGTTTTGTTTTTTTATTGCCTGTTTTCTTTTAATTGGATCAGGAAGTTGTGAGCTACATTTTGTAACTTGCCGAGAAACAGGCGATGTGAATCATGGATTTCAAGCAGTCTTTCCTCAGACAGTGAACTGATTAAAGGTAGGAAGCCATGGACAAACAAAGTTGAATTAACTAACAGGGTTTCTACGACCACTGCAGCAACCATATGATTTGGAAGGAGACGTACACAGTAACATTGCCAATTGACAGCTAACATTGAGCTCCCATGAGCTTTCTTTTCAAGTGGGGCAGGTGGGAGAAGGTTGGTTGGTTTGTTTTTTTAAGTTGGCAGAACAGAGGCGGGTAGATGTAAGTGGGGTAAGTGCAAGGTTACATGTTTAAGGAAGTTTAATACTCAAAACAATGATTCCCCCAAACCTATGAGCTGTCAAAAACCACCCTTTGGGTCAGTACATGAGCACTGAATACTAACTGGCCAGCAAATATCCATCCAGTTTATTAGCTAAATTTTCCTGTTTGGAAACCCAGTGGCACACACTGTCCTAGCCACAATGAAATTGCAGCATCTCTGCAGCAAGGAAAAGCTGTGGAAATCTTGAGAAAATTTTTAATCATTAGGTATTTAATATGTGTTAGGAATCAAGCTAACAGCCATTCATGTTGTATGGAATTATTAAAGCACATGAGGTAAGACTTTGGTATCATTGGCCCATTTTAAAGGTGAGAAAATTGAGTCTCAGAGATATTAGGTAACTGCCAAGCTTTACCCAGACAGGAAGCCAGGAGTTTGGAATTGAAACCAGACTGAGTCTATCCTTTACAGCCCTCCTATGTGATAGAAGGGGCACGACATCCATGAAGGGACCTGAGGGGACTGTAAACAGGGCAAGTCAGTCTAGAGAGAGTTTCTCCAGGGCTCTTGTAAAACTCTACGAAAGGCAGAGACGGATAAAGCTAAGGCAAAGGGAGGGCGCTAACTCCAGAAGAAGGTAATGTCTCTGTAAAAGTCATTAACACAGGCGATAATGACAATTGAAAAATATTTAAAATGTGAAATGTTCAGACAAACTAACAAGGGACCTACTTGCGGTCAAGGGATTGAGGAAAACCAGATTACTTGAGAGAAAATCTGGACACCTGGGCTGGCGGTAAAGACAGATCATGGTGTCTACCACAACAGAACCCTTGGCTTTGAGATCAGGAAAAGACGACTAGGGTGACTAAAACCAAGTGTCTGTATGATGTTTCTTAATCTATCCTTTTAAAAAAATATAACCAAGTATGTTTACCCAACTCTTTCCAGTTGGTCTGGCTTTGTTTTTTCCAGTTTTTTTCTTCTTCTTACATTTAACTTGGTTTCTATATGCACAAAACTGCTTCCCCAGCTGAATACCTTTGCATTTCCCTCTGTCTGGAATGGTCTCTCCTCCTTCCTCCCTGCGCCTCCCCCCACTATCATTCAACAGGGCAGTCTTCTGGGTAAGGTAGGGCATCCTGTATTTTTATTTGCTAAATAAGGCAACCCTAAACTCTGGGAAGGATCTCTGTTGTGTGTATTTATCCTGGTATTTATGACATGGTGATTTTTTTAAGATTATCTACTGAACTTGTCTCTGCATATGAGTGCCCATGACAGCACAGACCGTGTCTGTCCTGCGCCCACAGTGCTCAGCACAGCACTCAGAACACAGTGTATTGTCACTAAAACCTTGGTAAAGGCAAGACACCCTTCGACTTGTGTCGAAGCCCCGTCAGCAACATTTTATGGGGATGGGAAACATCAAGTCAGCATTCTTTGCAAAATATCTGATACTTGAAAACCTGTTATTAGGTCATTCCTTGTTTCTTGCTCTATTTTTGTGACTTGCTCCTTTATATTGAGAAAATGTCATGGCATGCCTGGGAGGCTCAGTCAGTTAAGCATCCGACTTCAGCTCAGGTCGTGATCTCATGGTTGGTGGGTTCAAGCCCCGTGTTAGGCTCTGTGATGACAGCTAGCTTAGAGCCAGAAGCCTGTTTCAGATTCTGTATCTCCCTCTCTCTCTCTGACCCTCCCCTGCTCATGCTGTCTCTATCTCTCTCTCTCTCAGAAATACATAAAATATTTTAAAAAATAAAAAATTTAAAAAAATAAAAAAATAAAAATACGGTAAAACCTTGTATTGTGAGAACTTGTCCTGTGAGCATTCCACAAGACAAGCAAACATTTCTAACACATTTTAACTTGATAAATGAGCAACGTCTTGCAATATGAGTAACGTGACACCAATGTCACATGATCACAACTGAGCCAATGGTTCTTGAAATTCGCTTTGATATATGAGTGCTTTGGATTACAAGCATGTTTCCAGAATGAAGTATGCTCACAAACCAAGGTTTTACTGTTTTTAGTTTATTTTACTGGGGTCCAGTCTTCTCCTAAAGAGGAATAAAAGATAAGTGGGAACATTGCAGATCTAGCATTTTAAAGGATTTCTCTCATTTTCTCCCCAATGATTGAACTTGTTGATAAGTTCTGAACACCTGTACTAATTGCTATGTGGAGACCTGTTAATGCTGGTTAGGAATGGAGCACAGCAAACGGAATCACAGAAACGAAGGAAACTAACACTGCTCCAGAAGTCTGAGGCCCGAGAAAACCCCTCACTGGTGTGCCGCCTCAGCAGGGGGGAGATGCCCAGATCTGCCTGGGGGGCAGGGGGATAACTGGGTTTGGAACCACTTTATTAAGACCACTGCATCACAACCAGCC
Source organism: Proteles cristata cristata (assembly GCA_017311185.1). Taxonomy (NCBI): domain Eukaryota; kingdom Metazoa; phylum Chordata; class Mammalia; order Carnivora; family Hyaenidae; genus Proteles; species Proteles cristata. Next base: position 405,738 of record JAESUZ010005393.1, read on the forward strand.
TTGCGTTGACTCTGCTTGCTGGGAAATCTTGCTACTCGCTGTGTTTCTTCCAGAACAGCCACAAGGCTATGTTCAAATTATTTTAGAAGTCTGGGTATGAGTATTCGAAGGAAGGATTCAATATGAGCAGACCAATCGTCTCTCTCTCTCTGCCTTCTGTGAGACAGCTAACCCTGGGGATGAGGTAGGTCACCACGAGAATAAGTAGGGCAGCTGTTCCATGTCTGAGCACTCCTGCCAAGTACAACAGATTTGGAAACAAACTGCAGTTCATTCCAAGGCAGTTGATTTAATCCCTCATTATCCATCTATGTATTCAGCATCATGGCCTGTCTTGACACCTTACTAATAATTTATTCAAAAGCTTAGCTCTGTATAGCAAAGCTGTTAAGAGCTGGGAATCCAGTCAAAAAGACAGGATCAATTCCAGCCTCCGAAACTAGTAAGTCATGTGACATAGGACACACGGTTTAACCTTGTTAAACTGCCATTTCCTCTTCTGTAAAATGGAGCCAGAACAACCTTAACGATCAGATCAGAGAGAAAATGCTTAAAAGCTCTTAGCACAGTTCTTAGCATGTATTATGTGCTTCTGAATGGCCGCTTATATTATTGATACCTATCAAAATAGGGAATTTCTAAGAGGGTGAAGTACTCTCCTCTTTCTGTGTACATATATTTTCCATTTCTTAAAAGTGGGCTTTCTGGAAGTAAAATTCCTGGAGGAGAGCAAGCAGAGCACAGCAGGAGGCTTTCAATGTGTGTGAATTAACCTCTTGGTAGCCTAAATTTAAAAAGCCAAAAATATCCACCTCCCCACCACAAGCCTAAAGTCTTTACCCTGTGTTATTTTTTTAAGTCATGTAAGTCATATCTGAGAGGAACATCACTGTCAATATCAGTCTTCACATACTAGTTCAAAGGAGCTGGGGGAAAAAAAGACTGAAAAAATAGAAAAGTACAGAAATTTATGTTAGGGAAAAAAAGTTTCCAGGCTTGAGGAAATGCCCTGATGCTCTAGCTCCTAAAGTATAGGATGGTTCATACTCTCTTGTGACCAAGGTGTAAAGTCTAATAAGCCACTGCCGTCTATAATTTATAGCCCTGCTTTATTCTGAAAGAACCTACCATGCACAGGGTAGAGGCATCAGGGCAGGTGTTTCTGCAATCATCCTCCCCAAGAAGCACCGATATTCACTGGGCTCTCAACCCATAGTTCCACTTGCTATTTAATACATGTTGCCCTAATGTGTTCCATGCATCTGAGGATGTTTCACTAGATCTGAGTCCATTCCAAACAGAATCTCTATTGAATTCTCTCTTTTTTTTTTGTTTCTTTATGTGCAGGCTAATGTTGAAATCCCAGCCATTCGATCATATCCATAGTCATCCTAACACAAGGAATATACTGAACTAGCCCAACACAGGATGCAACCAAATCACAATGTATTCTTCTCTTAAACTGTCCCTTTAAGTGTCTTTCATCATACTGCAGTGATCCTCCCTTGTCCCTGGGTGAAAACCCCGAAGACACTGGCCACTTTTAGGGAAGGCTCCTCACATTTGCTTGAGGTCACAAGCACAGTTGCCATGGGTAATAAGAGGCCTAACGTGATAGAATCATCATGCCTCTGAGCTTGACGGTGTGACATCATCTCCTCTCCCGCATTTGGGACCTATTTCAAGCAGGCAGTGGGGAGGGAGTCTCCCACCTGCTATTTAAAAAAATATATATTAAAATATATATATATATGTTTATTTATAAAAGTTACGTATTTATTTTGAGAGAGAGCATGTGCTCTCATGAGCAGGAGAGGGGAAGAGAGAGAGGGAGACAGAGGATCTGAAGTGGGTTCTGCAGTGATAGCAGAGAGCCCCATGCCTGGAAGATTGAGCCAGCCAGGCACCCCTCCCACCTGCTCTTAAATCTCTCCCTGTTCACCTCTTCCCTCCTACAGGTTATACTTCCCCCCCAGTGTAGAAATGGGAAAGGCAGAAGATGGTCCTTACTTGGCTGGGTGGCTTGACTCTCTCTGGACCTGTAGATGGCTATAGTCAGCGTTTTTTTCTCCCAGGGAAGTTGTGTGTGCTCCAGACTCTTCTGCTGAGCTTCTCTCTTCCAGTTCCAACAGCCAGGCAGAGGCAGTCTCCTGCCCAGTGGCCACATGTGACTCCTTCCTCAACCCCTGCAAACACCTCTAGCCCCTCACTGATAAGGTTTCCCCTCACCCCTCCAGGCTGAGGCGGGGCGTATGGCAGCTCCATTCTAGAAGCCCCATAGGTACGTGGCCAGCAGCTCCAGCCCCACAAACTGGGAGTGAAGACATTATCAGCTCTTCCATGGCTCCTGCATATGCAGAAACTTGGGCCTCCTCCCTCCATAACATTTTCCAGGGCACCACAGGCCCCAGTCCACAGAGTACTTCAGCTTTCCTCAGGCACAGGCCAGGAACCACTCATCTGTGTATCCCCAACATAAGGAGCACTAGAGGTAGAGTTCTAGAGGTAGCACTTTCCCCCATTACCAGGGTCATGGCTGGGAGGTGGCACCTTCCCTCACCCCCTTCACAAAGGGATACACGTCTGGCAACAGCCCTCTTCAAACGAATCTCTCCACCAGTCTTCCCTGTCTCTCCAAACCCTGACCACTGTTTATATGCTTCAGTATCTGAAGGGCCTAAGAGTCTTGAAACTGGTTTTTAATTATTTCCTTTACGTACATGGGTATATCTCATCCACACACTTGATATCTACCACATTTGTGCTTCAGTTGAGGCAGAGGCCGGAAGAGCCCCATTCAAACATCCTATTACATAAGTGGAAATGGAATTTCTTTGGAATGGTATTTATTGTCATGGTGCCAGAAGTTCATCATAATCAATGTTACAGAGGAAATACCAAAGGAAGCAATAATGATCTGCCATTTATTGTAAAACATGACCTAGGTGTGTCTTCTTTCTGTGTTTATAAAATGCCAAGGTTCGCATTGTAATGTAACTTTCCACATAGCAATTGAAATCCCAGACTAAGAGGTTACTATAGGACTAGGTTAGAGTGGACGGACTGCCCATAGGATGGATTTACTCTAAAATAGCTCCTTCTTTTGGATTCTAGAAAACCCCCCTTTCACTTTGAATCACAAAAGCCGTTGACAACAAATGCAGAAATATTTTCTCTAGAAGAATGAGGTCAACTACAAAAGGAACCCTGGATTTTTAGCTGTAACAAGTTTTTCACAGCACTTTGTATTTGTCCATAAAGTATCTGCCTTAAGGTTCTTTTCAAACTGAGTTTTTAATCTCTAAAACTCAAATTATTTGACAAGTTAACCAGTCAATATCAGAGCAAGACTATAAGAAAATGGAGAAGTTCAGAGGAGTTTTGCTAAAAAGAAGGGTCATTAAGGGTACAGAGCATGGGATGTTGACCCAACCCTTCTGATAAATGATACAAAAGCTATTTGCTGTAATGAGAAATTAGGAAATCAGTCCCATTTACAATTGCACCAGGAATCATAAAATAACCTAGGAACAAACCTAACCAAAGATGTAAAGTTTCTGTATGCTGAAAATCATAGAAAATTTATGAAGGAAATTGAAGAAGGCACAAATAAATGGAAAAACATTCCATGCTCATGGATTGGAAGAATAAATATTGTTAAAATGTCAATACTACCCAAAGCAATCTACACATTCAGTGGAAACCCCAATCAAAATTGCACTGTCATTCTTCTCAAAGCTAGAACTAACAAGTCTAAAATTTGTATGGAACCACAAAGGCCCTGAATCACCAAAGCAATGTTGAAAAAGAAAACCAAAGCAGTAGGCATCACAATTCCAGACGTTAGCCTCTACTACAAAGCTGTAATCATCAAAACAGTATGGTATTGGCACAAAAACACATAGACAAAATGGAATAGAATAGAGAACCTGGAATTGGACCCACAAGTATACAGCCAACTAATCTTTGACAAAGCAGGAAAGAGTATCCAATGGAAAAAAGACAGTCTCTTTAGCAAATGGTGCTGGGAGAACTGGACAGCAACATGTAGAAGAATGAATCTAGAACACTTACACTGTACACAAAATAAACTCAAAAGGAATGAAAGACATAAATGTGAGACAGGAAACCAACAAAATCCTAGAAGAGAAAACAAGCAACAACCTCTTTGACCTCAGCCACAGCAATTTCTTACTCGACGCTTCTCCAAAGGCAAGGGAATTAAAAGCAAAAATGAACTATTGAGACCTCATCAAGATCAAAGCCTTCTGCACTGCAAAGGAAACAATCAACAAAACTAAAAGGCAACAGACAGAATGGGGAAAGATATTTGCAAATGACATAATGGATAAAGTGTTAGTATCCAAAATCTCTAAAGAACTTACCAAATTCAACACCTCAAAAACAAATAATCCAGTGAAGAAATGGGCAGAAGCTATGAATAGACACTTTTCCAAAGAAGACATCCAGATGGCCAACAGACACATGAAAAGATGTTAAATGTCACTCATCATCAGGATAATACAAATTAAAACCACAATGATATGTCACCTCACACTGGTCAGAGTGGCTAAAATTGACAACTCAGGAAATAACAGATGTTGGCAAGGACATGGAGAAACCGGAACCCTCTTGCACTTTTGGTGAGAATGAGAACTGGTGCAGCTGCTCTGGAAAACAGTATAGATTTTCCTCTAAAAATTAAAAATAGAAGTACCCTATGGCCCAGCAATAACACTACTAGGAATTTATCCAAAGGATACAGGAGTGTTCATTCATAAGGGCGTGTGTACCCCAATGTTTATAGCAGCACTTTCAACAATAGCCAAATTATGGAAAGAGCCTAAATGTCCATCAACTGACAAATGGATAAAGAGGATGTGCTTTATATATACAATAGAATACTACTTGGCAATGAGAAAGAATGAAATCCTGCCATTTGCAGCAACATGGATGGAAATGGAGGGTATTTTGCTAAGTGAAATAAGTCAGTCAGAGAAAGACAGGTACCATATATTTTCATTCATATGTGGAACTTGAGAAACTTAACAGAAGACCATGAGGGAAGAGAAGGTGAAAAATATAGTCAGAAACAGAGAGGGAGGTAGACAAGCCATAAGAGACTCTTAAATACAGAGAACAAACTGAGGTGGGGGTGGGTGGCAATATGTGATATGCATTGAGGACAGCACTTGTTGGAATGAGCACTGGGTGTTGTATGTAAGTGGTGAATCACTGAATGTACCCCCTAAACCAAGAGCAAACTGTATACATTGTATGTTAGCCAAATTGACGATAAATTATATTTTTTAAAAAAAAGGTATTTGCTGTCAAACTAGGTAAACCATGGCCCTACTTTGACCCTTGGTTTTGATCACCAGAAAACAGAATTATATCAAATTTCAAACATAGCTGAAATATTTTGAGATAGCATGTTTAAATATACATGTTTTGGGGGCACCTGGGTGGCTCAGTCAGTTAAGTGTTCAACTTTGGCTCGGGTCATGATCTCATGGTCTGTAAGTTTGAGCCTGGCATCAGGCTCTATGCTGACGTCTCAGAGCCTGGAACCTGCTTTGGATTCTGTCTCTCTCTCTGCCCCTTCCCTGCTTGCACTCTGTCTCTCTCTCTCTCTCTCTCAAAAATGAATAAACAATTAAAAATATTAAAAATAAGTAAATAAATATGCATGTTTCTAACAAAAGAACATTATTACAATGATAACATAAGAGTCATTTGTAGAGAATTAACAAGTCTCCTAAAGAAAGTAATCTATAAACCAGTGCGTTTTATCTGACACGAATTAAAATTATATTTGAGTGCATATAAAATTTAAATAGCGTCTTTTACATATTTCAACATATATTTCAAATATAAAAGTTGCCCTCAAAATATACTCAGGTGGAATATGAAGGAGTGAGATTATCAAGGCAGTAACTTCATGATAGGCATGATCTGAAACAAGTTACAGAATATTCTTTCTGAAGACCAATAACTGGGTTTGTAGTTTACATTGCAATCAAATAGTTTAGGTATCCTAAAAGAAACACCTGACCTTTGGGGCGTCTGGGTGGCTCAGTCGGTTAAGTGTCCTACTTCAGCTCAGGTCATGATCTCACTGTTCGTGAGTTCAAGCTCCACATAGGGCTCTGTGCTGACAGCTAGGAGGCTGGAGCCTGCTTCAGATTCTATGTCCCCCTCTCTGCCCTTCACTGCTTGCACTGTCTCTCTCTCTCTCTCTCTCAAAAATAAATAAACAGTTTTAAAAACTTGAAAAAAAAAAGAAACACCTGACCTCTAAAAGAAAAAAAGTAATAATTAAAAAAAGAAATACTTGACCTTTAAAAAATTCCCCTTTCATTCTATAAAGCCATTCACTAGCTCTCCACAATGACACCCATCACCTTACATAATCCTTTAAGAACGAAGTCCTTCTCATCCAGTAAAACTGCAGCTGGAAAGCAGGCAGACAGTAGAAAGCACTAGAACTGTACACAGTGTTGACAGTGTAATCTGAAACTACTCAGCAGTTTCTCGTATCGGGTTCACACATAATTTGAAACAGACAGATTTCTTTTGAAACTTTCTCTAAAAGGTTTTACTTGAACTGGAAGGCAAAGGGTACAATTACCAGGAAAGAAATTATTCTTGCTAATCAAAATGAATTAAATGAAAATAAAAAGAGTTAAATCATTCATAGCAGCTTCCCAAATAATGTGTGTTACCAAGTCCCTGTTTCTGTGATCAAACCATTAGGGGATCAGAGAAAAAAAGCTCATTAAACCATTTGGACATCCACTCAATCACCATTTATTGAGCATCTAATAAGTGCCAGGTACTTTATGAAGCACCAGGCATATTAGCATTGTAGCAGGCAGACCCAATCTATCCTAATGGAACTTTAGTCCACAAATATATTTCCACAGAAAGCTGATTTGCCATTCGGATATCCATCTAGAAATGGATAAAGATTTTATTCTATTGAAAAAAGTATATACCCACAGAAATATTCTAGCATAACTAGGCTGTTGGGTATTTCAATGATTAATTTTTTGTGTCAGCTTGACTAGGCTAAGGGATGCCCAGATAGTCAATAAAACATTGTTTCTGGCTGTGTCTCCTGAAAGTATTACTGGAAGAGATTTGCATTTCGATCAGGAGACTGACTAAGGAGATCTGCCCTCACCTATGTGGGCTAGAATCATCCAATCCCTTAAATCTCTTCTGATAGGTCTATATATATCCTCTTGGCTCTGTTTCTCTGTAGAATCCTGACTACTGCATACAGAATGTTATGGTCTGAACATTTGTGTCCACCCTAAAATTCATATGCTAAAAACCTATGCCCAGGGTAATGGTATTAGTACGTGGAGCCTTTAGGAGGTCGTGAGGGTGGAGCCCTCAGGAATGGGACTGGTGCCCTTGTGAAAGAGACCCCAGAGAGATCGCTTGCCCTTCCACAATGGGAAGACACAGCAAGAAATGTCTGCAATCTGAAAGAAAGCTTTCACCGGAACCAGACCACACCCGCATCCTTGTCTTGGACTTCCAGCCTCTGGAACTGTAAGAAATAAATGTGTTTATAAGTTACTCAGTGTATGGTAACTTGTAACAGCCCAAACTAACAAAGACCGTTATAATTCATTTGCTTGGGAAAGCAGAGTTACCTGCAATAACAGGAAGCACTGTCAGTGGAAAAGTAGGAAAACATATCTACCATCCAGAGGGAAGCATTTCAGGCACCTGCTATTCTGTCCAGGAGCCAGGAAGACGACAGTGAGATCCAGGCAAGCCCTGATGTCCACCCTTTTCTTTAGAGTCCATTGTTCCCTAGGTTTTTCTAGATGCAGTCAAGGATGAGCCGGTGAGGCTCAAATCACTCCCAGGATCCCTTTTCCCAAAGTTGCCACAGACAGATGCCAGAACGTGCTACTCATAAATAAGCAGGCCACCTGGTAAGGACTGATAAGCAAATGACCAATTTTAAAAATCTTGTTTAAGTTCAAAACATATTCATAAGCTTCTTTCTTCACTTATTAAAACCCTTCATTCATGCTTATAACTCACAGATCACTTAAACTTTTATTATTTTTCCAACCTTTTAAAGGGGATTACCAAAGCTTCCTTTTATTTGAATCAGAGGAGATTCCATCCATTGGCTTTTAGATGGACTAGTCTATCTGAAATGAGATCAGTTTTGAGATTCAACATATGTACACTTAACTATTTCAGGAGTGTCAGTGGAAAGAGTAAGAGCTGACTCACTCTTTCCTTCTGTTAATCTATAGACATTACCCCATAATAATATTTAAATCACATGCCCTTATTTCGCTCTTTATAATTTACAAACCACTTTTACAGATGCTGCCTAAGCACTTACCATCATCATTACAGCTAGGTTATTATTTTACAGATGAAGAAAATGAGACTTAGAAAAGTTAACAGATTGGCTCAGACTTCACATAGATACTAAAATAAACAGGTATTCAAACCCAATACTTGTAACTCCAAGTATCTCTTTCATTCTACCAACTTACCTCTTAGTATGTGCTAAGTATTATGGGAAGAACATTCTTACTAAAGTCACCAAATATCTGTTCAGGGTCTTTTATGTTTCTGGCACTATACGAGGTGATTTATATATATAATTGCAAAATTTGCAGTACTTAAAGTAGGAAACAGAGGCACAGAGGACATAAGTAATGTCAGAGATTCGTTCATTCATTATTAAAGGAGGCTTAGGAATAAATTGGTATTCTAGGCACTGGGGATATGCTTATTAACAACAGGGGTCAAGTTCCTGCCTTCAGGGAGCTTATGCTCTGGGAATAGGAAGAAGGCAGCAAATAAATAAATAAGTAAATGATTTAATTTTAAGTGGTGTTAAGTGCTTGAGGAAGATAAAGATAAAGGCTGGAGAGTAACAAGGGATGCAGGATCACTTTAGATGATATGGTCTGGGAGCAATCTCCCTGAGAGAGGAAAGTTCCTACCAGAAGCAGAAACCAGCGGAGAAAGATCCAGAGAGCGGCATGTTTGAAGAACATAAAGGCCGGTTCCGCTAGAGTGCGGAGAGAGCCAAACCAAGTGGAGTCCTAAGCTATAGAAAAGGAGTAGTGACTCTTAACTGAAACAGGAAGCTGTTAGATGATTCTAAGAAAAAGTGATCTGAGTTTTGCTTTCAGAAGTTGCTTGTGGCTTTACATACTTTGTGTACGGACAATATATAGGAGAGTAAGTGAAGGAAGACAGGTGAGTGAGTTCAACAGGAAAATAGAATGACTTGGTATAGCCATGCAAATGGTGAAAAGAAGTAGAATTTACAAGCTATTTTGGAAGTATAGTTGGAAGAACTTTCTAGTTCATTGTAGGAATTGAAAGATGAGAGAAGGGCCTACACAGTTGAGTGGATAGTAGGTCTATTAACTGAAATGGGAACAATGCGGTGAGGGGGGGCGGGGTTAGGCATGTATCACAGGTGGGTGACCAAGAAGAGAGTTGGAATCAAGATTTATGCTTCAGACATGTTAAACTGGAGCTACAGATCAGTTTTCTGACCAGTGATCTCAGCAGTTGCATATAAGAATCTGAAGCCGAATGGAAAGGATAAAGCTAGAAATAAAAGATTGGGAGGTGACATTTAAAGTCACAGCATCACATAAATCTGAAATTCTAGAAAATGAAATTAGAGCCTTAATTCTCTCTATCATTTAAGGACACATAGAAAAAGTCTGAGGCACCATGCAATTATTCAGATATCTTCTACCACACACCTCAAGAACTAAAGTCAAATCTCAGTGTGACTGAGTAATTATATTGAGAAACTCTCAAAATATTACATATGAACCTATTAATTTTCCCTCTCAGCTTTTCTTTATGTTAGTAATTTTAACACATGTGTGTTTTAAATGAATGTAGATTTTGAAGTGTGACTAAACTTAGCAAGAAAACTACTCATCTTCAAAGTGCATGTGAGGAAGTGGTGGTGTTCTTTACTTATAGATACAACACATTAAAAATTTGTTGCTTGTGATGGTGTGGATTACAAACTAAGATCTTCCCAGAACTAGGCAGCTCTCCCTTATGGCATCTCTGGCAGTCCGTGTTCTGTGGGAGCAAAAGAATTGTGAAGCAATTCTAGAAGCACCATGAAAGAAAATTTATCTGAACTTCACCAAAATGAAGAGGATGAAAGCTCCATTCTAAGCCTTGATGTCCTTTACTATGACGTTATCATAGTTCACACTATTCAAATGTGACTCACAGGGAACTCGCTCAACATTTACTGAGACAGCTGAATTAGCATTTCCAGGTCTCTTGTTCAAACGTTAATAAAGCCGGTGTTTCTTACTAAGGTGAGATTAGGTAAGACCATGTAGATTCCAATATAACCAAGTCCCAAGTGAGGTGACCTACTCCCTTCAATCTACATTGAGTTTTATTTAACATTTCACCTCTTTACAATTCTTTCTAGACAAATGTAACTCCTTATTATTCACTCATTCGTCTAGTTAGCAAGAATCTGAGGAATTTCCAGAGAAGAACACTGTGTTAGGCACATATAGAAATATACATGAAATCTGTTACTCTTCAAGAGCTTATTCGAAAAGATGAAATAATCTAAAATTATGGATAGCCACAAGATATTATTATATATGGCCAAGACGGGAATATATCTTGCCTATTAAAATTCATGACTGAGATTAATAGGCAGAAATCCATGGAGGAATTCAAAGTTTGGGGGCTGCTCCTAGAAATGGCCGTAAATGAAAATAGCCTAAGCTAATGATATGTACCTACATGTATAAAATTAATCTCTCCAGGATTCCAAGAGGGTTTATGTCAGTATTAGCTCTAGGTCTGTATCTTCATGTTTTTAGAGAAAAATCACTGCAGATTAAGTCATAGATCTCCAGATGGATCAAAAGCAGATCCACCCTCATCATCTTTGCTCCCAAAAAGAAGCCATGTATCTTCCTAAAGTCAATATATTACCCTTGAGGAATCTTGAGTCCTTCACTTTTTTCCCTGACCAATGCTACCAAAATAAGCATCTATTCCTGCTCAAACAGGTCACTAAACAAATACTTATTGAGTGTTTACAATATGCCAGCGGATATTGTAGTAGGCTCTGAGGATATGGAAGGATGTGTTTAGAGCCAATTTCCATCCTTTGCACACAGTAATTAGACACATGATCTATGCTACATGAATCCTATAGCAACATGTAACAAGGGGAAAATACCTCACCCAGGCTGAGACCTGGAGCAGTCTTAGAGGAAAGGCACGAAAAGGAACAAGGAAGGAAGATGTTTCAATCCACAAGAATCTGTGTGAAAGCTGGAGGTAAGGAAGAATATCGCATATTCATTCCTCCAAAACCACTCCAACTTCACTGAAGCAGGGTGAGCTCCAGAGACAGGGATGGGATAAGACTTGGAGAATTAGGATGGTCACTTCTAATGTCATCTGGAAGGCAAGGGGAAGCCATGATGGCCTGAGGAAGAAAAAGCTCATGGTCAGATTTATGCTCTAAAAAGGCTTTCCTAAAACAGTGTGGATGTTCCTCAAAAAATTAACAATAGAACTCCCCTATGACCCAGCAATAGCACTGCTGGGAATTTACCCAAGGGATACAGGAGTGCTGATGCATAGAGGCACATGTACCCCAATGTTCATAGCAGCACTCTCAACAATAGCCTAAATATGGAAAGAGCCTAAGTGTCCATCAACTGATGAATGGATCAAGAAGATATGGCTTATCTATACGATGGAATACTACATGGCAATGAGAAAGAATGAAATCTGACCATGTGTAGCAACATGGATGGAATTTGAGGGTATTATGCATAGAGAAATAAGTCAGGCAGAGAAGGATGGCTACCATATGTTTGTACGTATAGAAGGATTAGGAGGAACTTAACCAAGGACCATGGGGGAAAAGAAGGGGAAAAATAGTTGGGGAGAGGGAGGGAGGCAAACCGTGAGAGACTCTTGAATGCTGAGAACAAACTGAGGGTAGATGGGGGTGGGGGGAGTGTGAGGGGAGTGATGGGCATGGAGGAGGGCACTTGTGGGGATGAGCACTGGGTGTTATATGGAAACCAACTTGACAATAAAATATTAAAAATAAAATAAAAAATAAAATTGAAATAAAAAATAAAGATATATATATATATACATTCCCTGTTGTTGATTCTGGCACATAAAAGGCAATCAGTGCATTGCCATTGTTTTATTACATTATTGCAAAAGATACAAGATATAGATACTGGTATCTCTGTCATTTTGCCCAACTTGAATGTATCAAGATGGCTTGCAATTGGATCCAGAGACTCAAAAAGAAAAAAATAATAAAAAAGAGATTATTAACATGAAAAAAAATAAAAAATAAACTAAAAATGCAAGATGCTCTTGTTTCACAGCATTTATTTGTTATTGAATAATATATATTTACCTTGTCACTGCCAGCCTACTTTATAGGGAAAAAACCAAAAACTCAAAGAAAAGAACCTGTTTTGAATTGAAAGGAAAAGCTGTCAAAATAAAAAAGCTGATTCCTTTTTTAAATATTTTTTATGCTCCATGAAATTTTTTAGCCTTGAGAAAATTTTCTCTTCTAAACCAAGCCAAATAATGGTGATGGCTGTCACAAAGGGTAGTTTTTGTTGTACAGTGCTTTTTTTTTCTTCTTCCGCAAAGTATCCATAGAACTTTGATTTGTCCTGTGACCAAATTCTGAACACAAAGGGAGTATTTTGATTATAACAGTGTGAAATAGATCAGAGATAATGTAAGAGAGAGGATATGGTCTCTTAGCATTTAGCTAATCTTTTTGGTCATCATCCAACAGAAAATTTTCCCTGGGAGTGCGAGAGTATTAGATACTAAAAAGTAATATATTTTTTAAAAATTTTAATATCTTTTATTTATTTGTGTGAGAGAGAGAGACAGCGTGAGCAGGGGAGGGCCAGAGAGAGAGGAGGACACAGAATCTGAAGCAAGCTCCAGGCTCTGAACCAGCTGTCAGCACAGAGTCCGACCCAGGGCTCGAACCCACAAACCGTGAGATAATGACCAGAGCCGAAGTGGGCGCTTAACCAACTAATCCACCCAGGCGCCTCAAAGTAACATATTTTAGAGATGCCAACTTCAGCTCACACTCTTCTCTAGATCTAGACCTTGTAATAAACAATAAAATTTTTGTTTTTATAGGAAGACTCTTACCTATAATTACCAATTCTGGATATATATATTTTAGAAATTATATTGATTCATCCATGAAAATATAAATATGTTCTGTTCTGTTCATAAACATATTGCTTCTTAGCATGTTTCTTCCCACAGTGACATAAGGATTACCAACCTCATTCTTTTCTTCTAGCCTTAGTCTTAACCAGACATGACAGTGGAGTGCTAAGCAAAAGAAATTTGTATATTAAGATAAACATTGGGATAATTTACATATGTGTTTTTCATGGACACAAAATTAAGGTTTCCAGATAGAGTCCCTGTGGATTGGCCAGGCTCAGCAGAGGTAAGAAAATATACTGAGCCTAGGGATTCACCACATTGTTCCTTCGAAACATATTGCTCTGGGGCTCCTTGGTTGAGCTTCTAACTTCTGCTCAGGTCATGATCTCACAGTTCATGAGCTCCAGCCCTGCATGGGCTCTGCGCTATTTGTGCAGAGTCTGTCTCTCTCTGCCTCTCCCCTGCTTGTACTCTCTCTCTCAAAAATAAACAGGAAGGAAAGGAAAGGGAAGGGAAGGGAAGGAAGGGAAGGGAAGGGAAGGGAAGGGAAGGGAAGGGAAGGGAAGGGAAGGGAAAAGGAAAGGAACATCTTGTGTTAACTGGGGTGGCAACTCAGAAAAACAACTGGAACCATATTCTGCAACATACTTTCTTGCTGTGAGCACAGCCTCTCATTTGCCCTACCAGTAGCTTCCTGTAGCTCCATCTTAGAAACAGCCAAATTTGAATAGCATCACATGAGCTTCATATGTTTGAGTTCAAGAAATTAATTTTTTAGATACCAGAAACCTATTGAGTTGTCCTTTGAGGTTATTTTCAGTTATCTACATTTTTTATTTTTTAATTCTGAAAACTACCCAAGATGAAAGTTGAGTATTCTAGTGCATAATTTTTTCAAATTTTTTCTTTAATGTTTATTTATTTTGGTGGAGAGGGGCAGAGAGAGACAGAGACACAGAATCTGAAGCAGTTTCCAGGCTCTCAGCTGTCAGCACAGAGCCTGATGTGGGGTTTGTACCAATGAACCATAAGATCATGACCTGAGCCAAAGTCAGGTCATGCTTAACTGACTGAGCCACCTGGATACCCCTATAGTGCAGAACTTAAAGCATGATGGTCCCTTCTGCTTCTATGAAAAATTTTGTCAAACTACTATTATGAATCTATTACTAGTTTTCATTTCTATTAATAACCAGAAAGCAAATACAGTAAAACCTTGGGTTGTAAGTAACTTGTTCTACGAGTGTTCTGCAAGATGAGGAAACATTTCTAATAAATTTTAACTTGATAAACAAGTGATTTCTTCCAATACAAGTAGTTCATGATGCCAAATGTCACATGATCACAACCGAGCCAATGGTTCTTGAAATTTGCTTTGCTATTTGAGTGCTTTAGATTATAAGCATGTTTCTAGAACAAACTATGCTCACAAACCAAGGTTTTATTGTATATAGCAAAAAATCAATTGGTGATAAAGAACATATGAAAGGTACACAGATAATTTCTGTAGCACTTAATACTAGTCCCAAGAAAATCTGTAACAAAGTACTAAAAAACATCTTGTCTGTTTTTGTCTTTGTTTTAAGGATTTTATTTTCTTAATTTTTACATCTAATGTGGGGCTTGAACTCACACCCATGAGATCAAGAGTCATGTGCTCTACCAACTGAGGAAGATAGGTCCCCCAAACTATTCCATGTTTCTCAGCAGTCTAAAATCAATACTAAAAATTATTTATTAAAGGTTTACCAAATATGCCCTTCTCATGAGCCTCTGTTCATTTCAAGAAGTTAAATTCAGAGTCAAAATAGCCTTTACACAGTCGCACAAAAAACACACACACTCAAGGCTAAGTTGAAAAAATATGGTATTTCTCTAAATACAAAAAGAAAAGCATCTGCCTTCGAATTTTTGTTTAAACTCTGCCTAAATTGGCATGTGCTTTACATTAGTCCTGTATTGTTCAAACTTGCATACATATGTGTGCATTTTGTATGCTCACAGTTTAGTGATGATGATGATGATATGTGTGTGTGTGTATACACATATTATGTGTATATATCACACCTGTCAAATCCAAACTGCTTCCCTGAAATTTTGAAAATTTTTCCTAACGTAAACCTCCACTAAAAATAATAATTATTATATATGTATACATATAATACATTTACATATGCATACACACACACACACCACACAAAGACATTATGAGTTTACATTTTACATTTACAGCCCATTTTAATGGGTTCTCAGAGTTAGAGTAGGTGAATTATTCTTTTATATTTCAGGTGTAGTATCCTTTTAAAGAAAACATTTAAATATGATCTCTTTAGATATTCTTTCCAGAAAGGGGAAAATCTAATTTTAAAAAAAGAAACAAATATAAATTGTCTCTGCTGGTTTACTTTTTGCAACAGCTGTTAGAATTCAGAGACTAACCCAGAAACGTCTGTAGTAGTTCTACAGTCTGTCACAAAGAAAAATACCTCTTTTACCTTCATTGGAGAGCATCTTATCAGCAAACACATTAACTCAAACAATAACCATTCTTATCTGCAAAGGCCAGGTTCAGGCTTATTAGTGAAGTGAATTGGCAGCCACCACTCCCTACATAGCAACTGGGCAAATATTGTTCCAGCCACTGAGTGACCAATGAGAACCAAGACAGCGCCATCGAATCTTTTCAATGCAAGTAGTGTTAGTGTGAACAACCTCTCTTTCACTCTCGTTCTCCTCTCATTTAATCTTTACCGTTTCAAGTGTATGATCTCATCTACAGACTGTAAATACTTGGGGACTTTTATGAAAGGAAAATATTACAAAGTGCTGAAGTTTGCTTCAAGAACCACTTAGGTAGGCACTTTAGTTTAATTGCTAGCAATGTGTATATGTTGTGGTATTTGAAAAGCATTGTAGTGTTAGCGAATTCACTGTGGACATATCTAAACGTTAGTGTATGAATTAATAAGAATGATGATTTTTATTATTCTAGAAAGATCTAGAATAACTAAAGTTAAGCAGACTGCGTGTTTTCTAATCACTTAATAAGTGAACCAGGCACCCTGTTCTGAGAACTTCTGGCAGAAAATAACTCTGGAGCAGGTTAATGGTTTAGAGTGACATATGGTGAATCAGGATCAGACTTGACCTTCACTGTTTTGTAATTGAAACTTTGTGTAAATTAACCACACCCTTCATTAACTCTTCTGCTGCCAGTTTTTTATATTACAGAAGAGAAAGTGTAACAACAATTATGACGTAAGAATAAATGCAGAGATGAGCTTTTAAAAAACACAGCTGGGGGCTGGTTTTTCTTTGCAATCCTAAAGGAAATGTCACAGGATTTAAATCTGTACAGCGCAATATTGGCCATGTTTCCTGTGTCTTTCCTTCTACTTGTGCTTTTTGCTTTGTTTTTATGATACTGGCAAGCTTGGAAGCTTGTACTACCTCCTGCGTAAATGTATATGGTTATAACTCAGCGGGGAATCAGAGCTTCAAATTACCTCCTCAGGGTGCAATAACCTTGGTTATTTACTGAGTGCAAAGTAAACAACTTGCTCTAATATTAAAGGGTTTAATGCAATATGTCACAGAGTTTCCTAACAGAAAAAAATTTCAATAATTGTCTCTATTCCACTGGTGAGTTTTATTTCAACCAAACTGATACCATCTTTGTAAAGGCTGAGATGTTTGGTTTTTGTTTTTAGTCCAGAAGAAACTTCCCACAAACGCAAACTCATTCTGGCCACCTAAGAATTCTGTCATTGAAGCAGCATGCTTTCTCTCCCTTGTGGGTTTTGAAACTTGGCCACATGGTATTTTTGAGTTGGCAGGGTAATACCTTTTAGACAGGGCTTGAGGATCCTGCTTAATTGAGTACAGCAGGTTAACAAAAGTGCCAATGTTCCTTAAAAACAAAAACCCAAATGCTCTCTGGACATAAAGCTAATGCTAAATATTGGATCAAATTGCCAATTGCATTTTTCCATGTTTATCTTCTGAGATAGGAATAAAATTAAAGTGTGTTACCATAGCAGCATCTGTAACATTTTATAAGACAAAAGATCCTTTTTCCACACAAAGATCCAAGCCAGAAGCATTATCCATTAAGGAAAGCAAATAAGGCTAGAGGGACATATTTTTTACAGTCATATTATGGAAATACTAAAGATCCAATGTCCTGAGGTCAGATTGTGGAACACAGCTGTTCACATTCATTTTTGCCCTGGATTGACACTCTTTGTTAATTCCTAAATATTGATCAGGTCTTACCCTCCAACATACCTAAAATTGGAAATGTTTTCTCATCCATATTTCTTCTCAAATCATATTGTAGGGATAACAAAGAAGTGGATAGAGATATATGCCTTGTGAAGCATTTATTTGGGCTTTATGCCTGACTCAGTTTTGTAATCTAGATTTTTACTCTCTCGAGCTTATTTCTTTGGCTCTGTTCTTTGAAAATGACTGCAGGATTCTTCTTCGAAGAAAGAAGCACAGAGATCTTAAAACCTTTGGGGCCATGACTTTACTTTGCACCTCATCCTACCCGCCTTTCTGGTCTTTTTGCTGTGTTTTTCTCATTTCTCCTTTCTTCTGTGTATTACCACTTGTACTTTCCCTTGTACTACTTCATTTGCTGGTTTTTGTGGGGCAGAATGCGAGATTCTTGGAGGTGAATTTCATGCCGCGTACAACATCAATCTTCCAAAATTGCTTGCTGAGTAGATTGCCAAACCAAAAGATCTTAAAATTTCCTCTGCAGATTTTAAACATGGAGATAAATTATTGTGCTATATAATTCTATTACCTCTTGAGAGTACTACAGACAACTGAGTTACAGCACTTTCACGTATAAGCATCCTCAGTGGCAGCTTCAGCAAGCACTCGGGAAATACTTGCTGAGGGAGAAAATGACTAAATGAATTAATAAGTGGCTGACTATTCATAGTGCCTCATAAAACCTCCTATATAGTACACCCCTATTCAAAAGAGCATTACTCACAGTAACCAGGTGTACATCACCCAAGTGTCCACTGACAAATGAATGGATAAACATAGGAATATTATTTGGCCATAACAAAGAAGAAAATTCTGACATATGCTACAACATGGATGAATCTGCAAGATAGGATGCTAAGTGAAATCGGCTAGTCTCAAGAGGACGAATACTGTAAGATTCCATTGGCACGAGGTTCTTACAGTAGTCACTTCATAGAAACAGCTTTATCTCCTCATGATCACAAGTCTCAACTCAAAAGTCACCATCTCAGGAAGGCCTGCTCTGAACACTCTGGCTAAAGGATCCCTCTTCTAACCCATTTCTCTTAATAATATTGCCTTGTTCTGTTAACTGCATATCACTCAGCACCATCTAGAATTGCTTATTTATTTCCCTCTGTATATGTTTATTCATCTTACTCCACTAGACCTTTAGCTCCTTAAGAACTGGTAGTTTGTCTTTTCCTATGCTATACCTAACACAGCACCCAAAATACAGAATGAATCAATGAATGAATGAATGAATGGCTAAGAAGATTGATGGTCATGTAAGAAATACAACCCAGTACCTAAAACAGCACCTAAAATACAGAATGGATGAAGGAAGGAAGGAGGGGAGGAAGGAAGGGAGGAATGAGAACATTGATGATGATGTAAATAAACATAACCCCAAAACTCTTCTGGCTTTGATCTGTTGGGAAAGGAAAATAGATCAGTTGCTATAGTTGAGAAGGATGAGTGTCATGATACAGAGTTCTAAGAGAATATGACAAATTGGAGAGGAACCGCCTCAGGCTAGAACAGTCAGACAGGGCTCTCTGGAGAAAGAAGTACTAATAGGAGACCCTCTTTCCTGAGGTCTGTTCACTTTGTAACAAGAAAGCATAAGTGTATCCTTCTTAAAATGTCTGAGGCAGGATAACATTGCTGGTGTGACTATAAACCTTGATACTATGTTTCTATATGCTGGAGACTACTAACAAGATCATGATCACTATGCTCAATTATCCTTGAAATATAACATCTGACTTTTGGATCTTTTAGTTAAAGGGAAAACAATTTCTGGGAAACATCTCCCTCTTTTATAAGGTTTATCTTTAGCCTGCCAGGAGAACTGCATTTTTGGATGGTCTGTGTCACATCTTGCTTTCTGACTCTTATTGATAGTGTCATGGCGCTTAATTAAGCATAATACTGGCATAAACAATATAGTCATGGAAAGCTGGAGATAATAAAAAGGGCATGTTGAAAAGCATCAGACACTTATTGGATAGTTTAAAATATGATTTTTATAAAACCCTCCAAAGTCAGAGATTTTAAAATTTTTTGAATCACCTGAGTCACTTCATACCCCTGGTGAATGTAATGGAAGAATGGCTGACTGTAAGTACTTGTGTTTTAGTACACACATATACAGATATCCCTTCTACATTTTGCCACTGCTCAGTCTCCTGCTTAAACTCATGCAGTAGCTTCTTACTGATCTCTCTCCTTGTTATCCTTACCTTCCACAAATCCATCTTCAAATTGCTGTTAGGCCAGTGCTTACCATAAATGATCACTTCATGCTTCCATATACCATACATCATACTGAAATAAAATCATTTAATTGCTCTGTCTGTCTCTCTAATGGACTGTGTGCTCCCTGAGGGAGGAACTGCCTTTTTATCTTTGAATTCTTAGTATCCAATATCATCTGTCTTATGGTTGGCATTCAATAGTCAGTTGAATAATGAATCATTCCCAAAGGCCTTCATATCGTCAGCTCTCCCCTTTGTAAAAGTGGGGAAATATCCAGTAACCAATCTTTTCCTCTGAATTTGAGTTAAAGGTTTGCAGCATTTGAAAGACTTATTAGATACAAGAAAGAGCTCATGATATGATGGCTTTGTCAATGGATGCTCTGAAGAGTTAGGGAAGAAATGATAAAGCAAAAGATTAAAGCTAGAAAAATTTCTCCAGCTTAGAATGTATTTATCATTCTCCATCTCATTTAATAATGAAAGATTGACAGTCATCAGTTTTGTATTACCTGTCTCTTCCCAACTGTTATATCTATTATTTTAACATTTGGGATCAACGGCTTACTTAGCCCTTGAGACTCCAGTTAATCTCTCTCTCTCTCTCTCTCTCTTTTTTTTTTTTTACAAATAGTTTATTGTCAAGTTGGTTTCCATCTAACACCCAGTGCTCATCCCCACAAGTGCCCCCCTCCGTGCTCATCCCCTCTCCCCCCACATCCATCAGTCCTCAGTTTTTGTCAGCATTCAAGAGTCTCTCATGGTTTGCCTCTCTCCTTTCCCCCACCATTTCCACCCTTCTTCTCCCCCTTGGTCCTCTGTTAAGTTCCTCCTAATCCTCCTATACGTGCACACATATGATATTTGTCTTTCTCTGCCTGACTTATTTCACTCAGCATAACACCCTCAAGGTCCATCCATGTTGCTACACAAAGGCCAGATTTCATTGTTTCTGATTGCCATGTAGTATTCCATGGTATAGATAAACCACATCTTCTTGATCCATTCGTCCGTTGATGGACACTTAGGCTCTTTCCATGTTTTGGCTATTGTTGAGAGTGCTGTTATGAACATTGGGGTACATGTGCTCCTATGCATCCAGTTAATGTCTCTTAATCAAGACAGCAAAACAGGCATCTGTCCCCAGCTGAATTCCGTTACCTTGAGTTAACCTACTGAGCAACTTGCCTTAAGGTGTGTTTAGGAAAAGGCTAGGCTATAGCAGAGTTTCCCTCACTTTAGCTTGCATTGGAATCAGCTGGAGGCTTACTGAAACACAGATAACTTGAGCTCCACCCCACCCCATCCCCAACATTCTGATTGATTAAATCTGGATTGAGGCTTAAGAATTTGCATTTTAGGGGCGCCTGGGTGGCTTAGTCGGTTAAGCGTCCGACTTTCGCTTAGGTCATGATCTCGCGGTTCGTGGGTTCGAGCCCCGCGTCGGGCTCTGTGCTGACTGCCAGCTCAGAGCCTGGAGCCTGTTTCAGTCTGTGACTCCCTCTCTCTCTGACCCTCCCCTGCTCACGCTGTCTCTCTCTCTCTCCTATAAGTAAATAAAACATTTTTTTTAAAAAAAGAAGAATTTGCATCTTAAACAAGTTCCTAGGTGATGTTGCTGCTGATTCAGAAACACACGCGGTGAAACTCTGGTGTACAATGCTTCTCTAACTTTAATGCAACAATAATGAATCATATGGGCATCTAATCAATATGCATATTTAGCTTCAATGGGACTGATGATTGGAGTGGGATTTGAGATTGTGCCTTTCTAAGAAGCCCTCAAGTGGTGTCATGGCTATGGGCGGGGGAATGACTTTTGAGAAGTTCTCTTCTCTGGCTGTATACTAAAATATGCAAAGCTTAGAATATATTGTTGTCCAGATGCTATCACGAGGTTTTGTTTCAATAGATCTGACCTGGAGCCCAGTATTTTTAATGAACAATCTCAGATTATTCTGTTATAGTTGAACCCTGGTCTGTATATGGAGGAAAACTGGTCTGGAAAGAATAAAATCATTTGTGGAATTTTTATACAAATGCAACTGTTGCAAAAATATATAAACTACTTATTGAATATATAGGGAAATACTATTATATTTCATTGTTTGTAAGATGCATTTTTTGGTACTTTAATATCTTTAAAATTGGAAGACATTTACAATCAGTAGTACTTACAAGATTTGGTAGCATTTTATTTCTCTGTGGCACATAGAATGGTTGGTAGATATAAGAGAGTTCTTACTTTCCGCAAAATTAGTACTTCTAAATGTTTTGGAGAAACTCAAGTATGTCTTAGGAAACCATTAAAATCCTACAGGAGAACACAGGCAGCAACCTCTTTGACCTTGGCCACAGCAACTTCTTACCAGACACATTGCT
The DNA here is from genome assembly GCA_017311185.1 of Proteles cristata cristata. Classification (NCBI taxonomy): domain Eukaryota; kingdom Metazoa; phylum Chordata; class Mammalia; order Carnivora; family Hyaenidae; genus Proteles; species Proteles cristata. The sequence continues at coordinate 427,898 of JAESUZ010005393.1, forward strand.
GAAGGCAAGGGACACAAAAACAAACATGAACTATTGGGCTTCAAGATATAAAGTCCTCTGCACAGCAAAGGAAACTCTCACCAAAACTAAAAGGCAGCCTATGGAAAGAATGGGAGAAGATGTTTGCAAATGATGTATCTGATAAAGGGTTAGTATCCAAAATCTATAAAGAACTTAACAAACTCAATGTCCCAAAAGCAAAAAACCCAGTTAAGAAATGGGCAGAAGACACGAATATATACTTTTCCAAAGAAGAATTCCAGATGGCTAATAGAAAAATGAAAAGATGCCCAATATCATTCATCATCAGGGAAATACAATTTAAAAATATGAGATAACACCTCACACCTGTCAGAATTAACAACACAAGAGACAACTGGTGTTGGAAAGAATATGGAGACAGGGAACCCTCTTGCACTGTTGGTGAGAATGCAAACTGGTGCAGCCACTCTGGAGAACAGTATGGAGGGCTCTCAAAAAAACTAAAAATAGAACTAGCCTATGATCCAGCAATTGCCCTGCTAGGTATTTACTCAAAGGATACAAAAACACATATTCAAAGAGGTATGGTACATGCACCACAATTTTTATAGCAGAATTATTAACAATAGCCAACCTATGGAGAGAGTCCAAATGTCTATTAATCGATGAATGGATAAAAAAGATGTGACACACACACACACACACACACACACACACACACACACTGGATGTTACTCCACTATCAAAAAGAATGAAAACTTGCCATTTGCAATGACATGGATGGAGCTAGAACGTCTTATGCTAAGCTAAATAAGTCAATCAGAGAAAGACAAATACCATATGATTTCACTCATATGTGGAATTTAAGAAACAAAACAGATGAGCACACGGGAAGGTGGGGAAAGAGAAAAGAGGGAAACAAACCACGAGAGACTCTTAATGATAGAGAACAAATTATGGGTTGATGGAGGGAGGTGAGTGAGAGAATGACTAAAGGGGTGATGGGTATTAAGGAGGGCACTTGTGATAAGCACTGGGTGTTCTATGTAAGTGACAAATTACTGAATCCTACTCTTGAAACCAATATTGCACTGTATGTTAACTAAAATTTAAATTAAAAAAATAATAAGCACGTCTTACCCATAATACAGCAACATCTTTTAGCATAGTTTAATTTAGATTTTCCTTATATGAGAGTTTAAAAATATATTGAAAGCATTTGCAGTTCTCCTCTTTCTATGGAAGAGAGTATTTGTGGTGGTAGGGACACGAGTGAAGGGTAAAGAGGCAGTTTAGAAAAAGAGGGGTGATGTTGACCTCTATAAAAGAGAAATTCAGAGAAAATCCAGGCTCTTCTTGAAGGAGCCTAGACAAAGAGAAAAAGAGAGAGGTAGAAGGAGAAAGCTGGCAGGAGAAGATGGGCAGTAGGAAAGCCAAGTTGCACCTGTCTGGGAAGTGGAGCTTTGGGAAGAGGGGAGGTGAGCATGAGGAAGTTAAGGAATGCGTGGGAAGCACTGTAGATCCCCTCATTTCCTGGACAAGCTTTTACAAAGAACTGGGCTTTTTCAAAGTTCTTTAAGCTTAGAGTGCTTCCTTTTGATGCAGGAAGCACTGGAATATTCACAAACAACCTGTTACTTTAAAATTTGCAAATAACATTTGCTTGCTCAGCATTATTTTCTAGGGTAAACAGTGTTTCTGGACTTACCCACCATTAATTTAGAGCATCATAAAATGTAAGTCTGGATCAAAGAGCCTATTAAAATGAACTTCCCAAATCAGTGTTTTCTAGATAATTAGAGCATGGAAAATATTTGTGGGTGTGAGGAAAAATTGCACACATAGATAATAGATAGGTGATTGACAGATGACACAGATGGATAAATAGATGCAGATTCCTAGTGTTGAGGAAAAAAACACATATGGTAGAGAAAGTTTTTTATGTTTTCAAACCCAGAATTTCCCAAACACATTTAAGCAGAGAACACCGATGCACACTCATTAACATTCAGTGTAACTGTTCTGTAGAATTCCAGTCGGTTCCCTCCATATATATCAGTTTCCAGTTTTCACTAATTCCTAGCAGTTTTCGATAGGGAAATTAGGAAAAGGGTTTTTATTGGAAAAGAAGAGCATATGGCGACCAGAGAAAGGAATAAAGGAAAAAACTTTTAAAACCAAAATTCAGCTCTATACTTTTGCCTGAGGCAGACCTTGCTTTAAACCCTTTAAAAGTTCCATTTACTCTCTGACAAGGGAGGTCAAAATAGTTGAAGATAGCTAATAACATGAGCTTTGCTCACACCATGTAAAGTCCAGCTGTTTGAAAGTCACTTAATCTCTTCAAACCTCAGTTTTTACCTTTCTATAATGCAGGTGAAAAGAATGTCTCCCCCAAAGAAACATTGAGAATATTAACTGAAATGATATATTAAAGTACAGAGTAAGTAATCATGACTGTCAGGTACCATCATCAAATGCAACCAATAGCTAAGCTTCAGTCTCTGAATGTTTGAGAAATTGAATTTGGAAAACATGGGAATACTCAGATATTTCAGCAATCCCTTTTACACAAGGCAATATGTATATGCATAAGCAGATATAAATCAATGTACATCTAGGTAGGTACATGTGAATATAATACTGGGTATTTAAAGATAGTTCAGTGTTCCTCAACAAAATAAAGAAAAAATAATACATGTTTTAAAACACCAGAATTACAGTTCTATCTCTATTGTGAAGAAGAACCTTTGGTAACCCAAGGAGGCATTTTTGTATTACATAGAAAATTATTTTAAAATGCTTTCTTGTTGTTTAAAACATCATATTATGTTATACTTATTGTTGCCTCCAGCTGAAGCCAGTGCCTATACATGGAAGACTTTCCACTCTTGAGTGATTTCATACTACTTGGTTCTAGTACTTTACCATTCATTGAAGGCCAGAAAGGACAGGAGCAAACAAATGCCTAGAGCTGGTAATAAAAGGGGACCCATTAGTGAATGTTGTTTCCTCCCTAGTAGGATTTGAACTCTCTTCTGTATAATTCAATCCTAATGTACTTATGATCTTGCCTAAGAAACAAGAGAAAGGCTTAGTAAGATAGATCTAAAATTAGGGGTGCCTGGGTGGCTCAGTTGGATGAGTATATGACTCTTGGTTTCCCTTCCCATCATTATCTAATGGTTCATGGGATTGAGACCCACATTGGGTTCCCACTGAGAGTGTAGAGCCTGCTTGGGATTCTCTCTCTCCCTCTCTCTCTCTCTCTCTCTCTCTGCCCCTCCCCTGCTCATTCTCTCTCTCTCAACAGATAAATAAATGAACTTAAAAAAAAAAGACATGTAGAAAACTAAAAAAATATAGAGACATTTCTTTGTGTTATTTTTGAGAAAGGCAGCAGGATAGGAGGCAGTGAAACTTGACCTTATTCCTTGACTTTAGGGATATTTCACTAAGTGTATGCCGTGCATGAATCAAGTGAGGTTTCACCTAAAGTTATAAAAAAAAAAAAGTGTCAAAGTGAACAGATAATGCCGAAACTAAGAAATTATCTCCAAGATCAGGGCTTCTCCAACATTAGTATGCATACAAATCCCCCAAGGATCCCATCAAAGCAGATTCTGACTCAGTAGGTCTGGGCTGGGGGCTGAGATTCTGCATTCCTGGCAAGACTCTGCATGACATTGATACTGCTTGTCTGTAGACCGCCCTTTGAGCAGTAAGGCCCTAAGGCACACAAACTGCTGTCTTGTGTTGACCACTTATTTCCTAATCTGGGTTTTCCTATGTAAGAGCTACAATCTACTGATCAGTTTGAGTTGGATAAAGGAAAGTCTAGACTGAATCTGCTTGAGGGAAATGTCTATCTTCCATATAAGGCTAAAGAACTCATTGGACTGAATTTTACACATATCAGTTGTTGGGATATTAGTGAGATAGATACACACACACACACACACACACACACACACACACACACACACACTTTTTTAGAGAGAGAGTGAAAGCCTGCACAAGAAGGGAAAGGGCAGAGAGAGAGGGAGACATAGAATCCCAAACAGCCTCCATGCTCAGTGCTGAGCCTGATGTGGGACTCAGTGCCACAAACCATGAGATCACGACCTGAGTAGAAATCAAGAGTTGGATCCTTAACCAACTGAGCCACCCAGGCACCCCTTGATGATATTATTTTTCTTTTCCCACCAATGTGTGTTTACTCCTGCTGTTGCTCAGTGCCTCAGCTGCTTACCCTATCTTCCTTGTCTGTTATCCTTCAGTCTCTTTCTTTCCACCCAACCTTCCAAATCCAAACTGAGGTGGTAGGGTTCCTAACCTTGGGAAAGTCACAGTTCCCATCCTTTCTCCAGCAGTCCTGTAAATACGCTTCCATTTTCTGAGCGTTAAACATTTCTTCACTGAAATAAGGAGACTTGGGAGTACATGAAGTTAAGCAAGACATGTAAAGTGCCTACAGAGTGGCTGGCACGAAGTGGATACCAAATGGTACCAAATCCCATCCCTATGCCACTTATCTTGTTTTACTCTAATGTGCTTTTGTGTAGCCTGAAACCATGGCATGTAGGCATCATGTACCCTAGCTTTTGTAGTACCTTAAGACCATTAAGGTTCTTTTTCACCTCTTTTCTTCAATTTCAATTTATAGCAATTAATATTCTTGAAGTCTGACTTCTACACCTTATAAACATCTCTCTACTAAACCACTGTAATATTACAGTCTAGGATGGTTTGGAATACCACCAGATACAGATCTAATGCCAAATAACAAAAGTGATACCTTTATTGGGTCTCTCACATTAAACAAATATAATTTTAAAGAAACATGATCATGAATCACCTTTCCTGGATCTCAACACAAAATAATTATTTTATATTTTGTCACCTTTTCATTTAGATTTTAACTTAATCCTTCATTAGAATATTTGGTAACACTCTTAATTTGTATGATTTGCTTAATGAAAAGTGGGATATATAAATAAATATAAATAAAGTCACTTTTAAAGCATCTAAAGAATTATTTTCTATCTTAATCACCAAAGCATGTCAGAGACATACTTAAGTGTCTTCTATTTCAACCTGTGGTTTGTTTCTGCCATTCAAAAATGAGTAAACTTTAGGAACACCCAGCTGTTTTCTGAATATGAATGGTCAAATGTGGACCATGTGTGATGGAAAATTCTCTGATGGCTAAGAATATGGATAGACTCGGGGGATAGTTTGATGGAAAGTCATTGTGTATTTTCATTCATTTATTTAACATTTATTATGGCTCAGGTACTAGGAGTATGGTTTTGAGCAAAATACTCCCTCCACAAAGTACCACACATATGCATACACACACACACACACACACACACACACACAAACACACACACACAAACACACACACTACATTTATTTGGAATTCCTATTGGAGTTCCCCCCTTCTATTATCTATTTTATACCAGTTTCAATATAACTGTAAAGTGTTTTTATGATAAAAATTCAAATTAGCTAATATGGTAGAAATTCTAATTGACAAGAAGACAGACATTCAGGTTTTAGGGAAAAAAAATCTATTTGAGGGGCACCTGGGTGGCTTAGTTGGCTGAGCATCTGACTCTCAGTTTTTGCTCAGGTCATGATCTCACGGTTCCTGGGATCGAGCCTCACGTTGGGCTCCATGCTGTCAATGTGGAACTTGTTTGGTATTCTCTGTCTTCCTCTCTCTCTCTCTCTTTCAAAATAAATACTAACTAAAACAAAAACTAAATAAATAAATTTTTAAAAATCTTTTTGATAACAGCATCCCCAATGTACTGAGAAGCCTCTGAAAGATATGAGGACCACGGGATACACCACCCATGATGCATAATAAATATAATACTGAGTTTATAGCACACTGCAGTTTACCAAGTGGTTCCATGACCAGTATCTAGTTCGTTTCTCACAACATCCTTGTGAGTGGTTCATATTATCAGTGTAAGTAGAATATGTGAGTGTGCTTGAAGGTGTGAGAATGTGTGGTGCCATATGCACGTGTGCAGGAGAATAAAGGGGGAACAAGACACTATTAACCCATTTCATAAATGAGCATGTTGAAGGTGCGACCAACAATGGAACTTCAGTAGTACTGGTAGGTCCCAGATAAAAGATTTGAAACCAGTCTTGCACTTGTACCCCACTTCTGTTCACTAAACCAACAGCTCTAAGATTCTTTATGAAGTAGGGATTAGAACCGTCTCACAGGTCACCTCACGGGAATGACGACACATGCAAGCACCCTTCCACAGAAGAGGAAAGGGAAGGGAGACTGGATTCCAGTCCCCAGTCAGGGACCATGTGTGTCCCTGACCTGAGCATTTTAATTCTAAGAGCTCAGGGTCAGTCTGATGAGCAACCTGTTGTTTTCTGAGATACCAGCTGAGGGAGCATTGTGGACACAGCAACTGACAAAAGCTCCCCAGCTGAGGGTGGATCCATGCGGCTGACCCACTATCTATATGAGCAGAGGCTTTAGAACAACTTAAGAGTTGACTTGGGGAACCCTCCCACCACTCTCAAAAGACCAGATTTGTGATTTTCACACAATAACATACTATTTTAAAATACGGGGTCTCGGGAAGCCTACGTGGCTCAGTTGGTTAAGCGCTGGACTTGACTTTAGCCCAGGTCATGATCTCACGGTTCGTGGGTTTGAGCCCCGCATCCAGCTCACTGCTGTCAGCCTGTCAGCACAGAGCCCGGAGCCTGCTTCAGATTCTGTGTCTTCCTTTCCCTCCACCCCTCCCCAACTCGTGCTCCATCTCTGTCTGTCAAAAATAAAAAATGTTTAAAAAAAAACATTGGACCTCAAGTCCTTTATTAAGCAGAATGTCAGGAAAATAGCATTGACTAGGTAAACTCCTTTCCCCAAAACCCAATAGAGTAATGTTGCTAACTAGTGTGGGTCTATCGGCATTAAAGCTGTGTTTAGATGCTACCGATTGGCTTGTATTTTGGTAATTTTGCCATTGGGAGGGAATATCCTTGAAATTTTTGGTTTAGCTGGAGTGAGTACTTTAAGATAGGTATAGCACATCGTATCATCTCTCCTGGTCCTCAAGAGGCCTGAAAAAGAAAGGTGGCTTTCTATCCAAGCAGTGTCAGTCAGGATTCTATTTCCAGCTCCATGAAAAATAAAGCTGAGCTTCTCCACGGCTTGATGCTAGAATTCTGCACACTCATGGCAAGCCATCATGGGTTGGAAGCATCCCAAATTTATGTAGCCACTCCCTTTTTAGAATGGAGATCACATTTTTTACACACCTCCTCAGATTTCTCAACTAAGCCTCAACTCAAATTTCTTGACCCAGCAGAGCCCAGAATTGACTATTGTCTGGATGCAAGCCCCAATGATCTTAGCTATAGATGATCATTGATTTAGGAATTGTGAGGAGGAGAGGAGAGGGGCAACTCTCTACCTTTACTTTAGAACTGATAAAACTGAGGTAGCCAGGAATTTATAGACTTACCAAGCTAAAATGGAAGTTGAATTAATGTCCAAGTATGGATTCGAATCCAGAATTGGGTTCTAATTATAAACCCGGTCTCTGATCATCATCCCACCCACTGGTCCTAGCAGCGGCGTTTTTGCTTCCTGGGGTCAAAGAGGTCATGCTTAGGAGAGCAATTTGGACATCTGTGAAATGGGCCCAATTGTAAATACCAGGAGTCTTTAAAGCCCTCACTCACCAAATCATCAGAATCTCTCGATTCTCCATTATTTTTTTTGTTTTGTAAATTTTAAATATATTCTCTCCTGTATTTCCTTTTAAAAAATCAAATGTGTCCTCAGGGCAAAGAGCTATGGCCAGAAACACCTTACAGCTAGAGGGTAGGTGAAAAGATCAAGGGCAACATCCTGGACAGTACCTGTATAGAGCAGTGCTTCTCAATGGCAGGGGAATCATCACTGGCAGGAAACATCTGTCAATGTCCAGAGACGTGCTTGGTTGTCACAACTGGGAAGAGAGGCTACTCCTGGCACCTTCAGGATAGAGGCCAGACATGCTGCTAAATATCCAACAATGTACTGGGAAGTCCCCACAACAAAGAATTTTCCACCCCGGAATGTCAATAGTGCTGACTATGAGAAACCCTGGTGTGTAGATAAAAACCACAATTCTCTCATCTTTCAAATGGTGGCAGCTGGGAAGGTATTCAAAGGTCTAGGAATTTGGAAAATTCTAGAGTCATGATAATGTATCACCAAAGGAAAAAAACTTGAAGGCCATATAGGCGGCATCTGGTCAAATGATTGCATAAAATTTTAAATAGTTTTCACCTTTTATTTGGCTTGCTAGAACACACCCTTTGCCCTTGAAGAACAGGAACTGATTACATCATCCAGTAGCAGCCTGCTTGGCTGAACCAGCAGACAGCTCCGTAGATTTCCCAGGAAAGACTACCCAGCACAGGTTCTGCAAGGGCCTCCAAAGTGCAGGGAGACTTCGGTGCTAGGGAGAGTGAAGGTGAAGGTGATTGCCAGAGGTCATTTTGCCAATTCCTCCCAAATCAGGTTGCACTTTGCATGGCTAAGGTTAGCCCTCACCAGCTGCCTTCTTACCTACTTGACTTGTCTCCTAGTGTGCCATTTACCTAACCAGCACCACTGAGGAGGAAGAACTTCACTGCCCCTCCACCACCCTCGCCCCCACCGTTCCCTCCACATGGGAATCTACTCTATTGAGCTGGGGGAGCTCTTTCTCCAAAGCCAAAGAAGAGTTACCACTTAGCCTAATTGTACTCTGAAGACTCAGTTACAAGGTAGTGGAGAGCATATAAAGAGTGTGGTGTGTGAGGGGAGATTCAAATGGGAAGGGGAGAGGGAAGAATGAAGCTATAACACTGCGAGGATTGTCACAGGAAGATGGTTTCCTGCTGCTCAGGAATCTTGAGAGCCAATTCATTTATTTGGAAACTTGGTTGAGTCATTCTTAAGATGAATCTGGTGCTAACTGTTGGATTTGGGTCAGCCTTGGGTATGGTCTGAAAATGCTATGGAGTGGCCATTCCTAGCGGTGGTGATCTCATACATCCGTGCAATTCTGAGTCACTGATTTGCTTTCTTCTCCCGTGACCCCATTCCCAGTTTCCAACCAGGGAGTTTGGGAGTTTGAATTTGTGAAAACTCCCTGGAGGCAACCTCCATAAGCTATAAAACTGGCCCATTATTCTTAGAATCTTCAAAGGTTAAAGAAACATTAGAAAGGGAAGATGGGAGCTTCTTAAAATCTATTTGCCCACCTCATCGTCACCAGATGGATTGTCTGTAGACTTTTAGAGAGAAAAGGAAATAGGTTCAGATACTTTTTTTTTTTTAGCAGACTCTGGTCTGCTAAAAATTCTCAGGTTACTTCACTAAATTAAAATGTTTTAATGTAAGAAGAACAAGATATATTAAGGAATATCCTGTTCAATCTCTATCAAATATCCCTTCAAATCAAATTATTTTCTTTCAGCCAGTTTTTTTCTTTCAGGTATTTCTTAGGAAAGTCTTGATTTACAATCTTAGATAAAATTCATTTCTTAATTTGTGGAACTTTCTTTCTTTTTTTTTGACACTGAGTTTTCAGGTTTGGATCAAAACTTGAACTTGAAATGGGTTTCTGGGGGCACCTGGGTGGCTTAGTTGGTTAAGCGTCCGACATTCGCTTAGGTCATGATCTCGCGGTTCGTGGGTTCGAGCCCCGCATCGGGCTCTGTGCTGACTGCCAGCTCAGAGCCTGGAGCCTGTTTCAATCTGTGACTCCCTCTCTCTCTGACCCTCCCCTGCTCACGCTATCTCTCTCTCTCTCTCCTGGAAATAAATAAAAAACATTAAAAAAAGTAAAATAAAAATAAAAGAAAGAAAGAAATGGGTTTCTGTAGGACTCTAGATAATAGGACAGCTACGAGACAGCTAGAGTAAATCTAGCTATTGTCAAACACAAACTTACTGGTCCTCAGAACTGGCTCCCTGAGCAGGGAAAGATTGCATCATTTTTAAAGCACTTTAATGTGCCATAATTTGTCGTTCATAATTGAAATATATGGTAAATTATGCTTCTAGAAAAGTTATCACTCTGATCCATGTCTGATCTAATGGGACCAGCTGCTTCATACCACAGGCAGGGCTCTTGTCAGCTTACTCCCTCAGGGCCAAACAGGTGTGGCCTAAGCCGCAGTCTAGGTAGGAGACCTCCAAGGAAATCCCAGGTGCTTTAGGAAGCTCCACGATGAGATCAGATATTGGCCTCAATCCCTCTGAGTCAGAATTCTGAGTCATTTTTTTTTAAAGGCGATTCCTTATTCATTTCCTCCTGTGCTACTTGTGTCCATGCTTCGCAGTCAAATGTTCTACAACAGTGATATCTTCTTTCCTGGAATAACCCAGTCCCCTCTTCCCCCATCCCTACCCCTGTTACCAAAAGTGTATTGCTGAGCCAATCGCTTCATATATGAAAGTTCAAGACTGAGGAGAACAAGTTAAAAATTCTGTTCTGAACTGACACTCCATATTAAGGATAGGAAAGGGAGGTTGAGGGGGTTATTGAGGGTGAGAGGTTTAGTTGTTAAATTATATTGACATTCAGACTTTAGCTGAGACTTCTTGCACCTGAGAGAACCAAGCCTACTGGGCTTCTTTGCCCAGTGCCTTGCCTGGGAAAGACTTAAACCCCTGAAGTTCTCTGAGAATTCTCAACTGCTCTTTCTCACATGAACTCTTTTGCTTCTGTTCTGCATATGTTTCTGCTGCTCGGTTTGGCTCCAGATCAACCTAAGTGTGGAACTCAGCCCTTCACCAATTTTTGCAAGGAAGTCCCATTGCACCAAATGCCATATGGTGATAGAAAATGCTAAAGCTCCCAGGGCTGGCATACTTAGCCCCAAGGTCTCTCTCCAGTTTGACCAGAAGTTTTGACCCCTCTGCAGAGGTCTTAAATTAAATTTTTTTTATGTTTTATTTATTTTTGAGAGAGAGATCACCAGTGGGAGAAGGGCGGGCGGCAGGGGCTGGGGGAGACACAGAATCTGAAGCAGGCTCCAGGCTCTGAGCTGTCAGCACAGAGCCCGATGTGGGACTCAAACTCACGAGCTGTGAGATCATGACCTGAGCCGAAGTCAGATGCTTAACCGAGTGAGCCACCCTGGCATCCCGAGAATTGCAGAGGTCTTAATGTAGCAAACCCCTACTATGTGTCTCAAATCTCTTCCAGCATATAGTTCTCTTCCTCAGAGAAATTTTGAGACCAGTTAGTATCATCCTTGTTACAATATCATTAGTAATTCACAAGGGTAGCACTGGGGATTTCTATACAACAATGACACAACATTAATTCATGTCATCTACCTAACAAATATTTATTGCCTCCTAAGTATCAGGACATGTGGTCTTGAATTTTATCTTTGGCAGTAGGAGTAAGGAATGCTTCCTGGTGACCACCCTAGACCACCAGGAAGAAGATGTTCGAGGGACTGGGGTGAGTGTACAGATGTATATGCCAAGACACACTGTCGCCTTGGGAATAACTGATCTGATTGGTTACTGAGCAAACCTATACTTCTGTGTAAAAGGACAGAACATCATGGACTAAAGAGTGAGATGACATAAGTGATGGAGAGCATTTTCTCTTCACTCAGAAGGGGATCTAGAAAGCTTTCCATCATTTCATTGTCTAAGCACCTCCCAGCTTCTTGCCAGCAGAGTTACTGCAACATCTCCCACACACTGAATGGCATTAGAGAGGTTTTTGTAATACTGTGGGTTTGCACCAAATGGGGCTCTCTACAAAAAGCTTGGGGTTCTATAGTCAGGTGAAGGGTTCAAACCGCAGTGAGCCAGATACTTACCATTTAATTCTGAGTGGGTCCTTGTAGCTTTCTAAGCTTGGGTTTCTCAGTTTATGAAGCATGATATCTCCCTACGAAATTGGTGTGAGAATTAGAGATGTAGGTGTATAACACAGCCTGGGGTATAGCAGACATTCCATAAAAGGCAATCACAGTTTTTACTACTGCAGATTCTTTCTCATCAGCAGTACCAACAACATTTCATGAAAATTTCACCACCAACCCTAAGTATAACTTTAATAATATCAATTTGACATTTATGTATGATTACTTCTATTGCCATGTAATGTTAGTATACCTTTTTAAATTGTATTTTGAGAAAATCTAAAATGGTATGATTTCTGGTGTAAAACTACTGGCCAAAAATGTTACCATATCTTCTTTCCAAAATAATAATAATAATAGGGGCGCCTGGATGTCTCAGTCAGTTAAACATCCAACTTCGGCTCAGGTCATGATCTCACAGTCCATGGGTTCAAGCCTCACGTCGGGCACTGTGCTGACAGCTCAGAGCCTGGAGCCTACTTCAGATTCTGTCTCCCTCTCTCTCTCTCTCTGCCCCTCCCCTGCTCACTCTCTGTCTCTGCCTCTCAAAATAAAATAAAGACATAAAAACTTAAAAAAATAATAATATTAAAACTTCTTTTATATTAGTGACAGAAAATACTATTCTACATTTAGCTTTAAAGAAATGTTGAATGTTTTCCATGGAGAATGACAAGGGGGTAAGAGACCAGACTCTAAAGTAATAAATATATAATCCTAAGAAGTCATTCATTATTTGAGAGAGAATTTCCAAAATATGGATGATGAAATAAGCCACAGAAATACTACTCTTAAAAATATTATTATGGATCATTATGAACTTGAAGAGAGGAGCCCCAAAATACCACAGGAAATCAATATAAAAGAGATGTTTACAGCAGAGAAAAAATAGTATTGTCCAAACAGAAGAGAAGCTTTACTCAGAACCTAAAGTATCTGAAAGTGTTTTTGACACCTCAAAGCATGGTTGAGTCATGCTAAGCTGTGCCTCAAAAACCAATTGTTAGAAAAGGAGAATATAATTTAATGAACTAATCTGTTCCTAAAATTCAGGGATTTCACTGCATTTCGAGTTACAGCAAAAAAAAAATCAGGTTAAAAATCTCTTTTTGATTTCGCCATTTGCCATTTCTTCTTCTATTATACTTAATTCCTTAGATATCAAGCCACTATTGTAGAGGTAGCAATTTGAGGTATTTCTTTAAAGTTCATTTTAATCTACAACATCTCTTTTCTAACTTAGTCTGATCTGCCTAGAAGCCAAGGTATAAAGAATAGCGCTATTATACTGCATGAGGCAATGAGCCTTACAGGACCAAACTTGAATAGGAATCTAGGTCATTGTCCTGACAGATCTGAGCTTTAAAATTTAAAGACACCTACATGTCTAGAACCATGCCAAGCAGTCATGTGATTTGAGGCTTTGCTCCTGAGACTTACAGTTGACTAAATGCAATATAATTGACCCCTTCCTTTAAAAAATAGTCAACTATGCAAAGATTACTACAAGAGACTTAATGAAGTATAACACACAGTGAAATTACTGATTCTCAAGTCATGTTCTCTATAAGTTTTGTTTTAGGGACTCTTGATTTTTAAAAATTATGAAATGCACTTTAAAAATGTTTATGGTGAGGGGCGCCTGGGTGGCTTAGTAGGTTAAGCGTCCGACTTTCGTTTAGGTCATGATCTCGCGGTTAGTGGGCTAGAGCCCCGCGTAGGGCTCTGTGCTGACTGCCAGCTCAGAGCCTGGAGCCAATTTCAGAGTCTTTATCTCCCCCTCTCTCTCTGACCCTCCCCTGCTCACTCTGTCTCTCTCTCTCTCCTAGAAACATATAAAAAAATTTAAAAAAATGTTTATGGTTAATTTAATCTAATGCCTTCATAAGGTTTCCCCACCCACTCTTTTATATTCTCATCTCTTTTACTAAGCTTTTTTCCCCCCCCCTTCATCTACAGTTAAAGGTTCTTGAATTCTTTCAAACATAGTAGGCCACTCGCTCCAGCTTCTCTCTGCTGGATCTGTTCTAATTAGAAGGGGTAAGAGAAATCTCTTGGCTTACTCTTCCTACTCAGTATTCAGCCAAGAAAAGTACTTTGTTTAATAAAGAGATTACTAATCACCAAGCAAAAGGAAAGGGAAGATGGTATAGACAAAGCCATGGATGATCAAAAGTTTAGATTTGAAATTCACACAAAAAGCACATGTTTTCTTCCATGTGCAAGTTCAACCTTTCCCAGCTGGGTCTCTCTTGTCAAGTTATCATCTACTCAGGAACTGGAGGAGGGGAAGGCCAGAAGACAAAATACTGAAAGCAACTTGATCATCCACAGACAGTCAAAGTGGAAATATGCATCTCTAATGAAATAGAATACAAGGAGTTCCTGTTTTAAAAAAATAACACATTACAGTTTACTTGTCAGTCAGTTGTTTGGAATCAGAATATATTTTCCATTAGAAGTAATATTACAAAGCAGTACAAATACCCCTGAATTCAATCTAATTTGTTATGTTGAGTTTGAAATAAACAAATAGAAGAAAACTGTGCTGTTGCAATTATAGTCATTACAAAATTTTAAGGCATAAACATGTTTATTATTATTTTTCAGAAGTGCTATGCTTGTGGAAAGACATTTGAGGCTTGAAGGAAGGGGACATCTGGGTAGTTTCAGACGATTGGACATTAATGGCCCCTTGGTTTTAGGTGTAGTGTTATGGGCTCACTTACATTTGTCAGTCACAATTAGGAAAACTCTTGGAGTAACAAGTTAAATAATGCAAAGTAGAAGTTATGGGAAAAGAGATTGTTTGATTATTTTTATTTTTTAAAATGTTTTAATTATTTCTGAGAGACAGAGAGTGAGAGAGACAGCACGAGCAGGGGAAGGTCAGAGAGAGAGGGAGACACAGAATCTGAAGCAGGCTCCAGGATCTGAGCTAGCTGTCAGCACAGAGCTCGATGTGGTTCAGATCCCATGAACCGTGAGATCATGACCTGAGCTGAAGTCAGACGCTTAACTGACTGAGCCACCCAGGCACCCCTGATTATTTTTGAAGAACTGGGCAAGTTTTGAAAAAAATAAAAAGTGAGAAGTAAAGAGTTGCTTAACGATGATGTAAATGGAAGTAAAGGAGACAGAAGGTGAAATTCTCCTATTGCCTACTTGTGAAAGGCTGAGAAAGGCACCTGGCTATAGGCAAGGCAAGGTGTGTGAAAAGTTAGGAAAAGAGGTCAATTCCTTACCCTGGTTTCCAGGTGATTCATCATTCCTGTTTAGTTACTATGCAGAGTGAACAGGATGGTATTTAAGGAGTAATCTGAAAAGTGAGGTGTGTAAGGGGAAACAGTCTCCTAAAAAATATTCGCAAATCAGACGTTTGTAACACAGGAACTGAATTTTTCTTTCCTTTTGATAAGCTTGTATAGAACTTAATGAAACCAGCAGAGTGGAAAGGGCATGTATTTGCAGTCATATGAACTTGGATTTGAATTTCAGCTCTGTTAGGTGATCTTGAACGAATGGTCTACCCTCCACGATTCTCAGTTGGGATATATTACAAATCAGTATAGAATGTTATTGTGAGGATTTTATGTTTGCTGGTGTCAACATGTAATAACTGACACTTATTAGCTTTCTGAAATATGCCAGTAATGCCTGACAGGTTATATGTTCAGTGATATACATGTGGTGTTTGAACTTGTACCAAATGCGGTATATTTTTATCCTGTAATATATTTAAATAGATAGTAGATCAAGAACACGATAAACATAACTAACTCTGTGTGGCATTGTCAGAGTCGCTATAGAAATTTGGCCGGGATTATGACTTCCAGAAGGAATCCCAATTAATAGAATCTTCTCAGAGAGATATCTATTCCAAGTAAATGAATTATCTCTTTTATAGCTAAAGGTCAAATGCATTTGAACTAGTCATTGTGAGACTCATTTTATCAAGTGAATGATAAATGAGTAAAAGGCTGTGGATTAGATAAATTGACTAGACATCATTAAAGACAGAAAATGAGTCTATATCTGTCCTTGACCTCCATGAAGATGCATAACGCTGGAGCCTGGGGTTATTTGCTCTTTTTATTGAATCAATAATTTGGGTTCTTTAACACCTGTCAGTTTGCACATCTAGAACCAATTAAATACCAGGCTATTATAACTTTACTAAATCTGCTGTACTGTGGAAGAATAAATGAGAAGCTTGCACTTCCAAAGCACAATGATTTATTGAGAGGATCTGTACTACATATTTAACAGATGGGATGACGCCAGAAGCACATGGTATGGCAGTTCCCCAGAGACCTTCTTGCCTCTCTAGATCACATCATCTACTACAAATGCTTAAAAGGCTTTGAAGCCACTGTCCAAGATATTTATTAATTAAATAAATGAATATTTATTAAAGTAAGTGGGTTGTCATTTTAATGCCAAAACCATGCCTCTCTGTAAATGCTAGTGGTTTTCACTTAATGTAAAGTGTGGTTATATTAGAGTAAATGCATTAACTCATTTATAGTGAAGCAAGACAGTGTCTCCAGATTTCTCTGGACATGTCCTTGGAGCTTGAGAGTGAATATGGATGTGTGCTTGGTCATGAGGCACAGGATCTGAGAAACCTAAGAATTAAACGTGCCCTGCAATGCAGGACTTTTGCCTAGTCAACAGAGTATCATACTTTATCACCAAAACAACCCGTGCTAGCTACACTTCTCTTGTTTTAAGTGGAACTGCAGTAAGACTTTTTGGTGGTGTGGGTATATATATCATTTCATCCTCCATTGAAATCATACTTGTAGATTGCATGCACAAAAATATCTTGAGTACCTATTACGTGCCAAATCCTAGAATGGGCTCTATGGCTTTGAAGATGAATAGGACACACTCCTACCTACATAGAGTTCAGGGTAGAATGAAGAATATGCATAATATGCATTATCTTGTAGTACATCTCACATGCTACAGAGATACTGTAAACCAAATGCTATGAAAACATCAATGAGAGAGTAATTAATTATTCCTTGGGGATCCAGAAAAGTTTTATTGAGGTGGCATTTGAAGTGGGCCTTAAAGGTGAGAAGTGGCTTGCAAGTCAGGTGAGCAACAAACATTTGTCATCCTGGGGGAGGCTGCTAAATAAACAGAATGTGTGTCTGTGCAGAGCATTCTTGTCTTCTGTACGAGGTTGGCATTGTTCATTCATCAAAACTCATACAGAACTAAAAGCCTGGGGAAGTGCCATTTGGACTTTCATCCAAGGAGAATAAAGGCAGGGGTATTTCCTACAGGTCACATCTTAGCAGTGAAAATTCAAGTCCTATAGGTTGGGTCTATTCTCTGCACCATTCCAAGTGTAGAGTAACTTGAACTTCTAGAGAAAGGAAACTGAGGAAATGGTTAGAATCCTTGACTACTAAGGAAATACATTTAACCATCTCTCTGCCTGGAGAAAATAAGCCAAAGTATCCAGGTTTTTGATGTTTCTTAAATTATACTTTTCTCATTCAACACTAGTGGTGTTTAATTGAGTCAACCCCAATCTGATTCTCAATATATTAAATGCAGCACTTCTACTGTTTTCAAATTGCTGCTGTCAGTTGGTATATCTAATAAAAATTAAATGTTTTTGAATGAGATTATACCCTAAGCGAAGTTAAAAGACCAAAATCTGGGGGTGCCTGGGTGGCTCAGTCAGTTAAGTGTCTGACTTTGGCTCAGGTCATGATCTCACAGTTTGTGGGTTCCAGCCCTGCTTCAGGCTCTGTGCTGACAGCTTGGAACCTGGAGCCACTTTCAGATTCTGTGTCCCTCTCTCTTTGCCCCTCCCCCACTTGTGCTTTGTCTCTCTCTCAAAAATAAATAGACCAAAATATAACTGGGGAAAGGATTTGCAATATGATTGGCACAGTGGAGAAGTATGCTATGCCCAGAGTTCTCACAGATAACATTAAAAAAAAAATACAGACAAGTGATAAGCAAAGATAATGAACAGGAAATTATAGAGAAAATAATCATACAAAAATATTCAATTTAACTCCTAATGAAATATAAATGAGAATAGCAATCATGCATTGCGTATATACCATATATCACTAAAATTGGCAAGTACAAAATTTTAATACCACCCAATATTGTCAAGAACATAGGGAAAAAGTCTTTTTCATAAACTCAGGGGAAGATCCAACATTTGTGCCTAAAGCTCATGCAATTTGGGAGGCCTCTTTGAGAAAAATAATACACTATTAAGCACAACCTTAAAATTTCACTTATAATGAGAAAAATTCCAATGAACTATAACCTTTCAAAAGATGACAAACACCACAAGCATCACAAAATCTAGAAAAATAACAATATTTATACTAATTTACTGCCTGGGATATCTCTGTAATACTTTTATTTTTAATGTTTATTCATTTTTAAGAGTGAAAGAGACCGAGTGCAAGCAGGTAAGGAGTAGAGAGAGAAGGAGATATAAAATCTGAAGTAAACTCCAGGTTCTGAGCTGTCAGCACAGAGCCCTTCACGGGGCTCAAACCCATGAACTGTCAGATCATGACCTGAACTGAAGTTGGATGCTTAACCAGCTGAGCCATTGAGGCACCCCTGTATCATACCTTTCAACCTATATTTTTGGTTGCATACTTTCTGATTGTCATTTCCTGTGACAATTTTATAACATTTTACATAGAGAAAATAGAAATCTAAGTCATGGGTGATCAAACATTTTTAAAATTTTTGATAGCTCAGAAAAGTTTCTTTCAGCCTCACAACTTATTGGAAATATCATATAAATCTTCAAGAAGCCTAAATTTGTAAATTTGGAAGTCTTCTAGAAAGTTTCTTTCACTTAAGATCTGTAATATTTCAGGAAATTTATAATGTTGTTACATAGTGACTAATCAACCTTAATGACTCTTTGAATTGATGGCACTCCTGGGAATTGAAATACTTCTCATGGCGGTATATGTTGTTATTGTCTATGCCAGCATTTCTTGTCAAATCAACAACAATAATTTTCAATGTATTTGTATGATTCACTGTTCTTCATAAATTCAATCATCAAATAAGCCAAGAGCCAATTCCCCACTCTTACTTAAAATTGATTATGTCCTTTTAATGAATTACTGCTTCTGGTGTGATTTGAATGTCTCTCTCTCTCTCTCTCTCTCTCTCTCTCTCTCTCTCTCTTTTTAACAATTCACTTTTTATTTCAAAATAACTTATTGACTTTACCACTCATCTTATTGCTTTGGTTTCATATTGCATTAATTTTTAATCCAAATTTAATTTTATTTCTTCAATAAATAACTTTAAAGATGACCCCCCCCAAAAAAACTTTTCCTATATGTCAATATCAGGAGTCTAGAATTTATCATGTATTGTATTGAAACTTTCTAAAAGGTCTTTACAAATTTCAGTCAAAATGGTGTATTCTCGACTCAATCTTCCTTAAGCATGATCTCCAAAATACCCAAGAGTCAATCTAACTCCACCTAGCATGTGGGGGGTATGGCAGCAGGAAAGTCAAAGTAAAGAGACAGTCATCAGAATCAGCTGTGGTTAAAGTATCTTACTTTTGCTAATTTTATAAAAATATTAAAAGGATCTACACATTTCAAGTTCCCAGGCCTTGGAAGAATGCCCATGGAAGTGAGGCTATCTGAAGCTAATTAATTAGCTTGCTGTAATTGCTTCTCGGCACACCCATATGGTGAAAGTACAAATTCTAATCATATATTTGTAGAACAATGTAGCTATATTACCAAAATTTAGAATCATACATCCTTTGATCCCATACTTTTATGACTAATAATTCATTCTACATAGACTCTCACAAATGAACAAAACTTTATTCCTCAAAAATATTCCTTGAAGGATTGCTTGTAACAGAGGGGGAAAATGGAAACACTCTAAAAATTAATATGGGATTAATAAACTTAGTTATAGATGTCTATGCTATGATATACTGTGTAGTTATTAAATGAATTAGTTAAGAATAAGTTACATATACACACAAATATATTATATATATGAATATCCAAATTATATTTTAAATGGAAAAGGTAAAGTATAAAATAGTAGAGTTCAGCCACAACTGAGTTGCTATATAATTATATTTATGAAGAAAATTTCTGGACTATTTATCTTCTAGGGACTGAACTAAGGGTACAGAGAACCTCTAATTATAAATCTTTGATTATTTTAATACTATTTTCTCCCTTTTTTAAAGAAAATATTTCATTTTTATAAAAAATATTTACAACTGCTGCTTCTCACGCATCAATTACTACTTTTTCTTTTTAAATTCATCTTTTTTAAAACGTAAAATAAAGTGTATTCCTTTGAGAATCCCTGCTTGCAGATGACCGGAGCTTTAGCTATTGTCTTTTATTTTTGGTTTTGTTTCTGATTGCTCTGTATGAATCTCAATTTTGCGCCAGAACTTTTGGACAGATGCAAACTCAGAATTCATCAGGATTTCTGGAATGATGCCTTAGTGGAATGAAATATGGTGATTGGGTGATCAGAATGATTAAAATTAATTATGTAAGGTATTTTGTTCTAAAATTATATTATACTGAGAAGTAGATATCATGTTCAAATAGAGGATATAAAGAAATTCTAGGCTTCACTGGTTACTAAGGGAGTACAAGAAACCAGAAGACTTGCAGTCTTCTCAGGAAAGAGTGATGCTTGTATTCTAGAACATTTGTGAGATGGGAGGAACATTTCTTCCTTAAAAAGAAAAAAGGAACCCCTAAATAAGGATATAATATTTATAACATAATGTCAGCTTTGCCTGGGGAGAGAGGAGAACGTGCAGGCTTGCCTGTGAGCTGTCTTTAGCATGCTTTACTAAATGACGCAAGGATATTAAGAAATCAGTGATTTATCACTATTTCCTTGTGTCTCAATGTCTTCTCTTCTGCAAGTTTGGATTTGCCATAGAACTTTTGTTTTCTTAATCTTAACTTGTTACAACATAGGTCCAAAAATTCTATCTTTTTGACAAACTATTTACTTTAAAAAATCCAATACATAATGGGTCTGTAGCTTGAAAGAATAAAAGAGATGGAATGGCTTGTTTCAGACAGGAACAGTTTGAGCATGAATGACTCCCTGGGGAACAAGACTAGCTATTGGCCACTAAGGTCCAGAAAACCTGTGGGGCATCACCTCAATCCACAGGTCATTAGGGAGCACTGATTCTTAAGCCCCACGAGTGTCAGAATGTCTTACAGAGCTTTTTAGAAAGAACCACCACCACCAACACATAATTCAGGACCACACTGAGAAATGTGCCTTAAAGGTTTAGGTGTACCCCAGGGAAAGGTGCCACACACCAAAGCTATGTCTCACTCCTGCTCCCCGATCTGTAGAAATAGGAATGAAAATGCATTGACTGGTAACCTAAATTGCTTAGGTAGCTTACATGATAGAAATTTAGTACCAGGACACAAAGGGATAGAAAAGAAAGCAAAGTCTTGGGAGGTAGTTGCACAACCCAGTTGAGAGAAGTGGGAATTCACTCCTTGCTAGAAAAAAGACATATCAGGGCTCTAGGGCTCAGCCATAGTTCTCTACTTTGTGTCCCACAGCATAACTTCTGCCTTCCAGGGCCATCTTTCAGAACCTCTCCACTTCTGCCCTTTGCCCTCTGTACTTTCTGTGTACCTCCCACTGAATCAAACCAAGACAGGATGGGGCAAATGGATTGGAAAGTCCCAATTCAGAATTGAGAATTCTTGTGGCTACTGGCAGGACTATAGAGGTCAATGTTTAGGTCAGAGAGTTGGTCTGGCCAGTGGGGCAAGAGTAACATTGTCATAAGTTACCAAGTATGGCACCTACCCATTGAAGACCCTTGGGAATGAGGTTTTGGAAAAGACAAGTATCTGTCAAAAGAGGGCAATGCACTTGCCTGGCAAGCACTGGGCAGACCACTTATTCATTTGGCCATTCAGTCATTTCATTGAATGTTTACTAAGTGTTAAACGTGAGGCTACGTATTAGAAATAAACACACATTAACACACAGTTCTCTGACCTCAAGGAGCTTAGAGTCTAGTGATGGTGATAAACGGGCAAATAAATACCCAGTGTGACAACTGCTATTGAGAAATGTATTGAGACTGTGGGAACCCAGAGAAGCAAGGAATCCAGAAGACTTTCTGGAGGATGTGAACTTTGAGCTGTATTCCAATAATTAATTTTTTTAAAGTTTATTTATTTTTGAGAGAGACAGAGCAGGAGCAGGGGAAGGGCAGAGAGAGAGGGAGACACAGAACCCGAAGCAGGCTCCAGGCTCCGAGCCATCAACACAGAGAGGGACACAGGGCTCAACCCACGGATCACGAGATCATGACCTGAGCTGAAGTCAGACACTTAACCAACTGAGCCACCCAGGCATCCCTCAATTCCAATAATTAGATAGAGTGAAGTGGGAAGGGAACCCATATAGATGTACTACCAGGTGTGGAGGCACAAACAGATTTACTGCTTTATTGGCTGGACTCTAGCAATTTTACTCACCTCAGCCTCACCTCTCTTTATTATACTTCATGTCCAGACTCCTTTTCAACCACTTCAGAACTGTAAGGAAAATAAGAAATACAAATTACCCTGAAAAATTAGGGACTATTATCATCTGTGGAACTGCAAAAAAAAAGTGGTTTCTGGAGGACAGCTTTGGGGAGAAACGTACCCGGCTGAATGTATTCAACTATGCAGTGATAGCCCAGGCATAGATTAGCCACTCTAAATAGAAATTCTGTTCCTATCAAGTCCACATTTGTTTCTAACTTATGGACTGACTGTGGAGGATCTTTGAAAGACCCTGTGCAACCCAGTGCCATTTGGAAACTTCTAGTGTTTATCAACATTTTAATAGGCCAGTTAAACATTCTTGACCTGGCTAAGTTCCAATGCAAAAGGTCTCGGGATTTATTTTCCCAAGGAAAAATATATAGCAGTTTTTCTTCATCTCAGAATATGTAATAGTAAACTTTATATCCTGAAGTATTTTTAAGGCTACGGATTTGCTTCTGACTAGACTTATAGAAAAGTAATCAAATTAAAAGATGCTTCATTAATTATGAATATATCTTTTTATCAATAATTTTATTGCATCTTAACAACAACTACAGAAAGGAATTAGTTTTCAAAATAAAAAGAATCTACATCCTAACTCTAAGCTTGTTCATTATGTTTTGCTCAGGATATTTCTTACTATTTTTTTTTAAATTTATTTCTAGGAGCGAGAGAGAGAGACAGCGTGAGCAGGGGAGGGTCAGAGAGAGAGGGAGACACAGAGTCGGAAACAGGCTCCAGGCTCTGAGCTGGCAGTCAGCACAGAGCCCGACACGGGGCTCGAACCCACGAACTGAGAGATCATGACCTAAGTGAAAGTCGGACAACTAAGTCACCCAGGCGCCCCTCTTACTATTTTTATATTAATCCTCGGGTTAAAAAATGTTTTCACAAGCTGGAAAGGACAGGTGTTATTCCTTTCTTTACAAATGAGGCAAGTAAGTTTGGGGGTAGGTTTTTTTTTTTCTTTTTAAACTAGGGGAGGGGATAGTGTGGATTGGCCTGATTTCAAATAATGCTGCAACACATCCATGGGGACTTCCCGAAGGGGAAATCACCCCCTCCCCAGTGCTCAGATGGGAGTCCCTCAGAGTGGTTCCTGACCTCAGGGGAGTACA
Organism: Proteles cristata cristata; assembly: GCA_017311185.1. Classification (NCBI taxonomy): domain Eukaryota; kingdom Metazoa; phylum Chordata; class Mammalia; order Carnivora; family Hyaenidae; genus Proteles; species Proteles cristata. The sequence continues at coordinate 451,515 of JAESUZ010005393.1, forward strand.
CACTCTCGGGTGGTTTGTGCCCTTAGTGCAGTGCTTTGGGATGAGTCGCTGCAGGTGTTCCATGAAGTGGCCCACTAATACTATGTAAAATCAGCTAAGTCGGGTCAGCTCTCTGTGTCAGAACATCTAGGGCTGGGACTGGGTGGCCAGGTTTCCCGAGATGTGCAGTGAGGACTGGAAACCCCTGCTCAGTCAAGGATTTCGTTGAAACCTAGCAGCGATCGTGGGACTTAAAATGCACAGGTGGGCTTGAGAGAAGTGTGTTCATACACATACACACATAGCCACACATATACATACACACATACACTTATGAGGCAAGTAAGTTTTAAAATGTTTAGTGACTAGTCTTATATTGTATAGCTGGTAAAAGTTAAACTGGGGACACTTGGGTGGCTCAATTGGTTAGGGGTCCAAATCTTGACTTCAGCTCAGGCTGTGATCTCAGTTTGTCAGTTTGAGCCCCATATCGGGCTTTGCACTGACAGTATGGAGCCTGCTTTGGACTCTTTCTCACCTTTCTCTCTGCCCCTAACCTGCTTATGCGTGCGCTCGCTCTCTCTCTCTCTCACTCAATAAACTTAAAAAAAAAAAAAAGTTGAACTGTTTTGCTCTTTCAATGTCTCTCCAAATGTCCACAAAATGCAAAAAAAAAAGTGGGGGGGAGGTGGGTTCTGTGGTCAGAGCAGTTGGGAAATGTTGGAATTAAACAAAGCCAGATAGTTTGGGGTTTTTGTTTTTGTTTTTTCTTTTTACATTGCAGACATTTCAGAGAATGGATACGTGCTAATGTGCTTTGTAAATCTCCAAGGAGAAAGAGTCTACAGCATTTTTCAAACATGCTTGAGCATGAAATCTTTGATACCCAGAAGTATCTTATGTGATTAATCATGGAACATAATCTGGTAATGCTACCCTACCTTAGGCTCCTTATCTTATAGTAATTCAAGAAAATAACTGAAAACCCTCTATTAAGAAAGGAGTTTACAAGGGCTACAGTGAGAAACAAGGAGAGAGAGAAAGCCAGCAAGCCTGACTAATGTCATAGAAGTTGAGGCTGAGACGGAAACTTCAGTAGTGAAGCATAAACCAAGAAGAACAAAAAGACACTTGATCTCAAGCCAGATTTCTCTCTCAGTCAAGGACTGTCATAGGGATTAAGTGCAAACCATACATCCATCCTTTTGATTTTTCAAAGTTCTCATTTAGTTTAAACAAGATCAGATGCCAATCATAGGAGGTGTCTCAATTTACCTTAAGAAGCAACCAACACCCAAAGAAATCTCCTAAAATCTTATACATGGAAAACAACATGACCAGTTTAACAGTAAGCCTGACAATCTGAAAAAGTGATACAGAAGTATCTGAATTTGAGCATCTCTAGATGAAACAAATAAAGAATAGTGAAATTAGTGAACTAATAATACTAGATTAAACACAGAGAAATTAAGGGAAACTAAGAGACTATTTCTATAAAGTAGAAGTTTATTGTGTTGGGTTATGAACATTAATAGCAAAAAGGTTGAATAGAATTCATGTCCCTGAGAATTACTGCTGTGAGAGGCTGCAAAAGAGTTTGCTGGGGAAATGCTTGTTACCTGACAATGCCATTGGTGGTGACTCATCCAAAATTCAGACACAGAACTATTGAGGCTCTGAGAGAATGCCTGGCAGGCTCAGTCCTATTCAGTGAGGCAAACAGAGGGTAAAAAACAAAAGTTTTCAACTGATACAGTTTTCCACACCGCTGTGTGGTTCCTGCGAGTCAAGATACAGCATATATTGGTCAAATGATTACTTGACTGCCCTCTACCATTTTGGTCATCAGAAGAAAGAAGAACACCACAAAGTGAGGAGCGTTTTTGTAATTTTTTTTATTATTAAAACCCTTTATTTAGATACTTCTGAAACTATGCTTTTGCTGAAAACTGCTTCTCCGGTTCAGAGCGTGAGCAGGAGAAGCATCACTCTAATGGGATGTTTCTGCTGATCCCTCCAAAGATCTACACCACCTCCTCTGTGCTTGGAAATGGGCTCTGTGTTTTTAGCCCCTGTGGTGGAACTTCTCAAGTCTGGTGGCTCATCAGATCTGGTGAGATTTTTTTAAATTACCCATGCCTCACTCCTATCCTGGACTAGTTAGACAGACTCTCTCTGGGGATGGAATCCTTATCTGTTAAAAGTTCTTTAGGTGACTCTAAGGAAAACCCAAAATTTTCCAAAAGCTGCTGTTACATTCATGACTCATGACTAAGTAGGTTGCCTAGTCTCTGGCAAATGATCCCAAAAAGTTCAAAGAATTAGGCGTGAAGAAAATGCTGCCAGCCAATGGTCAGTATACAGTCAGTTGCTTGGGAACCAACATGAGGCCAGTGTTGAAGCAAAGGAACCTGAGGGTTATGATGAATGTTAGTCAGGAGAATCCAAGAAAATGGTCCACAGACTAGACAATGGAGCACCAAGGATGGGCACCACAGAGCTTTCTGGAGACTAGGATTCACACGTTTAGGGACCATAAGGGCATTTTTGCTCCCCCTGATCTCTGTAGCTGCTATCAAGTATATTCTATGACACCATTGCATAAAATATATTAAATATGAATTACCACCAGAGAAATATACTGTTTATGTTATGAATTCAAAATATGAATGCATATTCAGACTCTTTGCTGTGCAAATGCATGCATAGATTCTTGTGCATTTCCTAAGTTTGCCTAATTATCTTCTTGGAATAAATTTCTAGAAATGTAGTTTTCTTAAGTTTCTTTATTTATTTTGAGAGATACAGAGAAAGCATGAGCAGGAGAGGGGCAGAGAGAGAGAGGGAGATCCAAGGAGAATCTCAAGCAAGTTCCTCATGGCTCAAACTCAGGAAACCATGAGATCATGACGTGAGCTGAAATCAAGAGTTGGATGCTCAACCGACTAAGCCACACAGGCTCTCCTAGAAATGTAATTTTTTAAAGGATATATTTGTCTTAAATTCCTATAGTAATTGCCAAAATGCTTTCCATAATCATTGTATTTGCTTATACTCCTGAAAGTACTTCTCTTTCTCCTCTCCACGTTCTTGCCTATAAAGAAGTTGTCTTATTCCTTACCAGTATGAGAGGTAAAAATAAAAACCTGTTTTGGAGTGCCTGGGTGGCTCAGTCGGTTAAGTGTCTGACTTCGGCTCAAGTCATGGTCTCACGGTTCGTGGGTTTGAGCCCTGCGTTGGGCTCTGTGTTGACAGCTAGTCAGAGCCTTGAGCCCGTTTCAGATTCTGTATCTCCCTCTGAACCTCCCCTGCTCATGCAGTCTCTCTCTCTCTCAGAAATAAATAAAACATTTAAAAAACTAATAAATAAAATAAAAACCTGTTTTAATTTGTATTTCTTTGGTTATTGGGGAAGTTGAATGGCTTTAAGTATGATTTGTGACCATCTTTTTGTTACTTGCCTGTTGGTGTCTCTTACCTGTTTTAGTACTGGTGGCTGTTGTTGCTTTTAGCTACCCAAGATGACCATCTGGGCTACGACCTACTTGCCCTGACTCAGCTACGGTGAAAGAGGCTTCCATAATTCTAAATGAGGGTCCCTCCAAGTCAGTGTTCTTACACAAACTATTTGTTCTAGAAAAAGATGAGAGGGGCATCTGGGTGGCTCAGTTGGTTGAGTGTCCAAATTTGGCTTCTGTCATGATATTACTTTTCGTAGGTTCAGGCCCCACATTGGGCTCTGTGCTGACAGCTCAGAGCCTGGACCCTGCTTCAGATTCTCTCTGCTCCTTTCCCACTCAGGAGAAAAGAAAACAAGAAGATGAGAGCTTGGGGTTGTACTGGGGTCAGGAACATGGATTACATGCCCTGTGGGTAACTGATACCCACTCTGTAAAACCTACAAAGCTGAGGCCTGAGGGAGAAGATTAAAGGAACCATCTTAAGGGGATAAACTGAGATTTTTCTCTTGCTCATAACATTCAGTTCCAAAGATATAAGGCATAGGAAGATGCTGAGATACGAGCTGCTCCTGAGTTTGCATGTTATACCACTTAAAGAGTCAGTTCCTTCTTCGTGGGTCTTATTTTACAGTTCCAGAAAGAAGACTCTGGTTGGTCCATCTCACCAGGCACCCATCCCTCAATTAAATAGCTGTGGCCCTTAAAGCAGGATCACATTATATCAGGAAGAGCACCTATCAATATGGGGTCTGGAGGAAGTCCTTGAGCAAACAACTAGGAGTCCATTACTATAACTACATGGTTTATAACGAAAGTGGTCTGCAGATTTTAAGCCCAAGTCTGAAGCATGCCCACAGCAATCCTCCCCACTTACCTGGTGAGCCCACATCTGCCTCTCAAGATGGCTTAATTTTCTCCTCCCAAATGCTCTGTTTGTGAAATAGTATACTGTTAATCTTCATGAGACTGACACCTCATAACCTATATTAGCGTGATATTGCTGCTCAAACACAAATCCATAACCAAATCCTTGAAATATAATTAAATGGTTACTGAAGTCTCCTGGAGCAGCTGGGAGGAGGAATGACATCATATAACACACATCAAAACTTTTTTAAATCCTCATTAGATAGTTCTTTTTTTCCTCCCCCAACTTTCCTCTTTTCTCTTGGTCCTTCTCCCACATACAGAGCTGTTTGTTTCTGTTCTTATTTTGGTTTTTCATTTATTGTTTTTTCTAGACCCTGATTTATATGAATCACTCTGGCGTTTTTGGGTATCTGTCATTTTTCTCCACGCACTTCTCTGATCAGTATAACAGGCATAGAACAGAAGACGAGGAAGGGGAAAAGCTGGAAATACTCTTGGCCTTCCCAAATTTTGTCTTGCTGGAATCATTGCAGTTTTCCACAGAAAGCATGGGCCATCCCAGGAGGCACCCAGGGCTTCTTCCAGTTCTTGCCTCAACACCCACCCCCTCTTCCTTCCTGTCTTCTGCTGAGCTGAGTAAAATTCTTTCCAAGGCACTTGAGAGTGTTGCCTCTCCGCCTCTCCGTAAAGCCGGGAATGAAGAATTATCCTGAACTCAAACATCTAATAGCAGGGCCCAGCTTCTGCCATTCAGGCAGCCACTGCGTCTCCTGTCAAATGTATACTCGCTACAATTGTGTTCACCTGTGAATAATAGAAAACCCAATTTACGGTGGCTTAAATCAATAGGGGCTTTGTTTTCTCAAAGAACAAGGAGTATGGCCTGAGGGAGCTGCTGGTATTGGTTCCACAGCAGCTTGACTCATCAGTGGTTCCAGAAAATAGGAATGGATTTGGGGGTGGGGACTGAAAGCTGGTGAGAGGAAAGGTGCTCTAGTTACAAGACTGGGCCTGTCTCCATTGGGACCCCTTGGAGATACCTGAACATTCTGCTTCAGAGCTGTCCAACCAAGAGGTGAAAGAAAGGCACTTTTATCCCTCGGTGTCCACCTCCCCACACTTAGTGGGTGTGATCAGTACTTTCAGGTGCTGAGAGGGCTCCTGCATGGCCTCATTCATGCAGCAGAGAGAAGAGGAACTCAGGGTAGTTCAGGGAACATGCTGTCCCGGGAGTTATACTTGCAGAGAGCTGCAGGCAATGGCGAGAGTAAAAGGTGGGACCCAAGACCTGCCTCGTGCAGTTCAGAGCCTTCTGAATCTGAGATTTTGACATGATCCCTTAAATCTGGGAAATTCTCTGACATCCCCTCCATTTATTTTCCCCTTCTGGGATCACTTCTCTATCAGGGTGGTGTGTCGTGTTCTCCACAATGCTTCATTTTATTTTATAGATTCTATTTCCTTATTCCTTTCCAGTTTCTTCAAACACGCTCTGCACCCAAATCTCCTTGTACACTAGTTCTTTTTTTATCTACAACCAATTCTTCATTTGATTCATTTATGCTATTTATTTAAACTAGTATATTTTCCTATTTAATATTTCCAGTTGGTTACATGTAACTGTTTATTTCTGCTCCTTAAATATCTTCCTTCACCTCTGAAAATATTTGATGCATCCTTATTTTAAACCCCTTAATTTCTGCAGCCCATCAAGTATGCTTCATCTGAGATGGTTCTTCCACTTGGGATTTTTCTTTTTATTCTCCTCAGCAATCTCCATGTTTTTCCTGAGAGCACTTATTCTCCTGAGGGCATGCATTGCTTTGGTGGATGAAGAATCTCTGGGTCGAGGGGTAGAAGAAACCAGGGCCTCAGTGTGTGCCCTTTCCAGAAAGCTGCCATAGGGCTAGGAATGCCTAAATGTTACTCCCTAGACACAGTCACTTTGTATTTAGCATTCCTTCCATCTCAAACAGGTAACCCTGCCCCTCGGGACTCCCCCTGCACCTTGGAAGCTTCTGTGTGGAGGGTTGTCAAGGAGGCAATGTCTATAGCTGGCCAGGTGGCCTGAATATTCAGTCATCAGCTTCCCACCCCAACTGGGTTTTCACAGCACCAAGTGTTCTCAATCCCAGCCACAAGACTGAAATGGGCAGGGATAACATTGCTCCCTGAACCTGGGTCCTCCTCATGGGGTACAGCCTCTCCTCCATACTGGGTCAACGTTTTCACACATACATTGTGATCCAGCTACCTCCTGGCTCCAAGGGCCTTTCTCCCAGTTTTTATGTTAACTCTGGGTTCAACATCCTCCTCCCCATTTCTGTGCATTTCGAGTCAGGCTCCAGAGTGGCGGCCAGCAGCCTGGGTTAGTCGCTGTTCTTTAAATTTTTTGTTTTAATGTTTTATTTATTTCTGAGAGAGAGAGAGAGAGACAGCGTGAGCAGGGGAGGGTCAGAGAGAGAGGGAGTCACAGACTGAAACAGGCTCCAGGCTCTGAGCTGGCAGTCAGCATAGAGCCCGACGCGGGGCTCGAACCCACGAACCGCGAGATCATGACCTAAGCGAAAGTCGGACGCTTAACCGACTGAGCCACCCAGGCGCCCCGGTTAGTTGCTGTTCTGACAGGACTCTAAGGAAAGGAAGATCACGTGTTACTGGAGTTCTTTTATGAAAACCCCTTGGCACAAATAAGGTGGCTATGTGTGTGACTCTATCTTCCCAAATCTTGTGCAGTCACAGATTTGTTGTTGTATCTGTCTCCCATGTACTAATATCTAGAGTTTAGTCCCTTACCAGCTTGTGATCAATTCTGGGAGCTTTCTGTGACTAGGTGCAGATGACTCTGGCTGGCCTCTTGGTCATCAGTGACCAGGCTCTTGCTAGTCTGCATCTGACAACAGCAAACTGAGTTCTATTCTAATTCCCAAGTCGACTGCAAGAGCTATAGCCAAGCTCTATCATTTGATCTTGTTTCCTGAAGGTTGCACAGTCACTTCTTTCTCTTTCTTCCCTCACATGAGCTCCACCAACAGTGAGATTCAGGTCATTTCACCAATTGGTGGTGAAGTCTAAGCTTGACTAGAAATTCTTTGCTGTAAATCACTACCCCCTGACCTGAACTGGGTGTCTCGGATCCTATAAGCTATGTTCTATCATCTTGCCAGGGGACCATCTACCAGAGGCCCTGAAATACAAATGTGAAAGTAGGACATTTCTCTCTCCATCCTGTTAATTAATGACAAAAGGACAACAAAGCAAATAAACAACAACAGAAAACCTTCAACATAGGAATCTCCTCAACTCTTCAACTTGATACGTATATTTTGCAGGACTGTTAAATTGTCTATAACCAAAACTAAGGTCTAGAAAATCTATTCTATGCCCAAATTCTAATGACAAATCATACAGGCTACATTTAATTTCCGGCATTGATCTGTTTTGAGGTTCTGCCTTCCCAGCGCCATTTTAATGCATGATTACCAGGAACTTGGTCTGATACCCTTTGCAGATTTTTCTCATTTCTGGTAGGATGTAGCCTTCACCAGTGGCTTCAAAGGCTGCTTGCTTCTTTGTCCTATGAAAGAGCTCAGAGAGTGCAGTCTCATTTAATGAAATCAGAGAAACCAATCCAAACATGTCTACTACAGACTTCTCTACTTCCTAAAATGGATCAATTTTGTTAAGAAATAAGGTGTCTGTCTTAGTTCAGGCTACTATAACAACTTACCATACACTGGGTGGCTTAAATAGCAGACATTTATTTCTCACCCTTCTAGTGGCCGGAAGTTCAAGATCAAGGTGTCAGTGTGGTTAGTTCCTGGTAAGGGCACTCCTTCCTGGTTTGCAGACGGCTGCTCTCTTGCTGTGTCCCCACATCACACAGATTGCACAGAGGGAAAGGATCCAAGTCCTCTCCAGGCTCTTCCTACAAAAGCACTAATCCCATCATGAAAGTTTCATCTTTGTGACCTAATTATCTCCCAAAGGTCCCATCTCACATTGGGGATTAAGGTTTCAGTATATGAATTTTGGAAGGACACAAATATTCAGTCCCTGGCAGTGTCTTTGAAGTCTGGGTTAAAACAAACAAATAAACCAACAACCTATAATTTCTCAAATCATCTTCTCAACCCCTCCTAGTTAAGGGAACTCATATGCCACCATCTACATGTGGCAGTTCCCATGATCTATCCAGTCTCAGTGCATAATTTCTCCTATAATGGCAACTCTGATCCCAGAGAAATCTCCATTATTTTCTCTGATTTCAGGATGATACTCCAAGAACCATTGCAGTTTGGGTCCAGTTGACCCTCTACTCTCTTGCTCCACATTTTCAATAGCTGGACAGTGATGAAAGTATTCTTGGGCTGAATTCTGGTATATTGATTTTATGCAAGGTACAGCTGTGCATATTCTATATTTGTCCCAAATGCAAGGTATTTACTCCCAAATGGAGCTGAATTAAACCAGATTGCCATGAACCTGCTGCAAAGTCTGTATCCACATGGTGACCCATCCAAAAGAAACAGAGGTGTATCTCTTAATGAAAAGATATTTTCCTGTTTTACTGGAAGCTCTTTAGATATGGAGTAGAGGGCTTTTCACAGTGTTCCATAGAGCTGAACTTTCTACCAATCTTCTCATAGGATCCTGGAGCTAAACAGCACAGCACAGAATCCTCCTTGAGCTAAACAGCACAGCATGGAAAAAAAATGAATGTTCCTACTTTAAGATTGATATTTCTGAAACCATGGAATTCAAAAAGCCCTCTGTACTACTCTATCATAGTATTCAGAACTACTGAGTTTAAGTCGTAAAAAAGTCCATCTTACCAGTGTAATGACTGAAGGTTCGACTTCTTGAATGCCTCTTTCTTGCTAGCTTCCTTCAGTAATAAGTGAAGAATAATGAAAATATTCTCAGAGGTGGCATGACAGAAACAACTAATTTCTAACGTCATTTTTAAATGCATTGTATGAACTTACATCTCTCAAACACTGATGTCTATGCTTCTTATAGGGTGACCAATCATCCCAGTTGTGACTAGGACTGAGAGGTTTCCTCAGATGTAGGATGTTCAGTGCTGAAGCCAAGAAAATATGCAGCAAACTCAGAGGAATCGGTCACCCTAGTTGCAAGCCCGCTGAAATATTGCTAAGCTATATTAACACATCATGTTTTGAGCGTGTACCATAATTCTTCTCAGAACTTCTCCAGCCCTACAACCTCTCCTGGTCTTTACCTATCCACATCATCTTCTCCTCACTGTTTGGATATGTGTCAACACTCCCCAGAGTTAATTGTGCTACATCCTGTATTCCAGATAATGCCAAAAATTGATGCAGGTTTTAGGTTTTGGCTGCAAGGGTCTGGTTGTGAAACATACATATTTATAATTGAGAAGGAAGTGGTAGAGAGAAGAATCCTACCTCCTTTGGCTGGTTTGTGGAGTGAGCTCAGCCCTACACATTCAGATATGAAGTAATTAGAAATAATGAGCCCCCGGGATTACCCTGAAGTCTTCCAGGAGATACAGAGTGTGCCCAAGTTCTGCTGGCTACGAAGGCTAGAACTCATTATGGATAAAAGAGGGAGAATTAGATTAACTAATTCATGGGCATATGTCCAAAGATTGTTTAAAAACATGGTAGTGGTGCCACATAAATAATATATGGATCCCACAAAGCCATGCCAACGTCGTGAAAAGAAACCTGAGTAGTACAGCACCAATCCAGCTGCCCCGAAGACCTAATAGTGTTACTCTTCTGGTTTGTAGCTGGGAATTCATTTAAAGGCTGGCGAATTGGGTTTCGGCTGTTGTTTTTCTGCCTAAGTAATGTCATAAGTAATGTCCATCAGATGTAACTCTGTGCAGATGGCGCCTTCACTTTCGTGGAGAATCTCTACTCTCATGAAGAAAATGAAAAGTCCCTTTACCTCTTGGCTTGGTTTCTGACCCTTGTTGTCTTTTTTGTTTTTATTTTTTTTTCCTAAAATCTGAGCGCTACATTGGTCTTAATAATTTTTTTCTTAAAAGTCCTAGACTTCACTATTATTAAAAAAGACATTGCATACTTTGTTACTCATGTTTAAAAAGTAATAATAGTAATAAATTAACAGGAGGCCCACACTGCACTAGGGGAGCCATGCAGGCCCCCCAAAACAGCCCTCCTACCAAGAGAGACAGCAGCTTCCCTGGCTGGCTGCTAGATGGGTTTTGGCAAAGATTTCTTCTCTGGAAATTGCTCATATGTGTATCATACATGTTTGAAATAGTTTTCTCCAATTTGGAAAACCATAAAGCAGCAATAAATGAATGGAATTCTGGTGAAAAATCCTTTATAAGTATTGTGCATGCTTTTACAAGTGTTGATTAAATGGTCTCAGTTTGCCTTTGCTTTTGAATAGTGAACTCTCATTGCTCATCTGTACTTCCAGATGTGGTTGGGTCCCCATGCTGTCCATTAACGTGGGTATATCTTTCACTATTAATTGTGTTTTTAAAAAATTCATAAGAACCTAGGGCTGAAAAAGGAGACAAAAGCACAAGGAAATGAAATCAATCCTAATAACAAAGGACTCTCTTCATTCCAAAACATGTGTTCATCCAGAACTCTGCAGGGTTAACCACATCAGTGTGGGACACTGCCATTTCCATGAGCTGTTCAAATTGTCCAAAACTGCATACATGAATAACAACCAAAGCAGCGATATTGTCAATAGGCTGTGGGTTGTTAAATTACAATGGCAATGAGATAACTCAAAGTGAGAGATAGATGGCTGGAGCCAAGAAGCACTAATGCAGGGATGTTAAGAAGTTGGTAGATTAGGCTTACATGATTAAAGGATTAGACTAAGAGAACGAATGGCTCATGTTTCTTGCAATGTATCTTTTGGATATTTTTGGCTTCATTCCTAAGGAAGATTCTATGTTAAAAAAAAAAAAAACTTTTAGAAGACACTACTTTAAAAAATCCATATAAAACACATTGAAAATACAAATCATATTCATGCTTCAGTTTCACCAATCTATATCTCAAAGGGCTTGGGTATCGCACAAGGGAGAAACGATTGATCTTCATTACCACCTATCCACAAATACTTTTGTTAATCATGAAGACATTCTTCTTACTGTCACGAAAAACAAAAAACAAACAAACAAACAAAACAAAAAAAAACCCCACAGAAATTGGTGTCTGAGTGTCAGTATCTGGCCCAAGTCCATTTAGTGGCAAAAAAATTTCTCAAGTACTGACATTACATTTCAACAGGGCAGGAGAAGACTGGATTTACATTCCTTCTTGGATTAGGTTTTGGTTTTTATATTCAATCTCTTTAGATAATCAAATGCACGTGTAGCCACACTTTGCCACCTCCAGGAGGGATAGATTGGACAAGAGGCAATGGTAGCGATACTCAGGGCGAATCTCAGAGATGTCTGAGATGACATCTGAAAGACCATGCTGCTGCATCCCTCGCCAAAGGGGAGCTTGTGATTCTTCTCACATTGTTTTTGAGGTGTCAGTCACCAAAGCAATGAACGTCAACTGTTCTCAATCCCACTGGTGACTTGCTCTGAAAAACGTACCAGCAGGAGCCTATGGTTTCAAATAATCACTGCTTTGTGGTCAAACAGGGGAAGAATATCCCAGTCAATTTATGAGGTCTCTGCCTTCAAATTCTGGATGAAAAGACTTTGTTGCTAGCTGAGGAAGGTTATTTATGATGTGATTGTTAAGGAAGGAATGATAATGTTACCATTTTTTCCCGGTTTTTTTTTTTTTTTTTTTGAGAGGTCTTGGGTTTTCATGACTGCCACAGTATTTTTTGCCTACTCTTTACATACTGTTTTTGGCTGTAAGTGTAGCCTGGGTTGTGTTTCAAGGAGTCAACATTAATTTTGTGACCAAACAATCTATAACCATAGATATCCTGCCTTCATTGTGTATATTCCGCATCCTGTCTTCTTTCTAACTTGCTTTACTTTAAATCATGTGGAGAAAGGATTCTTTTTTTTTTTTTAATGTTTTATTTATTTCTAGGAGAGAGAGAAAGCATGAGCAGGGGAGGGTCAGAGAGAGAGGGAGTCACAGACTGAAACAGGCTCCAGGCTCTGAGCTGGCAGTCAGCACCGAGCCCGACGCAGGGCTCGAACCCACGAACCGCGAGATCATGACCTAAGCGAAAGTCGGACACTTAACCGACTAAGCCACCCAGGCGCCCCATGTGGAGAAAGGATTCTAATAGCTGCATGCCATCTTTTGAGATGGTTAAACTTTTTCTCATTTCAGGCCATAAGGATAAGGCCCTATTTATATCAGATCATTAAAAAAAAAATCCTAAATTTGAAAAATATCCCAAATTAATTCAGAGTAGGGTAGTTCACAGAATCAAAAGAATATTTTATTGGGGCTCCTGGGTGGCTCAGTCAGTTACATCTCAGATTCTTGATTTCAGCTCAGGTCATGATTTCATGTTTGGTGAGATTGAGCCACAGGTTGGGCTTTGTGCTGACACTGTGGCACCTGCTTGCGATTCTCTCTCTGCCCCTCCCCTGCTCACAGGCATGTATGCACTCTCTCACTCAAAATAAATAAACATTTAAAAAATGAAAAATACAAATAAAAATATTTTATTGATTTCACCCTCTTTTCTTACAAAAGAAGACTTACTTGCATTTCTTTCAGTTTGGAAACTTCACTGTAGCTACCAGAGAAGCAGGTTAAATAGTGTGTATCATTTAACTGCAGGAGAAACAAATGGGATTTATTTTCTTAACTGAGTTCACCAGATTACATCATACCATACCATCTGTTCTCTGACCCTGGTTTCTGATTGAGCCCCACATGATATTTCTCAAGAGGTAGGTGTGTCCTTAAACCTTTGCAACAAGATCACCTGAATGAAGAGGTAGGCTACTTGAAAAAAATAAAGATTATTGGGCCCCATTCCAAATCTATCAGAATCTTTTTTTTCTTTTTTTTGAGAGAGAGAACACCTATGCACATATGGGGGAGGAACAGAAGGAAAGAGCCGGGAGAAAGAATCTTAAGCTGGCTCCATGCCCAATGTGGAGCCTGATGAGGGTGTTCCATCACATGACCATGAGATCATGACCTGAGCCAAAACGAAGAGTGGACGCTTAACCAACTGAGCTACCCAGACACCCTTCTCCTACCAGAATCATTAATAGTGGCTCCAAGAATCTGAATTTTTAACAAGCTTTCAGGTGATTCTTAAGACCCTGAGTTTTGTGAATGACTGCTATGGGATGTCATAAGAGATTCTAGAATGGAGATGGTGGCAGGATTCCTGGTTCCTGATGCCTGGAGTCCTCAAATAATAGCTCTGTGTCTTACCAAGGTGTATGACATCCTGCCCACTATACGTGCCATTTAAGACCAGACCACCGTGGAGATGCAAGCAGAAGTGTTGTGGGCACCTTGAAAGGCAGCTGATACATGCCCCTACTGCTTCTTCCTTCTTCCTGGCTGGAATAGAACACAATAGTGGTGCTCCAGCATCCACCTTTGGAAAGGAGGTCACATACTAATAAGGGCAAAATGGCAGAATAGAAGGAAGGTTGAGTTCCTGACAATCATGAGCTGATGATCGTGGGCTCCCAAACAGGCTAACTTTACATCTCTTACATGATGTCTTGTTTAACTTGTAAATCATTTCATTTTGTTTTCATTTGGGGGAGGGGGGAGGGTAGATTTATGAAGTGGACCCTAATCCTAAGTGATACACATACCAAGAAAATAGTCTTTTTTCCCCTAAACAATCCTAGAGTCTGCCTATTACCAATAAGCAAATTTCTTTTTTTAAGTTTATTTATTTTTTAATTTTTTTAATGTTTTATTTATTTCTGAGAGAGAGAGACAGCATGAGCAGGGGAGGATCAGAAAGAGGAAGACACAGAATCCAAAGACAGGCTCCAGGCTCTGAGCCAGCTGTCAGCACAGAGCCCAATGCAGGGCTCGAACCCACAAACCATGAGATCATGACCTGAGCCGAAGTCAGACGCTTAACTGACTGAGCCACCCAGGTGCTTCAAGTTTATTTATTTATTTTAAGAGAGAGAGAGAGAGAAAACAAAGAGTGGGACAGGGGCAGTGAGAGAGAAACAGAGAGAATCCCAAGCAGGCTCCGCACTGTCAGTGCAGAGCCCGATGTGGGGCTCAAACCCAAGAACCATGAGATCTTGACTTGAGCCAAAGTCGGATGCTTACCAGACTGAGCCACCTAGGTGCCCCTAATAAGCTGATTTCTTACAAGTAAGTACCTGTTGTGAGAGGTTTGGAGATGATTTCCTCATCTGGGACACACAACTTTAGCAGCTCCTGGGTCACAGAGCAGAAACAGGGGCCCCTCAGTAATTGTCCATGTACTCTTCAGCAAGGTATCCAACTCCTTCAGACTGCATGTCTTTCACTATAAAATGAGGACAGAGGTGCCTCGGTGGTTAAGCATCTACCTCCTGATTTCGGCTCAGGTCATGATCTCACAGTTCATGAATCTGAGCCTCGTGTGGGACGGAGCGTGCTTGGCATTCTGTCTCTCCCTCTCTCTCTCTGCCCCTCCCCAGCTCTCTCTCTCTATTAAAATAAATTAATGAACATATTTTTTTTTACTTCAAAACAAAGACACTTAAAAAACCAACCTGACAATGTGATTATGACAAGTAGATGATTAAAATATTAATAATAATATCTCCCAATAAATAACTATTGTGGTTGTTATTTTTGAAACGGTAAAAAGAAAAGTGAAACATCAGGAAACATAGTTAGGAAATTCCCTCACAGCCTGACTTTCTTCCAACTTGCAAAATAAATACTGTAAAGGGTTGAGTTTTGGAGGGAGAAAGAGATGTTTAAATAAGATTTTGAAGTTCCTACTATTGCAATGCAAAGAAATCACCAGCAAAGTTCTGTGTTGCTCTTAGGGAAGAAAAGAATGTAACTCTGATGAGAACAGGGAAGGGAAATGAGAGGCAGCTACAAAAAGGGATGTGAGGGGTGCCAGGGTGGCTCAGTCACTTAAGCGACTAACTCTTGAACTCAGCTTAGCTCATGATCTAGCGGTTCATGGGTTCAAGCCCCACATCAGACTCTGTGCTCTGCACTGATGGTGTGGAGCCTGCTTGGGATTCTGTATCTCCTTCTCTCTGCACCTCCCCTGCTTGTGCTTGCTCTCTCAAAATAAATAAACATAATTTAAAAAAATAAAGGGGGGATGTAAGCACTCCATTTATTTGACAGACTGGATGGTCTCAGCCAAATCACTTATACTCCCAGCCTCAGCTTCCTTTGCTGCACGATGGTGATCACTGGATCTGCCTCACAGGACAGTTGGGATGAGCCAATGAAACAACCTTGTAAACGTGCCTTGTAAATTATGAAGAATGGTGGATATGTATGGTCTTATTACATATTTAGGCTCCACGCTACATTCCTAGGGGTGGCAGGAACTCTTTAAAGTCTAAGTCTGCTCTGTGCAAACTAACACGTGCTTCTGACATAGGTTATCAACAAAGGCTTTGGTTATCCCCAGCTGCTGGCTTTCCAAGGCTGTACTGGCCAGACTCTTACAGGTAACCTACCAGAATAATATGTAACTACACCTCTGAAATCTTTCAGTGACACACCTACCTTAGTCACTATTTTATTCCTTTTGGGGCACAGCAAGAGTTCTGAAAGGCCAGCCATATTCAAATAATAGGAAGAGATGCCGAAAGCTCTTCTAAATATGATGGGAGTACATGACAGGGGGTTCGCTGCATCATGATCTGGAGCTCTTAATGCCAGGGATCAAAATGTTACCTGTCACCTTTGCGCAGCCAAGAGAACGAGCTCTTTCCTCCAAGGTAATACCGGCTGCTGTGAAATAAGTATTTGCATATTCACAAGCTTCACTCCTGCTTTATTTCTCAGTTGCATATCTGTTAGATCTCTAAAAATACTTGTACACAACTTTTCCCCACATGGTCTGTGATCTCAGATTCATTTTTAGGTTTCTAGAAAGTAACAATAATTTTTATCATACTCTTATTTCGACATCAAGCCTATCTGGATGTTTGGTACACTATATGCAGTTTTTAATGAGGTGTATGTCCAACCGTGACCAGGCTCTGATCACTTCTTCCCTTGAGCTTCTGATGTGTGCCAGGTCTCCACTGGCTGCTGAGCTACAGGTATGAACATGCTCACGAACCCACCCTTCTGCAGGAAAGTCACTTTAAACAAAGACACAAAATATCTTTGATAAATTATGGGAAAGCAAAGTCTAATGACGGAGGAAGACTTTCTAAAGAGGTAGATGACTTAAGAACGAAGACTTGAAAGATGCATAGAAACTGTGTCAAAGGCCAGAAGGATGAAAGCAGTGTGTATATGCACCAGGAGCTGAAGGAAAGCCAGCAGACGACGAGGAGGGGTTGGAGATGTAGGTAGCAGCCGCATCACTTATGGCCTTAAATGACTTAAATGTCACTTAAATGACTTGTTTTTAATGTAATCAAAGCAGGCAGCCACTTAGTTATTTTAAACAAGGAAATGACCTAACCCCATCTGTATGTTAAGGTGGTGATACCGGCTGGGGCGCCTGGGTGGCTCAGTCAGTTGAGTGTCTGACTCTTGACTTTGGCTCAGGTCATGATCCCAAGGTCATGGGATTGAGCCCTGAGTGGGAGCCTGTTTGTGATTCTCTCTCTCTCTCTCTCTTCCTCTGCCTCTCTACCCTGCTCATGCTCTATCTAAAAATTAATTAATTAATTAGTGAATAAAAAACAATTTAAAAATTCTTTAGCATATTTTAAAAATGATGGTGATACTGGCTGTTGTGGGGATAACCAAATAGGAGGCTCTTCAGTTGTCTCGGCTTTAAAGCACCGTGGGTCAGACTGGGCTGGCAATAGTAGACTTGGAGAAGTTTGGGGTGTGCCATTTCTCACACTGTAGTGGGAGATCTTCCAGCAGAACCATCTCAATCTATGGTGCTTAAAAGTGAGGAATGAGAATGACTAAGGAGAGAATATTTATAACAAGCTCCAGGGTTTAATCAGTCTGAATCTGACTGAATCTCCTGTTGCTAATGCGTGTCTTAAAAGAATAATAGCAACAGCAAAGCATAGAATCCACTACTCTGGGACCATCCCAGGTCTATCTTCTGCAAGCTTTCAAGAACATCAGATGCAACTGTAACCCAACTTAGTCTTAAACAAAAACATGGTGCTTCCTCATGAAAACTATAGTTCTCCTAAACAATGGGCAATAGAGTATGTATTTGGAGCTTTTCCAATGGTAATGATGAATTTGTGCAAATCCATCCATACATTTTCCTGACTCTACAACAAAATTAAGTGAATCTAATACATAAACCACCCAAGCTCCATGCTATAATGATACAGTCAATAGACTTAATGCTACTATATTTCTTTTTTATGCTAATGGCAGCCCCCCAAAATGTCTTCCAATGTGCCAAAATTCAGGGAACCCAACCCAAAAGATGTTTAAATTATACTGCTCAATGCAAAAAGTAAGCCACAGTGTAATAAAAACAGTATAATCTTATGCCATGGTTGGATTTGCATTTGCTAGATCACTTTGGGAGCCATGGGAAGGCCAAGAAACACTATAGCCAGGCTGTATCATCTGTTCCTGCACACCCTGACTTTGTCCCATCTTGGGAAGAGGCAGCAACATGATTGCTAACAGAAGGATCCAGACTTTAGATGCAGATCCTAAATTCCTGACTAAATTGTCCTCACAGAACTTCTGACAGAATTAAATGGCATAGTGTTTACAAAGGCTGCAGGTAGTAACAACTCAACAAACATTATTTTACTTCTACCTCTTTTTGAATAAAGTCATAGAATACTGTAGATTAGCAATTCTCAAAGTAGGTTTTGATCACCATTTCTGTCAAATCACTGAGCATTCTGGTTTAAAATACAAATCCGTGGGGTGCCTAGGTGGCTTGGTTGGTTAAAAGTCTGACCTGGGCTCAGGTAGTGATTGTGTGGTTTGGGAGATTGAGCCCCGCACCTGGCTCTCTTCTATCAGCGCAGAGCCTGCTTTGGATCCTCTGTCTTCCTCTACCTGCCTCTTTCTCTCTCTCTCTGAAAATAAATAAACATTTAAAAGGTTAATAAATAAAATGTAATACAAATCCCTAGTCCATGACCTGAGCCTCTGAATTCAAGTGGTGGAGCCAGGAATTTGCATTTTTTTTAAGATTCTGATTCTGATCCACATAACTTGAGAACCACATTCCAGACTAACAGGTACAAGCATATTTAGTTTTATTGTGCTTTGCTTTACTGCACTTTTGCAGATATTGTGTTTCTTACAAATTCAGGTTTTGTGGCAACACTGTGTTGTACAAGTCTGTGGGCACCATTTTCTCAACAACATTTTCTGTGTCACATTCTGGTAATTCATGCCCTATTTCAAAGTATTGTCATGTTATTTGAATTGCTGCAATCTCATGATAAAACTATAATGGATGAGTAGTTGTTTCTTATGGATGAGCAAAGGAAATGTTCTCTTGAGATGGAATCTATTCCTGGTGAAGATGCTGCGAAAATTGTTGAAGTGACGACAAAGGATTTAGACTTACATACACTTAGTTGGTAAAGCAGTGTCAGGGTTTGAGAGGATTGACTCCAAATTTGAAAGAAGTTCTGTGGGTAAGGTGCTATCCAAAAGCATTGCATGCCACAGAGAAGTCACTTGAGAAAGGAAATGTCGATCGATCAGTGTGGCAAACTTCACTGCTAACTTATTTTAAGAGGCTACAGCCACCTCAACCTTTAGTAACCACCACCCTGATCAGTCAGTCATTAGTCATCAACATCGAGGCAAGACCCTCCACCAGCAAAAGGATTATAACTTGCTAAAAGCTCAGATAATGGCGAGCCTTTTATTTTTGCAATATGAATTTTTAAATTAAGGTACGTAAATTGGTTTTTTAGACACAACGCTTTTGCACACTTATTAGACTACACTATAGCGGAAACACAAATTTTACAGGCACTAGGAAACCAGACATTTCATTTGACTTGCTTTATTGTGATATTCACTTTTTTGCAATGGTCTGGAACTGAACCCGAGCTATGCTCGTACAGACTTAATTGTTCTGCAGCTGTTTCAGATGCATATGGGTTTGTTTTGTTGTGCATTTTCCCTCTTTGCCAGCCATTGATAAACCTCTGAAAGTTCAGCCCTGGGCCTTCCATCAGATAATCCAGCAGAGGCTGGGTTCAATAAACACTTGATTTATCTAATGGCACGCAAATAACATTGTTATGGGAAACTTCTCTCATCACTACCCATGATTTTCAAGACTTAGTTTATTTACTGTTGTAACTGTCCTATAAATCCTCATCTGAAGTTCATTTCTGGGGATAGGCGGTGCCTGAGTGGCTCAGTGGGTTAATCGTCTTACTTCGGCTCAGGGCATGATCTCACAGTTCCTAAATTCAAGCTCCGCAATGGGCTCTGTGCTGACATCTCAGAGCCCAGAGCCTGCTTTGCATTCTGTGTCTCTTCTCTCTCCCTCTTCCCCACTCGCACTCTGCCTCTCTCTCTCTCTCTCGAAAATAAATAAACATTAAAAAATTTTTTAATAAATAAAATTTACTTTTGGGGCAAGGGAGAAAACCCCTAGCCTCCAGGAAGAGAGCTGTAGTATCCCACCTGGTGGCAAGGACAATCAGAATGAGAAAGGCCGGGAGGCCTCACTGCTGTTTTTAACTCCTTCGCCTTCCAGCCTCTACCCTCCACCCCAGGCTTGGTGTTTTGGTCCTGGAAGTTTTTCTTACTCACTCACTTTATCCTTTGCTGTTTTTATCTGGAACTCAGGTCCCCAGTTTTAACAATTAGGCAAAGACTGCATTTATGTCCCTGTCCAAGTGTCCTAAGTGTCCAAGTGTCCAGGAAGTCCCTGTCCCGAGTGTCTAAGAATCCCGTGACAAATGGTGAAAGGCATGGCTTTTTTGCCACTTGCCCCCCTCTCTTCTGGCAAGTGTGACCCAAGAGGTCCATCATTCTGTTAGGTGGCAGATGAGCTGCCTGGACTGTGAACTGCAGTGACCTATGACCTACCTTTGCTTCTCAGAAGCTTATCATCTTGAATTTATGTAGGGGTAAGATGCTGTGTAAATCTACCATGAAAGCCCTGTGCAGGCAAAAGAGGGTGATTCTTCAAGTCTGTGAACACATGCTTTATCCGTTTGACTTATATGGGCACCCTAGGGCTTTTATTTGGGCCAAAACACAGAAGCCAAGCTTTCATTGTAAACAGATGGTGCTGCTAACAAGGAAAGTTAAAAATTCTTTCAGTCATTCTCCCACACAAGAGACCTGAAGAAGATCCTGCTTTAAAAACAAACTAAATTATCAAACACTCCCTCTCCCCATACCCCATAGGCTCAAGGTCACAACATATACCCTTGCAAACAGACAAAACCTGCTCTCCATTCTTTCCTTTCCCCTCTACTTCCCCATCCTCTCCCAATGCCAAATTCTACATTCCTTTGGTGTGGATACTATAAATATAAAATGAACAAACTCAATCCCAAATCACGAGGGGGCTTTTCTTTGCATGACCACAATATAAGCATTTGTCCATCATTTTGGGATTTTTATGAAGCCTCTAAGAATGTTCAGAATTCCAGTCTTGCTCAAACAATGTCTCGCTAGTCAGCAGGATTCAGACGTTGAAACTTAGGACGACTCGGGAATTTCTGGTTAGAAGAAAATGTAATCCCGAAATGTCTCAGTGTGAAAGATTTTCATGTCTTTTTCCCCTTTACCATTTTGCTTTCAGTCCAGAAAAAGAAATGTGGAAATTCTTATGTTTCCTTTAACATGAGGCAATTTGAAGTTGATTGTAATCTCCCTGTCCCTAACCCTGAAAGAGAAACAGCATTATCGTGCTGTGTTGGGTCCTTACTTAAATTTCTCCATCAGATAGCATCTTGTTACATAAATACTTTATGCTTTTAAATCTGAATACCATTGATAACAATCTCCTGCTAGATCATACTTCTGGGGCTTAAGTTTGACAATGAATCATCCAGACCCCTGAGGTGCTCTGGGTGAGTGTTATGGAGGAAGGGGGCACCGGAGGTTTATCCAGTCACCCGTGCCTTGGGGCAGGACCACACTCAAACTTTTCCAAAGGGATTTTTTCTGAAAGAGGTAGTTTTAAAATTTCCCGAGAAAGCCAGATCCCATGACCTCCTTAAGTAAACTGTCCAACGTTTCAACAATGTTAGCATTTTCAGAAGAGAATTAAACCTACTATCACTTATTATTAATGTGAAACTTTGTCCTTTGGGCTCCAGCAAACATCCTCCCCACATTGAGGTCTTTCTGCAGGGTATCTGAAAGCTGAATTGTCTACGAGTGTAAAAAATGATGAGGAAATAAAATTTTGGGAAAGCTCATCTCAGTATCTCCTATCTGTTTAATAAAGATACCTGTTCTTCCAAACTGAGTATTATTAGGAATATCAAAAGAAATCATGTGTCAGGCTTCCCAAGTAATGTGTTATTTGTATCCCCACCAAAGGTATTATTTGTATCACCACCATTTGTATCATTATTTGTATCATTCTAAACTGGGTCTGGAAATAGTTATTCAAATGTACTCTATTATAGAAATAATAGGAACTCCTAAAAGTTACTGTAAATATAAGCCTAATTTAATGGATGCAAACTTTATGTTTATGAACTAGCATGTAAACATTCCTGTAAGCAGACTAGGTGTGGGGATCTCCCAAAGCATCCAGAAAGAAATTCTCTCCCTAAAGATGAGGGACTCACTTGAAGAACAGAAGCCGGAAGCTAGATGATGTTTTGCAATGCCTGGTGCAGGTACCAGAAGAGTAAGACTGGAGGCAGTGGACTCCTCACAGAATGGAACCCTGTACATAAGGTACTCGGGTAGTTCCAAGTGATTCAGAAAGTAGGAGTGTGAAAGAGGAAGAAAAGACTCTCTAGGCAAAGGGAACTGCAAATAAAGTAAGGTTATGACCCTATTAGCAGATAAGGTAGAACTTGAGCCAGCAAATGAGTAAGAAAATGGGCACTTTGTTAATGCTAAGCAGAAAAACTCAAAATGAAGCTGTAACAATTATGAATACATAATCACCAAATAATATAGGAGCCATCTGATAAAGCATAAATTGCAGAAGATGGGAGGAAAAATACACAGACATGTAAACTCTCTCAGTCTGTGACAAATAAAGTCAAAATACATGAATTTAAAGATGTAAATACCAAAACTAATAATAAAATATGTTATTCAACTCTGTATCCTGAATATATACACACTACTATTTTTTCAAGTCACGAAGGAACATACATGAAAATTGGCCATAAATTAGGCCACAGAGACAGTTGATTCCAAAAATAGCAATATTGTGGACAATATTCTCTGATCACAATGCAATGAAACAAAAAGTTGTTATCAAAATCTCAATTATGAATATAATTACTTATATAATATATATAATTATATATGTAATATATTTCTATAATTATATAAATATAATTCCTGAAATAAACTCCACTTAGTCACGGTAATTTTTTTTAATGTGCTGGTAGATGCTATCTGCTAATACTATTTGGAATTTTTCCATTGATATTCATATTCATAATTATATTCATTTCTGTAATATATTTATTATATTAATATAATACCAGCACATTAAAAAAATTACCGTGACTAAGTGGAGCTTATTACAGGAATGCAAGGATTATTCATTACTAAGGATTTTATTATATTCCATCAAATTTATAGACCTAAGGAGAAATGATCATTTCTAAAAATTCTAGAAAAAAACATTTGGACAAAAGCCAATAATCATTCTTGACCCCAGTAAAAGGACTCCAGGAAATTAGGATGAATTAACACTTCTCTAGCATAACAAAATATATCATTCCCAACCCAGAGCCCATACCATGCCTTACTGGGAAAACACTGGAGGCATTTCCATTAAAATCAAATACAAGACAAGAATGCCCACTGTCATTACTGTTATTTAACATTGTACTAGATTTAATAGACAGTGAAATTAGAAAATAAGTGAAAAGTATAAAAATTGGAAAGCAGAAAGTTAATCTTTATTTTTAGATGATATTATTATATAGTCAGAAATATAAAAGATTTGAGAAATATCTATGAACAATAAGAGAATTTAGTAAGTTGAAATGGTACAAAATGAATACACTATAATAAATTGATCATATCCAATTAGAAGACGTAATGAGAGAAAAGACCCCATTTACAATAATAAAAGGATGAAATACCTAAGAATAACTTATGTGTCCTATAGCAATAAGTGTTGTAGGACACATATGAATAAAATCATAAAATGTTGATGAAGAACACAAAATAAGCTTTGAATAAATGGAAAGATCTACCTTTTTCTTGGCTAGGAAAACTTGACAACACAAAGATGTTGATTCTCTCTGTTAATTATCTAAGTGCACTTCTAGTAATAAAAATATAATAAAGATTCTATCATTATTGACTGTTTACTCTGAAATTCATGCAGAAAAATAAACAAAAAAAGAAACACAGGAAACAGAGAGAAGAGCACTGAGAGAATTAGGCTCACTAGGTATTAAAGTTAAAAGCCTCAATAATTAAAACAGTGTGGTAGTGGCACTGAAACTGAAAGATCAACCAAGAAAATAGAATAAGATGTCCAGAAATAGACTAACTGTATACAGGAATTTAAAACATGTTAAAAATGACATCTCAAAACAGTAGGTAGAAGATTACTATTATAAAGTGGTAGCAGGGCAAAGCACAGGCAACAGAAATAAAAAGAGACAGGTGGGACTACATCAAACTTAAAAACTTCTCTGTATCAAAGGATACAATCCATAAAGTAAAGGCCAACCTATGGAATAGAAGACACTTGCAAATCATATATCTGACAATGGGTTAATATTCGATAGATAAAAATTCTTACAATTCAACCAAAACCCCCCACAAACAACCTGATTAAAAAATAGGCAAAGGACTTCAATAAACATTTCTCCAAAGGTGATACTCAAATGGCCAATAAGCATATGAAACGATATACAACATTAATAATTATAGAAATTCAAATCAAAATCATAGTGAGATATCACCTCATACCTATTAGGAGAGCAACCATCAAAAAAAGAAAGAAAGAGAGAGGGCTTGGGGGGGAGAAGGAAAGAAAGGAAGGAAGGGAAGGACAGAAGGAGGGAGGAAAGAGAAAGAAAGAAAGAAAGAAAGAAAGAAAGAAAGAAAGAAAGACAGGAAGAAAGGAGGAAAGGAAGGCAGGCAGGCAGGCAGGAAGGAAGGAAGGCAGGAAGGAAAAAGAAAAGAAGGAAGGAACAGAAAAGAAAGAAAAGAAAGTAAAGAAAATAAGTTGATGAGTGTTGCTTAAAATGTGGAAAAGTTGGAACCCAGGGGTGGCTCAGTTGGTTAAGCTCAGGTGATTATCTCATGGTACCTGAGATCATGCTCCACATCAGGCTCTGAGCTGACAGTTTAGAGCCTGCTTGTGATTCTCTTTCTCCCTCTCTCTCTGCCCCTACACCACTTGTGCTCGCTCTCTCTCTCTCCCTCTCAAAATAAATAAATAAACCTTGAAAAGAAAAATTGGAACCTGTGTGCACTATTGGTGGAAATGTGAAATGGTACAATTGCTGTGGAAAGCAGTATGGAGATTCCTTAAAAAATTAAAAATAGACTTACCATATAATGCAGCAATTCCACTTCTGGGTATATATCCAAAAGAATTGAAAGCAGGACCTCAAATAGACATTTATTGACTGATGTTAATAGTAGTGTTATTCACAATAACCGAGAGGTATAGGCAATCCAAATGCATCAAATTGAAGGGATAAAGAAAATGTGCTTTATACATGCCAAGAAATACTATTTAGCCTTTAAAAGCAAAGAAATCTTGTCACATACCACATCATGGATGAACTTTGAGGACATTATCCTAAGTGAAATAAGTCAGTCACAAAAATGATTCTACTTATACAAGGTATCTAAAGTAGTCAAATGCATATGAACAGAAAATAGATGGGGTGCCTGGGTGGCTCAGTTACACACCTGACCCTTGATTTCGGCTCAGGTCATGATCTCAGTTTTCGTGAGTTTGAGCCTTGAGTCAGGCTCTGTGCTGACAGTGTGGAGCCTGCTTGGTATTCTCTCCCTAGCTCTCACTCTCGCTTTTGCACACTCTCTCTCTCTCTCCTGCTCTCTCTGTCTCTGTCTCTTGGCCCCTCCCCTGCTCAAGTGTGCACACTCTGTCTCTTTCAAAACAACTAAATAAAGTATTAAAAAGAAAGAAAGAAAGTAGAATACTGTTTGCCAGAGGCTGGAGGGAGGCGGAAAATAGGCAACTATTGTTCAATGAGTATAGAGTTTCAGTTTTATAAAACGAAAAGTTCTAGGACTCTGTTGTACAACAACATGAGTATGTGACATCCCTGAACTGAACACTTAAACATGGTTGAGACGGTCAATTTTATGTTATCTGCTTTTTACCACAATTAATTTTTTTAAATTATTGTTTTAAAAAGTGGTAGTGAGGTAGCTGTATCATTACTTGGAACAAAATAAAGCAGGCTCCATACTTTATCAATTACACCATGATAAAATGCACATCTGCCAAATATCTAAATGTCAAAAAATAAAATCATCA
This sequence comes from Proteles cristata cristata, assembly GCA_017311185.1. Lineage (NCBI taxonomy): Eukaryota > Metazoa > Chordata > Mammalia > Carnivora > Hyaenidae > Proteles > Proteles cristata. The sequence continues at coordinate 477,536 of JAESUZ010005393.1, forward strand.
GAGTAGATGTTATGGAAAAGGCCTTTCTACATACTTCCTCCTATTACATAAAAATGAGATACTTTCACATGTCAAAAGATACCATCAGCCAAGTTAAAAGACAGATGACCAAAGGAGCCAACATTCTACAGCTCATAACACAAAGAGATGATCTCCTTAATACGTATGAACTTTAAATAAATCTGTAAAGAACAAGGCCAAGAGCCCTGTAGAATATGGGCAAAGTGTAATAAGCCACAACAAAGGGAATAGAGTTGGCATCTCAACATACGAAGACGTTGCTCAACCTCACTCAGAATCGGAGAAATGCAAGTCCAACCATTGTGAGACATCCTTTTAACCTATCAGATTGGCACACTCCCAAAAGTTTGATTATACACTCTGTTGGCAAGGCTGTGGGAAAACAAGCACAAGTCAACATCATCAGTGGGAGTGTCAATTGGCTTAGGCCTTTGGAGGGCAATTTGGCTGTGTCTATCAAAAAATAGAAACCCATGATCCAATAATCCCACTTGTGGAAGTTAATACCATAGGTATCCTTGGACAAGTGTAAAATGGCATACGTGGAAGTTTGTGTCAGAGCTACATATTGGGAAAAACACCAATGTCTATATCAGTTGCATCCTGATTGAATAGAACTGCAGTGTATTTATCCAAGGGACTACGATGCAACATTTAACATGAGCATGTTTCCTGCGTGTTGATATGTATGTAAATTGTCTCATGTCTCTCCTCTTTTCAAGACCCTATGATGGCTGTCCTTTGCTCTGAGAGTAAAAGCCCAAATTCTTAAACTGACTTATAAGATTCTACCTGATCTGTCACCTGTTGCCTTTTTGACCCCCTGTGACATTCTCCCTCACTTTCTCTGCTCCAGTCACACTGGCCTCTTTGTGGTTCCTTAAATATGCTAGTCATACTCCCACCTCAGGGCCTTTACACTAGCTCTTCGCTCTGTCTGGATCATATACCTCCCAAATGATTCTGAACCTCACTCTCTCATGGCCAGCAAGTCTTTGCTTGCATGTCATTTTCTCAAAAAGGTCACCTCTGACCATTCCATTTAAAATTAGAATCCGCCACCCCACATTCCCAATCCCTACTATCTTGTTCTAGTTTTTCAATTGCTCTAATTATATTCTAATACAATATATAATTTATTTATCATGTTTGTTGTATGCCTCACATACTCTCTCCCAAGATAGAAATGCTGTGGGGCAGGGGCGCCTGGGTGGCTCATTCGGTTTAGCATCTGACTTCAGCTCAGGTCATGATCTCATAGTTCCAGGGTACGAGCCCTGCATCAGGCTCTGTGCTGACAGCTCAGAACCTGCAGCCTGCTTCAGATTCTGTGTCTCCCTCTTTCTCTGCCCCTCCCCGCTGCTTGTGCTCTGTCTCTCTCTGGCTCTCAAAAATAAATAATAATAATTAAAATGCTTAAAAAATGCTGTGGGGTAGAAATTTTTGTCAATTTTGTCCATACTTCTATCCCAAGCATATACAACAGTTTTGGCATATAGTAGGTGCATAATAAGTGTTTGTCTCTAAGTGAACGAATAAGATATGACATAGAAAAAAGATCCTTAAGTGTGTTTAAGTGAAGGAAAAGTAATGGAGAGTAACTGTTCTGCAAACAGTCTTTTTAAGAAATAAAGAAAAAAAGTAAGAATTTATAAATGCTGGTATGTGCATAAAGAAACCTGAAAGCCTACAGAAAAAGTTTCCTGACTTGGAGATATATGAACTGGACATATGAGAAACAGTGGTAGGAAGGAGGCTGCACTTTGAATATATAGTCCAGGCATATACTTTGAATAAAAGTATATACACCTTTTTTTCAGACTATGTGAGCATATTACTTATTCAAAACCTTCAATTACACACACACACACACACACACACACACACACACACACACACACACAGAGTAATGGCACAGTCCCCAGAGAAAGACCTAATTCAGTAGCTCTGAGAAGGGCCCAGGGAATTCACATTTTCAACAAGCTCCCCTCCCCCCACCCCAAGACAGGTGCTCTAAGGACCACACACAGTGAGAACGCTGTCACACTCGCTCTCCTCACCCAAGACATTTTGCAGAACACTCAACATTTCAATAGTTCTCATTTGGAGCACAAGCAAGCGGGCAGATCACAGAAACAAAAACCAATTTCCAGGAACAGCTGGCACCACTAATAGGTGCAACTCAAAAGGTGGCCTCCTTTTGTATATGATGTGGAAGAACCACAGAAACTGCACCTTTCCTCTGGTCTCATCTGTACACACAGAGCCACGAGAAAGGGGTGTCATCTTTGAGATTTATGCGTGTTGGGTATTTCAACTGAACTTCAGACTTCAAAAATATTTAGAGTTTTAGCAAAGGCAGTTAAAAGGGATGCTCAGGTCTTTTTGCTCATGGAGATCATATACTGACCACCTCTTGCCCCCATCATTCCTTCTGCGTTTGCCGTGGGATGTTAATCAATAAAATGTTCCCGCTAATGCACAGAGGAAGGATAGTTCTACCACTCCCTTGCTGGAGATGAGAAAGCTGGTGAGGACTTGATACGTATGTTAGAGACGCTCACCCAATTAGGCCACCCTGCTTTACAGTGATGCCTTTCAGACAAACGGAAGTATTTGCCCCTGTTATTCAGTAACTTCAGCAAAACTCTATAAATGAAGTGTAGTTAACAAATAAAAGAACCTAATGACATACAAGAAGGGACTGAACCTGCCAAACTTAGAATATTTTCAATTTGGAAAACAAACTCATTCTTACTAACTTTACATTGATTCTCAAAGGAAGAGGGAACTTTTTAAAATTTATTTTTTTAAATAGTTCATTGTCAAGTTGGTTTCCATATAACATCCAGTGCTCATCTCAACAAGTGCCCTCCTCCATGCTCATCACCCCCGCCAAGAAAGGAGGAAATTTAATAAGTGAGGAAAAAACTCAATATTTCATGACCCATCACTTCCTCAAGGATACCAAAAATAAAGATATACATTAAAGTCTCAACATTTTATTTCCATTTCAAAAAGTATTTTTTGCACTATCTCTATTTTGGACCTCTCAAGATTAGACTATTTCTGGAACACACTTTCTGATGTTTTCTAATTGACTTCAAGAATCTGTCGTGCCATTGACATTTTACATGCTACGTTAAAATTAATAGCTTCATCAGTCCCTTATGAGTTTCTTCTTTAAATTTCCAAATACACCCCTGGGTTTCTGTTTCTTGAACTGACCAATGAGAAGCAGTTCTGTGACTCTAAGATGGGGTAACAATGGCAGTGGTGAAATAATCCTTAAAAACGTTTAAAATTTAGGCCCTGTCTGAAATCTGTTGTAGTTGGCAAGTAGGTAGGTGGGTCTTTATTAAATAGTTGGTTTTGTTTTTCCTATTGTTTCTCCATTATATCTGTCTGTGTGGTAACTGAGTCACTATGACATAATGCTGCAAAGAAAAGACTATAAAACAACCAGACATATGCACATGTTCATCTCTCAATGAGTCGCAATCTTGGGTCTGTGCCCTAGATGTTGGTGGAAAGACTTGATTAATGGCAGACTTGTTCAACATAAAAAAGAACAAAAACCAGATTTATCCTCAGCATTCCTTTTCCTAGGGGCTTCATGTGTAATGTAGTAATTAATTTATAGCTTTACAGTAAGGCAGCATCAGAGAAAGCCAATTCACCAGAATGTAGTTGGAGGATGTCCTTGAAAAATACCCCCCCTGAGTGAAAGGGTAGGTATATAAGGAAGAGCAAGATGGGAGTTGATTTCTTTTATAACTACTGCAAATTCACTACTAGTTACCACCTGGATTGCCCCCCAAGGTGTCCTCAGAGATGCGATGTTGACTAAAGGAACGAAGTCTTTGGGAAACGCTTCCTACCGCAGCTGAAAGGGCTTTAGAAACCGTGGGTGGAACTTGCCTATTACCCTCTCCACCGGTGATTGCAATCCCCGACCGGAGTCCAAGGCTTCCTCAGCGTGATAAGGGCTTGGAGCGAGAGGAGCTGATCGCCCCGCGTCCCCGCTCAGGGTTATTTGTGGGAGTGAGCGGCGTTCCTCGCCAGGACACACCCTCTCCCCCTCCCCAGCAGCCCCCTCCCTGACACGCGCGCGCGGCGCACACGCGGCTGCAGTCGGGCCGCCTCGCACCGGCCTGGCCGCTGGGAGGCTTCCCGGGAGCCCGGGGACGCCAGGACGTCTTCCTCGCAGCCTGCGAGGGGCCGGGCTTCGGGCGGCTCGGCTGCGCGTTCGTTTTCTCCGCTGTATTCTGCAAACGAGGCTGAACTCCGAGCCGCGAAGTTGCAGGCTGGGAATAGCTGAGCGCTGAAAGACCCCCGACGGGAGCCTTTTTTAGGGGCAGAGCGTGTCTCCTGCCTAACTGGTAAGTGTGAGCCTTAAATATCGCGTAGAGGGGCGGGAAATGTCGCTTGGCAGCGTTTCCCCGCAGTGGCATGCAGGTACCCCAGTGAAAAGTACGGTTCTGGGCGTTTGCTGGTCGTGGGCTCGGAAGACCGTCTTCCGCCACGGTTTTCCTAGTTCTTCCCGGGACCGCTGTTAGGGGGGCGGGGGCGGTGGGTCCCGCTCGGCGCGACTTCTCCGTTGTTAGAGTTGGGGTGGGGGAGGGGCTGGAGGCGCGGGGTAGAATCCCCTCCCCCCCGCCGCCGCCTTTTATCCATTAAAAAATGATGCTTTGAGAGAAGCTTCTCTTTCAGGCGTTTATATCCCTGGAGCAGCTTGCGCCGAGTTTGTATTCCTTCTAATTTCTTTGTAATTTGTTCCATCCCCGGTTGAGGTAGAAGGAAAACGTTCACACAGCGGGCAATATGACAGCCTCTAGTCGCTGATCTGTTGCTGAATGAATTTTAGCTGGAAGCGCTTTCACGGAAGGGTTTGGTAATTTTTCCCCATGAGAAGTCTGGGCGTTTTCACACCTGTTGCTTTTCAGTTGCCTGAAAGTTTGTTTGTTTTCCTGGATTTCATTTGATTGCAGTCTTTTGTCCAACAAAATCAAATGCTACATTTTCATTCTCTTGTTCTCCTCCTCGAAGCCCTTTGGATGGGGGCCCCCTTCGTTAGCATTCAGTTGGCTGTGGTTCTTGGGGAACAAGTGGCAGGCAGAATACAATAGGGAAGAACGCATTCCTGATGACTTGTCTACCATGGAAAGACTAAAGTTCAAAACTGACAATTCCCCAGTAGTTTTTGTGGAAAGCATTGCTCTTGGAGTTTTAGAAATCCTCAGTTTTGGAGAACTCTCAAAATTTGCTAATCCAGAGGTCACCAGTGTGACTTTTCCAAAGAGACTCCCCCCAGTCTACCTGCACAAAGACCCTGCTTCACACCTGTGGTTTCCAAAGATGCTAAAATCACCTCTCCCTTGATAGGCTGCTGATGAGAGACAGGTGATGTGTTTTGTGGCAAGGGTCTGGGAGGAGGACCAACTCAGAAGGGGGGGCGAAGTTCCTTTTCAGAGGATGAAGAAAGTCATCTGGGTACTGGAATGCAGTTTAACATCCTGGTAGGTTAAGATGAAGTTTTGTCCACATGATAAAAAAAGACTTTCAATAGCCCTTCTCACACTTCCAAGCGGAGCTCGGAGCTCGGTGGAATGCTTGTTTATTCTGTTGCTGATAAATCCATGGGAAATCTCTGCTGAACCCAGCAATTTTAAAAAGCAAGTGCTAGCTTATAATTGCCCACATAATGGCAAACAGGTTATTTTCAGTAACCCAAGAACTTCAAATTTTCTCTATTGTTTTAGAGGTTATGTGAAGGTACTATGAGCATGCATTTTCAGCTTTCTGCAAACCCCACCCCCCCCAACTGAAGTGAAAAGTTATCCTTTGGTGTCTGATGAAAAAGATTGCCAGATACAATACCAGGCTATAAAATAACATGTTTCTGAAAAGATTATGGCTATCAGACATTAGTGGTCACTAGCTACTATATAATTTTTCATTGTTCCTTTAGGGATGAGACCTACTTTGATCATCCTAGTGTTTTCATTTGTTGTTTGTTTGTTGTGTGGTTTTGCTGGGTCTTTTCTTTTTGCTCTTGAAAATCTCTGTTCTCTTAGGTGAAATCACAGACTAGAATTAGCAGCAATGATAGCTCTCTGGGGCTAAAATTAGAAAAGTCCATGGGACTTTTCAGGCATATCTCTCTTGTCTCACATAGATTCCGCAGTCTTTCAAACTCCTTCTTAAGAGATTATTGTAAGATGATGCTTAAGTACTCCTTTTAAAGCATTTTATTTGGACAGGTTTTTTTTTTTCCTTCTCTTGAGCTTTAATCATACTTTACCAGTACATGCTGAACTTTGTTTCTCTGAGATGCCCGAAGGCACACCCAATCCATTTACCATCCCTTCAAAGCCTATAGACCTAACTCTTTGAACAGTTCCTTTTTTTAAAAAAATAAACAAAAGTTCCAATGGCACTTACAAAATACAAGACTGGGTCCTCTGATGTGATGGCAGATGGCAGTCGTTTGTGCTTTGTTTATACCTAGGACCAGCTCAGTGTCTCTTAAATTAATCATGAATTGAATAATTGATTTCTCACACCTTCACTGCTCTTAATCTCCAGCTGTAAATTGAAAGATAGGTTACTCTTAAGGTCTAGTTCACTTGGAAACGCTTTCAAAGCCTATCAAACGATTTTACAGCTGGGTCAAATCTAGTTGTAATACATATTATGAAATGCAATGACCTAAACTTCAGGCTCTCCTGGCTTTCTCATTTTGAAGACGGGCTTCAGCAACCTTCCCATTTGTTGGTCAGCTCCAAAGACGGTGGGGTTGATGGATACAATGGGTTTCTGTAAATGTAATTAAACGTGTCTCTGCCAGCTGCCTGTGGTATTTGTGAATGTTTTCATAAGAAAAGCTGTTCTTCGGCTTTATCTGCCCACTGTGGTTTGTGGCATGTTGTGCTATTCTGCAACCCTTGCAGTTTTTTCCTGAATGATTGAGCTATGATGTCATGTGCTATCTCAGCGCGGAACCCTTTCAGGGCTTTGCTGGGGTTTGTGTGCCTGAGCGAAGGGAGTGGAAGCTGTCTGAGCGCTCTTGGTAGCGACTCTCCGTCTACTCCAGCACATTCCATTGCCTGGAGACCAAAGCCACCAAATGATTTGCGGTCAGAGTGATTTGGGGCTGGTTAGAGATGATTTAAAAGGAAGGTTATGGGCACATGAAGTGTAGGGTAAAGAAAATATATTTTACTACTTTATTGAGACCACATGGCTCCAACTTGAACTTTTTCTTTTAACATGGAAATTGTTGGCTGAACTGGCTCACAGTGTTTCCCCCCTCCATTTTTCTTTTTTATTGCCTAGAGCAAAGAAGTATACTTTCTATTTATTGAAGACTTGATCTCCCCATTTTTTTCCTGAAGGTTTGAAACCTTTCCTATGCCTAAGAAAACAGTAAAAGCAGGATTTCTTTGTTGCATTCTTCAAGGGCCAAAGACTGTTGTTGAAGAGACCACTCTCTTCAATAACTGAAAGTTATCCCATGTGAAGCTTGGAGAGGGATCAGTTAAGAAAGCACATGGTCTGTCCACCCCACTTTACCAGAGGGGCCACAGAATATCAGTACTGGCAAAGTAGCACATGCTCGGATGAGTAGGAGAACTGATTTTTATACCTGAGGACTCATTCCCTGTGGTTGATAACAGGGCCAAATAAAATGTAGTCGCTCACTTCCAGTGCACTGATGGTGATGATAGAACTTGGAACCTGGTGGCCATGTCCATTAGTTGTCCATGGGAACACATAATCCTTGGGCCCACACTTCATTTGTGAAACTAAGCTACCATCTCCCGCCTCTCCTATGTGGACCCCAGTTGGCACCTATTTCCACTGAACAAGTTCCTGAATCTCTGTCCAGAATGAACTCCAAGTACTTATCATTTCCCTTTGTGGCTCATTCTCCTCCTACCTCAGTCTTCAGTGTACATGCTATAGCCTAATAGCCCATTACAAACTATCCGATTGCCATCACCAGCGTCCAGTTTGGTATTATGAAATTGGCTAGCAAAGCTGCAGGGAAAGGTAGCTCATGAATGTCCCCAGTCCCTCAGAAGCTATTAATCCAGGGTCTGGGGCCATATAACTGTGATGTAATGGAAGGCTGCTTGAGGCACCCCCGAAAGCCTTCAGAGTTGCTGGTCTATAATCCATCTGAGTCCGTCTGGATTTCTACAGTTTGAGTCTGTGCCTATCCAGGGGTTGAGAGGAAAGCCTGTGGAGATCAAATCAGCGTGGTGGCTTAGGAGAAACTCTTATAAGTGTACAAGGGGGAAAAGGTCAGGAAGGCAGCACTGTTTGACAGCTGTGGGACTATACTGGAGTTGAAGATCCTTGTTTTGCCACCATGTGAGCGCAACATATCGATAAAGCTGCTTGGTCCCATTTATCGTGTCCCTCATAAATGTGATGTCATAAGATGCTCAGAATGACACTGGGAAGCAGGTAGAGTAGATAGTGTTCTTTCCATTTTTACAACTGTGGGAACTGAATCTGTAGAGGTTAATGACTTGCTTAAGGTCACATAGCCTGTGACTGGCATAGTTTGGCCTCACGTCCAAAACTTCTAACTTCGAATGCTTGTTCTTTGCACTGTAGCAAGCAGCCTCCACAACTCTTAACCTCTATGGACCTCACTCCTTATTTACAAAAATGAGGCCTTTGGCTTAGAATATAATGGTCCATTCCAGCTTAAAATTCTATGTCTGATGAATCACTGGCTGGAAGGGACTTTAAGAAATCACTTAGTCATACTCCTTGCGTCCAGGAGGACACTGTCTAAACTATTTTGGGAAGAAAATGTCAGATCTTTGTTCTGTTTTTTTGTTTTGTTTTGCTGTTGGTAGTGGTGGTAGTAGTATGTATGTGTGTTTTAATCCAGAACAGGAAGGCGCCCTGGAGACTATGTGAGTGCATTCTGGGATAAGAAAGGAAAAAGGAGCTCCAATGTCCATGCCTCATGGGGAAAGCCCTCTCTCAGGCTCAGAAGCAGTGCTTCCCTCACTGGAAGTGAATGTCCAGTCCTGGGATTGATGTCTAAAGTAGGAGATGAGAGTCACAGGCGCGCTTTGCTGGTTGGAAAGGAATTCTGTAAAGAGAGATGGTTACTCTGCTAAGAGGAAGAAAGAGCTAGGTGACTCAGTAATGATCTTAAAGTTTATTTAGGGCTCCTGGAGAGAGTGACTGCAGACCAGTGGTAATGGTTTTATTTAAAGATACAAGCAGAAGAATCTTCTTCATTCAGCAAATGTGACCAAGAGAAAGCTGTGTTGATCTGGTTCTGACTTTGCTAGTATAGGTGGGGTTGGTAGAAGAATAGAGGTGGAAGGAGAAGATTCTCTAGAAAGATGATACCTTGAACCTATGAATTGAGAGCTTTACCTCAGTGTTTCCCTTCCCTCACAGGTCTGGCAACCTTTCATAGACCATGAACTGATAGCTACTAGCAATCAGACCAGATTACAAGTCCAGGCTTCCATCACTCAGCTAACTTGATTATAATATTAAAAACACTCATCAGTTTCTCAGTGTTCTTCTTGTTTCTCTCTCATGAAATAGATGTTGGGGGGGGTGGGGGTGGGGGAAGCGATTGCTTTGGAGCCAGAAAACTTAAGTGACTACCACAACTCACTGATTGAGCTTGGACAAGGCATTATCTACTCTAAGCTTCAATTCTTTATCTGTGAAATGGGGTAGTAATAATACTCACTTTAAAGGTAATTATTCCTAAGGATCAATGGAGGAACATAGGAAAAGGTGCTATGAAATTTAGTTTGGATCAGGAGTAGTGGTGGTAGTGTCAGCCCCTTTCTTGTAAATTGTGAGGTCATTGAAACTTTTTTTTTTATTCTGCCTTAATTCTATTCCCTGGCCAAAGTCAGAATTACAGTAGTTTTTCCATACTTGCTATGTGTCAGGAATGTAATCATGTATTTAATCTTCACCAGAATATTCTAAAGTAGATCTTTTATCCCTGTTTTCTTGTCTGGAAATTATGTTCTAACAAGAAGAAGCATCTTGCCCAAGATCACATGGCTAATAAATAGCAGAGGTAAAATGGAAACCACGTCTGTTTGGCTCTAAGGCCAATATTCTTTCAGACCTTGAGAACTGAGGCCTTTGCTACCTGAATACAGACCCGTGTTCTTGGTTTCAGATTGCATTGATCTAGCAGTTGCTTGACTGGCCTCCTCAGTAGTTGACTCTAGACCACCAGGTCCCACCCAGGGCTGGGCTGGGTCCTTTAGCTAAGGCTTCATCTCCATCAGCTTATCCTGATTTACACCCCACAGTCTTTCCTCCTTTATATGTCTTTATTCCCAGGTGTCCTGTAGGGAACTCCCATGCTCTCCTTCTGCTCCAGGCATATTCTTTCTCAGTAGTATCCTGCCGCCTTTTCAGGCTTCTCTCAGAACTAGATAATCCCCCATGAAGACCTTGTAGCTCTCCACAGTTTGCCCCACCCCAGCCTATGACATGAGCCCATCAAGTCCAGATCAAATGCCCACTCCTTCAACAGGTTCACTGCTTTCACTTCATTGGAAAGAACACCTTAACCTGTTAAGTACAGCTACCCCATTACTCTAGAACATCACAGAATGTAAATTTTGAGAGCTGAGAAAGAAAGCAATAGAAATCATCTTATAAATGTGGAAACTGGGGGCCCTTGGGTAGCTCAGTCAGTTAAGCATCCGACTTGAGCTCAGGTTATGATTTCAATTTGTGAGTTTGAACCCCACATCCAGCTCTGTGCTGACAGCTCAGAGACTGGAGCCTACTTTGGATTCTGTGTCACCCTTTCTCTCTGCCCCTCCCCCGATTGTGCTCTTGAGAATTATTATTCTCAAGAATAAATAAACATTTAAAAAAAAAAAAAACTGAGACCCAGCGAATTGCCAGCCCAAATTACAGCTCTGGGCCAGAGCCACGGCTGATGCCAAATCTAGTCAATACTATCCTTCCTTCCAACTTTAAAATTAGTATAAATTAGCATTTTATCACATCCGCATACTGTAGTCTGATGTGGTCCCTTGGTCAGTGTCTGGAAAGAAGTCTCTCTTCATACAAGTGCCTAGTTAGAAACTTAACATTCATCACATGAACAGTTTTCCTTTCCTTAACATGCATCCCTTCTGCTGAACTTAAGCCTGTTTACTCCTCAACAGGATACAAAGAACAGTTGGTCACTCTCAACTGTAATTCATGAATGGGAAGAGTTAAGTCTCCCCTTAGCTTTCTTTCTCTAGGTTAAATAATACCAGATCTTTTTGCTTTTTCTCCTAGTTCTTGTTCTCCAACAATTTCATCATCTTTATTTCTATCTGTTGAACTATTTCCAAGGACTCCATGCCTCTCAAGCTGTGAAGTCCAGAACTGGACAAAGAAGTCTCATAAAGGTATGATAAAGTGACGATTACCTCACAGTTTCTTCAAACTGGGCTTCGGTTAGTGCAGCCAACTTTCATGCTCATGTTTTAAGTGATGGCCGGACCTCACTGGATCATTTTCAGCCTATTATCCTCATTTGGCTGGACATTTCTTAGCCTGTGTGTGTGATAATCATTTCCTCGAAGTATTATTCAGAACTTTTCCTACTGAGCATTATTTTTTTCTGTTCTTGATTACTTCTCCAATTCATCAACTCATTTGGGATTCTAATCCTATTCTTCTTAATTCTTAACCCAGCTACTGTCCCCAGTAGCTTAGCACATTAAATATCTCTGGAATTCACCCATAGAGAAGCAGACCACTGAGATGTCTGGCTGCTCAAAGCACTTCTCCCTCATGACTCCAAGATCCGAAAAGCCGTCTGCCTCCCAACGCCAGGTCCACAAACCATCAGGTAGGGTTGTTAAGTGCTGGCTGTGGTAAGAGATCATTGGATAGGCTTCCAGGGGACACCTAGCTAAGGCCAAAACACTGGCCAATTCAGAGATAACTAACCAAGCCCAGATCTGTCTTAGGTACAATGGCAGGGGTCTCCAAGATTTCACTTTGGCTCAGAAATGTGATAATTACAAACATTTGCATTCATTGACGACATTGATCTCCGTCAGCTTAAGCAACTCCTCTGAAGAAATACATTATCCGTGTTTCACAGATGAAGAAACTGAGTCCCAATGGAGTCCAGTGACTCCCAGGATCACACAGCCAGGACTGGAACTCAAGATTCCAGTCCTTTGGGGTGCCTGGGTGTCTCAGTCACTTAAGCATCTGATTCTTGGTTTCAGCTCAGGTCATAGTCTCCCGGTTTGTGAGTTCAGGCCCACATCAGGGCCTGTGCTGCTTGTGCTAGTACCCTCTCTCTGTCCTTCCTGCTCCTGTGCTCTATCTCTTTCTCTCTCTCAAAAATAAATAAAGTTAAAAAAAAAAAAAACCCTTACACTTTACCATATTTTAGTGTTTTTAAAACCTTTGAATTCTTAAAAATCCTGTGAGTGGATAGGGTAGAGAAATGCTTACAGAAATGCAGATTCTGGGGCCCTCATTCCAAGTCCTATTGCTAAAGGCTGAGTGGAATCTTGGAATCTACGTTTTAAGTGGCACTTCAGGGGGCTCTGAAGGCATATGTCAGGAGATTATAGTTGAATAAAGCCTCTCTTAAACTACACTTTCTAAAACAGAATCTTTAAACGCATCAGATCTGCCTTTGTTGTGTGACAAAGCTGGTCCTAAACACCAACCACAGACCCCTCCTAATCAGAGTTGCTCAGGAAGGCACCTTGGTTACCCTGGACCCATGGCTGTGGCTCTCAGAACCCGCTACCTAGCTCTTAACTCGGTCCTGCCTTTGACCCCTTCATTGTGCCAACCTGTTTACTTCTCCTCTTCCAAGTAATCTGTCTTGACTCCCCACTCAGCTCTTGGTAATCTCTGGACCCTGATTTTGTCATTCTCTATGGCTCCAGATCAGAAAACCTATCTCCCTGAGGTCTTTCTGGGTGTGACCTGAACCCTAAATCTTAAGAGGGAATCTGGTAACTCTCCAGGAGGCCTTTATCTCAGGAACCTTCTACTCACCTGTACCCTACCTGGGCATCACTCACAAACTTTTCTAGGGGAAAGATTCACAGCCATTGTCCTCAAAGAGACACATTGTAGTTCTTGCATTCCTACCACCCAGTAAAGCTCACAATTCTTTTTTACTTAAAAACCCAGGTACTCCAGTAGGTTAGGAAATGGGTGGTGCAACCAACATTGACTGAACGTCCCCAACATAGCACGCACTGGGCTGACTCCTTTTCATGAGTTGTGTCTTACTACCTTTCACTTATTAGCACATCCAGGATGGTTACACATGGTGCCATTTCCCAGTCTTGGGATTATGTGCTCATTGAATTATCAATACCAGTCTACTGTGTACAAGTTATTTGAGTCTTTCAGGCTCACCAAATCTATGAGAGATCCCTGGCTAGATTCTTTTTTTTTTTTTTTTTTAACGTTTTTATTTTTGAGAGACAGAAGAGACTGAGCATGAGCAGGGGAGGGACAGAGAGACACACACAAAGAATCAGAAGCAGGCTCCAGGAGGCTCTAAGTGTCAGCACAGACCCTGACACGGGGCTCGAACCCCACCAACCGCGAGATCATGAACCTGAGCCAAAGTCAGAAGCTAAACTGACTGAGCCACCCAGGCATCTCCCCTGGCTAGATTCTTGAGCGCATGTTTTATTGAGGAGAAAATCCAATCCTGAAGAAAAATGTTACTGGGCTCAAAGCAACCTAACAGTGTTTGAAGATTTCTGTGGAACCCAACTGGACTCTGGCTCTTGGTGGATGTTCCACTCACTGCCTCTTCTGTATTCTTTTCAAGAGCAGGGTTCTTCTACACTGTAGGCTTGACTGTCCCCATACTTCTTAAGAAATGTATCCAGGGGTGCCTGAGTGGCTCAGTTGGTTAAGGGTCCAACTTGGGTCATGATCTCCTGGTTCGTGGGTTCGGGCCCCGCATCCTGCTCTGTGCTGACAGCTCAGAGCCTGGAGCCTGTTGCAGATTCTGTGTCTCCCTCTCTCTCTGACCCTTCCCTGCTCACTTTGTCTGTCTGTCTGTCTGTCTGTCTCTCTCTCTCTCTCTCAAAATAAATAAAATATTAAAAAAATTTTTTAAGAATGTATCCAGATTGTGATAGTGAGGGCAGGAAAGAATAACCTACTTGGACAGCACATGACACAGTGTGAAGAAATGTGTGTTCTTTTTTCTTCATCTTGGTCTCTGCTATCTTGTGACACCCTGAAGAGAAATTTCTGAACATAAACCTCCTGAGTGATTGTCAGATGTATACCTTGCCTTATCTTTAGCAGATGTGAAAGCTCTTTGAGATTGTAGCAAAATATTTGGTGCTGGAGGGAAAGGGATTCTTGAAGCCTTTTTGGAGCTCAGGCATAGAGCCTTAGAATTATTGTCCATACATGAAAGCTGAAGTTTTGCTGAGCTATCCCATTACCTTTTGTTATAACTTGGCAAATTAGGGAATAAGGCTAATGCTAAATGACTTTTTAAAAGATCTCCACATATGGTGGCAAAATTCTACCCCCGTCCTTAATTAGGTCAAGTTAAACTGAAAAGGAAAAGCAGTCTGGTTTGCTAACCACATTGGAAGTATTACTTTCGGGTGGAATTCCTATCCAGATTGCATTGTCTGACTCGAGGATAATACACAGGAAACAATCTGGGGGCTTTCTTTCTTTGGATAAGCTACAAGGAACTTGTAATCCAGAAACTGGCATTTGTAGCATTAACCATTACCACAGTGCGCTAGCCAGGATAGCCCTGCTTAAGATCTTGCTATTTGTCTTATCGTAACTGCACAATATACCATGGGCAATTTCCAATACACATGTGCTGGTTATTACTACAATATGACTATTTGAGCTGTTAATCAGGGCCCCAACACGTCCTGCCAATGTACTGTGCAACTTGACTGAAAAAACAAAATTTCCCTCCACTATTGAACACTTTTAGGAAAGAAGCCTTGGTTACAAGTGTCTGAAGCAGCAGAGTAACAACACAAGTGAGCTCCCATTTCCAGATCGCAGGTGATCTTGCAAAAATTGGGAGATGAAAGCTGAGTTTTATATCGTAGTTTCTCATGAAGGTCTTCACTTTAATAAGAGTTCGCCTTTACTAAGGTCTGATTGGGAGCATCTTTTCATTTAGTTTCTTCTTTAATCTAGTAATTCCATGTCATAGGTACCATTATTGTCTCCATTTTCCAGATGAGGAAACCATTTCAGAGAGGCTAAGTAGCTCACCCAAATTCAAGGAGGAAATGACAGAGGCATGATTCTCACCTAGGTGTGACTGATGTCAGAGCCCATGTTATCTGCAGGCCATTCTTCCTTCGAAGCCATTTGGTGGGGTGCCTGGGTAGTTCACTGGTTAAGCATCTGATTTTGGCTCAGGTCATGATCTTGAAGTTTGTGGGTTCAGGCCCCTCATGGGGCTTTGTGCTGGCAGTGCAAAGTCTGCTTAGGATTCTCCCTCTCTCTTTACCCCTCCCTTGTTTGCTTACTCTCACACTCTCTCTCAAAACAAATAAAACTTAAAAAACCATTTGGTACTTCCACAGAGGGAAATAGTTAAGTAGCTACTCCCATTTGTTTCAAATGATAGACAGGAGCTCTTTGGATGTTGAGATCTTTTAAACACTTGTTGAGCTTTATCCCAAGGGTTTAGATAGGCTATGTCATTGAATACCCCCCAATAAACAAAAATGCCTCTGTGGCCATAGGGGTTGACATTTCGATTTGGTTATGGCGTATGTGTAGGGCTAAAAGAAATAGGCTGTTGATAGTTGCAGGAAAGAGGACCCAGCAATAGAAGCCCAGAAGTAAGGTTCTAATCCTGGTACCATCACTCATAGTAGCTCTCTTCAGCTCTAGAACTCTGTTTCTTATTCACACGCTGTTATTTCCTTTAAGTAAATTGAAAGTGTCACCTGAAGTTCTGTGCAAATATCATATGTATTAGAAGCAGACCTATTTTTTTTTTCTAATTCTGGCTCTTCCAACTAAATACCAGTATTCAGATTAGTCTCTCTGACCCTCCGTATCCTGAACTGTAAGATGGAGATAGTACCTGTCTCTAAGTGTTACTGTAAAGATTAAAATGAAACTGTACCTGTGATGTGCATAGCACGGCACCAGAGGTATGTTATGAGTACTGACCTTTAAGTGTTAGCTGTGTCCCTTTCCTCTATGCCTCACCTTGTACTCTGTATTACTGAGTTGTGTTTAATATACTGATCTAATGAGGAATTTGTGTTCTGAGTTGTGCCATTCACAATGTTGCTTCTATGGAGGCAGTATTGAGTAGTGGTTGAGGCTATGATCCCTTTAAACAGGCTAATGAAGTTGACATCCATGTTCTGCCATTTCCTGTGTGACCGTGGGCAAGTTACTTAACTTCCCTAGGCCTCCGTTTCCTCTTCCTTAAAATGGGTCTAACAATGGGTACTTTGCTCCAGGAGTTTTGGGGAGAGCTGAATTAATTAGTTAATATATAACAAGCACTTAGAACATAACTGGCACAGAGTGAGCACTCATTAAATGTCATTATTATTACCTGTTGTCTTTGTGGCCCCTTGTAAGCTTTCTAAAATAATTGGCTATGGTTAGCTGTGCAGGATGAGGCCATGAAACATTTTCTCAGTGCAAATGGGGCTGCTCACAGGGGGCTCGTGAGAAGCTGTGTGCTGACCTTGGCCCCATTAGCACCATTTTCTAACCAGCTCAGGCACGGGGCTGTAATGAGGATTATTGAAGTAACATATGGAAAACTCTTACAGTTAGCTCTTGGGAGAGGAAAAGGCACTAAATAAATACAAGGAATTATTAAAAACTAGGAGACGACCTCACAGGGATGCTGAGGCTTGTATATTATTTGCTATTCTAAGAAGAAACTGGGGCAGGAAGCCAACTTCATCACCAGGTGACGAAGTGGTCTCCTGGCTGCTGTTCAAGGGACGGAGGCATGTGGCTTCACCTCAGCAGGTCCTAGGTCATTCACAGCCTCTCCATGCCTGCAGGCATATCCCCCTTCCCATACAGACTCGGGAATAAGGAGAATGGTCCCAGGTCACATGTTATGGCTGCACCCCCTGCCCCCACCCGACTTCCTATGTATCACCACTAAGGGGCTTCTTTGAGGAGAGGCTGCTTCGAGCTGGGAGGTGGTATTCTAAGTTAGGATCCATGGAGGAGAATGCTGATGCTGAATTCCCTTTGGTACCAGTGCAGATGACTCCGGGGCCACCAGCAATCTGCTTCCACAGCAGGACTCCAGTCTCTGACTGGGCCAAGCCCAGGGCTCTGTTGCCAAGTTCTGACAAGTGTGTGGAGAGCACACAGCTCTTTAATTTTGGAGATAGCAGCCCATCAGTCCCTATTTACAACTTTACCACCCACCCCTGAAATGTTATTCTCTGCAGAACCAATGTGAACACCAAAATGAAATGTACTTAAAGTGGTCTCCAGGTATCACTTGTGAAATGGTGTCTATGAGGCTTCCAAGAATGAATCAAGATCTGGCCCACCGCCACCGCATAGCTTAAGGCCTCTGGTTTCCCCTTGATGGAAGTGGCATAAGATTAATTTCCATGGCTCCAAGCAGTGATTATAGAAACAGCCTGTCTCCCATTGCCACAAAATAAATAGTATCTCAGCCATGATGTCTTTCATTATGAAGTCTCAGAAGATCAGGATACCTATGTAAGTCTCCTCATTCAAAAATTCAGCAATTCTTTATTTATACTTTTTTGGTAATGATACAGTTTAAAAATACAGATAACTTTTCTACACAATGGTATAAATACCATAGAATCTCAGTCCTTGAAACTACTAAAACAGTTAAGGTACTTTTGTGAATAACAAGTCAGACATAAAATATTATGAAAACATAGCCTGCCCTCAATTTGTATAGCAAGAATGGTTTAGGAAACAACAAAACTGTGAAAGTTCCACCACTTGAAAAAATAGGATTCTGTCTTGTGTTCCTTTCTTCAGCCAGCTTCACACCTGCCACAGTAATCATCAAATATGAAAAGGCCTGAACATTTCAGTAGCCTCTTAAACCTAGAAGTCATGAAAAGTAAAGATCAGGATTCTTTTCTGACATCTAAAATTTGAAAAGGAACTGGTTAGCTTGGTTAAGTTCTTCAGAAAGCTTTGGCAGACTGCATTGACTACAATGCAAAATATATAGAGATATTCTGGCTCTGTTATCACAATGGAATATATATATGTTATTCAGAGATCAGAATTAATTACTAAAATATTGAAAGAAAAATGTTTTCTAAGGCTGCTGTAGAGGCACATCATAGCAGTCGACCTCAATAATAATATGCTGTGTGTGACTGACCTCTTGGACATGAGACAGTGGCACTTACCCTCAGGAGCAGCTGAGGAAAAAGCCCCCGGCAGGTTTTCTGAGCCCCCTCCCTGTATTCCAGTGTACCCCTCAGATTAAGGAATTTCTAACCATTTAGCACTTATTTTTAAAAATTACATATTTTCCTTATTTACTCAACTTGTACACTCAGAACAAGGCACATTACCCCCATTGCTCTTCTCCCTTTTGGGTCGTAAAGGTCATTCTCTGGGGTTGTTGACAACTTTTGAAGGTGAATTGACATGAATTCTCTCCTGCTTTTATGGTTTGTTTGTCTGCTTCTTATAAAGCGCTAATATGCTCCAGAGAGCACCAGAGGCAGTTCTTAACCAACAATCCGATAAGCTACTTCTCTTCTGCTTTTCCAATGCACTGGAGCCCCTGCCCCCAACATTTCAGACAGAGAAGAATGCTCAACAGTTTGTAAAAACTACTAGAGAAATGCTCGCAATGTAATAGCAACTTAAACTTGAAATCTGTCCAGATGCATTAGAAACAGCTGTTTTATAGCCTGAGAGAGAAAAATTAGAACTCTGTGGCATAAGGGTGGGAGAAAATGGACCATTTCATTGTAGAGAGGGACTGGAATTCTATATTAAGTCATCTAACTGAAAATTTTTTGGTCCTTATGGGTATAAATTAATATGAGAGAATGCTTTCAGGAAAGTGTAAATTCTGTTTGCCCAGAAGGTGAGAGATTTGCCAGTTCTAATAAATCCAATGAGGGAAAGGAGCCCCTTTGGAGATAGGTGACGTGATGCTCATTATTAGAGAATGTCGTGGCACGAATACTTTTGCATCAAGGATCTGATTTCAAGGTCTCTTCATGAATGTTACTTTTATGTGCTGGTATCTTTTTTTCCTTACACAATCTTGGTGAAAAATACTGTAGCATGGTAGTATGAAATGACCTCACTCTCTTCCACAACTACCCTACCAAACATAGCTCGGATAATTTTCACTGTGTTGTGTTTTGTTTTCTTCATGGCGTTGCCCTGTCTGAAATTATTTATCTGATAATTTAAGTGATTATTGGGTCTCTCCCCAACTGGAGTGGAAGCCACATGTGCGTAGGCACACTTGGTCTTCTCCATCTCCAGGTCTTCGTTTTGCTTCATAATTCGCTTCTCTCGTCTTCCAACACTGTTTTCAGGCTCCAACCCAAAGGATGCTTGGGGGATGGAACTTTGATTCATTTGACCTCTGCAAGAACCACTTCATGGTTAAAAGGCATTTTGTTATTGGGACACTGAGTCAGCAGGGCCAAGAACTTCCCTATAAGCTATTGCTTGGTCGTTAAGGAAACAACAGAATGCAACCCTAACATGTCACATTCTGCAGATCCTAATTTGTGATACACTGTGATATTTTTCACCCACTGTCTGAAGGAAGATGAGCTAATCCCTGGCTGGGGTGAATTTGTTTTTTAAGCATCTTTTTGCATTAATAGATCGAGTTCTAGGATTAAATACTTAAGTGCATATAGGACAATATGTCAACATTTGTTTAATCAGATCCATTTAATTCTTAGTGTGACTCTGATTTTAGAAGGTGCACAGTGACTCTCATAGCAGGAGGATGTTTCCTAGACAGACAAAGGAATAAGGGCGCATGTTACAAACATATATATAACCCAGATCAAGTGGAAGGGCTCTCAAATAGGAACAAAAGGAACACTAATGAAAGACTAGTAAGCAATTGCATACATCCAGAGACTTAATTTGCTTTCTGTGCCCTCACAGTGTACCCTTACCTTAGCTTTTATAAGCTTTTGTAAATAACTGGCTAACTTTTTAGAGTAAAATGAATCCAGCCCTGAACCGAAGGTTAGACCTATATCACTATGTTTAATCTTCCTAACAACTTTATGAGGTGGTGTAAATCAAGAAGGAGTTAAAAGAGCCTAGTAATTAATGAAACATAAGGTGATAAGGCAAGTATGTTTTAATAGAGCATAATTGCTCTAAAAAGCGTATCTTTTTTTTCAGCTTTTAAATGCTGCCTAAGGGCACCTGGGTGGCTCAGTCGGTTGGGCATCTGGCTTCAGCTTAGGTCATAATCTCACAGTTTGTGGGTTTGAGCGCCATGTCGGACTCTGTGCTGACAGCTTAGATCCTGAAGCCTGCTTCAGATTCTCTATCTCCTTTTTTCTCTCTCTCTTACCCTCCCCCGCATGTGCGCAAGCGCTTTCTCTCTCTCTCTCTCTCAAAAATAAACTTAAATAAAATGCTTCATAGATTGAGTATTCAGATTCATGCCTTCCTGTAGGTTTCTATTTGGTAATTTTAATAAGTTTAATATACATAAAGTAATATTTTCTTATGGTGGAAAAAAAATCCTGCAGGAAGCTCTGAGATGAGAAGTGAAACTTTAAAAAAATTGTTTAAATGTTTTTTATTTTTGAGAGTCAGAGACAGTGCAAGCAGGGGGAGGATCAGAGAGAGAAGGAGACATAGAATCTGAAACAGGCTCTAGGCTCTGAGCTAGCCATCAGCACAGAGCCCAACACAGGGCTCGAACCCATGAACCATGAGATCATGACTTGAGCCAAAGTCAGATGCTTAACCAACTGAACCACCCAGGTGCCCCAAAAGTGAAACTTTTATATCCTCCCTCAGCTTAATTCTCCCCTCACCATCCCCCCCCCCATAACTTCAGAGTTTTAAGTTCCTTCCATGACTCTCCAGAAGTTTACTCTTTCAGTAAGCACTGTTGTGGTATTACTGGATACAATGTTTTTCAGCAGCTTCACCTAATGTTTTTAAAGGCTGCATAGTATTTCCCTGTGTTGAAAACCATAATTGATTTGCTCCTTTTCTCCTCATTGAGGGACATTTAGGGCAAGAGGAGTGTTTTCCGTTACTTGAAAAGTGGAGAAATGAGCATTCTTGTACAAATGAGTGCGTGGGTCTCTGTGCCCTTATATGGGCAGGGTAGAGCAGAACTTCCTAGAAATGAAACTGCTGGGTCAAATGTATGTGTACTCTAAATGTTAGTGTTGCCAGATTCCGTTCTTAAAAGGTCATACCAGTTCATATTCCCCCATTAGTTTCAACAATTTTCAGTATATAGGAATCTTAGCTCATGTTTCAAATGATACATTTTCCTGTTAGATGTTCATGTAGCTCCCACTTGGAAGCCCCCTGCACTCACCTCCACTAAGCGTGCATACTCTGCATAGTCGTACATGTGTAGTAATGCAGTCGGACTATCCTTTTCTTCTTTTTTTAAAAAAAAATTTTAATGTTTTTTATTTCTGAGAGAGAGAGAGAGACAGAGAGGCAGAGAGACAGAGACATGGCGTGAGCTGGGAAGGGTCAGAGAGAGAGAGAGGGAGACACAGAATCTGAAACAGGCTCCAGGATCTGAGCTAGCTGTCAGCACAGAGCCTGACGCAGGGCTCGAACCCACGAACCTGAGCCGAAGTCGGATGCTTAACCGACTGAACCACCCTCTTCTATATGTAAGGTATATACATTTTGTTGGGGGTGGGTGGTGAGGGAATGACTGTCCAGGATCGCAGTTTAACTTAGCTAATTGCAATTCAGAGACTGATGGAAGAAAGCAAAGAGTTCAAGAGTGAAGTCAATTTTTCCTGAAGTTAGGACTAAATCTATAAATTCAAGTTTTACGAATCGCTGAAGAATTATTGTGTAGGGATCAATAAATCACTTCTAAAGCAGTGTTAGACTATTCCATCTCCTCTGTGCACTAGTTACAATTACATTATTAGACTCCAGGGGTGCTGGGCGAACTCACTCTTGTTAGCTTTTAACATTGCAGTTAAATGACCTGGCAACAGATTTAACATTTTCTTCATAATGTCCAAAATTAACTCTTGAATTACTGGCCGGGGAATCTCTAATCCTACCAGAATCTTACAGTTATTTAGTATTTCAGTTCTTAGTCACTTAGAAATCATAATGATGCTTTCTTTGCAGGAAGAAGAGGTGGGGAAAGAGGAAATTCAAGTCTACTTCAGTGACAGAAGGACAAATTAGGAAAGTGGGAGGTCAGGATTGAATATCTGCATATTATGTATATTGAGCAAAAACACACATTTTACATCTTATTCAGGAGAACGGCTTTTGAACAAAAGTGAATAGCTAAAAATGGCGATTCTGTACAACCAGTTAAAGGGGTAGTTTTCTTTTTAGTGTTTTGGTTTTGTGTTGATTTCTCAACACTGAGAACAGACCATACCTGATGGGGCAGAGACCGATGAAACACTGGCACAGAAGCTGGAAGGCAGGCACACCCTCCAGAGGCTTGGGTCTGAGGGTGCAAACGTTGAGGAAGCAGACGGAGGCTGTGAAGACTCCTACACAGCGTGACCGTGGCAGGGCGTTCTTTCTGTAGAGACTCATGCTTTCCTCTCCCAAGAGAGATTTTTATGTGAGTGCCATACCAAACAGAAATCACGATTTGTCTTCACTCTTTGGGTGGTATGTGATTCTTCTCCAAGAAGAATGTTGAAAAATAAGAGAGGATATCAAAAGGCAGGGTGAAATGGGAGGATTTTCAGAAAACTGTCAAAATATATTTGCAAATCTTCATGAAATTTAGTCTTTAGTTAAATGACAAAATTTTAAAACTCCCTTTAAGGCTCTCAAATGTGCTTTTGAAAAATAAAATTCTACCTCATTGGATTTGAATTTTTAGTATGTGATTATCTAACAGACATTTTTAAAGTTAGAGGTTCTACTTTAGTGAAATAAGGCTAAAATGTGAACTTAAGCAAAGAAAAAGAAAGTTTAATACAAAGCAAGGTAGTGATAAAGGTGATTACATTTAGAAAATCTGTCTTTTAGAGGAAATGGTCCAATGTCATGTATTGACCCACGCTTTTGTACAAAGTGTGAAATTGTTTAATTTTTTTTAATGTCTATTTTTGAGAGAGAGGGAGAGACAGCATGAATGGGAGAGAGGCATAGAGAGAGGGAGACACAGAATTTGAAGCAGGCTCCCAGCTCTGAACTGTCAGCACAGAGCTCGAACTCAGAACTCTGGGATCATGACCTGAGCCAAAGTCAGAGGCTTAACCAACTGAGCCATCCGGGTGCCCCAGTCGTTCTTTAAAATATATTTTGTGACAGACTATTTGCAAACATGGAAATGTAGCATTTTGTATGCCGAACATAAGCTCCATTTAACAGCTAATATATTGCCAATAAACCATTCTAATTAAAAAGCCTCTGGAAACCTTAAGTTATCTTGATTAAATTAGGCTAATCTAATAAGTGCATCATAATTAAGAGGATTATGCCAGTCTTTAGTATTCAGCACATCAGACCTTAGATGTTTTGTCCCATTTTCATGAGTCAGCTGTCAGCCACTTGCTAAAAGAAAGATAATGGCACCAGTCATTATGGTAGATTTTCAGTCAGTTGGCCATTCTTGAATTCTCTCTACAAGATTCCTGCCTATTTTCCTCCATCTTCAGTATATCTAGTGACCGTGAACTCACTCATTCCAATCCATTCCATCTTTGGGCATATGGAATAATCTTAGTCATAAAAAACCTCAGGGAATTTCTTTAGATCCTTCAAAATGAACTTCACACAGTACCTTGACACATATTTAAAAAAAATTTTTTTTAACGTTTTATTTATTTCTGAGAGAGAGAGACAGCATGAGCAGGGAAGGGTCAGAGAGGGGAAGCCGCAGAATCTGAAGCAGACTCCAGG
Organism: Proteles cristata cristata; assembly: GCA_017311185.1. Taxonomy (NCBI): domain Eukaryota; kingdom Metazoa; phylum Chordata; class Mammalia; order Carnivora; family Hyaenidae; genus Proteles; species Proteles cristata. The sequence goes on from JAESUZ010005393.1 coordinate 501,662, forward strand.
CTCTGAGCTAGCTGTTAGCACAGAGCCTGATGTGGGGCTCAAACCCACGAACCATGAGATCATGACCTGAGCCAAAGTCAGATGCTTAACTGACTGAGCCACCCAGGCGCCCCACAACGTGTATTTTTAAACCTACCTTCAAATAACCTGGAGAAGCTATAAACCAGCGGAATATTAAAATCTGGAGGGACACTAGGATTTTCTTGCCCTAGAGATTTGAGAAAAGACATGAATGTGAACAGAATTTACATACAGCATGAACTCCTTCTGTCTTTTTCTAGCACAGTGTAATTGTTTATTTTCTCAACATCCATAAATTGCCAAAATGATAAGGTAGTATCAGAAGGCTTTCTCTTAATGTGCACAGCTTGGAAGGAGTGGACTTTTGGCTGCAACTCTTCCTTGGTCTGAGCAATTCTTGAGGAGCCCCCAAAGAAAGGAGTGGCTGAGTTGGGGATGGTATTTTCTAGATGTTTGGCTAGGCACATAGTGAGCTCTGAGAATTAAAATTCTGTTCCACAAGACAACATCTTTTTAAAAATTTTTTAAAGTTTATTTGTTTTGAGAGAGAGCCCAAGAGGAAGAGGGGCAAAGAGGAGGAGAGACAGAATCCCAAGCAGGCTCCATGCCGTAAGCACACAATCGTCCAATGCAGGACTCAAACTCAAGAACTGTGAGATTATGACCTGAGCCGAGATCAAGAGTTCAACATTTCACTGAGCCACCCAGTACCCCGAGACAAATTTTGAATTTACTGTTCTTTTCAGCCACAGCAAACACATGTAGCCATTATTATCAGGGGCATTTTAAAATTACAAAACCATGTATTTTTGTTATGCAAGCAAAGGAACTGTTATAACTTTCTCTAACTAGCAAATATCATATGCTAAAGCCTCCCCCACCCCCTACCCTGTACCACATAATAGTTTTAGAGGTTTGTTTGGTTTTGTCTTTTGCCAAGTCTTTAAGTCCTTCTGAAGCCAATTTTTAAAAGTTGTGTGTTGTGCCATCAAGGTAGCTTTGGGCATGCAGGATGTGAGCACCGAGTGATGGAGTGGAGCCAGATGGTGGGTGCTCAGCTTCTAATCAGAACAGAGAGCTTTATTTCATCATGAAAATCCATATTTTTCAAAGAAAAAGATTAAAGTCTGTATCCAATCATAACATTAATTTTAACATTGAGTCTGTTAGAATGAAATGCCAGCCTGAGGTCATTTGCTCTGAAAAACCAACTGAAATGAAACCTGCCAGTTTGTTATTCAAATAGCCAAGTAAAACAAAGCATAATTAGTCCCGACTTCCTGCTCTTACTCACACACCTGAGGCCCCTCCCTGCTCCAGCCACAGCTCCACACACCCAGGATCTAAGGGGAAGCAGTGGAGACAGCTTTCTTGGGAAATGGCACACCGTTCTACAGATTCACAAGTATGTATCTGATCCAAATTTCTAGGGGTAGGACAGATGCTATTTAGAGAATTACCTGTGTGAATCAGAATCAGAAAAGTAGTTGCACGGCAGCATTTGCTGGATATTTGCAACTCTTTCAGAAACTTGATTCAGGGAGTATGTCAGTTGTTTAATTCAGGTTTATGTGTGTGCAGGTGCGTGGTGTGATGGTGTGCACATGTGTGCATGAAATGTGGCTCAACACTTTGATGAAAACATGTTGATAGGAGATTTGGTGCAGGCAGGTGAGTGCTCTGTGCCAGCCCTGGAATTCCCTCTGTACCTACTCTCTCACTGTCTAATTCAGTTCCTTCCTTGGTGGATGCTTCATTTAGTACAGTTCTTCTTGGAAAGCTGACCTTCAAGTGTGGACTTCTAGAAGGAACACAAAATAAGAACAAGGGAAAAGCACTTAGAAAAAGCGGGGGTGTGGCTTTGATGTGAGTTAGCTGAGGAAATCTTGGGAAAAGAAAACCAGTTTCTGTAAATAGTTACAGACTGGCTGGGACCAGTGTATGTTTGAGCTTTGCTCGCACGCACACTCTGTTTGTGGTGGTGGTGGTGTGTGTGTGTGGTTTGTACGGGACCAGGCTAGCTGGCCAGGCTTGAACCTTATTAGACTTGGGTCAGAACACTGTGTGAAGAAACCACCAAGTCTCCCCTCCACTTTAGTCAGATTGTCCACCAAATCTGAGAGGCTGAAGCGGCCACCTTGCCTGGTTCAGCTGATGGCACCTTATCAACCAGCCCAGTGTTAGCCAAAGTCTCCTTTGGAGAGGGGTTGAGAGATCGAGAAGCAAAGCCTTTGGAATTCTGAAGTTTTAGCTTTTTCAGAAAGGCAGATATTTCCCCCTCATATTCTGTCCCCACTTTCACCTGTTTTCTCCTCCCTTACCCCCAGTCATGGTTAGCTGGCAGCAAGATTAAGGCAAGAAATGAAGGTACTGATAAACTAGGAAAAATTATAGATTATCTTCCTGTACTTTGGTTTGAGAGAAGAATGTTCCACTTTTGAGGAGAAAGTTGTATTAAAAGTGATTGCTTGTCAAATCCAAAGAACTACCAGGCTTGCTAACAGTCTATATGTGAACTGTTTTATGTGGGTTTCTATATTTATGTGGAGTTGAAGATACCAAGGAAGTCTTATTTCCCTATCCTTACTTTAGTTTTAGTCCTTTTGGGTTTCGTAAGTCTGAGGTAATCGTTGTATCTCCATGGATGAGTTCCAAAAGCATAGAAGACTGACAGCATTGTCTAATAAAACATCTCCCATTTTATTTCCTTTGGAATGCAATCCAAGTTACAACAATAGCTAGTAATTACCTGCCACAACTGTAACAACAGAATAGCTGAATGTGCACCTCTAGCTGTTTTATGTATGCAATCTCTTATTCTCAGGCTCTTTCTATAATCCATTCTTTCCCTCAACGCTTTGAAGGCTTGGAGCATTGTACATTCAGTACAAATTTTCATGGTATAGGTGACTTTGAAGTGTGACTTGTCAGGTCATGCTCACTTATTTGTGTGCCTGCATAGAGGATTGGTAAGGATGAATCTGTTTTTTAACAGGTGTAACAAGAACTTGTGAATGAGTGACAGGAAGGTTGGGAGCTTCCCCCCCACCCCCCATAGACTTTTACTTTTGTCTGCTCATGGGAATGAATCACATTTGCAGAGTCAATATATCCATTAAAGCCAAAGTCACATTTTCAAGTTGCTCTTGCCGTGAAGTGAAGTAGCCACATCTCCATTGATTCCTGTAATTATAATGGTAGCCTGTTTCATTCTTAGAAATGACCTGATTTGGATGTCATATTGTACATTGACCCTGAGTATTTTCCTACTGGGGAAGGGACCCAGTAATTCTGTGTGCTATTGTAAAATGGCTGCTTGGCCAAAAAAGAAGAAAATTCTTAGAGTTAACAGTCAAAGCTAGATGGGAGGTTAGAAATCAGCATTTCACATTGACTCCTATCTAAGAAAATAATATGTAAACATAGACTGTGAAATTAGGTATGGCAAATATGTTGCAACTCAAGTGCTAGCTCTGTCTAAATGGTTGGTAGTGGTTGCCCAGAGCACCATTGAGGACTCCAAAACTAAGTCTGGGGCAAGTGGGAAAGAAGTTGTGCCTCATTACTGATGTCTGCCATGAGCACTGGAAGAGGTAGTTGTCAAGTATAGGGCAGGTATTAAATGTTAATATTGTAGAGTTAGAGGGGCTCTTAGTGATAATTCTACCCCATGTTTTCCAAAATGTATTCCATGTAACATTAATCTTTCAACATGATTCTCAAAATGTGTTCCATGGTCAAATAAGATGGAGAATGATGCCTGCAGTTTTTCTCTTGGAAATTTAGTGTATATTGGCATAGTCAAAGTTCGAGGAAGTTCTATAGCAAAGACAGATGTTTAACTTTAACTCATTGCTCCACAAACCTACTATGCCACACAACCCTTTTTCAATGGTATCTGTTACCTTGCTGCAGAACTAGTTTTGGGGGACACATTTGAGGACACAGTGGTCTACTTCATTCCTCACATTTGTCAAATAAACTCAAGCCCCAAAAGAGATTTCATTCAGCTTAGCTGGTCTGTTGACCAGGTAAAACCAGAATCCTGGACTATTGATTCCCAGTCCCTAGGGCCTTTCTACTACATCACCAGTATGGAAAATACTGGTAGCAATCTAAGATTTTAAGAGCTTCAGCAGGAAAAATACATAGTGTAGATTCTATTAGCCCACTTTTATGTATACTGATTAACACCTACATGCTCCTTGAGTCCAGATATGAAGCTCCCTCTTATGGTCAAAACAAGGTAAAATCATTTTAGAAGTTTGGTTTATTTGGGTTGCATTTACTCCCCTCTCTAGTTTATCTTTTTTAGGAGATAAAGTGATTATGAGAGGAAAAAATTGGTAGACATGGTAGACAGGAGTCCGGTTTTGGTTTCCTGGGCTTTGAATTTCAAAAAGTCAATCTGTTTATTGGTCTTTTTTTGACCAGAAGGTTTAAGTACATCTGTTGTCCACACAAATTTAGCTATTGGCCTTTGAGCTAAGAAGTCATGAAATTATAGCCATAGTAAATTTAGACAAGGCCTAATTTCACATTGGTCTGCCTGCAAATTCACATGACAGAATAAACATGGTATGTCTTGTGGTTAATGTGAACATGTGTAAAAAATTAAATATTTAGTGACAAGACAAAAAGTACTCCATAAAAATTAATTGGTGTTTAATTGAGGATGTATGAACTGCACTATTTACAGATGGCCTGACTTTGAGCTCAGGCATAAATAGAATTAATCTTGGGCATAAGTTCCCAATTTTGGTGATTGTCCATTTCATGGGAGAGCACTATCATTCCTTTGGGAGAAAGGAACACCTGGAAAATAGAACCCTTGACGAACCACTGATGTTTCTGGGTTTTGTTCTTTTTTTTTCCCCTTTCCCACCCTTGATTTCCATTATAATAGCATCTTAAAAACTAGTTTTTTTAGTTTTCTTTGACCATGTGCTTCTCTGAAGTCATGTGGCTGCTTGCACTTAGGGAGAAAGGGGCAGCTGCAGGCTAAATTTGCCTTCCTATAATCCTTGCTGTCCCTTTGAAGATAAATTTTTGTAGGAAGCACAAATCGGTGGAGTTGGGAAGTAAAAATAGAGATCCATTTTTCAACATAACTTTGTTTCTCCGTGACCACAAGGAAAAGTGACTTAGAGGAGAAAATAAAAACTCAACTATTCTAAAAGGTTTTTATTTAATCACTCAATGTTCTATTAACTGGCTTCCAAGGTTTACCATTTTCCTTAGAGTTGGAAAGTATTAGCCAAGATTCATTGATGAAGCTTTGTAAATTTCATAAATCCAGTTTTTTCCATCTTAAAATTTAAAATCATCATGTTTAAAATACAGGGCACAGAGATTTCCATGATACATAGTTGTGGTTCAAAATGAGAAAGATACTGAAACTGTCAGTCATAAAATCTGTATTTCTCTTCATGTGATGGTATTAGAATAGATACTACCAGTCAGTATTGAAACCAAGTGATGCCATATGTGATTTTTTTTAAACAAAAAGTATTAATATCTCATGCTGGGTATTACATATTCCACTTTGCTGGTGGATTTGGTAGTTCCTTTCATTTAACGGTTGAATTTATTGTCATAAAAATCAAACCGTATTGCCCTGTCTTGGAGAACCAGAGTGTCCTGGTCACTCCCAGATGTGTATCCCACTCCAAAATATAGGGCTGAGCCCCACTGCCAGTCGCCAGGATCCTAAGAGAAAGAAAAAAAGGAGGGCCACATCAGGGAGGCCAATTTTATACTTTTCTTACACTGCCCAAGGATGGAAAGGATTGTTGGTTTTCAAAGGCAGCCACGTGTTCCAAAGCAGCTGTGCTTCCCCTGATTTTAGTTGCCCTTGGGACCCTTTTGATCCCTAACCAAGCAGTTCCTGTGCCTGCAGTCAGATATGGCTGCTGTCTTCCAGCAGTCGAACTCTAACCAAATCAGAGGTTACATTTAACCTCACCTTGAAATGTAGAAAGTGAACAATTAAACATTGAACTTTTCTATGTAAAACACCTTCTTGAATTTCAATCCTTCCATATCCTGCTGGTGCTATAATATGATCCTTGAATTTTTGGCACCCATCTCATTTTTAGGCTGGAATGTCTGAAAAATTCTGGAAAAAAAAAAAGACATTATGCAACAAGAAGAAATATAGCTATTAAAACCATGTAGATTTCAAAAAAACAAAATCCCAGCATAGTCATATAAAGAAATGTGCCATCTTACAGAGCTTTAAATACCATAATCCTTTTTTTCTCTGTCCTCTTTTATGAATAGATAAGATTCAAGGCTTGGAAAGTTCATCAACATTATCCCCTCTGGATATAAACTAAGCTTAACCTAAATATTCTATCCAAAGCAAACCTCTAATCTTTATATATGTAGGTATAGCCAGTTTTTAAAAATTTTTGAAAGCCATACATGCTTCCATGTGATAGAAGAGCTTCTGTTCATTAGATGAAGTGTATTCAGTATTTCCTAGATCTCTAGTTGGGTTTTCTTGTCTGCCTAGCACTGGCCTCATGAAATAAGAAACCCAGTTTAGCTCACATCGGTACCCCTGAGCAGTTCCCGGATTGGAGTCGAGGTGCAATAAGCCCCTTGATGAATGAATAAATGATTGATGAATAAATATGACTGTATCTCCTAATCCTTTTTACATTTTATTCCCATAAATGCAATATTATTTTCATGCCGTTTATGACCTTGGAATCTAACAGTCAGTCTCAACTGGCTTACTCCTATACGAGCAACTCGTAATTCTTTTGAATGGAGATTTACTCACTAATTTTCACTGTTTACACCTCAGCTCCCCATCACATGGCAATCACATGGTTGCTTAGCTCTGCCAGATTAGAGGGGAAGAATCTGTAAACCTTGTTAAATTTGTTTATAGCTATAATAAAAAGTTTGATGAAAGATCAAACTGAATGTATTGAAGAAAATGAAATTGTGATGATTATCTGGATTTAATTGTCCACATTCTTTTTTTAATTTCTATACATAAATAAGAATAGCCTTTATCTTTACCTAAAGATAAAATGAAAACTACTTCACAGGGTTTTGGGGGAAATAAGGCCATATGTGCAAAGTGCATGGCATAAAGCAGGCATTAAATAAATATGTGTATTTACTTTCTTGATTTGAACTTACATAAGTCCTTATGACTATCACTACTCCCAAATATTGTATCCTTATCCTAACTGTGAGATTGTACTTATATATTTTAACCATTTAATAGTTAAAATGAAGTATGGTCGAGGTCTCATTCAAATTGAAATTTATTAGAAGTAGCGAATGGGAATGTAGATAATTAGCATTTTGATTTTCCAGTATACTAAACCAGTGTTTTACCCACTAGTTAAATGGCTGCAGGTATAATGAATAGAATGAAAAAAAAATCCAGGGGTGTCTTCCAGAGAAACTTTATCTAGACTCTGTCAGCTGTATTACACACTTCCATACATGTTCTCTCTCTGGTAAACCCTCTCCTCACTCTTATAATAGAAACCACTTCCAGGATCTGGAGGAAAGGGAAAATGTATCTTCCAAGAGGGCACCACATTGAGCAAGGCAAATGTGTTCCATTTCAGAAGACTTCAAATTCAGTTGCTTTGTACCTTGCCTGCCCAAACAGCCTTGCTGAGAATTCTGAGACTTGCAGTTTCACTAGCAAAGAATATTCAGACCAATTAGTGACGTCTGCCACAGGGTATACAAAGAAGACCGTGTCATAACCTATTCCCACATATTTACCAGACCTGTGTTTTGTCCTATTTTGTAGCTTGCCACACCACTATTGCCTTTCCTAAACTGTACTGGCAACCAGAATGTAATATAGGAAAAATTTCAGGTCAAAATTGAACCAACAGATCTGACTTTTGCTGGTTCTTTAAAGAATACTGAATGTCTTGAATCCTTTCTAGGAAGCTGATTGAAGTATGACCTTCAAGAAACTTAGCAAAACAAACAGGCCATGTATACATCTCATCCATCTACTTCGTTGCACCAAAAGTTTAAATCTCCAGGATTCTCTTAGGTTAGGTTAAGAAAGTGATTTGTATTTTATCTGTTACATAAAGGCTGGACAACACCAATTTCCTCTTTTGAAATAGATGATTTTGAGTTTAATTTTATATTTTTAAAATGTACTTCGGTATGAGAGAGTGAGGGTAGGTAGACTTCTCTCTGTATATGCCTTAAGACAAAAACTATAATAGGTGTTATTTCAACTATTGGTTCAATCCTTTCTTCATTTGTAAACTAATTCTTTGATCAGTTCAGCGCTTTAAAATATAGGTTTTATAGCATGTCTGGGTGGCTCAGGTGGTTAGGCATCCAACTTCTGCCAAGGTCATGATCTCCCCATTCCCGAGTTTGAGTCCCACATTGGGTTCTGTGCTGACAGCTCAGAGCCTTGAGCCTGTTTCAGATTCTGTGTCTCCCTCTCTCTGTGCCCCTTCCCCCCAAACAAACATTTAAAAGAAATAAAATGCAGGCTTTATTATTAATCAGTCTGGTGAGGGCAACAGACTAGGACAGAACTGCCATTGAAAGACAGTTTGTTACTCATAGTTCCCAAGGAACTTGGAGTTAAGGAGCCGGCTACCCCATGGGGGAGCACAGAGGAATCCCCAGGAACCCCATACACCAGGAGAGGAAAGCATGGCAAGAGGTTTTATGTATTTTCTGCAGGTAGGAACAGGTGAAGCAGGGTAAGCAGATTTAAGGTTGGCTAGTTTGAATAATTGCAGTGAAATCCTAGACGTAGGGGCCACCAGTAGTGTTTTGCGATTTGGCTTTGGGGTGAATAGAGCAGGGCCAGAGTGGCCCTGAGTGTGAGAGCCCAATAGAAAGGGCTGTGGGGATGTGGTTCTAGAAGGATTAGCTGTCAAATGGAAAGTGCACCCAGAGGAGCCATTTACTGTCTTGATGAATGGGCTAGCCCTGGGAGGTGAGGTCTTTCTGGGATACAGCAAGGCCCAGATGTCAAAGCTTCAATTACAGAAAATAAAAAGGTATAATTAATACATTCCATATACAAAACATTGTGCTGGAGCACACAGCACACTTAATTAACTTAGCAAATGAGTTAAAAAGGCCAGGCCTCTGCCCTGGGAAAAGTTATATTCTAGTAGGATAGTGAGGCATATGAACAGGTTTCAATAGAATGTTGGAAGTCAGGTACCGCAATAGTGATCAAGACAAGGGGCTAAGTCCCTTGACACATTTAAGGACCCAGCGTGTCCTTCTGGCATCTTAGAAGTGCTTTTATATTTAGTATATTTCATAGAAGCAAAGCCATTAATGACTTCTCATCAGAGAAATTTCTATATCACCTCCAGAAAGACTTGGCATGCAGTCCTAAATATAAAACCCTTCCATTTCACCAGGAACCCTAGAATTGTGAAACTTTACAGCTATAAAGTCTCCTGTCCTCATGTATATGAGGGACCTGAAGCAGGAAGGCTATGACTTGCCTCAAGTCCCAGTTGAGCCTCTGCTAGGCCATTGCTGGCTCCAGTGTGCAAATGGTTCCAATCATAAATTAAACACATGTATCTAAATATTGGCCAGGAACCACGCTGCCCTTTTTGTTGCTACAGGGAGTCTGCCATCTAAATATTTATAGTTTCCCCCCCTCTTGAGTCACACCCTATCTTACCACATTTTAACAACATAGAACTGGTCACTTGATAGGTAGTAAATATCCGTAACAATCTGACTTTCCCTGAGAGTGTCAAAGCAGTATAAATGACTCACATTCATTATTGTACTTCATGCTGAAATGGGACACATTTCATCTTTTGTCTGCACTGTGTCCTCTGTATTTTACAATCTGAGATGCTTTTTAAATTTTATTGATGGAGTTGGATAAGAAATAGCATGGGTGTTTAGAAAGCAAGAAGCAGATCAGTCTAATGGTGTGTAAGCACCAACTGTGTCACCATATGCAATTGTTGAAGACAAGGGTGAACCATCTCAGAAAACAAAATAGACTGTCGCAGAAAGGCGTTTGTTGCCTTAATCTTTCTGCTATTTTAAAAGCATATTTCAAGTATTTTATTGTGCTTACAGATTAGTGTCTTCAGCCTTATACATAGCATCATTGGTCAGGTTATAATTGATCTCCATTCATTTTTAGAGGACTACAGATTGTATGGGATAAGTAAGCTAGAAAAAGCATTCTACAACATATGTGGAAAGTAGATGGTAAATTTGGAAAGAATCTCATGGTCAAATAAGTTGAGTAAGTACTAGATTAGACAGCATTAAATTTCTTTTCTGCAAGTCTTTCAGGGCCTTTAATAGGAAAATGTGGATTGCAAACATCAGGAAGTGAGACACCATATAAAACATCTTCCAAATCTATTAGTCCATAGATCCTTCACTATTTGGCTTTTCGTGGAAAGCACATTCCAGAGTAATAAGTGGCAGATGATATTTTTAAAACATCAAGTGTACAGTACACAATAGATCAATAAAAAAATTTTTTTTTCTGCAGTGAGAAAGCTTATTTCCTAGGTGGGAAAATAAAGCACAAATACAGTAGGCCTCAAATAATAGTATGAGGAAATAAAACAGAAGCTATCAGAAAGTGCTATGTGATCAACTGTCAAAGGAAAGATGTTAAAATATGTTTAGTACAGAGATAGGAGAAACAATATAATTCTACATGCACATATGCACAAGGGACTGGAGGTACGAGACCCATTAAATACCACTGCTTTATTAAAGAAATGAGTAACCTAGAGGGAGAGCCAGGACTTAATGATGCAGGTTAATGTGGTCAAAACCTAAGACAAGAACTGCTTATGTGCACATGACTTTCCTGGAAGATCTGAACTGATGGAGTAAATTTGGGATGAGGATCAAGATTCTAAATTTCTCACAAACTGCCAAATGATGCTGATGCTGCTGATCCAAGGATCACACTTAGAGGAGCAAGAAGTTAGAGCAGGAGTTGCCAAACATTTTCTATAAAGTCCAGAGAGTAAATATTTTAGGATTTGTGGGCCATATACTCTGATGCAACTGCTCAACTCTGTCACTGTAATGCAAAAGCAGCCAGAGACCATATGTCAGTGAATGAGCAGGGCAGTGTTCCCCCCCAAAACTTGATAGACTCTGACATTTGAACATTCTATAATTTGCATATATCACAAATTCTTCCTCTTTTGAGTTTCTTCAAAAATTAAAATTTAAGCTTCTTCTAAAAACCATTCTCAGCTCATGGGCCAAACAAAAACAGGGTATGGGCGCTGCGGCTGTAGGTTTGCTGACCCGGGAGTTAAAGGACCAGATACCATACTCCCTCGAGTAGTCGGCAGAGGTTTCCCTATGAAGCATGTCTAACCAAAGCAGTTACTCTTTCCTTCTCTTATACCTCGATTGTATTTTTCATGCTTAACTTCCCCTCCAAATGTTAGTTTGTCTCTTTTCCACAGACGATAAAGACACCATCATTGGCAGTATAAACACCTCGACTAGTTGCAGAGGTTACCAGGCATTACGTAGTATGTAATGCACTGCCTTCCACATGGAAGATGGCCAGCAAGCATGTGTTTGGTCGAATTTAATCTGTTGAAGCAGCCTTTAGCTTGAATGTCGGGAAGAGTGGTTCCTAGGTGGCTTTAATGAAGAGGAGGGGAGAGAATTTCAAGGAAGGGAAAGGATAGGCAAAGGAAAGTCGGCAAGTGATACATGAGGACTAGGTAGTAAATAATAAATTCATGCATATATTTAATAGAAGCAGAGGGTTAGTATAAGAAAATGATAAAAAAATAAAATCAGGGCCAGGTAGATGAATGGCTTCAATGACAGATCTGAAGTTGAAAGACTGATGTATGTAGGGAAGAGCTTTAATCTGATACAGAATAGAGAAAAAATCTATAGTTTACTGCAGATGGGGAAGTCAATTAATCCACAGTCAGTTCTCATGGGTGAAGATCTAGCCTATGATTATAGGAAGAGAACAGAATAGAAGGAACTAGAAGATGGCTCTATGCTGGAATGTTCTCTAGGACTGTATGAAGACACAGGAAAGTAGAAAACACCCTAGAATCAAGAAATCCTGCCCTTCTCAGTGGTCTCTGAAGTAATACATGTGTTTTGTTGTAGAGGATGCAGAGGCTGGGTAGTGGTGGTAAATGTCTTTTAATTACCAAGTCTTATCTGTTCTTTTATGAGTAACCCATATTTAATTTTTAAGTTCCTAAAGTTGATCCCCTGAGTAATATTAGCTAACTGGTTTTATTTTGATTAAATATAAATATCTATATTCTATCTAAATGCAGAAAAAAGTTAGTCTCTGATGCCATATTTTTATGAAAGAATGCAAAGTCCAAACAATTTCATAGAATGAGACTCTGAAGAAATCTAAGTGCTGATTAAGAGGTAAATGGACAATACTATCCCAGAGAATTCCAATGCTTTTGGTTGTAAGTGGTACATTCCTACATATTTCTTTAAAAATAAATCACATTTAGGGGAGGTTTTAGGGCAGCCTCATGTTTTGTGTGTGTTTTCTTTTTTTTTTTTTTTTTTTTTTTTGTGAAAATCCTGTTGAGAGTATGAGGTGCTGGGGGAATAAGGCAAGTGTGAAACAGAGAGCGTGTGCTAAAACAGTCTGGCAGCTGGCAGCCTCTTACACCCAGGTCCTGGTTGTTTGGGAAAGGAAAAGTGCTGACTAGCAAGAATGAATTAACAGCACATCCTACATTTCTGTACCTCTCGGAGGCCAGGCAGTCTGTTAGAAAGGTTTGTAAATACCAGAAATGTGGAAGCCATTAAATCTGCTCTTGCTCAGCTGATCAGAAGTCGTGGGGTCAACAAAAATAGTGCTGCCTCTGATTTTTTAACATGATAAGTTTCCCCTGATACACTAGATGTTTTGAGCATGTTTAGATTTCATATTTTTCTTTAGGTAAGAATAATAAAGTTGTAAGAGGCATCTACGATAAAACATTTTATGAGACACTTTGAATTTCCGTTCCTTTTATTTTGTACCTAAAATGGTCTTTCCAAGTTTCATGATATCCCTTACTTCGAGGTTGATAAAATGTAAGATGCTTTACAAAGAAAACCTATGGGAATTCTCGTCATTAATTTCACAGTCTCAAATATAAGGTTTCCCTCAGTAACATCAGCAGACTTTTTTTTTTTTAATCAAACAAGCATCTTATTACAGCCTTTCACTTCTGCTTTATTATTTTAAACATCACCATTTCCTTTCTTTCTCTCCTGTCCTTTGGCCTCCATTTGGCCTACAGATGGTTCTGTGAGGGGAAGGAGCTACATAACACTCCGGACATTCAGATCTGCAGTGAGGGTGAGGACCTCCACACCCTGATCATAGCAGAGGCCTTTGAGGACGACACAGGTCGCTATACCTGTCTGGCTACAAACCCCAGCGGCTCAGACACCACATCTGCAGAGGTGTTCATCGAAGGTAAGGAGAGGCGCATGATTTAAAGGGGTAGCTGTGGTGTGATAGCTTCAATAAAGCTTCCCTGTGCACAAGCTTTCCCAATGCAAATGGCATAATGGCATTGTGATTCAAACCTCGTGTCTTTTGAAAATTGTATAATGAATCGAACCATTCTGACACTTGGGCATACATCAGCTATATCTAATGTCAATATTTGTTCCTCTTAATTGAAAACATTTCAGCTACATTAACCTGAATTTACTTAAAATGTGAAGTATCTAACTTATTTTTGGTTTCTCTAGTGAATAGAGAATGGGAACATTGAAATACTATGTCTATCGACCAGATAAACTGTAAATGACTTGGGAACTCATTCATGGGAAGACTAAATGATTGAACACGTTTAAATGTTCTCATTTTTATTCTAGAATTTTTCATCTTTTATGAAATTCTGTTTCAGGTAAATGTACTGTGAACTTGGAATCATGCAGTAAAAAAACTTCAAGGGTCAGTGTTGCATTAAAAAGGGGTAGGCAGAGAGTAGAACATTTATTTTGTTCTTGACAAGACTCAGCCTCTGGGGAATTAGAAAACTTGATGTGAAAGTATATAGTTTTACATTATTATTGCATTTTGATCAATACCAGTAACTTATGTTGGAAATATCTTAAGCACCCACCGTATACAGATTATTTCTAAATCCATAAATTGGTGAATACTCTATTAATTGGTTGCTTTTCAAAATAGTAGTTAAGGGGCACCTGGGTGGCCCAGCCCCTTAAGCATCTGACTCTTGATTTTGGCTCAGGTCATGATCTCACAGTAGTAAGATCCTGAGAGCCAGCCCTTATTCCTCAGGATTCTCTCTCTGTGTCCTGAACCTCGCCCACTTGTGCACACTCTCTCTCAAAAAAAAAAAAAAAAACAAACAAACCCAAAAAACAAACAAAAAAAAGACAAAATAATAGTTAAAATCCAAAAGAAAGATGAAAATCCTTGAGGTCTTCATGACCTTACTCTTCATCTTTATATTTTTCTTTTTTTACTATATAATACCACCAAATGTCTTTATTACTTAAAGTAGAAGAAATCAAGATATGAATCATAATATATAGCTCTTTCAAGAATTGACAAATGTAGGGGCGCCTGGGTGGCTTAGTCGGTTAAGCGTCCGACTTTCGCTTAGGTCATGATCTCGCGGTTCGTGGGTTCGAGCCCCGCGTCGGGCTCTGTGCTGACTGCCAGCTCAGAGCCTGGAGCCTGTTTCAGTCTGTGACTCCCTCTCTCTCTGACCCTCCCCTGCTCACGCTGTCTCTCTCTCTCTCCTAAAAATAAATAAAACATTAAAAAAAAAAATTGACAGGGGCGCCTGGGTGGCTTAGTCGGTTAAGCGTCCGACTTTCGCTTGGGTCATGATCTCGCGGTTCGTGGGTTCGAGCCCCGCGTCAGGCTCTGTGCTGACTGCCAGCTCGGAGCCTGGAGCCTGTTTCAGTCTGTGACTCCCTCTCTCTCTGACCCTCCCCTGCTCACGCTGTCTCTCTCTCTCTCTCCTAGAAATAAAGCATTAAAAATTTAAAAAAAAAAAAATTGACAAATGTAATTTTAGAGGAACTATTACTGCCAACTAAAAGTATGTATCTTTACTTTCAATGAAAGATTCCTCTGCATTGTCTTTGACCATCTATGAGCTCAAGAGTTCTTGTCCTGTTAGTGAAAGCAAACATTTTGTATAGAACAATAAATAACATTTACGTGGCATTTATAAATGTGCACATACTCCTGCATAATCGAAACTTTTCTGTAAGACTATGAGGTATTATTAGTACAGTATCTCCTTTTTACAAATGGGTAAACTGAGACCCAGAGAAGTGAAAGCAACTCTATCAAAGCTCCCTGGGGATTTGAACCCAAGTGGTTTTGCTCCAAGGCCCAGATTCTTAACCACTGTGTCATGCGTGTTTCAAAGTGTTAAATGAATGACAAAAAGACTTTTGAAATTTAATAAGTTAGCAGTATTAGTCATGGGTGGGCTGTGTGGCAAACTTGTTAAAAGTATTTTAGAATACAATGAGGGGAACTTAAACTTCCGTAAGGAGTCTGTTTGCTAATGATCAGATTTGTCTCCTAAATCCCACTGCAGGTAGAGCCTCTTAAAATTAAATGCTTTATCTGCTTTCAGCTTTGCTAGAAACGTGGTGAATTTTAGTGTGTATTGCTTTTATATTACAGGTGTTACATGAAATCACATTCAGTTTAATAGTCTACCAGATCATTTCAGCCTGCATTTAAGGTCCTACCTACTAAGTGTCAGATAATGCAGGTACAAATATGATTAAGACCCATTCTTCAGTATCAGAGAGTTCCCACTCTAACAGCAGAAATGGGCACATTAAAAAACCAGAATATAGGGGCGCCTGGGTGGCTTAGTCGGTTAAGCGTCCGACTTTCGCTTGGGTCATGATCTCGCGGTTCGTGGGTTCGAGCCCCGCGTCGGGCTCTGTGCTGACTGCCAGCTCAGAGCCTGGAGCCTGTTTCAGTCTGTGTCTCCCTCTCTCTCTGACCCTCCCCTGCTCACGCTGTCTCTCTCTCTCTCTCCTAGAAATAAATAAAACATTAAAAAAAAAATACCAGAATATAAGTGATGTAATAGAAATGTATCAAATGTTACAAGGATACAAATTAACTTAAAAAGGTTAACTGGAAGATACCTAAGATAAACCTACTATTCATATAATAAAAGGAAATGTCTCTCTACCTCAAAAATAAGTTTTGATATCTAATTCTGGTAGACCCAAAACAGGCCTACCATGGTCTTTAATTTTATATCAGTAAGTTTGATACCTGCCTTTGATACTACCCTGCCTTTGAAATCATCTGGATGAATTATCAATATGTGAAAAGTAATGACCGGTTCTATATGCCATGCATGTTTCACGCCAAGACTTGAACAAAGATAATGGATTTTTTCCAGTGCACAGTTTTTCAATGAGAATGCTGGACGTACTTAGCCGACCAAGCAGTGGGTGTCTGTGAGTTCAGACAATTGTGTGTGAGGAGAGGATGAGGGATGTGGGCAGAGCAAGAATAAAGAACCATTAAGAGTAAGTCTCCCAAGCCTACTACAAGGTGCTTTAGAAAACTGACTCATTGGCCTTGTAAAGTTTGGATCATAATGCAAAAGAAAAAAAAATGAGATTTGTATGTATTTTTATCCCAAAGAACAATTACATGTAATAGGAGAGAATTTCACATAAATTCTTAGGCTCATATTATGACTGAAAGTAAGAAACTTTTATATTTACTCGTTCCAACATATCCCTACTGAATTGTATCCTAAGCTGTGTTGCTATTACCATGTCAGCATGCAGTCATGTGCAAGATCTATTGAGGGTAGGAAAATTTTTTTTATAGAACTTCGGAATCTCAACAAAACCTCTAAAAATTTAACAATGTACCGGTTGGAAACTGTCTAGATTTCACTGTCTTATGCAGCAAGTTTTAGAATGATACAAAATAAATTATAGCTTAAATCCCAGTCTGAGCCTGGGGTAATCTTACCTACATATTGTACTTCCAAGAGTATGGCCCTGGGATGGGAGAGAAACTAGTCAGAGTGGCATAAGAGGAGACAGAAGACATGTTTTGGGAAAGAGGGTGATGCCAGCTCGCTGTCTCCGGCTACCTGAGAGCCTAGTCAGATGAGGATGAAGAGACCACTGGGTTCAGCAAGTATGGATGTTGTTGGTGATTTTAACAAGAGGAGGGTTTGGGGACTCTGGAGAGCACCGACAATCAAATGAAAGAAGTCGAGAAAAAGTTTGCCAACTATGGGAAGAGAAGCAACAAATAATAGATCATGTTGAGGAAGTTTTGTTCAACCACCAGCAGAGGTATGGGCCAGTATCTGGGAAGGAGTATGGGGTAAAAAGATGATTTGTTTTTTGTGTTTTTTTTTTTGCACTTATTTTCATACTGAAATATGTAGAGTATGTTTCTCTGTGCTAATGCAAATAATCCAAGAGAGAAAACCTAGATCATATAGAAGGGAGAGAAAGAATGAGACCAAAGTCTTGGAAAAGGGGAAAGGAAATAGAATCTGGCCCACATGTGGCGTGGATGGTGAGGCGGGTACCTTCCAGGACTAGATAGCAAAGAGATAATCTTAAATTCATAATATAAATAAGAAGGGTAAATGTAAGCATGTGAAATAAATCCAGACACCTCAGGTTTCCATCACTGCCACCCTCTTTTGTAAAAGAAGAATGAATTAAACCAATCATTATAGCTTTAGGAACTGCAAAGAAGGCAGGATGGTGGTCCTGAAATGTGGGATGAAGGAACTGGGATTAAGTCTGACCTTGGAGGAGTTGGATGGAGAGGAGGGCAGGACAGCATGACAAATGTGGGGAAGAGGCAGGAACACTTGAGCGAGCGTAATGCACAGTGCCAGATCTTGTGTGACATTTATAGGTTCTCAGTGCTTCAAATAATCAGATAAAATATGTGCCCCTTTGAAGGGACATTTGAAGCACGCTGAGATGTTGGATGAGTAATGGCTCCTGTTGATCTCAGAAGGGTGAAGCCCTCAAAGTACATGGTTTCTTTGGCTGGATTTTAAAAATACACTAAGGGGTGCCTGGGTGGTTCAGTCATTTGGACATCTGACTTCGGCTCAGGTGATGATCTCACAGTGAGTTTAAAGCCCACTTCGGGCTTTGTGCTGAGCCTGCTTCAGATTCTGAGTTTCCCTCTCTCTACCCCTCCTCTGCTCATGCTCTGTCTCTTAAAAATAAATAAGTGTAGGGGTGCCTGGGTGGCTTAGTCGGTTAAGCGTCCGACTTTCGCTTAGGTCATGATCTTGCAGTTAGTGGGTTTGAGCCCCGCATCGGGCTCTGTGCTGACTGCCAGCTCAGAGCCTGGAGCCTGTTTCAGAGTCTGTGTCTCCCTCTCTCTCTGACCCTCCCCTGCTCACGCTGTCTCTCTCTCTCTCTCTCCTAGAAATAAATAAAAAATAAAAAATAAGTGTTATTAAAAAAATTAAAAATACACTAATAGAAGCTGAAGGAATCTAAGCACAGCCTTGGCCATTCACCACATTATTTTAAAGTATTTTTATTATATTTTCTGGCTAGTTTCTAGTTCCATGACCTTGAACAGCTATTCAGTGGCTCTATGCTTCATTTCTTCCATCCCCTCTGGGACAAAATTTGGTTGCTCTAAGGATTGAGAGCAGTGCCTTGAAACATATTGTGAGCTATGATTACTGTTATAAAAATAGCACATTTTTATTTTTAGAAACTGAAAACATACAGATAAAAGGAAGGTGTAAAAATCAAGTGTAACGCCACTGCTCTGTGACAGTTACTCTTAATATTTTGATCTTCCAGTCTTTATCCTGTACGTATATATTTTACTCCATGAACTTAAAGATACCTTGTTTTAAATTTAACCTTTCACAGACATCTATGCATGGCATTAAGCATTCTTCAGAATGCATTTTAATGTCTTTATAGTCATTCCTCATTTATAAAATGTTAAATCATTGGCATTGTTTCAGTTGCTCTTATCTGAGTCTTAAATGATTGTTGCTGCACTGGTGATTATAGCAACTGAAAGAGGAGAGAGGGGGAAAATGAGTAGCTTGAATGGGGGCAGAGTATAGTCACTCCTTAAATATCGAAAGGCAAAGGATACCCACAGGATGAACTCCATGAGTTTCTCTGTCAGACTAGTTTCACTAAAGTCTCTTAAGGTCTCAAATATATATTTAATGTGTGTTTTCAAATGGTTGATATTTGCTTTCATGGAGACTTCCTATTTTCTTAAAGTTGAAGCTGTATAATTTACTTCCAGCTCACTCCCCCTCAGAAATATAGCTTTTTTCTTTTATCAAGGAAGATACCAGATAGACAAAAATAATTAAAATATAGTGCTTTCATGAGTGTGAGGCAAATGGGCATTTTGATGCATTGCTATTTTATACAGCTTTCTAGGGAAATATTTAAAAATGGAAATAATGTATCCATTCTAGTGCAGGGATAAAATTATGGTAAAGCTACTCACATGTGTCTAAAGCAGCCATTAGAAAAGTATAAAGTAGGTATCTGATGTTTCACAGTGTATCAAGTAGGGGGAAAGAAGAATAAGTTAGCAATATGTGCAGCATCATTTTAAAATGCTTGTGTTTGTACACAAGGATAAAGTTTAGAAGGATATGCTCCAAAGTATCTGAGTGATGATATTCCAAATGACTTTTTTTAAAAAAAAGTTTAAGTTGGTTTCCATAGAACACCCAGTGCTCATCTCCACAAGTGCCCTCCTCCATGCCCGAATGACTTTTTAAAAAATGTTTTGCTATTGGGCATTTTCTGGGTCTTTTCCTACAAGGAAACATTAAGTGGTGTATGTTCTTTAAATGAAAAGGGAAGGAACACCTTTTAAAGGCAAGGCAACAGGCATATTTTTGTGACGTTTGCACTGGCACTTGAGTTTCCAGAATAGAGCAGAGGTCATGGGCATTTGATTCCTTACCTCTGTGTGGGGAGCGATACAGACATAGCATTTAGGCGGGTGAACATTTGACGAACAGATAGACGGAAAGTAATTCCAAGTTCTGGAACATGTTGGACTGGAGCTTCCATCAAAAACTGAAAGTGATGGTTTGATGAATACAAATGTTAACCTGAGACAGGAATGTAGTTTCCTAACTAGCAGGTGCAAAGCAGATGACCAAAGGAAGGAGACAGAAGAATCCTTGAGGGGGGGAAGGGAACTTGCTGGCACAGAGAAGGAGATTTGATCCGCCACCTTCCACAAGAACTGCCCTGACACCTGAGACACAAGGTGACTTTGAGGTTTCACAAGGGCTGGACAGGTGTGCAAAAACTAGCAACGGTTTTCTTTCCAGGGGTTGAAACCTTTTTGGCCCTTTATCTTTCTCTGAAAATCAGCTGGGGAAAAAAATGGAAAAAAGGAACTTGAAAAAAAAGACTTTCTAAGTAGATAATCAGAAGGGATCTTATTTTTAAGATTTAAATGTTTGGAATCAGATGAAAAACAGTCTCCGGAGTTTGGTCTCCGGGGTTTCTGGCCACTTTGAGAGCATCTGTGATAACTTCTGTAGGACTTTTGCTACCCCTTCCTTTCTCTTTAAAACTCCAGCGATTCCAGTAAAATTGATCTGTCTCGGATGACCCATGATTTTCTGGTAATGGAGTCTACTTCTACTGATTTTTGCTCACGTTTCCCTGGCTTCCTTCCCATAACCTCCTCCTCAAGATTAAAACTTTTCCATCTCTATCACCTATTTAAGAAAATTGTTTTTAAATGTATTAAGTTTGAGAGAGAGAGAGAGAGAGAGAGAGCGCGCGTGCATGTGAGCTTGCACACAAGTGGAGGAGGGGCAGAATCCCATGGAGGCTCCACGCCACCAGCCGGAGCCCGATAAGGGGCTTGAACTCAAACTGCAAGTTTGTGACCTGAGCCAAGACCAAGAGTCGGACACCCCACTGACTGTGCCACCCAGGTGCCCCTCTGTCACCTATTGTGATGGTTGGTTGGTTGTGCTGCTCTTTCATTTTGCTACTCCCCGATCTCATCCTGCATGGTCGATTTTCCAGATCACCACTCTCAGTGCCTAGACGTGACATCCAAATACTGTGGCCATTGTCTTCCACAATCCACCTTCCATTGCTAGACTTGCCTCCTGCTGCCGCCCCCTAGCCTGCTGCTCTTTTGTGGTTGCTTAGGTCACTTTCTGTCCCCAGACAAGTGTTGCAGTTCCCAAGCCACCATTCATTCATTCTACACGAAGTTGCAGGGCTGCCATTAGCAAGGCATGAAGCTAAGCCCTCAGAGGAGTTACAGACCTCCACGGCACATGAAGGTCTTAACGGCATGAGGGAAGTCATGGACCACAAATTCAAAAGCCTCTCACCACTGCTTTCTAGTAATGTGACCTTATGCAAAATTAATCTCTTGGGTTCCTCAATTTTCTGATGTGTAATTAGACATAATTCACCTCTTAGGTGAGTTATTATAATTAAATGTTGGGGCACCTGGGTGGTTCAGTCAGTTAAGTGTCCAGCTTTGGCCTCAGGCCATGATCTCACAGTTCCTGAGTTTGAGCCCCTTATCAGGCTCTCTGTTGTCAGCACAGAGCCAGCTTCAGATCCTCTTTCCTCCCCGTCTCTGCCCCTTCCCTGCTCACACACACTCTCTGTATCTCTCAAAAATAAACATTTAAAATAATGTTATGGGGGGACGCCTGAGTGGCTTAGTCGGTTAAGCGTCTGACTTTCGCTTAGGTCATGATCTCGCGGTTCGTGGGTTCGAGCCCCGTGTCGGGCTCTGTGCTGACTGCCAGCTCAGAGCCTGGAGCCTGTTTCGGAGTTTGTATCTCCCTCTCTCTCTGACCCTCCCCTGCTCACGCTGTCTCTCTCTTTCCTAGAAATAAATAAAACGTTAAAAAAATTTTTTTAAATGTTATAGGGGCACTTGGGTGGCTCAGTCAGTTGGGCATCTGACTTTGGCTCAGGTCATGATCTCATGGTTGGTGAGTTCGAGCCCGGCATCAGGCTCTGTACTGATAGCTCAGAGCCTGGAACCTCTTCAGATTCTGTGTCTCCCTCTCTCTCTGCCCCTCCCCTGCTCATTCAGTCATTCATTATCTCCCTATCTTTCTCTCTCTCTCTCTCAAAAATAAGCAAACATTAAAACAATGTTTTAAATGTTATAAAGTGCAAAGCAGATTGCCAGTCAAGTAATAAGTACTCAAAAATTTGTAGTTCTCTTCCTAACCCTACTTCAATTTTTCAAAGAACTTAACAATTTTCTAGCAGATAAGCTGTTGTAATGGACCTGAGTAGTATAAGCAAGAACCTGGAGAGTTCAGAGAAGACAGCACAGAAAAATTTACTAGGCTAATCTTAAAATGCTATCAAGAGAAGATTAGGTAAGAGTTTCCTATGAGAGTGAATAATAGAACTAAACATATAAACATAAGAAAAGACTAAGAAGGGAAAGCTCCCCCCTCCTTTGGATCTTTATTCAAAATCCCCCATCTTGGTGGAACCTTCCTTGCTACCCTACTTAAAATTGCATCCCACTCCATTCCCTCCTACCCTATACCCCTACTCTGATTTGTGTTTTCCCAGTTTCCTCACTACCATGTCATGTATTTATCTTGTTGTTTGTGTCTTGTAAAGAATGTCAATTGGGGCACCTGGGTGCCTCAGTCAGTTAAGCATCTGACTTCGGCTCAGGTCATGATCTCACAGTTCGTGGGTTCGAGTCCCTTGTTGGGTTCTGTGCTGACAACCAGCTGAGAGCCTGGAGCCTGTTTCAGATTCTGTATCTCTCTCTCTTTCTGACCCTCCCCTGTGTGCGCTCGCTCGCTCTCTCTCTCTCTCTCTCTCTCTCTCTCTCTCTCTCTCACACACACACACACACACACACACACACACACACACACACACAGAAATTAAAAAAAAAAAACTTTTTTTGAAAAGAATGTCAGCTCCACAAGGACAGGGGTGGGTGGGTAGGTGGGTATTTGCTGCTCTTTCCCATTCCCTAGTGGAGTGCACACCAGAATGTTCAACTCTTTACACTGGAGTGCTACGACATGG
Organism: Proteles cristata cristata; assembly: GCA_017311185.1. Classification (NCBI taxonomy): domain Eukaryota; kingdom Metazoa; phylum Chordata; class Mammalia; order Carnivora; family Hyaenidae; genus Proteles; species Proteles cristata. Next base: position 524,747 of record JAESUZ010005393.1, read on the forward strand.
AATTTGGCCAATAAAGGTAGAAAATCTGGTTGGAAATCATGAAAGCCACTAAATAGCAGGGTTTTAGGTTTTTAAATTTATGGAGTAGAAACTGATTATCTTAGTTTTCTTTAACAGAAAACGTATGTTACATTAAAAAATGACAAGAGTTTAAAGATTGACACAAGAAGACAAGATACGAATCTATTGTGGTAGTGCAGGAACTTAGTGAAGAAAGTCTATACTAAGTGGTAGTTAAAGAAATAATAGAAAGAGACAGTAAACATTCCAGCAGAGTTACTTAAACATGACTGTTAAAACATTAATAAAAGACTAGAGAAATACAGTCACAGAAAGGAGCACAGGGCAGCCATCCAGGAAATTAAGTAAATGCATATATTCTAAATGTATTTGTGAGCAAAAATAACTAATTGCAAAGAGTACATATAGTGTGATTCCACTTGTATAGATATGTACATAAATATATGCGTTTTAATAAATTTATCTGACAAATATACATCCGACTATTAACATGTGCAGTATGGCATTAAGGAAGATCCCCACTGGTCTTTAGTAATATGTTACACAATTCTCTCTCTGGTTACTTTTCCAGAAGCATGTATTTTATATTAAAGTATCTTTAAGTCAAGTTAAATACATCTCACAAAAAAAATACCAAGAGTATACCTCTAGTCACACTTATTTTAAATCTATCACCTAAAAACCTCTTGTGACAAAACATATGAGCATTAAAATGTTAGGTACAGTTTGTATATGGACTAAAAACCTGATAAGGTGACCCTTCATTCAAAAACTGTAAAGAAGCCAATGAATGCGGGAGAACGTGATCCAAATTCAGAGACCTTATTCAAGAATGAAGCCACTCTTTTGTTCTAATTTATCAAAGATTCAGAAAAAAATCTCCTAACTAATGAGTAATGAAGACTTGGATAATCCACACAATGTAATCTCCCAAGAAAGGGTTAAAGTTTTAAACCATGGATGTTTCACACACGTTTATTTCAGTTTATAAGCTATTTAGAAATTTTGTTGTGATGGCCAAAGTGATAAAAAAAAATGAGACTAAGAGTAAATCTGACATTCAAAACAATTGCTTTGAAGAAAGCTTTTTATAGATTTAAGTAGTTTTCTGAAAAAACAGTCCACATAAAAATGGTTTGGATTATTCCCTATTTCAAAATAAGACATTGTATGTTTTTGAAAAGTGAAAAATAGTACTCTTTGAAGCAGTTCTAGATACCACTCAAATCTTATATTTGTCGTTATTTTTTACTTTTTCAGGTGCCAGTTCAACAGATTCTGAGAGTGAAAGTTTAGCTTTCAAATCAAAACCTGGAGCCATGCCACAGTGAGTGCCCATGATCCCATCAATTGTCTGTATAACAAAGACTGTCACGAGAATCACTGGGGTACAAGGCAGCACGCATTGTGCTATGAGGGAAGAGGTCTGCTGATGTCAGTCAAATATCAAATAGCTGAATGTGAACACAGTTTTTAACGTTTGAATTTAGACTTTGAAGTCTGCATTTCATCCTAGAGATGACAAAATCAAACCATATACAATGTTAGTTTCAGTGACAGCTAACTGGTTCTAAACATATAAAAAGACAGTCACATTGAAAGGAAACTAGTTCAATCATTACCCAAATATAAAGGAGGACCACTTTATTGATTCAAACTGGAAAATGTCTAATTAGGCCAGAAATGGGTTTCCATTTGAATAAAGTCTGTTACTAGTTAGAGCTAATGAAAATGGTAAAAATAGAGTTCTTCTTATGAAGACAGATGGGTTATTTCCCAAAATAATTATTATGTAAATTGATATTGATAATTAAGTTTTTGCAAAAATAAAATCAAACCTACCAGAATATTGCAGAAAACTCCATGAATATTGCAACTGTGCTAATACATTTCTTTGCTCTGCTAGTATATATGTAACAATTCTATCTATCCAGGATCATATGTTCTACCATCTGTGCCTTCAGATAAAGATCTCAAGAATAGTGAAGTTACGGTTACTTGCTTGAGGTTGCATGGCCAGCCTCTTAGCAAAGCTGGGCCTACCAACCAACTCTTCCTAACCTTTCCTGACACCTCACTAACTTTTGTGGGGTAAGGAGACAAAAATTCCAAGACATTCTCAACAAAATGAGAAACCAGAACAAAGAAGAGCCGCTAGACTTAAAATAGACCACCAAAACTATGAATTAAGTACAGAACCCTAGCCCTAGGACTTTGTCCAGATATTTTCTTTTCTCTTAGGATTTCCAAGTTAAAAGCTTTAGGTTCTCTGATAATGGCTGAGTTATATGTAGCTATTTTTCTTTTACCTATGTGTTTATTTTGGTAAATTCTATAAGGTCCATTCAGTGTACGTATTGACCATAGCTGTTGTAACTCTAGGTTATGGCTTCCCATTTCTTTTTTTTTTTTTAATGTTTTATTCATTTCTAGGAGAGAGAGAGAGAGACAGCGCGAGCAGGGGAGGGTCAGAGAGAGAGGGAGGCACAGACTCTGTAACAGGCTCCAGGCTCTGAGCTGGCAGCCAGCACAGAGCCTGACGCGGGGCTCAAACCCACGAACCACGAGATCATGACCTAAGCGAAAGTCCGATGCTTAACCGATTAAGCCACCCAGGAGCCCCAGGCTTCCCATTTCTGAAGCACTTACAATTGAAGTGGATTGAGGTCACAAAAAGAAACTGAAGTATTCTGTGGAAATCTTTCAAAGAGTAATTCCTGATTTAAAAAAGTTCTGAGGCGCCTGGGTGGCTCAGTCAGTTAAGTGTCCGACTTTGGTTTAGATTGTGATTTCGTGGTTCGTGGTTTAGAGCCTTGTGTCAGACAGGCTCTGTGCTGACAGCTCAGAGCCTGGAGCCTGCTTTGGATTCTGTGTCTCCTTCTCTCTGTACCTCCTCCACTCATGCTTTGTCTCTCAAAAATAAACATTAAAAATAAAAAAATTCTGATGGAACATACTTGCCTCTTTATTTTCCAGAGCTCAAAAGAAAACAACTTCTGTTTCCTTGACAATAGGATCATCATCTCCAAAGACAGGAGTGACCACAGCTGTGATTCAACCATTATCTGTCCCTGTTCAACAGGTAAGTCCTTGGACTGGAGACCACAGGGAGTCAAACTCCTTAGCAAACTTCTTGAAGCAAACTTCATGATGACAGCTTTGATTCCAACTAGTACACTCCCTGCAATAATGTTTTAAGTGGGAACACAATGGGAAGGAAAGAAAATGGTAGGTAAAGTTCTTCCTCTTAAGCCACTAAAAAATAATCTTTAATCAAAAACCTGTCACCAGTTAGTCAACATCTGCTTTCCCACTGGGAATGTCTCTAACAGCCAGTAACCTGATAATATGCTATCTTGTTTAACTATGGCTATTTGATTATTCTTCCACAACTGTGCCCTCTTCCATTTTTTCCAAGAGCTAAACACAATAATAATAAAATTCAAATTCCTTGGCCCAACCAAGCATTTTTACCCTGATTTTATTTCATTACAAGAATGCTGTATCCAAAAAAAAAGAACAGCAATACAAACTACTGGAAGGTAATAGTGAGCTTACTTTGCAGATACAAACAAGAATTTAAAAAGAGCAAAGCAAAAAAATTAGAATCTAAATGTTTTAATCAGATGTATGTTACTTTGCCTTTGTGCTATGATGTGTATATTTAAATACAACACTCACAAAAGCCTTCCCTGCCCCCACCCTTGAAATGTAAATTAATTCCTAACTAATAGCTGTGTTTTGTGAGCATCACCAAGCCCTCTATCTATTGAACATCCAGATGTTTTAATAATTGTAGTATGTGATGTATAGTCCAGGATCTGTGGAATATGGAAACAGTAGAGAAGAGATATTTGAGTTCATAAACTTGAAAGAACCAGCCAGTATAACTCACTTAAAGATGGCCTAGATATTTCCTTTAAACCCTAAACCAGAGTGGAACCTATAGAAACATATCTGATTAGATAAGTGGATTTTGTGTGTGTGTGTGTGTGTGTGTGTGTTATTTAAGTACTGATAAGTGATGAATGCTTAGCACCATGCTAGGCATTTCATTGGAGGAAAAAAAAATAGGTCACCAGCCCTCATTCCCAGTTTATAAACTATGCATGGGGAAAGAGAAAATATAAAAGTATGAATACGGCAGAATATATGAAAAGCCTTAAGCAGAAAATATGTGTTTATATTTGTACCATAATTGAACTGCACATTGTAAGTTTAAATTCTATAGGAACACTAAATGGACTGTATAGGCAGGAGGCGGAAGGACTCACAGACACTCCATTGCTTTATTATTGTCAGCAACATCATATAAAGTTTAACATCCTGGAGCCAGATTGCCTGAGTGTAAATCCCAGCTCTACCACTTACTAACACTAAGGGACCTTGAGTAAGTGATGTATCCTCTCTATGCCTAGCTTCTTCATCTGTAGACTGAAGAAGATACCATCTGTCTCACAAGATTATCAGGATTCAGCGAGTGAATCTCCATGTAAAATTTACATCAGTGCCTGGCACAGACTAAATACTGTATAAGTATTTAAATGGTCTTTGCACATAAAAAGACAATGAAAAGTGAAACCCAATCCTGAATCACAAGCCAATAAAAAGTCTTACAAGGATAATGAATAGGCCCTTTCCATCCTAGCATCCCTACAACTGCCAACATTCTTGATAACATCTTGTCATAGTTAGACACATAATATCAGATCACTATCATCTCGGGTGAAAAAGCTAACAATTGCTTATATAGAGTGGAATAAACCCAAAGTGCTTGAAAATAAATAAATGTAGAAGGAGAAATCATTTCCATTCGTTACTCTGGAATCCTTCTATTTCCTCAGAGATGAGTGCCATTCAGTAAGTATTTCAGCACCTTTGTTTTTTGCACATCAAGAAAAAACAATATCTTCCTTTTTAACTTCCTGTAATTCCTTATATCAAAAAAGAGTACAAGTTAAAAGTAAGGTGGGGAGATGTTTGATAATTTATCCTCCACTGCCAGTAACTTGTGCTTTTAATTCAATGAATCCAGGCTGTATTTAAAAATAAAATATAATGTCTGTGAGAAATTTGGAAAAGACCCCTGTGGAAGTCCCACACACAGAAATCCATTTGGTAATGGCATTTAAAAGCTCATGGATCCCTAAGGAACCAGGGAACTTTTACCTTGAATATCCTTTTGAGTAGAGAAGAGTAACAGATGTGAAGTGAGGGTGTAGAACAATGTTTGTACTGTATGTAAGAGTAGACCAGCAAAATGATATATGGTATATTTTCTTTCCCTTGTTTCATTCATGTGGAGCTGTCCCAATAATGAAAGGTTTCTTTAGCCCATCTTTTCAACAATTTATATATTCAGAATTTGATCCATGTGTCTCTGCTTTTTCAGGTTCACAGTCCAACCTCGTATCTCTGCCGACCTGATGGAACCACTCCTGCGTACTTTCCTCCTATTTTTACAAAGGTCTGACGTCTGCAAGCCTCATTCTCTGTGTTTGCTTTGGTCCTTAAAGTCCATTCACATGGATTCACATGTGGCTTCATGTGGCAGTCTTTAAAAATTAAGACGAACAGATCAGTAGGCTGTCATGGTTACCTTTGGGGCCAAATAGGTATTTACTGAACAATTCCTGTGTGATTATAATCTTGTGAAGGGTCTGAAAAATGTGGGCATGGTCAGTGATAGATAGAGGTTACACAATAGAGTGGGGAAGCCAAGATAGGCAGGGAAAAAAAGGCAAAATGTTGTATTGGAAATTGCTTGGAAGAACCTGTAATTTTTATAGAAAAGCTATAATATTCAATTTTTTTAAATGTTTATTTTTGAGAGAAATAGAGCATGAGCAGGGGAGGGGCAGAGAGAGAGAAAGAGACACAGAATCTGAAACAGGCTCCAGGCCCTGAGCTGTCAGCACAGAGCCTGATGCAGAGCTTGAACTTGGGAATGGTGAGATCATGACCTAGGCCAAAGCTGGACACTTAACTGAGTGAGCCACCCAGGTGCCCCTCAATTTGTTCTAAGTTTGTGTTTTGCCTTGCCAAGCTGAGTGATCTACGTTTCATTAGTCAACTGCTCAACTCAGAAATAGCTCCCTATAACATATCTTCTCTCTTTTTTCTTTTGAGAAAATTATAAACCTTTATTGAAAGACATCTAAAAAGGTCTAAATAAGTGGAGAGAGATATCCTGTCTGTGGATTGGAAGATTGGTGAAGAAGTCATGACTCTCAGATTGATGTATAAATTTAATGCAAATCTAGCTGAAATTCCAACAGGTTCCTTGTTCTATTTGTTTGTTTTGAATTGGAAGTTGGCAATTTGATTCTAAGAAAAACCCAAAAATAGCCAGGGTACTCCTAAAGAAGGAAAATCATATGATGGTAAGGAAGGAGTGGGATTTGTCCTTGGAGATGTCAAGACTTTGTAAAAGTATAGTAGGTAGGGCAGTATGGTGCTGGCATAAGACTAGACAAATTGGCAGGTAATCAGAACCCATAAAGATACTCCAGTATTTACAGAAACCTACAGATCACCGGGTAAAGAATGAATTCCTCAGCAGTGATAAAAAATATATATTAAATTGGACTCCTTTTTTTTTTTTTTTTTTTACAAGAGAACAAATCTACACCTTTATTTATTTACTTTTCAGTTAGTTTAAATCCTTGAGGGGTACAGCATCACACAGATTCTGTGGCCAATGGCTTTAGCAGGAAGGTTGCTTCGGAATTTTGCACAAACCATGCCACTTTTTCCATGAGCACGAGTTACTTTTCCCCAGATTATTCTGGTTTTATTCGGTTTGCCACCAGGAGTCACTGTGTTGTTCTTTGCTTTGTATACATAAGCACATCTCTTGCCTAGATAGAACTCAGTTTCATCTCGGGCATAAACACCTTCAATTTTAAGAAGAGCTGTGTGCTCCCTCTGGTTCCTGAGACCCCGTTTATAGCCAGCAAAAATGGCTTTGGACCACAACCTTCCAGACATATTTGTCGTTTCAGGAGTCCTGTTCCCAGCAGGCCTCCACGGGTTCAAAGATGGCGGAAAGAGCTATTAAATTGGACTCCTATTTCATACTTTTTACAAAAATCTTCTCCCAGTAAACTAAAGACAAATGTGATAAGCAAATCCATAAAACATGCAAGGCAGAAGGCAAGGAAAAGAGCATTTTGCTTGTCGTCTTGGAGGGAATGATTTTTTTTCTTCTAAGCCAGCCTGTATCCAGCTTTATTAAAGATCTTTCCATAGATAGAATATTTACTGTAAGACATGGCAACAAATGATAATATTTGACAACAGCTTGGAAAGCCCCTTCCTGGATAGATTACCAAAAAAAAAGAAAAAGTTGTGTAAAACCGTACCAAAAACACCACTCTAGTAGTCCATGAAGTTGTCCTTCAGTGCTTAGAACCACAAATGTTACCAAGGTGTGGGTAATTCAGGTGCTGTGTGGTTTTAGAGCTTTTTGAAAGCAACTTCATCAGAGCATCACCAAGGAATCTATGTTACCTGATGTATTGCTACCCAAGACACAGTTGATTTTGAGGGTCCCAATGAACCTCTTGATTTAAATAGATAAAGAGAATGTGAGATTTTGCTTTCCCTCACTATAGGGCTTCACCACAGTGGCCTGGCATATGGAGATGGTAGGGAATTCCTCCTGGGCACCACAGAAATCCTCAAATCTAGACCTAGAACCTTGTTCCTCCATTGCGTCCTAGCTCCTGAGACATTGACATATTAATGGTATATATCTCCTTTCTCCAAAAGAAAACCATGAAACATACTGTGTGCTAAACATACAGCTTAGTAAAAAGAAACCTAAAACAAAATTCTATATTTGTATAAAGGTTGATTTAAAAAAACACAGTTGTGGAGGGACTGGCAGCATAGAGCACCCCTCCCGGGCGTCTCCAGTGCCTTCTGCCTTTTGTGTCTGGACCGTAGACCATCTCTGTTCTCTGCAGCATTTCTTCCTTCCTTGCATTTGCTTTCCCCTTCATCCTTTTGGGCATCTTTTCTCCCTGCTTTGCTGGGTCCTTTTGGGGGCTGTGCTTAGGTTTTGGAGGCGTAGGTCTAGAAAATAAATCTGCTGATCTCCTTTGTGACTCAAACTAGGCTTCCCTTTGTCACCCTTAGCATCTTTGTGGGTATGATGGTGACAGTGGATGTCAGGTGGGCTTTGTCAGTTGAAGAGGTGCCTCCATCCATACCTGCTACTACCTACTGGTAAAGATTTCCAGGTTTCACACCTGGTCAGAGGCAGAGCAGAACTTGTGCCTGTGGGCCACTGTGCTTTCGGGCAGCAGAGCTGGCATGGACTATGGGCCTGTGGGCAATAGGGACTCAGGTGAGACCAGGAGAGCAGCTAGCCTCAGATGGCATTTCTTGCCTAATAGTTGGACCCCTTCAAGGAATCGCAGTATCAAGTGGGCTTGGTATATGACATGTGATACCCTTATGTGGATCTGAAACAGACTCAGGAGTCCCAAAGTTTACCGAGTGGATGATGCAGGTTGCCAAGCACAACCTCTGAATGCTGGCTTTTCGTCTCCTTCAGTGCTCATTATGCTCCTGCAGGTTCTCCTAATGGCTCATTCCCCTTGGCTGTGGCTTTTCTTGAGATAAAAATATTTGCTCCAGGGTGCCTAGGTGGCTCAGTTGGTTAAGCGTCCAACTCTTGGTTTTGGTTCAGATCATGATCCTATAGTTGAGGAAATTCGAGCTCCACTCTGTGCTGACAGTGTGGAGCCTGCTTGGGATCCTTTCTCTCTACATCTCTCTCTGCTCCCTCTCCCACCCCATTTCTCTCTTAGCATAAATAAACTTTTAAAAAAAGTTTTCCCCAGGTGGAGTCAAATTGTAGTTCTGGAATAACTGGAGTTTTGACTCATCAGGTCCTTGGCACCCTACCCATTTTCTGTATCTTTAACTGTCCAAAGTTTGAACAAAAACACAATCCTAGGAATAAGTCAGAGTTTCCTCTGGTGCCTGAAAGCTAAACAACAATATTTATGTACCATTTGAAATCTACCACAGGCAGCTTCCTCACAAGCCTGGAAGTGCGTAATATAATGAATCCACACAACCTGGAGCCTGTGGGCGACACTTTGCCTGCTATGACCCATTAAATTGGCTGTTCTCTGGACCAGATCACCAAAGTGAAAAAGTCCATTTAAAACCAGAGATTTCATACATTTAAAAAAAAAAAAGGAGAAAGAATGCAATCAGTAATAATCTTAATCTTATCACTTAAAAGACATTACTGAAATTATCAAATGCCTTCTCTGGACTTAACACTAGACTTTTGCCAACATCTTTGACTTTGGGAATTTCCTTAGAGCTTCTACACACTCACTGAAGGCCATTTGCTGTGACATTTGTTTTTCCCAACAGGCCATTTGTCGTCCCTTCAGATAATCTTAAATAAACCCACAGTAAATAAAATAGAAAAGACCACGTAACTTCTTAACTTGAATTTGTTTGCTTCTGGTTGATGTGCAGGTGAATTACTTTGTCATATTGGAATTATTTTAAGAGTTCTACATGACTTATGTAAGATCTCATGCTCTGAAATCAGAAGTTTAAAAAGTCAAAAAGTTGAAGCTGAAAAGTCAAAAGTTAAGTTTAAGCCATTGCTAGGTACTTCTGGAGAAAGAAGGTAGAGAGAGGACCTATGGAAGGGACTGGGCATCTTTTGCTATTTAATAATACGTTTAAAAGCTTTTACCTCTTTGCATCTGTGAAGCCAAATTAACTTCTAATCTGTTGGACTGTAAAAATGTACTGGTCTGGAATTGGAGTGGGGTCCTGGGCAACAAGAAAAATTGCGAAGGAAGAGGAAATGAAGGTCATGAAGGGAGAAGTACTGTGCGTTTTATTGTTTTACTCAGAACTTCAAAATGAGAAAATCCCCGAGCCCCTTGTGTTAATAAACCTGACATAGGAAACCCGTTGGCAAAGGTGGCACTGAGGGCGGTACATGGAAAGGTTGGAGGATGAGAAAACAAACGTATGCCTTTTCTTTCCTTCCTGTCTGGTTTTCCCCGGAATCTATGTTCATATAGAATATAATGGCTTTGGGAAGTTTGCATTCCACCAGCTAACTCTTAAATGTAGATAGAGAAAGATAACAGGCATTGCCATAAAATTCCATGAACATGAAAGTGGCAATAAATTTGCAGAGAGACCTGAGGCCCAGCAGTAATCTAATTACATGGAGATTATGAAAAGCTGACAGTCAATGGATTTAAAGGAGTTTCTTTTTACCTGAGTCAGTGGTAATTATCTTACGATGCAAGTTTTGCATTCCCCCTCCCCCCCAGGAAGCTTTGGAAGCTTTATTTTCTGTTGTGAAATTGTGGAAGGGTGCAGCAATCTAACGGGGAGTGTTTTCCTTCAATTGTAGGAACTGCAAAACATAGCTGCATCAGAGGGTCAAGTGGTGGTCCTGGAGTGCCGGGTCCGAGGAGCGCCCCCTTTGCAGGTCAAGTGGTTCCGACAAGGGAGTGAAATCCAAGACTCTCCAGACTTCAGAATTCTGCAGAAAAGTAAGGAGAGGTGCCCATTCTCCCATATCCATCCATTTTCTTCTCTCATGCTCCTAAGAAACCAAGAAGGGTGTAGTCATTTGGACAAATTGGCTTCTAGTTTTGAAGAGAAGTAGGAGCAGATAACCTGAGAATGTGTGTGGTCTGGTAAATTGAAGTGGTGGCAGTTGCTTGTGTAACCCTTTGAAAGTCTAATGAAAGTTGTATATACTTTCTTCAAAAAAAATATTACAGACCTCAAACTCAAAGCTGGGCAAATAATTTGAGCAGGGGTACAAGCCTCCTGTAAGCCCCTCTATGGATTGTGGTTTAAAAAACTTTCCTAGGATAAGCTGTTACTGGAATTTGGGTTTCTGTATTTCTAGAAATATAAATTGATCTATCGCTTTATCTCTTTTGTACTATGGAGTTCCCTATATTCTGTAGACACGTCCTGGACAGAGTAATAGAAAAAGATAGGTGAGTTTATTATTAATGGAATCCTATTCTAATACTCTATTTTGATTTATTTTTTTCCTCATGTGGCAAACAGAACCTAGATCTACGGCCGAACCTGGTAAGAAGCTTTTTCTTTTTGTTCTTTGGTAACGTATCTTTTTGGGTTTCAATAGTTCTTTGTCTCAGTTTTAAAGCCATAAGCAGAACAATGTTTTTGCAGTTCCCTGGAAATACGAAACCCCCTTAAAGACAATATCTTCTTTATCATGGGGTCTGTACGCTGCATTTTACATCAACTTCTTTATTAGTAAAACATTAAGTTCCATTCAGACAAGAAGGTCAAGCTCAGTGATTTAAGGCTTTTTAAAAATCTAGTCTTTTATATTCAGAACACAAAGAGAGTTAATGAAAAAATCGTCCTAAAATTCCAGTAGAAAAGAACCATCTGCTACATATTTCTGCTGACCAAAGCCCACAAACAGCTCGACCCTCCAGCTTAGAAATGTGTCTCACATGAGAGCAGCCCAGAGATGTAAGCAAAACTGACCACCGGTATTTCTCATTTATGTAGCCTGAGCCATAAACTTGTACTATTCTCCAAGCATGAAGAAAGTCATCATGCCCTTAGGATCTCTCTTAATTACCAGGTCATTTGACCTCGTTAGAGTGCTGTTATCCAGAAGCACCAGATCCAACTCTTCTGCTTTGGACTTCTTGGATATTTATGAATCCTCATGAACTAAAACAACATTTGAAAAAGAAACAATAATTTTTCTCAGTGTATTTCAGACGACACCCACCTCAACAGTACTTTTGTGTTTTTCCCCCTGCAAAATTTCACTTTACCCCTTGACAAAATGTTGAAAAACTGATTTGTGCCTTCCTCCAGCTTTGAGCGGATTCTGCCATTATGTCCCTTAAGAGCCGTGGCTTTGTTGTGTCCCTTCTCTGGCAACTTGAAGGTTCTCTGTGGGCTACTGCCATTCAGGTTACTGTGGTTAGTCCAGGACCTCTCACATCTGAGCACTGGGACACTGAAAGTAGGGTTTGATCCTTTCAGGATCCAAAGATCAAAGGGTACTGAGTAGCATCCTTAGGACTATTGGAATTGATCTAGTGCCTACTTGTCATGATTATAACCAGAGATGTTGCCCCACTTAATGTGTCAGTCACCACACCAAATACTGTAGTCACTTTCCAAAACATAGAAATAGATAACTTCGTATTTTGTGATATGTCTTTATATACAATTGCGTCTTGGGGCACCTGGGTGGCTTAGTTGGTTAAGGGTCTGACTTCAGCTCAGGTCATGATCTTGCAGTTCCTGAGTTCAAGCCCTGTATCAGGCTTTGTGCTGACAGCTCAGAGCCTGGAGCCTGCTTCAGATTCTGTGTCTTCCTCTCTCCCTCTGCCCCTCCCTGCTCACGCGCTCGCTCACTCTCAAAAATAAATATTAAAAATTGCATCTTGCTGGTTCCCTGACACATGGAACTTCTGAGACTCCATCTACTGCATGAGCTAAGATGTTAGGGCACATCTTGTGTTTACTATTTGAAATAGACTTACTGACATACATAAAAGTAGGAGCCAGATACCTCTTTATTTACAAAAAAGTTGATGTGAAAAACTCATGGACAGTTTATATCTTTCTATACTTAATGTATAAATTGAAGTTTTGGGCCACAAATTCTAGAAGCATTATTACTGGAACAGATTGCTCCTTTTGATGTTGCATTTTAGATTTTGTGAAAATTCATGCAATTCCTTTTCATCATGTTGTTATCCTTCGTCATCACCTATAGAGGTGACAATGATTTATGAAATATCTCCCATGATCTGGGTTGGAAAATCATAAACTAACCATCATCCAAAAACTCACAACACTGGTTAGAAATTGCATAGTTTAGTTTCTGAGTACATATGTATTTGAAAATTGAAAACACTCTATATACTGGCTAAGAAGGAATCCATTTGGATGAGGAGGGAGAATAGAAATGTCTCCTACCAGACCCTCTTCCAGCCTCTTACCCCTCAAACCACAAACTCTCTTTTAATTATGATTTGCTGTTTTACTTCTAGAGTATAGTTTTGATCATCACTATTTAATAAAAATTAGTTCTCAGCAGCTTCATGGATAAAATGACCTCTAGACATACTTCAATATCCTTTTAACATGGCAAAAGCATAAAGAAAAGAGCAAGATAATAGGGGAGCCTTCCCTTTCAACTGCATATCCTAGCAATATAAGTTTCTCCTCTTCATGTTCACTGAATGTTCTTATTTTTCCCCTTTTAGTTAGATCTAAAGGCATTTAAGAAAACAGGGGTGCCTGAGTGGCTCAGTTGTTGAGTGTCTGATTCTTGATTTTGGCTCAGGTCGTGATCCCAGAGTCATGGGATTGAGCCGAGTCAGGCTCCGTGCTGGGCTTGGAGCCTGCCTAAGATTGTCTCTCTCCCTCTCTCTGTGCCTCCACTTCTCACAACGTCTCTCTCTCTCTCTCTCTCTCTCTCTCTCTCTCTCGCTCTCTCTCTCGCTCTCTCTCGCTCTCTCTCAAAAAAAAAAAAAAGAAGAATAAAAAAGATAGAAAACAGACTCTTCCATTCCAAGGACAAGAATAGAATTTGCTGAAAACAAATATTTCTTGGTACAGAAATATGTCCGTGAAATCTGTCAATATAAGAAAAAAATGGGCACCTTGGTGACTCAAGTGTCCAACTTTGGCTAAGGTCATGATCTTGCAGTCTTCAGGTTGGAACCGTGCATAGGGCTCTCTGCCAATAGCTCAGAGCCTGGAGTCTGCTTTGGATTCTGTGACCCCCCTCTCTGTCTGCCCCTTCTCTGCTTGCTCTCTGTCTCTGTCTGTCTGTCTGTCTCTCTCTCTCTCTCAAAAGTCAGTAAACATTGACCAAAAATTTTTTAAGAAAACAAACTTGTATATAGTGAGGAGCTATTAAAAACAAAACACATATGGTGCTAGTGGCTCATTTGGTTAAGTTTCCGACTCTTGATTTTGGTTCAGGTCATGATCTCAAGGTTCATGAGTTCAAGCCCTGCATTGGACTCTGTTCTGACCACATGGAGCCTGCCTGGGGCTCTCTCTTTTTCTCTCTGCCCTTCCCTTGCTCTCTCTGCCCTACCCTCTTCTCTCTCTCAAAATAAATATTTAAAAAAACACAGCTAGTTTTCCCTGATCTTTAATAACTTGTCCACAATTATATTTATTACATTACTAGAATTGCTCATTTCTCTTTTATGACAGAGCATTAAAATACTCTCCATCAGGAAATCTACAAAAGGCATGTAGTATTAAATAAAATTCATGATCATATTTTTTAAATAAACCCCTTTAAAAACATGAATTCCAATGGACTGCTTATGTGAGGTGTTATGAGTGAGAACTTCAGAACAAGCAAATGTTAAAACATAATTTGTATTTAAACAATATTTTGGCATGCCTGACAAAACTAAGTATGATTATGATTCTTTTACTAGTAGCCAATTGCTTTCCTTACATTGAGCTTGGAGTTGACCATTGACATTGTTGGAAAAAACAACAAAGTATTTTGAACTGCTTACTTGCCTTAAGTGACCCGATTGACTATCCATTAGGCCACTGAACTATTCAACCGTATAAAATGGATGCAGGAACTGGCTTCCCCGATCGCCATTTTGTAGCCGCTGTTAAGTGGAAAGGAGAAAACCAGACATGACTACAGTACATCTGAGGAAAGAGATAAATTTTATAGGACTACACCAGTGATGTTTTCCAAATGCTAAAACATAAATAGTCTTTGAAATTCAGGAAGATATTTGAGCATTTGGATTTTATTACCCTCTCTTCCTACTCTCTCCAGTCCTCTGGCACATTCACTCTTGCTCTCTCCTCACTAGCTGGTGCTCAATCTCTCTCTTCATCTCTCACTTCCTTTCTGCTTTTCCCTACTTCATTCTTTTTATCTCTTTACTCTTCTTCCTTTTTAAAGTCATGTCTTAGAGCTCTAGAAATGAAATTCACTAGCACTTAGATATAGCTCCATCAGGGATTAGATATTCAGATAAAAAGGAACCAGCAGATTCTCTCCTAATGCATTTGAGAGACTGAAACAGGTTTTTCTTGTCACTACTGTGTTGTATCTGTCTAATGTGTTTTACACTCCCTTCTCTGTCTAGACAGAAGTCAGCTTGCGTCACAAATCTTTTCAGACTGTTTTGTGAATTAATAGCTAGTCAGCTTACTTAAGACCAACATCCGTTTGTCATATTACCTGCTTTGGCCTCTTTCTTTGACATTCTGACTTAAGCTGATTGAATCCTTCACAGACTAGTCTGGGGTGGAGGTGGTGTAGAGGGCACAGAACACTCATTTGACAGCTGTTAATACTCCGTTCCTTACTCAGCTGTCTGGAAGTAGCCACAAACTGTATTGAGTTACTTCTATAGCATTGTCTAATGGTATGCAAAATTAAAAGTCCTGTGTCTTGCTGGCTGGGGAGTTACACATATAAAAATATGATGCCTTGTACTTTGAGTATAAATCTCTGCTAACCAAATGCCTCCCGTCATCTTAGATCTTCTGTAATAGAATCCATGTTTTGATCCTGTGATTCAGAATGTGAAATTAATTATACTCGTTAGATGTACTAAGGTGCTGAGTTGTCGGAGGGCAATGGTAAGGATGTTTGAGATCCCAGTAGATTGTACATAGTTAAAAGCTTAAAGGTTAACCAAAGTTTAACCAAAAGTGGATTGTGTGAAACCTGTGGTTCTTAAACTGTGTGACAAGGTGTCCTGGGGCACCACACAGATCGACAGAGGTGCTGTAATGTTTGAAATTTTGATGCAAGCACAATGATCCTCAGCATCTGATAGACCCACCTGTTAGCTTGAAATAGTTCAGAGTTTCAACATGAGGTCACTCCACATTCTTTTTATGACATTATATCTTTCTGAAACTGAATTTTTGTTGTGTACATGTGCTAAACAAGTAAGTGCCACATGAAAATCAATGAACGTGAAATGAGACTAGCTGTGTATTCCATCTGATCTCAAGAGTTCTGTAGTACCCAACAGATGCATGCATTCATTAGTTAGTAGTTGCAGCTATTTAAGAATAAAATATTTTTTCAATTTATATGTATTTTTTTCAAACAGTAACTAATTTGTTAAGATCTAAGTACTTACTATGTTCTTTCAAAATAACTATTTAACAACTGAAACTTTTAGGTATATATTTTGGCTTAGCATCATTAAACTATTCCTGAGACATTTAGGGTCCCATGGACCAAGAAATTCTGGTTTAATCTTTGGGAAGAGAGGCACATTTGAGAGCGCATCAAAAAAGAAAACTGAGTGACTCTTAAAATTCTAAATTCTCCATGGTCCTACTCCCAGTCATCTTCTGCACTGACCTTCTAGAATGCTGGCCCGTGAGCCTTTCCTTTCCAGGCAGAGCCTAAAAGTTTCCTTTCTGGGCAATCTGAACATCCCAAGAGAAAAAAATATCCATACATGTGATACGGGAGTTTTTCCAACAAAGCGGTCATCTAGATCACCATAGTGGGAAAGCTGCTGTTGACAAGCTTCTCTGTCTGCCTCTGAGCGTCTAATCAACTAAGAACCATGTTGACAAAAAGAAAAAAAGACCCCTGAAGAAACATCCATGGATGATCTAGAAGAAGAAAAGAAGCATCTCCCCCTGGAAAGCAACTTGGATAAAACAGACTTGCAGAGAGAAGAATGTAAAAGACTAATCCTCTTCTCAGATAAGAAAATCAGTATATCCAAGGAGTAGAAATAAAAGATGCTTTAAGAAGAGGGGAGGAGCATTCAGAAAAGTTTTTGGAATGGAAAACTGGTAGCAGAAATAAAAGGTAAGGAAATGTCCCACAAAGTAGGACAGAAAGACTACAAGGGAATATAAATATGAGCAAAGGTAAGAAAAGTAGATACACTATAGACAACCCACTTAAATAGACTATGCCTGTATACTGGAATTTCAGAAGAGAGAACAAAGAAAGGGAAGAGATTATCAATGAAATATTTTTTTAATTCCCTAAACTGAATTTAAAGGACTCCCTGCATGAGCAGTGGATGAAGATAATTTCAAAGCAGTGTGCATCATGAAATTCAAAATATCCAGGACAAGGAGATGATTCTCCCAGTCT
Organism: Proteles cristata cristata; assembly: GCA_017311185.1. Classification (NCBI taxonomy): domain Eukaryota; kingdom Metazoa; phylum Chordata; class Mammalia; order Carnivora; family Hyaenidae; genus Proteles; species Proteles cristata. The sequence continues at coordinate 541,923 of JAESUZ010005393.1, forward strand.
CCAGGGAAGAAAGATGTAGGCACCTAAAACTAACAAGATCAAAGTGGCTTAGGACTTCTCAGTAGTCATGCTAGACTTGAAGAGACAATGAAGCAAAGCTTTCAAAATTCTGAACTAAAACTACCTCCAATTTAGAATCCTATACCCTGCCATACCTTCAATTCTTTATGAAGATATAGTCAAGAGTTTCCAGACTTGCAAGGTCTCAGAGGTTTTCCTCCACAAGTCTTCACGTAGGATGTGCTCTACCTGGCAGGAGAACTCCCCTAAAAAGAGGAAGATGTGGTGGATGGGAAGCAGGAGATCATTGCGGGCGATCATTGAGGGCAAGAGCCAAAGGGAGCCCTGAAGGAGGGGGATGCTGTGCGTCAGGAAGGGGGGGACAAGTCCAGATTGGAGGAGTGTGATACAAAGGACAGACACACTGAGGTTGTCATCACTAAGAGCTCATTGCCACTGCTTCTTTCTTTACCCTGATGACAGGATGGCAGAATGGCAGGCCTCCTCCCTGCATAGCCTCCTGGTTCAGCTAAGAACATTCATTTCCTCCCCTCCCACCACCGTTCTCCCCTGTTCTGGTGCTGAGATTTGGAAGGCGGCCACCTTGAACTTAAAAACAGAAAGCACGGGGACACCTACTTCCCCAACTATTTGTGTTGGCTGTCCAGTTCCTGCCCACACTTAGCCCCACCGGACTTCTTCATGGAGGTAAACCTGAAGGTTCCCAGGACTCACTCATGACCTTGTCTGCCGATTACTCCTGTGAGGGCTTTTGTAAACATCATGGGGAGGTTGAAGCCAGTTTATACCCCAAGTAGTTCCTGTGAACTTTTTCTGACAGTGACAAGTTTGCCTTTTCTGTAACTTGTGCTTAGGACTCAATTTTTTTAAGACTAAACACATTTTTTGAAGGATACATATATGATAAACATAATCAAAGGATGATGATCTTAAAAGGAGGAGGAGGATTCAATTGGGGAGGGCATAGGGGACATTTCTAAAGTATTAATAATATTTTATTAGACTTGATGGGTGCACGGGGGTTCATTTCATTGTTATTCCTTAAACTGTGCATTTAAAATATCCTCTACATATGATACAGTTTGCAATCGTAAAAACAAATCCTTTATGAAAATTTATGCAAACATTACATTCACCAGCACTGAATCTCATCTTGTTGATTTTAACCCAGACTCTTTATCAGCTGTGTTAGATAAGCCACTTGGTTTGGAAGGTAAAAGCCGGATTTCTTTTTAGTTAGGCTGGACCCCAAGGCAGCCTGGGTGGGGTTGGGGGGGGAGCGGGAAGCTATGAAGGAAGGCAGTTATGAAAATGTCCCCTTATCACCCAAAGGACCTATGTAATGTTACACTTGTTGCCTCATCATTTTATAAGTTTTGGCAAACAAAATTATTTGTGTTTAACCAAGTGTAAAGTACATCCAAAACTTTGAATGAAACTCATGGTTAACTTCTGAGAGATATTTACATGATTAAGTAATTTTTAGTTAACTATAAAATTATCACCAGTAAAAATAGTTTCCAATTTAGTAATTTATTACATGCCATCCAATCAAAACCTTTCATCTAGGAAAAATGGATTAAAATGGATCACAGTTAGACTTACTGGTAATTTAAAATTTTTTCCAATTTTTAAAATGAACAGTTTTTCAATACAGATAAGTAAGCTTCTAACCACCTTTCTTTGAGATAAACAATCATCTCTTGATTTCCATTTCTCACCAGAATGTATTTTACAGATGTCTTAAAGGACTTTGTTCAAATAAGATGCTACCAGATGAAAATGTAATATTACAGCCTAGATCATCTCATTTCCTTATGGCTTTCTTCATTTTGATAATGTCAGAACCATACAAGCCATTTTGCTTCTTTCTCTCAACAAGATGTGAGCTAGTGTCACTTTAGGATGAGATTTTTCAAGAGGAGAAAAGCTGAACAAGCTTTGGGGAATTTGGCTAAATTTTTATCTGGTAAAAGTTACTGAGACATAGCAATGTGTGAAGATCACTAGAGGAACGTCCCAATGATTTTCTTTCTGTGGTGGTGGTGGTCGTCGTCGTCATTGAGTTCAGGATTTATTGGTGTTTATTGAGCCAGGGCTGTGCTAAGTAGTTGGGTACACTTCATAAAATCTTAAATATTGTTTTGTGTAACATTTATGTCCTACATGTGTTTGTATCTATGCATATGACTGGGTTAGGTACACAGTGTATTTTTCACCCCTGTGGGTTGCAATAAAAAAAGTGTGAAGTCCATTTTTGAGGGAAAAGTTTTCTATACTTTTCTGAAGATTAAAATAATCTGCAAAGTGTTTTGTGTTTTAAATCCTCTGCCTCACCCCAAGTATACTGTATCAGAATCTCTAGGAAAGAGAGGAGAGAGTTAGGTAATCAACATGTTTAACAAGTCTCCCAGGTGATTCTTATCTAAGAGGTTTGGGAAACCGTATCATGATTCAAGATTCAAAACTTTAGTTATCTGCACCCAGGCTTATAAATAGCCTTCCTTCCTTCCTCCCTCTTGCAATAGCGCAATCTTCTTGAAGAGCTAAGGCATACAGTTGAATTTAAATAATAATTTTTTATCTAGATCTTTGTGTATCAAGGGCTAGATGTAAGATATAAATAAAACCCAGAGTAATTCAGAGCCCTGCCAGTTTCATAGTCGCCATTTACTTTTTCTGCTTTTTAGTTTCTTTATTTTTTAAAATAAAAATTGCTAATTTAAAAATATCAGAATAGTTTAAATATACATTGCACTTCATGGTTCCACCATGTATTCATGGTGTTTTTTTCAGTCCCCGTGATGCATCTTGAGATAGGGGACCTTTTATACTGATTGAGACCAAGGTGAGCAGAGGTGGGCATACCTGAGTTCATACCTACCCACCCCGTTACACCACAACTCCTTTTACGATGTGGTCATCGTTTGGGCACGGTTTATGGAAATACATTATTGAAATGCTAAAACATATATAACCTAGGTTCAGAATTTGAATAAATTTTTCTTGTGCTGTTATCAACACTTCAGCTGTTGGAAGTAAATCATTTGCTCTTATTGAGCCCAGTTAGCTTTTTTTTCCACCGAGGTAAAAATTGGGAAAGCCAGAAAATTCTGTGGTGTTCTCTATATAAATCAATATCTGTATTGCGCACATCACGTATGTCTCAAAGTCTGTTTTGATTGCAAAATTTCAAAAACGTGTCACTCAGTGGTAAGACATGAACTGAGTTATCAAAGTCCACTCGTCTTAAGTCACCTGAGACCCAGTGCCACCATATATAAAACTGCTTGCTGCAGTATATAACCCGGTGTGATCATGTTATATTGCCCACCAAAAGTATCCCAGTTACTTGTGGAAAAACCAGAGGTGAGTTTTTAATTAGCTAGAGTTTTCACTGTTTTTAACACAAAGTCTTCAGGGATACCACCATCTCAAAAAGAAAATAATTTCATTTGAAACAAAGTGACATTATTAAGAAAGCATGATATAATTGAAGAAAGTCAATGAATGGAATTCATGAATGCAATATAAAGGAAACTTTTTTCATTTTTTACTTTGTTTTATTTACTTTTACATTTATTACTTTTTTAAAACAAATTTTAAATATTTTTTGAGAGAGTGTGAGCAAGTGGGGGTAAGTGCAGACTGAGAGGGAGAGAATTTTTTTTTAATGTTTTTTAATTTATTTCTGAGAGAGAGACAGTATGAGCAGGAGAGGGTCAGAGAGAGAGGGAGACACACAATCTGAAACAGGCTCCAGGCTCTGAGCTAGCCATCAGCACAGAGCCAGACATGGGGTTCGAACCCACGAACCGTGAGATCATGACTTGAGCTGAAGTCGGAAGCTTCACTGACTGAGCCACCCAGGCGCCCTGGGAGAGAGAAAATCTTATGCAGGCTCCACACCTAGCAGAGAGGCCCATGTGGGCTCCATCCCATGATGGTGAGATCATTAACTGAGCCAAAATCAAGAGTTGGATGCTTGACTGACTGAGCCACCGGGTGCCCCTACATTGACTACTTTTGTGTTTTAAAAATAAGGTCTTTAAAGATCCTTTTAATAGATAAAAATGTTTTTATTATAAGGCAGCCCTTTTAACCTGCAGTTACCACTTTTTCTTCCAGTGTTTAAAACATAAAATATGCTTGAAGACAAATTTGCTCATTTTTATTACTGATAGTTGAAGGAAGGAAGACGCATTATTCTACAAATCTCAAAAGTGTGCCCTGTGGCCTGTCGGAAAAGGACAGCCCACTTACATCAGTTAGCTATGGGTGCCCACTACAGCATCCCCTGAATTTGTGGCTTAAAGCAGCAACCATTCGTTTAGTTCCTAATTCTGTGAGTCAGCCATTTGACTTGGCCTCAGCCGGGCAGTTCTGTGGTCTGCCCTAGGCCAACCTTAGTTGGACTAACTTGCTGTGGCCGTGGTCAGCTCCAGGTTGGCTGAGGATGAGTTAGGCTAGGATGGTATCTGTTGAAATGGCGTATCTGTACTCTTTGCAGCTCTTCCTCCAGCATACCAACACAGTTCTACTCACCGAGGAAGGAGTTCAGTAGAGTTCCAAGAGATCAAGCAGAAAGTGATCAAGGTCCCTTGAGGCTTTGGCCCAGAACTGACCCACGATATCACTTCCACTGCATTCTAGGTTAAAGCAACTCACAAGGCTAGCTGAAATTCAAAGGTCAGGGAACTAGAGTGTGCATGTGATGGAAGGGCTTACAGAGTCACATTAGAAAGGGACATGGATGGGGGCGCCTGGGTGGCTTAGTCGGTTAAGCGTCCGACATTCGCTTGGGTCATGATCTCGCAGTTCGTGGGTTCGAGCCCCGCGTCGGGCTCTGTGCTGACTGCCAGCTCAGAGCCTGGAGCCTGTTTCAGTCTGTGGCTCCCTCTCTCTCTGACCCTCCCCTGCTCACGCTTTCTCTCTCTCTCTCCTAGAAATAAAACATTAAAAAAAAATTAAAAAAAAAGGACATGGATGCAGAGAGGAGATTAATTGTGGCCACTTTTGTAAAAAGTCTACAGTACAAAGCTTACCCTACCTACATAATATGGGAATAATCAATAGAGTCTCTATGTGGGAATCAGAAAAATATCAATTCTCTTAACATTTACAAATCTTTATTTTGCTGGTAAAATAAAGATAATTATTCAATTTGAAATTAATACACTCTAGATGTAGCGCTTTTTTTTAATGTTAACTAGGAATACGTATTGGCAACAAAGCATTTACTGTGTGCCAGGCAGTGGCCTCAGCACAATGTATAGCCTATCACAAGAATAGGTGGTAGGAGTGTGGAGTCTGGAAACAGACTGGCTTGAATTCTTTTTTTTTTTTTTTCCTTTCATAGTTTATTGTCAAGTTGGTTTCCATATAACACCCAGTGCTCATCCCAACAGATGCACTTCTCCATGCCCATCACCCCCCTCCCCCACTTTTCCACCCCCATCAGCCCTCAGTTTGTTCTCAGTATTCAAGAGTCTCTCATGGTTTGCCTCCCTCCCTCTTCCCAACTATTTTCTCCCCTTCTCCTCCCCCATGGTCCTCTGTTAAGCTTCTCCTGTTCCACTTATAAGTGAAAACCTATGATATCTTTCTTTCTCTGCCTGACTTATTTCGCTCAGCATAACACCCTCGAGTTCCATCCACGTTGCTACAAATGGTCAGATTTCATTCTTTCTCATTGCCATGTAGTATTCCATTGTATAGATAAACCACATTTGCTTGATCCATTTGTCAGTTAATGGACATTTCCCTTGGGTAAATTCTAGCAGTGCTATTGCTGGGTCATAGGGGAGTTCTGTTAATTCTTTGAGGAAGCTCCACACTGTTTTCCAGAGGGGCTGTATGACTGGCTTGAATTCTAATTTTACCACTCATAAACCAACTTGGGCAAACCAGTTGTCATCTTGGGCAAACCAATATACCTTATTGTGCTTTAGTTTCCTATCTATAAAATGGGCTTATAATCTAAATTGTAAGGTGGACAAAAGGATTAAATCTAAATCTATTTGTAGTGCTGATAACTGTACCTGGTGGCTGATGAAGGCTGTGTAACCATCAGCTGTTGTCACGGTCATGATCATCATTACCCACAGTAACCCTGTGATGCTTAATGCTTTTTAATTTTATGAGGCATGATAAATATAAACCCTATAGGCAGGTTCTGTTATTCTCTCTAACATATAGAAAGAATGTTGACGTTCAGGAACGTTGACCAGTCACAGAGGCAAGATACACAGGACCCTTCTTCCAGCCCCGACATCTGGTTCCAGAGTCTGGGCTCTTCACGCTCTACAGTGCAACATTGCCACACTGTGTAATGGTAGCTTCCATAGTAGTTGTCCATAGGCCTTTTATCCCTCTCATTGTAAGCATTTCAGAGAAGGTGGATATTCACCCACTAACTGCTTTTCAGTTGAGCAGATGTACAAGGCAGCCACGTTGTAGTTGAAAGAGCTCCCACTCATACTGAGCTAACCTAGCTGGAGGAGAGTGGAGCCAGAATCTACTGAGCATCTCTCACGAGCCAAGTGCAGAGATAGACACTTTGCAGACATCTCCTTACATCTTCAGAGATCCCCCATTAGGTATATACTATCCCCGTTTTATTGTTGAGGAAACCAAGGCTGCTCTTGTCCAAAATCATGAAGAATGGGTCTGACTTCAAAGTTTTTGCCACTACGCTGAACTGCTAAATTAAATGTAAAGAGATTCTATTGTGAATACTACATAAAGAGATTCTTTACTAATTGTTGTCTGATTTGTATGTTTTTGAAAGGCAGAGCATCCGACTTCTTCAAGGTGACTTCATGGTTTCACTCTGATGAGTTATTCTGTTCTCTTCACTTCCAGAGGAGATCTGTACCCTGGTTATCGCTGAGACTTTCCCTGAAGACGCAGGGATCTTTACGTGCTCAGCAAGAAATGATTACGGCTCAGTAACCAGTACTGCCCAGCTGATTGTCACCTCAGGTATGTGAGGAGAAAAGATCCACTGCTGTTCCCTAGCACTTAGTGTGTGGTTCACCACAGCATGAAGAGCAACCCCAGAGGCAAGCTCAGCCTTTTGGAATGCCTGCTGCCACTCCGGGAGTTTATCCTAACAACCCACGTCTGGTCAGGAAACAAAGGCTTTGTGGGGAGAGGGAGTGGACATGGAGATGAAGAACGAAAAAATAATGACACTGTAGCCACTGAATACACATGGGGCTATTTTTGAAGTCATGCAACTTGGTCTTGGAAACAATGGATCTGGTTTCCAGACATCCTCATGCTAACCTAGAATCATGCTGACATCAGAAGTTCACCCCTGAATCAGAGGTGCAGTCACTAATGTCAGCAGTTACCAACGGGAGAGCCAGTATTCATACAAACAAGTCATTATTGAAGCTGTGATGGAAACTTCTGAAAAAGTAATACAAGATAAACCTAATGTAACCTAGAGAAGCTGTATAGATTCTCAGAAATCAAGTCACATTGAAAGTGGGCTATAACTCTGATGTGAAAAACGAAAGCAGTATATTATACCGCTGAAACCAATATTCAGAACTATCTGGATATTTTTTTAAAACTCAGAAACATACCACTAGCAAGGGCAACATGAAACATCTCTTTCCTTTATTTTCTTATAACTTGACTATTTTTTACTATTAGTAACTAGCTTCACATTAGCTTGCTTTTATCGCCTCACCTCTGTTGTTTATGTTACAGTAGCTTTTAAAATAGTGCTTTAGCCAAGCCTGGCACGTAGTACATACAGTAGGGAACCAAGAAAGGGGCTGTGGCTGCATGGGATAGACTTGAGGACAACAATGGAACTGCACTTGGATCTCCTGGGAAGAGTGAGAAGTTGGTGCTAGGTGGCAGCAGAGGCAAAATCAAAACTGGTTTAAGGATATTAGAATGGAAATTGTAAACGCTTCCTCATCTTAATTAAGAAACGTCAAGGTCACTGGATTGGTGATGGAGTCGATAGGAATCAGTACTTTAAATGGGCAACAGACATGCCCGGGCCGTGATCGGGAGCTGCAGAGCAGGGAGGCCCCCAGGGTTTGCCGCAAAGCTGGCTTGACGACTGTCCCGTCAGATGAGCATAGCAGTGCTCCAGCAACATGGCCAAACTCTGGGCTCTAAGAGTCTATGTGGCCAAACTCTGGGCTCTAAGAGTCTATGTTCCGTTTTCATCTGGGGTAAATAAACTGAAAGCCAAACATAATCAACAAATATTTTTGAGCTCTTGGTTGACCTCAGTATTTTTTTAGTCCATTCCAGGAGCTCTACTGGGCTCTGGACAAGGTGAGGAATCCAAGGATGACATGATCTTATCTCAAGATGTTTTTGGTTTATTGAGAGTTACAAAGTAAGTTTCTTTTGTACTGAATTACAGCTGTGTCAGCTATCTAAATTGGGGGAAAAAATGTGATCATAAGACATTTTACTTAAACTCAGAGTTTTATTTTCTTTAGATTTAAGTAAGACACATATGCACCGCGTACCACATAAAGCCTTTATAGTTGGAGCTAATGGCTAGGGTGTTCATGCAGATCCGTGCTGAAATGTGAGGAAACAAAGCATTATTAGTTGACATTATTTGTACTGTCATTTTTTACCAACTTCTGTCTTCAGATCCTGTTTGAAACTTGTTAATAATGAATTGGTAGCAGGTCTTCCCACTTGTGGCCCCGTCAGGAAATGAAACAGGTTAGCAGTCCCTGAAACCAGTTTGGAAGAACCAGCCCCTCCAGCTGGCTTTGCTTCTGTACCATAGAAGCACAGCAGAGTTCCCGCTTTTAAACAACTTAACAGAGCACAAGGGATTCTCAGGTAGTCTGTAATAGCGCAAAATAACAGTTGAACAGTAACATCTTCTTTTTCTCCCCCCCATCTCTTTCCCGTTTCTTAGCCAGCACTGAAAATTGCAACTATGACTCAGTGGGAGAATCCAACAGTGATCACTTCCAACACTTTCCACCTCCCCCTCCAATCTTGGAGACAAGTTCCTTTGAGTTGGCTTCAAGAAAGCCATCCCAGATCCAGCAGGTGAACAGCCCGGAGTTAGGACTTAGCATGGCAGCCCTTCAAATGCAGTTCAATTCTGCTGAGAGGGAGACAAACGGAGTCCATCCCAGCCACGGAGTAAATGGACTGATTAACGGCAAAGCTAACAGTAATAAATCTCTGCCGACACCAGCTGCCCTCCTTTCACCCACTAAGGAGCCACCACCTCTGCTTGCCAAACCCAAGCTGTGAGTATTTCTGCATGGTTTTATAATACTTTCCATACTCCTGCTAAATTGCCTTTCTGGCCAGGGAAAACTATTTGCCTGGACTCAACTATGTGGCAAGTTGCCTTCGCTGCAGGCAAGCTGTCCCTGGCCAGTGTGACCTTGCTAACAAGGTGTGGGGGTGGGGGTAATGTCCTTTGATAATACAAAAGATACCTTAAAATAAAGAAGGTAAATGAGATGCTTGGTCAAATCTACCCTTTGCTAAAAGCTATATATAACTGGTTTCAGCTGTGAAAATATCTGTCGTGGCTTGTTCTTCCAATGCATAGTAAGGATGTAGCCACCCCCTCCATCCCACCCCAGAGGGAATGGGAAAGGAGACTTACTTTGAGCTGTCTATTAAAAACACTTCCAAATGTTTTAAATTTAAGAATCCTTAAGGAAATTGGATATAGATAAGCCTGGGAGCACTGAAAGCTGAGGATGGAAATTCAGTGTGCAGAACTTGGGGAAGGGAACAAAACCAGAGATAACGAGGCTCGTCAGGAAGAAAAGTGCCTCTCACAACACAACATACTTGGCTTTGGGATTCCATAGCACTGCGTATTTCCATGAATACCACCTTTATATTGGATATCCATTATTTTCTTAGGATGATAAACCTGACATGAGCTGTTTCCATTGGCACCACACAAGCAGAGAGTTGCTATGAATAGAGCCATTACAATGTCAGAGGCAGAAATCAATTAACTCAATAGGTTCTATCATAGCATAACAGACCTTGAATTACTGCCCTGATAGAGGACATTGGAAATGTCAGAGTCCTATAAAATGTATATATATTCTGTGAGGTCACATTTCCATGAGAATGAATTTGCCAAAATCTAGGAGTTACTGTTTGTTTCCTTGGTACTGAGCAGCCTACTCTCTTCTCTCTGTCATCAGCTCATTTGTTAGAAATGTTAGAAATGTGTAGGATATTTCAATTAGAATATCTTACATGTGTATGTCACTTTGTTTACTAAGTGTTTTCATGAACCTTGTTAGACTGATCAATCAGCCAAATGAATGTCTTAAGTTAGCAAAGGGGCAGATAGTTTTAGAAAAATAAACTTGTGGACAGTCTTGCATTGCAGTTTCAAAAATCTATCACTACCCCATGCTTAATTTTGTGTTTCGTCCAAGCTCATTTTTCGGGCCATAGGGCTCCTAGGTTTGTGGACAGAGGTGTGAGAGATACCAGGTAAACATTTAATACCTGTGCTCTAGCTCCACTGAGATGCCTGACAGGTGAAATGGGCTCAAAAGTGGCAGCCTTAAAAGAGATTTATACCCTGGTAGCTCCAACCCATACAATTAATTGCCACTGCCTACTCCTTGTAACTTTGTATTTTGAAGATGTATTTGTAGTGCTTTTAATGAAATGAGGGACCTGCTCTCTCGGGGAGGTGGGGAGGCTTTTAATGACGAGGACTTGACTATGCTCTTTGATTAAATGAAGTGTATCGACCATAATGGCTGTCATAAATTGGATATAAATCACAGGAGAGCAAACATGAGGAGCTGTGAACAGGCATTTACAGCCCTTCTTATCTCAGGAGTTTCAGCAGCTCATCAGCTTGTCACTCTGCTTTACATGGATGCTCGTGTACATGATGGGGGCAGGCATGTCCACAAAAGAGAACAGTTCTGTGTGGATTAAGAAGATGAATAGCTTAAGCACGAGTTTGAAGAATGACACCATGATTTGCTTACTAGTCAGATTTTCAGTACAATTTAAGTTATAGGAGAAACGGGCTTCAGTGTTTAATATGCTTATAAAGGGGTTACTACCCCCTTCATAAGGAAATTTAGGGAAAGTCAGAGTACCTAATCAGAAACCTGGTTACTTAGAAATAACATCACTTGTACTGGGTTTTGCCATTGTTGTGTTTTTTTCCCCAAATCTTTATGTGCTTAAGTATATCCTTAGAGCATCACTTAATGCTTTTCGTATTGTATAATTACTTGCCATTTTCTAGGTAGAAGATAATTTGTGATGATACTTTATATATATATAATATATATATATATATATACATACACATATATGTGTGTATATATGTATATATTTTTAAGTTTTCTTATGAGGTATAATACTTTTTTTTGCATCTGTTTTAATTACAAAGTAAATGCATGCTCAGTGTGCCAATTTAAACAATACAGAAATAATTAAAGACAAAGGTCATGCTATTTGTTCTTCCTCTTCCATCCTGCCTTTTTCAAGTAACCAGTGTTACTGGTTCACTCTGGTCTTCACTCCTTTATCATCACCATTTTTTTGGAAAGGTCTTCTCGCTGTTTTTAAATGTTGTATCCATTGATAGAGGAATGCTTGATCATTCCACTGAATGACATCTGTGAATAATTCAGAATGGCATTGAGGTTATTGACCATGACTACAGGTAACTACCGAGTAAAATTCTTACATGTATCATTCTCTTTTTGTAAGTTGGGAAAGCGAAATTTTTCCTCTTATGCTGGGCAGTGAAAAACTATGCATCGCTCTAATCTTTTTCTATTAGCCTGTGATTTTTTTTTTCCCTTTTGTGAAAGGAAAGGCTTCTGTTTTGGGGCTTTATGGCATTTCATTCTTCTGAACCCTTCATAATCAGACAAATAGGAAACAATTAGGAGGGGGCAAATAGGAATTAAAACATTTACTTTGGCAATGCACTAACCTGAAAATCTCCTCTGACTTATCAGATTCCTGAGGAAATATCATTTTCTTTTTTTTTCTTTTAATTTTTTAATGTTTATATTTTAAGGGAGAGAGAGAACAGGAGCAGCGGAAGGGCAGAGAGAGAGAGGGAGACACAGAATCCGAAGCAGGCTCTCAGCTATCAGCGTAGTGCCCGATGTGGGGCTTGAGCTCACGAACCATGAGTTCATGACCTGAGCTGAAGTCAGATGCTCAAATGACTGAGCCACCCAGGCGGCCCAGAAAGATCATTTTCAAAAAGAAAGTCTCTTTGCATTTTTTTCTCTCAGTAGTTCCAATACTGATCATGAGAAGAAAAAAACAAAGACTAAAAGGAAAGGATAGAAATGTCATGAATTCTTTTCTTTAGCAAGATCCAACCGCCATCCCGTTACCCAACAGAAGTCCTCACCAATAGCTTTGCAACCCTCCCAGACCCCTAGCTGAGTCCTTCCCACCGGTCCTGAGAATGAGTTTCCTGGCTCAGTGTCATATTGGCATCCACTTGAGTTTCTGCATCTCTCAATGTCTTTGTCTCAGATACCGTCCCTCAAGTAGAAGTTTAACATGATTCAATATAGGCCATTCAGTAAGTGCCAGATACTATACACACTGCATTTGTGGCATAACTGACCACCTGCTGTGGGGACAGAAGTGCACTTAGAATGCTACACAGGAAAAAAAATTCGTAAATGAGAGTTATTTGTGTGACTGAGCATCTGCTGCTCATAATCTTCTGTCACAATGCAAAGAAAAGAAGCAACTTGGTGCTTAAGTAATATTTCTTATCAGAGAAAAAGAGAAAGGAATAAATATAAACCTAACTTATATACTGTTTGTTACATGATTTTCCTTGTTCAGAGTGCGTCAGATAAGTCTGTTGCTTCTCACTCTCTGCAAATTGTGTCTGAAGGTTCAAAATAAACAAAGGGCTCAGTTTGTTAATAGGAAACAAAATCCCTGCTTCTCTTTATTCCTGCCAAAACATAGTCCTTCAAAGGCATGGATATGCATGGGGTCCCCAGGAATAAACCGTGGAGGAAGACTTGGGAATGCCAATTTTAGTGGGTGATTTGCAAAGCATATAGAAAAGCATGGTCATGTTTTTCCACTGAGCTCACCTCCTAAATTTGACCAAACAATATATAAATAACAGGCTGTTTTCAAACCTCATTTATTTCTTTGATTGGAATATTCTTCCTCCATCTTGTGGGAGGGAGGTATAATATAAACTTGTGGAAGTCAAAAGGGAGATTTCTGAAGGGTGAACGAACGGACAAGTCTTTGTGCACAGAAACAGGACAGGTCAGTAGATAAATGACACACAGCTGCCACTCTAGTGTTAGTAATATGCATCTTGGCATGAAAAAAATCATGCCCTTTCTTGTGTATTGCTGATAAAATAAATTCCAAATGCCACCCCCCCACACACACACACAGGAAAATCATGCCCGTCGACTGAAAGAGTGGCAATAAAATGTTTTCAGAATTTTTACATGCTTAATCAACAGCTAAACTAGATACGGACTTAATTCTGTCTGCACTTACTCTTCCTGCTTTCTCTTTCCCTAGCCTCTAAAAAGAAAACAGCATCATCATTTCCTATCTGAAGAGGGTAAAATGATTTCAGCCTGAATCAGGCTTTTTGAAATAATTGCATTTCACTACCTTTGTGTCTTTCTCTTTTCTCAGTCCTGCCCTTAGACACTTAATTGTTCCTGTAGTTCTTGTCTCAAGAGAGAGGAGTATCCTAAATGTAGTGGGAATTTTACATGTCACCTCAGTGCAGTCGTGGACTGACAGAGCGAAGCTACATCTTTGTAATGAGCAGCATCACGTAAATCAGACTCCTGTCCTCTGACTGCATGTGTGGGAATGAGGATGGTGTGTTTGAGAGATGGAGGAGGAGGAAATAGCAGCCTGTATCCCTGTCTTTATCAGCGATTGAACTGTGCCTGACTTGCTATATTTGGAAGTTCTTTAAGGTTTCCCCCACACTGCAAGCACAAGTTGTTCCCTTGCCTGGAATGTTCTACTCCCCAGAATGTTCTGCTACTAATAGTTGGCTCCTTTTTGCTTTCAACTCTCAGCTTCATGTCGCCACCTCCCCTGACCACCCAAACTAAAGCAGCTACCCAGCCATTCTCCAATAAATCATCTGCTTTAATTACCACACAGCATGAAACTCATTCTGATAGCTTCTTGTTGACTTGCTTGTTAGTATGTGTATTGCTTTTGCCCCGTTCTTAAAATGTAAGCTTCTTGAGAGTAGGAACCTTGACTTTTCCACTGCTTTTTTGATCAGGGCCCAACGAATAGTGTGCTCAAAAACATATTTGAATGAATGAAGCAAAACCAGACCAACAAAAAGGAAGAGCGAGCTCTCCCACTTTTAGAGCAAACCTATTTGCTCCGCTTAACTTCATACCTCGATATGCTGTAAGACTTCTGTTTTCAAACCTCACCAGTTCCAGAGTTTTCCCACTGTGTTGTACTTTTCCAACTGATATCATTTACCTTAAACATAGAATGATATGAAGAATTAAATAAAAATCCTGTGGAATAGGATTACATTGGAAAAATTCGTCCAGCCAAGTTACTCAGTGTGGGAACCCTTTTTGACTCCTTCTTCATTTCTCCTATGTTTCATTTGATTAACATCTTATTTTAAAACTTTATGGAGAAAGTGAGACATTTGGAAGGTCCAGAAGGACATTTTTCCTCTCGGGTACATACCTGTAATGTCGGTTGGCCACAGTACAATCAAACTGCGAGTTCAAGGTGTGTATACTTGACATGTTAACACCCCCGTCAGATGCCAGACTCTTGACGAGAGGCCGAGAGCTTCTGTTCTACTCCCTTCCTGTCCTGTTGATGTTGGACTCTTGCTGCAACTCCGCTGTGTGGCTTGGTCAGTATAACTTAGAAAGTTGAATATTTTTCCATCCTTTTACCTCTACTAGTTGGGGCTGAAGAATTAACTCTATCACTGACATTAGAATATAAATGGTTTCCTAGGTTCTGTTCTATAAGCCTTAATTTATAGGTTTAAGTATGCACGCGCACACACACAGGCAAGGAGAAGATAAGCACAACAATTTGGGGCAAAATAAGCAACAGAGGTCAAGGAAATGTAATCATAAAACAATTGCAAAGAGATCCTTAAATGTATATAGGTGTATTTAAAAATCCAGCACATTTCATCCTCTCACTAGTAATTCAGCATCTGTACAGTGTTGGGTAGTGTTGGCTGCTGAGGACACAAAGATGAAAAAACAAAAGCATCACCTTTAAATAATCTGTAATCTAGTGACCGCTAAGATCAAATTGGCAAGCAGATACACAAAAATTCTACACATCTTTTAACATTGTGTCAGTGTCGTAGACAAATGACCAATTCCCAGATTAATTTCATTGCAATCCGGTTGCCTTCTTTTCCTATTTTAGTGTTTGGAAGATAAGCCATTCGCTTTTGATCCTGCAAACTCAGTAGGCACCAGCTTCTGTTTCTGGTTAGGTGATTTTTGTTATCTGCTGAGTCTAGTCAAATAACAATAGTAATGTTTAATAGTAATGAAAGTGTAAACTATGGAACCAGCAGGGCCTTCAAATAATATTAGGGCAAAAAAAAATAGAGCTGAAAGTTTTGTTTTCAATTTGTTATAAAATCACATGCTTGCAAACACACACAAACACACACACACACACACACACACACACTCACTCTCTCTCTCTCTCTCTCTCTCTCACACACACACACACACACACTCACCACCCTCACATTCACCAAGCACATTGGAGAATGGTAAATAAGGAATGTAGGAAAGATCATGAGCCTAATTCTGAAGCACCTGGCTGTGCATGCAGATATGGGCTCTTCATAAATACAGTATGATGATGACTTTGCATTAACGTTGTTGGTGTTGGATCACTTTAAAAACAACCCCTCCCTGAAATGGAGAATTCAATCAAGGAACTTCCTGAAGTGTGAAACATTTAACTAAGGAATAACATTTTGATGTATTCTTTCTCTTGATTTTTTTTTCATGTAAAAATTGGCTCTGACTCAGTGTCACATTCTTAGATCTCAGGATAATGGTGCTTTGCTATGCTAGTGTTTTGGCGAATGTAAATGTTTTAATTACATTTACAAAAGGAGCTTGAGTCCTTATTTTTGTGGTGAGTCATCTTATATGGTGTCTAAAATATAGTTGAAGATACTCAGATACCCTAAGTACATTCAAATTGATACTCAACTATCTATAAGAAATACTGTCTGTACATGTCAAATATTAGATGCTTTCCATGAAAGAGTAACATGATGGTGTAATATCTCTAACATTTGCATCTCATCTTGCCTCATTATGTATGAGAGCTCCTTCAGTGATTACAAAGTAGGTTGAAAAAAGTGCCTACTGGGGAGGGGCTCTTTTGAAGGGAGAGAGACTCAGCTCAGAGATAAGATGGAGCTGCATGTGAACAGTACGCTCTGAGATGATGCTGTGGATCTCATGTCAGAATAACAATACAGTGGGGCCGCCTGGGTGGCTTAGTCGGTTAAGCGTCCGACTTTCGCTTAGGTCATGATCTCGCGGTTCGTGGGTTCGAGCCCCGCGTCGGGCTCTGTGCTGACTGCCAGCTCAGAGCCTGGAGCCTGTTTCAGTCTGTGACTCCCTCTCTCTCTGACCCTCCCCTGCTCACGCTGTCTCTCTCTCCTAGAAATAAATAAAACATTAAAAAAAAAAATTAAAAAAAATGTTTAAAAAAAAAAAAAGAATAACAATACAGTGTTTAGGCCCAAGAAACCAGAAGCAAAATTACATATGCAGCTTAATATCAATTTTATGAAAAATGAACACCTAAGTCAACTAAAACGTAGATTACATATTAAAGGAAATACATCAAAATACTACCTACCAGTGTTTCTTTGGTGGAATTTTGAGCAGGTTATCTTTTCTTGTTAACTAGTCCTGATTTTCCAACTTTGCAACAATAAGGTTTATTGCCTTTGTAATAAATAATTAAAATAATTATTTTGAAGGAAATAAGCACTTCCAATTCTGTCTCCTCCATCGTCTCTTCTGCATTTAACCTCAGCTCATTTTTCTCTTCATAACATATTGTTATGCTCTG
The DNA here is from genome assembly GCA_017311185.1 of Proteles cristata cristata. Classification (NCBI taxonomy): domain Eukaryota; kingdom Metazoa; phylum Chordata; class Mammalia; order Carnivora; family Hyaenidae; genus Proteles; species Proteles cristata. Next base: position 559,056 of record JAESUZ010005393.1, read on the forward strand.
TAACAGTAATAACCAAGCTCGATTTTGAGCACAGTTGGAAGCAGAATGTTCTGGCACTGAATGCTCTCACTTCCCCTCTTGGAGCTCCTCTCTTCTATAAGCCAATGGCTTCAGGATTCCATCTGGGTTTCTAGAACACGCTCCAGGAAGCTCTCTGCTATCCTAAACTCATAAATGACTTCGCTTCTCCATAAACACTTTCTTTAACACCCCCACACCAACCAAAACTTTGATTCTTTCAATTGCACATTTCAGAAGTGACAGAAATAAAATAATTTTTCACTTTAAAGCTTAAAATAGGCCAACAATTTTAAAGACCAACATTTGATGTATAGTCTGTACAAGGCCTTTCACAGAAAATAGGATGAAAACTTTTCCCTCAGGAACATCAGTGAAGGAGAAAAGATGTGGTAAAAGAAAACTGAGATCCCAAGTCAAATAACAATGTTATTAGTAAAATATGTGATGAAGGCATCTGATGAAATAGGAAGAATAGTTGTGGTAACCATGAAATTAAGACTGAAAAAGTGGGGTGCCTTAGCTCAGTCGGTTAACCATCTGGCTCTTGGTCTCAGCTCAGGTCATGATTTCATGGTTCTTGGGATCAAGCCCCACATTAGGCTTTGTGCCAACAGCATGGAGCTTACTTGGAATTCTCTGTCTACCTCTCTCCCTGCTTGCACTCTATCTCCCAAAAGAAGTACATTTTTAAAAAGTAGTTTAAAAAAATAAGAGTGAAAAAAGCTGAAGAGAACTCTGAGAAGTGATCACAAGTACTGAGAAAGGAATCACATATTTCCTAGCAAGAATGAGAACCCATACTAGACTCAGTGAGCAGGTTCTGTCAGTATAATCTGTACTCTGAAGGGAGGAACTGAAACCATGGGGATGCTGTAATATTTAATGTGATGATCCTTGAGAAATCATTGACAGCCACCATTCTTTAAAAAACCATTGTAAAAAAAATTTATTTTTAAACAGCACCTGGGTGGCTCAGTCTGTTAAGCAGCCAGCTCTTGATTTTGACTCAGGTCATGATCATGATCTCATGGTTCATGAATTCAAGCCCCACATCGGGCTCCATGCTGACAACACAGAACCTGCTTGGGATTCTCCTCTCCCTCTCTCTACCCCTCACCCCCCTGTCAAAATAAATAATAAACATTTTTTAATCTCAAAAAAACTTCAAGAAAGAAATTGTCACTCAAGCAGTGTGTGGAATCAGAAGGGAAGGCAGAGTAAGCAAATACAGGACCTTCAGGGGGAAAAGATATGACTCAAGAAAATGGAAGTAATACGAAGAGTGAAAATGACTCAGAGGGAGGGTGAGATGGGAAAATAAGGGTTATGATCAGAAGACTCTGAAAGTTCAAAACCTTATGAAAGAATGAATCTCCAAGTGATAAAGGAATTTAACAGATATCTGTTTAAGTGGAAGTTAAGGTCACAGCAGTAGAGGAAATGGTCAAAGAACCATGGAGTCAAGATGCTAGAAGGAACTTACAGTAGATAATGGCTAAAGGTGATGGCAGGAAATGAAAGGCCAAATAGTACAGTCATTGAGAAAAGTGAGGAAATGGCAGAGGTTGTTGATGAAATGCAAGGAAGAGAGAGTGATTATAGGCGGAGCACACAAACTTCAATAAAGAAGCAGTTGTTGGATGATGATGGCAAAACTGTTGTAAGAATAGCTTTGGGAAACGGAGCGTGCAAAGCCCTCTGCGCTCAGAGAAGATCGTGATGAAGTTAGTAACATCATCAAGGAAAGACAGTTAAGACAAAAGCATTTCTGATGAAAATGGAAACTGGGGATATTGGTTAGAAATAGTCAAAAAATCCCGTAGACAAGAAGGACTCTGGAGAAGGATCCAGAGAAAACCTGGAGAAGGAAGCACAAGAAGAGGGCTCTAGGGTAGAGGTTTGCATCCAAAAAGTGAGGTGAGAGAATAAGACCACAAAAGTATCCCAGGGGATCACTTGCTGTTATTTCATGAAAAGTATTTGTAGTTGGAAGTTGATAGAGTCATTTCTGGTATAATTCATACTTCTTTTTAGTGCCCTGTTTATTTCAGTTACATTTCAGCACCATGATCCATTTCAGAGTTCCTCACCTTTTCTATCCAAGGAAGACTTTCAGTTGGGTTTTTTTTGAATAAGTCTATTTCCTGTATTTGGATATTTTAAAACAATTGTTCTCAATTAATGAGTCTTTTATCCATATACATTGAATTCCACTTTGTGTCTTTAATTTCTACTCTTGGAGAATTTATTTCCGTATACTTCAGGCTAAAATATGTTAGGTTGCCAATTTTTTTTTTTACCGTTTATTTTTTTCTGTGAATGTGTTTTTCATTCAAACTAATACATCACCTAATGGTGAGAACTTTAGTAACAGGGAAGTATATTTTAGTTGATTTCTATTACGTGTGTAAAAGCAGACTACTCATTTTCTGAACAGACCTACAAATGACTGCTTCCTTACTTGACTACAGTTATGATTTTACAAACCTTGTGGATAACACTGGAATTGATGCAGGGTTTTGAAAACCTTTTCCTTATGTGGCAAGGAATTAGATATTCTTTCATTAGATTTTAAGAATAATACATACATTAAGCTAATTTAATAAAATACGCAGACTTTCATGAAACAAGGCAGCTGGATAAATCACATATAAATTGAGCACATAAATTTGCTTCATTGTTCAAAATGGTACTATAAATTAATTGTAATCAGAGTCTTACTTTGCTGTGCTAGTTTTGTGTCTTCTGACGTCTGGATGTGAAGGTTCCCAATGGTATAATACTGCCTCTTCTATTTATGAAGGCTTTTGTTAGTATACACATTGATTGTAGGGGCACCTGGGGAGCTCAGTCAGTTGAGCATCTGACTTGGGCTCAGGTCATGACCTCACAGTTCATGAGTTTGAGCCCCGCATCGGGCTCTGTGCTGCCAGCTCAGAGACTGGAGCCTGCTTCAGATTCTGTGTCTCCGTCTTTCTCTGTCCCTCCCCTGCTCATGCTCTATCTCTCTAAAAAATAAACATTAAAACAGTTTTTAAGAATACATGTTGATTATAAAGGTTTATGATGATGCTCAGAGGAAATGCCTTAGGAAATATATCTATTTAACTTCTACCTCCACATTCCCACGGTGTTTGCTTTACCCCATCTCAACTCAGAGACCTTAGAAATGGATTTGCTCTGCGCCTTGCTTGATTTCACAATGATCTTTAGGTCTGTTTTTTTATTTAGGTGGAATAATGTGTTTATATGCAGTAGGTAGCATTTGAGGGACCCTGGCAACGAGCCTCCTGATATAAGGTAGTAAAACAATGGAATCACTAACATACCATCCAAATATTTTTGCTTCACTACAGATGTTGGGAACCAAAAAGAGTAGGTACGGCTATCTGGTATTCTTTTTCTTCAAAAGAGTTTGTAAATAGGTCAAATATGGGTAATTACATGCCTCAGCTATAATTTTAAACTTGCTGCTTTCCCAGTAATTGCCATTAAATGTGAAGGTTGTGAAAGATTTTTGGAAAGACCACAAAATATTTTCTTGTCCTTGTTTTTTTCTTTGTTGAAATAGTTCATATGCCATCTGGTTTCAGGAATGTATCATTAAATGCAATGTTTATAGCTAAAAGAAAAAAAGAAGAGGAAGGAGAAGAAGCCATAAAAGACGGCCTAACTACAAAGCAGTACAAAGTAAAAATGTCCTTTCTTCTCTGTACTTTCTAAAACAGAGTTTATAGTTGGGACTTCCAAATCTTTTAGCCACAGAGGTAAATCCTTGCTCTACTGGATTGTGTTTTCTTGTCTTGTGCCCCCCTTTCCTTCATAGCTCTTACTTTCTTCAAAGGGCATCCTTTAAAAGAAATGTGAAATGTTCACATTTGTTTGTATTCTATCACAAAGCAATTTTTCACATAGAGGAGAGGATACTTTGGGATGAAACATTCTAGAATAACATCAAGAGTTTCACTGCATGTTTGTTCTAATTATTCTGCCATTAGAAAGAATTATATTTGGTTGTGTCATTAAAATTTTCTGATACGAAACAGCTGCCTTACGAGAGAGAAATATAATAAAGATTCTCTCTCTTTTTTTTTTTTTTTTTTTTACCAAAAATTGGCAGAGAGAGGTTTCTAAAAGCAACTGGATGGTTCCAGAACATCCTTTTACTTGAGAAGTTGATTGACACTGAGGACCCCTGTCCCCATTTCACCACGATATTAGCTAGAGAGAAATCTGCATTTTGTTATTTTGCATTATAACTAATGAACAAAAGCTGTAGCCCCTAAGGTCAGCCTGGTGCTATCCCATAAGCAGCAGCTCTGGCTTGGCTTTGTATCTGGTGCTGTATCTAATCTGTCTTCTCAGACCGGAAGATCTAGAAATAGAGGAACTGCAGGCAGGCAAATGAGCAGACTTGAACCTGGATCCAGCTCAGGCATCAAGCATCTGGTTTGGGATGGAATGAGGAGAATGCAAAGGGTCCATGTTGGCGGGAGGCATCTGAGACCTCTGACACTTCAGGTACTTTGGGGTAGCCCATGCTGTGACTCTAAATCTGTGTCATGGGGCTGGGTGAGAGGTTGGTTTGAGTTAAACTGACATTTTGTAAGAGCATAACCTCTGAAAAGTGACCAGAAGTTACCCCAACTTTGTAGATGTCTAAATGAAAATTTTGAATTCATGTCCTTCTCCCAGATCCATATCAGTCTGAGTTCTATATTCCGGGTTGACAAGAATATGTGAATTTCGGATGATATGAGGAAATAACCATGTTCCTCTTGCTAACTGCATTCCCCTTGGTTTGTGAGCAGTCTGTCAGATATAATCCCAGATCAATAGGTCTTTTTTCCTTCTCGTGTCAGATTTCCTCCATGATCTATTTTCAGAGGAAATTTATAAACATCAATATTTCTTATTGTAGGAAACAAACTTCATTTCTGGGTTCCTGGTGAATTTAGCATAGGCTTCAGTATACTTTTTAAAGGTAAAATAAGGATTATCATGGAGTTTACAAAAATTGAAAAACCATTCTATGCTGTCGTGAGCCACGAGATTCCACCTTGCATCAAGAACCCCAAACCTGTAATAAAAAGGCAAGTAATAGTTTGGATATTTGTTCTGATAGAAGCCATTGTTGTCATCCTGTATTTAGGACAAGTAGACATTTTTTACTTTTTTTCCTCCAGAAACTCTTACTGCTACCAGTTATGTAACCTGAACATGTTTCCTACTGATATGACATTTCAAAATAAAGAATTATTCCACTACAAAAATTTATTCCAGAGACTTTGTACAAATACAAGTGATCATTATTAATTATTGAAATATTTGGCACATTTGTACTTTATTTTTCCAATTTTAGTTGTGGATTTTTTTTTTTATTTGGTCAGGTCTCATCGGGACCATCAGTGCAGCTAGTCAGCATCTTTTTTTTTAATTAATTTTTGAGAGAGAGAGAGAGAACGAGCATGAGTGGGGATTGGGGGCAGAGAGAGAGGGAGACAGAATCCAAAGCAGGCTCCCAGCTCTGAGCTGTCAGCACAGAGCCCAGTGTAGGGCTCGAACCCATGAACCATGAGATCATGACCTGAGCCTAACTCAGATGCTTAACCTGAGCCACCTAGGTGCCCCTGGTCAGCATCTTCTTAAACATAGTTTTTATCATGACATTTTCCTGGCTGCAAAAGGGGTGACCCTGAAATGCAGAAGATCTCCCTCCTGGAATTACCCATGCACTACCCCATTCTTGACTGGCTCTCAAGGCTTAGTGTACAGCCGTACACCCGGCACCCTAAAACTTCCTGTCATTATCATTCCAGAAGTGCTTTCACTTTTTTTCCTATGCTGGCTCACTTGGATCCTAAAGTCCATCTGTTTCACTTTTTTGTTTTATTCTCTTATTTTCCAGAAGCACACCCTCCAGTAGCTTTTAGAGAAAGAGTGTAGGACACATTTTTTTAGATCCTACTTCTCCAAAAAAAATTTTATTCTAGCCTCACAATGAATTGATAGTTTGTCTGAATTTAGAATTCTAGACTTGGCCTAAGAATTTTCAAAGGATTGCTTTAGGCTCTTGTTGTTTCTTGTGTTGGAGGAGTCCAATGACAGTCTGCCTTTTGTCCTTTGTGTATGACTTTTTTTCCTCCTGGAATATGTAGAATCTTCTCTTTGTCCCTGGTACTCTGAAGTTCTTCGAGGATCTACAGTATTTTTAAGATATGGTAAAGGATATTTAGTGGCCCTTTCAATCTTAAAACTTCTGTGTCTACATTCTGGAAAATTTCTCTTATTATTTTTTATTTCCTCTTCACTTTTCTCTGTTCTCTCTTCCTGAATCTTGTATTACCATGATGTTAGATCTTCTGAACTGATGTTCTAATTTTCTTGCCAATTTTCACTGCACTTTCTGTAGATCTCTTCACCTTTGTCTTCCAAATGCTGGATTTATTTCTGTCTTAGTTTTTCCCCAAGACTTCTTTTCATCCTCTAATTTTTTATGGCATCCTATTTTTTAAATTATTTTTTTATCTTTAGTTACTTTTGAGAGAGAGAGAGACAGAATGTGAGTGGGAGAGGGGCAGAGTGAGTGAGACACAGAATATGAAGCAGGCTCCAGGCTCTGAAGTGTCAGCACAGAGCCTGAAGCGGAGCTTGAACCCGTGAACCGTGAGATAAAGTCAGGTGCTTAACCGACTGAGCCACTCAGGTGCGCTGTCATCCAATTCTGTTTTATAGATGCCATGATATTCTTTATCTTTTTACAGATGTTAATCATTGGAGTTTCCTTTTTGGGGAGTAGTGTGACTGTTGTTATAATTTAGCTCACTCAACCCATTCCCTGTATTTTCTCTATTCCTTCAAGGAACTTTTTCTTCTCTGTATTTATTTGGACTGAATTTCATGTTTGAGGGTTTTTGGTAGATGTCTCTTTGGCACCAACAGATTGACTGGGAACTGTGATTGGTTGGGATTTGTCAGCTAGTAGGCATTATCCTAAGATTGATCAAGGACCTGAGATGTCAGTATCTACAGGTCTTTTCTCATAGGTTAATCAGTTGTGCCAGAAAGTAAGGCACTTGGTTTCCTTCCTTGAATAACTGTGGACAGGACTAGTATTTGCTTGGTGGACAGTATTTGGGAGCTGAATAGGGGAAGGGCTGCCTTTCATCATTTATAGATACATTCATTTAATTCTGTGTCCTCATTTTCAACCTCTTTCTTACTCCTTCATTCTGTTGTACCAGGTGTTTCTGGACCTGTTTCTCACTGGCTCTGTCTCTATAATGGGAGCCTCCTGTCTCCTAACATGGTGGAAGAGGAATGATCGACCAGCTGCGAGAATAGGGGCATGAGTTTCGATGGCTGGTCTCCTATAGACTTTCAACCGATCCTCTTAAATTCAGCCCCATCCTTTTCTCCCACCTTCAGAGGATTCTAGTGATCAAGTTTTCTGTTGCTCAGATTAGCTTGCTTCTTCTGTGCGTCACCTTCTGTAGCATTTCCATTTCCACTTTCTGATCCTGCTAACTTGATGACAACTCATCTGTTCACTTTTTATTCCAGTTAACTTACAACATTTTACTTTTTTCCCCTCCCTCTCTCCTCCTCCCTCCCCCTCTCCCTTTATTTAGGATTTAAGGGAATGAGCAAAAATAAATGCTCATAATCATAATGCTCATAATCTGTATGTCTTCTTTGGAGAAATGTCTGACCATGTCTTCTGCCCATTTCTTAATTGGATTATTTGATTTTGAGGTGTTGAGTTTATAAGTCTTTATGTATTTTGAATACTAACCCTCTACTGGATATGTATGTCATTTGCAAATATCTTCTTCTATTTCATAGGTTGCATTTTAGTCTCATTATTTCCTTTGCTGCACAGAATGGACCTTCTTTTTAAAGGAAGATTTTTTCCAGCCTCAGAAGTCAGTAGAGGACAGAGACAGAATCTCTACCACTGACAAACAAAGTGACCTTGGATAAGAATCCCACTGCCCCTAAGTCTAAGTTTCTTCTTCATTAAATGGGGATTATGACAGTACGTACTCCATAGGATGCTGGTCATATGAAATAATGTGCTGTCCTAGAACATGCCACAGGGCAAGTACTCAGCTGATACTGAGTATCATTGTCTTGTTGTTATAAGAGAATGTTAACAATAAATCCATTGTTACTTGACTATACATATAGAAAGTTTCTAAAACAAGCAACTTGCAAAACTTGCAAAAAAAAAAAACTACAAGTGAATTCTTTATTCCTTGTTCCTTTCTCTACCTTAAAAAGGTGGTAAGGAAAATAATATTAATAGCAAAATCACTGACCCATTAGGAGAAGTTTTTGTTTTCATTTAAATCACCCTAAGGGTCCTAGAAATTATACATATTAACTCCAGTGGGCTAAATATCAGAAATGGGGGTAGTGATGATAGGTAGGCTAAAGATGTCGGACTGCAAAATGTTGATAGATGTCATGTTCTTTTATATAAGCTTAGATATGGAGTCATGCAAAAAGCAGTGTTGACGGAGCATTGTGTGTGATATGTTACACACTCATGGCTAAAGGCTGAAAATTCATACTCACCATGCTTTCTGCTTACCTTCAAAACATTTTAATAACCAACTGAGATTTCATTAGGGAGATGTTTGTAAATGTGCTAAGGCCTGGAGACATCATTTCCTATGACAACTGTGCAAAATAGAATATGCCTAGAATTTCCATCCATGTGTCTGGCATCCAAGAAATCCCTATTCTACAATATCATGTGTACAAAATTTCCTGCGAACTAATGCTTTTCCTTCCTGTTTTCTTAAAGTTCCCACTTTTCCTTTCCCCCTCCTGTTAGGTAATTGACTTAGAGGCAGATATAACTAGTAAATAACTTGAGAATCAAATCTAGAGATGATCTGGAGATGGCTTGAATCATTTTACACAAAAAGAAAATGAATATGTATTATTTGGGATAAGCCCAGAGCAACCTGAATTGACAGTGAAGGAATCCAGTAGCCTTTTCTTGGAACAAGCCTCCTCCACTCCTTCACTCTTCTCTGCTGCTAAGCCAGACAACATCACTAGAAGTTCAGAATTATGCCAGGTCTGCTAGAAAGGTTACTTAAGGCCAGGGATCAAGACCAGAAAATTCAAAAAACCATAGGGTGTTTGAGAATGGTTCCAAAAGTAAACATGAGCACAAAGTACAATTCTTCCCTTTTCTTAATCCTAATTCAGTTCTTTTTTTTTTTAAAGTTTATTTACTTTGAGAGAGAGAGAGAGACTGCACACATGCAAGTGGGGGCAAGGCAGAGAGTGAGGGAGAGAAAGAATCCCAAGCAGGCTCCACATTGTCAGTGTAGAACCCAACAAGTGGCTTGAACCCATGAACAGTGAGATCATGACCTGAGCCAACGTCAAGAGTCGGAGCTTAAACATTTGAGCCACCCAGGCGCCCCACTAATTCAGTTCTTAAAGAGAAACTAAAGGCAAATCAGTGTTAAACTGATTTAGAATTTGATTCATCAGAACACTAAAATGCATATTATGTAGACTTATTTATTGTAATCTGACAGTTAGGCATACCATGGAGATACTGCAGGTTTGGTTGGTTCCAGACCATTGCAATAAAGCGAATGCCACAAGGAAAGAGACTCAAATTAATTTTTTGGTTTCCCAAAAAATTTGGTTTCTCATATAAAAGTTATGTTTACACCATAGTCTGTTAAGACTTAAATAGCATTATGTCTAAAAAAAAACAACCCAAAACAACAACAATGTATATATCTTAATTTAAAAATACCTTATTTCTAAAAAAGTTCATCATCTCAGCTTTCAGAGAGTTGTAATCCTTTCGCTGGTGGAGGGCCTTGCCTTGTTGTTGGCTGCTGTGATGATCAGGGTGGTGGTTGATGAAGGTTGGGGTGGCGTGGCCATTTCTTCAATTAAGACAACAGTGAAGTTTGCCTCATAGATTGCCGCTTCCTTTCAGGAATGATTTCTCTGTAACAGGTGATGCTGTTTGATAGCATTTTACCCACCATAGAACTTCTTTCAAAATTGGAGGTAATCCTCTCAAAGCCAGCTACTGCTTTACTAAGTCTATTGAATATTCTAAATCCTTTGTTGTCATTTCAACAGTCTTCACCAGGTATTCACCAGGAGTAGATTCCGTCTGAAGAAATACTTTATTTTAAGCTTTATTTTATTTTAGAGAGGCAGAGAGAGTGTGAGTGAAGGAGGGGCAGAGAGGAAGAGAGAGAATCCCAAGCAGGCTCCCCATTGTCAGTGCAGAGCCCAATGCAGGGCTTGAACTAATGAAACTGTGAGATCATGACCTGAGCCAAAATCAAGAGTCAGAGGCTTAACCAACTGAGCCACTCAGGCACCCCAAGAAATACTTTCTTTACTCACCCATAAGGAGTTGCTTTAACTCCTCATCCAATCAGGTTTTATTACAAGATTGTAACAATTCAGCCACATCTTCAGGCTTCCAGTTCTAGTTCTCTTGCTTTTTTTTTTTTTTTTTTTTTTGCAGTATCTGGAGTTACTTGATCCACTGAACCCCTCAGAGTCCTTCGAGACTTTTTGTTAATGTTGGTATTTTTATCTATTCCCATGAATTATGAATGTTAGCACAATCTAGAATGGTGAAGCTTTACAGAAAGTTTTTAATTTACTTTGCCCAGATCCATCAGAGGAATTACTATTTGTGGCAGCTGTAGCTGTGTGAAGCATATTTCTTGAATAACATGACTTGAAAGTTAAAAATACTTGGCTCGTGGGCCGCACAATGGATGTCGTGTTAGCTGGGGTGAAAAGAGCATCAACCTTATTGTCCGCCTCCATCAGAGCTCTTGGGTGACCAGGTGCATTACAATGAGCAGTCATATTTTGAAAGGAATCCTTTTTCTCTGAGTGGGTCTCAGAATAGGTCTTAGCAATGGACTTAAAATATTCAGCAATCCATGTTTTGAACAGATGTGCTGTCATCTAGGCCTTGTTGTTCCATTTATAGAGCACAGGCCGAGTAGATTTCCCACAATGCTTGAGAACCCTAGGATTTTCTAATGGTAATGAGTATTGGCTTCAACTTAAAGTCACCAGCTGCATTAGCCCATAACAAGAAAGTCAGCCTATCATTTGAAGCTTTGAAAACAGGCATTGACTTCTCCTCTTTAGCTATGAAAGTCATAGATGGCATATTCTTCCAATAGAAGACTGTTTCATCTACACTGAAAAATCTGTTGTTTAGTGTAGCCAGCTTTATTAAATATCAGAGCTAGATTTTTTTTTTTAATTTCTAGGAGAGAGAGAGCACGCGTGAGCAAGGGAGGGTCAGAGAGGGAGATACAGACTCTGAAACATTCTCCAGGCTCCGAGCTGGCAGTCAGCACAGAGCCCGACGCAGGGCTTGAACCCACGAACCACGAGATTATGACCTAAGCAAAAGTCGGACCTCAACGGACTAAGCCACCCAGGTGCCCCTATCAGAGCTAGATCTTTTGGAAACCTTGCTGCAGCTTCTACATCAGCACTTGCTGCTTCACTTGCACTTTGATGTTATGGAGCCGGCCTTTTTCTCTGAAATCTTATGAACCAACACCTACAGGCTTCACACTTTTTTTCTACAGCTTCTTCACCTCTCTCACAGCCCTCAGAGACTTGAAGAGAATTAGAGCCCTGATGTGGATTAGGCTTTGGCTTAAGAGAATGTTGTGGCTGGTTTGACCTTCTCTCCAGATCACTAAAACTTTCTCTATAACACCAAAAGGCTGTTTTGCTTTCTTATTATTTGAGTATCCACTGGGTAAGCACTTTGAATTTCCTTCAAGGACTTTTCCTTGCATTCACAATTTAGCTAAATATTTTGTGCAAGAGGCCTAGTTTTCAGCCTGTCTCAGCTTTTGATGTCCCTTCTCAGTAGGCTTAATTATTTCTACCTTTCAATTTAAAGTGAGAGACATGTGACTGTACCTTTCACTTGAACACTTAGAGGCTATTGTAGGGTTATTTATTGGTCTAATTTCATATTGTTGTATATCAGGAAGTAGGGAAGCCTGAAGAGAGGGAAAGAGATGGAGGAATGGCTGGTGGGTGAAGCAGACACAAGACACTGCATTTATCCATTAAGTTTACTCTCTCATGTGGGCGTGGTTCATGGTGCCCTAAAAACAGTTATAGTAGTAATATCAAAGATCATAGATCACCATGACAAATATGAAAATGTATGAATAGATGATGAACAAGTTTGAAAAATTTCAGGAATTACCAAAATGTGGCCCAGAGAAATGAAGTGAAAAATACTGTTGGAAAAAAAAAATGGCACCAGTAGAGTTTTCTCGACACAGGGTGCCACAAACCTTGAAATTGTAAGAAAAGGCAGTATCTGCAAAGTGCAAGAAAGCAAAGCAAAATGAAATATGGTATGCTTATATATTCTTTACAGCTCATGGTTTGCCTTTTGAAACTATTTCACAAAAAGAATAATCCTAACTAGAATATTGTCATGTAATGCCAATTACAGTGGTGGAATAGGTTAGAAACCTTATGCAGAAATTCCTCAGTCTTCCATAGAAAAAGTGGATTTTCTTACACATAAAATGGAAGCTTATGGTTAAAAGAAGTTTTTAGGACCTCATATAGACATAGTTTCTTGGTTTCCTGAATTTAGCTTTTTTTATTGAGGTATAATTGGCATTTAACATTATATTTCAGATGTGCAACATAATTACTCAGTATTTGTATACTGCAAAATGATCATCACAGTAAATCTGGTTAACATCTGTCATCGTACACAGTTACAGAAATTTTTTTTCTTCTGATGAAAACTTCTAAGACCTATTTTCTTTTCTTATTTTTTAATGTTAATTTTTGAGAGAGAGAGCAAGCAGGAGAGGGGCAAAGAGGGATACAGAGAATCTGAAGCCGGCTCTGCACCATCAGTGTGGAACTCGATGTGGGGCTCAAACTCACAAACTGTGAGATCATGACCTGAGCTGAAGTCAGACACTTAGCCAACTGGGCCACCCAGGTGCCCCAAGACCTATTTTCTTATAAGCTTTCAAATATGCAATAGTAGTATTAGCTATAGTGACAATGCTGTATATTACATCTCCGTTCATTTATTTTATAACTGGAAGTTTGCGTCATTTGACCATCTTCACCCATTTTGCCTACTATCTCACTCCGTCTCTGGAAGCTACCAGTCTGTTCTCTTTATCTGTAGGCTTGGTTTTGGGTTTTGGTCTTTCCTGTTTGTCTCCTTGTTTAGATTCCATATGTAACTAGGATCATGTGGTATTTGTCTTTCTTTGATACATTTCATGTACTGATACATTTGATATGTTTCATGATGCTGTCAGGGTCCATCCATGTTGTCACAAACAGCAAGATTTCCTTTATGGTTGAAAAATATTTCATTGTGTATATGTATTTTCTTCATTCATTTATTGGTGGACACTTAAGTTATTAACACATCTTGGCTGTTGTGAATAATGCTGCAGTGAATGTGGGAATGGGTATATATTTTTAAGTTAGTGTTTCCATTTTCCTCAGATAAACACCCAGAAGTGGAATTGCTAGATCCATGTGGCAGTTCTATTTTTGGTTTTGGAGGAAGTTTCAAATTGTTTTCTGAAGTGGCTGCACCAACTTGCATTCCTATCAGTGGTGCCCAAGGGTTCTCTTTTCTCCACTTAGTCACTAACATTTGCTGTTTCTTGTCTTTTTGATAATGACTGTTCCAACAGGTATGAGGCGCTACTCATTGTGGTTTTGATTTGCATTTCCTTGATGATTAGTGATATTGGGCACTTACTCATGTACCTGTTGGCTATCTTTGTATCATATTTGAAATATGTCTGTCTAGATCCCCTGCCCATTTTTTCATTAGATTATTTTTTTTGCTATTGATTGGTATAAGTTTCTTTATATTTTTGGATATTAACCCCTTACCAGATAAAAGATTTGAAAGTATTTAATCCCATTCAGTGGATTACCTTCTCATTTTGCTGATAGTTTCCTTTACTGTGCAAAAGCTTTTTAGTTTGATGTAGTCCCAGGCATTTATTTTAGTTTTTGTCACTTTAGCTTTTGGTGTCAAATCCAAAAAATCATTGCCAAGATGTTAAGAAGCTTGCCACCATGTGTTCTTCTCAGAATTTTATGGATCTAGGTTGTACAATCATGTCTTTAATCCTGAGTTCATTTTTGTTTATGGTGTAAGATAGTGGTCTCATTTTATTCTTTTGCATGTGACTGTCCAGTTCTCCCAACACGTTATTGATGAAACTTCCCTTTCTCTACTGTATATTCTTGGCTCCTTTGTCATAAATTAATTGACCGTTTACATATGGGTTTATTTCTGCACTTTATATTCTGTGCCACTGTGTGTCTTTTTTTTTTTTTTTTTTTTTTTTTTATCCCATACCATACTGCCTTGGTTAGTATAGCTTTGTTATACAGTTTGAAATCAGGAAGTGTGGTGCCTCCAGCTTTGTTCCTTTTTCTTAAGATTGCTATGGCTATTGAGTCTTTTTTTGGTTCTGTATAGTATTTTAGGATTATTCTCTTTATGTGAAAAATGCCATTGGACTTTAGACAGTGATTGCATTGAATCTGTAGATTGCTTTGAGTACTATGGACATTATAACAATATTTGTTCTTCCCATCCATGAGCAAGGTATCTTTCCATTTATTTGTCTTCTTCAATTTTTTCATCAGTGTCTTATTGTTTTGAGTGTACAAGCCTTTCACCTTCTTATAAATTCATTCCTAGATATTTTAGCCTTCTTGATGCACTTGTAAATGGACTGTTTTCTTAATTTCTCTTTCTGACAGTTTGTTGTTGGTGTATAGAAATGTAACAGATTTTCATATATTGATTTTGTATCCTGCAACTTTAGTGAATTTGTTTATTATTTCTAACAGTTTTTTTATGGTGTCTTCAGGGTTTTCTGTATATAATAGCATGCCATCTGCCAATAGTGATGGCCTTACTTTTTCTTTGCCAATTTAGATCCCTTTTTTGCTTTTTCTTGCCTAATTGTTCTAGCTAGGAAGTCTAATACTATGATGAATAAAAGTAGCAAGAGTGGGCATCTTGTTCCTGTGATTATGGTATTAGCTGTGAACTTGGCATATGTGGCCTTTATTATGTTCAGGTACAGTCATCTCCACCACTCTGTTGAGAGTTTTTATCATAAATGGGTGTTGAATTTTATCAGATGCTCTTTTTTACATCTATTGAAATGATCACATGAGTTTTATTCTTTATATTGTTAATATGGTATATCACATTGATTGATTTGTGGATGTTAAACAATCTTGCATCCCTGGTATGAATTCTACTTGACTGTGGTATATGATTCTTTTAAAGTATTGTTAAATTCAGGGGCGCCTGGGTGGCTTAGTCGGTTAAGCGTCCGACTTTCGCTTAGGTCATGATCTCGCGGTTCGTGGGTTCGAGCCCCGTGTCGGGCTCTGTGCTGACTGCCAGCTCAGAGCCTGGAGCCTGTTTCAGTCTGTGACTCCCTCTCTCTCTGACCCTCCCCTGCTCACGCTGTCTCTCTCTCTCTCTCCTAGAGATAAATTAAAAAAAAAAAAAAAAGTATTGTTAAATTTGGTTTGTTAATTTTGTTGAGGATTTTTACACCTATATGTTTCAGGGATATTGACCTGTAAAATTCTTTTCTTGGAGTGTCATTGTCTGGTTTTGGTATGAGGGTAGTGTGGGCCTCATAAAATAAGTTTGGAAGTCTTCTGTCCTTTCTGTTTTTTGGAAGAGTTCACAAAAGATTGGTATTAATCCTTTAAATGTTTGGTAGAATTTTGCCAAATGTTTGGTAGATTACTAGTGAAGTCATCTGGTCCTGAACTTTTGTTTGTTGGGAGATTTTTGATTACTGATTCAATTTCCTTATTAGTGATTTGGTGTATTCAAATTTTCTTTTTCTTCCTGATTCATTTTTGGTAGGTTGTGTGTTTCTAGCACTTTATCCATTCTTCTCGATTGTCAAATTTTTTATGTATAATCATTTACGGTGGTCTCTTCTGATCCTTTGTATTTTTGTGGTAACAGTTTTAACGTCTCCTCTTTTATTTCTGATTTATTTGAGTCCTCTCCTTTCGTTTCTGGTGAGTCTAGTTAAAAGTTTATATCTTTTTATTTTCAAAGTACCTGCTCATAGTTTCATCGATCTGTTTTATTGTCATTGTGTTCTCATTATCATTTATTTCCTCCTTTTTCTTTGTCATTTCCTTTCTTTACTAACTATAGACTTCATTTTTTTTCTAGTTCCTTGAGATGTATAGTTTGAAATTTTTATGTTTGCTTCTTGATATAGGTATTTATTTATCTTTATGAACTTTACTCTTAGAACTACTTGTGCTGCATCTCATATAAGTTTGGGAGTGGTTTCTTTTTTCACTTTCACTTGTCTCAAGATATTTTTAAATTTCTCTTTTGATTTCTCCTGTGTGACAAAGTGGTGGTTCACTAGCATTCTGTTTAATCTCCACATATTTGTGAATTTTCAGGTTTTCCTGTAATTTATTTTTATACTGTTGTGATTAAAAATAATGCTTGATTTCAGTCTTCTTAAATTTATTACGACTAGTTTTGTTGCCTAACATACTATTGATTGAGGAGAATGTTCCATATATGCTTGAGCAAAATGTTTCTTCTGTCGCTTTTGAGTGGAATATTTGGCATGTATCTATTAGTCTGTATTGTCTAACATGTTATTGTATTGTCTAACATGTTATTTGAGGCTGATGTTTGCTTATTATTTTCTGTGTAGACCTATCCCTTGATATAAATGAGGCATTAAAGTCCCCTACTATTACTATATTGCTGTTTATTTCTCCCTTTAGGTCTGTTAGTATTTATTTTATATATCAGTTTTTCCTATGTTGGATACATAAATATTTATAGATGTTATATCTTGCTGGATTGACCCTTTTATTATTATGAAATGCCCTTCTTTATCTCTTATTACAGTCCGTGTTATTTTTCCTTATAAAAGTATAGCCTCTCCAGATACCTTTTGGTTTCCATTTTCCATGGTTTTCACTTCCAGTATCTTTTTCCATCCCTTCACTTTGAGTTTGTGTGTGCTCTCACATCTGAAGTGTCTCATAAACTGCATATAGATAGGTATTGTTTTTTAATCCACTTAGCTACTCTGTGTCTTTTGTTTGGACAATTTAGTCCATTTACATTTCATTAATTTTTGATAGTATGCATTTATTGCCATTTTCCTGTTTTCTGGCTGTTGAACCCTGTTAGTGTATCTTTCAGTTCAGTTATTGTATTCTTCAGCTTTGACTTCTCTGTGGTACTTTCTTACATTTTATATCCCTTTGTTGAAGTTCTCACTGTGTTCATCCATTCCTCTCCTGAGTTTATCATAACTCTATTAGAGTTATTTTGAACTTTTTATCAGGTAAATAATTTTTCTCCATTTCATTAAGGACTTTTTCTCTGGTTTTATCTTATTCTTTTGTTTAGAAGTAGTTTTCTGTTTCTTCATTTTCTTTGTCTTGCTGAGGTTTTTATTCATTACACAAAATATTCAGCTCTCCCATTCTTAAAGGAGTGGCCTCATGTAGATGAACTTTATTGTTCATCTACAGCTCTTGGTTGTCTCTCAAGCCTTTGTTTTTGCCCAAGCAAGCCTCTTTTGTTTAAGTGGCCCCTAGGAGTTGAGGGTGTCCAAGACCTGTCAGTGTCCCAAAAGGATGCATATTAACACCTAGATTCAGGTTGATTAGAAGCCAGACTCTCAGGCAGCAACTTTTAAAGTATGGCAATATATGGGGCACCTGGGTGGCTCAGTCATTTGGGCATCAGACTTCAGCTCAGGTCATGATCTCATGGTCCATGAGTTGGAGGCCCATGTCTGGCTCTGGGCTGACACCTCAGAGCCTGAAGCCTATTTCAGATTCTGTGTGTCTCTTTGTCTGCCCATCCCCGGGTCATGCTCTTTCTCTTTCTCAAAAGTAAATAAAAGTTTAAAAAAAAAAAAACTTCTTTAAGTATGGTAATACTTTAAAAAGATGGCCAATAGTGCTGTGGGACTTCAAGAGTAAGTCACAGTGGCCATGATAGGTGTTCTAGAGGCATCTTATAGGCAGCATTCACAAAAAAAAACCTCAGGATGCCAGATAAGTGAATAAACTCCTCCCCAGGAAATTCCAGTGACCTGGAGTAAGACAGAGAACACAAAGATGCATTCACCAGCCTCTGTCCCTGGAGTGTATCTCAGTAGCACTTAAATGTGTACTAAACCATAAGTCCACCCCTCAGGCTGAAGCTCTGGGACAAGCAAATAGACCTCTTTTACAGAAACACTAGGGATCTTTTTTAGTCTGCTGTGTGCACAGCACCCTGGGAGTGGGAGTGGTAGCATGCCAAGAATTGTCTTTCCATTTCGTACAGTTCTGTGGGCCTAAGGAACGCAAGCTCTGTTGGCCACCAGAGCTAGGCAATCAAGATGCATTCCCTGGGTGGCAGCCACACAAACTGGGGCACCAGACTCATATAAAAGTTCCCTTCTGGGAGATACTGGCACTTTGGAGTGTGGCATAGGGAGAATGCCAAAATAGTAGCTGCCTGATGAGGTCTCTGTAGAGGACTTTGGTGGGGCCTTAGGTGTGTGTTTAATTACAGGCTGGCCCCTTAGGCGAGGATGTGGAGAAACGGGCACCCTCCTACACTGTTGGTGGGAATGTAAACTGGTACAGCCCCTCTGGAAAACAGTGTGGAGGTTCCTCAGGAAACTAACAATAGAACTCCCCTAGGACCCAGCAATGGCACTGCTAGGAATTTACCCAAGGGATACAGAAATGCTGATGCATAGGAGCACATGCACCCCAATGTTCACAGCAGCACTCTCCACAATAGCTAAAACATGGAAAGAGCCTAAGTGTCCATCAACGGACGAATGGACCAAGAAGATGTGGTTTATCTATACCATGGAATACTACATGGCAATGAGAAACAATGAAATCTGGCCATGTGTAGCAACATGGATGGACCTTGAGGGCGTTATGCTGAGCGAAATAAGTCAGGCAGAGAAGGACAAATATCATATGTGTGCACGTATAGGAGGATTAGGAGGAACTTAACAGAGGACCAAGGGGGAGAAGAAGGGTGGAAATGGTGGGGGGAAAGGAGAGAGGCAAACCATGAGAGACTCTTGAATGCTGACAAAAACTGAGGACTGATGGATGTGGGGGGGGGGGATGGGGGTGATGGGCATGGAGGAGGGCACTTGTGGGGATGAGCACTGGGTGTTATGTGGAAACTAATTTGTCAATAAACTATTTTTAAAAAAAAAAAAAAAAGAAAAAAAAGATAAGCTGTTTAGCCTAATTCAGAGAGAGACTGAGCTCCTTGCTCTGTAGCCTGTGCCTTGGCGATGGTGGCCAGTTAAGAACTCTTTCCATTGGTTTCAGTTCTGTGGGAACCACAGACCTAAGTCTTGTTGGCCACTAGGTCAGGGGATCAAGAGATGCCCCCTGGTGGCGGCCACAGAAAATTAGGCACCAGAGGGTACAAGCTCTTTCTGGGGAGAGGCTGGCAAGCTGGAGTAAGGCAGAGGGAGAGGTAAAGGTGATGCCCACCAGCCTCCATCCCTAGAGAATACAGTAGAAGGCAGGCCCTAGAGGTGTGTCCCTGAGAGAGCCCTATTAGTGCTGTTTCTCAGCTTACTCTAGCCTTGTGGATCTCATGGATGGGAATCCCCTTGGTTTTCAAAACTAGAATTTTGGGGGCTCAGCTCTAAGGTGAA
Organism: Proteles cristata cristata; assembly: GCA_017311185.1. Lineage (NCBI taxonomy): Eukaryota > Metazoa > Chordata > Mammalia > Carnivora > Hyaenidae > Proteles > Proteles cristata. Next base: position 578,861 of record JAESUZ010005393.1, read on the forward strand.
AGTTTTATTTATTTATTTATTTATTTATTTATTTAATGTTTTATTTCTGAGAGAGAGCGTGAACAGGAGACGGTCAGAGAGAGAAGGAGACACAGAATCCAAAGCAGGCTCCAGGCTCTGAGCTAGCCATCAGCGCAGAGCCTGACGTGGGACTCGAACCCACAAACCGTGTGATCATGACCTGAGCCAAAGTCGGGACACTTAACCGACTGAGCCACCCAGGTGCCCCTCAGGTTCAAGGTTGGGGTCCCTGACATGGGGTTGAAGCTCTTTACTCCTCAGGGAGAAATTCTGGTTTCTAGCTCCTTCCGAATCACAGATCACTGCATGGCGGCTGGGGTTTATGGTGAGACTGGGTCTCTTCCTCTCCTACCTGCTTCAGTGTAGGTGTTTTTCTCATTAGTCCGATGTGTAGGAGTTGCTTGGCTCATTTTTTTCTTTTCTCTCAGAGGAGATTATCCCATATGTAGCCATACATTAAGTGTGTCTATGGAAGCATGCAAGTTCAGGATCTTCATATGTCACTACCTTGGACCAGAGCCTGTTTAACCTGTTAAATGATTTAACCCAAATACAAAATACTTTCGTTCTTGATCCTGAAATTTGATAAATTTATTGCTTATGGCAAGTGCTGAATAGTAGCTGGATTTTGTTAACTCTTTGACTAATTCATTAAAAAAATTTTTTTAATGCTTACTTTTGAGGGCGGGGGTGGGGCAGAGAGTGAGAGGAAGACAGAGGATCCAAAGTGGGCTGGCAGCAGAGAGCCCAATGCAGGGCTCCCACAAACTGTGAGATCATGACCACAGAAATCTGATGCTTAACCAACTGAGCCACCCAAGTGCCCCAACTAATGGCTTTTTTTAAAATATATTGTTGAGATTTGTTGAAAAGTTTGACCAATACAATGAGTATATTGAGTCATAATTTTAATTATAAAATATTAGTGTTCTTCAGTCATTAACAAGCCAAAGTGAAATGTTTTAATCACTGATACTATTGTTGTTAGCAAAATCTCAAATCCTAATTATCTGAGATACCAGTTTTATATACTTAGAAAATTCTGAGCTCTGGAAACATTCTTCAAAACTGTAGCTAGGATTTGAATCCAACCCTTAATAAGGCAGGCCAGTATGAAGTATAGCAATTCACTTATTTCTAAGAATGGCATTGACTATTTTAAGGTTAAATATTAAATAGTGGTGTAAGTCCTGGCATTTATTTTTTAGCTGAGAAAGTTATCTGTGTTCAGTAGGTGGAGGGGACCAACTGGACATCCTGCTCACACAAAGCTAATCAGTGGCTTGACAGCCACAATCAAGCATCCAACACGGAGCGTCTCAGAGGCCATAATCTCTGTCTCCTGCATTGTTTTTGTTATAAAGGGTTTGGGGGCATGGAGGAGGGATGGTGAAGCTTGACATTGTACATAGTCACAAATTTTCTTTTTTTCTAGTTCGAGCATAACTAGAAACCTTCTAGTTTCTAGTTCGACCTTCTTTTAGCTCAAAGGAGCCACATCCTCATATTATTTCATCTCTGTCTTCAATCTTTATTGGCCTATTTAATGAATGAGCTACTAGGAAGGTTTTGAAAAATCTGCCTCACAAAATGTAATATTCTACAAAAGTGAACTTCCCAGAAAACTGACACTATTCCTTTAAGCGCCACAATTAAGTAGAAGAGGAAAGAAGTGGGCAGGAGGGGGTGGAGAATAATAGTAGTGGTAATAGTGTAATAAAGATAGAAATGTTCTGAAATGTCTACCCTTTTGTGCAGCCGAAACTTTTCTTGGAGGGCCAGGATCATTTTTGTGAACATCAGAGATTAATCCTGTTATCTGCTAAAGAGCTCTGACAATATAATATTCAGGTCCGCTGGCCCCTAAACAATATTTTCCTCCTGCACAATCAGCATACCCAGCAAGGTCAAAAGGTGGGTCAAAACAGTTGTGTGGCTTCTCTCATTAACAGACAAAGCATCCATTTTACATCAGGAAGCCCTCCTATGCCTCCCTTACTGTCCATGCTCCCTTGCCCTCTCTGCAGAGTCCTGCCCCTCACTTCATCAGTTCCATTTAGTATTTCTTCCCAGGCTGTCAGTAAGAACTAAAGAAGGTATTTAGAAGAGGTCATTCACTTTGCTGTGACAACAGTCATAAGAAACGAAGAGCTCTCTTGCTCATATTAACCACCGATTGTAGTCAAATTAGAATATGTTAGTAATCTGACTGCATCTGGCTCTTTTCATCTAACCATTCCATTTTTATCATGTTGTGACCCCAGAGTCAGGGTGAAAGATGTAGGGTGAGGGCAAAAACCCATACATACTTTAAAACTCCTTTTTGGGGCACCTGAGTAGCTCAGTTGGTTAAGCCTCCAACTCTTGATTTTGGCTTAGGTCATGATCTCATGGTTTGTGAGTTAGAACCACATGATATGATAGGCTCCATGCTGACAGTAAGCTGGCTTGGGATTCTCGCTCCCCTGCCCTGCTCCCTGCCCCTCCCTGGCTTCTGCACTCTCCCTCTCAAAACTTTAGGGGCGCCTGGGTGGCTTAGTTGGTTAAGCATCCGACTTTCACTTAGGTCATGATCTGGTGGTTCGTGGGTTCAAGCCCCGCATCGGGCTCTCTGCTGACTGCCAGCTCGGAGCCTGGAGCCTATTTCAGAGTCTGTATCTCCCTCTCTCTCTCACCCTTCCCTGCTCACGCTGTCTCTCTCTCTCTCTCTCCTAGAAATAAATAAAAATATTTAAAAAAATAAATAAACTTTAAAAAAACAAAACCCTGGGGCACCTGGGTGGCTCAGTCGGTTAAGCGTCCGACTTCCGCTCAGGTCATGATCTCATGATCCACAGGTTCAAGCCCTGCATCGGGCTCTGTGCTGACAGCTCAAAGCCTGAAGCCTGTTTCAGATTCTGTGTCTCCCTCTCTCTCTGCCCCTCCCCAGCTCGTGCTCTGTCTCTGTCTCAAAAAATAAATAAACGTCAAAAAAAATTTTAAATAATAAAATAAAAATTATAAAAAAACTCCTTTTCACAAAATTTTAAAACAGTAGACTGCCTCATTGTATACACAGTCAACAGTCAGATTGGTGAGAATATTTTTGGAAGGGCTAGAAGCAGTAAGTTTCAGCTTTAGGTCCTTGTCCATGTGGTTGCTGGAAGTGTCTCTTGTAGAAAAGCAGAGATTAATTGTATCATTTTTTAAAGTTTGTTTTGAGAGAGAGTGCACATGAAAGTGGGGGAGGGGCAGAGAGAGAGAGAGAGAGTGAATCCCAAGCAGCATCGAGTATGACTGAGGGCTCGATCTCACAAACCGAACCATGAGATTCATGACCTGAGCTGAAATTAAGAGTTGGAGGCTTTAAGCGACTGAGCTACTAGGCACCCCCTTATCATTTTTGACTCTGATTTGGTATCAGTGGATGAGTTCTGTGTGGAAAGTCTGCTTCTAACTGCTTTTTTAAAAATTTACCTCTTCTTTGATGCAATTTTTCTTTTTTCTCCTTCTTCAAAAATGGCATCATTTTGTATGAAATTTTGTCTTAACTATATGGCTTAATGTTGCTATATACACATACTTGGGCTAACATTACAGACACATACATACACACATAGAGCATCTATGTATTGGGAGCCTAGGTCCATTTTAGGAGTTTTGAGATGTCAGTGTATTTAGGGTCTTTTTGCCTTTTCCTCAGGGTAGTAAGATGGGTGTAGCTACTCAGATGCCCTGTCCTCACACCAGTTTCCAGATCAGGAACTATAGGGGTGAGGCAAGAAGTTTTGTATGTCTCTGTTTATTTCATTCTGAAGAAAATCCTTTCCAGCCAACTTTCCCTTGAAAGTTGTGTGTCATTGACCACAACTGTGTCTTGGGTCCATTTCTGGTTCCAAAAAAGGATGAGAAAAGTGAGTATATTGCAAAGGGGAATGGAATCATCATGACTGGCTAAGACTGAACCATTCTTGGGGCTTGGAGAGGGCCCAACATTCAAACGATTCTTCTACTATCTGAAAACATTGGAATTCAAGTTGGGTGGAACACGATGGCCACCGGGGAGCTAACAGTGAAACATCATCTGCCACAGTATGTTTAAGAACATTAACTAAGATTGCCCTCAAGTTCATGCTTCCGTTTGCTAAGGACTTTGGTGTCAAAAATGTGCTGCCAGTTGTGAAGACCTCAGGAGAGAAGAACGGACCATTAGAAGAAATAGCGGTGGGGGGAGGTCAATGGTTAGTAACATGAAGTGTGAAACATTGAAATATAGGGAACAAGGAACTTAATCTCACTGTGTACAGTGGAGTGAAGAGGCTTTGTATGTATTGGATTCTTCTAAACTTCATTCTTTCAAAAGGCAGCTTTATGTGTCTTTTGGGGGCACAAGTGGAAGCTAGAAATTAATGACTGTTATATAAGATACTATGCATGCAAGTTTATATTCCCTTCTCTTTTGAACACAGCCTTAATCTGACCTACAGAATGAATAGGATTAAACATTGAGTGTACTTATCAATAGTCCTCAAACAGTGGAATGGAGACTAATTAACCAGATGCTTAAATCTCCAAGATAATTCAAAGATAGTTGCTATAAAACATTTGGGAATTTTTTAAAATAAAATGGTATACAAGTAACAATATTTTTGAGTGCCAGATGGAGAAGACATCTGTAGAGTGAGAAACTAAAGAAAACACACTTGCAAGACTAAGGCACATTTAGAAGAAAATTGTTGGCTCTGTTAGTAATGAGGAGTTAGGAAAATATTTTCTCTATGTACAGAAGGTTCACTTTACTTGATGGATCACCCAAATGGCAGATGCCAATTTTTTCTCTAAGAATTTTCTTTACTAACAAGGTGCTTTGTAGTAGGTCAAAAGTACACTACCTAGTTTCCTCTGTGCTCTTCTCTCTATTCCTCAGTGAGATTCTGGTTATTTCCATTAATACAGGGCAGTTCTGTCAATCCCTAGATAGAAAACCTTGCTTTACGAAGAACCTGTTGGGTAGAACGCTTTGTTTCCTGTGTCTACAGTGACCCTTGGTCATAAAACAGACCAAGACCAAGTAAGAGAAAGAAGGAATGATTTAACCCATGCCCCTGAACCTTCAAAAGAGTGTATCTTATTGAAAGTTTACTAGTCTCACTCCAAAGATAGTATGATTTTCTGAGATGCTGCGACAGTGGTTTGGGGCTGAACAAAGCATGCATAGCATGCCAACCAGAGACAGCAACAGCTGTATGGCTCATCTATTTCCCAACGCATTCCCTGAACTATGAAGTCGGCTTGGAGGAGTAGCATCAGTGAATTCCAGGCATGGAAAGAATCTGACCATTCTTTCTCATTTTTAAACCGCATTACCTTTGTCCTTTTCCTCAACCTTCAAGGCCATTTCTCTGTGCATTTGTCATTGATTTGTGGCCAGAAACTGATAAGGAAATGGAAAACTTAAAACCCATTATTAATGAGGGTTTAAAAGTAAGTATACTTCAAGAGTCATTTTTCTATAACTGGGATCTTGTTTTAAAAAGACACACATAGAACAGTAACATGACCATGGGTGGGGGTGCAGGGGTACCTCAAGGATGCAAGATGACTGAGAGAGCCTCTGTGGAAGACAGGACATCCATAAGACTTGTATATGGCAAGTGCCATCAATAGTCTACAGTGCTTGGTCATTTTCATTTTGCTTCTTTAATGTATGTTTTCCAGACATTCCATTTCTGCTGTCCTCACTTCATTATAGGCCTTGGCACCTCATTTCTAAGTATTCTGACAATATCCAAAATTGATATTTCTACCTCCAGTCTCTCCTCATGTGGACCCTTCTTCACCCCACATGTGTGTACCTACCCCAGCTAATAGCAGAGCTCTTAACTTTAGTTTTCATTATTCTATATTTTTGCAAATAATACTTAGAATATGACAAGCTACTAATGGCAGCATTAATATTATCGTTTATTGAATGCATAGCTTGAATCACAAAGCTTTCTTAGAAAACAAGTTGAAGGCTTTCATGCATAAAGTTCAGGCAGGAAAAATGGCCTATTTTGAGGATTTGTAATGCAGAAACTGCAGGCTTTCCCATCACACATGTGAAGGGCATCACTAGAAGCAAGCCCAAGGTAAGTGTACCCACCTACTGTGTGAGTTTTTATGTCCTGTCTACTTTTTTACTGTTCTCATTAGAATTCTTCCCTGTCCTATGCTTCAGGTTTGTAGCATTTATTTATGTCCTCTCTTCCCTGATTTAGCGCAGATCATTGTTTCAGTTTAAAACAACTCCTAGTTGGGGCGCCTGGTTGGCTCAGTCAGTTAAGTGTCCAACTTCAGCTCAGGTCATGAACTCACGGTTCATGAGTTTGAACCCTACAGCAGGCTGTCTGCTGTCAACACAGAGCCTACTTCGGATCCTCTGTCTCCCTCTCCACTCCTCTCCTGCTCCACACACGTGCGCACGCTAGCTTGCTCTCTCAAAAAGAAATAATACACATTCAAAAATAAATAAAACAACTCCTGGTTTGTAGTTATTAGGAGGCTTATATACACAACAGACCGCATAACAAGTCATTGCTTCCTCATAATTACCATGTCTGTAGGAACTTAAAAAATGGTGCATGCCATTGACAGTTGATGGGGCTTACTGTATAAAAAGTATTTGTAAATTTTGTCATTCTATTGGGGACATATGTCAGTAATTATCAGATGGTCTCAGACCCTGGAAAACATCCCAAAAGATGTTTTTAAAAGATAAATTGGAAGAAAAACAGTGACAGGACTCTCAACCCCTATTTGGTCCCTCTTTCTACATTTCCTTTTTATGCATGCACTTTTTAAGAGAGCAAATATGCTTTATTTCTTCATCTTGATTTGAAATTTTGCTTATTTCAAGAAAACTTTGTAATTTGAATTTTGGATATTGTAAAAGATACATTGAAAGTCTAATCATGGGTGTCTTTTCTTGAGTTAGCTATGACTTTTTCTCCATGCTATGTTTTTGTTTTTTGTTTTTTCCTGAGCTGGAGTTGACAGACATTAAGTTTCTTAGTTAACCTTGCAGGTGCTTTCAGGATAATTGAACATGAGACTACCGGAAAGGACCATAAAAAAAACAAGTCAGAGTTGGTGGTATGGAAAGTTCTTTTGAAAGATGGAAAACATTAATTTAAAAGAGTTCAAGAGTTTAAGCCCAAAGAGCTGGTCAGGTTGCAAGACTCCCCCCAATGAATAGCTTCTCTACTGCCATTCATATGAAATTGATCTAAATGCTCCCATTCCAGGGACTTGTGAACTTAAGTACAGGGAATGATAGTAACTGCAAATGATTCTAAGAAGACAGACTGACCATCATTACAGTCTTTTTAAAATGTCTGTGACATCTGTTTTCCATTTTTGCTATGCTGTTTGATTAACTTCAGTCTTGCAGAATTGCGGAAATCTTTTTTGCTCAAAATAGTATCTTGAAGGAAGTGGCCCTTATTTAATAGAGAAGAATGTTAAGTGTAATATGGGCTTGATTAACTTCATCCCAAGTTTCAGATTTTTCCTTTTGACTTCAAGATCTCTTCCCCTCTATGGCTCATTTCTATACAACCAGATCAAACTTTTGGTGGCAGAACGCTCTGATCTGACTGGTGCCAGTGTCATATTTCTAAGATAGCGAAAATGGAAGAAACTTTAAAAAGAATAGTGACAGTTCAGAAACTATTCTTGTCCACATCTCTATTACATGAAGTCTTGGGCTTCCGAGCTGTTGAGGGTGTCACATTCTGGAAACGATTCCTTCCTTATGATGAAGGTGATCTTTTTGATAAGAATAATTGTCTTGAAGGAGAAAGAGGGGCAAAAAGGTCAGTACAGCCTGTAAAAACCTGGGACATGAGTGCCTCTTTTGCTGTGGTTCAGTGGTCCTAGAAAGCTCATATTGGACATGGCTTAGAAGGCAAAGTGGAGCATTAAATCAACAGCAGACTGTATTTTTCTGTTTGCCAGAGCACACAACAGCCCATTTACCCTGCAATCAGGAAACAAAGGGAAATAGCTGCATTTCAACACGTTCTGGCTTCAGTAGAGAAAGCCTCCTGGGTTGCTTGCTTTCCAAAGTAGACAGAAGCTGGCAGATCTGCTGCCTTTACCCCCACGTGCTTAGCTAGTGTAAGTGGTTTCTGAGAAAGCAATGTGGATTGCACTAGACCTGGTTTTTCTACTCAGAGGAATTAATGAGCTTTAATTAGCCACTTTTTACATGGCTTCTCTGCTTAAGCCTGGCAAGTATTGCTGGTTCCTTCATTTTCCTTCAGCTCCATACCCAGTGTTTTTGAACAAATCTGTCTTCTGTATCTCACGTGGGCTGGCTCCACTCTCCCAGCTCCTACTTAACCCTCAAATGAGGTGACCTTAGCTCTCTGACCTCTGGCTCAGTATTGAGGCCAAATTTGTCCTGGAGAAGGAAAAAGTAAATTCGAAAGAAGTTACTTAGAAATGACCTTGTGTTTTAAAGAAAGGTTTCTTTAATGTATTATGGTAGTATTGAGATGTTCCCTTAATATCTTATAAGTAATTCATTTGGAAAGAAGGCCAAATGTTTTGAGGACCAGAATACTTTCTGCTCAGTGAACATACCAGACACATCATTCTGATGCTCCAGGCACACTTACCAAGGTCGTGTTTCCTAACTATGGTTTCAAAAAAAATCATTGATAATAGTTTTTAAATAGCTTTCAGTATTTCAAAACATCTAGTAGGTTGCATAGGTCAGCTGAAATGATCTATTTCCATTTAGCCACAATCATATTAATTCATTATGGTAACCCAACATATGCTGGTTGATAGTTGTGTAGTCTCTGTTTAGCACTAAATGAGAAAACAATTTAAGCAATTTATTGAATGTAATTAGATTTCCTTTAAACTATGAAGAATGCCTTGCTGATTTCATTCCCTCCTTTCTATTTTCAATGATTCATTTGAAATCCTTCTTTCTGGATTCCCAACTTCCCACCTGCTGTTTTCTCATCTGTTCTTCTTTTGCAGACAACATGCTGCAAAAGAGATAGGAGAGATAGACTAGATCAAGTCATCCTGTGTGTCCTCCCCTGGCACTGAGGACTTCCCCCATGGTAACCCCCATAGAATTACTCTCTAGGGTTGTGTCTCCACAAGATTATATGTTCTGTGACATCAGGCTTGTGAATTGCTCCTGTTCTTTACTTTGCCCTATCCCCTATCCCAGTGTCTGGCACATAATAATAAATATCAGTGGGTTTAATGGCTAGGTTGCATTCATTGTCAAACTAGGTGGAATTTATTTATTCGAAAGCTTGACCGAATGCATCACTAGACTATCATATTCTGGAGGAATATGGTATCTGCAGAAGTTATCAATCATTTTTTAATCCCCAGTAACTAGCACTCTATCTAGGACAGCAATTTAATTTAATTCAACTACAGTTGAGATTTTGAAAAATTGGGGACACTGTAGATTTTGGTACAAACTTTAATGATCATGTTTCTTATTTTATCATTAGGCAATCCTATGAAAAGGCAGTCCTTTGCTCCAAATTCCACTCAGTGTAATGAGTCTGTGGTCTTATTCAGTTTCTAGTAAATGAGTAATACCGTGATTTTAGGTCTGTAAGCAGCTTAAATTTAGAGTTTTGGCTAGAGATGGTCCACCCAATCTCTGTTGTAGATAAAGAGTTTGAATGAAGTTGCTGACTGGACCTTTTAACTTGCTGTTCTTGTTTATTTTCTGCTTGTTTTGTTTGTTCAGGTCTGGCACGGAGCCTAAAAATAAATGCAGGCTCGCAGTTTGACTTTGCTGTGATTCAGTTTTGCAGTCTTTTCAAAACACCCTTCAGGAGACCTCCATATATCTGTGGACATCTCCTGGGTTTTCCAAAACAAACACAACACAAATGGGGGGAATTTGGAAATTTCCAAATTGTAACAGATGGGAACTTGCTTTCTTTGTCTAAGAAGTATTTGCTCCAGATAGAGGGGAATCCCAGAGGAAAACATAAGTCTGGAAGCCCCACCGGGTCCCCTGCCTTTGCTGTCCTTGGCTAAGGGGAGGGAGGGAGCACCCAGATGTCAGAATCCAGCAAAGGCCTCTCCATCTTGATACCTCTCAACTCAGAGAATACAACTCTGGGGCTGCTACTTCTGTCCTAGGAGGATTCCCTGTGAAATCAGCACTTCTCTCTTCAGATAACTGAAGAGAAAAACTTGTCAGGTGAGAGTGGTATCTAATGAAAATTTGAGAAGAGTTTGTGTCTAGGAAAAGGGTGCTGCTATGGAATGACTACTGGTGGCCCTCTTTTCCTTTCTGCTTCTGCTTAACATATTGGATCAGCTTAAGGAGGAATATAGATCAGGAAGACTAAAGTGTCCCTGTCACAGCCGGGTATTTTTGTTTGTTTGTTTTTTCTCTCTATACCATGGTCAGTCTACAATACCAGTACATTGGCCACAACCTTAGGATTATAGACCTACTACCCCAGTTTCCCCAGAGTATAAAACAGGACAAAACAGAGCCATGATGAAGGCTTGGAAAATTTAGATCTCTAATCACATGGTATTGCAATAGTGAATCAAAGGATTCATAAAATTTTAAAGCCAAAGGGAACTGCAGAGGTCACCTGGTCCAACTTTTCCATTTTCCTAGGAAACAAAATGAGACCACAGAACTTCAGTGACTTGATAAATACAATCTAGTGGTAGTAAAAAGGGCACTACATGCTTTGGGGTCAAGAATGAGCATGAATCCTGACTTATCTCATTAGTCTGGCTATGACCTATGACCTTGAATAAGTCACTCATACTCAAACTCAAAGTCTCAGGTTTATCTATAAAATATCATAGCATTTAAAGGATTATGGAGATGATTGTATTAGAGGAAAGTCATGTAGAACACGTAGCATCTGGCACTCAGTAAGTGACTACAACTTGTTAGCAACCATTTATCATCATCATCGTTATCATCATTATCATCATCATCATCATCAACCAGAGCCAGAGCCAGAACCCAGGACTCAAGTTTCCTTGTTCACCATTTCTTCTATTACATTTCTTTGAATCATCTTCATATATTGTCAATATTGTATTGAATGACCCCACTTTGTATTAGTTGAAGCAAAATAATGGTGATATCATTAGAGACTAGAGTAATTCTTAAAAAAAAAAAAGACATAACACTTAGAGAATCGAGATAATATAGGTAACCTGAATTTTGTGTTAATTGTGTTTTCATATTGCATTCTGTTTATATTTTAATGATGTTTCCTTTTAAAAGCACATTCTCTATTAAGAGTTCTCTCCTACTTAACTGTTTTCATTCCTTTCTCATTTGGATATTGTCACAGTAAACTGCTAAATTGGAATGCATTCCACCAACCAAATTCCAAATGATTTTTTTGGTAGTGGAAGCATTATCGATGTAGGAACTACCCATGCTGTTATGCATGTGATCTAAATCCAAGAAACTGGTTACTTGGGGGAAATGCTAAGGACTGTGTGCCAGAAAGAAAAGGACAGTTGAATGAAACCTTTCCAACTGTAAATTTCTTACTGCCACATGTGCTCAAGAATGTTGAATCTTGGCCCTCAGATTTGTTCATTATTTTTGCTTTATCATAAAGACACTAAGATCAGGAAATCATGGGTCCAAGTAAAAACAGATTTGATTTCCACCTCATTCTGGCCTGTGAAATATCTCTGCCCTTATCAATTTTCTCTCTGACCAGTGTGGATTAAGTCTCCTAGTCTGACACCTTATCTCCTCTCCTCTCCTCTCCTCTCCTTTCTTTTCTTTCTTTTCTTTTTCTCTCTTGTCTTTCTTTCCTTTCCTTTCCTTTCCTTTCCTCCTTCCTTCCTTTCTTCCTTCCTTCCTTCCTTCCTTTCTTTCTCCTTTCCTTCTAAGTACAGTGTATGCATATGTAAATTCTAAAAAGCCTGCTTGGATTATCAGAGTGCCCTAATCAAACTATTTCCTTCATCAAGAGGAAGGACTTGAAACTCTAGAATTGGCAGTAAAACCTGAGAAGGAAAACCCTCGTGACATAAAATATAAAGTTTTAAGGGCAAAAGCAGTGTTCTATTTATTGGCATGTTTCCAGTACTAGCACAGTGTTTAGCACATAGTACATTTCAATAAATATTTGAATGAATAACAAGCCTTTCTCAATTTCCAGTTTATGACTTGTAACAATTCTCACAAAACAGTTATGAACCTATGAATCTTGTGAAAGTTATTTTTTTATTGAAGGGTAATTGACATATATAGTTTTAGACACAGCATAAGGATTCGATATTTGCATTTTCTGCAGAATGATCACAATAAGTCTAGTTAACACCATCACCATGTGTAGTTACAAAATTTTTCTGGTGATGAGAACTTCTGAGATTTATTCTCTTAGCAGCTTTCACATGGGCAATACAGGATTCTTGACTATGGTCTCCATGCTGTACATGTCTTATTTATTTTATAACTGGAAGTTTGTCCTTTTGACCCCATTTCACATTACCCCTACCTCCTGCCTCTGACAACCATCAATCTGTTCTCTGTTTCTATAAACTCAGTGTTTTGTTTTGGTTTTTTGGTTGCTATTTTTTTTTTAATTCCACATGTAAGTAATACATGGTATTTGTCTTTGTCTCTATGACTTATTTCACTTAGCATAGTGCCCTCAAGTTTCACCCATGTTGTTGCAAGTGGCAAGGTTTCATTCTTTTTTATGGCTGAAAAATATCCCATTGTGTATATATACCACATTTTTTAAATTCACCCATCGATGGATTCTTTGGTTGCTTCCATTCTTGGCTATTGTAAATAATGTGGCAGTGAATATGGGGGGTGGGATATATTTTGGAATTAGTGTTTTCATTTTATTTGGATAAATATCAAGAAGCGGAATTTCTGGATCATATGTTGGTTTTATTTTTAATTTTTGAAGACCCTCCATCCTGTTCTCCAGACTGGCTGCACCAGTTTCCATTCCCACCAACAGTGCATGAGGGAGGGTACCTTTTTCTCTGACTCCTCACCAACACTTCTTAACTCTTATGTTTTTGATGATAGCCATTCTAACAGGTGTGAGGTGATCCCTCATTGTGGGTTTGATTTGTATTTCTCTGATCATTAGTGATGTTGGTTGGACACATTTTCATGTACCTGTTGATTATTTGTGCGTTTTCTTTTCCCTGAAGAAATGTCTATTCAGTTTCTCTGCCCATTTTTTAAAAAATTTTTAATGTTTATTTTTTAGAGAGGGAGACAGAGCGTGAGCAGGGAATGAGCTGTCTCAGTCCCATGACCCTAAGCCAAAAATCTAGAATTGGAAACTCAACTGACTGAGCCACTCAGAGGTCCCAGATGACTGTATTTTGAAGTAAAAAATTTAGACACACACTATGACAATGAGACTACATATTTGAAACAACAACTGTCTGAGGAAATTGAGGCTATATGGTCACCATATGTAGAAAAGCCAGGGAAATTTAATTGTATGTAGAAAAAGAGGCCAGAGTCTCCAATCTATTAAGTCAGGGGATAGAGTTGCAAAGGTCTGCAGGTAATCTTACCCTAGGAACACCCCTAGTTTTACAGAGGGCAAGCAACTTTTCCAAGCTACATATTAGCTTGTCATTAGAGGCTTTCTAGTGAATATTGAACCTAACAGTTGAGATAGTCTAAATATCATCAAAGGATTTCTAACATTTTGAAGGATTATACCTGCTAGAATGAGAATAATTATTTTTGCCATGGATATTTTGCCCTAATTTAGTAGTAACACAGGGTTTTTGCTACCAAGTCACAACTCAGAAATTAGGAAAAGTTGGATCCCTTTTCTCATCACTTCCGATTTTGTATTCCCACTGTGTTTTGTTTTCTGAATTTATCTGTTAATTGTTTCCTCACAAGAGAAATATGGATGATGGATCGATGGATGGGAGAAAATGTTAATGTAATGTTGTCACAAAGGATTCTGTATTTTATTTTTTAAAGAAATTTAATGTTTATTTTTTAGAGAGAGACAGAGCATGAGTGGGTAGGGTTAGAGAGAGAGAGAGGCAGAGGCAGATGCAGAATCCGAAGTAAGCTCCTGGCTCTAAGCTGTCAGCACAGAGCCTGATGTGGGGCTTGAAGTCATGAACCGTGAGATCGTGACCTGAGCTGAAGTCATGTGCTTAACTAATTGAGCCACTCGGGCACCCCAAGGCTTCACTATTTTAGATTATATTTGAAAAGTACATATAATAGTCCTTCTGCTTTAGAGACATAAATTAATACAGAAAGTGTTTAGAAAATAAATTGATATAGACATGTTGTCCCCCCCAAACCAGCAACATCAGTATCAGCTAGGAACTCCTGAGAAATGCAGATTCTAGGCTCCAAATCTCTTGAATCAGGAAGTCTGGTGTGGGAGGGGGGATGAAGCAAGCAGTCTGCAATTTAAAAACTTACCAGATTATTTTAACCACTGGTATAGACGAATCATTCAGACAAACACAATTTGTTTAGAAGATAGTTCTAAGCAAGACTAGAGTGGATGCATCAGATCCTTAAAAAAAAAATTATTATTTACTGCAGTATATTAGCTTTCTAATGCTATGTAGCAAGTTACCACAAACATAGTGGCTTAAAACAGCATGTATTTATTATCTCACAGTTTCCATAGGTCAGAGGTCTAAGTATAGGTCATCTACTTGGGTCTCATAGGCTGTAATCAAGGTGTCAGCCAGGCTGCATTCTCATCTGAAGGCTCAACTGGGGAAGAATTTATTTTCAAGTTCTTTCAGGTTGTTGCTATTCCTTTCTTTTCAGTAGTAGAACTGAGGACCCTAGTGTCGTACCATTGAATGGAGGCTGCCTGAAATTTCTGTCCTGCAGACAATCCCAAAAGCTCTTCACAGTATGACAATTTGCTTATTCAAAGTTTTTAAGGCCAGCAGTGCAGTCTCTCTCCAGTCTGCCAAGACAGAGTCAGATATAATTGTGGTAACATAATTGTGGGAGTGATGTCCCATCACCTTTGTCAAAAACTGTAACCCAATCAAGTGAGTGAGTGCCTATCACCTTTTCCATATTCTGTTGGTTAGAAACAGGTTACAGGTTCTGCCTGCACTCCAGGGCAAGAGTGTGTGACTTGCAGTTGACCTTACAGGTGTATTCACCACCTATAGACGTTATCTATATCTAGGTAGGTAGGTAGGTAGATTGATCTATCTATCTATCTAGATATATATATATATGTTTTTTACAAAATTGACCACAACGTTTTAGTATACTTTTTATTTAAAATAAAGTACATTTGAGGGGTGTGCTGGGTGACTCAGTTGGGCATCTGACTTCAACTCAAGTCATGATCTCACAGTTTATGAGTTTGAGCCCTACATTGGGCTCACTGCTGTCAGTGCAGAGCTCACTTTGGATCTTCTGCCCCCTTCTCTCTCTGCCCCTCCCCTGCTCCCAATTACTCTTTCATGAAATTAAATAAACATTTAAAAATTTAAACAAATACACTAAGTAAAGCACATTTGAAAAAAATAAGTCTTTTTCAAGAAAAAATAATGTCATTACTTATTACAGTTTTAACAGGTTGAGGTCAGAGATAGATTTTCTTCCAACTACAAGTAAAATTTAATGCTGTTTAAAAGCATCCTACTTAACCAGCTTTGACATAAATACTCTTCCCCCTGTTGTCCCATACCCATGTCCTGCTTGTTCTTCAAGGCCCCACTCAAATATCTTCTCTTCGCAAAGCCTTTCCTGATGTTTCTAACTGGAACTCGTCTTTGTTTTAATCCCTCCCATTTTATTGTAATTTTCTGGCTTACTATGTAGTCATCTGGGTAGATCATTTATCTCTTTGTCGTTCTTTTCTGTGTCATTGAAGCCTCACTAAGTGGATGTAAGGGAAACAGAACAAATAGATGTTACATAAATGAGATCACATTTTACATCTTTGAGCTACTCAAGCAGTGTAATATATGCTACTATTCATGTTTGTTGAATTATAAAAGCAATTAATTAATTTTAGGTGTTTTGACTTACTGAAGTCCATTCAGTATCAAGTACCGCACTAGGGGTGTGGAACTTTGGAATCAGATACCCCTGAGTTCCATTCCTGGCTTTTCCAGTTAATGACTGTGTGTGGCCTTGGGCATGATACTTAATGTCTCTCAACCTCACTTTCCTTAATATAGTCATTACTTAATACATATCAAGCCATTATTAATATCAAGTTGGAGGCATTAAAATTTCTTGACAGCACTAGCACAGTTCATGCAAGGGCAAAGGCTCTAGAATTTCAGCTCAGCTCTGGAAGGACGGCATGCACATGTATCATGCTCGTTTAAGAGGATAGTAACTTTCTGGCAAATCAGACTAAATAGACATTGTATCATTCTGACCGATATTTATAAATATTCTCCATCTTTGGTGGTGATTTTAGTGGCTAGACAAATTTTAGTGGCTAGAAAAGAGTGGGTGGAGAGACAGGATATCAGAACTCTATTTCCGTCAGTAGCATGGGAAGACCGGTCTTGTTCACAGAACTGAGGCAGATGAAATAAGTGCTTTTTCCTAAATGCTGCTCTGAGAATTACACAGACATTAGGAGCAGCTTCCAGTGAGTCAGGGCTGGAACGTTCGACAGATCAGTGCTCTGTTGAACACCAGAGTCCCACGGCATTTCCCCACACCCTTGCCAAATGTACGAATTTACAAGGCCAGGCTCAAAGTTAAAAGTCCTTTGCTTCAGTATCACACTGAAGTCCTGTTCATGCCTTGCCGTAATCTAACAGGTTCCAGTAACTTTCTCAATGCAGAAACGAAGGTTAGTGTGTTTTTCCCTAAAATGGAGGTAGTGTTTCTTGGCCAAATTGGATGTGAGGGTGTGGGTACTAAAATGACTCTGAATTTGTGCCTTTCAAAATGCTGTAGAGTTCTGTGCTCGGGGGTTAGGTGAGATTGTGCTCATCGCCACCCCGCCCCCCGACCTTTTTCCCGTTTTCACATGATAGGGCTATTTAGACACTTGTAAATAATTCCTGCTAACTACCCAATGAATATATTAGCCTCGGCACCTATATAGTGTGAAAATATGGTTTTACGTATGTATAAGTTTTTATCTTATATTACATGTATTTGCCATTAACATCTGGTAACCTCCCCATCTCAGAAGTGCTTTTAAGTGACCACAAAGTTTACATAAATTCCCAATGTATTTTGGCTGTTATTGCTTCCACTATCTAAAATCTTTTAAGACTTACAGTGTAAATAATTACAAAATAGTTTAGAGGAGGAATTTGGAGAGATGAGAAGGAAGTGGAGAAGGAGAAAGAGGAAGTGGCCTAGACTTATGACCAAACCTTTTGGTATAAGGATGAAAGACCTAAAATACATTTAATAGTGTAGAGGAAAAGTGAACAAAGCAAGAGAAAGTTTTGACAAATCTCAGTTGAAATTAAGAATGTTCTTATCGCTTATCCTTGGATGCCATATAGCAACTGCTTGACTACTAAAGACTAGCTAATGCTAGATAGACTCTTCAGACTTCCCCTCTTAATATTAATAACTTAAGCCTGAATTTATCATGCCATTTTTATAAGTAGTTTTAAAAGTTTTTTTTAAATGTTTTATTTATTTTTGAGAGAGAGAGAGAGACAGTGTGAGCAGGGGAGGATCAGAGAGACAGGGAGACAGAGAATCTGAAGACAGGGCTCCAGGCTCTGAGCTGTCAGCAGGGCTCGAACTCACAAACTGCGAGTTCATGACCTGAGCCAAAGTCAGACACTAAACCAGCTGAGCCACCCAGGTACCCCTTATCATGCCACTTTAAGTGGAAGAAGAAAAAATGGAGTTTGCATATATTTAGTTCTTTTAGCATTTGCAAGTCCATTTTGGTTCCAGATTCAGATACCTCAACATTTCTACCAATAACCTTTTCCTTCCCTCTCTCCTCCATGTCTCCCTCCCTTTTTTCTTTCTCCCCAACCTCCATTCCCCCTTACTTCTTTCTCTTTCTATATTCCCTACTTTTCAATTGGAAGGATTTTGAGAGGAATGGGCTCATATGAACTCTGTGATAGCAAGCATTCAAGATGGACCCATAGCAATTTTGCCTGCTCGTATCCATGCTTTTCTGTCATCTCCTCTCACATTGACTCAGAGTTGATTTGTGTGACCAATAGAGTGTAGTAGAGGTGACAGTGTATCACTTCCATGCCTACCTTATAACAGACACTGTGGCCCCCTGCTTCACCTCTCCATGTCAGCCTCCATTTAGTGAGAACACTCACCAGCCCAGTTGGATCAGCCCGTATAGATAGGGACTGGGGCCTCGCATCCACAACCAGCACCAATTTGCCAGCCATGTTAATGAGCCACCTCAGAAGTGTCTCCTGCTGCCCTGGCCAGCATTACTGCAACCTTGTAAGAGACCTGAGCCAGAATCAACCAGATAGAACATTGCCAAAATCCTACCCCACAGAAACAATGAGATTACAAATGGTTATTGTTATTTTAAGCCAATTTGGAGAAATATACAACAAATACATATTACACAATACATATGTACGCACAAATGAGCAATACTAAAAATACTTTAAAAGAAGGAAAAATTCAGAAACTTAAGGATTAAAAAGTGTAAACTTCTTTTGTTTAATAAGAATTCTATCTCCCTTGAATGTTTGTAGCCTATAGTAACTGCCTTTGTATAAATCTAAAAAGGCTGCCTCAGTGGGTTTCTTCTTTGTTGGTTAGAAGCCGAAATGATTACACACCCTATAAGAAATCACTGCTAACCTGTATCTGAGAAGCTTCTCCACTACTCACTTTTTTTGGGCAAGTTATCAATGCTGATCTCTTCTGTGTTTTTAAAGTTTTAGTCATCCTTACTTAGTTAAGATTATTATGAGTATACCGTTTAGTTTACTTCCTTTTGTCATAATGCTTATTTCATATGCCTAAGTAGTGATTGCACTTCTGTTTATTCATATGAATGCAAATTCCTTAGTGCTCTGAAGTGAAATTACTATTAATATCTTCCAGAACAAATCTGAGATAAGATCATAATTGTGGTTTTCCAAATATTGCTTTCCAAATACTGTTAAATTATGCTGACTATTATTTTCCGTTCTGGTGCTTCTTAAGCTTATTACATGGTGATGATTTTTATATGGGAACAGTCTAAAGAAAAACAGTTGTCTGATTTTAGATAGAACCAAAAACTAGGATTCAACCAAAATATCACGGAGTACCTCAGAGTAAAATCTGTTATACCCACATCACTGACTCACTCCTATCATCCTAATTAATGTTTGGCTCAAAGCCATTCATCCTTTATTTTACATACACTAGACAAATGTTCAGTGAGGACCTAATGTGGGTGACTCATTTCTCAGCTGTGCTGACCACTATTCTAGGTATGGAGGGTAGAACAGTGAACAAGACAAAGCTTCTGCCTGAATGAAGCATACAGTTGAGTCTGAGAGACAATGGATAAACAGATACTAAATATTGGCAAATATTAAGGAAAAAAGGTAAAGCAGAAGGATATAGAGAGAATGATACATAGAAAGATTTATTTTTTTTAAATGTTTATTTATTTTTGAGAGAGAGTGCATGTGTACACACAAGATGGGGGAAGGGCAGAGAGAGAGAAAGACACAGAATCCAATGCAGGCTGAGCTGTCAGCACAGAGCCCAACCCAGGGCCCAAACCCCCAAAGTTGGCGCTCAACTGATTAAGCCACCCAGGTGCCCCTAGAAAGATTTATTTTAGAAGGAAGGTCAGGGACGTAAAAAACTTAGCTAAGATTTGGATGATATGAAAAGAGCAGATTATGCAAGGATCTCAGAGAACATTTACCAGCAGAGAAAGATCAAGTTTAAAAGCGCTGAGGTGAAAAGGAGCTTGAAGTGTGGGAGCTCAGAGTTAAGAGCGATTACAGAAAGGCCATCAGAGTAGGTAGAGTATGACGGGAAAGAGGGATAGAAATGGAGGATGAAATTGGAAGAATGAACAGAAAATTTGCAGGCCAGGGTAAGGAGTTTGGTGTTTATTCCAAGTATGATGGAAAGCTACAGGAAAATTTTTACGAAGTTATGTGATCTAATTTAATTTTTAAAATATCTCTCTGGCAGTGCATGGTAAGTAGGCTGAACATAGCAAAAACAAAAAGGGAGATCACTTGATAGGTTCTTGAAAGCCAGGCAAAGAATGATGGTGGCTTGTAAGGATGATGGTAGAAAGAGGAGGGCATAGAAGTGATGGCGATTCAGGAGACCGGTGCTAGGATTTCCTGATGGATAATGTCTGGTATGTAAAGGAAAGAAAAGAATCAAGGATGACTCCTGGGGTTTGGGTCTAAGAATAGGGTGAAGGTGATAATTGTGGGTGTGGTGGACAGTAAAGGAGGAACAGTCTGGAAGGTGGGAGAGAATCAAGAGTTCTGTTTGGGCCATGTTAAATTTGGGGTATTTTGTACATTTCCTTATGGAAATGTGAAGTAAACAGTTAGAAATACAAATCACAAAGATGTGGAAGAAAGGCTAAAAATCTGAGAGAGCCCACCAAAAGGGTAACATTTAAGTCCATGAGACTACATGTTGTCTTGTAAGGGAGTAAATGTATATGGAGAGGAGGCTAAGAACTGAGCCTTGAAGCACTCCAACATTTAGAGCTCTGGAAGGAAATGGGAAGAAACACACAGTAAGACAGAGAAACCCAGGAGAGTGGGATGTCAAATGAGGAAAGTGTTTCAAGAAGAAAAGAAATGAATGATCAGTTCTGTTAGTGCTGCTAAAGTAGTTCAAAACAAAAACAGAAGACTGAAAATTATCTTTTGGATTTGGCAAGATGAAGGTCCTTATTGACATTGGCAATTGAAGCTTCTGAGAAGAGTGGAGACAAAAACCTGAGTGGAATGTGTTGAGGAAGGAAAAGGAAAGGTAAGAAGCTGGATGCAGTGAACATAGTCCATTACAGCACGTGCTGTGAAGACACATTGGAAAATAATGTAGTACCTAGCGGGCAAGGTTGATTTCCTTAGATTTCTTATCTGTAAGGAAAGAGGTTTTATATGACCTTTATATTCCAAAAGACTATGTTTTTGAGTTAAATATCTTGGAGTAACAGCCTGAAAGGCTTAAACTGCTTTTCAGTTTACTGAGTCCTTTGCTAGATCTGTGCTGGCCCCGACTGAATGGCATCATCATTGCCAAGGGATCGTGTTAGCATCACTTGCTTCAGATGCCCATGTAATGATTTAGGATAATAATACACATCTTAAGACATGATTTGAATATTATTATTAGAACATCTTACATTCATTACTTTATTTGCAGCCATTTCTGTGACTCAAGCATTGTGACATTTTCTGATGTAATAGGGTCAATCTCAGAGCAGAGCCATGTATTAGTAATTAGACCTCAAAGCCTCCTCATTGCCCCATGGCCACATGGACCACAGCAGGTGGATGTGTGACCAGTGATCTCTGGCCTGGTGTTGCTGCCGATGACTGAAAGTGAAAATAATAGCAGTCATAACTGATAATATCCCACCACTCCATGAAATAATTTTCACAAAATTACATAATCATATGGACTATTTAAAATGCTTTTTTACATACCTTACATTCTCTAATTCTGATGGCTTTAAGGATGACTCTGCTCTCCTGATGACTGTTTGCTGATTTTACCTTATTGGGGGAAAAAAAGTTTACAGCTCATGTCTTCAGCCTCAAGAACTGTTGCTTCAGAGAAGATTTGAATAAGCATCTGAAATTGTTGGCCCTAAGATTGATCTAACTTGAATTTATGAATCTGCCAGCCTTGGTAAGGAGTCCTCTGCCATGGTATGTGTTCCATACATTGCACTCCGAAGGCGCATCCTTCACCTCTCAGGCACATAAGCTCTTCAGCATGAATCATGCAAAATTGGTGAACCATAAACCTCTCCCTGTGGATATGAATTTGTTGGTATTTTAGTCTGCTTGGAAACAGTCTGAGAAACATTAAACCCAGCTTTTTTGAGGTTGGTCCAAATCATTTTTTTAGATGAGAGAAAAAAAATATTATGTCTCCTAAGGAAACTTGTAACCACGAACAGTAAATTTAAAAGGTTCTAAATGTTTTTTTCCCTTCCCACATACCCCACTTGTGCATAGTTTAAATCCCTACTTTCTCTCACCAAAAAATAAATGCTAGACTGCAGATCAACGGTTTAGGCCCATGCAAATGTGTTTCATAGATTAAAAACCCAAAAACAATGTGTGCTGGTATTACCCCACCAGTCTTATCCTTTCTCCAGTTCTCCAGGTCAGTAACCCATTAAATAATGATATGTAGTAGGTTTTTTTAAATCTACAACCATTCATTGGTAGAAAAGCACCTTTATTTATACCATATGAACTCAACTTGCTCTATTGATAAGAAGGGACTTAGACCTCAACTCTCTTATTCAAAATAAATAGTCACTTCCTTTTTCAAACGTAGGCTTTTTCAGGTTAACTTGATCTCTCTGGAGTAAAAAGTCAGGCTCAAAGGACCCGACCCATCCATCCTGTCCCCTCTCCTGTGAGGCAGGAGGAGCCTGTGACAGGAGGAGAGCCATGCAACGTAGTGGCTGCAGAGGAAGACACTTCTGGTCTGACATGGCCTTCGTTGAGATGGCTTTTCTCTCTGTGTTGCTTTCTGGGTGTTAGCCTCAGTCCCTGTGGGAAACCTACTCTGGCTTCCAGCCTCAAACCCTTCACATCCTGTGCCCTCCTCATCTTGACTCCAGGATCTTCAGGATACTTGGCCTTCTTATCTCACATCCACTGGAGTATCTGGAAACTTCTGACTCTCCCTCATGCCAGGCGCTGGCTCTGGGCACTGGGGGAGCAGGTGTAGGGCTGGAACACACCCATCGCTTTTGCTGCTCTAAGTGACTAATTCCTTTTGGCTTAAGGCTGGGTGACCTACTTCCAAGTACCAAATTGCAATGTGGGGGTCTTTCTGATTTTGGATTTCCTCTCAACCTATCTGAGATTTCTATATGTCTTTCATGCTCTTTCTCCTCTCTTACATGAGGCCTAGGACAGCAAGGCATACTGCTATGTGAAAAAGGACCCAAGTAGCAAATTAACCTTAGTTGATCCCTTTTAAGTTTCTTCAGGAAAATATTCCCCTTGCTCAGGAGGAAGTTTTACCACCTCCCTCTGAGGAGAGAAGCTACCCCCTACAACCAGGTCTAACCTCTGCCTCACTCATGAACATACTGGAAAGTTCTTAGTGTTCCATGTCCCAAGATTGGTTCTGGATATTCATTGCCCATCTATGGAAGACCAAGAAAAGTCTTCCATTTTCTCTCTCAAGTGCTTCTTAAACCTGAAATCCAGAACAGTTGTGCCTATTGTTTTTCTTATACCTTTACGAATTTTCTATTGAAAGAGCTGAGCAATGATTTTCTTGTCATCCATTGAGTTCTGCCTTTTTTGAGAAGTGTGCATGGTTCAGCCTCCATAGGGCAACAGGAGTTACCAAGGAGTGAAATTACCAAGGAGTGAAAATGTGCCACATAATGTTTAGAGTATCCTCTGATGCATTTTTAATTCACAGACATTCTTTCAGCTAAAGGATAAATTAGATAGGGTACCTGGGTGGCTCAGTCGGTTAAGTGTCCAACTTCAGCTCAGGTCATGATCTCACGGTTCGTGGGTTTGAGCCCCATGTCGGTCTCTGTGCTGACAGCTAGTTCAGAGCCTGGAGCCTGCTTTGGATTCTGTGTCTCCCTCTCTCTCTGAGCCTCCCCTGCTCACTCTGTCTCTGTCTCTCTCTCTCTCCCTGAAATAATAATAAAAAATAGGAAGGATAAATTAGAAGTCCAAGCATTCACAAAAGTTAAGCTTGAACCAAAACCTAAAATCTCTCAGTAGTTCTTTCCTCTCATTCTTAAACTACTTATACATTAGATCATTGCTGGGTAAGAAAGAGTACTTTTACTTTTTCATATGGAAAAATTTTAGGACACACATTTCCATGGAATATGTTTTTCCCACAATATTTTCCAAAGACTTGGTCTTTGGCTCTGAAGCAGCAGCATTTCTCCAACTGGAAGTTTCATCAACGAGTCCCCCGGGTTCCTGTTCTCCTGTAGGGACACTCTTCAGTCTCTGCTTTACCCTCATAGAAAACTTTGAGATTCTTTCTCTCGGGTTAAAATCAGTCACTTGATTTACATGAATTACAGTATCATACATGGCATCTTTCTTTGTAAGATAGCTAGAAAACAGCCCAAGAAAATACTCTTCCCTGGTGTCAGAAGGGGAATATGGTATTCTTTTCATTTCTCTCCTAATGCTGAACCTGCAAAGGATTAGAATTCTAGTCATTCTTTCCTAATGAACCATGTTTAGGCTTTATTATTTTGCAATGCTCTCTTGATCCATTCTCTAAACTAGAAGTCTTATTTCCCCATGATTTTTGTTTCGAGGCATGGAGAAAGAGAAGGAGAAAGAGGGAGGGAGAAAGACAGTCTATTTTAAGGAATCATTAAAAAATTCATTTCATAATAATCACAAATACTAGTGAGGTAACTTAAGGCTCAAAAACATATACTTACAAATTCTGATTATTTAAAATAGTTTCTTAGGGCACCTGGGTGGCTCAGTTAAGCATCTGACTTTGGCCCAGGTCATGATCTCACGGTTCATGGTTTTGAGCCCCACTGTCAGGCTCAGAGCTTGGAGCCTATGTCAGGTTCTGTGTCTCAGTCTCTTTCTGCCCCTTCCCTACTCGCGCTGTCTCTCTCTCTCTCTCTCAAAAATAAACATTAAAAATAATTTTTAATTGCTTATTATGCTCACTAACATTTATTGAACATTTAAACATTATTGATCTTAAAGCACATAAAAATGCCATTCTTTGCGCAAAGATTTTTATATATTTTGAATCTTGGAGCTTGAAATCTGTAGCTCTGTTGTTTTTGAATTATATAAAATTAATTGTTTCAGTGTCTTTCCATAGAATTTAGACCCAATCTCTAGACACTGTGGACTCCTATTATGTGCCAGATACTCTAACTGGTATCCTTCATCATCCAGCTTCTCACAAGACACTGGACACATTCTCTCCTGTCCACGTATGAGGAAACTCCGGGTCAGAGCTATCACAGAGCTTTAGGTCATACACTGAGTAATGGACTCTTTTAAGCTACATTACACATAAAATATTTGAATACATGTGAAGTAAATGACAAACTGTTTTTCTTTCAACAATCACATGCTTACAGACAACAGACTAGTTGATGAGCCTAAGATCTTGCCCCGCTGTGGGGGCAAGCTCTGTTAGTGCTGCATCAGTTGGAGTTGGGACAAGCCATGTTCTCCTCTGAGTCAAGACTCTGAGGACTACTCTAGGGAGAGGGATTAGGATGAACACTGGCCCGGGGGTTTCCTTATAGCCTGGGCAAAGTTTTTCTTTCAGGTCCGCACCAGTTACAGACATGCAGAACCAAAGAGAAGTTAACTTCACTCAGGTTCCTTCAGGTCAGGGCACTGTCAGGCTCTCAAAGACCCTTGCTTTTCCCCTCTCCCTGAAGGCTAGCCACAGAGCCTCGGAGTGCTTTTTCAAATTCACATCAGGGATACTCTTCCATATTCTCAGGTGGTAGCAGTCTTACTGGGGAAGGAAGGAGATACTGCAAATTTTCCACGTAAGGAATAGATTTACTACGTATCTTCTTACAGATACAGCATGTTGTAAATAGTAAGATAGTAAGTATTCAGTAAATATTTGTAAACAAATTAATGGAGGAGTGAGTGACTAATTCTTGTTCCCTGACCCGGAACCATGTGATTTACAATGGGACCAATTTTTTCTGTGTCATTTCCCTAAAGGAGAATTATTTCTATAGTCTACAGGATAGTTAATAGAAAATACATTTTATAAATAGATCATCTCTAGGCTAGAATCATCTTTCTATACCTTGGCCCTTAGGAATATTTTGTACTTTTTTTTCTGTTTCAAAAATATCCCCCTCGGAATGTTACCTCAGACACTTTGTAGCCGACTTCCGTGTGTCAGGCGAAAAGATTCTTTCCAGGCTTCTCCAACCATCCTGTGTGGCCTCAGTCAAACCACACCATCACTAAACAAGTTCCTCTTTCTCTCTGACCTGTTTTTAGGGTCCCCACATCTCCTGCCCTCCACTATTCATAAACACCACCTTCTGTCATATCTTTCTTGTGCCCTCCTCCTGGTCAGAACAGACTCCAAGTTGACTTCTCAGCAAGCCTCATTTTGGCACCAAGTCTCACTTTTCCTCCCTTGGAACAGGGGTTTATATAATGTCCAATAAACAGTTTCCAATATACATTGTAGAAAAGACTATTCATGGGGCGCCTGGGTGGCTTAGTCAGTTGAGCGTCCGACTTTCACTTGGGTCATGGTCTCACAGTTCGTGGGTTCGGGCCCTGCATCGGGCTCTGTGCTGACTGCCAGCTCAGAGCCTGGAGCCTATTTCGGAGTCTGTGTCTCCTCTCTGACTCTCCCCTGCTCACGCTGTCTCTCTCTCTCTCTCTCTCTCTCTCTCTCTCTCTCTCTCTCTCTCCTAGAAATAAAAATATTAAAAAAAAGAAAAAAGACTATTCATCGTAGGTGGCATGCTTCTCTCCGCGTCCTGTAGTGTCGTGTGGGGGATAACAGGGAGTCAGAAAAAGCTTGTTTGAATCCTATCTCCAGCACTTAATAGTTTTGACTTGGGCGAGTTATTTCAAGGGCGAGTTATATCCTAAAAGAGGATGATAAAAAAAAAAGTAATGAATACATGAGATAATGCATGTAAAATATATAGCACAATATTTGACAAATAGAGGGTGTTCAATAAATAGAAGCAATAATGAAGGTAGTGATGAAGATGGAAGAGAAAGTTGATTTCAGTAACTAGTAGCCATCTTGGGAGGCTTAGGGCATGGCCCTGAGGAGGGGAGATTAGGAATGGCTACATTTTGGAAGAGAAAGGGGATGCACTGAAAAAGTTTTCAAAAGGGGGCTCAAGGTGAAGCAAGTGAGAATGGTTACTCTGGGGCACAGAGTGAGCTCCAAGTGAAGCTGATATCATATCGCAATAGCATCTATTTTGTCGTAGACTAATTCAGTCACATGCTCGTGGACATTAAGCTTGGAGCCAGCTTACACTGCAGAAGTAGGTTCCGGTTTTGTAGGCCAACTTACTGTGCACCACAGATCTTAATCTCTTTCCCAAAGAACAGACATACCAGGAGCCAGAAAATAGCTTTTAATTAATGAATTTGTCGTCTACAGTTCACTGGTAATGAGGGAAATCCTGTGCTGAACATTCTTTTAAGTATAGATTCAGGATCTGGATATGCAACTAGTGAGGTAAGCAATTCAGCCCTTTTCCTATGATTGTGAGCCAAATAAATGGCTGAGTTACTAATGGGTATGTGGATTTGTTTTAAATGTGGTGGGTGGAGGTGGGGAGCAGAAGAGGGTGAGTCTTTTCTTGGCATAAGCCAAAATGAATGAAAATGCTTTGAGTGTTTTTATAGTCTGTTCTGTGACGATTTCCAGGTGGCATGCTGCCATTACTCTGGGCACACCCATATGGACTCAGTCCCTTTCTGTAGGGATATCACACTTTCTAGTTGGCAGGGTAGAGACAAAAGCAAAAAGATAGTTTTCTCCCCACTCAGCACATCCCTGGTTCCTGCCAAATGTGAGGTGTGGGAGTGATGTACCAATGTAGTGAGATTAATAGTAACCACAATGGACCCTGCTAAGAAACTGGAAAACTACTAAAAAGTTTCTTCCACCTTCATTTTCCAACCACTATTCCAAAGTTCCTAGACTTCTCTTTACTGAATATTAGAGCTTCCCCCCCCCCCTTTTTTTTTAACACAACCCTATTCTTCAGGTCGTTTCCCCAAATTCAAATTATAGCAGCTTAAATTTGAAAGCAGTCTTAGAGACTGTCCATTCCAACATCCTGCCTATTACAGGCCTTCCCTGGGAGCCCCTTCACAGGCAGTCATCCAACCTGTGCTCATCAGATATATCTAGAAATTGGGAGTCTACTTCTTGAGAAAATCAGACATTGCTGGGCATCTGCAATGGCTTGAAGGCAGCACGATGGTGGGGTGGGTTGTAGTGTGAGGGAATATAGGACTCGGAGGCATGAGAATTAGTTTGTCCCTTGTTCTTCTAAAGGATTATAGGGATAAGTGACTGCCTCAAAATGAACCACTCTTGTCAACTATGAGGCTATTGGATAGATCTCAGTCACTTCTAGCCACAACATTGCGATTTAAAATTGTTTTTTCTATGTCCAGCCAAAATTGGTCTCTCTGTAGCTTCCAGCTTTTGGTACTAGTTCTGACTTTGAGAACTTTAGAGGATGAGTTTTCTGCCTCATTGACAGGGGAGCTCATCAAGTATTTGACGATGGTTCCAGTGACCCCCTGTAAGTTATCTCTTCTTCAGTAGAAACATCTCAAGATACCATAAATCTTTCTTTTATGACTTGGCTCTCAGACCTCCTTCTCTTTCTGATGGTCCTCTTCTGGACAAACTCAGCTTTAACTCTTTAAATTGTGGTCCCCAGCACTGGATGGAACATTTCAGAACTGTTCTAATAAACACAGGAAGTATTAGGACTATAGCAACCATTTTCATCTGCATCCTCAATCTAGACCATGTGCTGCTTTTAGTTAAGTTTGCATTTAACACAGGTGTTTGAGCCACTGTAACCATTCCATAGTACAGACTGTGTTTGCAAAGCCATTGGGTTCTTTCCACACGAACTACTCTTCAGCCAATTCTTCCCTGTTGTGTACATGCGCATTTAGTGATCTCCCCCTTTTTATTACACAAGTAATATACACTCCTAGCAGTGTTTAAAAATTGAAAAATAGCCTCTGAAATGCAAAACCCAGAGATAACATTCTGAAATTTTCTTATGTTAATATACATAAATTATTTTTTACAAATATATCAGCATTTATGGTTTTCTGACATGTCGATGGTTACATCACTCCTTTCTTTTATTTCGTCATATCATTTTGTTTCTGAGTATTCCTGTAGCCCACTGAGCAGAGGACTTCAGTCTGAAGCTGGGTTTTACCCTCCTACAGCCTCTGTTTCTAGCCTTGTCTCCAGCCATTGCCCATCTGTTACCCATGTCCACTTTCGTACATTCTGTAATATCCTAGAATATTTCCCAGCCCTCCCACCCCCATTTGTCCTTTTGGGAGATGCCTATTCATCCGTTAAGAGACAGCTCAGACATTACCTCTTCTGTGAAGTTTACCTGACTTCCCCTCCCATCTCCATTTCATGAGTACTCACTGTTCCCTTGTCTATATCTCTGTTGATCTTTGACACAACTCTTATATAACACATGCAAGTATATAGTTGGATATCCCTGACTGAGATCATGTCCTACCCTGGGACCACATATAAATTATCCAAACTGTAGTATCTAGAATCTCTGTCAAAAGAGAAAGAGCTCAGACAGCTTCTCTACCTGTGATAACTGTTCTTTTGATGTTCATGTTAATTACCCAATCCCTGGGACACTTTGCTCTAAGACATGGCAGATTAGATACTGGAATAAAGGTCAACATTAAAGTTAGAGGGAGGAGAAAAAGATACATTTTATTTGAGAGACTCAAGGCAATGGGTTTCAAAAACTGTTTCTTACAAACATTTATACTCTTGTGTGTTCATGATCCACATGTGCACAGTCTGTTTATTAAAATTGTTTTCATTAGGAATGTGTAACATAGGCTTAATTTATTTTTGGAGAGCACAGACTAAATTAATATAAAAAATAAGTTCAGCCAAAGCAGCTAATTTGAATGGTATGTGTTTTGTTTGAGTGTGCCTTGGTGACTCTTTCAGTGAAGAACATCTACTTTAACCCAGTCAATTATTAAAAATGAGTTCTCCTTGCTTCTATAAATCAGATTTTCAAGTACACTTAATCTTAGAAGAGTGTGCAAGTGCACATGTCTGCCCGCGAACATGAATCCAGAGACATTCGTTAAAACTGTCCTCGTGGTGACATTGAAAAATTTGCTTTGTCTGTGTAAGCTCTCATCTTTAGGGAAAGGAAGAATGATTGGGAATCACAGGCTTGAATCCCTCCAAGGGCAAAACTTGTAAGGTTAAGATGGAGTGTGGAGTCTGAGAACTCTCTCCCTACGTCTGTGAGAGGCAGGATTGCGGGTCTCAGAGCTGCTGCCTAGAATTTAACTGTGAGCTCGCGGTGCCCTTTTGAACTCGCCCTGCCTGCTGCAATTCTGGTCTCTCCTCTGTCATGGGTCTCAGCACAGTCTCTGCTCCAGACTGTCTGAGGGGCCTGGGGAACTCAGAAAGGAAACCTTTTAAGTCTGCTTTTCTTGAGAATGCAAAACCTGCAAAACTTGGCCAGACATCACGTTGGGTCTCCCTCTGTGGTGACTCAGAAATCTCAAGGAGAGCAGGAAAATCTAGGAACACTAATAGCATTGAGAGGGCCAGAGGGCAAAAGGGATGAAATTTGTGTTTCCATTGAGTGGGTGATATTTTTCATTTCAAAGCCTGATGTAAAAATCTTGCTGGTTTTTGGTTATCTGCAGACTGAGAACATAAACACTGCTATTAAAATATTTCATCTCTCCCAGATGAGGCCCTGCACAAACTTCCTTCTATGTGCAGGGCTTTCGGCAACAGCCATACAAAGCACAGGCAGGCATCCAAAGTCTACTCTTGCTTTATTTGATGTTAAACGGCACTATCTCTGTGGGAGAGGGGGTGGGGGTCACAGAGGAGGGGGTCTTAAAAGAAGGTCAAGGATGAGTCCAGGGAGAGGGAAAAATTAACACATTGATAAACCAATCACAGTGGTTACTTTCTGTCCATAACAGAGTAGACTCCTAAACCAGTTGTTTAAAGTCAGGCCCGTTCTGGCAATATTCAGACTTGGATTATCCACAAACTCAGTTCAAGGATTTGGTGTGACTTCAGATGTTTGATGGCTGGTTAGAACTGAGAAGTGTGCATGCCTTCAGGTGGGGGCCATGCCCTGTGCTTCCTGTGAGCACTGCTCAGCTCTGATTGCTGAACTATAGGTTTGAGATCAATAATCAATGAGCCACACACACCTGGCAGCTTTCCAACACTGCCTACTGACTAGACAAGTCCATCCAGCAAGGGGCCATAGTTGATGGGCCATGAGGATCCCCAAAGCTAACCCACTTATGTCTGAATGTTCAGCTTGGCCTGCGAGAAGAAAGTATCTGGGTTTCATGGAGCACAAGTCTTGCCTTTACTTGTCTGCCTTTTCTTTCCATCGGTCTTTCTGCTGTTCCCTAAATCAAGTGGGTCTCCATGAATTTAGATGCAAATCTTCAAAGTTCTATAGAATCCTGAAGGTCTGGCTTCCAATTAACAGGCACCTAAGAATCAAAACTAGTCTCTGAAACCAACAACACAAATAGATATTCCTCCAAAGGTCTCAGAACTCTTACCTCAAAATACACCTTGTATTTCAAATCCATGATTTGCATATCCCTTTGGCATGCATTTGTATGAATATCTGACAAAAGTATGCAAAATACAATAAATAGAAAATTTTCTGAGTATCCCCCTCCTGCAGAGGTAGTTAAAATATTCAAAGCATGATTCATTCAATATTATGACCTATTTTATACACAGAGTTAGAACCTGAAGACACATATAGTCTCTGGCCTGAACTTCAAAAACTTGTATTTGCTCAGAGCCTGGAAGAGACATTCAGGAGGTGGGCTCAACTAGCCTTGTTATTGTGTGGTCCTGCTTACCCAATTGTTACTTTCCCAGGATGAGTAAAAGGTGTGCAGCCATACGTTCACACTGAAAAATATCACCTCATTCTCCCAAAGATCACCAGGCCCAGAATTGGCCTCCTATGTGTCAATATAGTGCAGTCCAGCTCTTTGCAGTGGGGTTGTTCCTAAGTCTGGGTACACACACATATGAGGGCCTGTCTACACTCATCCTCAGCCATCATTCCCCACCCCCAATACTCCCAACAGGGATTCTTTACCATCTGGTTCCATCAGGGCTACCGTCTTGTCCCTCTTGCTCTTAAGTTCAGTAGCCTTTGCCCAGAATCATGTCCCGGGATGCTTTGAAAGTTCCATTTGTCATCTAGTCTTTGGTATCGGTGTCCCCTGGAAGCTAGGGAGGAAAGACAGCAGCATGCCACTGTCACTTGCTGATCAAGAAAGCCCCTCTGAAAAGTGACATTTAAGATTTGTTGGGGGGAAACAGGGTAGAAACAATATATATTTTTATAGATAGGAATATGTTTCCCATTAATAAACCATTTTGCTGATAGCAAAAATTTTAGCACAGGCATACACTGTCAGTTTGTGGTTGATTGACATATTGAACCTCTTCTTTGGAACTGTAGTACCAGTAATAGTATGTGCCTAGCACTCAGCCCTCACAGAAGGCCTAAGAGTCAGCCCTATTTTTCTTCCCATTTTACAGATAAGGAAGCAGAGACACGGCGTAATACCATATTTAAGGTTACAGAGTTAGCAAATGGCAAAGCTAGGATTTGAACTCAGGCAGTGGGTCTTCAGAGCATAGGCTCCTAACACCATATAGCAGGCCAGATTAACACCAAAGTGATCCCATAAAAGTGACACCATCATCTCCCTCTTTGAATTTTTATATTATCTCTGCTCTTATTTTCATCTTAGTTATATACCTCTTCTTACATGTCTTTTTCAAGTCTCTCACTTTGCAAAATGGAGCCGATCTTTATGAAAAGATCGTCTCAAAGCCAATAGTATGAAACATCCTCAAAACACATACAACAGGGCACTGATCATGCCTTATAATAAAAAAGGCCACACTTAATCAGGGTCACAGAGTTAAGGGGCTGAGATTTGATCTTATCTATGGAACCTTTTAAGTTGAAAGCCTGTGAGTAGATAGTCCTGTATTCTGTGAATGATACATGTACATTGTTCAAATTGTATTCTCCGCAGACTGTGTATGTCCTTGTCCCCTTATCATCAGGCCTGACACCCCAGTGACAGCAAGAAGTATGCATCCCATTCATCTTTGTGTTTCCAGGGCTTAGCCATAGAAGGTGCTCAATAAATGTGCTGAATGAATGAATAAAGGAATTAATAAATGAGCAACGCTTGTCAGGCCCCACAAAAAAAAGAAGCAAAAAAACTAAAGGGGGAAAGAGTGTGTAGAGTTCACTTACTGTATAATCTAGCTGTTCCTAAACCAGAATAATCCCCTGACTGCATGTGTGGTAGGCTTACATTATTCCTTAAGAGTTATGGTTTCAAGGGGCGCCTGGGTGGCTTAGTCGGTTAAGCGTCCGACTTTCACTCAGGTCATGATCTCAAGGTTCATGGGTTTGAGCCCTGTGTCGGACTCTGTGCTGACAGCCAGCTCAGAGCCTGGAGCCTGTTTCAGAGTCTGTGTCTCCCTCTCTCTCTGACCCTCCCCTGCTCATGCTATCTCTTTCTCTCTCTCCTAGAAATAAATAAAACATAAAAAAAGAAAAAAAAAGAGTTATGGTTTCAAAATGAGGCACCCCATCTTTGAAGGCTCCGTGCTGGCCTGTCTGTGACATTCCCTGAAGAATTTAGAGTATGAGTATTATTTGGAAATAACAATAACAAATGAAATTAGTAGGTTCAGGATCCAGGCACCAAATGATTGCCTTAAAGGGAATCGTGCTTATAAAGCCATTTGTGATTTGGGCACTTCAGCCTGCCTCCTGTCTCTCAAAGGGCTGATGTGTCTGCGGAAGCCCAAAATGAAACGTACTTTAAACGGATTTCCTGGAAGGAGCTTCTGGCAGGTGTTTATCATGGCAAGCCCTACAAATAGCCTGAATGCAATAGGTCTTTTTAAAATCATGTTCCTTCAGTGGAGTGCCTGGGTGGCTCAGTTGGTTAAAATCAAGTTCCTTCAGTTAGCTACTAAGGCTTGACAGTTGCAAGTTTAAGAAGTCAGCTGTAACAATAGGTAACATGCTTACTGGGTGTCAGGCATTATTACTAAGTAGCGTACAGGCATTATCTCATTTAAATTTCACAACATTTCACATCATTGTCAGAACATTACAAATGAGGAAAGTGAGGCTGACACCTGGCAAATATTTGTCTACCTGTGGAATGAAATTAGAAATCCAAGCAATCTGACCTTAGAGCCTTCACTGTAAGCTATTGTCACATACCACCCCATGATGAATTTCATCTAGGATATGCCAAGACCTGCTGATCTTTGACCCCTTGCCTTTCTTTCTTAACTAATGTCTGTTCCCTAGCTTCCATGGGATCTGCTGAGCCCCACCCTGCACCCCTGCCCACCTCCCAGCCAGTTCTCCCACTCAGGTCCGAAAGGTCACAGGTACACACCCAACTTCAGATAGCATTTAGCTGGCTTCCCCTCTCACATTTAGGAAATGTTCATTAAATGCTCCAGCCATTTAACAACTCTATTTAACTTTATTTTCAATTTAACCACATATCATTTCAATTTCCTTTTCCTCAGTATTGTATAGTCCTGGGAATAAAAGTTGGAAATGTGCCTATCATAAGTTGAGTCATATTTTATGTGTCTCTTCCTCTCAAGCCACAATTTCCTTAACTTTTTTTTAGGATTAAGAAATATTTTTATTGTAAAATAAAACACAGACACAGAATATATGGCACACAAAACAAACATATGGCTTAATACTTATTCAGAAAAATAACATTTTATGATTTGTATATATGATGAATTCATATATAATGAATGACTTGCTTTATACTAAGCACCCTGGTATCACCACTAGGTCAAGAAACAAAACTTTGCCCGAGAACCTCTGTCCATGTGATGAACTCAACTCCCCACCATCCCACAAAGTTATTACTCTAGTCTAATATAATATTCATGTTTCAGTTAGTGTTTTGCATTTCATACATTTTTTAACATTATTTAGGTTTCAATGACAATAAATAACAATGGTAAAATTTGATAAGTTTTGACATATGTCTGTATATCTGTACAACCAAGATAACGAATAAGTCCATCATTGTCAAAAGTTTCTTGCTGCCCTTTGGAATCCCCTCTTCCTTCTACTCACTACTTTGAGGTAAAGTCAAAGTAGTCTGCATTCTGTCACTATGCATTTAATTGCATTTTCTAGAGATGTATGTAAATAGAATCATACAGTATGTACTCTTTTGTTTTTTTTGACCTGGCTTCTTTCACTTGGCATTATTGAAAATATATCCATGTTGCATTGCATGAATAATAGTTTATTTTTATTGATAAATAGGATCCATTACATATATATGTACATACCCATATATGACACATATATCTACACATGTGATATATATCCCAATTTATGCATTCAGTTGATATTTAAATTGTTTTCAGTTTTTTATTATTACAAACCAAGCTACTTGTGTACAAGGCTTTAAATGGATTTATACTTTCCTCTTACATAAAAAACTAGGAATGGAACAGCTAGATTATATGGTAGGTGAACGTTTTACTTTTACCCCAAGTAAAGTTTTACTTTTACTTTCCAAAGCGGCATATCATTTTACTTTCCTACTATTATCAGTGTTTGAGAATTCAGTCCTTCTACATCCTATCCAGTATTTGGTATCATCAGTTTTTCTTAATTTGAATCATTTCAATAGGTGTGTAGTGATATTTCATTGTGATTTTTAATTTTCATTTCCCTAATGAGTAATTAAAGCATCTTTTCATGTGCTTATTTGCTATCTGTATATCTTCCTTAGTGACCTGTTAACATCTTTTGCTCATTTTTGTTTTCTTCTTATTTTCTTATTGAGTTCATTATATTATTTATATATATTCTAGACACAAGACATTTATCACATTATGCTTTGCAAATATTTTCTCCTTATTTGTGGATTGCCTTTTAACAGTCTACAGTGACAGCTGAGGTTTTTAATTTTCATGAAGTCAAATCATGATGGATCATATTTTTGATGTTTATATGTAAGGAATTCTTAGCTAATCCAAGCTCACAAAGATTTTCTCCTGTTTTCTTCTAAGCATACATAATATATATATAGGCTCAGACCTGTGATCTGCTTTGTTGTTGATTGGTTGATTGGTTGTTTAAAAACTTTTATTTATTTTTTATTAGGTAAGCTGTAGCCCAACATGGGGCTCAAACCCATGACTCTGAGATCAAGAGTCTCATGCTTTACCAACTGAGCCAGCCAGGCACCCCCTTATGATCTGTTTTGAATTAATTTCTATATATGGTGTGAGGTATAGATTGAATTTCTTGCTTTATTTCTCTCTCAAATAAATACACAAAAAATATTATCCTTTCTCCACTAAACTGCCTTTGTAACTTTGTCAAAAATGTATTGTCTGTATATTTATAGGTCTCTTTCTAGACTCTTTATTCCCTTTCCTTAGTCTCTTTGTTTGCCTTTATGCCAATACTACACTGATTTCACTACTGTAGCTTTATACAATGCCTTGAAATCAGTCATTTTAGTCCTTCCCTTTTGTTCTGTTTCACAGTTCTTTTGGCTATTATAGGTCCTTTGCATTTCTATATGAATTTTAGAACCAGCTTGTCAGTTTCTATCTAAAAGTCTGTTTGTATTTGAACTGAGATTGCATTGAATCAATAGATCAGTTTCAGAGAACCAAAATCTTGGAAATATTGAATCTTCTGACTCATAAGTAAAGTATATCTATCTCTCCATTAACTAGGTTTAATTTCAGTGTATAGAATTTGTGCATCTTTTATTAGATATATTCCTAAGTGGTTTATATTTTTATTCTACTGTAAGTTGTTTTATATTTCAATTTCTGGTTCATTCTTGGTGTACAGAAGTAAAATTGATTTTTGTATTTTGGTCCTGGAAGTTGCAACCTTTCGCAATGTAGTAGTCCTTTTTTTTTTTTTTTTTTTTGGAAATTTCATAAGATTTTCTACATAGACTCTAGTGGTTTTTTTTAAAGGCAGTTTTACTTGTCCTTACAAACTAGATGCCTACTATTTCTTTTTCTGGCCTTATTGCAGTGCCAATGCCTTTAATGTTGAATAGAAGTGGTAAGAGTGGACATTTTTGCTTTATTCTTGACGTTAAGGAGAAGGCATTCAGTGGTCTTTCACTGTTAAATGTGATATCAGCTGGTTTTTATAGATATCCTTTATTAAGGAAGCTCCCTCCTTTTCCTAGTTTACTGAGAATATGTATCAGGATGTTGGATTTTGCAAAATGCTTTTTCTACCTCTATTAAGATGATTGTATAGTTTTCTAAAATATGGTGAATTACATTGATTTTCTAATGTTGAACCATCCTATTTCATCATGATATATTATCCTTTATATATATGATTGGGTTTGATTTGATAAAATTTTGCTTTGTTTCTTTTAAATATTCCCATGTACTAATAATTTGGGGGCCCCTACCTAGCTTGTTAGTCTCTGTGCACTAAACTCCAGCTAAGCTAGCCAGAGCTTACTTTATGGCCATAAGTAATGGTTTTCTCCTCTGCTTTGAATATTTCTGTGATTTTGACCGAGGACCATTGACAATCAAAGAGCAGAAGCTCTCCCTGCCCCCCCCAGCCCCCACACACAGAGTTCTACAATTTCACGTAGATTCTGATTTTGACCAGGAAAATAGTGGAAGAGAGAGGAAACAAGCCAAGTGTCTTTTCAACTTTCCTTAGCAGAGTTAACATAAAACTAAGACTATTCAGTAGGTCTCAGTGTGGCCTGTAGAAGATAGATATGGAAGAGAAGCTCTAAGTATTACCCCATGTGTTTGGGGTAGCACCGTAAACACTGTGTCATCCATTTATTGCTCTATAGGCCATCCTTGACACAAGCCTTCCTGCTGCCTTGGACTGAAATAGAGTCCTTGTTCCCAAGTAAATATGATGGGGAGGTAGGCCTTAGGAAAAATGTACAAATGTTACCTTAGACTAGAAGATTGCCCTCTGCCTATTGTCTTTAGCTTATCAACAAACACCAGTGTATTTCAGTATGACCATAGGGGATCTAGGCTCAAGGTTTGTAGATTTAAGCAGGAAGTGGTAAGTGATAACATGATATCTGTGTGACAGTAGAAGTTGGAAGGTAAAAATAAGACAAGCAGGAGACAAACTCAGTAGGTTCCAATGGGTTTTATGCATAGATTCAGAGAGTATTAGTGGGAGCAGGGCCTGTGGAAACTTTCAAAGCTACCTCCCTCAGTTCACAGACAAAGCTGTTAATCCAAGAACATCTCCTGCCCCCCTTTTTTCCCCTCCTCTTGATATGATCAGAAAATACTCCCTCCCACCCAAGTTTAGCCATAATTTATTTCCTTGGAAAACAGTGCCTCATCACCCATGTTCAAGCCTTAGGTTAGTACACACAAAGGCACTTTGCACTTCCCGGGACTCTCACCACCCTGTTCAGTCAACACTGCCTAATTAGCACTCACTTCTAGGGCCTTCACCTGTCCTTTGAATCACCAGTCCTGCACTATAAGTCAGAGGGCCAGCTGGCTTGAAGAAAAGAACATACCTCTGCCAACAGTTCGTAATAATCTCAGATGATTTTATAACCAGCCCCAAAGAACCCAGAGGGGGTACCAGACTCCCCTCAACTTGAGTCTGTCCTTTCGCACCCATATTTCTCCCTCATGGATGAACTTCATGTGGTTGAGCGAGGGCACAGTGAGGGATGAACAAGGAAAAGGATGTGGGCAGGAAAACCAAAGCCAAGAATGCTCTTCCTTACTCTTACCTCTTTTGTCTTTGTTCTCTCTAGAGAAGGCTCTGCATGCTCCAGTCTCTGCTTTTTAAAAGAATTATTGGTGGGGTTCCTGAGTGGCTCAGTTGGTTAAGCGTCCAACTCTTGATTTCAGCTCCGGTTGTGATTGCATGGGTGGTGAGGTCTAGCCCTGTGTAGAGCTCTGCACTGACAGCACAGAGCCTGCTTGGAATTCTCTCTTGGCCCCTCCACAACTCATGCCTGTGTATTTTCTCTCTCTCTCTCAAAATAAATACATGAACTTTTTTTTAAAGAGAAGGATTAGTAGGATCTTTTTGTTTCTAACTCGTAGAATCTTCGCACTGGAAGACAGGGGGAGGCTGGACACTTTTTAGCAGACTTGTTTCACCCAGCCATCTCTAAGGAAGT
Source organism: Proteles cristata cristata (assembly GCA_017311185.1). Classification (NCBI taxonomy): domain Eukaryota; kingdom Metazoa; phylum Chordata; class Mammalia; order Carnivora; family Hyaenidae; genus Proteles; species Proteles cristata. Next base: position 618,059 of record JAESUZ010005393.1, read on the forward strand.
GACCCAAACTATTCAGAGGCATGTGTTAAACCACAAGATGGATGAAGTACCTTGTATTATTACTATATTCAATGTATTTGGCCCATTTATGGGGACCAGAATATAAGTTTTTAAAATCAAAGTAGAGACTTAAACTCATCTCTTTTGTGTGCCTTATAACTATTGTCGAGCTGTGGTTGAATCCTGTTAGAGCAGTAGATACTCAATAAGTGTTTATATAACAAACCTTGACATAGTACTGATTGTATACCAAACACTCTTCTAAATATTTCAAAAGCGTAAGTTCATCTGTTCCTCGCTCATTATAAGAAAGATGCTATCATGACATACATTTTACAGATGAGAAAATGGCATCCAGAGAGATGGAGCAATTTGAGGTTGTACAACTAGTAAAGGGAGGAGCTAGCATTTGATCCCAAGGAGACTGGCTCTTAACACTTGCTAAGAATATATTGATACTGAATTTTTAATCATGAGTGTTGAGGCTTATAAGATTGTGATATGGTTCAAATAAGGATCAGATGAAGTTTTCATTGACCTAAAAGAATGAAGCACCAGATGTCAGAACATATTGTCTTTCCCAAAACTATCTGCTGGTTATTGGTTACAATCTGGTTGATCCCTTAGTAGTCGTATGTTTATTGCAGCATAGCCCTTACCCCACGTCACCTTTTTTAGTTAAAAGAGCATCGTTGCTTTTCTTACTCTATGGAAATAAAATAATCCTACAGCTATTTTGTCTTTTCACTTTTTGTGTACCTCGTTACAGATCTGAAATTACTCGTTTTTCTTCAGAAACCGTTAATTTTGAACTCGCCGACATAATAGACTGTTGGGGAGAAAACATTGTTTTATTTTGATAGTGGAATACTGTCTTGTTTTGAAGTTTACAGGTTTGAACTCAATTTGAATATCTCCTACACACACTTCATTTCATCTAATTTCTGGATTCTGGGATAGCCGTGAACACATATTATTAGATTTTGTGCTTTATTTGGATTTTAATGCACAGCACAGGAAAACTCTAGCCACTCTGTTGCGTTTTTATGGTTCCTACCCACTTACTAAAGGCTGTAATTATGTAAACACTGTTGGAACATTCTTTACCAACTCCTAGATTCTAGTTCTCCATAATACTCTGTATGTAATGACTCCGATGAGATTCATTTTCTCTTCTAATACCCTTATCACTTTATCTTCAGATTTCTTCTGCAATTCTTTATTTTGGTATATACTTTTCTATGCCTCCTATTCCTCACTTCTATTGTACTGTAAATTCTTCATACGGTTTTGTTAATCCATCTATTAGAACCCTTTTGTACCAGGGGGGTGACCAAGTTGTCACTTAAGCTGCATTCCCTGACTGGTAGTTTCACTCTTTGAAGATTTTAATGCCATTTTCCTATTCTTCATGTATCTTTATGGAATATTAGAAACTAAATAAATATGTGCTATTTCTTGCTAAGATTTATAGTACTCATAGCTATTCTATTTTTTATTGCTCTGGGATTTCTTCTTTGACACAAAATTGTATGGTGTTCTCTCTTACCCTACCTCATCCTTTTCCCTTTATGTAGCCAGTTCTTTTGTTTCTTTAAATGTATGTTTATTTTGAGAGAGAAAGAGAGAGAGAGAGAGAAGACATAAGCAGTGGAAGGACAGAGAGAGAGGGAGAGACAGAATCCCAAGCAGGCTGACCACACAGAGCCTGATGCGGGGCTCCATCCCACGAATCGTGAGATCATGACCTGACCCAAAATCAAGAGTTGGACCCTTAACCAACTGAGCCACCCAGGTGCCCCTGTAGCCAGTTCTTAAGAAAGGGGGGGCCATGGATAAACCCAGTAGTTAGCTATAGGAATCATCCACAAGCTAATGCCAAAGATTATATGCGTAATGTGCTGTACACGTTATTCTAAAAAGAGACATAGACAAGAGTCTGTATTTGAAAACATTCAAATGAACATTTTTAAGATGTCGACATAATGATATTTTCCCAGAAAGGAAGAGCCACACATATTTATTGGCTTGTTTCTAGCTTTTGTGTTGAGAAATTTGCTGGATGTGATATTTGACTGATAAGTTTGTCCTTAGGGCCTTTAATAGCTCCAGTGTAGCATAAAAATGAGGAAAACTACTGGACTCTGGCTATATATTCAGCAGGTTTGTGATTGTTGAACATTGTGGTATTTGAGAAGACTTATGAGGGTTTGGAGCTATCCAGTTGAGTGCAGTGGAGCAGGGCAGATGGGGAGCAGCCAGGTGGAGAACCATGCCATGCACTGGGCAGATACAGTTGTAGGTGCTTAGCATTGCCAATGGAGCAGTCAAATAACCACAACATAGTACAGGGCCGAAGGCAGAGGCCACGTGGCCCATCACAGCACACCATGGTGACATGATGACAGGAAGTCGGAGAGCAGATGCTGTTGGGAGATTTGCGGGAGTTGGGCAGGCTGTCAACATTGAAGAAACTTGTCATCAGGCAGTAGAGACCCAGCCACTGGGCTGCTAGTCAGAGTCAGAACTCCCAAGGACTATAAGGATACACAGTCGAAGGAGCAGTAGTAACCAGGCAGTTTCCTAGGAGAGAGATTCAGAAATAAGGAGCCAAGACAGTTCACAACCATAGTTCCCAGAGGCCAAGGGTGAGCTGGACCAAAAGAAATTTAAGTAAAAACTTAAAGTCACTCCATCACTATATTGAAAATCTGTGATTTTCTGCTTTGCATTATTGTTTATGAATAGTGGGAAGGCCCACTTTTCCTGTCATTGTTTTGATTAAACAAAACGAAACAAACTACCCTGGCACCGATTAGAGGTAAAAGCTGTCTCTACCTGCCTTTGGAAACCAGGTAACAATGCTTGGGGATTATCTGATTTTATTAGCCACGTCTCTTCTTGCCTCCATCAGCATGGAAAATCTAGGTAACAACAAGCAAACTTGACCAGACTGCTAAGAGTCGCTGAGACTTTGTTTTCCTGTAGCTGTGTGAAACATTCAGAGGTGTGGATCCCAGCAGAGCACTGAGTTTCAAGAGAAACTTCGGTAAAGGGGAAGAAGCTTTTCAGAGCGCACTACCTTGGCACACTCTTTTTTTTTTTTTTTTAGTGTCCTTGCAATTGTGATGCAGAGCAAATTATGCTGACTCTGATTTTGATCCCAAACCATTGGTAGATGCTTAATTTGAAAAGTATACAGATAGTGTCAAGAAAATTAATAAGGAAAAGTAAATTCAAATAAAAGGCAGTGAGCTGAAGTGTTTCCTTTTCAGATACTTTGTTTAGTTTTTGTCTGAAACCAAGATCAGCAAACTTTTTTGGTAAAGGGCCAAATAGTAAATATTTGGGATTTAGTAGGCCATATGGTCTCTATGGCAAAATATTCAATTATGTCCTTGTGCTGAGAGAGTGGCAATAGACAGGCATAAAAGGCATGGCATCATGCCACTAAAAGTCTATCTGTAGAAATAGGCAGGAGGACAGATTTGGACCATGGGCCTTAATTTGTTGACCCATGCTCTAATGAAAACAAGAAAATAGCATTTCTACCTACAAATATGTATAATGTCCTGTCGTCGTTGAATGGTGAAAAAAGCTACAAAAAGCAAAAGACACCTTTAGGTGATTTTTAATCTTTTTTCTTGGATAGAGGCAATACTTATCATTTTGATTTAGTTAAATAATAAATACCAAGTACCAGTTATATTTTTACTCAGTACTAGAGGAGGGAAAAAATAGAGTATGTTGGTGACCTCTGACCTCCAGGAGCTTTTAGTGCGGTAGGGCACAGAGACAGGTAATTGCGCAAAGCAGCAGTACAGACAGCATGCAGAGAGTAAGTGGGGGAGACTGTCAGAGGGGGAAAGACTAACGTAAACTGATTGGGTCTTCATCAAGTGGTATGGCTCTCAATGAGTCCTAGAAGCCAGCATATATTTGTAAAGGGGGAGGAGGTGAAGCAATCAGGAGGAACGTGAACAAAGGGTATGTGTTCAGCAAAAGAAACCCAAGTATTTGAACTAGAATAAGGTAGCCAGGCTAGCCAGGGCCAGGTGATTGATTGTGCTGTCTGTGCCTTTTAACCTTCATCAGTAAGAGGGGTAACAATAATACGTTCCTACTAGGACTGAAGATTTAAGAAGTGGATATTTATAAAGCACGTAACCAATAGTAAATGTTGTATGAGTATTTGCCAAATAAATAAATGCTAGAGGTAAGGATTGGTTAATAAGTTTTGGTAAGGTAGAGTACAATTGAAAACAATAATTTTCCAAAAATCCATTTATCAGGTAGTTACACAGGCAAGCACCTGCAGTGTCCACTACTTTCTGAACAAGGGCCAAGCTCCTCCAATGGGCATCTGTGATTGTCCTCTGATCCTAAATGAGTGATGAGTAAGTGAGTAATGTCAGTGGTAATTCAGTTTCCAGCTTCCAGCGCCACTAAAGTTGTAAGGAAGCCAAGCCAGGAAAGTTGATTCATGGGAAAGAACAGGGAATGATTTTGCATACGTGGTATTGGGGTTCTGGTGAAAACGTACAAGTAGAGACAGCCTGATGGCAGTGGGTTGCCTAAGTTGGGCTGGAGGTGGAGACCTGCGAACCATCAGCCCAGAGGTGACCACAGAGGTCTTAAGGGAAGCAGATCAATAGAGTCTTCACCTTATACACACCTTCATTTATTTGGAAAAAATAAACGAATCCTGTTAGCCCAGATCTGTGGGGAGAAAAGAGGATACAACATTCCCTGACTCCCCTTTACTTTGTAAGTGTGAGTCAGATGTGAGTTTTGTAGTAGGATGGGGTGTGAAGTTGTAAAGTACACAGTAGTCTATGTGAACAGATTTTTCCCATCTCTAGCAGACCCCACAGAGCCGCCGCAAACAATGCTGCCTTATGAGCTCTGGTCAGTCTGGTCATGGGATACCTGTGGGGATTTCTTTCCTGCCTCTGAGAAACGGCTTCCCCAGGACTTGGCAGGGAGACCCGTCTGAGGAATGCTTCTGGCTGTGGGTGCATTCCAGCTCACGATGATGTCCCAGACGTTTCCCTTTTAATGAAGCACCAGCTCTTTACTCCCTCCCCCCTTTTTTTTTTTAAAGAAGGTTGCTACAAGTGGAACATAATGGGGTCCTGACTGTGTTTCATTAACTTTTAATTTAAGCCGTTAGTATGGAATTAGTTAGCAGACTTGTGAATCAATTAGCTAGTCAGTGGGATTCCGTTTTAACAAGGGGAGTACTGTGTGTTTCCAAATGCTTGCTATGTGTGTGAATGTGCAGTACAAGGGACTCTGTTGTTTGTCCAAAAGATGAAAGAGAATCCCAGTCCTTGCTCCTGCCTTCTGGTTCCAGGTTGGTGACTCGGCTAGAAGAACTTGTGCATCATCAAACCCTTATCTTCTGTGCAAATACGGCTGGGCTTCTGGATAAATCCAGCAGAAATTCCTTTTTCATGCTGATGAACTGAGACTTTCAGAGGCAGATAAAAACTTGTGCCCTGAACGATAGTGAGCGATTTGAACATTTACTCTTTGATACAGAGACTCTTCATACTCCGGGAAGCAACAGCTCTTTGGAAATTCCACAGGAGTCTTATTAAAGTTCCCACAAATGCTCCAGCAACAAAGCTGTTTTCCTCCTTATGCCCAAACCCCACCTCTAGGTTGGGAGATCTGGCAGCTGATGTTCTAGGTCATGCTTACCAACCCCCTACCGGTTAGGGAGGAAAACCCCATTAGCAATTTCAGTCTCAAATCTGAAGTCTTATCATCTCACAGGAAGATGGTAACATAACTGGGAAATCTAGGAGGAAAGGGTAGAGTCAATTTTAATGCACTGTGGAGAATTATGTGGAGTTTTAAAACCAATTTGGATAGACCAAGTTGTTGAAGTAGCATCAGAAAATGACATAGAAAAATACATAGAAGGAAAAGATAGGATTGTGATTCACATTAATATTTTGGCAGTGGAATGCTGTACAGACAATATAATTGATTAAAATAGTATACTGGCTGGCATAGAAATATGTTCACCAGTATTAGAACATTTGAAAAATAAGTTAAATAAACTATAAAGTACAATCCAATTTTAATTTTAGAATATTACATGTATATGTATGTATAGTCAGCAGAAACAAAAACAAAACAAAAAAACTATGGATAGGCAACAAAATTATAACCACTATTATCTCTGAGTCCGGATACTGCAGATAATTTTATTTTGCTTTTGAGGGTTTTGAAAATTGTGTAATTTTAATTGTTATATAAAATGGACTCCCTTCTCCTGAAGCAGAAAAAAATAACTCAGGGGTTGAGAGAACATGAAAAGTCTTGCCTTGCAACCTTTAATAGAGTACCAAAGCAAGAAGGAGTCATCCCAGTGAGAATTTCTACATTTGAAAATCATTTACTAAGGTCCATATATCAAACTAACTATCAGTCTGTCTAGCTAACTTGCCATCCATCCACCTCTATTACTGTTAAACTCCTTCTTAAAAAGATGAGAGACGTGGAATTAGAGTGCCTTATACTAAGCGAAATAAGTCAGAGAAAGAGAAATGTATATGATTTCACTCATATGTGGAATTTAAGAAACAAAACAGTTGAGCATAGAGGAAGGGAAGCAACATTAAGATAAAAACAGAGAGGGAGGCAAACCACAAACTCTTAAATTCAGAGAACAAAACTTAGCATTGCTGGAGGGGCATTGGACATGGTTATGGGGCCAAATGGGTGATAAGCATTAAGGAAGGGCACTGGATGGGATGAGCAGTGGGTGTTATAGGTAAGTGATGAATCACTAAATTCTATTCTTGAAGTTGTTATTACACTATATGTTAACTTGGATTTAAATTTTTTAAAAAGTGAGAGATAATGGCTCTAAATTTCAAAGAAATTCCTACCCTTTCCCATAAGGTTTTCTTTTTTTTTTTTTTTTTTTTTTTTTAATTTATTTCAGGAGAGAGAGAGACAGCGTGAGCAGGGGGACAGTCAGAGAGAGAGGGAGACACAGACTCTGAAGGTCCAGGCTCTGAGCTGGAGGCCAGCATGACCCAGAATGCGGGGCTCGAACCCATGAACCGCGAGATCATGACCTAAGCGAAAGTCGGACGCTTAACCGACTAAGCCACCCAGGCGCCCCTCCCATAAGGTTTTCTATTCTCTAGTCAAGGAGTGAAAGAATTTGCCTGCCAGTTCATTCATGAACTTAGTTATTCGTTTTCTCACAAAGATTTATTAAGAACCTACTACGAAACTGCATGGTAGTAATCCTACACTAAAACAACCACAGTAATTTTCATTGTTCAAGAATTCTGTTTGAGAACATCTTTTTTGTGTTCTTCTTGAGTTCAGATGTCAAGAGAAGTTACCACAAATTTTGATTTATGGTACTGGTGGTTTCTCCAGAAATATTATAGAAGTTATTTTAAATTTAGTATTTTTTCACTAGGGAAGGACAAACCTGTGCTGTCCAACACAGAAACTACTAACTACATGTAGCTATTTAAATCTAAATTAATTTAAATTAAATTAGAAATCCAGTTCTTTAGGCACTCTGGCCACATACCGAGTGCTGAATAGCCACATGTGAATAATGGCTACCATATTGGATAGTATAGACTTAAAACATGCATACTGTCTCAGAAAGTTCTCTTGGACAGTGCTGGTCTAAACTTTATTGGTAAGACACTTGTGTATTTGGAGGCATTTCTCACAATTTTTGTCTTCATTTATTAAGAATTCAGATGTTTATTTGTAGGTAACTACTTTTGGTTTTTCCTTTTTTCTCTGTGCTCTTACTCACCACTCTCTAAGCAATAAGCTTTTGAAAATTTCAATGTTTGTTAGCCCTCATTCCCGAGAGTAGGCATCAAAAGCCTACTCTTTACACACTTATGTGTATGTGTGTACTTTCAATTAAATATTAACTTGAAATGATTGTAAATGAGATTTGAGGCATGCAAGAACAACAGAAAAGTCTGTATAACTTTAATTTAAAGCATGTTAGGTTATGTTAAACTATAATCTGGCGTCTTTGTTAAATAGCTAGCTCACTTGGTTTTGTTCTATAGCAAACTGGTTATAAATTTAACAAACTTTTAACAATGTTCACCCCCATACATAGAAGATGAAATGGCCTAATTTCTACTTTTTTATTTGAGTCATAACTTAAAGATTAAATAACCACCCAAGAGTTTTCACAGGTTCCTTATGTTTACATTGAACTGGATCGTTCTTAGGAAAATGTCTAGAAAAGCAGAATTATATGACAGTTATTATTTTGTGCTTAAACGTAGCATATTCTTTGTGCTTAAATATGGCATTACTGGCATGCCTGGGTGGCTCAGCTGGTTAAGCATCTGACTGTTGATTTTAGCTCAGGTCATGATCTCACAGTTCCTGAGATCAAGCTGTGCATGGTGCTCTGTGCAAGACCATGCAGAGTCTGCCTGGGATTCTCTCTCTCCCTCTCTCTTTGCCCCTCCCCTGCTTGCTCTCTCTCATAAATAAACTTTAAAAAAAAATACAGTATTAATTTTTTAAGTAGACAATTTGTCTACTTTTGTTTTTTTTGAGGGAGAGGGAGAGAGACAGAGAGCGAGTGCACACACACATGCAAGCATGGGGGAAGGGCAGAGAGAAAGAAGGAGAGAATCCCAAACAGGGTCTGTGCAGTTAGCACAAAGCCCAACATGGGGCTCGATCTTACAAACCATGAGATAATGACATAAGCTGAAATCAAGAGTCCGACACTTAACCGACTAAACCACCAAACTTGTGTAGTTTTTAAATTATTATGTAAAATGTACTGCCTTCTGATAAGTAAACACTATCTGTCCTTGAAGAGGCATAATTTTTGAAATATATACATTTGAATGATAAATGTAAATGATATTTAAATATCATATTATTGATGGATAGCTCTTGGCTAAGGGTATAAAAAAAGTTTTGCAAAATAACCTAGGGCCTGGCTGTCTCCAGTTTTGTGAGGACCAGGAATGCAAAAGCCTCAAAATTATGCTACTGCTCTAAACTGAGATTTTGTGGTTAAAAATTCTTTTAACTCAAGTATTTAAACCATCTAGAATTTGTGTTGTCATATAATGTGAGGTACAGATTGGAAATTTATTGTTTCCTGTGGTTTATTGAATAATCCATACTTTCTCACTGATCTGAAACAGCAACTTTATTGCTGAAAATTCTGAAACAGAATTTTCTAAACTCTGCGTGCCTGTGGATGTTTCTGGTTTTCTCTTCCATTTCCCTAACCTCCGTCTACACTTGAGCCAATATCACACTGTTTTAATTATGGTACCTTTAAAATCTGTTTGCGTCTGTTAATACAAATATCTCAATGGGCATATACACACATACCCTGAGTGCTTCTCTTTTTCTACTCTTTATTCTCAGATAAACTTTTGCATACATATGTCAGTTTCAGGAAAGAATTCCATTATAATTTTGAAGTATGGACTTAAAATTTTAAATTGGTTTTGGGGAGAATTGACATCTTTAGGTCACTGAATCTTACCATCTGCAAAGATGACTCCTCCAGTAATTCTTCTAACTCCCTTGGTAACGTTTAATGTGAAAAAAAATCATGTCCACATATATAGACCTTGTAGATTTCATAAAGAACTTGTATATCGCCTGTTTCTGTTGTTTGCAGGCGGGTCATTTGCCATCAACAGCTGGCATCCAAGGCCACAGGAGTGATCCCCAAGTCCTCTGCCCCACTACCACTAGGGCATTGATAGCTCTCAGCTAATACCTCCTCCTCAACCTGGTGATCTCCCACCTGTCTAAAGCCCCCTGGGATGTCCTAACCAGGTGTCCCTCTCCAGAGCAGTCCTTTTTTCAGAATGAACCCTTTTTTATTCTCCTATTACCACCATAAGGTCAAACTCCAATTTCCCCTTTGGGACTCCTGTGGGTTTTAAGCTAGATATTTGATTGATTATCTGATTGAGACAGTTCCTCTGAAGATTGTTTTAAGCTTCTAGACACCCAACTATAAACTCTTAATAAAGATCCCTTCTGGGGAGAAGGATGCTTTACTTTGTATATTTCCCTACTGTGTTGTTTCATTTTTTTCTCCAAATAGGTATTCTTTTATAATACAAAGTCTTATTTTTTTTAATATTTTTATTTATTTTAGAGAGAGAGAGACAGCGTAAGCAGTAGAGGGTCAGAGAGAGAGGGAGATACAGAATCCAGAGACAGGCTCCAGGCTCTGAGCTAGCTGTCAGCACAGAGCCTGATGCTGAGACGAAGTCAGATGCTTAACCGACTGAGCCACCCAGGTGCCCCTATAGTACAAAGTCTTAAAAATGCCTTCTCCCTCTCAAGTTCTATTTTAAAGGAAGGACTACTCAAGTGAATACCTAGTCCAGTAATTCTTCACTTTTGGGATCAAGGAACTCTTCAAATATTGGGTAAAAACTGGACACTTTCCCCTGAACATGCGCATGAACAGTTTTGTGTACAATTTCAGGGAAGCATCGTCACAGCACTCCAGTGGAGGTTAGGGTCTATGCATAATTGGTGTCTTGTAAGGTACGTAACACTCAATTAAGATACCTGTGGAAGTTTTTATTGCTTTTAGCTTCCATGTCACACCTCATATTACACCACGGAGCAGAGGCTGCTGTTTAGGGCCTAACTCCCAAAAGTTACTGCACTCCTGTTTTAGGATATTTAGAAAATTTATAAATTCCTTCAGAACAGAGTTGCTGAAAAATAATCTTGAGAATAATTTTACATGATACTTAATGAGTTAAGGAAAATTATTAGAACTAGTCAAAGGGGGGGCGGGCACCTGGGTGGCTCCATCGAAGCATCTGACTTCAGCTCAGGTCATGACCTCATGGTTCCTGGGTTCCAGCCCTGCACTGGACTCTGTGCTCAGAGCTGGAGCCTGCTTAGGATTCTGTGTCTCCCTGTCTTTCTGCCCCTCCCCTCTCTCCCTGTCTCAAAAATAAACATTAAAAAAAAAAGAACTAATGAAGGAATATTACCAGGTAAAAGAAATTTGTCCTCAATTGACAGCCCAACCCCCAATTTCCTAGTCTTTTTTGTGATCCTTCTGCCTTCCTTCATCTACTCCTAATTTGGGTATCCTTAAGGTGCACTAAGTTCTCTCCAATCCAAGAAGCTTTCCTTCATCAATTTAAACATCTCCATTATCAGACTTACCAGTAAAGAAACCCAAACAGAGGAGAGGGGTGAGCCCTTAGACTGCAGGAACTCCAGGGACAGAGTTTAAAATGATCTGCCTCAAAGAATCCTACTCCAAGATCTGCTGGAGTGCATGGAGTGTGCATACCCAGCAGGAAAAAGTATATATTTGATCTTATTATTCTCAACTTTATAAAGAGGGAAGCACTTATTTTTTAATGTACTGAATAGTGCAGGAATATATGTATTTTATAAGTAAATAAAAATAAACATATAAAATGGACACTAGTACTTTCACCATATACAAATTAGAATGTTTAACTTCCCCCTCCTGCTACCTCACACCCCCATCATACTGCTGCAAGAAGGATCAGAGTATTGAAGTGACTGCCTGGGTTTGAATCCTGGCCCTGCCACTCATTAGTGTGAAACTATGGCTGGAGCTGACTTAACCTCTCTGAGCATCAGAGCATCTATTCATAGACAGTAGGTAGCAAAGTACTTATGTCATGAAGTTGTTCAAAGGATTAAAAGTATAATGTGTTCCATAGATGTTGAAGATGTTCAAGAAGGACATAACTAATTTTTCCCCTCCTCAAGTGCTAAACTCTTGCTCTGTGTTTGTTTCTCTCCTGCACTCTATGAAATCTCAGAAGATCCCATAGCTTTAGAGTAGCTTTTAGATTCAAGTTTTCTCATCATAAACTAGAACATTCTCAGTATAGTAATTAAAATCCTGTCTGTTACAATAATCCAAAGTTGAGTCCAGCCCTACCTAAAATCTTCCCTACCCCCACCCTATCCCAAGAAAGGCCCAGCTCTGTCTGGGACACCTCCAGTCAGGGAGGCACAGGGCTGGCCTCCCCTCTCTGGCTCTTCCTCCCTTACCTGCTCCTCAACTTTCTAGCTGCTATTGCTCCTCCAAACACAGGAGGCTCCTCCTCTTCCCCAGGCCTCCCTCTCTGGGCTTCTGGAGGCCCACTCCTCACAGTCTCTGTCAGACCGTCCTCCTAAGGGGGTTTCTGTTTATAATGATCCAGGCTTATTTGGACCAAGGGGGATTTCCTCCATGCTTGTGCAGCGGTCAATGGGAGTGCCACCCTCTCCCACCCCAGCCTGAAATTCCAAGGGACTTAAGCCCTTCTAGAGGACCTCTTGAGGCCTCTCTCGTTTATCTGAAGGTTAGTGGAATGTGACCTTCCCTTCCCCTGGGGTGGGACTCTAAAGACAAAACTATCTCTCTCTCTCCCTCTCCCCCTTTCAGCCCCTCCCTCCCTCCTCCTCTCTCTCTCTCCCTCCTTTGGCAGCCTTGATCCCAGTCTTTCATTGGCTGGAGGGGGTAATCAATGGCTAAGGGTGGCAGAACTGGTTTTTCAGTCTCCAGACACCTCCTACACTCCCGCAGGTGGTTTGACACTCTCCTCCAGGATGTGGGGCATCTATCTGGCATCTCTCTTACTGTTCAGAGCCTGTGAGGCTTCAGTCAAAGCTCGGAGGTTTGCCATTTAACATCCTGTAATAAATGTGAAGTCACTTAACCCCCAGGGTTTGATATATACTAAATGCTCAATAAATCTTAGCTGTCATCGTTATTGGCAGTAGTAGTTTTTCTTTTGGTCTTGTAAAGTCTCTACGATATATATAGGTTTACCATAGTTTGAGAGATCTAGTCTATGGCAGTGTTTTATAGAACCACTGTTGTGAAATCCATTTAAAGGTTCCCAAGTGGCAGTTTTTAAATGAAATCAGAGAGTAGAAAAAAGAATAGAAAAATCAAGAATACATTTGTCTAGGGCACCAGGGTGGCTCAGTTGATTAAGCGTCCGACTTCAGCTCAGGTCATGATCTCGTGGTTCAGAGTTCGAGCCCGCATGGCGCTCTATGCAGACAGCTCAGAGCCTGGAGCCTGCTTCAGATTCTGTGTCTCCCATTCTCTCTCTGTCCCTCCCCTACTCGCACTTTGTCCCTCTCTCAAGAATAAACAAACATTTTAAAAAAATTTTTAGGGGCTCTTGGCTGGCTCAGTCAGTTGAGTGTCAGACTTCGGCTCAGGTCATGACCTCACAGTTTGTGGGTTTGAGCCCCGTGTTGGACTTTGTGCTGACAACTAGCTCAGAGCTTGGAGCCTGTTTCAGATTCTGTATCTCCCTCTCTCTCTCTGACCCTCCCCTGCTCATGCTATCTCTTTCTCTCTCTTTCTCAGAAATAATTAAAACATAAAAATTTTTTTTAAAAAAATACATTTGTCTAAACAGGTATCACTTTGTGAAATTCTTGTTTTTAAATAAATGTGTTTTATCCATATATATATTTATACATATGTATGTACAGTGATTAAAAATGTATTTGTTATAGGGACAACTGGGTGGCTCAGTTAAGTGTCCAACTTCAGCTCAGATCATGGTCTCATGGTTTGTGAGTTCAAGCCCCACATCAGGCTCTCTGCTGAGCTCAGAGCCTACTTTGGATCCTCTCTCTCTCTGCCCCTCTTCCCCTTGTGCTCTCTCAAGGGTAATTAAACAATTAAAAAACTTAATTAAAAATGTATTTGTTATAGGTTTCAATAAAAAACATTTGAAAGCCACCAGGCTGTAAGACAAGATCTGAAGTTTTCCTCCACAAAAATTAACATGAGAAGTTTTATTAATTCTTGTTTAAATTCATGTTTAATAAAACACAAAATTTTCCTCCACAGTAATTAACAGGAGAGAATCTGTGTGCTCTTCCTAAAACAAGTTGGCGCGGGGATAGACTCTAAGGGATATAGAGCATTTTGTTCCTCACAGATCTCTCTGGTGAACGTAGTTAATCTGTGGATAATATTGAACCATTTTACTGTTGTAATTGTTTCTGAAGAACAAGTCTTGTATCCCCCAAAACAGGAGGAGCAAAGTACATGTTTTACATTTCTGATGGGTTTCTCACAGGGCCCAGCCAAGGAGAACATCAGTCAGTGTTGACTAATGTCTGACATTCAGTTTGGCTGTTTTACTGTCCTCTGGTAGTTTTGGAAGGAGTTAACTGATTCTGCTGCTTCAACGTACGTGATTTGAGCTATTAATAGTTATTAAGACACACCAGGTTAGAAGGGACTCCAGGCCTGAACCATATCCTCTCCTCAAGAAAAATGTGGAGAAATTTCATCTTCAAGATGAAAGCCACAAGTGGCTGAGGGGACATCCATTCACCTTTCAGTAGTAATAGTAAATTTGTTACAGAAGATCCATTTCCTTTCCCTGTCTTATAATTCAAGGCCACGAAGAGCCTCAGCTACAAAGAGCATAGTGCATTTGGTTCTGCATAAGCTAACTCTCATGAATGCAGTTAACCTGGACTCAATTACAAATACCTGACCTATTCTGCAAAAGCAAGGGATATCACTTTAAGGAAAAAACTTTACATCCCAAGAAAGTCACTAAAATATGTTTGGATTGTCTTTACATTTCTTACAAAAATGTAACAAGTACAGTAGTTATGTCACTTTGCTTATGATTTTGACTTGTTCAAATCTGGGAATATTTTGAGTGTTTTTATCTCTGAAAAATCACATACCTTAAAAAAGACATAAGTGAATGAGCAGAGATAAAAGATGACTTTCACATATTTCCGAATATGTGTGTGCTTGTTTTGAAATCCTTGTATCTGGGATTGCCTGGGTGGCTCAGTCGATTAAGCTCCAACTTCTGTTCAGGTCATGATCTCACGGTGTGTGGGTTCGAGCTCTGTGGCAAGCTCTGTGCTGGTAACTGGGAGCCTGGAACCTGCTTCAGATTCTGTGTCTCCCTCTCTCTCTGACCCTCCCTCACTTTCTTTCTCTCTCAAAAGTAAATAAACATTAAAAATAATAAAAATAAAGTAAAGTCAAGACTCTAAAAATAATCCCTGTATCTGTACCATACCAATCTTGTCTTTGAGTTCTAATCTTCTTTACCAAATGCTGTGTAGCAGTATTTTTGTGACTGACCCCAAAATTTAATATATTTCGAGCAGCCCTGGAGCAGGATGCACAGAACTGCTCCTCTGCCTGTTTGTTGTCATCCTTTCCAGGAAATTGTTTGATTCCTAACAAAGGAGTTAATCAGATCCACCCCAAATTATATTTCTTTAGGATAATTTCCTAACCAAGGAAATTTTAGGTATTTTCACCTTGGAATAGAGTGCTTGCCTTAAGGAAAAAAAACAAGATTTGTGAGAATTGGGTTTGTGCTTCAGATTTCCCAGCTTTATGCTGAGGAGGTGGTTTGGAGAAAATGGCAGTAATACAGACAGAACTGTCAATTTCCATGGTGAGGTAAAACTACTTCTCACATTAGCTCACCAAAGAAGTTAAATAAATAAATCAGAAACCAAATTAACAATGGAACACACACAGTGAATTCCAGATTTAGATTGCAAGCAGATTTTTGTTCTGTTTTACTGATAATGATATTTAACACCCTTCTCCCCCGACCACCTCTCTCACAGCTACACCTTTGCTAATTACAGAGAGTATTCCCCCCTATATTAATTACACTTTCAGTAAATCTTTCATGGAATTTTACAACATGCTGAGTTAGGGAACTTACTCTCTAATCCCAGTCTAGCTTTTTTTCTTTAGTTCAATGCTATAAAATCAGACTGAAGATGCTTTTTTGAAGGGTGTCAAACAAAGTCCGCCTTATTTTTGTGAAAAAGCTACCCAATCACCTACGTTGTCACTACTTGAAATACAGTCAAAGGTGTAGGATTTGCAGCTTAAGGCAATGTGGGGCACATTTCAGAATACTAGATCTGTTCTTCCTCAGGCAGGAAACCTTTTACTTATCTATTATCTAAGTGGTTCCCTGTTATATAAAAGAGAAGGATATTCTTTGATAAACTCCTCTCAATAAAAATGCCATTAGAAGAAATTTAAACTGGAGCACCTAGGTGGCTCAGTTGGTTAAGCATCTGACTTCGGCTCAGGTCACGATCTTATGGTTCGTGGGTTCGAGCCTCAAGTCGGGCTCTGTGCTGACAGCTCGGAGCCTGGAGCCTGCTTTGTACTCTGTGTCTCCCTCTCTCTCTGCCCTTCCCTCTCTCACACTCTGTCTCTCTCTCAAAAATGAATAAATGTTAAAACTATATATGTGCATGTACCCCAGTGTTCATAGCAGCACTCTCAACAATAGCCAAAACATGGAAAGAGCCTAAGTGTCCATCAACAGACGAATGGATCAAGAAGATGTGGTTTATCTATACCATGGAATACTACATGGCAATGAGAAACAATGAAATCTGGCCATGTGTAGCAACATGGATGGACCTTGAGGGTGTTATGCTGAGCGAAATAAGTCAGGCAGAGAAGGACAAATATCATATGTGTGCACGTATAGGAGGATTAGGAGGAACTTAACAGAGGAACAAGGGGGAGAAGAAGGGGAGAAATGGTGGGGGAAAGGGAGAGAGGCAAACCATGAGAGACTCTTGAATGCTGACAAAAACTGAGGACTGATGGATGTGGGGGGGAGGGGGAATGGGCATGGAGGAGGACACTTGTGGGGATGAGCACTGGGTGTTATGTGGAAACTAATTTGACAATAAACTATTTGTAAAATATATATATATATATATATATATATGTGCATATATAAAGAAATTTATATTTAAAGGAATTAATGGTTAAAAATGAAGGGTTTTTTTTTAAAAATGGGTTTAGAACTTACAAATTTGCAATGCCATTTTCTGAATTGCCAAAATACAATACAATTCATTTATATCTTATAAAAATATTATGTCTTTTTGACTTGAGCTAAGGCATTTGTTAATTTTTTACATTGCTTCTATAATATCCATCAATTGGTAGAATACAGGTATAGATTCGCAGAAACTGAAAAGTTCTAAAAATCACAGAGAAAATGATAAATTTCCTATAACTTAGAGATCATCACTAACTTTTTAAATGCATAAGTTTGTATATTTTTAAAATGGGACCATATTACATATACTGATTTTACCCTACTAAATCATGTAGTAAATATTTGCTGAAATGTTTAAAACTTTTAAAAAGCATATATATTCTGACTTACTACAATTATAATACCTTAGCTCATTGCTTTCTATTGTTATCAAACTTGAAATAAAGGAGCCCATTTCTTTTTTTTTTTTAATTTTTTTTAATGTTTTATTTATTTCTAGGAGAGAGAGACAGCGTGAGCAGGGGAGGGTCAGAGAGAGAGGGAGTCACAGACTGAAACAGGCTCCAGGCTCTGAGCTGGCAGTCAGCACAGAGCCCGACGCTGGGCTCGAACCCACGAACCGCGAGACCATGACCTAAGTGAAAGTCGGACGCTTAACCGACTAAGCCACCCAGGCGCCCCAAGGAGCCCATTTCTTAAAGGATGAAAAAAATCATAGTTCTGGTACAGCTAAATTGTTCAGATAATGTAGATGGAAGAAAAAGAGGAAACCCTGTTCTTTGCTTCATCCAGAATAGTCAGTTGGTTGAAAGATAATCCTAGCCCCTTAACCTTAAAAAAATTTCTAACAAATGTTTTAAACCATACTATTCTTACTCACCTTGAATATATAGGCAAATTCCTTGTCACTAGTACTAACCTTTTATTTAGATAATGAATTTAGGAGTAGTGTGTAGAATTCAAGTTCTGTCTCTTAACAGAAGAGTGAGTACCATGTACTTCCATGTAGTTCTATACTTCTTTTTTCTTTTTTTTTTTTTAAAGTTTTTTCTTTTGAATTTTTGGGGGAGAGAGAGAGAGCGAGAGAGCAAGCGAGCACAAACAGGGAAGGGGCAGAGAGAGAGGAAGACAAAGAATGTGAAGCAAGCTCCAGCCTCTGAGCTGTCTGTGCAGAGCCTGACGCTGGGCTCAAACCCATGAACTATGAGATCATGACCTGAGCCAAAATCGGTTGCTTCGCCAACCCAGTGCTGAGCCACCCAGGCACCCCTGTAGTTCTGTGCTTCTTAAGTAATGTGTGTGTGTGTGTGTGTGTGTGTGTAAGAAGCACATGTGAAATAATTGAAAGTCAGCATGCCTGTTTGACAGATAAATTCTTGAAAGAACATATATTGGGGCACTTGGGGCCTCAGCCAGTTAAGCATCCGATGTCGATTCAGGTCATGATCTTGCTATCTGTGAGCTCGAAATCATGAACCGTGAGATCATGACTTAAGCCAAAGTCAGTTGCTTAACAGACTAAGCCACCCAGGTGCCCCTGTACATTTCTACTTCTTAAGGGAATTAGCAGATTGACACTTTGTTGTCCCTAAACAAAGTATATGATGTATGTTCCTCTTATCAGAGACAGGCAGTATGTCTTTTATATAGTAAGAAAATATAAAACACTTACTTTAAAAGTTCCTCTTTTTATAAATATTAGCTTCTAACTTTATGCTTCTATTTCCTAAGATGAATTTCTTCCTTGTACCTTATGGAAAAATTAATTCCAGATCGATTAAACAATACATAAAAGGAAGAGCTTGATAAATTCAAATACATTAAAATAGAAAACTTATGATCATCAAAAGACATCATAAGAGAGTAAAAAGCCACAGAGTGGAAAATATTTTTAACTCCTGTAGACAATACCAGACCTTCACCACAATATGTAGATTACAAAATAAAGAATTCCTGCAAATAACTCCTACAAAAGGAAAATGCAGTCAGGCAAAAAAAAAAAAAAAAGAAGAGACATGAACAGCCACTTCCCCATAGAGGGAAAGGGAATTCACATTGCTAATAAACATGAAAAGATGTTCCACCTCATTCGTAATAAGGAAAATATGAATTAAACCAACAAAGATATATCATTACACTCCCACCTGGTTGGCAAAAAATTTAAAAGCCTGACAATAAGAAGTTCTGGCAAGGATGTGAAGTAACAGGATATTTCCTACACTGCCAGTGGGAGTATAAATTGGTAAAAAACACATTGGAGGAGAGTTTGGCATCATTTGATTAACCCAGTGTTATACAAACCTTGTGACCTCACAACTCCACTCATAAGTATATTCTTCAAAGCAGGGCTTACCCGTGTGTACCCAGGGTCATGGGCCAGAATGCTCAGAGCAGCCAAAGGCTGGCAACACCCCAGAGGTCCATTAACAGTACTACAAATAGGGAAACTGTGGTAGAGCCATTCAGTTCAATATTGTTCAGTGATTAAAATAAATGAACGATAGTTAAAGAGAACAACATAGATCCATCCTTCGCACACGCTATGGAACAAAAGAAGCAAGACAAGGGATACGTACAGTATGACTCCACTTAAATAACACCCAAAAAGGGGAGGGACAAAGTATATTATTCAGAGGTGTATACATGGAATAGTGAAACTATAAAGAAAATCAAGTATAAAGAAAACCCCACAAGTCAGGAGCATAGGTACTGAGGGAGGCCCAGGAATGGATGGGGACAGCACACACAGGACATTTCTGCAGTGCCCCAGTGCCTGTCTTGTTCTATGTTTTGACCTGGGCAAAGGTTACCTGACTGTTTTGTTTTCTAAAGCTTTGTTAAGCCACAAATGGTTTTTAAAAAGACATGTAGATAGAACAAAAATTTAAGAATTACTTCAAAGAGGGAGAAATCTGCCCCCAAGAACCCCCAGATACATTAGGCTAAACTAAGTACCTGCAGCCCCAGGAACATAATAAAAAGAGTTAGAATCCATCTCATTTGTTACTAGTAACACCCAGCTGTGCTCAGGGAGGCTGGCACTCTGTCAAACCCTCTGTGGCCGCCCTCAGCACTACACCGATAACAGCAGCTGTTGAGTGGGGTCCCTGTGAGCAAACGAAGACTTTATCCAGGAAGTAGGGGGCAAGAAGAGCGTGGCCAATATCCAAATAACGCTTGGTTGGCACTGCCTTTTTCCGATCGATTGTAGGAGTTCTAACTGTAGTAGAGGCTGGGGAAAGCAGTCGAACTCTGTGCCCATGAAAAAGAAGGAAACATGGAGTTTGGACTCCTAGCCAGCAACCTCAGCAAAATTCCTTTGTTCCCCTCCAGCCATTCACCCGTTAGGTGATTCGCTGCCTACAGCAGTGGGGAGTCCCCTATTAGGAATTCTCTAAGAAGGGGAAAACTTCTTCACTTGCACAGTGACTGTCCCAAGGTCTGAATTCTAGGTCCTCACCTAACAAGAGATCATTGTTCCAGCAACACACACCAACCAACACCACTCAGCAGTAAGGATGTATAGAAAGAATCCACCTGACTCATGAAACTGCTTTCTGGCTCACCAGGAAGCAAGGAGTTCTTTAGTCGAGCATTGTCTCAGGAAGTTTATTACATTTTCTTTTCGGATCCTGGCCTGTGAGGATTTAAAGAATGGCTTCAAAGCATGTGTGTGTGTGTGGTGTCAGAGAGAGAGAAACAGAGAGCACTCCGCTGACCTTGGCTTGGTGAGGACTTTGGCGCAGAAAGGTGTACAGCGTGTGCTGACAGTGGAAGCGAATTTACATCCCATGCAGGACTGAGGCCTGCGTGTTTGGAGTTGTTTTTCCTGTGCGTACAGGATTCCTGGGAATGCTGTTCAGGCACGTCCCTGCTGGTGATGTGCTGTCATCTTTCTCCTTTCCATTTACAGCATGTAGCTTTTACAGTTGTAAACAGCCCCGACTTTTTAAATTATTACTCACTGTGTGTGGGAACAGTATATGTTAATGACATGTGTATTGCTTTGCTGAGTATTGCCCGAAACAGCACTGGCTAAGAGATTTATCTTTGTGCATTTTGTTTCTCTGATGGAAATAAAAAAGGAAGTTAAATGTTACTTCTTAGGCCATTTGGAAATACATTAACTTGGAAACTAACGTGCTGTACTTTACAGCTCACTAGTGAGTTTCCTGGGATACTTCCCCATATATTTGTCCAAAAGTTGGCATAAACCAGAAACCCATTGGTTTATCACAGATCTGGTAATAATCTAGACGCTAGCTGAGGGTCAATAAATGTGTTTCAGGACAATCTTCAGAATTTCAAAGCCATTATCTTTCAGTACATAGTAGCTTTAAAAAAATCTAACAATTAAATTCCCATCTCATTGCAAGATTCTGTGGCTCTGGGCATGTATGAGCTTTCTGGTTTATGATGATAACACATGTGGCTGTGGAGTCCCATAACCAGGTATCCCCACTTGAATTTAAATGGGGGCCGCTTTCCGGGGGAGCAGGGCTTAAACAGTCACAATATCTGTTTTTAGAGACATATGCCCCAACCTGTTCTATTATTAAATAAGCATACAAATTATTTTTCCTGTTGGTTGTAAGCAGATAAGTATTGTATTTCATGGGGCACAACATCAATTTTTGCCGATGTCTTAAAAGGAATTGTGTTTTCTTTCCAAGAGCTATATATTCAGAATAAATGTGAACGAATGCCATGCGGTTTCTCTATGAAGAAAGAGGACCAGGACTTGCTCGTTTCCAAAATAAGAACATTAACTGACAGTTTGAGGTGGGAAGCTAACATCACTCTGCCATACATTTTAAGGGTTAGTGTTCAGTAGGTCACCAAGCCTTTCCTAGGCTGTAGGCAGAGTCTCTGATACAGTGGATAATAAGTACCGTCTCCTGAAGAATGTGAGACTGCAGGAAAACTTTGCATTAAGGAAGGGAGACTTGAGCACAGACCCTGTTTGGAATGAAACACAAATATGAGGGGTGCCTGGGGGGCTCAGTGTGTTAAGTGTCTGACTTTGCCTCAGGTCATGACCTCCAGCCTCACGTCGGGCTCTGTGCTGACTGCTAGCTCAGAGCCTGGAGGCTGCTTCCGATTTTGTGTCTCCCTCTCTCTGACCCTCCCCTGCGCGCGTGCGCTCTCTCTCTCTCTTTCTCTCTCTCTCTCTCAGAAATAAAAAACATTTTAAAAAAAGTTTAAGAAACACAAATATGAGAGTAAGAAAAATAAAAATATTTAGAGAATTTCCCCCCCATTTTAGGCCTGAAGCACTCTTTTTCCTCTGTCCAACCCAGTGCTTAAACTTGCCCAAATTTCTTTTAGGATTATGTTCAAACTCATTTTCACAGTTTTGAGCATGCAGAGCTCTTGCACAACTTCATGCCTCTCTGTACACAGTTTTCCCACAAGTTGGAATGCCCCTACCCCCACCCACCCCCTTAAACTCCTACTTACTCATCTTTTGGGGTAGCTCAGAAGAGACTTTTCTGAACTGAGGCCCTCACTCTGCTTCCCCCTACAGAGGTAATTGTTTTGACCTTATCGTTTTTACCTCCTGGTGAGTTATAGCATTTAGCACCTTATAATCATAGGGCATAGTTTATTTGTTTCTCTATTAGAATGTAAGATCTTTGAAACAAGGGATTTTATCTCATTTATTATTTGTACCCCTTGGACCTAGCCCATGGTCCAACACAGTGTAATAGATACT
The DNA here is from genome assembly GCA_017311185.1 of Proteles cristata cristata. NCBI lineage: Eukaryota > Metazoa > Chordata > Mammalia > Carnivora > Hyaenidae > Proteles > Proteles cristata. Next base: position 640,613 of record JAESUZ010005393.1, read on the forward strand.
CAGTAAATGTTAATTGTGTAGTCCTTTGAGATGTAATCACCTATCATTTTTTTTTTAAATGTTTGTTTATTTGAGATGAGAGAGAGAGAGAGAGAGAGAGAGAGAGAGACAGAGGATGCATGCAAGGGAGGGGCAGAGAGAGAGAATCCTAAGCAGACTCCCCACAGTCAGCACAGAGCCCAATGCAGGGCTCAACGTCACAGACTGTGAAACCATGACCTGAGCCAATATCAAGAGTTGGATGTTTAACTGACTGAGTGACCCAGGTGCTCCAGCTATCATTTTTGAATACAGGATAAGGCTGCTATTCACTTATTCTTGTTTGCTCCAGATTGAGTAAAAATATAATGTAAAGGGCGCCTGGGTGGCTCAGTCAGTTAAGCCTCTGACTTCGGCTCATGTCATGATCTCACAGTTTGTGGGGATCTGTGCTGACAGCTCAGAGCCTGGAGCCTGTTTCAGATTCTGTGTGTGTGTCTCTCTCTGCCTTTTCCCCTGCTCATGCTCGCTTGCTCTCTCTCTCTCTCTCTTTCAAAAATAAACATATGTGTATATATGTATGTATGTATGTAATGTAAATGGTTTCCTTCCAGCTGGGAGAATTGATCTTTGAACATGGATTTTTTTTATCAAGACATGAGCAGTTAGATTTGATGAACAATAAAAAGTAAAATAGTTCTTTCTTGGCGCTTATAGCTTATTTAAGTTGATAGGGTGTGTGTGTGTGTGTGTGTGTGTGTGTGTGTGTGTGTGTGTGTGTGTGTGTGTTTACGTACATACACTTACTTTTATACAGTTTTACTTGTTCTTTCAGCAACTGCATGTTGAATGCTAACCATGTGGCAGGAACTGGAGATCCAAATGCATATACCATGATGCCTGGCCTTGACATTGAAATACCAGTGCAGTGCATGATGTGATCCAGAGGCAGACAGAGGGGAGGATCTTAGCAAGAGGGGAAAACAACATAAATAAATGTTACAAGTTAAAAAATGAGCATGGAATTTACAAAGGGCATTGAGCAATCTGACAAGATTGAAGGTTTTATAGAGATATTTAAGGGCAATAAAAAGCTGTAAATAGCAAAATTTTACATTATGCTGCAAGAATTTGAGAGCTGTGAGGGACTGTTTAGCAAGGTGAGTAATATTTAACTGAGCCTAATTCAGCAAACACACTGATTTCTGACTGTATAGAAAGCACTGTGCAAGTACTTTCTGTGACACATTCAGAAAAAAATTTTTGAGTAAATTTTCAAGAGCTTAGAGCTCACTGAGAAAAGCAGAACATTTCTGTAGCAAGACTACTAAGACTTCAATAAGCCCATGAGAATATAGGGAAAATTCCTGAAGAGAAAATCTGAGAAGTCTATATGGAAGAGGTGGGATTCTGAGCTAGGGGTCGAAAATTGAGAAAGATTCCTAGAAGAAAGCACATCCAGAGAATTTTAACATAAGGCATAAAAGCAGGCCAAGTATTTTGAGCATTTGCTAAGGGGAACAACTAAGGGGCTAAGGGGCTTTTGAATGAGGAAATGAAAAGATCTCTGTCATTTCTTTACATGTAGTATTTTTATATACCCAATATCTAATGAGTCCAAAACTGGAAGTGTTTGTGCTTCTGTTCCTGTTATTTCTGCTGGTTTTGGCTCATGGTACCATATTCCATGTGTCCTTAGTAATTTTATATGTGTGTGTATGTACGTGTGTATGTGTATATATAATATATATACTTTTATTTTTTATTTTTTTACTATAAGCCACTGGTGTTCCTTAGGAAATTCTGAGAATTCCTGGAGGCGACGAAGGTGGCTTCTTCCAGAAAAACTTTGTCCTACCAGATGTCTAAAGAAAGCACCAGTCTGGTGCTATTTTTTTTTTTTTAATCATCCTGATGGTGGCAATCTGGGTTGTAAATCTTCAAGGAAAAAAAAAGTGACCACTTGTAACTTTCAGTTTCTCAGGGCTGTTTTTCTCCCCTGTTCTTCTGATATCAAGGTAGCTTCCTTTGTAACGCCCTGGCCTTAGATGTGTTTGTGGGTCATTCTAACTTCTGGTATACTCTTCAACTGAGGGCCTTTTGGTGAGGGGTTTCAGTGTGAAAGAGTCTATGGTTGTTAGGACAGCCTTGGGTTTTTTTCTTTTGTCTCACATTTTATTAGGCCATGAAGACTCAAGTTTCTGGAAAATTCCCCCCATGGTAAAGCAGCTTTAAGTACTCTGCTTACCACTCTATGTTCCCACCTTTATTTAAATTTCCCACTTATGAATTCTTATTTCTTGATAGTGTTACAGTGTTTTAAGAAAATGATTTTTGCAATTTCTTATGTGTGTTGTTATTGATTTCAGTGAAGGATTGAGATACCCAAGCAGGCCTATTACATGAAATAGAAATTCTAAAATAAGATTTGCATTTTAGGTAATTAGCTATGTAGAGGATATATGGGAGAAAAAATTAGGGGTGATTATGATAGTACAAATAACAAGTAATGGGGATCTGAACCAAGGCACTTGGACTAGAATCAAGGGGTTGGTAAGTTCAGTTTTGGACTTATGTTTGAGGTGCTGGTGGGCATCCTGGTGGGCATATCTAATATGTGGTTGGAAAGATGTTTCTGGAACTCAGATGCGAGGTTGAGATGAAAGACATATTTCAGTCATCCACCTAGACAGAGTGGTTAAAGCTATGGAATGAGAGAAATACCTCAGTCAGAGTCTTTAAAGTAGAAAAGAAGAAGGCTTCAGGCAGATACTTGAGAAATGCCTACATTGAAGGATGAGATGGAGGAAAAAGTGAAGTCAGTGAATAAGACTAAGAAGGAGCGGTCAGAGAAGTAGACAAAGAGAACCCAGAGAACAGGGTGTTGTAGCGAACAATGGTGTTTGGTGTCAGCCTCTGAGGAGGGCAGGGCTCATTCCTAAGGTGGCTAAAGATTAAGCAGGGGAGCATTGGGAATAGGCTATTGAATTTGGTGCTTCAGGGATCACACAAGACCATTTTGAGTACAATGCAAAGGGAAGAAGCAAGAATGCAAGAGGGTGAGAAGAAAATAAAAAAGAGGTGTGTGAAGGCAGCAAGTATAGAGACTGTGCTTTTAAAACATTTGGTGATGGGGGCTCCTAGGTGGCTCAGTTGGGTGAGTGTCTGACTCTGGACTTTGGCTCATTTCATGAGCCCTGCATTGGGCCACACTGGCAACCCAGAGCCTGCTTGGGATTCTGTCTCCTTTCTCCACCTCTCTGCCTGCTCGTTCTTTCTCTCTTTCTCAACACAAGTAAATAAACATTAAACAAACAAACAAACAAAACATTTGGTGGAAGGAAAGAGGAAAAATATGATGTCTCAGTCAGTGATCCAAAGGGCATTGGGAAGTGGCCATAGGATGAGAAATATTTGCCCATTTAGGGCCTGGATAGTATTTCAAAAGAATGGAAACCCTTCCCCTCCAAAGTAGAGGTTGAGGAGGGAAAACTGATCTCCTAGATGGACTATATGTGGAGCGACAGGGAGAGATACGGTGGCTTAAGGATAATGGGCAAGGAGAAAAACATATATTACAGTGACTCTTTTGAGGAATCAACTTTGTACTAAAATCAAAAGGTTGTGAACAACCAAAAGAGACATAATTGCCTGGGTTTGTGGTTCAGCTAACAAAATGAAATGTGACTTCTCCAGAATGCCTTTCCGATCTTCTTGCTTGGCCTTTCTGCAATACTCCCATAGCAGCTGTGCTGGGTTCAATACATTCTCCTTCCTTCACATCTCCATTAGCACTCACCTGAGTGGAATCATCTACTTGGAAGGGAAGATAAGTAGATTGATCCACTTTTGTCATCAGTAGATAGGGAAGTTATCATTTTTTAATGATATATTTTTTAACCAACAGGTTTTCAAAAAATGTTTATTGGAAAGACATGGGAAATTTAGAATATTAAGAAGACTTCAAGGAGAAAAGGAAATGTTCAGCTTTGGGTGTTAGGGGTTTGGAGGGGGAGTATAAAGACCAGATAGAAATATGGGACAAAGGTGACATCCTGCCCTAAGCTACATGCTGAAGATTTGGTAAATGAGATAAGAAAGGTGGTTACCATAGAGCTGTTTTCAGGAAGTTTGTTAGACAACATAGAAAAGTCCAAAGGCACGAAGTGGTACATCAAAGAGTAGAAAAAAGTATTTCAATAAAAGGAAAGGAAGAGCATGAGGTAAAAATGGTTATGACAACCAGATGAGATGCATGTCAGCAAATGGCTTCATGAAACTCTCCGTGTTCTGTTAGATTGGTGAGACAAAAGCCAGACTTCGGTTCATAGGACACTAACCTCATCCTGTGGCTTGAAACCAATTAAGACCCAAGCAAGGATTACTCTTGACCCTCTTTGTCCAAATCTCACCTCCTTAGAAATATGTCAGTACAGACCATTAATAAGAGGTATCCAGCCTGTGCTCAGATTCCCAGCTCCCTGCCGTTGCAGGAAGCTTGTTACCTTACGGTCATCTGTCCAGGCACCGTGTACTCGAAATCTCTCTCTTGGACCTCATATGGTTGATCGCAGAACCTGTCAAATAGAGAGCTGATCTGCATGAATAGACAAGGAGGGCAGGGTCTGTGGAACAGAGTTTGGAGAAATTTCAACAAGGAAACATCCAGGATGGCAGTCTGAGTCATGGCCAGATGTGAGAGGAGAATACATTTCCAACACACTGCTGGTAATAATTTAAGTTACACTCTCTCCCTCTCCTGCCTGCTAGTTTGCAAAGATTTTTCAATTCAGGGGAGATTTCTACAGCTCTTCCTAATAGTAGTTTAATGTGAAGACATTATGTTATGAGCATGTTACATTCACAATTAGGCCTCCTTGATGAGTATTTAGGTTCAGAGTCAAATCTGAGGAATCAGCTTCCAATTATACTTATTTACTTGAAGTTGTATAATGAAGTGTGTTTCTCTTTGCATTTGAAACAAATGTGGGAAAGCATATGGCAACCATTTTCCTTCTCTCCCCATCAAAACCTGGAGTATAAATACGGGTGTGGAAATTAGAGCAGGCCTAAAACCTGCATGGGTTCCCAACCCCCACACCCACTTAAGGGTTTGAATGCCAAGCTCTCTGGGAGAAAGCCTAGCAAGGAGGGACCTCCCTAAAGGCAAATAGATGATTGGAATGCTAGTGCAGAAAGTCTCATTGTCTCTGGAGCTCTTTCAGTGTGGACTTTTTTCCTTTTGTAAAAGGTAATCATTTTGAAAAAACATAAATTGGAATCTATTTCTTGCCCCGAGGTTGAAGGTCCAAATGATGTATTTTTTCCCCCTCGAAATAATGATAACTCCAAGTAAAGATCTGGGCCCGGGAGAGTTACAGAGGGGCTGATATGATGAAAATATTCTTGACTTTGTCAAAACTATAGAATTGTCTTCTCACTTCCAGATTAGTGCTCCTCTTACTACATCATGCCACAAACACTCTCGTAGGAACGCAGGGAACATAAAAGAAGTACCTGTTCTGAGAATCCTCCCCTGCTTCTGAGCAAGGTGGTTACAGTCAATTTAGGATGAAAAATTAATAGCGTAATCAAATATATATTTAAATGGTAAATTTGACGTAGATAGTATTGTGACTCCCCTATACCAAAGAACACTTCACTCAGCTTTTTAAAAAGCTGTTATTATGTCCAACTCATGTGTGCATCAGAAACCTTCTTTCCCACCTCTGAGTTCCACCTCATGGTGTCCCCTGAGCCCAGAGTAAGATGAGAGGTGGGGGGAGCTCAGATGGGGCATAGAAAGAACCAAGCTAAAGTGAACTCTGAGTCCAGTTGGGAATGTGCGGGATGAAGCGACAACAAAAAATTGTATTTATAGCCTGTCAGTAATAGGTTTTGCCAGCAGTTTTTAGAAGCTCCAGGCCAGTCTCAAAAAATACATGATCCCAAGAACATGAAGAGGAAGATCCATCTAAGTCAGCTCAGATTTATGGCTGAATTTGGGAATCACTAATGTGAAGACCATAAACCCAAGTCTAAGAACCAATAATCTTTTTCGTTCTAAGAGTTAGGAGTTCAGAAATTGTTAGAAATTATTTTCATCTAGTAATTGCTGATTTTTTTTTTCACTTAAGAACTCAGATTTTAAATCCCTGCACTACCGTGCCCCATGTGTCTAGCAGCAAAGCAGAGGTAGTGGAGGTGGAGATGCATTAAGTGATCGCTTAGATGGTCCGTCTTGAGCAAACATGTCGCTTCTGCTGGGCTCCTGGGGATCGTTGAACTCCCTACCACATTGGGAATTCTGATTTAGGATGTCTGCATTTTAAAGATGTGGATAGTAAGATTCAGAGTGATGAAATGACTTCTGCAAAAGTAATACAGCTGCATTGCAACAAAACTGACTCCGGAACACAGGTCCCCAAGCCCAGTCTTGAGCTAGTTTCTTGATGCCATGATACTTCCCAGAACCTCAGGCTGAAAGTGAACAATGATGGTCTTTCCCAAATTGTGGAAGAAATTTCCCGTTTAGAATTTTTCTCACACAAAACCATGAATGTTTTGATGTTTGAAGGACTGCTACCACTTTCCTTTTTAATGACAACAAGATGAGTGTGCAAATGTAAACCTTAATTTCAAAAACTCGGAAACTGACTCTCACAGATTTCTTTTGCATGGATATGTGCTGCGACTGGGCTTTCAGTAAAAGTCTATTTCTTTTAGCAGAACTGCTTGGTGTTCCTGTGGTGGAGTTAAATAGGATGATGTGCAGAGTGTCACAAATTCCATGTGCTGTAAAACCTGAACGAGTCTGAATTCACAAGCCACGTTGTAAGGCACCTCACGATTCCTTAAGGTTACAGCCAATGGGAGTGATGGAAAGTACATCTATAACGTACATCCTGACTGTATCCAAGAAGGATTTAGGGCTTCTGTCAACAAGAATTCATCCAAGCCAGTCTGAAACTGTTCAAAATCAGAGGGTAATACACTTTGGGAATTTGGTAAGCTGAATGCTATTTCCACATTGGTCACCATGGTGAACACAAATAAGCAAAATTGACGAAATGGTAACAAGGCAGAGAGAAAATGTGCTTTCTATAGAATTTAATCTGTTCCTTGTAATGATCAGTGGTGACCATAAAAGCTGGTTGCAGCATCTAGTCCAATGGCTGATAAATAACAGGGCTTCGATAATTAGCACAACGGACGAGGGAAAGTACTGACTATTTTCAGTGGCTAAATGAGAAATCACATTAAGTGATAGGATATCCTGTATGTTTATATTACCTACCTTTGGAAACAAGCTCTGATTCTTTTTCAGGGCAAGTATTGGGAACAAACTATGGCTCTTTAATCACTTAAGGGTACTTCTGGGAAAATAGCTCATTCTTAATTTCTCAGTCGAGTTAGACAAGAGCTAATTGCAAAAGGATTAAATCCTTGAAAACTGCTTTGTTCGGCTTATTGTTTCAGGTTTCCCTTTGGAGTGTGGATGATGTGTTTATTTGACATAATAAATACCACCATCCGCTTTGTTCCAGGAACCAAAAGGCTCTGTGCTTGCCCAAGGAATTTCTCAGTTGTTTATATGTAAGGAAACACTGCTCTGTTTTATTGGATGGAGCCATTGCAACTTCTTTCTTAAATAGGGAATGCAGAGAGCTGTACTTTCCCCCACACACGTCTGAGCAAAGAAACCAGAAAAGACCCTTCCACACTCCAAATGCCTGGCTGTTTTCAACTCCGGAGGGCAAAGTGAATTAACAGTTACTGAAAGGGGTGTGTTCTTCACTTAAGAAGCTTTTCTCCATGTTAATTGGAATATCCCTTTGAACCTATGTTACAGGTTTCTTAAAATATTAGATGGGGGTATTTGCCATTTGCTATATATAGATTGGAGAAAGCCGAAAACAGAACAGAACCACTCTATCAGCCAAACTGAAGAGCCAGAATGTGGGGGAATAAAATAATCACAAATTAGGCAGCTTGGAGTTTTTGGGGGGTTTTTGTTTCTTTTTGAATACATACCCTGCCACATGAGGAGGACAGTTGTGTGAAAGCATGCTTTGCAGTCACTTAGAGTGTACGCATCAGAGCAGTCTTCCAAACAGCTGAAAGCTCTCTGGTCTCTTATGATTTCCAAAAGGTACTCCTTAAATGGACATAACTGATGGGTGATTGGCGAGTGAACAACAGAGAAGGCTGAGTCAGAGCGACCTGCTGAAGCCAGCTGAGTGTGTGTGTATGTGCGTTGTGTGTGTGTGTGTGTGTGTGTGTGTGTGTGTGTGTGTGTGTGTGTGTGTGTGTAGGAGGGGGAGCAGTGGGCAAGAGGAGGGGGTGAAGGGAGGCTGCAAGCTTAGCAGAATGTTTGAACAAGACAAAGAGCAGTTCCAGCAACCAAATAAGGAAGTCAGCGCTGAAGGATTTCAGAATAGAAGTGTGTCAGAGACTCGAGGCAGTCTGGGAGAGTAAAATAAGCAAAGAAAAATGTCAAAGGATTTTTGTTCCACTTACACAAAATATAGAGGGAAAATAGTATCTCTGGTCTTTAAACAGGGATAGGAATGCAAAGCGTGTCTTTCCTCTTCTATTGACTTTGTAGACATGTGTCTGAAGAGCAGCTGAAATAATAAGCATTTTTTTGTTCAACAAGAAAAAATGCAAGTTGTACATTAGAAGCACTGTAGTATTCCTTTTATGTATAATTTATGAAACCTGTAGCCAAAGATGATAAAAGTTTCCAAGAAGCCACAAAAATACCTTGAATCCCATTTTCAGACGTGCTCTGACCACTGAGTTACAGTTGTATCCATTGAGAAAAAGCTTACCTCTTAACAAGTTCATTAAATATCCATTAGACATACTGTCTAATTAAATATGTTGAGAGTTACTGAAGAAGACGTCAAAGGAGGCAATTAGGCAGAGAAATTGTCAGTCCTATTTTAATCTTCCCAGTCTCATCTCCCAAATTCTCCATAGTGGCAATTAATATTTGTTACCAATAATCTACATTAACATTGATTTTATTTTGATACTTTTTTATAGCATGGGCAGAGCAGAACAGAGATTTGGCAGAAGAATTTCAGGGCATTCCTAAACATAGTTAGAAACACCTTTTTGTGCTACAGAACCAACATAGAGAAATTGTTTCTCTTAACCAAGAAATCATTTAATTTATGATCATTACCAGGAAGAGACAGAGGGCATTATCTTGTATCAGAATTTGTTTAAATCTTACTAACTCTAAATTGTTGGCAACTTTAGGGTAAAGTAAGTGAATGAACCTACCCTTCTGCTCCCACCCCAGATACATAATTGGCTAGCCCTCAAGTCAATCAAAAACTACCAGAACACTGCTTACTAGGAAATAGGAGAATTTTCATCTAGAGCTAAGTGGAAAGCATAAAAGGGGAACACCATAACATGCAGATTGACCTCTGTGTCAAGGTGATCTTAGAATGTGGTACAATCTACTTCCAAAAATAACCACTCCTTTTCAAAATATTTTAATTTTTTTTAACATTTATTTATTTTTGTGAGAGCGCAAGCCGGGGTGGGGTGGGGTGGGGAGAGTCAGAGAGAGAGGGAGACACAGAATCTGAAGCAAGTTCCAGGCTCTGGGCTTTCAGCACAGAGCCTGATGTGGGGCTCGAACCCACGAATGACAGGATCATGACCGGAGGCAGAAGTTGGCTGCTTAACCAACTGAGCCACCCAGGCACCCCTAAAAATAACCACTCCTTTTAAATTTGGATATAAACCTTATTTAATAAGCCACAGAGATTTTTCAGTCTCTTCAGGAAGATACCAGCTTCATGAAAAATGTCTATCATCACTAACAAAGAATTTTTTTTTAATCGCAATTTAGCAATAAATGTCAAGAGCTATTCAAACAGTATTTGACCCCAAAATTATACTTTTTGATATTTGCCCTGAGGAAATAATTCGTAAGAGGAAAGATGTTTAAACCTGAAAATGTTCACTGCATCATTTTTTTACAATTTCAGAAGAAAGAAACCTAGAGCCAAAGTACACAGAATATGAGTCCTCTTGTCTTGATTAATTAAATATTATGCAGCCACTAAAACTAGTACGATAAGGCTATGAAGGTGAAAACATTAATGATCAATAATATAGTGGTGTAGTAAATTTAGCTTATAAAATTAAACACTATCAATGTAGCTGTGCTTTAAAGACTGGAAAAGAACATGGAGAAAAGATTTGTGCTAGTTTATTCTGATTATGGATATATCTTTGTTGCCTTTATTAGTTGTATGTTTTCATAATAATAAACAGTTTTTTAAAAAAAAGATTAAAAAAAAACAACTTAGGCAGTTTCCAGGGTAAGAAAGAACTGAGGTTTCAGAGTTTATCTGTCCAGCAAATTTAAATCATAGAGTTCAGTGTGGGTAATGATATTGTAACAAAGTTGGTGATTTAAAGAACTGCTTTATTTGCTGACCTGATCTGTCACTTACTTGTAAAACAGCAAAGCCAGCTGTAGTTTTCTGAGAGAGAAGCAGAAACAGTGTAACTGTGGAGGTTCCTGCAACTTTTCTCTGTGATCTCTCCAGAATAGCTCAGATTGATGTAAAGTAACCAGAAGCTGATTGATGTGAAGTAACCAGAGGCTTGCAGGGTTGATATAGAATTCAAAAGCTTCACCAGAGGTGCTCCGGTTGAAAGAGAAGACCCTGGATCCACCCCCACAGGGTGTCTTTCTCAAGGCACCAGATGGCACCCAGTAACAAATCTTGGCCTTGCGAGCTTAGAATTCTGATCTCTGCCCTCAGAGAGAGCAGTTCATTTCACCTTTCAGTGCTTTGCTTTTGATTCCTCTGCTACTGAAAATAATTATAAAAACTTCCAAGTGTTGAGGAAGTACTTTGCATAAAGCAGCTCATTTGCATTACTTACATAGGAAAAAGTTAACTGAGACTTAGACCAGTGCACAAATTATTTATTTACCCAGGTGTCAAAAAGCAAAGAAGCAAAGACATCTATCTTTATGGAATTTCCTGCAATGATTTATAATAACTCTATAATAATTATAGATGTTAGCTATAATCTCATCCAACTCCCTGTAGTGCACATTTGAAAACTGAGACATAGGACTCGAAGAGAATTGTGCAAGGTCTCCACGAATTGGTGGAGCCAATTTGTTGAATATAGTATTTAAGTCCCTAATGGATGGTTTTCTATCCAGTCTCTAATGCCCTTCCCTTCTTGCTCTTTTCCTGTGGTGAACTCAAACGACACTTCCATCAGTTTTGTTTTGATAGACTAAGAGTTTAAAGGAGCTTTAATCTATATTCTTAGTTAAGGTGGTACCTTAACACTTTGCTTCATCTAGTTACTTATCTAGACTATAGACTCCTTGATGGCCATGTGGCCATGCTTCTTAGTAATAACAATAGAAATTGCTAAACTGTTGGCAACAGTACCATGTATACAGTACCAAATGATTTACAACATCTCGGTGAACTCTCACAGCATTATTTCCATTTTACAGAGGAGGAAACTGAGGCACAGAGAGGTTGAATAGGTTATCCAAAAGCATCCACCTAGCAAATGACAGACTTGGGATTCAGATCCAAAGCATGAACTCTTGAATATGAAATTGTATGATTTCCATGAAAACTTTTGAGGATACATTTAAAATATCACAAGCAGGTGACCATTCTCTTCAAAATAACCAAAGGGATGAGAAAGAAGTTCCACTTTAATTCAGAAAATAAAACTTTGGACTTCAAGAAGCCAGGTATCCAAATGGCAATTTATCCATTTGAATATGGGAATGATAATTACTGAGACAGCTCCAAAAGTTACCTGCATGAATAAAAATGTGGAAGTAGATATATAAAATTTGAAATATAAATCAGTGAAGCAATGAAATGATACTGTTCTTGTATATTGAGTGAGGATCTCAGTTTAAATTATTGAGAACTGAATGTGTCTGCATTTTCTTGTGTTAACGGGTCCTTCTACATCAATAGGAAGAAAGATTTGGCAGGTCATATGCTCTGTGTACAACATCAAACTCCAAGTGTAGCAGACATAAAGCTATAATAATAATAATAATAGTAATTATGATCATCTCTTCTGTAACTGACAGGATAGGAGTGGGGGTCCAGGTGGGGTAGGCTCTAGACCTCTGCTGTGCTTTCTCAAATCTTCAACTATCTGGAATATTTAGTTGAATCTCTTATAAAGGGAATAATCTGAAGGAATTACTTTGACTCATTCTATACCCCTCCCCAAATTAGTGTAAAGTGGGCCAAATGGCTTCATCTTCAATTAAAATTGCATGTTTGAAGCTATATATGTAAGAACCAAATAGAGCCAAAGGTAAGGCTGGAGATGGAAGTCTGAAGCAGACCTCCACCCAGATATTGTCTGGTGAATTGAGCTGATTACCTATTTGTTCTCTACCCCTTTCTGTCTTTGCTTAAAACCATGAGATACTAAGGTTTTTGGTCATTTATCCTTGTTAGAAAAATATTTTGTATATATGTATGTGAGTGTGTATGTGTGCGTACATATACAAATATGTGCATATATGTATACTTCACATAGATATACATGAAATATATATGTATCATGACATACACTATAAAATATACACAAAGATAGAAAGGTTTAAAGGATAAGATGAATATAAAGAGAGATTTTAGTATTTTTTTCTTACTTCTCAGTGGATTATCATTGAAAACCACTGCTGTCTGTAATTCCCCAATACCCATTTGAAATGTTGCCACAAAAGTCCTACACCAGATCAGGGTGGGTTGACCTCAGGCCTGATCTGAGAACTGTCTAGCGGAAGAGAAGATTGGTCATCATGCAGGTCAGCCCTTTCAATGCATAGATGAAGACACCGTGAGTCTAAGGGACTTTTGCCTAAAAACCTCATTTCTAAGCACTTGATGAGATGATTTGTTATATTTAGCGTCTGGTACACTTGAAATTTGTTAAGATGGTAGCTCTTAAGGGGCACCTGGGTGGCTCAGTCGGTTAGGCAACGGATTCTTGATTTCAGCCCACGTCATGATCTCCCAGTTTGTGGGTTCGAGCCACACACTGGGCTCCGTACTGACAGCACAGAGCCTGCTTAGGATTCTTTCCATTCCCTCTGTTTCTGCTGTTCCCCACTCATGCTCACACACATGCACATTCTCTCTCTCAAAATAAATAAACCTTAATAAAATAAATTTTTAAACCACCATGTTGTATACCTTAAATATGTACAATTTTTTGTTTTCCAATCACAGGTCAATGAGGCTAGGGGGAAAAAATCAGTTTTCAAAAAGTCTGAGTAGGTATGTGCCAACAATGAGCTGAGTGTAGCCATTGTGTTACCAAAAAGCTGAGCTTTTTTGGTAGCAAAAGAGTTCTTTTCTCATCATGAACAAGTTGAAATGGAAAAAAAAAAAAAACTCCTTAGGAACTTAAAATGTGAAGGGTAGAACATCTTGCAGGTAAGGATGAATGACACCAGATCAGTAGAAACTCGGGGCAAAGTGGCTGTATAACTGAGAGAGTGGCAATCCAGGGAGGTATGGGGAGCTGCAGGCTAACTTGGAATCCCATATCGCCATGTTGTTAGCTTGCAACCCAAGGCTAACTCGATTTCAGACCCGAGTCCAACTTCTAAGTGCTTGAGGGATTTTTGTTAAGCCTTTTAAGGGTATCCAAATGAATTAACTATTGTGCTTCACCTACACTCCTGTAATTCACTTTCAGTGGGCAGTTTTATTTTCCCAGATGTGCAGCCTGGTCACAGGGGACTTATGAGTAATTAACTCATAAAAGGAGTGTCCAGATGAATGAACAACTGCAAAGCACCTGTTGTTAACAGCTGATTTGTCTCCTCACTTAGATTATAAAGAGCTTGAGAATATGAGACTGTTTTCTTCTTTTAAAACCCTGTGACACCTACTGATTTAGGTTCACACAGAATACACTGTGAATAGAGGCTGAGTGGTAGAATTTGTCTTTACATCTGATGAAAGGAAAGTGTCAAGAGTTCAGACAAACATCAGCTACCTAAGATTAGAGCAACATTATGACTTTTATGGGCCCTACGTTCTTTTGTCTTGGTGTGTCCCTTTCTCTATTAAAAAAAAGTTAGAATTATATCTTTAACTGCATTGGTATAGACATGAACATAATCCAGGTTAGATTCATCATTATATAGTAGTCATCATTGTCATTCTGACATTTATTTTTCCCTGAGTATAAAAATACTTAAAAAGATTTTTGTGGGCTGCCAAAAGCATTGTGGGCCCTAGCCACCATATCCAGAGTGCCTAATGGGTCAATTTGCCACCCCTAAGGTTATGGATGCAGGCGCTTCATAAACCACAGATGTCCTCATCTGTTTTTTTATTTTTTTTATAGTTTTTTAAAATTTGTTTTCAAAACAGAGACAGAGCATGAGCAGGGGGGAGGGGCAGAGAGAGAGGGAGACACAGAATCTGAAACAGGCTTCAGGCTCTGAGCTGTCAGCACAGAGCCCGATGTGGGGCTTGAACCCATGGACCGTGAGATCATGACCTGAGCCGAAGTCGAATGCTTAACCAGCTGAGCTACCCAAGCGCCCCATGTCCTCATCTGTTTTTACCATCATTGTAATAAAGAATGTTGCTAGTCCCTTGTAACTTTCGGTTTTCTTGATGTTTCTCTCTGGATAACAGGTAGTTTAAGGATGGCTGTCCCCTTCTCCTTAAGTGATACCACATGGCCCTGAATAGCCAGAGGGTGCCCCCAGCCAGCACGCTGCTAGAGCTGTTCAGGCAGAGTGTTTCAGCCATATTGTGATGACTGTGAGGCAGGTAACTGAATCCAAAATGAATTCCTCTGTGATGCTGAAAGACTGTGCCTTTGTTCTCTAATATGGACTCAATTGAGAGGATACTTTTTGTCAGACCAGTTTATCTATTGCTGGGACACAAGGTTTTGTTAAGTGTCATCCACTTGGGCAAACAAACAAGGGAACAATGACACCAAAGTTATGTCAGGTTTCCCCCGTGCCACCCACAAGTGAAGACAGAATCACATTGCCACCTATAAGCTAATGAACTAAACGCAGCCATGGTGCTAAAACATGTATGTACCTGTTGCTAATAAGTTAGTCTCCATTGAAGCTTTTTAAAAATTGAGATAATGATTTGCAGAGGGCTTGGTTTTCAGGAAGCAAGACTGAATTTAGTCCTTATGATTGCTGTCTTCTTTCTTGAATTGAAAACTTTACTTTCTGAATCTTAACCTTGTCCACTTTGCGCAGATATTACACTTTTTAAACCGGTGCTCCAAGCTCCAAGTTCCCTCAGTACGGTCTTCTCTCTCTGAACTTTATTCATGTGCCATGTTTCATTAACATTCATCACATATTATGAAAGACATGGCCATTTGAAAACATTTATAGGCCAATCTGAATAAAGCAGATTGAACCGAAATTTAATTTGAAATTATCATCCCAGATAAGTGGGCACATTACCTCAAAATTCACTTTGTCTTAGGTTACTAAAAACAAATAGACAAATATGATATACTGATATAAGAAAAATGATTTAAATTCCTTGGGACCACAGGACACTCATTCACATCTAGTGAACTCATATATAAAAATCTTGATTTTTATCTCTTGAAATCTAGTACTTCGTTGTATCAGTGGCGACATAGTATAATGAGCCCATCACTTAGGCTCATAACAGGCAGTGTCAATAGTAAGTCTTTTGTCCTAACTGCCCATCATATACACTGTATATCAGATAAATTTTTTTAATGTTTTTATTTATTTCTAGGAGAGAGAGAGAGACAGCGTGAGCAGGGGAGGGTCAGAGAAAGAGGGAGTCACAGACTGAAACAGGCTCCAGGCTCTGAGCTGGCAGTCAGCACAGAGCCCGACGCCGGGCTCGAACCCACGAATCGCGAGATCATGACCTAAGCGAAAGTCGGATGCTTAACCGACTAAGCCACCCAAGTGCCCTAGATAAATTCTTTTCATTACTCTTACCAAATATTTCCTCTTAGGAGCTTTAGGATCTACAGTGAAGGAGTTTTCCACTGTAAAATGCATCTAATAAGTTTTTATTTTTAAAGAAAATGTAATTAGAACATTTGACTACCCCTTACTCTCTCTCATCTCATTCCCTTTCCACACTAGAACTGTGGTTTACACATTTTATTGTGTCAAAGGTACATAGTTTGCAAGTTACTTGTCGGATTGCAAGTTACTTGTTCTGTGACTGTTCCACAGATGAGCAAACATTTCTAATAAATTTTAACTTGGTAAACAAGCGATATATGCCAGATGTCACATGATCACAACTGAGCC
Organism: Proteles cristata cristata; assembly: GCA_017311185.1. NCBI lineage: Eukaryota > Metazoa > Chordata > Mammalia > Carnivora > Hyaenidae > Proteles > Proteles cristata. Next base: position 656,934 of record JAESUZ010005393.1, read on the forward strand.
AATGGATCTTGAAATCCACTTTGATATCCAAGTTCTTTGGATTACAAGCATGTTTCCGGAACGAATTATGCTTGCAAACCAGAATTTTACTCTACTGTGAAATAATCTCCATAATTCTCTTAGTACTTGGATATCTTTGCTCACAGACTTTTCATTGCTGCCCTCAACCAAATCCCTGTGTATTTCCCTAATGAGAAAAATTAAGTACTTTATAGAACATAATCCTATTAACATGAACCAAAGGATTTGTTTATTAATTCAAGGGGATGGATGCTCAAGTTTAGGATGTAAGGGACTTGGTGGAGGGAAGGTTTTGAGTTAGGGAAAACAGGCCCAATGCCCTCCTCCAGGCAAACGTTTACATTTAAATTGTCCTTCTGAGAAAGGCATTGCAACACCCATAACAGCTCAATTACTGAGGTAGTTTCACTTCCTGTGTTTCTGGGAGCAACAGTGGAATGCTGGCCCGATCTGTGTGTTTCTGAAGTGTCCAAAGCCATCTATATAAAGTGTAACACAAGCTTCCTTATTTTGGTGTCACCAGAGGCAATAGTATCAAGAGAATCATCTCACCCGTAACCTCCTGAACTGTCATTGGGATTAATATAAAATGTGAAAATGTGTAATCCTAAACTGATTATGTCATATTTATCTATTACCAGTCACCATAGTTTTAAGACACAGCTTAAGGTTTTTCTAATGTAGAATGAAGTTAAACTAACCAGTCAACTGATAACAGTATTTTACCATTGACTCGGGAAAGTCTCATACAAGGCAAATTCCGGCTTTTAACGACGCCGTTTCAGTAATCCACGTGGAATCTGTGGACGATTCCATCAGAGCCAGCAGAACTCATTTGATTTGGAAAAGGATACTCAATAATGAGTCAGATTCTTCTGTGGATGAAGCAGGACATGTTTAGAAACTGCCTTAACTATTTCAGGTCAGACTGACACTGTGTACAATAAAACTTTGAAGTAATAAAGTACTGATTTATTGATGGACATCTTAGTGTCCTGAGGTTGTTCATGGACTCACCATAAATATATACTTTTCATCCAAATTTATGTTCTCTGGAGTTTGGGTTCTGGAGTTAACAATTTATGTCATTCATTGTTCCTCCACTTACCAAGTGTTTGTTTTTGGATAAGTTACCTAACTTCTCTGTGCTCATCTTCCTCCTCCATGACAGGGGAGCATGGCTGTAACGACCATACTTCCCCATGGGTTGCAGAGTAAGGTAAAATGTGAGAACACATGTGAAGTCAGCCCAAAGTTAAGTTCGGGCTGTTATTTTCTACTCCACTTCTTTTTTTTTTTTTTTTTTTTTAATTTTTTTTTTTAAATTTATTATTTCTAGGAGAGAGAGAGCGAGACAGCATGAGCAGGGGAGGGTCAGAGAGAGAGGGAGTCACAGACTGAAACAGGCTCCAGGCTCTGAGCTGGCAGTCAGCACAGAGCCCGACGCGGGGCTCGAACCCACGAACGCGAGATCATGACCTAAGCGAAAGTCGGACGCTTAACCGACTAAGCCACCCAGGCGCCCCTCTACTCCACTTCTAACTAAAGGCTGTATTGTATAAAATACATCCCTGAGACACTAGAAGGTTATAAATGTACACATTAAAAGGGGAGAGCACCCGCCCCTACGTTCTACATATCAGACACCATATCAGGCACTACACAGGCAGCCTCTCACTTTATCTTCTTGACAGTAATCCAAAATAAATACCTTTACCTACATTTTACAGATGAGAAAGCAAAAGCTCTGTGGGTTTAAGGTCATGGAGACAGCCTCTGATGAAGCCCAATCTCCCTGGCACCACAGCCTATGCCCTTTTCAGGATACCCTTCTACTAGCCTATCTCTTCAGGCCCCTGTTGGCTCAGATTCTGTGATTCCTCTGGAGTGGCTTGGAGGCTCAAGGCTTTCTTTGCTCACACAAATGCAATCTGTTCTTTTGTTTACAATTTCAGGATCTTTTTTTTACATTCCAAAACTGCAGACCTTCTGGTTGTCATGTTCCCTCTCACATACTATTTTATGTCCATTGGGTTCTAGTCACATTTACACAAGTACAAACAGTCCCATTTCTTTTCCCCTTCTCCCTGCTCTTAATAAAAAGTTATGTACAAACCAAAGAGCCAGAAAGTTCTCTTGGCCAATGGAATACATTAATTTGTTTTTATGTTTAAACTATGAATTGTCCTTGGAGGCCTGCCCTGTACCTCCTCCCCTCGTGGTCTGTATTTTGTATATTCTGTGAAGATGCACATTTTCATGCTTAAAGATTTCTTACTTTTGTTAAAATAATTTGGTAGTGTTGATACGGAAACAAATGTGTTTCGTATAAAATGCTGCACTTAATTAGAAAAGGTCCACATTCAAAGTGGTCCAAGATTTTTTAAAGGTGCACATTTTTAAAATGACTAGATTAAAGTGAATCTGAAGCATTCTACTCTCAGAAACATTTTCCCAGAAATAATATTACTTGGAACCAAGATCAGATAAAATCCATACTTGCTGTACTATTTTCCTAGTCTTGTTCTTCCTGGCCGAATGTGATTGGGAACCACCTTGGCAAAAGTAGTTATCTATAATGAAAGAAATGGTGTATTCAGCCATGATTAAGGGCCAAATTAACAAATTTTTAAAAATAATATCAAAGTGTCAGAAATGAATGGAAATATTCCCTTATGCTGAATTGATATCAGAACGTATTCTGCACACCACTGATCACTCTGAGAGAGTACCTAACAAAGGCCTTCTTATAGAAAATGTGCCAACTCCTAAGCCAAGAGTTAAGAAAATCGCAAGTTTTGTGTAATTTTAATTAAAATATTAAGCAAATGCCTGAAGACACACTAACATTCTTTTATTGCTACATGTAAATAAAAGGAATGAAAATACAGATTTGAGCCTTAACTTCTAGGTTAGAAAAAAGCATGGCTGAGCAATCAGTGTAGAGTCGCGGTAGTTTTTTGAATGGGCATTTGGTGAGAAAAATAAGGCTTTGCTAATACCATCCGCTTTATAAAGTACTGTTCCCTACACTGAGCGTATTTGAGATAGGTGCTGTGTGGTACCAGTCAGCAGTTATATCTATAGATCTATATATAATCTATGATTTAGCTTCACTGCCAAGATCTTGTTTAGTGAACACCATTTCTTCTTAGTTATCTTTTGTCATTCTGTTTTCAACCACTTATGTTTCACCTTGTTGATTTGTGAAAGAGAATATGAAAAGAATATGTAAAGGAATTATTTGAAGGATTACTTTTACCCATTCCATATTTCTCCCCAGACAGTCAGACCTTTGAGCAAATTATTTCATCTCCACAATTAAATTTGCCCATTTGGGGCCGTAGTGCTGTGAGCCAAAGCATACTAACAGTGAAGCTAGTCAAAAGTCTTAGAACACAGCCCTTTAAGTCCTAAATGTCAAATACTTCCAGGGAGGCCAGACAGAATCCTGAGTGCAGCCCCTGGTCAAATAAAACAAGTATGATTGCATACTTGTTCTCTACTCCTTTCATCTTACCTTAAAGGCATAGAAGTGTTAAGATTTAGCTAAGGGAGAATGAAGAAAACCCATCTAAAGAGAAGGTTGTTGATCAGAATCCTCAGTACACACGAGAGGATAGAGTGTTCTTTTTCAGGCTTGGCAGAAATTCCTATCAGTGCTTCTACGGATAATAGTTTTCACAGTACTGGGACTTGCCAGAGCGATAGCTAAGATGTATCCACGCCTCCCACACTTCATGCCTAAGAACCTTAAAAGTTGAAAACATTAAAATATTCAGTGTTGTGCACCAGTTCTTTAAATCCACCTGGATTTGAGCTGTGAGAAATGAAAACTGGTCCACATGAATGCTTCTTTCTGGGCTTCTATGGAAGGAATAAGGCAGAAGTTGCAGATCTAAGGGGTCACCCTTCTTTTGGTGCCTCTTGAGAGTACAGGAATTGGATGTTTTCTTGCAGCAAATCAACTCGTCTGTTCTACCCTCCACACCCTCCTGTGGCGGGGAAGCATGTGAAGTGGTAGTAACTCATGCTTATCTAATTTATTCCTTCTGTGCTCATGTTGAGAATGGACTCTTAAATCATAAAATTACAAAATTTAAGAACCGCAACTTTAAAATTCGTCAATAATCCCATCATTGTGGAAGTAAGAAAATGCCAGAGTTCCACAGCTAATGGCACAGATTACTAAACCCTAACTCCCATTTTAGAGTTCATTCTTCACTGTCACACTGTCGCCTGCAAAGAAAACCCTGGGATATGCCAAGCAATGGCATTGCTGCCGCCCTCGTGGCCATTTGACACGGGAATGAGCACACAAAAACGTCAAAGGGGGAAGTTAAATAGGGAAATACTGGTTTTTTACCCGCTTGTCTTCTCAAAAGTTGAAAAGATGGTAGTGCCTCGTGCTGTGCCTAGAAAGAGGACTGCGTTGTATTGTAGGTTAAAAAAAAAAGTAGGTTACAGATTCATATGTAAATGATGATCTCATCTCTGTTTTATAATGTGTTTAAGTGCACATACAAAAGTCTGGAAGCAAAGACTGTAGGCTGCTAACAATGTTTATCTCTGGTAGAATTACCGGCGAAATATCCACTTTTGGTTTATTTGAATATTTTACAGCTATTTTAAATTTACAGATCTATTTCAGAGAGAGAGAGAAGTAGAATATCTGGCTCAGGGCTGTGAACCTAGAAACCCTCCTGCTCAATATTAATAATGAAGGTAGGGATAAAAGTACTGGGTACTTTATGCGATCCGCTGCCTATTCAAATCATTATTGGCAGTTATTTGAAAGGACCTGCCTCAACAGTAGATGTTCAGTGAATGTTAGGTACTAACATTCATTTACTTTATTGACAGCTTATTGTGTGTAAAAGAAATTTTGTCACAGCGGTCGTGGAGCTTGTAGGAGAAATAGAATAGAAATAATAGTGTGCTAACCTGACTACTGGAGGATGACACACAGAGCGAGAGTGTCCTTAGCTGAGCCGGTGAGAGGAAAAATGGCTGATCTGGCTGGCTTTACGGTTAGGCCCACAATAAATCAAACAAATTTTACATAGGAAGTTAATTTGGGAATTAATATGTCCATTTCCTACTGAAAACACTCTACAGTCATCCTCATGTAGTAGGTTAAAACAAGTGACTCAGGGCCTCATGTAGTTTATGACAGAAGAAAAAGGCCGGATAGGGACCTTTCCTAAGAAAGAGTTCCTAAGAGTTCCTAAGATGTTGTTGCTAAATTAGAATGAGTTACATTTCTTACCCTAAGGGTGCCTAAATTTAGAAACTCATTGACATTCAGAACAGAGTAGACTAATGGAAATCTAGAAATTGTCCTTTTACTTTAAAAGAGTGCGCCACGGGTTGCTTTGTGCTTTCTCATTTAAACGCTGCACAATCATTCTGCTTGTACCTGCTAATCTGTAGCACCCAGTTACATTTGAGTAGACCTCACCAACTAGACCCTCCCCTACCCCAAGCTCCAGCCCGGAGGAGGATTCATTCCTTCTGGGCCGCTTCCATTCCACCGCAGGCTTCCATTCCTGGCCCCAGGGTATGTTACCCTGGAGTCAGAGTCGTTGGACATTTCTTTTTAATCTGTAAAGGAAAAGCAGTCGTAAACTGGGGGGAAATCATCCTGACCTGCAGCCAACATCTCCATTGGCCTAGGGGAGGAAAAAAAGTTAAATTCTTTCCCATTATCAGTTCTTCCTGAAAGTTCTGAGAAAGCCGGGTTCATCGCTGGCTGCCCCTGGAAGGAGCACCAGAAAGATGCAAAGGGCGGACCGGCGGCCAGCAGGAGGGGGCGGGAAGGCTTGGCTAACCTGGGGGCCGCTAGCTGAGGCTCGAGCCACGCCTCCTCTGAGGACTCTTATTTTGAAGGAGCACAGACAGAAGCCTTTCAGAGACTCACTGAGTCACAGAGCGGTGCTGTGCAGCTCCGTATAAAGCGCCGGTACCTGCTAGTGGCCACAGCCCACTGAGCCCGCAGGACTGGGAGTAGAGGAGCCCCGGGGGCCCGGCCCTGAGACCGAGGTAGGCGCGGGAGCTGGCGCCTTCGCCGCTAGAAACGTATGAATTAAAAGCGGAGGGTGCGGGGTGGTAGGCGAGCTGGGGTGAGAGGACTTCAAAAGCGGACGGGGGGTTGGGGAACAAGGAATCCGACTAAGTTCTAAATGCAGACTTTCCACTCGAGGCGGGTCCTTTCACGGAGCCCTCTCCCTCCCTTTGCCTGATCAGAGCAAGAACCACTGAAAACAGTTCCAGATGGGAATCTTGCTTCATTTTAACGGGGTCGGGACTGGAGATGCTTTGCTGCCACAGAGGATCCCTCCCTCTCTTATAAACGTTTCTGACCCCCATCCCTCGGTTATCGTGGCCCCACTCAAAGGGGATCAAACCTGTTGTGGAAGGGCAGAGAAAGTGAGGCTGGCAGAGATTTAAGGGATGAGGGGATGACCTCATTCTTCTGGCAGCTGGCGGGGTATTGGGGGGGGGGGAGGGTCCATAGGGTCCGTTCATCTGGAGCCAAACCGGGGCACTGCGCCCTCCCCCCCCCACCCCAGCCCCATCTTCCTTTCTTTGGGAGAATTCACCCCACCTTGGTGCCGTTCAAAGAAAGTTTGCTTGTCACTTGGGGGCTTTTCTCAACCAGGGTTGCTGGTGGAGAGGGGGTCTGCAGCTCCGCGCCCGCAGTTACCTTTGGTAGTAGCTGCTTTGTTAGCTGCGCCGGGCGCGGGCCACTGGACTTGGCTGCAGAGTTAGCTGCGTGCACCGGCCACGGCGGGGCCAACGAGAAAGGGTTCTGTGAACCGGCCCCCGGAGGAAACGGACCCCACCCTGGGACTGGGGGCTTCTCGCCTGTTTGCCTTATATAACATTCAGGGAGGTTCTGTCCCGAATGGTGAGCGGTTCAGACTCCAGAATGGAGAGTTTGGCCACTTGAGCCCTGAGTGAGGCTAGTGAGTTTTGCACTTGCTGGGACTGAAGGGGGCGCACCGGCTTCTTTCCACCCCGCCTGAGCTGGGTCTTGCTCCAGCAGCAGGCCTGGAGGAGCCTAGCCCAGTTGCTGGTCTGCAGGCGAAACACCAGGAGGGTGTGCACTCTTCAGACCCGGGAGTCTCCAGAGCCCAGTGCTAGCTGGATCTACATTTTGATTTCAGTCACAGAGAACTAGTATGAGAAAGGCAGCAATGGACCGTTCCAGAGGCATGAATTGAAAAGCTACCATCAGCCCCCACTCCCGCACCTCTCCCATCCTCCAGGCCCAGCCTCGGGCTTAACTAGCTTTAGAAACTGCCAAGTTTTGCCTTTGAGGACACCTTCTTAGGTGTGCTATGAAGGCTCCTGTCAGAACTGCTTCAACAACTGCCACTGAAGAAAAATCGTCCCACTAATTGTCCAGGGATTTTGGTTTGCTTTTCTTTTGGAGCTCAGAATATATTAGCTTTGCTTTTTTTTTTTTTTTTTTACTGTACTTCACATCTTCATGGAAAGGGGATATTTTCAAGATCTGACAGACTTCGATTTAGTGGTAAGGGGCTTGCGTGGATTTTTCCTCCTACTCTGTATAAATTGATTGATAGAAGAGACAGTATGAAGTATATGCACCCGTATGCCTTCGAGTGACTGCCTGCTCGTACTTGGAACAATAAATGTATGGTAAATAGGCAAGAGTTATATAATCAACAGATATTTCAACTGATTCCTAAGCTTTATTTTTTATTCTGTTTCATGTAAAATAAGATTTATTTGATCCTTACTCTTTTTTGCCTTTAGAATGAGGGCTGCCCAGTGCCCACACCACATCCATTAATAAGAAACTAGGCCAGCAGATAACAAAATGCGCCAGCATTCTAACCATCTTCAGCTGTGTGAAACCTTGATGATCTGAGTGAAGAGCACGGGTAGATGGTTGAAAATAACATAGCTTTCTTTTGGTGGACTGTTGGAATCCAGGAATCTAATTCTGACAGCTTGAGTAATAAAGTAGCTCACCTGCTTTGAATAGTGTCCAGTCTGCCCCACGTGAGGACACTGACCAAGTAAACAAGAGATAAACGTCCTAGGTAGAGTAGTGCTGGTGTGCTTCAGTATGTCTTGGTGGGCTCTAGTTTTTAGTTGACTTTCAAGACTTTTTAAGATTAACAATGAAAATTAAATGCCACTTACCACATTGCACTGTGATTGATCTCAATATACTCTACTGTATTGTCATCTCTATAGAAGAGCTGTAGTATTTGTACTACTTTGAGAATGGTTGCTTCTTTTTGCCCCCCCCAAAATATTATTTTCCCTAGACTGTAGTAATTCATAGACCCTACTATTTTGGAAACAACTAGGTATTACTGAAACATAAAGTATTTCCTGGAAATTGTCAAGGAGTCTGCACTGCTCAAGGTGCTAAGGGTATTATTTCAAGAGGAAGTTATTAACCTGTTCAACAGTTGTTTGATTTTTACTCCCACTTTCCAGATTTTTTTTTTCACAATCATTGGGAACTGTAAAAAATATGACTTAGATGCCATCTTCCCTTCTGTGTGTGTTTCAACATAAACAATTTCATATCAAAAGGTATTGTACTTTTTCAGCATTTATTTCAGAAGATCCAGATAAGCATTGGGTAATCAAAGTTCACTATGCTTCTAAAATTGCCCACTGTTCAGTGTCTTGCAAAATAATTCTCTTCAAGGAGACGGGGCAGGGGTGGTGAACAGACACTAAATATAAGCTTTCAAAATTAACATTATGTTAAAAGAGCACTCAACTCTTCTTTGAAACTGTCCCAACACATTAAATATATTGGTTCACCCTATTAATATTCTTTTAAGACATAGAACAAGAAGTGGAACTCTACCAGATTTTAAAGACAGGTGTAGGGAACATAACAGAATCATAGAAAAATAAAACTGAGACCCTTAATTCTGCCCAGTTCTGCATCCCAGATTTTTGGCTCTAGAAAATCCCTGTGAGATTGCACTAACTCAAGAGATGTTTTGAAAAGAATTTTGTCAAAGGACAAGGAATTAGAGGTGGTAGCTGAGAAAGGTTTCATTCAAGGAGATTTTATGAATAGCAAGCAGTAGCCCATTCTTGTAGGAAAGGCCTGGAGATACGGTGGATGTAAGGAAAGCCTGAGGTGTTTAGGAAGGAGAAACACCATTCTGACACCAGGGCGTGTACAGCTTTCTGCCCAACCCCACTTACTACTAACAGCACAGACTTCTTCCTGATCAGTAAGTCTTTGCTGTCTTATGGTTATGTGCATTAGGGTTAACTGTAATATGTAACATAAGCCGTTTCAGTTAGGCGAGCCTCCCTTACTTGTATATTTCGGATAATGACTGCAAGGACACAAACCGAAAATGTGGGATGGTTAGTTAACGTCTGTTCTCAGTCTCCCACTGAATGAGCGTTGGCCAAGCTGCCAAAGCTTCACCACTCTGGGAAGCCGAGATGGTGATTTTCACAGTTTGGCATGGACTTTTGGAAGGCATAAAGGCTTATTTGATGGAAAAGATTTCCTCCTGAGGGAGAAGCTGCCATTTGCAGACAAGGTGTGTCAGCCAGAAGAAATGAGCAAATAACCATTTTCTGGTTTCTATTGGCAAAATGTTACATTTTTTTTCTCTATGTAAGTGTTAAAAATAGATTCATAGGAAGACACACAAAACCAAGTAAAAAGAATAGACACCGAAGTTTCACCAATGGGAGGGGAGAGAACTAACTTTTGTTAAATAGCCATCACTAACCAGGCTCTGCCAGATGTGTCACGTTCTTTTTTTTTTTTAAGTTTCTTTGTTTGTTTGTTTGTTTATTTACTTATTTATTTTGAGGGAGAGAGAGCATGCAAGCAGAAGAGAGGCAGAGAGGGAGGGAGGGAGAGAAAGAATCCCAAGCAGGCACCTCACTGGTTGGATATATGAACTCACAAATTATGAGATCATGACCTGAGCTGGAATCAAGAGTTGGATGCTCAGCCAACTGAGCCACCCAGGCTCCCCATGTTCTTTTACCACACTCAGTTCTCACAAAATTCTCTGAGCTGGACCCAACATGTCTCCTGGTGTTACAGAACTGGGATCAGGGACCCTATCCAAATAGAAACGAAGCACCACTCGACGACCATACATAGAACTCTTCAACTTGATCCTACTTTTCATGACATTTGTGGTATCTTTGTGAAATTGCCAACCCTACTGAGAATTAGCAGCCCTCATCTTTGAGATGGGTTAGATTCTGAATGTGGATTTGTAGATTAGTTGCTGGGAACTCTGAACCTACTCTTTCTCTTAAATTATGTCCCACTTTGTGGTTAGGTTCCCAGGACAGCCCAGAAATCATAGCTGAAATATTCTGCTTTATTAATAGTACCATAGAACCTAGCCACTATATATAACATGGGTTTTGTGGGAACATGCACTCAGAGCTCCAACTTAATTTTTTTCCCTTTTTTAATCTCCGCAACAATGGCTGAAAGGGCCCCACCTACTCTTTTTCCATTTAAACCCTAAAGGGAAAATAAAGGTACAGGGAAGTACATTTCCTTTCATACTCTCCTTATGCTAACAAGGGACCCCACCCTGGAACTACAGAGCTACGGGAAGAGAGGGTCCCAGCAGCAGCTGCCTTTGTAACAGCAGAGGGGAAAGAGAAGAAAGGGAAAAGGGCCCAGGCAGAAGTGAGGTCCACTTGTCAGCTATGGGAGCTATTTTGGATGGCCAGTCAATGCGAGCTGCCTATTGGTTGACGTTATTTTCTTACTAAACATAATTTTTACCATAGAACCTCAGTCTACACATTAGCACTACTGAACTGTATGTTATTTTTATTTTTATTCATTTATTTAAAATTTTTCTTTTTTAAATGTTTTCATTTATTTTTGAGAGACAGGGAGAGACAGAGAGTGGGGGAGGGGTAGAGAGAGACGGTGACACAGAATCCAAAGCAGCCTCTGGGCTCTGAGCTGTCAACACAGAGCCCAATGCAGAGATTGAACTCATGAACCGTGAGATCATGACCTGAGCTGATGCTGGATGCTTAACTGACTGAGCTACCCAGGTATCCCATATGTTCATTATTTTTAAAGTCAGAATTAGGTTTTGAATGAAATCTTTAATAATAGGAGAAAAGCATATTCATAGATCTTTTATTTTTCTTCTCGATGCCATTCCACTAAATTCCTAAGCAAGCACCTGTTTGGCACTAGATAAACTTAGGGTAAACTTGAATGCTAATATATAATTATTACATTGTAAATAACCATATAATAAGAACCATTTGTTGGGTACTTCACACCAGAAAATGTGCTAAAATGTTTAACACACTTTGTCATTTAAACCTTAACACAATCCCACGTAGTAAGGGCCGTCAGCACCGCCATCTTAAAAATGACCAAAGGGAGATTTCAAGAGGATAATTTACCTTTAGTCACACAGATCAGAAATGGTGGGGCTGGGGCCTCATTAATTCAAATACCGTTGAGCAAGTGCTCTGGGTACTGGCTAGACCCTGGGAGTAAAGCAGTGGACACATGTAAAAACCCCTGTCGTTGTGAAGCTTATACTTCAGTGTTAGGAAACAAACCATAAAAAAACTAAACATCCGGTGTTTCTGGTGGAGTTACATGTTATGGGGGGCGGGGAGGGGAACGACAAGGAATGCCAGGTGGGGGTTGCAGCTTGGCAAGACAGAAATCTAGCAGAAGAGTGGCTCAAAGTCCACGAGGTGAGTCCAAGAGTGCTGACACTATTGTTTCTTGTAGCAAACCATTTTATTTCATAACACCAAGTGTTTGGGTATGTGCCATCTTCATCAGTCACTGTGAATTCTCCAACAAGTGACTGGGGAAGGATCCAAGAACAAAAGATAAAGGGCTTGACATTGTCCAAAGGCCAGTGAGATCTGGTGCACAAGCAGAGCGCTTGGGCTCAGCAAAGGGTGAAGAGAAGGCCCTGCGGTGCCACCGGGAAGAAGGCAGTGTGCGGGCCAAGAGCCAAAGTGGATGGAAGCGGCAGGGGGAGCTCATGGCCATTCTCTACTGCGGGTTTCTATTTTCTCAGCGGAATAGGAAGCATGATCATCAGCTGAAGGCAGGGGGAAAAGAGCATTTGAGGGAATATTGAGGACAGAGGAAAGGGTGAAACAGACACCTGGGAGAGGGGAAGCCTGAATTTGGAGAAATGTACACGCAGGGTCTGCCCAAGGTCAAATTCTGACTCAACATATACAGTATCCTGTATCTCAGAATTCTGAATTCTGTAGTCATGAGAATGGCTGTCTTACTATTTTTTCTTTGCACATCACTTCAGTGGAACAGAGCCCTGCACTTAGTAGATACACGGTTAGTGTTATTGATTACTGTAATAACCCACCTATATACTTGTCCAGAAAGTCCCTTTTTTAAAAATTTTCCTACCCTAATCATCACATTAATCTCCTTCCACTCTGAAATGCTCAGATACTTACACTTCCTAAAACAGCACTGGTATGTCACTGTATTCTGTTCCCGATTATTTCAGTGAGTTAATTTCATCTCTCTAACATGAAGACTGAGTTTTTTAGACTCTGAAAGAACTCTTAATGGTATACTTTTTGTGTGTGTTTGGTATTACTCTACAGTGGCTCCATAAATCAAACCTCATTTCTACTTTATGATGCCTTTGTTCAGAGGGTGACAAAGATGCCTTCTACTTCTATTTTATTACATCACTGCTGAGTGGTTAGCACACTGTGGGGACACAGTATAGGTAGTTAGCCAGGAAACAGGAAAAACAATTGCAGTGGTCAGAATAATGCAAGAAATAGGTATTGGTCTCTGCTAAATTTGTGGTAAATGAAGTGATTGAAGTAGTTGGGTCCGGGCATAGTTAGAAGATAGAATTGACTGACTTGGTATTGATGCAAAAGGTAAGGGAGTATGGGATGCATCAAGGATTCCTCCCAGAGTCCTGCCAGGTGGTGGGTGGGTAGGGCCAAGAGGTGGGACAGCTCTGAAGGTGGGGCAAATTCGGTTTTGAACCTACCAAGTGGAGATATCCAAAAGGGAATTAGATACCTAGATCTGACATTCTGGGAGATCAGAGTGGGGACAGTGATTTGGGAATTATCCCCATAGGTGTTAATTAAAGCCTTGGGAGAAGATGAGTGCCCCCAAAGAGAGTGGAAAGAGAATATTTGACTCTCAGTATTTGGAGGGGGAATGGAGATTCTGTCATTTGACTAAGGTGTTGTCTGCAACATCTGTCCAATAACAGAATATTGAGGTAAAGCATATTCCGGTAAAACCATAAATGAACTAATTCAAAAGGAGTTGGGAAAATTTGTAGTTTTTCTTGGTAAAGTCTCATTTCCTACTTGTGTTCATAACCATAAATGGACGCATTTACATGGAAGGTAATAGGTGGATTTTAAAAAGTCTATTTTAGGCACTTATTAATAAACTGAATCCACATGTGCTCCATATTTTCCCTACACATCACATCGTTGTGCTGTGTCACAGAATGTTGGAGCACATCCTGTTGATGTCAGCAACTACATATCCATCCCGGCAAGTGACTGGAGATGCCCCGGGACAGCAGATAAGGAACTGGACTGTGCCTCTCCAAGGGGAAGCTTTTATTTGCAAGAGACAGTGGTACATAAGAACTTGCAAATCTCCTTGAAAGGCAGAAAACTCATGTGCAGATAAGACTGCAGTTGTCCAAGCAAGCTATTCCTTGGCCCTTCATCATGCACAACCAGCAAGAGCTGTCAGTTTGCAGACGCACAGAGTTCTACGGTTTATTATCACTTCATCTCCTTTTTCAGAACTCTTCAAGGTGGTGGACGCTCAGGTAAACCACCACGTGTATGGAGCTGCCAGACCTCTTCTGTGCTCAAGTTGGCTTCCTTGCTTCAGGAGACAAATAAATGATAAAATCTGGCAGTGCACTTGAGGAAGTTACTTGGAATTATTTTATATTTAGAAGTTTAGATTCAGGCCCATCACAAGCATACCAAGGTTGAGACTTATGAAATCCATTTCTTTTGATAAAGGCCAAGTTCTCATTCCTGTAAAAAAATACCAGGACTTGGGCTGCCTCCCAGTAGGGTTGGTGGGTAGGGCAGTTTCCTTCTCTCCGCCTCACAGATTAAAAAGTATAAAGTGTGTAATTGGTTGACTCTCCCAAAGTGCAGTTATAGTAGGAATTTGCATCTCCCGACTCCCAACTCTGGTTTTCTTTTCAGCACACCAAGCATCCTGAGATGCAGGGTGATATTACTGCCTGAAAATGTGTGCTCTGGGCAACTGCAGAATTTTCCAAAAGCTTAAGCACAGATGACACATCTGGCAAAGTCAATTTAAGAACACTGATTACAGGTTCAGGGGGAAAGTTTTTAAGGGTAAATGCTAAATGTTCAAAATCCTAAAGAGCAGTGTACTTGGGAAAGGAATCCCAGTGGAAGAATCCGGTTGGGTTGCCAAGGGAACTGCACAATGGCACTTTCTGAATCTTGGCCACCTGCCCTGGCTGGCAGCTGAGGGGAAAAATGTAACTGTTGTTGAGTGGACAGCCCAGACATTGAGTGGCAGTTACCGTGTATTAGGCACTCTGGCTGCTCCGTGTCTGCCCCTTCCTGTGTACCTATAAGCTCAGGAACTCCCCAGCGGGCTCCATGTCACCTTTACAGTGTGGCTTCGAGCTCGACCTGCCTAGTGTGTTTATTATCTTTCTGACCATATCATTTTGATTTTTCTACTTATTAAGCCGAATGCAAATCTGATAAAGAGAAGGCTGATCACATTGGACTTTTAAACAGTGGCTCCAGTGGCTTCATTTTACCGTAATGTTCTATCTATAATCAGGTCGTCTTTCGGAATGACTTTGGTAATGAATGATTTCACAACCTGTGTAGTACAACAGTGATTGGGTCACTGTGCTTTAAATAAGGAAAATAAATCATGTAGCATTCACAGAGAAATACAGTACGCTGCTAACATTTACTCATTTGAAGAAGTAGCAAAGAATATGAGGAAGACTGATTATCTCAAGGCAAAGTTTGGTGGTATGGTTGACTCTGCTTTGAAACTTGGATATCATTCTCTCTTGATGGCTTTAACGGATTCTCTTCTGACTTTGAACTGATCAGCTCATCCCTTTCGTTGCTGCTTTTGGTCTGGCTTCAAATACCATATCCCTTCTGCAATTTTCATTTTAAAAAATCACTGTTGTTGGCAAGAGGCATTCAATGAAAATGATGAATCAGAAAAATAGGGCATTCTACCTCTCAGCAGTGTGATTAAAGGTGAACATATTGTGAAACCACAGGATCTGAATGAACCTGTGGGTCATATCCTGGCAAGGTTGACGTGTGCCTGGTGTTCTCCTTGACCACCCAGAAATCTGCATCTTGGTGTAGTTGTCTTAAGTTAATGGTGTAGTAAAGTTCAGAAATGTGTCAGTGACTCACAGGCCTGTTGCTTTCATGCCACCTTCTTTTATTTTCTTAACTAACTGAAGAAATGGTATCTTCCTAAGTCCATCTTCTGATGTGCTAGGGGTTCTTGCTCAAGCTGTTCACAGCCAGCCGTCTTTTCCCAGTCAGCCCATGTTTCCCCTGGGTCTCTGCTGGCCTCTCATTAAACAAAGAGCCTAGAAGAGGTGAGCTTCAGTGTCCTCAGCTTTCTCTCCTGGCGCCATGTAAGGACAGAAACAAAATGCATTCCCATCCAACTCGTCCATCCCATCCAACTCCTTCCTCTTCATTTCCTTTCCATGATCTCTTGGAGTGCTTGGTTAAAATATTTAAGAAGCTGATGACTTTATGGGATGTGATTCCCTAGTCTTGAAGAACTATCTCAGACATCAATAAATGACACGTTGTTCAAATCGTAAGCCTGAGAGTGATCAGCAAAACTGTATTAGATGTAAAAGCTTCACAAAAATTGCAAGTGCCGATTATACCCCCCCCCAAAATGATAGAGGTGTTGAAACAATTGTGTGATTGTATAGATATCAAAGTAGTCAAAGACCAGGGAAATATATAACACCATTGGACCTCATTCTAGCTTCTACTGTAGTTTTGACAGGAAGGGATTCTAAAGGCAGTAAGGTTTACCATCAGGCCACGTAGCATAAATAAAAGACTTCCTTACAAACTTTTTTAGAATTTTGAATTTTTTTGTGTGTTTGTTTATTTCTTGAGAGAGACAGAGTGTGAACAGGGGAGGAGCAAAGAGAGAGGGAGACACAGAATTGGAAGCAGACTCCAGGCTCTGAGCTGTCAGCACAGAGCCCGACGCGGGGCTCGAGCCCACAAACTGCGAGATCATGACCTGAGCTGAAGTCGGACACTTAACTGACTGAGCCACTTAGGGGCCCCTACTTTTTTAGAATTTTGTATGCTAAATTATACTTCAGGACATAGTACCCTTTGGGTATACTGTAATTTGGGAATCAGCGTAATTAATGAGTTGGTGCAACCCTTGAGCTGGGGTAACAAAGTTTCACTTGCAAAAATCACAGGCTCCGGGGTGCCTGGGTGGCTTAGTCGGTTAAGCGATTAAGCGTCCGACTTTCGCTTAGGTCATGATCTCGCAGTTTGTGGGTTCGAGCCCCGCATCGGGCTCTGTGCTGACTGCCAGCTCGGAACCTGGAGCCTGTTTCAGTCTGTGACTCCCTCTCTCTCTGGCCCTCCCCTTCTCACGCTGTCTCTCTCTCTCTCTCCTAGAAATAAATAAGACATTAAAAATAAAAAATTTAAAAAAAAAAATCACAGGCTCCATCTGGTCAGTTTATCTTCTGTTTAGCTCAAGGTAGAAGAAATTTACATAGTTTATATAGAGCAGTTATAGTTTACATTTGATTTTCTGCAATCCCAGTTCCTAGACCTCAGGATAAACAAATCGCATATAGTACTTATGCACCTTGTGAGTTATGTTGACATAAGGCTGCAGTCATTGCCCATTATTCTAGGTACTAACTGTGCCATAATCAGAAAGTCCTCCCATTGTACAGTGGTTTTGAACGGTACATTAGTAAATGCTTTTGCTATTTCAATAGTCAGGTAGGTTCATCACATGGATTTGAGGTCTTCCATATTAGGCTTTTGGAAGACACAGCCACCCTGGAGAACACATGAGGTCTTTGAGAAAAATGGAGCCTAACTGAATACAGGGGCAAGCAGAGTAAAGAATTCAGTCAGATGATGTCATCCCAGAGAAGCAAGCCCATGCCCGAAATATTGGCAGCAGCTTACCCATACCAGGCCACCTGAGACATTTCCTGGGCTGGAAACAATGTTACGGAAATTGAACTTCCCTGCCAAATTTACCACACCTTGCCAAAGCATGGGTACCTCTTATATTGCATCAAGAATAATTGCAGCTTTACAGCACATCTACCAGGAATTTTCATGAAAGTAAAGAAGGAATCAGTCATGCTTGTAGTTTAGCAGACTAGAGAAGGACAGTGTAGGTGTGCTTCCCCTGCCCATTAAAAGTGAGGCTTTTATGAGTGCCTGGGTGTCTTAGTCGGTTGAGCGTCCAACTTTTGATTTCGGCTCAGGTCTTGATCCCAGGGTCAGTGGGCTTGAGCTCCACATTGGACTCTGCGCTGAGCATGGAGGCTGCTTAAAATTCTCTCCCTCTCCTTGCCCCTCTTCCTCTCTTTCAGGTCCTATCCCCCACTCGCTCTCTTTAAAATAAAAATAAATAACTAAAAAAATAAAAATAAAATGAGGCTTTTACAGTGTGCATTTACTGTGAATTATCCATGAGGAAAGGAATGTACCTGGCTGTGAGAATCAAATAGCTTTGACCAAAAGCTTTGTCTTCTGTTTGGTTCCAGACTACAATTCCTCCAGAAAACAATGACTACATTACTTTTAAAAATTAATAATCATGATTGAGTGTGCCTGGAAATAAACATTGTGCTTTTTAAAAAATATTTATTTATTTACTTATTTATTTATTTATTTTTGTGTGTGAAAGAGCTCAAGCAGGGGAGGGGTAGAGAGAGAGGGAGACAGAGAATCCCAAGCAGGCACTGCACTGTCAGCACAGAGCCCAATGCAGGGCTCCAACTCAGGAACCATGACATGACCTGAGCCGAAACCAAGAGTTTGGCACTTAACCGACTGAGCCATCCAGGCGCCCAAAGTTGCTTTTGGTTGATCTTTATCTATACCCAAATCCAAATGAATAGCTTTATTCATTTATTCATTTATTCAAGAAATATTTAATGGTACTGTTAATTTCCAAAGTGTTTTTATATACATTCTATATTCTTACAAATCAAATACATTAAATCCTGTGAAATCCTTTTTATCCTTTAAAAACTTCACACATTTGTGCATGCACACACACACACACACATATACATACATATATACACATACATATACACCTCTGTTTTACAGAATTAAAAAATGAGCCTTGAGAAGGTGAAGCATTTCCCAGAGTGGTCAGGTAGCATAGAGCTCACTCACTCTGAGCTTCTCTTGCTCTGTCCTAGACTCAACTCAAAATCACATGCCCTCAATGTACAAGACCATGTGATTGCTGTGGTATTCTTTAACCCATAGAACCCTAATTTTATCTAAGATTTGTTAGAATATATGAGGTGAAAAAAGTTGTGCAACAGGAAATTAAACTAAAACATCCTACAGCAGATCTTCCCTGCCAACTTCCTAATAAATGAAGGGTGAATTCCAAACACTAAAAAGTTACCATTGGAGTATGACATGCTTTCAGATCTTTCCATATGCTTTTTAAAAAGCTAGCAAACAAATCCAGTATTATTGATTTACTCAGCAAACACTTACTCAATGTGTCCTGCACTCGGCAGGTCCTTGAATGAGTAAGGAGACGTTGGCCAGACCCTCTTTTAGATTGGGGGAGAGACAAGCTCATAGCAGAGTGCATTGGTGAGGCTTGCAGTTGAAGCTGATAGGGGGCTGGACGGCCCTCAGAGGAAGGGGTGCCTATTGAGCCCTGGGAGCACCGGGGGACCCTTCAGGAGACAGCTGAGACCTAACTACAGACCAGTCTGAGAGAAGGTGAAGCTCAGTGGAAAAGGCAGCTCAGCTCCACACCCAAAGGCTCAGAGGTGGAGAGAAGGTTGTGTGGCTGGAGAGTGGTGGACACTTGTATGGCTGGAGAAGATCCTATGTGGATGGAGCTGAGGAAGCCTCCCCCAGACTGAGCGAGGCCCTGCCTTTCACTCTGGAATGTCACAGAAAGCATGCAAATCACTTTTTCTATGAAGGGATACAGTCATAGATTTGTCAAAATATGTCTATAATTTGAGAAAGCTTTCTAGATACTTTGTAAAGGAATTTTAGGGCCTATTTATCACTTCTTACTAACCCCTTTATTCTTTTCTCAGTAACGTTTTCTGATTTTGATTCCCCATAAGACACATGGTTATGAGTTTAAGAGACTCCAAAATCATAATTTAAAAAAAAAAAAGATTAAATAAAGAATTCAACAAATGTTGGTGGGAAGTGGAGTCATGGTTTTAAATATTAATGTGATGTATTCTTTCAAAGGACTTGAGAGTCCTTTTCAGCGGGATTAGTGAAAAATGCGCAGAGGTATCACAAATTTAAATTAATGTGGTCTGTATGAGTGAAGCTTCCTCTTCCTGTAGTTGGAGATAGCAAATAGTTATTTCAGGATCGTTGTTTTTGCTACTCTTTCTTCTTTCCCTTCCTGGTGGGCCCTTTGGCCAGTTCATTACTACATTATCTACTCCTATCATGAATTCACCTCCTGATGCTATGTCTTCACTCTTAAAACACACCATGGACTAGGTAGAGCACACTGGTGAAAACGCCTCTGGTTTGACAATGCATCCTGGTGAGATCTCTTCTACTTTCAAGAGTAGTTCCTGTAACCTTCCTCCTTCCCCTCCGGAATAAAATTCACTCTCTTATCACAAATATTCAAATATTAACTTGTACGTTTGCTGTAATTCTGTACCTCTACATACTTTACTATTTTCATTCTCAGATATAAGATTCAGAACAGGAAAATACATTGGAAATGCTCTGTGGATCTACTACATACAAAGTGAAGATTCGAGTTCATATGTCATTTGTTTTCTCATGTTTGCTTTTATAACTTGTATAAATGAGAGCTAAATTTGTCTATTTGATACGTGTAGGGTCAGTGGCTAAAAGTACCTGGTTATTATCCTAAACGTAAGGCCTTAAATAACAAATAAGGCATCAGTATCCATACTAGTAATATCTGATCAACATAGAGTTTCCTTTATAAGAGGGAGAAAGAAAGAAGAGGCAGGTGCCTGGGTGGCTCAGTTGGTTCAGTGTCCAACTCTTGACTTGAGCTCATGTCGTGATTTCACAGTTCATAAGTTCGAGTCCCACCTTGGGCTCACAGTGCTGATAGCATGGAACCTGCCTGGGATTCTCTGTCTCTCTCTCTCTGCCCCTCACTCGCTCGCTCTCTCTTTTTCTCCCTCTCTGTCTCTCAAAATTAAATAAATAAGCATTTTTAAAAAAAAAAGGGAGAAAGAGGTACAATTGTTTTGTAGTTGTCTTATGTGAATTTTAAGTACCGGTTCTGTGGAGAGAGCAGGTCTGGGGCATAAGAGGTAACTCTAGGGAGCAATCCATGTGAAATTTGCAGTTTGCTCTTTTCAGGTGGCCTGTATGTCATGGTAATGAACTGCAACAGAAAGAAGATTTATTATAGTAATTAAAGTGACTGGTTGTCGTTCAAGCTCCTATAAAGCACAGTCTGCCCAGAGTGAGTTAGTGGTCTGTTCATCACAAGGCATTCTGAAAAGAAGGGATTCTGAAAATGTGGTCCCCATACCGACAGTATCAGCATCACCTAGAAAACTGTTAGCCATTTAAATTCTTGGGTCTCATCCCAGATCTACTGAATCAAGAACTCTGAGGATGGGACCCGGCCATCTGGTTTCTCAAGCTTTCTAGATAATTCTGACACCTAAGAAAGTTTGGGAACTGGTCCTCGTTGTTCCTTAAATAAGGAAGATTTGAAAGTGATGATCTATCAAATGTCAGGACATCCATTTCTTACCCACAGCAGTACCTTTGTTTTTGGCTGGCTGTAGTACCAGCGAAAAAATGTCAATTTGGCACCTAAGACCAAAGCAAAACCAAGTTTTAATGCTTGCTAATGAAGAAAAAGCTTGATAATAGTGGGCTAACTACAAGCAGACCGGCTTTCAGAGCTGCCCCATCTTCCATTCTGGTTTTAAAAGCTTCTTAATTAACTTGAAAGGAAAGTTCAGCTGGAAAAAGATTGGAAAAGGGCTGTTTCTTCTTTCCTTCTTTTTCAGATAAAGATACAGTCATAAGATCTTTCTGAGGGCAGTTTGGCCATAATCATTGAAATGTAAAATTCACATACCCTTTGACCTGACAATTTCTAGAAGTTTTTCCCACAGAAAACTCAAAAACAAATATGCAAGTTGTTCAAGGATCTTCAGTGCTGACACTATTTGTACTAATGAGCACTTGAGGAGAACATGTCTGTCATTAATAAAAAAAAAACAGCATATCCATACTATGGAATGCTATAGGCCATTGAAAAGCATGAAGTGCGTCTGTGTGTGCTGAGGTGGATGATATCCACGATATGTTGTTGAAAGATAAAAGACCCCTGAGGGAAAGTGCAGACACACGATCCAATTTTTGTGAACAAACACCCAAACTACAAACATATATGTGTTATATGTATTTATCTTTGCATAGTTCTGGAAACAGAGCTTTAAAGTATTAAAAGTGGTTTTCCTCGGGGTGTAGGATTATATGATGAGGAAGAATTCTCACTTTTACTTTTTTGTTCACGTACTTTTACTTTCTTATACTTGAATTTCCCACAATGAATATGTATTCCTTTTGGGACAATAATTACAAAGAAACGAAGTCCTCAGAATATTAAGAGACAGCTAATTAGGGGTAGAACAAACTCTGGCACCCTGATCTCCTATTTCCCAATAGGTGTTACTCAGTGTTATTTTTCACTTCCCGGTAACAGAGTTACTCAGAATTTTAGAGCAAGAATGTAGCCTAATCTACTAATTATATTTGTAGGAGAGTGAGCCCAGAGGGCTAAGTGATGGAGAAGGGTCCACTCAGATTGTGGCTGAGGGAGAAGCAAGTAGACGCCCTTCCCCAACCCCCTGAAGACATGAAAGTGAATCAAAGTAAAGGGAGGCTTCATGCTTGAAATTCATGGTCACTTTTTTGAATATGAGCCTGCCATTTTGTCTCCTCCTAGGGCCTATCCCTGATGGGTTCCAAGACTAATAACAAAAGCTGGAAATTTTTATAATTTAAAGATTGAATGTACTTACTATCTTTATGGGCAATGACTAGAAGCCAGGGCTACTGAGTGACAACCAGTGTTCATTAACTGCCTTCGAACCCAGCAAGTATGTCATACAGAAGGACCTCACTTGGAACTCCTCTCGTTCTCCCTCTTCTCTCCCTCTCATCTTAAAAGAAGGCTTCTCATAGCATTACAGATGATAAAATGATTTGAAGAAAATGTCAGCACACCCAGTATAGGGAAGAGACAGTAACTGAAAGCAAAAACCCCAGATAGTTGTCAAACTTAGAATTAAGCTCATCTGAGTTCTGAGCTCTGGTGGAATTCAAACCCTCAATATGGAATATACTTTCGTTCTGTATCTTCAGTAGTAGAAAGGAAAGGCTTAGATTCACAAGCTGTGTTTTGTGCTGAATTATTTTCCTGAATTATACTCTTTAGCAAAAGAATGAGAAGATTCAACTCTATGACTATACTTCATTTTTGAACTTTATCAATGTCAAAGCCTCTTGGAGCTCTTCTTTCCAGAAGAAAGAAATAATGCCAAGATACATGTTCTCCACGGTGATCTGTAAAGTGATTAACTTCTTAAACTTTATTTTTTTTTTAAATGTATTCTTTATTTTGAGAGAGAGAGAGGAAGGGAAGGGCAGAGAAAGGGAGAGAAAGAATCTCAAGCAGGCTCTGCACTGACAGCACAGAGCCCGACAAGAAGATGGAACTCATGAACCCTGAGATCATGACCTGAAGCTGAAACCAAAAGTCAGACCAAAAGAATTGACTAAACCACCCAGGCGCACTGGTAATATGATTAACTTCTAAGGTCACTGCAGACACAAATGAACTTCCCTTAAAATATAACCTAAGAGTACTTGACACTCAGTAGAGAGGGGATAGGTTATTTTGCAACTGTTCCTGTAGGGTGTAACTTTTCCTTAAATCTGAGTATACGACTTAGTCCTTAGCCACTTACATCTGAACGTAAATTAGTCCTAGTGTATTACAATATTCTGTTTTCCTTCTCAGTCCCAGCCCAACCGCTATTACAATATTCTTGAATATATTTGTGTTCTGACTGAGCACTGCAGGTGACTTTTGTCTTTATCTTTCCTTGGCAACTGATCGCGTCAGAGGAAGAGATAAGCTGCCCCTGGTGGACTGAGCCGTAATGGGTTCCAGACCTGGACATGTCCTCTGCACAAGCATTTCTTTTGAAGACTCAGGGTTACGTTAACTGTTTGGGATGTTTTGCTGTTTGCTGCTCAAGCAGCCAGATCAGATTTTCTTCACTGTAGAAACTGCAGCCAGAGATGAGGTATACATTTCAGGTGATTTCTAATGCTCTGGTGCACTTAGCTGTGGAAGGAAAAGGAGAACAGAGGAGACAGGGTATTTTGACACAGGACAGTTTCTGCAGCAATGATGAATTCATTGACAGGGCTGCAAAAAACCTGATGTCTGCTCTTAAAAGTCTTCATTGAATTCTCTGCTAGATTCTGAGATCTTAGAAGGGATTTCAGAACAAACCAAACTTTATACTTAATCAACATGGAAGGAAAGTGAAAGGAAACTAAAATTCTGTGAAAGCCAGGTTTGCCATTACACTTCTACATTCATAACTTCATTTAAACTTTAGAAGAATAAACTTTCTTTTTTTTTTTTAATTTTGTAATGTTCTTATTTATTTCTGAGAGAGAGAGTGCGAGAAAGAGCAGGGGAGGGTCAGAGAGAGAGGGAGACACAAAATCTGAAGCAGACTCCAGGTTCTGAGCTGTCCGCACAGAGCCTGACGTGGGGCTCGACAGACCGTGAGATCATGACCTGAGCTGAAGTCGGAAGCCCAACTGACTGAGCCACCCAGGTGCCCCAAGAATGAACTTTAAAATAAGCTTAAAAGAAGAATAAAATTTAAACCCTGTAAGAATGCTCCGTAGTATTATCATCCCCATTCTTGAAGACGGGAACACCGAAGCCTGGAGAGGTTAAATAGCTTGCAGCGGTGAGGTTCAGAGCACACGGGGCTGACTGATTACACCACACACAGTGAGAGAAGCACGTAGAACCAAGCCATGGGTTCCACCCCCTCTTCTCATGCCCACAACCCCCACTAAAAAAGAAATCCTGGAGCATATTTATGCTCTGTTATTATGTGTACTTATGAATAAAGTTGCTAAAATTTGGTGTCCTAAAATACTGTGAATTAACTCTCCACCAGTTGTTCAATGTATTTCATTTGAAAAAGCAGTAGACTCCCCTCACCCTCCCTCATACTTGAAGCACATTAAGTGAGGACCTGACGACCAGCAGAAGTTGTGTCTGGCCACAGAGCCGGGAGACGTAGTTTGCCTCTCTCCTGAGGTATACGTTCCTGCTGGAACCTCAGCGTGAGTGGTCGCTTGTGAGGCCTGCGGCCTTCCTGCCTCCCGAGTGAGAGGCCTTGTACCGTCACCTGGCTCCTGGAAGGAACAGATGCTCTCCTTCCCCCCACCTTCACCCCCCCCCCACAAGAATTCAGAAGATAAGAGGAAAACATTTTCCTGACCATAAAATGGTTTGTTTTTAATGTGGTATATCTAGACCTACAGTGTTAAACTTCCTTATAAAAGCCCTTTAAAAGATGACAGCTCCTCACACTCCAAAGCTATTCGAAAAGTCTTGAAAATCCAGTCCACCGTTGGGGGAAGTCGATCCCTTTTGTCACTTATATGGTTTCTAACGGTATGATTTCTAATTCTCTCATCTGTAAATATGTTCTCTTCGATCTAGGTCAGAAGTAGACAGGGGTGTCGTACAAAATATGCACTTCTAACATGCTTAGCACCAATATCCCCAGATGCAATAGCAGGACCTGGCGTACCGCGGGTGGGCAAGATGCATGCGCAGTATGGGTGAGTGTGGCCCGGGCACTGACGGGCATGGCAGGTCAGCGGGGGCGGCCGTGTGCCAGGCCAGCGGCATATGCACCGTTGCCTGTGGTTGGTCTCTTTCATTGCTTCGTCTCCATCATTACAGCCCCTCTTCCCTTCCTCCCTGTGTGTTTCAAGCCTGCCAATCGCACCGGCATTGATTCTCTACTTTGGAGGCTGCTGACCTTTCTCCATCTCCAGAATATGTCTTTCCCTCATGCCCCCCTAAATTAGAAGTAACCTGCGCATGTAAAACAGGAAAGGGTAGCAGGCTAAAACTTATGTTAACAAGACAATTGTGCAGTTTGGGGAATTCAATTGAAAGATCTCTGTGGATTTTCTTGTTTCCCTCTGGAGCCCATTTCTATCGAAGGGCTTATACCTTAGCACTTTACTAAGTAATTTATCAAAAGCCACTAAGGCTAGATGTTAAAAAAAGAAAAAACCCATATGACTCCTTTATGCCCAATGGATAAGCACACATGTGACACTAACGGAAACCTAAACGCTAGCCGTTTCTAGCAAATGGATCAGCGTTGAGCCCTTGCACCACCTTTCATGTCTTCTGGAAATGAGCTGTGGTCTCCTGAAAATGCGGGTAGCGGGTTGCTATTAAGAGCAGAGAAAGGGAGTGTAATAAGCAAGGTCTTGCAAAGCTTATATCAGCTTTGTGGCTAGAATCTAGCTTTTGCCGACATTGGTGTTGATTTGGAAATGACCTGCCATCTGTATATCTTGAGTTAGATATATAGAAGCTGCCTGGCAAGGCTGGTGAAATGCAGGGGGCAGAGGCATTCTGCCCAGCACCTGACTGGGAATGCCAAAGGTATTTACATCAGACATACAGTGCTGCACACGTCCAAACCTAAATAAATTGTGTGGTGAAGAAATACAGATTTTACCCGGTGATAGGATTACACTGCTTTAATGCAGCCGAATTCCGTTCTAGAATACACCATGCTTGCTGACTTCCTGTAGCTTCAATGAAAGCAAGCACCATGTCTGGTTTTTGTTCATCATTAGATTCTCAGCACCGAGCCTAGTGCCAGCAAGTGGTGAAAGCTTGTGGGTAAGAAGACAGAATGAAAAAATAAAAGGACCATCCCCAAAATAAATCATAGGTACAAGAAGCTTATAGTTGCTCTTTAAGCTGGATTTTTTAAGTTATTTTCCAGGGGCATTGAATTTTTCCTTGAGCCCTGATAATTAGATTTACTACGTTTTGTGGACTATTAGGTGGATTAAGTGGCCAATATTTCTTCTAATTCCATCTAGTGCTTTCTGGGTTTGGATATTATCTGCCGTATTTGGAATAGGTATGACTCACTGATAACAATCCTGAAAGTAGGACTTTGAACTAGAATGCCTTTTCTTCTGCCTCATTTGTTTTTGATGATGATAATCATTCATTCACTGCTAAATTGTACAAAAAATGTCAAGTTTATATTTTAGAATTAATAAAATCAGTGTTCACATCTAGTCTTTTGAGAGAAAACAGAAAAGACCACAGTATTCTGTGGAGAGAGAAAAGTCACAGCCCGCCAGTTAATAGAAAAATGAGAGCCGATGTCAGGGCACCTGGGGGAACCTACTGTGTGAGATCTCATGCAGTAACTTTAGCTTTTATGCAGCATGATTGCTAGCTTTTACCATGTATGTACAGAGAGGGTTCTTTTTAAATAGAAATGTTGCCCTTGGGACGCCTGGGTGGCTTAGTCCATTAAGCATCCGGCTCTTGACTTCAGCTCAGGTCATGATCTCACGATTTGTGAGTTTGAGCCCCTCGCTTGGGATTCTCTCTCTTCCTCTCTCTGCCCCTCCCCCACTTGTGTGCTCTGTTTCTCTCTCAAATAAACTTAAAAAAAAAATGTTGGCCTTGAAAGTCTGGTACAGGTTATTTTACAGATGAGCAGAATGAAGTCCAGGAAGGACCACACAGGGAGAAGCCACACCAGTTCCCAGGTGTTTTCTAGACCAGCTGTCCTGCCTTTCTGTTAGCATGTGGCTGCCTCATTCTCATTTCACTGAAGCTGGAAGAGGCCCCGAGGGTCTGGGCAGGTGGAACCATCAGAGACTAGATAAAAGACGTGCAGGGGTGCCTGGGTGGCTTAGTCGGTTAAGCGTCCGACTTTCGCTTAGGTCATGATCTCGCGGTTCGTGGGTTCGAGCCCCGCGTCGGGCTCTGTGCTGACTGCCAGCTCGGAGCCTGCCTCCCTCTCTCTCTGACCCTCCCCTGCTCTGCTGTCTCTCTCTCTCTCCTAGAAATAAAATAAATCAATCAATAAATAAATAAAGACGTGCAGAGTATGCTTGTGTGGCAAATGCTGTGAAAAAACGTGCCCAGGCCTGTGAGGACAGCTGGCTGAAGCACTTTATCAAGTGTGGAGGCCTGAAGAAGAGGCCTCCCTAGGGAGTGGTATTGGAACTGATATCCAAAGGGTGAATGGGAAGAGACAGGCATTAAGGCCGGAAGAATGGCACCGCGAAGGGCAGGGCTAAAACTCTGAGAATGGGGGCAGCGACAAGAGGCTAGAGCCAGGCGACTAGGCCCGGTCAGCCTGCTTAGAGAATTCAGAATTGATCCCAAGAGCAAGTGGAGCTACTGGGATCCCAGTAAGTGAGAGAGTCACAAGACTAGATGTGCAACTTGAAATCTCTGGGCTGCATGATGAGAACACCACAGGGGCGATGTTAGGAGAGAGAGAGGCCGGACTTGGTGATTTAGATATGGCACGTGAGGGGCGCCTGGGTGGCTCAGTTGGTTAAGTGTCCGACTTCAGCTCAGGTCATGATCTCACGGTTCATGGGTTCCAGCCCCGCGTCAGGCTCTGTGCTGACAGCTGGCTCAGAGCCCGGAGCCTGCTTCGGATTCTGTGTCTCCCTCTCTCTCTGCCCTCCCCCACTCATGCTCTGTCTCTCGGTCTCTCATATAAATGTTGAAAGAACTTTGGATATGGTAGATGAGAGATGGTAGGGCAGACTCCTGGGGTTCTGACTTGTGAAACTGGCGCAGCAATGGTGCCATTTACTCAGGAGAAGGAGAGGATTCTAACAACAGCCAACAGAGCACACCTCTGTGCCAAGCGCTGGTCTCACTTTATCTTCACACTAACCTTCTTATATCGGTCTGATTATGATCCCATTGCATGGATGAGAAAACTGAGGCACAGAAAGATTAAGTTGTCCAAGATCATACAGCTAGTAGCTCATACATCATAACTAGAGAGAAAACACATGTATATGAGGGAAGGGGAAAAATACATACAAAGCAGGACAATGCCTGGCATTTATTAAGTATTCAGTAAATGTTAGGTACTATCTTTTCTTTCTATTCATGGATTCATACACTCATTCATGGACTGCATGCTAAAGTTTAGAAAATACACTGAGGAATATAATAGAGGGGGAGCCTGCTCTTAGGGAGATTGACGCCCAGTAGAGGAAGCAGATCATAAATAAACCAACCATTATCTTGCTTGGACAGGCTGGTAGGATAGTCCAGATTCTTAGACTGAAAAGTTAGAATCCTAGCTCGTGCATAGATCTTGGATGGATATACAGGGAAAAAAATACACATTGTTGGCTAAGCCAAAAAATGTTTCCCAGATGTTGTCTGAGGCTCCACAGGCACCCCCAGCGAGTTAGGTCAGAAATAGGCGTGGTGCCAGCTGTATAGGTGGGGTGGCCGAAGCCCCAGGAAGAGACAGCAGCACCGCGGTACCAGAGTCTAATGCAACCTGGGTTTCTGCGTCCTGGCCGCTCCCGCTGGGCCTCAAGAACAGCTGCCTTCAGGCACGAGGTGGAAGGAAGTGGCCCAAGTCCGACTGCCTCTGAACAGGTCAAATCACAGCTCCCCATTCTCAACTATATATAGTAAAGAACTTACATAAGAGTGCTATTAAAACAAGACGACAGAGAGGAAAAGAGAATGCCAGCTGAGTTTTTTCCACTAAGGCTCATATTTAACAGATGTGTTTTCTCTGTTTCTGCAATGACAGGGTACCGGGGGACAGTTCCCTAGGTCAGGAGGCAAACAACCCACTTACTTATGGAATTGCAATTGGGTCCGTCTGTACTGAGAACAGACTGGATCTGTGGTAAATGGGGTGACACTGTTGTTGACCTTTTTACTTCATGTTACTCTCTTCTCTGGCTCCCAGATCCCCTGATGTCTGCGGCAGAGGGGCTGTGTGGAAGAATGAAAACGTGGCTGAAATGACTTAAACTCAGCTTTACAGTATATTTGGGATATCATGTTGAAAAGGAATGTTCTCAATTCAGTAAAATGGATGATTAACGTATAACTGTTAGGTCTCTTTTAAGATAAATGCTTTAAGTTACAAGTAGTGATTTTTCTTTTTCTTAAGGCATTCTTATCCCATCTAATCTTTTACTCTCTGGTACTGATCACATAGATTATGCACAAATTATGTTAAGTTTATTCATTAGTTTATCTCTGCATTATGTGACCTGGATAGTACAGAATATTAGTGGGATGACCACAAGTTCCATTTTCCCCAGGACTCTCAAGTTGCCCATTGGCTGGGAGTCCAGGGTCCACATTTGGACACTAAGTCACATGGTCATTCTGAAGATTCATTACTAACAGTTATTGAAGGTTTGCTCAACCTTTGCTCTAAACACTTCATATGTAATAAGTAATTTCATCTTCACATCCTCAGAGGGAAGTGCTGTTATGATCCCCATTTAGAGATGAGGAAATAAGCTCAGAAAGATTAAGTGATCAAGGACACTCAGCCACTAATTTAAACACAGGTGCTTTAACTCCAGTGTCTACACTTCTGAGAAGTACACCGTTACTGTTAATTCCAGAAGCAGTAAGAAGTGTGTAGATAAAACTCCCAGGAGATGGTAGCGCTTGTTAACTGGAAAGCTCTTTGAGTTCCTAAATGGAACTAGTTTCCCAGCTTGCCAGTGCTGAGTCCTTCATGGAAACATCAAGGACCATCCACAGCTCAATTTCAGTTTTATTGAGCACAGAAGATTAGGTGACCTTGTTTTCTTTCCAAGTTTAAACTTCTTTTTTTTTCCTTATTTTTTAAAAAAGTCTTAATGTTTTTATTTATTTTTGAGGAAGAGCAAGATAGAGTGCAAGCAGGCGAGGGGCAGAGAGAGAGGGAGACACAATCTGAGGCAGGTTCCAGGCTCTGAGCTGTCAGGACAGAGCCCGACACGAGGCTCAAACTCACAAACCATGAGATCATGACCTGAGCCGAAGTCAGAGGATCTACCGACTGAGCCATCCAGGTGTCCCCATATACCTTTAAATCTAGCCTATTCCAGAACAGAAATAGGAATTTTTTCTTTTAACTTTTATTTTTCTTTCCTTTGAAAAATAGAGCACTCTATCTTGCTCTTTCTCAAAAATAAATAAAAACATTAAAAAAGTTTTTAAAAATATGAAAAAAATATATAAACTTGGAAGTATTAGAACCACCCTCCCTCGGTTTCCGGGCCAGCCTGCCTTCTCTCTCTACGCCCCTTCTCTGGAAGCCCTTCCTGACCCTCCACATTTTTGCGATCTTGTGATGAATCTGATTTTGTTGGTGAACCAAAGTGAAAGTGAACAGTAAGTGAGCAGTTTGTTACTTACTGCCTGCCCAAGGCTATAAAAGAAGGCTTCATATTCACATTAGCACGTTACCCTCACGATCCACTGCATCTCCGGGTTGTTCATTTATAAATTAATTGTTCTACAGTATCCTCTTCGCTTTGTCAGCACCATTGCACTGTTGTGGACTTTAGATTTAAAACTTTTTTTCAACTCTCTCTCATTTCTCATAAAAATAGTCTTTATATCAAGATGAAAGAAAGGTCAGATATCAACAAACTGATGAATAATCCTGTGTATATTCATGAAAAGGTAATGGTTTAAGGGAAGGTTTGCTCTGATTGATTTTTATCTTACCCATCTTCATGAATCTTAACCTTTCATACCAAGAAGTCTAGATCAGTTGACGTGGCTTCTGTTTTTGCAAACAACTTTATTATGTGACACATCAAAATTCAATTCCTTTTCAGTTTTATTGAGATATAATTGACATAGAGCAGTGTGTTAGTTGAAGGTATATAACATAATGAATTGGCCAATGTAGTATTGCAAAATAATCACCATGCTAAGTTTAGTTAACATCCATCACCTCACAGAGTGACGTCTTCTTTTCTCAT
This sequence comes from Proteles cristata cristata, assembly GCA_017311185.1. Taxonomy (NCBI): domain Eukaryota; kingdom Metazoa; phylum Chordata; class Mammalia; order Carnivora; family Hyaenidae; genus Proteles; species Proteles cristata. Next base: position 688,365 of record JAESUZ010005393.1, read on the forward strand.
GACGGCAACTTTTAAGATTTACTCTTTTAGCACCTTTCAAATACACAATACAGTACTCTTCACTGTAGTCCCCAGGCTGTACATTATATCCTTAGAATTTACTTCTAACTGAAAGTTTGCACATTTTGACCTCTACCCATCCCCCATCCCCACCTTTAGCAACCACCCACCTGTTCTCTGTTTCCATGAGTTCAGATTTTTTAGATTCCGCATGTAAATGAGATCATACAGGTTTCGTCTTTTCTGTCTGGCTTATTTCACCTCGCATAATTCCCTCGGGGTCCATCCATGTTGTCACGAGTAACAGCACTTCCTTTTTGTTTGTGGCTGGATAATGTTCTGTTGTACATAATACATATATGATATTTTCTTTATCCATTCATCCGCTGATGGATGCTGAGGTTGTTTCCGTGTCCTGGCTGTTGTCAGTAATGCTAGAGTAAACATGAGAGTGTTTGTTTGAGATAGTAATTTATTTGTTTGAGATAAATGCCCAGAAGTGAAATTCCTGGATCACATGGTAGTTCTATTTTTAACTTTTTGAGGAAACCATACCATTTTCCATTGAACTGTTTGGCTACACCAGTTTACGTTGCTGCCAAGAGCACACCAGGGTTGTCTTTTCTCCACATCTTTGCATGCTTGTCATCTCTCGTGTTTTTGAGCACAGCCATTCTGACCGATGTGATCATCTCTGTAGTTTTGATTTCAATTTCCTTCCTGGTTAGTCAGGTTGAACATCTTTTCATTGCCTGTTGGCAATTTGGATATCTTCTTGGGAAAATGTCTGTTTGGCTCCTCTGTCATTTTTTAATTGGATTCTTTGTATTTTTTTGGAATTGGAATTGAGTTGCATGAGTTCCTTCTTTATTTTGGATATTAACCCCTTAGCAGATACATGATTTGCAAATCTTTCCTCCTATTACATAGGTTGCCTTTCATTTTATTGGCAGTTTCCTTTGCTACAGAAGCTTTTTAGTTTGATAGAGTCTCCCTCATGCATTTTTGCTGTTGTGGCTAGGCTATCATGTTAATATGGTAATGTCTCGGGACAAAAAAGATCATCCGAAGTTGTATAACACAGTAAACATCACACTGAGGGCTGTTTGAGGAGTGGGAAAGGAAGGTATTTCCTGGCTTCTTAACTTCCATACCATCATCATAAGATCAATCAGATATAAAAATGGTTAGAGCCAATACTGCAGGTGTGATAAATAAAGAATCTAACAAATTCTGACTTCTCTCTCTGTTCACCACAACATATGCATATACCAAAAAATAAATAGAAAGCAAAAATTTGAGGAATATATATATATTTTTAATTTTTTAACATTTATTTTTGAGAGAAAGAGAGCGCGTGAGCAGGAGAGGGGTAGAGAGAGGGAGACTCAGAATCTGAAGCAGGCTCCAGGCTCTGAGCTAGCTGTCAGCACAGACCCCGACGTGGGGCTCAAACCCACAAGTGGTGAGATCATGACCTGAGCTGAAGTCAGACGTTTAACTGAAAAATTCAGGTGCCCCACCCCCCCAAATTTGAGGACTATTAAATGTGCTTTCTTAAAGGTATCTTCTTCAGGAAGCTTTGCATGTATCTTTTTAATGCTTTCCATAATGGTGCTACTGTATAGAGAATTAAAATACCGTTCGAAAATGAGCCTGTGTGTCACCCACATTTCTCCTGCCATGTAACAGCCCTCAGTTGTTAAGGGAGCTCTCTATCTAGAGTTGCTCATTGAGAATTAAACTCTGGTTGTTTAGAGCAAAATGTCAGGTTTGAAGAAGTTTTCCTAATAAGGAAGAATGATGTAATGTTCATGGAGAGGGGCCAGGTTCCCTCCGTTTGTTTTATTTATATTAGCTGAATTCCAGGGGAAATGTGCTACGAAGCAGGAGGCCTGCTAACTATATTTAGCCAAACTCTGTAAGTAACCAGAAGGCTTTTTTTTTTTTTTTAACTTATATACTCACCAGCATTCTATACGATGTTTTTCCAGGCATCCTGTTTGTATCAAGTTTGATCAAGCATAAATAATACTTTTAGTGACACTTTTATCTTCTCCTTTGAGGATAAAGAAAGCATCTGTTGCAATCTCTCTTTAACTTGGCAGGTTTTCTGGGGGATGCTGTTTTGGGGGCTCAAAAGATACTTAAGGATGATACCATGGTTGAGAAGACTGTTAACTTTTCAGAATGGAATTTCAGAAGGAGGCAAGAGCAAGTGACTATAGTCTTTCAGAAGCAAGATACTACTTGTTGGAGAGCCATGTTCTGCCCACTGTTTGGCCATTTTCAATCTAGATTCTCTCCCATCCACTAAACTTCCTCTAACTAGAATCCTAGTCTGTGCATTTTAAGACAGTGGGCTATTGTTTCAACCTTTGGCATTAAGACTTTTATTTAAACATCTTTATAAACCAGAGGGAAAAAGTAAACTTTGCAGCCTTATTTAAACATAAAACCTCAGCTTTGTAATTTGGGCATTCCCTCTCTTGTTGATGTGTTGTATGATGTTCGCTTTTGCTTTATTACATGATCCAAGGCTTATGTTGTATTTCATATGAGAGAAAATTCAGATTCATCTCCATCCCAAAGCCTGCTGTTCTCTACCTTTCACCTCATCGATCTTCCCCGTGGCTGGTCAATATCCATGCTCACTGTGGCTGGCAGGGTTGACCGTCCCATGTAACCACCGCCTTACAGTGCGAGCGGCCACAGGATAAGGCTCTCTGTGGAATTGGTGACTCCTCTTACTGCCAAGGAAAATGCTGTCATCTATCATGAGTAGCACTGAGGGTGCCCCAAACAGGCCTCCCTGTGTGAATATCTCAGCAGAGTGGAAGAGTTTGAGAAACACAATCTTAGAAAAATTTCTAGTGTCACTTGCTGAGAAATCAATAAATATGTTAGAAAATGAATAAGGATTTGGAAGACAGCTTTTTGTCACTACCATGGACAAATCCGTCACCGCTCTCCCCACAATTGGTCCTTAGAGACCAAGGCCTAGATTCTAAGATCCTGAAGTATGCTTCCTGTTCGGAATCTTCTTGTGAGAAGAAGTGAGGGGACTTTTCTTTAGAACCACGCCTGTGGCAAGTGCTGTCTAATCGAAATATAATGTGAACTACAAATACAAGCCACAAATGCAGTGTTAATTCTTTCAAAGTCATATTAAGAAAAAAGAAATAAGTTAATTTTAATAATATCTTTTATTTAACCCAACATATTACAAATATTGTTTCAACATGTAAGTAATATACTAATGAGATTTTTTTACAGTCTCTTCGTGAACTAAGTCTTCAAAATTTGGTGTCGTTTTTTACACATATAGCACATTGCAGTTTGGACCAGCCACATTTCAAGCGTTCAATAGCCACATGTGGCTAGTGGCTACCGTATTTGGGCAGCACAGGTCTAGAGGATATAAGCTGGGGATACACAAACCTTTATACTCGCAACCAGTGTAGCAGAAACAGTGTTCAGTTTTCTAAATGGTCATCTCCGTCTTTTCACAGCTGGAGAGGAATTTACAAGCCATGTGACAGGAATAAGAGCTGATTCTGGGGGTAGAAATGGAGTTCATTTAGCAGAGAAGTATCTGTTGAGTACTTACTATGTGTCAGGACCCACGTCAGATCCTGAACCACAGCCATGTACACATGGACAGAAAAAGTCCCCTCCCTTAAGACACTGACCTCCCAGGGCTGGAGTAGGGGTGGATTGCAGGGCTGGGTGTTCAGGCAGAAAGTATAAGAGATACAGGAATGCAATAATTCCGTGGTAAGTGCTGTGAAGAAATAAAACAGGACAATGCATTAGAGCGACGTGGGAGTCCTCTTCTTGCTCATTTGGGTATTACATGAGTCATTTAGGAAGTGAATTGGGCTGTGTAGTGTGAAAAATGTTTCTAGTTCAGCCTTAGGCAAAGACTTCCTCTTATTATCAAAGTGACTCAAGAGATTCTCCTTTTTTTTTTAAAAAAAGAGAATTTCATTATTGGAAAAACACCAATACCCAAAGAAATGCAAGCACTGAAGAAACGGGTTTCTATGTACTTCAAATAATATTCTAGGACCAGGCCCCAGATGACAACATCTCTCCCCCAGGATGTAACAGCTGACATAGCTAAAATATGAAGCATGGCCTAAAGAGTACACAGGGAGACTGATAATTTAGGAAAGATTTTTATGTTTGTTTTAACCAAGGCAAACAAGCAAAAATTTTTTATCTGTTCCTTTTCCTTATTTGCTTAAGTAAACTTCAGAACTAATTACTTCCAAAGAATTGGGTCTCAACTATGTGTGCATGAGCAGTGAATGTTGTCAAGATACGGGAATATGAAAGTTTTGTGCTTTAAAAATATCTTGTTATAAAGAGCAATGGAACTACCATGTAGTATGTATCTGTATGTTTTTTATGCATGGCCTGGCTTAGAAGACAAGAAATGGTGAACGGTATTTAGTTGATGCTGGGGAGGGAAAATGCTGGAAACTTTTCATGGTGTCCTTTTTGTATCTTTTGAATTTTGAAGGGCATGAGTTTTTAATTTTAACAAGTCCAGTTTAGCAATTTTTTTTCTTTTATAGATCACACGTTTGGTGTCTTACCTATAAATCTTTGCCTTACTTATGGTCACAAAGATTTTCCTATGTTTTCTTGAAATTCTATACTTTAGGTTCATAGTTAGCTAGAAGATACATATCAGTTACTTTTTATATGAAGTGTGAGTTGTGGGTCAAGGTTCATATTTTTGCCTACGGAAATCAAGTAGGCTACAGTTTTGCATTTTTATCATGTGCACTTTAAAGAATCTAATTCCGAGAGAGAATAAGGAATAGTGTACAGAAATGTCTGCAGTTATTCATTATAATTACAAGTCTAGTTTTAAAAAGAAAAAGTTTTGTTATGACTACCCTACTGATTTTCAGGAACTATCATTATCCTTGTGCTTTAATTCTCTAAGCCAAACAAGTTAAATTCTGTTGGTCAAAAAGATTATGTTGATGCCTTGTTTTTTCAACCAATTTCATAATCAAAACCTGATGGCAGTATTTTATTATGGGTAAGAAGCTAAAAATGTTACAGGCCGTTTGTCAGGGTAAATTTTAACTAAGTATTTAGATCAGCTGGATGAAAAGGGTTATAAGACCAGAGCTGTGGATGGGGAAATAATGACTAAAGGTTTGAAAATACACTGATTAGCAAGGGAGCCCATATATATAAGGTTCGTTCAGACCACTGAAGTGCATGAATGATTTCTATTTGAGGTAGTAGTAGTCAGCGAGTTTGGGGGGATGGAATCCCTTTGTTTTCAAGTTGGGGACCATTTGAGGGGTAACCTGAGGAGTCAAAAGGAGGGAGATCCAAGCCTCAGATTTGTACTGGAGAGAACTAGTGGAGAAAGGAGATGTGTGGCTGGGCCAAGTGAGCTGCTAATACTTCACCCTGCAGTTAAGTGGGCACAGCTGCCCATTCACAGGTACCACTATACATTTACTGGGACAGGCCCCGCTTCCCAAGAGGGAGGAGAAACTCTCCCTGCAAGCAGTGGGTCCAAAGGGGAAGAGGAAGGAGAGCGCTGATCTGAGCACTCCCAGATGCACCTCCCAGATACTGGAAAGGGTTCTCTTATGGAAGGACCTCCCCACCCCCCAGGTGGAAACTTGCCACTCCTTCGATGACCTAATGTCCTACTGATGCTACAGAATGATAATTTTTGAAAGAGGATAGCATAACGCTCTTGAAAGGCTGTGTGTGTGTGTGTGTGTGTGTGTGTGTGTGTGTGTGTGTGTGTGTGTGTGTAATTAACATATACCATAAATGACTAGAGTCCTCTGGCTTATTTTCACATTTTTATAAATACCGTGGATCTTTAATTTACTCCTATGTTTTAGAGACCAGGAAGTGTCTACAGCCAGAAAAAAAAATCACTCACAAATTCATAACTCTTATGTTTCTATACTTATCACATCAATCCTGTCTGATATAGAAGGCATTAATAACAAAAATTCATATTAATTTTGGTGCCCTGGTATGAATTCATGTTGTGCATCTGAGATCACAGATTTGCTTCTGTTTATTGGTGGCCACAGTCAGGATAGAACATCATACTTGAAAGGTCAAGTTAGGAGTAAAATTGTAATGATTTTTTTATGTGTAATTTTTACGCAGGACTGTAGTCCTTCAACAATTTCATCCTATTTAAACCTGAAAATGCACATTGTGCTGAGACTATGCTCATCAGATGTACGGGTATATGTGCGCGCGCGTGCACACACACACACACGAATGTTGTAACTGTGACTAGGACAGTACACTGTTAGGACAAACAGCTGTGCGTGATTCCTAAGCAGGCGCTCAGTCCTTACTCTTCCGGGAAGAACACGGTTCCCCTGTTGGAGCCTGACTGATTCATAACATATCCTTCCTTTGTGTTTTGGACTATCTACCTATATTCTTCTTAGAAATGACTTTTTGGTTTAATTGTTAGTGAAAGCCTATTAGTGGAAAACAGTCTGTACCTTGGTGTCCTCACGTGAGAGATTGAAAGCAAAAACCTAGTTACTACTTGAAGCTCTGTCAGTGGCCTCTTGTGTGATACCAACAAATTTACTTCTTACTGTGTTGTTCAAGATCCAGGTTCCTTCCATCTATCATTCTGTGAATCTCCTGAATGATATCACTCTGTGAATCATATCGTCTTACAGATATTTATTTATGTTTTAAATGTTTGTTTATTTTTGAGAGAGCGTGCGAGCAGGGGAGGGACAGAGGTGGGGGTGGGGGCAGGAGATCTGAAGTGGCCTTCTCACTGACAGCAGAGAACCTGATGTGGGGCTTGAACTCATGAGCCAAACAGTGAGCTCATGACCTGAGCCAAAGTTGAACACTTAACCAACTAAGCAACCCAGTTGCCCCACATCTTACATATATTTATACCCCAGGGCCGCCTTTTCCATTATTTGTTTTAAATCTTAAAAAGAATAATTATATCCAGCTGTATATACTACTTCTCTACATGAAGGGCCACCTAATTTGTAAGATCTTATAATCTAATCATAAAACCCACTATAGTGTGCAATAAACTTCATTATTTACATGTTTTGCAAAAGATTAATAAAATACAGTAACACAAGTTCAATACTAGAGTTGTATATACTATAAAGTTTTCTTCTTTCAAAAGGCATTGCAAAGTGTTGCAGGGTTTTCATTGTATTGAGAGGTCATAAATATCATAGAAAACTCCATTTAATCAAATGCCAGGTAAAGGCCTCTTGACTATACATGGTCATATATAACCATGCTGAAATGTCATGTGCTATGGTAAATCTGTCATATTTTTTTCTTAAGACTAATTACATTAAGTAATTAGGCTGTTTTATCTAAGCATTATTTTAGTGGCTTTAGTTATTTCTCAGGGAGGGAACCTCATTTATTACAGTTCTTCCCAAGACAACATTTCGATAAACTTCATTTATTGCTGGAAGGACCAGATCTGCCTCCCGAGGGGGGAAGGTCAGTCAGCACTGTCATTACTACATCTCCTCCTTTGGCCTCTAAGGAATGTCAAGGTCAGTTGGTTATAAGCTAAGAAAGGTCAGAGCTGTTTAAAATTTACAATTCTCTTCCATGGTCACAAGTCTCTTAGTGCATGCTGCTAAGCTACATCTCTTGAGCTTGCCAAAATGCATTTTTGAGTTATTTTCAAGAACTTTTCTCTCTTTGGATAAGAGGTTGGAATTGGAGCCTGGTGACCAGGCAATGATTACAGTCACACTGTGGAACCCTTGGCTTATATATCTTGGCCATTAACATTTAAACTAGCAATGGTCAGGGGTGCTGGGTGGCTCAGTCGGTTAAGCATCCCACTCTGAATTTCAGCTCAGGTCATGATATCAGAGCCTGCTCCGGAGTCTCTCTCTGCCCCTCCTCTGCATCCTTGCTCTGTCAGTCTCTCTTAAAATAAATAAACACACTTTAAAAAATTTTTAAAAAGAATTAAAAAATAAACTGGCAATGGTCAACGTTTGAATGAAAACAAATTACTCTTTGGGGACTCAGGTCCAGGTCCAGCTGTGCCTTCCACTCATTTATTTACCTTACCCTTCCAGAATTGAAATATGTACAAAGTGTTATTGACAGCTTATGATCTATTCAGAAATGTTGTTTACTTCTTCAGTGATAACCCTATGTTTTTTAAGTTTTTTAAAAATGTTTATTCATTTCTTTTGAGAAAGACAGAGCATGCAAACAGGGGAGGGGCAGAGAGAGAGGGGACAGAGGACCTGAAATGGGCTCTGCGCTGACAGCAGCGAGCCCGATGTGGGACTCGAACTCAGGAACTGTGAGATCATTACCTAAGCTGAAGTCAGACGCTCAAGTGACTGAGCCACCCATGCGCCCCATGAGAGGCCAACATAGAAATCTAAAAAGTCATCTTTATAAATTAGTATTGTTCATCAATAGTGTTTCACATCAATATGTGAAAGATACTGTTTTTTAAAATTCCAGCATATTCAGTAATGTAGCCTTTGAAAAGATGGAGTAGATAGCAAATTAATATTCACATGTCCAATCTTGAAAGACTACACTGTGGATTTTATAGCTTGGAGGAATTTTAAAACCTGTTTTAAAGGACTACTTAAAAATAGTCCAACTTACTTTTTCACAGATAAGAAACTGAGATTGGTCTTAATCAAGGCCACACAAATAATTTGTGGCACAATCACCTCTGCCAGGGAGAGCGCTGAGTAGCCCAGTGGCAGTGTCTGCAAGAAATCAAAGTTTGTAAAGCATAGTGTACGAGACATTAGGCATTACATACCTAAAACTGTCCATATGGAATGTCTTCAGGACGTAGCCAACTTGGCTCTATACGTGGCTCTTTGGGGCTCCGTTGCAATGTTTATATCCCAGTAATGAAGAAACAAAGGGGTAAGAGTGACGGAACCAGTCTTGGGTGGAACCCACATTAGAAAGGTCCCTTGCGGTTGACAGGATCATAGAACACATGGAACTATGAGCTAAGTCCTGCTGCTTTGACCAGAGACACCACGACATAATAGTCCTGAGCCAGGTCTTAAGCCCATCTCGACTACTGTCCAGCTGTATAATTTGGTGCAACTCACTTGTATCTTTTTGCCTCAGTTTCCACATCTGTAAAGTGGAGATAATAAAAGAGACCTTATCTCCTTAGGTTTTTATAAAGATTAAATACTGTTAGTGTGGATTAAGTACTTATAACGGTGTTTGGTACATAGTAAGTGCTCACTAAGAGCTTTTATCGAGAGGTGGAGGAGTAATCGTCATGATTGATTACATTTTTGGATGAAGGCCTCCTCTGGTGACTTCAAATACATAGAATAGATATTCTCATGCTTCCAGGTTATTGAGTTATAGACAATAGCGCTGTGTTGTCTTTCATGATGTGACCCACTTCTGCAGTTTTATGTTTTAAGAATTAATAAATTTACATGTCTTAAGAATTTTATATATTGTAAACATTATATTGTTTCTATGCACAAGATTAAAAGCATTCAAAGTACTAGCAGAGGAGACTATAAAATGCAAAAGTGAAAGACTTCCTCTACCTCATTCTAATCTCACTCTCCAGAGAGAAACACTCTTAGCCATTTGTTTTTACAACTTCTGATGGTTTCTTTCTCAATTTTACGAACAATATATGTATTCATTATTTACTGATTCATCAACTTCAGATAGTGCTAATAATGTTTAAGATCATTCTTACCCACAAGATGTCAGGCCTTTGGCACTGACCGGCTGATAGCTTTGTGTAGTTAGTTTCTACATTTCCATTTCCATATCTGTAAATGAAGGATATTGGACTGGTTGGTCTCCAAGGCGACTTTTTAAAAAATGTCAGGGAATATTTGAATTAAGCAGAAAAAAAAAGTGGAGGAGAGCAGTTATCTTGTACGTGGGATTCAGAGATAAAACTGATCTGAGGGTTATCTCCATCCAGGTGCTAAAATAGCATCCCAGTTTTACCTCCACTTGTCTTCTCTCCACTTGGCTTCTTTTAATGTATTGGCTTCCTTTTTGTAGGCTCTTCCATGGCAGCAGGAGCTCTGAGGGATTCTGTCCTTGCAATTAGCTGTCCAAGGACAAAGACACATTTCCGTTCCATCTTCAGTATGAAAAATCCCGCCTGGCCTGACCTGGATCATATATTTATCCTTGAATAATCATTCAAGCCAACAGTGATTGGCTGGTCCTGGGTCACATGCTCACTCTGTGACCCAGGGTTGGGGGATGATGACAGCCAGACCCGCGAGGAGTAGAGTAGAAGCAGATCTGTAAAGGAAGGGAGGAACTGCTTTTGTCAGATGAAGGGAAGAATGGCAGATAAGAGCAACAGATGTCCACTTATCTTGGAGTTTCAGGAAACCAATTTTAAGAAGGAACTCTTCCAGCTCACCAACTGGTGAGTCATTACTTGCTTTTATGAATGCTTAGTGCCATGTCACCAACTGATGGCCTCCTTCTCCTTCTGGAAATAAAGCATGACCTCCACCTCCACATTCTTTAGCTTAGTATCAGCCGTTAGGAGCTCCCAGTGGTGCTTCCACAACACTTGAAAAACGAGTCCAGAAATCAACATCAAGTTGTGGGCAGACATCAGCGCTTCTGGTTTCAGCCCCAGCACAGTCATCCCTGCACAGCTTTGTTCATAGCACTGGATTCGGGCTTTCTGATCTGCTACATGATGGACATGCAGGGAGCCATTTCCTCTTTCTGTACAGGGGCCAACTTTATTATCTTAGGATACAGTCTATGCTTGGAAAAAGAACACAGCAGCGATGGGCAGAATGGGCCCTTCTAAAGAAAAGGAATGCCTAGAGATGACTAAAGTTCTCACCAAGTACTGAAAATATCCCTGAGACATTTTCCTCAAGGTAAACATAAACTTGAGGCGTTTCTGACTGAAAACCAAATAAAATGGAAAATGGGCACTGGTACAGGCTTTGGCTGCCTGGAACATGATGGAGTGCCTCGTGGCTGCCAGTTGGGAACTGTGCTACCAGCTTCACAAACAGTCCCGTTTGGGGGATGGGAGTTTCATATTTGGGGTATTAAAAAACCAGAATAGAAGTACTGTCTTTATTATAAGAGCTCAATTGTTTCACTTTTCCCATATTCCACATAAAAGGATGCTTGATGATCTCACAGGTAGGGCCATTGAGGAGCAAACAGAAACACAGAACACACAAACCCAGCTCTAGAAGATCTGGCCTGTGGGTGTAAGTTGAGAGTGTCACTGCCAAACCTTGACTGTGCCCTACCAGCCTTGAGGACAGGCGCAGCTTGGAGGAGGGAGAAAGAGCTGCTAGATATTATTAGGGAGGATTTCAAGGAAAGATAGATGTTGAAATGGGCACAAAAGGACAAGCCTCAGTGGATGGAGAGAAATTGGTGGGGGGCAAACTTCCAAAAGAGGGCAGGAGGGCCAAGGTGAGTTTGGGGGACAGTGAGACTAATTTGGAAGAATGAAAGCGCAGAGATAGTACAGGAGTTAGGGATAAGAAGGTAGGGCTGTCTGGAGCCAGATTGTGGGAATCTTTGAATTCTCATGTTATTTAGGGGGAGAAGTTAGAGAAGGGGGGCACTCTGTCTTAGGCATGCTAAGTTTCTGTCTCATGAACTGGGCAACAGAAGTGGAATTCAGGACTGGGGTCTGGGTCAGAGATAGATTAGGGGGTGAGCAGAAAGTTCTGGTATTGGGGGAACACCCATAGTTTGAGAGCCAGGGCAGGGCCCCAGGAGGAAAAGGCACAATATCAAAGGCCGGAGGACAAGGACACTGGTGGTAGCGACAGCAACAGAAGAGTGCTTCGAGAAGGAGGGTGGGCGCCACGCGTTGTCAGGTGCTGCAGAGAGAGGACCGAGGAAGCACTAGCACTGGTGCACGATAGATCCAGAGCACAGCGTAACCATATCTTTATGGTAGATGAAATACCTTGATTTTCAGGAGGTTTGCAAAATCAAGCCAAAGGACAAAGTTTTGCGGTGGAAAGAGGAGAAGGTTTGTTAACAGAATGGGGAGTGGTTCCTGAGCCGCTGAAATAGTTCATGTTTCCTTAAGGTTTCCTTAAGGAAGAACATTCTAGCAGAAGAACATCCAACCCAGTTCCCACGGGAGCGGTTTTGAGCACACAAAACCCTATAGCTGTTTTTCTTAATTTATGGACAGAATTTATCTGTATTAAACAAATGCAATTAATGTTAGCTAAGTAGGTGATGATTATTTACAGTATAAAAGTATCCTTCCTTTTATGAGTCATTTGTGGAAGGTTTTTAGTTTGCCTCTCCGATGGCTTCAAATCTATTTCTGCTTACCAGGAAATAACATACTCATTTTTCAAAAACCATTTCATTGGACAGGAAAACAGCATATGCATAGGATGAATATATGTATACAAATAAACACCACACTTGGACTTGGTTAGTTGTTTGAGTTCCTTTAAAATCAGTTTCTTTATAATGTTTAAATGTTACTGGACTAAAGAGTAAGGATCATAAAATCTGAAAGTTTATTAGAACCTTACAAATACTACATTATAAGTTTCAATTTTATTTTTTATTTTTTATTTTGAGAGAGCGAGAGAGAGTAGAGAGGGGCAGAGAGAGAAGGGGAGAGAGAATCCCAAGCAGGCTCCTTCCCATTAGTGTGGAGGCCAACTTGAGTCTCGATCTCATGAACCATGACCTGAGCCGAAATCAAGAGTCAGACACTGAACACACTCAGCCACCCAGGCGCCCCTCTAAGTTCCCATTTTAAGGTTGAGAAACTGGGTCCCAGATAGGAGAAGTCAATTAGCCAAAGTCCTAAATAGCTAGTGGCTGAGCTGGAGTTGAACTATTTGAACATTTCCCTCTTTGGTTGACTGTGTGTTCTTTTGTAAATAGCCTGTGAAAGTGGCTTTTTCTGCAGGCTGTCTGTACTCCCTTAGAGCAGTGCAGTGGGGTGGTCTTGAATGCCATTATAGCTCTATGGAGCAGTTAGTCTTGTACGTTAGAGAAATCTGAGGATTCCAGTTAAATTCAGGCAATGTTTACTGAACTTCTTATATATGAACACATTGAGTTGTTGAAGATAGAATGTTTGGAAGGGGTATAGAAGTGAGAGAATGGCTCTTTTTTCTCTGAGTATATTAAAGCCGTTTGGTAAGTAGATAATGATCATATCTTTTGAGAGAGATGACACTTTGCCCCTAGTAATAATGCATTCTTACCAGTACAGAATGCACATCACTATTTTAGATATATTCAGTCAGCATAAACATAAAGTAAAATGGAAATGACACAGAAGGCTCTCAATGACAAAGTGGAAATTTGAGCAAATATTCACCATACAAAACCTTAAAATATACCATGAATTCTTTGTCTCATTATAAGACTGAAAGCTAAGTATCTGTCCATCTTCCCCCCCCCCCAATTCTTTAAATTTTCAGAGAAATGTAATGCTCAAGGCCTTAAAGTTCCTCAATACTCACCTCACAGGGAGCTTTTTTTAGTTAAAAAATTTTTTTTATTTTGGTGTTTCCATTAATATGAGATCAATGACTTTCCCCCAGGTATTGACAGAAAAGGTTGGAAACCAGAATTCTCTTCAAAAGTACACTTTGCCTATGTTAAGAATTAATACTGGGGTGCCCGGGTGGCTCAGTCAGTTAAGCATCTGACTCTTGATTTCAGATCAGGTCATGATCTCACCATTCATGGGTTTGAGCCCCTCACCGGGCTCTGTGCTGACAGTGCAGAGCTGGCTCGGGTTAGATTCTCTCATATTCTCTCTCTCTCTCTCTCTCCTCACCGGCTCTGTGCTGACAGTGCAGAGCTGGCTCAGGTTAGATTCTCTCATTCTCTCTCTCTCTCTCTCTCTCTCTCTCTCACACACACACACACACACACACAAAATAAATAAACTTAAAAAAAATAATTAGTACCAAACATTTTCAGTTGGCAACATGTTAATTTCTGTTAATGTCCACTATATTAGCAATTTTTATAAGAATCAGCGGCTAATATCTTCCTGCTGTTTCAGTGGCCTATGCCGCAACAAATGAAAATTATTTAAGGCATTTAACAGTGATGTGGAATTGATGCTTTTTAGACCCTGACCTCACATTCCTCCTGTAAAAAAAAAACAAAAACAAAAACAAAAATGGCTAAGGCTGAGACAATAGCATTCCATAGATTCATCAGGCTTATTCATTAGGACTTGCCAACACCATCCAAGTCTGTCCCTTATCGCATATGATTTAGTCAGGATACAATTTTTTTCTTTTGGTAAGACTGTAAACGCTTTGGACTACATCCCATAGCGTTCACAAAGCCGAGCTGCCACTTACGTGCCCCATAGAGTTGCATCTCCGCAGACCTCCTGAAGGAGACCCTCTGCATCTGGGAAGCCAGCTGCAGCACTCACGTTCTGAGGAACAGCTCAGGCCAGTGTCTGCCCTTGTTAGGAACACCACCCCTGCCTGTTAGTCCTCATTCCCTGAGCTACATGAGGGACACGGCCGTCCTTTGATACTGCAGAGATATTCCCAGGAGGATTATGAATTGGTCAGCACTTGCTCCCTCTGTTTCTCATGGTACATGGAATGACTTCAAATAGGTATCTGCTTTATATATAAAGACATAAAGAGCTACTGTTTTTCTGTAGTGGAGCCAAATGCCGGCCTTATTCTAAGTGGAAAGGACGAGTCTTTCTAAAAGAGACTCAAGTCATGTGCTGATATCACTCAGGTCACTGAACCCTCCTATGTAATTAATTGTGCTCGGTCCTGGCTCTGTCTAGAGAGTCAGGATGATTTACAAAAGGCTCAGAATAAATTAAAGATCAAAGAGCAGGGCTTTTGTAAAGAAACCTATGTCATTTTGCAATAAATGTTAAACACACATTCCCTAGCAGTGGTCAATTTTAATTTGATTTTAACATTGTCTTGTTCATGGTATTTTGTAGAAAGTCCAAATCTTTTACCCTGCCCCCTCCTCCAACCTTAAAGGGAATGTGTTTAAACTCATAGTTATTTTTGCACTTAACAACCTCCCCAAAACCCAATGTAGTACATTCTCATTTGGCTTATATTAACTCATTTTTATTGGGTAAATGATTATTCTCAAGATTGTGATTTATGTACCTTTTATCAAAGGGCAATAATGAGTTAGTGCTAACCAAAGAAAGTTGTTAGATATCAACTTTCACCAAGTGGACCTTTTTTTATATGATATGAAGACATAAATTAAAGCGTGACTAATAGAAACAAGAGCAAGACAGTTGAAGTACTAATATAATACAGTAGATGCAACCTAATCAGGACTCCCTGAACTGAAGCCCTTGTAGGAGTTTTATATTCTGTTTTATAAGTTCCCAGAATTAATATATTGAGTTCTCTCATATACCTGACATTGAGCTAATCCCAGCTGGGGAGGAATGCTGTGGGAACACTTAGTTGATTCCCTAACTCACTTACCTACCTTCATTTGAGAATTCTTAAAATTCCCCAGTCCAGGATGGGGCCCTCCTGTTGCAGGACTGAATCTACTGAATACACCTGATGAACCCAGCATGGTATCGAAATCGCAGCCGGAAATTAACACCGGTTGTTGTCATTGACAGCGATGTGTCTGCCACATGCGGGTGTTCAGCTGGGTGTTGAGAGGATGCCGGAGGTCAGTCCTTGCCTTCAAAGTGCCTCTAAATAGCAGGACCAGCACAGCTCTCTGGTCAGAGGGTGCAGTGCTGCCCCTCTTCATCATACAATGGCTTCTGTATCACACAATGAAAAATGAAAGAAAATATATAAGCCAACAGCATATTTATTCTGAAAGCACCAATGTTTTCCAGCTTCATGATCCCAGGAGTTTCTCCAGACAATTATAAATACTCCATCTTTATTAACATGAGCAGGGGACAAATTACTTCTTGCAATCCAGACATTGCTCCAGAGAGACATACTGGGAATTTCCAATTTACATAAAAGTTGTTTTCCAGAAGTTTGCTTTCACATCATTTATTTTGAACTTGGGCTGCAGTTCCCCAGAGAAAAAGTGATATGTGGTAATAACAAACTAACATTTTTAATAAATTTTTGTTTATTGAGCACTTTGGAGAGAATGATGTAGCACAAGGCTTTCGAGCCAGCCAGCCCTTCATATCCAGGTCTGCCCTTAGGCAAGTTACCTGACCCCACTAACCCATGGGGAATTTTTGAAAGGGAGTTGAAAATCCCAGCCTCTCAGGATTGTTAAAAATGAGTCAGTCAGTCCAGTGCCAGATACATGATTGATGCTGTCTCTCATCTCCCACCCCTACTCTGGCTTTCTGAAAAGGGCCACTACTTGCAGTGGGAAACAGATAAATAGGAAAATCCCCTTGCAGTAAAGAAAACATTATCTCCATTTTTTTAAGGTCCATTTTGTACAGTAACTAGAATTCATGTGGTGGTTCTCTCCAGTTGTGAATGTTTCTTGAGTCTACACTGTGAACCAGGCACTGTGCTCATTTTATGCTCGCAGTGACCCTGCAGTTAGTAGCTGGTGGAGTTCGCTTTGAAGCCAGTACCATCCAACTCGAGTCTAGCTTTTTTCTCCTGTGTCACACTGCTGCTTGGCTGGCTACGTTTTCCAAGGCTGCTTTAGTCTAGTAGCAAGAAAGATTACTGAATTGGAAAGTAAACTGGGTTCCACATCTCTATTTATCTCTGTCAGATCTAAATCTTTGCCCCATCCAATTGTCTATAAAACTGTTCTAGTTAAAAAATCTGTGTCCAGGGGCGCCTAGGTGGCTCAGTCGGTTGAGCATCTGACTTCAGCTCAGGTCACGATCTCACCGTCTGTGAGTTCAAGCCCCACGTCAGGCTGTATGCGGACAGCTCAGCGCCTGGAGCCTGCTCCAGATTCTGTGTCTCCCTCTCTCTCGGCCCTTGCCCTGCTTGCACTGGTGTGTGTCTCTCTCTCAAAAATAAACAAAAAAAAATTTCTTAAATCTGTGTCCAGACCATTGGGATTGTGGGAAGGAGGTTCTTGATTTTCTATAATGTAGAATGGGACTCCACTGAATTTGTATTTACATATTCCCTTTCTGAGCTGCCAAGATCTTCTCATCTTTGTACCATTTCACCCTAAATAGAATCAAGATTGAAGTCAGATATTCTTAAATATATTCTTAAATATGTAAAAATTAAAAACTTTGATGATTCAGATCCTTAAGGTCCTCATGCTGTGGCTACACGGAGGCATGAGGGAAGAAAGTTCTTAGAAGGGAAAGATGACCACAGAATGTTTTAGTTTTTTTTTAAATCACATTGGAGGTCGAGGTTCTTCTATGTTGACATGCCTGGTATAGTTAAAGAAGCCAGATGCAGACACAGACCTAATCTGGCACTTGCTATGTGACCTTGAGTGAGTTACTTGAAGTGTCCTCATTTGTAAATGGAGTGTGACAGGTATATAACAAAAAGTCCAGCTCTTTCATTTCCTCAACCATTGAAGCCTTTAGAATTGCAGGAGGGGTAAGAGTAAAAAATTTCTTAGACTTTTTGAATTGGGGGTGTGGTACAGGAAGGGAAACAAGGCTGGGGCAGGCTGTGGGTTCATGGAGTAGATGTGCAAAGCCAAACGCTTTAATATGATGCTCAAATTGCTGTCCTTGCAAGTAGGGCTTCCCAGAACTCTTTAAACCTAACTGTTCAACCTTTACCCAGTGTTTCCAAGAAGTTCAGTTTCATTTTCAGAAAAAAAAATTAGAAAAAAAATGGGGAAACCAGAAAAGTGATGACTTTATATATCTTTTAAAGTCATTTCTGAAGGCTCTCCTGGTACCTTTCATTCCCTTCGTAACTTAATGAGGATGAAGAGAATAACTTAGAACTGTGCATTTCATCACCTCAGAGTCCAGGTTTCGGATCCATTTAACTCAAGTATTCTTTAAGATCCTATGATTTGCCAGAAATCAGGTCAGACACTTGATGATTCAGAATAATGTTTTACTTCCCTTCCCACCTCTCCAGTTCCCTGCATATTTTATTCTTCTCCCAGTGCAAAATGGAAGAGTAGGAACCCTAGCAGAGTTCTTTGCTGCACTATCTGTCAGTAGCCAAGTCACTATAATGCCTGTTCATTTCTTGTGAAATGCTATATTAATACTTTTTCTTGAACTGTCAAAAAGTAGCATCTCAGCAGCATTAAGCCTATATGGGTTAACAAACTTGGTGGTTTTAATGACCGAATGAGTAGGCCTGACCCCAGGAGAGTTAGAACATAGTGGTGGTCTGGGCTTTCCTGCCCTGGCTTTGAAGACTGGCTTCTGGGAGCCACTCCCTAATCCTTGGGCAGAGGAGTTTTCACACTAGAAACAGGGAATGATACGTTGTCTGTAGCAGCCATGCCAGAGCCACTACACGCAGCTATTTGCTGATGCCAGGCCAGGCTTAAAATACCTTAAAACACAGCAGAGGCCCTGGCCATCGTGAGCGCAACTGGTCAGAGTAGGGGAGCAGTGCCGCTGAGGAGGGCCATGCAGATGACTCCCAGTTCAGATGCAGTCAGCCAAATGTTGAGGATGAACATTCAAGGGCTAGGATGCATACGTAGGAAATAAGAAGGTGGTAGAACAGGCAGGGAGATCAAGAAGGAGCATCTGGGGATTCAAAATGAGTGTTAGATCATGGGTTTTAGAGCTGTTGGGTGGTTTTTTATAAGTTCTATTCCTGGGCCGGTTCTAAATATGTGAATGCAGGAACATATGTCCTGGATGGTGGACCCAAACCACAGTGACATCTGGAACTTCAGCATCTGGTGAAGCCTAGCAGTGGCATGGCTGCTTTTAAAACGCTCCAGTTAAGCTCTATAGGACTGACTCCACAAAATTCTTTGTTGTTGAAATCTTTGATGATCTGCACAGATTAAGCATATAGAATCATCTGTATACCTCATATACATAATAGAATCATCTAATACATACTTTTCAGTTCCCAAGAAAGTATTTCTTACTCTTCTTTTTGGATTTAAATGTAATCACTTTAACTGGATAATTATAAAAGGGAATGGAAGACAAGGGAAGGATGTTCCTACATCTAATGATACTTGTTAACAGAGCTAAAATCCTTTTGATATTTTTACTATCAGTAATTTCAGTTCCTTTTATTGCTTTGAATCTCTAAAAGCTTGATTTTGAAAATTAATTTCAGTATTTAATAACATTAAATTTATTAAATCAATTAAATTGGGTGGTTTTTTTTTTTTTAGTTTCAAAAGGTTTAAAGGTAGGCACAAAGTTAGCTTTACCTATTCATGGTGGTTTTATCTGCTTTATCTGCTTGTTACAGTGCCACCTTCTGTTGAAGTTTCTTTTGACAGCCATTGGTCACTGAATTAAGGAAAACCTCTTGGATGTAAGATTCAGTTAACTAGGAGTCTAACTAAAAGAGAGTTAGATTTTAGCTAATTGTTAGCTGCTTACTAACTTCTTTTGTAGAAATTAAAATTCAGCCTATTTTCGATGGAAAGTACTTGAGGAATTAAAACTCCTTATTACTAATTATGTTACTGCTTATTGAACATCTACATATTAACGACAGGTGTCATTCGTGTGTTTTAGACATGGCACAGAATATCAGTGCGTATTAAGGTTTATGTAAATAATTGGCAATTCCGAGTCTACTACTAAAATTTTGGTGATAGTAAATTTTGGGTATGTTTTTGTGGGTAACTAATGCAGAAATTAAAGCGGAAATCACCATGTGGTATTTATTGGATGCAGCGTTGATAGCACTAAAGTAGGCAAATTGGATTAATCTAGCTCTTTCAAAAACAACCTAAATGCTTCTTTTCTTTTAACTTTCTCACTAAGATAGGAGTCTCTTCCTGAAAAATGACAAATGAGAGGACTGAGAACTCACTCGTCACAAGTGTTTCTCTTAGTATTTCTGGTTCTGTTAAGATGAAATATGGCCCCGTGGGAGTCCGACAGAATTTCCATCACTGAAATTTGTAAACTGATTCGGACCATCTTGGGTAAAACTTCAACCAGACATTGAGATAACCGGTTACAGCTAGTTGACTTAGCGCTTCGTCCAGAGTTAATAACGAGCCACACACCTGAGGCTGCTAACCCGAGCCTGCTTCGGACCACGCGCAGCTTGGAGCTGGCCTTCGTGCCCCAAAGGAACGTTCCCTCTAGCCCCCTCTCTGAAGGTGTCGCTTTTCTCTCTCCCCAGGGACCCTCTGAAAATCCAGCAGCTCCAGAACCAGGTCCGGCTGGAGCAGGAGGCCAGCGCGCGGCACCTCCCGCCCGCCGGCGCCCCGCGCAGCGCGCCGCCCTCGCCGCCCTTCCCGCCGCCGCCCGCCTTCCCCGAGCTCGCGGCCTGCGCGTCGCCCGCCTCCGCGGAGCCCATGAGCGCGCTGGCCTCCCGCTCCGCGCCCGCCATGCAGTCCTCCGGCTCCTTCAACTACGCGCGCCCCAAGCAGTTCATCGCGGCGCAGAACCTCGGCCCCGCGTCGGGCCACGGCACGCCGGCCTCGAGCCCCAGCTCCTCCAGCCTCCCGTCGCCCATGTCCCCGACCCTGAAGCAGTTCGGCCGCGCGCCGGCGCCGCCCTTCGCACAGCCCTTCAGCGCCGAGGCCGACGCTCCGTGGTGCCCGTCCTCGCCGTCGCCCCCGCCGCCGCCCCCCGTCTTCAGCCCCACGACGGCCTTCCCGGTGCCCGACGTGTTCCCGCTGCCGCCGCCACCGCCGCCGCTCCCCAGCCCGGGCCCGGCGTCCCTGTGCGCCTCGCCCGCAGCCCGCTTCGGCCACAGCCAGACGCCCGCGGCCTTCCTCAGCGCCCTGCTGCCCTCACAGCCACCCGCCATGGCCGTCAACGCCCTGGGCCTGCCCAAGGGCGTCGCGCCCGCGTGAGTGACAGCCCCAGGCCCCCGCTCGCCCCGCCCCCCGAGTCCAGGGGCGCCTCTGGGCCAGCTTCACGAATTTCCTTCCCACCGCTGTTTAATTCTTACCGCAGCAACTTTACCAAACTCTTCTTGCGTAGCTACCTTACCAAGTCAGTGTTTTCTCTTCCGCATGAAACAATACAAGGCTCTCCTCAGAAGCTACTCTTGTACGAGAGTACAAGAAAGCCTTGAAAAGAAGTATACAGGTGTTTGGCACATACTCTTCCTGATAGCACATGCCCATTTCACTGAAGAGTATAACAAGGACACATCGGCAAAGGTCAGGCCATTTCCCACATCTTTGAAATAAACTCAGATCCTACCTCAGAGTCTACCAGAATCCCAGTATTGTTCAGAGAGAGAAGGAAACCCTACTAAAGAATAAAATGAGGGACACCCCTTGGGTGGCTCAGTCGGTTAAATGTCCCACCCTTGATTTCGGCTCAGATCACCATCTCATGCACATGAGATGGAGCTCTGTGTTGGGCTCCATGCTGGGGTGGAGCCTGCTTAAGAGTCTCTCCCTTCCTCTGCCCCTCCTCTCTTCATGCTAGCACTCAGTACCCCGCCTCCCCCCTCCCCCCCCAAAAAGAAAAAGAATGAGAAGAGCTTAATGCAGGTTCTTTTCATTCATATGAAAACGTTTTCCATTCTGGGATGTACGAACACCACTTTAGAGATGAGCATTGCTGTGTATGACTTTGACAGGGTGTATAGAGGAGCTTTAGTTAGCAATATCATGTTTTGATAAGCACTTTCTAAATGTTGACTACATGAATTCTATATTTGAAATCTGGCTTCTTCTCAAATCTTTATTGGAAAAACCTCAGTCAAATGAATATGTAAATAAATAGAATAAAGGAGAAGAGTTTGTATAGTAATGTGGCGATAATGGGCTTTTCCTGAAAGTTGAGTGAGTCAGTTGCCTGAGAAAACTTGTTTTTCTCTCCTACTCTTCTGTTTTCTTTTATTTGGCTGCTAGGAAATGAAGTATTATCTTGCCACAAAGAAGTTCACTGTGAGATTCCAAAAGTGGGAGTTTGTTGCAGGACACTGTTTTGTCCCTCTTACTAGGAAATGATCCCGAATCTTGCTTCCCAGGAAGATAAGCACTCATCAGTGTAATATTTCTCCTCAAAGGTGTTGGGTTGTCATGCCTTTTATCATCTTAAGTAGAAATAATTTATTCAGATCTTTGAAGTTCTCTTAAGACAATATGCAATTTTAAAAGCTTACCTAAAGTAATAGAAACATTTGTTTCTTATCAGCGTGTATCACCATTATTAATTTTATGGAGCAAAATATTGCGTAATTGTTACCACTAGAAAATCTAGCAGCTCCTGCCATTTTAAAAAAATTAATGGGGATGCCATGCTAATTCTGTGGGCCCTATGGAAAACTGTATGCAAAGATAGACACTGTGGCACCATAGATAAGTGGCAGTACCAGGCTGCAGATTTTTAGCTCTGTGCCAGTCCAATAAGCCATTATTATCCAGTTACCCTTTGTCTTCCAGGAATTTTTCCTTTTGCTAATAAATCACACATACCTGAAGAATCCATTCTTCTGGTTGGATACATGTGACTTTTGGAACATGTTTTTTCCTCTGGTATTTTGTGGGATCCCTTATTTGTATTCTGAATTAAAAATGAAAAGGTAGCTGTTTATCCTTCACAGTAATCCAGATGATTTGCTGAAGACCCAATGTCTGACATCCTTGAACTTGTGAGAACTGTCAAGCTGTTGTCAAAGGAATCTTTTAAATTACTTTCACTTATACTTCACTGGGAATTTGTGATTTTTGATAGCAAATCAGTTTCGCTTATATGTATGATTTCTCAAGTTGAATGGTTTTTGCCATATTTATCAAGTGCCAGTGATTACACATGATTCAGTAAGCAGAAGTACGGTAATTTTTTTTTTTTTTGCCTGCCTTGTTTTACCAAAATCTTACATATAAATGTCACTTAACTTAGTTTTCTTAATCATCAGTTGCATATTAGTTGTTTTATTCTGTTTGTGTGCTTAGCATTGTCTTTGTTTTAATTCGGGAAAGGTCATGGACTAAGTTTTTAAATAGTCTGTGGAGATAAGGCTCTGTTTCTCACATGTCTGTGTAGCAGAGGTCAAGTCAGGAAACAAAGGCTTTGGATGCCACTGATAGACCACAAGGTCGAAAAGGCCAGTGACAGTGGGCTGCGGTCAGACACGCAACAACAGTACTTGGTTGTTGGCTGATTGTGATTTGGGAACTTCTGCACATCCAGGTCCCCTGGTGCCTTCCTTTCTTCAAACAGCTCTATTCTTCCCCAGGGTTACTGGGGTCACCGGCAGCTTCTCAAAGCTGTTGACAGACACAAATGTTAGGCTGACTAAATCTTTCAGATGGAGGCAGTGAGAAAAGAAGTCTTAGAAACAAGCCTGTTTGTGCTTTGATAAAATTAGTGTATTCTACTCCCCTCACATTTGCTGATAGTTAGTTTTATAGCTTCCACTGCTGTAACCCTCTTCCTTGACACAGTAAATCAGCCCCTGGAGATGGGGGGAATCCAGAGGTCTCGGGAATGCCCCCCCAGGAATAGTGTAGCCGGTCTGTCTCTGCTGGTCTCTGAGCGGCTGTACCAGGTCTCCAGGTGAATCAGATCAGAACTGTCCCCGAGAACAAGATTGGCACTGGTTGGCACTGCATTTTTTGCCCATGTTCACATTCTTAGAATGTATTCTCATAAGGGAGTGCCATATAGCCACAGTGCTTCACTGTTTCCTACTCTCAGTTGCTTCCTTTATAGAAGGAGGCCTTTGGTTTGAAGTGATACCCCATGTTTGTCTAAGGTTAAAGCATGTGTCAATAAGAGCTTTTATTCGGTAGGTGCCCAGCTCCTTACAGACATTATCTCATTGTCCTTCTCTTTCTCCCTGATTTATAATAAGAAACAGGTTGGTGAGGACACTGTCATCACTCTACATGTAAGATGAGGTAGCCAAGAGGTGAAGCGAGTCCCCAGGTTCTGGAAGCAGCCTAAGCAAAGAGGGAGTGACTTAGCCTTGCCTGTATTGTCCAGGTTGATCTCAGTTAAATCTGATGTCTGCTATTTCTTGATTAAAGAAAACTGCTGCAGACCAACAAAACAAAGTCCCCTAAGTCTTAAGAAACCGTTTGTAAAGATTTATTTGTATTTTGGGCAGTTTTCAAGTCAAGACAGTATAACAGAAAAGACAAAAGCCACATTGGACTCTGCAGACATTATCTCATTCCTGTCTTTCTCCCGCCTTGCAGGAAATAGATAGGGGGCCTTGATCCCCATCAGAGGCAGAGGCCCAAAGGGGCTGAGGAACTTCCCAGAGTCTCATTATTGGGTTCATTAGTGTCTAGTATCCTAGAGGATTGCACAGAAAGTTGCATCCAATTCTGAGCAAGTATTTCCTAGCAAATTAGTAGGCAAGGTCTCAGGCTCTGCTGTGACTGATGAAGATTCTGCTGAAATGTCTGCCCCGGGAACAGGTCAGAATCAGACCTGCTCATCTCAGATGGCTCTGCACTGAGTAGGTATAGCGAACACACGTGTGTCAGTATGTCCTTTAGAGAACCCAAAAGGTAATGTGAAGAGAACTTAATATTTTTATAACATCACCTATTTTCCTTTAGGTAAGAGCTCAAGGTATCCATGTGCACTCTAACAGCTTGGGCTTAGCTGTCATAGAATTCAGTAACAAAAAATAGAACTGATCTACAAAAACTCAGTTTGGGTATGTTGGGCTCTTTTGTATATTAATGCATACATTACATCCTTGGATATGAGGGACACCTAAATGCCAACAGGTTAACAATTCTGCTTCCTCTGAACCGTTGTGGAGTTTAGCTACTCTTAGATATCATTGAATATGAGAAGAGGCGAATTAGAGGACTTTCAGAAGTTGTATCAAGGGCAGAATGCTGTCAAGATTATTCAGTAGCCAAGAAGAAAAGAAAATGAAAGAAAACCTCCCAGGATTTGGTGGTATTTGAATTGGGAAGATTTTGCCTTCCAGATGCATGTGTATATGTTTAAGTTGTTTTTACCCCCAACCACATGAATATTATTTTAAAATGTTAAGTGACTTACTGTTGAAGCTAGAGTAAACAGATCAGTAATATTTTTTGCCCAGTTGGGCTGAATCATGTATACACTGAAGTATTTATATTTAGTGTGGGAGGCTTGCATGAATTGTTTACTGGTTAAGATTTGCTTCTGAGGATCGGTTTTTGTGAAGAGTTCTGGTTTTAGTAACGGTTTACGTTGAATAAGCATTTAAGCATTTTTATTTTTAATTGTACAAACCATCATGAAAGGAGATCATCTCTTTGTCATCAAATACTCTTGTTAAAATTTCCTAATGAGTTGCTGCTCATCATTTATCAAAAGTGGTTCCATTTGGGAGAACTAGCCACAGCCATTTTACATTAGGCTCTAACACAGAATTCGTCTTACAGGAAAACAAACTCAGTTGCCAAAGCTCTGCCTCAAAAACTTGCAACGATTTTTCTTCTCTACTTTAACTTTATATACTAACCCTTAACTCTATGCTCAGTTTTTAACACGGTTGCTGAGTGTTTTCTGAATTATGTCAGTCTAAATGAGATACTCTCTGAAAAAAAGTAAAGGTTCCGTATTAAAACAAGGGCAAGAAATAGTGTATATCCTATCCCTCCTTCCTCAGGGTTCACAATCCCTTGTTGACCCTGCCAGGCTCATTCAGGCCGTGAGAGCTTTGCACCGCCTTGCTTTCCCTGTAGGGAAAGCACACTGTCACTTGGGCCTCAATGGCTCTGTCACCTTGTCGGATCTGTGACTGACCACACTGTGTAAGACAGTCATCCACTCACACTCCCTTCCCTTTGTGACACTTACCACCTCCTGCTATGCCCTTCCTTTCCCTCCTCTATTTCCTTTCTCTCGCTGCCATCCCCACCATAGAATATAATTTTTCTGAGTACAGTCCCTTAGTTTTACAGGAAAACAAACATGGTGTTCAGTATGGTATTGCTGGCACTTAGAACACAGCTGAACACTGAAAAGCCAATCAATAAAGGTTATTTGCACCTTTTTGGAATCCGGTCAAGCGTTCTTGGCATCTTTTTAAACTCCTTTCTGTCTTTCATTCTGTTCCCCTGGCCAGTTTCGTCTCTGGGACTCACTTGCATACTGGGTAGTTTCTGTTGGCCTCCCCAGAGCCCCTCTCAGGATGCCAGGCATGATCCAAGTACTCAGTACGTATTAGCTCGTGTCATTTTCCTAATAACCCTAGAGGTACATGCTAATAATACCCACATTTTACACTTTACTGAGGAGGAAACAGAGGCACATAGAAATAAGTAACTAGTTCAAGCGACAGTGTTTTAGGGGGTAAAAAAATAAGAGATTCTCCCTTCTACACCTTTATTCATGCTGATTCAGAATAACTTTCTCTCCTCCTCTCCCCCTGTCTGCATCCCCATCATTTTTCAAAATCCTGGATACTGCCTCTTTCACAGAGTCTTCTGCATTCTAGCCAGTGCTCTTTTCTACCTTTTTTACTCCCATTGCACCTAGAATTACTATGACATAATAGTTTGTTCCTTAATTTATTCTCCAACTTGATTATTAGCCCCTTGAGATCTAAGGCCACCCGTTAGGATTTGGCTGTCTTCTCTTTGTCACATAGAATAGTGTTAGGACTACAGTGATGAAGCTTTTATTATTGTTTTTCACTTTAATGTATAGAATTTCTACTGCCTAGAATTCCAAGATGTCATCAGGTGACATAGCCGCTTACCTTACAAACCAACTATTGAGTTTCAGGCTTAACAGAATTCGTATTGATATGTTTGCCTAGCATTGTGCCTTGCTCTACAGTCAGTAAATATTTGTGCAGTGATTGTTAGATGTTTAAAAATCTTTCCATTGATTGGTTTGAGTTCAGTGTTAATCGTTCAGAACCAAGAAAATACGTGTACCTTAAATTCTGTGAGTCAAAGAAAATGTCTTTAAAATAGCGGGAGATGGAGATGAAGCCAATGTTCTTCTAATGCTTGTGATCTTGATACATTTAGAGAATTACCTTGTTAAGAGAAATATAAAATGATCAGGGTTTTTATTTGGGTCAAAGAGTAGTTTTAATTGTACTCTTTGAAACAATAAATACCTGGGTGCAGGGATCCAAACCAAGGTGAATGGCTTCTCTAGGAGATGTCCCAGGGCAGGTGTTCTCAGGTCCCTTAAAGAGTCAAGTATACCGAGAAATGCTTTTTAGGCAACAGGACTTATTCTGTTGAGAATAGACAGGTGTTTACTTGTTCAGGTGGACTTGGGGCTGTCTTTTTTAAAAACAGTTCCCTGTTTCTATTGTTTAGGTGATCTGTTCTGCCCTTGATAGCCACCCTTTGCCCCTTTCTTTCTTATTTGTGCAGAGAACACAGCTATCAGTGTATTCTGCCTGCAGAAACACAGTGAAGCTTCTGTCATCAGAAGCTGTTCATCATCACCTAGTTGTGCAACTTGTTTATGTTGTCAAGTTTAAAATAATAATGGGAACCTATGTGTTCCCAATAATAAGTGATGTAACACAGAGCTGGCTTTAATGTTGCCTTTCAGGTGACTTCAAAACCTCCCTCTTCCAGTTTTCAGATGTAAGGCTTTACCCAAAAGCGGTGCAGAACTTTCCCCCCACCCCAAAACTGTGTAATTTGTATTTGTTCTGAGCCTGACTTTTTACATATGGTTTGAGTATATAGATGGCTTTGGCATAATTTTCCTTGCCTGAGGAGGGAAGGGAGAGGTCAGAAGTGAAGACAGATAGTGCACCATTCACTCATTCCATGAATGTTATTGGAGGGTGTGCTGTTTGGTGGGTATTGTCATGAACAAAAGAGGCATGGTGAGAGAGGGACAATTAAAGAACATACATTAATAAAGTCCGATAGGTGCTATGAAGAAACATAGTACAATATAACATGGGTAGACTTGGTCAGGGTCCTCCTTTCCAAAGGGACATTAAAGTGAAGCCTGAAGGTCGATAACACTGTCCTGAGAAAAGGAAGGGAGAAAGGCTCCAGCTCAGGGAAGCTGGCCCAGTATGCACATTTTTGTTAACTGATTATAGGGTCCTAAAAACCACAATTCCTATGGCTTTTGTTGTTAATATATCACAGCTTCACTGCCCAGCCCCTTAAAATTCAGATCAATTCCTGGTGAGGAGGATACAACAAAGTTTGACCTCGTTTTTTGATATTCAAACACAGGATATCACAATATTCTCTTTAATTTTTCTTTAATGCCAATGTTTAACACCCTTCCATTTGAACTTTGGGGCAAATGACTAGAAAAAAAGGACCTAGAAAAGCTGTCAGGATGTTTTCTGTTATAGGTATCAGAAGACTCAACTACCAGTAGATTAAATGCACATGGTTTATTACTGTATGGGGTCAGGCGGTTCCACCAGGTTAAGGGCTCCAGGGTCCCCTTGCAAGCTGTCATCATTAGCCCCTCATGGTCAGCATGGCTGCTACAGTTTTGGGCATTTCTTCCTGTGTGTTTCTTTTCAGCGATGAGAAGTTTTTAGCCCGAGCACCTCCCCTCTCCCACTCTCATTGTCCCAGCCTCACTGGCCAGGGCTCCATCACATGTTTCTGGCTACACTATCACAGTCTAGGAGATTGAGACCACTCATATTAACTCAGGTCAGTCACCCCTGAGTGTGGGGAGGTGGTCACCTTCTCTAAGCACATTGAAGAGTGAATACCCAGCAAACTCAGGGGAAGTTCAGCAAGGAAACAAAGGGGAAGAGACAGGAGGAGCCTAGGCCTAAGGGTTCCAGGTAGTACCGATGAGGGCTGAGTACACAGCTGTTACAGGATGCTCATGTTTTCTCTTGCATATTTAGTGCTTGGCTTGTTCCCAAAATTGCGGAATGAAATGGTAAGAAGCAGAGGGTTTGGTGAACTTCAATGTTAAATTACATCCTCAACCTTACTAGTGCTTTCTACCATATCAGTAAAGTGGTATCAGGCACAGGATGCCTTGATTCATTTGCAGTAACCTTTTTTTTTTTTTAACTTAGAAATGTCTTATCATAAAACATAAATAAGGAAGCATATACAGTGTATATGTATAGTCTAAAAGGATAATAATAATAAGTCATACCTGTTTCTAGTGTCTTTGAAGGCTCCCTACGTGCCCTTCCCCAGTCAAATCCACAACTATCCCTAAGAGAGAACACTACCCTGAATTTCAGAGTTAATCCTTGTCTTACTTGTCTTAATAGTTAATATATGTATATTTCCCTAAGTGTATTTCTCAAACTTTTTTATGAATCAGAATCACCTAGAGGGCTTGTGAAAACACAGATTGCTGGACCCTAACCCCAGAGTTTCTAACTCCGTAGGTGTGGAGTGAGTCCAAAAGCCTGCATTTCTAATAGTTTCTCAGGTGACACAGAGACCGCTGGCCAGGGACCACCCTTTAAGAACCCCTGCCTTGACAGGAGACTGCTTAGCTTTTGCCTGTTTATAATTGGAAGCATATTTTATGTATTCTTCAACCTGGCTTTTTTTTTTTTTTTTTAACTTGACATGTTTTTAGAATTCAGCTTTGGTGATATGGGTAACTACAGGTCATTCGTTTTCACTGTCGTGTAGTATTCTCTTTCTCTTGCATCTTATTTTACATATTTGAGAGAGACAGAGACAGACAGCAAGCAGGGGAGAGGCAGCAGGGGCAGAGAGAGAGTCTGAAACAGGCTCCGGGTTCTGAGCTGTCAGCAGAGTCTGACTCAGGGCTGGAACTCATGAGCTGCAAGATCATGACCTGAGCTGAAGTCGGATGCTTAACCGACAGAGTCATCCGGGTGCCCCTCTTTCTCTTGCATCTTTACCCACAGCTCTGTGAGAGCAAAGGAAGAGAAGTGGGGAGCAAATTACTTAAGGCACCAACAAAAGTGATACCCCAGCCATCAAGCATCCAGCACCAGTGACCCTTGGCTCACCTGACCCACATGTTGTTGCTGCCCTTAGAAAGAAAAGCTCTGAGGTATCACCTATCTAACAGCCCTAGGTCTCCGGGAGGCTTAGGAGCCTTGGGGTGTGCCAGGCAGAGTAGGATCGGCAGACCTTCCAGGGCCCGTTAGTATAAAACAGACCTTTTATAACATTTGGCCTCCTCTAATCAAATTAGGATAGAAGGGAAGGTAACAATATTTGCTTAGAATGAGCTGGGCACTGTGTTGAATACATTGATTACAAAGGATTAGAAGGACTGAACTTCTAAAAGTATGAAAGAAATATGTTCTCTTTGAAATCTTCTCAATAGCCATATATGGTATATATTTTTATGTTTGTTTATAAGAAATGTTAAACTATCCAAAGTTACAAACCTAATACAAGGCAAGGCCAGATTTTAAACCTCTGATTACAAATCATTGTCTTTTCACTTTACATTGCTGCCTCCCTGGGACCAAAACACAGGCTTGCCCTATCCTTGGCATGTATCTGACCACTGAGACACACTCCCTAAGGCATTTCCAGTTTCTCTGAAAGCTGGTTCCAATTAGTGTTACCTGAACACTGCAAGCAGCTTTCATGGTTCTTTCCATAATTAGTTGGAATAGATGTAACATTAGAAAAGAGTGGGATACATTGACACATTGTACTGTCTTGTTGAGCTTGAATGCCTGACAACTGACCATATTGCCTTGTGCTTTTATCTTAACAGGGGATTTCCAAAGAAGGTCAATAGAACTGCTCGAATAGCTTCTGATGAGGAGATTCAAGGCACAAAGGATGCTGTCATTCAAGACCTGGAACGAAAACTTCGCTTCAAGGAGGACCTCCTGAACAACGGCCAGCCGGTACGGAGAGATGGATTTGGGGCTTGAACTTGGAATATTAGCTACCCACATCAGAGAGCTCTTCACTCACTTAGGTTCTTACAGTCTATCCATAAAATGATTTCATTACCCATAAACCTCAGTGTTCTTCTTAGCATTATGGTCTGAATCTGGGGAAAGGGAGGAAAGTAGAAAGGCTTCCCTCTACTCAGCCTTCACTGTTTCCTCCTATTCATGAAAAACATTCTGGGAGTGAAAATAGCAAGTCGGAGATAAAGAGGAAGGGCTGATTTTAAGGTGGGGAGTAAAACAAAGGAGGAATTGCAACATTACAAAGAAAAAGGAGTGGATCTGGGCTGGGTAGGAGGGGGAAAGTGTGCTCTGGAGTGATCTGTATCTACCAAAAGGAGAATCTGGACTCTAAGACATGTTCTGCTTCTACAGAAAAAAGTATTTTTACCAAGGAAACAACCCCTGAAGTCCAGTACTGTCCTACTAGACCATAAGTAGGTAATGATTTGGTAATCTGAAGGAGTAATGTTTGTTCCACAATTTTGTTCTAGTTTGTCAAAGCCAGGCAACTAAATTAAAGGAAAAAAGAAGAAGAATTACATTTTAAGAATGCAGAATTGTAAAGTAGATTTAGTATAGTATCTGTACTGTAGATTTGGTTAAAAAACTTGACTGAGTGGCTCAGTCAATTGAACGTTCAACTTCAGCTCAGATTATGATCACAAAATTCATGAGTTCGAGCCCTGTATTAGGCTCTGTGCTGATAGCTCATAGCCTGGAGCCTGCTTTGGATTCTGTGACTCCCTCTTTCTCTGCCCCTCCCCTGCTCACCTCAAGCTCTGTCTCTCTCTCAAAAATAAATAAGCGTTAAAAAAATTATGTGTATATATTATTATACACACACACACACACACACACACACACATACATATATGATGTTTCCTCCATTGGACTTAAATGCTGCCTCTTCAGTTGTTTTTTTGTTTTATATTGACCGTCCTCTTACCACATCCAAGTATTTTTAAGGGGACAGGAAGAACAGTCTCGCAAATAAGATTTCCCAGGTGAAGGAAAGGAGCCGTTTGTACCTTTATTTTAGAATTGCCATTGAAAAAATTTGCCCAGCTCTTAAGTAGAAGAAAAGGGCCTCTTTGTATAAAATCTCCCTCTCAGATACCTTTTTCAGGGTAGAAAGCTCTCTATGTTAAATATGTTTTCCAGGAATTTTAATTATCACACATTGATAAATAAAAATGTGAGAATAGACCATATTTGATTAGAAAGGTGGAGGATAGAGGAAGGGTGCCAAATGCTGCTTTTAGTTATTAGGGCATCCTAATCTGAGTTCAGGAAGATTAAAATTCTAATGAGATCTAGTGTTAGTCGTTTATTTCATTAATAGAAGATTTTCACAAAGGGAAAATACTTTCTCCCTGAAATAAGTAATTGCACGTGTAAATACACACACACAGAAAGCTTCCTCTCCTCTGTCAACTAAAGCCTTTGAAAGATTAAAACATACTGGGGCGCCTGGGTGGCTTAGTCGGTTGAGCGTCCGACTTTTGCTTAGGTCATGATCTCACGGTTCGTGGGTTCGAGCCCCGCGTCGGGCTCTGTGCTGACTGCTGGCTCAGAGCCTGGAGCCTGTTTCAGTCTGTGACTCCCTCTCTCTCTGACCCTCCCCTGCTCACGCTGTCTCTCTCTCTCCTAGAAATAAATAAAACATTTTAAAAAATTTAAAAAAAAAAAGAAAGATTAAAACATACTTATGGGAACTTATTGAAACCAGGTAAAGGCATTTCTCCAGTTTTTTGAGTTCTCTGGACCTTTGTTTAAATATTCCTCATGGACTAAGATTCTCTTGGTTAAAAAGTCTTAAGACTTCTTTCTATAAAATGTGATATCATACTGTGTACAAGTTCCATAGATTTCCACATTTGGGAGTTTAAAAGGATAACTTTTTTCTAGTGTTGCATATTACTCTGTTACTTATTTTTGGCCTCTGTAGACAGGGCTTGGCTAGCTAGATAGCCTAGTGGTTTAGAAACAAAACTCAAGTAATTCTGGCTTTTAATGGTAGCAAGTACATTCTGGTAAAGAACTAGGTATCAATAGTTGATGTATCTGCTTATAAGGAACAGCGTGGAAAATATTCCAGTCCTACCTTTGATGTGGCTACAGTTCTCCATGAAAACAGTAGGAAGGCATTTAAGAGAGCAGGTATTTAAAAAAACTCTCTTTGAAAACTGAATTCAATGATTCTTTAACAGATGTGAGAAAATTAATTTAAATAATAATATAGTGGCCTGAGACAGCCCATGCACTAAACACCTGCTTCTACCTCTTCTTGTCTTCTGCCTCTTCTTTAGTCAGTAAAATAATTGAACTTCGGGATTATTTGTCATTTGGCACTGACTTGTTTCACTTCCCGGTTTCAGCTGGGACTAGAACCAGCAATTACTGGAAACTGTAAATTTATTCAACATATTTTCCTAATTATAGAGTTTCCAATAGAATTTGCATCAGTGTTCAGAAGTTTGGAAGCTTACTGAAATAACTTGTGTATTTTTTTTTTTAAGACTCTGTCTTACTAATTATTCTCTATTTTGAATCAAACACTTGTTCGTAAAATGCCCTTCATGGGACAGAGGGTCTCTGAAAGTTCCTCCTAGACCTGTTAATTCTAAGGCATTTTAGGGCCAACACTCAAAAGCAGGAAACAGCCCACTAGACAGAACAAAAACGTTGGCATAAGAATGGCCCAGTGAATATGTTTTGGCTGGATCCAGAGTACTGGCTGCTAGATGCAA
The DNA here is from genome assembly GCA_017311185.1 of Proteles cristata cristata. NCBI lineage: Eukaryota > Metazoa > Chordata > Mammalia > Carnivora > Hyaenidae > Proteles > Proteles cristata. Next base: position 721,981 of record JAESUZ010005393.1, read on the forward strand.
AAACATTACCACTTTCTCTGCCTGATGGGCAAGCAATCTGCGTCTGAGTAGAATCTTGAATTGAGATTAGCTTTGGCAGGTATCTCTCACAGTCCTTTTGCTAATTCAGCCGTGGGCAGTCATTCCTTGTGGACTATTATATTTGCCTACATGCACCTGCCACACAGACAGCCTGGGAAGGTAGAGATGAGAACCCCAAAACAGAGAGGATCATCACTGCCAGCTGGTCTAAAATGTCCTTTATCAGAGGCTTGGAGCTGACTAGGCTCTTTTGAAGTTTGTGGATGGTTATGAAAATAACATTTCCTTTAAAAAATATTTTGCTATTTGAATATCTTTTTTTCTATATATTTATCATTAAGAATTAGTATATGACACATGTTTCCTATGTAGTTTCTGCCTTGTTTGCTTATTATATTCACCTTAAATTTGTGCTGTATCATTTGGTCACTCAGGATTGGTTACCCCATCTCCCAACACTATTTTAAGCCACAGAGACCAGAAGGAGAAGTGACAGACTGAACAACTGAAGGAAGGGAAAGAAAGAGACTCCTTTTAAATATAGCTATCTGAAGATTGAGGGAAAATAGTTACAGAAAATATCAAAACTCATTTTTTAGAATCCTTTTTCAGGGTGCCTGGGTGGCTTAGTCACTTAAACTCAGATTCTTGATTTCAGCTCAGGTCATGATCTCATGGTTTGTGGGTTCATGCCCCTTGTCAGGCTCTGCACTACTGACAGTGTGGAACCTACTTGGGATTCTGTCTCTCCCACCCCGCCCCTCCCTTGCTCACATTTGCGTGCGGTCTCTCTCTCTCTCTCTCTCTCTCTCTCTCTCTCAAAATAAATAAATAAACTTAAAAAAAAACTGTTTAGGGGCACATGAGTGGCTCAGTAGGTTGAGCCTCCAACTTTGGCTCAGGTTATAATCTCATGGTTCTTAAGTTTGAGCCCTGCATTAGGCTCAATGCTAACAACTCTGAAGCCTGCTTCAGATTTTGTCTCTTTGTGTCTCTCAAAAATAAACATTTAAAAACACTTTTTTAATGTTTAAAAAAGTGAACAAATACAATTCTTTTTCATGGGGCAGTATATAATTGTTCCTTTTCTAATTTTGTATTTTTTGTGACTTACTTTGTTTAGAGGTTAACATATGAAGAAAGAATGGCTCGTCGATTACTAGGTGCTGACAGTGCAACTGTTTTTAATATTCAGGAGCCAGAAGAGGAAACAGCTAATCAGGTACTGTGTTCCTCTGGACTTTTTAAAAAAATAATAATTTTTCTGTCCCCTCTCCTCATACTCTTTACGGGCACTATTCTTGGGACCAATTCTGTGGGAAGTAGAGGGCAAGTCAAATAAAAGGAGTATTAGCATCATCAATCAGCCTCATAGCTAATATTTATTGAGCACATACATGTACCAAAAGGTGTGTTAAGTGACTGCTGGAGTTGTTGCAGTCAGTGAGAACTGCTCTTTATATCTTCCTGTTGATCAGTTTATTCTCCTTTCGAGTATCTTTCTGTTTTTTCTGTCCTGTGCTTTAATGCAAAATTCTTTTGTGTGGAGAGACATATTTTCACTGAAATTGTTTGAAGTAGCCAGTGAATTTTCCAATTATAATCTTAACATCTAGCCAAAGCAAACTATCTATAGAAAAACTATGTCTTTATTTTCCTTCACACACACAGTTATAAGTCACTAAATCAGCAGAAAACCTAAAATGATATTTTTGTTTCCCCCCAAAAAAGTCACTGCATGGATTTGATGTAAACTGGTTTATAATCTGCACTGCTTCTGCTTGGAGTTTCCAAATGTAGTCTCAAGATTAAAGAAAACTTTTTAAAACATGTTTAAATGATCAAGTAAACTCTTTTAAGTGTTGAAAAATGGATCTGCCGTTAATATCTGAAGATTTTTCTGTGTTAAATATTGCTACTACAAAAATTTCACTTAAAACTAGATATGTTGCTAGGTTCTTAATTCTGTTATTAGTCTTCACTTCTTTTTTTCTACCATTACAGGAAATTGGGTCTCCTCATGCTTCTGTAGGGAGTCCTCTGGATGGTCAAAAGGTTAATAAGCTTTTCACCTTTCTTCTTCTTCTGGTCTTTCACTGTATCTGTTTTCTATTGTTCTTCTTTGTTTGTCTGTGTATCTATCTGTCCTGCCACATATTAATTATAAATACCATGACCAGTGTCTATTTTTACTTAAGATCAGATGAACAGAATTACTGCAGTGTGATTTTTTTTTTTTTTTTTGGTCATACATTTATGACCTTGAGTTTGATTCTGTCACTAGTGGATACTCTGAACTGTAAATTGCTTCTCATTTGTTACACCTTTCTAGGGATAAACATGCTTGTTCTTAAATTGACTCATTTGGTAGTAATTAAAATAAAACAACTCATTTGCAGTTTTGTTCATACTGTTGTATTTCTTCCCGCAAGACAACAAACTGTTTTTTAAAGGCTGAGTAACTTCTTTAAGGAAAGCCTCATTGAAACATCTTTTATTTATAATTAAATAGAGAGTATTTTCTAATGGGCTGCCTGTGTTCAGTGTACTTTGTAAGCAAGAGAACTGTAGGATCCACCTTAATCACCATAAGATGTTGATGGGTACTTTGTTTTTGTCTTTTTAATTACAATTTTGACTGGACTGCCAATCCCATTGTTCTTTGTAACTTTGGTGGAGAATAGTTCCTAATAGTTGCACACAGAAGGAGGAGTTCAGAGGCTATGCGGCTGAGGATTGTTATGAGTGAAAAGAAATGTCATTTTCCCATCATTCATTTGATAAAATGCTATGTGATAATGCAGCTGCTTGCCACATGTACTGTTATCCTTCTGAAGAGCTGCACCTCCCTGCATCAGCTTCTACTCTACAGAAAGAAATCAGTGTTCCATCAGGTTTTATTCTTATGAACAGTTTAAGAATATAAAGCTGTTGCCTTTTTCTTTCTTTCCCCATACCCCCCAAGAGAAGAGAGAAAGAAATCATCTTCATAGTTTTTTGGGGGAGGAGAATGATAAGACTTGAAGACAATTTGAAATATCATATATACTTACTTCCAGATGTTTTTTGTTTTATATGGAACTGAGTTGGGCTCAGACTTGTTTTTAAGCTCCATCGTAAAAATATCACTGTCTTTTGAGTGCCTTATTGGAGGGGAGGGTAAGACTCATGAGACACACTGTACCACAAGACACTGATGTTGCGAATGTGACCTTTATTTTTACCCAATGTAGGAATATAAAGTCTCCAGCTGTGAACAGAGACTCATCAGTGAAATCGAGTACAGGCTAGAAAGGTCCCCTGTGGATGAATCAGGTGATGACGTCCAATATGGGGACACACCTGTGGAAAATGGAGTGGCACCATTCTTTGAGATGAAGCTGAAACATTACAAGATCTTTGAGGGAATGCCTATAACTTTCACATGCAGAGTGACTGGGAATCCAAAGCCAAAGGTAAGCTAAAAACATGGCTTTTTAAGAGTCCTACTTTCTGAGGAAGAGTTTGGCTTCAAAAGTACAGCATGTATAATAGGAGGAAGAGATACAGACTACCTTTCTCAGTACCCAGGATGTAAAATGTTTAAAGTACTATTAAGTTCAAGACCTTCCTCAGGAGGTGTTAGAAACCAAAAAAAGCAGACGAAAGGTAGAGTTTGGGCTTGAAGAACAGAATAGGAGAATAACAAATAATTGACGAGGAGCTTTTCATACACCTACATCCTTTACTCCTCATGTGATGTTATCAGTGTCACTCCCAAATTGCTGATGACTGAACTGTGCTCTGTGAGGTTTAATTAACTTGCCCAAGGTCAGGAAGCTGGTGAGTGGCCAGGCCTGAACATGAGCCCCATGCTGTGTACCATACAAAGAAGTAATGCTCACCACGGATTATAAAAACTTCAGATCTTTAATCTACAAAACCAAGCCTTCCTGTATTTATAAAGGGGCTAGAGGCCAGAATACTATTGAGAAAGGATAATCAAAGGAACTTGGGATACTCAGGAGGTCTAGGCTGACCTAGATGGGAGCGCTCTTTCTACAGATGCATGGAAATACTAGATAAAGCATCACCCTGTCTCTAAAGGAAGATAAGAATAACCATTCACCAGCCCAGAAAACAATGCACAGAATAACACTTCCCTAGAACTTGGGAGAAAAAGAATTAAAAAGGTACCCATGAGAAATAGAAACTCCAGATTTACACTATCACATGATATGGAGCCAAAAGCTACACAAAAACTAATATGAATTTTAGTCCAGGATGATTAAAATCCTTAAGTTTCTGGGAGAAGCAAGCAAAAACTGCCCTATAGAACACTCTCACAATTTGGGGCATATCAAACTTCTGTAGAGTAAGAAGGAGGAAAAAGAAACTCACAGTAAAAGCTGACAGACCATAGGAGAAAATAAGCAACAAAAAAGAGAATCAACAGCACAAGAAACAAGATAAATAAATAGAAGCTCAAGTGTTGCACAGTGTTGAGCAGTCTTAAGCAAACTGTAAAATACCTATGTTTAAAATGATTGACACAATTTTACAAGAAGTAGAAACTTCAATGGAAAAAACAGGACAGTACAAAAGACAAGGCAAATTTGTATAATAAGCATATAGAAAGGAAAAATACACTCACTAAAATTAGAAGCTTAACAGTGTGTCATAGAAAAACAGCAAAGAAAATAGCCTTAAATTTCTAAGTATGTATCTGCCTCCTATTAAAAGGTGATTTTTAAAATAAACTATTGTTAGAGAAAATTTCTTTATTCTTGGCATAATTTGGATAATTGCTATGTGTTCACAAACATGATATCCAATGCGCATACTAAAAATAAATTTGCAGCTTATGAATGAAATTCAACAAGATATTGTATCTTAAGCTTCCAAGATATTCACAAAGATCCCTGGTTATTTTTAAATCTTACTCAAGGCTCAGGATCATTGCTTAAGTTCTAAGATCACTGATCCTTGTTTTAAAAAAACACCATGTTCACCTGAAAGATGGGCTGTTGTTTTTAACATAATTCTGTGTTTCTAGTATGAATTGCAATGTTTTACAGCTTTAAGGCTTAATTTTTTAAAAACTTTTTATTGTTAGATTTTCTTCTCTCACCTTTCCTTCCTCCTGTCCTTACTGCCGCTCTCTGTTTTCCCTCCCTATCAAAGTGTGAAATATTCAGCAGGTTTAAAAACATACATGCTTTTCTTTTAGCTTATGTTTTTAAGAAAAATTAACCTGCTTTTTATATGCTTGTTCTGAGACATGAGAAAGTTGAGAGGCATTTCAAAGTCACCCTGATTTCGTCTCGTGTATCCTCCCCTTCCTTCTCCATCCACAGTCTTGGTAAAATTGTTGGACTACTTCTTAATTCTCTTTTGAAAGCTGTATTCCAGGTATAGCAGAGGTGTGGAGTAGGATTGAAGGAAAGAAACAATTCTGAAGAACTGGCATACTGACCAGAATGCAAAAGGGAGAAACTGTTCTAATCACAGCTTCTGGGTTCCATCAGAAATAATAAAACCACCAAGCAGAGAATGATAATTATGAATTAGCATGCTTTATATAATTTAATTTTTAGGGCTGAGAGTTATTAGTCTACTTGATGATTCATCTTTAATTCTGCAGATTAACAATACAGGCTGTAAATTTAGAGCTAATTGAAAAATAGGCGTTGGAAGAGTTACAGCAGCCAGATCCCCATTATTCATGCCTTTATTTAGGGCTATATATTTCTAGCCCAACCTTTCTTAGAAATGTAAGCTTTGGAAAGATTTTTCAGATTCAGAGGCTTTGATACAGAGAGTTGAATGTGAATGCCAGTTGTGGTCTGAATTAGCATTCTGATTTACATTAAGGAAGAAGCTCATTTTAAAAACTGAAGCTCTAAAGTAGGTTTCTTCTGTTAGGAGTGAGTTAGGAAAGCTTGAGGTTGCAAGGAATGCAGATGACAACAAAGGACTTGTGGCTTTAAAGAGGGCGATTTCTTGAGTTCCCTAACCAAGAGTCTGGAGGTGGGCTGATGCAGGTGTTGGGTCTGCATCTCAGCCATGGTAGAGCTGCTGGCACTGTGATTCATCATCATGGCCAAAATAATGGCTAAATCATGAGGGATCCGCCGACCAATGATTTTATTTAAAGATGATGGAAGGTAGAAGGACCTATGGAAGAGATAGTTGGACCATTTTAAAATGTGGTTAGTCCAGATTTATTTTTATTTTATTCTTCACATTTAGTTTTCTGTCAAACAAAGTTAAAAATATTATTGAAAATTATTGTAACTTTAAATACTGCTGTGTTTTCCTTAACATAGTGGGGAGAACCAACAAACGTTCAACTTTGAGCATATGCTCCTTGGCCCAGAAAAACAGTAGGCCTCTGCCTACTCTTCCACCAACCCGGAACTGTCTCTCGCTCATCACTGCTGTTTTGTCTAACACAATTCAGTGGAATTCTCTACCCCTTCCTCACTCATTCTCTCTTGTGTTTTCTCTGTCTCCCCCCCCCAAAATAAACATTAAAAAATTAAAAAATTAGAAAATAAAATAACCTTTTTACCTTTACAAGTAATACATTTTAATTCAGTACATGTGAAAATAGAAGCAAAAACGAGAAATGCCTGTGAAGCCACCCCAGATGTAATTACTGTCAGTGTTCGATCTGGACCCCTCCAGGCAAATAATACGTAAAAAAAAAAAAAAAAAAAAAAAATGTGAATAATATGTGAATACCTACTTACATACATATATCTTAAAATATGAAGATATACCATTTTTAAAAACTAAAATAGAATTAAACCTGTTTCTCACCTACTTTTTTCACTCAAAAATCAATTTCCTGTTCAGATGTGCTGTTTAACATTTTAACATGAAAACTCAGATGAGCTCTGCAGACCACACAGTTATTCCTTATCAGTCCCCCAGAGGAGTACTACACACACCCTTAATCTTTAATCATTGTTTCCTTTCACAGATCTATTGGTTTAAAGATGGAAAGCAGATCTCTCCAAAGAATGATCACTACACCATTCAAAGAGATCTTGATGGGACCTGCTCTCTCCATACCACAGCCTCCACCCTAGATGATGATGGCAATTACACAATTATGGCTGCAAACCCTCAGGTAAAGATTAAGGGTATAAGTCTGGCTTCAGTTCTGTGCATAGTGCTTACAGGATTTATTTGAAGAAAGGAACTGTTTAATTAAAAAGGTGGAATTGTATTTCTTTGACTTGTAACCATTTTCCCAAATTTTACATCCGTCTTGATTTCAGAAGATAGAAAAAATCTTTGTTTCGTTAGTATTTATTTCATCAGGTGTTTTTCACATGAGTAATTCCAGTGTAGACATGCATTCTTCCCCCCAGTGTTACTGGGGGCCTCATAGGTACACTTCTGCAGGTGACGGGTTTGCAGTGCTGGACAGAACAAAGTCCTGGGATAGAAAGTAAGCCAGTAAACAAATACAAAATTATATAACTTTAATGGAAGTAAATCCTATGGAGGAAAAAAAGGAGAAAGGGGTAGTGACATATGTAAATATGCTGTAGTAAAAAACTTCAAAAAAGTAAGATATTTAAAAGAAATACAGATACACTGACTTAATTCACTGGAATTTAAGTAGTATATAAGTGTAGACAAATTATAATTTTGATAGCACCTATGTATGGCATTCAGGATTATTTGTTTCCATCCAAATGTCTTCTCTTGTACAGCTGACTGCTTAGAATTTAACAGGCAGCTAGTGGTACCAAGTCCCCAGTTGAAGCCTGCAGATTCCTTTTTGAGTATCATGTATATTTAAGGCACTGTGCTGGGTACAGAGGATGCAAAAGTGAGTAAGAGAAGTGATTCTGTATCTTAAGAACTCAGTGCGTGACAGGGTAATTTTACAAAGTCAGTAGAAGTCACTTTAAAAAAAAGGAAGCTGAAATTAATTATAGAAGTAATGAAGATTGTCCAGTTATGTTTTTTAAATGATCTATTTATATCATCCCATATTTCACTATTTCTTTAGAAGGAAACATGAAATGTTAGAAAATGATACAAATAATTTCAGCAAAGCTTACAGACCTCTAAAAGTTTGTGCAATGTTTGTCCTAATATTGCACTGTCACATAAACATCTGTTTGTGCAGTACTACTAAGATTAGAAGGGAACTCGAATTCCCCACAAGTCAGGTTGTGAGGGAGCACAGCAAACTGCACTGTCACAGTTTCCATGGTAAATATGCACTTTCTCGAGGTCCTGATTTTTCAATCAGTGAATACATCACCTTGAAACATAGTCAAAAGCGCAACTCTTACTAAAAGTTACATGTTAATACTTACATGTGTTTATGTTTGGAGGATTTGAGGGAACAGGGGAACAGAAGTGGAACTTGCTTTTTTTTTCTTATTGTATTTTCAGTATGTCTCCTTGAATATTAACAAATTTCAATTCTCAATTTTCTGCCTTTAATTAAAATAATAGCAGAGAACTCCACAAAATCCAAAATTTTTCTTCATGCTGGGTCCTTTATTCCTCTGTCCCCTAGAAAGCCTGGGATATATTATGCAGATCAAATTAACTGTGTTCCTTAAGCACTTCCTAGTGCTGCTCCTGATGTTAATTTTGAGGCATTTTTCCTAGTGAATGTTTTAAACTGTTATTGGAGTCAGCAGTTTCCTAGAACAAAGAACATACATGTAAAATTGCAATTATGAGTCTGTTTCTAGTCTCCTTCAAATTATACTAACCTAGTTTTACATATGGAAGAGTTCTGAGCTGTGAAGGACTTGCTGCTCATGGCCAATGGCAGGGTGCAGAGCTGGAGACTGCATGCCAGCCTCTGAGCATTTAAACTACTGACAAACTAGTTGAAGTCATTCGATATTTCTTGCAGTCATTAGACAAAGGAGGGCTGCTGAAGATCCCCTTTGTAATACAGAAGAGGAGGAAGGAAAAGAAATGACACAACAGAGACAGACTAGAAATGTCGGATAGAGTGGGCACTACTGAAAAGCCTAAATGGTGTCATTCGGGGATTAAAAGCGTGAACTCTGGCATCAGACAGATCCGAGTTGAATTTCTATCCCTGCCACTCACCATCTACGTGACCTTTAGCAAGTGGCGTAACCTCTCTGTGCCTATTTCCTCTTCTATGAAATAAGAGTAATAATATGGGTTTAAATAATCTACTCGGTTTACCTGGCACATAAGATGCATTCAGTAAAAGCTAGTTAGTGTCAATATTTTAATGCAAAGACACTAATAACCCTGTCTTAAAGCAGCAGGCCTAGAAGTTGGCAGAAGCCTGTGGAATCAGGATGTGAAGGATCAGTTCTGTTTCTTGACACTCCCCTACAGTACTGTTAGAGAGTAGGCAAGTCAGTTCAGGATGGAATTTCTACCCAGCATGTTGCTGGTGTGTGGTCTTCTGACCTCCTGGCTTCTCGTTTTTACCACCCCCACGGGAACGGAGTCAGGCAGCAGATGTGACCCTGCCACAACTGCCACAGCTGTGGGCTTGGCTGGAGGGAGCTGGGAGCCCGAGATGGGCCACATGGGCCACACCCACAGCACAGCCGAGGGAGCCACACAGGAAGCTGGGAAGCGGCTCTGCTCCTGGCACAGGCACACTCGGGGCCCTCATCCCAGTCCCCAGTGAATTCTGCTGCTTTAATGAGCCTCAGGGTAAGTCCCAAGGTTAACTCTCTCTCAGTCTTGGTCTCTACCCTTTGAAGAGGAGACAAAGGAATGAGAAGTGCACCAGTTTGCATCCGGTAGCCAAAAGCCCAGCCCTTCTAACAGAATGTCCCATCTCACCTGTGATTTCAGCAGTCATGTGACTGCTCTGGGTCTGTGAGAGGGAGCAAAACGTTCAAAGAGCTCAGAGGCCACGGTAGCCAGAGCACTTCCTGATACCTAGAATTCCAACTACCTATCAATGTGAGTTGATCCACCCAGTATTCTAATTTAAAGAGGGTGAGGCTAAATTAAGTCTCCCTTTCTACCTAAGGACCAGGGGCAGGCATGGAGGGGAAACTTGTGAAGAGAATCTGAGGAGATCCTAAAAGTGGCCACACAGGCCTCAGATTGAAATTGCTGTGAGAGAATTTTTATATTTATGGTACTTGGTATTAAATACTGTTCCAAGTCTCAGCATGTTGCCTGGTTGATTTTAATTTCAAGAGTAAAACTCCTTTTCTCTCGTGGCGTCTTTAGTATTGAGCAAGTATGTGCAAATATCCCACATGTAGGTTTTATGAGCTATCACCTAGAAATGGTAGCTATCAAGCAAACGCTACCATTCATTAGAAGGAGGAAGATATTTAAACCACAACAAACAGCAGACCATTATCATTTGTTGATAAACATAATAAAAATGTTTAACGCTATTTTATTTCATCTCTACTTTATAACTTACTGTATATTAAAGTATTTTACCATTCTTTTAATTTGTGAATTAAAACATGATTTTTTTTTTTTATTTCTAGGAGAGAGAGAGAGAGACAGCGTGAGCAGGGGAGGGTCAGAGAGAGAGGGAGTTACAGACTCTGAAACAGGCTCCAGGCTCTGAGCTGGCAGTCAGCACAGAGCCCGACGCGGGGCTCGAACCCACGAACCATGAGATCACGACCTAAGTGAAAGTCGGACGCTTAACCGACTAAGCCACCCAGGCGCCCCAATTAAAACATGATTTAAAAGAAGCATGATAAAAAGGCACTGAAAAACACAGAGTCAAAGCTGACTTTTTCAGGATATATTAATCACAAAAGCATAACATACAGTCAAAAGAAAACTTAAATTGATTCCCTAGTTCCGTGATGCCCTTTAGTTACCTTAAACTTTTTTTTCACAGTTTAAAAGCATTTGGTTTGAAAGGGAGACAACTCTTTTTTTTTTTTTTTTTCTGTACACTGTAGTGTACATGATGTGAAATGACCAAGGGAAAGAGGAAAAGGCTGGCGTGGAAAAATGAGTTCAATAATGAAACACAGGCGGCAGGGCTTTCCTGAGCAGTGGAAAATAATTGCAGAAAGCAGCCAGGAGAAAGGGTGAGAACCAAGGAAAAAGAGAAATACTAAAGTTCAGCAGAATATTTTATAGAATATTTTTCCACCTGTGTTAATCTTTGGGGAAAAAGAAGCACGTTAGATATTGTTGACTGCATCCAAATTCTACTTGGGATGAACCCACAGCTCCAAGCACATACTGCGCTCAGTGTGTCCGGCTCTGGCAATTCATGAGAGACCAAAGCAGTCACATAGTTTAGTGAAACAATGAGTGATTGTGTGGCGCTCCACCAAACATAATGCCAAAATGAGGATCGCAAACACAGTTTTAGACTCTAATCCTATCTTGAAGAAGCAACTAAATCTAAACATGAATGTTTTACTTTTTGTTGTGTTGCTAAGTTACGCTGTGTTGCGCTTGGAGTTTGGAAGGGCTGTTTTGCAATTTGATGTTTCCTCAAGTTGCATTATGTATACAAAATGGCAAGCTTTTATAAAGACCTGTGTGCCACAATTAAATTTCATAAGCTAGGAAATATAAATGTTATTTCCATATTACACAAATAATTGGCTTTGCATGAGGCATGAATAATCTTTACAAGCTGAATGTTTAATACATAATCACTTTAAGAATTCAAGCTTATTACTTGTTCTATAGCTTTAAACTCTGGATTTGTTTGGAATAGAAAAGTGACACACAGCTGAATTAAATTTAAGAAGTTGGTTTGCTTGTGTTTTTGTTTCAGCATTATAAGGTTTCCTGGCTCTTTTCAAGCTTTAAACATTCACTTCCATTATTCCTTCATGTGTTAATAATAAAGTAGATAGAAATGAGAAAGTTAAAAGCAAATGCAGCAGCATTAATGTGTATCAGAGCCTAGCAGTCACAAGGATTACTAGGGTTCATTGGCACATTAATACGATTAAAATTTTGTACGACCTTCGTAAATAAGACGGTCAGACTTAAAAATCTGAACTTTCACTTGCATACACTGGAGGCATCCTTTCAAAAGTGTTACAGTGAATTCTGGGATTTTTTTCCCAAATAAAAATATCAAAATTATACAGCTTATGAGTTTGGATGCTTTCTAATTTTTGTTAATGTTTATTTTAGAGAGAGAGAGAGAGAGACAGAGAGTGGAGGAGGGGCATAGAGAGAGAGACAAAGAATCCAAAGAAAGCTCTGAGCTGTGGGCACAGATCCCAATGTGGGGCTCAAACTCACGAACTGCGATATAATGACCTGAGCTGAATGAAGTTGGATGCTTCATCAACCGAGCCACCAAGGCACCCCTCGGTGCTTCTAAATGCTCCTGGTCATTTACAGATTAGTAATATATATTTAGCCAGTAATACGGTATTATTAGACTAACAATTCTGCCTCCTGAAAGTTATGACTTCCCTGTTTATGTTCAGAAGTGAAAGATGGTATAGGAGTTAAAACGGTGACATATGGTGACATATTCCTTTTTCTTAAATTTGGGTAGTTAAGATATTCTGTGGCAATATTTGTGTCTGTGGTTCTAAGCAGGAGCGTAGAAATCTTGAAAACACTGTAGAAATGTGTAATCTTTACAAAGCAGTATGCCAACCTATTGACGTTATTTTTTGGAGACAGAAGAAGAGGAAGATTTATCCTACACAGAGTCTAATGGTTAGAGTTGAGTAGGACAACTTTTATCTCATACCTCAAATGCAGCCATTAGATAAATACACTATACCAGTGTGCTTGGCACCTTTCAAACAATAGCATAAGTTTTTCCTTTGGAGTAAATTATATCCTAATACTGAAAGACAGAGGGAGAGGGAGAAATAAATAAGAAGGAAAACCTGTTGCATATGAAAAACATTTTTTAAATTATTTTTAAAACAATTCTAAGGGATGCTTTATGTCCATCTGGTTGTTATTATAACCATATTCCTGCTATAATAATTTAACATTTTGACTGTTTACTATGTGCAAAACAATACTAAGTACATTACACCTATTAACTCATTTAATCTTCATAAGAACCCCTACAAGATCGATTTAACTATATGGTCCTACTTTATAGATAAGGAAACTCATTTAGGAGGTTAAATTACCTGCCTAAAGTCACTCAATTATAAGGGACAGAACTGGTTTACAAACCTAGACTGACTCCAGAGCTAAGGAGTATCATACAAAGGTGTCTAAGGCTCATCCCAGCTTTAAGAGCACTGAGGGGCAGGAAAGACAGTCATTGAAAGAGTTATTTGAAGGAATCAAAAAAGGAGGTAAAAGCATAATCAGGCAAAGTATAACCTCTTGAAAAATTTACTGCAGTCAACCAAGCAGTTGGGACACCTGAAAATCATCCTGATGAATGTCTTTGCATATGTAATATCTCAGACTCACAGCAAAACAATACCAGCAATGATTAATAATGATAACATGACATCAAGTAACATTTGATTTTTGGAAGATGAAGATCATCTTAGGTTATATCATTTAATCTTTACAACATCCATGTGAGGCAAATATAGTACCCTGGTTTTTACAGAAGAAACAGGCTTGAACAAATCTGGTGATTTGCCCAAAGTCTTAGGAAAGTCAAAACTCAAATTCAGATCAAAGAAAATGTTTTCATCTGCTTCCCCAAATTGAAGGTTAAAGGTTGAATTTAACTGACATCTTTTTCTAACCACAGAAATGATAACTTAATGTTAACTTTCCTTGTGGATCCTCTGGCTTTTATACAACAAAGAAGAAAATATACAAATTATATAAATCTATTTTAAGCTATTCAGATGAAAATGATTTGCTTAAGTAGTGAAGCAAATACTAAGGAAGTCGTATCACATATCACTACAATTTTGAAGCTGTGTATAAAACAAAATATAGAATTCCTTGTTTGGGCCCCCAGAAGAACCATGAATCTTACATGTTCACTTGTTAAATCAGCTACTGTGATGCATCAATTGGGTAATTTTATTTTATTTTTTTTTATATTTTTTATTTATTTCTAGGAGAGAGAGAGAGAGACAGACAGACAGCGTGAGCAGGGGAGGGTCAGAGAGAGAGGGAGACACAGACTCTGAAATTGGCTCCAGGCTCTGAGCTGGCAGTCAGCACAGAGCCCGATGCGGGGCTCCAACCCAGGAACTGCGAGATCATGACCTAAGCGAAAGTCGGACGCTTAACCGCTTAACCGACTAAGCCACCCAGGCGCCCCATCAATTGGGTAATTTTAATGGGGGTTGTCTAAACAAGTCACGTCTAGATTTTCTGTAGCAGTCCTAAGACTTGGAGGGGTTAGAGGGAATTAATTTTCAGATTTCAGGCTGGCTTACAGGGCCTCCCAAGGGTTTGGCAAGAGAGTAGCACGAGAGAACTGACCTGAACTTCAGATATAACAAATCTAAATTAGAAATAATCCCCCTCGGGGCACCTGAGTGGCTCAGTCGGTTAAGCATCCAACTTCGGCTCAGGTCATGATCTCACCGTTTGTGGGTTCAAGCCCTGTGCCAGGTTCTGTACTGACAGCATAGAGCTTGCTTCGGGTTCTGTGTCTCCCCCTCTCAGTCCCTCCCCTACTTGTGCTCTCTCTCTCTCTCTCAAAATAAATAAACATTTTTTAAAATTTTTAAAAAGAAAGTGTAAGTAAACTTTCTTTTAAAAAAAAGTATAAACAATGTTATACTTTATGTCTCCATGGATATTTTCAAGAAAGGCTGTGTTGAAATATGACCTCAGTAGCAAATATTGTGAATGCTAGAGAAAGTTACGTATCTAGTGGGATAAGACTTCCTCAGTTTTGTTCCTTTATGACCACCTCTTTTCTATTTGATAGCCCCCAGTTTTTCTGTCCGTATTACAGCACTGTGTGTCTTTGCCTTTTCGGAGTGGTCAAGGCCCAGAGAAGTCCAGTCTGCGGGGAGACTTGCTGACTGGATTCCTGCCCTTCGCTGAATCCTGCTGTGGGCTTCCTGTGTGTCCCCTCCAGCACTGTGCCCTCTCCCCCAGTTCACAGTCAGGTGGAACTCAGAAAGCAGTTCCTCTAAACATACAGCACACCTCTGCTTCTGTTACCTGCCAATGCTGGCAGCTTGGAATGAAAGTGAGACGCAGCAGTGAATTACGACTCTTAAGTGCACGTGAGGGAGGCTCATCTACTCTGAGCTAGAAATCACTGAGTCTAATCATTAATAGTCTGGCATTTTTTCCTCTCTTGTCCTTCGCTACCGCCCATCATCAAAACTTAGAAGTATAACTGCTCACATTCTCCTAGGATGTAAGAGAAGAAAATCACCGATTTTGCTACTCTGCTACTAATATGGAAAAAATTAAAAGGAGGGGCTAAACCAAAAAGCCAGAGTAACTTTGGTGATTTTTTGATGTCCTCTGAGTCCTCTAAGTATTACTGTTGTCTATCCTAGGGGAGCACTTATCAATTTTTCAATTTGACAGCAACTTTGAGAGGAAATTTGAGAGCTAAAACATGGTTTTTCCTTAGATAGGCCCATATCATATGACCCCCCACATATTTTAGATATTTAACTGCTTCTGGTTTTTAAATCGCAATTTTGCTCATTTCATGTGAACCTGGTGACCTATAGTCATTATACTCTCTGTGTCATCCCTGTGTGTATTCTCACATAATGCTCATTTTATCATGCTGGCATCTTTTTTAATGTATGGTTTTTGGAAGAGACTCTGCTTACATTTAAAAATTATATTACTAAAAAGATCTGTTAGAAAACTAAAATCTTCTCGTTTGATTTCAGAATTAACTACAACCAATAGATATGTGACCATGAAAATGGAATTATCACAAAAGAGTAACGTTCCCCTGCTGTAGTTCACAATTCAACATTGTGTGTTTGAGAGACTATAGCAGATTACAATGAATTCGTCAAGAATTGTCATTTTAAAGACCATTCTAGATAAAATGGTAAAGCTTTTTTAATAGTTCTAAGACAGACCTAGTCACCGAGTTCCTTAAATATAGAGTGTACTGAGGAGTTCAACTCAGGCAAAGTACATTTCTGAGAGGGATCGGTGTCATTCCTGATACGGTATATTTATTGGTTAAGAAGTAATGTCTTACAGAGAAGGACAGTAAACACGGTGGTGCTTGCAGGTTGGTTGTTTTGCTTGCAAATCATTTCTTTTCCTGATGTCTCTGACAGGGCCGCATCAGTTGTACGGGACGGCTAATGGTACAGGCTGTCAACCAAAGAGGTCGCAGCCCCCGCTCTCCCTCAGGCCATCCTCATGTCAGAAGGTATTTCACATGTTGTTACTGTTTCATTTCCGTTCTTTTTATAAAGTCAACACTACTAGAACCATGGTGTGACCTCAGAAGTGCACACAGTTGCGAGACAGAAGAAAGTGAATACAATCTTAAAATGATACACTGTATGGCTCCTTGATTATTCTTCTCTGCAATTTAGAAAGGGGAAAGGACCAAACAGTTGCTAATGTCAGTTAGATATACTATCACTAATTTGTTAAATAGGTCCCAAGTAATATATGAAGATATCAAGACTCAACACCTTTAAATGGCAGGCACATTAATGTGAGAATACCAGTAAATGGTACACAGATACTCAAAACCAAATGCCTCCAACCAACAGCTGTCTAGACTGCCCATTACAAATTATTGCCACTAGATTTTTTAAAATCAGCTAGTTTCCTAATGTTCACTTTTCGGTCACTAGGTTCGAAAGAGTTTATTTTAGACGACAGTTTTGTAGGTAAGGTGTGTACGATCTTAAATGCTCAACAAATACTTGCTAACAATAGAGTGTGCTTTCTCGTCCTAGTCATCCTGCGTCTGTGCAAGGATGGTGACAGAGTAAAAGCAGGCAGGGGCAAGGGAAGGGTATTACTTCCAGTAACATATTTTCACTTAAAAAAAGAATATGGTAAGTCAATCAGCCTGTCATCTTGGATTCCTGTTTAGATATTTTACACAGCATGCTCAAATAGCCTGGACAGTAAACCACAGGCCACAGATGCAAACGCTTTTGGTGAAGAGAATGCACACTAAGTTAGGCTTACAGAAGGTAAGCAGGAGAAACTGAGTAAGCACCAAAAAGTGGTGTTTCTACACCTCCTCGTGATTACATTCACAGAGTCCTTTGTTCAACAATTTGGAAGGCAGTTCTGGCTCCTAAACACACATGGGTTCAACTCGAACTTGTTTGTGGCACTAACTGTTCACAGGGACCTATGCCTGTATGTGTGACTGTGAATACAACATAGTTAGTCCCTTGCATTTTTTTCTCCTGCTTCTCATGTGTCTTCAATACATTTGAGATTGTCCATGTACTAGCGTCTCCTAAGAAAGCATTTTGCTCATAAATTAGACCTGTAGTTGGAGAAGAGGCAACTACGTTTAAAAAGCCGGGAATTACTGACCCATTAATGATACTGCTCTTTCATTTGTTCTGCTCCTACTTTTTCTGGTTAAATGTTTTTAAACTTCTCTTCTAGTGATTAGTGACAGAATTTGTTTTCAGTGTCTTGTTCCTTTCTTACATCGTCCCTGCAATTACTTTCAATTGTATTGCTCTTTAAGGTGCCTCCAGCAACATACTTAAAAGCGAGAGAGGTACACAAAATCTGGAAGATTTGTACAAGTTTATTTTAAAGCTAACAAATATATAATTTGTTTTCCTGGTTAATATGAAAAGGAATTTTGACTAGAAAGATCTGAAATTCTTACAAAACAGTAAGAAATTTTAATTTCCTATAAATTTAAAATCACAATGAGAAGTTATAATTTCTATCGAAAAAGATTTGGCAATAAATGAGCAGCAGTTGCTACTTCTCATACAGCTTTCAAAAGTATTTAGGGAAAAAACAGGTCAATATAGAATACTTCATTTTTTCCCCCATTTCCCCCTTTATTATTCATATTAGCTTTAAGGATTACGATAACAGTCATTTAACATCAGAAAGTAGCAAACTATTAAATTTCTAATAAACTTGCAAATGAAACAAGGTTTTGTTTTTTTGACTTCGGGTGTAAAGTTTAGGAGTAAGAATTAGGTAGAGAAATTATATTATTGCTCCATGTATTATTAAAAAAATAAATGACTAAGAGCCTAAAAATAACTTCTATCTTCTCCTCCCCCTCCCTCCCTGTTTCCTTCCTTTCCTTTCATCTTTCTGTTTATTATCTGTCTTGTGCTAAGGCCTCGTTCTAGATCAAGAGACAGTGGAGACGAAAATGAACCAATTCAGGAGCGATTCTTCAGACCTCACTTCTTGCAGGCTCCTGGAGATCTAACTGTTCAAGAAGGAAAACTTTGCAGAATGGATTGTAAAGTAAGAGTTTGTTACTGCTGGCAAATCTCTTGCTTCCCTTCTACCCTCACTGCCATTTTCTCTTGGGTTCCTTTTAGGGAAATTATGTAAGGTATATATCTTTAAAATGTTTTCTAGCCTACAGGGGGAACAAATGAAATATACTGGATGTTGATATATTGTTTTGTCATTCTTTTAAATTTTTATTAAATGTGTTCTTTATTTAGAACTCTAGGGGCACCTGGGTGGCTCAGTCGGTTGAGCATCCGACTTCAACTCAGGTCACGATCTCATGGTTCACGAGTTCGAGCCCCGCATTGGCTCTGTGCTGACTGCCAGCTCAGAGCCTGGAGCCTGCTTCAGATTCTGTGTCTCCCTCTCTCTCTGACCCTCCTCTGCTCACACTGTCTCTCTCTCTCTCTCTCTCTCAGAAATAAATTTAAAACAAAAAACAACAACAACAACAACAAAGAACTCTATATAGCATACTATACAAAGTCACTGGGAGGTTTCTTCCTTTAAGTTTACCATTTTGTTGAAGTAGTAAATGTCATATATCCTAATAATTTATCGATCTTCACTCTTTTTTCATATAAATTTTGTAGTCATGTATCTACTCTTTTATTCCTCCCATTTCTAAGGTTAGAGTGACATCCTTCTGTCACCCTTTTTACAGTAAGACTTCTTAACCCAGGGTCCTTGGGGTAGCAGCTTTCATTAGGTGTGTGAGTTCTGAAACTGCATACAAAATTACGTGTGTGATATGGCTTTCATGAATTTCTCAAAGGAACTCAAGGCTGTAAATATTTAATTTGTTTTGATTGTTTTGGGTTTTTGCCCCATTATTTATTGATCTTTAAGTTTTAGTTCTTAAATACAAAAAAGATTTTTAAAAATTATTTGGGCTCCCTCTGCTGGTTCTTTCTGGGATTGCAGAACACAAATGTAAGGTACTTGAGTATTAAATCTAGGTTTATAGAAATGTGTTTTAAAAAGCACTCCTAACAGAAGTATTTTATTTGCCAACATAATTCTTTTTACAGTATAAGTACAAAACTTGAGTTTCAGCATCTGTGAATTTACATGTATATTTTAGTTTTGGTCTATAATTCATACAGACTACCTGGAGATGACATTTAACAGGATAAATTTTATTTTATTAGATGATACCAAGGGATTAGTACTTCATGAATAAAAAGGTATAAAAAATCTGTTCTTTTAGGAAAAAAATCAGCATACGTAAGCTTTAAGAAGAAAAAAAATCATGAAGCGTATCACTAAAGCAACAGATTTATTTAGCGCCCAAAAAGCACTCCCCTCCCTGCTTTTAACCCATTAGGTACATTCCTAGACACTGACTACCCTTGAATTGGTACTAAGTGCTAAAGGAAAATAACTAATCCAACCCCTCTAGTAACAAATCTGCTCAGCCTGCCTCAGATCCCCCTATCAGCTGAGAGCATGCATCTGTTCAAAGTATGACCTGCTTATAATGACCTTAACTTCCTGAAATCAGGCTTTCTTTACGCAACTAGAAAGGCTGGAATTAGAATAGGGGTAGAAGAACCAGGCATTTTCTCTTCACCTTTAATGTGATTAACTCTGCACTGGCATGGCTGCACGTGAATTAGTGGGTTGCAAGTACTCAAGTCAGGATCTAACCTAGCAAGGCAGCAATGAGCAGTGCCACCTTATTTCTAACCTTGAGAAAGGCCTGGAGCTTGACCAGGAGTGTACACTCCACCCCCCCTCCTCAGGTGATGGCCACGCAAGTAAAGCAGTATATGCGGAGAGCTGAGGGAGAGCAGGCTCCCAGATGGAGAACAAGGAGCCTGACCTCTCCTCTCCGAAGCCAAGCTAACTACTGCTGTTTGTTTCCAGAATGTCTTCATCTTTTTAGCCAGTAATTTCAGTTTCTTTTTCCCTGAAATTCTCAAAAACTTTGCTATATATGCAGAGATGGGAATCTTGTAAGTACTATTTTAAACGTTTCATGAGTATCACACAGCAAGAATGGAACTTGGCAGAGCCGGTTTTTCAAAAGAATTATTTTACACTCCAAATGACATCTTTTTGTATGCAATTTCCCACTGGTAAACCTGGGTTAGGGGTAAAAAAAAAAAAAAAAAAAAAGGCCTTCCTTAATGGTGCTTTTCTTCCCTTTCACAATCAAGGGCAAAACTATAAAGAGCTGACAGATGGCAACCATCCCTACCCCTTCACAGCACAATGTGTTATTAGCAATTAAATGTGCTTTTATCTGATCTCTGGTCAACACAACTGTCATGGTCTCAGGATTTTATGTTTCCATTGTGATGCTAATTTGTTGAGATGGCTTTCTGGGTAATTTCATATTGCTCTTATTACTTAGTTTCAAGGATTATAAAATAATAATAATAGCTCTTTGTGCCGATGGATGCATTAACTGATGTCTCCATAGATGTGGCAGCCCTTTGATAGTAAGCTTTATGGTGTATAAAAGCCAGCTGAGTGTGTTACTGTTATTGTGGTTGGACACCTTCTTCCAAAGAGCTCAGCACCCTGTGCTGACATCATCCCAGTAATCTTCATAACCCTGGTGAGGTAAGATAACAAATTTTTTTAAATCCTCCATTTTACTTTTCTCCAGGAGATATAAGTCATAGAAGATCTAAGAGATGTAAGGTAGACGATATAAGAGATGTTTAGAAGTTGAGTCCATGATTACTCAGGAAGCCATTGAAAGGTTTAAACAAAAGAGTAACATGAGCTGACACGAAACCCATCCTTTTACTGCCAAAGAAGGAATTTATGGTGCTTTCCTAGCTATTAATGTTTTCATTTTGTTTCAGTATTAGAGAAATTTATATGTTCCTTTCTGGTTTAGGTCAGTGGGTTACCAACCCCAGATCTAAGCTGGCAACTAGATGGAAAACCTATACGCCCCGACAGCGCTCACAAGATGCTCGTGCGTGAGAACGGAGTGCACTCCCTGATCATTGAGCCAGTCACATCACGGGATGCCGGCATCTATACATGTACAGCCACTAATCGAGCAGGACAAAACTCATTCAGCCTGGAGCTTGTAGTTGCTGGTAAGCAAGTCTGTGAATTTTTTTCTCTCAGAATGAGTATCAGTTGCAAAAATGTAAATTGATCCTGCATTATTAACCAGTATGGAAAATACATAAAACTGCTGAAAAAAAAATAGATTTTTATCATCAGAATAGCCAGTTAGGACATAAGAGTGACCAAATCAGAAACATTAATTTTTTCAGTGTAGCCATTATTTATCTTTCCTTTCTCCCATTAGCCTGGCCAAGAGACAGGAGGAATTTAGTAGCTTTGCTGGGTCATTCTTTCTCATGTGTGTGTTGGCCTCCAGTGTTACACAGAGAAGGAGCAACGGCATCATGGATTCCAGAACCGAACTTATATATAATATTTTGCTTATGCATAAAGTTCTACCCCGTTTTTAAAGTAATGTGCACTGGCTTCAAAATTCAAAAATTTGAAACATTATCATTTACCCCAGTGTCATAGTCCTATTTAGATTTGCTTTTTACTGAATTACATCCTATTAGATAAACTTTGTAAAAGCACATAGTGTTATATAAAGTTTTACCCTTAGATAAGGAACGTTTATAATATCCTTAAGAGTTGAGCATCTATTATCTGTTCTCTTTTAAAAAAGAATGTTTATTTCTCATACTCCTGTTTGCAAAGTGCTTCGTACACATTATCCCCTGGTCCTCACAAAAGTGCTAAGAGATAATTAGAGCAAATTTTTTCCCTCATTTTACAGGTGTGGAAATGAGAGAGTATAAGTGATTCTCCCAGGGTCCTATTTAATAAATTAAGTGTGTTGAGTCCTAGCGCTCTTCCCAACATGATGAGCCACTGAGCTCTTTCAAGAGATAGAACAGCAATGAGAATAAAGCCCAGGAGGTTATGGCTAAAATCCTGGATAATGATGCAAATTAAAGCACCAGGACATTATTTGTCACACACAAAAAAAGTCATAAATACCCGGGCTGTTGTGGTATGTTAACCATGCTTTTAAATTTTACATCAAGTAAAATATTCCTACACAACGAAGGCCAGTTTTCATCCATTCCTCTAACCATCCCTCCTCCAACCAAAACCGTTCAGCATTCTCCTGTTTAATGTTCCCTTGCGTCATATCTGCCCTTCAGAAGGCTAGAGAGGCACCAGCATCCTGGTGTGCCTCGGTCAGCATTTGCATTAGAAAGGTGGTGCACAGCGATTACAGCTGTCATGTCTTTGGCGTCAGATCTCAGTTCTAACCCCCACTCTCCTCTACTAGCTATGGCCTTTGGCACATATATAACTCTGCAACTCCCTTCTCCCATATGAAAAATAGGGACCATAATGCCTCGAAGAATTTTTATAAGGATTAAATCATGCAAAGCTCTGTATCAGCAGTCCCATGCATAGCAGTGCTCCCAAATGGTGGATGTTATTCTTACTGGAGAGTTGCTTTGACATTAAAGTTTGTTTTATGCCTTGTATGCTCTTTTCCAACTGGGATCCAGAAAGAATGTTGAGTGAGGTCTGTTCCCACTTTCCCCAAAACGGCCTAGGGTAGGAAACCATATGAAATACAAAAAATATATAATCCTCTACATCATTCAAGATCTTAGAGAATCTTAGGCATTTGAAATTTTCAGGTAGAATTTTTATTCTCTTCACCTGTTTCTCCCATAGCTGTTTTGCTTTGATATATTTGTCACCCCAAAGGAGAGAGTGGTGGATAAAAACATCCATCCTCAAATTCATCATTATTCAAAACATCATCCTCAAATTTTCTGAAATTATTTCCACCTCCCAACTAAGAAAACAATTTCCCTTTGGATGGTAATAGTCAGAGTGTTATTAACAAATAGTTCTGATTTTTTTTCAGACTAAGTCATAAAGTTGTCTCTTTAATGGCTTCCTTCCTTCAAAGTAATAATAAAGTTGCCTTTTTATAGCTTTCTTCAAAGAATACAAACTGGAATTTGTAACTTGGAGGATGTACATTCCTAGTTTATATGTAACAATTTAAAGCTCCCAGATTTAGATAAAGATGTCTACCCCATTTTTCCTCCCTTTAAATCCTATGGTATGTCTCACTTAAGCCAAGACTTAACAAATCTTCATAGCAGACATTTCCAGATTGCAAGAAGGGAATCTGAGCGGATCAAATTCCTAGAAAGACTTGTTCTCCTCAGAGTCACTAGGTGGCGGTGGTTAGTAAAGGCTGCGAGTGCTTGGTGACATAATTAGTAGTGAAGCCATCCCAGATGCTAGCAATGACTTAGGAGTGTCACGCAGCCTGTCAGACAGGCATTCTGTGGAGCAGATGGCCAGTGGACTGTGTGGGCTTGTCAGACTTGAATTAATTGAAGAGATAAATGAGTGGAATGAAGCATAGGAGCCTTTCTTGGTAAAAGAGAGAGGACTAGCATCTTCCCACCTGAGGTGAAGAATGATACCATAAAAGATCTGTTTAAGCGATATTTCTAAAAGCTTCTTAATTTCTTTATAGTACCACTTTTGTATATCACTGATACATCATTCATCTCATGTTTCCTTAGCTAAAGAAGCACACAAACCCCCTGTGTTTCTTGAGAAGCTGCAAAACACAGGAGTTGCTGATGGGTACCCTGTGCGACTGGAGTGCCGTGTTTCAGGCATGCCACCACCTCAGATATTTTGGAAGAAAGAAAATGAATCACTCACTCATAGCACTGACCGAGTGAGGTGAGAACAATGACTTAACTGAATCTGCACCTGCTCAGTAGGTCCGAAGGATATATAAAAAGATGCCCTTTGTCTAGCACATAAATCTGTGGAAGAGTCATGCCACTGATGATAAAGACAAAAGTCACTCTTTCCCCTAATGTATGATTAAGCTTTTGGAAGGAAGCTCTGATGGTATGTGATGAGGCACATTCTAACTAAATTTCATGGTGATTTTTGAGTGTTGCATCTAGAAGAAAAGATGAATTCATTTGCTTTAGTGGCGATACAGAAACTATTCAGTGGGCTTTGTAAAGGCAGTTCCTCAACTAGAAATTAAGTGTGCACATTTATTCAACCTCTTGATGTCTGCTCTTCTCTCCCATTAACTTTAATGGGGCGAGCAGCCTTTCCAGAATAAGTATGACCCTATTATCCGCTACTTGCACAATTCTGTTTCTAATGATCTAATTAAAAATGATGCTTCGTGTCCAAAGCCACTCTTTAAAAATTTAGAACGCTAATGACTTTATCCTTTCCTCCAGCATGCACCAGGATAATCATGGCTACATCTGCCTGCTCATTCAGGGAGCCACAAAGGAAGATGCTGGGTGGTATACGGTGTCAGCCAAGAATGAAGCAGGGATTGTGTCCTGCACTGCCAGGCTGGACGTTTACAGTGAGTGCCACTTCATCGCCTCTCATTGCATTTATTCGTTAAGTCATGAAAAATTTGACATTGGGACAGCAAATCACAGTGCTTTTATATAAGCTTATGAACTATAGCTTTTTATTTGCCAAAAATTTCATATTGCTCTTTCTCTTTCTGTTTATAGTTTCTCAACATTAATAGTGAACTACACCAGGAGAACAAATACCCAAGTATCATTCAGGAACTTTGCATTATTAGCCAGATATGCATGTTTATTTCTCTGACTTTGGCCAGTCAGTCGTTGGCTTCCTTACTCAAGCATCCTTAGGAGTTAACAGTGGGCAAAGACATAACCACGTTTTTCAGTTTCTTGTTACAGTGTTCTGCAAATGACTGCCTCTTAACATTTCTCCCTGTATCGTAATCCTATCACAGTGTCTTCATGCACTCTCCATGTGTGTACCATTGACCCTGGAATGCATACTTTCTTGTGGCTTAGCGCTTTTCTCCTTAATACACATTAAGCAGCTTAGCAATAGGTTTGTGAGTGTTTGTGTATGAATATTTGTGTACATGCATCCTGAATTTAAAGAAAATTGTTTCTGTTGAATTCACAAACTAGACCAGTAGCATTATGTGACCTATTGACGTAAGAAAACCACTAGAAAAAATTAAGAATGGATTTTCAAACCTTACCTCTTCTTGAATAGGAAGCAACTTTTTGAGGTTCTTCAAGGCTGAGTGACCTCAACCTTCCCTACTGTTCTTTTCAATTGACTAGTGTTAAAACGTCCAACCAGAATACCTGACTATTGTAATTATTGTGGCATTTATACATTTTGAGCTTTAAAGACTTTTTTAAGAAGGGGAGAGGTGAGAATTAGGAATCTGCACAACTGTTTCAAAGGAGTTCCTAAAACACACTACACCTAATTACTCTGTAGCTGTTACAGTCCCACTACCCTGTATAGACAGTAAACCTGCCTATAGGAGGAAGATGCAAAACTGCTTAAGTTTTAGGTTTTCTCCCGTAAAAAAGAACAGGAGCCTGGTACACATATAAAGACATACAGTATTTACTTGAAACATTTAAGGGCTTTCCAATTACATCTTGTTGGGTTTTTTTTTTTTTTAATCTTATTTTTCCTCTTTTATTGTAGCCCAATGGCACCAGCAGCCACAGAGCACCAAGCCAAAAAAAGTACGGCCCTCAGCCAGTCGGTATGCAGCGCTTTCGGACCAGGGACTGGACATTAAAGCAGCCTTCCAACCTGAGGCCAGCCCATCTCACCTGACACTGAGTACTGGCTTGGTGGAAAGTGAGGACCTGTAATCCAACATTCATATTAAAGCTGAGACACTGAAACAGCCATTGCCTTGACCAACATATTCCTTTGTCACATTACGTAAAGGGCAAAAACATACCTTTGACTGTAAAAAACAACCACCAAAATAATATTTTTCTTACTTGATATACCAATCTTAGAGTTTAAGTAGGTGATGCTAATAGACATGTACACATTGCACAGAAAATTCACATTCATCATCCAATTTAAAACTTTTGGAATTTCTGTGATGAAGGCGATCTGAAATGCCAAAATGCTAATGGAAATCAACTGTTCAAAGGTAACCAGAATTTGTATTCTCAGACGTGTCTTTAAACGCTAGCTATAGGTGCTGCATAGCATGATAGTGTGGAATGCTTAACACGAGGTAGTTGTACAAGTAATACTGAAAGGACTCTAAATGGGCAGTGTATTCAGACAGCTACAGTGAACCAAGTGCAATATGTGGGGATGAAAAGGAAGAGGAAATGACAAATCCAAGTAAATGCCTTGTCTTTACAAATTGTTTTATGTTAAATCATAAGGAAGAAATTACTTGCCTTAAATCTTATTAATATCAAGAGTTTTTCTAACAAGGTTGATACCTTAGTTCTTAACTTTTTCTTTATGTGTAGTATTTTCTTTTCATGCTACCTTGGTAGGAAGCGTACTTACAAACCATATTAAAAGGCTAATTTAAATATAAATAATATAAAGTATTCTGAATAAAGCAGAACTATAGTACAGTCCATTCCACAGAAGACATACCACTCACCCAAATGGCCAAGGCATATAGTATTCAGAGGAAAGACGGGCTGGGAAGGAGTAGGAAGAAAGAAGGAAAATGCTACCGGCACACTTCTATTCATCGAGATAAAAGTAGGTGGGGCAGGAGACAGTGGTGGAGGCCAGACTTTTCTTTGGTTTTCCTCAACATTAATCTGAAGTATAGGTGGAAAAACGCTGCCATTCAAAAGTCAGGGGGGTCGGGTCTAGGGTCAGCTGGGAGATTGGCGCACATATGCTATGGAAGTTTCAGTGTGTCTGACGTCTGTGTAGTCGCTGAAGAGGTTAGATGTGTTGAGCAAGTGGAAAATGGGCCGAGACTGCAAGATTGGCATCAGTGAGAAACTGTCTGTGGGGGCTAGTCTACTCGAGGGAAATGGATTCTTGGGAGAGACAAAAACAGGATTGTGCCATCATCTATTTTTTTCCCAACGGCACCGTGATATGGTAAATGGAAAATATTAGTTCACTTCCATGCTGCCATGAAACCTTGCCTTAAGAAGGTGCTACGTTCCAAGTAATTTGTAAAGGCATCTCTGCAAAGACTGCTTTGTGAATGCGTATTGATCCTTGCAACAGCTAGATTGAATGGATTCTGACCAGACTTGATGGCTTTAAGTCGGAACCAATAAATTTTAGAAAGGAGAAAAAGCAATTTGGCCGGATATTATGATATTTTAAGACATGAGGTTTTTAATGGTACTTTGTGATGAAAAGAAGACACTGTATTCCTTATGCAAAACATATATCTTTCATTATTTATAATAAAAATGTTGAACTGTCTTAGCTCAGTTAATTCAGTACGTAGTATTTTTTAAAATAATTTTATATCTGTGTACCACCCCATATATTTCATATTACTGCTTCACATGTACAGCTTTCTACTTCTTTGTAAGAACACCAACCAACCAAGTTTTAAATGATTCATAGGCTTGATCACTGGGTGGCAGATGTTCTTTGCAGAGTGGTGCAAGTTTCTTTGACCACGCTTATATGCGTTGCTAATATGGAATTTAAGATACCATACAAAGTCTTTCATGGACCTATCTATATTGTAGAATTATGACTTATGTCATATCTTACTTGCCAAATTTTTCTGAATGTGACTGTTTGCTAATTTGCTGGGTTGGGGATTAAGTAGCATTATTTGCCACCTTTTATGTTATATTTATAAAAAAAAAAAAAGTACTATCATACTACTTTGGATTGTTGTGCTGGTGTAATGTGGATTTAACATCAATAAATATTTAACAAATAATAGTTGTAATTTTGTGAAGCAAAATATTCCATTGGTGTCATTTTCTATTGCTGCTGTAAGATGTTAGAACAAACTTAGAAGCTTAAAATAACATTTATTATCTCACATGTCTATAGGTCAGAAGGGCTGGATTCTGTGCTCAGAGTCCTGTAAGGCTAACTTAGATCAACACATCCACTGGACTGCATTCTCATTGAAGCTCTCCCAGACTCAAGTAGTTGTGACAATTTCCTTACAGCTGTAGGACAGAGGTCTCCATGTAACCTGTCAGCTAGGAGCCACTCTCCACTCCTACAGGCGACCTGCACTCCTTGCCATGTGGTCGCCTCCCATTTTCAAAACCAGCAAACAGACTCTCCCTCAGGCCAGATCCATCTAACGCCTTGATCTTGTAAGGAGCCCAGCCCCTTCTAAGGGATCAACTAATTAGGTCAAAACCAAATGAATACCTCTATTTTTTTTTTTTTAGTTGTTGTTTTTTTTTTTATTTCTTAGGAGATAGAAAGAGCGTGAGCAGGGGAGGGTCAGAGAGAAAGGGAGTCACAGACTGAAACAGGCTCCAGGCTCTGAGCTGGCAGTCAGCACAGAGCCCGACTCGGGGCTCGAATCCACGAACCGCGAGATCATGACCTAAGCGAAAGTCGGATGCTTAACCGACTAAGCCACTCAGGCGCCCCTGAATACCTCTGTTTCTTAAAATCACTTGATTTTTTTTATCTAATTAAACATATGCAAAATCCCTTCAAAGCAACACCTGTGTTTGGATAACTGAGAAGGTGTGTGCACATGGAGGTGGAGACACTGGGAGCCGTCTTAGAGTTCTGCCTACCACAGCAGTACTGTATATAGCAATTTCCTCTAAAAGAAACCCAAAAACTAGGTGAATCACTGCTACACGGTAAGCAAACGAGACAACCCACATCAAAACAGAAGAGGCTGAAACAATCTTGCCATAAACTCCGCCCCTGGTGTGGCAACCTACAATTAGGAGGGAACTCAAAATCCCAGGCTTCACGGATCAAAGGATTTGAGCCCAAGTGAGCATCCCAACTTTTAAGACCAGCACCTGAGAGACATGCCCCCAATACATCTGGCCTCACAAGCCACTGGAGCTTAGATCCACAAGACCCACAAGACTACAGCAATCTGCCAAACATGTCTTAAAAGGCTCCCATGGGCTCACCCTCCCTAGGGACCAGTACAGAGGCAGCCAGCTGAAAAGTGCCCAGTCTTTCAGTGAAAGCAGCTTGTTTGCTCATCTTAAAGCTTCAGTCTGAGGGGTAGAACCCTAATTTAACAAACGTCTGGGGGTACACTGAAATAATCTCCGAAGACCAAGGCTGGTAAGTACCATCTCTGTGCCCACCCCCCGCCTCTCTCCAGGTCATCAGTATTCCCAGGAAGAAGTTTATGCAAATGCCCAGCGCCCTGGCTTTTACTGCTGCCACCCAGGAAACACCCCTTGGCTGCCTGAGGTGGCTAGTGGAGGCAGGTCCCATGGGACTGTAACAGAGAAACAGTTCTCACCACCTACCACCGAAGGGCAGAGCAGAGAGAAGGAAACGCAGTCCTGTTAGAGATGACTATTGCTCATCTTCTTAGCTGCAGCCAGAGGGGCAGGCTTCTGACACACACACCTAAGAGCCACCTGTAATCCTCTCCAGAAACCTCCAGGGCAAGGCCAGTCGCCATCTTCACACTCTCCTTTTGCCTCACTTTAGGTCGCTGGTATCTCCCCAGGAGCCTGCACACATGTCTGATGCCCCAGGTTTTGATGCTGCTGCCCAGAGGACAACCCTTGACAGCCTGGCTCTGGTGGCCAACAGGATTTACGTTCAGGAGTCCCGTAAGACTATAATGAAGGAAGTTCGTAGCCAGCTATTCCTCCCACAAGACACAGCATAGAGACAGCAGGCTGAAGAGCACTGCCAGTCTCTCTGTGAAAGAGGGGACCGTTAGCTTGTCATCGTAGCTGTGCCCTGAAGGGAGGCTAGTTAGTAACTGCACATGTAGGCCAGCAGGCACTATCTTCACGCTCCCCTTCCACCTAGCCCCAGTTCACTGGTATTTCCAAGAAAAGAGCTCGTATACACATCTGGTACCCCAGCTTTCCTGGCTTCTTTCTAGCGGGCACTAGCTTGACAGCCCAGCCCTGGTGACCAACAGGGCTTCCAAAGAATGGTGGCACACAAAGAAACCGCTTTTAACTGGCTATAACCCCAGGATTCAGTGCAGAGGCAGCAGATATGCCCTTTGCCCAGTCTTCCCCTGAAAGAGGTATATTTGCATACTTTAAATGTTGCTGTCAAGAACCTGGCTTCCAAACAGCCCAAATCTAGGTGCTGACTGAGGTTCTTCTCCAGGTAGCATAATGACAAGTCTTGGCACAGCCCCAACTATTAGGAGCCACTAAGGATGAAGTAGGCTACCTGGACAATAACAAAGGTTCGAGCTCGGGCAGGACTGGACAATAAAATTCATTTCCTATCCAAGGCCACTCCAAAACTGGGATAGGTGGCTATTTTATACAATAAATAAAAACCAATACAGAGTGTCAAGGAAAATGAACACAGACACACATTGCAAAGGAAAGAACAAGACAAAATAAGACCTTAATGTAATGGAAATAAGTGACTTACCTATTAAGGTTCAAATTTACATTCATAATTATGCTCACCAAGCATAGGAAAAGAATGAACAAAGTGTGAACTTCAAAAAGAGGTAGAGAATGTAAGTCAGTACCAAACAGAAGTCACAGAGCTGAAGAATACAATAACTGAACCGAAAAATACAACAGATGGGTTCAACAGCAGACTAGATGAAAACAATTAGAGAAGATCATGGCAAAGAAGAATAGCTGAAGAAAAAAGAATCAGGTGAACCTGAGGACAGGGCACAAGACCTCATTCAATCACAGCAGCAAAAGGAAAAAATGAAAGAGTAAAATAGCTTAAGGGACTCGTAAGACAACAACAAGCTGATCAACATTTGCAGCATAGGGTCCCAGAGTAGAAAGAGAGAAAGAGGCAGAAAATTTATTTCAAGAACTGAAATAAAGTCTGAAAACTTCCCTAACCAGGGGAAGGAAAAAGACATCCAGATCCAAGAAGCCCACGGAGTTCCAAAAAAGATGAATTCAAAGAGACCCACATCAAAACACATTATAACTAATGTGTCAAAAGTTAAAGGCAAGGAGAAAATCTTAAAATCAGTAAGAGAAAAAAAAATTGTTACATACAAGTGAAACCCTATAAGACTGTCAGATTTTCAGCAAAAACTTTGCAGGCCAGAAGGGAATGAAATGGCATGATATATTCAAAGTACTGAAAGAAAGAAAAAAAAATCTAACCAAGACTACACTACCCAGCAAAGTTACAGTTTAGACCTAAAAAGGAGATAAGAGTTGTCCAGACAAAAGTTAAAGGAGTTCATCAACTCTAAACCAAACTTACAAGAAAGATTAAAGGGACTTACTTACGGGGAAAAGAAAGGGCATTAATCAGTTGCAGAAAACACATGAAAGTATAAATCTCACTGGCAGAGGTAAATATAGTAAAAGTAGTGGATTAATCACCTATAAAGCTAGAGTAAAGGTTAAAAAACAAAAGGAATAAAATAACTGCAACAACAATAATTGGTTAAGGAACACACAAGATAAAAAGCCTTAAAATGTGACATCAAAAACATAAAACGGGTGGAGGAGAGTAAAAAAATAAGTGGTAGAATGTGTGTAAACTTGTCATTATCAACTTAAAATAGACTTAACAACATAAGTTGTTTTATGTAAGCTTCATGGTACTCACAAAGCAGAAAACAACAATAGACACATAAAAGATAAAGGAATCTAAACATACCACTACAGGAATCCATCAAATCACAAAGGAAAAGAGCAAGAAAAGAAAGGGAAAAAGAATTACTAAACAACCAGAACGAATTAACAAAACGGCAATAAGTACATACCTATCAATAAATGCTTTGAATGAAAAGATACTACATTATCCAATAAAAAGTCACTGAATAGATAAAAACCAAGACCCATCTTTATGCTTCCTACAAAAAATTCACTTCGGATATAAGATCACACACAGACTGAAAGTGAAGGGATAGAAAGAGACATTCTGTGAAAATGGAAACCACAGGGAAGGTGGGGTATATAAAGCCTGTTGTTTCTGATATAAGTCAAGATGGTAACAAAAGACAAAGAAGGTCATTATAAATAATAAAGGGGTCAATCCAACAAGGGGATATAATATTTGCAAGTATTTATGCATTCATCTATTTAGGAGCACCTCGAGATATAAAGCAAATATTAACATCTAAAGGGAGAAATACATAGCAATATAGTAACAGTAAAGGACTAATACCTCACTTTCATCAATGGATAGATCACCCAGACAGAAAATTAATCAGGACACAGTAGCCTGCAACAACACTTTAAACCAGATGGACTTACCAGATATATATATAGAACATTCCATCCAAAAATAACAGAACACACATTCTCCTCAAGAAAACATGGGACATTTTCTCCAGAATAGATCCTAGGGTAGGCCACAAAACAAGTCTTACCAAATTTAGGAAAATTAAAGTCATATAAAGCATCTTTTCTGACCACAACTAGAAATCGATTACAAAAAAAACTGGAAAATTCAGAAGTATGTGGAGATTAAACAACATGTTATTGAACAACCAATGGGTCAAAGAGGAAATCAGAAGATAAATAAAAAAATACCTTGAAAAATGAAAATGTAAATATATCAAAACTTACAGAATGCAGCAAAAGCAGTTCTAAGAGGGAAATTTCATAGTAATAGATGACTCCATTAAGATACAAGAAACATCTCAAACAATCTAATTTACACACCAAGGAACTAGAAAAAGAAGAACAAATGTAGCCCAAAGTTAGGAGAAGGGAAGAATTAACAAAGATCAAAGCAAAATAAAGACAAAGAGACAATAGAAAATAGACAAAGGGCAATGAAAAGAGCTGGGGTTTTGTAAAGATAATCAAAATAGTCAAAACTTTAACTAAACTTACCAAGAAAGCGAGAGGACTCAAATAAATAAAATGAAAAATGAAAGAGGAGACCTGGTGCTAATAGTGCTAATACCACAGAAATAACAAAAAATCATAAGAGACTGCTATCAACAATTACACACTAACAAACTGGACAACCTAGAAGAAAATACGTATATTTTTAGAAACATAAAACCTAACAATAATGAATCATGAAGCAACAGAAAATATAAACAGAACAAATACTAATAAGGAGATTGAACCACTCAACAAACAAAAGTGCAGGACCAGATGGTTTCACTGGTGAGTATTACTAAACACTTTAAGAAAAATTAATACCAATCCTCCTTAAACTCTTCTAAAATATAGAAGAGAAGGGGGGCAGGGACTCTAATGTCATTTTATCAGGTCAGCATGATCCAATACCAAAACCATACAAGGACATCACAAGAAAAGAAAATTATAAGGCCTATATTCCTAATGAACATAGATGCAAAAATCCTTAGCAAAATATTAGCAAACCAAATTCAACAATACATAAAAAGGATCACACAACATGATCAAGTGGGATTTATTTCAGGTATGTAATGATAGTTTAACATCCACAAATAAATGTGATGTACCACATTAACAAAATGAAGAATAAAAACCATGTAATCTCAATAGTTGCAGGAAAAGCATATGATAAAATTCATTATTGATTTATGATATTTTTAAAAATTTTTTTGTTTTATTTATTTCTGAGAGAGAGAGAAAGAGCATGAACAGGGGAGGTCAAAAAGAGAGGGAGATACAGAATCTGAAACAGGCTCAAGGCTCTGAGCTTGCTGTCAGCACAGAGCCCGATGCAGGGCTCGAACCCACGAACTGTGAGATCATGACCTGAGCTGAAGTTGGATGCTTAACCGACTGAGCAACCCAAGTACCCCTGATTTATGATATTTTAAACTCTCAGAAAAGTATGTACAGGGAATGTACCTCAATGTAATAAATGCTATGCACGACAAGCCCATAGCTCACATCACATTCAATGATGAAAACCTAAAAGATTTACCTCTAAGATTAGAAACAAGACAAAGATGCCCACTCTAACCACTTTTATTCAACAAATACTGGAAGACCTAGCCAGAAAAATTAGACAAGAAAAAAAAAAGGCATCCAAGTTGGAAAAGAAAGAAAACTATCATTATACGTAGATGACACAATGCTATATGTACAAAACCCTAAAGATTCTACCACAAAACTATTAGAATAAATGAATTCAGTAAAGTTTCAAGATACAAAGTCAGTTGTGTCTCTATATACTAATAACAAACTAAACAAACTATATTAGAAAAAGAAATAAAGAAAACAGTCTTGGAACATCTGGGTGACTCAGTCAATCGTCGACTCCTGATTTTAGGTCAGGTCACAATCTCACTAGTTTGTGAGTTCAAGCCCCACATCAGGCTCTGTGCTGACAGTGAGGAGTCTTCTTAGGGATTCTCCCTCTCTCCACCCCTCTCCACTCATACACACATGGATTCTCTCTCTCTCTCAAATAAAATAAACTAAGAGAGAGAGAAGAAAAGAAAACAGTCCCATTTATGACTGCATCAAAACAAAATATCTAGTAATAAATTTAACCAAGGTGAAAGAACTACACACTGAAAACTATAAGACAATGATGAAGAAACTTTCATGAAAAAGACACACATGAATGGAAATACATTCCATGCTCAGAGATTTCAAGAATTAATAGTTAAAATGTCCATACTACCCAACGAAATCCACAGAATCAACACAATTCCCATCAAAATTCCAATAACATTTTTCACAGAAATAGAACAAATATCCCAAAATTTGTCTGGAATCACAAAAGACCACGAATAGCCAATGCAATCTTGAAAGCAGAAGTACAAAACAGGAAGCATCACGTGTCCTTGTTTCAAACTCCATTACAAAGCTACAGTATAGTATTGGCATAAAAATAGTCACAGGGATCAATGAGACAGAATTCAGACCCCAGAAATAAACCCACACATATATGGTCAATTAATTTATGACAAAGGTGATAAGAATATACAACAGGGAAAGAACAGTCTCTTCAATAAGCAGCTGGGAAAGCTGGCCAGCCACATGCAAAAGAATGAAACTGGACCACCCTCTTATACATTAAAAATAATAATAACCCAAGATGGAATAAGACTTGAACATAAGACCTAAGACCATATAATTCCTAGAAGAAAACATACATGGAAAGCTTCTTGACATCAGTCTTAATGATGATATTTTGGATTTTATACCAAAAACAAAGGCAACAAATGCAAGAATAAACAAGTGGGAAGACAACAAATTAAAAAGTTTCTGCACAGCAAAGGAAGCCATCAGCAAAACAAAAAGCCAATCCCTGAATGGCACTAAATATTTGTAAATCTTAATATCTGATAAAGGTTAATACCTAAAACTTATAAAGAACTCATATAACTCAATAACAACAACAACAACAAAAAGTCTTACTAAAATATGGGCAAATAGGGCACCCAGCTGGCTCAGTCAGTACAGCATCTGACTCTTGGTCTTGGGGTTGTGAGTTCAAGCCCCATGTTGGGTGTAGAGATGACTTAAAAATAAAACCTTAAAAAAAAGGAGGGAGCAGCAGAGAATGCATAGACAAATGCATAGAGATTGCATGTTAGCCAAAAAAGCCATACTGATGAACAAGAAACACATGAAAAGATGCTCAATATCATTAATCATTAAGGAAATGCAAACCAAAACCACAATGAGATCCCATCTCATACTGGCCAGAATGGCTATTACAAGAAATAACAAGTGTCAGTGAGGATGTGGAGAAAAGGTAACACTTGTGCACTGCTGTTAGGAATGTAAATTGATGCAGATGGTATGGAAAATAGTATGGATGTTCCTCAAAAAATAGAAATAGAACTACCATATGATCCAACAATTCCACTTCTGGGTATTTATCCAAAGGAAATGAAAACACTAACTAGAAAAGATATAGGCACCCATATGTTTCTTGCAGCATTATTTATAATAGTCAAGACACAGAGGCAACCTAACTGTGTACTAATAGATGAATGGATAAAGAAAATGTGGTATATACCACAGTGGAATATTATTCAGCCATAAAAAAGAAGGATATCCTGCCATTTGTAACCACATGCATGGATCTTGAGGGCATTATGCTAAATGAAATAGAAAAAAATAAGCATCAGAGAAAGGCAAATACTGTATGATCTTTTATATGGAACCAAAAAAAAAAAAAAAAAAACCCAAAAACTAAACAAAGAATCAAACTCATAGATACAGAGAAGAGATTGGTGGTCGTAAATGGCAGAGGCTAGGGAGGAAGCAAAATGGTAAAGGTGGTCAAAAGGTACACACTTCCGGTTATGAAATAAATCAGTCCTGGGATGTAATATACAGCATGATGATACATATTTGAAAGTTGCTAAGAGGGGGCGCCTAGCTCACTCAGCCAGTAGAGCATACGACTCTTGACTTCAGGATGTGAGTTTGATCCCCACCTTGGGCATGGAGCCTACTTAGAAAAATAAGTAAAATAAATATTAAGAAAAGAAACTTGCTAAGTAGATCTTTTTTTTTAACGTTCTATTTATTTTTGAGAGAGAGATAGAGACAGCATGAGCAGGGGAGGGTCAGAGAGAGAGGGAGACACAGAATCCGAAGCAGGCTCCAGGCTCTGAACTAGCTGTCAGCACAGAGCCCGACGCGGGGCTCGTACTCACGAACCATGAGATCATGACCTGAGCTGAAGTTGGACACCTAACCAACTGAGGCCCCCAGCTGTCCCTAAAAGAAGTAGGTTTTAAGAGTTCTCATCACAAGACAAAAAAAAGTTATAATTATGTGTGGTGATGGACGTTAACTAGATCTTACGGTGAGCATTTGCAATATAAAAAGAATCATTATGTTGTACACCTGAAACCAGTGATATATGTTAATTATGCCTCAACAACCAAAGATACAAAATGAAATTAAATAATTAAATACATCAATATATGAAACATTATAAATCTTGCAACAAAGAAGTTTTTTTCAATCTAATATATTCCAAAGAAACTGCCACAAGATATGTTTTTCAAGAAATATCTCATAAAAGCCTTCTTTTTACTCAGTCCCAATAAGATCTACATCCTGGGAAAAATGCTTGAAGTAAGTGATGTCATATAGGACAATTTTCCTTACAACTTTTTTTTTTTTTAATGTTTATTTCTAGGAGACAGAGAGAGAGACAGCGTGAGCAGGGGAGGGTCAGAGAGAGAGGGAGACACAGACTCTGAAACAGGCTCCAGGCTCTGAGCTGGCAGTCAGCACAGAGCCCGACGCGGGGCTCGAACCCACGAACTGCGAGATCATGTCCCAAGCGAAAGTCGGACGCTTAACTGACTAACCCACCCAGGCGCCCCTCCTTACAAAACTTTTGATTCTTAGGCTAGGAATGATCATCTTCTTAGACTTCTTTATTCATCGTAAGTACCATCAACTGACATTTCACTAAGAAAGAGTGTTTCTATCACTGCAGGGAAGTTGCTACATACATGACAAGAACAGAATAAAAAAGCTGTGTTGCTACGTGGGCACAGGTGGGCTGCTGACAAACACTAATACTTAAGAAACTATCACACCAGTCTTGGACATTTAATGACTCAAACCAGTGCTCTGCCAGAAGTGCAAATCACCACATATCATACAGGTAACAATTCAAACTGCAATAAGCTCTTTTGATTATGAAAGTACTTGGAAGTAGAGATCTAAGGCCTAAAGCCTGGGGAATGGCTTGTTGTCACACGATGTGAAGGCTAAGATTAATCTCTGAGCCAGTCAGCAGGTTATTAAATAATTTCTTCAT
Organism: Proteles cristata cristata; assembly: GCA_017311185.1. Taxonomy (NCBI): domain Eukaryota; kingdom Metazoa; phylum Chordata; class Mammalia; order Carnivora; family Hyaenidae; genus Proteles; species Proteles cristata. The sequence goes on from JAESUZ010005393.1 coordinate 759,907, forward strand.
CTCTCTACCTCAACTGAAAGTAGGAAAACAATTATTTGTACAAGGAGGTATACCTATGACCGACGATGCTGAAATCTTCAGAAAGAAATTTATGTGGAATAATACTTCGATTACTGAATATGGCAAAGTGGCTCGCTAAAGTAAACATCTAACTAAAATTATGAACACAAAATTGCACACAGGTTGTGTATAAAAACAGAATTTATGGAGAAAGGTGAATAAAAACACTCAAAGAAGTCACAAATAAATTGACTATAATCTAATTCAGAACAAGCACTCCTCCTTGATTGAAATGAACATAAGTTGTTGACTATTTGGCTGATTGTACATACTTGCCTTTGATGTGTAAAATAAGAAAAAAAATGTGTCAGGAGAAAAATATTCTGTAGATGCAGTAAAACCTCCCCAGCCATGAAGTTCTTATAATAGCCAGATTCACACCCATTATCCTTTCCTGAATCATGAGAATTTTAGCTTTAGTATGAAATATGTTAAATCACTCCTATAAGGGATAATTTTAAAAGGGGGTGTAAAATAAAAGCTTGAGTAAAAATAAAGAATTTGGCAATGCAGCCTTATGAGAAATAAAAGAAACAGAAATAAAGCCTTGGAGCCCCAGAAAGGAAGAAGTTGGAAAATGGTTGCCACCAGGTGTCAGTACTCTGCTCTTACAGACTCTCACTTGCCACTATCCCAGGTAGAGCTAGCAAAAGCCATACATAATCCTGTACATAGAAGAGGAGTTGAGAAAACAAAGCTAGACCACTGGTAAGCTGGCCAATGGAGGTTGGCCATACAAGCTGAACAGAACAAAGTTTTAACAGGTCACTCTTTTAGGGGCACCTGGGTGGCTCAGTCGATTGACCAACTGGCTTCAGTACAGGTCACAATCTCACGGCTTGTGGGTTTGAGCCCTGCATCAAGCTCTGTGCTGACAGCTCAGAGCCTGGAGCCTGCTTCAGATTCTGTGACTCCCTCTCTCTCTAACCCTCTCCTGCTCATGCTGTGTCTCTCTCTCCTTCAAAAATAGACATTAAAAATCGATAGATCGATTGATCGATCGATAGCTAGTAGTTTTTTATCTTAAGTATCATAGTATGTTTGGAATCAATAACTTCAAGTCAAAACACCAGAGACAAGGTGAACATGCAAACAGGGACTAAACCACATCGCTGAGAATACAGCACTATTACAATTTTGATGCTCCCATCTGAAAAACACTCTTGACTTTTTTAGTAAATATAAAAGTATTTATAGGACTTTCATGGGCTCACTCTCACTTTTAGTCTCTCAATCTTATTTCTCCCATAGATTTTAAGTTCCTCAACCACAAGAGATAGTTTAATTATGAATGTGGACTATATATTTTTTCCAAAAGTTGTTAATTATTCAAAAGAAAAAGGACACTGAAGAATTTAATAGGAAAAAATGTTAGAGATCATTCTTTTGATATTTATAAAACAAAGCATTGGACAAGGTGATAGATATTTAATGCTACTGTACTTCTAAAGTGCAATGGAATTTATATGTATTCATTTATATTCCTATGTGGTATGGTTGTCAAATGTTTGCTTACTGATTCTCATAAATATAGCCTGTCAAGCATATAAAACAAATACCTGTGCTGTTCAGACCATGTAACACTTCAGATTTCACCCGTGTTATGTGATACTTTTTTATTCATACTGATCTGTACTCTATGTTAAAATTTCATCTAATTAAAGAGTTTGCCTACTTCAGAAGAACCAACTTCATGTGAAACATTTAAATTAACATGTTTTCACTAAATTTCTTCTTTTGGGACGTTTACCTATTAGAGCAATCATTCTCCAAGTGTGATCCACAGAACATATCAGAAACTTACTAGAAATGCAAATTTTTGAACCCTACACACCGAATCAGACTCTAAGGGTGGGACCCAGCAACCTGAGGCTGAAAGGCCCTCCTGATTATTCTGGCACACTAATACTTAAGAACCACTGTCTTTGGAGGGATCAGAAATCCTAATTCCCTACTTGCTCAGTTGATTCTAAGAGCTGTTCTTACTTGTTGTGTTCTCAAAGAATCTCTATAAAGTTAGTAAATAAATTATTTCCCTTTAGAGGAGACAGTGGTATTTGCATGTGGTTCTTCATAGTACCTGGTAGCAAGAGACTAAGAAGACAGTCTGTTCTTTGCCAATGAGAGTCTCTTTATGGGGCCTCAGGGACTTTGTCTTAATTTGCTGACGTAGTGGTTACTGCTTTGGTAGAGGAAGCCTCACTATCTGTTCAGACTCCTCAGGAAGCTAGATAACACCAGAATCTTTCCCAATACGAGAAAGAGGATTATCTGAAGAAAGAGGTAAACTCTAACAATGTCCATTCGCTTCATGAAAATAATGGGCTAATAACAATGTGAACAAGTTACAGAGAAACATCCTTATAAATGGAACTGTTGGGATTTCCAATTCAAGATGGTACCATAAAACACATATTTTTAGCTCCACTATGTCCCCAAACAACAAAAACAAAATACTTCAAGGGTGCGTTTGTTTGTTTGTTTGCTTGCTTGTTCAGGCATAAATCCAAAGGGACAAAGTGAAAGGAGAGGAGACCAATGCAAGAACACTCTGACAGCTAGAAAACAGATGGAATTAGGGCACTAACAAAGCAGATTCAAAACTGAATTCTGCCCAAAATGAGAAACCTGAAAAACAACCAATTTCCATGAGAGACCCCAAAACAGATTCTAGAATTAGGAGTATTTTGTACTTTTGGAAGTCAAGATGATGGCATAGCTTAAAACAGCAAGACTGGTTGAAAATATGTTTTAGAAGCAACTGGACTCTCTGATCTTCTCCTACACTTTGCACACAAGACCAGATAGTAAAACACAAGTTTTCTGGCCTGGTCTGAGAGATAGTCAGGCACCCATAGTGACAGAATACCAATTAGAGAGGAATCAAGTAAAAGTTTATAGCTTTCTTCCCTCCTCAGTTCCAGAATACTGACAGCCAGCATTCCAGACAGTAGAAATCTTCCTGGAGAATCTGACCAGCTCAAGAGAAAACCAGCCAAAATTCTACTTCTCAAAGTATGGTCCAAGAACCCCTAAGATTCCCTAAATCATCTCAGAAAGTAAGCAAGGTAATACTAAAATGTTATTTTCCATTTTCACTCTCATTCTCTAAAAAGTGTCAAGTTTTCAGAAGCTACACTATGTGTGATATTGCAAAATATTAAAAGCAGAAAAAATGTCGGTCCAGCTGTCTTCTATTAAGCTAGATATTAAAAAGATTTACAAAAATGTAGAACTGAAGAGCCTAAGTAACGTCATCTTGAGATTAAGGCCTCCATTAAGAACGACCTCGGGCTGCACGTAGCCCCAGTTCCTCAGATTGCTCAAGGCTAAAGCCATCCTTGGACCGCCCTCAGATGAGCTAATCAAAAAAACCATTCCTGTGGTCTGAGTCAAGGCTGGGAACTGTAGACAGTTACGTTATACAAACTAGCCAATCTCTAACCGCTTGCTTGAACCCCACATGGGCCCTTTGAACTCACCTCATAACTGGTCATTTTCAAAGGATTCTCAAAAGTCATGACTGGGTCCCACCAAAAGTAATGGATACCTCACTGACACTAAAAGGTCAAACCTGTCACCATGGGTACTGTACAACCATAATTGGTGCTTATGTGATAATGCTATACATATAACGTGTGCACTGTAACACCCCTGTCCCTGACCCCATAAAAACCCTACTCACTATTGTTCGGGGCTTCACCCAGCTGCCACTACACTGGTAGGCGGGTGAACCCCGGCTCGAGCTTGTAATAAAGACCCTTTTGTACTTGCATCGGTGTCTCGGCTCCTTGGTGGTCTCTGGGGACTCGTGAATTGGGCACAACAGAACAATGTTACTTTTTTCGGTTTTAAAAACCATGTCATTTTTCATAAAATAGATAAATTTTTTTGGATATTTTAATGGATTATTTTTTTTTTGTTTTTGTTTTTTTTTTTTATTTTTCTTTGATTTTATGTCTAAAATTGTTTTTTTTTTTCTTTGATTTTATGTCTAAAATTGTTTTTTTTTTAAACATAGTTTATTGTCAAATTAGTTTCCACATAACACCCAGTGCTCATCCCCACAAGTGCCCTCCTCCATGCCCACCCCTCCTCCCCCACATCCACCAGTCCTCAGTTTTTGTCAGCATTCAAGAGTCTCTCATGGTTTGCCTCTCCCCCTTTCCCCCACCATTTCCGCCCTTCTTCTCTCCCTTGGTCCTCTGTTAAGCTCCTCCTAATCCTCCTATACGTGCACACATATGATATTTGTCTTTCTCTGCCTGACTTATTTCGCTCAGCATAACACCCTCAAGGTCCATCCATGTTGCTACACATGGCCAGATTTCATTGTTTCTCATTGCCATGTAGTATTCCATGGTATAGATAAACCACATCTTCTTGATCCATTCATCTGTTGATGGACACTTAGGCTCTTTCCAGGTTTTAGCTATTGTGGAGAGTGCTGCTATGAACATTGGGGTACATGTGCTCCTATGCATCAACATTTCTGTATCCCTTGGGTAAATTCCTAGCAGTGCTATTGCTGGGTCATAGGGGAGTTCTATTGTTAGTTTCCTTAGGAACCTCCACACTGTTTTCCAGAGGGGCTGTACCAGTTTACATTCCCACCAACAGTGTAGGAGGGTGCCCGTTTCTCCACATCCTCGCCAGCATCTAGAGTTCTCTGATTGGCTCATTTTAGCCACTCTGACTGGCGTGAGGTGGTATCTCAGTGTGGTTTTGATTTGTATTTCCCTGATGAGGAGGGATGCTGAGCATCGTTTCATGTGTCTGTTGGCCATCTGGATGTCCTCTTTGGAGAAGTGTCTGTTCATATCTTCTGCCCATTTCTTCACTGGGTTGTTTGTTTTTCGGGTGTGTAGTTTGGTGAGTTCCTTGTAGATTCTGGATATCAACCCTTTATCTGATATGTCATTTGCAACTATCTTTTCCCATTCCGTTGGTTGCCTATTAATTTTCTGGGTTGTTTCCTTGGCTGTGCAGAAGCTTTTAATCTTGAGGAGGTCCCAACAGTTTATTTTTGCTCTTAATTCCCTTGCTTTTGGGGATGTGTCAAGTAAGAAGTTGCTGCGGTGGAGGTCAAGGAGGTTGTTTCCTGCTTTCTCCTCTAGGGTTTTGATGGTTTTCTGTCTCACGTTCAGGTCCTTTATCCTTTAATGGATTATTTTTATGGATAAATGTTTTTAATATTCAGTTTTAATTCTGGTAATTACTTATAGATGTAACCCATGGCAAATACTAATAGATGTAACCCACATAAACAAGTTCTTTGGGGTCTTTCATTCTTTTTAGGATATAAAGGGGTCCCTAGACCAAAGCATTTGAGAACCAATGAGCTAAAATAAATGACTTGGGACTCTGCCAGTGAAAATGTCCACATCATCCCACAGTGAAGACCACAGCCAACAATCCCCACCTATGAACAAGAAGCTATTTATTATTTTAAAATAAAACACATATGCAAAAAAAAAAACCCACATAAAACAAATACATAAATTAGTGATTTATTTTAAGACTAACATTCTTAAAATCACCATCCAGGTCAAGATACAGAATATTGCCACAAAACCCAGAAGCCTTTCTACATGTCCTATAGATATTATAATTTCATCTTGCCCCCCCCAACTTTTTTTACAATTGTGGTAAAAGAGACGCAACATAAAATTTACTGTTTTAGCCATTTTTAAGTACAAAGTTGAGTTTGCCGTTTTAAAATTTAATATGGTTTTAAAGTCTCTCTTAATCTACAGTTTTCCTTTCATCTCTTTCTTTTTCTTTTTTTTTAAAGTATTTTTTAATGGTTTTTTATTTTTTATTTTTTATTTCTAGGAGAGAAAGAGAGAGAGAGAGACAGCGTGAGCAGGGGAGGGTCAGAGAGAGAGGGAGTCACAGACTGAAACATGCTCCAGGCTCTGAGCTGGCAGTCAGCACAGAGCCCGACGCGGGGCCCGAACCCCCGAACCGCGAGATCATGACCTAAGCAAAAGTCAGACGCTTAACCGACTAAGCCACCCAGGCGCCCCTCGTCTCTTTCTTTTTCTTATATTTATAATTTATTTATTGAGGAAATCAAACAGTGTTTAAGCAACTGGATTTTGTCAAGTGCTACTCATGTTGCAATTCAACATGTTCTTCTGTCTTCAGTATTTCCTGCAAATTAGCAACTAGCCCTGGAGGTAGATCAGCTCTGAGTTCAATCCATTCTGGGTTGTTGTTGTTGTTGTTGTTGTTGTTGTTTTGAGAAAACTTACTTTTTTAATTTTCTTTTTCAATGTTTATTCATTTTTGAGACAGGGAGAGACAGCGCACAAGTTGGGGAAGGGCAGAGAGAGAGGGAGACAATAGACTCCAAAGCAGGCTCCAGGCTCTGAGCTGTCAGCACAGAGCCCAATGGGGCCCGAACCCACAAACCGGGATATCATGACCTGAGACGAAGTCAGATGCTTTACCAACTAAGTCACTCAGGTGCCCCCATTCTAGTTTTTAATATTCCACTGTTAAGTATAAGGAAACAGCCGGGGCGCCTGGGTGGCTTAGTCGGTTAAGCGTCCGACTTTCGCTTAGGTCATGATCTCACGGTTCATGGGTTCGAGCCCCGCGTCGGGTTCTGTGCTGACTGCCTGCTCAGAGCCTGGAGCCTGTTTCGGAGTCTGTGACTCCCTCTCTCTCTGACCCTCCCCTGCTCACGCGGTCTCTCTCTCTTTCCCCTAGAAATAAATAAAACATTAAAAAAAATAGTATAAGGAAACAGCCAAAAATCACAAAAGATTTGAGAATAGCATCTAATATGCTAAGAATCCAAAAAGTAAATCAACCCAAAGAAATTAAGAGTACCTAAAGCAGAAAATTTCTATTATTAATAAACTCAGAGAAATAGAAGAAAACACTGCATCCAGAAAATAAGCACACCATGCTATGAATAAGGAATATTCAGAAAACAAAAAGAATATTTTAGGAATTAAAAGTAAGCTGCTATGGGGAGCCTGGGTAGCTTAGTCAGTTAAGCATCTATCTGACTCTTGATTTGGACTCAGGCCATGATCTCACAGTTCATGAGATGGGGCCCTGCATCAGGCTCTGTGCTGACAGCATGGACCCTACTTGGGATTCTCTTTCTCTCCCTCTCTCTCTGCCACCCCATCCCTCACAGTCCTCTTTCTCTCACACACACACAAAATAGCCTTAAAAAAATAAAACTAATAAAATAAATAAGACTAAGCTGCTAACATTGAAATATAGTATCAATATAAAACTGGGGGATGCACCCAGAAAGGCAAAAAAAGAGAGTGCAAGATTAAAAGGGTTCACCAATGGATGAAAGATAACCCATGCCAAAGCACATCATAATAAACTCTTGTAACACTGTGGGCAAAGAGAAGGTCTTGAGCACTTCCAAAGAGGAACATAGACACCAAAAACACAGGTTTGATTTAAAACTTCTTAATATCAACACTAGAAAACTTAAGAAATTGGAGCAAGTCCTTCAAAATTCTGAGGAAAAATGATTCCTAATTTAGTATACCACACTCAGTCAATTTAACAAATAGGAAGAATTAAAGAAAAAGAGTGACGGTCTCAAAAATGTTATCTCCTGTACACCTTTTCTCGGGAAGTCACCTGAAGATCTGTTCTACCAAAGAAGTCGTAAATCAAAAAAAAGTAAGATATGAGATTCATAGGGGATGCAACAGATAGGAGAAGGAAAGGGAATCTATAAGATGATGCTGAGAGAAGATCCCAAGAAACAGCTAAGCAGCAAACCTAGAGAATAACCAGTCAAGACTGTAGTCGATCAGGAAACAAGACCTACTAAAGCCATGAAATTGATTAATTATCCAGTGTTGTAGCACATACAGTTGACCCTTGAACAACACAGGTTTGAACCATGCAGGTTCACTTACATGCAGATTTTTTTCAATAAATACAATACAATACTATATATGTATATTTATGACTTTCTTAACACTTTCTCTAGCTTACTTTATTGTAAGAATACAGTATATAATACATATAACATACAAAATATGTGTTAATCAACTGTTATCAGTAAGGCTTCTTGTCAACTATAGGTTACTAGTGGTCAAATCTGGGGGAAGTCAAAAGTTTATGTGCAGGGCACCTAGGTGGCTCAGTTGGTGAAGCATCTGACTTCAGCTCAGGTCATGATCTCACGGTTCGTAGGTTTGAGCCCCGCGTCAGACTCTGTGCTGACAGCCACCTCAGAGCCTGGAGCCTGTTTCAGATTCTGTATCTCCCTCTCTCTCTGACCCTCCCCTGCTCATGCTGCCTCTCTCTCTCTCTCTCTGAGAAATAAGTAAAATATTTTTTAAAAAGATTTTTTTTAAATTTATGTGCATTTTCCACTGCATGGGGGGAGGCGGTTCAGGGCCCCAAACCCCCATGTTGTTCAGGGGTCAACTGTACCAACAAGATATTTATATAATTGGGAAAGGTTTGGCATTAGTGAGTGATGAGAACACAGAAAACTAAACAAACAAAATTATCCATTCCAAGGAAAACAAAATATTGTGCAGGGAAAGAAAAGTAACCACCAAATACTAACACAGCTCAGCTATGAATACTGTTTATGTAATTATAATAATGTAACTACTGATTATGATGTGACTATACTGGGAACTGGTGGAATGGGAAGTGGGCGTGCACCCAGCAATGCTGGGGGTGCCTGCAGCTTCATTTTCTTAGTGGAACACTGATACATAACACCTAATTCTGAAAAACAAACATGTTAATTACAAATGAGGAAGTTAATATCAAATGACTCTCTATGTCAATGTGTGACACATAGAAAAACTAAATTTAAAAACAGTGAACCATAAAAATGGTATTGCTGGAGCTTTGGAAAGAAGGTACTCATTCAAATATATTTTATGCTTTTTTTGGTTTTCTTTTTGATTGCTTTCACTCTGCAGCTTAGGTCACATTTCTCACTCACCAGACTGATACACTATTTTCCCAGTTGTGAAAAATTAGAAAGCAAAGCAGGGCCATTATGGAAGATACACTGGAAAATATTCTGTAGGAATATATTCTCAGTCTTAGCCCCAGCCCACTCTGACTATGGATCGAAGTTTAAGGCCAAGGACACCCAGTTTTAGAACTGACTTCTTGTGCAAATCAAGAGGCTGGTCAAAACCAGTCATGGACCCTGGCCAAGAGCATAAAAGCTGCCAGCTGTGGAACAGCAATGTCCATAAGGATTAATCTGAACTCACCCAAGAGAACCACAGGGAAAGGTAAGATTAAAATGAGTCAGACTCTGGGAAACCATGGAAAAGTTGCATGATGGCTTGCCAGTTCCCTGATGGCCTAAAGGCATAAATATTTACTTCAAACCGATCCGTTAACTAAGGGGACGTCTGATGTAAAGAATGCAAAATACACAGCAGACACTGATTTTAGATTAAGTTTCACTCTGAGATACGTTCAGAGATACATATCAAGGTTAACATTTTGTGAATAAACCAAAAATCATATTGCTCATAATCCATATGTTTCAGAGCAAGATGAATACATAAATTATAAAAACAGGACTTGAAAAAATAAAGCCGAGAAAGTATATCAATAAAAGTGGAAAATACTGGTACAAAACATAATGCTTCTGGCACTCGGAGAATCCAGATACAATGCTAGAAGCACCAGAAGAGGTACCAGAAATCCTCTCAGGAGGAATGGAAATAACATTTACTAAGCATCTACTATGTGCTGCCAGGCACTGAACTAGCACATTAACGCTATTTGATTAATCCTTACAGCAATTCTAGGAATTGTTAGTCTTTTAACAGGCTGAAAGGGGGAATGTAATTTACCAAAATCAGTCAAGTATTTACAGAGTTAGAATGTGAAAACATGACTCCCTAGCCTCAAGGGCCTTATCTTTCCAATACCCTCAGTGTAAAAGATATGAAACCTTCTACTAGGGCCAGGCCTTGAACATTTATGAAGAGGGACTAAAAATTAGTGACATAACAACCTTTTAGTAGATGAGAAGTTAGTATAAGAGATCACTCAAAATGCCAAGAAAATATACACAAACAATCCTATTACACTCTTGGCAAAGCACTATACATACTAATTTCAAAAATACGCATGATACTTAGATAAATATGTTAGTCAGCTAAACTGATTTCAAAATAAAGCACAGATTTCCATCACTCTCAGGAAGGAAGAAATTGCCTCTTTGGGATATACAGCATTCTGAATACCACATCAGCACCTTTTATTTGAAAACTTGATTACCAAAAGCTTTCTAAGGAAGAAATTAATACTAAACACTTCTACTTAGACTAAAATAAAAGTGATTTTGTCTACTCTTGAAGACAATTTAGAGGCTTCTAATTAAAAAAAAAAACTAAATCACTTTGGTTGTTTTGAAAAATGTCACACTAGATGACATACATGACATGTTACTATAGGACTATTAATTAAGAGGACGTTGCTGTACCCCTATTGCAAATGGAGGGAAATTCCTTTTTCCAAAGGGTGTGCCCCGAGTTGTATTCTCACCCAAAACTCATAATTTTCTCCCTGGACCACTATCAACCTCCCTTTCTCTATTATCAACACTGAGGTATAATTCATCCATTTAAAGTGTATAACTTGATTAATTCTGAAGACATACACACCCATAAAGCTGCCACCACAAGACACAAAATATGTCCATCACCCGGAAAAGTTTCCAGTCCCTCTTTGTAGTCCGCCCTTCATCTACTCTCAGGTCCAGGCAACTACCCACATGCTTTCTGTCATCTAAGATTAGTTTATATGTTCTAGGACTTTACATAACTAGAATTACACAGTATGTACTCTTTCTGGTCTGTTTATTTCACCCAGCTTATTTTGCAATTCACCCATGTGTATCAGTAGTTGATTATTTGACTGCTGACCAGTGTTCCATCGTATGAATATATTAATTTTTGTTTATCCTTGCTCTTATTAATGAATATGTAGTTGCTCACAATTTTGGCTATTGTACATAAAGTTGCTGTGAATAATGTACAAATCTCTGTGTGCACATGTATTTTTATTATACTGGGAAAGTATCTAGGAGTAAAATGGCTGAGTGGTACAGTAGGTGTATAACTTTTTAAGATACTGCCAACTGTTTTCAAAGAGTTTTTAACACTTTACATTACCATCAGCTACATAGGAGAGTTGTGGCTACTCTGTATACTCGACAATAGGTAGTATCAAGTCTTTTTCATTTTACTATTCTAACAGGTATATAGTGATATCTCACTGTGGTTCAGTACGGTTTTAATTCAGATTCCCCTGATCAGTTAAGTCACTCAGCAACTTTTCGGGCACTTAACAGTCATTCATAAATTGTTAGTTGTCAAGTGTCTAAGCAAATCTTTTGGCCATTTTTTATTTCATTGTCTTCTTTTTAGTTGTAACAGCTTATTACATATTCTGAGTACAAGTTCTTTTTCATATATGTATTGTAAACAATTTCTTCTAGTCTCTGACTTAACTTTCATTTTCCTAATAGTATCTTCCAAAGAGCAAGAATTCTTTATTTTGATAAAACCTAATTTACCATTTTTTTCTGCATGATCTTTGCCTTTTGTGTCCTAGGTAATCTCTGCCTGTCTCAAGTTCACAAAGCTTTATTTCTATATTTTCTTCTAGAAGTTTTATAATTTTTGTTTTTATATTTATAATTAGCTTTATATTTTATATTTATGATAAAATATACTTAATATTTTATATTTATGCATTTGAAATTAACTTTTATGTTTGTGTGAAGTTAGAATCAAGGTTCATTTTTCTATATGACTGACTATACAGTTGTTACAACACCATTTGCTGAAAGACTTTCCTTTCTTCATTTAATAGCCTAGGCAGCTTTGTCAAAAATCAACTGACCATTCTTGAGTGGACCCAGTCCTGGGTTCCCTTTTCAGTTCCACTGATCTATAAAAATCTATCCTTTTACCAACACACTTCTTCATTACTACTGCATTCTAATTAGTCTTGAAATCAGGTAGTAATTTTTCCAAATCTGTTCACCTTACATAAAATTGCTTTGACTAATCTAGGTTGTTTATAGTTCATCTAAATTTTAAAATCAGCTTATCAATTTCTACGTTTTTAAAAAATGTGTTGAAATTTTTATTGAAATTGTACTGAATCTATATATAGATCAATTTAGGAAGACTTACATATTACCAGACATACTAAAGCTTTTAATCTAAGAACACAATAAATTTCTCTACTCATTTAGATCTTTATCTTCTCTCAGCAATCAATATTCTGTAGTTTTCAACATAGAGATCTTATACTTCTGTTAAGTTTATTTTTAAATATTTGAATACTTTGATACTATTGTAAATAGAAAATTTTCCCATTTCCTATTGTTTGCGACAATACCAGAACTCTTCCTTTCTTTTCTGTACAATGTATTGGGTAGGAAAAGGGAATTTCTACAATAGAATCATCATTTCATTACAATATATTGTATGAAAGTTGAACCACTTTGTTTTTGTTTTTAATACAGTAATCATTTCTCCAGTGTCTATTATTCTGCCAAGCACCACAACAAAAACATGTTTAATCAAACTACCTGACCAAACAAGCATGGGTATTTTTCTGGTAATGACGTCTGAGTCATCAGAGCACAATACTCTGACCGTTAAGCCTATTCAACTCATTCTCCTTGCTTGTGTTCCATGATTTGCCAACTGTACTATCAGAATTTAGGCTACTGTGGAAAATAAGGATCTGAGAGGATCTGCACATACATAGTTCTCTCAAACTCTCTCCTTTAACTTCAACTGTACTGTGTCCCTTAACAGTTTTTTGTTTTCATTCATGTTTTTTAAAGTAGGTGATTCGAAAATTTTATTTCACTCTCCAGAAAAACCCTCATTGATGCTAATAATTATGAGGTTTTTGTTAATCTTTGATTACCTTTTCTTCCAGGAAACTAGTAATCTTAAATATTGAAAAGACTCACAGCATTCATCTAATCATCACCCATTCAATTCAAATTTGTCCAAATCAATCTGTCATGGTGCCAGACATAGGACAAAACAATGAGAAAAAATATAAAAGATCATTCATATAAATACACAACCCAATGGAGACAAGTAAGGACTAAATTAATATAATGCGACGTATTTTTCTCCCTGCAAGCCAGAGGACCTTCTCTTTTTTTTTTTATCAACTCTGTGCTATAAGCAGTGCTAAAAATGTCACAGAACAGAACTTAATAAATACTCTTCATACAAACCAATCCAGCCATTATGGCAACTACACAGAGACCCCGTAACAGCTGTAACTCCTCAAATTCAGTACAGACCTAAATATAAGAAATAATCCTAATGGGGGAAGAATGCAGACAAGAAACACTTCTTGCAGGATACAGAGAGTAGCCTTAAAGAGTAAGATTTTGATAATCAGGAAAAACTCTGTCAAGAGATGACAAGGAGCTGTCATTGGGCTCTAAGGCTGAGGCAACATATTGATTTAGTAAGTCAACAAATATTTACTGTGGATCAGGGTTGATCACTGTGTGAAACACTAAAGTTACAGTGAATTAGACACTTATGCTTATATCTCACTGGTTAGAATTTGGTCACATGGCCACATCTAGCTGCAAGGCAGTTTGGGAAGTATAGTTTTTTTGTTTTGTTTTGCTTTGTTTTGTAGAAAGCCATGGGTCAAAGTGAAAATAAAGAGTTCTATTACAAGGAAAGAAGGGGACAATGGACTTTGGAGAAAAACCAACAATCTCTCCTAGGATAATAGATCATCCAAGACAGAAATAAGCCAAAAGAAATTTCCAGGATAGTGGTAAAGGAAAGTCCCAGTTTGAAAACTGTGCATCACACTAAAAAGCATTCAGTCCAGATTGGAGCAGGTGGATAGGGTGGGCACTAGGCAGACACCTCAAACTGATAGATCATGCTATAGAGAGGAGTTTTTGTGTTCTGTTAAAAAGCTAAGGGGGCAGAATCTTGATGTATATATTTCAAACCAAACAAATATAAAGCAATTATTAACTCTAGAAAATCACTAAAAATAAGCATGGGGAAAACATCATTATAGAATACTCCTCAACTTTGTAGCAAACAATCTTCAAACATGGCCCTCAACACTACCTGGGAATTATATTACTTTTTCTACTCCCTCACTTTCTCACTCTCCACAATGACAATTTCAAACCTCCTCTACTCTCCTCAAACCCCAATGCCCCTTTGAAGGTGATTCTAGAGAGTCTCTCATCTTCTCTACAGATAAAAGTCACCATCTGAAGTTGATAGTCACGAATTTCACATAAAACCATTTTTTCCCGTTTACATGACTTCCTAACACAGCCTTTAGCTCTTCTAGTATAAGCATAGAGAAAGCCAAGAGCTGATAACGTAAATTTATGATTTTACCAGACAGATACAATAAAAATACAAAAAGGACAAGGGAATGTAGGACATTGTCAAAGAATGTTGTTAACGAATAGAATATTCTGCTGAATTTCCAGACAATCAAGGTCCCTTTGGAATATATTGTGACAGAAGGAAAGGGGGTTGATACAGCCCTGGGGCATGACCAATGATAAACGTGTACTTTTGTCCATTCTAAGTGTGTGTGAGCTGCTTCTAATCCCCCTTCCTGATAGATACTTAAAGAAGGCATTCTCCATGATCACTTGTTGCATAGGAAGTGCCACAGGCTGTGCTGCTCTACTCTAGTAAAGGTATCTTACCTGATATAGCAACTGTGTTCAGGAATTACTTGGTTAAATGAGTAATAGTTCACCATCACCTAACATTGGTCCTCTGCAGGGAAAATCTCATTAATTAAATGGGGATATAACAGGAATCATTACTTTCAACTGTTAAGTATTTGAGACTAACATTAATCTCTACCATTCAACCAGGATATGTTACTGCTTCTGATTTACTATCTTGTGCAGAAGTTCCAGTAGTTTCTACCAGTCTTTTCCTACTATGAGGGCTCTTACTCTATAGGTTAAATGTGATGGTTCTGTCAACTACTAAATGTATTCATGCTAATTACACATTCAGGAACAGAGAAAATGATCACACAGTGAGTCTAGCGATACAGTGAACCCAGCTGTGAGACAGTCTTGATCCAGGACACCATTTATCAGCTGGCTTCCATATGTCTCCATATTCACATGGGAATCTTTACAGTGTCTAAGATCTTCTAGTAACAAGTTAGCTTGACCCAGTTCCCAATAATACTTGAAAGATCTGGATAGATCCCTTTCTCCAGTGGACTGTTAAAACGTCCACACTACCCAAAGCAATCTAAAAATACAATGCAATCCCTATTAAAACTCCAATGGCATTTTTCCCAGAAACAGAACAATTCTAAAATTGGTACGGAACCATCAAAGACCCCAAATAGCCAAAGCAATCTTGAAAAAGAACAAATCTGGAGGAATGATACTTGCTGACTACAAAGAAATCAAAAAAGTATGATATCACCACAAAAATAGACACATAGTTCAATGGAATACAATCAAGAACTCAGAAATAAAAACAGACAAGTATAGTAAATTAATTAATGACAAAGGAGCCAAGAATATACAATGGGGAAAGAACAGTATCTAACAAATGGTGGTGGAAAAACTGGACAGCCACATGCAAAAGAATGAAAGTGCATCACTATCTTACACCATACATAAAAATTAACTCAAGATCAAGAGACCTGAATGTAAGGCTTGAAACCATAAAACTCCTAGAAGAAAACACTCCCTGACACTTCTCTTTGATAATTTTTTAGATTTGACACCAAAATCGAAGGCAACAAAAGCAATAATAAACAAGTAGGACTACATCAAACTAAAAAGCTTCTGCATAGCAAAGGAAACATAAAACTCCTAGAAGAAAACACTCCCTGACACTTCTCTTTGATAATTTTTTAGATTTGATACCAAAATCAAAGGCAACAAAAGCAATAATAAACAAGTAGGACTACATCAAACTAAAAAGTTTCTGCATAGCAAAGGAAACCATCAACAAAATGGAAGGCAACCTACCAAATAGGAGGAAATATTTGCAAATATCTAATAATGGGTTATTAGTTTATAAAAATTTATATTAAAGAAACTCATGCAACTCAATAGTTAAAATGAAAATCTGATTTAAAAAATGGGCAAAGGACTTGAACATTTTTCCAAAGAAGACATATAGATGACCAACAGTACATGAAAAGGTGTTCAACATGACTAATCATCAGGGAAATGCAAATCAAAACTAAATTCACCTCACACCTGCCGAATGGCTATTATCAAAAAGATAAGAAATAACAAGTGTTGGTGAAGATATAGAGAAAAGGAAGCCCCTGTGCACTGTTGGTGGGAATATAAATTCGTGCAGCCACTATAGTAAATAAAAGGCTCTTCAAAATATAGCACTACACTATGATTCAGCAATCTCACTTTTGGGTATTTATCTGAACAAAATGAAAACACTAACTCCCTAGTAGATATAACTCTAGGGAACATAAATTCCCAGGCACTTCTAATTTTCTGTGCAAGCAGGCAAAGAATGTTCTGGCAGCCTTAGAACAGCCTGTCAACAAAAAGGTGGTAGCTACTGGAATGGAAGTACATGAGGACCGACATGCACAAGTATGGCAAAGGGTTCCAAAGAGAGATGGCTAGAGATCTGACGTCTTCTGCTATATATATGTCTCCTGGTGCATATATTTAACAGGATATATAGTAGGATATATATTTATCTTGGATAAATAGTAGGGTTATTGGATATGTGTGTGTTCAACTTTACCAATAATGTCTACCTATTTTCCAAACTGTATACCAATTAATACTCATTTCAGCAATGTCCCGTTTAAGAGAGCCCGTTAACTTATATCCTTTACAACCTTGCCACTGAAATTGTGGTCCACAAACCATCAGCATAGGCATCACTTATAACTTTGTCAGAAAGCCAGTATGTCAGACCCTGCTCTGGATTTGCTAAATCAGAATATGAATCTTTCAAACATCTTTAAGTGATTCATATTAAAGTTTGAGAAGTCCCGCTCTCTATCACTTAGTATTATCCTGCTCATTAATTTTTGCTACTCCAATGCCAAATGAAATTTCACTGTGGTCTTAATTTGTATATACCTAATTAGTTCAACATATGTTGACTATGTGTTTCTTCTTCCATAAAATGCACGTTTTGTAACTTTTGCATATTTTCCTACTGGGTTATTGTTACTGATTTATTACTCATTTTATATTCTTGATGTTGACTCTTCTGGAATTGATCTTTGTATTTAATGTGAAGGAAAAGGTCCAATTTCAATTTCCTTCCCCATTTGCTTTTGGATTCTGTATTCATCAATCCACAAAAATAATTCTCATTTAAGAAATCAATCATTTCCATATTACTAATCCATCTTTTGATTCCTTACTGAGCATCTTCAGCAGTACTGATATTCAGGACTCCCTCCTTCAAGAAAGTTTTCTTTTAGTGGCTTCTAAAACACAGTTCTGTCCTCATTTCCTACCTACCACTCTTACTAGTCCTCAAAACTCTGTTGCAGGCTCATCTATCTCTAACCGGTGAGTAAATGCCAATGTTCCCCAACACTCCACCCTATGTTCACACTTAGAACACTGCCTGGCACATAGTAGGTACTATCCAAGTATTTGGGGAATATCATCATCATATTTTCACTCTAAATTCTCTACCTGGGCATTTTCTTCCATTCTTAGTGTTCAAGACTTTTATTACTATTTATACGAAGATGATTTACAGTGTACGTCTTGCCCAGACTTCCCCTTGGAGTTCCTAATTTATACCTATTTGATGTCTCCTTCTAGGTATTTCCAAGACACCTCAATTCAGCATGTCTAAAATTAAACTCATGATCTTCCCTCTCTTCCCTCCATAAAATTTGGTCTCAGTATTTTCTGAAAATGCTACCACCACTCATCCATGTCTGTAAATCAGAAATGCATCTGTTTCCTATATTCAACCCATTGCCAAGTACTGCTGATTAAATTTTCTAAATCTCACCTCCGACCATTTACCTCCATTATTCCCATTACCCCTAGATTCAACCTTCTATTATCTCTCACTTGGATTACCTCAAATGGAGGTCTTCCTTGCACTGTTTTCTTTTTCAACCTTTTCTCTACACTAAAGCCAGCATGATCTTTTCAAAATGCATCATGTTTCTGTCCTGTTTGATATCCTTCAATGGCTCTTAGGATAAAGTGCAAAACATTTAACATGAGCTACAAAGATCTGTACAGACTAGACTTACAGCCTCTTCTCACACACACCCCCGCCATTTGCTCTGCATTCCAGGCATAATGGTCTTTCAATCCCTGATTCACCATGCTCCCTCTCACCAAAAAGATTTTTACACATGCTGTTCCTTCTGAATGGAAGGTTTAATTTGAGTTCAACTATCCCTGCCTCAGAGAAGTCATTCCTAACCTTCCAGAATAGGTCAAATTCCCCAGATGATTTAATAATAACAAGAGCATCCCATTCTTGCTGTGCTTATCACAATTGCCATTTTACATTTGTGCGATTGTTTAAGGTGTGCTTGCTTCCCACCACAACCCCATTTAGTCTGTGGAAATCAGGGTTCATTCCTTTTTGTTTTTCTCACCATTGTACTTCCCATGACTAGTAGTATCTGAATGAGTAGCAAGAATGAATAAGTATTTATTAATGAAGTAATGAACATTCTGAATCACTGAAAACTTTTCTTTCTAAAGTATCTCCACATCTTCCACACTCTACCAGATACATAACAAAATGTCCAGAAATGAAGCTCCTGATATGTGTTTAAATATGCGGCGGAGGGGGGGGGGGAGTAAGAAAAAGCCGGTTTGGGTCCAAAATAGCAATATAGGAGGAAGACCCTGAACTCACCTCCTCCAAGGGCACAAGAAATCCATACCTACTTATGGAGCAATTCCTCCTGAAGAATGATGGCTGACTGAATAGCCTCTGCATAACAAAAGATAGAGACCACATACAGAATGGCAGGAGGAGACACGGTAATAAAGTAATAAATGAAATAATAAACCCCCAACATTACAAACTCCAGTGGGGAGGGAGGGCCAGTACTGAGGAACTGGGAGCAGACTCATCTGCCCTGGGGCACAGAAACAGAGCTGAAGTTTAAAGGACAACTAGAATATAAAGGAACTAGAACCTTGCCAGATGACAGTGCGGGGGGGCACTGGAACTCTTCTCTGGGTCGGGAAGGCTGGTGAGTACCCCAGTTTACATTCCCCTGCAACTTGAGAGCACAGACTGGAACACGGTATGAATGTCACAGCTGCTGTCTCAGCAAGCCCCAGTGCCCAAGACACGCTGGGGCTGGTGGTTTAAAAGGGCAACTAGAATATAAAGGAACTTGCCCTAGAACCCTGACAACTGGCAGAGGAACTGCTGCAACTCTCTCTAGGTCATAAGGCCTGGAATGCTACACTTTTCGTCCCCCCTCCAGCTCAGTAACAGGGACGTGAACAAGGGTCCAAGCACACGAGACAGCCAACCATCTTAGCAAGCCCTGGGACGCTGCAACGCAGCCCAAACCATCCCACTCAGGCGGTCTTGGCACAGTGCACATCAGGACACCAATGGCCAGCACGCTCTACAGTGCCAGCCATCTCACCAGAAAGCCACAGGCTGAAGCCCCCGGAACACCCCAGGCCCACAGCACTTGAGCTGCAGACAAGTTGCACTGGCAACCCTGGCACACGGCACTACTGGACATCCCAGCTCACACCTGCACTGGCTCCAACTGTCCCAGGGGCATCCTGGCCCAAGACCACCTCAGCTAGAGATGTCCTACCAGGACACCCCTGTACAGAGCGCCTGGGGACCTCCACCTGTCCATGCCCCACCTTGCATCCAGCAACCTTGCCAGGGCGTCCCCTACGAAGAGTGCCCCAGCCCACGTTCAGTTCAGCTCCAGTTGCCCCACCAGGGTGCTACATAAACGAAATGCCCTGGGACTAACTTGCATCCTGCCTTGACTCCAGCCACCCTCCCAAGTTGCCCCCTACCCTGAGCACCCCAGGACACCCTAGTTTGCACCCACTTCACCTTCAGCTATCCTATCACACTAGCCGCTGGGAGGATCACCCCAGGACTCCCTGGCTTGTGCTAATTTCAGCTTCAGCTGTCCTGCCACGGCGATACCCCCAGAATCTCCTGGTTTGCACCCACTTCAGCATCAGCATCCTGTGTGCAGAGAGCCCTGGGTCCACCCCAGCCCATGTCAACTTGAGCTCCAGCCATCCCACCAGGACAGACACAGCAAGAAGTGACCTGACCCCCAGCCCACACCAGTCACAGCTCCAGCCAACCAGCCTAAGTCACCAAGCACCCACAGTCTATACAAAGAACAATATACACAAGACCAACCCCTCAAGTTTAGGAGAAGTAGCTGTTCTGCCTAATTCACAGAAACAAACATAGAAAGTCAAGCAATATGAGGAGACAGAGGAATATACTCCAAATGAAAGAATGAGACAAAATTTCAGGGGAAAAAAAACAAAACTAAAGAAACAGAGTTAAAAACAGAGTTATGCCTAACAAAGAGCTTAAAGAAATGATTATATTGACACCTGGGTGGTTCAGTTAAGTGTCAGACTTCAGCTCAGGTCGTGATCTAACAGTTTGTGAGTTCGAGCCCCCCATAGGGCTCTCTGCTGACAGCTTAGAGCCTGGAACCTGCTTTGGAATCTGCCTCCCTCTCTCTCTGCCTTGCACCCACTTCCATTCTGCCTCTGTCTCTTTCTCAAAAATAAATAAACATTTAAAAAAATTTAAAGAAATGATAATAAAGATCCTTAGCAGACTAGACAGAAGAGTGGATAAACTCACTTATATTAACATTTTTAAATATTTTTTAAAAATAATCAGAGTTAATGAATATAATTAAATGAAAAAATATAGTAGAGAGAATCAACACTAGATTAGAATTTGCAGGGCAATCGATCAGCTATCTGAAAGACAGGATAATAGAAAGTCACCCATGCTAAACAGCAAAAAGGACAGAGAGAGAGAATTTCTAAAAATGAAAATAGATTAAGGGACTTCTTGGACAACATCAAGCAAACAAAAACATTCACATTGTAGGGGTCCTAGAATAAGGAGACAGAGAAAAGGGGGACAAAAAATAATTTGAAGAAATAAGAGCTGAAAATTTCTCTAACCTAGGGAAGGAAACACACATCCAAATTCAGGAAGCACAGAACTCCAAACAAGTTGGACCCAAGCAGGTCCACAACGTAACAGATAATCAAAATGTCAAAGATAAAGAGAGAATTTTAAAAATAGCAAGAGAGAGGCAAATAGTTATGAACAATGGAAACCCACTAAGGCTTTCAGCTGATTTTTCAGCAAAAACTTTGCAGTCCAGAAGGGTGTGATGAAAGGAAAAAAATATATACAAAGTGATGATAGGAAAGATATCTACAACTAAGGATACTCTATCTGACAAGGTTATCATTCAGAATTGAAGAAGAGATAAAGGGTTTCCCAGAGAAACAGAAGTTAAAGGAATTCATCACCACTAATCCAGCCTTATAAGAAATGTTAAACGTACTTCTTTAAGTGAAAAAGAAAAGGCCATAATTAGAAAGGGGAAGAGAGTAGTAAACATGAAGAGAGGAGTAAAAAAATTTCTTTTACAATGTGTTTGAACTCATGACCATGAACTTAATACAGACTACTGTCCATTTAGTATGTTATATATAAACCTCATGGTACCCACAAACCTGAATCCTATAATAGATACACAAAAAATAAAGATAAAGAGGGGCGCCTGGGTGGCTTGGTTGGTTAAGCAAACCATAAAAGATAGAAAGGCAAGAAAGGATTAGAGAAGATCTTCAGAAATAGCCACAAAACAATAAAATAGCAATTGATATATATTATCAATAATTACTATGAATATAAATGGACTTACTGCTCCAATCAAAAGACATAAGGTGACAATGTATACAAAAAATAATAAGACCCATTTATTTGCTGCCTATAAGAGAATGATTTCAGATCTAAAGATGCCTGCAGATTCAAAGTGGGGGAATGGAGAAACACTGATCATGGAATACTTATACCAGACAAAATGGACATTAAAACAAAGACTGTAACAAGACACAAAGAAAGACACTATCCAACAATAAAGGAGACACTCTTAAAAGAAGATATAACAATTATAAATATTTATGCATCGAACATGGAGGCATCCAAAAACATAATAGAGTTAATAACAAACATAAAGGAACTAATGGATAATAATAAAATGGTAGGGGACTTTAACATCCCACTTACATTGATGGACAGATCATCTAAATAGAAAATCAACAAAGAAACAATGGTTTTAAATGACACACTGGAACAGATGGATTTAACATATACAGAACATTCCATCCTAAAACAGCAGAATACACATGGTTTTCAAGTGCACATGGAACATTTTTCAGAACAGATCAAATATTAGGCCACAAAACAGGCCTCAACACATTCAAGAAGATGGAACTCATGCCATTCATCTTTTCTGACCATGATGCAATAAAACTAGAAGTTAACCACAAAAAAATATCTGGAAAGAGTACAAATACATGGAGGTTAAGTAACATGCTATTAAACAGTGAATGGGTTAAACAGAAAAAAAATGAAAACATAGGTTTTTAACCTTAGACTCAGCCAAAGCGATTCTAAGAGAGAAGTTTATAGCAATATAACCGACCTCAAGAGGCAAAAAATATCTCAAACAACCAATATTACACCTAAAAGAGCTAGAAAAAGAATAAGCAAACCCTAAAACCAGGAGCTCGTTCTTTGAAAAAAATAAATAAAATTGATAAACTTGCGGCCAGAGTAATAAAGAAAGAGAATGCACCCATATAAATAAAATCACAAACGAGGAGAAATAGCAACAAACACCACAGAAATACAATTAAAAGAGAATATTATGAAAAATTACATGCCTAGAAGAAATGGACAAATTCCTAGAAACATACAACCTACCAACACTGAATCAGGAAGAAATGGAAAATTTGAACCGACCAATTGCCAGCAAAGAAATGGAATCAATAATCAAAAAACTCCCAACAAACAAAAGTCCTAAACTGAAGGGCCTCAGAAGCAAATTCTACCAAAATTTTAAAGAATTAATACCTATTCCTTTCTTCTCAAACTAATACAAAAAGTAGAAAAGGAAGGGAAATGCCCAAATTCATTCTATGAGACCAGTACTGCCCTAATACCAAAACCAGATAAAGACACCACAAAGAGAGAGAGAGAGAGAGAGAGAGAGAACAAAAACTACAGGCCAATATCTCTGATTAACATAGATGTAAAAATCCTCAACAAAATACTAGCAAACTGAATACAGCAATACATTAAAAAAATTACTCACCACAATCAAGTGGGATTTCTGGGTTGTAAAGGTGGTTTGATATTCACAAATCAATCAATCTGATACATCACATGAGTAAGAAAAAGGATAAAAACCATATTACCATTTCAATATATGCAGAGAAAACATTTCACAAAGTACAGCATTCTTACATAATAAAAAAACCCTCAATAAAGTAGGTTTAGATGGAATATACCTCAACATAATAAAGGCCATATATGAAAAATATATGAAAAACACACAACTAATATCATCCTCAATGGCAAAAAATTGAAAGCCTTTCACCTAATGTCAGGAACAAGACAAAGATGTCCACTCTCACCACTTTTATTCAACACAGTACTGAAAGTCCTAGCCACAGCAATCAAACAACAAGAAGAAACAAAAGGCATCCAAATTAGTAAGGAAGAAGTCAAATTTTCAATCTTTGCAGATGACATGATGACATGCTAGGCAGATAGAAAACCTAAAAGACTCCACCAAAAACTGCTAGAACTAACAAACAAATTCAGTAAAGTTACAGGTTACAAAACCAATAAGAAACAGAAATCTGTTGCATTTCTATATATCAAGAATCTAGAAAACAATTCCATTTACAACTGCAACAAAAATAAGATACATAAAAATACCTATCCGAAAAGTAGAAAGACCTATATTCTGAAAACTATTAAACACTGATGAAAGAAATTGAACATGACATAAAGAAATGGAAAGACATCCCATGCTCATGTATTGAAAGAACAAATATTGTTAAAATGTCTATACTACCCAAAGCAATCCACACATTTAATACAATCCCTATCAATACCACCATCATTTATCACAGAGCTAGAACAAACAATCTGAAAAGTTGTAAGGAATCACAAAAGATCCTGAATAGCCAAAACAATCTTGGGGGGAAAAAAAAAAAGCAAAGTGGGACCAAACCCTGCCTCTCCAGGCCTAGTAACTGTTTATCTACTGGAGTGGGACCGACACTGACCAAACCACACAGCCTCTCTTCCAGATCAGCACAGCCATCAGACCCAGGCACCAACAGTCAATTGTCCTGCAATTTTGTATAATAGTCTGTTGGATTTTTTTTTTCTTTTCTTTCTTTCTCTTCTCTTTTCCCTTCTTTTTCCTTCAACCCTCTTTTTATCCCCCTTTAGAATCAGGCTCATAGTTTCTAATATGATTCTTGGTCAATTCTTATTATATATAATTTCAGACTTCTTTCTTCTTCTCTCTTTCTTCCTTTTTTTCCTTTCTTTCTCTGTTCTGGTTCTTTGTTTAACCAGGCATTTTTACTCTATTCTTTTTATGCATTTTCTGTATCTCCTTATTTTCCTCTCTCTCTGGATTAAGCCCCGTAGTTTCTTTTATTCTCTGCTTGGTCTTTCCCCCCACTTTCATTTTTCTCTTTGTGTGGGATGTCCCACCCCACTTTCCTTCATTCCAGGGTTACTCAAACAAACAAATCAAAGCACACCTGCTGGAAGGTCCAAACAATCCACAATTAGGAGCAGTGGGATAAAGCAGCCAAATGCACAACAACAGTGCACACAACACACTCCAAAAACACTTCCTAGACAGTGTATGACCCCTTTTTAATACAGTAGTACTTGCAGGTACAGTACACATAACAAGATATTAAAACACTTAAAAGACAGAAACATAGCCAAAATGATGGAACAGGGTAATTCTCCTCAAAAGAAATTACAGGAAGAAATGACAGTCTAAGAGTTGCTCAAAACAGATATAAACAATATATCTGAACAAGAATTTAGAATAATAGTCATAAGACTAAGAGCTGAGCTTGAAAAAAGCATAGAAGACAGCAATCTATTTCTGCAGAGATCAAAGACCTAAGAAATAGTCATGAAGAATTAAGAAATACTGTAAATGAGATGTAAAATAAACTACATGCAGTGACAGTAAGGATGGAAGCAGAGGAAAGAATAGGAGAAATACAAGATAAAATTATGGAAAATGATGAAGCTGGAAAAAAAAAGAGGGAAAAAAATCTAAACCACAAAGAGAATTAGACACCTACATGATTAAATGAAACAAAATAATATCCATATGATAGGAGTTCCAGAAAAAGAGATAAAGGGGAAGAAGATTTAATTGAATAAATTATAGCTAAGAACTTCCCTAATCTGGGGAAACAGAGTCCAGAGGCACAGAGAACTCCCTTCAGAATCAACAAAAACAAGTCAATGCCATGACATATCATAGTGAAACTGGCAAAATATGAAGATAAAGAGAGAGTTCTGAAAGCACCTAGGGGCAAATGGGCCTTAACCTATAAGGGTAAAGACATAAAGGTAGTAACAGACTTATCCACTGAAACATGGCAGGCCACAAGGGAGTTGGAAGGAAATATTCAATGTACTGAATAGGAAAAATATATAGCCAAGAATCCTTTATCCAGCAAAGTTGTCATTCGGAAAAGAAGAAAAGATAAAGGCTTTTCAGACAAACAAAAACTAAAGGAGTTCATGACCACTAAACCAGCCCTTCAGGAGATCCTAAGGGGGACTGTGAGTGGAATGCTGCAAAGACTACAAAGGACCAGAGACATCACCATAAGCACAAAACCTACAGATAACACAATGACACTAAATCCATATCTTTTAATAATCACTCTGAATGTAAAACGATTAAATGCTCCAATCAAAAGACAAAGCGTATCACAATGGATAAAAATACAAGATCGATCTATATGCTGCCTACAAGCAACTCATTTTAGACCTGAGGACACCTGCAGATTGAAAGTGAGGGGACAAAGAACCACCTATCATGCTACTGGACACTAAAAGAAAGCCAGAGTAGCCATACTTTTATCACACAAACTAGATTTTAAAACAAAGACTGTAACAAGAGATGAAGGGCATTATATCCTAATTAAGGAGTCTATCCATCACAAAGTTAACCATTGTAAATGTTTATGCCCTCAACGTGAAAGACCCCAAGTATATAAATAATCAAAAACATAAATGAATTGTATAAATAATAATATTATGATTGTAGGGGACTTTAATACTCCACTTACAGCAATGAACAGATCATCTAAGCAGAAAATCAGTTAGGAAACGATGTCTGTGAATGATATATTGGATGAGATGGACTTATCAGATATATTCAGAACTTTTCATCCAAAAGCATCAAAATACACATTCTCCTCAAGTGCACATGGAACATTCTCCAAAATAGATCACATACTGGGTCACAAAACAGCCCTCAACAAATATAAAAGGACTGAGATCATACCATGCATATTTTCAGGTCACAACGCTATGAAACCTGAAATCATCCACAAGAAAAAATGTTGAAAGCCTCGAAACACATGGAGATTAAAGAACATCCTACTGAAGAATGAATGGCTCAATCAGGAAATTAAAGAAGAAATTTAAAAATACATGGACACTAATGAAGATGAAAATATGACAGTCCAAACCCCTTGGGATGCAGCAAAGGCAGTCCTAAGAGGAAAATACATTGCAATTCAGGCCTATCTCTAGAATCAAGAAAGGTCCAAATACAGAGTGTAACCTCACAGCTGAAGGAACTAGAAAGGCAACAGCAAAGAAAGACCAACAACAGCAGAAGAAAAATAATGAAGAATAGAGTAAAAATAAACAATATAGAACCAAAAAAAAAAAAAAATAGAACAGATCAATGAATCTAAGAGTTGGGGTTTTTTTCTTTTATAAGAATAAGCAAAACTGATAAATCCCTAGCCAGACTTCTCAAAAAGAAAACAGAGAAGACCCAAATAGATAAAATCATGAATGAAAGACGAGAGATCACAACCAATACTACAGAAATACAAACAATTATTAAAGAATACTATGAAAAATTATATGGCAACAAACTAGGGAAATCTGGAAGAAATGGACAAATTCCTAGACATCTACACACTACTAAACTCAAAAGGTAAGAAACAGAAAATTTGGACAGACCTATAATCAGCAAATAAATTGAACTGGTTATCAAAAATCCCCCAACAAATAAGAATCCTGGGCCAGATGGCTTCCCAGGGGAATTCTACCAGACATTTAAAGAAGAGTTAATACCTATTCTTCTCAAGCTGTTCTAAAAAACAGAAATGGAGGGAAAGCTTTGAGACTCATTCTATGAAACCAAACTAGACAAAGACCCTACTAAAAAGGAGAGTTACAGACCAATATCCCTGATGAACATGGACACAACACTTATCAACAAGATACTAGCAGACTAAATTCAACAATATATTAAAAGGATTATTCACCATGATCAACTGGGATTTATTGCTGGGCTGCAGGGCTAGTTCAATATGTACAAATCAATCAAGGTGATAAATCACATTAACAGAAGAAAGGATAAGAACCATATGATCCTGTCAATAGATGCAGAAAAAGCGTCTGACAAACAACAGCATCTTTTCTTAATAAAAATACTCAAGAAAGTCGGGATGGAAGGAATATTCCTTAACATCATAAAAGCCATATATGAAAGACCCACTGATAATATCATCCACAGTGGGGAAAAACTGTGTTCCTGATCTCATCCCCTTGAGATCAGGAACACAACCAGAATGTCCACTCTCACACTGTTATTGAACATACTGTTGGAAGTCCTATCCTTGGCAAACAGACAAAACAAATACACAAAGAAAATGTCAAACTTTCACTCTTCACAGATGATGTGATACTCTACATGGAAAACGTGAAAGACTCCACCAAAATACTGCTTGAAATGATACATGAATTCAGCAAAGTTGCAGAATATAAAAATCAATGTACATGGCTCAATCCTGGCTGGGAAGCAACCCAGCCTCTGGGATTGTATTTTAGGCGGTATCAATAAAGCGCAGGGACTAAGGCCTGGAAACAAGACAGGTCCTCAGACATAAAACAGGGCCCACCTTGGCTACACTCATGGCACAAGGAGATCAGACCCAAAAGACCCAAGCATTTGCAATGCTTGCTTCAAAAAGGGACTGGGGCGCCATTTTTCTTCCCCCAACCACCAAGGCGGGACCTCAGGGAACAGCCCACAGGACTGCAGAGGAAGCTAATACCTGCCTACACCAAACCATGCCCATCCCCACTAGAGAGCTGGGGGTTTGTTGTTATTGTTGTTGTTGTTGTTTAATGTTTTATTTATTTATTTCTAGGAGAGAGAGAGAGCATGAGCAGGGGAGGGTCAGAGAGAGAGAGAGTCACAGACTGAAACAGGCTCCAGGCTCTGAGCTGGCAGTCAGCACAGAGCCCGATGTGGGGCTCGAACCCACAAACCACGAGATCATGACCTAAGCGAAAGTCGGACACTTAACCGACTAAGCCACCCAGGCGCCCCTGTTGTTGTTGTTTTTTACCAGAGCCCAGGGCAAGACCAACATGGATGCACTGTCATAATTAATTCTAGATCAATTCTTTCTATTCAGATATTTTTTTCCTTCTCTCATTTGTATCCCTCCCCTCTGCTGGACTGGGCACCCTGGTCACTGGTTTGCTTAAACAGTCACATTTAATCTACTCTCTAGATGTATATTCTACACCTCCATCCTTACTGTTCCATCTCTCTCTCTCTTTCTGGAGTAATCAGACTATATAGTTTCTCTGAGTAACATTCTCTTCGTTTCTTTCTCCTTGCCTCCTACCATATTTTCCTCTTTCTCTCTCTGAATTAAATCTCTTAGTCTCTCCACCTGGTCATTGTCCAATTTCACTTTCTCCCTGCCCTTGTCATTTCTTTCTTTGTATCTGCTCTTCCAACAGCACTGCATACAACCTGCTCTTTATTTGTAGCTGGGAATTCTGGTTTTATGCTTTTAGACTGTCCTTTTTTGTTTTTTTTTTCTTTTTTCTTTCTTTTTCCCTTTCGGTTTGCTTGTTTGTTGGATTTGTCTGTGTGTTTGCGTGCCTTCATACCCAGTGTGTTTGTCTGTTTTCCTTTCCAGGGCTACCTCAAAAAACCCAGCCAAAGTACACATGGTGGAGAATCCAAAATACCACTATGGGTAGGGAAATAAAATAACCAAATTATCAACAAGAGAGACCGACAGTCACCGTTCAGAGAACACTTCCTAAATGGACAGACGCTGGACAGTCAAAGAGCCTTCTTTAATACAGCAGTACTCGCAGGTGCAGAGCTCATAACAAGCTTTTAAAACTATCAACAGACAGAAAGCTAGCCAAAATGATGAAACAGAAGAACTCTCCTCTAAAGAAATTCCAGGAAGAAATGACAGCTAAAGAACTGCTCAAAACAGATATAAGCAAGATAACATAATTTAGAACAATAGTCATAAAATATATTGCTGGGCTTGAAAAAGGCATGGAGGACATCGGAGAAGCTATTGCTATAAACCCTATGTAGCTTAAAAATAGTTGTGATAAATTAAAACATGCTATAAGTGAGGTGCATAACAAAATGGAGGCGTCCAATGCAGATTGAAGAGGCAGAGAGAATAGGTGACTTAGAAGACAAAATTATAGAAAAAGAGAGATAAACTGATCCAGGAACATGAAAGGAGAATTCGTGAACTGACTGATACAAACAAACGGAACAATATCCATATCATAGGAATTCCAGAAGAGGAAGAGACAGGGGGAAAGGCGCTGAAGTAGTACTTGAACAAATTATAGCTAAGAGCTTCCCCAACCTGGGGAAGGAAACAGACATTGAAATCCAAGAAGCACAGAGAACACCCCTCAGACATTACTTTAATTGATCTTCTGCATGACATATCATTGTGAAACTGGCAAAATATAAGGACAAAGAGAATTCTGAAAGCAGCTAGGGATAAAAGGGCCCTAACATACAAAGGGAGACCTATCAGAGTGGTTACAGACCTATCTACTGAAACTTGCCAGGAAATCTTCAATGTGATGAACAGAAAAAATATGCAGCCAAGGATCCTCCATCCAACAAGCCTGTGAGTCAGAATAGAAGGAGAGATAAAAGTCTTCCCAAATAAACAAAAATTGAAAGAATTCATCACCACTAAACCAGCCCTACAAGAAATCCTGAGAGGGACTCCATGAGGGCAATGTTGCAAGGAACACAAGGTACCAGAGACACCACAACCATGAATCCTACAAAGAACGCAATGACTCTAAACCCATATTTTTCAACAGCCCACTGAATGTAAATGGACTAAATGCCCCAATCAAAAGACATAGGGTAGCAGAATGGATAAAAAAACAAAATCCACTATTTGCTGTCTACAAGAGACTCATTTTAGACCTGAGGACACCTTCAGATTGAAAGTAAGGGGATGGAGAAATATCTATCATGCTATTGGAAGTCAAAAGAAAGCCAAAGTAGCAATACTTATATCAGACAAACTGGACTTTAAAGGCAGTAACAAGGGATAAAGAAGGGCATTATATAATAATTACAGAGTCTATCCATCAGGAAGAGCTGACAATTATAAATGTCTACGCACCAAATACGATAGCACCCAAATACATAAAACAATCACAAACAGGAACAATCTTATGGATAAGAATGTGCAAACAGCAGGGGACTTTAATACTCCATTTACAGCAATGGATACATCAACTAGACAGAAAACCACTAAAGAAACAATGGATTTGAATGATATACTGGAATAGATGAATTTGACAGATATATTTAGAACTCTACATCCTGAGGCTATGGAATTCACTTTCTTCTCAAGTGCTCCTGGCCATTCTCCAAGATAGCTCACATACTGAGTCATAAAGCAGCCTTCAATAAATATAGAAGAATTGAGATCATACCATGCACACTTTCAGATCACAATGCTATGAGACTTGAAATCAAACACAGGAAGAAGTCTGGAAAACCTCCAAAAACATGGTTAAAGAACACCCTACTAAAGAATGAATGGGCCAATCAGGCAATTAGAGAAGACATTTAAAAAAATAAATAGAAACAAATGAAAATTAAAATACAACAACTGAAACTCTATGGGATGCAGCAAAGGCAGTCCTAACAGGAAAGTACATTGCACTCCAGGCCTATGTCAAGAAATTAGAAAAAGTGCAAGTACAAAATCTAACAGCACACCTAAAGGAACTAGAAGGAGAGCAACAAGAGCACCCCAAACCCAATAGAAGAAGGGAAATAATAAAAATCAGGGCAGAAACAAACAATATAAAATCCAAAACAACAGTTGTACAGATCCATGAAACCAAGAGTTGGTTTTTTGACAAAATAAACAAAATTGATAACCCTCTAACCAGCCTTCTCAAAAAGAAAAGAGAGAGCACCCAAATAGACAAAATCACAAATGAAAATGAATTACAACCAATCCTTTAGAAATACAAGCAATCATCAGGGAATACTATGAAAAATTATATGCCAACAAACTGGACAACTTAGAAGAAACGGACAAATTTCTAAACACATACTCACTATCAAAATTCACACAGGAAGAGATAGAAAATCTGAACAGACCCATAACTAGCAAAGAAATTGAATCTGTTATCAAAAATCTCCCAAGAAATAAGAGCCCTAGGCCAGATGGCTTCCCTAGGGAATTCTACCAGATATTTAAATCAGAGTTAATACCCATTGTTCTCAAGCTATTCCAAAAAATAGAAATGGAAGGAAAACTTCCAGACTCATTCTATGAAACCAGAATCACTTTGACTCCCAAGCCAGACAGAGACCCAGCAAAAAAAGAGAACTACAGGCCAATACCCTTGATGAATACAGATGCAAAAACCTTCAACAAGATACTTGCAAATTGAATCCAATAGCACATAAAAAGAATTATACACCATGATCAAGTGGGATTCATTCCTAGGTTACAGGGCTGGTTCAATATTCGCAAATCAATCAATGTGATACATCACATTAACAAAAGAAAACATAAAAACCACATGATCCTGTTGATAGATGCAGAAAAAGCACTTGACAAAACGCAGCATCCCTTCTTAGTAAAGACCCTCGAGACAGTTTACTTAAACATCATAAAAGCCATCTATGAGAAGCCCTCAGCTAACATCATCCTCAACGGGGAAAAACTGAGAACTTTCCCCTAAGGTCAGGAACAAGACAGGGATGTCCACACTCACCACCATTATTTAACATAGTCCTAGCATCAGCAATCAGACAATTGCAAAGAAGTCAAACTTACACTTTTCGCAGATGACATGATACTATACATAGAAAATCCGACATACTCCACCAGAAGCCTACTAGAACTGACCCATAAATTCAGCAAAGTTGCAGGGTATAAAATCAATGTACAGAAATTGGTTGCATTTTTATACACCAACAATGAAGCAAAAGAAAGAGAAATCAAGAAACTGATCCCATTCACAATTGCACAAAAAAAACATAAAATACCTACAAATAAACCTACCCAAAAATATGAGAGATCTGTATGATGAAAACTATAGAAAACTTATGAAGGAAATTGAAGAAGACACAAAGAAATGGAAAAACCTTCCATGCTCACGGAATGGAAGAATATTGTTAAAATGTCATGACAACCCAAAGCAATCTACACCTTCAATGCAATCCCAATTAAAATTGCACCAGCATTCTTCTCAAAACTAGAACTATCCTAAAATTTCTATGGAACCACAAAAGACCCCAAATAGCCCAAGTAATATTGAAGAACACCAAAACAGGAGGCATCACAATCCCAGACTTTAGCCTCCACTACAAAGCTGTCATCATCAAGACAGTATGGTATTGACACAAAAACAGACACATAGACCAATGGAATAGAATTGAGAACTCAGAATTGGACCCACAAATGTATGACCAACTAATCTCTGACAAAGCAGGAAAGAGTTTCCAATGGAAAAAAGAGCCTCTTTAACAGACGGTGCTGGGAGAACTGGACAGCAACATGCAGAAGGATAAAACTAGATCATTTTCTCACACCATACACAAAAATAAACTCAAAATGGATAAAGGACCTGAATGTAAGACAGGAAACCTTCAAAACCCTAGAGGAGAAAGCAGGAAACAACCTCCTTGACCTCAACCTCAGCAATTTCTTACTTGACACATCCCCAAAGGGAAGGGAATCAAGAGCAAAAATGAACTATTGTGACCTCATCAAGATAAAAGCATTCCACACAGCAAAGGAAACAATCCATAAAACTAATAGGCAACCGACGGAATGAGAAAAGATAATTGCAAACGTCCTATCAGATAAAGGGCTAGTATCCAAAATCTATAAGGAACTCACCAAACTCCACACCCAAAAAACAAATAATCCAGTGAAGAAATGGGCAGAAGATATGAACAGACACTTCTACAAAGAGGACACCCAGATGGCCAACAGACACATGAAATGGTGCTCAACATCAGTCATCAGGGAAAAACAAATCAAAACCACACTTAGATACCACCTCACGCCAGTCAGAGTGGCTAAAATGAACAAATCATTCATGCTGGCGAGGATATGGAGAAACTGGCACCCTCCTACACTGCGGGTGGGAATGTAAACTGGTGCAGCCCCTCTGGAAAACAGTGTGAAGGCTCCTCAAAAAATTAACACTAGAACTCCACTATGACCCAGCAATAGCACTGCTAGGAATTTACCCAAGGGATACAGGAGTGCTGATGCATAGGAGCACATGTACCCCAATGTTCATAGCAGCACTCTCAACAAGAGCCAAAACATGGAAAGAGCCTAAGTTCCATCAACTGATGAATGGATCAAGATTTGGTTTATCTATACAATGGAATACTACATGGCAATGACAAAGAATGAAATCTAGCCATTTGTAGCAATGTGGATGGAACTTGAGGGTGTTACGCTGAGCGAAATAAGTCAGGCAGAGGAGGACAAATACCATATGTTTGCATGTATAGGTGGATTAGGAGGAACTTAATGGAGGACCATGGGGGAGAAGAAGGGGAAAAATAGTTGGGGAGAGGGAGGGAGGCAAACCATGAGAGACTCTTGAATGCTGAGAAGAAACTGAGTGCTGATGGGGGTGTGGGAGGAGGAAAGGGCATGGAGGAGGGCACTTGTTGGGATGAGTACTGAGCGTTATATGGAAACCAACTTGACAAAAAACTGTGAAAGAAAAAAATGTACAGAAATCAGTTGCATTTCTACACACCAATAATGAAGCAACCAAAAGACACAAAGAAATGTCGCACTTACAATTGCACCTAGAACCATAAAATACCTAGGAATAAACCTAACCAAAGAGGTAAAAGATCTGTATTTTGAAAACTATATAAATCTTATGAAAGAAACTGAAGACACAGAGAAATGCAAAAACAATCCATGCTCATGGATCAGAAGAACGAATATTGTTAAAATGTCAATACTACCCAAAGCAATCTCCACATTCAATGCAATACCAATCAAAATTAGCACTGGCATTCTTCACAGAGGTAGAACAAACAGTCAAACAATTTGAATGGAACCATAAAAGGCCCCAAATAGCCAATGCTGGGGAAAAAAAAAAAAGCTGGAGGCATCACAATCCCAGACATCAGCCTGTATTACAAAGCTACAATCATTAAGACACTGTGGTATTGGCACAAAAACAGACACATAGACCAATGGTATAGAGAACCCAGAAATGGACCCACAAGTATATGGTCAACTAATCTTCAACAAAGTAGGGAAGAATATCCAATGGAAAAAAGACAGTTTCTTCAGCAAACGGTGCTGGGAAACAGTACCCCAATATGCAGAAAAAGGAAACTGGACCACTTTCTTACACCATACACAAAAGTAAATTCAAAATGGATGAAAGATCTAAATGTGAGACAAGAAACAACCAAAATCCTACAGGAGAAAACAGGAAACAATCTTTTTGAACTTGCCAACAGCAACTTCTTACTTGACATGTCTCCAAAGGCAAGGGAAATAAAAGCAAAAGGAACTATTGAGACCTCATCTAGAGAAAAAGCTTCTGCACAGCGAAGGACACAATCAGCAAAACTAAAAGGCAACTTACAGAATGTGAGAAGATATTTGCATATAGCATATCAAATAAACAGGTAGTATCAAAAATCTATAAAGAAATAACCAAACTCAACACTGAAAAATACCAGTGAAGAAATAGGCAGAAGACATGAACAGACACTTTTCCAAACAAGACATCCAGATGGCAAAAAGACACATGGAAAGATTCTCAACATCTCTCACTATCAGGGAAATACAAATCAAAACCACAGTATGACACCACATCACACCTGTTGGAATGTCTAAAATTAACAGCTCAGGCAACAGTAGTCATTGGCAAGGATGTGGACAAAGGGGAACCGTCTTGCATTGTTGGTGGGAATGCGAAGTGATGCAGCCACTCTAGAAAACTGTATGGAAGTTCCTCAAAATATTAAAAATAGAACTACCCTATGACCCAGCAATAGCACTACTAGTAATTTATCCAAAAGATATGGGAGTGCTGATTCGTAGGGGCACATATACTCCAATGTTTATAGCAGTGCTTTCAACAATAGCCAAATTATGGAAAGAGCCCAAATATCCATCAACTGATGAATGGATAAAGAAAGTGTGGTATAAATACACAATGGAATACTACTTGGTGATGAAAAAGAATGAAATCTTGCCATTTGCAACAACATGGATGGAACGGGAGAGTATTATGCTAAGTGAAATAAGTCAGAGAAAGACAGAGATCATATGATTTCACTCATATGTGGAATCTGAGAAACTTAACAGAGGACCATAGGAGAAGGGAACGAAAAATAAGATACAAACAGAAAAGGAGGTAAACCATGAGAGACTCTTAAATACAATGTAGAAAATGAGGGTTGATTGGGGTGGGGGAAATGGGTGATGTGCATTGAGAAGGTCACTTGTTGGGATGAGCACTGGGTGCTGTATGTTAGTGATGAATCACTGGAATCTATTCCTGAAGCCAAGACTACACTGCATATTAGCTAACTTGACAATAAATAAATAAGTAAAATAAAATATTTTAAAAATAATTTTAAAATAGCCACTATGGTAAAAAAAAAAATTAAAAATGGACATAAGATATGAACAGATATTTCTCCAAAGAAGACATACAGACAGCCAACAGACACATGAAAAGATGTTCATCATCACTTATCATCAGCTACAACACTGGAAACCATTCCAACTGCTCCATTTATTTTATGTACCTTCAACTGTTAATGCCTGATAAAACCCGAATATTACCATGCTTGCATTTGGTAAACAATTTGATTAGTGATACTCATTTGACTCACATTTAATAACTTTCTTACTTCCCAAATATACCTAAGTAAAGATTACTCTGAAGATAAGTTTAAAACGATTTTTAAGAACTCAGGAAGCTTGACATAGAAATTAGATTTGACTTTATTACTTTTTTTTTTTATTTGCATTACTTTTATCACATTGCATTTATTTAGCACATCCAATTCACAGCTTTGCACTGACTTGCAATATAAAATAAAATGTGTTTACATAAAATAATCTTTAGCTCCAATAAAACTTACTTTTTAAAATGCAGTAAATATTTAAAACATATTTCAAAATTAGATAAATAATAAAAATCAACATGAATCCAGTGACATTTAAAATATCACACTATTCCCCACAAAAAAAGTTGAATGCAAAATAGATATTGCCTGATATTTTACATTCAGTTTATGTCCTCTATTCTCAGGCATATATTTTCTTTTAAAATTAAGGCTTTAACTGTTCCTTATAAAGACATCTTATTCATTACTGCCACATATTTATTTAAAATATCATTTATGCTATTCATATTTCTAAAATTTTACAATAAAAATATTACATTAATTCATATAAAATATTCTTCCCTTTGAACATGTCATGATACTTATGCTGTTTTTAAGTAGTCTGCTAATATTAGTGTTTTGAGGATACAAAACACAAAAAACTACTTCTATTTCATAAGTTGATAACACCTATGCAGCTCATTACTATACAAGGTATTAAAACCTTAAGGGTTATTACACATCATCTTTGAGAAATTCTATAGAACAGATCAACTGTACCACATTTGTATTTGTAAATTATTTTGCCTAGCTGCTTAATCAGGAGTAATACACTCAAAGAAACCAGATTCTAAATTCATGCCTGTATCTAACTGATAATGTTTTTTTCAACCCGTATAAAAATTGATCTTCTAAGGCATACGTAAAAGGAATACAATGTTTAACTTTGGCAGGATTGTTAAAATACTGACAAGAACCAATGCCCTATAAATGCTCTTATTTTAGCAATGGCTCACAAGGTTAACTTCTAGAGAATTTTGCCTGATACAATGAAATAATTCATGACCATTAGACCATATAATTTTGCCACTTTTGAGACAAAATATATAAATTAAAATAATGTCTGTTTATATTACTTGCAAATATCTATATACTAAAATTGCTACAGCCTATAAGGTTCTTACCTTTTAGAAAACACAACTGGTCACACACTGTTCTTTACAGGCATATTCATATAAAAATGGAAATCAGTATTTGTACAATCAATTGGTAGGATTAGCAAATGTCACCCACATAGGTATCAACAGCCCAAATACAAATAAATCAACAGCCCAAGTGTGTCCTTACTATAATCACTATTTTAACTGAATGTTCTGTAAACTATATCGTGAGTTGTAATCCCCCATCCACTACCAGAACATGCCCTGTAATGTATGGTGACTCTAAGAGAAACACAACCGCGTGTGCCACATCAATAGGTTCTCCAAACCTCCCAAGAGGGATGTGTTTCTTTAAATGTTCTTCTTTCAAGTCTTTCGTCATATCTGTATGAACAAATCCTAAAAGAGAAATGTTTATTTAGTTGAAAAGGGAGACACTAAGACATACACTCAATTTTAAATAAAATTAAAGTTGCTCCTGAAAATCTGAGATGATTAATAACCATGTTTAGGAAATACAGAGTTCTGCTAGCAATCAAGTATATTCATTGAGTTACACTGAATAGACATCAAAATATTTGACTCTCAAATATTTGGCCCAACTCATAGCACAATACAAGTGGGTAGTTACAAACATTAATAAAACTTCCATTCCTTAAGGAACCTGTAGTTTATGGAGGAAACACTCATTTGTACCTCTAAATATAATAAAAGGACATCTGAGGCATATCCTTATACACAAAGTATCACAAGGAAGTCATTTTTACTTGACTGAGGGTAGAGGGGTAGCAGGGTTAAAGGGAAGAAAGATGGTTACATGAACTGATTTGACAGTTCTGACAAAAATTAGTTTCATTTGCTATAGTTAAAATAGCTGATGATCAGAAAGACCAGTATTTCCAATATTCATAAGAAAAAAATCTTACGGAATGATCCGATTCTTTTCTTTTATTAAATGTTCTTTATTTTGAAAGAGAGAAAGTGTGGGAGCCTGACAGTGACCACAAGAAAGCTGGTTAGGGACGCGGGGATGTGCCTGCACACGGGGCTCCCCGCCTGGGCAAGGCATTCCTGCAAACAGGATGCTCTGCCAGGAGGCCTGCACACAATATCCAAGTTTAATGGTCCGCTTGCAAACGAGGGAACATGCCCTCCTTAGAAATAAGGAGAAGGCTGGAATTGTGAGCAGGCCTCTTAGTAAACATGTTGTGGTCGCTTCCTCCCTTTGCTCCCCCCTGTCCTTGAAATGTGTTTGGCTACTTGCTCTTAATTGGTAAAGGAATGCATCTTGTAGATTTCAGTTTGTATCCAGTTACCGGGGTATAAAATAAACCGCAAGACGGGCTTGCGTGGAATTGTTCCTCCGGCCAGAGTTGTGTCTGTGTCTGTCTTTTGTGTGTGTCTTGTCCTTTGTGTCATTTCGTCCGCAACAGAAAGGGCAGGTGTAGGGGGGGGGAGAACAAGCAGGGGAGGGGCAGAGAGAGAGAGAGGGGGACAGAATCCCAAGCCAAGCAGGCTCAGTACTATCAGGGCAGAGCCCAATGTGGGGCTCAATCTCATGAACCCTAAGATCATGAGCTGGGCCAAAATCAAGAGTCAGAGGCTTAACTGACTGAGCCACCAAGGCACCCCTGGAATGCTCCAATTCTGATGCAAGTATACACTGAAAATTCAAAACTTAACATGGCATTGGTATATGAGATAAAGCTCAAAAAGAACGTGTTCTTAAGTATAGAGTTTTATAGTATAAAGTACTATATAATATGTTAAGCAACCAATTCTAAATGGTTCATATTATAGATACATGCCAGAGAACTATAAATGTATTAAGAAAATCTTGTGAGATTAGTCTGAGACAAATACATATCACCAATAAAGTATTCAACTTACATAATCACTATTCTTTCTGTATACTAGTCAATCATTTAAACTTTTAAAAAGAAAGCAAATAATACTCACAAAATTAACAATAAAAAAGATTTTTTAAATTTTAAGGTCATGAAAAATAATTGGACTAAAACTCAGACATGTGAAGTGAAACTTTAATATGCAGTCTTAAGAATACAGTTTTCAAAGTGGCTTGTGTTAAAATTAAATCATTTGTCACTCAAACTGTAAATCAACCGAAATACATTGACATTTTAAACTATCAGCATAAATGTGAACTAAACACTGTACTGAGAATTAACATTAGGTCACTAGTTTATTATGTAATGTTATTATTTCATTGTTCTTTGCCTTAGATTTCACTTATAAATATCTAAACAGTTTCTTAAAAGTCTTATGAGAAATAATCATAGATTTTTCTATCATGAGACCTATGACAGTGACAACTTTATTAGGGAAAAAACCAGAAACTAGCTGAATGTCTTTTAAAAAGGAACTATTTAAAGAAATAGTGATATGGCAATGAGAAACAATGAAATCTGGCCATGTGTAGCAACATGGATAGATCTTGAGGGTGTTATGCTGAGCGAAATAAGTCAGGCAGAGAAGGACAAATATCATATGTTTGCACGTATAGGAGGATTAGGAGGAACTTGACGGAGGAACAAGGGGGAGAAGAAGGGGGAAATGGTGGGGAAAAGGGAGAGAGGCAAACCATGAGAGACTCTTGAATGCTGACAAAAACTGAGGACTGATGAATGTGGGGGGGAGGGAGGGATGGGCATGGAGGAGGACACTTGTGGGGATGAGCACTGAGTGTTATGTGGAAACTAATCTGACAATAAACTATTTGTAAAAAAAAATAAAAAAATAAAAAAATAAATTCACAATTGTTGCATATAGAGGAAAAAAAGATAAAGAAATCATGATATATCCACATGGTAGAACAATACATAGCTATGAAAAATGATGCTATGGAAGAATATTTAAAAGCAGAAAATAATATTTGCATATTAAAAAGATGGTTACAAATGCATTATCCCACTATTAAAATAACAAAAAATATATATTAAAAAAAACCCACCAAAATATTAATAGTGGTTATCACTAATTACTAGAATTACAAGTGATAATTTTTACTTTCTTCTCTGTACTTTCCAAATTGTCTACCAACAGATAGATATTATTTTTGTATTCAAATAAAATTTATTGAAAAAGATGCAAAGTACTAACTCCAAATTGTCTGTAATGAGGGCCTGGAATAACAAAATAATTTTACATTATTTGGTTTGACTGTGAGATTACATTGTGAAATATGACCTCCTCTGCTATTAAATCTTACTACATTTATTTAAAAAGTCAGCAACACTTAAAAAGTCAGCAACATTTCCTTCAATCCCTTTCATCTTTAAGAACAATGAGATTGACAGAATAAAGAGAAGCAGCTGACACAGGTAACACTGGATAACCAGCCTCTGCAGAATTTCAAATGAACTGTAAATGAAATTTCATCTACAGTGAAGAGTCATAATAATCAATAAGCAATCCAAATTACCTTTAAAAAGCACTATCATGGGACTTCTTCACATCCAAAGTTTTTATCTTTGGACATACTTATTTTCAAAGATAACTCAGAGTGTATTAGGGAAAAAAACCTCATCTCACATGTTTAAAAAGCTGAATGCATTAGGGGCATCTGAGTGACTCCATCTAACTCTTGATTTCAGCTCAGGTCACGATCTCACGGTTCAGGAGTGTGAGCCCACCTCCACCCTAGCTGGGCTCTGTGTTGACAGCATGGAGCCTGCTTGGGATTCTCTCTGTCTCTCCCTCCCTCTATACACCTCCCTGCCCCCCTCACTCTCATTCTCTGTCTCAAAAAAGGAAAAAAAAAGAAAGCTGAAGGAATTTAAATTATGAACGTTAACATTTAAAAGATGTTATCTTTGGGGCGCCTGGGTGGCAAAATTGGTTTAGTGTCTGACTTCAGCTCAGGTCACAATTTCATGATTCATGGGTTCAAGCCTCACAATGGACTCTGTGTTGACAGTTCAGAGCCCGGAGCCTGTTTCGGATTATGTTTCCCTCTCTGCCCCACCCCCCACCCCCCTTGCATCCACGCACTCTCTCTCTCTCAAAAATAAACATTTAAAAAATAAAAAAATGAATTTCAAAAAAAGATGTTATCTTCTCAAGGAGTTCATGATACACTTATTTTAATCTAAGGTTGTTTTAATTCTGACAAAACTGGCATATTTTTCCACTAACTCCCAAAGCCCTCAACAGAAAATCAGTAATGTGTTTTCTTTTTTTTTTTAATGTTTTATTTATTTTTGAGAGAGAGAGAGAGATCTTGAGTGGGAGAAGGGCAGAAAGAGACACACACACACACATAATCATAAGG
This sequence comes from Proteles cristata cristata, assembly GCA_017311185.1. Lineage (NCBI taxonomy): Eukaryota > Metazoa > Chordata > Mammalia > Carnivora > Hyaenidae > Proteles > Proteles cristata. The sequence continues at coordinate 801,985 of JAESUZ010005393.1, forward strand.
AGGCTCCCGGCTCTGAGCTGTCAGCATGGAGCCAGACACAGGGCTCGAACCCATGAGCTGTGAGATCATGACCTGAGCTGAAGTCGGATGCTCAACTGACTGAGCCACCCAGGTGCCCCATTGTGTTTTAATCTTTAAAAAAAAAAAAAAAAGGAAAAAAAAACTAAAAATAAAACTATAGTAAAAATAGTTTGAAAGAAAGACCTTGTGATGATGAATTAGCAAATCTCAGGCTCAACTTCTGTTTCCAGTAACTTTTCTCAAAAGCAGAATTTTGTGATAAAATGACCCTTGGATTAGGACACATTAAACTAGATCTGGTTCTCTGCTCTGCTAATAATATCAAAGCTATGGCCCCAGCAAAGTCATGTACTGTCTAAAACTGTATGACTATTTCTGTATCATAAAATAAGTAGATTAAAAATGATCAATCTCTAAGATTTCCTTTTGCTCTACAAAACTATGATTCAAAGATGAAAAGTATGCCTCATTAAATGACTATTTAGCTTGAAGAATAGGAAAGTAAGCTCCCTTCAATTAGAATAGCTCCAATTCAGGAAGCACTGATGCTAATCTAGGTTTTTATTTATCCTGTGTGGAAAGAAATCGATTTGCCCAGCTTCTGGGTGGATATTAGTCCTTATGTATCTGTCTCTTTGGAGACAAAGAGTAAGGCCTCACAATATGTGAGAGGCCATTTGAAGGCATTTTCACCTGGGAAAAAAAGACAGATCTAGAACAGAGCATGAGGTACTAAACAGCAAACCTTAGAGAGATATGAATAATGAGACCAAGTTTTTTGAGTTCTGTTTTGTTGAGAGAGAGAGAGAGAAGGAGAGAGGGAGTGAGGGAGAGAGGGAGAGAGGGAAGGACGGAGGGAAAGAGAGAGAGGGAAGGAGGGAAAGAGGGAGAGAGGGAAGGAGGGAGGGAAAGAGAACGTGCACGCTAGTATGCACACAGGACAGGGGCAAAGGGAGAGGGAGTAAAAGAATCTTAAGCAGGCTCCATGCCATGAGATCATGCCACAATCAAGAGTTGGACGCTTAACCAACTGAGCCACCCAGGCACCCTGAAGCTGTGAGACCATTCCAGTGAGGTGGAAAGAAGTCTTGTGCCACATAGATATGAGCCATGAGGGCAGACTATAGTCTTCCAGGAAACAACAAAGTAAGTCAGATACACAGAACAGAAAAAGGTTAATATCTTGAAGCTTTTGATAAAGTCTTGTTCAACATTACAGGATTCAGCCATGCTATAGTCTGTGACCATGTTAGGTCAAATTTGAGGAGAGAGAGGTGCCTTCTGAATCCAGCAATGATTCCAAGAAGTCCAGAACTGGGATCATGATGTTCAGACAACCACCTTACATGAAGATTTCCCCTCTACTGCTGAAGCTTGGATGATAAGCAGGTTACTTCACAAAGGGAAGTCTGCCACAGATCCTCTCCAAGTCTGTGAATGGATAGTTATAATGACAATCCTCATGGGAGCACTGAGGATCCCATAGCCATCCCTGAATTTTACACTGAAAGCCTGAAATAAAGTGGGCATGAGAAGTGGGCAAGTTGAAAGGAAGGGCTGAATTCACCAATACTGGCTTTTGAAACTCTTTGATTATGTTTGATCTTGAGACCAAGAACAGGTACAAAGAACAAGAATATTTCTCTCATCAGTATCTCCAGCTTTTTTTTAATTAATAGACTTATTTTTAGAGCAGCTCTAGGTTTACAGAAAAATTGAGCACATTACCCCAATTTTTCCCAATTATTAACATCTTGTCTTAGAGTGGTACATTTGATGATCCAATATTGATACATTATTAGGTAAAGTTCATAGTTTACATTAGTGTTCACTATTTGGCTGGTATAATTCTCTTTTGACAAACATATAATGTATCTACCATACAATATCATACAGAATAATTTTACTGCCCTAAAAATCTACCTACAGCTTTTAAGAACTCATATATATCATCCCCAAGCTTATCAGAAATCAAATAAAAAATGTGTAGCTAGTCTCTAATGATAAGCTACTCCAGGCTCTACCAAATTTCAAGGTCATTTTATGCTGTAGCTCATGAACCATGTGATCCTCACTTATAAATATATTCACAACCAAAGACACTGACTGCACATAAACAGCCTGTTGGATTCTCTATCATATATAAGACCTGAGCAGTTCTTAAACATGCTCATTTTCGTGCTTGTACTGCTTTCTAGTCTGTGCTCTCCCTTTGGCCCCACAGGACTTTCTTCCATATCGTTCTGTCACTGTATTTATAAAATTCTGGAAATGTTGCTCTGCTACTCGCTTTACTACATATGTATGTACAATGCCTTTCAAGCTGGATTATTAAAATTACAAACTACCAGTAGGTGCCATGGTCCAACAAATGAGGTTACTGATCACTTGGACAACTTGGGGTTTCCAGCTGATACAAAGCTGTCACTCCTTAAACAAACAGATAACTGAAATGACATGAACTCAATTTAGTACAAGGATACTTCTACTTTAGTTCCACATACATGAAAACACACTCAGTAAATTGTTTTGAAAAGGGTACAGATATACTCTTCCTCATAAAATCAAGTACATGGTTCTTGTCCAATGAGAATTTATATTTGATAAACTCTAAAGAAAATATATTTCTTTTATCCAATTTTGGCTAGCTACATAAATAAATAGCACCTCATTTCTATATCTATTGATCATTATTTTAGTTTTGAAAGCTTTTATGTACAGCACAGACCATGTATTTAAATAAGACACCAGAATTTTAGCCTATCACCAGTATTAACAATTGTGGGATGTATACTATTTGATACACCTACCAGTCAAAATTAAAATAACCCTGGACAGTGTTTGTTTGTTTTTTTAAGGAAAATAAATAAGGTTGTTGCAGAAACTAGACCAAGATTTTAGCCAGAACAAATTCATATGCCTTAATATTATGTTTGTAAAAGCATACAGGAAAGCAGTGTGAGAAATCGTCTCCATACCAAATGGCATATTAAGAGCACCTGGAATAACATCTGTTTTGAGTAGCTGCAAGCTGATGCAAGCATCTGTCAAAGAGATTCTCCCCAAGTAGTAAATGTAAAAGCTCTTCAACTTAAAAAGGGGGTAAAGGGTAGACACTCAAGGTATCCTACACAAATAAATGCAATGCTGTACTATTTGTCAAACTTAAAATGCATATACCCTTTGAATCTTCAAAGTTTCATTCCCAGGATTATACTCATAAATTCATACATATACAAAATAAATTACACACAGGTATTGTCACCACATTATTAGTTATAATGGCAAAAGATCAGAAGCGACCTAAGTGCCCATCAAGAGGCAACAGGTTAAATAAATTACGGTACACCTGTAAGACAGACATTATTGCCTTTTAATTCAGCCATTAAAAGTGATGCAGCAGTCACATCAGACCACATATGGTATGATTTCATTTATATGAACCGTCCCAGAACTGGGATCTCTACAGAGACAGAAAGTATATTATTACTGGTTGCTAGAAGCTGGGGAAATTGGGGGGAAATGGGGAGTGAATGCTAATAGCTACAGGTTTCTTTGGGCATGATGAAAATATTCTAAAATGTATTGTGGTGATGACAGAACAATTCTGTGACTATACTAAAACCACTAAAATGCATACTTTAAATTGCATGATATGTGACTTATACTTCCATAAAGCTGTGATTGTAAAAAAGTAAAGCAATTCTATATGGAATAATTTGGAATCAACTCTGAGATACACTACTGCACTATGAAAAAAAGTAAGGTACAGAATATGAATAGTATGATACAATTTGTGTTTTACTTATATATGCATTTATATATGCACCTATTACATATTCATATAAATAAATGCAGATTTACATATTTATATATTATATGTATATATACATACACACACATACTTTATTGGGCTGTGTATGAAATACTGAAGACTATAGTTAACAGTGGTTGCTTTTAAGAAACTAGATGATTAGAGAAGACTCACTTTTCAATCTATGCCTTGTTGTACTTTTGAATTTTGTATCATGTTTGTTATCTACTGAAAACACATTTTTAAAGCTATATACTCATTTCAGTTTCAATTTATCAAATATTGTTTCCCATATTCAGTATTTTCTAATGAATGAGATTTATTAATGATGAGAAATTTATTTTATATTTGAATACCAAAGTTTAGTAACTAACTGATCTTTAAAAAGTCAATAACATTAGGTAGAGAATAATAGCCTGATTTGTTATTTTCCCTGTTTCTTGCTTTTTCTGTTATGATTCTCTTCTTAACTATTTTCCTTAACTGGAAACTCCATTTGAAAGTGACCAACCAGGAAAACTGACATAAGAAGAAACATATTTGTTAATTCTGAGGTTTGTCAGTTCTTTTAAAAGACTGGTGACGAGGGACGCCTGGGTGGCTTAGTCGGTTAAGTGTCCGACTTTCGCTTAGGTCATGATCTTGCGGTTCGTGGGTTCGAGCCCCGCATCGGGCTCCGTGCTGACTGCCAGCTCAGAGCCTGGAGCCTATTTCAGAGTCTGTGTCTCCCTCTCTCTCTGACCCTCCCCTGATCACGCTGTCTCTCTCTCTCTCCTAGAAATAAATAAAAATATTTAAAAAAAAAAAGACTGGTGATGAATATGGTTGAAAGTACTACCTACAATAAATAAATAATCCACAGGATCAATTTAATTCTTCTATCTCCACTTAGACTTTGCTTCTGACCAATAAAACATATTCATACTATGAATCCTGATAAATATATATCATCAACATAACAAAGGTCACCCTATGAATGGCCACATTTTTAGCAATAGGTTTTTTTTTTCTGTAGTACAAATGGCACTGGAAAGTAAGACCTTTAGGAAAGGCTATACAATATACAAACACACTTCCATAGCACTCATAAAACTTCCCTTTGTATACAAACTGGATTCCCACTATTTACCCTGTTGCCTTGACAACTGATTCACTCTGACAAAATTAAGCATTCCTTCTTCAGTGTTTCCATAGCATCATATATGTTCCTCTAGTTTATATTCATCATACAGCATTGTAATTATTCACTTACATGTCAGTCTTTGTCACTGTCCTTAGCTCCTTGAAGCAGAAATATCTTACTCGTTTTTTATAATTTTGGAACCGCTGCATATAGGAGACACTCCAGGGAATCTCCTGAATTGTTGAGTTAGAAACACTTGCAATGCCCTTAAATCATTCAGCTTTTAGATCATCATGAACTAGAACTAACTCTTTATCACCTGTCCTATTGCAATCCCTAAAGGAGGGAAGCAAATGCATGCATCCCAAATCTCAGGTAATTGATTCTGTATATGGTTTAACCAAGCTAACATTAAAATCAGGTTACATAAGCATACACTAACAGAAAGCAGTGTCAAAATAACAGTACAGGTTTTAGCTTATCTTTCTTTTCTTTTTTTCCAAAAATGGTTGTATCTAAACCAGTCATTTATCAAATGTTCATGTGTTTGGAATGCTTGAATTTAGCTGGTCTCTGTGACTGAACAATGAATTGAGATAAAGTCACACTACATAGCACAAGGATTATCAGGACATTTTGACAATTCCCTGATCCTTGCTAGTTCAGCATCACTGCCAAAAAAAATACCAATTTCAACATACAAGTTGGAGTCATTAGTGACCTGAAATGGAAAAGTGGCAAAGATCTACTCCAACCTAACTCTCTCAAACAAGCAATGAACCAAAATGTCTTTTCTCATATAATCAATTCTTCAATACCTACAGTAAGCCAGGACAAAGATCCCATGGCTAACTGGCATAGGTATATGAAAACAATATATTCAAGTAAGTCAAGTAAATATCTATGTGATAGTCAAGAATTTCTATCACATCAAAGAGTGATAAGCTAGATTTGAGTTTTAACACTTTTTTTAATCACCCTCTTAACTAATCTGTGTAATTTGTGTATGTTTTTGTTTTTTAATATCCATTTGATCCCAGGATAGTTTATATTTTTTAATAATAATACCATGGTATCATGTCCTTGATAAGTTAAAACTTCTGTCTGTACTACCTAAGTTCTACCAAACTGATGAATCACAAAGAACCAAGCTCTCCATTCTGCACCTCCACTGAACAGCTTTGGACCTGTTCACATTGACACATAAGTCACATGAGAACCAACAGCCTGTTATGCATCTACTGAAATAACAGACTTGTCAAACCCTTTTTTGAAAAAGATTAAACATCAGCTTTGTACAGCTCTTTCCTATTTTTTAATTGTTATTTTCAAATTTGTACAAACAAATGGTTCTAACTTCCAGATAAAATGGTTTTTGATGTTATTGTGAGACTTCAGATTTTTGGGATACTGAACTGTAATGTTTTTTGTTTGTCTGTGTTTTTTTAGTTTATTTATTTCTGAGATAGAGAGAGACAGAGCATGAGTGGGGTAGGGACAGAGAGAAAGGAAGACACAGAATCTGAAGCAAGCTCCAGGCTCCGAGCTGCCAGCACAGAACCCGATGCAGGGCTCGAACCCACAAACCCCAAGATTATGACCGGAGCCAAAGTTGGATGCTCAACTGACTGAGCCACCCAGGCGCCCCTGTAATATTTTCTTAAAACTAGAGTCTACTTTGTTACACTGTGCGCTTGTAAATTTGTGGAATCCCAGATACTTGAGGCAACATCCATAATCTTCATTTTAGATTTCTAGCTGAATTAGTACTAATTTTATACATGTTTAACTGGTCTGTACACTTTGGGATGCTACTTGGGCAAGGTTTCTGACTAATCTTAAAGTCACTGTAATGAATACTTGCACATTCGACATTTCTGGTGCTATTTGGCTAAAGAGTGATATATAGTTATGACAATTCTGCAGTTTATGTTTAGGAACTTAACATGTTTTAATGTAGGTAATTTAAAGAAATTCCAACTGCTTCTATTATCCTGTGAACTAAACACACTGAATAGCACTGACTCTTCTGATAGATGCTTATATGCTGCATTGTTTCAGTCCCTTCTGGTAGGTCCTGTAATGTCTGTAGATCAGAACAGAGACCAGAATCTAAAATATGGTCCCTTTCTCAAACTGAGCAACTTAACCACTTCAAGATGAGCTTTGGCAAAAGTTTTCCCTTATAATTCTGTGCTCTAATTTGGTCTAATTTGGTCTCGCTGGTTTTATAACTGTCTTCAAGATTATGTCAACACACTGACACTTTATCCCTCTTTCCCTTTCAATGTTACAGATTACTTAGTACAATGTGGAAATTTAAGTTGAAGGAGAAAATTTTTAAATGGAACTTAAGTGACTTGTGGAATGCTCTGTGTTCATGAGTATAGATGGCTACTGAATGGACTAGAACTTGTTTAAAATTTTAGGCAATTAATTTGAAGACCAACAAACCAGATTTAAGTTGTATATATGAATTTATATTTAAAAGCCTTAGCATAAGTTAAGAACTGGAAAATTTGTTTAGCCTTTACCAAACTACACTATAATTCCAATCATTGTTTTAATATTTCCCAGTAACCTGTAACTGACAGACCAAGTTAATTGGCTTTGCATCCCATTTAACCCATCAGTATTTTCAAGCCATGAGGAATGCCCAAAGTCAGTACATTAAAAGGAACAGGTGCACAATAGTGTTTTATTTGTTTTCTTGAGAAATCTCTGATTTCTGTGTACTTAGCACAAATCAAACTTGCTTTGTCTCACAAGTGAATTGCATCTCTGCTGGCTTGGTTTTTCCTACATCTTTAACAAAAAGACAAGTGTTCCTGATAGATCTCCTACAGAAGGCTACTCCTACTGTAAGCTTCCCACTGTGACTTCTACTATTTTGAAAATTATTAAACAGCCACATCTATAAATAATCATTTTCATTGTTGAGAGTAACCATTTACTAAAAAATGCAATGTGGTTTACGCAAACAAACCAGCATTATTCTTGGTCCCCTCGAGAATGGCACACAGATTGGCACTGTGGCCAGATGTAGCCACTTAAGTCCTGTCAAGGTAGAGTCATGCCCTTACACATTTCACTACCCAAGTACTTAGTGAGGGGCTGAATGGCTAATTTGGTTAAGGATTGGACGCTTGATATCTGCTCAGGTCATGATCTCGCAGTTGAGTCCCAAATCAGGCTCTATGCTGAGCAAAGACTACTTGGGATTCTCTCTCTCTCTCTCTCTCTCTCTCTCTCCCTCTCTCTCTCAGAATAAATAAACCTTAAAAAAGGAATTTATTAACAGTGAAGAGTCCATGCTCCTATTCTGATACTCTCTTAGAAGTGCCTGGTGAGGGGCGCCTAGGTGGCTTAGTCGGTTAAGCGTCTGACTTTCGCTTAGGTCATGATTTTGCGGTTCATGGGTTCGAGCCCCGCATAGGGCTCTGTGCTGACTGCCAGCTCAGAGCCTGGAGCCTGTTTCAGAGTCTGTGACTCCCTCTCTCTCTGACCCTCCCCTGCTCACGCTGTCTCTCTCTCTCTCTCCCCTAGAAATAAATTTAAAAAAAAAAAACATTAAAAAAAAAAGAAGTGCCTGGTGATCCTGATATACTCACAAACACAGGAACAATCTGCTATTACTCGACGAAGCCATAAGTATACATAAATTATGTTTAAAAAGAAGAAAAGTAAAACTGTCACTATTTGCAGATGACATGATATATACAGACAGATGGAAATCTTAAGGAGTCCCCCAAAAACCTACTGAAGTAATAAATGAATTCAGTAAAGTTACATGATGCCAAACCAACACAGAAATCTATTGCATTTCTATACACTAATAATGAACCAGCAGAAATAGAAATTTAAAAAAAACAATCTCACTTACAATTATACCAAAAAGAATAAAATACTTAGGAATAAACTTAACTAAGGAGGTAAAAGACCTATACTATAAAACTTATAAGACACTGATGAAAGAAACTGAAAATGACACAAATAAGTGGAAAGATAACAACAAAACCACCAGAGAGTAACATCTTGAGACATTGGTCTTAGCAATATGTTTCTCGATCTGTCTCTAAAAGCAAAAATAAACTATTAGGACTACATCAAATTAAAAAGCTTTCCCGTAGGAAAAAATTTTCAGCAAAACCAAAGGCACCCTACTGAATATGAGAAGATAATTGCAAATGATATATCCAACAAGGGGTTAATATCCAAAATACATGAAGAACTTTGACAACTCAATACCAAAAAACCCAAAAAATTTCATAAAAAATGAGCAGAGAACCTGATTCAACATTTTCCAATGACATACAGATGGCCAACAGACACATGAAAAGATGCTCAACATCAATCATTACCAAGGAAAGTCAAATTAAAACCACAATGAGATATCACTTTATACCTGTCAAAATGACTAGCATTAAAAAGACAAGAAATACAAGCACTGGCAAGGAATGAAGAAAAGGAAACCATTGAGCACTGTTGGTGGGAAGGCAAAGTGACACAGCCGCTATGGAAAACTGCATAGAGGTTCCTCAAAAAATTAAAAATAAAACACCAGGGGTGCCTGGGTGGCTCATTCGGTTGAATGTCCAGCTTCAGTGCAGGTCATGATCTCGTGGTTTGTGGATTCGAGCCCCACATCGGGCTCTGTACTGACACCTCAGAACCTGGAGCCTGCATCTGATTCTGTGTCTCCCTCTCTCTCTGCCCCTCCCCCACTCGTGCTGCTCCTCTCTGTCTCAATAATAAACATAGAAAAAATCTTAATTAAAAAAAAAAATAGAAATACCACACGGGGCGCCTGCATGGCTCAGTTGTATGGGTTCCCAACTTCAGCTCAGGTCATGATCTCATAGTTTGTGGGTTCAAGCCCACATTAGGCTCTGTGCTGACAGCTTGGACTTTGGATCCTGCTTCCAATTCTGTGTCTCCCCCGCTCCCCCACCCCCGGCCCTGTCCCACTCGTACTCTGTCTCCCTCTCTCAAAAATAAACAAACATTAAAAAAAATTTTTTTAATTAAAAAAAAAGAAATACCATACAACCCAGTAATTCCACTTCTGGGTATCTACACAGAGAAAACAAAAATACTAATTCATAAAAATATATGCCTCCCTGTTTAATCTACTATTATTTACAATAGCCAAGAAATGGAAAAACCTAAATGTGCATCCATGATCGATAAATGGATAAAGAAGATGTGATATATATATATATATACAAATGAAATATTAATCATAAAAAAGAATGAAATCTTGCCATTGGTAACAACATGGACGGACCTAGAGGGTATTGTGCTAAGTGAATAAGAGAGAGAAAAAGACAAGTCACATAATTTCACTTGTATGTGGAATCTAAAAAACAAAACAAAACCAGAAACAGACTCACAAATACAGAGAACTGATGGCTGCTAGGGGCAGGGGGATGAAGGGACGGACAAAACAGGTGAAGAGGGTTAAGAGGTACAAGCTTCCAAATAGAAAATAAATAAGTCACAGGGATGGAAAATGGAAAACGCAGTACAGGGAATATAGTCAGTAATATTATAATAACTTTGTATATTGACAGATGGTAGCTATACCTATCATGGCGAACATTTTGTAATATAGTTTTTGAATCACTATGTTGTATACCTGAAACTAACGTGATATCATATATCAACTGTAATATCATATATCAATATCATATATCACATATCAATTTTAAAAAAAGAAAAAAGTTTTCACTGACCTGGTGCAACCACATTCACTCTAATCTTCTTTCTTCCTACTTCTTTAGCAAGAGCACGTGAAAATCCAACTAATCCTCCTTTACTGGCGCTATACACAGACTGGCCAGAATTGCCTTTTAAACCAATAATACTTCCTGGAAAAAATAAAATGAAAACAAATTCAAACCAATTAATGAATAACTTGAATATTTAGATAATTTTCTAGTAAAAAAACAAGGCACAAACCATTTTACCTTGTCCTTTACTAAAATTAGGAACTCTAACCACCATCATTCGAGTAATAAGACTTAGGGTTGGAGTCTGCTCCAGATACAAACAGAAAACGGGTTCTGAAGGAAGCTTATGTAAAACCTCATATCTTGGGCAGTGGCTTGAGAACTGATCCATTAAGTAAAAGAAACCCAATCTCATCTCTAGGTAGGTTAGACCTGACGAAAATCCTACAGTATTTTTAAAGGCTTCCAGTAGGAAGAGGTTAAAACCAGAAAAAGCCAGACAAAGGCTGACCAACTTTATGATTCCACAACACAGACATAAGGATATATTCATTTCCACCTAAAAATAAATAGTTCATCTGAAGGTAAATCTCACTAAATTTGAACTACCATCAATCTAAATAACTAAGGTTCAATTATAAGCTTTTTGTAAAAGTGAAATTTAGTTATCTTCAGTGATATAACTAGTATTGCTTACTAAAGAGTCTTGGGTGGTCTCATTATATGAATATGAAGGAATAATTTATAATTCAAATATCAACTGTATGCAAATAAATTCTTGCAAAACAGAAGTAGGGAAACAATTTTCTGCACCAGTGACCTGTACTTATATAAAAATTAATCAAGAACTTCAAAGAACTTTTGAAAAAGTAATTTTATTTTAGAAAGAGAAAAACATCCCACTTTTTATATTATCAGCAAGTTCAATATTAAAATATGTACATTATATTATATGCCAGATAATGACAATGAAAAGAACTGTGAAGCACAGAGAGAAAAGAGGGGCACATGGGTGGTTCAGTCAAGCATCTGACTCTTGACTTCGGCTCAGAACACAATCTCACGGTTCATGAGTTTGAGCCCTGAGTTGGGCTCTGTGCTGACAGTGTGGAGTCTGCTTAGGACTCTCTTTCCCCCTCTCTCTCTGCCCCTCCCCCGCCTGCTGGAGCATGCGTGCTCTCTCTTTCTCAAAATAAATAAATAAACTTAAAAAAAGAAAGAGAAAAGAAACATCAGCCAGAGAAAATGCAGATAGACAGAGAAATGGGTATTTGGGAGAAAGAGAAATATGGAGAGACACAAGAAAGAAAGAAAAATATAGGCATGGAAGAAAGGCCAAAAAGGAAGCTTTAGTTCACACCACACACTATTGTTCATCTAGTTAGTGTTAACTTTTAAATCAATGAACTTTCTAGCAGTGTAAGTCCTTTCTGTAAAAAGATTCTCCTATTTTCAATTATTTTTATTTACTTTTAGAACAATTCTAAAAGTTTTCCATGTACACAAAGGCCTGAAGTGGGTTTTTAAAACATATCTAAAAAGGGGCTATTTTAGAGTTAAACAAATATATACACATTATCAGGTGATATACAGGCCAGTATACCAGCTTCTGAAAATCCAAAATCATTACCTGGCTGTGTTAGAAGGCAAAGGTTAATCAAATCTTTTACTTTTTAATCATTTACTAATTATCTTTATAAGAAAACTCACTTCTTACATTTTTAAGGGTTAATGTCAAGAGTATTCTAATTCTTATTAGCACAGTATTCTTGTTTCATCTTCAAAAGGAAAAAACCCTAGATCTTGTCTTGGAAAGCCATTTCCTATATTAAACACAATAGGGTCATTTACTTTAATGGAGCAGCATTCCCCTTTTGTGGCCGTTTAAGGTATTACCACTTAAAATTAAAAGGCAGATGATATGCTGCTATTTTCACATTACCAAACTGAAATAAAATTCTATGTCATTTTGCGCTTTAAGATCTATGGGCACACAAATATGGTTTATCTACCCCATGGGTCACATGAACTGAAGACTCAGGGTTATAGTCATTCTAAAAAACCAAAAAGATTATTCCCTTAAGAAAACTTCCTCCTAAACCTCTGTACTAGATTTATCAGTGACACACACAACTGCTATAGAGATCATTTTCTATCCTCCACTACCTTAAATTTTTCAATTCCTTATCTGTATTTTTAAAATTAGGTTTCACATGAAAATCACGGTGTCCAATTTCTCTTAAAAAGTCAAACAGCTTGGGGCACCTGGATAGCTCAGTAGGTTAAGCGTCAGACTTGGGCTCAGGCCATGATCTCACAGCTCTCGAGTTTGAACCCTGAGTCGGTCTCTGTGCTGACACGTCAGAGCCGGAAGCCTGCTTCGGATTCTGTGTCTCTTTCTCTCTCTCTGCCCCTTCCCTGCTTGCCCTCCGTCTCTGTCTCTCTCAAAAATAAACAAACATTTTAAAAATAAAAATTTTTTAAAGCCAAACAGCTGGCAAAACTGAGACCACATTTGTGCACAGCAACAATCACTGGAACTAAGCAGTGGCTGGGCCTGCCACCCCACACGGCCTCTGGACATTGAAGCTGGGCGTCTTTTGTCATGCAGCCTATGGCTTGTGCTGTCATTTTTCTAATACTTGGTGGTGTCATTCATTTAACATCCTGAGCACGAGAAAGAGGTCAATCCTGTTTTACCTATTCATCAGTCAAATCCTTTTTCCGCAGGTAATAAAAAGACCCATTGCATCCGAGTTTCACACATGAATAAACTCCAAACTGGTCAATTAAATATTTGTACGGCACCACGGAATAAACAGAACTTCGCAGGTGAAGACTCACCTACATTAACAATAGACCCTCTCTGTTGTTGAATCATAGTCTTCAAGGCAGCTTTACAAGTCAGCATGGAACCCAAGAGGTTAGTATGAAGCTGAGATACCATATCTTCAGTTTTTGTTCTTACTAAAAGGCTATCCCTACAAAAAAAAAAAAAAAAAAAAGCAGTAGCATATAAATTAAAAATGAGATAAAACAAATTTTAAAAAGTCAAGAAATATATATTTGAGCTAGAAAGCCTACAGAGTCCCATTTTAAACCTGATTTGAGAGGCATTAAAATAACTGATAAACTAGAAAAGATACACTTAGAAGCTGGCAGAGAGGCATATTATTCCTAACAGCTAAAAGTAATGCCAGGTAGCCAAAAAAGCTTGAATGAACTGAGGAAATGTCATATTATAGTCAGCCTTGTTAGCAAGAAAATTAATATACTATTCTAAATATCCTGTCCTAAATTCATCTTTTAAAAGAAAAAAAATATCTACTTTGATATAATAAAGTTCATGTGCTGACAAAACTTATACAATGGTGACAGAAGTCAGAATAGAGGCTACCTATAAAGAAGTATTAACAGGAAAAAAACTGAAGAAAGCCTTCTAGAGTGCTGGAAATGTTCCACAGCTCAATATGGATGGGATTACCTGTTAAAATTGATCAAACTGTACCCTCACTGTATATCTCAATATAAAAGGAAGTATATAGATAGACCAATTTTTAAGAAACATATTTTCTTCCACTTAGAAATAAAGCAAGTTAACATATTTATTCATACCAAAACAAACATATTAGAAATGTACTTAAATTTGTGACTAACCTGTTAATTCCAGCTGCATTTACCAAGAAATTAACTCGACCTAAAGTTTTCTCCATCTCTTCAAAGGTATTTTGAACATCATGTTCTTTGGCAACATCACAGCTAAATGCCAAATGATCTCCTATTCAACAAAGTTAAATCAGAATCACTTGTAACTTGAATTTAAAAATTATTCAATACACATTTGTTAAGCATACACATTTGTTAGCTACACCTGTGCTAATTTAGAACCTACAGATAAAAGATGATTATGTCATGCATTCCTCTACTCATGGAGTTCAGTCTAATAAAACGGGGATGGGGTGGGTGGGGAACAAGGAGAAGACAAAGTAATACTACGGAATTAAACCTTAAAAATTTTTTTTAATCAAAAAATGGGAAGAGGGCCCTTTTTATGTTCATAAGGCTTTGTAAGATTCAGTTAACAATATTTTTATCTTTGACGATGACCCCATGCTACCCAATTCAACAGTGTTCTGGGTTATATATTTCTTTTTTGAAATTTATGGGGCACCTGGGTGGCTCAGTAGGCTAAGTCTCTACTCTTGATTTCAGCTCAGGTCATGATCTTGCTGTTCCTGAGTTTGAGCCCCAAGTCAGGCTCTACACTGATAGCTCAGGGTCTGCTTGGGATTCTCTCTTTCTCTGACCCTCCCCCACTCACACTTTTTCTCTCAAATACACATTTAAAAAAAAATAAATTTATGTCTAATTCTGTTACATTTCTGTTGAATTGGTTTCCTGATCCTGAGAATAAACCCTAGGGTTTCTTACACTTTTTTTTTTGCACATATATGAGAATAACTATTATTCAAGACTGACCATTACAAAGCAGGAATCCGTAAAAGGAAAACAAAATGTCAGAACTAAAAAACACACCAAAAATAAATAACTTTTTACTAAAAACAGCTGTTGCTTCCCTTTTCTAAATGTCCATTTTTTAAAAAATGCTTAAATACCCAAAGAATATACTTAAACAAAAGCATTCTCTAATTAATAATACATCATCTTAACGCCCTAAAATGGAGGGGTTTTTTGAGGGTTTTTTTTTTTTTTAATTAAACAGATGCTTAATTTCTGCCTGACCTTGCCTACTATGTTAACACTAAACTTACACTTTCATGCCTCTGGATGCAGTGTGAAAACCAAACACTTATGGAACACATCACTCAAGGAAACGAACGGCCCAAAAGCATCCTCTGTGACTCACCGTTGGCGTTCATCTGAACACCTGCTAGGTCCACAATAAGCCTTGGAAGCTCAACCAACAGTTTTTATCTATTCCAGCAAACACTAATGGCTTGGAATGACCCCATAAGGAAAACCACTTTCTCATTCTCTTGTCAGAATAACATAAGGGCAGTGAATAAACATTCACTGAAATTCTCCCTGCTCTGTAACTTGTGTTTTCTTATATTTTATTAGAGGGTCTAATATTTTCCCAACCCATGTGCACAATTAGGGTGAACCAATCAGTAATGTTATAAAGGTTACAGCCACCAGATGTACCCCAGGCCTCTAATCTTCCCAGTGCCTCCATGACAGTGAATAAGGTGCACCCGCCTATTCTAGTAACTAAAGAGCAGCGTCTTAGCATCTTTCCTACATCCTACTTCTCTCTACCATCAAAAGACTTAAATTTGCAAAATAATGATAAGCAATTACCAACCCATTATTAATAAACAAAAAAAAGGATTTTAAATGCAATAAAATGGAATCTGGAAATCTCATTTGTCCATTTGTAAAAACTACCAAGAGAATTTAATAACCTATTAAGCGCTTATGGATGTAGAAAAGCCAAAACAGGTATATCTCAAAACTAGCTCGCACTAAAAAGAGTTTCTTGTCTATGAAACACTGCTTTGTGCATTTGCACGTGGGCCACAACAGACCACACACAGCAAAACTACAGGGAGTCTGTCAGGCCTGACACGCCTACTCTTCCTGCCGTAACTCCTTTCCTCCCTGCCCAGTCTCCAGGCGGCGCCCGGGACCTTGCGGCACCAGTGCGCCCTTTACCCTACAAAGAAAGTTTGTGTGTGTCTCTCCTCCCAGACACCAAAACAAAACAGCGCCTCACGGTTAGCACTAGCCTCAGGGAGGTGGGTACTTAATTAATGGGGCCTCACAAGACTGCGAAGTCCCAAAGAAAACCCCAAGTTCTTCAGCCGTTGGCTGCAGGCAGCGTGGCAGGAGACACGGCGAGAAACAGGGTGGTAAGCGGTTCTCTACCCAATCTTATCCACACTGAGGAAGAGGTGCTCCTGCACGCGGGAAGCTCAGAGCCATAAAGGCCAGACTACCCTCTCGTTTTACAAACGAGGAGACTTTAGGCTCTCGGGCTGCAGCCCCACAAGTGGACAACTCCAATTCGGTACCTACCGCCGAGGTCACCGGCGGCGGCTTTGGCCAGTTCCAGATTTCTGGCGATGATGGCCAGTCGGTAGCCCTTCCGGGCCATTAACTGGGCCACTGCCCTCCCAATGCCCCGGGAGCCTCCAAAAACAGCACAGACTTTGTCCATCTTGGACGGCGGAGTCGCAAACTCGGAGGAAGAAGGGCTAGGAGTGGCGACCCCTATCCAGATTCTCTCGGTTTTTTAAACCACTGCGGTTCCAAAAAAAAAAAAAAAGCCAGACCGCGGCGAAAAAAACACCGCTTTACGCCTCCTGCCACCGGACTTTAGCCACCCAGAAGACCGGGAAGAGACCCGAAGAGTATGACATCTACGTATCAACGTCAGCGCGCACAGGCTTCCCGACCCTGCGCCCTACAGGAGACACAGGAGTGAAGGAGGCCGAGCTGTGATGACGTGCCTATTAGGGCTGCGCTGCATGCTGGGACTTGTAGTCTTCACGCAAGAGTGGAAGAAGCAAGAGAGCGCTGCTCTCTGGGAAATGTACTCAAAGCAACGAAGGCGGAGTATAGCCCCATACCCGTTGGGAGGTGGCAGTCAGAATTAGAGTTCGGATGACCTACCAATCCAGTTTGCCTGGAACTAATAGGGTTAAGACGCTGGACTTAACATTTTAAAATTAGGACAGTCCCATCAACCGAGATAAATTGACTATCGTCGTTAGAACCCAGAATATACATTATTCAGAGTTGCAATGTCTGCCTTTCACCCAGGATTTGTTTTTCGCTAGAGACTAGATGCCCCGCCTATTGAAGAAGTGATTGCCAAATATCAGACTTAATGCAAAATCTCCCCCTTTCCAAGTTGCAGCAGAAGTAGACCTCCCCCCATCTGGTTATTACCATTCACCTCAAAGGGTGTTGCAAAGGCAGATGCCCTATCAAGAACACCACATATAGGAGGAACTCAAGAAACGTTAATTGAATGAATAGTTTTGCAGGATTGGTGAAACGAGCATGGCTACTGCAAATAAAAACAGGTTCCTACAATTGTAAAGAGGATGTGCTGAGTGAGCTGAAAGTTAATTAGCTAAAAGTCGAGGGTTCCTTAAAAATTATACTGTTGGGGGGCGCCTGGGTGGCTTAGTCGGTTAAGCATCCGACTTTCGCTTGGGTCATGATCTCGTGGTTCGTGGGTTCGAGCCCCACGTCGGGCTCTGTGCTGACTGCCAGCTCAGAGCATGGAGCCTGTTTCAGTCTATGACTCTCTCTCTCTCTGACCCTCCCCCTGCTCACGCTGTCTCTCTCTCTCTCTCTCTCCTAGAAATAAAAAAAAACATTAAAAAAAATAAAAAGAAGGTGCCAATTAAAAAAAATTATACCGTTGGGGCACCTGGGTGTCTCAGTCGGTTAGGTGTCCGACTGTGGTTCAGGTCATGATCTCATGGCTTGTCAGTTCGAGCCCCATGTATGGCTCTCTGCTGGCAGCTCAGAGCCTGGAGCCTGTTTCAGATTCTGTGTCTCCCTCTCTGCCCCTCCGATGCTCATGCTCGCTCCCTCTCTCTCTTAAATAAACATAAAACATTTTTAAAAATTATACTGTTGGAAGCATTTCTTGATACAATATTAATGCATTAGATGATTCAAAAAAGTAGAAGTTTCATGGGCCCTACTACTAAAAAATACGCAACCTGGGACAACAGAACTAACACACACAAAACACTAGCTAGTAGGCTGAAGCCATAACGTGCAAAATGATATTAAAACAAGAGCTCAGAGAAAAGGGATGGAGGTCAATGAATAAAATGCAGGAGTGCATGGAAAAGCTGGGTTTGAGGAATGGATGAAGTTTGAATAAAAGGGAAAGAGAAAAAAATCGTAAGCAAATTGTTATTTTTGAAATATTATTTGTGTTCCACCTAGATCCAAAAGGGGCTTGAAATGGCTTGCAAAGATACACAAGTAAAGCGTCACACTCTTCAGGATGGCTGCTATCAACAACAACAAAAGAAAAACAGTAACAAGTATTAGTGAGAAGATGGGAAAATTGGCACTTTTCTACTCTGTTCCTAGGAATGTAAACTGGTACAGTAACTTTGGAAAACAGCACCCTCAAAAGAATTAAAAATTGAATTACCTGGCTAGCTCAGTTGGTAGAGCATGGAACTCTTGATCTCAGGATTGTGAGTTCAAGCTCCAATTTGGGCATAGGGCATACTTAAGAAAAATAAATAAAAACAGAATTACCATATAATCAAGCAATTCCATTACTGGGTATATACTCAAAAGAATTGAAGGCAGGGAAGCAGGGTGTCTGCGTCTGAGCAGTTATTGTTTAATGAGTATAGTGTTTCAGTTTTGTAACATGGAACATTCTGGAGAGGGATGGTGATGACGGTTGCATAATATGGCTGTACTTAATACTACTGAGCTGTACAGTTAAAATGGTTAAGATAATAAAATGTATGTTGTGTATATTTTACCGCAATTTCTAAAACTGGGGGATAAAACCTCAGCAATACAAATATTACCATTGACAGCAAGAACACTGAATGCAGTTTAAGATATCTTAATGGAGTTTTTCTGTCCCTAATGCATACAGTAATATTGTCAAAATACTGTAACGTAAGAGCTCTTTAAACTTTTCTGAAGAGGTATGCCACAAACCCGATACCAGGTTATTTATATTTCTTTAATGTTTGTTTATTTTGTGAGAGAGCACACAGAGAAGGGGCAGAGAGAGGGAGTCCCAAGCAGGCTCCAGCACAGAGCGTGACTCAGGGCTCAATCTCACCGATTGTGAGATCATGACCCGAGCCAAAATCAAGAGTTGGATGCTTAACCGGCTGAGCCACTCCGGCGCCCCTATAATTTTTAGGTATTACTTTATTTTTGTCATTATTCAATGTTGTCTTTTAATTATATAAAACATTTACATGGTGTTAAGGGTGAACCACAAAACAGGTGCTTCAGGGAAGTATAGGTTTCATCTTTGCCCGTTTCCTGTTCTCTTCCTACCCCTATAAATTGACATTTTTGTTAACTTTTTATTTATCTTTCCATTCTTTCTTTTTGAAAATATTAGAAAACAGATGTCTTTCCTATTTCAGCCTCTTTCTTATACAGGATGTTGTGTTTATAGTATACACACCTTGGTGGGTTTTTTTTTTTTTTTCAGCATAATAATATACCTTGGAGCTCATATACCTGTGTACTAAGACCCTCCTCATTCCTTTTCAAAGCTGCATAGTCCACCATTAACCAACACGGGGATTGTGACTGGCAGACTTATACAGACGATCCTCCCCCAAGAACCTCCCCTTCCCACCCCAGCTATTCAATCAAACACTAATCTAGGAACCACTGTGAAAGGAATTTGAAGATGTAATTAATTCCCAACTCAATCAACTTTAAAATATGTAGATTATCCAGGGAAGCCTAATCTAATCAGGTGCAGAGCATTTTTTTCTTGCTGGTGGCAGAACCAAATCAAAGACGTTTGAAGCATGAAGGGGATTCAGAGCAGGAAGTGTTCCTGCTGGCCTCCAGATAGAAAACAAACAGCTACGTTGTGAACTGTGGATGAAGAGGAATAGCCGCTAGAGGCTGAGAGCCATCCTCAGGTAAGAACCAGCAAGAAAATAAGAACCTCAGTGCCACAGGTGCAAGGAAGTGAATTCTGCCAACAATCTGTGAGCTTGGGAGAGAACCTCAAGCCTCAGCTGAGAATTGCAGCACAAAGGCCACACCTAGACATCACATTTGAGACATGAGCAGAGGATCTAGCTTCATGGTACCCAGACTCCTGATCCATGGAAAATGTCAGATTAATAAATGTGTGCTGCCTTTTTAAAAAACGAATCAGGAGTACATGATTTTAAAAGACAGAGAACCACCCTCATCCCCCAAGGCGGGGACAAAAACATGAGGTCAGCTGAAAGCTATACAAATGAGGTCGCCTGAAAGCTATACAAATAAAATCACGCTCTAAGAATCCATTCAGTACTAAACAAGAATGGCATAGTGATTCTGAATTTCCTAGAGGTTAAAGCAACTAAGGAAACATAATTAGTTACAAGTAGCAATTTTTATAAGAAATACATTCACGGAAATGCAGCAGAGAGGTTGAAGGGAAACTCCCTCCTCACAGATCCATATAAAGGGCACAGTAAGGATTATAGTGGACTTTGTCATAAAATATACACATTCAGGCTACTTTTATAGTATCTATTGTTGTAAGCTGAGGACACAGCACCAAAGCCCCTTTTAAAGAAAGAGAACACAATAGGAAGTTAAACAACATAAGCAAATATTTACACAAGAATGAATCTTTGTATATATGAAACAATGAGGAAATAAACCTGATTAGGGAAAATTAGGATGATGCTGGATAATAGAAGGATTTAAAGCCAGAGACAGGTATTCAATGAATCACTGTAACCAGAAGTCACAAGATAAAAGCTGCACTTTAAACCAAATAATCTAGCAATGATATCAGAATGGGTTGTCTGATTTGCCTAAGGCCCTCTCCCACTACACACTCATTGTATGCAATCTTGGAAAGGAAAAGCTCTTTTAGACAAATTACTAATATGTGGGTCAGCTTAAATGCCAGGTGTATTCTTGGCATCCAGCGTTGTTCAGACTTTGTGGACAGTTCTGTCAGTTTCATAGGAAAAGGGTTATATTTTTTTCTGCACATTGTTATGTTAGCAAAAAGCATATTTTTACATCATTAACACACAATGCAAGGTGACATTCAGAATTCGCAAAACCTTCCAATTTTTCTCACTGTGCATATATGGTAATGGTATGTAGAGCTTTTCTTTCGCCACTTAACTTCAGTTTAAACCCCAAAGCTATTAGTCACTTTTTTCCCTCTTAATGTAATACCACTACTATCCTGAGTGAGAAAACACTTATCACAACATATCAGCCATTAGCCAGGTTGGTTATTGGCAGAGGAAGTCTCTCTCTAACCCCTTGATAGTGAACTGTGAGTCTGTAAATTAAATTGGGTCTCCTTTCCCCAGCAGGACACTGAAGAAAGTCACTGGGTCAATCCATCTTGAGTCCTTTCTTCTCACTACATCAGTCACTTTTGCAATAATATGTTGACCACATTTTACACGTTTCTTTCATTTAAATCCTCATAAGAATATATTTTCTCTTGACTCTCATTATCGGAATCACCTTAGAAAATTCCTTATGTGTAAGAGCTGTTAGACAGATTTTAAACATTGTTTACTTTATATTCTTTTTTTTTGTTACAAAAGGCATACTGCTTAATTATAAAAATAATTTCTAAGTAACAATATTTTTAAAAGTCATGGAAAGTATTGTTCATATTCATTGGGAGAATTATATGCTATGTGCATTGTATCTCAGCAAAGAACATAGAATTATATGCTATGTTCTTTAAAAAGTTAATTGAGGGGCGCCTGGGTGGCTCAGTCAGTTAAGCATCCGACTTTGGCTCAGGTCATGATCTCACGGTTTGTGGGTTCAAGCCCCGCATTGGGCTCTGTGCTAACACTGGAGCCTGCTTCAGATTCTGTATCTCCCTCTCTCTCTGATCCTCCCCTGCTCATTCTGTCTCTCTCTCTCTCTCTCTCTGTCTGTCTCTCTCTCTCTCAGAAATAAATAAAACATTTTTAAAAATTTTTAAATAAAAAATAAAAAGTTAATTGAAAGCTCATTGTCCTACTACAGTGGATCCTTGAATAACACAGGGGTTTGGGATGCCGACACCCCCATGCAGTCAAAAATTCACATATAACTTTTGATTCCCCCAAAGCTTAACTACTAATAGCCTACTCTTGGCCAGGAAGCCTTACCAATGATATAAACAGTCGATTAACACATTTTTTTGTAGGTTGTACGTATTATATACTATGCTCTTCCAATAAAGTAAAGAAAGAAATTGTTATTTAAAAATCCTAAAGAAGAGGGGCACCTGGGTGGCTCATTTGGTTAAGTATCTGACTCTTGACTTTGGCTCAAGTCATGATCTCATGGTTTGCAGGATCTAGATTTGTGTCCGGCTCTGTGCTAACAGTGTGGGGCCTGCTTAGGATTCTGTCTCTTCCTTTCTATCTGTCCCTCCCCAACTCTCCCACACATGCACTCTAGCGCGCACTCGCTCTCTCTCTCAAAATAAATAAATCTTTAAAATAAGAAATAAATAAAAATAAAAATTCTAAAAACGAGGAAGTACATTTACAATACTGTACTGTATTTAGTGAAAAAAATCTACATACACGTGGACAGGTGCATTTCTAACCCATGTTGTTCAAAGGTCAACTATAAATGGGAGCACATGGGTGGCTCAGGCAGTTGAGCATCTGACTTCAGCTCAGGATCTCACGGTTCATGGGTTTGAGCCCCGCATTGGGCTCTCTGCTGTGAGTGAGAAGCCTGCTTTGGATTCTCTGTCCCCCTTTCTCTTTCTGCACATCCCCCTCTAGCACTCTCTCTCTCTCAAAAATAAAAAATAAACATCAAAAAAAAAAAAGTCAACCACAAATGAGGTTTGAAACTGCAGATAATTGTAAATGGATTATAACTTTCATGGGCATTTTTACTCTAAGTCAAGACTTATAATGCTCACAATTCCTAAACCATAAAAAAATTTTTTTTAGAATTTTATGGTTAAATATGTGTTGGGAGTCAACACATATTTAGTACAACACTCTGTACTAAGTGTTTCCAATCTAGTGGGTCCATAATTGAACTGTCACCTTTTCTCCCAGAAGCCTTCCAGCCGTGATGAGTAGCTTGAGTGCCCAGACTGCACGTGGCCAGCCTCGCTCCTCACATAGCTCATGCTCGTATCTCAAGAAGAAAGATTAGAGAACTGCCGCACAGATAGAACTTTTGTGATTAAAAAGCAGGGTCTGTTTTCTCCTGACATTCTTCTATCCAATCTGTTAGGTAATCTAAGTTGTAAGGAAGGTACTTTTTATCATTTGCAAAGCTTATTTCATTTTGAACTGGGAAAAAAATGTGTCCTGTGAGCAATTTTATTTTGTTGAATTGGCATTCATGCCAAAAAGGCTGCCAGGGAGCCAAGGCTGCCCATATGCACTTGATTAAAGCAAACACTTAGCGTCTTCCTACCTTCTCTCCCACAGTCCACATCCAAGCTCTCACAAAGTCCTCCTGATTCTTCTTCCTAAGTATCACTCTGGCGTACAGCCTCTCCTCAAACCTCATTGCCTGAGTGACTCACAGAGCTGATCTACCAGCTTCCAAGAAACTCAGCCTTTGATCTGCCCTCAATACCACCACCAGAGGGCTCCTTCTAAAGTACAGATCTGATCCTGTCACCCCCCAAATAAACCCTGCAATTGCACCCCATCAAGCACAGCATAGAGCAAAGTCCTCTTATCCAATAACCTCTCCAGGATCCTCTCCTGACCCTCCTCCTCACCCCTCACCCACCAACCTTCCCAATTACACATTCTTATCTATACAAGGTACTTGCAATTCCCTGAAATGATACGTTCCTGTACACTTCCATACTTTTCCAAAAACTGTCTTCCCAACCTGTAATGCTCTCACTTCTCCTTGTAAATCATATTATCATTCAAGTCATGGCTCAAGCATCTCTTCCAATGGAAGCCTTTCCTGATTCACAGCAGGACATGCTGATGCCTTCTTTTATTCTTCTCCTTACCTTGCATGTATCTTTAAGCCTGTTTCATAGAGAGATCCTGACATCAGGATTTAGGGAATTTTAGGAAAACAGTGAACAGACTTTCAGGAATCTGTGAACACAGCTAGTTAAATACAAAGTCCATTTTAAATGTGTACTTTCGGGGCAGAGGGATGACTTCTTTCATCAGGTTCTCAAGGGGAACTTTCACCTACAATGGTTAAGAACTTTCTGTACCAAATTGCAAACTCTTTGAATGCAGATATGATCACATTAGTTTCTGTTTCCCTGTTTGCAGCACAGTTCCTAGGGCTTGTGAATGCTCGATACATTAGATAATGGGTGAATAAATGAGTGAATGAAATAACTCATTTAAAAAGAATTTATTGCTATGGGCAAGAACCAGTGTTGGATATAGCCATGATTAAAATAGACCTGGTTCCTGTTTTCATTGGGGAAATAATCTGGCAAGGAAGACAGACATTAAACAATTAATCATGCAATCACTGTTTAATTGCAATAGTGGGAAAGCCTATAAAGGAGAAGTACAGGCTGCTGAGAGAGGGCATAACTGGGGGCTTTGATCCAATGTGGGGGTTCAAGGTCAGAGAAGGCTCTTCTGAGGATGTAACATTCATGAATTAAAGAAATAACCAAGGCCTATTACAAAGAATGATAACTAGAGTTACTATCCATGAGTATGTTACAAGGTTAACTAGAAGGTAGCAAAATTTATACATAAATAAAAATCCTAATTAAAATTCACTTTTCAGGATGAAAGAGACCGTTAGTCAAAGTAGGGTTAGTGTTACTCCTGGATGAGATCACTTAGCTTGGATGTTTCACCAAGAAGCACCAGGAAAGGGTATTATGCCTGAAGTTTAATGAAACTCCTTTTTTTTTTCAGCCAAAATGTTTCTAATGGTGTAAGGCCAGCTCTAGATGCTTAAGATCAAACCCCCAATGCAGCCCGTCTGCCAAGTCACACTAACAGGAGAACTCTGTTCTCCCCAAATTAGTTCTGAGGCTGCCCCCCACCCCCGACCCCATCCTCCTATCATTCCATTTTCATCTCTTTGTTTTGTTGGCACTTTCCTGCTCTGCCCTTCTGGCTGGAGACTGTCACTTGGCTCTCAACTCACCTGCTAACGTTTCTCAGACTCAAGTGAGCTTTCCCCATCCTGGCCCTGATGCTCCTCAGGCTGACAGATCTGTATCAGAGGCCCTGGGGCAACTCTGGGACATCCCACCTCCTCCGTGGACTATGTCTGCAGCCCTGACTGGAGATGGACTCTGCACGTTCTGACTCTTCCAAGTTCACCTGGGAAAACCTGAATCTACACTGTGTGGCTTTTACATTTGAGACCGATCTAACACACAATGGCCTCGGCATTTCCAGACTGGGACTTCAGGGGTCTCATTTGAATGATTGCTGCTTTCTGTCACTCATGTATAGCCTATAGACACCCATCTCTCAGCTTCAATTTTGATTACAGAGTTATACGGTTAGAGAACTTGGGACCCTCAGACACACATACAAACACACACAAACTCTTAATTAAAATAGGTTTGCAGGGGCACCCAGGTGGCTCAGTCAATTGAGCGTCGTACTCGTGGTTTTGGCTCAGGTCATGATCTCATGGTTCATAGGTTCAAGCCCCACGTTGGGCTCTCTGCTGACAGCATAGAGACTACTTGGGATTCTGTCTCCCTCTCTCTCTGCCACTCTCGTGCTCTCTCTCACTCTCTCTCTCTCTCAAAAATAAATAAATAAACATTAAAAAACAGGTTTCCAATTGGAATTAATGCATGTTATGGACTAAATTGTGTCTCCCCCCACCAAGATTCATATGTTGAGGCTCCAACTCCCAATGTCCCTGTATTTGGAACAGGTTTTTAAAGAGGTAATTAAGGTTAAGTGTGGTCAGAAGAACTGCTATAACAAAATTTCATAGATTGAGTAGTTTGTGAACAACATGTATTTCTCACAGCTCTGGAGACTGGAAAGTCCAAGATCAAGGCAGAGATGAGAACCCTCTTCCTGTTCATGTGGCCTCCCCATAACCTCACAAGGCACTAGAGGCAAGGGAGCTCTCTGCAGTCCCTTTTATCAGAGCATTAATCTCATCTGTAAGAGCTCTGCCCTCAAAACCTAATTGTCTCTCAAAGTCCCCACCCCTAGTACCATCACACTGAGGGGTTAGGATTTCAACATATGAATTTTGGAAGCCACAAACATCCAGTCTGTAGCAAAGATGAGACCCTATTCCTATAGGACTTCTGGACCTTTTAAGAAGAGGAAGAGACAATAGAGAGTTCTCTTTTTCTGTTTCTCCATCTCTCTGTGAGCACACAGAGCAAAGGCCATGTAAGGCCACAGCAGGAAGACAACTGTCTGTAAGCCAGAAGGAGAGGCCTTACCAGAAACCAACCATGATGGCATCCTGATCTTAGACTTCTAGCCTCCAGTCCAAGAGAAAATAAAATTATGCTGTCTAAGCCACTAAGACTGTGGAATTTTGTTATTATAGCCCCAGCAAACTAATGAAATGTGACGGTTCACTTTCTTCATTGCTACAACCAAGCTGATCACATAAGCTGAGTTGGGAAGAGAAATGTTGCTATGAGAACGATTCCAGAATAAAAGTATGAAGAACACGAATCTCACACACTTCACTTGCCCATCGCTCACAGACATCCAGACTCCTAAAATCTTTCTCTTATACTTTTGCCAAAGCTCACTTTTGGTGAGGACTTCGAAATTCATTTCCTCTAAGTGGTAAATAATACAACAGCATGAAGCATTAAGTCGCTTAGGGACATGTGAATTTAACAGAGAGCCAAGTATTAAGCTAAAGAGATGATAATCTAATAGGGAAGTATCATTTAGCGTCTACCTATCCAACAATATAAATCTGCTGTGAGCTTAGGAATATCCTCAGCACCAGACACAAAGCTCTGGGGATAAGAGAACAAAGAAGGTAATTACCTGAATTGTGAAGCTCACATGTGTTGAAAGAAATGATACATAAGTAGGCTATAATGCAGTGTGATTCAGGCTACAGTATAAATGTGAACAAAGTGCTGTAGGGAAACAGAGCTTCTGACTTGGGCCAAGTAATTAGGGTGTATGTGTGTGTGAGTGTGTGTGTATACATCTCTACATATGTATACATGCTTACACATATATACATACGTATAAATATATTTTATTATAGGTTCTTTATATTATAGGCATATATACATTATTATGCTTGTATATATGTATATACATGCATATATGGATGAGTGTGTGTGTAAAACCAAGGCCTTACTAAGATAACAGCTAATGCTTATTGGATATTTGAAATACTACGTGCCAAGCACACTGTTTACATGGGTTTGATCCTCACAACAAACTGATGTAGAAAAATATTGTCATCCTTGTGTTTACAAATAAACAAGGAAACTAAAGCACAGTGAGGTTAAATTGCCCAAGATAATACAACCAATAAGCAGCAGAACCGGGATTTCTAATCGAGCAATATAGCTATAGAGTCCTTCCCAGCCACTATGTTACAGTGCCTCTATCTGATCCTCCCAAGAGCCCTGAAAATCTACCATATCTACATAATGCCGAATCTGGAAAGCCTTTAGATAGTTGTAATTGCGTTCAAGATTTCCTGTTGCAGGAAAAAGAAGCTCACTAAAGCAATTCAAATACCCAGGGATTATTGTATAGGACATTCCATCAGAAGGAAGCAAGCTGGGGTCCCTTGGGAATAGGAAACAGTTATTGGGAAGCCTCAGAAACCATAGCAGCTCTTCTCTCTGCCTCCTTCTTGCTATGTGAGGTCGTAAGATCTCCCTTCTTTCCTCTTCCCTGTTCTAAATTTCCACTTCTTCCTGCAGAACCACTTTCTCTATCTATGCACAGAATTGTAATAGTCCACTTTAGCCCAATAGCACTTTTCAGTTCAAGTGGCTAAAGTCTGTCTCTCTTTGTTAAGACAGGAAATTTGATTGGCCATTAGCCAGGTGAGAGATTAAAAGTGGTGCTGTGTAAGTGGGTGCTCAAAGACTTAAAGTACAATCTTAGCCAAATACTCCTGCAATAAGGGCTCAGAATGGGAGGCTGTTATTAAAACAGACAGGCTAGGCAGTATTCTACTACAGGTCAGGTAGACCCATACAAACATCCTCCTCCTAAGTGATCTTTACTAAAATTAAACACTTTTTTAAAAAAATACTCAATTTATTTAAACTAAAAATAAGAACAAAAATAGTCCCATTTCTCCTGCTTCCCACCCCTGGCAACCATAACCTGTTCTCTATATTCGTAAACTTGGTTGATTTCTTTCTACCTTTATTTTTCTTTCTCTTTCTCTCTACCTTTCTCTTTCTTTCTTTCTTTCTTTCTTTCTTTCTTTCTTTCTTTCCTTCTTTCTTTCTTTCTCTCTTTCTTTCATGTACTTTTAGATTCCACACATTAAGTGAAGTCACATAGTACTTGCCTTTCTCTGTCTTACTTCATGTAGTATAATGCCCTCAAAGTCCAACCATGTTGTCACAAATGGCAAGATTTCATTTCAGAATCAGCAATCGAGATGACAGAGCAGCATGGAGATCCTCAGTTTGTCTCATCCCTGAAAATACAGCTTGATCAGAAACAAACTATATTGCACATCTAGGAAATTGATCTGAGGATTAACATAACAATATATATGACTTGAACCATAGAACTCAGAAGGTAAACAGTGCAGAGAGGTGAACTGGGGGAGAAAAAAGTCGCAAAGGGTAGGTAGTTGTTTTTGTGGAGAAATAACAGAGAAAGGGGGAGAGAGCAGAACATCAGAGAGTGCAGGAAAACACTCTCCTGAAAGTAACTGAAGAAAGTAACTGAGAGAGAAAGAGTGAAAACACTCACAGGGAACTGAACAAGAAATCTGTTCTCCAAAACAATTGACAGGAAGAAAAGAGAGTGTTTTACAACCACTAGAATTCTATAAACAGTGGAGTGCAGAGTCTGAGGTTCCAGAGCCTGTTAGTGCTCTGGTGAGGAAGTAGGGTGAATCCTCAGGAGCAAGTTGCAGGGTCTGAGGGGTCCATGAGCTACATGGAGAGAAGCAATTCTCTTTCTTGGAGAGCATTTGGTAGAGGCCATATTGCCTCCACACAGGCAAAGGACCCAGCGAACTTCAGAGAGGAGCCATATTTGCTGGTATTGAGACAAACATGCCAGAGAGCATTAAAACCTGGTACTGGCGATGTGTTATGGTTTGCCCCAATCTCGGAACCTCTGCCACTGCACAATCACACAAATGTTTTCTGGGGCAAGCTGGCACCTGGCCATTGCTCAGCAAGACCCTCCCCCAGAGAGTCAGCAAGGGTCCAAGCTGCAGGGGTCTCTAAAGTGTGGGGTTTGGAAACACAAGCCCTTCTGAGATAAAACTCTGGAGGGAGGTGCCTCCTGCAAGTAGGCAGCTTAGACATGAACAGGGTAGAGGCAGGGAGTGGACACAAACCTGAAACAAAGGAGGGATGATTTGTCACAAGTTGGTGAGAGCAGCAAAATTCCTGTGCCAGAGACTAGGGAGCTGGGTGAAGCCATCGCCGCCTCTCCAACGCAGGTGCATGTGTACCAGACTAATCCACCCCATTAAGCTGAACCAGTGCCACCTTGTGGAGAACAGAGCCATTACACCAAGCCACGTCCATCTGCACCCTCCAAACACATCCCCCAGAAGACAGCACAGTCCCTCCATCTGCAGAGTGTACTGACTATCGAGGGCTGCATAGTTTCAGTTCTAGGGGAAACTGGATATAACTTCATTTGGGTTTCATTCTGTTTGCTGATTCATTTACTAGTTTGGTTCTTTTGCTTCTGTTTTTGTTTAAATGTGTCTTTTCTTTTTCTCTTTTCTTTTCTTTTTCTTGGCTACAGAAGGAAAATTTTATATTTATTTTCTATATTTTTTAATTTTTTTATTTTATTACTTTTACCTTATTTTTTATTTTTAAATATTTTAGTTCTATTTCACTTTATTTCATCTTATTATATTTTTATATAATTGTAGAAAAATTTTTCTTACCTTTTTTCCTTTTATTATCTTTCTCTTTTTTCTCTATTCTATGAAGCATCTATCAACAAGCAGACCAAAGTACACCTATGATCTAGCTTAGCATAGCTTAGCTTTGACTTTTTGTTTTGTCTTAAATTTTGAATTCTTATTTTTTTATTTTATTAATTTCTTCCTTCTTCCAAAATGACAAAATGAAGGAATTCACCCCAAAAGAAAGAATGGCAGCCAGGGGCTTAATCAACACAGATACATGCAAGATGTCTGAACTAGACTTTAGAACCACAATAATAAGAATACTAGCTGGGATTGAAAAAAGCATAGAAACTCTTTCTGTGGAGATAAAAGAAATAAAATCTAGGCAGGATGAATTTTAAAATGCTATAACTAAGATGCAATCTCGAATGGATGCCACGGCAGCAAGGATGTACCAAACAGAGCAGCAAATCGGAGATATAGAAGACAAAATTATGAAGAATAATGAAGCAGGAAAAAAAGAGGGAAACAAATTCAAAAGACCACAATACAAGAATTGGAGAATTCAGTCACCTATTAAAAAAGAATAACATCCAAATCATAGGAGTCTCAGAAGATGAAGAAAAAGAAAAAGGGGCAGAAGTGAGAAAATTATAACTAAACTTTCCTAATCCAGGAAGAACACGGACATCAAAACCCAAGAAGCACAGAGAACACAGAGAATTCCGATTAAATTCAACAAAAACCAACCATCAACAAGACATATCATAGTCAAATTCACAGAATATACAGACAAGGAAAGAATTATGAAAGTGGCAAGGGAAAAAAGTCCTTAACCTGTAAGAGAAGACACTTCAGGTTTGCAGCAGACCTATCCATAGAAACTTGGCAGGCCAAAAAGAAGTAGTAGGATATATTCAATGTACTGAATTAAGAAAAATATGAAGCCAAGAATTCTTTATTCAGCAAGGCTGTCATTCACAATAGAAGGAGAGATAAAGAATTTCTCAAACAAACAAAAACTAAAGAAGTTTGTGACCACTAAACCATCCCTACAAGAAATTTTAAGGGAGACTCTTTGATGGAGAAAAGACAAAGCAAAACAAAAAAGACAAAAAGCAGCAAAGACTAAAAAAGACCAGAAAACATCACCAGAAACACCAATTCAACAGACCACACAATGGCACTAAATTCATATTTTTCAGTACTCAGTCTAAATGTCAATGGACTAAACACTCCAATCAAAAGACATAGGGTATCAGAATAGAAAAGAAAACAAGCCCTGTCTTTATGCTGCTTACAAGAGACCCATTTTAGACCTAAAGACACCTGCAGATTGAAAGTAAGAGGATGGAGAACCATCTATCACGCTAATGGTCATCAAAAGAAAGCTAGAGTAGCCATACTTATATCAGACAATCAGGATTTTAAAACAAAAACTGTAACAAGAGATGAAGAAGGGGGGGCCTGGGTGGCTCAGTCGGTTGAGCATCTGACTTCGGCTCATGATCTCAGAGTTCGTGGGTTCGAGGCTTCCATCGGTCTCTGTGCTGACAGCTAGCTCAGAGCCTGGAGCCTGTTTCCGATTCTGTGTCTCCCTCTGTCTCTGACCCTCCCCTGCTCTCTCTCCCTGTCTCTCTCTCTCTCAGAAATAAATAAAACATTAAAAATTTTTTGAAAAGAAAAAAAAAAAGATGAAGAAGGGAATTATATCATTATTAAAGGGTCTATCCACCAAGAACATCTAACAATTATAAATATTTATGCCCACAATGTGAAACACCCAAATATATAAATCAATTAATCACAAAATAAAGAAACTCATTAATAATAATAATACAATAATAGCAGGGGACTTCAGCACCTGTCTTACATCAATGGAAAGATAATCTAAGCAGAAAATCAACAAGGAAACAATGGCTTTGAATGACACACTGGACCAGATGGACTTAACAGATATAACCAGAACATTGCATCCTAAAGCAGCAGAACATGCATTTTCTCAAGTGTACATTGAACATTCTCCAGAATAGATCACATACTGGGACACAAATCATCCCTCAACAAGCACAAAAAGATCGAGATCATACCATCCATATTTTCAGACCACAGTGCTATGAAACTTGAAATCAACCACAAGAAAAAAATTGGAAAAGCCATAAATATTTGGAGATTAAAGAGCATCATACTAAAGAATGAATGGTTTAACTAGGAAATTAAAGAGGCAATTAAAAAGTACATGTAAGCCAATGAAAATGATAACACACCAGCCCAAAACTCTAGGGTGCGGCAAAGGCAGTCGTAAAAGGGAAATATACAGCAATCCAGGCCTTCCTTAAAAAAGGCAGAAAGCTCTCAAATATACAACCTACACTTTACACCTAAAAGAGCTGGAAAAAGAACAACAAATAAAACCCCAAACCAGCAGAGGGAGGAAAATAATAAAGATTAGAGCAGAAATCAATGCTATTGAAATTTAAAAAAACCAACAGTAGAACAGATCAATGAAACCAGGTGCTGATTCTTTGAAAGACTCAACAAAATTGATAACCCCCTAGCCAGATTGATCAAAAAGAAAAAGGAGGGGCGTCTGGGTGGCTCAGTCAGTTAAGTGTCTGACTTTGGCTCAGGTCATGATCTCGTGGTTTGTGGGTTCAAGCCCCGAACCGGGTTCTGTGCTGGCAGCTCAGAACTTGGAGCCTATTTCAGATTCTGTCTCCCTCTCTCTCTGCCCCTCCCCCGCTCAGGCTCTGTCTCTCTCTGTCTCAAAAATAAATAAAAATCTATAAAAAATTTTAAAAAGGAAAGGATCCAAATAAATAAAATCACAAATGAAAGACAAGAGATCACAACCAACACCACAGAAATACAATAATAAGAGAATATTATGGGAAATTATATGCCAACAAATTGGGCAATCTGTAAGAAATGGACAAATTCCTGGAAACATATAGCCTACCAAAACTGAAACAGAAAGATATAGAAAATTTGAACAGACCCATAACCAGTAAAAAAATAAAAATGAATTATTCATAATCAAAAAGTCTCCCAACAAGCAAGAGTCCAGGGCCAGGGCTTTCCAGAGGAATTCTACCAAAAGTTTAAAGCAGAATTAACACCTATTCTTTTGAAGCTACTCCACAAAATAGAAATGGAAGGAAAACTTCCAAACTCATTCTACAAGGCCAGCATTACTTTGATTCCTAAACCAGACAAAGACCTCGCTAAAAAGGAGAACTACAGACCAATTTCCCTGATGAACATGGATGCAAAAATCCTCAACAAGATACTAACAAATCAGATCCAAAAATGCATTAAAAGAATTATTCACCACAATCAAGTGGGATTTACTCCTGGGATGAAGGGCTGGGTTAATATCTGCAAATCAATCGTGATATATCATATTAAGAAAGGCTAAAAACCACATAATCCTCTCAAAAGATGCCGAGAAAGCATTTGATAAAATACAGCATCCTTTCTTGATAAAACCCTTTCTTGATTCTGTGTCTCCCTCTTTCTCTGACCCTCCCTTGCTCTCACTGTCTCTCTCTCTCTCTTTCTCTCAAAAACAAATAAAACATTAAAAAAAATTTTTTTAAGAAGCTTATGAAAGAAATTGAAGAGAACACAGAGAAATGGGAAAATATTCCATGCTCATGGATTGGAAGAACAAATATTGTTAAAATGTCGATACGACCCAAAGCAATCTACATATTCAATGCAATTCCTACCAAAAAAACACCAGCATTCTTCACAGACCTAGAACAAACAATCCTAAGATTTGTATGGAGCCAGAAAAGACCCCAAATAGCCAAAGCAACCCTGAAAAAGAAAAACGAAGCTGGAAGCATCACAATCCTGGACTTCAAGATGTACTATAAAGGTGTAATCATCAAGACAGTTTGGTTCAGGCACAAAAACAGTCACTCAGATCAGTGGAACAGAATAGAGAACTCAGAATTGGACTCACAAATGTATGGCCAACCAATCTTTGACAAAGCAGGGAATAATATCCCATAGGGGAAAATAAAACAGTCTTTTCAGCAAATGGTGCTGGGAAATTGGACAGGGACATGCAGAAAGAATAAACCTTGACCACTCTCTTATACCATACACAAAAATAAACTCAAAATGGATGAAAGACTTAAATGTAAGACAGAAAGCGATCAAAATCCTAGAGGAGAAAGCAGGCAACAACCTCTTTGACCTTGGCTGCAGCAACTTCTTACTTGACATGTCTCCGGAGGCAAGGGAAACAAAAGCAAAAATAAACCATTGGGACCTCATCAAGATAAAACCTTCTGCACAGGGAAAGAAACAATCAGCAAAACTAAAAGGCAACCGATGGAATGGGAAAAGATATTTACAATGGCATATCAGATAAAGGGTTAGTGTCCAAAATCTATAAAGAACTTACCAAACTCAATACCCAAAAAACAAATAACCCAGTGAAAACATAGGCAAAAGACATGAATAGACACTTTTCCAAAGAAGACATCCAGATGAAAAAATGCTCAACATCACTCATCATTAGGGAAATACAAATCAAAGCCACAATGAGATACCACCTCATACCTCTAAGAATGTCTAAATACAACAACTCAGGCAACAACAGGTGTTGGTGAGGATGTGGAGAAAAGGGAACACTCTTGCACTGCTGGTGGGAATGCAAACTGGTGCAGCCACTCTGGAAAACAGTATGGAGGTTTTTCAAAAAATTAAAATTAGAACTTTCCTATGACCCAGCAATTGCTCTACCAAGTATTTATACAAAGCATATAGGAATGCTATTTTGAAGGGACTGCACCCCAATGTTTATAGCAGCACTATCAACAAGAGCCAAAGTATGGAAAGAGCCTAAATGTCCATCAACTGATGAATGGATAAAGAAGGTGTGGTATACATACAATGGAATATTACTTGATGATCAAAAAAAATGAAATCTTACCATTTGCAACAACATGGATGGAGCTAGAGTGTACTATGTTAAGTGAACTGAGTCTGTCAAAGAAAGACAAATATCACACAGTTTCAGTCATATGTGGAATTTAAGATACAAAACAGATGAACATAAGGGAAGGGAAGGAAAAATAAGATAAAAACAGAGAAGGAGTATGGGGGAGAGGGAGGGAGAGATGGGCATGGAGGAGGGCACTTGTGGGGATGAGCACTGGGTGTTATATGGAAACCAACTTGACAATAAACCATTAAAAAGGGGGAAAAAACAGAGAGGGAGACAAACCATAAGAGACTCTTAAATACTTCTTGATACTTCTTTCCATAGTGGCTCCACCAATTTACATTTCTGCCAACAGTATGCAGGAGTTCTCTTTTCTCCACATCCTCACCAACACTTGTTATTTTAAGTCTTTTTGATAATAGACATAGATAACAGACAGATGTAAGGGGATATCTCATTGTGGTTTTGATTTGCCTTTCCCTGATTATTATTAATGTTGAACATATTTTTGTGCACCTCTTGGTCATCTGTATGTCTTCTTTGGGAAAATATCTATTCAGATCTTCTGCCCAGCTTTTATTCAGATTGTTTGTGGGGTTTTTTTTGTTTTTGTTTTTGTTTTTTTTTTTACTATTGAGTTGTATGAGTTCTTTATATATTTTGGATATTAGCCCCTTATCAGATACATGATTTGTAAATATTTTCTCCCACAGTAGATTCCCTCTTAACTTTGTTGATGGTTCCCTTTGCTGTGCAAAAGCATTTCAGTCTGATTTGTTACCACTCATATATTATTGCTTTTGTTGCCTTTGCTTTCAGTGTCAAACCCAAAAAAATTATCGTCAAATCAATGTCAAGGAGCTTATCACCTATGTTTTCTTCTAAGAGTTTTATGGTTTCAGGTCTTTTGTTCAAGTCTTTAAACCATTGTGAGTTAGTTTTTCTGTATGGTTTAAGCTAGTTGTCCAAGTTTCATTCTTTTGCATGTGGCTGTCCAATTTTCCCAACATCATTTATTGAATAGACTGCCCTTTCCATGCTTATTTATCATAAATTAATTAATCATATATACATGGGTGTATTTCTAAGGTCTCTATTCTGTTGCATTGATCTATGTCTCTGTTTTTATGCTGATACCATACTGTTTTGATTACTATAGCTCTGTAATATAGTTTGAATTCAGGGATCATGATGCTTCCAAATTTGTTTCTTTTCTTCAAGATTACTTCAGTTGTTGAAGTCTTTTGTGGTTTCATACACATACATACCACATACACATGGGGTTTTAGAACTATTTGTTCTATCTGTAAAAAATGCCATTGGAATTTTGACACAGATTGCATTGAATTTATAGATTGCTTTGGGTAGTGTGAACATTTTAACAGTATTAATATCTGCAATCTGTGAGTGTGGAGATTCTTTCCATTTATTTGTTTTTTCCTCAATTTCTTTCATTAATGTCATAGTCTTCAGTATACAGGTCTTCATTTAATTTACTCCTATGCATATTATTCTTTCTAATGTTATTATAAATGGGACTGTTTCTTAATTTCTGTTTTTGATAGTTTGCCATTAGTGTTTAGAAATGCAAGACTTTTATACATTGGGTTTGTATCCCACAATTTTATTGAATTCGTTTATTAGTTCTAACAGAAGTTTTTGTGGCATCTTTAGGGATATATAGATACATATATATCATGTCAAATGCAAATAGTGACAGCTTTACTTTCTTCCTTTCCAGTCTGGATGACTTTTATTTATTTTTCTTTCCTAATTGCCCTGGCTAGGACTTTCAATACTATGTTGATTTAAAGTGGTCATCTTTATCTTGTTCCTGATCCTAGCAGCAATAACAAATGATCACTTGTTTTAAACACAAAATGTACATTATTTATTCTACTTAACAGACTACTGCGATTTTCCCTTTTTAAAGTAGTTGAACCCAATACCCCATGAAATCTAGAAATGTCTCATTCCAAGTAAGCAGTAGTGGGTCTCAGAACAGCATGTAGCATATAACATGTGGAGAAATGGAAAAGGAAGTGATTATATCTGAGGTACCAATACTATAAATGAAACAGGTACCAATACTATAAGGAGTAATAATTAGTCCCCTCTGGGAAGAAGTACTCAAAATATTTTTAAGTTGGGCAAATAAGGAGTAAATATTTACATGACCCTCCATAATTTATGAGTGGGGGAAAAATAGGCCAGATTCATTTTCTTATTTTTAAAACTGACATATTAAATTTAGCTAATTTATTAGGCTAACCCCTAGGCTATATTAATTTAAAATAAACAAATATAAACTAGGTGATCCTTAAGAAAAACTATATAAAGTATCCTTTTTCCATTCTGCAAAACAGAAATTGAGTAAATCTGTTGAAAAGAATTTGCTTAGAAGGTGACAAACTAAAACACGAATATTTTTCAGTCAAAGTGAAGTCTTAGTCTGCTATTTTAGGCAAGACTCTAAAAATAAGTATGAGATTGGCAATATAACATCATGTTTAACTACAGTTAGACGATTCTGGCTGTACCAACAACTAAGTGATCTTGAGTAAGTTATTAAACTCTCCAGGTTAAAATCTATTAGAAAAATGGAGAAAATCACATACACATGAGGTCATTCACAAGCATGAGATGAGTCAGTCCTAAGTAAAGCATATAGAACAATGCTGTCATTTCAAAATTACTAATAATAACTAGTTCTTTCCTTCAGTGGGCTCTTTGGGTATATGCATAAAGAGCCATGGCTTAGTCATCACCATTTAGAGTCTCATGTTACATCATTCTTTTGGTTTCTAAGACTAAAAAGCATTTTTTTCTTCTGTGTTTTTCTTCTGGTATCTAGTACTTCTTGTATCTTAGACCAAATATATCTATCACAGTTCTAGTTTCTAACTTCCACCCTTTTCATTTCTTCCAAATTAATGAATAAAAAATGTTTAAAAATATTTGCTACCTGAGGGCTCAACTCAGATAAGTTTTTTTTATTTAAAAAGGATTATCCTCAAATATGTTTCTAATTGCAGTCCTCAGAATGGTACTAAAATACAAGATAAAATGTGTTCCCCTGCTAGTATCTATCACATCCTCCTTTTTATTTTTGGCATAAATTTGTACTCATCTACAATTTTTGGAGCTGTTTTGAAGCTATTGACAATAGGGAATCAAACAAAAGTAGATAGGTGTTGGGGCACCTGGGTGGCTCAGTTGGTTAAACATCCAACTTTTGGTTTCAGCTCAGGTCATGATTTCACAGTTCATAAGATCAAGCCCTGCATCAGCGTCTGGGCTGACAATGCAGAACCTGCTTGGGATTCTCTCACTCTCCTCTCTCTTTGTCCATCCCCATTGTCTCTCTCAAAAATAAATAAATAAACTTTAAAAATATCCTCTCCTATAAAAAAATATATAGATGCTTAAAGCAGTCTGCATTGGATATTGAATCACCTTAGGAATGTCTCATTCTCATCTCATCTGTAAAAGAGAAATGTTAACACAAACCAGCTTTACAGCAATTCTATAAATAACACCTGAAAGACAGGAATTTTTATGGAGCATCACAAAACAGCAATATATTTCATTTCATGATATAATCTTTTTTCTCTGTTTAAAATTTTATTTAATTCTTTTTAAATGTTTATTTATTTTTGATACAGAGAGAGACAGAGCGTAAGCAGGGGAGGGACAGAGAGAGAGGGAGACACAGAATCTGAAACAGACTACAGGCTCTGAGCTGTCAGCACAGATCCCAGAGCAGGGCTTAAACCCATGAACTATGAGATCATGACCTGAGCTGAAGTCAGACACGTAACTGACTGAGCCACCCAGACTCCCCTTAAAATTTTATTTAAATCCAAGGTGGTTGGGGCTCCAGGGTGGGTCAGTTAGTTGAGCATCCAGCTTCATCTCAAGTACTGAGCTCATGGTTCATGAGTTTGAGCCTAGCGTTGGGCTCTGTGCTCACAGCTCAGAGCCTGGAGCCTGCTTTAGATTCTGTGTCTCCTCTCTCCGTTCCTCCCTTGTTCATACTCTGTCTCTCTCTCAAAAATAAATAATTAAAAAATTTTTAATCCAAGGTGGTTAACATATAGTGAAATAAGATTTCAAAAGTAGAGTTTAGTGATTCATCACTTATATACAACACTCTGTGCTCATCCCAACAAGTTCCCTCCTTAGTGCCCATCACCCATTTAGCCCACCTCCTTACCCACCACCCCTCGAGCAACACTGTTTGTTCTATGTTTTTAAGAGTCTCTTACAAAGCAAGAAAGAATATCCAAAGGGATAAAGACAGTCTCTTCAGTAAATGGTGTTGAGAAAACTGGACAGGGACATGCAGAAAAATGAACCTGGACCACTCTCTTATACCATACACAAAAACAAACTCCAAATAAACCTAAACATAAGAGAGGAAGCCATCAAAATCCTAGAGGAGAAAGCAGGCAGCAACCTCTTTGACCTTGGCTGCAGCAACTTCTTACTTGACATGTCTCCAGAGGCAAGGGAATCAAAAGCAAAAACAAACCATTGGGACCTCATCAATATAAAACCTTCTGCACAGGGAAAGAAACAATCAGCAAAACTAAAAGGCAACCGATGGAATGGGAAAAGATATTTACAAATGGCATATCAGATAAAGGGTTAGTGTCCAAAATCTATAAAGAACTTACCAAACTCAATACCCAAAAAACAAATAACCCAGTGAAAACATGGGCAAAAGACATGAATAGACACTTTTCCAAAGAAGACATCCAGATGAAAAAATGCTCAACATCACTCATCATTAGGGAAATACAAATCAAAGCCACAATGAGATATCACCTCACACCTGTAAGAATCGCTAAAAATAACAATCCAGGCAACAGCAGATGTTGGCGAGAATGCAGAGAAAGAGAAACACTTTTATACTACTGCTGGGAATGCAAACTGGTGCAGCCATTCTGGGAAACAGTATGGGGGTTCCTCAAAATATTAAAAATAGAACTACCTTACAACTCAGCAATGCACTACTGAGTATTTATCCAAAGCATACAGGAGTGCTGTTTCGAGGGGGCACGTGAACCCCAATGTTTATCGCAGCGCTGTTGACAACAGCCGAAATATGGAAAGAGCCCAAATGTCCATCAACCGGTGAATGGATAAAGAAGGTGTGGTGGATATATATATACAATGGAGTATTAGTCTGCGATCAAAAAGAATGAAATCTTGCCGTTTGCAACAACATGGATGGAACAAGAGTGTTACTATGCTAAGCGAAATGAGTCTGTCAGAGAAAAACAAACATCATATGATTTCACTCATATGTGGAGTTTAAGATACAAAACAGATGAATGTAAGGGAACGGAAAAAAAATAATATAAAAACAGGGAGGGGGGCAAACCATAAGAAACTCTTAAATACAGAGAACAAACTAAGGGTTGCTGGAGGGGTTTTAGGTGAGGGATGGACTAATTGGGCAATGGGCATTAAGGAGGACAGTTGTTGGAATAAGCACTGGGTGTTATATGTAGTGGATGAGTAACTGGATTCTACTCCTGGAATCATTATTGCACTATATGCTAACTAAGTTGGATATAAATTTTTAAAAATTAGTAAATTAAAAAAAAGTATCTTGTGGTTTGCCTTTTTTGCTGTTTTTATCTTCTTTTCCTTTCTCTTCCTCTATGTTCATCTGTTGTGTTCCTTAAATTCCACACAGGAGTGAAATTATATGATATTTGCCTTTCTCTGACTCATTTCACTTGGCATAATACACTCCAGTTCCATCCACAATGTTTCAAATGGTAAGATTTCATTCTTTTTGATCACCAAGTAATATTCTACTGTGTATATACATATATCACATGTTCTTTGTCCATTCATCAGTCAATGGACATTTGGGCTCTTTCCATACTTTGGCTATTGTTGATAGTGCCGCTGTAAAGATTGGAGTGCATGCGCCCCTTCAAAACAGCACTCCTGTATCCCTTGGATAAATACCTAGTAGTGCAACTGCTGGGTCGTAGGGTAGTTCTATTTAATATTTTGAGGAACCTCCATACTATTTTCCAGAGTGGCTGCACCAGTTTGCATTCCCACCAGCAGGGCAAGAGTGTTCCCCTTTCTCCACATCCTCACCAACATCTGTTGTTTCCTGAGTTGTTCATTACATAATCTAACAATATTCTTAGTAGCAGAAAATGTATTTCACACATTATACATATTTAATATTTTAAAAATATACCATAAACATAGGCCCACATAAATGAGGGGAAGGCTAACTGTAAAACTATGTGTGATTAGCTATTTTCAAACTTTCTATTAACATTTCATTGGCACTTCTCCATTAATTTGGGGGATTACCCAGGTATTTCTGAGGATTCAAGCCAAAGTTTTAAAATAATTGCAGGAAAAGTTAAACTGAGCAAAATCTATTTATTTACATAATATTTTCCAAGCACTAGGGAAAGACCTCTGTATCCTAGGACAATGGAATACCTACCCGAGTGTGACCCACTGGGGGCATGTGCACACCAATACATAGCCAGAAGACATTCTGTCATTGTGTTCCCTTCCCTGTGTTAAGTCCTCAGGAAATAGTGGTGAACAACAGTATTCCTCTTGTAAAGCTTATAGTCCAACAGGGAAGGTAGACTCTGAACAAGTATTTACAGTTGTAATAAACAGTATGAAAGAAAAGCACAAGTAGAGGTTGCTTAGAAATGTACAATGGGGGTAACATAGTCTGGAGAAGCAAGAGAAATTCCCTAAGGAAGTAACATTTCAATTTGTCTTGGTGAGAAAGAGTGAGAAAGAGTTAATCAAGTGAAGACGACAACAGGGCTGGGGTTAGTGTGGAGAAAAGAGGTATAGGAAGCTGACTACGCAATCAACTGAGATGGAAGCTACTCTAGAAACTGAACATTGGGCCAGTGTGCCTGAAGCTTGAGAGAGGAGGGAACAGTAATCACCATCACTGCAACTATGACCGGTGAGGCTGGGACCCAGCAGCCACCTGCCCTCGGCACTGCCAACACCACCCTGGGCTCCACTGGCAGCAGCTGGGGTGCAGGGTGTGGGCCCAGGTGACCTCACATGGGTGGTGCCTGCCCCTTGGAGAAAAGGTCATCGCAACGAAGGTTTGGGGAACAGTAAAATGGTTCAATGTAAGAAATGGATAAAGAAAATGTGATACATTTATACAATGGAACATCATTTAGCTGTAAAAACAATGGCATTTTGCCATTTGCAATGACATAGACAGAGCTAGGGAGTATTATGTTAAGCAAAAAGTCAGTCAGAAAAAGATAAATACCACATAATTTCACTCATATGTGGAATTTAAGAAACTAAAAAAATGATACAAAGATAGAGACCTTAACTATAGAAAACAAAGTAGTGGCTCCCAGAGAGGAGGTAGGGGTAGGTGTGGGTGAAATAGGTGATGAGGATTAAGAAATGTACTTGTGCTCAACATGTACATGATGAGCACTGGGTGTTGTATAGAATTACGGAATCCACTAAATTCTATACCTGAAGCTAATATTACACTGTATGTTAACTAACTGAAATTAAAAATAAAAATAAAAGAAAGGAAAGGAAGGAAGAAAGAGAGAGAGAGAGAGAAAGGGAGACAGAGAGAGAGAGAGAGAAAGACAGACAGACAGACAGACAATGACAATGCATACACTAGAGAAGATACATTGAGAGGGAATAAGGGATGATGCATGGGAACCACATAAGAGGCCACTGTAGTAATCCTGGCATGAGATTATGGTGGATTAGATTAGGATGGCTTTAGTGAGGGTGGAGAAAAGTCAATGGGTTTAAGAGATATTTTAGAGCAAAATCAACATGACATGGATTTTAAAATGTAGTTTAACAGAAAAAATTAACATAGAGAGTGGAAAAATAAACTGATCAGAGAAACACGAGGGATTACTGGACATTTAATTACTGGATTAAATGGTTGAGGGTCCCTTTCAACCTGATGACTGTAGTTTTCCCAGGAAGTATTCTGCAGCCAGCAGCTACCGAGTTCACCAAGTGATGTTGATTTTTTACAACTCAGGAACTTCAGTGATGGCCAAGAGAGTGACTGGAACAATGGATTATGGAATCCAGTCTGTATAAAAAAGATAATAAAGCAGGAAGAGATAATATAAAGTAAAATGCATACTGAAAGTAGTTGAGAAAGCAAGTGCAAAGACTAGGCGGTTGATGGTGATCAGAAAAATTTATGTAGATATTGGTGATTTTCTAGATAATTTGGGGAATGGCTGAGATAGAAATGGAGGATAAGGCCACTGACAAGGAAGAGTTAACAAAGTGAGAGGCAAGTATTGGAGAGCAGTGTGACCATGTGAATGTGGAAGTCAATAAAATGCATGACAGGGTTCAGAATGAAAAGGGAGACTATGAGCGAGATACCAAAGTCTCCACTGAATAATGGAAAGTGTTAAGGATAAGACAGAAGACAATCATGGGATGGGGAAAATGAGTGTAAGAGTCTCAGTTTACCAACTGTTAAAAATACCAACTGA
Organism: Proteles cristata cristata; assembly: GCA_017311185.1. Classification (NCBI taxonomy): domain Eukaryota; kingdom Metazoa; phylum Chordata; class Mammalia; order Carnivora; family Hyaenidae; genus Proteles; species Proteles cristata. The sequence continues at coordinate 845,870 of JAESUZ010005393.1, forward strand.
TAGAAACCATAACGTTAAGGGGCACCTGGGTGGCTCAGTCAGTTAAGTGTCTGACTTTAGCTCAGGTCATGGTCTTGTGGTTCATGAGCTTGAGTCCCACATCAGGCTCTGTGTTGACCGCTCAGAGCCTAGAACCTGCTTGGGAATCTGTGTCTCCCTCTCTTTCTGCCCCTCCCCTGCTTGTGCTCTCTCTCTCTCAAAAATAAACATGCGTTAAAAATTTTTTTTAAAAAAGAAACATAATGTTAAACACACACACATACACACTGTAAATTTTGCACTAAGGTATAAACAGAAAGGGTTTAAATGGATGAAGGAAATTAACATTAACTGAGCATCTACTATGTGTCAGTACAGTGGAAATCTATGTTTTGTCTGCTCTGAATCCCTTCCCTTTTTTCTTTCAGTAACTATATCTCCTTTTTCTGATAGAGAATGTTATTCCCACTTTCTTTGTGGTTCTGGTGAGGCTGCCAATGACTTAACCTAACCCCCCAGCCTTTGTAATCAGGTGACCTAATCTAGAACAATAAGCAACCTTACCTGGGAATTTAAATCCTGACAAGAACTAAAACCGGTTGGAGATGATTCCACTCATCCATGAAAATGTCTGTACCCAGAAAACAGTCAACACTTCCCTGCTTCAGCGATGCCCAGAGTCTTCCAGTTCTGAAACTGGGTCATTCATTTCTTCCTTGATTCTATGAGGTACCCAATATCATTCTAATAGATCTGCCTTTCTGCTTTAAGTCCAGCAATGTTGGTTTCTGTTGCTTGTAACCCAAGAACTCTGACTTTGCCAGGCAGGGTGCTGGGTGCTTTATATGTGAATTTATTTAATTTAATACTCACAATGTTCTGAAAAGGAAGATATCATAATCCCATACTATGCATAAGGAAAATGAGGCTTATCAAGGTTAAAGTAACTTCCTTACAGACACACAGCCAGTAAATGGTGAAGGGTAACAAGGGGCTCAAGTCTTTGTCTTCGATGCCAGAGGCTATGCTCCTTCTACTTCACAAATAAACAGAGATATTAACAAATATTCCTTTATTTCTACATTCAGACATAATAATCTGCTTTAAATTATCTCTGCTAACTATCAACAAATACAACAAAGAAATTTCTATATATTGTTTTTATTGTTTTACTGTATATGTGCACTTATTTCCTTATTCAAAATATCTCTTAATCACATAAAATCCAGATCTTTAATTCTCTATTCTCTAACGTTCCAAATTGTTTTGTATTCCATAACTAAGAACAAGTTAATTGCACATAATTTCATAATAGTGATAAGTATAATTTTAACTCCAAGATCATGCTTAATAACCATGGTATTAAGCAAAGCTAAAACACAAAAGTCCGTAAAGATGTCCTATACAGGGAAAGAAATCTACTGGATGCCATAGGAGAAAGAAAGTGTAAAAAGTGAATTCTCAGGGTGCCTGGGTGGCTCAGTCGGTTAAATGTGTAATTTCAGCTCAGGTCGTGAACTCCTGATTCATGGGTTTGAGGCCCACACTGGGTTCACACTGACAGTGCAGACCCTGCTTGGGATTCTCTTCCTCTTTCTCTCTCTCTCTCTTTTTCTCTCTTTCTCTGTCTGCCTCTCCCCAACTTGTGCGTGAGTGCACGTGCGCGCGCTCGTGGGTGACTCTCTCTCAAAATAAATTAATAAACTTAAAAGAAGTGAAAATTCTCCTCCATATACATACTGTCTAATTGGAAAAACAAAGTACAATGATATGAAAAGTAAAATAGTAGATAGAAACGGAACAAAGATGTGAAAGTAGTATGTAATTCATTATGAAATGGATATTTTAAGAGAGGTGACTGTAATGTCCTATGAAGAAACTAGACATCCCTCAAATCTAGGGAAATAGGAAATGAGGAACAATATTCTTACTTCTCTCCACAAGAAAAAAAGTACAGTGCCTAAAAAAATAACAGGTTTCCATGATGCATGGCTGACACAGAGTATGTCTTCATCCCAGGGGAGAATTTCTAGAGGTTGATTTTCAAGATTGATAGAACACAACTTCTGAGTGGTCACTACAGCGACCGTGATATTTCCGGGTGCCTTCTGGCTGAACCAGTGACAGGTTACATCACTAATCCTGAGTTTATTAAGAAGCGTCATCATCTCATGTTAGAAACCTCTCTGGAGGATTTGGTGCCGTTCTCTCATGTTGGTTATTTGAGATTTATGTCCTGAAAAGCCAAACTGCATTTCTCATCTGTCATCAAAGAAGATTATCAGAACCAGAAATGACAAAATTTAATACACAGTTTTTCATGCCTAAGACTAACAGCAAAGCTGCAATACATTTCACCACATTCAAAGTAAACATGATATATTAATGAGTAGTTTTTCCTCTCTCACCAAATAATTGTAGGTTCCTCCTTACTAAACACAATCTATTTTTATTTCCCTCAAGAAGACTATGATTAATTGTACAAAATTACACTTGTCTGTAATTGAATAGATTTCTTTCTTTCCTCTGGATTAGTGGTATATTATATATTATTAAATAGCTTGGTAAAACCCAGAGAAGGAAATCTTCCTCTTCAGGACTAAAGCCTCTTCCTCTTGTTAATGACTATGGTGGAATTATATACAAGGGTTGACAAGTTTTATTCGTTTGTGAACATAACCTCTGGCCAATTGAGCAAATGGTGTTTTACTGCTCAGTCTTAGCCTATTCATGCTGCTATAACAAAATACCACACACTGGGTATCTTATTAGGAAAAGAAATTTATTTCTTGCACTTCTGGAGGCTGGAAGTTTAAGACTGAAGTACCAGTAAGGTTTGATGATGGCCCTCTTCTTTTTTTTTTTTTTAACATTTATTTATTTTTGAGAGACAGAGTGTGAGCAAGGGAGGGGCAGAGAGAGAGGGGGAAACACAGAATTGGAAGCAGGCTCCAGGCTCTGAGCTGTCAGCACAGAGCTGGATGTGGGGCTTGAACCCACGGGCGGAGCCATGAGATCATGACCTGAGCTGAAGTCGGATGCTCAATGGACTAAGTCACCCAGGTGCCCTGGATGAAGGCCCTCTTCTGGGGTCACAGCCAGGGACTTTTCACTGTGTCCTCACCTGGAGGAAGGAGCAAGGGAGCTCTGTGGGATCTTTTTGTAAGACTATTAATCTACCCTCATGATCTAAGCACCTGCCGAAGGTCGCACTTCCTAACATCATCACACTGGGCTTTAGGATTTTAGGATATGAACTGGCGGGTAAGGGGTGGGACGCAAACATTCAGACCGTAACAGGCTCCCATTCTAATTTAATGGAAGCACATTGATATAACCCAAATCTCACCTAAGAGGACACTAATCTTAGAAATTTGCATATAAAAGCACAAATGAGGGGTGCTTGGGTGGCTCCATTGGTTAGGCATCTGACTCAGGTCATGATTTCACAATTCATGAGATCAAGCCCCATGTTAGGCTCTGTGATGACAGCATCGAGCCTGCTTGGGATACTCTCTCTCTCTCTCTCTCTCTCTCAAAATAAATAAACAAACTAGATAGATAGATGGATAGATAGATAGATAGATAGATAGATAGATAGATAGATAGATAAGAGCACAAATGAAAGCCAAAACCTTGTTACCATGTGGTGGGCTAGGACTTTGTAAAGATATATCCCTCAGGCAGGATTTCTCAACTGCAGTACTGCCGATATTTCAGGTTGGATAATTTGTTTTATGAGGGGGAGGGGTGCTATCTTGTGCATTGTAGAAAGTTTAGCGGCATCTACCCACTAGCTGCCAGTAACACACACCACCCCAGTTAAACAATGTTATCTCCAGAAATTGCCCCTGGTTGAGAAGCACTGCCCTAAATTATAGCACCTCTTCTTGGTCCCCAAAGGTGAAGGTCATTTATCTGATTCTGCCAGTTGTTCCCCAATATCTGTAATCCTGTTCTGGTAGCAGAAGCTCCAGCTGATCTTGTGGCTGTCTAGGATAAAGACCACATTTCCCAGCCTCTTACAGCTAAGTGGGACAAAGACACTAAAGACAGGCTACCAGGATTCAGGAGAAAATTATGTGGGTAACTTCCCATTATGCCCATAAAAGGAAAGGGTTTTTTGTTCCCCCATTCTACTTTCCCCTTCTCACTGGCCAGGTGTGAACAGGATGGTGACAGCTAGCCATATTGAACACAGGGACTGAAGCTGCCTGTTGAGTATGACAGAGCAATAACGTAAAAGGCAACCAGATGATAGAAATGTCATATCACTTCTGGGCCCAGACAGAGAAATCAACTTCTGTCCTGTGTAAACCACAGTCATAGTGGAGTCCTTGTTACAGCAACTGGCATTTGCATCTCAACTAAAGCAAATCCCAAATACTTTTGTATGTATCGTCAGGAAGATAGCAGTTAAGATAGGAGGAGTTCTCTTTGACCCACAGGAATTTAAGCAAGGTTCTAACTAGATCTCCATCCTTGGTTGGAAAATAGTCCTTTTTCACTCCAACATTGTAACCAGGGGAACAATCACTGAGCCTTGAGGGAGCACAGTGTTACTGATCCAGCCGGGTAGACCAGCTGAACTAACACAGGTGATCAAAAGGAAGACAGTAAACATGGCTGACCCTTTCTGGACTTAAATGGGGATTCCCATCTGGTCAGGTGAGGCCGACAGAGTCCCCTCCTCAGTTGTCCATTTGCGTGGTATGATTTGCCAGAGAAAGAGCATGCTAAGATGTACTTTTGTGTGAATGTCAAGAAGGAAAAATACCTATCAGTGGAAATGATACCCAGTGTCTAGTCACTTGCCTAGTTCATGGACAAGCTCAAAACTAATGGAGAGTGAAGATCTGTAGTCCACAGTGAAGAAATGCATTCAGGAAGGGCTTCATGAAACACAAGGCACAGGGCAGAGGATATGAAGGTTCTAATTCCTCAGTGGCATCAAGAAAACCATGGCAGAGGCCCCGGGGGGGGAGGGAGGAATGAGGCAGGGACCTAAAGCCACAATTGTGCCTCACAGGACCTGCTGAAGCACAGTAATCCCGAGTGAGACAGGACTTTGCTTATAAGCATAAATAAGATATCCCTGCAGTAAAACCCAGAAATACTTGAGGGTGGGCCATGCATCATCAGGTGAAGCTTTAAATTGGCCAAAATCAACCATTAATGTGGACTGTCCCATAGCAGACAACGGTAAATTCCTGACCCAGTGAGCTTTTCAGAACTCACTTCCTATAACATTACAACCATGAGAAACTCAGGACAGTGTTCAGGACCAAAACAGAAAATTGTAGTGACATTCTTGGGAAAACATTTTTGTTCCTGGTACAAACACTACCCTATCTCCTCTCTTCTTCCCAAAGGAGTTTGGTCATGATTCCTGAAGCAGCAGCTACCATCATTATCTTTGAGCCTCTGCAAAGTCTAGTTTCTGGACTTTTTTTTTTTTAATGTTTTATTTATTTCTGAGAGAGAGAGAACGAGACAGCATGAGCAGGGGAGGGTCAGAGAGAGAGGGAGATACAGAATATGAAACAGGCTCCAGGCTCTGAGCTGGCTGTCAGCACAGAGCCTGACGCGGGGCTTGAACCCATGAACCGTGAGATCATGACCTGAGCTGAAGTCAGAAGCTTAACCGACTGAGCCACCCAGGTGCCCTGGACTTCTTGTTAAGGGAGGAAAATAGCCCCGTGTGCTTAACTGATTGTAATCAGGTTTTCCTCATTTGTAGTCATTGCTAACTGACACTTGGCTACAGGCTGAAAAGGTCTGGGGGATTTATATTACAACAAATGTTGCTGTGAAGCCTCCAGAAAAAGTGGTCTTAGGCTCATATACAATCTAAGTATACAAGCTAAGTATAACCCATTTGGCTCGTTCTCTATGTGTCCTTTGTGTGACTTCTTACAATATTTTGATATTCATTTACCTATCTAAGAAAGGTTGGTGCTGTCAAGGATGCGGGGGGAAAAAATGGATTCCTCGTATACTGCTGGTAGAAATATAAAATGGTATAGCCACTCTGGAAAACTGTTCAACAGTTTCTTACAAACTAAACATACACTTCTCATATAACATGGCAATCATATACTTTTTTTTTAATGTTTTATTTATTTCTAGGAGAGAGAGAGACAGCGTGAGCAGGGGAGGGTCAGAGAGAGAGGGAGTCACAGACTGAAACAGGCTCCAGGCTCTGAGCTGGCGGTCAGCACAGAGCCCGACGCAGGGGCTCGAACCCACAAACCGTGAGATCATGACCTAAATGAAAGTCGGATGCTTAACCAACTAAGCCACCCAGGCACCCCGGCAATCATATACTTTTTAAAAAATGTTTTATTTATTTTGAGGAGAGAGAGACAGAGTGTGAGCAGGGGAGGTGCAGAGAGAGAGGAGACACAGAATCGGAAGCAGCCTCCAGGCTCTGAGCTAGCTGTCAGCACAGAGCCTGACATGGGGCTCAAACCTACAAACCATGAGATCATGACCTGAGCTGACGTCGGACACTTAACCGACTGAGCCACCCAGGCACCCCAGCAATCTTATATTCTTGGGCATTTATCCCAGATAAATGAAAACTTGTCTTCAAACATGCATACATAGAACCAACCTTATAGTTGGTCCTTGAATAACATAGATTTGAAGTGCACAGTTCCATTTACATAGGGATTTTTTTACAGTACAGTACTGTAAATGTATTTTCTCTTATGATTCTCTTACTAATATTTTTTGCTAGCTTACTTTATTGTGAGAATATTGTGTATAATACATATAATATACAAAATATGTAGTAATTGACTATGTTATCTGCAAGGCTTCCAGTCAACAGTAGGCTATCGGTAGTTGGGCTTGCGGGAGTCAAATGTTACATGTGGATTTTCTACTGTGTGAGGGAGGTCAGGGCCCCTACCCACCATGCTGTTCAGGGGGTCAACTATACAGGAATGTTCATAGCAGCTTTGAAATTACAAAAACCTGGAAACAACCACTGTCTTTCAAAGAGTGGATTGTTGAGCAGGCTCTGGAACATCTATAGAATGGAAGACTACTCAGCAATAAAAAAGAATGAACTACTGACACACACAGCAATTTTGGAAGGACCTCAAGGGCACGAGGCTTAGTGAAAAAAAGTCTATCTCAAAAGGTTACAGACTGTGTGATTCCCATTTTCCAGCAGTCTGGGAATGGCAAAAGTACAGAGATGGAGAGCAGATTAGTGGTTGCCAGGGACTGGGGATGGGAGCAGAGGGAGAAAGGTTAGGAATTTAAAGAGGCAGAACAAGAGAGGTCCCTTTGTGGTAAAGGAATGAACAGTTCTCTGTACCTTAATTGTGCGGGACGTTACACAGTTCATATCTGAGATCAGACCACGTAGAACTATAGACACACACACACACACACACACACACACACACACGCACACGTGAGAATATATGTAGAAACTGGTGAAAACTGAATATGGTCTGTAGTCCAGTTAATAGCTTGCTGGTACTGATCGTGTACTGTAGTCACATAAGATGTCACCATCAGGGAAGATGGGTGAAGAATACAGGAAACTCTAGGTATTGAGTTCACAATTTTTTGTGAGTCTATAATTATTTCAAAATAAAAATCTTAATCAAAAAAGAAAGAAGGAAAAGAAAACTGGCTACCCAGTGTATCTTTTCTGAATGAAATCTATAATCATTTTCTTTAAAATTTCTCATATAGTTTTATTAAGTGTGTAGATGTTTTGCCTTATTAAAGTGGATGTGATATAACTATAGAAAAAGAAAGTTGGGCATAAAGAGGAAGAGAGCAGGGAACAATACATAGCCTATGAACTTAGAGATGAGGGGTGCCTGGGTAGCTGACTTGGTTAAGCATCCAACTCATCTCAAGTCATGGTTCGTGGTCCGTGAGTTCAAACCCCATGTAGAGCTCCATGTGGAGCCTGCTTGGGATTCTCTCCTTATCCCTCTCTGCCCCTTCTCCACGTACTCTCTCTCCCTTCCTCTCTCAAAAATAAATAAACATTAAAAAGAAATAAATAAACCTAGAGATAAATGGTAATAAAATAATGAAAATATTTTCAGATTTTTAGGTAAAATATTGAACTTGAATCCTGTTCAAGCATGAGCAATATATCAGGTAAACATAAATACAATGCAGATGTGAATATTTAAGTCCATGGCATTTTTTTTCCCAGAATCTTTTGATCCAGTTCCCTTTAAGGGCCAAAGAAAGAATCACTGTCACCCACCAAACTACTAATCATTTTTTCCACCTTTCTTGGGAAAAAAAAAGATGAAATTAACCAATTGTGACATTTAAACAAGTTACACAAAAGCTATATGCACTTTCTCAGAAAGACAGACTGCACGCATTCACGAGTAAAACAAGAGACGCTTGGAAAGTTCTTACACCAGCTCTCTTGAAGGGAAAAACGAAGGCCTCAAGTGCCACCCACCACCTCCCGCCTCCGGTTGCCTCAGCTGGTAGTGAGTTGTGACTGAATGTAGCAGCTATCCTTGAATGTTAGCATGACCCTTATTTCTATCTAGAGGCAGTGATAAAGCTGTCAGGAAGTTTTTTCCTTTTTTGAAAGAGCCATCTGATTATTCATAGAAGTAGCTATGAGTTCAGGACAAAAAAAAATCTCAAGTTTAAGTAAAAGGGGGAGTCAAGATTGCAAAAGAATTGCTCTTCCCAGCAGCTGAAACAGGTGCGGGAATTAAGTGAATGTTCTGTAGCACTGTCTTGGGTAAAAGACAGAGGAACCAGCACCCAAACTGGGTTTCAGTCGCCAGGTGTTCTGATGCCTGAGACACCCTGCTTATTAAAAGGAACTGAAGTTAGCCCTTCAGGGAAAGGAGTTATCCTTGACTTTGTCAAAACTCCCATATATATTCACGAAACTTCACATTTTGTCTTGTTTTGTTTTCCCTGTGACCTCTGGTAGTTTGCAAAAATGTATAGACTTGAAATATATCCTCGAGGCAAATTATATACATTGAAAATTCACGTACATCTATCTTCTCTCTGGACACAGTCCAGCAAAGTGAGACACACACTAAACTGGTGACAAATATTGGCTACAGAATGAATACCCGAGTAAATGAAATTTAACATAAACTTCTAATTTCCACTCTCATTTAAAAATACCAACTGGGGATTGCTATATCATCAACTTAAATTTCAATGGTAATTTTCAGAAAAATTAAGAAATAAAATGCCAGAAGAAATGAAATGCTAGAAGAACCAACACAATTATTTGAAATTATCTATTAGGATTAAACCTTTTGGGGAAGAGAGAGAGTCATTTGAAGCTTTATTTGACATCGCATCTGTAGAAGAACCACATTTTAAAAAAGGAAAAGGCTGAGCTACAGCTCCAGTATAGGGACCCAAGATATTCAACTGTTACAGAGACTGGAGCAGGGGAAGACTATAATTGTGACCATAATTCATATTGTACAAACTAGTCAATTCCTTTATCTCTAACAGTGGCCACAGAAAATGTCAAAGCTCAATTTTTTTCCCTCTTCCCCCTCTTTCATATTTTGCTGTGTTATTCACGTCCTATAGTAACTCCTGGCTGGCTTGAAAGGCTCCCCGGGACATCAATTCCCAGGACTCAATTTTCTCTATCAGATTGTTGCAAATAAATCTCATTTTATATCTCAGCTCATGACCGCAGTGAAAATGCTTTACTGTGTCTCTGCTTTCTATTGCTGTGTTTAATGCTGCAGCTGAGGGCTTGATTGTCTCTCCATGAGGCTCAGGATGGGAATGTTATTCCCCTTCTCCCACCCTTCAGCTCCCAGTAACAATTGAGCATTAAGGTAGTAAATCACCGTCATAATTGTCTAGATATATCCAGTCTACTGGCTTAATGAGACGGGAAGTAGGTTGCTGGGGAAGAGGAATGACATTTTAACAAGACAACTTGCATCAAACTGTAATTTATCCTTCACAACACATTTAATTTTTCTGGAAAGTTATCAGAAGCAAAATCGCCATCTTGGAGATGCCAAACCCTGCTTAACCCTTCTGAATCACTTTATTAAATCAACAGAAGTGTATAAACCATTCCTTAAGTATTTGGAAAGATGTGCTAGCAAAATGCTATCTACCTCATTTCTGGTGGCTCTGAAGCATGTGAGATTTAAAATGTCCCGTTTAAAAAGCAGTTCAACACAGTGGTCCCCCCACTTATCTGTGGGGGGTACGTTCCAAGACCCCCAGTGGATGCCTGAACCTGCAGATATTACCTGACCCCTATTTATACTGCGTTTTTTCCTATACATACATACCTATAATCAAGTTTAATTTCTAAAGTATGCACAGTAAGAGATTAACAACAGTAACGTATAGAAGAATTATAACAATATACCGTAATAAAAATTAACTGAATGTCGCCCCTCTCATTCTCAAAATATCTTATTGTATTGCACTCACCCTTCTTGTGATGTAAGATGATACAATGTCTACCTTTTGAGACGAAGCGAGGAGAGTGACATAGGCACTATGTAGCGCTAGGCTGCTCCTGACTTTTCAGGAGGATCATCTGCTTTCGACTGTGGTGGACTACAGGTAAGGGGGACTACCATTTCTGTATTTTTCATTCTGCCAGAACTAGCCAATTTCAAACTTGCATCTCCACCTTGTCCTAATGAAGAAAGGGGCTGGACCGGAGCTTTCTGTTTACCATCTCCAAGCCTCATTAACTAACCCAAGCCCGTGATAGTCCAGCATCCCCGGGTCCACGTGGGGCTGTGTTCAGATTCAGAACAAAAAGTAAAGGCTTCCCACGGGGTTGTCAGTGCAGTGATTTCTGCAGGCACATCCGGGGGGGGGGGGAGGGGGGCCGGGGGAGGGATTGGATTCACCCAAGAGGGGAAACACAGAGAGAGTCCTGCAGTGTCAAAGTACGGCCCCAATCACGCTTATTGACTGATGCGTAGCAGCTTCGTATTGCTGTGTTTCTGAGCTTAACGTACATTACGACCAAATCGGAAAAGAGAAATCATGTATGCTTCTCCTGGTTCTTCTTACTTTTTGGTTGAAATGCTTTACACGTGCTCTGTTTCAGTGTGAACCATTTATAGCTGAGGCCTGCAATCACTTCCTCACCATCGTCTTTTCTTCTTTTCCTTCATCCTGATTCTTGTCCCTTTTGTTCTTTTGTTCTAATTCCTCCTTTTCTCCCTCCCTCTTTCATTCCTTCCTCCCTTCATCCCTGCCTTCCCCCTGTAGGTATCTCAGCTTCACAGAAACCCTTCCTCTTGCTCTGCAGATTGCCTACTGGCCCCTGATGTAGGTGTAACGAAGACCCATATTTCATATTTCATATGGGTCTTTTTAGCTGGAATTCTGTCGATGCGTAAAGCCCACATTTTTGCTCTTTAAGCAGGAGGCAACCACGATAATGGAGTAGCTTTCCACAGTGTCCTGAAAGAAGGTGTTCTGAGAATGTGTGCTCGGTACGCCTGCTCCCTCAGCTGGAAATAGGTTTATTTGCCCATGGGTTTGACTAACAATGACAAACGATTCAAACAACACAAAAATAACTAGACTAAATGGTGGCTGTATCATGTTTGTCCTGATTTACTCCTCACAACTGCCCTATATGTGCTATTACTATCCCCAACTTACCCCCATATAAAGGGAGACACAGAGAGGTTAAACACTTGGCCAGTGATGCACAGCCAATCTGTGTAAGAGCCGGGATTGGAAACAGGCAGGCTGACTCCAGAGGCCCCATGTGTAACCACGACTCGACTCTGCTTCTATCAGTCAAGGGACATAGAGGTCATAGTTTGGAGGTTTTTATAAACCACAAATGGGGGGCGGCTGGGTAGCTCAGTGGGTTAAGCATCTGACTTCACCTCGGGTCATGATCTCACAGTTCGTGGGTTCGAGCCCCGCGTCGGGTTCTCTGGCGACAGCTAGCTCAGAGCCTGGAGCCTGTCTTTGGATTCTGCGTCTCCCTCTCTTTCTGAACCTCCCCTGCTCATGCTGCCTCTCTCTCTCTCTCAAAAATAAATAAAACATTAAAAATAAATAAATAAACCACAAATGGAATAAAATTGTATATACTCTTCTCACATTTAAAAATTATTTCTTGCAGTAATGGGGAGTGACCGCTTACTGCATATTTTCTCATTTTGGAGAGAAGAAAATGTCCTGGAATTAGAGGTGAAGGTTGTGTGACACTGAGAATGTATGGAATGCCACTGAACTGTACAAATTTAAAACGATTGATGGTGGGGCACCCGGAAAGGCTCACTCTGTTGAACATCTGACTCTTGATTTTGGCTCAGGTCATGATCTCATGATTCATGAGTTCAAGACCCATGCGGAGCTCTGTGCTGACAGAACCTGCTTGGGATTCTGTGTCTCCCTCTCTCTGCCCCTCCCGCACTCCTCAAAAATAAATAAACTTTTAAGAACAAAATAAAATGATAAACGGTTAATTTTACATTGTGTGAATTTTACATTTAAAAAAAATCAGTTGTTAGTACCTTGGAGACCTTTCCATATAATTGTATGATAATTAATCTAACCATGCTCCCATTTATGGATAATCAGATTTTGCTATTACAAAGGATGTTTCAAAAAACTTCTTGAACTTACATATTTGTACAGGTAAAGGCAGATTCCTTAAAGTGAAATTATTGAGTTGGAAGAAGTGCCTGTTTTAAGTTTTGATAGATACTGCCTGATATCCCCCTCAAAAATGTGTGTCAGTGTATAACACACTTACATAAGACTCACCACCAGAAGTAGACTTCTATATGGCAGTGTGGGTCTCAGGTCCTCTTCTCCCGGGGCAGGTGTATGTGCTGTGTGTTGCTCTCTGCAGCCACATATTGAAATAGAGTATATATCCTCTGAAAGCTCAGCTACTTTACTCTGTGACTCAGACATCGGGGCTCCTACCATGAATTCAGTTTTAAAGGCCCCTCCACTTCCAGATCCCATGTCCACAGAGAGATCAGTCTCTGTTCCACGGCTAAGTGACCACCTTCATTGGTTCAAGAAAAAAAAAAAGGAATCCTTTCCCAGCAAACATTCTCGACAGTTGCAACCTCTCCTGATGCCCTTCTGGGGCCTTCTTCCACCCCTTCTTCTCCCACCTCAGGCACCATACTCTATGAGACAAAGTTGCTCACCTGGCCTCTGAATGCTAGGCCTTGGCCTAGCCAAACACCGACGTCTCAGCAAATCCCAGGGGGACCGTAGGGGTAATTTCTCCAAAGATGGGTTTCTCCCGAGGAGGAATTTTCATATCAGCTGCTAAAAATATACAATATTCAAATCCTCATTCCACAATGTGTCAGGCCTTTTACCCTGAAGAAAGAATGTGCTGACTCCTCTGTGCAGGAGAAGTATTCACCCACCCACTCTGATTTCCCTTTCCCACACCTCCCTCCTCCCACACAGTCTAGGAGATCTCTATTTCTCAAGCACCTACACTCCAGATCCCTCATTAGGTCTCTGTTAGATTGTCCTCATCAGGTTTATAACACCCACCCTGACATGAATACAGCTAATTGTTTTCAGCAGGTAAAATGAGCAAATTGTTCTCCTTTGCCACTTTGCTCTGGGCTCCCTCTGCCTTCTCTAAAGGCCTAACGACAATGTCTCCCCTCAAAGACCACATTTTACTCTTCTCAGGCATCGGGAAGATTGTGGCCTAGTCACTTTCTCCCAATGCTCATTTTGTGTGAAGAATGAAATTAATAAAGGAACAGAATTTTTTTAAAAATGCCTCTCTTTTCCATTGCCTACTTTATTTTGTTTTTTTAAATGTTTATGTATTTTTGAGAGAGAGTGAGCACAAGCAAGGGAAGGGCAGAGAAAGAAAGAGAGAGGGAGAGGGAGAGAGAATAAGAGACACACAGAATCTGAAGCAGGCTCTCCAGACTCTGAGCTGTCAGAACAGAACCCGATGTGGGCTTGAACCCACAAACCAAACCATGAAATCATGATCTGAGCCAAAGTCAGATGCTTAACTGACTGAGCCACTCAGGTGCCCCTCTGTCACTTATTTTAGGAAGCACAGCATCTTAGTTCTTACCTTTTTTCAAAAGAAGAATTTTTTTTTTAAACAGAAAACACCCCAGGAAGTACATCTGTGGCAGAAACTCATAAAAGTAATGTCTTCCAAGAATCCAATTATTCAGACTCTGTGCCTCGAAATCCTTAACTCTCAGGGGTTTGTGTTTACCCCGAAGGGGCAGGCGTCCAAAAAATGAAAGGTTGGAAGGAGTGAACAGTTTCCTAAGGGACAGGAGACACCTGTCACATCTGAATCCCCAGAAGCACTAAGGCTGTCCTCTAATTTTCTGAGAGCTAATTGTTCCAAGACCCAGAGGGACCCTCCACTGAATCAATTTCTGCAGAGACTTCAGTCCCTGGCAAGAATAGCCTTTCCCCCCCTTTTTTTTTCTTCTGATGAGCTTAACCCATTTAATTCCATCTAATTCTTTAATGAGGCTCTATTTTCCATACGGATTCTCACATTTTTAAGTATACTGTCCACTTCTATTCTGTAAGCATTGACAAGATTGTCTGGTTTGCTTAACTTGAGCTGTACCTATTCCACATCAAAGGCAAAACAAACAAACAGAAACAAAAAAACCCCAACCAAACAAAAGCCCTTAACTGATTTGACTGTCAACTGGACAATTAGTTAAGCTGACTGCTGAACTAGCTAGTGATTTGGTCAACGGTGATTAGTTGATTCTCTTTAAAACTATCAAACCACATAGATAACCCAATTCCAGAAACCAAATTCTAAGTAATTTCTGTATTTTCTTCCTTTAAAAGCAAGCAGAAATAAGGCTCTTCTAAATTCTTTTGGGGGAGGGGGAGTTTCTGCCAACCCCTGAGGAATGTCATATGACTAAGAGTTGAGCAAAAATGTAATGCAATGGTATACATCATCCAGAATCAAGAAACTCATCCAAGAAGTACTGATAACTTAATCCCTCCCTAAAGAATCTCTAGAAATATAAATACCCTGAATCCTGAGGAATTTTTAGTTTATCTTGTTTGGAATTCTGCAGACTCATCTCTGAATTTCAAATAGATTCAAGTTTCATTTTTTAGAAATGGCAAAGGATAACAAGTCAATTTCTCAATATGGCCTTAGAGGGCCTCCTTGGTGGTCTACAGAAGGACCGCTAAAGGAAAGATTAATTATAAACTACCATTCTGGGCAGTGTTTGGACTCAGAAGGGTGTCTTGTATCAACTACTAACCAGGTTTTTCCTTTAGACTCAAAAAGATTATATTCCAAGGGTACCCTGATCTGACAGAACCGTAAATGAGATGATTTTTCATCAGCCACCTTCCAGACCCGAGCCCTTAGCTCACGTGTTACAGCTTTTCAGTGAGGGGTAGTTGCTCTAGCACCAAGGATTGAGATGGAATGTCCCTGCCTCCTGGCATCTTTCCAGACCCCATACTATTTCCTGACCCCAAAAGCAAGATGTGCTCAAATACATGTATGTACACACATGCCTCACCTTCTTCGTCATAGCCTTCTCTTAATTTCTCCCCTTTTCGGTGGATTTTCAAATACAAATGCTTATCAGAGCATTGAGTAAGGGAGAGACAAAGAAATCTGCTGGATATGACAATATATGAATCTTTAGACATTTTGCAAAGAACAGAAACATCCAGACCTCAGTTTCCCCTCCTATAAATGACGGCAACTGTATCACTGTATCTGCCAGTGGTTTGAGAAGGATGAATAGGATCATGTTTCCTAAGTATCTTTAAGTTTCAACGTACAATGGTGCCAGCAAAGAACAAAGTGTCGTTTTCCTTCCGGCAGAATAATTAAAACTAAATCTCATGAGTCCCATCTCTATGCATGTCTCCCAAATTGATCATGCAGTGATTTTTAAGAACAGAGTATCTCTGTGTCATTTATTTATAATCGGTTTTCATTGTTACTGTGGAGCATTCATCCACATCACCTTCGGGCTCTGGGGAACTGTTCACATTCATTAGGGAAAGGAAACAGTCTTTCTTTCAAATAAGCAATTTGATTGCTTCAGCAATAGGTCTGTAATTACTGGAGCACGGGGATATGTTATTGGTAATAGGATGAAGAAACCAGGCCTTTCTCCAAATCAGAGGGGGTTCGGTCTCTTTTCTCAGAGACTGTAATTAAAAGGGGTGGTAGTGGTTCCCTGTGCCCTTTGACGGGGCTGGCACCAGACTCGAGACACCAGGTCAGAGAGATTTCCTCCCCTCTTGTCCTCTGTGGAATCGGATCATGTTTCCAAAGCCTCTGTAAGTTTCAATGTACAGCGGTGCCAGCAAAGAATAAGGTATGGTCTTCCTTTGGGCAGAAATTGAGCAGACCGCAGAATACAGCAGTGGTCAGGCAGAGAGGACTTCATGCCACCCCCTCAAACCTACAGCAGGAGGTCAAGGTCGTGACGCCTCTCCATGTTCAACACAGTCTATATAACAGCATTAACTGTGGGAGCCTGACAAGCTTTTAAAATTTCACCTTTTGTACCCAGAGGCTACATCAGAGTCCAGCTGGAATGGACAAATTCAGGAAGATTTAGTACAGAAACAAATTCATTTTTCTCAAGCCTTTCAATCATTTGTTCATTGAGTCGGTTAACCTCACATTCATCATTCGTTCATGTTCCACCCCAAGTGAAGCTCTTGACTCTGGACGAAGTGGTCCCAGCTCTTAAGGAGCTCACTTGCAGATATGCTCCCCAAAAGCTGCTTCTTGTTATGATGTTTTGGTCCTTACCTTTATTCTTTCCTTCGTTCATGCCTTTCACATTCATATTTAAAGTCTTTTACCATTTCCCCCCGTATTTTTCCTTTTTGCCCAGCTTTATGAAGTTACCAACTATAAACAAGCAGGGACTTTCTGTTGAAGTATGAAGTCTCATTTTGTTCCCTTTTTGCTAGTCGTCGATAACAGCAGAAATGATATCCAGTTCGGGGACACTGTACATAGATCCAAGTATGGGAAAGCAGTTCTGTTCAGTTACACTACTTGGTGGAGACAGTTTTAGCTGAGGACAGTGCAAATCACTTAGGGGGGCATTGCGGCCATGCATTGCTGAGGACAACTTTTCGTTTTAGCGAAGATTTGCTAGAGTGTGAGGTTTTGAACTTGTTTCTCAGAGAGCAGATTCTTCTGGCCGTACCTCAGGGAAACTCTTTTCTATTAGAAACAAAGCCAATGTTGGAATA
This sequence comes from Proteles cristata cristata, assembly GCA_017311185.1. Lineage (NCBI taxonomy): Eukaryota > Metazoa > Chordata > Mammalia > Carnivora > Hyaenidae > Proteles > Proteles cristata. Next base: position 863,081 of record JAESUZ010005393.1, read on the forward strand.
GAAAGAAGAGCTTCCTGTGCTCTGGAGGACTGACGCAGCTTCCCTTTGTGTTCAGAGATGATGGTGTTGGTGCCATTCCTTCTAGAATAGGGTACTCTTAGATGGTTTCCACTTCAGTGACAATGGATTCATACTTATCCACATAGTCCTTCCTGCCCCTCATGACCAACAGTATTATCTGAGCACATGGCGGACAAGGTTTTGAAGGGAAGCAGAATATGCCCCCTGCCCAACATGCCATTTTGGTATATTGATTATTTCGAGCCACAGCCATTCAAAGAACAGCAAATGTAGGGAGAGGCTTTCTCCATCCTTCTCTCATCTGCCACAGGACAAATTCTCCAAAAGGAACTCACTTGCCATAAATCCCTTTCCTGAGAATTTCATCACCCAAGGACTGCCTCCTGTCACAGGAGAGGGGACCAGAAGTCTACACCACATCTGGACAAGCTCTGTCACAAACTTTCATACCTTCCATCTAAACTTCTAAGGGCCCATTTATTTTTCATAAAATCATATTCTCTAACCTAAGAGGCTTCATAGGAAACATCCCTTTCCTTTCCCTCTTAAGATGGTGTGTAATCCTGAAGTCTAAGCCATTTTGAGGAATTACTCACTTTTCTCTGGGCATCTTCCATGTGTACATGAGGTAAACATGTTAATCAAGTTCTGTTTGTTTCTCTTTTGTTAATCTTATTACAGGAGACTCAGCTAAGAGCTCATAAAGGTGGAAGGAAAATTATTTTTCCTCTCTTACAGGTTAAAGTTATGACAGTTGTGTTAGAAATTTTGGTGGCAAGTAACAGAAACCGAATGGACTCACCTTAAGCACAAAGAGGGAATTTGGTATAAGGATACAGAGCTAAGTGTAGAAGAACAGTCAGACTTTAGGAAGGGCTGGAATTAAGAAATGAAAAGCATCCGTATTCCCAAGATTTGCTCTCAGACCATCCATCTCTACTCTGCTTTTTCTTGTACATCTGCTTCATTCTCTAACACTAGAGTCCAGTTTTCCCTGCATTTTTTCCATGAGGCCAAATATGGCCGAACCACAGCTAATTACTATCTGTAACTGTTCTGGTCATTATAAGAGACTGACTGACTGTCTCTCCATTCTCACTTCTGGAAGAGAGAATCTGATTGGCCCTGCATGAATCAAGTGTTCACCTCTTGTTCAATCGTCTGAGGCCAGCAAGGTGAGCCACACAACAGGCGGAGGTTCTAGAAACTCATTTATGTGGATCAGGGGTGCATCTCAAGGAAGTTGGAATAGGTTGAGTTTTCTTAAAGAGTCTGCCAAGGGCGCCTGGGTGGCTCAGTTGGTTAAGCATCCCACTCTTGATTTCATCTTAGGTCATGATCTCATAGTTTTGTGAGTTCAAGCCTTGAATGGGGCTTTGAGCTGGCAGCACAGAGCCTGCTTAGGCTTCTCTGTTTCCCTTTCTCTCTGCCCTTCCTCCATTCATGTTGTCTCTGTCTCTCTCAAAATAAATAAATGAATTTTTTTAAAAAAGCCAATATCCCCAAATGTTGCTCCAGGGTGGCCACTAAATTCTGAAAACGCAGATTAATACATAATGTGAGTTAATAATATTCTATAAAATAATATTATTTGTGTTTCCACACCGTGATGGCCACCTTGAACTACAAGGGATAGAATCTATAGTTCTAGAATAGAAAGAAGCTTCACAGGGTGAATCCATGATGTTGTCATTAACATGGACATCCATTTATCTGAGCTAACCAGTCATAAATGCCCATGTGGATCATGTAAATAGATTCATACATAATGAAGAGATAATTACCTCAATTTTCTAGTTGCAACCAAATATCCTCTAGTTACAGAGAATACTTAGCAGGCTAATTAGCCAGCATTCGTTATTCTCTCCCTAGTCCCCCAAGAATGATTTGTGCTAATTCCTTAGTAATCCAAATCCTAGTGCTTCACAGTCCAGCTATCTATCCCTCACTTGTGTGTTTATTTACCATCCCCTTTGTTAGACTTTCAATGGCTGGAGGATCATAATCGTATTTTTTTTTAAAAGTGTTTTCTATAGTATCACATTTTTAGTATGGCTAGAGTGCTTGTGCATCAGCTAAATGCTCCCAAGGCATATGTTAAGAGAGAGATAGATAGGAGCTGTATCACCTTTTTTTGACTTATCTTCAGCATCATGTTTCCTGCATTCGATTTATTAATAGCAGCAAACTAAAGATGGACTATAATTAAGGGGAGGGGAATTAGACTTTTCCTTTTGATGGAAAGAGGGTCAAAGAATTTATGGATATTTATTTGTTGGCTGGTTGGTTGGTTGGTTGGTTTTTAGAGAGAGACAGCACACATGCTAGCAGAGGAGAGGAACAGAAGAAATGAGAGAGAGAGAGAGAGAGAATCTTAGAGAATCTTAGAGAATCTTAAGCAGGCTCCAAGCTCAAGGTGGAGTTGGATGCGGGGCTCGATTCCACAACCCTGGGATTATGATCTGACCTGAAATCAAGAGTCAAATGCTTGGGGAGCCTGGGTAGTTCAGTTGGTTAAGTATCCGACTTCGGCTCAGGTCATGATCTCATGGTTCGTGGGTTTGAGCCCCACGTCGGGCTGGAGTCTGTGTCTCCCTCTCTCTCTGACCCTCCCCTGCTCATGCTCTCTCTCTCAGAAATAAAGTTTTAAAAATTATTTTTAAAATATAAATAAATAAATAAATAAATAAATAAATAAATAAATATTAAAAATAAAAAAAGAGTCAAATGCTCAACTGATGGAGTCACCGAAGTACTCCCTGGACATATTTTTAAATCACTCTAAGAAGTTTCTTTTCTTTGCACAAGAAGAAGTACAAAGACAGATATCCCAAGGCTATTATAGTGAATCAACAGTGTTATCAGTTCTCCAGGCTTGGGGCACCTGCGTGGCTCAGGTGGTTGAATGTCTAACTCTTGATTTTGGCCAGGTCATGATCCCAGGGTCATGGGATCAAGCCCCATGCTGGGCCTGGAGCCTGCTTGGAATTATCTCTCTCCCTCTCTCTGCCCCTCTGGAGCCTGCTTGGAATTATCTCTCTCCCTCTCTGCCCCTCTCTCCAGCTCATGCTCTCTTTCTAAAATAAAGAAAAAAAAAAAGATTCCAGGCTCTTTTAACCTTTCCTCTTAGCATCTTTAAGGACTTGGCTTATACTTTGTTCATATAATGGCTGCTGCATCTCCAGGCATCATGTCTGTATTCTAGGCAGGACAAAGCAGAATATTATTTGTCCCCCACTCTCTACCCCCTTCCTGCTTAAGCAGGAAAGGAACAGCTTTCTCAACCATCCAGCTGACTTCCTCTTGGATTTCATTGCCCATAGTTGTGTCATGTGGGTCTGTCAGGAGATCCATTGAGCTTGAAGAGAAAGCTGAGCTGTCAGGTATTGGAAGAGCCAATTAAAGCAACAAGGGGCCAAACTGAAAGTTAACAGTTAACTGTTAAGGCTTTAATCACTGGCTGTGTACTCAGTCTGGTCTTGGAAGTACAGTTACCCCAGACACTCCGCCTGGTAGAGTCTATGGTCAGACCTGAAAAATCACACATAGGTTTCTAACTAATATCCAAACTATCTCAGGTTCCACTTAGCTGCAAGAGAAGCGAGAAAGTTGAAAATGTTTCCTTCTAGCCTCTACAATGAAGGAATACAAGGGCAAAGACAGCCAGGAATGCATGATGAATAAACAGATTGATATCCATCCAGCAGCACAAAGTGCCAGAAGGATGTTCAATTTCATTACATATATTTGGATGTTTGAGGATTCACCTGTAAAATTTTAAACATATCTTCATGCATACATGTGATATGAAGAGGAGAAAGAGAAAAAAAATGTGAGTTTAAGGAAAGTAAAGTCAGGGGGAAATTTGGGAAAGGAGAAAAACAAGAGAAACGAGCAGGGATAAAATGAAGATGGAGACTCTGAAATCCACAAGGACAGGAAGTGAGATCAGTAACCTGGGAGTTCAGTTTTCAAGCCAAAGGCAGGTTGGTGTTCCCTTCATTTTACATGTACCTCATAACAGGCCCTTTTACGTTTGTCTCTTCAGCCTGATCTCACAGCGTTATAAAATTGATTTGGCCTGTTTTTGGCAGTAGCAGGATAACTCCTCTGTCAGCATAAAAGATTTACAATCCAAAATGAATCTTGCAGTCTTCCAGACTCCTCCTCAAGCAGAAAGTTCTGAAAATGAACACACCCTAGCTCCATATGTTTATCGACCATCCCCTCTGTTAGACTTTCAGTGGCTGTAGGATCACACTCATGTAAAACAAAAACAAAAACAAAAACAAAAAAAACCCCACACAAAATAAAAAAACAAAACAAAACAAAAAAAACCCAAAAAACAACTTTCTGCCAAATTCAATTCCTTAACACTTGATTTTTTTTCTGCCAAAGCCAGAGATGAATTAGCAATGATTTGGCAGCCAATTAAAATTCATAGTAAGCTGTTTTGTGACCCTTGGGTCAGAAACAAATTTCCTACAAACCTTAGGAGAGTATCTCTCCTGGGTTTCTTTGGGGTAAGAAAAATCCCTACCCTCCTCTCTGGTTCTCATCCGTTCTCATCCCTCGTGCAGGGTGATGACCAGCTGTGTTCCTGAGACAATGTTTGTAAAGCCAAGAGGCAACTCAATTCCCTAGTCAGTTATTTCTCTGAGATGTGGAGAGATCTGTGGCTACAGCTGCCAGCAGGCGATTCTCAGCTGGAGTTCTGTGTAAGTTGTGGATCGAGAAGGGAAACAGTGAAAGGGGGAAGAGCGAAGGTTGTCTGTTTTCCACACTTCTGAGATGGAATTGTTCTACTGAGCTGAGAAGAGAAAGGCATGGCCAGGTGTTTCACAGGTGTGAAAAATATGCTAAAGTTGAAGTGAGTCTTTTCCGCAAATCAGTGACAGAATTGTATTGTGTAGGGTCTGTAAGGGAATCTCCCTGAATAAGAAAGCCTATTTCACAATGCGTAAAATTTCCCATTCCAGAAGGATTAGAAAACTCCCCAATTCCCAGTAGTTGACAAATCTTTTCTTACCGATGGTCAGTACACTGAGGGAAAAAAAGCCATCTCTGACCTTAAGTCATTGAGAGGATTTGATACATGCAACATGTCACTTCATGTTTCTGTATTTATACAAGGAGCAAATGCTTCCCAACATGGAACATCTGTGAGGACGATAAGCCACTTCTGATACTGTGCTGTCAAAGGGCAGGGGGAAAAAAGATTTATATAAAAAGAAATGCAAATATAGCTGGCTAGTCAGCCAAGAGGGCAAAGGTAGGGGAGTCTTACATTAACCCAATCTTCACAGTTGCTAAAAACCTGACAAGGGAAAGAGGAATTTTAACTAGCTGCCAAGCAATTGGTTATTCATGTGTGACACAAAAAACAAGGGAAACTTTAATTTTCTCCTTGTCAGTTTTAAACAGAGAGGCTGTCAATTCAGCAAGGGGAGCTTACTAAACATATTACAACAGGGCACCTTCCTACCAACATCCAGTCTCAACATGGCATCAAGCGCAAGACCTTTGCGCCATTACCCTTCCGTCAGATTTCAACCAGCCCTGTCCCTCTTATGGTCCATTTCTTTCTTGGGTATCACCATCCTGCCTGGGCTCTGCCATAGCCCCCTATTCCCCATAAAGAAAATGTGGGATGACGTCCACTGTTTTATTTTTTTAATTTGTTCTTTTTTTTGGATTTTACTTTTTTTTTAAAATAGTTTATTGTCAAATTAGTTTCCACATAACACCCAGTGCTCATCCCCACAAGTGTCCTCCTCCATGCCCATCCCCCCCTCCCCCCACATCCATCAGTCCTCAGTTTTTGTCAGCATTCAAGAGTCTCTCATGGTTTGCCTCTCTCCCTTTCCCCCACCATTTCCGCCCTTCTTCTCCCCCTTGTTCCTCTGTTAAGTTCCGCCTAATCCTCCTATACGTACAAACATATGATATTTGTCCTTCTCTGCCTGACTTATTTCAGGTGTAGCAACATGGATGGACCTTGAGGGTGTTATGCTGAGCGAAATAAGTCAGGCAGAGAAGGACAAATATCATATGTTTTTTAATTTGTTTTTAATATTTATTTATTTTTGAGAGAGAGAGACAGACAGACAGAGACAGACACAGAGAGAGAGCAGAAGAGTGGCAGAGAGAAAGGGAGGCACAGAATCTAAAGCAAGATCCAAGCTCTGAATTGTCGGCACACAGCCTGATGTGGGGCTCCAACTCATGACCCACAAGATCATGCCCTAAGCCAAAGTCAGACACTTAACCAACTGAGCCACCCAGAGGCTCCCTGACATCCATTCTTTTAACAAGCACCATTAATGAATTTATCTTCTTGGGCCATTCTGTGGCACCATCAATGGGATTTTTTTGGTCATGTGCCTTTTTGCAGTCTGTTGCTAATTTAGTTCAAATCCATTTATCCAAAAAGATTAAGCATTAGGTTAGTACTAGGTGCTGGGGCTCTGTGTCATGTACCATGTTTTCCAATATGATTTCAAAAATGCTCTCAAAACCGTTGGTAGTCTGGTCACAGTCAGAGAGATCCCCAGAAACCCTTTGGGTGTTTAGGAAACGTTATTACATTACCTAATTTGTTAAGCAAATATTTATTGAGTGCCACTTACTCTCCTACTCTCAAGGAACTTACATTCTAATAGGAGGAAGTGGGTAATAATATATCACCAAAAAATAAGTAAGATGAATCACTGAAGTTCCTGCCATGAATATGAAATATGCTAATGGAATAAAGAAATTACTGTGGGGAAGAGGGCTGGAACTGAGTAAGATAGGGTGGTCAGGAAGGACCTCTCCTAGAAGATACTTGAAATAACTTCTGAATAACAAGGAGCTAGGCAAGCAAAGATAAGGTGGGAAAGAGTTTCAGGTCAACTCTAAGGCATGAATAAAGTAGGACTTTAAGTAGGAGCCAGAGCCTTGATAGAAGATCCTTGCAAAGAGATTGGATTTGATTCCAGTTGCAACAGGAAGCCATTGGAAGGTTTTCAGCCAGATCATGATTAAATGCTTTGGCTGCTGTGTGGGAAATAGACCCTGCAGAGCAAAAGGGGAAGCAAGGATTTCAGTTAGGTGGCTTTGCAGCAGCCCAGGCCAGCTGCGATATCATTGCTCACAAATGAATAGTCTGTTCTACCAGGCTCATACCAAAATTTTAACTGAGCCTTTACATGAATTGAATGCTTCGTGTCTGTTTGGCTGATTGTCAATCATACATTATATCATTATATCTTTACAATATGGGATTCCTCTGACCCAGAGTTGCGAACTCCTGAAGCATTTACTCTGAATGTACCCTTTGAAAACAAAAAGCATTTGAAAAATGTCTGACTAGGGCTTGAATCTGAGGCCATGAAACAGAGAGGAGTTTGCTGACAAAAATGGCCCTTAGTTCATATCCTTTTTCATGACTGTGTTCCTAGCACCCAGCATAGAAGTTGACTCACAAATATTTGTTGAAAGAGTTCATAGATTAGCCTAGTAAAAGCCCAAGAAACGCTATGAAGCCTTGGTTGGTAGTATAGCACCCCAATCAGCTGAACTCGGTAGACTTGGATACTAGCCCTGGTATTTGAAGACTGTTTTCGTGGGAGGAGAGGATGAACTCACATCTACACCAACCTTTGCATGCCAGCCTCCAACGCTTACTACCCCTCAAAGCTTCTTCAACTTTTTGACCACTCAGACAAATCTATCTCTAGATTTGTCTCATGTTCTCCAAGTCCTCACCCTCCAAGGAAACACTGTGGAGAAGTGTCTCCCTCACACACAATGCCCTCCCTATGAGCCCCAGTTCCCCCATCTTACTTCCCAGCTGCCTTATCTGCCCTATTTCCCATTCGGCACCAAAAACAGGGGAGCCTTTTGTGGGAGCAATCAAGCTGTAAATCACTATTTATATTTCTTGAAGTAAACTTAAGGCTGAGAAAAGGTTCTGGAATGACTACCCTCGGGACTAAAGCCCATCTGGAAACATGAATAATGTGAAATTTATCCCTCCATGGATTCCCCCACAAGACCAATTATAATATCATCCTTTCCGAGAATTTCTGCCAAATTTTTATGGGGTCACCAGAAAGTTATATCTTAAGTGAAAACTGCACAGATTTATATAGGGGGTAGTTATCTGGTGGGAGGAGGTATGTGGATGTAAACTACAGGAAACAATGATACTCCACAGACAGAGATGTGTGTAAATTTGCCTCTTCACTTCAGGAAGTAGAATGGATTTATTCATCCAGCCACAGGTATTTATTGAGTGACTACTGTGTGCCAGTCATTCTTTGAGGCACTGAAGAGAGAGCAATGAGCAATATTTGCTTTGCCCTCATTTTAGTAGCAGTGGAAGATAGGCCATAAAGTACTTGCTAAATATGGTGCCAAAAATCAATATGTTGCAGAGATGCTCTGAGCAATGTGAAGAACTACTTCTTCAGAGTGACATAGGTGTGCTGCCCTATTTCTTGAGAAAGTGGAATCATAGTCATCATTTGAAAACTCCTAGAATAATAAGAGATCTGACATTTATGTATTCCCTCATGCTTCTCTCCTGAAGCCACAAAGTTTGACTGTGAAGTATTTGGCAAAAGGCCTCTTTTGCTGAAGCAATCACCTGACAATGTGAGTGGGGATCTGAGCCAGCCAGGTTCTAACTCAACTGGAGCAGTTTGATTAGGTGATGAGCACGCATTATCATAAAATTGCAGAGCGGCTATAATTCACCGCATCATGGCTAGAAATGATCTGCCTCCAAGGAAAAATGTCAATGAGCGGCCATCTTCTTTAGTGTCAGTAGTTCTTAAATTTTAGTTTCTGAAGAATCGATGAGTCTATAACAGAGATCCCAGCTTCTCCTCTAGAAATTCAGAGAGAGAAAGTCTGGGAAAGGGTCCAGAAATTCGTATTTTACCACCCTGCCTGCTGATGCTGCCGCAGGTGGCGCCAAACTTGGAGAACCACCATTCTGTGTTAACCATAACAGAGAATACAGACCTCCAGCTCCCCTCCCCTGCATGCAAAACAGCGTGGCCAGGGTCTCTTCCTTGGAAGGGGAGGAGAAAGGAAAATAGATGGAACAGTCTCCTCTACTGCTTATAGCTACTCCTCTCTCTCATGTATTCAGCAAATATTGTATAACAGCTACAATGGACAAGGTGCAGTCTACCTCCAGAGGGACGATGTAATGATGAATAGGCATCAGTCGCTACTCCTGGAGCATCAGAATATCTTTAAGGATGACAAAATGGAACTGACTGGGCCTGAGCTTGCCTGATAATGTACTGGGCCAAGTACTCTCTCGAACATCCTTTTATTAAGTCTTCCCAAGTTTTCTTTCCTCATTTCCTTCAAGGGCTTACTGAACTGTCTCCTTTTCAGTGAATCCTCCTTCTTAGATCATTCTACATCAAACTCAACACATCAAAAGCTTAATTCCTACTCTTTTCCCCAAGCTGCTCCTCCCAGGCTCTTCTCCATCTCTCAGTAAAGAGCAATTCCGTCCTTTCAGTTGCTCCTGCCAAAAGTGGAATCAGTTGACTTTTATACTGCGTATCTGCTCCATCACAGGTACTGCTGGATCTGCCTTTATTTTTTTTTTTTAATGTTTTATTTATTTCTAGGAGAGAGAGAGAGAGCATGAGAGGGGAGGGTCAGAGAGAGAGGGAGTCACAGACTGAAACAGGCTCCAGGCTCTGAGCTGGCAGTCAGCACAGAGCCCGACGCGGGGCTCGAACCCACGAACCGCGAGATCATGACCTAAGCGAAAGTCGGACGCTTAACCGACTAAGCCACTCAGGCGCCCCTGGATCTGCCTTTAAAATATATCCAGAACCCTCCCGCTCCCTTTGCGGCCACTCCAATCCAAACCATCACTACTCCTTGCCTAAATGATAGCAGTAGCCTCCCGACTGCTCTCCCAGCTTCGGTCCTAGTCCTCCCTCAGGCTATTTTTAGCATAGCAGCCAGAGTGATTCTGTTGATGTGAAAGTCTGACCAAGTCACTTTTCTGCTTTAAAACGGCTTTTCATGTCATTCCAAATGAAAGCCAACGTCCTCGTAATAAACCACAGGGCCTTGAGCTGTCTTGGCATCCATACCTATCTGTTTTTCTTTTCTTCTCCTCACTCACGCCTTTCACCCACAGCAAGATGGTCCTACTTTGACACCTTTGTACTTGCTCTTCTTAGGATTCTCTTGCTCCATTTGTTCCCACAGCTTGTCTCCTCACTTTCCTTGCATCTTTAATCAACTATTGCTTTCTCAATTTGCTTAGCTGGCTTCCCTGTCTAATATTTAAATACCTCTACTCATTTTTCCCATCCATTCTTCCTGCTTTATGCTAACATCTCCACATTTTCCTATTTTTATCTTGTTTCTGATCTCTCTCCCCTGCCTTAACATAAGCTCCATGAAGGCGGGGGGTTTTGTCTGTTGCTCTCTGTTATATCTCCAGAGCCTAAAACGGTGCCTGTCTTGTGCTGGGCTTTCAAAACTATTTGTCTGAGGGGTACCTGGGTGGCTCAGTTGGTTAAGCATCCAACTTCAGCTTAGGTCATGATCTCACAGTTTGTGGATTCGAGCCCCACGTCAGCCTCTGTGCTGACAGCTAGCTCAGAGCCTGGAGCCTGCTTTGGATTCTGTGTCCCCCACTCTCTCTGACTCTCCCTTGCTCTCTCTCTCTCTCTCTTTCTGTCTCAGAAATAAACAAAAACATTAAAAAAAATTTTTTTAAGACTATTTGTCTGAATAAATAAATGCATTAAAAAATAAATGAATGGATAAATAAAATTACAATCCTCCCTATGCTTTCCATCTCTCCTATTTTCTCCATAGAGTTTACCACCCTCTGACTATATACCATGTAAGTGCCATAAGAACCAGGATTTCTATCATGTTCTCCATTATACCCTTATCACCAAGAAGAGCACCTGGCTCTTATGTTTAAGACATATTTACAGAATGACTGAACTCTTGATGTAAGAGTATCTTTATGGATTAAATTAGTCAAATTAAATTAAGCAAAGTCATTTATACAACTAGTGTATAGCGGAGTCGGGGTTAGAATTTGGGTGCACATAGCTTTCTTTAAATCTCTATTTATTTATTTTGAGAGAAAGAAAGAGCACAAGTGGGTGAGGATTAGAGAGAGGGGGGTGGGGAGAGAATCCCAAGCAGGCTCTGTGCTGAGAGTGTGGAGCCAGACGTGGGGCTCGAGCCCATGAACCACAAGATCATGACCTGAGCCAAAAATCAGGAGTCTGACACTTAACCGACTGAGCCACCCAGGCACCCCTATGTGTGTGTCATTTTGTATCTGTCCTCTCACATTATACTACTTGTTTGCTCAGGAAGGCATGCAAGCTGAGTAGCTTAGCAGAATGATTCCCTCTCCTGCAGAGTTCCTTCCCTCCTCGGCTCCCTCTCCCTCACCTACCTAACCATCATCAAGAATGAATGACAATTTGTGTGTCCCTTCCTCTGGAAAGCCTCCTATGAGTCCCCATGCTTGGGACTAGGGTCCTCTTCCTCCTTTGTCACAGTACTTCTGCATATCCTGGATACCAGTTGTCTATCTCTCCTGCTGTTTCCTGTGTCTGTCATTTCCCCCACTAACACATGCTGCTTTGCAGTCTCACTAGGTTATAAGGTCTTTATGGGCAGGTGTTGTTTCTATCTTGTTCATTGTTGTACTTTGGTCCAGTCACATGATCTGCTTCATAGTAGGTGCCCAATGAAGACTGGAAGATTGGTTTGTTTAGTGACAAAGGGGGAGGAAGTTTCAGGCATAGAAGATAATTAAACAAGACTCAGATAATCAGAGATGGCAAGTAGTGCTGTGTAAAAACTTTGTCTTTGCTAAGCGATAGGGGACACTGAATTATTTTGAGCAGAATGACACAAAATGCCTCTTTCAGAAGATTAAGCTGATACTGGAAATAGATTGAAAGGAGATAGGGGACAGGCAGAATCTTCTACAGTAGTCAAACTGTAAAGGTGAAAATATCCAAACAAACTGTAAAGGTGAACAATATGAACGGCAGTGGTGGGATTGGAATGGAATAAACAGACACCAGAAGCATATTGAGGAAAGATACTGGAAGTTAAAGTCAGAGGAGACATGGGAACTGAGGCTGGCTGCAAGGCTTTGATTCAATGTGGCTGGGAGAAGAGTAATGCCTTTCCATGAGAAAAACATGGATAAATTGGAAAGAGGACATAATTAGATGGAAAGAAAAGGAGTCTGGCTTCAGACACTTCAAGTTTAAAACATTCACAGGACATTCTGGTAGAAATGAAATGAACTGAAGATTCAGGTCTAGAATTTAGGAGAGTTGTCTCTCTGCAAAGCCTTAAATACTCGAGCCTCTATAATAGTAGGTGAATTAATGCTAAGCTTTCTAAGAAGTTGGCTGTTGTGGACATTGGAAAGTTTTGAATATTGAGAAAAGCATTCATTAATTTTCTAAAAATAGTTAGTAATCCTGTCTTATTAAATGGAGCAAAACTTTGAGGAGGTTAAGATGTTTTTACACCTATAACCTTTGGAGACAGGGTTCTTTTGGCATTTGGCTGGGATGGATATTAACCTCAAGGACATTTGGCAAACTGCTGGGGGTAAGATGCACAATGTAGGTCTGCAAAAATTTGTTCGAGTGTTGAGGCAAATGCTTTACTGGCCATCTTTCTGGTTGGGGCGGATCACTGGAACTTCAGTGCTGTGTACAAGTGCATAGCTTCCATTATCTGAAGATTCAGAGGAAGCTGTTGTGTACAGGCAGAAACTTACCAGAATTAAATCTGCTTATGCTTTTCTACCTACTAAAAATAGATATTTGGGGGTTTAACACTACTGCAATTTTAAAAAAATGTCTGCTACAAATGGGGCAAAATGTTAGTATTTGTGAAATCCAGATGGTAGATACTTGGACGTCTAGTATATTACTTTCTGCAGTCTTCTATATGCTTGGAACACTGTGGTTCATAATTGAAAAAAAAAAAAAAGACCTTCCAAAACCAGACATGCAAAGCAGAGTAGAAGACTGAGAATCTGAGGCTGAGGCAAGTCTGGGAAGATGACCTACAGAAGCAATAGAGTGACCCCACTTTCCAAAATTTCTATCCCCTCCAGGAACAAAAGGCCATGGTGGTGAACAGGCTGTTGGAGGTCATGGGATAGAGCATGAGGTCCTATTTCTAGAATAGTCCTCTTGAGGTCAGAGACCAGCTTGGGGAGTCACAGACCCACCACTGATGGTTAGAAGTCAACATGCTCCCATGTTGACAATTACTTGTAACCCAAGCACAGTGACAGAGAAACTTCCTTTATGTCCACCCCCACATTGTGTCCCTAAGCTCAGGCTTGGGCAGGGTCACTATGTCATTTAATGTCATGGTGCCTTTCTGAGCAAACACACGAAAGCATGCTATGAGTCTTAGGGGCTAGAATTTCCCCTCTGGGGCTGTGTGTGAACCTATGTGACCTGGAGAACATGGGGAAAGATCTCTCAGTGCTCTGACAGCACTTCAATTCCTTCAAGTCCTCAAAAGTTTCCAGCTTTTGGCTCCTTTCCTCTGGAGAAGTCACCAGAGCCTCTCTCTGCAGGCTCATGAGAGTCTGTGTAAGGCTTATGCCTAGGGAAAACCAGCATTTCTCAAAGGTGACAAACATCTAGTCTGCCCTCAGCTGCTTCTTTCATTCAGGCCTACGTCGGAAACACCACCGTCTGATAACATCAGCCACACCAACCGCATAGTAGGCCCACCGTTCCAGGGAATCAGCTTTCAGACCAAACACACTAGTAATCCCGCTTGAAAGAAGTGTTCCTCAGGAAAAGCTTGGAGCTTCAGACTCCTGCAAGGAGAGGGAATCCTGATGAAGGACAAGAAGCGGATACTTCTTTCAAGTCAGAACCGAAGTGGAAATCCTCTCAGCGAAGTGTCTTTCAACACACTGCAGCAAACTTAGCTCTGACTTTGAAGCCTTTGAAAGCATCTAGTTCACAGCTCATCCTGTCTGGGGCAGAGAAGCCTGCCCACAGCTCCCGTGGAAGTTCCTCCGGGCCCCCCACCCTGCTCCCTGGGGGAGGAAGGAACGCAGTCCTTTCCTCTCAGGGCTTTGTGATCTGAGGCACCTCCAGATTGCTGCCTCTTCGCTCACTCACACGAGTCCCTGCTCTTCCTGCCAGCTCTGCTGATCACTCTCCTCTTCCAGCCAACATGCCGCTGTGCCAGGCAGTAGCCTCCTTTCTTGCTGCACAATTAGGAACAGTTTTAGTATTCTCAGCTTTTCCTTCCTGTGCCTGTCATTTCCCCCACGAACACATGCTGCTTCGCAGTCCTCGTCACACGCGCGGCACTGTTACTGAGACAGGTCGGGCGTATGGTGCTGATCAAATTTGCTGTACCAAGTTGCCAGGACTTTCTGGAACAAATAAAAATGTAACATTCAGCTCTTGGAGCACCCCCGAAACCAGACTTCCTAAAGTCTGCTTCGTTTCCATCAAAGCAGCTGAGTCCCAAATTTTACTGTGGGAGATGAGTGATCGGGGATTTTAAAAGTCACGCTAACCACATTCCTCAGTTTTAGCTTCTTGGGACCATTGGAGTCACGACGCTTCCTGGGGTATTAGGCTCTGACGGTCAACATTACTGAGTTCTCCTTCCAACTGAGGAACCCTAGATAATCACCAATACATCTCCATTCTTCTAGTGGCTCCTATTTACTACTCTTCCCTGTATTTTTCCTCCTGGATGACTTATAAGAATACACGGGCTCTCTTTTTCCCTGTGGCCAAGTGTGTGACCACCAGAGCAGGCAAAATGATCTGGAATCTCATCATGGCTGTGATTAGGGCCTATTGTAGCACAAAATCAATTCTACACAGTTATACTGCTAGCCAAGATAACAGAAATAATCTGAGTGGTGTTGTTGCTTCTTAGTTTGGAGGGCAGGGTATAGGAAGGGAGACCAAGTCAGGCCTGGGTAGATGTTTAGCAGAAGAGGAAATGAGTGTCCTCTGAGAAACTCCAAAGTCTCCCTGAGTAAATGGAGACTGAATATACCTCTTGCAGCACCCAGCATCTAGAGCACAGAGAAAAACTCAAGATATCCCCCCAGCTAAACCAAAGCATCTAAAACCTTGGGCTCTGAGGTGGAAAACTACTTCATCTCATCATTACTGACCCTGGATGAGGTTTATTAGGCCATATACACAAATGCTAGTGCAGAAACACAAAAGGCGACAGGTTGGCGAATAGCATAATTCAGCTTGACCATCCAATTTGCCTCTTGTCCCCACAATATATGTTTTGGCAAATAGCATTTGAAGGACAAAAAAAAGGGGAGGCCGGATCAAAATTAATATTAGAACAAAACAATAGAAAGTAACAACCACAGGTGAAAACAGCCGAAGGTTGTTATCTACTGATGTTTCGTGCTTTCAAAGCACCATCTTGGCACCTGTCTTTCACTGACTGTCTTCCAGCGTATTTGAAAACGGTGGTTACATCTTTGGGTGTCACAGGACTTGTAAACTGCATGATTTGTTTGCAACAAATAATAACCAGAGCCTGTCTAAATTAAACCAACACTCCTTTCCTCAAGTTTTATCTTGCTTATGCGGGGCACAGGGAGTCGCAGTCTCGCCAATATAAACCTCCGCCAACACCAGCTAATATTAAGTGAATGTGTAGGATCAACAAGGGAGGCTTGTTCAGTTTTTTTTAAAGCCTCTCCCATGCTTGGCTCACCAGGATCCAAACCTCTCTCCCTGGGCTCCCAGCTCTAAAATTATATGGCTCTAGTTGCTTTGGCAGCGATTCAGAGGAAAGAGAAAACAGAGAGAGGAGAGGAAAACGATAGTTACTTCGGCATCGCCCCCCAAATTCTGATGGCATTGAACAGGAGCGGGGTTTAGAGAACAGCCCAGATCACACCAGGCAGACCGGCGGTAGCAGGACATGCAGCATGTGATAACGACACACGCTCACTGTTCCCTACCGACTTTGTCGTCATTTGTTCTGGCCTTGATAATGAAACAAAGACACTTTTTAAAGTAAGGGTTCCACAGGGCCATGTGGCTTTATCTTTTCCCTTCTAAATCAAAGGAGCAAAGAGCAGCCGCACAACTGGTTCTGTGTATTTCTCGTTATGTCCCTCAGTGGTGCCTAAGGTGGTCATAAAGTGAACGGCTCTGTTACAGAAGACAGTCCTTGTGGAACCGAGTTCCCCCAGGGCTTCCGTCCTTCCCTGGTGGCAACCAGGAAACACATTAACTTTCCCAGGCAGAGTCAAATCCACCCTGATGGGGAACAACTGTAATTCCTCAGCTAAATGCTGCCTTTGTGGCCTCTAAGTCGGTGTGCTCCCCCACCTAAGCCCAGCACCCTAGGATGGAAGAGTCACTGCATTTTAGATGTACCAAAGTGTGCCCTTTGTTCCCACCTGTGTCCCTGAGCACTGGCCCTGACCAGCCATCTGCAGCACTGACTTAGCACAGAAGAAAAACAGAGTGATAACGAAAGGGACATCACTTGAATGTCCAGAAAGTTAATGTGGCAGATGCGTTGCTTAAATCTCTCCTGAAACTCATCACAGGAGGGCTGTGGGACGTGGGGAAAGAGTGGTGGGATTGTGCTGGTGGGCACTGGGGCAAGCGAATGCCTAAGAGTAGAAATCCGCCCTCTCTTTGAGATGCCACTTGGGGCTTTATTTATGTCCCCACCCTTCACCTCTCCTTCAAAATAACATGGTCAGCAAGTCACTGAACTGGGCATTGTGGTTTTGTGGTCTTTTGTGCCAGTCTTCTCATCAAGAAGCTGATGTCTGTCCTTGTTTGGCACCCTTCACCCTGTCAGATATGGCTACGCTGTGAAACAGATGAGATTGAAGCTTCCAAATCCCTCATCTGCACAGGCTGCTTCCAAGGTCCTAGGGGAGCCTCTACCAATGTGTTTTTCTGCTCTATTTATTTATTTTCAGAGAGAGAGCATGCACAAACAGGGGAGGGGCAGAGAGAAAGAGAGAATCCCAAGCAAGTTCTGTTCTGTCAGCACAGAGCCCAACATGGGGCTCGATCTCACGAACTGCATGATCATGAGCTGAGCCGACATCACGAGTTGGACACTTAGCTGACCGAGCCACACAGGTGCCCAGTGTTTTTCTTCTTTATAATAAATATACGGATGTGAGAGACTTTAACTTCAGATGGTTAAGACCATTCACATGCCATCCTATTCCCCCTGTTTTAGATGCCATGGACGTGGCCACAGGTATTTTGGGAATCAGCTAAGGAGAAGTCGAGTTAGTGAACTGTATTTAGTTGGACAGTTAGTTGGACTTGGTGGGACACATTCATCTGGTTCACAGGCATACCTGTATAAAGTGAAGTTTATAGCTAGTCCTCCTGACGTAAGCACGGATTCCAGGAAAACTACCACCCATGGTGCCAATTCATGCAGCATCAGGACAAAGACATGGAGGGCCAGAATGCGCCTCATAGCATCGATGTGTCTTGTGACTTCTGGCACCCTCCAGTGTGTGCATCGTGAACCGAAAACATAGTTTGAAACACATGGAGCCAGAACCCAGTCTGGGGGGACATTCTTCCAGATTTCACAGCCTATATATAAAGGGAACTTGATAGAGGTTACCCCAAATTTAACATAACCCTAGAATTTTATTATATTTTTAATGTTTATTTATTTTTGAGAAAAAGAGTATGTGATGGGGAGAGGGGCAGAGAGGGGGCGGGGGACAGAGGATCTGAAGTGACAGCAGTGAGCCCAAGGTGGGCTCAAACTCATGAACCATGAGATCATGACCTGAGCTGAAGTCAGATGCTTAATTGACTGAGCCCCCCAGATGGCCTAACATAACCTTTAATTTTATTACCGATAACTATCAATAAACAAATTTCAATCAACCATGCCAGAGGAAAGAGTATGTAATTCTATTCTCTCTAGAGAAAATGAAAGTATAAAATTGTTTTCTTTAAAAAGGTAACCAAAGAATATAGAGAGGAAAAGTGTCACAGAAGTATAACAGGCAATCAATTTATGAAAATATTTTATTATTTTTCGGGATTTTGTGATTTGCATCTTGTTAGCTTTTTAAAATAGGTAATTTGCTGTGATTTCTTTACTCATTATGTCATAACTAATTTTATATACATAATTTCCATATAACCAGGATCCAACTCTGACCCCCTCCCCCCCCAGCATACAGAAAAGTGATGAGTAAAATGTTGGAAGTGGTACACTTTAAATGTTCACTGTGTAAATGCTAATGTTAAATCATTTCCTCTGCTGAGCCTGGCTGGCTCAGTCTATTAAGCAGCTGACTCTTGCTTCCGGCTCAGGCCATGATCTCACAGTCTGTAAGTTTGAGTCCTGCCTCGGGCTCTGCACTGACAGTGTGGGACCTGCTGGGGATTCGTTCTCTCTCTCTCCCCTCTCTCTCTGTCCCTCCCCCGCTAGCTCTTGCTCACTCTCTCTAAAAATTAATAAACATTAAACAACTTAAAAAAAATAATATCCTCTGTTTTTTTTACTCTCTCCCCACTTGGCCAAAAAGCCCAGGGTCAGCTGCATCAAGCTCACACATTCCTCTGGGTCCCATAGAACTGCCTCTTCACCGCTTTCTCCACCTGCCATGAGGATGATCACCAAAAGCTCATTAGCTCTGCTGAGATGCCCACTGACACTTACAGGATCCAGGAACTGGGGATGGACTGGGTATAAAGAAGAGGAGAAGGTGATCCCCAGAAGTGAGGGGGTGCTGGGGATGCCTGCACTGGCAGCGACACCTCCATGGGAGCCCCAGGGAGGCATAACAGCTACTCCTGTGATCGGTGGTTGCTGCCAGGTGCGGCACCATCTTTTCTACAAAAGAAATTTACAAAAATACATCAGAGGCAACATAAAACTAGTCCAAGGCAGACCTGAAGAACAAAAACCTAGTTTTCCTCTAACACAGAGTCTTTCTAACAATAAGCTACAGAACAATCAGGACCACTGTGCACATTTAAAAACCCATCAGGGGAACCTGGGTGGCTCAGTCAGTCAAGTGTCTGATGCTTGGTTTCAGCTCAGGTCCTGATCTCACAATTCCTGGGTTTGAGCCCTGTGTCCAGTTCTGCACTGACAGCACAGAGCCTGTCTGGGATTTGTACTCTCTCTCCCTGTCTTTTTACCCCTCCTCCACCCTGCCCTCTCTCTCTCAAAAATAAATAAATAAACAAACATTTAAAAATAAGAATAAAAAATAAAAGTCAATCAGTTCTTTATAGACAAAAAGGAATCCAGATTGTATAAGCCTCCACTAGATTTTGGTGAAGACAGTGTGACCTACATCTGATTTATTTTATTTTATTTTGTTTAATTTTATCTTATTTTTTGGTAAGATGGTTTGAAAACAGAAAAGTCCCGGCAAACTTGGTGAGTTACTCTGAGCTTCTACTAGGGAACACCAGCCTTTTCCTTCCTTCAGCTACACCAGCAGTGGGAAAAAGTAGAGGTCATCTTGATTTTTATTCACAAGTTTTGATCTTCATTGATTTGGAATGGAGTCATGTGGGTTATCAAAGATGAAAACCACACTCTAAAGATTTATATTGAGGTTCTTTTCCTTCCCAGCATTATTGGCCCTCCACCGATTGGTTCGATGGCATTCATTACTTAAGGAGAAAGTGGAAACAGCCAGAACAAAGCAGTCAATGGAAGTGCCGAATGGGTTTATAATTCGCAACATCTGACATGGAAGAGACTTGAAAGGGCTGGTCTCGTGTGAGGGAGAGGTGGTTTTATTTGGAATTCCAAAAGAGCTTAGCTTGAAGATAATAGTAAAAACTTGGAAGACTAGAGCATAGAGTTTACAGGTGTTACCGTCTAAAGGATACAGGTCACGGTACAAGGTCATTTCTCCATCATATACACACACAAAAGCAATAAAAGTATTTCCTGACTCGGGACAGAAGGGTGGGGGCGGAGCCTCTAGACAGACAGGGAGAGGAGAGAGTTATGCAAGTGTGCATACTCTGGGGGGAGGGGTGGAGAAGGGGCAAGGTTGGGAGGGCAGATGTGGACTGAGAGAGGGCCTCAAATCACCGCCCCACCCTGAGTCTCCCTCATTTCCTTTCTGTGTGAGGAAAGCAGTAAAAAAACCCATGGCTTCTTGGGAGGAGTGAAGAAAGCAGAGAATCAAGAGTTGGTGAGAGCAGCACCAGCCACTATAGAGCTGGGGGACGGGCGGGGGGTGGAGGGGACAGCCACCACATACTGCCTGACAGACGTGTCATGGCGGGTCGGTGATAAAATCAACTGGGACCAAGGCAGATGCCCATGACCGAGGTGGCAAGAGGTGTCCAAGGGGGCAACTGGGGCTTGGAGCTCAGACCCAGGGCTTATCCAGGAGGGAGGATGAGGGAAAGTGGCCTTGATGGAGTTAAAGTTCTAAATTGATGGAGGAATTATCCAAAAGAGGCTTTTAAGCCAGAATGGGGTCAATTATCCTAAAGTGCCAAGATTGAGTTTTCCACTACCTCATAAGCAAATTGAGTGCAGTTTTCGAGAAATAAAGTTTCATTTTTGCACGTTTGAGTTGTCACTATAAATTTGAAACACGCTCTACACATCCGAGATCCCTGCCCTCTCTATGACCCCAAAAGGTTCCGATCACAAAGGCAGCCTTGTATGCTGAGAATTTGCCTACATTTTGGGGTGTGATTAATAGGACCTGAGCCAGACATACAGGAACACTTTGAACTTCCAGAAATCTACTACTATCAAAGCACTACTATGAGCTCCCAGAAAGTAGTTGAGAGACAGAAACAACTAGTCTCTTACATGGGGTCACAAAGACACGAACATGGGTAGCCCAATGTCATCATCATGCTCGTTATTACTATCATGATGTCCCAATCTAAGATAATATACGTAATCCAGTGTCGATCTTTTCTTAACCCTTTAACCTACTATCTTGAAAGCAGAAAATTATAATGTAAACATTTGCTACAACTCTGTACTGGGTGGCACCCACAAGGATTAGGAACACCTCACAGACACCACTCCTGTCTAGCTGGGTGCACTCTACCAGGTGTTCAACCCATATGACTACGATATTTCCTTTTGTGAGGCCTCTGAGTTATTTCTGGCCCTGGCTGTGGGGCAAGGGGCTGAGACCGCAGTTCTCCAAGTGTCCTGAAGCTGAAGGTCCTTGTTTGCTTTCTCTGGAGTAATCTCACTCCTTCCCCTCTCCCCTGCGTACAAGGAAGCTGCTCATGGACTTTTGTGCCTGTAATGATTCATGAGTAACTGAAATAAAAGCATTACAAACCCTATAGGTAGAATAAGGATATTCTTTAAGTTCCATTATAAAGTGGGTGTACCCAAGTATTCAATGGAGACAATATCAGAGACTATTGGTTGTCTGCTTCGATTGCTCTCAGGGAAGAGCTTGTTGACTTATGTGGGTAAACAGGGAGCTCCCTCAGACTGCAGTCTAAGCACTGTTCTGAGACCTTCCTTAAGAAAGAAACTGAGGGTGGCTGGGTGGCTCAGTTGGTTAAGCATCAGACTTTGGCTCAGGTCATGATCTCAAAGTTTGTGAGTTTGAGCCCCACATTGGGCTCTGTGCTGGCAGCTTGGAGCCTGGAGCTGGCTTCGGCTTCTATGTCTCCCTCTCTCTGTGTCCTTCCCCTGTTCATGTTCTGACTCTCTCTCTCAAAAATAAATGAACATTAAAAAACCTTTTGTTTTTAAAGAGAAAAACTGAATTACCAACCATTTATTTCTGTTATTGTGGCCCACATGTAAAAGCCCAAACCAAACAAGCCCAGGAAGATTTTTGCCATTAGCCATTTTTTAAAATCTTTGAGTGCATTTCTTAATTAATTAATTAATCTATCAATTTATTTATTTATTTATTTTAATGTTTATTAATTTTTGAGAGAGAGAAAGCACAAGCAGAAAAGAGGCAGAGGGGGACAGGGGACAGAGGACCACAGAGGGCAAGGCTTGAATCCACAAACTGTGAGATAATGACCTGAGCCAAAGTCAGACGCTTAAAGGACAGAATCACCCAGGCATCCCTTGCCATTGGTCATTAATGAGCCCTGCTGCAGAGCATTTCTCCTCTCTGTCATTGGAGCTTCCTAAGCAATCCCTATCAGCCTCAGGTGATCCACAAAACATCTTTATGCAGTTTTTATATTGAAAACTTATATACAGAGGCACCTGGATGGCTCAGTTGGTTAAGCTTCCAACTTTGGCTCAGGTCATGATCTCATGATCCATGAGTTCAAGCCCCACCTCGGGCTCTGTGCTGACAGCTTAGAGCCTAGGGCCTGCTTCAGATTCTGTGTCTTGCTCTCTCTCTCCCCTGCCACCACACATGCTCTCTCTCTCTCAAAAATAAACATTAAGGAAATTTAAAAAAAGAAAACCTATATATGTACATACACATTTATGTTAAATAGTTATGTTACCTTTGTAATGCCTTATATTTTCATAAAAAACTAGAAACTTGAAGTTCTAAGCAAAATTAAACTACTAGGACTACATCAAACTAAAAAGCCTCTGCACAGCAAAGGAAACCACCAACATAATGAAAAGTCAACCTATTGAATGGGGGAAAATATTTGCAAATCATATTTTAGATGAGGCTAATATCCAAAATATATAGAAAATTCATGTAACTCAATAGCAAAAAAAAACAAAAATCCAGTTTAGATATGGGCAGAGGAGAAAAATTAAGAAAGAGAAATTAAGAAAACAATTCCATTTACAACTGCTCCAAAAAGAATTTAAAAACATAACCAAGGAAGTGAAAGACCTGTACTCTGAACCCTGTAAGACCAAAGAAACCAAAGGTGACACAAACAAAATGGAAAGATATTCCATGCTCATGGATTGAAAGAATTAGTATTTTAAAAGGTCCATAATTTTATGGACACCTGGGTGGCTCAGTCAGTTAAGCAGCTGACTCTTGATTTCAGCTCATGTCAAGATCAAGGTTTGTGGGTTCATACTGTGTTGGGCTCTGCACTGACAGAGCAGAGCCTGCTTGAGATTCTCTCTCTCTCTCTCTCTCTCTCTCTCTCCCTCTTCCCCCACTCATACTTTCTTTTTTCCTCAAAAATAAGTAAGTAAACATTTTTTTAAATGTCCAGAATACTCAAAGCAATAGATTCAATGCAATCCTTATAAAAATATGTGTAGTATTTTTTTTTACAGAACTAGAATAAATAATCCTAAAATCTGCATGGAACCACAAAAGATCCGCAATAGCCAAAGCAGTCTTCAGAAAGAACAAAGCTGGAGGTATCACAATCCTAGATTTCAAGATATACTACAGAGATCCCTGGGTGGCTCAGTCAGTTGAGCATCTGACTCTTGGTTTTAGTTCAAGTCATGATCTCACAGTTTCATGGGTCTGGGCCCTGCATCAGGCTTTGCGCTGGCATCATGAAGCCTACTTGGGATTCTCTTTCTGCCCCTCTCCCACTCATGCTCTCTCTGTCTCAAAATAAATGAATAAACTAAAAAAAAATTTTTTAAAGATATACTATAAAGATATAATAATCAAAACAGTATGGTTCTGGGACAAAAACAGGCACAGATTAATGGAACAGAGTAGAGAACCTAGACATAAACCCATGTTTATCTATGACAAAGGAGGTTAGATTATACAATGGGGAAAAGACAGTCTTTTCAACAAACAGTGTTGGGAAAACTAGACAGCTTCATGCAAAAGAGTAAAACTGGACCACTTTCTTAAACCAGACACAAAAATAAACTCAAAGTGGATTAAACACCTAAATGTGAGACCTGAAGCCATGGAACACACAGAAAAAACATAGGCAGTAATCTTGTTGATATTGGCCTTGGCAAAAGTTTTCTAGATAAGCCCCCTCAGGTAAGGGAAACAAAAGTAAAAATAAACTATTGGGACTACATCAAAATAAAAAGTTTTCACACAGTGAAAGAAACCATTAATGAAACTAAAAGGCAAACTACTAAATGAGAGAAGATAATTGCACATGATATATTCAATGAAGGGTTAATATCCAAAAGATACAAAGAACTTATACAACTCAACACCAAAACAGTAAATAAGTCAGTTAAAAATTAGGCAGAGGAGGGACACCTGGCTGGTTCAGTCAGTTAAGTGTCTGACTTTAGCTCAGGTCACGATCTCATGGCTCATGGGTTGGAGCCCCATGTCGGGCTCTGTGCTAACAGCTCAGAGCCTGGAGCCTGCTTTGGATTTTGTGTCTCCTTCCTCTGCTCATGCTCTGTCCCTCACTCTCTCAAAAATAAACAAATATTTTTTAAAAAGTTTTTTAACTGGGCAGAGGAGCGCTTCTTGGCATGGCTCAGTCAGAAGAGCATGGGACTCTTCTAAGACCATACCACCCTGAACGCGCCTGATCACATCTGATCTCGGAAGCTAAGCAGGGTCAGGCCTGGTTAGTACTTGGATGGGAGAAGAGCATGGGACTCTTGATCTCAGAGTTGTGAGTTCAAGCCCCATGTTGAATGTAGAGATTACTAAATAAATAAATAAACTTTAAAAAATTGGAGAGAGGACCTGAATAGACATTTTTCCAAAGAAGACATACAGATGACCAACAGATATATGAAAAGGTGCTCTACATCACTCATCATCAGGGAAATACACAAATCAAAAGCACAGTGATATATCACTTTGCACCTGTCAGAACAGCTAAAATAAAAAACACAAGAAATAAAAAGTGTTAGTGTTGCGGATGAAATGACACAAAGGACAAGACACACACAAAAGACAGACACAACTCCGGCCGGAGGAACAATTCTACGCAAGCCCCTCTTGCGGTTTATTTTATACCCCGGTAACTGGATACAAACTGAAATCTACAAGATGCATTCCTTTACCAATTAAGAGCAAGTAGCCAAACACATTTCAAGGACAGCGGGGAGCAAAGGGAGGAAGTGACCACAACATGTTTACTAAGAGACCTGCTCACAATTCCAGCCTTCTCCTTATTTCTAAGGAGGGCATGTTCCCTCGTTTGCAAGCGGACCATTAAACTTGGATACTGTGTGCAGGCCTCCTGGCAGAGCATCCTGTTTGCAGGAATGCCTTGCCCAGGCAGGGAGCCCTGTGTGCAGGCACATCCCTGCGTCCCTAACCACGCTTTCTTGTGGTCACTGTCGGGCTCCCACAGTTAGTGAGGATGTGCAGAAAAAGGACTCCTCATACACTGTTGGTGAGAATGCAAATTAGTAGAGCCAATGTCAGAAATAGCTTGCAGTTCCCTCAAAAAATTAAAAACAGAATTACCATATAATCCAGTAATTCCACTACTGGGTATTTATCTGAAGAAAATTAAAATACTAATTCAAAAAGATAATATGCACCCTTGTATTTATTGCAGTATTATTTGCAATAGCCAAGAGTTAAAAGCAACCCAAGTGTCCATCAATAGATGAATGAATAAGGAAGATGTGGTGTTTTATATACAACAGAATACTCCTCAGCCATACAAAAAAAAAAAAACCCAAAAACAATAGAATCTGGTCATTGGTGACAACACAGATGGACCTAGAGGATATAATGCTTAGTGAAATAAGTCAGGGCAAAACAAACACCACATTGATTCGCTTATATGTAGAATCTAAAAAACAAATGAACAAACAAAAGCAGAACTAAACCCATAGATAAAAAGGACAAATGGATAGTTGCCAGAGGGGAGAATGTGGGAGGATAGGCAAAAAAGGGTGAGGAGAGTGGAGGGTACAGGCTTCCAGTCATGAAAGGAGTAAGTCATGGGGCTCTAGATGCTGGCGAGGATGTGGAGAAACGGGCACCCTCCTACACTGTTGGTGGGAATGTAAACTGGTGCAGCCCCTCTGGAAAACAATAGGGAGATTCCTCAAAAAGTTAACAGTAGAACTCTCCTAGGACCCAGCAATAGCATTGCTAGGAATTTACCCAAGGGATACAGAAATGCTGAGGCATAGGAGCACATGTACCCCAATGTTCACAGCAGCACTCTCCACAATAGCTAAAACATGGAAAGAGCCAAAGTGTCCATCAACCGATGAATGGATCAAGAAGATGTGGTTTATCTATACCATGGAATACTACATGGCAATGAGAAAGAATGAAATCTGGCCATGTGTAGCAACGTGGATGGACCTTGAGGGTGTTATGCTGAGCGAAATAAGTCAGGCAGAGAAGGACAAATACCATATGTTTGCTCATATAGGAAGATTAGGAGGAACTTAACTGAGGACCATAGGGGAGAAGAAGGGGGGAAGTGGTGGGGGGAAGGGAGGGAGGCAAACCATGAGAGACTCTTGAATGCTGAGAACAAACTGAGGGCTGATGCGGGTGGAGGGGGAGTGTAGGGGGGTGATGGGCATGGAGGAGCTCCCCCACTTGTGGGGATGAGCACTGGGTGTTATATGGAAACCAACTTCACAATAAACTTTTTAAAAAAAGGAGTAAGTCATGGGGATGAAAAGTATAGCATATGGAATATAGTCAGTGGTATTGCAATATGGTGACAGATGGTAGCTACACTTGTGGTGAGCATAGCATAATGTATAGAGTTGTGGAACTGCTTTGTGTGTACTGTTTTGTACACCTGAAAGTAATTTAACATTGTGTGTCAACTCTCCTTCAATTAAAAACCAAAAGGACAGAGGATCAGAATAGATATTTTTTCAAAGAAGACATACAGACAACTAATAGATACATGAAAATGTACTCAACATCACTGATCATCAGGGAAATGCAAATCAATCACAACAATGATTTATCATGTCATAGCCATTAGAATGGCTATTATCAAAAAGACATAAACAAATGATGGCATAAGTGTGGGGAAAAGGGACTCTTGTGCACTGTTGGTGGGATTGTAAATTGGTCCAGCCACTATGGAAAACAGTATGGAGTATCCTCAAACAATTAAAAATAGAACTACCAAATGACCCAGTATTCCACTTCTGGGTATATATTAAAAAAAACAAAACACTTACTCAAGAAGATATCCAACCTCTATGTTCATTGCAGCATTATTTACAATAGCCAAGCTATTGAAACAACCTAAATGTCCATTGATGGATGAATTGATAACAAAATTGTGGTATGTATATATACATACATACATATAGGAATATTATTGAGCTATAAATATGAATAGTCAATGGTATTGCAATAATGCTATGTGGTGACAGATGGTAGCTACACTTGAGAGCATAACACCAACAATACCATGTGATTGTGGCAACAAGGATGGAGCTTGAGGGCATTATGCTAAGTGAAATAAGTCAGACAGAGAAAGACAAATACTGTGTGATCTCCTTTACATGTGAAATCTTACACACACACACACACACACACACACACACACAAATAAGTTCATAGGTACAGAGAACAGATTAATTGCTAAAAGGATAGATCTTAAAAGTTCTCCTCACAAGAAAAATGTTTGTAATCATGTATGGTGAAGGATGTTAACTATATTTATTACGGTGATCATCTCACAATATATAAAAATAGCAAATCATTATGTTGTACATCTGAAATGAATATAATATTATGTCTATTCTATTTTAACAAAAAATTTTAAAGAAAAATATTTTTTAAAAACGCTGGAAGTTCATTTATCCTAAGCATATAGGAGGCTCTACAACAGCGCCTATAAAGGCTGTAAGGTTGGCCACCAATCTCTTACCTGAGTATCTCCAGTAACAGGAAATTTACTACCTCCTAGCATACAAGGCTCTTCTACCTTTGGATCACTCAGGTAGAAAGTCTTGGTTTTATAAAAGACTGCCTATGATTTGCACTTTGGCCTTAGTTTTACTTCTTCACACCCTGTGGGATAAATCTTACCTTACTTCCATGTGCAGGCTCTTTGGGCAACTGGTTGCCACTCCCTTCAAGGTCTTTATTCAGAGACTGAGATCTTTCAGTTTCTGTTACCTTCCTATACCAGGGGTCTGGGATTGCTCACCATCCTGGTGCTGCCCCCTGACCATCCTTCAACTTGTTAGTTCCTGGTAAACTATGGTGCTCATAGCTTAGCACAGTGCTCAGCTGTGGTCTATTTAGTGCAGAGTGAGCCAGGCTTTGTTCTAAATACTATGCACCTATTCACGCAGCCTAGGGTTTAATTAGCTTTCTTGGCAACCAAATTAAACTATGGCCTGTTTCTTAGCAGCCACTACATATGGTGGTAGCTGGATTTTTAAAACCCTAAAACAGAGCCTGCCATTTACTACTGATAGACTTTGTCTTGTAATATGGACTGATTGGTTCAGACTTTTTAGAGATCTTTTGCAATTCTGATTCTGCCCTTGCATGTATTAGCATTCCACTCTAG
Source organism: Proteles cristata cristata (assembly GCA_017311185.1). NCBI lineage: Eukaryota > Metazoa > Chordata > Mammalia > Carnivora > Hyaenidae > Proteles > Proteles cristata. The sequence continues at coordinate 891,493 of JAESUZ010005393.1, forward strand.
TGCTGTGTCACCTGCGGATAAAATAAGCTTATTTTCTGTCTTCAGCCAGCCACTCATTAAAAAAATCTTGTATAGCACAAAAATGCAGAGTCCTATGGTATGCCAGTAAAAATCTTCTTTTAGATTGAAAAGGATTGATTAATTAGTGAGCTTTAGCTGTGGTCCTTCAACCATTTATAAACCTACCCAATTACCCTATCCCTCAGCCTCTGTGAGGAGACATTAACCATTTTTTTTTTTATGACAGCCACCAAATAAGCCTCTTTTCTATTTGGGACAATTACGTACCTTCTGAGTCTTTTAGAAGGCAGAGATCATCTTTCCAAGATAAAAGGTGAAAAATGTTAGCTCCTGGCTGTCTCAGTTTCTTTTGCAGCTGGAGTACGGGCATCTGATCTAGGATCCACCAGTCAGAGCATCATGGTGTACTGCGGACCCAGGGGCTGGAGATGCAAAGAGGTTGTGGCTTTAAGGAATCTATTCTGCAGACGGTGGGGACAACTTCATACCCTTTTGGGAACATCAGGGTCAGCAGTGTTGACTGTGAAAATTGTGGTGCTCATGCCAGTGTTGATAAGCTGTCATGTGCTCACAAGACCAGCTCTGTGATTTTTGGATGTGGTTCTGATTTGTGATTTTGAAACCTGATTGTCTCACCCTTCAGAGGAGTCTGCAAGCTGCTCCATATCCTTGAATAAAATCCACCCCCCTTTTTTCTTAAATTAGTTAGAACAACATGTTTCTGTTGTTCATGACCTAACAAAGGCAAACGATACCCTGCTTCTCCCCCTTATCCCAAGAGTACTGGAGTGACCATGTCGGATTCCTTCCTGGAATGTAGACACTATATATCAATCCCATTTATAAGTTTGCCAGTCAAATAATCCTATGAGAAAGAGAGTGAAAACATTGTGACACAATTTCTTTTTAGTGATCCTGTGCTGGTTCTTCATAATCACTGATTCCCTTTCTAAGAGCTCAGGATCCACCATCTAGTATTCTCTTTAAGATTCTTACCAAGAATCAATATCAAGCTTTACTAATCTATAGCTTATAGGACTTGCCTTCTTTCTTTATTTGAGAATTACAATTCCATTTTCCCCATCGCTTGTGGCTCTGTTATCTTTCATGATTCCTCAGGGATTATCCAAAATCTTTCTCAGTGACATCTCCAAATTCTCTCTACATCCTGGGATCTGATTTTCCCCACTAGGAAAATTCTGTTCTTTTTGCATACCACACCATTCTGTTTACACTACAGAATTTCCTCAATGCCTTTCCACGTTTCTGTAGACCAAGGTAAGGTGTGGTAGCCATCTGTCTGCAATGTCAAATGTCTGACATTCGGTTTCTTTGAATTATTTGTCTTAAAAGCATTTTATTAAATGCAATGAATTTGTGCACAAATATCCACTATTGGGTTAACAAGATATTCGGGCCATTAGAAATGGGGTTGGAAATGAGAAAGGGAAATTTCCAGAAAAGGAGAATAAGGAAGGTGGGTGATAGAGTTGGGAGAGAAGTGGTTTTCAAGGAGACTGATTATATCCAGAGTAATATGCGCCATATTTCTCTAAAATGTTTTATATCCTCCACGATTCCTGCAAAACATGTTTAAGCTGCAAACTAGCAATTTGAACACAAAATCTCCAGGCTTCTGTTTAACTCCTAAAGAACAAAGTGTCCAGAGGGATTGAGAAAAGGAAGTTGAGAGAATATTGGCACAGGGGTGGGTGAGAGAGGGAGGGAGGCAGAGGGAGAAACAGGGAAAGGAGGGGGAGGAGCAAGGAGAGGGAGGTGAGGAGAAGGAGGGGAGGAGAGAGGAAGGAAGGACAGGGGAGTGGAGGAGGGGAAGGGAGAGGAATGAATAAGGAGAAGGGAGAGGGAGAGAAGAGAAGGGATAAGGGAGAGAAGGGGGAATGGGAAAAACAAGGAGAAGAGAGGAAAGGGGAGGGAGAGGAGGGTGAGAAGAGGGGAGGGGGATGGGAGGGAGAGAAGGTGCAGGAAAGCAAAGATAGAAACATACAATACCCTATGCAGCTCCTGACTCTACTGAAACCTTAGAGTAGAAGATAGTTTTTGTTTTTTGTTTTAAAGTATATGCATTCAGGGGCGCCCGGGTGGCTTAGTCGGTTAAGCGTCCGACTTTCGCTTAGGTCATGATCTCGCGGTTCGTGGGTTCGAGCCCCGCATCGGGCTCTGTGCTGACTGCAGCTCAGAGCCTGGAGCCTGTTTCAGTCTGTGACTCCCTCTCTCTCTGACCCTCCCCTGCTCACGCTGTCTCTCTCTCTCTCCTAGAAAAAAAATAAATAAATAAATAAAGTATATGCATTCAGTATTCATTCAATTGCTTTAACTCCATGTTTTATTTTTCTATTTATTCAAACCCATTTCTCTGAGGCTGCTACTTCTCAGAGGGCGTCCTTTCTCTAAATCAACCTCCCTCTCACAGGAGCCGAGGCCCTCACATAAAGGCTTTCTGAGAAGTCATCAGAGTTGTCTAGTGTCCTGGAAGCTGTGAATGATTCAAACATGGACAATTAGACTATTTTAAGGAATTCAAACACCACACAGTGATCAAGTCTCCGGGGTGGAACTGAAATGTTTCTTCTGCAGCAGAAGCTGGGTTCCACAGAATACTCCAGAAGAATTCTCAACACATCATGCCCAGAATACCCCCTGTTCTTCAAGAAAACAGGATGATAAAACAGCTATACAGCTCCTGATAGTTAAGGATAGTGCCATCCGCATGCCAAAAGCTTAGAAGAATTTCTTTAACTGGGATTATGATCAAGATGAGAAAAAAAGGACTCATCAAGCCATGATCCGTTGCATCCAAGGGAAAAGCCTTGCCTCAGAGAAGCAAAGCCATGTCCACTGGGAACCCACCAACCTCTCTGGTTTGGGTGAGGACAGGGTGAGGCCTGAGGTGAGGCCATTGGGCAGTTACAACAGGGCTAACCTGTTTCATGGCTGCCTTTCAGAAGTTACCAGGTGTTGGATCTCATGCAGGGACATCTCCCTATAGTGCTTGGCACTTACAATTAGCACAGATGGGAAGATGAGCAAGTCAGGTCCCTCTCAACTGTGGCTCCTAAGAGGGCAGCTGTGTAGCTGAAGAAGGTCACCACCATCATCACTTCAGATAGCTGTGAGACATGTGTGTGGTTGGTGCCCTGCCAGAAATTAACTTGGTGTTATTTTCCCTATTGGATGAGAGAGAAAGAGAAGATCCTCCCTCAAGGCAGCAGAAATGTGTCGAGGACCCATATTAGCTGTAGGAAAGGGGCAAACTCACAAGACATTTTATGCTTTGAGATTTTCAGTTGAAATTTGTCCCATCCCTTAGAGATCAGAGGCCCAAGGAACATCCTGGGAGCACAGAGTGGTGAATTAGAAATCACCCCATTCCAGGGCTCCTAGCGGTACTGCTGCCTTGCCCAGCTCCAGAAGGCATCATTCATCATTCAAGGGCACAAGGGTGCTTCTTGAAGTCGTATAAAGCTGAACCCACTTCCTGGGATGGGTATGTTCCTGGGCTGAATGTGCTAATGAGAGAAGAGTTGGTCATTAAGGACTGTAACACTCTGAGCTTGGGCCTAGTAGGGAATGAGTTCCTCACAACCAGGCCCAGTTCTAAGGAGTCCATTTCCAGAACAGCTACCAAAGGGTTTTGCTCTAGCCCAGATGGAGCAGCAGGGGCACAGGACACAAAATTCAGGAAAAGATTTGATCCCTCCTCCATCCCCCTCTATTGAGTAAACCCAACCATTCCCAACTCCTTGGCTGTGTCCACCACTCCCCTCTGCCACCCAATATCCACCAGCTGACAAGGGATTGAAGGGGTTTGACAGAAAGTCCCAGAGATTCTGGCTCAGATCCTCCTATACTGAGATGAAGGTAAGGTGGAACATCTTTAACCTGAAGGTTCTTGGCGAGTAAGACTGGAAGAGATGGGGAACAAACTTGAATCAATTTCTACAGGAGATACTGAACAGCCTCGGCCAGTAGGTCAGTTGAAGGCTTCATCCAGCTCTGGACTCTGGACATGAATTGTCAACACCAAGCTCTTTCAGCCACCAACTCCTCTCTACCATAATCACTTATTGACATGGAATCAAGCCCATCTGGACCCACCTCAATATCCAAGCTACTAGGAAACTCATGGACAGATAGGAAGGAAGAGGTTGGAACATTTCAGGAAGACTGACATCTGGATTCTCTGCCATCACAGGAACCTCTTCAATGCTTGCTCTCTGGGGATGGGATGGGTCATGTTATTTCTTCAAGAAATCTTTAGGCCCAGAAGATACTGCCTATGCTACCAACAAACCTCCACCCATTCTCATCCTTATCTGTAAGATGTCAAAGAAAAACTACAATAAATCTAGATATTTCCCTTTTCCCAAAGGTTTGCAGTTGAGTCTACATAATTCTAAAAGAACACATCTTAAGTTCCATTGCAGGATACATGTAGACCTCCCTCTTTAAACAAAATCACAACAGAAAAAATTACCAGACATATGAAAAGGCTGCTGTAGGGGAGACCAAACTGATATGAGAGCAACTAGCTCCTTTCAAAGAGTACACCAAAAAATAGTAGAAATGCTTAGAGAATATTTAACTTGCATTCTTTGTTTTATTTTTGTAAGTAACCTATATACTCAACTCGAACTCATGACCCCACTCACGGCCCAACCCTGAGATCAAGAGTCACATGCCCTATTGAATGAGCCAGGCAGGTGCTCCGTTTAACTTGCATTCTTCTTTTTTTAGTGTTTTTTTTTTTTTTTTTTTGAGAAAGAGAGCACACATGCACATGCATGAGTGGGGGAGGAGCAGAGAGAAGGGGACAGAGGATCAGAAGCCACTGATAGCAGAGAGCCCAATGCAGATCTTGAACCCACAAGCCATGAGATCATGACCTGAGTCGAAGTCAGACAACCAACTGAGCCATCCAGGCACCCTATACTTGTTCTCTTAATGAGTAATCACTGAAGATAGAGTATCCAGGTGGGTCTCTAAACTAGGTTCCTGCACTGAATTCCAAGATGGGGCAGGGGGTTCTTCCTGGAAAACACCAAGCAATTCTCAGACAGCAGTAGGGCATCCAAGAATCTAACTTAGTTCTGACACTATCTACCTGGAGATAGTATCAGATCCCACAGGTTAAGGGCTCCGTTCCACAAGACCACCCTCCCCAGGCATTCCCCAGCCCCACCACGACTTCAGACTCAGGGTGTTACCCATGTTTCTGACTGGCTGCTGATCGAGGGTTCTAATGACCTTACTCTCATGTTTGATTTATTTGCTAGAGAGGCTCAAAGAACTCAGTGAAACATTTTACTTACCAGATCTCTGGATTATTAATAAGAGGATGTCATTCAAGAACAGCCAGATGGAAGAGATGCTTAGGGTAAGGTATGGGGCAGGTCGTGTGGAACTTCCTTCCATGCCTTCTCCAGGCATGCCACTCTCCCCCCAGATATTCGCATGTTCACAAATCCAGAAGCTCACCTAACCCTGATCTTTTCTTTTGGGTTCTTATAGATGCTTCATTACACGATTGATGAACTCATTGGCCATAAGTCGTTGATTCAAGCTCTAGCCCCTCTAGTCGTTCCGGGTGTGGAGAGTGGGATGAAATTCCAGCCCTCCAAGCACACTGCCAGCTTCTAGGAAGATCAGTCTCCATCCTCAAGTGCTTTAGAAAGTCACCTCATTAGCATAACAAGAGACACCTTTGTTGCTCTCAACACTTAGGAAATTCCAAGTGTTTCAAGAACTCTGCCAGGAACCCTCCTACACTGTTAGTGGGAATGTAAACTGGTGCAGCCCCTCTGGAAAACAGTGTGGAGGTTCCTCAGGAAACTAACAACTAAAGAACTCCCCTATGACCCAGCAATAGCACTGCTAGGAATTTACCAAAGGGATACAGAAATGCTGATGCATAGGAGCACCTGTACCCCAATGTTTATAGCAGCACTCTCCACAATAGCTAAAACATGGAAAGAGCCTAAGTGTCCATCAACGGACGAATGGATCAAGAAGATGTGGTTTATCTATACCATGGAATACTACATGGCAATGAGAAACAATGAAATCTGGCCATGGACGGACCTTGAGGGTGTTATGCTGAGCGAAATAAGTCAGGCAGAGAAGGACAGCTACCATATGTTTGCACGTATAGGAGAATTAGGAGGAACTACACGGGGGATGGTGGGGGAGAAGAAGGAGGAAGTGGGGGAGAGGGAGAGAGGCAAACCATGAGAGACTCTTGAATGCTGAGAACAAACTGAGGACTTATGGGGGTGGGGGGTAGGGGGGTGATGGGCATTGAGAAGGGCACTTGTGGGGATGAGCACTGGGTGTTATATGGAAACCAACTTGACAATGAACTATTTGTAAAAAAAAAATTTTTTAAAGAACTCTGCCAGAAAAGGGGACGAAAACCAAATATATACTTCTTATAAATCACGATATATATACTTGAGCAGCTTGTCGCACAGACAGGTGGCAGTTATTTACCTACTAGCAGAGGAACAGAGCCGAGCCCAGGAGGGCTCGATTTGCAACAAGACTGTGCTTTATAGCTCCACGCTGCAAGTGCCTAGCTGTGCAGATTGGTACCCTGTGACACCTGACAGTCCCTTTGTAGTTCAGGGTTGTGTGTGATAACCTGCCAACCCAGACAGAAACCCAGGGCACTGGGGAGAGTCTTGAGTCCTATCAGCTAACACCTCCGCCAGGTTTCCCCTGCGAGGGCAGCTTTGGTGCCCCGGCATTAGCGATGGGGATGTGCTTTGCAATCTGAGGCCCCGGACTCCCCCGCCTGGACTAGCTGTCTTGAAGGATCAGCAAATTGCTGGGCTCTCATGACGTTTCCTTTCTGCAAGGGAGAACAAACAATTCTGGATATTTCTCCATTTTGTCCTATCAGGAAGGAAACATTTTTTAGTCACCCCATGTTCTTGCTCTTGAGAAATCACCAGCAGAGTTAACAGACATCACAAGCACTGCAGAATCAACAACAATGTGTGTTTCTTCCGTCTCCGTGGCCATATGCCCAGAGTGAGCAGTGTAATATAAGAAGCAGAGAAAATGATTAGAGATGGGGGAAAAAATCACATAAAGGGAACGACCAGTCAAGATGTGAATCCAAATAGCAAATGGAGATGCTCGTAAGTGTTCTCAGCAGCAAGCACTTGCCAAAGTTGTTACTCATACCAGGCATGTGGGTCCTCTGCACACAATTACACGAACAGCACAGTTAGCAAGGGGGATATGTGACTTCTCATAAACGATCTGTTCTTATTTTATACAAGAAAAACCAATATAAGGAAAACACTGTCATATTTATATATCAAATATCATGCTGTGTTCAGTGAGATTTTTATATGATTTTAAAGACATCCTTTTCATATGTCAATCCCCATATGATCTGCCAGTGGGATTTATACATCACTGCACAATTACATTATAGCGAGAACACCGAAATTTTATTTCAGCTCTGACTGGGTCTACAAGATGTTTGCATTCGTTTCCTGAAGAGCAATAGCTTTTACATTTCTATTTTATTTTATTTTATTTTATTTTATTTTATTTTATTTTATTTTATGCTATTTTATGCTATTTTTTATATTTTATTTTATTTTATGCTATTTTTTTATATTTTATTTTATGCTATTTTATGCTACTTTATTTTATGCTATTTTTTATATTTTATTTTATTTTATTTTATTTTATGTCAGGATTGCTGCCAATAGTTCCTTGGTTGGTTCTCTGAGCAGAATCTCTCAGAACGTCCAACGTAACATCCCATTCGGGGATTCAGTTGGATTGTCAGCAGCAATGAGAAGAGACTGGGAAATACAAAGTTCTTTCTCATTCCTCTCTGCCGCGGACATACTGCTGACCTCTAGTTCTGGAAACTGCTCTCCTGGCTTCTCTATGTCAGAAGTGGGACTTCTGACTAAGTCAGAGTGGGACTTACTCTGACCTGTCTTCCTGACCGTGTTACCAGTTAGAAATGCTGTGCACTGTGCCTCTCCAAACCACTGCCGTTGCCCCTGGGCTCGTCCGCCACCCAGGCCGCTTTTCCTTGCAGGGGTTCAAAACCACCCCATTGACATTTTTCTCACTGTCACCCCAGGTGAACTTAAATTTCATGACATTTATAGTTTAAACTCCTGACGTTATTTCAAATCAACACTCCCAAAAGAAAACTTAACAGTTTTGCCTGGAAATGCTCTTCCTATCCAACCTCTACATCCCTTTCAAAGGCCACTGCCACAGTCATTGTGACATAAATTTTTGATGTTTTTTGTTCCATCTCCTTCATTTCCTATATTCATTCAGCCATTAATTCCTATTGGCTCTTTTTTCCAAATGTCTCTTCTGTCTTTATTTTCCTCTTCATTTCCTCTGCCCCTTACCCCTCAAGGTGTAACTCCCTCTCTCCTCATGTTCTCCCTTGACCCCCCTGCTCATCTCCATAACCCTAATCTTACAGACAGTTGGGGGTTACATCTTTTTTCCACGTCACTTCTGTGTTAGGAAATCTTTAGCGGCATCAAGGTAAATACTTCTGCTTGGCTTTCATGGCTTGCTAGCATTTGGTCATAAGCTAACTATAAACTGCACAGTTTCTGTATTAGGCATGGGTTTTCCATCTCCCCACAAATACGCCTGCCGGATGTCAGCTGCTGAGCCATTTTGCTGAGGGTCTGTCTGGCCCCCTGTGTGCCCTGTGCTTTCCCTGACGCCTATTCAAAATCTCTCCGGTCTGCATTGTCCAGGTCCTGCCATCTTTTTTTCTAAACCTTACTCCTACCTTCCGTGGCCTCCCTCTCCCGTGAGCTCATATCGTATTTGTAATCTTTCGTCGCAGCTATTATAATGATGCACTGTCTTCTCACATTGCTTACAATTTTCAGATTGTGTTTTCTCCCCCACCAGACTGTAATCTTGAGGGCAAGGAAGTGTCTTTTATTTCTTCTTCCTGTCCTGCTCCTCCTCTTCTCCTCCTCCTCCTCTCCCCTTCTCCCTCATCCTCCCCACCCTTTCCTTACCCTCTCTCTCCTCCTCTCCCTCCCCTTCCTCCTCCCTTCCTCTTCCTCCTCCTTTTCCTTGTCGTCCGTCTTCTTCTATTTTAAGTAATCTCTACACCCACCATGGGACGCAAACTCACAACCCTGAGATCAGGCGTTGCATGCTTCACTGATTAAGCCAGCCACGCACCCCTAGTTCTTCTAATTATCCCCTCCTCTTGATATCCTGTTTTCCCCAATCACATATTTTACCTATTTGCATTTTTTTGCCATTTTTATTGCATAGTTTTTGTAAGCGATCTCCAAACATTTGCTGTATAGAAAAGTGTTTCTTCTGTATCTGTCACAGTGATTGTGCTAGCTAAACACACAGTGGGTTGTGAGAACCCACTCAATAAAATAATACAATTGGTTTTGAAATATAGTAGGGCATAAGAGTATGAAGTTCAGGCAAATAACAAATACATTTCAGCTCTTTAAGAATCCGGATCCAGGTGGAATCATTGAAGTCTTCTTCCCCTTTTGATTCAGCTGTGTTGTCTTTTATTATATGCCAGCATCCTGAAAATGCCTTAATACAGCAAAACTGAGGAGAAAGTAAGGGCAACAACAGCAGCAACAACCCTCAGTGGATTTCAGATGGGAACTTAAAAGGAGTAGTTAAGTTTATGGAACATTACACCAGACACGAAGCTCCATCACCCAACACCTACTCTAAAGAGAGATTGAGGGGTTGGGGGAAAGGGATAGGCAGACAGAGATGGAGACACAGGAGAGAGACAGAACAGTGAGATAAGAGAGAAATAATCCAAACCATAGGAATTTTTTTAAAGAAAAATCATGCGTTCTCTGGCATAAAGAATAGTTCAGGATCAGAGGGTAAGATTCTGATTTTAAAAGTTTTGAGTCTGCTTTCTGCAGGCCTAGGCCACTGGGCAAATTTAAATGGTGGGAGAGAGTATTACAGCTTTGCTTATGGGAAGCATTTCTTGTGCGATGCCCTCTTGAAAGCTTCACTCACTTCAGTTTTCTTCCAGGGGCTGACTGATAACGTGCCAATCCCACACATCTGTGTCAGTGGGTAAAGAAATCACAGGAAAGAATAGTTTAGCATGAAGGGTGAAACTGCGGCCCAGCTTTGATTTCTGCACCCGTCACCACATCATAGCAATCCCACAATTGCTACCCAGGAGAACATGCAGGGCGGCTATATATGGAGATTGCCCTACTGCCATGGGGGCTGGAGCCAGAGCGAGCAGGCTGTTTGTCGTATTTCCTCACATCTTCAAGGAGCCCAGCTCTTGCTCTGCAGACAGGAACAGAGGAATGATTTGTTACTCCTTACCTTAGACTTGCGTCCTTGCAGGTGGCTCTTTTATGGAGACTTGGCTGTTTACGCACCACGGGACCAATATAATATATGAGCCTCCTTTGAGCACTATGTCTCTTAAATTACCCTCTATGTCCATCTTTACTTACTGTCCACATGTTACGGATCTATCACAGCCCTTAACTCAGGAATCGAAGGGAAGCTCTGGTGTAAGGCTGGGCCAACTGCTCTCTCCTGGGAGTCCCCTTTGGGATGAGGGGCTGGGCAAATCCGGAGCACAGCTCCTGGTTGGGTTTGCCAACACTCTACCCTACAAACTCGGATAAATTGGTCCCAAGAGAAGCCAATAACTCAAGAGAGGAGGATTTGGAAAACAAAAGGGAGAAATTTATCTCAGGTGCCAGCAGTGAGGTGAGGTGACAGGCTCAAGCCTTAACAACCAAACTCTCTGCCTACAAGATGGGATGGACACCTAGAGTCTGCAGGGAGAGATTGGGGGTAAGGAGTGCATGCAGGAGAGCAGGCATAGAGCGTGCTCATGGGTGGGGGTCGTTTGTTTCAGCGCCGGAGCAAGGGGAGGGGAGGGGACGTGGGGGGTGTGGTCTTACAGGCATTCTGTTGTTATCAGAGGGCTCTTCTAGCCTGGCGGTTGGAGTGTTCTAGTCATTACCTTCATCAATGCCTCAATAAAGTGCAAAAAAGGAATAAGCACAGCAAGTTGCATTTAGAGCACGAGTTAAGCAATCTTGTCTACTTCGGGTTTTAACTGTTGGGGTTTCTGGTTGAGGAAGAGGGCTTGCTGACACCCAGAGGGCTTCAAGAACCAACGTGGTCTCATTCAATATGGAGTCATTTAAAGCCAGCAGCTGTTTCACACATAAGACCCACAGGACGTGGTGATGCGGGCATCTGGTATCCTCCAGAATAGCCACAGAATCCTCCCTCCTCACAAAATTAAGATTCTCGATCCAGGATCGGTTCTTAACAGAGCCTCTTACTAAACCTTTGTAAGAAAGTAAAAACAGAGAGGAGCTACCGATCAAGACTGCAGGCCATGGCTGAATTAACTTGTATTAAGGAGTGAGCTAGCAGTGGGGCCTTGGTCTTCATGTCTTTGTTTCTGCCTTTAGGGAGTTTATTGAATGTGCTTTTGTGATATAATTTATAAGGAAATTGGTTTTACTCAAAAGGACGTTTTTGTTTTATGCGTTGTAGCACCCTTGAATGCTTAGAAAAAGGGAAAAGGTAATTCCATTAAGCTTTCAATTTTCTCTGGCAAAAGAAATGAACTAGATGTGATTGGAAAGATAGGGCACTGGCCTTCCCTTGAACTGACCTTGCTCCAGGGCCTGGGGAATAAGAAGCATGACCTTTGTTCTACAGGTGTCATTTCATGTTTAATTAGAGGGCTACGATTCCATTTCTCCCCCTCTATAAACCCCAACCTCAATCTGCTGAGAAAATGTTCATTAAGTTCCCGGTAGGCAGATCATCTGATCATCATCTTAACAGCTTTGAGAGTCATGTGTTCATTCTGGGAATCCTTAGCGGGCTCAAGATCAAGGTGAATATTAAAACCAAGACACACTTAGAAGAGAGGACTTCTGCCCTTTGAAGGATGACAGCATCTCTGCTTGTAGAGAAAGCACTGGTCCTCTCCGCCACACCAAAAAGTTCACTTGGGGTGGGTGCCTGGGTGCCTCTGTTAGTTAAGCATCTGACTCTTGATTTCGGCTCAGGTCATGATCTCACGGTTCATGGGATAGAGGCCAGAGCCAGGCTCTGCACTGATGTCAGTGCAGAACCTGCTTGAGATTCTCTCTCCCTCTCCTTTTGTCCCTCCGCTCTGTGTGTGTGTGTGTGTGTGTGTGTGTGTATGCACATCTTCTCTCTGTCAAAGTAAATAAATAAACATTAAAAAAAAAAGCTTCACTAGGATCTCCTAATTCTCATCTTTAACTTCTTACTTTGTCTACTTTTTGGGGGGCAAAGCGGGGAATTTAACTGATGAGGGACCATAAGGCAAGTGGAGGGCCAAGCACTAGCTGGCACACCCCCTTTCCCAGGTAGGATATGTGTGATATTCTTCAGACACTCCTGGCTGCCCAAAATCAAAGGAAAGGACAGAAAACAAAGGGTTAAATTGATAGAGTCTCCATCAGTTTACAAATATCTTGATAAAATTACAAGAAAAGACAATCTTATCAATAGCCTAATGTCCAGGAACTCCCTACTGTCTTAATGTTAATGCTTTGCTAGAGTGAAAAATAACCTCAGGTTGACATTCGCTAGGTCTCCAGTAATCTGTGAGGCTTTGGTATATGGAAATCCCTTTAAGAAACCTTCTCTTAACGGGCACCCTCCTACACTGTTGGTGGGAATGTAAACTGGTACAGCCCCTCTGGAAAACGGTGTGGAGGTTCCTCAGGAAACTAACAATAGAACTCCCCTATGACCCAGCAATAGCACTGCTAGGAATTTACCCAAGGGATACAGAAATGCTGATGCATAGGAGCACATGTACCCCAATGTTCATAGCAGCACTCTCCACAATAGCTAAAACATGGAAAGAGCCAAAGTGTCCATCAACAGATGAATGGATCAAGAAGATGTGGTTTATCTATACCATGGAATACTACATGGCAATGAGAAACAATGAAGTCTGGCCATGTGTAGCAACATGGATGGACCTTGAGGGTGTTATGCTGAGCGAAATAAGTCAGGCAGAGAAGGACAAATATCATATGTGTGCACGTATAGGAGGATTAGGAGGAACTTAACAGAGGACCAAGGGGGAGAAGAAGGGGGGAAATGGTGGGGGAAAGGGAGAGAGGCAAACCATGAGAGACTCTTGAATGCTGACAAAAACTGAGGACTGATGGATGTGGGGGGAGGACGGATGGGCCTGGAGGAGGGCACTTGTGGGGATGAGCACTGAGTGTTATGTGGAAACTAATTTGACAATAAACTATTTGTAAAAAAAAAAAAAGATCTTTGATGAGAAGCCAGGAGAAAAAAAAAAAAGAAAAAAGAAACCTTCTCTTGACTGTATCTCCCCCAGCTCCATAGTTTATAACCAGTCACTCTTCACAAACACAGTGAAGCTCTTTCTGCCCACAGGTCCTGTTCCCGTACTTTAATTTGAAAGGTTCAATAGCCATATGTGGCTAGTGGCTACCATATTGGACAGTGCAGATAAAACACTGTAAAACTCTCCATCACTTTCAGGAGCATAACTTTCTATTAGTGCTGATCTAGAAAATATATACTGATGAATATATATAAATATATATTTACATATATAAATATATATATTTATATCAGAATAGCCAAACACTTAAATAGCAATTCAAATGTAAATTTTACAGCTGCCATTTGACTAGTTCAGCTATCAATCAGGTCCTGTGATTTAATGGGCAGCTGGGTGCGGCAGACTGATCTCCTTCAATAATGGGTCTTTCAGAGGCCCCACCTTCAAAAAGAAATTGAATTCCCTGAAAGGTAGGTTTGAAACTCTGCAGAAAGAGCTGGAGAAACCCTACATAGTTTTAGTGCCAGCAAGGACTGCTGACTCTTACATCTTACTTGATCAAACACCTTCTGCCCTGTGAGGCCATTTCTGGTGGTTTTTTTGTTTTGTTTTTGTTTTTGTTTTTGTTTGCTACTAATCCTCTCTCCTGTAGCAGCTCCTCTGAGAGGATTAAGGCGGGAGGCCTCTTGATTCTGCATGAACCAAGAGGACTGGGTGAGGCCTGAGTTCAAGTGTGCCAAGCAGATAATCCTTGCTCTTGCTCTCTTGTCTTGAACCACCTGGATGATGAACGATGTGTTCAGCATCCGAATCTATTTCCATGGATGTGTAGGTAATATGCCTTTCCAGAACTGCTAAGGACTCCTGTGGAAGTTTTCATACCAAGACAACCACCAGGGTAAGTCTTGCCTTGTTTTAGACTTGTCCTTAGCCGAGATCAAAGTCTGGAAGCCTACATCATAACTTTCTTCTTTTGCTAAGACTTTTCCTTTGTTTTGTACCACGACAAGTCTGCTAGTTCTGCATCTTGGAAATACATGCAGAGACCCTGGTAGAATCTAATCACTGACTTAGTTATGTGTATCCAATTTATTTCGTAAGGTCTTTTTCATGGATTCCATTGTACCATAAATCAAGTCCATTGGTTTTCAATGTCTCAAAGTAATGGCAGAGGAATAAAAGTCAGCCCTTCGTGGAAAATCAACCTCAGGGCTATCCTGGGTCCTTAAAGACAATGTGCTCTGAACAGGACTGGAAATGTGGGATGGCTCTCTCTAAGTGAGGTCATTTTTCTGTCTGCTCTTGAACTCAGTAGTAACATGATGAATCATTCTCACTAAAGTGGGTATCCTTTGCTTTCCAACTTAATTTCAAACATCTCATTTTCCCAAAAAATTTTTTAACATTTGTCCACCCCTCTTCATTCTCTCTTCCAAATACAGTTGACCCTGAGCAACATGGGGGTTGGGTCACTGGTGCCCCATACAGTCAAAAATCAGTGTATAATTTTGACTCCCCTAAAACTTAAGTACTAATAGCTTGTTGACCAGAAGCCTTGCTGATAACATAGGTAACTAACACAAATTTTGTATGTCATGTGAACACTGCATTCTTACAATAAAGTAAGCTAGAGAAATGTTAAGGAAGTCATAAGGAAGATGGGCCGCCTATGTGCCTCAATCAGTTAAGTGTTCGAGCACGGCTCAGGTCATGATCTCAGTTTGTGGGTTCAAGCCCTGAGTCGGGCTCTGTGCTGTCAGCTCAGAGCCTAGAGCCTGCTTCAGATTCTGTTTCTCTCTCTCTCTCTGCCCCTCCCCTACTTGCACTCTGTCTCTCTCTCTCTCTAAAAAATAAACATTAAAAAAATCAGAAGGAAGAAAAATACATTTACAGCATTATCCTGCATTGAGAAAATACACGTATAAGTGGACCTGCAGTTTCCACTTGTGTTGCTCAGGGTCAACTGTATACAGCGTCCACTGAAGACTGGAGTTTCAGTGTCTTGTGTCTCATTTTGATTGAAGACTTACTGTAAGTTAGCATAAGTCCATCTTCAATGGTGAAGGCAACCAACATTCTGATTTCTTATATATCCTTCTAGAAATGCTTTATGTACAAGCTGTAGATGTACTATATAGTCTTTTCCATCCTGATTTCTTCCTAAACGACAGCATACTCTACCTTATCTTTTCCGTTTAACTGTGTATCTCAGAGATGTTCCCATAACCACGTATAAAAGATTTCCTTATTTTTTCATGGTTATGTAGTATTCTGATATTGTAGTAGATTTACTATAATTCCAGTTTCCTATTGATGGACATTTAGGTTGTTTCCAATATTTTCCTGTTATAAATAATACTGCAATAAATATGGTACTATTATTTTACACTTGATAAATGTACTGGAAGACAAATTCTTAGAAGTAGAATGGGTAAATGCATTTGCAATTTTGGTATTTTCTAGATTGCTCTCCTTAGACATTTTATCAAATTACATTCTCATCAGCAAAATATTAAATGTTCCTCATTTTGCCAACATAGTGATTTCTAATTTTTTCAAGTTTCCAGTTTTATAAGTGTTGTTAATGTGCATGTACATTAGGAATGAAATTGAACTTTTGATATATTTGAATTTTTTTTGATGAACTGTCAATTTATGTATGTATGTATTTATTTATTTATTTATTAATATTTTTTATTTATTTCTAGGAGAGAGAGAGACAGCATGAGCAGGGGAGGGTCAGAGAGAGAGGGAGTCACAGACTGAAACAGGCTCCAGGCTCTGAGCTGGCAGTCAGCACAGAGTCTGACAGGGGGCTCGAACCCACCAACCGTGAGATCATGACCTAAGCGAAAGTCGGACGCTTAACCGACTAAGCCACCCAGGCGCCCCTATGTATTTATTTTTAAAGTAAGCTCTCCAATGTGGAACCCAAGGTCAAGAGTCACATGCTCTAGGGGTGCCTGGGTGGCTTAGTCAGTTAAGAGTCCAACTCTTGATTTTGGCTTAGATCATGATCTCATGGTTCGTGGGTTTGAGCCCCATGACGGGCTTTGTGCCTGCTTGAGATTCTCTTTCACCCTCTCTCTCTGCTCCTCCCCCTCCCTCAAAATAAAGTTAAAAAACAAGTCACATACTCTATTGACTGAGCCAGCCAGGCCCCCTTAAGTGGCAATTTATACTGTTAGCTGTCAGGTGGGTTATGGGTAAGAGATTACACTATAGTGGCTTAAATTCAAGGGCCTTATTCTCACATAAATCATCTCTGAAGATGAATAGTTGAGGCTGGCATGAAGGCCACAGGTGTATCAATGGTTTCAAGCTCCTTCTTTTTTTCTCCTCAACATTAAAATGTGGTTTCCACACTGGGTGTTGTATGTAAACAATGAATCATGGGAATCTACCCTGAAAACCAAGAGCACACTGTATACACTGTATTGTAGCCACCTTGATAATAAAGTATATTAAAAATAAAATAAAATAAATAATAAGATGTGGCTTTCATCTCAAAAGTTGAAACTTAAGGTTCAACAGTTGCTAGAGTACCAGTCTTCAAGTATTCATTGCAGGCTGCAAGAAGGAAAAGCAAATGGCCAAAGGGTGTGTGCCCTTTTAAGAAAACTTACCAGAAGTTTCCTTTAACACTTGAGCTTATATTTCAACAACTTAGTCACATGGATACATCCAAGAAAAACTGGAAAATGTAGCTTTTTAGTTGAGTACATTGCCCAGATATCAGTTAATAAGGAAGAATTGGAAAATGAACATTGGGAGGCAATTGGCAGTTTCTGTCACAAATCCTTGGTCAGTTTTACTCTTGCACTTTTGTTCTTATTCTTTTTGATTTGTGGGAGCTCTTTATATATAAAGGAAATTCTGTTCACTACAGGAGTTACAAATACATTTCTGTCTATTATTTCCTTTCAACTTTGATTATGGAGTTTTTTCATGTAGATGCTTTTTCTGTAGTTGAATGTATCAATGTTTTCTTTTTTATGGCTTCTGGTTTTTGAATCATATTTAGGAAGGCCTTCTCACTCTGAAATTTCTCATGGTTTTCTCTAGTACTTTTACAAGGATTCAGACCTTGAAAGATTCAACTCAAAGTCAAAGCTTTCTGGAGTCAACCTTCTTATTTAAGTTGGAAGCAAGAGCAGTGACATCTGGCTCACTGATTACTGGTAGGGATAGTTTTGTTGTCTTTGGAGACTTAACAGGATTGCTAAAGTAGGCTCACCGTATAATAATAGTATTGAATGATGGCTCATAGATTAATGTGAATTGCAGGTCCCTTCAACATGAGTATTGAACGTCTGGATGACTGTAATGCAGTAAGAATTTGCCCTGAATGAGACCAAGGTGGGGTTTACAAAATGGAAATTCAAATAGCCAAGCCAGAAAGTTATTAATAGGAAACACAAAAGAAATAGAAGAAACATTCATTTGTAAATCAGAGAGAGAATCTTTCACATTGGCTGGTTACCACTCCAACAGCTTCTTACTGTCTCTGATAATTAATTCCGGGAATAGAGCAAAGTCCCTATATATATACCGGAGCATATCCCATTATAGCCTGCAGTTCACAGGAGCTAGTGAAGGGCAAAGCCTTCCAAGCCTTGACACTAGCCAATCTCTTTTGTAAATATCCTCTCCATTACTGTGGTAGCTTGGAAAATTCTTTCTCTTAGAAAGCAACAGTTTCAATAGGACGCTACCTCGATAAGGGCATAATTTAATTGGTTCCAGGTAATTTTTTAAGTTCATTTACTTACGTTGAGAGAGAGAAAGAAAGAGGGAGAGACAGAGAGAGAGAGACAGAGAGAGAGCAGAGGGAGAGAGAGAATTCCAAGCAGGCTCTATACCATCAACGCAGAGCTTGATGTGAGGCTTAAACTCACGAACTGTGAGATCATGACCTGAGCTGAGATCAAGAGTCGGATGCTTAACTGACTATGCCACCCAGGTGTCCCGGTTCTAATTAATTTTTTAAAATTTCACATGGATACACACAATTTAGCCTAACATCTATTAAAAGCATTTTCCACACTTGAATTCTAATATTGCTTAGAGCTCTGGATTGAAATATTCACCTGAACTTCTGCAGTTATGAAAATTGTCCTATTCTCATCAGGAACACAAGGTTAAATACATAACAGCTGGAAGCATCACCTTAATTTGCCCCTTCTAAATCTAATTAGACACAGTAAAGGCATAATTATATGCGTGTACTCCAAGAGAATGAGATGAAATATTTGAAACCAGAGATGAAAATGATGCCATATATTACAGAAGCACTTTTCAAAACAGTGGCATGGTCTCCTTCCCTCCTTGCCTTCACTCAGTGTGGCACACAGGGCAGTAATAGGAGGACACTAAGTAGTAAGTGACTTGCTCAGGTGGTTACAAAGGTAGTTTTAGCAAAGTTATGATACAAAATGGAATTTCTGATTTTTAATTCTGATAAGTAATTTTATAATAACTAAAAGTTAGGAAAATATTTTATAAAACATTTTTAATGTTTTTATTTTATTTCTGAGAGAGAGAGAGAGAGAGAGCAGGGGAGGGTCAGAGAGAGAGGCAGACACAGAATCTGAAACAGGCTCCAGGCTCCGAGCTGGCTGTCAGCACAGAGCCCGACGTGGGGCTCGAACCCACGAATCATGAGATCATGACCTGAGCCGAAGTCAAACGCTTAACTGACTGAGCCACCCAGGTGCCCCAGGAAAATATATTTTTTTAACATGACAAACATGGTCTCTTTAAACTTACACCTTGCTGGCATTCCACTAAAGTCATGGAGTTTAAAGATGATGTTCCCAAGCTTTGCTGAGACCTACTGGTTATCGAACAGCTGGTTATGGTCTAGCGCCTCTTTCTATGGCTAAGGTATAACTTCTACCAGTCACCGGAGACTTTAGTTACCATGAAAGGGGAGAGGGGAGCACATTACACAGCCCCTGGTAAATCTCCACAAGCTATTTTGTTTTTTATTTTTTTATTTTATTTAAAAAAAATTTTTTTTTAATGTTTTATTTATTTCTAGGAGAGAGAGAGAGACAGTGTGAGCAGGGGAGGGTCAGAGAGAGGGAGTCACAGACTGAAACAGGCTCCAGGCTCTGAGCTAGCAGTCAGCATAGGGCTCGACGCGGGGCTCGAACCCACGAACCGCGAGATCATGACCTAAACGAAAGTCGGACGCTTAACCGACTAAGCCACCCAGGCGCCCCCTATTTTGTTTTTTTTTAATGTTTATTTATTTATTTATTTTGAGAGAGAGAGAGTGTGTGAGCATGAAAGGGGCCAAGGGAGAGAAAGAGAATCTCAAGCAGGCTCTGCACTGTCAGCACAGAGCCCAATGCAGGTCTGGATCTTAAGACTGTAAGATCATGACCGGAGCCAAAATCAAGAGTCGGACGCTTAACTGACAACCATCCAGGCATCCCCTCAACAAGCTGTTTCCAAAAAGGCTTTAAAGTTCTTGGGGAACTAACCAACCAATGCTGGTTAGTTGGAGAGGTAAAATGTATCAAAACCACTGAATTGATTATTGTAGACATCCTCTGTTTGAGGTATATGCAAAGAATTTTTATGAAGTGAAATTGTATCAAATGTGTCTCAGGTTAAAAAGAGGAAGAGAAAAGAAAAATTTCAAGAGTTAACACGAGGAACATGTAATGACTGAACATCAAATTTTAATCTTGAACCTTTTCTCCAGTTTTCAAATTATTAACACGAAGAGGAATGATAAATTGTAATTTTATCATTACCGTATCGCTGTGTAACAAGCCCTTGTTACAAAATCTCCATCTACTGTCTCCAAAAAACCAATAGAAAACCCATACATTATATTATCTAAGTGATCTATTAACAGATGAAATTTTAACCAACTTCATACCAGGAAACTATTAACAGAGGTACTTCAATCACATAGCTTAAAATATGGAGAAAAGACAGGTAAAAAATTATCTTAAGCTGTAGTAGTCTTTTTACTTTTTAAAATTTTTATAAAATACACTAATTTCCCAAAATAAAGAATATTATGACACATTGGTGTCAACTTACACAAATGAAAGCTGATGTCAGCTTTTTTCCTAACTAAAATTCATTTCACCAAACCTTTATATATTACATGAATATCCAAGTAAAGTATTTTTTTAAAAATTCAACACACAGGAACATAATGTACAGTGTTTTATATATATAAAAAAAGGTTAATTTAGGAATGATTTCATTTTTAACCACGTAATATATCTTTTTAAGACCATGAAACCTCTTGCTACCGCAAGTTCATGTTTCTATTTCCCAGTTGTAATTCTTAAAAGTAAAAAATGAAAAAGGATTTTGTTTGTTTTTCACACACAAAAAAACTGTAGCAACAATTTCATTCACTACCAGGCTGCCTTCCCTCCTTTTGTTTTCAGGACTACCCAGCCCCACGCCTGCCTGGCGCCGGAATGTAACGGGGAGAAGAGGCCAATGACATCAAAGAACGGACACAGGAAGATGGGCGCAGCTGGACCCTGCCGCCATTGTAAGGTGTGGGCACTTTCACTCGCGAAAGGCCTCCCAGAGCTGCGCGAGAACTGTCACGGGAGCAGTCTCTTGGCTCGTCCTTTACATCAGTCAGCTGGGAGGACATAAAGGAACATTCTCGCTAATGACTTGTCTAATGGCTGATGGATTCCTTAGCCAGGGAGGGAGCGCGTATGCTCAGAGACACTGGTCAGGAGCAAAAAGAATACTGTTTATTTTACACCTCCTGCATTGGTCACTTCTGAGCACAAACCAACCTCAACAGGAAATTGCAATGAAATATACACACCATGCACAGTCCCTATTACTGTGGGAATCCAGTAACACATGCAAGATGGTGGGAAAAGAATCACAAGGGATGAATGTAAACTTTTCACAGTGTTTCTTATAGCCTTTGACTTTAGCACGAGTGCACCACTTACCACCACAATCTCACAAACGTTTCATTGTGTCGTGGGCATGCAGATCACTTGGGGTAAAATGGGCGATTACATTTCATAGCCATTCTCAGACAGGAGTACAACTTCAATTTTCCCAATTTCCAACCAATGAATCGAGCTGCTTCTGTAATAAAACTAAATATATTTCTGAATATATATTTTTTGTGTTGTTGTGCTTTATTCTTACCACTTCACTGGCTTCATTCTAGAGAAGTTAAAACCCTGCAAAATTATATTGAAGACTAGGTCTTGCTGGTGATTCCTGACCAAACCAGAAAGACAGGGAATCACTAACTTCTTTTCTCTTGTTTCTGTCTCCCTACCCCAGGCCTTTATTGATATTGATTCAGTTTTAAGTTTTAGTTTCCTAAAGCGGAAAACCAAATTAGAGAACTGGCATTTCTGTCTTAGAGAAGTAAAAAGTAACACCGGTAGGGGGAGAAGGGGGGAGTTCATTCTATGTCAAAAAAAAAAAAAAAATCTCTTGCTCTCAACAGGAGATAATCCAGCTTCTCCTTAGGTATCATTTCATAAATTAATAATTTCTTAAAATCATAATCCAAAGAATTTATCTATTACAAGAAAAATTCAAGTGTAAAAAAGCAAATAAATTAGTTAAGCCTTGTAAACAATTGTCCATTTAGCTATATATCTTTTTAAAAAGAAGGTTTCTCTGTATAGCAAATCAGACAGTACAAGGCACACCTTACACATCAGAACCCAGAATGACAAGACCCCCACACACGCCTTCTTCACGCTGTCGGCCGAGCTGTGCTGAGGGCACTGGGGTCACACACCCATCCTCTGCTCATCTCCTGACCATCTGGAAGTCCATAATGTGCTCTTTCCATTAAATTGCTTTGTGCTCTTTTGTTGTGTGATGTGACTTCAAGCTTCTCAATGTTAGTCTCCTCAGATATTTTCCACAAAGCTTCCTGGGAAGAGGCCAGTTTTCCCATTACGCTGTAACGTGCCTTTGAACCAGCCATCTTCTCGCTTTTTATGGACAAACACAATATCTCCTTCTTTAAGTTCAAGTTCTGCCTCACTCTGAGGAGGATAGGAAACTACCACCCTGTGCCTAGAAAAGAGAGATGTATTTTGGTTAAAGCCACTCAAAGTAGTGGAATAAAAAGGAGGTATACTATTTGCCTACAGAGCATTAAACGTGAACAGAATAGGAAATAACATAAATTTGTTTATGACATTTGTAGAACAACTCAAAATACATAACTACTCTCTGTTTTGCAGAGACTTGATTTTAATAGAGTTTAGCTGTGTCTAACGTCCATTATCGATGAGACTGGTTTATCTGAGCGACCTGTACAGTGACAGCTGTTCTTGTCCCATTTCAGAGTTTGTCCCTTGTCCATACAGAAAGTTTTACTCCAGTTCCTGGGAGGAAATGCCCTGTTCTTCCCTCTCCTCCAAGAAGAATGGAATGAATTTATTTGATTGGTGAGATTAGGAGAAGTGGTTGAGTAGGTGGGTTCAGTCCTTTCTGAATTCCCGGCCTCTGGGCTGAGTGGGCTCTGCTCTTCCTCTGCTTGGATGCATGGAATGGTCAGGGGCTAGGGGTCAGGAGGTTAGGCCTGCCTTCTAAAAGTGGATAGGGAAGTCCATCTCCCTTGACACGGATGAGGCATCAATTCTAAGGCAGTTCATCTGCCTCACATACCCAAATTCTCCTTCAGGCAGGCTGTCCTAAGGTCTAGACAAGCAGGGAAGGACAATGGCCACAAATGCAATCCAATACCACCAGTAATGAGGTTGATATCCGTTTGTCTGAAAACTGTGTCTGTTTCTCTATTGGTTCTCAACTCAGATATTAGTGGGAAAGGGTATAATTATCAGTTAAAAACCCGAGAAGTGTTGTTGGTTTAATACTATCTATCTCCGGTCTTCCTTTCTCCTAAGTCTCCTTCTGCAAAACTATGACTAGCAGCCATGAAAACCAGATGGAGCTTTTGTGCCCCACATTCTCTTATATTTCTCTATTTTTCCAGCATTACTGCTCTCCCTTACTCCTCTCTTGCTTTTTCCAACCAAGGTGGAGGTAGGTGGGAAGGTGGTATGTGGTAGCCAACCTCCAATATGGCCCCAGTGACCCTTGCCTCCTGGTATTCATCTCCCACAATGCACAGGGACAATCTGATAACCAATAAAATACTGTGAAAGTAACTGTGTGATTTCTGAGTCTAGGTCATAAAAGGCCTTGTAGCTTCTACGTTAGTTTCTCTTGCATCACACACTCTAGGGAAAATCAGCTACAGTGCTGTGAGAAAACGCAACATCCCTATAGAAAGGAGAACATGGTGAGTAACCAAAGTCTCTTTCTAAAACCCCAACTAACTAGCCAATAGTGATATCAGGGAGCCACCTTGGAAGGGAGTTGTCCAGCGCTGGTCAAGCCTTTAGACGACCATAGCTGAGGCTGCTATCTGGATTGCAACCTCAGGAAATACCCCAAGCCAGAACCACCCAGATAAGTCACTCCCAAGTTCGCAGCCCATAGAAGCTCTGGGGAAATAAATGTTTATTGTTGCTTTAAGCCACTCAATTTTGGGGGTAATTTGTTACATAGCAACAGATAACTTAAAAATGTGAACATACATTTTTCTCCATTTGCTGTTATGCAGTATTCAATCATAAAGGTATTTTGAGTTTCTACTTTTGTTTGGTTCTTAAAGTCAGAAAATAAGTCCAGAGCCTCATAGAATCCACTCTTGACTGTAAGTAAAGAATGGTATGGCTTAAATAATGATAGTCGTAACAAATTCTATAGAACTGCCCCTAAACTATGAAAACTATTAGAGCCTAGCCCTTTCAAAAGCAGATTGCTAGCTTCACCAATCCCCATCTCATAAAAACTAGAATCCACTCTCATTAACAAGGACCACAGCAAGAGACCCAGACTATTACTCTATTTAAAAAAAAAAAAAAGCATCTCAGGGCGTCCAGGTGGCTCAGTCGGTTGAGCATCCAATTTCGGCTCAGGTCATGATCTCATGGTTCGTGGGTTCGAGCCCCGCGTCGGGCTCTGTGCTGACAGCTAGCTCAGAGCCTGGAGCCTGTTTCAGATTCTGTATCTCCCTCTCTCTCTGACCCTCCCCTGCTCACACTGTCTTGCTCTCTCTCTTTCTCAGAAATAAGCAAAACATTAAAAAAATCTTTCTTTTCTCTCTCTCTTTGTTGTTATTGGTTTTTGAGAGATAGCCCAAGTGAGCGAGATGCAGAAAGAGAAAGAGAGAGAGAGAGAGGAGAGAGAGAAGCAGGGGTCACCCAAAGCATGGCTTGGGCTCACCCGAAGTGGGATTCAAACTCATGAACCATGAGATTATGACCTAAACTGACTGAGCCACCCAGGCGTCCCTGACTTACGATTTCTCAGAAAGGTTCAGTTAATTCAAACATGAATTAATATGCTGAACCCACTGAACCCAAAGGTGCAGGGTTCAATCAAGCATGAACCGAAGGAGGAAGTACAGCACTGCACATAAAAGGGCTGTGCATGAAGCTCTGGTCCAGGCGCTGACACAGACCAGAGCTATGGGCTAATTATCTCTGCTCTCTCAACCTCAGCTTCCTCATCTGTAGAAAAAGGTTGTAGTGACTTAAACACGTATTATTATGTAATGGAGTAAGAATGAGTGTGATGCTCTTAGGTGGTTTCTGTTACACAGTTTATACCCCAAAATGTGAACTCCCATTGGGATCACATGGCTCAGGCAAGAGCAGGTGGGGATCTGGTGCTTCAAGGAGGTGAAGAATGGGCCAGGAAGCCACTGGCCACCTCTATCCAGGAAACAGACTCAGGTCACGGCCTAAAGAATTGCCTGATAATGAGACTTGACATTTTAGAATGATAAAGCTAGGTTTTGGAATCTCTTCTCTGAGATATTTAAAAGTAGGACAAATAATTTCACCATACACTGAAGAAGGGATTCAGATGAAAAGATTTCTCAAGTTTGATGCAAACATGCTAAAAATCCATGTAAAAAGCAATGCATTAAGTTGCCATTTGGGGGAAGTTAAAATTTGAGCAAAGCTTTGTAATTCTGGAAAAAAGCATACAGGTGACTCAAATCATATTGAGAGTAGATCTCTCATGAAATGTATTCCCCATCGGTTCTCTGGGAGCTGCCTTAAAGGTGAATAGGAACAAAAATAGTTCTTAAAAACCTTGAAGTGAATTAGATTAATATTTGGATTTTATAAAATGCACTAAACCAATCTCATCAAACATTTTTCTGAACTAGAACTGCTGCTGGGCTAAGAACATAATCTTCCTGCCAAGTTCCCAGTGGGAGCAAATTTTCATTGCGAAGTTATAAACCTCTGGGGGGGAGGAATGAGAAACCCTGTGCATAATGGAAAGTGTGACACAGCCCTGATGTATGAAGACTACCAGGTGCAGCAGTAACAGACTTCTACTTAGAAATCTTCCAGCTCCGATCCTGGCCTCGAGCCTTATAGTCTGCACAGATTTCTAACATAGACTCTGAAGGCCAGATTCTGGGCACAACTGGCCAACTATGTCGGGCATGGAGAGTAGAATGTTTATAGACCAACAGACACATGTAAGGCACAGCTGCAGAAGCCCTTCACATCTGTTCTTCCACCCTCCACCTCACTCGGATTATGCTTGTCTTTATTTGAGCAGGGCTTTGGGGAAGTTCTGAACCTCAGGAATCAAAGACCCTCTCCCACGATCTCCATGGGACCTGCTAATAATCCCACTTTCATATCCTCTATCCACCATCCTGGTAGACAAACTCACGATGTTCACCTGGTCAAATAATCTACCTGCCCTCCCTGCCTGTATCTCTTCCTGCCCCCATCCCATTCTACATAGAACCGACATACCCATTTTCTTAAGTGGTAACTCTGCTTGTAGTTATCTATTGCTCAAAAATCATTACTGGCTTCCAGCGCCTGTGAGGAAGGTTAATCCTCAGCCTGGCATATAAAGCCCTCAATGATTTTGACCTTCATCTCTCTATCGCTGCTATTATCTCCACGAATGTGCCAAATATGCCTCTCCACCTGAATGTGCTCCCCAAATGATGGCTTTTACCTCTCAGTTCCTTGGCTCATGTGGTTCCTTCCACTGGGAACTCCCCGTGATGACACCTCTGCTCGGCCACACCCAATCAGCCTCCCACAGCCTGGCTCCAGTTTGCCCCTACAAAATCTTGTCTAGCCCCATGGTTGGAAGTAATTTCATGCTTGCTCAGATCCCAGAGGCCGCATGTACATTTCTTATGACACTTAATGCCGTGTACGCTGTACTGTTACCATCTGCATCCCAGTCTCATTTATCTTCCCAGACCATACGCTGCTTGAAGGAGAGAAGATGGTCAATTCACTTTATATGCCTCATACCACTTAGCATAATTCATGACCATTCTTTTTTCTTTCCATGATAATTCTGGGTAAGTGTGTTGAATGACAAAGAAAAGGCACAATGTATAGTAAAACTACTTTTAAAAAGATACAAAGCTCATTAAAAAGGAATGTAATTTGACAAATGCTACAACACAGAATGGGTCTTGAGAACATCAGGCTACGTGAAATAAGCCACACCTGATAGGACAAATATCACACAATTTCACGTATGAGGTACCCAGAAGAGTCAAACTCACCGAGACAGAGAAGTAGAGTGGTGGTTTCCATGTGGTGCCAATAGAGGGAATGGGGACTTATTATTTAACGGGTGTGGAGTTTCCGCTTGGAATAATGCAAAACTTTGGCAAATGGACAGTGGTGAGAGTTATTTGACAACGTGGACGTACTTAGTGTCACTGAAATTTTACCTTAAAAAATGGCAAGCTTTATGTACATTTTACCACAATTTTAAAATAAGATAAATGAATAAATGAGTGAATAAAAATAATGGGAAGATTGGGGGGAGAGAAGAAAGAAAAATGAAAAAAACACGGAAAGCTGAGTGGTCACTTGGCTGTTGTAAAAGCAGCCCTTTGAACAGAGCACCTGGGGGACAGTGTGAGGTGTACAGAGTGGCTCACAGACTTGGCCATGAATGGGACTCTGCCTCTTGGTGGCTTTGTGACCCCCATGTTTTGTGACAGTCACCAGGGAGGAACTGAAGAGACAGAGGCTTGCTGTACACAGAAGCCCCACCCACATCCCATGGCCAATCTTCCTGGCTCAGGCTACCGTGTTCCAGCTTCCACCTAAATGAGCACTTGCAATCTTTCATTTGTATACATTTTCTATTTCCTTTATTTTTCTAGCCTCTCATGGGCTCTCTGCAATTCATACATTTTTTGTTTGTTTGATTCTAATATCTCTTGGTATCAGCCCAAATTGGACCCCCTGTGGCTCTGGGAGGCACTCTGCCCATCACCCTGGTCTGGGTAAGTAACCTCCACTGCTTTCTGCCAGTTGCTACAGCAATCTAATATCCAATTAAGTATTTCACTGGCAAAGCCATACTAGCTTGTTTTGTAGCTTTGCTTGAAGCCCAAGTAAATTATGTCCATTGCTTCACCCAGTGGGTTCATTGTCACTGACTCAAATTAATGTGCTGGTTAAACCCGACTGACTTTCTGTAAATCTATCTCTATCTAATTTGTGTGTTTCCAAGTGTTCTAGCTTAATCCCTGATCAAAGATCACAGGTTCTTTTCCAATTTAAGAGATGGGTTTATAGGTATGTGGTTATCAATTTAATTCCTAAACTTCAAAATACACAGAGATGATGTGCTGTGTCTCCTTAAGCCCTTATCTGTCTATGCTGTTTTACTAGAAGCAAAATAGAAAAGTCTGCCACATATACTTTCTTTTACTACCATTCCTTCTGAAATATTTTATTTCTACTTTCTTTTTGCAATTTCCTAATTTTTTTTCCATTACCTAAAACAGTCAGAAATATTTGTTCTATTATTTCTGCTGTCATCAATTATACATGGTCTGCCTCCAGGATATAGCATTTCTTGCTTGTTTTCCTCAGCCTCTCTAACTAACACAAAAGAATCCTTTTGTTCCTCAGAGAATTGTCTCGGCTGACACCTAGACCTGTCAACACATCTCCAGGTTCATCCCTTCTTACTGTGAAATTGCTTGTCCTTACATCACGTGAATGCTTCTTTCCATTGAAGGGCTGCCCTAGTCACATTCTTTTACTTTAGATTTATGGGACAGAGCCATGGTTTGAGGGGAAATTTTATGCTTGTTCTCATTATACTCAGTAGGTGAATCTGTGCTCATACTGTACCAATACAATGCAATGAGCACTACTTCTATGAAATTCTATCAGGAAAAATTCTACCACAGAAGAACCCCAGGCTTCTGCACTTTGCCAGAGCAGGAGTTGTGGCTATTTAGGTTGTGAATCAAGGAATCTAAGATCCTGAAATACTTTCTGAATCATACTGATGTGGAAGTTAATCTTCCCTCCATTTTTAGTACTAAGTACTTTTTATTGTGTTAAAAATTTTGAACTATCAAAACAGATAATCCCTACATGGCATATTTGGTAGTTTTCTACTAACCAAAAACTTTCATTCCCAGTGGATAATAGGATGTTTTCCTACATCCTATTTGTTTGCACACATTTTTCCTATTGTTTTCATAGTCAGGTGGACCTAAGAACACAAATTAAATAAATAAAAGCACCATCAGCATATGAAGGCAACAGGGCTGTGAAAAGTTGGTCAGGCTATTATATTTAATATTTTATTGAATATACAGATTATAAAAATATAAACCTGAGCAGAAATCTTCTCCAAAGACCCCTTTTCCACTTGTAAAAATGGAAATGTTATATGAAAAACCTGCCAGAGAATTCCAGAGTGCCCGTGCCCATCTGTTCCATCATTAAATTCTCCATGTTCCTATGTGATGTGCATCCCGGGTTCCCTGGACCACCATCACCTGTCTGCATTAGCGATTTCTCCCTTTCAGATGAGCCGAACAGCAGGAGCCTGCTGTTAGAAATGAGCTCCTCTAAGAGGAAAGGGTCAGAATGCAGAAGCCACAGAGATTGAAGACATCTGGCAACTGAAAAGGAATTCATAATGGGGGAGGGAGGCAGTGGTGCCAGCACCAGTGCCTAGGGAGAGGCTGGGCGAAATGAACGATCACTCAGAACAGTCACACAAACACCACAAATGACAGGGAAAAGAGGAGAGAGACTCAGGGCAGGAAGGAAAAACTACAGATCGATGCCTGGGAGTGGAGACGAAAGAAGGAGCCTTTGTGACCAAAAGAAAGTAAACAAGTCCCTGGACTAACTCCAGGCACAGAAGCCCTATCCCTGGAAAGCGGGGCAATACAACAGGAAAAAAGGCTGACTCTCAGAATAAAGGATCAAGGGAATGCAGGGCAAAATTTCCAAGCTTTACTAAGAGCACAACAGATGAGGGGAGACAGAATGATTTTATTTGTGGGGGAGGAGCACTTTTCAGGGTGCTGTCTCATTTCAAAACTGGCTTTATAAGGATTAGACCTACGGGAAACGATTTCACCTCACTATGAAAATATATAATTGTGTACTCTGTACTTAGTGCAGGTAGGTTGTTTGAAGTTTCTTCTTGTTCAGTTTATTTTTTGATAAAGAGGTATGTATGCTTCCCAAATTATATGAAGGAAGGCCTCAAATTTTGGTGGGTACAAATGTCCATCTGAAACATGGACCTGAGGTAAATTTAAGTTACTGTAATGTGTAACATTTTATAATAAGACTTCAAATCAGTAACTGAAAATGAGACCTACACTGCAATACCCCCACAAATCAGAAACTTGCTTTATTTATAAAATGCAGGTACAGAAGGAATAAAGCTTACAGAAACAATAAAACAGATGGCACTTTAAAAAACAAATGTTTATATATTTATGTAGTATGTGAAAACAGTCCACTATTTTAGGGTGCTTCAGGATGTTTTCCCAGCCAACCACCAGTGCTTCATTTTTAATTCATATAATCCTAGCAGGTTTTTTGTCTTGCTAAATATATAGTTTTTCCTAACGTACTCCTAGGACATGACTGGTTGTATCAAACAGAACTACTCCCATGTGTAATCATGATTCAAAGCCAGAATCAGTAAAGCAGGGCTCTTCCTTTGAGTGGAACCTAGCCCAGTGGGTGTCAGGAAGGGAACTCAGGTCTCTCAGAACTTAGGCACACTCTCTTAGCTCAGGAAGAATAAAAAGAGAATTCTCTTGGTTGGCAGAATTCTCCAGCTGCTTTATAACTAGCAGGTACTGATGTAAATGTTTCATAAAAAAAGGCAAAGGATGAAAAGAGGAAGCAAAAGCTGGCGATGGAAGAGAAGGAAGAAGGAAGTAGATGTGAACCAAGTTCCAGGGATTAACACGTTTCATCTGGTTACAATTCTGAAGTGGTTGTCTGGAGAAAATAAACAAAAAGAGGGCTGGAGGCCTAACCCATGTAAGGAACACAGCAAATGGTACAAGAAAGCCAGTGCTTGATTGTTACTACAAATTCAGTTAAAACAAATTTGGAGAATGTGGAAAAGTATCCTCATGTTAGAATAAATATTCCAGCACAAAGTTTGCTATGCGGTGTTTGTTTCTCCGGGGACAGCAGACTCACCTCTCACAAACCACAGGCCTAGACTCATTCATGACAGGGCCCAGGGACGAACATGGCTGACGAGGAGGTGGAGCGATGGGAACAGCCGAGTCCAGGGAGCTAGTCTTCCGATGAAGAGCGTCCTGGGCCACAGCAGCAGCCGAGGCCACAGACGCGACCGGACCATCCCCATCCGCGGGGCAGGTGCCGGGCCTGCCGTGGGCGCCCCCTAACGGCAGCTCAGGCCCCACTGCTCCCTGCAGAGGCAACTCCCCGCCACCCAGCTCCACTTCCAGGGTGGGTGAGGCTGGAGGAGATGCTCGTGGCTTACGTTTAGTGGAGGCCCCAGAAAGCAACTTCAACAAACCCTTTTTTTCTTTCTAGAAAAAAACAAAGTACATTAATTGGAGATGGATGGTACTGTCGTTATTGTAATCGATAGGGTGCTACGGTTTCAGTTTTTGGTTTGATTTTTTTACATGTTTATTTTTAAATAATTTCTATACCCAGCATGGGGCTCTAACAACCCCAAGATCAGGAGTTTCATGATTTACTGACTGAGCCAGCCAGGTGCCACTGGTTTGATCGTTTAAGATTCATTTCTGTGGATATGTGGTTATTTATGATGTCGCTCCCAATTCCTTCCTGTATGAGGTTAACCTGACATTTGGTTCTCTTCCTTCTCCCTTTCTGCCTGCATGTTTGTGCTTGTTTTGGACACTTCACTGTTCATCTTGTATTGAGGCAGAAGAAGTAGAACAGAAGAAGTAGATTAAAAAGGAAGTAAAACAAAGAACACACCAAGTCACATCTCAGGCTTGGTGAAGACAGAAGTAGACATTTTAGGCCAAAATGGATTATGGGTTTAATTTCTTGCGATTATGCCTACACTATCTCTAACTCTTATGTGCTGAATTAAATATTAGAGCATTTTATTCTCCATCCACAGACTTGATTCTTATCATTTATGGATAGTAATATCTTGATCCGGGTTAAGGACTAAAACAGTTTTCACATGTCACCATCTTGAGGAAATTTAGTAAGTCAATAATGACAGAAGTCAAACCATTCTATTGTGCAAGAATCTCTTGGATTAGAAAGCCAGAACAACTCTGTGAAATGTTAAATAAAGCTTCAGTATAATCAAAAACATTTTTATGTCTCTTTGCAAGCAAATGCAGAAAAAAAAATTTTTCCCAGCAATCTTACCCCACAAAAACCATCTCTCAAATCTCGTCTCTTTTGACACTCTTTGCTCTGCTAGGAAAACCAGACTAGAGCTAGCTTTTCTTCATTTCTAAACCCTGCATCAATGTTCTTTCTGACAACCAAGCATAGACAACAATCATTTCACGTTGTTTTACTAAGAGGTCAATGACATCACAAAGTCCTCTGAATGGAAACATTTCATAGAGAAATAATGTTTTAGAAAACTATAGGCAAATGGAATTACAAGGTCCACTAATCGAGAAACAGAATTATGAGGGACCCACATGGACAGAACACTGAGGAATTTTTCTTGAGAATATGAGTTAGTTCACACTCAGTAAAAATCCCTTGGGGAAAAGGGTGTGAATCCATAAAAAACACAGTTCCATTAGAGATGGAATGGCAGGAAAAAGGAAGAGACAAAAGTAATGATTTAGTCAGATGACGATAAAACATTCCAGGGAAGAAGCATCCCAGGAAACTGTAGGCCCCATTTACCAAATACTGTTCACAGTACAAGTCAACGTATGGGTTGGAAACAGGGGATGGGGAAAGATGGTGGGAGTGCTGAAGTCATCTCTGTACAGCTCAATGCAGGCTGCAGGTGAGCAGAACCAGTCAATGGACCCCCACCTCGTCTTCTCCCCATCCCAGCCTGAGGAAGATTCTTTGGTATTTTTCTTCAAGGCCTGCCTTAACTCATCTTGCTGGCTTTTGCTTCATTTGTTTAGCTTCTCATTTTCCAACAGGCTACTAATACATTCCAATAAATGACCCTGTAAACTTGGACTACCTGCTTGAATGCCTGGACCCCATCTTCCCAGCGCCTAGTGCAGAGATGCATCTACTGAGCTGAGAGGCCAAGACTGAAAGAGGATGAGATGGAGGAAGGGAGATGATTTAGCGAGTCCCAGGGCTAAGGGAATAAGAGAGAATATTTTGTAGTTTTCAAATTCCATAGAGATAAAGATTTCCCTTTATACAATGGCCACAGAAGTGGGCTGACCAAATACCTGCCAAAGCCGTGGCTACACTTCTTTATGGGAGCCTGAGGTCTGGAGGGCTGAAAAATGAGCTGAGAAAGAATAACGTCTACACTTCTAAGGAGGCAGTCCGCCACAACTTCCAGCTATTCCTGCCATGATGTAAGAAAGCATGCTCTAATCCCTGGACCCCCACAGATCCACTGAGAACATCAAGTCCAGTGATAAATTACAATCTCGGCAAGCCACAGCTACAGATGTTTCTTAAAAGCTCAGTTCTGGGCACTCAGAAAAATTCAGTTAACTGAATGGCGCTCAGGGAACAGCCTCTAAAGTGATTAAGAAGAAAGATGACTTGGTTCATCTAAAATGATTAAACACATTAAATACAGCTTGCCTTAATGACTTCTAAGGGATATGTTATCACCATCAGCTGATGCCGGCTACCCACTGAGCAGAAGGCAGAGGATTAGGTGTTGTGGCCGGGTGTGGGGGTATGGGGTGGGGGTGCTAACAAGGAAAAGATGCTGCCCTAGTTCCACCGAAGCGTGCTTTTAATATCATATTCTCATGTTTTCTATGTTAGCAGAACAGTGTGCTGCTGGAGACAGATAATTCTGCAAACACAGACACTTATTATCTAAGGGCACCTTTGTTTTTTTCAGAATCCAACAGCAGAAATGAAAACTATAGATGAATTAGTAAGGACTACACTTCAAAGAATTTTTTTCTTAATGTTTTATTTATTTCTAGGAGAGAGAGAGAGCGCGAGAGACAGCGTGAGCAGGGGAGGGTCAGAGAGAGAGGGAATCACAGACTGAAACAGGCTCCAGGCTCTGAGCCGGCAGTCAGCACAGAGCCCGATGCGGGGCTCGAACCCACGAACCACAAGATCATGACCCAACCGAAAGTTGGATGCTTAACCGACTAAGCCACCTAGGCGGCCAGCAAAGAAATTTTTCAAATGTAGTATTTACATGCATGAAAAAGGGACATATCTTTTAACATGAACCTTAATAACTCTTCTCCTGTAGGTTTTTCAAGAAATTATTCCTAGACTGAATAATGTTTTTATGCTCATAATTTTCTCTTCAGAAGATCAACTATTTGGGTCAGAAAATAATTACCAGATGATGAGAAAGAGTAATTTTTACACATAAAAATAATTTCTGAACATCACCTAAATAGCTTTCCGTTAGTCATATCATGGAGGATGAGTACAAGATGGGAAACCTCAAGTTCTCCTCAAGCAAAAATAAATTTCATTTGAGCAACTCATGAAGTGTAACACATTCTACCCCTGAGTCTTCTTTATTCCTCTCCTTGCCTTCAGATGTACAAAGAAAGTAGCAAAAGATAAATACTCTTCCAGGCTATTGTCATCAAAAATCTACAGTCATATTCCCAACTATCAGTCACTATTCTTAGATAAAGCATCTCAAAAGCTTAATTCATATGATTGTCTAATAATAATCATTCATTCTTTCAACAAATATTAACTGAGTGTCAAATATGAACCAACAATATGCGAGGCTCTGGGAATATAAGAGTGAGCAAGACAATAAGGAGTTCACATTCTCTAGCAGAGGCATAAACATGGCTGTAAAACAGGCACTCTGCAGGAAAATAAAGAAGGGCAAGAGAGTGAATGACCAGAGGTGCTGAGATGGGGGGTGCTCAGGAAAGGCTTGTTACTTTTTATTTTAAATTATTATTATTATTATTTTAAGTAGTTTCCATACCCAACATGGGGCTTGAACTCAAAATCCTGAGATCAAGAGTCATATGCTGTACTGACTGAGCCAGCCAGATTCCCAGGAAAGGCTTCTTTAAAGAAGTGAATGGAGAAGGGGAAAGGCCATGTGAAATTTGATGATCAAACACCACTGGGTTCAAGAATCTTGTTAAATGCTTTTATAAACATTTCCACATTTATTCCTCACACTCACCTGATGCAACAGGAATCAGTATTATTCCCATTGTCATTATTCTCTAAGCTTGCCTAAAATCATACTGCTAGTAAGGGGTGGAAGTAGGATAACCCAGCCTCTGCTCTTCTCTTCTGGGAGTTAGCACAGGCAACAACTCTAGAAGCCCATCTACTCTATGGAGTGATAAGAGCAGATATGTTTGTCTAAGGGTCACAACGTTAAGGGTCACTCTGAATGGAACTGTGCGCACATCAGCACTGTCCACAGCTGGTCTGTATCCCAGCTGCTGCAAGGGCAGGAATGTGACTCCAATCACTAAACATGGATGACGGCTTCTCTGAGAAAATGAAATGACAAAGCTTACAGACCAGCTTGGTTTTGACAGTGAAATAAGAACTGGGAAGAAGGAAAATCATGTGAGCAAAGAAAGTGATCAGTAGGGACCTCAGGACAGTGTTCAGAACAGAAGAAAATGGGTATTTATTTATTACTTTTTTAAGATTTATTTTTAAGTAATCTCTACACTCAACATGGTGCTCCAACTTACAACCTTGAGATCAAGAGTCACATACTCTACTGACTGAACCAGCCAGGTGCCCCGAAAACGTGTATTGAAAAACTAGACGAGGGGGTGCCTGGGTGGCTTAGTCGGTTAAGCGTCTGACTTTCGCTTAGGTCATGATCTCGCGGTTCGTGGGTTCGAGCCCCGCGTCGGGCTCTGTGCTGACTGCCAGCTCAGAGCCTGGAGCCTGTTTCGGTCTGTCTCTCCCTCTCTCTCTGACCCTCCCCTGCTCACGCTGTCTTTCTCTCTCTCTCTCCTAGAAATAAATTAAACATTAAAAAAAATTAAAAAAAAAAAAGAAAAGAAAAAAAAAAAAGAAAAACTTGATGAGGATGCCTGGGTGGCTCCATCAGTTAAGTGTCTGACTCTTGATTTCAGCTCAAGTCCTGATCTCTCTTCCAGAGATCGAGCCTGTCTCAGGCTCTATGTCTGCAGCGCAAACCCTGCTTGGGATTCTTTCTCTCCCCTTCTCTGGCTTGCAAAATAAATAAACTTAATAAAAATAAAAATAAAAAACTAGATGGACCCTCTACTTAGGAAAACCAAGAATAAGAGCAAAGGTCCTCAAACAGCAAATTGTTTGAAGATCTGTGCTTGTTCCTTAAGAGGAGTCACTAGGACTTTGGGGGTGGGATGTTGGTGGCACTAAATGTTCAAATTTTTGTGGCCCACATGTAGAAATGTTATCTCTTAGGAACAAATCCAGGATACAGGAAAGGGCATGAGAACCAATACCTACTTCTGCTGATTGGTAAGGAAATAAATGACAATGTCAGAAAAAACTTACACTATCACGGTAAGGGAAGGAAATGGAAGCAAGGGGGGGTATAAAGTGGTGCTTCAGAAATGGTTTCTTCTCTTATTCTGTGTGAGGGTTAAAACTGTTAATTAAACCATTAGAGATTTAATTAGAGGCCATTAGGACTGAGGTGATTCTAAAGCCCCAAACTCTAAGCCTGTAAACATCTCAACAGGTTAAGAAATCAAAACCTATAACGACAACCAATCACAAAAAGCCAACTGGGCTTTCCCCAAATAAGGAAACCACTTAAACTACAGCCAATCAAATAATTTCCTTGCTCTGCTTTGCCGTGTCCTTTACATAATTTTTGCCCCTAGGCTCCTTTGATAGAGTCAGTGCTGCCTGATTCGAATATATTTTTATTCAAACTCTTAGAATTTTTAGTATGTGTCAGTTTATCTTCTAACAAAATGTAGAGAATATAAGAACAATCAATTAAATAATTGGTGCTGGAAAAAACATTTTGTTTTCTGGATAACAAATATACCAAAATAATATTTACTGTATTTTGGTAGATAAGGGGGAAAAAGCATATATACACCACAGTATTAACGGCTATTTTTGAAATCTTGGATCGTACTTAGGTCTTCTATTTGGATAGACTTTCTCTCACTTTTAATAAGTATGTATATTTTAAAAAATTTTATAAGAAAATACAACATATAAATACATATACACACACATACATAAGCATCTCATAAGGATTGGGAAACACATCTGCCTGGAGACTAGCTACTCAAATAATGAAGCCTTTAAACTGAATATGAAGTTAGAAAAATGTCCGGATAAAGCTGTTAAACTGATAACCATAGAAGACATGAGGGATCTCAAAGAAAGGGGAAAAGCAATGGCAGAAAGGCCCAGGATTTCAAACAAGGAGTAACTGAGATGATGTTTGGAAATATATTAGAGTTTCAGATGTTTATTTACCAAGCCACAGAATGCAGTTACCAGGCAAAAATTAGCTAGAGGGGCAAAAACACTTTTTTTTTTTAAGTCAAGGACAAAAATCACATTTCTGAGACTTTGTGAGCTAAGACTTCCAAATAAAGTATTGTTCAAAAGGAATAGCTCAGTTAGGAGAGGCTGACTGATAGTCAGTGCATAAATAGTCCTTTATGCACATCAAAAAGTTGTATGTCTCTGTGGAACATCAGTGGTAGGTAGCTTACTGGAGATGATTTACATACAGAGGAAAGGACAGGGAAATCGACAAACTATCACTCGGGGGATATACCACACACTATCTATAGAGTTTAACCAAATGGATGATGCTGATCACAAAATGATGAAAGAAGATGGAGATAACAAGAGAACTGTCAAATACCTAGATAGTTGTTTGAAGTCTCAACAAAAACTAGGATCTCTATAAACTTAGAATCTCTGATAGATATTTTTCCTGAATTGTTCATAATTTAATCTCACTTTGGATCTAATTCTGATCAACTGGAGGAATGATAGAGACCAGGTAGGGAGTGGAGCGGTTCAAATGATGAACAGAAATATTGAAAACTTCGAAGTAAGCACCCAAAGAGAAGTCGGTTATAGTCAGATTTGAACTCTAAAAGAACTGATTTTAAAAGTTCAGACAAAATATATGCATGACCTGAAACTCAAAAGGAAAGATACTTCAAGAGGAATGGGAGGGCTCTCCAGAATGCTATTCTAACCATCCAACTGTAAATTATCTGAGCAGATGAAAATGTGGAGACATCTAAAGGCACTAATGTGATCTCCCAGAGAGCAGACTAATGGGCTCAAATTTTTAAAGGACCCAGTATAAAAAGATCAAGAGAAGAGACCATAAAAAAGAGCATTATCATGGCCCATCACAGTCTCAACTTGGGAAAAAAAAGGCAGGGGGGGGGGCTAGCCTTAAAGTTATGTTTGAAACAAGAACAGGAAAAACATGCCGTTTGAGATCGCTGGTGGTTCTCAGAAAGTAAGAAGAAAGAGAAGGATAATCTTCAGACTAGAAAGAAAGAACAAACGCTGATATGAGGGAAATGAGTGAAGATACTGGGGTTTAGAGACTCAATAATTATGTGACAGGATGAATTGACCCCAGCATACAGAGAAAATTAACAGCTGAAATGCAACCATAATCTTCAACAGATCCTGGTGAGCCTGAGATCTGGTCAACTCAAAAGGTCAAGAAGGGCATGTGTAGTCCAAATATTCAAAAAGAATACAACAATGCTCTTTGCAGACTGTCTGGAAAATTCTAGAACAGTGTATTAAATGAAAGGAAATGAGACACTGAGGAGGAGACTCCTCTCGGAGACACTTGTTAACATGAGTAACAGCTGAAATGACAGGGAGACTGGGGAATAGCTTGGATGTCCAATGCAAAAGACAACTGGATTTCAATGGGCATCTGATAAGTACTATAATATCCCTGCAGACATGATGGAGGAGTGTAGACTAAATGACACTCTAATCATGTTAATCATGGAGTTACTGATTTTATATCAACCAGGAGCCATCTCCCTGGTGGATCTGGAACATTAGATGAGGTAATTTAGGAAGGAAAATTTATAATCTGTGACATAAGTAATAATACAAACACTTCAGGAATGTAGCCTTAAAAAAAGAAGACAATTCTGGGGCGCCTGGGTGGCTTAGTTGGTTAAGCGTCCGACTTTCACTTAGGTCATGATCTCGCGGTTCGTGGGTTCGAGCCCTGCGTCGGGCTCTGTGCTGACTGCCAGCTCAGAGCCTGGAGCCTGTTTCAGTCTGTGACTCCCTCTCTCTGACCCTCCCTGCTCACGCTGTCTCTCTCTCTCTCTCTCTCTCTCTCTCCTAGAAATAAAGAAAACATTAAAAAAAAATTAAAAAAAAAAAAAAGAAGACAATTCTGAAATAAATCAAGGTATCATACAGAAAGGAGATCAACACTTTTTATGTAACTTCTC
Source organism: Proteles cristata cristata (assembly GCA_017311185.1). NCBI lineage: Eukaryota > Metazoa > Chordata > Mammalia > Carnivora > Hyaenidae > Proteles > Proteles cristata. Next base: position 930,837 of record JAESUZ010005393.1, read on the forward strand.
AAAATAAAGAAAATGGCATGGGACACTCTGGAGCTAGGACACTCATGGTCAAATAGGGTGTCTAAACTGAGACCAGTGGCCATTTGTCAAGGATGGGGACTCAACAGGATAGCCCATTAGGTCCTGTATTAGTTGCTGCTGTAACAAATTACCATAAACTTTGTGGTAAAGACCAAGTCTTAAAATTAAGGTTGACAGTAGGGCTGTATCTCTTACAGAAGTCCTACTGAAGAATCTATTTCCTTGCCTTTTCCAAATTCTAGAAGCTTCTTGCATTTTTTGGCTTGTGGCTCCCTCCTAAAATCAATCTGATCTCTGCTTCTGATGTCACATTTCTTCTGGACCTGGTCTCCCTGCCTCCCTTTCAGTAAGATCCATGTGATGTTATAGGGCTCACCCAGATAAGGTAGAATAATCCCCTCATCTCAAGACCTTTAATTTAATCATATATATAAAATCCCTCTTGCCACATAAGAAAACATATTCTCAAATTTCAGGGATTAGAATATGGCGTCTTTGGGAAGCCATTATTCTCTCTGGCACAGGTCCTTTTCAAGCCTCGGATTCAATGAATTCCTTCCTGGGAGGGCAGGAACTGAAGAGTCTCCGTTGTTAGTGACCAGGGCCCTGAGACACACTCACTATCCAAAAACCTTAAATTCTAAACTACAAAACAATTCTTTAAAGATCTTGACAAAGTTGAACATGTCAGCTTTAGTACAAGTTTAATGTAGTTAATTATAAACAATGAACAGATACCAATCTTTTTCAAAAACGCTCATGTTAACCCAACAATTAAATATTAACTTTTTAGTAGGCTGTAAAGTTTATTTCCTTATAAACTCCTATTTACAGGCTTACCTAACCATTTAAATACAGCGACATACCTTACCACCGAACCAGGTGGCTCAGAGTTTATGATTAGTCTAGAGCTTCCCAGAACCAGGCTAGAGCTCTAGGAGAAAATGCATGAAATACTGAGGAAAACACAATATTCTGATTACTTCATCTGATTATAATGCAATTATCCAGACTTTGTTATCCCTCTTACATTTCTGTTCACATTCAATCACCATCAATTTCCCTTGCCTCCAACCACCTGTCTCCAAAACCAACTATAGGTTAGTCTTTCAAACACAGCCTTCCATTTATATTTTCTTTGAAATTCAGCTCCAAATGAGAGCTTTTTAAAACATCTGTGGATTGAGAAAATAGTTTTTCACTCTTACTTCAAGTCAAGAGAAAAACTATCCATCCTGATTATAAACAAATAGCTGTAGAAAAAATAAATCCACAAATAACATTTTTTATCAACAATTTCAACCGCTTTGTATATTAAATATTTTTTTGCAGAACTGACTGAACAAGAAGACTTAAGCACAGCACAATGATGAAAGGAGTAACTAAAGGGAAAAGGAAATTCCTCCATGAGATGTAAGCTGCACAAAAGTGACTTAATCTTATTCACTGTAGTTTCCCTAAACATTCAATATTAGGCCTTGCAACTTAGTGGGTGTTTCAATGCAGAGAAACATGAATCCAGCACCTGGCGCAGTGACTCACACATGGTAAGCACTTGAAGAATTGTTGGACAACGAGTCCTTTCATTAGTTAGGATGGGACACAACATAAGCAGGGGAACAGGATATTGGTCTTACTTTACTATCTTTATCTGGCTTGGTTGCTGAACTGTTCCCACAGGCCAACGATGCGCTGTCAGGAGAGGTGGGAAGTCCAGGAAGAATGGTCACTGTCCGACCACTGGGTTCAGTCTCCAGCGAGGCGGTGGTGATGCTTGGAGAGGTCAGTGAAGCAGCTGCAGCACAAGCCAGGGGAGCACTGACTCGACCCATATTGACAGTAGCCACATGGGTGCCAGGGCCTGCCATTGGAGGTGGAAGTTGTGTGGAGGCCAAGGGATGATGGGGCAGGCCCATGGATGCAGGGCCCAGGCAGGCAGTGTTCTGTACCTGGATGGGCGTCACTGCTGCTGTAGGGCGTTCTTGGTTATGTGCCGCAACTAGTAGATGATAGGAGAGAAAACAGCAAAACGTGACCTTCTAATAAATGCCACTCACCAAACCATGAGTCATTTCACTGCATCAGACCCTAATGAAAGGTTGCTATTGCAATTTTACAATAAATAATGGATGCACAGTGGTTTAAAAGCACTTAATTTTAGCTGGGTTCCTAGACACTGTTTTCCTTCCAGATCAGCCCTTGAGTCCACTGAGAGCCTGGAAGCTTAGCAATAACTCCTGGCTGTTCAGTTAGAAAGTCTTTCCACAGAGTTATGGACACAGCCAATCTTTGATGGTACTCTACAGTGTCAGATTAGGTTGGCCTCCAGGACTTTTGAAAATTATTCTCCATTTTCTTAAAACAAACAAACAAACAAATAAATAAATAAAATTATTCTTCCTTTTCTTACTAGTCATCTTCCATTTTTTGGTTTTTCTGGCAGAAGTTACAAGTTTACCCTATCACTGTTACCCAAGACTCTCAGTAGGTTTTCAATGCTATAGGAAGAAGAAAGGTATTTAAGATCCCATTGGGTTTAAAACAAACTTGGAATGAAGTTCATCAGAAATCTTCAGCAAACCAATTCACACAGCAGGGAGATCTGAGCTCATACAGTCTTGAAAGCAGAAGTCATATTTCCAAATCCTACTGACATTCTCAGGATCAGCTTAATTTCTTTCAGACTTTCAATCTGTAGATCAGGCTTGAATTCATGTGGGGGACAGGCTTAGCCAAAATAAGCAGATGTGAAGTGTGCCACTGACTAGACTGTGCCTGCTTCTAACTCCTAATGTTATTCATGACTTTAACATTACATCTGCTTTTCTCAACATCTGTTATAAAAGATCTGGTACTAGTCAAGCAAGCCTCTTCCTGATACCTTCCAGTCTGGACTCTTCCTTACCTGTCCTCACAGCATTACGGGCCTGGTTGACTGTCATCTGCCCAGTCATGTGCAACAAGACCTTGGCCTGAGGACTTGTCTGGATATGAGCGGCTGACACCACAGCTGTGGGGACAACACTGGGACTCCCAGCCATACCATTTCCCTGGAGCTTCTGGGCAGGCCCTCCTGCCATGGAAGGAGTGACCATAGTCACCCCTCGACTGGTCTGACCCGCAGTAGACATAGGGACTTTAGCTTGGGAAGCATTTGTCACGGCCCTGCCAAGACAGAAACATAGACAGAAAGCCCAATCCATCAGCAAGATGAGAGAGAGAACAATTAAATGCAAGAAAAATGACTCAGGGCTTTAAGACAGAACATTTTAAAGAATGAATGGAATTAATTTTTACAAAATATAAGAATCACAAATTCAAAGTAAAGATGGCCCTAAGGGAGAGAAAGGTCTTGAAATACATTCTGAGTCATAGAAAATCACCCCATTCTGATCAAGAATATACAGTTACTGGGCTCAGCTTTCCAGATCAAGGCTCAACATCTCTTGCCTATAAGGTCCTGAATTCTTCTGCTTCAGCTATCAAAGAAGCTGATTTGTTTGTTATTGCTGCTAATAACATCAGCAGTTTTTCTACATTTGCATAGCTTTGCTCATGTTTTTTGCCCTTCTCCCTGCCTGCTCCTAGTGATACATCACAAAAGTGCCTGTGGACGTGCACACGTGTGCACATGCACACATGCACACACTCTTGGAATATCCTCTCTGGCTTCTCTTGACCTGTCTTAATCTCATGTATGTTTCGAGGTCCAGCACCAATCCTATCTTTTTAAGATAGGCTTAGGCTTAAGACCTTATGATTCTATTGGTTCATGTGAATTTCTTTCTTCTACAAGGCTTGATTACAACATATGTCATTTTTAATATGTAAATTCTTTATTAAGTACTCCTGATTAAGTAAAAGTTCCTTGAAAGTAGGCCCAGTGTGAACTGATTCTTTCACATTCCTCTCCTCCAGTGATTGTGAAAGAGACAGCTCTAAACATTTACAGGTTGAAATAAATTAGATTCAATGTAGTTTCATATAATGTATTTTTTTAATATCCTAAATTTATTTAAATAACAATTCTATACATAGTAACTTTGTACTAACTAGAAAACTTCATTAACTCAAACATCCGTAGTTACTACGACAAATAACAGAATTTATTGCATCTCTTCAGAGACTTTTAATAATTTGCTTTTCAATGTTATGAAAATGATTTCCTTCACTAACTTAGTCTTTGTTGTGGTTTGGTTTATTTCCCTTAGTTGTTGTGGTGGTTTATTGTTTGTTTTTTTCCCCACCAGGGAAGGTCTATCTGCCATCTTCTGGATCCTGTAGATTTTAACAAATACAGAAAAGAAGGTTTATATTGATTAAAAATCTGCAAGTCAAATTACAGCTAACATTCTGTCACCATCTGCAACAATAGTGATTTTCATTTGATTAGGCTGCTGGCCAACCTATAAATCAAGGCCAACAGCTGACAAACATGTCAGTTCATTAAGCCATTTATTTAAAATCAGGGTGTTTGAGGAATGATTTAACATAGTTAAACCTAAACCATTTATTAAAAGCCTAGTGGCTAAAAACTAGGGCTCCCTCAGTGCCATTATAGGTCCTTCCATTCAGTTTCTAAGGCTACTTTCCTTAGTGACCAGAAGGTGGATGACCTTTAAATAAAGAAAATTTTGAAAAAAGAAAGAAAATTTTGTATACTTATAGCTCTTACTTTCTATTATCCTATAACAGGGCTTCTCAACCTCAGAGACATTCTGGATCAGATTAATTCCTTTCAGCAGGAGGCTATGCTGTATAATATAGGACAGTTAGCAGCATCCTTGGCTTCTATGCACTACATGCCAATAGCAACCTCCTCCATAGCAACAATCAAAACTGTGTTCAGACATTGCCAAATTCTCTTGAGGAGCAAAATCACCCTTAATTGAGAAGGATGAAGGATCAATGTCATAGTTAAGGAATTTTATTTCTGACTATATTATAGAAATTACTGTCGGACTTCCAAGGTCATCACCAAGCTATTGGAATAAATATAGAGCCAGACACGTAGACTTAAGCGCTTCTTCACTGTGTGATCTAGACAAGTTATTTAACCTATCCATGCCTCCATTTTCTCATGTATTAAGTGGGGATAATAATAGTGACTACATTAATGAGTTGTTTAAGGACTCAGAATTAATACGTGTAATCCATCTAGAAATTGGCCTGCCTGGCATATAGTAAGGATTATGTAAACATGTAAGTGTTAATAATACAGCTTTTGTTTGATATTTTTTATTTTTGAGCAGAAAAATATTGAAAATGGTATAGTTGGGTCTTCTCACATATAACTTAAAACAAATAACTTCAACTCCAGTACATTTATTGCTAGAATCCTACAATTTCACATATACCCACGTGAAAAGTAAGCTAAGAATTTGAGTTAGAAGAGATTTGAGCAAATATGGATAGGAGTTTTTAAAATGTTGGCTAGGTAACAGGCAATAATTATAGTGTGAGAAGGAAACTTGGAGAGGCTGAAAACCATGGAAAAGAACAAAGCTTCTCTGTCTAGAACTTGGTAAGCCATTTATTCAAAACCATACCTTGTGACTGGTGCCACATAATTGCCAGGGAAAACCCCTATCTTGCTGGTATGCATCGATGTCCCTTTGAACCAGCCATCTTGGCAACGTTCAAACACTAAAAACATCTCCCCTTTCCTCAGCTCCAGCTCATCCTCTTTCCGGGGAGTGTATGGATATATAGCAACATACCTAGAATAGAAAAGAAGATTTGATTTCAGGCTGATTAACAGACAAACCCCAGCATGCTCAAAAACTCTTCCTTGGTACAAAGTCTTGAATACTTTATACAGATGTAAACAGAAAATACAATCCTTAGCCTGTAAGTAGCGTTGGTGACTGTCCATTGAGGGAGTTTTTGTTGCCTACATTTGAAAGACAGAGGCCTTCCTGATTAAAAACTGCCCACCTGGTCCCCCCAGTGTGAAGGTGACTATCCCACCAAATGGTATTTGCAGGGTGTGAAAGAATTAATGCCACTTCCCAAAGTGCCTAACCTGCTGCTGGGGATTAGGGACCCACTGGGAAACTTGAGCTCTTCAAACAGCACTTGTTAGACGTGGGAAGTAGTCCCACATGAGGACATATGGCATGAAAGCCTGCTGGGAGGCACAACATGCTGTTTTCCACACACAAGCTGAACCTCGAGGCTTGGGTTGCACCTGCTTTTGTATGCTCAGCCAGGAAAAATACTGAATTTGAAAAAGTCAAAAGGAAAAAAAAGTCCAGATCACAGAGAGTACAGAACCACCCCACAGTGCAAGGTAACTGTGTCACCAACATATGGAAACCAGGCAGGCAATGGTAACCAATAGTTTTTACCAGGGCTCTAAACCGTTCCGCGTATAAAATCACACAATCTAGGGGCCACAAAAATCCAACTGTATTCTGCCATTGGTAAATGTTAACAAGACAATTAGACTTTTTTGGATACTTATGGCTGGGGCTTACAGCTTTTCACATGCATATTTGCACTAGATCTGATTTGTGTGGAAAATACCTTCCTGTTCCTTACTGTCCTAATGCAAGGAATGAAAATGCAGACCAAAAGCTCAAACAGGAATAGTAGAAAAAGACGGCTCTATGTACATATATATTATTATGAAGCAGCAAATGCTATGTTTCCCTAGACTGTAAAAGACCTCCACTCAGCAGGACGGCTGCCTAGCGAGCTCATGTATCAGACCCATTTGGTCTCAGCAGTTTCCTAATTATATGCATGACTGGGTGTGAGTCTGCAGAACACAAACCACTTTGGTGAACCATAAGCCTGTCACCAGCTCGTATCAGAAAGGTGTTTCTCTACCTCTGCTGTTGGGACTTAGTTTGAAATGAACTTTAAAGCAGTAATAAATGACACCCTCACTTACACACTGGGGCGAGTCTGAGGCCGTAAATGTGCAATCTGGTCAGAGGGTCCCACTGTGGGTCTCGGTCCCATTGCAGCAGCAGCAGCAGCAGCAGCAGCAGCAGCGCCTGGTGGTGTGGAGGCCAGTAGAGGGGGTGGGGGAAGAGGAGGATTCATAGTCTGGTATGAGAAGACAGAGAGAAGAAAAAGAAAAAGAATAAAAATGAATTATTTATTTACATCTTTTATGGAAGGGGGGAGGGAAAAGGAATCAGGAATTCATAGGAAAAGACTTTAATGGAATCCACAGGGAGCAGAACCAGCAGGCTACCTTCTATGAAAGCCTCCTTAAAAAACAAAACAGAACAAAACAAAACAAAAAAGAACTCCAAAAAACAAAACCAAAAAAACCTCATCTCTTGTTCTCCTCTAAGACCTTAGAGCCACAGTAACTTTTTCAGCAAACAGGTATGTAATGACACTTGGGAAGAGGGAAAGAAAAAAATGGAACAATTGCATGCAATTTTAAGATTAATGGCATTTTTAAGTATAGACTTGGATAAGTCTCCAAATGCCTTTCAAGGGGGCAGCTATAATGCCACACTGCTTGCTAGGAATTAATTTGTGATTGTTTCTGTAACTTGAAACTTAAACACAACACAAAACAATTTAGCTGCACTGTATCTCAAACCATTCCTTCAGAAGAAAATTTCCTTTGATGCCTGGTTTCCAAACAGCCCGAACAATAGCAAGCCACAATCACTGGGCAATTGTTGCTACTTTTGCTTATTCTTTTCTTAACTTTGCCAGCTTTTGAAATTTAGTACTATCAAGCCTGGTAATCTTTAACAAGTACACCAGTGAAAAGCTGCTGGTTCCTTTATGGGCACAGACTAATGGGGTTCTGCCTACAGGATTCCATGCCTTTTGAAAATCAATGGAGCAATTGTTACTTTCTGATCTATAAACCCCAGATGATTCTTTAGGGTCTGTATACTGAAACTCCTGGGAAAACAGGCACACAAAGACTTGCCTGAATCCCAACCTCACCCTCCCCAAATCTCTGAACCACTAGATGTAAAAACTGAATTAAAAGAGAAATAAGGAGACTAAAGAATGCACCTAGGAAAGCATAAATGGCTTCTATACATCAGTGTATAAACAAAAAAAATCCAATAATTTGTAAACATCATTCATAACAGTCACTTCCTATTTTTTGGAATAAAAATTCACATCTCATCAACATTTGCTTCCTTCATCTGCCTGTTAATGTACACAGTTCCAGAAACACAATAAACCACATAGAAAAAAATTTCAGAATTCCTGACATACATTGCAACTGTTTCACACATTATAATTTAATTTTTTGCTGAAATGACTTTCAGGAAGGATTTTTTTCCATACCGAAGCTGAAGTGTTGTAGAACATTCAGTGCAGAAATAAAGGAGGTGCAGAGCTGCCTACAGACAACCTTGTCCTAACCTGAACAAGGCAGAGGGCAGTTCAAAAAGTTAGAACCCCATGAATGCTGCTCATACTGTCCATGCAAACCATGGCAGCAGCCTTAAGATTTGTTACAACTCAGGAACTGTGTGTACTGGGGCTTAGAATCTTCAAAACCTATAACCAAGCATTCATTCCACTAGGTCTCCTCCCAGTGACAAAGTAGAAAGAAACAAAGATAATCCTGGTAAAACACTGAGTACATGTGACCTGGACAGTGCAATGGTAATAACAACACATCAGTGGCTTGTCGGGCAGGATAACAAGTCTAGACTGTACACAGGATAATATACGGAGACTGTAAAAGTACCACTCAACTGATTACCACTTAAATCTTCCTAAGCCCGATCGCCAAACAGCGTGGCTGTGGAAAGCGGGGAGACCAATGCATGTGCTCAACATGGGGCCCAACACAAACCGCTCCCAGGAATTACTTAAAATAGTACCTACGGCACAGAACCAAAAAGCTCCATTTCACACTCTAAGTAGAATTCTATTTTCAAGAGGAAAGGAAATTAAAATCGTCTGTTATGGCTTAACATTATTAAAACAGAGGCTGTACTAAATTAACCCTAAGAAGAAAAAGGCAAAACAACATCTATGGACCTGACAAAAACATGTCACATTTTGTTAATAGAATGTAAAAACAAAGTCACCTCTTGTAGTTAACAATACAGTAAACAAATGTTTCATGTACATTCCTTTCACAAAGAGTAAGTTAGAAGCCATCTAAGTTACAGCTTAAAAAAGGATATTCTGAAAGACCCTAAAAGTTGTGCTTGAGACAAAGTTTAGCTTTCTTTTCTTGTGGTTGAAACACAGACAGTCTTAATAAAATTAGGCAGATTTTTCCCCCAATGTTAGGCTACATATCTTTGGGGAAATGGACATTCGTGTGTGCATGTGTACACGGGATATAAGCACACAAAGACCAAGAGGGAAAGTCTGATTAAAATCAGATTCTTAGATGTTGTTCCACCCTGTGGGGTTGGTAAAATGATAGGGCTCTGGTGAGACCAGGGCTGTGACAGACTAGGAAGTTATGTGGGTTGCTTTATAAACAACTTAAACTGAAATAATCTGGTGATGTGGAAGTTCAAAAGGTAATCCACTGTGTGTTGTGCCTCAGGCAGTTTGCTATCCTGCAAGACCTGAAATTTCTACAGAGCAAACCACAGCCTTCCATTCACCCAGAGCTGACCTGGAGACCTGCTTATTATTTCATAGTCCGGGCCAGCCCAGGACCCAGAAGCCAGAACGCACTCTCCACCAGCAGCAAAAAACATCTGTGGACCTGCAAGAAGGATAGGTCACAGTTTTCTAATAATATTTTGTTAACTTAATACTGTTCAGAACCAAACACCACACTTAAATGCCATTTTCACTAGACATTGCAGGCTAAGTTAATAGGAGCTTTGAAAAGTACTCATCACTTGTAGTTTTATTTTATGGCAATGCAGGTCTATGTGATCAAAGTAAAGCTATCTATAGCTACAGGCCAGGCTGCAGAAATACTGGTGTAAAAAACTAGATGTTATTCTGATATTCATTAAAAATGAGCGTCCTCCTGGTGTTTCTTTAGATTCAGATCTTCTGTTTATAGTATGTGGTAATGGTCTGAGGCAAGACTTACTATTTCTGAATAACAATTAGCTTAAAAACAGGACAACAGGGGGCGCCTGGGTGGCTTAGTCAGTTAAGCGTCCGACTTTCGCTTAGGTCATGATCTTGCGGTTCATGGGTTCGAGCCCCGCGTCGGGCTCTGTGCTGACTGCCGGCTCAGAGCCTGGAGCCTGTTTCAATCTGTGACTCCCTCTCTCTGACCCTCCCTGCTCACGCTGTCTCTCTCTCTCTCTCCTAGAAATAAATAAAACATCAAAAAAAAAAAAAAAAAAACAGGACAACAGTCTGCTAATATGAAATGATCATACCTTGCCATGTCCAGGTTCTCTCTTTCCCTGACCCACTGACCTTGAAAGCAGCAATGACTTTACAATGCAGAAGAAGCATGGGCTCTGGGGACAGAAAAACATTCCAATCCCGGCTCAGCGTCTTAAGGAAGTCCTCGATTTCCCTCCTGTGTTAGAGTGAGCACCAGAAAAGAAGTGTCCTCTCCAAGTGGACTGGAATCTAGGCCAGATGAGCCACATTCTAGTGAGCATTGTGAGTGAAAAGTTCAAGTGCACGGTTGTGATACACTTCCTCTCTGGTACTCTTTCCTCTTTGTGCCCTTTCATGAAACCAAACAGCGGTGAGGTCTGGGTCTGGCTAACGACAGGTGACCAGATCCATTAGGTCTTAAGACTGGGCCAAGGGCTGCAGGCTACCTTACTAGCAAAGTGCTCTGCACTGGAGTTTGGGGCACAAGTTCAACTGACAATAAAGGATTCATTTTCTTTCCAACTGTCCTTTAAGCGTGCATTTCCCTCTGATACATTTCTACCTCCCAGGATAGAAAAGTGACTGGAGGATAGACTCGGCATTTCTGGGTCCCCTGGGAAAATACCATGTAATATATCCCAATCCCAGCATCGTTTTTCCCCTAAACATCTGATTTCCAATCAACCTATTTTCAACCCTACACATCAATATCTCTAAACAGCCTCTCTAAGTACTGAACTCAGATGCATGTATACAGGCTGGTGGAGAAACAGTTCAAGCCACTGCATGATCATGCTTCCTTGCGTCAGGAGTGTTAGCAATTTCAACAGCATTACCACCTGCATAGAGCAGTGTTTGTGCAATTATGTGATTAGTTTGTTTTATTTTATGACAGTAAGTAGGAAGTAGAAAAGTCGAAGTACTGACCCCAGTGATTAAAAAAAACTTAGAGGTATCAGAAATTCAATAAAATTAAGATAAAGATGGAAGGTCTCTAAATCTTAAGTCTCAATTGGATGCTCATTGGAATTAAGCCAGTCAGTTGTGGGTACAGCTATGAAGAAAAAGGAATAAAATTAAAGAATATATTTTAAAAAATATTAGTAATGGATGCTTAGATGATTCTGTCTAAAGGGAAAGATGTAATTAAGAATTTGGTAATTTTTAAAAATCTCTCCAGGAATGGAATTTCTGTCACAAATTATAGATTTATTGTTCTACATTTGGTTTGTAAGAAGAGATACTTATGTTAGTTAACTGACTTTGTATAAACTACATAAGATCTCTATGCCTCAATACACCAATCTGTGAGATGGAGTTACAATCAGAAATAGTTTAGGTAAAGCTGCCTTTCCCTGTGCCCTGGAGCACAGCAGAAGCTCAATAAATAGAAGCTGTTCTAATGATTCATGAGACCATGAAGTCAGAAACTGTCTTACTCGTCTTTGTATTGCTGTCACCCAGCTTTACAGATACAAGGTAACAGACCTTCAATGAGTATTTCACAGATGAATAAACATTCTATGCTTCTACCTCTCTTAGGACTATATGATATGAATCAAGTGGCCTTGGTTCCTGAGATGCTGGAGTCCTTTTCTGTTGTTGCTATGAACACTCTGGCCATATTCTACCCCTAATCCTGATTTTCAGAACTCATACCAATTCCAAAACCTCAACTTGTCCCTCTCAAACTATCAAAGTTGGTAGTTTCATACCCCTCCTTGCAGAGCCCATCCCTGATCCTGCTGATAGCAGTAAGTCCTGCTGAGACTTCCACCAGGGCTCCAATGGACTAATTACATATTGACTATTCTGAGAAACTGACATCATTTAGTTTACTTCTTTAAACATACACATAGACACACACTGTGTGTTTTATGTGTACAATTTTTTTTAGTCAGGGTTACATATTTTTGGAATGCAATCTGTCTATAAGTTGGCCACAGGCTGTACTGGCCTTTATTGACCTGCCTCATTCGTGACATCTTGCAGCTAAACACCTTTCAGCTGGTACAGGGGATCAGGGATTATTAATCATTTATCTGAAAATTTTTCTGCCCTTGTGCGAAAAATACAACACTAACATAGATCCTCACCCTCCTCCCTTCCCAAAATTAGTTGGGAAAAAACCCCTCACTACTATTAACAGCCTGATGTCTGAATTAGATAGCTATAACACCAGTTTTGCTCCTAATATTAGGTATCTAACATTTTAACTGTTACATGTGAAACGTATAGGATGATGGGCTCCTAAGTTCATTCTGCATGAAAGATTAGAAGGTCCCAATTCATAATAAAAATACTAGAAATAGTTTTCATTTCCTATTCTAGTGTTGGCATTTATTACCTAATAAATCCACACCATGAAAAGCATGGTTTGCTCTCTACCAAGCTGCATACAATATTGCTGTGATGGTGCTCAAAGCCTTTGAAAATATTTCAAATTTTCAGTAAGATACTTGCCATGATTTATTTTTAATGTTTATTTATTTTTGAGAGAGAGAGAGAGAGAGAGAGAGAGAGAGAGAGAGAGAGAGAGTAAGCCAGGGAGGGGAAGAGAGAGAGACACACACAGAATCTAAAGCAGGCTCCAGGCTCTGAGCTGTCAACAGAGCCCCATGCATGGCTCGAACCCACGAGATGTGAGATCATGACCTGAGTCAAAGTCGAACACCCAACTGACAGCCACCCAGGTGCCCTACTTGCCATAATTAATGTAAGAAACAGAGGGTACGTGCTGAGATTTTTTTTTTCTCACTTAAACCTACCATATTAAATCCAAAACATTTCTGCCAACCTACCAGGGACTTTGAGATGTAGACATCTCCTGGGATGACAGTCAGGTCTGTTTATAATTAGTTTTTCATTAAATGGAATTGGCACCGTAGACATACTGTTTAATAAACCTTCCGCTTGCTTAACATGCAGGGTTTCTTATATAATCCTAGGATGAAATGGTTTAATATAAATTAATTTTTTTATATTCATGCTCTCCTGTGACCTGTCCCATTGATTTGCCCCAGAGTTGCCTCTAGCTAAGAGCAACTGGCCATTTACTACACTGTAAAATTTTCAGCCCACAAGGGCTGAAATTCAGCCAACTCTATGTCTTTTCCACTAGTTAATTTTTCTAAGATCAGAAAAGGCAGTCTTTTTCCCTTAAGAAATTATGTTAGAATTTTTCCATGTGAAGTAGTCATCTGGAAATGGAAATACCAACTGGTTCTGTATGTACTGGGGTGAGAAGGGAAGGAAGGAAAGGAGAGAGTCTTCTCTGGAGAGGAGAGGGCAGGATGATTATGGAACTTGGCTCTGGTCAAAACACCCGGGGCTAACAGAATCTCATGGAAACCACATTTCAATAAAAGTTAACTGAATTTCATCTTCTCCCCCAAAGAATCAGCACAACCTTTCCCGCACCAAGCAGTGGTGCTATCAAGGAAGCTGTAATCGTTCTGGGAACATTAAAAAAAAAAAAAAAAAAACTTTAACCTCTCACCAGAACATTATTAACTTCCATTTAAATACAAGAACATGCTTAACTCTATAAAAAGTTTTCTAATGTCTAAGTCAAGCTAGGTAATAACTCCACATTTATTTATATCTACCTTGTTTCAAAGCAAAATGAGGCAAAAGGAAAATGAGGACAATAAAACTAGATGCAGCCAACATCTTGACTAATGTGCTAATATGTTGTGAGGTCTTTGTTGGAGGGGGGTACAGATTTGGCCCTGAACATTCTAGCAGAAGGAAACATAATCTTTACAGCATATATAAAATCCACAACCTAAAAACAAACCAGCTGCTAGAAGTCTCACTATTCTTGGTACAGAGAGCAGAGAAACCATAACCTAACCAACCAGGTCCTCCAAAGCATTCTGAGAAAAATCAGTGGCACATGCCATAGGCCTACCTTGCAACGGTCCTCAGTAGAGACCAACAATGAGATCAGTAACAGTCATCCCCTCCTATAGTCTTGGCATGGCACTAACTCTCCAAAGTAGAAAGTATTAGTTTCATTTTACAAGTAGGGACACTGAAGCTTAAAGAAGCTGAGTAACTTTTCATGGTCATATAAACAAAGAACTGACTGATCTGGGCTTCCAACCCAGGTCTGTGTCCCCATCATCGGGCCACACTGTTTCTCCGAGAACATCACAACCAGTGAGATTCTGTAAAGCAATTTACGGGGGTTGGGCCCACTGGGGAGATCTGATTTAGTGATCTTTTCTATTTTCATTCAACTCAGCACTGGAAGAAACAGTGGGAAAGCATAAGCCAAGGCACCGGCTTGGATGAGAGAGGTCTCACAATTGCTGGTTCCTTGTAGTTCAACTGCCTGCAATTTCAGGACACAGGGATTTAAACTATTGTGTTTCTGCTACATAAAATTGAATTTGCTTGTTTCTTCCCTTTTAATTTTCTCTCCATAGTGTTCTCTTTGTGGCTATCTCCCGTGGCTGCCCTCATTTCTCCTATTAATTTCTCTTGTGAGGATGTTTTAAAGAAATTAGTATTTAGACTCTGTAGGATGCTAGGTCTTCAGAATGAAAATCAACACAATCTGAGGGAGCCTTCCAAGATAGCAGTTGCCTTTAGGCAGCGAGAGTGGCAGCTATTGCAGTGGAAGGCAACCTACTAAAAAGTTAATCATAAAATGGAGAGATTTGAAATTGACAGGCCATGTGACTCAAAGCAAACCATCTAGCCTTCGGGATCCTGGTTTCCTCAGTATTTCTATAAACCTGTCTTTGAGGGAAATAAGTGAAGTCTTCTAGAAACTCAAAAGAAATGAAAAAGAAATTTTAGGTTAAGCCTTCAGGAAATCAGGCTGAACTTTAATGAAAACTGAAAGCATTTTATAGAACTCTTCTAATGGCTTCAGGCTACTGATCACTTTAAAAATTTTGCAGCCTAAATGCAAGAGACTTTCTACTTTTTTTCTGTAAGATTAGCAGAGATAATAGATGAAAGAGATCCACCCCCATCTAACAAGTGTCAATGTAAACTGCAGGTGTTAGGAGGCGGGATGTGCCAGATTTCCATCTCTAAATACCTGAGAGAGAGAGAGAAAGGCAAGATAGAAAGGCTATACTCACTCCAAGGGCAGCTGAGTAGGGAACATCTGATGGGAAAGTGAACGAGGGACCAGTTGTCACTGGGCTGCTTGGGGGTGGGGTCACAATTAACCCGGTGGTACTTATATGAACCTGCCAAGAAAAAAAAGTTATTTAATAAGATAATTATATTTAACACAACAGACTGTACTGGCTAAACCTTGGGAAGGCAAGTCATAATTTTTAAAAAAATCTATAGTTTCTAGTATTTGGGGAAAGCAGAATCTCTCAGTTTATTCAGTCCACATTTACTGGTTACCTAATTTGTATTCGGAACTGGGAGATCATGTGATAAATACTGGCCACTGCTGTTTTACATACAGAATTCAACTGCTGCTGGCTTTCACAACTTGGGATGCTACTGTGAACCAAACTGACCTTTCGGAGGGTTAGTCTGGTGTTTGACTTAGCCCACTAGCAATTTCCCTGAAGATCCTGTTAAGGTAGGTCATGGCTGAATACTCACCTGTCTATCAATTTATAAATCTATGTGAAGTTCTTAAGGTATTTTGTTATTCTCAGGATCATTTTTCATGACTCCTACTTTTCAGTGGGGACACATAATTAAAATGCAGCTGCCTAGACATGCCTAGAGCAGGTAATTATTTATAAAACCTTTAAAGGAATAATGTCAAGCCAAATTAGCTGTTTTCAAAGGTGTATTATCCATGATACTATCCAAGATTAATTTACTAGAAAGAAATGGAGTTATTCAGGTCATTTCATTGCCTGTGTTCAGTTACTCGATCAATTTCACTCAAGCTGCATTATCAGGTCCAACTGCAGAATGCAGGCAGGAGGAGGCGTGTGGGCTGCAGCACAAATGGGATGGTTTTCCTGCACTGTTAAAGGAATGTGGTTGGCTGGTAACTTGTTTCCCCAAGGAAAGAATGATACACCCAGAACGCTAGGCCTTTTGTAATAAAAACTTAATCCCAAACATACTTCCCTCAATTCCCATATGTTGAGAAAAAGATTATCAGGACAAAGAAAAGCTCAGAGATTAGTTCCCAGAGGGCCTGAAGGAAACTTTGAGTTTCCTGCTTGGGTTAGGCCCTGCCAAGGCCAGGGATAAACAGCATCACAGCATACAATTTATTTTCACAAATAAATCTGTGTTATATATGGAATCCACATCCTTTTAAAATCACATCTGTGCGTATTAGCTCATACACTGATCACACTGGAGGCTTAAACTAAGCAGATCTAAGGGATGCCCTAACAAGAGTTTCTCCCCAAACCCTCATTTTTTGTCTTTTGTGTGAATCAAAGTCTATTTCCAATCAATTTCTTTTTAAAAAAATTTTTTGAACATGTATTCATTTTTTGACAGACACAGACAGAGCGTGAGTTGGGGAAGGGCAGAGAGAGGGAGACACAAAATCTGAAGCAGGCTCTAGGCTCTGAGCTGTCACCGCAGAGCCTGATGCAGAGCTCAACTTCACCAGCCGTGAGATAAAAGTCATCAAAGAATGATTAAAAACAGAAGCAACAGAAGTAAAGGTGAGCATGCCTAGAATAAGAGTCCTGAAGTAAAAGGCGAAAGATTTATACGATCTGAAGAGAAACCAGAGTATTAAGCGTCCTGAAGAATAAGTGTCAGATCACGACCTGAGCTGAAGTCAGATGCTTAATGGACTGAGCCACCCAGGCGCCGTGATTTCCAATAAATTTCTAATGGGAAGCACACTGATTTTCATTTTAGGACAAAATCCAATGGCCTTTAGCTGTTTTAACCAATAAATCTGTTTATATACATACCCCAAGGACATTTGTAAGTTGGCACTACATAAGAGTCTTTCTGAGAAGATACAATGAAGCTCACTTCAAAGTGCATGCCATTATCATGGAACCTTTAGGGTAGGAAAAAAACCCCCACCAAAATACAGCTTCCTGGGCCTGACCCTACAAATATCTAAGAAAGATCTCATGACTGACCAATGTTTCTCTAAGAGCTGCAGACTGGGAGTCAAAATAATTAGCTGCTAATGAGCTCATGGTCTTGGTCAAGAAACTTCACCCTCTATGATGAGCTGGACCAGAGGGCCCCTAATGTGTCTACCATCATAGTCCTTGAAGTGAAACACTAAACACTGATACTCCTCCAAGCACCAGCCAACACAGGGCCACTCCTAACACCTGAATAAAAAAGGAAGAGATAAAAGTCACCAAAGAATGATTAAAAGCAGAAGCAACAGAAGTAAAGGTGAGCATGCCCAGAATAAGCGTCCTGAATAGGGACAGACTGACTTTCTACTGTTCTCTTTTTCTCATGGAACTGCAAATTAAGTTTGGGCTCCTCTGTAAGAATGGACTCTGTGGAGGGGAAAGAGGTAACGTAAGCAAACACAAATGAGTGGGTGCACCTTTGGCTCCCCCTGAAGCCACTGGCCACAGAAACACTTAATGTTATAAATCATTCCTCCAGCTGGCAGAGGCCAAAAAATATCTTGAGTGTGACCAGAGAAAGAAATAAAATGTCTTAGTTGCTTACAGCATCATGTGCTTTTATAGATGTCAATCACAGACATCTGTGCACATCTGTTCTGGTGACCCACCTGACAGCAAAGTCTATAAAAGAATCTTCTAGTATATGTATTTGAAAGTTCCGCCTACGCTCAGTAGTCACCATATATAATAGCAAGCAAGCCCTTTCCTCCTTTCTTATGTTTCCCTATCCTGTTGCCTGGAACTTGGATGTCCTGGTGAGATCTCTAAATTCCATATATAAAGAGGAGGATAAGGTTCTACCTATATGGTGGAAAGGGAAGCTGAGAAGCACATCACACAGCACTGACTGCCTGTATGTGGATTCTATTCAGGTGAGAGAAAAATGAATGCTCACTTCTTTAGTCTTCTTTAGATTTTCTAAGTGCAACCAAACCTGATTAAGGAAAAGCAAGACAAAAAATGGACCAAGTCAAGATATTAAAACATCCTTTTCCTCAGCACTGTAAAAAGTTCTTTTTCCTCAGCACTGTGAAAAAGAAAAAGAAATGGGCCATAGCAGGAGGAGTCAAACCTCCTGATCGGTCCTTTGCAGGGCAGAGGCAGAGGACAGTCCTATTTAGAACAGTCTCACATGAGCTACCTTCCCATAGCCACTGATCTCCACAGTCAGGAGAGTGTTTTCCTGTCACCTATGCTACACACACTCATTGCTTTATTATAGACTGTGGTTCCCTCCAAAGTACACAGTACGCTAGACAAGTAGTGTTTTCTGTAAACCTGGGTCAGAGAAGCCAGGCAGCACTTGAAACATCTCGCATCATCTTCTTGAAATAACCTCTCCCTGAGGCAACATATTACCACTGAAAACAGAACGAATTAGAATATGGGAGGAGGGGTGAATGGTTGAAGGGGAAACTGTTTTAATAGAATACAGAAAAGGCCTTGTTTCCTAAGCTACTCCAACCAAAACAAAAATAGCTCTAGTTTTATAGTCTTCATTCCCATCTCTGGTGTGGCAGTGTCAGACATGCTCACACCTGACTGCCGAGTTGTCTCCAAAAGATCTAAATGCGAGCTTTATCCTTCCTCTTTTAATTTTGTCTAGTGCCAAAAGATTACTGTCTATTCTTTTAAAACTATTCCTATTCTGAGTTGCCACTATTCTTACCAGAAACTTATCTTTTACTTTAACAAAACATCATTGTGCAAATGTTGCTAGGTCACAAAATTTTAAAAAGCAGTCAAATGATCCAATTTTCTTTTAGTGAATGGCCAGCTTTACTAGACCCCTCTGTCAGAACATTATTCAAAAATCTTTTGAACTTTTCCAGAGTAATCCCACTTGGTACTTCTTACTCCAATCTATAATCCATGTCTATTTTTCACATGGGTATAATTAGTTACATGTAAAATAACATAGTTCTCCTCTCTACCCATTTTCAAGGGACTCCTCATTCAATAAGCATTTATTGAGTGTTTATTGTATGTCTGACATTTGGAATATATCGGCGACCACAACAAAGATGTCTGTCCTCATCATACTCATTTTCTAGTAGGCTGTGTCTGTGTGTCCTAGTCACCTCAAAAGATCAAAAGTTTCATGGCCCCAGCACCCAAAAAGTACCAACGAACCACAATCCCATTCAGAAAGTGAATACATTTAATGCACAACATGCAGGATGAATCTAAAGGAGTGGGGTCAAATAAATGAGGCCGAGAGAACATAATTTTTAATAAAATTGGCAAGGAATACCAGAAATCATGTTGTAAATTTTTATTCTGTGGCCCACAATAGGCACTTATTAAACTGTAAACTTTCTGAGGGCCAGGATTGTGTATTTGTTTTCTTAAAAGGAAAATAATTCATTTTTGTATTTATTGAAAAACACTACAGCTATATTATAAAGTAGAATGTAAAATCTCCATGAATTTTGAAAACTAAACACAAGATCTGAAAGAAATTTCTCCTACTTGTGACAGGCAGCTTTGGTCTGGGATCTCTGACCTCTGAATTGAGGAAAATATAGTGGTCATCTAATTGGATAATTATAGCCGCCCTGTGAATTAGGCAGGTAACAGGCTCATTTTGCAGTCCAGAATTAAGGTCTAACAGGAATATACATGGTGTTTAGAAGGTTCTAAAAATAAGGCACTCAATAAATGCCTGCTGAATGAATGTTTCCAATCATCTTGTATATTTTTATTAACACAAGGATAATGTGCAGCTATTTCTTATGATAGTCCAGAGCCTTGATGAACTAATAAGCTTTTTAAAAAAGCTAGATTTTAATTTCTAACTTAAATTAAATGTTTCTTCACGTCATTTTTTTCTCTAAAACTCTTACCAGGAAGCCTAAATGTCTGACATGGATGCAGGCAACTGTCAACTATGAGTTTCAACCACAGCATCTTTAGTTTGGATGAAGATAAAGTTTTAGTTGGCAAGATCTCCCAGAGCAGCCTTGTGAGCAAGTTCGGTAAAACTGAGCAGTTGCTTGAAACTAAGTATTATTTAAATCATTTTGTAATTTCTGATCCTTCCTTTGACAATGACGGAGTAGTTTCAGGTTAATACACTCAAGTTAGTTTTCTCCTCCACTTTTCTACCTACAGAATGGAGAAAGGCTCTACGTCTCAGGAAAGCTACTATCTTCCAAAGGCAAAAATAAACAGTCTCGTTTAGCTAGTGAACAAACATGTCTGTGAGTAGATCATTTTGTGCCTGAGCTCTTTTCACACCCTTTGGATGATTTACCTGAGACGGGGCACTGCAGGAAAGCCCAGATAGCTCGCTGATGCGCGCAGCAGCCGTGGGGTTACTGGAGCTGATGAGGACAGGAGGGCTGATCTCCATGGAGTGGCGGTTCTGGGATGCCTGGGAGGATTTGCTGGCCATGGTGAGGGAAGTAAAGGAGTGACGCTTTTTGGTGTTCTTCTTGGTGTCAGAGTGCTTTGGGGCATTGCTGCTCTGGGCTGCTGCCGAGGTACATTCTCCAGCATCAACACCTGCCCCAGGAGGCTTATCCCATTCTATCAGCTGCTTTGCTGCCGAGTTAAACTGCAAACCAAGAAATTGACACAAAACAGTTACACAGTTCTCAAGGATTCACTGAGATTTCTTTTCAACCAGCTTTTATCTAAAATTCAGTGTCACCCCTTTAGAGTTTGCATTTGCAAGTCTATACATATATTTTCCATGTGAGATGTCTTTTCTCTCAATACTGGCATTTCATTAGATCTGTCACCAATAGATGTCAAATCAAGAATAAACAATTCTAATTCAAGACCAACAAGGTAAAAAAAAAGTTTTTTCCAAGAACATTCAGAATATCTAATTTTAAAATTTACCAGTAACAAATGAAGATTTGTTTCAGTTCACTGATGAAACTTAAAGCAGAACAATTAAAAGGGTACAATGCTCTGACTGAACACTCTGTTGCCCAATAATGGTTAGAGCCATTGCTCTAGAGCACAAGTGAACATTGAAGGGGTAACTTTTGGTTTGGTAAAAAACGAGCAAGACAACAAGGAATGAAACCATTATATGTTACCTCTTGCACTTCCACATAAATTAACCTCCCACCTCTGTGCATTTTGGGAGAACTTCACAAAAAAAGTTGGTAGACATTCTTTTTTTTTTTTTAAATGTTTATTTATTTTTGAGACACACACACTCGTGCACACACGCACGGGCAGGTGAGGGGCAGAGAGAGGGAGGCAGAAGATCCAAAGTGGGCTCTGCCCTGGAGCAGAAAGCTCAAAACAGGGCTCGATCTCACAAACCATGACATCATGACGTGAACTGAAGTTGGACACTAAACCGACTGGGCCACCTAGGAGCCCTGACATTCTTGATATCTCTTTGTCATATCACTGCCTCAATTCTTCTCATATGTGCTTACAGTTTAAATCATAAGGGAGTAAAAAAAATTTTTTTAAGTCCTACTGGCAAACTAACTTCTCTCTTTGAAAAGTTCTCTATTAGGGGTACAAGGGGTGCGGACAGCACCAGCAAGAAAGGAAGGGGCACAAAATTTGTTTTTCCTGAGGTGGAATATAATGTTTCCACAAAGCTTCAATGATAATAAGCTGTATATAACTTACCAACAGTAATAGGAAATCATTGAGCACAAAGTTTAACCTCACATAAAAAGACATTAAGATAAAAAATAATAGACATCTTAAAGGTAATTTAAATAAATATTAAGGATAATAAGGATTTTCTCATCTCAGCTTTGCATGTTCAGCACTTTACAAACACCCTTAGATAAAATATCATCATCAAAGTTATTTTCCACCCACCTAAATGGTTAGGACCGTGTCTCCTTGCCCTGTTGATGAGAATGTCCTACTAGAAGAATGGAAATCCTGTCAGTCAATATGTAACAAAGTGAACTTGCTTTGGCACAACTGGCAGCTCACAAAGCTGTACTAATTGCAGTTCAGTAGCCAGTGCTTCTACAGATGATTGCAAATTGATTAACAATTTGTTCCTATGGCTCCCCAGGGTCTTGAATTCATCTGGCCTGTCTGATCTACAATTAACAAAATACATCTTTTTCAAACATGAGCATGCCTCTCCTAGAGACTTCAAGGATTTTTCCCACATGATAGGCTTTCAAGAATAATAGCCAGTAATGCCACCATTAACACCTATCAATGCCTGAAGTACCAATGGCAGGAGAGAGAGGAGAGAGGTGATCATTAGGACTCTGTTACGTGTTTTGAGAATGAAGAAATGAGGTACTATTAAAGGGTGGCCTTATTATAACATTATAATAGCATTTGACCAAGAGATCTAGAATTTACAAGTCCTACGTTGGTCTCGCCATCTCACCCTCTGGTGGTCTCTAAGAAAATCACATGCCTGAAGGAAGAAATGTGATGTTTTATTATTATGGTGGGAGTGTCCCAAACCTCAACAATACCAGAAGAAGAAAAAGAGTCAAAAAATGCCTTCTTCTACTATAAGCTCATTTAGATTCCAAGACACAAATCCTCAAAAGCATGACTTAATCCACATGCTGGAATCTGACCAATTAACTCAGCACTCATGTTGCACTGAGTAGGAAATAAGGGAAAGGGCTGAGAAGACTTCCTCCCCATTAAGACCAAAAATATGAATTGAAAAGACTATCACATCTACTTGATGTCAGAGTTAAATTTATTCTGGGATCAAACCAGAGCTTCCATTAGCAATGTCTGCTTTGAAATAGTCTGAAATATTACCATAGTCCTGTACATACTTAGCCAAGTGTTGCTTTAGTTAAAAAGAATTAAAATTTCAGTTTCCATATGCTGTGCTCTGGAATAAACATAAGAAATACATTTCCTATACATATATTCCCTATATTTCCTGCTGTTTTTCTCATTATAAAAATACAGGGTGCTTCCCCTGTACATTTTTCTATATTCTCCATTAAATAAATATTGATCTTTCCACTAAAGTAAATACACATTGATCATCTGTTACATACTGGATGATGTGCTAGGAGCTGGAGATCTATACATGCAGACAAATGGTCCCTGCCCTCAAGGAGCTTACAAACAGACTTATAAATAACAGAAGCACTCTTTATATTTTCCTGTGTTTTGCTTCCTTGAGTCAACAATATACTTTTCGAGATTTATCCATATGGTCTATGAATCAGTCATTTTTTAAAATGCTATGTAATATTCCATTGTGCAGATACACTACAATTTATTTATGCATTCTTCTGTTGAGTGATATTTGGGTTCCCCTTCCCTCTCCTCCTATCCCTTCTTCTCTTTCTCGAGACTTCCTTCTTTTCTATAGATTTTGGCTACTGAGAACAATGCTGCCATGAGTAATCTTGTGCATATTTTTGATGGACATAAGCACTCATCTGGATACTGGGCATATGCCTAGGAGAGGAACGGCTGGGCCACACAACTGGCATGTTTAGAAAAATAAAGTCTACATGCAGAAGTATGTGCATACAAGCAGACCCATCATGGTGTGATGGAACTAGCGAGCTGCAGACAGAAGACCACAGTTCTGGTCCTTACCCATAAAATGAGGACGTTGGAGCTGATGATCTTTTTGTCTTGCTTAGCTGTCACATGTGTAAAGCATTATGTTACTTTAAACAGATATAATTCACTTTTCCATTTCACATCTTTCATTTCTATTTCTCTAAATCATCTACTATATTTTTCCTGTATTTCATTTTTACACACGAGCAGTCATGTTCATTGCCATACTTTAAAATGACTTTAGACCCAGAGGTTAGTACTTAAAAATGTTATTTGCTGCCTTTATAAGTCCCACAGAAAGTCACAAAGTTAAGACTACTTTGGTAGAGGCATTATGTAATTCAGGCAGAAACTTAAAGAGGCTTTTACTGTAAGTGTACCTTAACCTTCAGCAACAACAGGAGAGCAAGGATCTGACAGCTTTTAATGGAATTTTGATAACATTCACTTATGAATGTTTGTTAGAGCTCACTAGTGTAGGCTTTCTGTGACATTTATCTAACCATGACCTTTTAGTTTAGGAGCACACTTATCACCTGAAAAATAAATTTGTATCCTAAAATACCTTCTTCCAAGCACTTGGTAAGGAGTATCTGATGAGACCTGGTTGCCTACAAGGTAAAATTCAGTACACTGGAGCTAAAGCAGGGACAAATGAGATTTGCTAATCTTAAAATGGTAATGTCCCCTTTTTTGGAAACTCTAAAATTTAGATGGAGTATTAGTAGAAGTATAAAGAAGTATGAGAAAGAAAATACGGATGAAATACTGACAATACTAACAACAGCACCAAGACAGTTGAAGAAGTATCAAAATAATCTGTGTGTTGGGGGGTGGGGGGAGGGAGGTTGTCTTTGCTAAAGAGACTATGACCTTTAAAATTTTTTTTAACATTTATTTATTTTTGAGAGAAAGAGATGGAGCACAAATGGCAGAGAAGGAGAGACACAGAATCCAAAGCAGCCCCAGGCTCCAAGCCATCAGCATAGATCTAGACATGGGGCTTGAACCCACAAGCTGTGAGATCATGACCTGAGCCAAAGTCAGATGCTCAACCAACTGAGCCACCCAGGTGTCCCTAGTGATTATGACGGGGTTTTTTTTGTTTTTTTATTTATTTCTAGGAGAGGGAAAGAGAGAGAGAGAGAGAGAGTGAAGAGGGGAGCGTCAGAGAGAGAGGGAGACACAGACTCCGAAATAGGCTCCAGGCTCTGAGATGGCAGTCAGCACAGAGCCCGACGCGGGGCTCGAACCCACTACGCGAGATCATGACCTAAGCGAAAGTCGGACGCTTAACCGACTAAGCCACCCAGGCACCCCTATGATGTTTTTAAAAGATGGAACTTACATTTTTTAAAAAGAGGAAAAAATTAATGGAAACAAAGTTAAATAGTCACTATTTGAGATGATGCTTTACAGATGAATCCATTAGTTTTTGAGTACCATAGAATACAAACAGTAGGTCTGATGAAGGAGCCTATTCTAATTTACAACCCACTAGAGTGTTCCTTGAACATAAGAGGCTTTTTAAGAGAGACAAAACAAAACTTTAAAAAAAATTATAAAAGTAATATATGTTCATGATTTTTAAAAAGGAAATAGTACAGAATAATATGAAGCAAAAGTGAAAAGGCCTTGGCCAGCTTCCAATCTGTCTCCCCCCCAATTCATTTTCCAGATACATCTAAGCTTACCAGTTTAGAACATATCCCTCCATATATTTTCTATGTTGATACTGTTAAATATGTACCCATATTTTCTGGTGAGGTATGGTTTAGTAATGCTGGGAAAAACACAGGCCTAGAGGGGAAGCTGAAAGCTCTGCTCTTCTGTCTCTCCCTTCCTATCTTAACGAGAAACAAGTGAGGTAGAGGGCCTCCCATGTCCCTTTCCCCAGAAACTCCCCCAGGCCAGAGCCCTACCCCTTCCCAGGTCTTCTCCACCCAACCGTCTCTTGGTCTCCAACCCCAAAACAGAACCTGTGGCAGGTCACCTGTGCATTGGCCTGGAGCTAGAGAGTGAGGCTATGGGATGTTGGGGGAACTCTTGGTTCCTAGAAGTTCCTTGGAGATCAGATCTCTCCAGAGGGAAGCAGGAGCAAGGCCAAGGGGCGTGCACTGGATGGGGAACAGCAGGCAGGGCTATGGGTGACGCATGCCTCTGGTCTAATAAACTGGGTTTCAACCATCAAAAAAAATTATTAATTTTTAACATAAATGAAACCAAGTAATATATACTATTCTCTCCTATAACAATATCTCATGGACATCTTTCTGCATCAACAGACACAGCATGGAATTTCATTGTGTAACAGAGGTCTTCATTTAATATATCTTGGCATGTTTTTGCAGGCATATCTGCAGGGCAAACTCCTAAAGATAAAAATGTTAGATCAAAGTATAAGCTTAAAACATTTTTTTGAAGGATATTGCCAAATTGCTCTCCAAAATGGTGTCAATTTTCATCATATCCGATGGTGTATTTTTTATTGCAATACATTTAACATACTACATTGTGTAAATTTCAGCTGGACCTCCAGTAGACTATTTTTGTTTGTTTGTTTTTATGTTAATTTATTTTTGAGAAAGAAAGAGACTGTGAGCCGGGGAGGGGCAGAGAGAGAGGAAGACACAGAATCTGAAGCAGGATCCAGGCTCTGAGCCATCAGCACAGAGCTTGACGCGGGGCTCAAACCCATGAACCATAAGATCATGCTCTAAGCTGAAATCGGACACCTAACCGACTGAGCCACCCAGGCGCCCCTCCAGTATACTATTAAAAGTCTCTGTCTTGAGGCAGCTGTGAGGCTCTGTCAGTTAAGCGGCTGACTCTTGATTTCAGCTCAGGGCATGATCTCACAGTTGATAAGACTGAGCCCCATGTTGGGCTCTGCCTTGATAGAGTGGAGCCTGCTTGGGATTCATTCTCTCTCTCTCTCTCTCTCTCTCCCCCCCCCCACCTCCTCCTCCTCCTCCTCTCCTGCATGCAGGCACACACACACACACTCTCTCTCTCTCTCTCAAAATAAGTACATTAACTTTAAAAATAAAAAAGTCTGTTTCTCCATATTATTAACAATATTGGTTATTATCACTTAAAAATATTACTTGCAGAGGTAACTATATTATATTGTTTTAATTTATATTTCTCTACTTGTTAAGGAGAATAAGCACCTATGTTTTTTCTTGGATTTGCATATTACCACACTTTATCTACTTTTCTATTGGGTTGTTAGTATTTTTCTTATAGATCTATAATTGTTCCTCATATATAAGTCATTCTTTAATATAATATGTATGCATGTATATATGTGTATACATATCCATCAAGTTAGAAATATTGCTCCAATTTGTTTTTTACCTTGATATGTTTGTTATGCATACCTTTTTATTTTATGTGCCAAATTTATCAATCTTTTCCATTATGTCATCTCAGTTTATCATGTCTTATTCCATAATTACTTTAAAAAGAAAACCACTTTTTTACTACTATTTTTGTGGCTCCTTCTATCCTTTTTTTCTTTCTTTACATCCCCATTTTTGAACGATGTGCACATTTGTATAAAGAATAAGGTGAGAATAGTGCTATGTTTTTTCCACATGGCCCATCATTTCCAAGCTGGCCCATCATTGTTATCTAACAGTCCACCTTTTCCTCATGGGCTTGCAATGCACCTTCACAAAGCTATGCTCTAAAAGGAGAACTTTAGGGTTCTGCTGCATCACTAGGTCCAGTGTTCCTTCCCCAGAGAGTTAGACACTTTGAATATCAGCGAATGAAGGTTAAAGGATGCAAATTCATGCCATTTACCACCTCCTAGCAGAAGCAAAAATATTTTGCCTCACATTACAGTCTTTTGCAAAATCTTTTCACATAATAGCAGTGAGAAATTTGTATTTCCATTAGTCTTCTAGACTTCCCTGCAATTTAGGTAAGAAGAGTTTTGTTTTTGAATCATCAAAATACAAAAGCAAGCTCGGTCTTCATTTATAATACTAGACTCCCCCACAGAAAAGGAATAATGAGAAGGACTTAAGGGACTACTCAGGAGTCTTTTAAAATTGATCTGAAAGCCTCCCTCAGGTAGCAACTCCATTTAGGGCTCAGTAAATATTTGTTGAGTAAATAAAAATGTCAGTCTCTTATAACTACCATAGGAAGGAGGGCTCCCTCTAGACCAGCACTGTCCAACTAAAGTATAATATGAGCCGCATGTGTATTAAAAAATTTAATAGCCACATTTAAGATAACAAGTAAAATTAATTTAAATAATATTCAGTCCAATTTATCCAAGATATTACCACTGAACATGTAATCAACATTAAAAAAATATTTTAACAGTTACATTCTATTTTTTGAAATCCAGTGTGTACTGCATAGTTATGTCACATCTCAATCTGGAATAAGCACACTTCAAGTGGTCAGCAGCTACACATATTAAGAAGCACAGCTCTGGACTCTCAGGAGCTGATGAGGGGAGAGGAACTACACTGAAGGTGGCTGTCTCCTGAGGCTCAGTAAGCACAACAGATTTGCCAAACAGAAAAAGGGCAACTTGAAACCACTCCTATGATCCCCCTTGGTCCACATCTGTGAAGGCTCCTGAGCCCTAAAGTAGTTCACTGGTAACAGGGGTTACTCCTTTCCCCAGCAGGGCAGTAAGGAACAGACTCAACACAGCCTTCATGACATCCTACCGGGGAAAAGGATTTTCAGAGTAACTGCTCCACTGCACTAGATTAGGAAGGTGAGGAGCATCCGTTATTTAGCTCCTCACTTATCTTTTTTTTAAATGTTTATTTATTTTGAGAGAAAGAGACAGAATGTGAGTGGGGTAGGTGCAGAGAGAGAGGAAGAGAGAGAAACCCAAGCAGGCTCCACACTGTCAGTGCAGAGCCCAATGCAGGGCTTGAACCCACAAACCATGAGATCATGACCTGAGCCCAAATCAAGAGTCGGTTAGTTAACAGACTGAACCACCTAGGCACTCTTGGCTTATTTTAATTATCCTCACCTCTGTTGGCCCCAGCTGTTAAAAAATAAACAAACCAGAATTTTCTTTTTCAGGTTTCTGATTCTGAAACATAAAGGACAAAAGGAATATTAACTTCATTGAAAGTCTAAAAAGAATTTTAGCTGTGGGAGCTGAATAAAGGATTGTTCAAGAAAACCATAGGAAAAGCTCTGAACATAAAGTTGAAAGGTCTGGGTTGGAGTTAGGTCTCTCCTCATTGGCCAAGTAATCTTGGGAAGACCATTTACATTTCATGGCTTCAGTTTCCTTAGGTGTATAAAACGAGGAAGGTAATATCAATTCTGTATACCCCAGGTAAAAATGAGTACAGGTTAAAGTGCTCTGTAACCTATAAAGCTCTTTATATGAATATGAGTTATTCTCACTGTTCTCAGAGAGATCCGAGCTGGTCATTCACTTGCTCCATTGCCCTGGGCAAGTCACTTTTATGTGTGTGTCTATTTGTCATATGTAACATGAAGTTGGACTTAATGATATATAAAGTTTTATTTCTATGCAAAGTAGTGGTGATACCCCTTCTCAACCCAAAACAAAAATATCCCATTCAAAATACTCAGAGGCAGAGACCTCTTTGTCAAGTATAAAGACCTCAGGTCCAAGGTGACCAGAATCAAACCTAAAACCTTTCATTTATTCAAATATTTTTGAGTGACTATTATAAGCCAGGCATAGTACTGTGTGGAGGAAAGGGGGACACAAAGAAACATCCCCCACCCCCATCCCCCACAACTTATGAGAAAAGAGACCTAGGAAATAGCATGATGGATTTCTAACATTAGGGTAGGAGGTGTAAATTCACATGTCAGCAGAGCTCAGGCAGGGCTCATTCAATGAATGAAGGCCAGGGATCAACAGGGAGCAGTGGACTCTATGGTACATTGTGGAGTATCTGTCATTTCTCAAGAGGCAGCTGCTTGCTGGTGTCAGTTTGTGTTTTTTTTTTGTTTTTTTTTTTAAGGAAAGCTAGAAATTTAGGCCTGTGTAAAATCTCCTGATTTTTCCATCTTAACAATGAATTAAAACAAACCCAGTCTGTAAGCCAAGCATAAAAGTCATATGGGGCCATTATCTAACTAGGGAAGAAAAATATGGAAGATAGCAGAGGTAGGAGAGAAAAGCAAAAGGCACTCAGAATTTCAGGCTACAGGGGAACCTGCATGGCTGGGTTGGTTAAGCATCCGACTCTTGGTTTGGCTCAGGTCATGATCTCATGATTCACATGTGTATGCTCAGTCTCTCTCTCTCCCTCTTCAAAATAAATAAACAAACTTTTTATTAAAAAGTTAAAAAAAAAGAATTTCGGGCTACAGAAAGGCCTTGTAAAGTTTCCCAGACCAACCAACCAATATGCCACAAATGAAAAAGGCAAAGAGTTTCAGAGAGATTAAGAATGGTGATTGTGATGGTTAATATTAAGGGGGAAAAAGAAAAAATAGTGGTAGAGGTCTCTGGGAGGATAAAACAACAAAATGAGAGCTAAGAAAAGGCAGTAGTTGGCAGCCAGGAGGGCAGTTTCCAGGACTGAAGTATTGAAAGCCTAACAGCAGATAATCAGAAAACAGAGGCACTCAGCAGGTGAAAGTGATTCTTGTGAGAATTTTGGCAGGGAAAGGAAGGAAAGAAGTAGAATCATAATGTGAAAGGAGTGCAGTCAAGGAAAACAGTTTTGAGGTGAGCAAAAAGCTGCTCATCTCCCTACATAAAGGGGGAGCCAGGAGGAAACCAAATAACTGAGCTACAAAACAGAAAAGATAACACGTGTGACCAAATTCCTAGAGAAGGAAAGGTTTAGGAGGAGGAGACAGAAACTGCAAAGGAAGAGAAACACTTCATCTGTCAAGATGAGGGGGAGACTGTGAGCAGCAAATACGCAGAAGGATTCAGAGAGAGGAAAGCTCTACCCTGAAGGTTAAAGCTAATGAGGCAGTCATAGCCGTTACTGCTGAAACAACAGGTTTACAATCTTATTATGGTGCCAAGAACAGAGACAGTGGTAATTTAGAAGTTGGACTCAGTTCAGTTCTCTGTGCCCACTGACTCTAACCATATAGTAAGTAGGTTCTATGTGAGTCTCTTTCCACGTGATGTTCATTCACCAAATGCACACCACA
Source organism: Proteles cristata cristata (assembly GCA_017311185.1). Classification (NCBI taxonomy): domain Eukaryota; kingdom Metazoa; phylum Chordata; class Mammalia; order Carnivora; family Hyaenidae; genus Proteles; species Proteles cristata. The sequence continues at coordinate 961,829 of JAESUZ010005393.1, forward strand.
AATAAGAACTGTCGATAAACCAAAAGGATACATTCCACGCATACATTTTATTTTCTAGAACCTCATTTCCAGATGTAGTATTACTACATCTGGAATATGTATCTCAGGAGCTTAAGAATATGCAATTGCCATTAAACTCTAACTAATAATTTGTCAGTGTGAAATGATGCAGTGACAGATTCCACAGTGATACATAATCAGTTAATAAACCAATGAACAGAAATTTCTCCTAGTACCTAAAGTGTGTGTGCGTGTGCGTGCGCGTGTGTGCGAGAGAGAGAGAGAGAGAGAGAGAGAGAGAGAAGGGGTGGGAGGTTGTAAGGTGTAGGGAAGGAGGCTGATCACAAAGAAGGAATCCGATACAGAAAAATACCAAGACTATTGGCTATCATGACTTTGCGCTTTTGTTTAAGATCTTCCTTCTCTGCAGCATATAAAGAAAGTTTTGCTCCACACATATGTGAAACCTAATAGGTACACTGCCACTAAACACTATTTTAAAAGGCAATGCTGTTTTACAACACTTAAGAAAAATTTTCCGGAAAAACATTCTATTTCATTTTAGAGAAGCTTGTTCCCAGTGGTTTAATAATCAAGATACTTCTGTTTATGCCATTTATATGCCACATAAGCACACAAATGTACAGAATAAAACAGAATATTCATTCATTCAATCTTCTTCAGGATCCAAGACAGGACTTAACCTGGGTTAATTAAAATGAATCTAGTTTGCTTCTTAAAGTCTAGGTACCACCAATTTTAGGATGTATAAAACAATATAACATTTTAAAATATTAAAAAATTTAAAAGGTCTTAAAATATAATGGTTTTAATTAATTTTTGTAATTTTTTTCTTAAAAAAGGCAACCTCAGGTATTTGTAATTGTTGAATAATGAGTCGTTTCTGAATATTAACCTTTTAAGGGTTAGAATTTGAAAAGCTGTCATTATTCTTGATGAAAAATCAAAATATCCAACATACTTTTTAAGCAAAACTTGCTAATAACAGTGATTCTGCACCTGTATTTGGAACACTAGTATTGCATGTGCCATAACGCTGGTGCAGGGCAGAAGTGGGGCACATCAATGGACTGCAGAATGCTTCCCAATTACTGGCTGTGTGTTCCTAAACAAGAAACTTGTTTAAAAGATAGGAAAAAAATTAAATTATGATTTAGCTACCAGAATGTTTATTTTGTAGTAAAAAATCCTGATAATTAGTAGTAGTATAATAACGTAGGGAATGGCAAAATCATGTGTTAAAGCATAAGGGGAAAGAATGGAAAGATATCAAAATTATATGTGATAGGACTAAGGGTTATTTGTTTCCTTTCCAACTGTTCTACAGTGTGATTATATTACTGAAATAAAATCATTAAAAATATTCTTTATGTAAGATGTGGCTCCCAAGGAACACAGGAAAGCATTAAATCATCTACACACATAATTATACTCTTAGCATGTGCCAGATCTATAATGGTACAAACTGAGTAACATAGAAGTTTGAAGCAAGGAGGAGGCTGTTTTGTTTTGTTTTGTTTCTGCACAGGAGACTTAGGAAAGAAGGGCTTCGTGAAAAATGACAGTATTCATCTGGACCTTGAAGAAAGAGTAAACTGTCTACAGATAGTTGGACAAAGAAACATCCCAGATGAGCAGTAAAGGCAGCAATTCCAAGGTATGTTTTCCAGGAACAATCAGCAGATCAACTTAGGGAAGGCCCTGGGTATGTATAGGGAGATACAGGCAAGCTAAGTAACTTGAGGGTTCCTTGGGGAATCATTGTGGATGTTAGACACCAGTTGGTCATTATCCTCAGCCTCTGATGAAGGCACCACAGGAGACCTGCATTTTTATGTTCTCTAAAGCTACTCAGAGTACTGGAAACTGCCCATTCATGCAGTGAGAATTCAATAAACATTAACTGATCTTTAGAATCTCAGCTCCCTGAGTGTTTTCCTGATAGAAAACAAAAAAGAAACTCTTAAATTAGAAAGAGGCTATTGAATAATAGATGGAGCACAAACTGCCTTAAATAAAGTTCTTTACCTAATTTAAAGGCCTCTTTGTCAGATTGAGTCTAGTCAAGTTGCCTCTAACCATATATATTAAGCAGTTGTTCCTGGAGTCCAGAGGAGACCTGCCTCTGCCCTTAGAAATTCAGAAACCAGTGCTCATTTTTCCTTCTGTCATTGTGGCAGAAGGAAAAGCAACAATTACTTGTATCAAGCTGATAACATTCAGAAGATAAGAAAACATGCACTCTGAGATGGAGCCCACTGTGCTAAGGGAAAAAAAAAACTACCTCAATGTATTCAGTTATAAGAATTAAAAATGGCAGTGTGAAAGAAACATCAAAATGAAGCAGGTATTGCTAGGAGAGCTATTTAAAAAGGAGCTGGGAGGCCATTAGGGAAGCAAGGCTTATGCATGTCCCCACCTGAAAGAAAAGATGACTTCAAAATATAGGTCACTGTCAAACCACAAGCATCCTAGAGCACCAGCTGCAATGCTGCCATTTCAAGAGAAATGAACTTTTTTTTTCTTTTACTTAGGAATGGACTTTTTGCTTAGTGATAGCCCTTAGCAACCAATCATGTACAGATAGGAATAGCTTCAGTTTTTCAGAATCAATCATCATTCTTGACAATTTTTGTAGCTTCATTGGAAATTCACCCTTTGCCTTTAAAAGCCCTCTTCTTCTCTCCCCACTTCAGAACACATTTCCAATTCCTAGTCAAATCTGTGTCACTCGAATTGCAATTCTCAGACCTCAGGTAAAGGCCTTTGGTTTGCCCTTCAGTCGTGCTGCATTTCTCACTGGATATCATATGGTGTCAGAAATGGGATCCAAAGTGACTAATCTTCACCTCCACCTCTGCTGTTGCTGCTGTGGATTCAAGGTGCCTACAAGGTGCACTCTGTTGTCTCCTGTGTTTTGGGGTTACAGTGGTTGCTCTCTTGTTTCTGAACCTCCCAACACGGTCAAGGTTCAGTTTCTATTTTGGTGTCCTGTGTTGCCAGCTTTCATTAACAGAAGATTTTCTGTTGTGTCTCTGGTGAGTACACACTCTTTGTTAAAACGGGTAGTTGTCTGTCTAAAGAGGAGGCTACTCATCAGTTCCCTTCTGGAATTCTTGCTGGCTTTATGTATAAAAACTATGGACCTTTGTCCTATAAATGTTTGTCATGCTGAATGATGATTACTCAGGATAACTTACCATTGAACTGGCTCACTTGGGGCTCTTTTGAAATTCCTAAATTGGTTTATCTGTGCAGCCAATTGAAAGAGGTTGTAAGACAAAATACCCTGAGCGGGGAAACTTATTTTCACTGACATTTCAAGGGTTGCACAAATACTTCCAAAACTGCTGAAATTAACCAAGGCTAATTCTGAGCTGTCACAGAGATTTACTAAATTGGAAGTCTTTCAAAGGCTCCTCTGATATCTCTGCTCATATTCCCTTTGCTCTTCTTCCTGCGTGCCCACCACCTCCCAATCATTCACTAGGTGAACTTCCTTTCTCTAATGACTTAGATCCTGGGCCACCAGGCTTTGCCACTCCCTTTATGGGTAAACCTAACGAAGGTGGTTCAAGGATCCCCGTCCATGAGCTCTACTCTTTGGACAAAAATGGAACCCTGGGCAATCACTAAAGAGTTCCCACATCCTAAGTATAATCCTGTAACTTTTGCAAAGGAATTTAATCTAGTGGTCCAAATTTAGCAACTAGGTTATTCCGATCTTTAACAACTGATTTACCTGCTCCTCCTGAAGGCAGAGTAAATTAGAAAAATCCTCGTGAGAATTTCAATAAGTGGAGAGCAATTGACCAACTGAATATTCTCAAACTAGCAAAAAAAAACCCACTTTATAATGATTCCTAAACATTTTTTCTAAAATTATTGATTGGAAAAAGACCTGACACTGCACTCAAAACCTGATGAAGATGTTTATGATTAATCATCTTGAAATAATCTAAAAACAATTATTGCATAGATTCAATTAATTATGAAATGCTCACCTTTTTAACTCAACCTTCATGAACAGGTTAGATGAAGAACTAAGCTCATTTGTTTAACCTTAGCAGCTTAACGGAGCCACTATGGATCTTTATAACCTAATCAACTTGCCTGAACAATTAGCCAAATGATCCAAAGAAAAAATTAAAAAGTCACTCAAATTTTAAGTGCCCAGATTCAAGCTACCCAAATAACGAGCTTACAAATGTGACACTTAACAACCAAATCTTTGTCTTCCAAAATTCACCAAGCAAGCCATCCTTAAAGGGTTTTGCCACTACTGTAAAAAGCCCAGACACGAGGAAAAGTTTTGTTTACAGTGAAAAGGCTCCTATAAGACCAATAGTCTCTGAAACCATAATTTCTCCCAGGGATTCCAACCTAAATACTCCCAACAATAGAAATGCCCCAAGGATTAAAAGAGGATTTCTCCCTATACTTTTGACTAACTCCTTGGGGAAAATAGACTTACTCATTGGGAATGAAGTGACCCTAATAGACACTAATGCCACATACTCAGTCCTCATCTCCACTAGCCTCATCCTTCCTCTTTACTGGAGTACTAAAACTACACAAATGGTGGGTGTTTCTAGTCAACCCATGACCATTTTGAAATTCCTTTCCTTTCAATACAAGCCCATTGAAGGAACTCATGAATTCCTTTTAGTTCCCTCTGCCTCTATTCGCCTCCTAGGACAAGACTTTCTTGAGCATACAAAGCTCACATTTTCTTTTTCTCAAAAGAGTGTTTTTACCTCTTCAATTGACAATCCTCAAGAAGACTTGTCCGTAGCTATCGCAGTCTTCTCAGGCACTACAATTGAACCAAATCCCTTCCTAGATTCCATTCCACCTGAATTATGGTCTAAAACTGCAACAGAGGGGGCACCTGGTTGGCTCACTCAGTTAAGTGGCTGACTCTAGATCTTAGCTCAGGTCATTTCAGGGTTATGAGTTCAGGCCCTGCTGTGTTGGGCTCTAAGCTGGGTGTGCAACCTACTTAAAAATAAATAAATAAATAAATATGCTACTGATATTGGCTACATTCATTATATACTACCAATAACAATATAAATTGATGAAAATAAGCCCTTGTTTAATATTTACCAATATCCTTTAAATGCAGAGGCTACTCAAGGAATTGAACCTATTATTGAGGAATACATTAAGCAAGGTCTCCCAGTTTCTCATACAATTCCTTGAAATACTCCTATCTTGTCCGAAAACCTCTTGGAAGGGAATGGAGGTTTGTCCAAGATCTGAAAGCAATAAACAACACAGTTATACCTCAGCACCCAGTCGTGTCTAATCCTCACAACTTCCTTTAAGTCATATGACCAGAAAGTAAATTCTTTGGAGTCATAGATCTCTGTAGTACCTTTTCCAGTATTCCTATCAATTCCAGAAGCCAGCTCCTACTTGTTTTCACTTGCGAAGGACAACAGTACACTTGGAGTGTAATGTCTCAGGGTATACACTGAGAGTCCAACCTATTTTTCTCAAATCTTAATCATCAGTAAAGAGTTTCCATATCAGTCCTCCCTTCTATAATATGTAGACGACTTCTGTGTTCAATTTCTGGACAGGCACTTCTCAAAACAACTTCCATCTCCTTCAAGAACTAGCAAAAAGGAGACACAAAGTATCTAAAGAAAAACGTCAATCCTGTAAATCCCAAGTTAAGTATCTGGGACAACTGATCACTGACCAGGGCCTTCTCTGGATCCCAATAGATTTCAAGGTTATCTTGACCCTTCCTGCTCCCAAAACCAAAAGACAGCTCAGAGGGTTTGTAGGGTTGGCAGGATATTGTAGAAACTATATCCTAAATTTCTCTGCCATGGCCAGCCCTTGTAATTCCCTTCTTAGCTGACCAAACAGAGACCTTTACATGGGCAGAAGGATCTCAGGAAGTTTTTAGTAAGATAAAGCACAAAGAGCCTATAAAACCTTCCTGCCCTGGGGCATCCTATTGATTACCTTCTTCCCTTTTGTTCATGAAAGAGAAAGAAATGCAACTGCTGACTCTGAACTGCTTTATAGGAACCCCCTCTTGAAAATATTGAATTAATTTGGTTTGCTGATGGTTTGGTTTTAGGTAAGCTAAAAGAAGAAACAAGTCAATATCAGGCTGGTTACATAATTGTATCCTTAAATGTAACAACTGAAGCTGACTCAATGCCCCAAGCAACTTCTATCCAACAGGCAGAACTTAATGCATTAAGTCAAGCTTGCACCTTAGCCAAAAATAAAACTGCCAATATTTATACTGACAGTCAATATGTCTTGGGTGCTGCCCATGACATTGTATTGCTTTGGAAACAAAAAGGTTTTCTGACCTCCTTTGGACAAAAGATAAAAAAAAAAATATAGCACTTATGTTTTAAACTTTAAGGAGCCATTCAATTACCTAACTTTCTGGCCTATAAAAACTCCAACACCCACTCTATGGCAAACAAGAGAAAAGCATTTCGCTGATGAATCTGCCAGGAGAGCATCCCTAAATTTAGCCCCTAAGATAATCAGGGCATCCTTAGCCTTGGCTGAGTCCTTTATCGATAGGAAGGGCCAACTTCTAACAGCATATTTGGTGCACAATGAAGCAAAAAATGTATTGAACAAGAATGCAAATTTAAACCAAAAAGAAATTTATGGATAGGTCCACGTGGATGGCCAGTTGTCCCTGATTGCCTGCAGAGAAACAAGTATTAACAATAAATACATCCATGATTATCAACGATTGGAACACTGACAAAAATGATCTTATGGGGAAACCAGTACTACTGAAAGTCATCTCTCAAAGTCGGTTCCCAAGTATACCGGAAATAACAAATTTGTTCAAAATACACCCCTAAAAATCCATTCATGCCTCTGTGGAACATTTTTCCTACTCTTAGGTCACTTTGTTATGTGGCAAATGGACTTTATCCAGTTGCAGCCTTCTTAGGGATACAAATTTGTATTGGTAATGATCTGTACGTCTTCTCATTGGGTAGAAGCATTTCCATACCACAGAGCCACAACCTTATCAGTGACCAAAATACTATTGGAAAAAGAAAGTATTCTTGCTTCAGAATTCCCTCAGAACTCCAAAATGACAGAGGTTTTCATTTCACTGGTCAGGTAATTCAATTTGCAAAATCCAGCACACCCTACATTTTGTGTTCACCATCCCCAGTTCTCAGGGCTAGTGGAATGTACTAATAGGATTATCAAATATCAATTGGCAAAACACATAGAATCCTTTAAAGTGCCTAGGCCCAGAGCTCTGCCCTTGGTGTTGTTCAACTTTAGGTCCACACCTACAGGAAAAAGCAGGTTGTCACCCTTTGAACTAATCACTGGCAGACCTATGAGGCTAGATGGAAGGAATGTATGAACCAGCTTTCTGAAAAGGAGACCTTTTAATCTACTACAAGGAATTCATAAAAGCCCTCAAAACTAACTTACAGCTGAGAGCAACCTTTTCACAGCATGTTCCCAGAAGAAAAAAACATACATTACCATGACCTCTAACCTGGTGATTATGTTTATTAGAAACATCATCTCTGTGAAGACACCTTACAGCCCTGATGGAAAGCACCATACAGACAGCCCAGGAACACCTTGAAGACTACTCAGCCAGGATTAAAAGCATATGACACCTGATACAGACTGCTTCCCAAGAATCTGGACCAGGGTATATTAAACTCTTTAGCCAATGAACATTCATGGAATATTTGGTATCCTACTCCTTGTTACAGCAATAACTGCACTCTGCTTGATTCTTCTTTTCCCTCTTGGTTTCAATTGCTTAACTCTATTTAAAGGGTTCTGATTTTACTATACACAAGGATGATTCCCCTAATCCTACTCATGCTGTCCTTAGTTCACAGGGAAATTTGGCATAAAAAACCCTTATTTGGTTATCCCAGACTATGGCCGAAGGAGAAAACTGATCTAATTGTTGGATATGTCGTCATTAGCCCCTTACCAACTATGGTAACTTTGTTACATCTGTCAATAATATTTCATCCCTTCTGAATTGTACACATCAAATAACCCCTTCAAGATCCACTTACTGTGTCAAGACAGTTTTGCTGCCAGGCAAAACATATCCCCATGATTTTGGGTCCCCCTGTTTAATGGAGTACCTGCATCATCCATGAGCCCTCCTTTATCAATGGTTTCAATCAAAAATAAATATCCTTCTGTATATCTTGCCCTGACCCCTCTATATAACACCTTCTACCAACTAAAAAAGAGATCTATAGGCTGGGCAAACAAGCCACTCAATGCCTGAAAAAATAATTAAACTAACCTACATACAGATTCCTGGTTTGATTATATACACTCTTTCATATTGGTAAACAAATCTATAAATAACCAGACACTAGCAGGTGTACTTTGTGTACCCTCAGGACACATATTTGTCTATGCATGTAAAAATAAACCATACACATTCAATCGCTTAAACAGGCTCCTCAGAAAATGTCTCCTGGGTTATTTAACAACTCCATTCACAATTCTTAAATTAATAAGGTTCTCAAAAACCAGGAAGACAAAAGAGAGTCCTTAATATAATTAAAGGTTACCCTGATAAAATCCCCTCTGAATGAGGACAACAGGTGCAGCCACTCACAAGACTGTGACCTTCGGGGGTGGGGGTAGGTTGTCACTCCTTTAGAAACAGCATGGTTTGGGGGAATTTTTAGCTCCTGGCCTGGGATGGTACCTTCATGGAACAAATATCTGACATGAAACCTATCCCAAACTATAAACAGAATGGTCAGACCAACCACTTAGGGCCAGTAGAGCTCAAAAGAAATCTTTAGATTTTCCTTCCTGTGTGGTCCTTGACAATCCCATAGCTTTAGACTACCTGTTGGATATCCAAGGAGGGCTCTATGCTATCACAAACACTAACTTTTACACATAGATTAATGCATCCAGCCAGATGGAATGGGAGGCAACTAAGCTTTTCAAATTCACCAAATCCCTAAAAGAAACTCCGTCCCCTGGAATTACAAGTTGGTTTAACCTTAGATTACTGTATTTACTCAGTTGGCTTCCAGCTGGGATGAGGACCACCCTAAGAATGGAGCCACAAATTCATTACTCATTGTTTTATTAATCTCATTGTCTTAATGCAACTTAATTCTTTGCGTTTCTCAATGCTGTACCACAACTCAGGAAACCAAAATCATTGCTCAAAGGTTTAAAATGATATGCCAAGCCTACTTATGTGGACTTCCTGATGCTCCCATCATAAATTTGATAAACTGCTCAAGTGAAGACTGTACCTAAGGTTTGTCTCCTGAAAACCTCCCTGTTGCATAAATGTGGTCACAAGTTTCCCTCAAATAGGCCAATTACCCTGCCTCCACTTTCCCTCCTCTTGTGACTTTCTAAGAATGAGCCTTCCTAGTGCAGGATACCTATACCAATGTCAGATGACCTATTAGTTGATCATCAAATCTCTCCAAGGAAAGATTTTAATCAAAGGGAGAGCAATGTGAAAGAAGCATCAAAATGGAGTCAGTCTTGCCAGAAGAGCTATTTAAAATGGAGTTAGGAGGCCATTAAGGACATTTATGCGTGTCCCCACCTGAAAGAAAAGATGAACTCTAAAACATAGGTCACTGTCAAACCGTAAGCATCCTGGAGCACCAGCTGCAATTCTGCCATTTCAAGAGAAATGAACTTTTTTCTTTTACTTAGAAATGGATTTTTTGCTTCATGATAGTCCTTAGCAATCAATCATGGCCAGTTAAGAATAGCTTCAGCCTGTCAGCACCAATCATAATACTTGACAATTTATGTGACTTTACTAGAAATCCCCTCTTGCGTTTAAAAGCCCTCCTCTTTTCTCACAACTTTGGAACACATTTTCAATTCCTGCTCAAATCTTGTCTCTTGAATTACAATTCTCAGATCCCAAATAAAAGCTGGGATTTGCCCTTCAGTCTTGCTGTATTTCTCAACTGACAAAAGTATGATGCCTAGCATCAGAGTAATTCGCTCTTTCTGATTTCTCAACAATGACTCTAAATATCACTTATAAAAATTAATTTACTTCAGAATTGAGGAAGAAATGTGGTAAGCAACATAGTAATTCTGCCTTACTGACTTTCCAACAATTTCTCTAAATTTCTTTCGTAAAAATTAATTTACTTCAGAATTGAAGGGGAGGTTTAGATGCCAAGCAGTATAGTTATTCTTTCCAACTTTCCTCAAATTTTCCTTCATTTCTTTTTTACAAAATGATTTCAATTAATTGAACAATCTACTTTGTAATTTTAAAGAAAAATAATACATTCAAAAATATGATAAAATATCTTTTTAAACTGCTCAATCAACTCTCTCTGATTTTAAATCAAGAACTATTATTTTGGTCTTCTGCTCTCATTATTCTCTAGAGCAAAGGCTTTAGGTTACGAAAGAACATTATTACTATTCAAAGCTCCTCCAAAGGTCAGTCACATTGGCAACTTCAAACTATGTATCTAAACCTCTACTTCTTACTTCCTGGAGCACAGATGAGATCCCAATTCCCCAACTGTGTAGAGGAGGAAGCTAGAACTCCTTAAGGCCACTTGTGCTGAGACCCGCACATATGATTTTCCACTATTAAGGCTGATAACACTTCATTCTATTCCCTAGCCACAGAAACATCTCCCAAGATTTGCCTATGGGTTGTTTCTAAAAGTTGAACACAACAAATAACACCTCATCAAGTTACATACTAAAAATATGTGCAGTTTATTTTATGTCATTGATAATTCAATAAAGTTATTTTAAAAAATGAGGATCCTTGACAATAAGACCCCCTAATTCTGCTCAAGTAAGATTACTCTTTTGAATAATCCCAAGCAGGGGAAAATTCATCTCAGAAAGTATTAGGGGATCTTCTGTATATTAAAGATGAATAATTAATAGAGGCTTCAAAATCTAACCCACAGAATATGGCTACCATTATTTGGTCTGGAAAAATTCTAAAGCAGGCACAACCAAATCCTCACTTACCCTCATTTAAAAAAAAAAAAAAAATCTCACTAAGGTAACACAATAGACCTTTCAGCTTTGAGAAATGTAACTTCCTAAAATAACACTAAAGTAAATCAATGATGAAATATATGAAATATATGCCTAGGTAGTGAATGATGGGAGTATTAGCTAGAAAATGTAAAAGTTGGCATCTAAAAACCAATTTGGTTTTGGTTTAGAACCTTTCACTCTAAAGGTTGTTAGTTGTTCATTTATATAACCAATAGTTACTGAGAGCCTACTATGGGCAGATGCTTGTACAAGGCTGTACAAGGACCTCACAGACCAAGGTAAACCAGAAAGAAGACAAGGTATTGCTCTTAGGAGCTCACTTTATACTGGGGACAGGTAGGGTTGGGAGACAGTAACCACATCAACAAATAACTTAAATTATTAAAGGAATAATAACAATGGTGATAATCATCACAGCTATCACTTATACAGCTCTTAATAGGTGCTAAGTCCCTGCTTATAAGTATCATTGGAATTAACCCACCCTATGAAGTGGTTCTATTTTACAAATTAAGAGAAAAGGCCCAAAGTCACTTAGACAGTTAGTGGTAGAGTGAAGATTTGAAATCCTGTCATCTGGATTCAGGACACAAGTTTTTCCCCATAATCACACCATCATGTGTGTGAAGTAAAGCAAGCAGAAGAGGAGGAACTACTATAGATAAGGTAGTGAGGAAAAGTTTGTCAGAAGAAGTGACATTTGATCAGAGATCTAAAAAATGAGAAACACAGCCCTCAATTCTGATAGTGACTTAAGGGTAAGAATAGTTGTCTACTGGGCCATACCAACTTCATGCGATCTGCACAAAAAGAATGCTTATATTTATATTATATCTATGGCACAGGCACAGGTTGGTAAATAATTAAATCTTTTGGTGCTATTAAGAAAACCCGGCAAGTGATATTTTAGATGAATGACTAAGAATCAACATAAAATGATAAACTTAATGAAAATTTATAGTTCACCAGAGCCTATAATACACAATGGTTGAAAAACATCCCAAATCTCATATTTAACATTTACTTCATTCAAACTTTTTTGCTTGCTAAGAATCATGCCATACTTGTTCAAAGGACTGCTAAACTTGAATGAATTAAAGACATTGTTAAAGTCTTCCATCTTATTTTACAGAAGACTGGTATTTTTGAACAAATGAAGAAAAAAAGCTACTGGTTTCTTTCTTTTTTAAGCTGCATTCAGTCCTTGACAAATATACCCTTTATACATATTTTGGCATGGTGTCTTCAAGAATTCCCCAGATTTCCCTAAGAGACCCCTACCCCTCACAACTTTCCAGCTTGCTCATGTCTAGGCAGATCCGGTTTAGGCAGAATAGAATCCACAACATCTATGACTCACCCTCAATCTTAGGAGCTTAAACAAAGACTCCAAGTGATAAAACTCAAGGCCATTTATACAGCCATTCTTTGCCCCACTCATTCCCCTCAACCAGAGGCTCCATCTCTGTTCAAACCGTGAAGAATTCTGTACTTTTAATAAGGGGTCATTTGTTTGCAAGTTTCCATACCATTTTATCACCTTATTCTAATACAGGTACAGACTGTAGTACACAGTTACGTCATGCTGAGAGAGAAGAAAAAGGACAACTGAAGACAAAAAGGGAAGGCAAACTATTTGAGCAGTATTTCTATTTCTAGTTCAATCCTCCCACTCAATTCTTTTTACTGACCTCCAATGCTCAGCTCCTTTCAATTTACCCTAACCCTCTAATTCTGCAGCTGAACTGCTGACCCCATGATTCTACTTCAGATCCACAATCCTATCCCTAGGCCCATCCTGTTTAGAGTTTCTGCCACAACGAAGTTCCTTGAACATTTCCATTATCAAAGCCAACCAGCCAGGAATTGAGGGCGCAACTTCTGCTGAGATCAAAGAGGTCACTCTGGGACTCAGAATTCAACTGTGAACTCATTTCTCTCATTATATATGGTGATAAGATTCTTTTATTTGATCATACTACAATACTCTGGCATATTCTGGATTACAGACTAACTAATCTGAGCTCCAAACCACTATGCATAAAACATAGTATGCCAGACCCTACAAAATATGTTATATATTTGGTCCTCCCAGAACATGTTGGGGGGGTAACAGTTTTTGGAGCAAAATGTATGTTTATAAGATATTAGAAAATTATTTACAAAGATATTTTTATAACACAGCTTGTTTTTTTACTGGGGACAGTCTGGACCCTGAAGTGGTTTACAGAGCAAGAGAAAGGCCATTATTCAGGAAAAAGGCTCAGTTTTTGATTCCTTGTAACTGGCTTTACCCCATCCAGACTGTCTTATAAGACAGTCTATACTTTAAATAGTTGAATTTGCTAGGTTGGTATTGAAATCCCTCAATTCCCCTAAAGGCTAAACCAGGTGTTATTAATCCCCAGATGTTATGCTCCTACCAGAAACTTCAATCTAATGGCCTGACATCAAAGAAATGTTCATAGTCTCTTGGAGATAGATGATTTGTTTACCTTGTCTTAAATGGCAAAATTCTGGTTCAAATGAGAAAAATACTGACTTGAAAGAAAGGAGGCAGAAGAATGAAAAAACCTTCCACTGGGTAGATGTTTATCTTTCCAACTTAAGTTTGAATAAATAATCCTAATGACCCGAGTGACTCACAGTGACTCTGGATTTGCTGGGGTGGATCTTTTACGCCTATCTGCACAATTCTACACCTGCTCAGTAACAAAAGTATAGCAATCCTTTTTCATGCATCACAAACCAAGTATTGGCATGTAATATTGATAATACCTAACAAGTAAAGACAGGCTTTCATTACTAATCTTGTGCTTACCCATGCTTTTCAGTGTAACTATTCAAATACTTGGAAGTGCTTATAATTTCCCATGACCCACAGCTAGAATAATAAATAATGTACGGGAAGGACTGCCTGAGATGTAAGAAGTTTTTTTTCTGTTGTTTACTTTCAAAGAAGAAAAAAATATTTCAATAAACAGGAACATCTGAAGGGTATGGATAAAATTCAAGACTCATACATGGTTTGAATTATTCTTCCATGGGTATACAGTAGTCAAACTGATTTTTAATGAAATCTTTGGCAATCTTACTGTCTATGGGAAAAATTGAGTGCTAACTACAGTGACACAATTTGTCATTTTAGTTTTCAAAATCATGCCAAAACAAATGCTTCACATAAAAAGATGGGAAAATAAGTGCTGGTGTTTTTTTCTTTTTTACATGCTTAACATACATGCTTTGATATCTTAAACAACAGAATTACTTTCAATTCCCCCAAACAATCTGTGTTCTCGCTTACTTTTTGGCTTTTGCACATTCTAGTCTTCCTGTATGGATGTTCTTCCTGCCATAAAAATGTTCTTCTTCCATTTCTCTTAGTTAACCCTTATTTATCCATTACACAGATGGGAACTCCCATCTTCCAGAATCCTTCTGTGACTTCAGCTAGCCTTATATGGTTGATTGGGCTGTGTCTCATTCTTTAAAAATACCTTCAATTTTCAGCAAGAAATCCTTAGAACTGAAGGACATGAATGCTTGTGATACATGATCCAGGTCTCTTGTACACTGTAACATCCTATGTCATTTTTAATTTGTGCTATTCTTTAAAATAATAAAACCATGTTACTTTACACATACTTCCTATAAAGATTTCACTGAGTCATGCTGCTGGTTAATGCTGATTAAAAAGGAGGAGAAGGGACTGAGGTGTTGCTGGGATGACATGGGGGAAGATTCATGCACTTACTTCATGTTTATTAGAGGCCTACTCTGCAAACCACCATTCCGGTTCTGACGAAGTGGCAGATAATGAAAGAAATAGGTACAAAGATAAACTCACTTCCCACCTTACTCTGAAGTTATCAACCAAAGCTAGCAAACAGAACAGAACATCTGCAAACAATATAGGTACTGATAGGAAGCATACAGTAACATTTAACAAGACACAGGAATGCTTTTGGCAGGGGGATAAAATAAAGGGCTTCAAACATTTCATAGTCTTCAATAACTGTAGGTTGGATGGAGGACTTCTTCCTAATCCATCCAGTGATCTGAACAGGGCGTTCCTGATGCTTTGTGTTGTGAAAATGGTGATTTCTTCTCCTTCCCCATCTCCTTCCTCTCCTTCTAGGTTTTTGCCTTTTTTTTTTTTTTACTCCAGTTTTATTATGATATAACTGACATATAATACTGCATTCCTTTAAGGGGTACAAACCAAGGATTTGCTGTGTGAACATATTGCAAAATGATTTTAAGGACTTCGTAATACGCAATTTGCTTAATTAAGATTCGTTTACTAAGCTGAATACTAACATGATTGAATTTTCTACAGACTAACTTACCTCAACATATGAAATTGGAAATATTCCTATTTTGTCCGCCAGCATGCCTTCAGCCCAGTTTTCATCCACTCTGCGGATCACAGTCAGAACATCATCCTGAAGAAAGAGCAAACATTAGTCTCTTTGATTCCATTAAGCTCACCACTTAATTTTCCTATTCAATAAAGGCACTCAAGTTTTAAGAGTACATGAATCAAACTGCTATGACATATCTTTGGTACATGAATTCAGTGCTGCCACAAACTAAGTGGCCACTACAACCTGTTGGTTCATTTAGACTGTTGTAAAACTATGCACTCCTTCTACACAGGCGTTGGCTGATTATTACG
Organism: Proteles cristata cristata; assembly: GCA_017311185.1. NCBI lineage: Eukaryota > Metazoa > Chordata > Mammalia > Carnivora > Hyaenidae > Proteles > Proteles cristata. The sequence continues at coordinate 977,568 of JAESUZ010005393.1, forward strand.
TTTAGATCCACAAATTACACAACCTCAAATGCTACCCACCCCAGCCACCCCAGCCTCCTGAACTTCTGTCTTAGACTGATTCTCAGGCTCTTCTCACATTCTCCTGATAACACACCAAATACACCCCCCCCTTTAAATGCATATCCTACTGCTTTTCTTTATAAAAAACACTGTTGTGTTTATCTACTTAAAATTCTAAAGCATTTTATCAATTCAATATACTCCTGTGTGCTTTCAGCAAAGTAAGGAAGCAATGATGTTTCATTTTGCTATTCGTAATTCAGTAAGTTAAAATCCGTGAGTGGCACACATACCTCTGTAAAATAGCCTAGAATTAAATTTAGGCTATAAATATGAAAACGATACCACAAAGAATATCAAACAAAATTATCTTTCATATAAGAATGGTCAATGCACAAAATTACTTTTTTGTGACTTTAAGAAAACTGCTTCCAGGTATTTTTAAAAGCACAGGTATTTTTAAAAACTATTTTATCTTGTTGAAAAAGGAAATATAAGCCATATTCCCATGTATTCAGGTCCAGAGGAAGAGCTGGCAAACAGAAAATCTTATTCTAAATGTACCTTTGCAAATGGAAGGCAATCTTTGTCTGCTTCCTTGTCTTTCACTTCAAAGTCATAAAGTGCTTTGCACTGAGGTGGGGGCTGAGGTAACGGTTTGATAATCTGCACAAAGTTGGTGGGGAAAAAGCCATGGATCCCATTGACTTCCCCATGGTACCAATTTTCATCCACTTGTCGCCGCAAAATGATGATGTCACCTTTGCTGAATTTAAGGTCTCCAGGCTCTTTCCCTTCGTAGTTGTATAACGCTTTGGCACAAGGTAACTGAGGTATACCCTTAGGGAAAAAAAGATGAGTTTTAATTAAAGAACAATCCGAAAATGTTTGAAAATTTAACTGTATTATTATTTTTACTCAAGTTCAACTCAACACAGAGCGCAGGTCTTTGCAGTTTAGCAGGTGGGAAAATGAAATACTTCCTGGAGGAAGTGACACATGAGCCAAGTCTTCAAGGATACATAGGAGTTAGCCAGGCAAAGCTGGAACAAAAGATAAAAGTGAGGCATTCTCATGAGAGGGGACAGCACCAGCAAAGACATAGAGCACGCTGGGCAAAGGGACTGAATTTGATAAAGAACGCAAGAACTATAGAATATAAGGTGTAGGAGAAGTAGACAGAAGCTAACTCATGGAAGATCTTGAATGACATGTTAAAGAGGTTCAACTGCTGTGTCCTTCAGGCAATGACAAGCCCTCACAGGTTTGAAATACAAATGGCCACAAGTAAGAAGGATGTGTCAGGCAGATGAGTCTGGCATGAGACCGGGAAATGGACAGGAAGTGGGCAGCAGAGAGATAGCTATGTGCAAAGCACAGGCCTTAACTAGTAGAAATTTTTTTAACAGCTTAATCTTTCTAATGAAGTAGAATAAATAGGAAGAAGCATTACTCATAGTACTGCCCTCTCCCTGTGCCATTCCATCTCTTCCATCTCCCAAAAGAGTGGATCAAAGTTTCATACTCTTGAGGCAACAGAACTTCATAATATACATTTTAAAAATTATTTTGGTTTCTGGTCAGAGATTTAGAGCCTGGCCTGCTCCTAAGCCAAATTTCTTTTGTTAAATATTTTTGTTTGGCTTAAGGGGAATAGTCAATTCTTGGCTCTCAAAAGGCTACTGGCAATCATCTTGTGTTGGCTTGATCCATGTGATGTGTTTGGTTAATGAGAGCTGCTCCAGAGGCCAATATCCTAAGAAGACAGGAACTGAGCCTTCCAGAAGTTTTGAAACCCTCATATGCCCTCTGACTTTTGGATCCTGACTTAAGATCCTGCCTATGAAGGCATGACTTCTGTTATTTGACTGTGACATAATCTTATAAACAATTCTGCTGTGCCCCTTGGTTTCTACAGAAGGAAAATGCCTGTCAGGAACTCTGCTGCCTCACAGTATGAACTTTAGTCATATTCCCCTTCAGGGTCAAATGCTGTGGAAAGATTCTAATTTTTGTCTACTTTCACAGAGATGCCTCACTGCATTCTTTACTGTATTACATATTTATTGAAGTGTGGTTATCAAAATGTAACAATGTTTTCCAAGACAGTTTTGAGGAAATAATAGCAAATAAACACAGAAATGAATATTACTATGAAACAGTGCAAGAGTGATTGAGTCAGAGACAGAGAACTGACATGTTCTGTAATAAACCAACTCTTGGAACACAGCTGATGGGGCCGTGATCAGGCAGTTTTACATAAGGGTTGAAAACCTAGACTCCAGAGCCAGAATGCCTGGGTTTGAATCCCAGCTCAGTCCCTTGCTAGCTGTGTGCCTCAATTTCTTCATTTCGGTTGCTGTGAGGATTTAGTGAGTTAATGTATGTAAACCGCTACAAAAAGACCCAGCAGTTAGTAAGTGCTGTTAACGCCCATGAACTATTATCATCGTCACTGCCCAGTATGAAAAGCCTTGTTCACCAGTGAAACACAGCACCTGAAAATGTATTTGTCTCTATGCAGCTGGATGCTATTCCTTTTGGATGAATTCACATAGCAATTACATTTTTAATACATATTCACTGTATAGCAATGCAAAGAATGTTCCTCCAAGGAAGTGCTGGGATTTTGAAATGTGCATTTCTGAAGCACACATTTGTTTTCTAAGTGGAATCCATTCATCTTCTGGTTGAACAGAAGAAATTACAAATTCACTGACATGCACGGTTTAATAGGGGATGGCATTTTAGATGGGGCTGTAGTTCATCTTGACAGGGCTAATGTAAGGCATTGGAAGGCTGCATGAATTAATTGAAAATCCTATTACAAACTCAGTGACAAATAACTCTATTCACCATTATGGCTGTTCTCTCGATTTTTTCCCCACCTCAATTAGCTCTGTTTGGCCTACTCTGTCCAAATCTATGCCAGCCAAATCCATGCACCAAGATACAGATTTAGCACTCTTAGAAACCATTCTGAATTGCTCCTTGAAGAGATCTGTAAAATTCCACCAAAAAACCCCACAGTATGGTTCTTTTGTGATATGCTCATGTGGAAACTGAAGGAATTTATTTCCTCACAGATCACTTCCACACACCAGTGGCCCAATGGACTTATTAACTTTTCTACCAAAGCAAATCTATTAAGTATCTCTAAAATAATCACATACTTACTACAGTCAATGGCAAGGATAAAACTTATGATAACAATGATATCCATTATGGTTAACCTAGTTACATCCCTGTGACTATAACTTAAAATTCATTAATTCACTCTGTTTTGCTAAATCTTGACTGCTGAGGCTATTTCAATGATCAATAACCACAGAGAAAGAATCATAAAGCTTATAGCAATCTAATCCACGAGCAGATATTTGTGCATCTGGCTGTGTTTTTCTATGGTGTTCTTTTTCAATTAAATTCTAAGAGGCTAAAAAGCCAGTTTGTGTCAAGTTTCTCAAAAGAAAAGTTTCCCACATTAAATAAAATGAATTATACTCTGATTTCAAATCAAGCAAAGTTCAGTGATCTTTAAAAGACTTATTCCCACACAGACTGCAGATGATTAAGGATAAATGGTTACATGACTTGGAAGAGCAATAAAAGAATGCATTTTCCTTTTGCAACATCTGAAGGATAAAGCCAAAACAATTGGTTTGATAGCCTCAGACTACTCTTGTGGGTAAAATACGTCCAGGGTCCACGGAGGCACTGCCTTCTCATTCATCTCCTTAGAAAGGTCTAGGAGTCATGTCATCGCCCAGGCCCTTTGCCCCCCATGCCTTCGGCAGGCTTTCCAAACTGCTGCCTTTCTTCTGTATCCTCTCATCAGGCCAAGGCCCCCGAGGATCTGTAGAGCTTACATTTCACTTGGCTACACATGAAAGGGAGGCTTAAAAGGAGAGAAAGCCAGAGAGAAATGGACTCCGCAGTCTAACCTTGGGTTTGCAGCTGTCATTCATGCTGCCAGCTTTATCAAAAACTTTGGCAATTTAGACAGGTGAGCTATTATAATGATTCTTAATCTGGAATACATTTCAATAAACAGTGACTATTTTGCTCACATAAAAAGGGATAAATATGACAGCAGGCTAGTTTTACTCTTCAAATAATTTTTGCTTCTACATTATGTATACAGATATTTTATATGACATTAAAATCCTTATGAGACCTGCACACAAATATTTTTGATGAAATACTCTATACTCCATTTTTGTATCCTCAAGTGTATTCCAATATATCTGGCAAAGTGCTACCTGATGATGTAGCTGAGATTCTAATGGGTAAATAAAACATTCACTGCCAATTTATTTTATAGACTCTAAATGCCAATGCCCAGATATATATGCAAGACAGCCTCTTTAAATTCAGATTTCTTCATGCATTCCTTACTGCTCCATAAAGTAAAAAAGATTCAATGACCTACTAAAAAGAATATCTGGAAAATACTCTTGCCATAGGAAAAGCACCACAGTGTATATAATTTAATAATTTGGTTAAATCTAAATGGGCATGAACTATGACTGAATTCGACTTGACTTCAAAAACTTTCCAGAAAGAACTGAAGCACAAAGAAATTACAGTAATAGGAAGTAATACATACAGAGTAGCAAATAGCAAAATGGTTCAGGAAAGGATTTTTTTTAAATGTCCTTTCTACAACAAAATACATGTTAGGTTTTCCCTACAAAGTGAAACTCTATTGGAATGTACCATACCATTTCACAAAAATACTAATTCTTCAATAGTTCAAAAAGTCTTAAGTATTGATCTCAAGAGGTCTAGGTTGGATTATTATTCAAATATTATTTGACTATCCCTTCAAATGTTTCAACCTCAATATAACAAACATCCAAGATGAGTATTACAAGTTATTTTTCCAAAGCAATATCAGAAAGGACCAAGAGTCCCATAAATCCATAATAATCCACTTTAAAAAAATTTTTTTAATGTTTATTTTTGAGAAAGAGACAAGAGTCTGAGTAGGGGGAGGGGCAGAGAGGGAGGGAGACACAGAATTAGAAGCATGCTTCAGGCTTTGAGCCGTCAGCACAGAGCCCAAAGTAGAGCTTGAACTAATGGACCATGAGACCATTAGCTGAGCCCAAAGTAAGAAATTCAACCAACTGAGTCATCCAGGCACCCCACATTTCTTTTTTTTTCATGTTTATTTATTTTTGAAAGAGAGACAGAGACAGAGAGAGACAGAAATAAAGAAATAAAGAAGGGGAGGGGCAGAGAGAGAGAGATAGGAGGATCCAAAGCAGGCTCCATGCTGACAGCAGAGGGCCAGATATGGGGCTTGAACTCACAAACCAGGAGATTTGACCTGAGCTGAAGTCATACACTTAACCAACTGAGCCACCAGGTGCTCCCATAATAGTCCATTTCTTATTTGTTCTTTCCTTTAATATTTATTTTTGGATAGCACTGTGCTGGAGCATTTTCTCTGATGATCATGCTCTTAGGCTACCATCTGCTATATACCCCAAGTTTGCCACATAAAATTTTCCCATCAGACTAATCTACCCGCACTTTGAGGATGGCAGTTGTGAATAAACAGAAATGAAGAAAAACATGTTTTCTTCATTCACATTTATTCTTTTTTTCGTCCTTACTTTACCATTTCACTGCAATCTTTTCTTGCACGCTCATTTTGTTCAGTTTTCTCCTTAAGTAGGCTCTTTCCAGGCTGCCTACCTTTTTCCTCTACTCCGAACATCGTGCCTCAAAAAAGTTGGCTAAAGCTAGCTTTGCACTGCTTTAATGCCCTGTGCCCTCAGCTCCTGCTCACACTCCATATACTCTATCTGCTCCTTCTCCTCACCCTCAGCTTCTATAACCCAACACATAAGCCCTTAGGGAGTTTTATCCCAACCCATGATTAAATAGCAATCAGCCAGTTATTGCTTTCAGTCTCATTGTTTTAGTGATATTAATGGTTTAGGGAAAGGGTGGAGAGAGGAAAAAAAACAAACAAACCCCAAGGTTAAAAGGACAGGAGACAAAGTAGCAGCTTTCTCACCAATTTCCCTGGACAGTATTCTCATTGCTATTTAATCAAATGATCATACATAATCATTTATTGGGTCAATACTTAATCAAATACTTAACCAAATGCAAATTCGGAATGAAGTAAAGTTGAGGTCATAAGATTATGTTCAGGGGCGCCTGGATGGCTCAGTCAGATTTTGGCTCAGATCACGATCTCACAGTTGGTGAGTTCGATCTCAGAGCCTGCTGGCAATTCTCCCCACTTCTCTCTCTGCCCCTACCCCACTCATGTGCACACAAACTCTCTCTCTCTCTCTCTCAAAATAAAGAACTTAGAAAAAAAGATTACGTTCAATCATCCAGAGAGAGAACAAAGAGCAGAGTTTTCCAAACTTAAGAAAAAAGTTATATGAGACTCTTAATTTTTTTTTCTAGGAACTACAGTATAGAGAATAGATATATTTGTGTAGGGTGGAACCAGAGCCTAATGTGGGGCTTGATCTCACAACCATGAGATCATGACCTGAGCCAAAATCAAGACTTGGACTGCTTAACCTACTGAGCTACCCAGGCGACCTGAGAGGTGCTTAGGTTTTATGGGTAGAGCCCTCATGAATGGAATTAGTAGATTTATAAAAGAGACTTCATAGAACTCCCTAGCCACGTCTGCCCGGTGAGTATATAGTGAGCAGGCACCAGTCATGAATCAGAAAGAGGGCCTTCATCAGAATGAGATCATGCTGACTCCTTGATCTTGAACTTCCCAGCCTCCAAAACTGTGAAAAATAATTTCTGTTGTTTACAAGATAACCAGTCTGTGGTATTTTATTAGAGCAGCCCAAATGGACTAAGATACTCCTTCACCACAATTCTTCAAGAGCAGCCCATCCCTCCATCTTCCTACATCACAAGTCCCCAGCACATATCTTGATACAGCTGCAGTGGATAATTACATTATATGCTTTTACTCCACTTCTGTTTTTACTTTATCTAGCATGATTGCTTCTGTTGTTTGGCATCAAATGTAAATAAGGCCAAGATCAGAGACTGATTCTGGTGCAGGTCAGCGGGACAGACTCGGTATTGCACAATATACATACTCACATATTTCTATGTATGCCTCTGGTACGCCTCATGAATGAGAGATCATGAACCCATCTTTTTCAAACTGTCCTCAGTGCCTTCTATGGAACACAGTATATGGTGGGACACTGAGACACGGGAGGAGCAGGAATACTGAGGAAAGAATTTCATTCCTCATTCCCAAAGGCTGCCAGGAAACCTGGAGCACATGAAGGTGACACAGAAAAAATTTAGGGAAATGTGAGCTAGTCTGCTAACTTGTGTCCACTTTAATGTGCTCTGGAAACATGACTAAAAATGATCCGTTCTGCAAATGGGCAGCTGAGTTTGTACTAAGCAAACTGCTGGCATTTGAAAAATGTGAAGCAAATTACATAGCAAACCATAACAAACAAATATTTTCCTCTTAAACTCATCTGGTGGTTATGAGGAAATAGTCACGTTGATATATAGCTTTTTTCTTGGCTGGCCTTAAAAAGGGAGTATCCATCTGACAGACAAATCATTAAAGAAAACAAATCTTATTGAATTTCTCTAAGGGAAGATCGCTATTGAGAATACAGTCACGGAAATAAAATGCAGGAAATTTATGTCACTCATTGCCCTGAATATTAGTTTTCTGTTTCATCACATGTTTAATAATTACAACAGTATTTTGCAAAGAGGAGGAAGAGTTATTGGGAAAATTCTATGCAGTAACTTGAGCTATGATCTTGGGGACTCATGGCAGGATGAGGGATGTTTCCTGGTAAAAGGTCAAGTTTCTGTCTATTTGAAAAACAACTTGATTCCTGGCAAGGAATCTGCCCCTGCCCTTTCCTAAACCTCCCACCTGCCCACAGGGGCGTGGGACTAGATGGAGAAGAGCGATTCTGTATGAGGAACTCTGTGTGGCCTTTGCCTAATCCTTACAGAAACCCAGAAAGGTAAAGAGAGTCAAAAATACAAAGGAAGAGGGGTGTGTAGGACCAGGTTTCAATATGAAATAGAAAGGTCAGGTAAGGCCTCAATCTAATTCAATGGCCTCGTTTTAGATTTTTTTTGTCCAGTATTTTCATTAATACCCCAGAAAGAGATGCTCCTATAATTCAGACATGACATTATATGTGAATGATATTTCATAGTTTCAGACTTAAAACACCATTGGAATGAACCTACACATACATGGGCAATTAGACAATAGTACCAAGGCAATTCAATTTAGGAAAAGAAAGTCTTTTCAACAGATGGTTCTGGGATAATTAGACGCCCATATGGGGAAAAATGAGTCTTGACTCCTACCTCACATCATATACAAAAATTAATTTGAGATGAATCCCAAAACCAAACATAAAAGTTAAAACTGTTATCTAGAAGAAAACACAGGAGATTACCTTAGGGATTAGGTAGGTAAAACACAAAAACAAAACCCAAAACCTTAACTAACCATAAAAGTTTATAAACTGTAGTTCATCAAAATTGAAAAATTCTGTTCATCAAAATGCAATTAAGAAAGTAAAAATGTAAGCCACACAAAGGGGAAAATATTTGCAATACATATACGGAAAAAGGATTTGAATCCAGAAATACAAAGAACTTCTACAAATCAACAACAAACAATGCAATTTAAAAACAGACAAGATTTCGGGCGCCTGGGGGGCATTAGTTGGTTAAGCGCCTGACTCTTGGTTTTGGCTCAAGTCATGATCTCACAGTTCATGGGATTGGGCCCCATGTCAAGCTCTACTTGGGATACTCTCTCTAATTCACTCTCTGCCCCTCCCCCACTCTCTCTCAAATTAATTAATTTTAAAAAAATAGACAGAATTTGATGATATAATTCAAAAAGGAAGTTATAATATAGCCATGTAAAGGTACTCAACATCAACAGTCATTAGGGAAATGCAAAATAAAACCACAATGAGATATGCTTTCACAACCATTAAAATGATTAATATTAAAAAGACTGACAACAGAAAATGTGAAAGATACCAAGCAAAAAAAACTCAGATATGTTGCTAGTGGGGGATCTAAAATGGTACAACCACTTGGGAAAACCGTTTCTTATAAAGTTATTCATACATCTACTCTATGACCTAACAATTCTAATCCTAGGTATTAGCTGAAAAATGAAAACATATGTGCATAGAAAGGCTTGTTACAGAAATGCTCACTGCAGCACTATGCGTAACACAGAAGTCCATGAACAAGAGAAGAGACAAAAATGGAATCCTTAGTTACATAAAAAAAAGAATCACTAATACACATGAGTGAAAAAATCAAAATTAATACTATATAATTACACTTCTATGACTTCAAGAATAGGTAAAACCAATCTACTGTAATAGAAATCAGAACAATAGCTGCCTACAGGGGGTGTAGAATGAATAGAAATGGGCATGATGAAAGTTTCTGAGGTTACAGATAGTCTATATTTTGAATGGGATGTTTATTATCCAGGTATATAAAAGTGTCAAAATGTATTAGATTGTACCCTTTTTAAAAAAGCTTTATTTAAGTAATCTCTACACCTAATGTGGGGTCAAACACACAATCATATCAAGAGTTGCACACTCCTCCGAGTCAGCCAGGCACCCCTAAATTATACACTTAAGAACTGTAATTTACATATGTAAATTTTATCTCAATATTAAAATATATAAAAAATAAACCAGTAGCAGCACTTAGGGAAAAAAATGAGAAATAACCACATATACCAAATGTATGACTATGTATGCCCACGGAGGAAAAGATACAAAAGTATCACAATGAGTGACTTACACTGTCAGTCAAGAGAATGGCAGAGCGGGCAAAAAGAACTCTGCTGAAGTCCAGAGGTATGGTGATTAGTGCCTAGAAAGATGGATACTTTTCGAAAAGGAAATCCATCACTAATGTACAGAGTATGTGAACATAGTATAGAGTCTCTGCTACAATCAGACCCTACACTTAGTACTAGCCAGCCTCTCACTAGATGTCCCGGTTACATTCTGAATTCCAGAAGCAAAATGAACAGAGAACTGCAGTGTGTTCAGTGGGGAGAGGTATAGATGATAAAAGTGTTGGAAAATATTACAGTGGAAAAGCAGCAGAAACGTGAGACGTATCAGTGGGGCAGTATTAAAATGAATATTCAAATACAATTAAAAGGTCTTACACAGGGAAAGTTAAGTTGGCTTCATATTCACTGAAGAAAAAATAAAGGCTTAAACTGATACATGCATTATTTAAGTTGGATAAAAGAATTTCCTGACAGTGAGGGTTGTTAAATATTGCAATGGATTATGACATCTCTTTCACTGGAGACTTTTAAAAACAGGACAGCCTCACAAGCTTGGTTCTGCCCAAAGGCAAAGGAACAAAGATTATGACATGTGATCTCTAGCAATCCTATGATTTCTTTGGCAATCACACTATTTGAAAGAATAATTTTATTCATGATGATTTTGTGATTTGTTTCTTTTTCAGAAGTAAAATACTCAAAATAAAGGAAGTGCTCAGGTATGGGAGAGTGAACCGGGAGGGGACACTTAGAAAGAAAACAAAATGAGAGTATGAATTAGCTTGTAGAATCAAGTCAAGCCAGACTTAATACTCCAAAGTCTATCACAATCTGTTATAATATTATCAGCAAAAGTAGAGGCAACCTCACCTTTGGACAGGCACACAAAGTTGTCTTTTATCTCATTATTTTTATTTATATCAAAAAGTAACATATAATATGTGTGTATGTCTGTTACAACTCTCCAAAGGACTGTTCTGCCAGTTAATTAATATTAAGTTTACATATTGAAGATTGAGTAATTACTACAGAATAATATTCTCTTACTTCAAAACAAATCCATTACAAGGATATAAAACCAATCTTATGAAACCCATTGGGTAGAATCAAGATCTTTAAAATATAATTAACTCTTCATTAAAAGATTTTAAAAAACTATCTATATGCATATGCTTTAGAATTTTGGCTTTCAAAAAAATTCTAAAGTATGAACTGAATGTAGAGACGATCTTATAGTTCTTTCAACAAAGCTCTTTTACCTATGATTAAGTCTGCTGTAAAATGATACTATAAAAATACCTGTAACTATTCTGTGACACTTAAATGAGTGTTACTAGAACACATGAATTGTTTTTACTATCTAATTTCTCTATTACATGACTGCACAAGACATGCTACTTTAAGGAAAAAAACATTTGCAATGAATAAATTTACCAATAGCTAAATATTTTAAAATAAGTAGTTTATTGAAGCTCCCTTTTAAAATAAAAAGTATTCCAATTCAAGTATATCAATTGCTAAAAATATTAAGAAGAGAAGCATAAGGGGAAAAGATTTACTAACTAATCCAACAACAAGCCCAAATCCAACTCTATTTTCTCCTAAATAATTAAACAGTAGGATATGGATTATAGGTATTTTAAACCAAAATGAACCATTATATAAAAATGATGTGTTATTACATTTCTAAGTGATTAAATACATAGCAAAGAATATAAAAATTAAGTGCAGAGTCCGTATGTGTGCATCTGAGACTACTTTCATTAAGCATTTAATACATACTGCACAAAGAAGATACTGCACAAAGAAGACAAAAGATTATTCTAGCTATATTTGTAATAAGAGAAAATTTGTGATTAGAAATTGATCATCTGAAATGGCCACTGGCAACAAACTAAATTACAGTTTAAAATATCTATTAATATAAAATACTACATCTGTATTTTTTTTTGGAAATTCTTTAAATGTTTTGTTTTGTTTTTGTTTTTGTTTTTTGGAGGAGGGGTAAAGCAACTAGTTTTTCATGGGCACTAGACTATGAGTGACTTGAGGGCAGGGTCTGGAACTCATTCATCTTTGTTTCCTGACAGCTCAACATAAGGCACAGAAATCAACCTATTAGAGGACTGCTTTCTGGCTGCCTCTTACTTCATTCCATCCTAAAGAAATCTGCTAGATTCATCTTCTTAAAATACAGCTTTTACCAAATCATCTGTCAGATTGAGCTTTTTCTAATTCCATTTCTAACAAATTTAGTTCAAACCCTTCTCTCTGGCACTTAAGATGCCCACGGTCTGACCCCCAAACTGTTTTCTCAAATACTTCACACTTCTCTCCAACAAGTATCCAATATTCTAATCAAACTAGATTCCCTTTATTTCCCCTAATATGGTCCTTTCCTCCCTGCCCCCCACCACCACCTCTGGGTCTTTTTTCTGCTATTCACTTTACCCAAAGAGCCCTCTTCCCAGACTACACGTCCACTTGTCAGGAGTCCATCCAGCCTTTAAGGCACAATTTAAACATCATATTTTCCAAGACCCTTTTTCTCCAACACAGATATACATTCTCCTTTTGAATCTCAGAAGGTTTTGTTTATAGTTCTCTGTTGGCTTTATTATACCTTTTATTATATATATTTGAGTACTTTAATAATGCTACCAGACTAAAACACTTTGAGGACAGGGATGGTCTCTCATCCTAACCTTGAAATCATCTGCAGATTCTAACATTGTATCTTACATATAGTAAACATATTTACTGAAGTGAATGTGATCAGTCTCAGCCCAGATCAGTGCCCTCTAGGCAATTCTTCCCACCAACTACACCATTCTAAGAAAGAGAAGGAAGCTTCTCCACTCCTATCTTGCACCCTCTATTCACTTCTCTAAGGAATTCTGCGTAGGATATTAGTTGAGTGACCCACATTGAACTGCCTGGATATACCAATCAAGCAGAAGGGCAGGGCACTGATGTGGGTGTCTGCTTGTGTTTCTGTTATTTTATCTAATCTAAGCAAGGAAATAAAAGAAAGAGACTTAGATCAAGGCAGTATTTAGCAGTAGTGGGCTAAACACATGCATTTTATTGCTTGAGTGACTACATTTCCTAAGGTCACACTGAAAAAACAAAAAGTATTAAAAAAATAAAATAAAACCACAGCAGTTCTAGAAAACAGGGAAAACAACCAGTAGCATACCAGCAAATTTTAGGAATTTCTAGAATGAAAGCAAGTGGAATCAAAAAAATTTCAATCAGTGTTGGGATTAAAATATACATAGGGCAGAGCTAAAGACCAAGGTGGTAACCATCCTCATGAAGTCAAGTAATTATCCCAAAACACAGGGGGAAAAAGGTAAGAAATGAAAGATAACAAAAAAAATTAAGGGGTGCCTGGGTGGCTCAGTCGGTTAGGCGTCCAACTTAGGCTCAGGTCATGATCTCGCAGTTTGTGGGTTAGAGCCCCATGTCGGGCTCTGTGCTGACAACTAGCTCAGAGCCTGGAGGCTGCTTCGGATTCTGTGTCTCCCTCTCTCTCTGACCCTCCCTGCTCATGCTCACTCTCTCTCTCTCTCTCAGAAATAAATAAAACATTAAAATTTTTTTAAAAAAATTTAAGAAATATGAAAGATAGTTCTGAAAAAGTCTAATACCAATCTAAAGTAAGATTCATAAAGAAAAAACACAATAAGGAGGAGAATCATGAAAGAAATAACAGTAATGAAAGAAAAGTTTCATAAGCTAAAGACACCCAAGATCTGAGCTATAACAATCTTATTAGATACCAAGTAGAGTTAATAAGGAAAAAAAATATTCATATTCAGACACATCTCATTACACTGCAATATTCCAGGGGCGCCTGGGTGGCTCAGTCAGTTAAGCATCCGACTTCGGTTCAGGTCATGATCTCACAGTTCGTGGGTTTGAGCCCCACATCAGGCTCTGTGCTGACAGCCAGCTGAGAGCCTGGAGCCTGTTTCATATTGTGTCTCCCTCTCTCTCTGACCCTCCCCTGCTCATACTGTCTCTCTTTCTCTCTCAGAAATAAATAAAACATTAAAAAAATAAAATATACTGCAAAATTCCAAAGATAAGGAAAAATTCTAAAAGACTTAGGACAAAAAAGTTTACCATTATTGAACTAGAATCTGACTTCTTGGTAGCAATAGTGGATTAAAAGAGAATACCTTTGAATTTCTAAGGGAATATGATTTAGAAAAATTTAGTCAGCTAAGTTGTTTAATATGTGTATGAACAAAATAAAGATATTAATGAACATAAAAAATTTCAGAAAGTTCATCCCCTGTGCATAAATAAAAAATCAAATAAGTCAAATCAAATTTTTAAAAAATTCAAGGAGGTATCTCCCATCGTAGCCCCCACCAAAACCCATAGAAAACTCCTAGAGAGAAGATATGTGACACAGGAAACATGTATGACTAAATATGATCTAGAAGACATGAAGAAAATGGAAAAGAAATTAAAGGAGAATTCACTGGACTTAAAAGCTGAATTCATCCCACTTGCAGTGAGGCAGGATCTGGTGACACAGGTTATGTTTCCTTTTTAATGGACCCAACCAACCACACTACAGTGAATGTTTACATAATCACAATACCACAAATGGTAAGTGGTCTTGATTTACAGAACCAATCTCCAGGGGCACGGATGGTTCAGTTGGTTAAGTGTCTGACTTTTGATTTCAGCTCAGGTAATGATTCCAAGGTTGTAGGATCAAGCCCTGTGTCAGGTTTTGCAGTAAACATGGAACCTGCTTGAGATTCTCTCCTCTCTGTTCTCCCTCTCTCTCTCCTTCCCTCTCTCCAAAATAAAAAAATTTTTAAATTAAAAAAATAAGACATAAATCGTGTCCACAATCATGCTCCCTACTTCTGTAAGACCTGATGATTCAACTAATCAATGTGATTTCACCTTGAGAGTTTATGTCTAGGAGTTGGCGATCCTGATATCCTGTAGATTATGGGGTCTGGAGACTTAAGCATGTTAGCTTTGTAGAAAATTAAAGTCTGATACCTACTCTCAGTTCAAAAGGAGTTTATTTACTTAACTTGTGAAATACATGGAAGTCACTTGACATATCATCTTCAAAAATACCCATTTCTCATGCAAAGTTAAGAGGTCAATGTATGATCCTAACTACCAGTTATCTCATCATTTACAAGCTGCTTTTAAAGGCAGGCGGGTAGCAAGTTGACAGTAAATGAATTCTTAGAACCACAGATGAAAAACATGATTAATCACAGACAAAATTTTGAAATATTTAAAATAAAGCCATTTCTCTCTTTCTCACAAAGTCTTTTAGAAATATAAGGGCAGTTCCCACCACCACCACCAATCTGACTTCAAGGATACAGCATTATACTTCCATTTTAATTTTCCCTGAGGGAGAGAAATAATGAACTGGTGATTGGATTCATACTTAGTGCAAGCCCTATCCTGATTACACAATAAAAACAGGTGATTTTCAAACTTTATTTTCAAGCTTATGAGTCATTTGGTGTTCCTGTTGCATGCAGTTCTGATTCAGTAGGTCTGAGTAGAGCTAGAAAGTCTGCATTTCTCAGTTCCCAGGTGATCACAATGGTGATGCTGCTAGTCCAGGAACCATACTTTGAGCAGCATGGAAATCAAATTCCCCGTCTCTTCTTCCTCAGTTGCCCCAGGGTTCAACCTTCTGACAGTTTCTCTTTTCTAAATTCACTCCCAAGCTGATTTCATCGATTCCCTTCTTTGAAAGCCATTTATGCCAGCTATTACCAACCCTGCCTGCATATTAGGATCAACTAGGGAGTTTTTCATCTTCTTTTAAAGTTATGTAAGGCCCCACCCCAAACCAATTAAATAAATATTTCCAGGGTTGAGTCAGAAGTATAGGTTTTTTAAAAGCTCCTTAATGGTTCTATAAAGGGCTAAGACCTGTTATCTATGCACTGATGTCTCCCAGATCTGATCTCCGCTACAACTTTCCCCTTGAACTCAAGTGCCTACTCCACATCTCCTGTTGAATGTCTAATAGTTGACTTGTCTAATATAGACCTCTTGATTTCTACCTGCCCGCACCAAAACCTGATCCTCTACCATTTTTTCCCATCTTGGTAAATGGCCCCCCCATTCATGTAGCTGCTCTGGCCCAAAGACTGAGCTTCACCATAATGTCTTTGTTCCCATTCTTTCTAATTTGACATCCAGATTCACCAGCAATCCTGTTGGATCTACCTTCAAAATATATCCTAAACCACTGCATTTCTT
Source organism: Proteles cristata cristata (assembly GCA_017311185.1). Lineage (NCBI taxonomy): Eukaryota > Metazoa > Chordata > Mammalia > Carnivora > Hyaenidae > Proteles > Proteles cristata. The sequence continues at coordinate 993,700 of JAESUZ010005393.1, forward strand.
ACAACTTCTATTGCTACAGCCTAAGCCAAGATGACACTATCTCCATATTGCCACTCCTGAACCCCTAGAGTCTGATGTCCACACTCTCTTGCCTATTAACTTCCCACTGGCTTTGTTATCCACTTACAATAAAATACAAACTCCTTCCCATGGCTTCTAAGGCTTTACATCATATAGCCGTTGTTTACCTTTAACCAACTTCTTTCACTCCTTTACCTCCAACTCCTAACCTTGTTGCTGCTCATGACCATTACAGCTCTTTTCTACCTCAGGATCTTTCTCTTGTTTTTCCTTACACCTACAATATTCTTTACAGGCTCATTTCTGCACATTGTTCAGGTCTCTACTCCAATATCACCTTAGAAAAAAGCCTTCCCTGCTCATCCCAAAATAGCTTCATACAACCAGTACCTATCGTAATGTCCTCACCCTTGCCTTTCTTACTTTTTTTGTTTTAAAGAAAGCTTCTTTCTTATTTATTTATTAATTCTAAGAGAGAGAGAGAGAGAGAGAGAGAGAGCGAGCACGAGACCATGAGCAGGGGAGTGTCAAAGGGAGAGGGAGATAACAGAATCTGAAACAGGCTCCAGGCTCTGAGCTAGCTATCAGCACAGAATCTGACGCAGGGCTCAAACCCACGAAGCATTAGATCATGACCTGAGCTGAAGTCGGATGCTTAACTGACGGAACCACCCAGGCGCCCCACACCCTTGTCTTTCTACCATGCTTATTTTCTTCATGGCACTGATCACCACCTGAAGTTCTACTAGTTATTCCTTTATTGGCGTGTTTATTGTCTCCCCTGACCTACCCAAAACACTAGAACATAAGCTCTAAAATACAGTTTGTCTTATCAAGGTAGGATCATAGGCCTATCTCCATACCTAGCAAGCTGTAGTCACTCTAATGCATGTTGGTTGTTATGAACAGAAAGTTTATGTCCTCCTCAAAATTCATTATGTGAGAGCCCTAATATCCAATGCGATGTCATTTGGAGGGGCCTTCGGGAGGTAATTAGGTTTAGATGAGGTAATGAGGGTAGAGCTCTCCTGGATTAGTACTCTTAAAAAAGAAGACACCAGGGGCACTGGGGTGCCTCAGTCGGCTGAGTGTCCGATTTCAGCTCTGGTCATGATTTCATGGTTTGTGAGTTCCAGCCCCACAATGGACTTGCTGCTGTGAGCGCAGAGCCTGCTTCAGATCCTATCCCTTCCTCTCTGCCCCTCCCCTACCTGCATTCCTTCAAAAATTAATTAATTACCTAATTAATTAAAAAAAAGAGACATCAGAGTTTCCTTTCTCTTCCTCTCTCTGTGCACAAAGGAAAGGCCATGAGAACCCACAGCAAGAAGGTGGCAATTTACAACCCAGAGAGCAGGCCCTTACCACGAAACAAATATGCCAGAACCTTGACCTTGGACTTCCCAGCCTCCAACATTATGAGAAATAAATGTCTATTGTTTAAGTCCCACAGTCTGTAGTATTTTGTTAAAGTAACCTGACACTGGTAAAATGAATAAATGAGTCAACAGAAAATAACCTGGATGGAGGGCTCTGTGATGTGTCCCAAAGGTTTGTAACTAACCATCCTTTAGGATGTCCAGCCTTTTTAGCAGTAACTTGAGCCAGCTAATATGATGAATGACAGAAATGTGATTTTGAAAAATTTTCACCAGTGACCAAACAACAAGGCAAGGATTTACTGGAATGAACATTCACTGTGTATTTCATTGTTTAAAACCACTTGCACAGGTATAGGAAACTACAAAAGACCTGCCCCAATAACAGACTGAATGACAAAGACTCAAGGGCTTTTGCTATCTATAAGTTCAACACAGGCCACAAGTAATATGGGTACTGTCAAAATTCATAGGCACATTAGCCTGCATAAAGGAGATGCTGGTGACAATCAGAGAAATGGACAGACCTTTCATGTACGGACTGATCAACAACATCTACAGAATCTTGTTCAGTCTGTACATTTCAATGTAAGAATATTAGTAAAATGATCTTTAGAAAGATGGTCTAGAAATCGTGTTAGAGAATATTTCTCTGAAGGACTTAGAAGACTTGAAAAAAAAAACTAAAAAGTGAAGGTAGTAATAGTTGGTTGTTGCTGAGCATTCTCAATATCCCATCATACATTCACGTACATGATACATCTGCGGGGTAGGCTATCATTATATATGCATTGCAAAAACTAAGGCTCAGCAAGTATGTAACCTACTCTATGTCAGACACTGGGTAAGTAGTGGGGTTTGATTCCAGAGCACACACTTAACATCAGGAGGTAGTCTTTAAACACTTGACATATGTAACGATATTATACTTACTCTTTATAGTTCTAGAGCGTAAAACTAGAACAACAAGAAAGTTACAATGGGCCAAACTCATTTTCAATGTAAAGAAGTATTTTTTCCTCATAATGAGCTCCTTCCTGGTTAACAGTAAGTATTCATGTGAAGAATAGCTAACCCTCCGTCAGTATGCTCCCCAGAGAACAGCCAATTTGAGTGAGGGCTCAGAGGTCCCTTCTTCTCAGCCCTTTTTTTCAACAATATGTGTTTCCTTTTCCATCTAAGTACAGCAAAGAACACAGAATGGGAACGTTTACAACTCTTCAAATCACTGTTAGCTAGTTACATTTAAAATAGTAATAAGCCATTTTTTTAAGTACAGCTGAACACGAGGTAGATAAAAATGCACTCACAAGGAGGGTTTTGCTTACTCTTTGTCCTCCAATTTTAAATTCTTTCAGAAAACACAGATCTTGGGGTGCCTGGGTGGCTCAGTCAGTTAAGCGTCCGACTTCAGCTCAGATCATGATCTCACGGTTCATGGGTTTTAGTCCCGCGTCGGGCTCTGTGCTGACAGCTAGCTCAGAGCCTGGAGCCTGTCTTCAGGTTCTGTATCTCCCTCTCTCTCTGACCCTCCACTGCTCATGCTGTCTCTATCTCTCTCTCAAAAATAAATAAAACATTTAAAAAAAAATGAAAACACAGATCTTTTCCTAAAGATATTCTCAGCTTGTACCCTAGAGATCTTTATAAATACCCACTTGTGCCAAAGGAGACATTTTTCATCCTCTAATTAATAAGACATTAACTAAATAAAGAACAACACTTACAAGATCAGAAACACAGAGAAGTTATAAAATTAAGCACTGAAAGATCCCCATACTGATTTTAATAAGCACACTCTCTGTATCTGCAATGAAAGGTTATTAAATAAACAAGAAAGAACATTCATAATCCTTTGTAAATGTCCATATCACTAAAAGGATTAGTCTAGTAAAGCTATGTCCATATTAATAATTTTACAATGAGACACATTTTAACTGTGTGTTAATGGTGTTATCTGCCATTTAAAAATTTCTTTTTGCCATTTTAAAATTTAAACTAAACACTGAAATGCTTTAAAATATCTCTATATTATAAAGTTGCTTATATACATGTGAACAAGGGTTAAAAGAGAAAAGACCCAATATGTAGTTCGTCTATATAGTTTTCAGTATATTTGAATGGAAAACATCACATATGTGTATGTATAATATGAACAAACATACAAATATTCACTGATAAGCTGACAGATAAAGGCCTTGATTCTCACAGATGACATCCTTGAGAGTTTAAAAAAAACAAAAAACAAAAAACTAGAAATTATGAACCTAACCCTATTCTGAGGGAAAGAATCAAAGGATTTGGGGGCTAAAAGGGGCCTTAAAGATTATTTAGCTCAACTTCCACACATCAGGACAGGAAGGAGAACTGAATGTCCAAAGTCACACAGCTAGTAAGTGGCAAAACCAAGATCCTAAAACTTGAGAAGGTGTGCTTTAAAGGCAAAAGAAATTCTGCAAATGTGATGAAATTAAGAACCTTGAGATGGGCAGGTTATCCTTGATTATTTAGGTGGACTGAAAGTAATCATTGAATCCTTAAAACGAGAAAACACTTCCAGCTGAGTTCAGAGGCAGAGACAGATGTGACCACAAAGAACACTGCTGGCTATGAACACTGATGCAGAGAGACACGTCATTGCTGGCTGTGAAGATGGAGGAAGCCCACAGGCAAGGAGCATGTGTAGCCTCTAGACAGTGGAAAAGGCAATGGAACAGATTCTCTCCTAGAGCATCCAGAAAGCAGAACAGCCTTGCCCGCACCTTGATTTCAGCCCAGTGAGACCTATGTTAGACTTCTGACCTACAAAACTGTAAGATAATGAAGTCGTGTTGCTTTAAGTCACTAAATTTGTGGTAAATTGTTACAGCCAAAATAAACTAATTCACTATGCGAATCCATATCCAGCATTCTCATCCCTCGGCCAGCTGGATGTCCAAGACCACATGGGGCAGACCTCACGCCTCTCTTTGAGGAACTTCCCACACTCCTCAGGTTATACAAGGATAAGCTGAGTAGAATGGTACACAGTTTGACAACAGAAAAGAGAGCTGCTGAAAGCCCTACACAAAGACAACATTGCATGAACTTTGAGTAAGTTAAATTTCACTGTTTACTTAGCCCATTCTTTGAACTACATTTGTTTCCAAGTGAAATAAAACTGACTTTGAATAAATTTTATAGTGTTCTACTTGAAACAGCTGGTTGGGACTCTTCAAAAAGCATATTGTTATAATTATATATTTTTTTCCTAAGACATATTCCACCCACTAAGTCACAGCAGCAGCCTTGGTAATCATGGTAGATTACAGTGTGAATGCAAATCCCTTAGATTTCCATTCCGCAATAAGCTTCTTACAGGAAGGTGTGAATATATAAAATACCTTAAATTTAATGCCAAGGAAACCTGAATAAATCTTGGCCATATCCACTGCAAGGAGGGAAAAGCAGAATGAAAAGGAAAACTTGTAGTTCTAGTGCTGAACAACAGATGCCAGACCATCTGCATAACAGCAAAGGCAAAAGAAGCAAATGCAGCAAAATGAGACCCAAGCCTTAACTGATTCTTTCCTTTCCAATTTCCAACTTAATGTGTCTCGATTTGGGGAAGGATTATCCATGAAGAATTAAGTAGTGTGGGAAAGAAAAAAAGGAGTTAAACTGAAAACCTGTAGATGAGAAAAATGTGCCCAAACCAGAGAGCCTAAAGGCTCGTGTTCCAAGTCCTGCTTGTATAAATACTGATCCTCCACCTCATTGAATTGTTGACATTACATAATTAGCCAGTTACAATAATAACACTACAGCTTAACACACTGCCACAACCAGAGGAATTTTAACTAATCTAGTGAATTGCCCGTCACTGGCTACATTTGTGCTGAGCTTCAAAGCAAAAATGGAAAAGAAAAGGGATGAACGTTTAGTATGCAGACTAACACAGAGTAATAAACAGGAGGAGTCTAGTTCATCCAGTATTTGGGTTCCTGGCCCCCTCCCCAACCCCGTTTGTTTTTGGTTTTATTTAAATGGCTCAGCCTTTAGTTGCTGCCTACTTAAGATTCAGTAAAAGCACCATATATACACTGTGATATAATAAAAAAATATTAATTTATATCATTTAGTATAAACATGAAACAAACTCAAGATACTTTTTCAACTTTATAAACTTTAACATAACTCCCCCCCCAAAAAAAACCCATGACTTAAACCCAATACTTTCAGTTTCATTCTTCAAATTTTTAAACTCTAACCTAAACAGACAAACAAATACTTTTAAAAAAATTCTCAGATGTCTCGGGCACCTATTAGCATTCCCCTCACTAGCCAGAGAAAAAGTTTCACCTGCCAGTGACCCTTTCTTTTCTCTTTAATCACATGTTCACTCTACGGAGCAAAGGGTGCTATATTCTTTCTTAGTAAAGTAAATTAAATCTGAAATGCAGCCCAACTCAGGATGTACTCAGGAAATGCAGGTACTCGGGAAAATCACATACAGCATTCTGAACGTTCTTAGATATATTGCACAGAAATGCTCAATCCTTCTAACTGAATGCCAACTATTTTTCCTTGTAATTATTTAAGATCACAATCTAGGAACCATTAGATCTGGAAAGTTCAGTTTTAGAAATCATCTATTCCATTTTTCTTGTTTTACAGAAGAAACGGAATTGCGGTGTCTCTTCTCCCCTGTTGCAATGAAACCAAAAAACTTTGCTAGCTAAGCATTCCACAGTGGGTCAGTTCCTCCTGCCGCTGTTGGAGGGTAAGGGCAAAACGAGAGGACGGAGGCTCGTGTTTCATCCAGGGAGTCATACTGAAAATAATGACCCTTCCATGTAATTTATCATGTTCTTTCCTCCCTTATTTGGTTGGTGCCTAATCTTCATGTCATCTCTCTCTACCTATGTTCCACAACCAAAATTCTTTTAGGAAACACTCACTTTGGAAAACCCTTTTAATAGAAGTCTCCTAAATGTTAATAAGATCATTTAGGTATCAAAAAATGGTGAAATCCGAGGCATTCTGAGGATACCTGAGTGTGTAAAAGTCTTTCCAGGGGTGTTATATGAAAACCAACTTGGCAATAAACTATTTAAAAAAAAGTCTCTCCAGTACTCTTCTATTTTATATTATGTGGGTAAACTATTAGTACGTTCATATAAATTTAACTCCTTAAACTTGTCCAATTTTTATTTTTATTTTGTTATATTTTATCATGGTAAGAACTCTTATTATGAGATCTACCTTTTTAAATTTTAAGGGGTACATCACAGTATTGTTATCAGTAGGCACAATCTTATGCAGCAGATCTCTTATTCAACATGCATAACTGAAACTTTTACCTTCAAAATCCAGTATCTCATCCACTCTGTCCTTTTGAACCTACTACTCTTGCTTGTTCTTTGCATTCTTCTAAGATCATGGTGACAGAGTGGAATAAAGACCATTGCAAGGCCATGACACTTGAAGCTTCCTACCTCTTCAGGTTGTCTCCTAACTGGTCATTCCTGCAAGCGGTCTCAGGGACTTGAATGAATTCTTCTTTCCCTTCAGGGTTTCACCAACCCTACTGCAAAAAGCCACTACCTGACCATCATCTTCCTGACTAAATTTTTCAAAGTAAAAATTAAGATGCATGGTCTGACAAAAATGGTCTCATATTTCTGTTCCCACCACTCTCTAAATCCCCTTACTCAGCTTCATTTTTCTTTATGGTATTTACAATCCAATTCATAGCTATCCATGCACATATATATGATGTTCTATAGGGCACCTGTTTTTTGGCTGTATACTCTTCTATTAAACTGAAGAGAGGGACCATATTTATTTACTGCTGTATCCTTAGTATCTAAGTATGTGCCTGGCATAATGTAAGTACTTATATAATTTTTGTTGAATGAATAAATAAGGCTTCTGTTGCTTATGTGGGAGAATGGAATAGAATATCTGAAACAGAGATTATTCTGGAAAACTCAAACATATGATTTTCATATTTACATTATATAACCTTGATTCAATAAAGTGAACTTAATAATTTTAAGTTATTTGTATCTTACTCTAACTCTGTAAATGAAAAAAATATTACAATGAAATACTGACTTTTTAAAAAATTTTTTTTACATTTATTTATTTTTGAGAGACAGAGTAAGACAGAGTATGAGTAGAGGAGAGGCAGTGAGAGAAGGAGACACAGAATCTGAAGCAGGCTCCAGGCTCTGAGCAAACCTTCAGCACAGAGCCTGTGTTCGAACCCACAAGCTGTGAGATTATGACCTGAGCTGAAGTCGGAAGCTTAACTGACTGAGCCACCCAGGTGCCCCAAAATGTTGACTTTTATAACCAAATCATTAAGAATTATATAAAGCACAATTATTTCCAAAAGATGATGAAAAAGATTATTTACTGAGCAACTGCTTATACATGAGAATATAGTATAGATTGTATACATGTTTCAGCACATGTAGAATTAAGAATGTCAAAATGTTTTCTCTCTTCAAATTATTCTTAATTTCCTAACATTATCTAGAAAATTCAAAACTCCTCAAAAATATTATGATGGAGGCTGAGAGCATGAAAACTAACAGAACATAAAAACCAGCCTCTACTTTAAAATGAAAGAGACAATTTATTAACCTTTATCATAAAGTAATTTGGGGATTTTTAAATCCCATCTTGTTCTACTGTGACAAAGGGCTTATGGAAATTTTTTTTCTGAACATGAATGATTAGTTCTGCACCCTGTTAATGACCATCATTCCCTTCTCGCCTCTTTTCATAGTAAGTTCTACTGCAAAAGGGCTGTTAAAAAAAAAATAAAAAAGACAACAGGCCCAAAATGGAGTCATTTGTGTTAAGCCTTATGTCACTGAAACAAGACTTAATACCTAACCTAACTGCACCTTCAACCTCTCCCAAGAATTTACCTTTTCACCAGCAAACTGGAATTCCCTGATCAGCACCAGTGAGGTAATCCATCCAAGAGACTCCTCCTATTCCCCACCTTAGGAAGGTGATTTTGCCTGAAACACTGCATTCTAGGCTAATAATTTCCTTTTCTGCACCACCTCCTTACACTCAAAAATCTTTCCTTCTCCTTCTCTGTAGCTCAGCAGGGCTCCTTTCTATTTGCTAGGTGGGATGCTGCTTGATTTATGAATCACTGAATAAAATCAATTTGATCTTTAAATTTACTCAGCTGAATTTCTGTTTTTTAACAGATTTGGTGGCAATGGTGGGATTTGCAGTGAACTTCTGACAGCATTCGGGGACAAGGAGAAACACATGCAAAGCATAGTCATGATGCTCTGCAAACCCTTTTGAGTTCACAGTCTTTCTCACCATTTCTGAGGGCCATGGGCGAGTTCTTAGTTCTGAGCTCCGCTCTCTTTGCTTTGAGTTCCCAATCTAATTAGCTTTCCAATTCAGGGTTTGGTAGGTCAGTCTGAGCTGGCAGACAGTTCCATCCAGAACCCCAGGCCTTGCCCTTGGTTCTGTTGGACAGAAGATGGACCTGAGCAATGGAAGGAACACCCCCCACACAAAGTCCCAAGTCTTTGAAGGGGAATGATAGAGACATGAGCTGGAGGCAAGGACAGTGATAAATAAGCCACACATTAAAAGCCCAGGAGCACAGCATCCTGGACTTGTGGCTTCCAAGACTGTGGGCGTGACAGATCAAGAGCCACGGATACAGAGCATGCACTCTCTTACTGCCCTTCTGCCCCCGGGTAACCCCTAAACACGTTACAGTGCATTTGCATTGCGGTTATACCTCCTGATAGAGAGGGGTTATCATGATTGTTCCAGTATAAAACCTCTCCTCTCAATCTGTGGGAGGAGTCCCCCAAATGACCAGAAATAGACCCCACAGGTCCTCTCAGCCCAGAGAGACGCAACAAATATCCTATCCTTAAACAACCTCGGGGCTGGTTTCACCTCCCAGAACCTGTCTACTCTCCCACCTGGAGAGTGTATTTTTGCTTTACTAAATTGCTTTGTGCTTGCTACTTTCCTTCTGGCTGTCCAGTGCATATCCCCACATAAATCTTTTTTTTTTTATGTTTATTTTTGAGAGACTGAGTGAGAGTGGCAAGGTGCAGAGAGAAAGGGAAACACAGAATCTGAAGCAGGCTCCAGGCTCTGAACTGTCAGCACAGAGCCCCATGTGGGGCTGGAACCCACAAACCTGGAACCCACAAACTGTGAGATAATTATCTGAGCCAAAGTCAGATGCTTAATCAACTAAGCCACCCCAGCGTTGCCCTTCCACAAGATTTATGGGGAATCCACGGACCAAGACTTCTATTCACACAATGCTTTCCCACCTGCAGTTTGCTGACTTACTCCACACTGGGAATTGCTAGTGTTGTGCACAGCCTTCTCTTGGCCAGTATGCACTAATATTAATATCTCTTGGTTACCGGTGATGTGTTAGGATGTACATGTTTGCTTATCTTGTTTTGTATAGACAAAGCTTAATGGCTACTGGGAATCTCAGAAGTCAAAAAGCCACAAAGTTGGTTGGCATAGGCAAGCACTTTATAAAGGCTGATAGCCCTTGCCATCTAATTCAAAACCTCCCACATTAGGATAAGTTGGTCATGGAACAAGTTACCTGCTAGGGTCAAGAAATTCCACAAGATATACTGTAAAACATCACAACACCCTAAACCCCGGGGCATATACCTTTTAGGTATTAATTTGTCTCAGAGAGACCTAAAGGCCTAGCTAAAATAATAACAACAGTAGTAGAAGTAGCTATAGTAATGGCAATAAAAGTGAGATCCTCAAAATCCAGTTAAAAGTACCAACTTCTGGGGGCACCAGGGTAGCTCAGTTCATTGGGCGATCAACTTAAGCTCAGGTCATGATCTTAGGATTCAGGAGTTCAAGCCCCACATCAGGCTACTGGGCTCTGTGCTGACAGCTCAGAGCCTAGAGCCTGCTTTGAATTTTATGTCTCCCTCTCTCTCTGCCCCTTCCCCACTCGCACTGTCTTCCCTCCCACTAAAACATAAACATTAAAAAAAACTTTTAAATACCACCTTCTGACACACCTGTTTATTTTATGTCTAAGAACTGCAGTCCCAGAAGCTGTAAATATCTACAAAAATGACAAAAATCCTACTAAAGCCAACCTAGAATTACAATGGCCATTAGGGAAGACATTCCAATTAGACAAGATCAACTACGGAAAGCTAATGAAAATCTGAAGACACAGATCATAAACAAAAGCTTGCCAAACCATTAGCTTTATAGCTATAACAGTTCGGGGGTGCCTGAGTGGCTCAGTCAGTGAAGTATCGCCTTTTGATTTTGGCTTGGAAAATGATCTCACAGGCCTGTTTGGGATATTCTCTCTCTCTCTCTCTCTCTCTCTCTCTCTCTCTCTCTCTCTCACACACGCACGCACGCACGCACACACACACACACACACACACACACACACAATCTTGGCTCAGATGAGAGAGAAAGAGAGGGGGAGGGAGGGAGGGAGGAGGGAGAGAAGGGGAAGGGGCAGGGGGAAGGGGAGGGAAGGGAAAGGAAGGGAAGGGAAGTAGTGAGGGAGAAAGGGGGGGAGGGAGGGAATAGTCTAATAGGTATGTAGGGGCAGGGATGGATGTCTTATAGGTACAATGGCCCAGGGATTGCTGTCTCAGTTATAATCAGCTGGGACACTGGAAAAGAGATTGTCCTGAAAGGGCCTAAGCAAATTTTTCAACATCAACTCCATTGTCTTTATATCTACCCTCTAAGGAGCCCATATAACAACCGCCACCACCACCCCCCCCCCAACTCCTCATCCAGAGTTGATGAGACTCTGAGGGATTTTCTGGGAAACTGCTATGTTATTCCCTTAGCTAGCAAAGGGAAACTAAAACTTAATGAAAACCCTTGCCAAATTCTGGATACCAGAGTTACATCCCCTTTAAACCCCACTCAAGAGCCTGCAGACGGAATCCCAGGAAAACTGGCAGAAGCTGGCTAAGGGTGAGACTTCTTACCAGCCTCAGCTTTCCTAGATCTCTGCTGTAGTACTCAGTAGAAAGGGAAAAATAAAATATCTCTTGCACCCTCTCTAGGAATGTGTCTTGAGTCCAAGGGGTTATTTAATACTGCCAAAAATGATTACTGTTTCTCTCAGCTGCAGAACTACAAAGTAGTTCTGTGGTGAGAAATTGGCCAATTGCAGAACCTGATAGAAAAAGACTTAAGCCTTCTCTCCTAAACTAAAATAAAACTATGTACCCAAAGCAAAAGAAAATCTTCTCAAAACCCTTGTAAAATGATTTATGGGTGGATCAACCTATCAGGTCATGTAAGTTGCAACCCCATTCCCTGAGGAATTAAGAGCAACTGCCTTTATCTTACAAATCTTTGCAAAACTACAAATGCAACTGTAGAGGCAATTCAAATTTCACTGATTCCTCTTTTTACTAATCCCCAAACCTTCCCCATTTATCTTAAAATTCTTGTAACCTGCATTCTTCCCTGTGCCTTTGAGACGAAAATATTAAAGTACAAACTTCAGAGGGGGGAAAGTCATTTGGAACCTGCACTAGTGGGAAATCTGAAGTGTTCCTAAACTATAAGGTCTCTGGTTGCATCTGTCTGTATGTTTATGTGTATTTATACATGTGTTACAGATGTGTGATATTTTCTACCTCTGGATGATACTGACAAAATTAATGTGTAAAAGACTTCTATTTAAGTGTCTTAAAGAAAATCAAATGCTTATATAAATTAAGTATTCATAAAAATTCTCAAAAATACAATAGAAATAGCTGATATTCTCTAATGTCTCTTGAAGTTTTTGTGGATAGTTTAAATGTAATTGTTAAGAAACAGTAAATTAAATAGATATTAAGTGGAATAAAAATGGTTTTAAGCAAACTTTTAAATACTTTCCCTTATTTTTTTGGTAACCAAAAAACCTTAAAGTTTTTCTAAATTAAGTTAAATGATGAGTTAAGTTAAATACATTAAATATCAAGATCATTTCCAAATAAGAGAAAATACTGAAACATCAATTATTGAACACAGGCTTATCTACTTTTTGTTTCCTTTTACAGAGAAACTAAAGATATTCAAGTCTATTAGTAAGTATATTTTTGTGCCATGCTGAAAAATTTACTATTAGAAAACATATATTTTTAGATATTATAAAAAGTATTTATAAACTTGCCATGCCACAGAAAGCTAATTTAGAAGACAGAACATAAATTCATAATTGTGTACTTCATTTTCACTAACAAGGTTCTTAAGGGTTAAAAATTCTAATATATGTAATTAAAGCCACTAGAAATAAGGAAAATATCTCCAAATGCAAGAAAAACAGGATGTATGTTTTCACTAAAAGAAGGTATGAGGAACAAAAATGCATTTTTGTTGAGGGGAAATAAAGTAATTTTGTTCTAAAGAGAAGCTAATTATTTCAAAATGGTAAAGAAGGAAAACATAGGACAATATCTAAATGTAAAATAGAACGTTGTAGGTTTATGGAAAGAAAACTGTGGAATGAAATTTTAACGTGTGGTCACGCAGGCTAAGATTAGAATTAAACTAATTAAGTTAAATGAATTTTAATATCAAAAGTAAGCCACTGAAAAATCAGAATTAGTTTTTTTCTACTCTTGATAAGAGGTTATAAAAGGTTTTTCTTTACCTTTTAAGTTATCTGCCTAGAAAATAAAGATTTTGGCACACCTCAGTGGGTCATTCAGTTAAGCATCCAACTCCTGATTTTGGCTCAGGTCACGATCTCATCGTTTTTGACATTGAGACCCACGTTGGGCTCTGTGCTGATGGCACTGAGCCTTCTTGGGATTCTCTCTCCCTATCTCTGTCCCCCCCACTAATGCATGTTCTCATGTTCTCTCTCTCTCAAAAATAAATACACTTAAAAAAAAAGAAAATAAAAAAATTGTGTATTGTCAAATAATTTTATCAGGTCTATGACTGCTTAGAAAGGCTGAGTCTTCTCTAGTAAAAGAGCTAAGGTTTTTTGAAACTAATTAACTTTCTATATTTTCCTTCAAAGTCTTTGTTACTACAGTTAAATGGATAACTACTGTTTTACAGTAACCTATGATCATATTTGACCAAGTATTTTAAAACTTTTTGTTATTTTTGACAAACTTCCCCCAAAATCAAATTCATCTTTTTGACGTCAAATTAACTTTAGGATTTTGCAGAGGGTCTCTGTAACGTCTCAAAAGATTTGTTTCCTTTCCCTGAAACAAGACACATGTTATAGGTATTAGGCTTATTGGGTCTGTTAATTACATGGGAAGCATTGTCAAATAAGCGATGCTGAAGCTAGTCATCTTGTATTTGTGTGGATATGGTATTAATGTGTTTCAGAAATTGTATGAAACTGGTATCTGTTGTAATTCTAGTTTACTTTGAAATGTTACCATTCAGTGTTATCACTGAAACAACCAAACTTCATTGTCAACTGCACTGGAATGAACTTTCATCAGATCTTTAATCATACCATTTTTAAGTTTTTTCTCCTTCACTGACAGTTACTGTTTCACTTTAATGCTTTTGCAAAAGTGTTTCATCTTCAAGGACACTCAGGGAAAGACCAGAACATGGCTTCTGGTAACTTTAAGATCATAAAACTGAACTGGATAAGAATTTCCAAAACTAATGAAAAAACTGGATTCAAGCCAAACAAGTATTAATTCCATGAGACTAAATAAACTGAGGAGGAGTAGGATCATTTTAAGATTTATTGTTTGAAACACTGCTGACTCTTTAATATTTTGTTTTTCCAGATTTTATGAAACCCTTTTTTCTTTTCTCTTAAGCTATCAACAATTTGGTAAAAGATGCCTTTATGAACAATGATGAAGCATTTACTTTTTCTCCCTAACTGATCCCTCCAGAATTCAGAAATTCTGCAGTATTCTTTTCATAGCATTATTATTATTTGCATAAGTTCAATAAGAATCTGTTCTCCTTGTAATAAGATTCAGTTGGAAATACTGCTTAGATCACCAAGGCTTTGACTAGAATGTCGTATTTGAGAGGTATGTGTAGACTCAGATATGACCAGACAGTTTTAAAGAACCAAGACTGACTTTACAGAACGAATAAAGCCCCTTGAAAAACTTGGCCTGGTACTTGTTTACAAGGTTCTTGCTTATAAAGCAATCATAAAAGGAGTTTATATGGTCAATTACTATTCTTGCTGCACTTGTGTAAATAACCATGTCAAGTCTAATGCAAACAAATTAGTTTTACTGTGATTATCCTTGGGTGGAAAAATGGGATAACTGTAAAGAAAAATTATGTTTGTATCTTTTGTCTATATTGGATTTTAATCCTGTTGTCTTTGAGGTTTTGTTACATACCTGCAAACTGGACTGGATCCTGAATCCTAGTTTCCTCAAATACCTGGCTATGACTCACCAAACTAATGCTTTCAATTTTCTCTCACCCTTCTGGTCTGAAATCACTAAGAACTAAGGCTGCCTTTCAATCACCTTGGGACTATACCAGATCTTCCTCATTACCCAGATAGCAGCCAAACTTCAAGGACTTAAACCTTGGGTACATACTTCACAGATGAAGAAGGCTCCATCTGACATCCGGTCAAGTACAAGTGCTGGAGACCTCCAAAACAAACCGACTAGGAAGAGAAAGAGCTGACAGTGAGGTAGACTGCTTCCTCCCAAAACATCAGACCAAAACTTCATACTTTAAGCATAAAACCTCTTCTTTTCTTTCTTTACTCTGACACTGGCCTAGAAAGATAACACCATCATACCTATTTCTGAGGCCATTGCTGGGAGCAGGGCAGGGAGATGACTTTGCCTTTCAGCCTACTAGATTTGTCCTCAAAAACTCCAATGTTCCATTAAAAGTACCACCATAATGGGAGGGGGTTGTGCCTTGACAGGATTTATCCTGGTCTCTAGTGATTTTTATTCTCCCTGGGCCTATGAATGCTTCAAACAGCTGGCATATAACTGAGCAATGCCTCTTAGGTTGTTAAACTGTGCCCCTAACTATTATACATCATTGGTCAACTCCCCTGAATTTACATTGTCAAGGCAGAGAAAAACTACCAGAAGCCTTGTATAATTCAGGATTCACTTCCTTTAGTATAACCCTATAGCCCTGGTTAGGAGTAAATGTAAATGAGGCTATGATTAGAAACCTCTCCTTAACTCTTGAAAATAGGACAGAATCCACTGCTAAGACAATAGCTGCCTGCAAAAAACCATTAGACTCTCTGGCCAAAGTTGTTCTTGATAAAAGACTAGCTCCTGACTATCTTTTAGCTGAGCAAAGAGGTACTGTGTTGTGCTGCACCTGGATTAACACTTCTGGAGAAACTGAAACTTAGTCACACAAGATCATTGAGCAAGCAAGCACTTGGCTTAAAAGGGGGACTCCTTCAATGAGGTCTTCCTGTGACTTACTTGATTTTGATTGATTTGGATCTTGGGGACCATGGAATTATCCTGCTTCTAATAGTCATAGTAAGCTGGTGCACTGTATTCTCTCAAAACCTTGCAATGCATGTTCACAGCTGCTGTCAAGCAAATGTTCTCCCTAAGACTGGAATATCAGAAAAAGATGGAAGAAAGTAACCAACTTAAAAACTGTGAACCTAGGGGCACCTGGGTAGCTCAGTCGGTTGACTGTCCGACTTCAGCTCAGGTCATGATCTCATGGTTTGTGGGTTTGAGCCCCACATGGGCTCTGTGCTGACCGCTCAGAGCCTGGAGCCTGCTTCAGATCCTGTGTCTCCCTCTCTGTCTGCCCCTTCCCTGCTCACTCTGCCTCTCTCTCTTTGTCTCAGAAATAAAAAAAAAAAAACTTAAAAACAAAACAAAACAAAACCTGTGAACCTAAAATCATGGCCTATCACAGAGAGTAAGCAAAAACTGCCATGGCCTATGAATACCACACAAAGGATCAACAAATGTTACAAGAGACAGAACAGAGCAGTAGCCAAGAGTGGTGTTAATGCCTTAAATTTTGATCATATCTCTCAGTAAAGCTGAGTCTAATCAAAAGTGGGCAATTTTTAAAGAAGAGACAAGAGGCCCAAAATGGAGTCATGTGTACTAAGCACCACATCAGCAAACCAAGATTTAATACCTAACATAATTGCAGCTTCAACCTCTCCCAGGAATGTAACCTTTAACTAGTCAATCTGGAATTTTGTACACAGTGAGGCAATTTCCCAAAAGACCTCTTCAATTCCCCTTAGGAGGATGCCCAAAATAATGCACTCTTCCCTAATAATTTTCTTTTTCCAACCTCTTTCTGTCCTTAAAGACTTTTCTTTTCTACAGCTTGGTGGAGCTTCTACTTACTAGATGGGATGCTGCTCAACTCATGAATCCTTAAAAACGCCAATTTGATCTTTAAATTTACTCAGCTGAATTTATGTTTTTTAATAGGACTCCAAGGACGCAAAGTGGTCAAGTTTAAAGTATAACAAATCATTGCCAAGATATGAGGGTGCTACTCTGTTTCCTTAAAGAAAGTACACTATGAAGTAGTATGTAAATAATTGCCTTTTTCTATCATAAAAGAAAGATGGCTTTTAGTGGGTTTTTTGATCAAGACTTTTTAATAATTGCTGAAGTTTTTTTTTTTTTTCCTAGTGTCAACAAGAAACAAATAAGTTAGGACATGACTGCTTGTTGGAAGTCTTTGCTAAGATAATAAGAATGTAGGAAAGAGACTTTTTACTTCTATAAAATCACGAAGCTTATGAAACTACAAAGATAAAGCTGACAGACTGTCTCCATTAGCAAGACTAACAGGAAGGTTTGCTTGTTTTTGAAAGCAATAATAGTTTATGTCACTCTCTTTGCCTAAATCTTTTACCTGGGATATAGTAGAAGGAGGCTGGAGGGTATTAACAATCTTCAGTGACAACAGAAATTCACTCACAGAAGGTACAGACCTCAAGGGCACCCCACCAGCAGACTGTAAGCCTACATCCCCTGCCTCTGAAAGCCATTTGATATATAGCAGGATCTCCTGCAGGATGCCTATATTTTCAAGGCAAATTATCTACTGAATGCTTTATAGGCAACACACTTTGTTCAACTCTAAATTGTACGGCATTTCTAGCTTTATCAGCAATAGCAGGGCACATCACACATGCACATATCAAAAATTACATCTGACCTTCCACACTTGATGATTCTAGGAAACAAATGGTGAGGCCATGGAGCAGTGTGTAACCAGCATGGGCTGTAAAGTCAGCCAGACCTGGGCTTGAATCCAGGCTGCTTCACTTCATCACAACTTACTTCACTTTCCTGAGCCCCACTTTCTTTCCCTTCTGAGACATTCAAGTTGAACAATGTAATAATATTTCAAAGAGAGCCTTGTGACCTTTACATGCAATGGCAGCAACCACTAATTAACTATGAGCCACTGAAAAGAAGATAGCTATCTACAGATGATGAAGGCTGGTGGAGAAAAGATTCCTAACTTCCCAATCATCTGAGGTAAGAGAGTTTTGTTATTTTTTGCAGACTGGCTATGTGTAGAATATGCCAAAACAAGTCTGTGCCGTAGGGTGTACAATCTAAATTATAATTGAATAGCACTTCCTAACCTAAACTGGACTCAGCAGTGGGAATTGGACAGCAGTGGACAAGATTATACATGTGAAGGATTATCTATAAGACAAAGAGTTTACTTTCCTGAGTCAAATTCTTTGTGCCTCATTTTAGATTTCAAATAGTTATGTTGCAAGACCACCAGGAAAAAAGTATCCTTATTCCAAATGTCTTACAAGTATGTTTATTTGTGTTATCTGCCTCCTAGGATGAAGTTTTAATTGAAAGGGCCAAGTCTTTTTTTTTTTTTTTTAGTGGCTCTCTCTTTTTCTAAAAATATTTATTGATTTTGAGAAAGAGAGAAAAACAGAGAGCATGCACATACAAGCAGTGGAGGGGCAGAAAGAGAGGGAGAGAGAGAATCCCAACCAGGCTCCACACTGTCAGCACAGAGCTCACCTGACATGGGACTCAATCCCACTAACAATAAGACCATTACCTAAGCTGAGATCCAAAGTCAGACACTTAACCAACTAAGCCACCCAGGCACCTTCAAGGGATAAGTATTAAAAGGAATTTCAAGATTTCCTTCCCTGTGTATAAAGAGGTTGTTCTTTCATCCCAAATATTAGGTGCCTACCACATGGCAAGCACTATGCTAAATACTGAGGATAAAATGATGAACGAGAAAGATAGTCTCTGCAGTTTGGGGGCCCACACCTGAATTTAGGTTCAACTTCCAGGGGAGAAACAGTGGCAGGATGAAATGGTAACCTTTGACTCCTCTCAAACTGTTCAAATATTCTAAATGCAGTAGAGAGAAATAAAAGAATTCTAAAATCCCTTAAGGGTGAGTTACAGTCTCAGCTGATCTCTTTGGTTGCAGAGAAAAAAAAATGTACTCTTAGGGAATGTTGGGGTTTTTCTTTCTTTTAAGTTTATTTGTTTATTGAGAGAGAGGGAGAGGAGAGGGGGGGAGAGAGAGAGAGAGAGAGAGAGAGAGAGATACAAGCAGGGAAGCAGGGGAAGGAGGTACAGAGAATCCCAAGCAGGCTCTGAGCTGTCAGCACAGAGCCCGAGGAGGGGCTCAGACTCATGAATCATAGATCATGCATGACCTGAGCCAAAGTCAGATGCTTAACTGAGCCACCCAGGTGCTCCACTGTTGTTCTTTTCTTTTAGGCAAGTATTTTAGTTTATAAGTGATTACCAACTGCTAACACATAAAAAGGTGCTCAACATCACCCATCATCAGGGAAATGCAAATCAAAACCACAATGAAATATCACCTCACACCTCTCAGAATGGCTAAAATAAAAAACATAACAAACAACAAATGCTGTTTGTTGGAGAAAAAGGAACCCTCATGCAATATTGGTGTGAATGCAAACTGTGCCACTATGGAAGACAGTATGGAGGCTCCTCAAAAAACTAAAAATAGAACTACCATATGACCCAGTAATTCTATTACTATTTGCCCAAAGAATACAAAAACAGTAATTCAAAAGAATATATGCACCTTTATCCTTATTGCAGCATTATTTACAATAGCAAATTATGGAGGCTGCCCAAATGTCCATTGATAGATGAATGGATAAAGAAGATGTGGTGTGTACACACACACACACACACACACACACACACACACACACACATACATACACACACAGGAATATTAGTCATAAAAAAGACATCTTGCCATTTGCAACAACATGGATATTTCTAGAGAGTATAATGCTAAATGAAGTTAGAGAAAGACAAATATCGTATGATTTCACATATATATGAACTTAAAAAACAAAATGAATGAAGGAAAAAACAGACAAACCAAAAACCAGACTCTTATCTATAGAGACCAAACTGGTGGCTACCAGAGGGGAGGTCAGTATGGTGACAGGTGAAATAGGTGATGGAGATTAAAGAGTACACTTGTCTTTTTCTTTAAGTATTTATTTATTTAGTGAGAGAGAGCATGAGCAAGGAAGGGGCAGAGAAAGAAAGAGACAGAGAATCCCAAGCAGGCTCTGTGCTGTCAGCATAAAGCCTGACTCAGAGCTGGAACTCATGAACCGAGAGACCATGACTGAAGCTGAAATCAAGAGTCAGAAGCTTAATTGACAGTTACTGAGGCACCTCCCCACAAGAATACACTTAATCTTGATAAGCGCTGAGTAATGTATAGAATTGTTGAATTCTATATTGTACACTTGAAACAAATATAACACTGCATGTTAACTATACTGGAATTAAAAAAATAATTTTTTAATAAAAAATGAATCTGTCCTTTAAATTCAGCTTATAGTACCATTTCCACTCAAAGATAAACTCAGATCCTCTATAAACCCTCAAGATCTCTTTTCAGAAAAGGATTCTTTTTGATATTTCTTAGTAGGGCTACTAGCAACAACTTCTCTGGTTTATGGTTAAAAGTTTTATTTATTTATTTTTTATTTTTTTTATATTTTTATTTATTTTTAGGAGAGAGAGACAGCGTGAGCAGGGGAGGGTCAGAGAGAGAGGGAGTCACAGGCTGAAACAGGCTCCAGGCTCTGAGCTGGCAGTCAGCACAGAGCCCGACGCGGGGCTCAAACCCACAAACCGCGAGATCATGACCCAAGCGAAAGTCGGACGCTTAACCGACTAAGCCACCCAGGCGCCCCTATGGTTAAAAGTTTTAAATGAGTTGTTTCATATTGCTCTACTTTCTTTATAACAAATCTCTCTCTCTCTCCTAGTATGCAAGCAACTTATTTAAGTTTTTCCCCTTTTCTCACAAGAGTAGTGTTTCGGTGTAACAAAGTAGTCAAAGGTTTTATTAAAAACACGAAGCATCGGGGCGCCTGGGTGGCTTAGTCGGTTAAGCGTCTGACTTTCGCTTAGGTCATGATCTCAGGGTTCATGGGTTCGAGTCCTGTGTCGGGCTCTGTGCTGACACCCAGCTCAGAGCCTGGAGCCTGTTTCAGAGTCTGTGACTCCCTCTCTCTCTGACCCTCCCCTGCTCACACTGTCTCTCTCTCTCTCTCCCCTAGAAATAAATAAAACATTTTAAAGAAAAAAAAAACATGAATCATCTATAAATTAAAGATTTTGTAAGCAAGTTAATACTAGACATAAATGAATGAAGTAAGCATGTTTTAGAGCAAACAGGAGGGTATCTGTACAGGCACACCTTGGAGACACTGCAGCTTGGTTCCACCCCACCCCATGGAGCAAATACTTCAATAAAACCACTCAAACTTTCTGGTTTTAGTGCATATAAAAGTTATATTTGCACTATACTGTAGCCTATTAATCATGCAAGAGCATGTCTAAAAAACAATGAACATACCTTAATTAAAAACTACTCTATTGCTAAAAGTTGCTAACCATCACCTAAGCTTCAGTGGGTCTTAATCCCTTTGCTGCTAGAGGGTCTTGCCTCAGTGTTGATGGCTGCTGACCAGTCAGGGTTGTGGTTGCTAACTGGTTGCTAACGGCTGGGGTGGCTGTGGCAGTTTGTTAAAATAAAACAATGAAGTCTGTTGCAACAACTGACTCCTCCTTTCATGAATGATTTCCCTGTAGCATGCAGTGCTAATTGATAGCATTTTACCCACAGAACTCTCCAAACTGGAGTCAATCGTCTCAAACCCTGCCACTGCTTTACCAACTACGTTTATGTAACAGTCTACCTCTTTTCTTGTCATTTCAACAATCTTCATAGCACCTTTACCAGGAGTAGTTTCCATCTCAAGGAACCACTTTCTTTGCTCCTCCATGAAAAACAATTCCCCATCCTTTAAAGTTTTATCATGAGTTTAAAGCAATTCAAATATAATAATGAAAAAGTCTGAAATATTGTGAGAATTACCAAAATGTGATATAGACGTGAAGTGAGCAAATGCTGTTGGGAAATGATGCCAATAGACTTACTCGACACAGAGCTGCCACAAATCTTCCATTTATAAAAAATGCAGTATCTGTGAAGGGCAATAAAATGAAGTGCAAAATGAGGAATGCCTGTACTGGGTTCAACAGTACAAAATTCATGTCTACCCACAACTTCAGAATGTGACCTTATTTGGAAATAGGGTTTTTGCTGATGTAAATTGTTAAAATAAGGTCATCCTGGGTTCTTGGGGGCTCTAAGTGTGATGGTTGCGTTTCCAATAAGGCAATGTGAAGATACAGCGAGACATACACAGAGGGAAGGAGGCTGTGTGATATCAGAGGCTGACGTGGGAGTAATGGAGGTACAAGTGAAAGAATACCAAGGGTTGCTGGCAATCACCAGAATCTAGGAAGACAGAAGAAGAGATTCTTCCCAAGAGCCTTCTGAAGGAGTATGGCCCTGCCAACACCTTGATTTCAGACTTCTTACCTCCACAACTGTGACAAAATAAAGTTCTGTTGTTGTTTTTTTTATTTTTTTAATGTTTTTTACTTATTTTTGAGAAAGAGACAGAGCATGAGTGGAGGAGGGGCAGAGAGAGAAGGAGACACAGAGTCCAAAGCAGGCTCCCGGCTCTGAGCTGTCAGCACAGAGCTAGACAGGGGGTCTAGAACTCACCAACCATGAGATCATAACCTGAGCCAAAGTCGGACACTTAACCAACTGAGCCACCCAGGTGCCCCGAAAGTTCTGTTGTTTTTAAGCTACCCAGTTTGTAGTAACTTGTTGCAGTAGGCCCAGGAAATAAATATAACATCTTCGGCTGAAAGCCATGCTTAGATAGAGAAATGTAGCTTTCCCACAACCATCATTCTTAAAGTGAAATACTAACGCAGCAAGACAGAACATTGAGGCAAAGTCCTACTCAGTATTTAGAACACAATCTTTACACTTTCTACATCTCAACTGTAAATACTGGTGTTCATACATTGCGGCAGCTCTTTGACCTTAGATTGCTGCAAGGTAAGAGCAAAACCCAACTACAAAAATGAAAGGCAGTGTACAAGCCTGTTATTCTAACAGTATGACCACTAAGGAATGATACAATGCTTTTCTCTAATCATTTCTGAAAACCCTTCTCGTATTTACAGCACAAAAAAATAATGAAAACGTAGCTGTAATCATTATAATTCACTGAAAATCTGACAGAAAAAAAGCCCACATCTAAAAGCATCGACATACTCAAAATCTTTAAAGCTTTTCTGGCTTATTTAATAATTTCAACCTGCCTGCCACAGTTCAATAAATTTTAAATGAAAAGTTTCTGCAGAAGTGGACAAAATTGGCAAAATAATTTCTTCCATACTTCCTATCTCAATTTTTTGTATGTGCTTCAAGCTTTCAGCAGGGAGTGTTAAAACACATGCTCTTTTCTTCTCCAATACTTTGGTGGCTGCATCACTAAGGAAATAGTTTATCAATGTACCAATTGTAACTGACTTTTTCAATGAAATTATGTAATCACCTTGACATTTTCAAGAAGTTAGCTACAGTGGAAAAGCACACACACACACACACACACACACACACACACACACGTAGGCACACAGGTATGTATATACACACACTGAAAATGAAAGTTTCTGGGGATACAAATAATGGTCTCATTCTCATAAAGATAGCTTTGGCTTACACAGTTACTGTGAAGAGAGTTTTGCCAGTTTAAGTAGAACCTTTTCTAAATGTCTAAGATGAATACATTATGGTTTTCACCTTTCTATTTTCATTGATGGTGGTACATTCAAGTGCCCCCCAAAAAAGCAAACCTGTATCACAACAGTGAAAAAAGTACCCTATAAAACAAACCTTTTATAATAATTCAGAAAGGACCCTCTGCAATTAGTCAAATAAATCATAAAGCAGTAAAGTCATCAGCATCTACTACTGATATTCTGCTGCTATTTTAGCCCTATTAAAACATTCTGTTATAAAGATCTGGTAATCCAATTCGACGGGTGCCATGTGGGGCCAAGCAGAGCAAAAGTCATGGTGAATTAGCATGAATTTTCTTACTCCTCATCACAGCTCTGGACATGAAAATCTGAACAAGGTCAGCATTGGGGCAGGGAAAAAACAGGGAAAATAACTTCCAAGGACTCTTTTACAGATTTTCACAAATTTTCTCTTTCAAGAAACAGGCCATAAGTGCAATACCCTAAGTTAAAAATAAAATAAGTGTTTCCCTACACTGTTAAAGAAAGTGGGGTGCACAGGAAAAGAACAAGCTTCAGGACCTTGCTCCACCATGCTTAGTAGCTGTTTGCTCATAGGCAAGGTGCTTCCCTGAAGTTCACTTTCTCGGTTCAAGTGCTATGGGGCTGAAACAGGGGGTGGGTGGTTGGGAAGTCTGCAAAGCACCAAAGACTACAGGGGTCTGCTACACTCAGTACGTGGCAGGCCCTTTCCCTCTTCTCCCCTTCCCCCAGCTAAGTTTAGGTTAAGTTTCAAGTTTCAGCAGAACGCTGCAGATGTGTCAGCCTCCACGAGACAAAGTGCAAGGACTCTACCCTCGGAGAGTTATTTGGGGCATATTTTTTCTTTTAAACATAAATAAATGCCTGTAGCTATTCCAGGGCTGTTATGTTCTACTTCCGTATATACAGATATTAAGTCTGCAAGTTAAAACTGTCATTCCAAAATTGTTCCCTCTGGGACAAATAAGGAGACTTTGTCCTGTTACTAAGGATGCTTGGCTCACTGCATGGCTGAGTAATTATTAGGGCATAAGTCTTGTCACAGAACGCATCACTCCATCGATACAATAAGGAAGGAAGGTCTCACCACATAGCACTGCAAGTCACCTGAAGAACAGGTCCCTTGGCCTGGGAACTAGAACGGAGTATGAGGTCTCTAGAAGTTAACAGACACTCTCTCAGCGATGGAAAAGGGCAGAATCTATGAGCCTTGGGAATAAATTAACTGTTGTTAGATTTGAAATCTGAACAAAGAGGCTTTTTTAAAGATTTATGTTTCTTTGTTGTTACTGGTATTTTTTCTGCCTTTTCTTCCTTGGATATTTGGTCAAAATCTTTTCTGCAGCTGTGCTAACACTGAGTGGGGATTTTGTGGATATTTGGGTGGAGGCTGTGTTCATATTTGGGCCAGAGTTGTAAAGATGAACTAGCATGGTCCTGGTGGCTAGCATGAGAGCTCCTAAAAAACTGTACCAAGAGAACCTCCAAAACCTGTGTTTAAACAGAGACAAAAATACACACACCTAGATAATAAAAAGCTAAAATAGTTCTTCATCTAAAAATTCTTCTGTATGATTTGGAAATTGTATTCATTTTAACATTTTTGTTATGAAATATTCATAGAAACATGCACAAAACAAGATGTGCAGTTCAAAGATTTATCACAGCGGAAAAACATGTAACCATTACGAGCGTCAAGAAATAGAACTTGCCAGAACCTAGAAGCCTCCTTCATAATCCTACTAATAACCAGCTCCTTCCTTTCCCAAAAGGCAACCATCGTCCTTTTACCTAAGTAAGCATCCTTAGAGGCTATTGTTCCATTTTGTCTTTTTAAGATGTTGTTTAAGTGAATCATGCAGTTTTGCATTCTTTTATGTCCAATTTCTTTTGCTTGTGAAATTTATCCAAGTGGTTACATGTAGTTGTCGGTTCATTCCTTTTCACTGATGTATAGTCTACTGTACGAATATACAATTTGTCCATCTAATCTTCGTGCACATTAGAGTTCTTTCCAGGTTTTAGTTATTCTGAGTGGTTCTGTTATGAACATTATTTAATGTGCTCTCACCTAACTTCCAAGATTCCAATTAGAAGTGTGTCAAAACTTCTCACCACACCCTTTATGTCTCTTAGCCTCTGGCCTGTATTTTTCATCTTTTGCTCTGTGTTTTATTTTGCATATTTTCTTTCACCTATTTTGCTAATTCTGTCCTTGGTTATATCTAACCTGTTGTTAAAACTGTCCACTGAATTTTTCTTTTTGGTTACTGTAACTTACACTTCTAGAATTTCCATTTGGTTATTATTTATACTTTCCAGTTTTCTTGAATTCTTATCTTTCCTTGAAAGTAGTAAACATAAAAATTTTAAAGTCTGATTCTAGTAACACCAACATATAAAGCTTCTATGCATTTTTTTCTTTTACTCCTGTTTTACTAGGTTTTGTGAATGTCTTTCTTCCTCATGACGTTTGTTTTTTATTGTCAGACACTGTTTTGGCAAAATTGTTAGTAAAAATAATTTGAGAACTAGGATATTATATTCTTATACGGGGGATTTAAGCCTATTTCTGCCAGATGCCTGTGGGACTGGTACTCTGGAATCACCTTAATCTAATTTCACGAAATGAGATGATTAGAAGCTGAGCCTCTTTTCTCCCTGATCTGGAATAATAACTCTTCACTATCTATCTTATAACCTCCCCAGTGTCTCCAAGCAGATTTTTTTTTTTTTTAATTTAAAGACTTCTTTTCTTAGAGCAACTTTAGGTTCACAACATAATTGAGAGTAAGGTACAACAATTTTCCATATGTTCACCCTACCCCCACACATACACTGCCTCCCCCAATATGAACATCCCCTACCAGAACAGTACATTTAAGACAACTGAGAACCTACGTTTACATATCATAATCAACCAGTGTCCATAGTTTACATTATGGTACACCCTTGGTGTTGTTCATTCCATAGGTTTGGACAAATATACAAGGACATGTATCAAACATTATAGTGTCATACAGAGTATTTTCACAGTCTTAAATATCCTCAGTGTTCTGCCCATTCATCCCCCCCAAACAACTCTTCAATTCTCTGACAACCAATAATCTTTTTACTGTCTCTATAGTTCTGCCTTTTCTAGAATGTCATATAGTTGTAATCATTCAATAAGTTGCCTTTTAAGATTAGATTCTTTCACTTTGCAATATACATAGAAGACTCCTCCATGTCTTTGCATGGCTTAAGAACCCGCTTCCTTTTAGCAATGAATAATATTCTAATGTTTAGATATATCAGAATCTATTTTTATCGAAAGTAGGTTGTTCCAAGAAAACTTTTTTATATTTTAACTTGCTTCTCCAGTCTTCCTCAGCAGGAAGGTTACCCTAAATTACTTAGTCCACTAGCCTAGCCTTGTGTTTTATTTAAACAAGCAGTTCCTTTACTGTATCTCCTCAAAGACTACTCATATATTAACCTATTAATCTGTCTACTATTGCTTTGGTTTTATCCCACAAGATATGTTACTCTCTACTTTTTAAGCCCTTTAAATACTTTTGACTATTTTACTTAAAAAAATACTAAGAAACACTCAAAATAAAACAAAACAAAACAAAACAACATTCAAGTAAAGAAAACATAGAAGGAAGACCAAGTGAAGGCACCCTAAGTCAGCCAACTATAAGCCAAGGAGACAGGCCTTCAGGAGAAACTGACTCTACTTATGCCTTCGTCTTGTACTTCTTGTTTCTAGAACTATATGGAATTAAGTTTTCATTGTTAGGGGGGTGGGGAGGTAAAAGAAAATAATCTGTAAGTCTATCAATTCTATTTTTAACTATACAAAGGCCCCTACCCTAGAATAACTATACTTGCTGTATTTAAACTGCACCTGGAATGGTGGGAAAGGGAATGATCTTTTCAATATTAATAAAATTATTAACATTCTACATTAAAATCAGAAATTATACAGATCTAGTACTCTTACAACTAAGAAATGATAATATTTTGCTAGCACTTTTTGGTTAAAATAATATTATATCCGTTTAAAATATGATTGGGGCACCTGGGTGGCTCAGTCAGTTAAGTGTCTGACTCTTCATTTTGGCTCAGGTCATGATTTCACAGTTCATGGGTTTGAGCCCCACATCGGGCTCTGTACTGACAACATAGGGCCTGCTTAAGATTCTCTCTTTGCCCTCCTCCCACTCTCTCTCTCTCAAATAAACTTTTATTTTTTTTTTTAATGTTTTATTTATTTCTAGGATAGAGAGAGAGAGACAGCGTGAGCAGGGGAGGGTCAGAAGGAGAGGGAGTCACAGACTGAAACAGGCTCCAGGCTCTGAGCCGGCAGTCAGCACAGAGCCCGACGCGGGGCTCGAACCCACGAACCGCGAGATCATGACCTAAGCGAAAGTCGGACGCTTAACCGACTAAGCCACCCAGGCGCCCCTCAAATAAACTTTTAAAAAATAAAAATAAAATAAAATAAAATATGACTAAAAGTTGGCACTTAACTACAGGACACTAATCAAGAGAAAATATTATGAGTTTCAACTGTTTTCTCTGTTGTATAAGAAAAAAAACAATTGATACACTTGAGTGGAATGCTAAATACAAAGAGACCCTTAAAATCAAAATGTTTTCCTTTAAAGAGAGAAATGAACAAGTTTTATCATAGTGCTTTAGAGAAATCAATTGGTATAAAATTATTGCATCTAATAAGATTTTCCACCCTTTCTGTCAATATTTTTGGGCTGGAGGAGAAGATACATTACATTAAAGAAAGGTCCACAGCAAGGTCCTCTGTCTCCTCCTTTCACTTGCTTTCTGTAACCAGAAACTGATGGTCAGGTTATTGTAGCTTTCAACACCTGAAACCACCAATAATGTCCTAATTCTTAGAATACAAGCAAATGAATATTTTTAATATTCTCAATTATATTAATATTAGTGTTCTCCTTCTGCAATGCATATAGTCTACAAAGAGAAGAACGTTGTCACCAGGTTCTTAACTTCTTATGCTCTGTAATTTTCCACAGGACTGGTCAATATAAATGTGTATTTGATATTATATAACCTTGAAAGTATACAAAATAAATAAATTTAAAATATTTTTTCTACTTTTTATATCATGTTCAATATAACATATACATACCAACACATGTATTTTGATTTGTATATGTGAAAATAAATTTGTTAAAAATAATGCGCTCTCTCTGGAAATAAATCAAATGATCAACCTTCTTCTCCACATAGAGATTCAAGGTCTCAGGTTCCTTCCATCGTGTGGCTCCACCAATCCTTAGAGTATCATTATCTTCTGTATCCAGACACCAGAGGTGAAAAAGCATATGAATGAGGTTGAGGCACTCTTAAAAACCTTGGTCCCAAAAGAGCACACATCACTTCTGTTCAAATTCTGTTGGCTAGACCTCAGTCACATAGTAATACTTAACAGTAAGGAAGGATGGTAAATGCAGTTGAGTTGTATGCTCAGGAATAAGAGAAGGGAAGTGCCTAGGTGGCCTCACCAAGAGTATGCAACTCTTTTTTTTTTTTTTTAATGTTTTATTTATTTCTAGAGAGAGAGAGAGAGACAGCGTGAGCAGGGGAGGGTCAGAGAGAGAGGGAGTCACAGACTGAAATATGCTCCAGGCTCCAAGCTGGCAGTCAGCACAGAGCCCGACGCGGGCTCGAACCCACGAACCGCGAGATCATGACCCAAGCGAAAGTCGGACGCTTAACCGACTAAGCCACCCAGGCGCCCCAAGAGTATGCAACTCTTAATCCGAGGGTTCTGAGTTTGAGCCCCACACTGGGTACAGAGATTACTTTGGTAGGTAGGTGGGTAGGTAAGTAAATAAGTAAACAAACAAACAAATAAATAAGAGAAGGATATTAGTTTAGGAGCTCAGCTGGGAGACTTGTTACAGCTTCCAAACCAAAGGTATAGTATAGTGGAATAAGAAAACAAATAAGGGGTGCCTGGTGGCTGAGTCTGGTAAGCGTCCAACTTGAGTTCACCTCCTGGCCATGAGACAGAGCCTCCAAGTCGCCTCCCTACTGGGTGTGGAGCCTGCTTAAGATTCCCTCTCCCTCTGCCCCATTCCTACTTGCACACTTGCACACTGGCTCTCTCAAAAAAAAAAAAAAAAGGAAAAAGAAAACAAACAAAATCCAACCAATTACAAAAAGGGAAATAAAAGAGAAAAGAGAAAGACTAAAAAGTGAGACAAATAGAAAGTATAAAGTAAGATGGTGGTACCATGAAATATATCAGCAATCATAATAAAATCAAATTAATCTGCCAGTTAAATATTAGAGATTGTTATAATGTATTTTAAAAGAGTAATAAAATCCAGCAATATGAGACATACCTAAAACATAAAGACATGAAAGATGAAAACGTGGGGAAAAAAATACCAAATATTAACCCAAATAAACGATGTTAAAATTCATCAATATAATTTTAAAAATGAACTTCAAAACAAAGGAATTAAAGATAAGAAATAGAGCATCTACATAATGATAAAAATTTAACTTAACAGGAGGGTATAACAATTCTCTCTTATACATACACCTATTAAAATAGCCTTAAATACGTATAAAGCAAAATTTAATAAAAACACAGGAGAGGGCGCATGGGAGACTCAGTTAGTTAAGTGTTCAACTTTTGATTTTGGCTCAGGTCATGGTCTGATGGTGGTGAGACTGAGCCCCACATCAAGCTCCACAATGAGCCTGAAGCCTGCTTGGGATTCTCTCCCTCTCTCTCTGCCCCTCCCCTCCTCACTCTCTCTCAAAATAAAGAAATAAACCTTAAAAAAAAATCACAGGAGAAATTAATAAACCTACCATGTAGTAGTAAATTCCAAAGAATGTTCAATGTAGTAGACACAAACAGTATACCAAATAATCAGAGTATATACTGTTTTCACATACCCATTTTCAAAAATTCTGTTTTGCTAATAAGCCACAATACAAGTATCAATGGATTTCCAAGAATAGATATTATATAAACCATGTCCTCAAATCACAAAGCAATTATGTTAGAAATCAATAATATAAAAATAAACTTAAAATCCCCATACACAGGGAGAATATTTAAACATTTCTAAATAAGCCATAAGTCAAAGTAAAGACTGGAAAAGAAATGTATACATCAGTAAGAATGACCATGGCTCACAACAACATGGGTGAATAAGGACAATACTGAATGAAAAAAACAAATTGCTAAGCTTCTGTGCTACTATTACCTCAAAACTACTTGTACTTATGTGGTAAACTACACAACTCTCTTTTTACAAGACAAGTGAATGTTAAACCCAAATTGGAAGAGGAATGGGACAGTGAATGAACATATAAATAACCATATTGGTAATGGTAATGTTCTGACTCTTAAGTTGGGTGCTAGGTTTAACCAGTTTATAGGTTAAGTTTCGTAACACATATATATCTCACATAGTCTTTCCTATGTGTCAAGTATTACTGTCACCTGATACACTGGCACATAATCTGTTACCAGTTCAGCTTTCTATGTGTTCCTTTCACCATTTTAAATTCCCTTTCATTGAAAAGAAACCTCCATCTATTCTCTTCCTAATCATAGAGTAGGAAAATACTTCAGATACCAGAATTGACTAGGAAGAAAGATATTTTGGATCCCAGACTAATCTGTAGTACTAACTGAAATAAGTAAACTAACAGATTTCTAGAGCTTAAGGGGCCAGAACAACTATGAAATTCCTGTCTCCAATTGTTAGCCCTTTCAAAGCAAAAGGACAGTAATAAGAGAACAGAAGTCTTCAGTATGCCCTGGAGCAAGTCAGACACAATGTTAGTTAAATAAATAAAAACACCTGAGGATTCCAAATATAAAGAAATTAAGATGATGAGCAATAATATAGTACTGTCACCACTTCCAATTTGCTTTGACAAGGTAAAGTATATGACCAATGTTTTTTAAACAAGCATTTTTTGAAAAGAATTGCATTTACTGAACAGATATAGAAATGATGAAATTTGGAATTAAATTTGCTTTTAGAAAAAAAGCACTGTTTTTTACTACACACCCTCCATCCAACTGCCAGAGTTGGCTTTAACAATTAACAAATACCAGTGCTAACATACTTTACATGGAATGTGTTGATGCAAAAACCAGGAAACAGTTTATCTCTACTGGGAGTATCTTGAAGAAGGAACTAGAGGAGTCTAGGCAGAAAGGATCAGGAAAAAAAAAAAAAAGAAAAAAAAATATATATATATGCTAAACTAAAAACACATACGCACACATGGGAATTATTTTACTTTCATCAAGTTCTGAAAGTAGTAACAAAACCACGGAGAGTTAAAAGAATAATTTAACACTGATGTTTCGGGAATGCTGAGAGAGACTAGGCTTTTAGGCTTCATGTTGCTAAATTTGTTCATCGAAAATCTGAAAGGCACTGTCATGACAACAACTTTGCTATTTCTCAGCGTTTTGTCTCTGTAGGCAGCTTATTTCCCACTCAAGGTTATAATTCTGTATTCATAATACCATAATCATTTCCATGGTAACTTCCTGTGATGTCACAGAGAAAACACTACTGACTTCCCCTGCAGCTCCTATTTCCCAGTCAGAATCATACATTGATTTTATTCTTCCCAATATAAATAAAAGATTTAACTATTAAAGTCCTGGGAATGAGAGCCAAAGTCCCATCTATCATTACTAGAGACAAGCAGAGGAACCTGGTAGCTCAGTATACTGGTTAAAACTGCAAGTACCGGCATCAGCCTACTTGGATTTCTTCTAGGCTTCACTAGTCACGAAATAAGGGTCTTTGGGCACAGAAACTAACATTCTCAAACTTCAGTTTACACATCTGTAAAATGGAAAAGTACCTCATTCAGGTATTTTAAGAATTAGATGAGACAATGTATATAAAATATGTAAGCACAATACCTAGCAAATTGTCAAACTAAAAAAGAAAAGATGTTAAGTTCTCCAGAACTTAGTTATCTCTGACCTCAGGATACAGAATTAGAGAGGAAGATACTGTTTTACTCATTTGGCAAATATTTATTGATATACTGTGCTACAAAGTGTTTGAGATAAAGAACAGTGCTTGTTCTATGGCCCTAACAAAAACTGTTTCTTTACCCTGCTTCTTCATTTTAATGCTTACTTCCCTCTGTAGGAGGCGGGTTCCTCGTATGAGATCAACCTTGAGTCTCAGCCCTCTCTATTTTCTCTTGTGCCCACACATGTAGGCAAATAGAGTACACATTTAACAAACTCAAACAGTGAGTCTCTGTGTAGATGAAAAATGGAGTCCGGGTTGGGCAGTACTATTTCAATTTACCAACTCATCTGAAGGAGGAATGTGGCTCTTTTTACAGGGTAATTTAAAATGAATAAAAGTCTTCATGTTGCCGACAGCTTATAATTATTATTTGGGTTTAAAGCATGGTGACAATTGTCCGAACCTCTGGAAACACAATGGTGGTAAACACCTACCTTCAAAAACGAAAGTATCGGTTAATTCTAGGCCTGTGTAAGTGCCTATTTCTAAAGAAATAACATAATTTTACCTAGCAAACGTCATGACAAGCAGAAAAGTAGTCTATGACAAATGAGCTCCTTGGAGTTCCTTATATACATTGTTGTCATCAGATATTTAATCTTTGTACCTAAAGTAAAGATTAATATATTTACCATTAGAAATGCTGAGGTCTTCAATAAAAGGAACCTTAAAAGACCCAATAATGAGCTTTTTGAGCATGAAAGAAAGAAAAGATAAAGGAAGAAGACATAGCATTCTATATCTAAACAGTACTGTTAAGTTCTGAACACTATGTGGGCTAGACAGATCTTAGAAAAAAAAGGTTGTGGCGCCTGGGTGGCTCAATTGGCTAAGCATCTAATTCTTGATTTTGGCTCAGGTCATAATCTCATTGTTCATGAGTTCAAGCCCTGCATTGGCTCTGTGCTGACAGTGTGGAGCCCGCTTGAGATTCTCTATCTCTCTGTCCCTCCCCAGCTTGTGTGAGCACACACACACACACACACACTCTCTCTCAAAATAAATAAACTTGGGGCGCCTGAGTGGCTCAGTCGGCTGGGTGTCCGACTTCAGCCCAGGTCATGATCTCATGGATCGGGAGTTGAGCCCTGCGTCGGGCTCTGTGCTGACAGCTCAGAGCCTGGAGCCTGCTTCAAAGTCTGTCTGTCTGTCTCTCTCTCTCTCTCCCTGCTCCTTCCCCACTCATCCTCTGTCTCTCTCTCCTTCAAAAATAAACAAACATTTAAAAAAAGTAAAATAAATAAATAAATAAATAAACAAACTTAAAAAAGAAGAAAAAAAAAGGTCTGTAAGTCTGGGAAATACTGTGTATGATTAGCAATGCATATTAGCATATTAAGGGCTCTGAGAAGTTCTACAGCAGAGAAACCACTTTAATTATACTTAAGTAAGCATTTTCCAAAATGATTTAACAAAATACTCCAGGGAACACACCTAAAGAAATGCTGTTATTTAGTACTTTCTAATTATGCCACATATTAACACAGTTACAAGATATATGAAGTGCATAGTGCATCAGAGTACTAACTCACAACTCAAAACATTTTGATGTTTGTAGTTCCTCCAAAATAAAGATCCCTTGGAGTTGTTCTAACTGCTCAACAATCCCTACCAGAAATAAGAGGTCTCTTCTATAAATGTATAAATTATAGGTAAATGATGCAAAAAAAAAAAAAAAAAGTAAGCTGTTTTGCCTGTTTGTTTGAGGGTACATCTAGAAAAATATCTGGCATATGACAATATTTATTAAATGAATAATTAAATAATCTGCATTTTCCCCTTCAATTCTAGTCAACAGATAACTCTTCTGATCTGCTCTTCCAAACTCCCTAAGAGGTACCTGCCAGCAATCTGTGATTCTATGAAATCATAAATTTAGAAGCACATTACATACATACATACACACACACACACAAACATACATACATACATAAAAGGGCACCTGGGTGGCTCAGTGGGTTGAGCATCTGACTCTTGGTTTCAGCTCAGGTCATGATCCCAGGGTCATGGGATTGAGCCCCCCACTGGGCTCTGCACTGAACATGGAGCCTGCTTAACATTCTCTCTCCTTCTCCCTCTGCCCCTCTCCCCATACCCCTGCTCGCTCGTTTGCTCGCTCAGGCGCGCTCTCTCTCTAACAATAGGGGGAAAAGCACATTACAGAAGAAAGAACACAGAGCTTGGTGCTAAACAGTTTTTAAATAGGTGTGTGCTCTTGAACAGTTACTTTTTGCAAAACAGGAATTTAAACTTTTTATTCCAAAAGACTACTGTGAAGAAAGTGTCTGGCATAATCTTGGCACTCAGAGGATTCAAAAGTTACGAGTAATCTCATTCTCTCTCCCTCATTCTAATTGACTCTTCCATATTTAAACCCTGAGGAAAAAAGGACTCAAGGGATAAGTAAAACTTCATGATAGTGTATAAATAAGATGAAGTAAGGCAAAACAAATCCCACATTGAATATGATAAAATAGAAAATTGTTTCTAAAGAATGTGATACTATTCTCCATCTGTTTCCCTAAAAGGTCCTGAATACTGTAGTTTCTTTTAATTTTGAGGTATACATCTTTTAATCAAACTAATTCAACAAAACTTCCAGTACATAATTTCATTAAATTAACTTATTCCCTGTCAAAGGCTTTATCATCCACAAAATCAAAACAGTGTATTTTTACCACATAAAATAATATATCGCCTACCCTCCAACAACCCCCAAACATAAAATTTCCCAAAGTACAACAAGTTTAAGGTTTTGCATATGCTAAAAACAATTAGAGTATGAAGTTAGGTATTTAACATACACCTAATTGACACAAATAAGACCAGATCTTGCCTTGCTATCACAGAGAGCAACTTCTTCCCTTTGAAGAGTCTGGGCTCATATTTATCTTGTTTCTGGAATTTGAGGCAATTTATAATATTAAGAAGTCAATTTGCTAATTAAAAGATTTTATAAGAAGGCTGAATTTCCTTTCTCTGTCTCAGTCATTTGTGAATGAAAGATAGGAATCATATATTTAAATGGAAACTTACCAGCAACATGGAGTTGCCTCATATGCTGACAGAGCAACAAGGGAGTCAGGAGAAATAGCTTCATTAAATACGCTATTTATGTTCCAGTAAATCCAGTGTTTTAAAATTTTGACATTTGTTTTGAAACCAGATTCAAATTTAGTACATAGTATTTCTTTGTTGGCAAGAGCTCCAGGAAAGTTAATGCCAAGAAGTCTAGCTATTTTACACACACTTTTTGTGGGTTAGGGTATCAGAGGACCTTATGAGTCAGGTCAAAATTAACACCACATGTATGGCTTTGGAGAAACAGAAATGACTTGTCAGACTTCTATGATGGAAACTAATTAATATTTTTATAATACCATTGATAAGGCAATAATAAGCATGGAAAAGTCTCCCATGCACTCTTTTATATTTAATAACTCTGACTTTGTAAAACTAAGATCAAATCACCTAAAAATGCAGGCCAATTTCCAGGCATGTCAAATATACTGCCCTAAACTAAGGGACATAATGCAACACTGAACATATCCTTTTCGGGTTATTTTTAAGCCATTTGATCTCATTAAGGTGTTGACAAATACTCACCCGTCAGAAAAATCTTTCAGCATATTTTTTCAGCTAGTAATATAGGCAGTAACTCTGAGAGGAGCCCTTAACCAGATATATAATGACATCCTTAACTGGACTAATAAATTTCTATCTTTCCCTTTCTTGAAATTTGCCAGCATACCATAGTCACACTGAATGAAATTTTCCTGACTCAGGGAAAGGAAAGAGAACATCAAGGATATCTGAAATATTTTTTAACAACCCCCATACCCTGACTTAAGAAAACAAGCAAACCATGTCCAAAGGACTTCTCAGATCACCTCTGGCAAACCGCCTCAATTCCATCCAGCTCATTAGGGACATTTACATCTTAACTAGGCTTAGAATTTGGGGCATTTTGTAATTGGTTATTCCCCTCTCCACCACCACAAGAATAATAAATACATTTTAAAATTAATATCTTTATTTTAAGTTTGTTTATTTAAGTAATCTGTACACCCAATGTGGAGCTCAAACTCATGACCCCAAAATCAAAAGTCACTTGCTCCTCCAACTGAGCCAGATAGGTGCCCCTTAAGTACTCTTTAAATGGAATAAATAGTCATGGGATTCTGGAATGCAGCAAACGCAGCAACCTGAGAAGCATACAGAGCACCTCCTGTCTATCAGATCAGTAATTTCAAGGAATTAAGAACACTGGTTCTAAAGAGCACTCTTGAATATATCAGAACACTTCAAGGGAATGTTGAGAAAGTATGACAAAATATATGAAATACTTATTACTATAAATGACATAGTACTTCCAACTACTTGAAAGTGATACCTTTGTGTGCCATATGTGATTCTGGTTGCAGGGGATGCTTGACGTTCCACCAGGTTCATGACCTCTTGCAACCAGTCCCACCCAGGGGTGTACCAACACTGCCCTGACCTTGAATGCCCAAAAAAGACTGCTCGTAAGATTCAAATCAACTAAATGAAGTCTAGAAACATTTAGGTCAAGCACTTACCATATGCAAAGCTCCACCAAGTTGCTATAAAGATAAGTGACACAGGTATCTCCTGCATTTTGAAAGTTCACCTTATACCTCTTTGCTTTTACAAAAGACCTACGTTAGTACCTGTTTTTGCTACCTGAAAGAAATCTGAGGAGGATTCACTTTTACACAACGGTAATTGCTTCTTCACTCTAAGCCATTTTGACTTATAAAAGATTTCACAGAACTCTCTACCTTTGGATAGCAGGGAAAACCTGTATCTGTTTCAGGTAACCTGAAAGAAATCCCAGAAGGAATTTTGCTATTAAGAAAAAGGCAAAAAGCAAAATCAGCATTCATCATTTGTTGTGCAACCAGTTGTTACAGAGGCAGTATACACCTCATACAGCCAGACGGGCATCACCAAGCTCCTTTTTGCTGGAACTACTACACTCAGCATCTCAACACCAAGCTCCATAGCTCTGAACTGTGTCTGTGAGCATCCGTGCTTTATCTCTATTTATTTTGTGCATCTGTTAGCAAGATGTGTCCTAAGGTATCGGAAAAGCCTAGTAGAGGTTATTTTTGGGGCCTGGGAATGCTCAAAAACTTTCCCACACAAATTAATATTATTTGCTTCTTCCCTTTGCACCATTTTGGCTTAAGAAAGGTTTCAAAGGAACGCTCTACTTTCAGAAACCTGTGCTGAAAATTTCAGCCTCAAGCTCTCAAGATACCCTGGGAATATCAACAGACCAATCTTTACAGGGTATGCAGCAGAAGATACGCCAAGCCATGGAAAATGTAAGAAAATTACATTTAGTACTGTTGTCATTTTACCAATAGGAAATGAATAAACAGGTTAGGGACAAAGTAAATAGGGCAGTAATCTAAAAAGAAATGAGATCTGCTAACTTTCGGATATTATACCATCTACTAAACCAAAATTCTTACATTTTAAAATAACTCACCACAATATACTAAAGTCCTTTAGGATTAGACTCTGGCCTCTATCCCAGAAAGAACTTTTAAAAAGCTCCGAGTTCTGTCCATACATGTGGTCAGCTCCACAGTGGTCTGCAATCTTGAAGCTCAGCCCTCCGGGTTTCTGGCTGCTGTGAGCTCGGCTGGAAAGATAAACCTAACAGTAGACTGTGAAGGTTAGGCCAGTGCCAGCAGATCTACCTCTGTGGAGGACACTTGTTTAGAAAGCTCCCTTCTCCCCAACTGCTTGTATACTGTGTCAAAAAACACCAAGATGCAACACAGGACAATAGTAGATTCGCCTGTTTATACAGGTGCCACTTTCCAAAGGGCAGTCACAGGAGCAGCTCTGCCTGCAGGGCTGGACTCAGATCACAGGTCTAATGACAACACTATGGGGGTTTCCAGGGGGTGAGCAGATTCTGCAGGGTCTGGAGGGGAGGGCGGAAACCCAAACAAAATTGTTTAAGTACCACCTCTAGTCTGCTTTGCCAGGTTTTCCTGTCTTGTGGGTAAGCAAAAACATACAATGAAACATACTAAAATAAAAGAACTTTATTTTAAAATGTAAAGATTTAGCTTAGACTTACTTATTTAAGGCCTCCAGTTTTGTTTTGTTTCCTAAAAGGAAACTACATTCCTTCCCTAACCCTCCTTCATCCACATCACTGCTGTCTGACCCCAAGTATTAGCAGTTTCTGCCCAGAGTTTAAATGACCTTTGCCCTTCCACCCACTTTATCTTCTACAGGAATTCCATTCATCCTTTTGTTACTCACTGAAACCCATTGTGCTCTCATTTTCCCTCTCACTTTTATTTATATTCCTAAAGAAACTCTTAATAGAAAAAGGAAATAGTTATCACCGAGTAGGTGAAAGAAAAAGATGAAAAATAAATTTTAGTACCACAAAGCTATATTTTTTAGTAAGACAGAAACAAAAGTTTTTTAAAAATATACATGTGTGTACACACACACAAATCTATTTTATGTTAGATTTTTTAAAAAACTTGAACTGCTATCAAGTCAAATGTTTCTTTCCTAATCATTTAGCAAATAACTGTTTTCATTCCATAAAATCAAATACACATAACCCGGAAGACCAGTAAATGCTTTCTGGCCATCTTAGTTACACCGATTTTACCCTGTCCTTGCACCCTAAGAACAAAATGAACTGGTACAGAGTTTTTAATCAAATATCATACATCTACCCTGAAGCTGCATCAGGCTTGCCTTATCTTGCCTCCTTCATTCAGGTCCTTCTCCTACAAAGTTACCCAGCATTCACTGCAAGTCATTTATAATCCAAGGGACAAAGCCAAGAAATAGGCTGGGAGCCTCAACCATGCATAAATCCCCAGGCATGAATAAAGACATGAAAATTTCTCTCAAAACTTGCATTTCTATGGCTCAAAAATAAGCAAGGGATTGAGAAAAAATAGAAATGAGGAAAAATAGGCAAAGTACACCAAACAGACCAAAAAAAGAGGCAGTTTGTTATAGGAGAGTGGTCATTGTCAACTTGTCCTTCAGTTCTCAAACAAGAATCCACTTCATCCAGGAAGCTCTCCCTGGCACCAAGTCAGCGTGAGGTGTTTTCACCCTGAATTCTCCTACTAGTACCTGCATGGTTACTCATCCTCTTGTCCCACTGCAGTTTAAGCTGTGGAGGACAGAGATCATATCTGTCTTGTAATTATAGTATTCTCAGTATCAAGCTTGGCCTATGATAAGGGTCAGTAAATATTACTAGAAAAATTAAATAACATGAGTTCAAACCCTAGTTCTACCATTAACTCATACTGTAAGATAAGAAACTCAAGTTTTCCAGGGCACCTGAGTGGCTCAATTGGTTAAGCATCCAGCCTTTGATTTCAGCTCAAGTCATGATCTCATGGTTTGTGACACTGAACCCCACGAAGGGCTCCTGACTGACAGTGCTGAGCCTACTGAGGATTCTCTCTCTCCTCTCTCTGCCAGGCCCATGAGCATGTACACATATGCAAGAGTGTTCTTTCAAAATAAATAAACTTTAAAAAAATACTCAATTTTTCTTACCTACAAAACAGAGATAATAAGATAGACAATACTATAAAGACTAGCACAAACCATGGCACTCAACAGATGTTAAGTGTTTACCTTTCTTCATGCCTTTTTATTAGTCCTCAAATCTCTGTATTCTGATGGGGCCCTTCCTGCCTTTCCCCCTCACTAATATACCTTTCACTCTCACCTTCATCTAGTAAGTCTTTCTATCATTGATTGTATCCTTTACCTCCCCCTCCAGCTCCTCTGATTTACCTTGCTGTTTATTTCCATCTCCTAACCACAAAGGAACATTTGTATTTGAAAACTGCAAACTTTACCTTCTAATTCACATCAGGACAAAACATTTTATGTCACTGCTTGACTCATACTCTAGATATGTTTTAACCTATGATTATTTATAGCATGAAACAAAAATTGAAGTAAATGTTAATTTCACAATTATAATGAAACATTATGCAGACTTCAGTTTATTTCCAAAAGAAGTCTAAGCCTAATGGGATGTTTAAAATAATAATTTTTAAAACCCTATTGAAACAAAATTGCATTTACTTGGTTTATAAAAAACTATTTCTTTTCATAATAGCATGCACAACTTTGCATAATTATTTTTTTGGTGATGCTGCTTCAATGTTACATGCTCAAAAAAACCCCACTTTCATCAAAACAGAATAGTTTATTTTCACAGGTCAATGTAAGTAAGAACAAAGGACAAAACACTTAAACCCTTGAAATAAAAATTCCATAGAAAGTCTCTATTCTATTGTCCACTGGCAAACAGGTTTTGATATTTTGACCCATTCTCTAAGGAACTAAATCCAACATCATCATCACCATGCTATGACCATTCATTGGAGAACTTAGAATAAGCAGGTTATCTCATCAGCACTGTCTACCCTGAATGAGGAACTAGGTCAGACTGTTCTTAGTGAGCTCCTTCAGTCTGAATGAAGGCCTTGTGCACTTGTACAGTATTTTTCATAACTAAAGGAGGA
The DNA here is from genome assembly GCA_017311185.1 of Proteles cristata cristata. Lineage (NCBI taxonomy): Eukaryota > Metazoa > Chordata > Mammalia > Carnivora > Hyaenidae > Proteles > Proteles cristata. The sequence continues at coordinate 1,034,910 of JAESUZ010005393.1, forward strand.
GAGCTCCATGAACAATTAAAGTCTAGATAACAAATGTATGTGTGTTGGTGGATGAAAGCATTCATAAATTATATTTCCATGTATATCAGATGCCAGTGAAGCTGGCACAAAATCATGCTGATGCCATCCCAAGTCACCATCTAGTTGGCTACCACTCCAGACTCTCCTCTCTAGAGGTGGCCTCTCAAAGTGATCTTAACTTATGATCTGCTTTATACCCTAAAACAAAAAATATAAAAAGAAACTGGGGGCTCCTGGCTGGCTCAGTGAGCAGAGTACGCAACTCTTGATCTTGGGGCTGGGAATTTGAGCCCCATGTTGGGTATAGAGATTACTTAAAAATAATTTTTAATTCAAAAATATATGAAAAATTACATATTTTGGGCAAAATTAGATACTTCTGCCCAAATATGGCTAATCATTCTACTTTTCATACCACTACCTAGACTTTCATGAATAGTGTTAAAGAGAAATAAATGTTTCTGTTGTGATATCTTAGTCATTTAGTTTCTAAAATATTCTCTAAAATATTCAATCATTTGGGGTGCCTGGGTGGCTCAGTCAGTTAAGCATCAGACTTCAGCTCAGGTCATGATCTCACGGTTCATGAGTCCGAGCCCCGCATTGGGCTCTGTGCTGACAGCTAGCTCGGAGCCTGAAGCCTGCTTCGGATTCTGTGTCTCCCTCTCTCTCTGACCCTCCCCTGCTCATGGTGTCTCTATCTCTCTCAAAAAAAAAAAAAAAAAAAAAAATTCAATCATTAGTAAAGACAAGTTTGAAGCAATATACTAACACAATAATCTTGGGGCTCTTTTTAATATCTAAGCAAATATATATATATATTCTTTTTCATAATTTCCTTTCATTTTTTTCATTTTAAATTAGAATTCACTTTTTAGAGCATATTTATATTCACTGAAAATATTGAACAGAAGGTATAAGGAAATTCCCATAAATTCCCTACACCCCAACACATGCACAGCTTTCCCCCTCTACCAACATCCCCACCTGAATGATACGTTTGTTACAAATGATAAACCTACATGGACATATCTTCATCACGGAAAGTTCACATTAGGGTTCACTCTTGATGTACATTCTGTGGGTTCTGACAAATGTATAATGGCATTCTGACATTACAGTATCATCCAGACTATAGTTTCATTGATCCAAAATTCTTCCAGCCTTGTCCCATAACTCCTGACAACCACTGACCTTTTTACTGTCTCCACAGTTTTGCCTTGTCCAGAATGTCACATAGTTGGAATCATACAGCACTCAGCTTTTTCACACTGGCTTCCTTCACTTAGTAATAATATGAATTTAAGATTCCTCTGTGTCTTTTCATGGCTTGATAGTTCACTTCTTTTTAGTGCTGGAGAATATCCCATTGTCCAGATATGCCAGTTTATTTATCCACCTACTTAAAGATATTTCACCTACTGAAAGATATCTTAGTTGCTTCCAGGTTTTGGCAATTATGAATAAATATCTGCTATAAGCATCTGTATGAACATAAGTAAATATCAAGGAGCACAATTCCAGATTATGTTCTAAGAGTCTGTTTAGTTTTGTAAGCAACTGCTAAGCTATCTTTTAAAATAACTGTAACATTTTGCATTCTACCTTGAATGAATGAGTTCCTGTTGCTCCACATCCTTAACAGCATTTGGTGTTGTCAGGGTCTGCATCTTGGCCATTCCAAAAGATGTGCAGTAACTCGTTGTTTTAATTTGCATTTCCCAGATAATGTATAATGTGAAACATTTTTCCACATGCTCATTTGCTATCTGTATATATTCTTGGATGAGATATGTGTTCAGGTCTTTTGCCCAGTTTGAATAGGGCTGCTTGCTTTCTTATTGTTGAATTTTAAAAGTTCTTATAGATTTTAGATTAACAGTCCTTTATTACTATGTCTTTTGCAAATAGTTTCTCCCAATCTATGGCTTGTCATAGCCTCTTAACTGTCTTTTGTATGGCAAATTTTTAACTTTAATGAAGTCCAGCTTATCAGCTTTTCCTTCATGGATCATGACTTTGGTGTTGTACCTAAAAAGTCATCATCGTAGTCAAAGTCAACTAGATTTTCTAGGAGTTTTATACTTTCACATTTTTATATTTAGGTCTATGATCCATTTTGAGTTAATTTTTTTGAAGGGTGTAAGGTCTCTGTTTTGGTTCATTTTACTGCATGTTGATATCCAGGTGAAAAGACTATCTTTTCTCTACTATATTGACTTTTCTCCCATGTCAAAGATGAGTTGATTCTATTTATATAGATCTATTTCTGAGCCTTCTGTTCTGTTCCACGAATCTATTTGTCTATTCCTTTGCCAGTCCACCCTGTCTTGACTACTTTAGCATTATAATAAGTCTTGAAGTTAGGTGGCACATTCCTCCAACTTAATTATTCTCCTACTTTATGGACTATTTTGGGTCTTTTGCCTCTCATATATACTTTGGAATCAGTTTGTTAATATCCACAAAATAACCTGCTGGGATATTTGAAAGGGGTTGCACTGTATTTAGAGATCAGGTTGGGAAGAACTGGCATCTTGACATTATTGAGTTTTTCTATATTAACATGAAATATCTCTCCATTTATTAAGTTCTTCATCACCGTTTTGTAGTTGTCTTCATACATATCTTGTACATATTTTGTTAGGTTTATACAGAAATATTTAATTTTTGGAGACCCTAATGTAAATAGTATTGTGTATTTATTTATCTATTTGAGAGAGGGAGTGGGGAAAAGGGACAGAGAGATAGAGAAAAACAATTTTTTTTTTAATTTTTTAAGTTTATTTATCTATTTTGAGAAAAAGAGAGTGTGCTAGCCTGAGTGAGGGAGAGGTAGAGGTAGAGGAGGAAAAAAAGAATCTTAAGCAGGCTCCACGTTGTCCACGCAGAGGCTGATGTGGTGTTCATGTGGGAAACTCACGAACCATGAGGTCATGACCTGAGCTGAAACCAAGAGTCAGACATATAACTGACTGAACCACTCAGGAGCCCCAATAGGAATGTTTTTAATTTGGAATTCCATGTTTGTTGCTGGTATAAAAGAAAGCAACTGATTTATGTATATTAATTTTACAGTCTGCAACCTTGCTGTAATTGCTTATTAGTTCTAGGAGATTTTTGGTCAATTCTTTAGGATTTTTTAAATAGACAATTATGTCATCTGGTGAACAAAGACACATTACTTCCTTCCCAATCTGTATACAGATAGTTCCCAGAAGTATGCATTACTTGTTTTTCTTGTCCTGTTGAATTAGCTAGGACTTCCAGTAAGATGTTGAAAAGGGGTAGTGAGAGGAGATATCCTCCCAGTTTCTCACCATTAAGTATAATGTTAGCGATAAGGTTTTGTAGATGTTATTTAACAAGTAAGGAAGTTCTCTCTATTCCTAGTTTAATGAGAGGTTTGTAAGAAATGGGTAATAGATTTTATCAAATGTTTTTCTGCATATATTGATAGTCACATGACTTTTTCCTTTAGGCTTGTTGATGTGATGGATTACATTAATTCATTTTTGAATGCTGAACCAGACAGACTTGCAAACCTAGGAGAAATTCCCCTTGGTCATGGTGTATAATTCTTTCTATACATTGTTGGGTTCAATTTGCTAATAGTGTGCTGAGGATTTTTGCATATATGTTCATGAGAAATATTAGTCTACAGTTTTCTTTGTAATGTCTTTATCTGATTTTGGTATTGGGTTAATCTTGACCAAAAGAATGAGTTAGAAAGTATCTCCTCTGTTTCTATCTTCTTAAAGAGAATGTGAAGAGTTGATATAATTTCTTCCTAAATGTTTGGTAGAATTTATCACTGGACCCACTTGAGCCTGGTGCTATCTGTTTCAGAAGGTTATTAATTATTAATTCAATTTCTTTAACAGATTTAGTCTTATTCAGATTTCCTAATTACATCCTTTGTTTATTAAGAAAGTTGCATTTTATTTCTCTCAGAAACATGAAATTCACAGATTTTATTATCTATGAACATGCGGTGTACTCACTTGTTTTCTAATAGTCAAGTAATGTAATATATGTGACATATATTAGCTGTATGTATTACGCACTATTTCTAAGCCAGGCAAATAATAAGGAATCTTTAAAAGTCCGTATTCTGTAAAAGGTTTAGGACAATTGGAAATGATACTGTTTAAAAAGAAGAGGTTTTATCATTTAAAAAAATTAGTTTAGCATTTATCTTCATGACTCCTGAATTTAAGATACCCAGGTATCTTTCATTGCTTCCTATCAGTATTTGAAATATTTTATTTTTTTTTGGTAAAATTTCCTGTTAATGCCTTTACATATTCTGTCATTACTGTGAATGAAATAACTATTCAATGACTACTGTAAGGTATAAAAATGTCCATTCAAAAACAAGAAATGCTTTCTCTTCATGTTTTATATCAAGAACTCATGCTATACTCTAACTAATATCAAGGAACAGCTCATGAGGGCAGTTCACTTAAAAATTTTATCTAGGGATGCCTGGGTGGCTCTTGTCAGTTGAGCATCCGACTTCAGCTCAGGTCATGATCTCATGGTTCGTGGGTTTTAGCCCCGTATTGGACTCTGTGCTGACAGCTAGCTCAGAGCCTGGAGCCTGCTTCAGATTCTGTGTCTCCCTCTCTCTCTCAGAAATAAATAAAACATTAAAAAAATGTTTTTTAATTTTATCCACATGAGCAATGCTGTGTAACTGCCTACTTACTTCAAGCAAATATTCTATTCTGTAGTTTTCTAGAAAATACACATATACAGACACACAAACTATATATAATAATTAAACAATTACTTAGGTATTTAACTACTTATTTAAAAAAGTTAACAGTACGTGCACCTGGATGGTTCAGTCGGTTAAGTGTCCAACTCTTGGTTTCACTCAAGTCATGATCTCATGGTTTGTAGGTTTAAGCCCCGCACTGGATTCTGTGCTCACAGTGCAAAGCCTATTTGGGATTCTCTTTCTCTCTCTGCCCTTCCCCTACTTGCACTGTCTCAAAATAAATAAACTTAAAAAAATAAAAGAGTTAACAGTAAATCAAGTAAGGAAAAAAGCTTAAAAAATATTAGAATAAAAAATAAATAAAAATCATCTTGGCCTACTGATACCATGTAAAGAAGCCGGACCAGAGTGAGAGACTAGGTAGAGAGAGAAAGTCCAAAGCAGTATCTGCTGAGGGTGAAGCCATCTTGAATGTTCCAGCCCCAGTCAGGTACCCCCGGTAGATAGCACATGAAACAGAACAACTGCACAGTTAAGCCTAACCAACCTAAGAATTATAAGACCTGACAAATTGTTTTAAGACATCAGATCTGATGCTAGTTTGTTACACAGCAATAAATAGCAATACAACATAGGAAATTATCTTCATAACTTGAGGTAATACAGACCTCTTAAATATGTAGTCAGATTTATTAATGGGAATTATTCTTCTATCCTTTTTATATTATATTATTAATTGCTAACTGATAAATAATTTCTACAAGGCTTGTTAACAGTTTTCAGTATTTTCCTGCTATTTACATTTTTGGTAAATGAAATACATTTGATGTTTCTTTTTTTAATGTTATAATAAAGTAAAATATCATTTAGTACCTTGTAAAGTAGACTTCCAATGGTTTTCAATGAAAGAAGCTAGTTTAGAATTTATAATCTGTCTCTACTGTTTCTTACAAGGTCCCGCAAGGCTTGGTTAACCACCATGGGTAGGGAAGACTGAACAGGACCAGGGCTAATAAAGTCAGCTGTATAAAGAACAGAACAACCCAGGAGAATGTCTAGAAGCCAGTAGGCAAAACACCAAAGCCAACAGGTGGGCAAGAAAGAAATGATCCAATAAAGCTGTTGCCATCAAGAATGTCTATTACCAGTCAGTAAATCAGAGAAACAGGAAATCAGAGCAGGTAATGGCTAACAAAATAAGACAAAGTCAGTCAGCAAATGGCCCAGGATACTAGTCCAGAGCTCAGTGGTAGCTGAAAGGGGAGGAAGTACTAGAGACAGAAAGGCAAAGCTCAGACCTGAAGTGCTTACTAAGCCAGGGGTTCCAAACAAAGGGTAAAACCACAAGGTCTTGGCTAGATGAACATTAGATCTAACTTGATGGTGAAAAATAAAACATCAGCCTGTTTCATGTGTTTAGAGTTTCAGTTGAAGAAAATGAAAAGTTATGTAGATGGATATACGACAATATAAATGTACTTAATGCCACAAAACTGTATACTTTAGTAAATTTTGTTATATGTATTTTATCAAAATAAAAAGAAAAATTTCAAAAATACAGGAAAAAATGCTTACGAGCATCACTGATCAAAAACAGTGGGTCTCAAGATGTCTGGGTGGCTCATCCGGTTAAGTTTCTGACTCCTGATATTGGTTCAGGGCATGATCTTGTGGTTCACAAGTTTGAGCTCCGCATCAGACTCTGTGCTGTGGAGCCTGCTTGGAATTCTCTCTCTCCCTCTCTCTTTGGCCCTCTTTCTCCCTCTCCCTCTCTCTTTCTCAAAATAAATAAATAAACTTAAAAAAAAAACTGGATCTCTTCAATTTCCTGACGGCACCCTGGGTGGCTCAGTTGGTTAAGCATCCAACTGGGTTTCAGCTCAGGTGATGATCTCACAATTCATGAATTCAAGCCCCACATTGAGCTCCACACTAAACAGTACGAAGCCTGTTTGAGATTCTCTCTCTGTTCCCCCCTCTCTCTCTACCCTTCCCTGCTCGTGCACTCTCTAAATAAATAAATAAACTTTTAAAAAGATAAAACCACTTCCTGTGATCCTCCAAATCACCACTGCACAAAAAAATAGTCTACAGACTGAACTACAGCAAGAAAACTACAACTGATCCTTGAACAATGAGGGAGAAGAGTCTCTGACCACTGCGCAGTTAAAAATCTGCATAGAAGTTTTGACTCCCCAAAAACTTAACTGTTACCTACCAATTATTTAAATGGCCAAGTAACATATATTTTGTATGCTGTACATATTATATGTTGTGTTTTTATAATAATAAGCTAGAGAAAAGGAAATATTATTTAAAAATCATAAAATACATTTACAGTACTCTATTGTATTTATTGAAAATAAATGTATATAAGTGGACCTGCATAGTTCAAACCCCCATTGTTCAAGGGTCAACTGTAATCCAAATATGAATGCATTTATCCATACCAAGAACAAGCAGTAGCCAGGGTCTGTGTCAGAATCAAGTTTGATACAGCCATATTTAACTGTGTGTATACATAAACATACGTATATATATATATAATACATATACACATTTAGGGGGGCAAAGATTTTATTATTAAAAATATTTAAGTAAAATATTTGACCCTCCCCTGGCCATAAAAGTCTCTGGCCTGGAATGAAACTCCTTTTCCCCTCTTCCTTGAAGCTGGGACCAGGAGCCTGGATGTGGGGGTTTAGCCCCTTTCACCACAGGGAGGGAGGGCTGCAGAGCAGGGACCAAAAGGGAATGCCACCACTCATGATACAAAACGCAGATAAAATCAGTCATTTATCATTAATATAAGAATCAGAGCCACATTAACTGCCTAGTTATAGCTGGCTGAAGCTAACATTGAAATGCATTTGTGGGTCTACAAAGTAGGTAGTGTTGTGCCAAATAAATATGTAAGTCAATTAATTTATGGGAGGAAGCACCTAAGAATAAAAAATGTTAAGTAAAGGTCATCTAGAAGTAAAATTTTGTTTCAGGTAATTAGGAATTCTTTCAAGGTGCTTTAAAAACTTAATAATTTATAGTATTTGGAAGACAAACTTTTGACAGATCTACCGTCTAAAATATAGCTACTGGGCACAGAAGCATGATTACCTCACCCAGATACAACATACCACAAAGCTGCTATACAAACTCCTTAATAACCCTTCCTTACATAACAGAGACGTCACAGTAAACCTAGTTATCTGATTTCTCAACTTAGAAGGAGTAGCTGACAGAGGCAAGCAGAACAACATGGAAGAGGTGATAACTGACAGCCTGACATCTACGAAAGACAGAAAATGAAACAGACTCTGTACTGTGTTGAGGTACAGGGCAACAATAAATATATGTAATGGTAACCCTAACCCCTCAGAAAAGGGTTACTCTATGCTGTGTAGCCTTTGTTCAATCAACACAGGGAGCACTAAGGACAGACCCAATAAAAATTACAAGAAAAGAAAAAAGGTTCTGGTATTTCACATAACAAACTCTAGTTAGATTAAAAATTCATCCATGAGAACACATTACCTAACCAACGTCAAATAAAGGAGCCACTGCTTTATTTTCAAGTTTTTCTTCCTAAAAGAAACTACTTCAATGCTATCAAAGATTGGCTGCTAAAAAATTAATGTACTCTCCTCTGAAATCCCTTACCAAATATTTGAAGGATGTGTTTAAGGGGCAGCTTGTATTTGTTCTTCTTTGTCTACTGTTTTCTGTTTCTTTTAGGCCTATTTGCAGGCAAAGAGCCAGTAGACAGCTGCTCTAATTACTCAAAGAGCCCAAACTCAAGAACTCTGTTAGTGCAGTCCGGCTGTTGAAACCAAGGGTTTACAAACTTTGAGGTGAGACTATTTCTTCATTTGTGACCCTCTATTATTTTTCCTTATCAAGCAATCATCAGAATCAATTATTTACTTGTCATCCTGTATAAAATCATTTTATTCACTTATATGTTATGCTTTTTATGCTCAGATGTGTATTTTGTCTCAGCTGACTAAAATGATACTTGAATGGACAGTTTGTTATTAACAATCAGCATCCATGCAATCAATTCAAATTAGCCTGTGATAATCTAAATCAGGGGAAAGACAGAAGGGAGGAAAGAAGAGAAAGGAGAAACTCTTGGTTTATGCTTCAAAGAAATACTAAAATTACTTCAAATCAGCCAAAATGAATCATCTGTCTACCAGCACTCCTCATATTACATGGCCTATTTATAACTAAGAGAAAAGTAACTAATGCAGGAAATAGTTTCGTGTTATAAACTGTGCATAATAATTCTGTTATTAATAAGAAATTAAAACTGACATAATTTTCTTTCTTTCCTATGAACTTCTTATAATTATAACTAGAAGAGAAATGTCAAGCAGTGTCCACAGCTGATTCTTCACAGGAAGACTGATGGAGAATATATTTCATTTTAAATACATGTCATTTCACAAGTTCTATGATTAAATATTTACACTAGCTTTCCTCAGTCAAAAATAAATGAACCGACTGAACTTCTGTTTGATCCTCTCTTCCACAGGATAAATTTCCTGGTTTCTAGTACTTTTAGAGTACATATTTCAGCAAGGGTGGGTTGAGGAGTGGGGCAGGTGGTGGGCATGGGGAACACTTGCTTTGTTCCAAGAGCAGCCATCTTCTGGGCTTTGGCAAATTTAGCAGTCGGCAGACTTGCCCACCCTCCAGAAGTCGGGGCACCTGAGCACCCAGCTCCAGTGGGATTAGCTTTCACTACACTGGATTCACTCAAGCAACTGACCCACAAAGCCCCAGAGTTCACCATCATGCAACACAAAGCTCAGATATACTAACAACTTATTATTATTTACTGGCAAGTAATGCACAAAGGAACTTGAAATTACATGAAAACACAATCTGGAGTAAGATTCCACAAATCCATACATTTTATGAGGTTAGTATTTATAATTTTCAAGAACAAAGTCATCGCAGAGATTGATTGTTGTTAAAATTAGTAAGATTGAAGGTCAGTCACAGGTAAACTTTGCCTTAAAGGCAGATGTTTGACAAATACTTCTGGTTAGGTCTTAAAAGTATTTTGAATATTATGTGTCAAAACAGTTTGAGCACAACTTTAATACCAAAAGGTCTCAAGTGGTTAATCAGAAATGAGAGGCACACACTGCATTTCATCCTATTTTCAATTTGCTGACACGACATCATTCTGTGCTCTCTAGTGAGCAAGAGTAATCCTCAAAGGCATGAAGATGAGAGGCTGTGCATGAAACCATGGGCAAGTCAAGTAATGATTTTATTCCTTTTGTCATTTTTCTTTCAAGTGGAAGATTCCTAACACACTCTGCTGCTGACAATGTTTATAAACAGAACTCTGAGAAGCATCTGAACACACACAAAAAATAGCTCTTTCCTCCAAAGTGTGATAGACCGTCAACCAGCTGAGTTCTCATTCTATAGACATAGATTTGGAAGCACTTTTAAGAACTAGTTTCGACAAAAATAAAATTCAAAAATTGCACAAATTGCTGCTTTTAATCTCCATCAAAGAAAAATAATGTTTAACTTAAGATTTACCATAGGGATGCCTTGGTGGCTCAGTCAGTTAAGCGTCCAACTCTTGATTTCAGCCTGCGTCATGATCTCAGGGTTCATGAGTTCGACCCTCATATCAGACTCCACACAAGGTCTGCTTGGGACCCTCTCTTTCCCTCTCTCTGCCTCCCACCCACTCATGCTGTCTCTCGTTCTCATTCTCTCTCTCAAAATAAATAAACTTTTAAAAAAAAGATTTACCATAATTAGCTATACTAACAACTCTATTCTGGGAAAATTTAGAAAACATTAACACTGGGAAAACAAGGTTCAATCAGATATAAACATTAGTAGGCTAAAACCTGTGTCTTGGTAGCATTTCATTTTATCATACCAACCCTCTACTCTTTATACCTTGTAATCTACAATTAAAGGCAGTACCTTTTATGGCTATAATAAAAGAATGTAGCTGTTAGATTCAAGATGACACAACACTTCATCTATCACTCCCTAAAATTTGCCATGAATTTTAAAATTCTTCTATCACATGGTATATCCATTCTACAATTCTGATAGCCTTTCTGAGAAGGATACTAAGTTTCTGACAGTGAACTGCTAAGCTAAAGCATAACCTCTTAGTGTCCAGTAGATGAACAGACTTCAATAAAAGGAACTATATAATTCATCCTTCTAAAAGTAAAGCCTACCTCCCCTCAGCCACTGAAAAACTACAACTAGTTTCTCCTTGTAATAGCATCAAGTGTACATGTCTACTATGTGATAGTAACATATATTCGGTCCGTGTACTTGCTTTTTTAAGACTGACTTGTCTTCCTCCCAAAGCAAAATATTCTGCACTACAAAATCAGTGATGTTGCAGTTATTAAATTACCAAGCAGTAGCTGTTCTATATACATTTTGACACCTTCCTAACAGGGATTTAAGAGAATAGAATCTAACTCCAAATTAACAACATTGTTAGATAAACACCATAACAAAATAATAATAAACTCTGCTTCCATAAAAGTGGAATCGTAATCTGAGGACACATTTCAGTCAGTTTATTGCTTCCCTTGTTAATCTTTCACCTTCTAAAATGCATTTTACAACTAAAAGTGAGAAAGAACTTACATTAACAACTCCCTGCTTTGTGACACTTAACTTTTATAGAACATATTTATTCCCCATATTCTGTCCTGCTCCCCACAACACCTCTAATACAAGAGTTCAACTGAGAAAATTTTGTCTAAAATGTGAAGCTCTGAAGCACCTGGGTGGCTCAGTGAGTGAAGCATCTGACTCTGGGTTTTGACTCAGGTCATGATCTCACCATTTGTAAGTTCGAGCTCTGCACTGAGAGTATGGAGGCTGCTTGGGATAGTCTCTCTCTCTGTCTCTCTCTATCCCTCCCCTAAATATGCATTCACATGCATGTGCACTCTCTCTCTCAAAATACATATTTTTTAAAGTAAATAAAGTTTAAAAAATAAAATGGGAAGTTCTGAGCTGACTAGGAAGCCAAATGAGCTGGTGTCTCTGCTGTGTGGACAGCATCTGTGAATTTTTAAGAGATGCAGTGTCATGCCTCACATGGCTTGCTTCATCTTCACAAAGATGAAGCACACACAATAGTGCCTCCAATTTTCTTCCCAAGTGGTGTCAGTTCTCCAACATACAGACTCCTTTATGGCATTCCTCCAGGGCCATAAAATGTCAAGGGGGACCCTCTCTCCTAGGAAGACTCAAAAGGACACCTATTCAACTGGCAGGTAACAGACACCCACTGCAAGGTGCCATGCTCGGCACACAGGGATAGTAGGCTGTACGGGACACTGAGCATGGATGAGCCAGGGAGACAGAAACATAAACGAATAACAGAAGTCAGTACACATAATAAGAGCCATAAAGTTCTAAGAGAGCTCTGAAGAGCTGGTAAGATCAGAGAAGGGACTATGAAGAGGTGACAGCTCAAGAGACCTTCAGAGAATGGATAGGAATCAGAGATACAAATAAAGTACACTCTGAATCAGTGAGCAAAAGGAGACAGCACAGCATGAGGCTGGCAGGTGTATAACATCTGCTCATTCTTCCTAATTGCACCTCAAACTTACTCTACTCCATATCCTAAAGTGATTCATATCTAAAAATCACTGTCAACAAATGTTTACTCAAGACTATACTGTCACAGGCACTGTTCTAGGTGTTGAGGATGCACTGTAGTAAGACAGGCAAAATCACTGCTCTCATTGAGTTTATTTTACAGTGGAGGACATGAACAAACAGATCCATAAATAATATAAAAGCTAATGTCAGATATTGATAAGTACAAAGAAGAAAAGCAAACAGGGTAAGGGCGCAGTGATTTAGGGGAATTTGTGTAAGAGTGATCAATGAGGAAAAAAAAAAAGAGTGATCAATGAGGTGATATGTGAGCAGACCTGAACCAAGTGAGAAAATAAATTATTCAAACAAAGGAAAGATGGGGAAAGAGTGTGCAAAGGCCCTGAGGCAGAACAGTTTGGCACTTCCTAAGACCAGCAAGAAGTCTAGTGTGGCTACAAACCAAGTAAAGCAGAAAAAGGTAAGAAAGTCTTCTGGAAAGGTAAGTGAAGTGAGAATGTGTATTTCTCAGTAACAGCTCTATTGTCATTTGGGACAGGATAATGTAGTCTTGTTTCCATTCAGTATCATGTCCTTGAGGCATCAAATGCCAATAACACCATCCTTATAATGATTCAAGAAACCATCACACACTTCTAAACACTCCTATAGGTGACAAAAACGGAGCAGTATCTCTCACTTTGAACCACTGAGCCAGATGCCATATGGCTCTGTTGTTATAGTTGATATGACTTTGTTGAATGTAAGGGAGAAGCCACTATTGAGTTGAGAATGTATGAAATGTTTTCTTTTTTTGTAAAGCTATGATCTGAATTTCATCTTTAAAAGATGTCTCTGTCTACTTTATGAAAAACTGAGTCTAGGAGATCAAAGTAGCCCCATGGTAACCAGGTACAAGTCTCCTGCCCTCATCCAGGAGATTATGACAGCTTGGACTGGGGTAGTTATAGTGGAGATGCTCAAAAGTAGCAAGATCAGGGGCATTTTGTTCACAGAGCCATCAGAATCTACCTAATGTGTCTTCTTCACCCAGCTGAAGCAGAGTATTGAAGAGGGGAAGTCAAAGAGGAAGTTGGGGTGGGAGACTGACACAAGACTGCTAAGGACCTAGAGAGCTAGCTCAAGATATGTAACCTCATTCTGTGGGCAACAGGGTGCTGAAGAATGTCCCATGCTTACAGCAGAGTAATCCAATAACAGTGTACAGACTACACGGCAAAAGGAGAGACTGAAAAGAGGGAGACCAGTCAGAGAGTGAAGGCAGTTACAGCATCCTTTGGGGTAAAGGAAGCAGTCTCCCTGATGAATCCAAAAGACATCAGAGACAAAGGGAGTACCAGTTATGACTGGCTGACCCTGAGATTCCACTCTGAGTGACAGAGGATCACAGGGCCATGATCAAAGCTGGTTATTATGGAGAAAGAGGGACTGTTTGAGAAGAAAAATAGTACGTCCAGCATCAGCTTCAGATATACTGGGTTTGAGTGCTGGCCAGCCTCACAAGTAGAAAAGTCAGCTGATTATGTGGGACCAGAGCTCAAGCACCAGTTAGGGCTGGAGATCATTGTTCAGGAGTTATCAGCAAGATGAGAACCACTGAAGTCACAAATGTGAAATAGCGCCACCACCAGAGAGGAGGTCAGCAGAGAAAACTGTGGATACAGGATGTGGCTACAGGAGAAAAGGAAGTGGCAGTTTCAAGAACACAGTTATGTACAATAAGGTCGAACGCACAGCTGTAAAAGGGAATAAAGACTGAGAAAAAGACAAAGGATTTTGTGACTAGAAAGAGTTAAGAACTACCAAAAGTGCAGTTTCATCAGGAGAGAGAAAGGTGACTGCAAAGTGCTAATAAGGGAAGTGAATTAGTCTCTGAAACATAGATGACAGTATACTATGTGTCAAGGTGTGGTTATAAAAGGAAGGACATAAAAGAGTTGGTAGCTTGAGCAGAGTTGTGAGGAGGTCGTGTGAGTGCACATGAGTGTATGTGTCTTAGGAATGAGAATTAGCTTAGGGAGCTTAATGAGAAGAATCCCAGTGCAAAGGGAGAGACTAAAATTGCAGGATGATACCACATATTACTGAATAAGATAACAGAAGAGATGGGCAGAAAGGTTACCTCTGGAGAGGAGAAGGGACACTTCTTCCTTTGTCAAGGAAGGAGTCAAACAAGGAAAGATGGTCAGGCCTGGGACCCATGGTGGCTGCCACATTGCTGACAGCCCCTCTGCACACAGCAGACTGATGTCAACAGTATGTGAAACACTGAGGTGACTGACGAGACAAGGAATAAAGCTACAGATAGCAACACACTTCCGACAACCACTTTAGAAGAAACAATATTCTGACTAATGCCATTATTCTAATGTCATGACATCAGAACAACCAAATGTTGTGACTCACAGTTTGTCTCTTTTGTTTAGTGCACTTGATGTGAATGAAAGAGGTGGGTGGTTAAGTATCTTTGGTAAGTGAATAAAGAATAACCTTCCAGACAAGGCTTAGCTTGCTATATATAAACCAGTGTATTTTTTTTCTGAAATTCATTTAAACTCCTACTTGGTTCGTCTTTCTCAATCACTTGACATTTATAATTCAATTTCAAATTCATAAATCAAAAGGATTCTGCTTTTTACCACAGTCGTCATGTCTACACATCAAGTTTTTTCCTGGCCACCACAATATCCATGCCACAGCACTGAAAACCAAAATATACAGAGTGCTACAATGAGAAAAAATTTGATGGAGTTTGATTTTAAAAAAATGGAGCAGGAAAGAACAGACTACAAAGATGAGCTAAGTAATTGAGATAATCAATCATAGCTCATACTAACCTCATTTAACTATCCCTCCTCCAAAAAAGGAAATTACAGAAAAAAACATGAGCCAGCAGCAAAGGTCTTTAATTCAGGAGCTTTTTAAGTAACTGGCCATGATGCACCATCAATTTTATTGGAAACTTCTGGAGATGATGAAGATGTATCTTTGTAAATATACTTACACAGTTTGCCAAAATTACCAGTGAAGCTAAAGTCTTAAAATAACTATGAATGGATGACACCCTGAATCAGTTAAAACAGCATTAATTACCTCAATTCTAAATGTAAGTTGTACTATCTCAACTACCAGACTAGTTTTTAAAACACAATAGAGGGGCATCTGGGTGGCTCAGTCGGTTAAGCATCTGACTTCAACTCAGGTCATGATCTCACTGTGATTTGGAGTCCTGCATCAGGCTCCACAATGTGAGCTCAGAGCCTGGAGCCTGCTTCAGATTCTGTGTTTCCCTCTCTCTGTCCCTCCCCAGCTCATGCTCTCTCTCTCTCAAAAACAAATAAACTTTGGAAAATAAAAAAGCATTAAAGAATTGAGAGTTCATTAAATTCCAATTAACAAATAACAATAGGAAAAAATAAAAAATTCACCAAATAGGAAAAATTTTACAAATTCACTGTATCATCTATCAAAACTCTATTTTCAAAGAACTCTTAATTTATTAAGCACTAAAAATATTTGACATGGCAAATGATAAACAAATAACTATTACCTATTTCACATACATTTAAAAAATGTTCCTGTTGAAAAAACTGTCTCTGTCACCAAATATTTCACCTTTCACTGACAGGTACATGGCAAAATGATTCCTCGAGACCATCCATGGCTACAAAAATATGTGGTTCTCTTAACAGGTGTCAGGTATCAAGTTGGAATTTGGACCTTACAACTTATAATGGAACCCAGAGCAGCAAAATGTTTCTTTTAAAATCTGAATTAGCATTTTATATTCTGAAACATTTGGCAGGGGTAGCTGAGATGCCTGAGTGTTCCATAACATCCATGCATTATTTATTTTACTATACTACCATATTAATCTATAATTACTCTGTGCGCCATTCTCCACCAGTGGACTGGAAACAACTTAAGAGTGGAGAGATCATATCCCCAGGAAACAGAGCAGTGCCACTGAGATAAATTCAGCCAATTTTAAGAGGAATGTCAAAGGGCAACAGGATAACTACAGTACAATTTCCCACAGGAAACATACCAACTCTGGATACTTGAACAGAATCTAATTGCATCCCCAAACACTTCATCTCAGAAAATTCATAAGGAAAACTTTTTAAAAATAATGCCACAAGAGTGAATGACGGGTACTCCATAAATTCTAGAGTCATAAAGTGATTCTGAATCCCAAGTGCCTGATCTGAACTTTATTAAGGATTTTATTCCCTATAAAAGTAACATAATACATTTTCAATTTTAATCTTTCTTCAATAAGTTATTTCACTATTCTACTTTTCAAACTATTTCCATGAGCAGTAAGCAGATCATCATCAAATATATTTTTTAAATGTGCATCTTCTAAAAATCTGCACTAGAAAATACAGGCTATAAATCAAGTGGTCTTCAAATACAGGGAGCCATCTAAACATATTATAGTATGCATGTGCATTAGTTTCCTATGATTGCCATAATAAATTAAATTATTAAAATAACACAAATTTATTATATTACAGTTCTGGAGCTCCAAAGTCTTAAATGGGTCTCAGGCTACCTGGGTGGCTCAGTGAGTTGAGTATCTGACTTCAGATCAGGTCATGATCTCACAGTTCATGAGTTCAAGCCCCACATCAAGCTCACTATTATCAACATGGAGTCCACTTCTGGTCCTCTGTCCCCTTCTCTTTGTCCCTCCCCCAGCTGCACTCTCCCAAAAATAAATGAACATTTTTTTAAGAATGGGTCTCAGTGAGCTAAAATCAAGATGTCAGGACGACTGTACTCCTTTCTGGAGGCTCTAGGAAAGACTCCATTTTCTTGCCTCTATCAGCTTATAGATGTTACCTTCATTCTTTGGCTCATACCTTCTTTTCCCATCTTCAAAGCCAACAGCAGTACTGTGAGTTTTCTTCACCTAGCATTGACTCTGCTTCCCTCTCCCACTGCTAAAGGCCCTTGCAATTACATTGGACCCATCTGGATAATCTAGGATCTCCTCATCTCAGTGTCAGCTGATTAACAAACTTAATTCTATCTACACTTTTAATTTCCCTTTCCCATGTAACAACATATTCACAGGTTCCAAGGATTAGGAACCTCTCTTTGGGAGAGAGGGGCATTATCCTTCCTGCCACAATTTGTAACCACCAATTAGTACACAGACTATTTTATTTTTTCATGTAGCAGACATACACCATAGCCATATAGACACAATTCTTTAGGTTTCTCTGTTCTACTTTATGAATTCTAGACTAACTCTGTTGAATAGTTCACAAACATCTCCTATAACTTTATAGTGTTAAAACTTTATTTTAAAAAGTCTGTTCCTGAAAGAAACTCCAGATGGATCAAAAAGTGTAAACCAGAAAATATTTTACTTTGATTTAAGAACATGCTAATAGGGGCACCTAGCTAGCTCAGTCGGTACATCTCAGGGTTGTAGGTTCAAGCCCCATGTTTGGTATAGAGATCACTTAAAAATAAAATCTTAAAAATAGGTATGATAATAAAAGAGCACAATAACTTCCAATGAATAACTCTTTTAGGTTCATAAAGTTTGATATCTACTATGATCTCATTTTAGGCTTAGTCTAGAAAAGGTCCCAAGGCTCCTGTTCATAGTTATAATTCACTCTGCTATAGGCAGGTTGACCTGTGGCTACACTTTTGTTAAGTTAATCTTACATTATCTCAAAACGGTTCTTCCAGAAATTCTCAAGGTCTCCATTCAGTTAACCAAAGATATCTGAACTCTGTCTCAACTGTTAGTGCTTTCCAATAAAAACAAATCATGACATTTTAATTCCAACTTTAGTTGTGGGAAAATGGACTCATCTTTACATTTCTTTTTTTTTATTAATTGAAGAGACATAGAATAAAGTATTTGAATTTAATTTAGAATAGCTCTTTTGTCATATTCAAACCAATTCTCTAATACTTCCACTGGCTACTTTACTTTTTAAAAAATTTTTATTATTGAAGTACAATTGACTCCAATGTTTTATCAGTTTCAGGAATACAATATAACCACTTTCCTTAAATAATGATCAAAGGAACAATTTCTGAAACTTCAAAATAGCAATTTACATAGTAATAGTCTATTCTCAAATACATGACTTTCTTCCCCAAACTGTGTTGTGTGAACACTTGGTAATGTAAATTAGCATACCTCTAAGAAACAAAACAAAACCCCTTTTTCTGTAGTCACATGCATCTAGAAAAGGATGTATATCATGTTGCCCTTTTGGAGGATCACAATGCACGTTAACTTTTTAAAACTCTTAATAAGTCCCAAAACAGTGAAACCTCTAACTTTGTTCAACCTCACTCACTGTTTTCCTAACACCGCTACAAATATCCTGGGCTGAAGCAGGAAAGTGAGAAGAGAATACTGATGTAGAGAATATCTCCATAGAGTATTACTTATTGAGCACTCAGAGCATTCTCAACAGAACTGGGAATGAAACCAAGCCCAGTTTAGCTCATGAGAGTTTATGAAATCTATTTACAAATGTTAAATGTAGAACCAATGCCAAATTGCGACTATGATTAAGATTTACTTGAAACAACACAAACACGAAAATGTACTGCAGCCTCTAATTATATTTATATGGATGGGTCATTTAAAATAAATATTTAACTCAAGTGGACTTTAAATGATCCAAGTCTAAACAAACCATACCATCTTTATAAATAGTCAAAATGTATCTCATTCAAAATGTTGACCCTCAAATAGAGCCATGGATGTCCCATCTACTACATATAAGCAACAGATTCATAAAAAGCATTTCAAAGGTTTTTTTTTCCTTCATTCACTGAGTTAATAAAAACTAATAATTAAAACAAATTGAAATTAATTTTAAAGAGATAGGAGTTTCTTTCAAATGGTTCTCACCTTGTTTTTCAATAAAATTCTAGAAATATATCAATATAAATTTTAAAATGTATTCAAATAATACTGACTCTTTTTTAAAAAATTCTACACAAATGAAATCTACAATACACTGGGCTCAATACATTTAAAAGCAATGTCTCTGATCACTGAGTGTCCTGCTCCTGTGAGATGGCAAAATACAGCATGAAGAACACACACTCTGGGGTCTGGGTTGGTATTTAAACTCTGCCTCGCAGCAGCTGTGTGCCCTAGGGTTACTTACCTTCTCACTGCCCACACTGCTTCATTTATATAAGGGAGAGGGTAATAACACTTATCCTATAGAGCTGTTGTGAGAATTAAAGGAGTTAAAATATGCCAAGCAGTTAGAACAGTACTGGCACATAGCATTCAACAAATGTGTCCTGTTACTATACTATTATTACTTTTTTTACTACCCTCTATCTCACCATGTTTGTTGCCCTAAATTGTTATTCATAAATGAAAAGGAAAATAAATTTCTCCAAATTCTATCTAAATTGCCTACATTAGTTTTTGCCCAAAGTTGTAACAGGATACTTACAGCTCCACCAACTACCCATTTCTGTTCCCATCAGGGTCCTGAACAATCAATGCCTTTTTCTACTTCTGCCTGAACCATCTCTCTTCAATTACTGACTCATTCAATTATATTCAAATCTACTGCATGTTGAGCACTGTGTTGGACATTAGAAATTTAAAGATATGTAATTATCAGATTCTGTCTTTAAAAACCTATTAGTCCAAAAGAAAAGAAAATATTCAACGCTTTAAAAAATTCCAGAATGGAAATATATCTAAGACATGGTATTGGCAAAAAGAAAGGCCTGACACCCTTTCTGAGGGGAGAAAGTGCCAGGGACTGGTCAGGGGAGACAGCTTGCCCAAAGGCAGACAGGCAGGAACTGCACATAGTAGTCTATACACTGGATAGCCAGTAAGGGCACTTACAAGGACCAATGAGATAAGAAAATAAGTGGATGTCAGACCCAACACACTCTTGTAGACCATGCTAACATTTTTGGACTTTATTCTCTATTCAGTAGAGGTACAAAGAGATTTGAACAGGTAAACAGGGGAGCTGGTGATTCAGATCCATATTTGGAAAAGATGACTGTAGCAATGTGGAGAATAAAATAATAGAAGTAGAAACTAGAGGGGTGTCTGGGTGGCTCAGGCGGCTGAGCTTCTCTCTTCAGCTCAGGTCCTGATCTCTCAGCTTGGTGATTCAAGCCCCGCGTCGGGCTCTGTGCTGATAGCTCGGAGCCTGGAGCTGGCTTCAGATTCTGTGTCTCCCTCTCTTTCTCTCTGCCCCTCCCCCACCCGCACTCTGTCTCTCTGTCTCTTGAAAATAAATAAACATTAAAAAAATAAAAATAGGGGCGCCTGGGTGGCTTAGTCGGTTAAGCGTCTGGCTTTCACTTAGGTCATGATCTCGCAGTTCGTGGGTTCGAGCCCCACGTCGGACTCTGTGCTGACTTCCAGCTCAGAGCCTGGAGCCTATTTCAGAGTCTGTATCTCCCTCTCTCTCTGAACCTCCCCTGCTCACACTGTCTCTCTCTCTCCTAGAAATAAATAAAAATATTTTTTAAAAAAATAAAAATAAGGAAGTAGAAACTAGAACAGATAGATCAAGCCAATAGGCTTCATGACTTTTCCAGTACCTTCAAAATTAGAACACTCTTACAAAGACTTTTTGTGAAGTGAGCTTTATTACCCTCATATTCAATGTCAGAACTGAGCTTCAAGAATATCAAAAGACTTGCTCAGGGTCACGTAATGATGAGGAAATAAAAGCCAAGAGGGTCACCTGAATCCAGGTCTTCTCATTCCACTGAACCTCTCTCCTCAATCCCTTGAAATTAAAATAAAAGCCAAACTTTGGTCACAGTACATCCCAAAGCTGCAGTTAACCTGGTTTAGCTCACACAAGTGAACTGAACTTGACTAAGCAGATAACCTTCTATTTGAAACAGCACAGTACATACATCATAGCTATGTAAAATGAAATTCAGTAAACGTTTATGAATTTTAGTCCTAAAAGTTGGCTGCTACTAGGTATGTTTTACCTAGTGCATCAGCGATGTGCATAAATCCCCAAATCAGGTTCATGTCCATCAAACAATTAAGGAGAAGTTTAGTTGAATTCCTAAACTGTGAATATCATATAATCTACAATTCAGATCAATGGTGGACAACTGCCTGGGGTTTTACATATTAAGTCTTACTAAGTAGCAGATTATATATATAAAAAAAAAAACCTACTCTGATTTCCTCAGAATAGTTGGTATATGGGATGTTCTGGTTAACTTACTGTTCTGATTATCTGGAAAGTAACACGTAGGCTATATATCACAGAAGAATTACCAATTTTCAAAGAATTATTATAATAAAATAATTTAAAATTAAAACCATACTGAATAAGATGATTTATGGTCTTCAATTGAACAGCTGATGATAACCAGCATTACTGAAAGGTCACCATGGGATGACAGGTACTCTTCTAAGTGCCTTATATCTAGTAACTCACCGCGTTATATTTTACCTTATCAACTTGTTGATAAATAGAATTGTCACTGTAAGTCATGAAAAACAAATCCAGTTACTTTAGGTTCTTTTTTTGGAGAGGCGGTTGGCTTCTGGAAAAATAAAAGTTATATTTCACCACAGTAATTCACTGACTGATTTTCTTCATAGCCTCCAGATAATGAGCAACTTAATCAGAAAACCACCTCCCTCTACCCCATTATTTCCCAGAACCATTATTCTTTCATACTTGTCAGCTCTGCCCTTACAAGCTGACATTTCATTAAGGGACATAATTGAAAATCTAGCTTTCAGGTAAGTCTGAGGGTCTTCCTTCCCCTTCGATTTCTCTATTTTGATCCCTGCCCCAGAGCAGCTATAAAACATTTTCTGTCTCTGCTAGTTACTATCTGCTTCTCCATCCTGTACTCTGAAATCTTCTCCAATTATCATTCTGATTCTCTATACATCCCTAAAGCTGAAACGTACCCCTAGCTTGCTGTTTTTTTTCCATTCCTACCCTACTCTACTAAACTTGTCCATTTAGTCAACCTGAACACTCCTGAGAAAGCAGTGTCCTCATCCCAATTACTCTAGAACAGAGATTCTTCAGAAGGAGCATCCCTGTCCACTTCCCCACCAGGGAACACTTGGCAATTCCAAATTGTTTATTGTCCATACTGATGGATGGATGCTGCTAAATATCCTACAATGCACAAAACAAACCCCCATAAAAAAAGATTATCTACCCCCAAATGACCATGGTTCAAGGCTGAGAAACCCTGATCTCAAATATGATCTCAGTCTAAATATCACAATCTTCTGGTTCTCCCAAGAAGCAAATTAACATAAAACTCTTAAATACACTGTCATGGTGGTTAAAGAGTATCAGTATTGGTGAAGAACATTTACTATATCCATACAGAGATGTCCTAACAGCTGCTTTCATGGGGATTAATTAACATATTTCTAAGACTACATTTATTTAATAGATATTGTTATACCTCACAGCACACTTTTTTAGAATGAGTTGCTTGACAGTGTTTGGAAATATCTTCATACTTCCAATAGGTCACTTGGGCATTTCAATGGTATTTACCACAAGAGGAATCTACCTGCACTCTAAGGATTTTTTTTTTTTATTTAAGGCAATCCATGGTAAATTGGTTTATGTTTCCAGGTCAGTGTTTCTCAACCTTGCCACTACTGACATTTGAGCGTGGTAATTCTTGGTTGGAATGGGGGGGGCGGGGAGGGGGCTGTCCTATGTATTGTAGGGCATTAGTCAGTCTTTGGCCGTAACTCAGCAGATGGCAGCAGTAACTGCCTTCCCCTGTCCAGTATGACAAATGTCTCCAGATACTGCCAAATGTCCTCTGGGGAGCAAAATCACTCCCTTGCCTCCATTAACAACTACTGTTCTAGAGCTTTAAAAAACAAAAACCAGCCTTCCAACCTGGGCCTGGCAGAATGGCTCTTGCAAAGAATGGTGGTAAGAAGACAGGCCATCCTTCCATCAAGGAAGTAGTGACCAGACAACACACCATCAACACTCACAAGCACATTCAAGGAACGTGTTTCAGGAAACATGCCCCTTGGGCCTTCAAAGAGATTCAGAAATCTGCCATGAAGGAACAGCAGGCTCAACAAAGCTGTCTGAGCCAAAGGAGTAAATAGTATCTCCTGTCATATCCATGTGCAGTTGTCCAGGAAATATAATAAATATGAAGAGTCACCAAACAAACTCAATACATTGGTTATCTATGTGCTTGTCACCACATTCAAAATCTATAGACCGTCAAAGTGGATGAGAACTAACCACAGATTTTCAAATAAGGGTATAAAACTGCCACACACACACACACACACACACACACACATGCACGCACATGCACACACATACACACAAAACCACCTCTAATTTATGTTTTCTACATCTACATTTTCATATCTTAGGTTTGCTGGTCAAAGATATTTCTAATAATTAAATCAATAAATTCTTTTATGGTGATATTCTTTAAACAGTATTCTACCTATAATCCTACTGTGGAAATAATACTCAATACAACACTGCTCCAATTCTTAATGAATATAAATGAAAACATATAAACATTAAATAGTACCAAAGCACTATGATAATCTGGCTAACATTAACACAGTGATATCCTTACAGAAGAACCTAGTCATCAAACTATTTTGTTTACAGTTTTCAGAGACGTCATGTATTCTGTAACCTGACAAAATTCATAATAAAAAACTGTAGGTAGCATCTATTCAACATTATATATTCCATACTTATTATTCTAACAACACCACATACACAATTTCAAAAATCTCTCTCAATGATGCAATAACTCTATGATAGGTGCTACTGTTTTTCCCATTTAAATATGAGGCAATTAAGAAGAGAGGTTAGTTAACCTAGTAACCTGCTCAAGGTCACACAGGTATCTGTGACAGAGCTGGCATTGCAATCCAAGCAGCCTAACTCAGAATTCATGTTCTCCCCTACTGCATCCAATATACTAGCATGTCCTATTAATAATTATGAATCATACAATAACAAGCATAATATAGGGAAATTTTACTTAATTTCTTTCAATGACATTTCCTCTTCATCCTAAGTGACAAAACTGTTCTGGACAATGTACGTCTCAGGACAGCTGTCATGTATTTTCTTACAGTTATGGTCACTGTGCTACAATAATGCAACCGTGTCTGCAGCCTGATTGCCTGCTTTCTAGTACCAGCTCCACCACTGTGATCAGTTAGGGCCGTTCACAAACACTATAATTCTTCTCTCCCTCTGGGCACACAGCGGGACCACACTTCCCTCCCTCCTTTAAATGGAGCCATGGCCTAGTGACTTTGTTTGGACAATGAAATGTGAGCAGAAGTAAAGTGTGTCCCTTCAGGTAACTTTAAGAGCCAGAGCCTGACTC
Source organism: Proteles cristata cristata (assembly GCA_017311185.1). Lineage (NCBI taxonomy): Eukaryota > Metazoa > Chordata > Mammalia > Carnivora > Hyaenidae > Proteles > Proteles cristata. The sequence goes on from JAESUZ010005393.1 coordinate 1,059,682, forward strand.
ACCACTTCTTTCCTAGAACTATGAGTTTAGATGGAGCCTTTGTTGGCCTGGGTCACTGAGTAAGTATAATGAGAGTCCCCTGCCACCCTGCACTGTATATTTATGAGTTAAAAATAAGTCTTTGCTGTGTTGACCCTCTCAAATTTAAAGGTTGTCTATTATTGCACCAAGGCTTAACCTATTCTAAATAATACACTTACTTTTATTTGTTTATTTTATTATAGTTTATTGTCAAGTATCCATATAATACCCAGTGCTCATCCCAACAAGTGCCCTCCTCCATGCCCATCACCCCACTTCCCCTCTCTCCCAACCCCCACCAACCCTGATTGTTCTCAGTATTTAAGAATCTCTCATGGTTTACCTCCCTCTCTCTCCTTAACTATTTTTCCCCTTCCCCTCCCCCATGGTCCTCTGTTAAGTTTCTCTTGATCCACATATGAGTGAAAACATATGGTATCTGTCTTTCTCTGCCTGACTTATTTCACTTAGCATAATACCTTTCAGTTCCATCCATGTTGCTACAAATGGCCAGATTCCATTCTTCCTCATTGCCATGTAGTATTCCATTGTATAGATAAACCACATCCTCTTGATCCATTCGTCAGTTGATGGACATTTAGGCTCTTTCTGTGATTGGCTATTGTTGAGAGTGCTGCTATGAACATTGGGGTACATGTACCCCTATGCATCAGCACTACTAAATCCCTTGGGTAAATTCCCAGCAGTGCTATTGCTGGGTCATAGGGGAGTTCTATTGTTAATTTTTTGAGGAACCTCCACACTGTTTTCCAGAGCAGCTGCACCAGGTTACATTCTCACCAACGGTGTAAGAGGGTGCCCATTTCTCCACATCCTCACCAGCATCTAGTCTCCTGATTTATTCATTTTAGCCACTATGACCAGCAATATAGTTACTTTTAGATATAATACCTTAAACAAATTACTTAACCTTTCTGTGTCTACTACATCATCTGTAAAATGGAGATAATAATAGCATCTACCTTATAGTGTTACTGTAAGAATTAAGAGGGCCCAGAACATTGTCTAGCATAGTGTAAGTACCTACTCTATTTACCCTAAATACTCTCAGACAAGCTAACTCATCACTATGGTCACAAGTCTTTACGAGGAACAGATATATAAGCACATTAATGCATATATTGTCTCTTATTACTCTAATAATAAAATGCTAAATACACAGACCCAAAAGCTAACAAATAATTGACTGACAGGCATAAAAACTGAATAATAAATCCATGATCCCTTTGATACAAAATGATGAAAAAAGGAAAATATAGGAAAGATAATTGTATTTAATCAGCCCACCTTTTGCTTCTGCCCCATCTTCTGCCATTAATACACATATAAACAAAGACAAACACTCTCTCTCTCTCTTTCTCTCTCTCTCTCTCTCCTCAATGAACAGATTTAATTTGCCAGCCAACTAGAAAGAGATTCATCAGAAGGAGCCAAAAATGTGGTGCCAACTGGCTGTGTGACATGCACAGTAATGTCTACTAATGAACCAGCACCTGATGTCACATAGTTCGGGATGGAAAAAGCGGACAGAAAGGACTAATATGATGTGGAAAACCAAGTTGGAATTTTCCTAGACACACGATAAAGGTGATTTGATTAGGAAGAGGACCAGGTTTAGAATCATGAAACATTTTTAAAGAGCATAATCATCCTGAAGAGCCTGAAATTAAGTCCTCCATTAAGAGCAACCTCGGGCTGCACTAGCCCCAGTTCCAGGAAAAGCTTCAGCTGCAGCCACCCTTGGACCACCCTCGGATCAGCCAATCAAAAGAAATGTGTAACATTCCTGTGGTCTGAGTCAGGGCTGGGAACTGCAAGTAGTTACCCTGTACAAACTAGCCAATCACTCACTGCTTGCCTAAACCCCATGTAGGCCCTTTGAGTTCACCTTATAATTGGTCATTTTCAAAGGATTCTCAAAGGTCATGATTGGGTACTGTGAAAAGTAACAGACACCTCACGGATACTGAATGGTCAAAACTATAACCACGGGTGTTGTACAATTATGATTGGTGCTTATGTGATGATGCAAAACATACAACGTGTGCAATGTAACACCCCCGTCCCTTACCCCATAACAACCCTGCTCGCCATTGTTCGAGGCTTTTCCTTGCTGCCGCTGCACCGGTAGATGGGTGAGCCCCTGCTCGAGCTTGTAATAAAGACCCTTATATAATTGCATCGGTGACTTAGGGGTCTCAGGGGACTCACGATTTGGGCAAAACAATCCAAAGACAGTTTTCACCAGGTGCTTTTTTATTTACTCAGGAGATAATTAAAACTGATTTCAAGAGGGGAAATGATTGTAGCTGTCCATAAGATGGCTGTCCATATCAATAACTAGCATGCTACAACTATGAGATTCTGAAGTCTTTATTAGACATAATTTTGGTGAAGGAAGCAAAGGAAGACATTCTTAAAGGCAGAGAAGAACCACAATTACATATTGAAGAAAAATCCTACTCTACCAAAAAATAACCTAGTCTGGGAGCTGCTATAATATAATGTGTATGTGGGGTTTTACATATTTTTAAATGTAGATATGAATTATGAGGCCATGAAAGTGGCTAATGTAAGGGAATGATACCTCCAACTAAGTCACATGTAGAGTGATGAAATCCAAGAAGCTTGATCATGGCAAGTTATAGATTCTTAAAAAATTAAGTAAGAGTGCTCTGACACCAGAAGGGTCAGAAAGAGGACACAAAATAGGTCAGAGGGACATGTATTACTGATAAGGAATCAGTAATAAGGAATCAGTAATAAGACTGCAGAAAGAGAGACAGTACCCTACAGTCTTGATCAGGAAATAAGAAATAAGCTTATTAGACATCTGTAGTTCTTAACATTTTAGAGTTATGGAGCAGAATGCTCACAAACTCAGAAGAAGGAAAAGAGAAACTGTGAGAAGTTTCTGGGGAATGTCAAATTCATGAGGAATAAATGATGAAGCAGTAGAAACTTCCCCTTCTAGGAACTAGAAAATGGGAAGCTAAACCAGCAGTTTGACAAGAGATATCAGAACAGGAAGATAAGCCAAAAGGATGACACAAACTTTACAAGCACTTGGCTGCCATTCCAGGATGCCTCTAAAAAATGCTTAAATACCACAATTGTTTCTACAATGTGAAGTGTAGAATTCAGTGAAGAATGATAATACTGAGGCTGGGACTCAAAAAAAAAAGTTGAGACTAGAGTATTATCTCCAAGCTTGTCCAGAAATGGGACAGCAGCCCAAGTCCAGCCTGCACAAGTAAAACTCATTACATCAGGAGGAAGGGAAACTGGCAGGTGTTCCGGTGTAGAAGGTTGTGGGGAACTCTGGCCCTGGCCAAATGGTGCAGCCCAGAAGTCATCTTCGCCATTGAGAAAAAGACAGAACATTAAGCTGCCATATATTCTCTTCAGCCTTCCCATTTTACCAATACCATGAATCGATGGGATGCCTCTGTTCCAAACATACAGTACAATCTTACAGATCTATCCTAATAGATGGCTGTGAAGGAGAAGAAGCTGAGGATTATGGACTGTTGTCTATCAGGGTGCAATGACTTTCTCAAGATCCACAGAAAGGTCAAGAATCAGCTCTGTGCTCCTTTCGCAAGAAACAAGTCACTGCCTGCTTTGTTCTGGCACAACTCAGTCAACTACATTGCCAGGGTTCATTCTTCCCATCGTCTAACTGCTAAATAAAAATTCTTTTAGGCTTGTTGGTTTAGGGAATGCGAGAAGTAAGGAAGATGATTCATTTTCAGAAATATCAAATAAAAGCTGTGTTGTCTAATTAACAACAGGTTTACAACCTATTGGAAATATGTACCAACTCCCCCTCCCTCCATGGAGGCCCAAACCCTTAGGCACTTCACCTCCTGGTTCTTCTTCCTGTAGCCATTTCTCAGGCTTATTTTCAAGGGCTTTATAATGAGCATGTGCCAAAGAACAAAGGGAGGAGGGAATGAAAGTCTCTACATCACCTCAGGATATGTACACTTGTTCTACTCAGACTACTTCTTCCCTTACAGGGGCACAGGTGATATCCAGGTAAGCTGTAACCTCTGCAGTACTCAGCCAATGAGGACTAGAGGAGGGACTTGCATGCTAGGAGATAAATTGTCAGCTGTAACTGCCATGAGTGTACCTGTCCACCAGACACCCACTCTTGCAAGAACATTGATTAAAGCCTCACTTCACTGTGCTGCAAGTCTCCACATCCCTCCTTTGATTGGGTCGATGGGCTAATTTCCAACATGGAGTATTCACTTCCATTCTGAAAACGTTTTGCCTGTGGTAATAGAGTACTGTAAAGAACTCTTTTTTCATACCATCTTCCTTCTACTCCTTCCTGCCTCATATTTAGTTCTGCCTCCCATCACTTCCGAGGCAACATTTACAGCTCCCCCATTCTTATTTTCCTAGTTGATTTTTAGGCTATTTAACTATTTCAGAAATAAAAATTGACAGATAAATAATTTCCAAGCTTAGTCTTTGTTTCTTTTCCTCCCTTGCCCTTTTCTGGTTTCAAGACACCATATGGGCCTTTCATGCATTCTCACAAAAGATGCCTTCACTGCTCAGCACTGGCCTGGGTCAAGTCTTACACTAGAATATACTAGATACGTTTGGCTTACTTAAGTAATGCTTCATTGATCTTTTTTTTTCTTACTTACCTCCCTTTTCCACACGGAATTTTGGCCTTTTCACAACCATATGTGGGTCGCTGTTTTAGCCAAAATTGAACCAATAAGAAAAGTTTTAAATGAACCTACTTTGTATAAAGGGGATTTTTTTTTACCATCACATATCTCTGTTAAAGCCTGAAGGATAAAATGCAGGCCGAGCGCACAAGCAGCATGCAGAAAAAAGCTGATGTTCAAGAAGTCAAGCATAGAGGGAAATAATGAGAGGTTAATGAAGTGAGCTCTGAGTCACAAGTGTTGTTCAGAAAACAAAACAGACATCTGTAAGGATCAACCTTGGAACTAGTCACTGCACCTCAATCAATGTGTATATATGTGTTTTTACTAAATAACTGTTCAAAGACTTCCGAATAAATCAAAAGACGGTCTAAGTTTTAAAACTTTTAACTATTCAAGCTTTAACAATGTCCACCCACCTCATTATCAAACATTTCTATATGATTGAAATGCGTACAGTATTTGAGAAGCACTCAGAATAACTGCCATTAATAATTGCAAATTACAACACAAAACCTACCAATCCTATCAATAAAAACTTTTCTTTAAAAATCATTAAGACCTACAGTAAGATTTACAAAGCACAAACTCAAAGTGGACACTGAAATATCTAGAGTGGAATCCTAAGACAAGCAACTTTTTCAAAGTCAATTAAAACTTCTCAAGGTGTTTTATAATAAACTCAGTTCCACTTAAGAAAGGATAAGAAATTGTGTTCAACTCAATTGAACACTACCCTGCTTTATTCATTAATCAACTTTCTGGGCTTGTACAACAGCCCCTCATTCAGTACAATAACCATGTGCTTACAAGACCTAATTGAACTTCATCCAAGCATCCTTCTCATTGCAGGGAGGACTTCTTAAAAGGAGTGAAGCCTTCTCTTTAAAGGTTTTACTAGAGGCTAAAAATTTTAAATCAATGCCACAGCCCAAGTCTATGAAATGGACCAACTTTAAACATTCAAATTAACATAGGAAACACATGCTAGATAGTATTAAAAAAAATTTTTTTTAATGTTTTATTTATTTCTAGGAGGGAGAGAGAGAGAGAGAGAGAGAGACAGCATGAGCAGGGGAGGGTCAGAGAGAGAGGGAGTCACAGACTCTGAAACAGGCTCCAGGCTCTGAGCTGGCAATCAGCACAGAACCCGATGCGGGGCTCAAACCCACGAACCGTGAGATCATAACCTAAGCAAAAAGTCGGACGCTTAACCGACTAAGCCACCCAGGCGCCCCTGCTAGATAGTATTTAGAAGGAACTTGAATAGATTTTCTTCAACAAATTCACCCTTCAACAAACAGGCAGTTGAACTTCACCCCCAATTCTATATAGAACTGTTGACTTGATTTTGTGAGGGTTCATTTGTGTTTTAAACTATCCAACTAAAGTAATGGCCTTAGGGGTAGAGAAGGGTTGGAATGCATGTGAGCACGTGAGAGGCACTTTGGCACAGGCTCACTGCCAACATGGGCACACCTGAGCTCCACCTATGCGGCCCTGAGAAAACCGGCATGTCCTGGAGTAGGGCCCAAGTTTAGCTGCTCCAGAAATGCCAAAAAGAGACTATGGCTATCTTCCTAAAATGAAAAGCCAAAGACCCAGACTGAGATCCTGCTGAAATGTCACTCAGGCAACCTGACCAGGTAGAGTAGTTATTGAATACATTTCTGTACCTCTGGTAACACAGGAGCTAGTTCCCTCCTATAAGGCCCTCTGACCCCTGGTAAAGTCAATGTGGGCTTCTCTGGCCCTTATGTCTCAAGTCCCTAAGTCTGCTGATCAGGTAGTTAAACAACACAGAGCATAATATCAAAAAATGTTTTTAGGGGTGCCTAGGTGGTCCAGTGGGTTAAGAGTCTGACTTGGGCTCAGGGTTCCAGGCTGACAGTGTAGAGCCTGCATGGAATTCATTTTCTCTCTCTCTCTCTCTCTCTCTCTCTCAAAATAAATAAATGTTAAAAAAACAAAGATAAAGTTTGTGAACAATAATGCTTAAATGCCAAAAACATTAAAAATAAGATTCTTTGGTAGGAAATGAGAGATTTGATTCTTAATCAATTATTTTTCTATTTCAATTAGAGTATCTTCTTTTAAGCTTATTCATCAATTTTGAGAGACAGAGAGGGAGAGAGACACAGAGACAGAGAGAGCAGGGGAGGAGCAGAGAAAGAATCCCAAGCAAGCTCCGCAATGTCAGCACAGAGCCTGACATGGGCCCATAAATTAAATGGGGCCCTGATCCCATGAACCGTGAGATCATGACCTGAGTGGAACTCAAGAGTTGGAGATTCAACCAACTGAGCCACCCAAGCACCCCAGAATACTTATTTTTTAAACAGAAGAGTAAAAATTACAGTGGTAAATGATACTGTTACCTTCCCCAAAGGGGAAATACTCTGTCTAACACCATTTCAATCATTAATCTGATGTGTGATTTAATGACAAACATAAAACTGCTTGCCCCATGAAAACTTTTCTCCCTACACAGGCACCTCACTTACACAGTGGCCCAAATGCTAGCATCTAGGTAATCTTTTTATATAAGCAATATCTGTAGAATGAAATACCACTTCTAAAATTATACTCAGAAGAAAGAGATTTGAAACATTAAATCTGTGTGGCTTAATAGCTAAGATTTGCATGTGCATTTTTGAAGTATTTTTCCTCAAACATTAAATATGCACAAGAACTTGTTCAAAATACAGATTCCTGCATCCCAGTACCAGGAAATCAAAATCAGTGGTCTCAGATGAGACTAGGAATCTGCATTTTAAATAAGCACCCTGGTGTTTCTGATGCAGGTGGTCTAGAAAAATAGCTCTCTGCAGGGAAGGTAATTCATTTCCATTACAGCTGTCCAGTCTTTAAATCTCTTCTCCCAACTCCATGATTTTTTTTCATTTGACACTTTTTAAACAATCCCTAGTTGAAGTAGGGGTTTTCAAGGAAAATCTTTGAAATGTCATTTTCATTGCAACTACCGAATAACAATAATGCCAGAAAGTAAGACATTGCAGAAATGGTGTAAGAGAAAGCTGAAAGCTCACTTGCTCTAAGGAATAGTTTAAAATTAGAACTGGATGGGATCTTGATCATTCCAGGCTAACTCTCTCATTTTAATCTTTAAACAATATTTTAAGCACTCCCCTATTAATTTTGTTATCTATGTTCTCCAGTTACCTGATTCATGCTACTAAGTGAGTTGATGCCTGAAATTTAAATCAGTCTCAACAGCTCTTGCACTGGGTTTTCAGTAAGTCTTGCTTTCACTTACTGTTTTCCTATCTGACTTTCTTAGACTCAGAATTCTTTATTTGATCCATTCATTTCATTATTTTCCATAAGATGATTTAGAACCTTTTGGAAATTCCCACCCAACCACAAATGTAATTGGTTGCACTGACTACAGTAAACTTGTATTTTTAAGTCAGAAATTCAGATTTTCACTTAAATAACTGCAGACATGGTAGGCTACTCTGGTGTTGCCAAAGTCAATATGTTAAGTCTGTCTCTAGGGCAACAGACTAAAGAGTAGTAAATGAGGTTTTGAACTGCATTCCTGTTCATTTCTGATTTAGCAACAGGCTTCTACATGCTCCCATTATGCTCTGGCCATCCCTTTGTCTGATCTCAAAATTACATGGAATGACTTTTAGGTTGTTGTTCTACTTTTTTTTTTTTTTTTAAGACATTCTATTTCAATTTTTCTTGCTGTTTCCACATACATTGTTCTTTTCCTAATTTTCACTATTAAGTTATTACAAGCAGCTGCCCCACACAAACACAGGAACGTACACGCACCTCACCACCATTTAAAAATTTTTCCATGTGAATTGAGGACTGTAAGTATTCAGTGGCTTAATTAGAAATCTGCAAACCCCTCCACACAATGGACCAGTGCTGATTCAGTAAGTACTTCCTGCTGCTTTTGTAAAAGCTCTTCCCAGTTTTTTTTAAGCCACTACACAGATGATCTCTTTCTACCCAATTCTAGAGTTTCACAATACATCTTTCTTGTGTACTCAAGAATACACTATACTGCTAATGCCAGAATGTCAATCAATCTAAATTTTCCTAGACCATAAATTAATAAATTTAAATTCATCTAACTATAACCAGCATTACTTGAAGGAGAAAGACACACAAAATCCAGAGCCCCAACTACCCAAAATTCATATGGAAATATTTAAGATAAATTGATCTGTACATGAAGGATATCTAATAAAATAATATACAGGACAGAATAATGATTTTTTATGAGATGCAAAAATTTAACCAAGACACAATGATAAGGTCATTTGTTACACCCTCCTAATCCCACTAGTATCCTTAAATTGTAGTATCATTTAACATCTTATTAATAAAAAAAAAAAGAGGGTAGTAAATAACACTCAACATGAAAAGGGATACTGAAACTATAATAAATCAAAAATGTGAGTCACCCAGTTTTTAGTAAAGGTTATGCAAAAAAACATGGGTTACATACTTACATAAATCACTTAACACACAGAGGTGAATATACTACAGTAAACATACCCATATTTTATAAGCAGATATTCCATCATAAAGATAGCATGACTGGCATCAAATAGCTGCTGGAATAATACACTTCTCTTTTGCTGTATTGTAAACCAAATTCCTAGACTGGTCTAAATTTTAAAACAATTTGCTTATGTTTACCATAATAAGAAGAATACTTTGTGTCAAAGATTAAAGGAACAATAAACTTCTCAAATGCAGCTTTAACTGCCAACTCTCATGGGGCAATGTCAACAGAGAAAGTAAAATGGCACCGTCACCTCTGAACAAATTTACTTAGTGTTTAAGCCTGTGTCTATGGATGAAATGCGAACAGACGGTCCTGATGATGGTGCATACTCAAGTTAGAGCACAAACCATATTAACCAATAATCTACATATTCAAATGTCTGTGTTTCAAATCTCCATCTAAAGTTGTCTTCATTCACCTAAATCCACTGCATTTTAATAGCCATAGATTAAGTAAGCTATGTTCTCATATCAGAATTAGCAAACACAGCCCAGAAAGCAAAAACTCTCAACTGGCCTAACACCACTAGCTATCTACCCTCAAGATTCTGTTTTTGCCTACATGGAAAAAAACCACATAATCCAGTTATAAATATGGCAATGATAGTAAACCTCAGTTTCTGCTACAAATAATACGACCAGAAATACAGCCAATGCAGCTGAAAGAAAAAGCAAAATCGCTGTGGTAGGTTGGTAATAAAGACTGTAGTATTGTACCTGCAGGATATCCTATAAAATGAAAATGTAATTTATAAATCACTTTTAATGCTACCAGAAACCAAAGGAAAGGCAATAGGGGAGTATTTATACAAGACCACCTTCGATAAATTCTTCCAACAAAACTGAATCTATTGAAGAGAAAAATGGTCACATTAGTTTTTAATGAAAGGCAGGAAAAACATCTCTGTTCATTCATCTGTATAAATATCAATTCCTTAAGTTGAAAACAAAAATAGTCTGTCAAAGGTGTCATATCCACTGTAAGCTGCAGCAGTTGAAGAGCTTGATGGCTGTGAAGCTACTTCCCCAGATGGCACTTTGACCTGGCCCCTCTACCTTGCCTGTAACTGAGTCATGGAAATGGTATGCTGGTAGGCAAGGTGCTTGCTACTTATTCAAGTTTTACTCTGAAACTCAATGAATGTTATTTCATAACATTCAGAATAGGACTCAGCCATAGTTTACTCCAAATTGGAGTATAAAAAAAAGATTTCATAAAGAGAGCTCAGCTTTCCAAAAATAAGATTTGGAGGTGGGGGGAGGAGCAGAACATAAGTTTTCCCTAATATCCATCTAGGGATAATCTTTCCATCTAGGTGTGTTGTGTAGGTATTATCACCGAAGCATCACATTGTGAGCCAGGAGAATGTGCAATCCTGCTCATCTGCATTCTGTCACTCTGTTCTGCTCCACAGACACTGCCGAGGTCATGCTTAATGGCCAAAAAATTCACTACGTGCCTGAAGGAGAAAGTAGAAAAAGATAGGCAGGCCTCAGGGTGTGAGTATCTATTTAAGCATGCGACTGTATTTTAAACATAATTAGACTAATTGCCTCTCAATCTTAGCTGATGCATCTGCACACACAATTAATTAGAACTGATTTTAAAAGCTCTGTTTGGAATCCTTTGTTCCCCACTTCCTACAAATCAAATTAACAAGGAACAAATTTAATTTTTCAACTTTTATTTTGAGAGACACAAACTTATGTGAACCAGGCCTGATTGATAAATGTAAGTCATTTAACTAGCAATTATTTTACTCTGAAACTAAAAGCCAATTCATTATTTTTCATCTACAAAATAATCCCTGGTAAATACAACAATCCTGCAAGACTGTAGAAAACCTTGAATAATCTCATAAGTCTTCATATAAAACCGGAAGGTAGAAGGATATAAAGTTCCATTTTGCAGAAAAATTGAGATGTATACTATTAATACCACTTTTTACCATGTGCTTTATTCTCCACTGGTTTTTCTACCATAAGTCAAATGCAGTTAAGGAATTTTTAAAAGAGCATTAAAACATATGATGTGCTCACTGGGAAAAGGGTGAGGACTATAAAACAAAGACTCAGATACTGAAACTGGAGATGGGGCTGGGAGCAGGTAACTGGGAGAGATAAAAAGAGGCAAACAAAAAAGTTAAAGGCAAAAAAAAAAAAAGCAGTTTGATAGTCTAGACAGACTGCAGTGCATGAACAGAAGAGGTGGTCAAACTAGCTCAGGGATCTTCTCCCAAGTAAATATTTACTGAGTGAATGAAAAGTGGACAATCCACAGCAACATCAGGGGCGTATACCTGATCCAGGGGACAGCAATTAACACAATTAGCAGGTCATACAGCCTGGTAATGTGAGGCAAGCCTGGAGTTGGGAGCCAGAGCCTGGAGAATGGGCCAATTTACAACAACCTTGTAGAACTGCCCCAGAATCATTAATGGATCAAGAGAACATCCTCTAATTCTACGTGGAAAGCGAACTGAGTACCAACGCATGATAAAACACAGAATTACCTGTTGACAAAAAAAAAAAAAAGAATACAAAGATCCATTTCCCTACTGGATGCACACAGGGCAACAATGGGAAAAACAAATTTTCAGCAAGCTCTGACTCCGTGTCAGTAAGCTAAAAAAAAACAAAAAACAAAAAACAAAAAAACACATGCAGGCTTAAGGATAGTAATTGATGAAAAATGACTATGACCTGTTTAGATGTGCCTACACAGAGACACTCATGTGTAATGTATATAGCCATGATTAGATTAGAAAAATCCATTTCTGATATTAATCAACAGGCTCAGGACACTCAATAGAATCAACCCACAGTTTGGTAGTATTATTCTGCAATGGAAAAAAAAAAAGGATATCTGAAGACTAATTTGAATCTACACTACATCCTATGAGGAAATATTCTCAAGTCACGACACAGCCAAGATTAATAGATGTTTCCACCCACTCCCTAAACAGTTTTAGGTACAGAAAACAATGTCATTTCTCTTCCAATGAATAGGTTAAGCATAGGAGTTTGCAGAAATATATGAAAAAGACAGGGCTCCTTTCCATGCTCTGATTATCTGGTGTTCTGGGTAGCTTTAAAAGTATAAGTGCTCAAGTACACTGACACTGTCAGTTATAAAGGGTGCGTATTCATTTCCAAAAGCAAAACACAGAGATACTGCTGTAATTTGAAATCATGTTGCTCATCTCTTGCATTGGGAAAAAACTGCTTATAGCAAGATTATTTTTTAAATCATTCCACATTTATATTCATAAAACAAAACAATACAAAACAAATGGCCAAATAAGAAATATGACACTTTAATATACTCATCTATAAAAACCTTTAGTTCTGACTTAAACATCTGAAAGATTGACAATCATTTTCCCATTTGCCATATTTTTTCAACATGAGGTTTGCAGAGTTACTAAGACCAACACACATTAAGTAACTCATTCACTGATTTGTTAATTAAACAAATTCTTACTGAGGGCCTACTTTGTACTAGGTAGTGTTCTAGCTGCTGGGTATACTGACAGGGATAAATTTAGAGAAAGACCTGTCCCTCATAGAGATTCCTGTCTACTGGGCAGTAGGGGGAAGGAATAAAGCAAACAAATACTTAACGTTAAATGGACATACATGGCACAAGTGCTACAAGGAAAAATAAACCTGTGAGACTAGAAGATTGGATATGGTGGTCAGAGAAGACCCTCCCAAGGAAGGGACACTTGAAAAGAAATCAAACTAAAATAAAGAAGCCAGCCATGTTGAATTCTGGGTAAAAGCAGACCTTCCTTCCAGCCTCCACAAGAGCAGGTACAAATGGCCCCAGGTCTTGGTGGTTTGATGAAAAGAAAACTTGTATGGTTGAAGTAAAATACATAAGCTTAAAAGATTAAGTGGAGGAAAAGATAAGGCTCAGTTATACTGTTTCAGTCTAATGGACCATTATATAGGTTTGAGCAAGAGAGTGTCACATCACACTGACTGAGATGCAAGACTCGAAGAGATACAAGTAGAAGCAGAAGATTAGTTAGGAGACTATTTCAATAGTTAAAGCTTAATCTCATACTCTGTACATGCTTTAACCTGTTAGATTTCGTGGGGGTTGAGGAGTTATTTCTTTAATTCTAAAGAAATATACATAAAGACATTAATGTATTTTATACTACACATCCCTCTCCGTGACTATTAGTTTGAAAAAATGAAAACTATTGTTTCAAATAATCTCAGTCAAGCAGCCTTAAAATTATGCACAAAACAAGATGACCATCCTCCTACCTTTTATTATAACTACATGAAAGTCATGTAGGAGTGAATAGTTCTTTTGTCCTTAAACAGGCTATTTGAAAAACAGAAGCATACTGTCTTTTATTGTCAATTCATGGTTCACAAAGCCTATGAGGTTGGCTTTCGTCCTTCAAAAGCTTTTAATGGACAGGTACATTTAAGCCTTATTTTATGGACTGTGAGAAATGGAATGCACTGGGAGCGGTCCACATCTCCCTTTTATGAAAGGAAAATGATATCAGCAATGCAGAGTGACCTCACCTATAAAGAATGCATCAGTGACATGGAACAAAGGTGGCTTCCTTCGTAAAGAAACACAATCTGTTTCAGAAAACTGCTTCATTACTTTTGAATGATTTAGGGCTGCACAGTCTACTAGAAACAGTTCCCATCTTTAACCCCTATTTATTTTATTAACAAAACTGTTTGTGATATCATTCTTTGTCCAAACCTTAAGGAAAAGCTTAGCGTATTCATTAATCAAACCTGTATACTGTTCAGATTACCTTTGATCCTATGTGTTTGTGGCAAATAAGTATATTTATCAGGTGAAGACTGTAAATAATAAATTGCATATCTACAGAAATAAGGACTCTGGTATGCTAGTCCAGAGACTCAAGAACTTGGTCAGATGTGGAAAATAAAGACAATTAACCCAATGTTTCAGTATATAAAAAGAAGCATTTTTCACATTTTAAGGCATATTACGTTTTCCAGCTTATGAAACTTATTATAGCTTACTTTTTCCAACAATATCCATGCAGAGAAAGTTATCTGACAACAGAATGAATTCATTCATCACTAACCTAGATGCAACAAACAGAACAGTTACTAAAATATTAGTTGCCTCAAATTCATTGGCTTACTCAAAATCACAAAACATCTTGCTACATATTTTCCCTCAAGGTCAGGTGATGAAGAATTTATTTTCTTGAATCAGATGTACATTATTCCATATGATCAGCTCCTAAAATGTTATCATGACCATTTAAAAGTGATTTTGCTGTCAGACTAAAATTGCTACTATTTTCATCCTAAAGCTAAAGATACATTGTTGTGATCTAATTACTCCCCACCTGTGGAGACTGTATCATCCAGTACATGGCTGCTAAAAATTAGCAACTCTGTATACTTGTCAAATGACACTCGACTGACTAGGATCACTGATATTAAGTATCAAACTATAAATCAATTTTGGCCTCTATCTTTTTTTTTTTTTCTAGGCGAGAGAGAGAGAGAGAGAGAGAGAGAGAGAGAGCGCGAGCGTGAGCAGGGGAGGGTCAGAGAGAGAGGGAATCACAGACTGAAACAGTTTGGCCTCTATCTTTAACCCACCTATTCTATTCTTTGGCTTAATATCCTAGTATGTCTAGTAAGAGTACCAAGAAATTGTGACCCCTCATTTCAGACACAGAAATGTGTACTGAGTGACTGATACATGCATGTGCTAAACACAATCTCTATTTTCATACATTCTTAATTTCAACATATACCACTAAGCAAGAGGCATGTTACATAAGTCCTAAACTAGCTGCATGTTAAATAAATCCTAAACTGGTCCCAAAAAAAAGAAAAAAGAAAAGAAAAACAGTTGCAGAAGGGCCAGGTGGCTTACAGCAATGCTTTACTTAGACAAGACACTAGCTAATTGCTAATGATGGGTACCCCTTGCCCAGATACTGACCTGACAGCACCAAATTGGAAGGAGAAAAAAGCCACCAGCAGGGGCTGACAAATTTACATATCAGGTTAATGTGAAAAATAAACTTGCCTCTCAGTCTGGGGAAATAAAGAAAGCTGGGATCACAAAGAAGAAACTTACATAAACCCAACAATACATGCAAATTTACATAATAAGTATTCACATAGCATTCTTACCCCTTCTACACAAAGCTCTTCATTCATTACATACCTAAAAACCACAGCGTGACACATTTCTAAAGTTACCAAGCCTTCCTAACGTGCTGTTCCTCAAGATATACCATTCTCTTTCGTCTATAATGAAATGTTAGGTGGATCTAGTGTTACTTATTTGTAGGTATCACATAGCTTAGTCTCCTGAGAGAAGTAATAATAACTGGAGGTATTTCCATGCATCACAGTTAAATATTTGATACATAACAATCACAGAAAATCAGGCTTGCAGGTATCTGAACTAGACCGCCTGCAGTTCTTGTCATGTTCCATATCATAGCTGGCTGGCTTATAATTCAGAAACTGAAAAAGAGTCCCTTGAGGCTAATTTATTCTTCTAACTGCCCTTTTTTTCCTCCCTCTCCACTTCATTCTCGAGAATTTTAATTTTATTTTGAATGTGCATGTTGCCTCTTATGGGAATTAGAACGTGGAGGTGCTACTGCAAACCACATCATTACCTGTGCTTCCTATCATCCACAGGATTACCTATCCCACAGGAATTACCTGTATACAGATAATCGGCATCAAAACAGAGGCCTTGGCCTTTATTACATGTAATATTTGCTTTCCTAAAGTAGATATGCAAGTGTAGAAATCACAAAATGTTTGGTAAAGATCAATATGACTGTTGGATAGCTAATTCCTATTAGATCCATTTCATTTTCCTCTTTGTCAAAACGATAATGTGCCTAGAGGAAAGGAGATAACAGATCACATATTTTAACTTTTGTAAGGCTTTTGATTCAATTCGGTAGAACATTCTTTCTAATAAACTAGGAAAACATGATTTCCAGACCACCATAGTGGATGCAACACAAATGTTTCAAGGCCCACCCTCAAATGAACTGTTATTCAGGATCAAATTACAGCCAAGTTTCATGAGGATTTACCCAGCATTTGGGTAATACTTTCATTGCGGCCTTAAATAATGGAGAAATGAGGATGATTAAGTGCACCAAAAATACACATGTGGTTAGGCACTCTCTCTTAGGAAGATGTGAATATGTTCAAATGAACTTTGGGATTCTGGAATGCAAAGAATCTATCATTCCCATCAACATGTACTTATTGAACTGAACATCTACTTTTCAACAGTAAAGAACAGAAATGACATATACAACATAAGAGTTTCTGCTAAGTTACTCATAACTTGGTGTAGAAGGCAAAACTAAAACACAATTACTTAGAGAACAATCAAATACCAAATGGGGGCAGAGGATACTCAAAATAAATATGATAAACAGGTTATATATGTGCTTAAGATCAAGCATCAATATAATTACAAGTATCTATTAAAGAGACAGCATTTTGGATGGACATTTTTCAGTTCCCATTGATAGCTGCAAATTGCTGATGCCACAGTAAGGATTATAGAAACAACAAGAGGCAGTTTAATTAGAAAGATAGTAAAAACTAACCACTCAAAGAAGAGATAGAAGGATAACAAATGTATATAAAAGAGACTCTGAGGGTCTAGGCAAAGTATGAATCAGCAATATAGTGAGTTATTTTTAAAGGCACACAGCATCAGGAAGTAAAGACAAGCAGCACGCTTAGGAGGATCACGTGACAGCCTTCCACAGAACGATGATCTATTCAGAACTTTATTACCATGCTAAGAGCTATTCTGGACTTGAACCCAAGCAAGATGAGCAGAAGTTGGAGAGCATCCAAAATGATTAAAATGTTACGAAATGGGTCCTAAGAGAACATGTAAAGGAAATGCAGTTATTTGGGCCAGATAAAAGATGACTAGGGAGAAGGTCAGGCTACACGGTGGCCTATAAGGTTATGAAGGAGAGCGTACAAGGGAGCACTTCTTTTCCATTTAGGATGGGACTAGAAGAATGTGATTAAATTGCAAGGACAGGGATTTGTATCTGATACAAAAGAAAGAACTTCCTGACTATGAAGCTTGCGAGGCACCAGAATAAGTTACCAACCGGCTTCTGAAATGTCCTTTTCAAGAGACTTCTTAAATACAGTAAATGACCGTCTTCATAAAATGTTCACTCAGTGTCCTTTTTTACCCTTCAAACTCAGGAAGTGAATATTTTAATTATAAATAGAAGCTTCATAAATATATATATATACAAAGTTGCTGAAAGTTGGAGCACAGTGAGGCTCTTCACTATTGGGGCATTTCAAAATTAATCAAAGTTATCAGTTACGTAAATGAATTTATTTAGTCAGAGATGGCTCTAATCACATAAAAAATAGCAATCAGTTGCTCCAGGTAGGAGACATAAAAATAATCAAAACATGGTTAAACTCACCAGTAATATCTATTTAAAGAACATAATCTTGATACTATATGGTCGGTGGGGCAAGAAAGGGAGGAAATGATAAAAATCAACCGCAAAGGAATAAAACACACATATGCATTCACTATCCAACATGGCATTAAACAACCCATCTGATGGCATAAAAATCCTTCCTTACATTAATTTTTAAAAATGAGAACTATACTACAAAGCACATCTAGTTTCCCTTACAGAAGTTTTAGAGATCCAAGTCCTTTTAATACTATACCAAGGAACAAAATCAAAGATCAGTATTTTAAATCATTTAAATTATTAGTTTCCCATATCCACAATGAAGGAAGAAAAGAAGGCAGGCAATGAAAACAGACACAGATAGTCTACTATATAATGAATTCCGCTGGCTGGATCTCTTCTATGATGAGAGAACAGAAAGAGGTATGAGGGACCATGTTGTTCACTATCTCCTCTCACCAATGAGGTCCAGAGAAGCACATCACACCACAGTTAGTGATAGGACCAGGACTTAAACCACATATTTAGCATCATGTGTGGTCACTAAGTGATGACCAGCCGGTGTACCTAAGGTTTGTCTGTTTAAAAGAGAACAAAATCTCCTCCTGTGGCATTAACCTTGTAAACTCGATTAGTTAAATTACCAGACGACACACATCGCGCACACACACACAGAGTTTATTTTACAATATAACTGATACAAGGTACTAAAAGTTCTAACTTCTGGAAAGAGAGAAAAATAGAAGGTACTAACATTTATTGAATATCTAACTAGGTCCTAGGCATTTAACATTCTTTATCTCATACAATCCTCACAACTCTGGAAAGCAGATCTTCACCATTTTACAAATGAAGAAATTAGGCTAATGAACTAACATGCCCAAGAGCCACACAGATAACAAAGAATAGAGGAAGGTCTGCCTAATGCTAAATCCTCTGCCTTTCCTACATCACATTTTCTCTCCAGCAAAAACCACAAAGCCCACAGAAAGAAGCATTCAGAGGAAGAAATCAATTCCCTTGCATTTCCCCTGAAAATGTTTGAAAGAGCTTCTGTATTCATTGGCATCTTCCCCATACTGGATGAAACTTTCTTCTATTTCCTGGGCTCACTCACACTGCCCTCAGCTAGGATGACCATATGGCCTTGTTTGCCCCAGACAGACCCAGTTTAGTCCTGTTGGCTCTGCAAAATTATCAAAAGCATCCCTTCAAGCTCAAAAGTGTAGAGGATAAATTGCATGGTCACCCCACTTAAGCTCCTTAATGCACTCGCTTCATCCAGGCTTGTCTGACCCCAATGAAGCTCACTTACCTCCATGCTCCCTTTTAGCATGAAGAAGCCTGCCCATCAAAACAGGTGTTCTCAAGTAAATAAGAATGGGGAAAGTAACATGTTAAGATGATTCCATACCCTTCCAAAGGGCAGACCATTTTAAAACGTGGACAATCTCTGTCAGAATTTTAGGCAGTGTAACATACAGGAAGGTAATACTCAGGCAGAATACAGGTAGATCAGTCCAGGGAGAAGAGGCACAGTCAAGCACACTAGTCCTCATTGGAGCTTGATACCAAGTCAGGCTCACTAAACTACCCTTGCTTTTCTGCTCTGCCTCACATCTAAACTCCCAGATTATCCAACCGTTCCTCTGAAGGTTCCTGTGTCAGGCAGAGTGTGGAATCCTCAGGGGATATTAGAGTCTGGTGTCTGTGGGTGACCGTGAAAGGCACATTTCCCCTCACTGCACCAAGATGATATGCAGACATCAATCTCAGTTTGCTCCTCATGTTCAATGTCAAAGTGGCCTTTGCTAGTGTAATTATTTCAAAAATGTCAGGGAAGCAAAAGAACTCAGATAATCAGTCAAGCCCTCATTTTACAAAAGGAAACTATGTCCTATAAAAGAGAAATCACCAGTGTATAAAGTCATACAGCCAGGACTAGAAACTAGGTCTCCATCATTCTTGCCACATATACATGATCCCCAACTTCCAAACAGCATGCATGGTCATGCTCCTACACTGAAACCCAATACTTTTCTGATATCAGAGTTGGATTTTCTTGGAATATGTAAACATTTCAAGCTGTCACATGATGATGTTTTTCAATTAACCCTTCAGTTTCAGCAACATCACTGACTTTGTACAACCGAACTAAGGTTTTTAATATCATCTAATATTCTAAACTTGTTTATAAAAATGAAGAGAGAAAAAAATGAAAGTAGTAATACTAGCACATGGCATCATCTACAATGAAATACTGAATGAAAATAATTAGGCAAAAAATGTCAAAAATATTTTGCCTATAGACCTAAGCTCTTTAGCTGTGTTCAACTGTGGAGGAAAAAAGTTGAGTCATATGAAATTCTAGAAATAATTCATCAAAAGTGGGCTTGAAACATGAGTTTAACAACAGAAAAACTAAGAGATTTGCTAACTAAACATCACTTTGAATAAACTGAACAAATAAAAATGTGTTTGAAATATAATTTCATTACATATAATTTTTAATCTATGCATTAAAGAACTTTTAAAATTCTTTAAAAGGTAAACTGTTATGTAATTAGGAGTGTACATATGTTTTTAGCTCTATAGGAATTGTATCTCCTTATAATAAATCAAATATTCAACCTTTAAATATTACTCTTCAAACACACTTCCAAAAATTTTACATAGATACTAGGAATATTGCTATCCCACATTGATATTCTTACTCTCTTTTTGGGTCAGGGGGAGGGGCATCCCTTACATAAATTAAAATTAGATACAGAACACCCTGTAATAAACTTCAACTTTACTTCTGTATAAATATTCTTCATTGTTAATTCTTCATTGTGAGTGTTTAGGAACACTCACTTTCATTGTTAATGAAAACCCACTCCTGTTTATTCATTGCAACATTATAAACAATAAACATACATCATTTCAAAAGGATATTTCCTTGCAAAAAATAAGACTTCTTTATTTCCTCAGGCTAAGAGAAAAATGTTCAAACGTGACAGTCCTTGCCTCTCTGCACTATATTTAATGTAACTTGAAAATTCATTTGCACATTCTCCTCCTGCTCCCTTTTATCCATGTTTCACAACTCAAACAGTCTAACAGTCTACTACTTCACTGCTACTGTCAACCATTTGAAATGGCACCTCCATTCCCTTCCCTGCTACCCCGGAAGAGCCCACTCACACATTTATCTTTAAAATGGCTGTGTTTACAGCTACCCATATGTCACCGTTCATGAAGCAATTGCTGCCATCTCTTGACTAAGCATTGGCAGGCACATATAGTACACAGGATTGCAGGACCACAGCAAGGGTGATTGAGGCTCAGAATTTTCTTTTTAAGATTACTACTTTCAAAAGACTCTGAAATAAAAAAAAAAAAAGTGGAGAGATGTACACACTCTTCATGAAAAAAGCTTTGGGAGGTTGAGGGGTCTAAGATTTCACAGTGAGCAGGCCTCAATAGCAAAGCTCTTGCCAGGTGTAATATTTTTATCACAAGTACCTCACTACACTCTGTTTCTATGTAAAAGAGGCTTTGCCTGACTTGATATCTGATTTGACATCTGAGTGCCTCACTACTCTATTGCCATACATAATATTTCTATCACAAGTATTCTCACTATGCTGTACTATGCATACTACGTTGCTCTGCTATAGTGCGTCCTCATAAAGAATCCTGCTAGAAAGTGAATTACAAAGTCATTTGTTTTTTGATCTTAAAGTAAAACAGGCTTTTTTCATATTTTGTCTCAGGTTTGATTAAATCATATTAATGCAATGGAGGAGTGCTTGGGTGGCTCAGTCGGTTAAGCCTCTGACTCAGGTCATGAGCCTTCGGCTCAGGTCATGATCTCCCGGTTCATAAGTTCAAGGCCTGCGTGGCACTCTGTGCTGACAGCTCGGAGCCTGGATCCTGCTTCGGAATCTTCATTGTCTCCCTCTCCTTCTGCTGCTCCTCCACTAGCATTCTATCTCTCTCTCTCTCTCTCAAAAGTAAATAAATGTTTTAAAAAATTTAATATATTAATACAATGGACTGGAGAGGGTATGGATTAATAAACAGAGTGAGTGCCTGACTGTGGTGGGGAAAAGCAGGCATTCTTAGGGGCAAAAGAGGAGAGTTAAGGAATGGAGGCATGCAAAACAGAACCAGGGACTATTGGAATGATAAAGTCAAGGTCAGAAATGACAGCCTGTCCTCACCTTTTTTGTACCTATGTTTAACTTTCCACCATTTTTTCCATTCTCCCCCTCCGAACCACTTGGAAAATGCAGACCATGGTTGCACAAAAGGACAATGCAAGGAGGCTAGAAGGCAGAAGAGTGAACAAACAGAAGTTCCATACCAGCAGAGGCGCAAGGGAGCTGGGGGGCGGGAGGAGAGGGGTGGGGAGGCTGAAACCAAAGAACCACCAGCAGAGATGGGGCTTTGCAGAGACAGAAAGAACAGCAAGGGCTTATGACTAAAGCAAAAGTAGGCTTTCTCTCATTGTCCTCCGTTTCTGTGTCCAGCCAGCAACAATAGAATAATTTCCCCACCCCTTCCTCTCTTTCAGTCACTCACAGGAGAAAGAAGGGCTGAGGGAATAGTAATAAAAATGGGGGAAATGGGGAAAGAAACTCCAAGCAGTAGCAAACAGAATGAACATTCATCAGGTTATTTCTCACAGGTAAGGGACACGTAAAGGGCCAAAATTACTGAGCTCATGTCCTCATTTTGCATAGTTCTAAATCCATTTTGTGAGCTTTTCAATTTCTCTGCAATTATTTGGTTCCTATCACCCCAAATAGAAATGGAATTACATTCCCTGTGAGGAAGACTGATAATTTTTATAGTTACAATACTAATAATACATCCATTAAAGTGACTTTATAATTTTCAAAATGTTTGCACATAAATTCTTGCATTTATCCACAAGGCAACCTATTAGTAAGTAGGAAAAGTGTTAACCCATTTTTAGAGATGACAAGGAGACAGCACAAAGAAAGGGATTAAGTATAAATAAACTTTAGAGAATGGACAGCTAAGAATCCATAGAAGGTGACTTGAATTCATATCACTCAATCATTTATTCACCATCCATTCATTCTGTTATGGATTGAACTGCATCCCCTAAAAAGATATGTTCAAGTTTTAACCCCCAGTACCTGTGAATGTGACCTTATTTGGAAATAGAATCTAGCTGATTTAATCAACTTAAGTGAGGTCATACTTGTTTATGGTAGCCCCTAATCGAAAGACTGGTGTCCTCATAAAAAGAGGGAAATCTGGACACAGACACACAGAAAAGAAATGTGAAGATGGAGGCAGAGACTGGAGTGATGCATCTACAAGCCAAGTAACACCAGGGTTGCCAGAACTACCAGAAGCCAGGAAGAGGCAAGGAAGGATTCTCCCCTGAAAGGTTCAGAAAGCACATGGCTCAGCCAATACCCTGATTTCACACTATGGCCTCCAGAATTGTGAGAAAATAAACTTCTCTTGTTCTAAGCCACATAGTTTGCTATAGCAGCCCTAGAAAACTAAAAACTTTCATTCGACAAATCCCGTCTTGAGTGCATATTATATGCCAGACACTAAAAAGTGTTCTGAAAAACGTAAGATGAACCAAACTCAGCAATCCTTGTCCCGGGACTCCCTGCATGGAGCTTAGGGACCTAAAGTTGTGCAGTCCTGTGCTGAAGAAATAAACCCCAGAGAACCAAACAGCTGGTTGATGGCAGTGTTAGAACTGGAGGCCATAACCTCTGACCTCCAAACCACACTCCTCCTATGCACCAAGCTAATGGTGTGGTTTCCTGGTCCACTGTCACTGTAAAGAAGCTTCTTCTGTCCCTTTAGAACAACAACACACACAGCAAGGACAGTAAGGAGACAGGAACTTCCACTTCAAAGCTTTCCCTGTTATAAGCCACCACCAGGACCCAGGAAGAATGGATGTCACTTAAGTAGTGTGGGTAAGGAAAGGAAGCTCCTGGAATCAGACAGGCCTAAGGTGGAACCTTGTCTCCATCACTTTCAAGCTAGGAGACCTAGAACAAGTTATTCAGCCTCTTACAGCCATCTTTCCACATCCATAAAATAAGAATGATAGTACATAATGCCCTCTTATACCATACATCAATGAATGTTGATATGGAAAGCTATGAAAGATACATCATTAAACAGAAAACCTCAAATTGCAGAATAGCACATATAATGTGATCCTATTTCTATTAATTTTTTTCTGAGAAAACACACACACACACACACACACACACACACACACACAAAACCCCTCTTCACAGTGGTCACTCCTGGAGATTAAGAATAGACACATTAGAAACTTTGTCTCCTTGACATCTTTTTCTACCATTAAGTTTTTTACTATGAACATGTTATTACCTCAATTTTTAAAATAGGGAGAAAATACTACTCATTTACAAAGAATGAAGCATGATAATCCAATAAATTGCTCACTTAAGATAGGGGCACTTCTCTGCATGCATATTAAACCTCTATAAAGAGGTGCGGTGTTTTTAATGAGGCAGACATATGTGCTCAGATATGAAGAGGTTTCCCAGAAAAATTAAATGAACTATCAAGTCATCAAATGTACAAAGCATGAAATTCCATTTATGTAAAAAAAAAAAAATACTATATGCATACACATACAACTGTATATGAAGATATGTAGAATAATATACACATTTCATAATATTATACATCTACATTGTGGAGTTTTTTGTTTTACCCCAGCACCTACTTCAAAATTCTGATTCTTCTTAAAGACTTGTCTTTAAGACAAGTATTTTATTTCTAAAGTGTTTTATTTATTTTTGAGTGAGAAAACAAGCAGGGGAGGGGCAGAGACAAAGGGAGACACAGAATCTGAAGCAGGCTCCAGGCTCTGAGTTGCCAGCAGAGAGCCGAAAACAGGGCTCAAACCCAAGAACCATGAGTTTAGGACCTGAGTCAAAGTCAGACACTTAACCAACTGAGCCACCCAGAGGCCCCAAAGACTTTTTAAATAATAATAGTACTTAACCTCAGAGAGTTGTTGAGACTTACATAATAATGGTCACATGACAGTTTGTGTGATATTTAAAATAAAGGTCATTAAGCATTTCTTTTTTTAATTACCAATCAGTATGCACCGCAGACGCCCTCTCCCTCCCTGCCTTCTATCCCAGTTCCAAACCAGAGCCCCAGCTATTGAGCCTAACTCAGGAATAAAGTCAAGTCAGGAACAGGATAAGCATGAGGACTGAAGCAGGAGTCAAGAATGAAATGATAAATAAAATAAATCAATAACATCTGCAACACACATTGTTTGGCAAAAACAAACACATTTTTCTATTTTGACTCAGCCATTCAGAAATATCCTAACGCCTTCCTCATCTAATCCACCACATGAAGGCATCGATTCTTGTGTCAGTGTTAGACCGTCCACTCTAGTACACAATCACTCCATTCTTTGATCAGACACTTAATCCAGGGGCCACGAAACATGAACTTCACTATAGAGACTTAGTCTTGTTTCTTAACCCTTAGTCTGATGCTTCACTATATACTGCCTTGTTTGCTGTTTCTTATGTTTTACCTCCCCATAATGTAAACTCTTTTTCATGAGGAATGTGCATTCATGCCACCTCTGTTCTAGGACAGATCATAGCCTAGACCAGAGCTGAAAAACACTCTCCACAGGTACCTGTTCAGTGACTGTAAGTTAAAGATGGCAATGCGGCAATTCAAAGCACCAGCTTCCCATATCCTAGCCAGAGCCACATTGTAGTCTTGCCTTTCTCCCCTACCCTTCCTTCAATTCTCTGTCACTTCTCCTTTGGGTCATGCCTCAGACACCACAACGTGCAGTAAAAAGCACCCTCTCCAGACTCCACTCACAGAAGAACCTGAGAGATAAGCAAGTACAATAGTTCTCTCTTCCTGACACTTCCATCCCTCAACTCTAAAACTTTCTGTGTATCTGGTTCATTGTCACATAAACGTCCTATTTTGTAAAACTATGCCAGGACACCTGTGCAGCTGAGAAGGGCAGAAGGTACTAAAAAACCTTTCAAAGTTACTGCACCTCTGGAGTAAAGAGCACAGAAGGATCGGACCACTGCAGGTCTTTGGGGAAGCCAGGGCTAAAGGGCAGTGGACCGAGGCTACTTAAGGTGCTGACCTTTAGGACTACATCCACAGTTAGCGTATTAGTTTGCTAGGACTGCCATAACAAAGTAATACAGATTGGCTGGCTTTAGTAACAGACACTTATTTCCTCATTCTGGAGGCTAGAAGACAAGGTGTCAGCAGGGCTGGATTCTTCTGGAAGCCTCTCGACTTAACTTGCAGATACCCATTTTCTTTGTGTGTCTTCACATGGTTTTTCCCTGTCTCTGTCTTCCTCTGTGTCCTAATCCCCTCTTATATTACCAGTAAACAGGGGTGCCTGGGTGGCTCAGTCAGTTGAGCGTCCAACTTCAGCTCAGGTCATGACCTCGCAGTTCGTGGGTTCGAGCCCGGCATCGGGCTCTGTGCTGACAGCTAGCTCAGAGCCTGGAGCCTGCTTCGGAGTCTCTGTCTCACTCTCTCTCTGACCCTCCCCTGCTCATGCTGTCTTTCTCTCAGAAATAAATAAAACATTTGAAAAAAGAAGAAGAAGAAGAATACCAGTAAACATTTAAAAAAAAATTTTTTTAAAAAGGGAGCACCTGGGTGGTTAAGTGACCGACTTCAGCTCAGGTCATGATCTCATGGTTCATGAGCTTGAGCCCCATATTGGGCTCTGTGCTGACAGCTCAGAGCCTGAAGCCTACTTTGGATTCTGTGTCTCCCTCTCTCTCTGTCCCTCCTCCGCTTGCATTCTGTCTCTGTCTCTGTCTCTCTCTCTCAAAAATAAAAAAACATTAAAAAAAAAAGGTGGGGGGGAGCGCCTGGGTGGCTCAGTTAAGCGGCCGACTTTGGCTTATGTCATGATCTCACAGTTTGCGGGTTCAAGCCCCGCTCAGGCTCTGTACTGACAACTAGCTCAGAACCTGGAGTCTGTTTCAGATTCTGTGTCTCCCTGTCTCTCTGACCCTCTCCTGTTCATGCTGTCTCTCTCTCTCTCTCTCAGAAATATGTAAAACATTAAAAAAAAAAAAAAAGAGTAACAGTCATATAATGGATTAGGACCTATACATATTTGTCTTTATTAGGACATGCTAATTTGACCTTAATTACCTCCTTAAATTTGCTATTTCCCAAACACAGTCACATTCTGACATATTGGGGGATAGGACTTCATCTTATGAATTTGGAGGGGATACAATTCAGCCCTAACAGTCAACAATAGGGAAAGGGAGAGGAAGGAGCTGAGTGTAGGTAGCTATGGAGAAATGAACGCATACTCTACATTTGCAGATGGAAATTTCACCCGTTGCCCCCAAATTCCCTATCTTTCTTCTCTCTCAGTCCTTTGACACCAAGCTCCTATTCCTGTTCTAAGTCCTGATGATCATCTTAGTCCTAATGATTTGTTTTCCTAATCTCAAATGCAGAGCACTTACTACCTATACCAATCATCTGGCCCTTTATACCATGTGGCCTGTGGTGGCTCTTGATGCCTTGTACATTACTAGAGGCCTCATCTCAGGTCACTATCCCTGTCCCTTGTTTAGTTCACATTCACCTTACATTGGCTCTTCCCAGGAGTCATATAGTGGGCTGTAGATCAAGGACACTGGAACACTCTTCCCCACTCCTCTTCACCTGCCCAGCCCTCTCTCAACTAATTAATATAATTTTGTGCTTAAGATCTCAGCTTAAATACCTCTTCCTCAAGGAAGTTTTTGAAGACCGACCACACACACACACACACACTTTACCCTGACACTATACACAGATTCTTCTCCTATCCTCTGCCCTCACTTTGTCATAACACTCACCAAGTTTAATTCCATACTTGCGTTGTTATTGTTATTAATGTGTGTCTCTCTCACAAGACTAACACATACTCATAAGTTCCTAAGCAGAATCTGTATCTTCATTTTCCACTGAGCTGCCAGACCAGTGCCTGGCACACAGTAAGTGCTCAATAAATATTTGTTAGCTAAAGGAAAGAGTAAGTGAGTGTAAGTTAGTGTAAATCAGTGGTTATGTAATCTATTTTTACTGAATACATTCACTTTGAAATAGAGGCAGTGTGAAATCATTAGTAATAAT
Source organism: Proteles cristata cristata (assembly GCA_017311185.1). Classification (NCBI taxonomy): domain Eukaryota; kingdom Metazoa; phylum Chordata; class Mammalia; order Carnivora; family Hyaenidae; genus Proteles; species Proteles cristata. The sequence continues at coordinate 1,087,646 of JAESUZ010005393.1, forward strand.
TCCTAGGCAGAAAGGTGCATAGATATTAACAGATCTTGAACGAATGGAACCACACAGAGAAAGCTGAAATCTAACTGTTCTCTTATGTCGTAATTCTGCAAAAATTACTTAAACATGTTTTCCATATGTAATTTTCCGTATACATGTATTTATGTATTAATTCTCTTTTGCAGGTATTTTTCAGTCCATTTGAACAGATATCTGCAGTCACCCTCTCCTTGTGGCTCATTCCACTGCTCAACTTTGGCCTAAAACCAACAAGAATTCTTTACTTGGGCTAAAGAACTGACAGATTCCCATGGTGACTCCAATCCAACACTTTTTCATTTTCTTCTTCATATTAGGCAGGAAACACTAAAATTCTGGGAACAAGATCTGTGTCACACATTGGAAATGTTCATATCTGCTGATAACACTCAATCTACCTCAGCTGAACACATGAGGAAGCCACATGGTCACAATCTAATGGAACATAGAACATAACTAATAAACTGAAGCAACATTCCACATGTTATCACTTTCAGCTTTGTGCAACATGTGGAAACAGGCTCATGCACCACTCGGTTGTGTCAGAACATCTAAGAGAGCAGAAGGCTTGTTTGGGATTCATTATGGTCACTTACCTCAGTAAAGTGTCCCAAGGAGTGCATTACAACCTCCACATGTCTGTATGTTATGGAGTTCTTTTTTAAAAGGAGTATTTTCTGAGATGTATTTAACTTTCAGGTATTTGGACTATTTATGCAGCCCTGGTTCTTTTGAATACTTGAAAACAAAACGTACCAGTAACTGCTAATGAGAAATTATTTTAGACTAGAAAAATAAAACTGTTCTTTTTATAAGAATTGCAATAATTCCATGAACCCAGATTACTGAATAATTTTGTTTCTTGTTTTGGCCTCTACTTTTCATGCCTCCTTGCCCCCTAATGTAACAGACATCATCTTCTGTTTTATGGACTTCAACTATTTTATACAGGTTATAAAGCTCAAGTTGAGCAGGGCTTCTTGGTGAATAATTTTTCTCATGCTAAAGAAGAAACATGAAGCAAATTAGGAAACCATAGAAGCCAGAAAAACAGCAGTAACATCATCAAAATCAGAAAACAATTTACCTAAGAAAAGTGAAGCTCAATTTGGGAAGTTTCACAATTGAACTAAATGAACATTACAGCCATTACATGGTCTTTCTCTATATTGGAAAGAAAACTTAAAATTCAAAGGATGTTAAGTTAAATGCTGGAGCCCTTTTTTAAAGTTCGTTTTTATCAGTAATCAAACATTCAGTGCATTCCTCACAACAGGTAAGGCAATGTGTCAACTAAAATACTTCCATTCATAGCCAGGAGCTACAATCTCTCCAGTCCAATTAACAAGGAAACAAAATCTCTCCAAAAGAAGCAAATCTACTCCCTTATTAAGCTAAGCAGACCCGGGTCAGCTGTCTCAGAAATAATCAACTTGATCACTTGTTCTGAGATTAAAATATTAATGACCATATACACTAATCAATGCACCAGCAAATGCCGTAAAATAAAGGAAATCTAAGAGAAGTGCTATAAGCAGACCAAGTTCACAATACATCGTCTTCTAACCCAAAGTTCTCACTAGCTCCAAAAAAAAAATTAAATATAAATCAAAAGAAGCTTGACAGCTTAAAAATGAAAATGTAATTAAAACACTTTCCTATTTTACATCTTGTGATATAAATACTTTGTATCATTTTAAAAGATGAGCTTGAGAAGAGAGTGAGGGAACGGTTATAGCTGTCTGATATTCACATCTGTGAATTAATACCATCTAACGCCATCTCAATACACTGTTCCAACACGGACACTAAGTAAAAGAATTCAGTTTTAAGTGGCTACCATGAATAGTTGAGAAAAAAAAATATTCTTACCCAAATTAACTGTTCTTTAAACATATATTTTATCAGTTTGGCCAAGCATCAGAATTGTTTCTTCCAACAAAAATGAAACTGTTTTACTTCCAACAAAAATGAAACTGTTTTAATTATCTAATGCCCATAACTACTTTTTATTTTTACAAAAATGAGAAAAACATGTCTTAATGGAATACCATTACCTATAACATAATATATTTATTCAGAATACCTTACATTCTAGGGATTTAAAATGTGGTAACTGTCCAAATATTTACCTTCACTTAAAATTATTTCAGCTCAAACCGAAAACCCCAAGAAAAATCATTTTGATGGAAACATTTCTTTTCACTCCCTATGAAACCCAACATAAAGCTAGATTCTCTGTTACACTGTAGTCCTAAATGACATTTCGTTGCTACAGCAACGAAACTCTGCTACCTGTGGCCATAATTTGTTAAGAATTCCTCCAACCAGTAAAATCTGTGCTGTGCATTCATAAAACCAAAAGAATGGCTCGAATGGCCCAATGCAACATACAAATTAAGGTTTAATTTCCTACTTATGATTCACCCACATACATATTTATAACATATAAATGTATACATACATACATAATTATGATTCCCCCAACTACGTGAAAAAGGGAAAATCATACCAAATTTCTTTTTTTTAACATTTTGTTTTCTTTTGTTTATTTCTGAGAGAGACAGCGTGAGCACGGGAGGTTGAGAGAGAGAGGCAGACACAGAATATGAAACAGGCTCCAAGCTCTGAGCTACCTGTCAGCACAGAGCCTGATGCGGGGCTCAAACCCACGAACCGTGAGATAATGGCCTGAGTCAAAGTCAGCAGCCCAACAAACTTAGCCACCCAGGAGACCCAAAATCATACCAAGTTTCCATTTTAAAATGAGCACAAATGAGCTGCTTTGTTTAAGGTTTCAGTGAATAGTTGCTACCTGTTTCCCAAAATTTATCTTAAAAGGCAATAGTGACTATCAGGAGAGAATTTAAAACACAAAAATCTGTTACCTATATCCACTCATTCCAAAAGGGGAGAAAAAAATCCCAAGGCACAATTTCCTATCTGTTGCAGGAAGTGTGGCTTCTTTAGAAACGATCTGATTTAGGAAATATCAAGCTAAAGCAAAAAGAAAGAAAATGTAGTTGTCACCACCTTGATTCACCAAAACGTTTCTACAGGCTACTCACCCTCACCGGGGGGCTCCAGGCTTGCACCCGCGGCTGCTGTCCGCCCTGGGAGCTCTGCAAATCTTTTGAGCTACAATTAGCCACAGTGCTGCTCTGAGCCCTTAATGCGTTTGTGCAGTTCGTCCCACTGCCCCCACCAGGGCCAGGTTTCCAAGGCCTCTGCTTGATGCCGTCCAGAAGTCTGACCAGCAGTATGTTACTCGGAAGCTCCTCGACGCCCGAGCCAACCAGAGTCCTGCACTCGGGACATCTGAGTTCATTTCGGGAACCTACAATCCCCAGCAAACATCGTTTGCAAAACGTGTGCTGGCAAGGCAAGACCTTTGCAGAAGCATCGAGCCGCTCTAGACACACAGGACACTCCAGAAGATCCAACAAGGCAGATTCATCCATCTTTATCTGGTTTACTGAGAAAAGGCTTCAGAAATGTTCATAGTTGTGTGCATCCCTTAAAGGGATTCATGTAACATCCATTTCAGACTTTGCTCTGGAGTAATGAGGGAGGGAGAGGAGAGAAGACAGAAAATTAGTATTGTTGTTTGGACGAAAGTTTTCACAGAGGGGCCGAGGACCAAAAAAGTACACAAAACTGCTTCCTCTGAATAGTGCAGCTTTGCTTTGGAATGTGGTTCCTGAACTCCAAAGTCAACAATTAAATACAAAGTGGGCTTTTTAAACAATTCAAAACGAATCCCTAAAGATACCTAGGAGTTCACTGTGCAGAAACAGCTATCAAGCACTATGCGGGATTCCTGTAATAAAACGGGATTTATGAAATGCAATAAAAAGCATAACTTCTCCGGCTCTCGAAGTGATACTGGCTGCCTTCATAAAGTCCTCCTCAACTCATATGAGAAGCTGAACAGAAGCAACTGAAAGTTTCCTCTACCTGAAAGTATTTTTAAATCCAACAGACTTCCCGATCTTTAAGCCACTTTCGTGTTTAAGAAACCATGCCTCATGTGATCACTTGTGGTAAATGATCCCAATATTAGATACATATGTTTCTTCCTTGGTCTTCAAAGTAGAACTGTTTAATCTCGCCCAACCAAAATGAGCCGAAGGTTGACAATTCTAAACGACACGGCCAAAGATTTGCTTGAAAGCAGCTCAACTAGAAAAGCACCCTTCAGTGCAGTGCCTGACAAACTCTGAAACGGAACATTCTAACCCCATTCAGAAAAATCTGGCAAAATTATCGCCAGAAGAATTTGACAATGGAATGCTGGGCTGAAAACTGCGAGCGTAACATGAAAACGGGGCCATTCAGGAAAAAGCGTTTGAAGCAGTGCCTGCGCCGCTCTCCCCTACCTCCGAAATAAATGCGAATGGGAACGCCTGGGAGAGAGAGGGGAACAGGATTTTGCTGGAAGCATTAACAGCTGTTCTTGACAGAGCCGGGGAGCGGGGGAGCCCCAGGGCTGCGCCCCTCTCCCACGCCGCCAAGCGCAGGTACTCCCAGACCCGCAGGGAGGCGCGGCGGCCGCTCGCCGCAGACACACCCCGGGAGCCAGGTGTCGCCGACCGGCGGCAGGGGAGGCAGGGTCCCGGGCGGCGGCTGCGGCCCTCCGGGGGCCGGAACGGGGATCTCAATTCAACTGCCTCCTCCCCGCCACCCTGTGGGTCAGGCCAGGCACATAAATCCACCCCCTCCCCCCAACGCCCGGACGACTGCTGGAAGTTTTCAAGGACTTAAAAATAAATTCGGAGGCTTAAGTTGCGAGAGTCAGCCCCACAAAGTGCCACCGGGAAACGTCTCTGACGCCGCAGAGATGAGGCGGGAGTGAGTCCCCAGAGAGACCGAGCCTTCGGGAGAGCGGGGAGTGCTGGGCTGCGCCCCCGGGAGACCGCGACACGGAGCCGCGGCAGCTTCCTGCCAGGAGAAAGCAGCGAGGCCGCGGCACCGTCCCGGCTCCGGGCCCGCGGGGACCCGAGGGCGGAGGGACAGGGGGGACAGACCAGCGCGGAGGGGAGAGGGGCTCCCCGACCACCGCCTCCTCGGCCCCGCGGCCCCGAGCCCTACCTCGCGCCTCGGCTCCTCCTCTTTGTTCGCGGCCCCGCAGCGGCGGCGGAGACCGATGCAGATGCGGCCCCGCCGCGCCCGCCGCGCGCAGTGTCTCTGACGCCGCGGCGGCACCCGGAGTCTCCTCTCTGCTGCCCCCCTCACGCGCGCACACACACGCCGCCGCCGCCACCTCCCACTTTCCCAGCCGAGGAGGGCGGAGGAAGAGGAGGAGGAGGAGGCCGAGCCGCAGCGGGCGCCCGGGGCGCCAGGGGGCGGCCCCGCACCACAGCGCCTCCCCCCGGAGCGGGCGCGGCACCTCCGGGAACTGCGGGGCCGGCGCTCCTTCCTCCCGGCCCTGAGGTACCTGCGCGCGGTCCCCGCCCGCCCCCGGGGGCGTGATGGGGGCGGCGGCCTGAGGGGGCGCTGCGAGGGCCGAGAGTCCAGGAAGCGGGGGTCCCCGAGAGCGAGTGAGATGGACGGTTTCGGGGCACACGCCTTTCCCTGAGGAAAACACGCCTGAAGAACTGAAGCCACCGGAGGGGGTGAGCCTTGGGAGTGGCGACGGATGAAGAAGGAAGGCGCCACGGGGCAGGGGCCGGCCGGCCGCGTCCTCCTCCGGCCCGGTGGTGCCCGGCGGCCCGGGACGGACGGCTCGGGGCGGGACCTGCCGCGGCGCGGGAGGGGCCGGGGCGAGGAAGGGGCGGGAGCAGCCCTGGCGGGAACTGCTCCCACTTTTCCTCAGCATCTGTTCCTCTGGCCCTCCGGACACACTTGGTAGAGTGAGAGCGAAGCGCTGTTACCCCTGAGGTCCCAGGGAGGCAAGTCGGATCAGCGGGCGGGGTGGGGGGGGAGGGACAGCTCCGGGGCAGCTGTCCACCCGCCCATTCTCGGGCCTTGCTCCGCCGTCTGCCCGCACCCAGGCACCGCGCTGCCTCCGCGGAGCACAAACCCGAGCCGGCGGGGAGGATTGCTGACCCAATAGCTCCAGATGGGAGGGGAGAGAGGCGAGGAAAACAGTTGGGGCGGGGGAGGTTACTGTTAGACCCTAAATGGGGAAAATTCAAAGTCTGACCCCAGGTGAGCTGGCACCGTAAAGCTAGCTGAGAGGCGCCTCTTTTATCTGAGCCTGGGAGGCAGCCATAATCACCACTGTAATCTTTGTTTCGGTTGCCCCGGGCGCACACCTGTACGCTCTGAAATGTAGTTTTGAAAAACACGTCCACAGGTTTTGAGGGTTGTTTTTCAGACTCAACTCAAAGGGGAAAACAAGTTAAGATGCTGTCATTATCTCAAAGTTGTCATAATTGTATTTGCATTTACCATCCGCTTACAAAAAGTTATCCCAAATACCCTTCCTCAAAAGGTGGGCAGAAACTAGGCGAAAATAAGAAGGGTTACACGTAGTATGCAAGAAATTCCCGCGTGGCCAGCAACCACAGTGTGACATTCTGAAGGAAAGTCAGATTATTCTTCAGTCTCCACCCAGGCCACAACTCAGCTATTCAGACAAATGAGATCACCTAAGTAAGAGAGGAATTGTAAGTTAATAATTATTGATCATACATGGAACATGCTAAACATTCTACATCCATTAATTCAATCCTTACTGCAGTCTGATACTCATCCCTCTTTAGCTTTGTTCTAAATAGATTAATATGCTGAGAATCATCTTGTGTGAACACCAGAAACAGCCCCCTTCCCCCTCTGTTAGAAGTGAGCAAATACACATGCATTTGACCTGAGAAAGCAAGAGCCAGGAATGAACAGAATGAAGATTTTTTTTTAATATTTATTTACTTTGGGGAGAGAGCAAGTGGGGGAGGGGCAGAGAGAGGAGGATGGAGGATCAGAATTGGTGGCGGGTTTGTGCTGACAGCAGCCAGCTCCCATGTGGAGCTTGAATTTAAGAACTACCAGATTATGATCTAAGCCAAAGTCCATCATCTTTCAATCGACTGAGCCACCCAAGTGCCCCCAGGATGGAGAATTTTTAATCCGATAATCTAGAAACAAAGCACTCTGAAAGTGACTGCTTAGTCTGTGTGCTTCTGTATCTGGAACTGTGCAGGTGAAGGTGAGGCTGACTGGAAAAGTACAGTCAGTAAACATAAATATTAGTATATGCAGTTCACAGTTTTTGAAACCGAAGTTCAAATAGGTTCATTTCAATCCTAGGTCACAAAAGCACAAGGCTCAACCTCAGGTCTCTGCATTCCAAGTACCCTCTCTTAACATTCCGCCTCAGGCAAAACCAAGTGTACTATCTCTGCTCCCAAGGGAAAGAAGACACTGTTCATCATGTAATTACTTTGGAGAGCAAGGGACAATTTTTGTTTTGTTTGTTCTTATTTTGGTTTTTGGTTTGTTTTTACAGAGAACAGTATATAAAGTCATGGGTGGAATGGTGCAGCTCTTGAAGCTAGGTAAGAAAATCACTAGACACACCCATTATCAAAGAACTAAAGACAGTGTGCCCAAGACTGCAGTGCTCAAAAAAGCACCCCCACACATCCCATGAATATTATTATCTGGCACACGGCTGCAGTTCTTTGAATGCCCCCAGTGCTACTTCACTATATTTTGTAGAACACAACTCTTCTGTTAGCCTTAATTACTCTAGCTGTAAAGAAAAATTTTAGGCAAATTACTTTAAACTGTTGAGCCATCTTGCTTCCATTAAATGGTGAAATAGATCAAACCTTTCTTAGGGGGTTCTTGGAAGATTCAATGAAATCATGTGCTGGTTCTTTGTAATCTGTACATCTCCACTGAAGAAAGATCTCATTATCATTATCTGCTGAGAATTACACAGGCAGAGGTATACTAGGTAAAATCCTTCCTTCCCACAAGCTTTGAAAGGTTTGAGAAAACACAATTGTAAAATCCAGTCGTAAGAATACTATAGGGGAAAGGGACAGTTGGGGAAAGAGAATCATGTTCATCTCACCATTTCTGGGAACTGAACTTGAAGAAAAGAATGTAAACATGATATGTTTATGGCCCCTGCAACTTTGAGTAGATACATGAAAATATAAACACACCCTGTACACAATAATGATAGCTTGGCTTAATACAGTACTGATCCTCCCAAGACTTCAAAGTACTTTTATATATGTTATCTCATTTATCTTCTAAGCATCCCTCTAAAGCAGTAAAAGCAGATATAATCATCCCCATTTGTAGATGGGGGGAAAATGAGGTATAAAGCAGTTATTCCTTTTAGTGACAATGTTATGACACAAATCGGACTTTTAAATTCCCAGGCCAAACCACTCTTCTATAAGCTTTGGTATCATACTTACACATACCTGTATCTGATCATTATTTTCCTTCAAAACTTATCCTGCCTCCAGTTGCTGCAACATTGGGAAGTGAAAACAATGTTTACCCAGTTGTGTAAACTAGAAACCTAGGGGTCATCTTTGATTTCTCTCTCTTCCTCTCCATCCTTCTCCATCAACAAGACTGCCAGCTACCCTCAGAATATATATCAATTTCTACCACTTCCTTTTGCTTGGCTGTGTCTTTATTCAAGCCACCATAGATCACTCTTTGCCTCCAGCCCTCCTAACCAGCTTCTCTGCTCCCATGCCTGTCCCCACAGTCTTGCCTTGAATGTAGTGACACTCAGAGCAAGATAACAAAAAATGCATAACAGATCATGTTACTCCCTTTCTCAAAACTCATCAATTTCTTTCTGCCATACTTGGAATAAAAATCAAGCACCTTCCAACTCTTATGAGCCCCTGTGTCACCTGGACCCTACACTATCATGTTCTACCACAGCACTCTGTTTACCTTCTTTATAGTACTCTTCAGAGGCTTTTTGATAGCTTGTTTCTTGCCTATCTCCCTTGCCTGAATATAAGCTCCCTGAAGGCACTGAATCTGTCTTCTTCACCACTGTAGCCTGGACAACCAACCCATGGTGGGTACCAGTGAATGATTCTCAAAGAATGAGTCAAGTGTAGAATTACATTTATTAACATCCTAAAGCTACAAATATACTTAGTGCTTTGCTGATCTACACAGATAGGAAATCAGGCAATGTTCCAAACTCTGTTGAGAATCTTTCTTATAATCTATCAGTCACTAAGTTTTATGCATAAGAGGACACATGATTCTTCCTATTCACAGTTAAGATGCAGACAAAGCTAAATTCCAGCTACATAGCACAGAACTTAAATGGAATGCCAGTTTGTATTCATTCAAGGTCTTCGTCATCATCTACTTAGTTTTCCAAGCAAGAAAATTCAGTTATCTCGAGTCTCTCCTTTCCCCTCTGCTCCCTCCACCACACAGCCAGATAAATGATCCAAAGACCACCAGAAGTGCTTTTTATTTTTTTAAAAAATTAATGTTTATTTGTTTTTGAGAAAGAGTGAGAAGAGTGGGGGAGGGGGAGGGAGAGAGGGAGACACAGAATCCAAAAGCAGGCTCCAGAGCTGTCAGCACAGAGCCTGAACTGTGAGATCATGACCTGAGCTGAAGTTGGATGCTTACCTGACTGAGCCACCCAGGCACCCCAAAAGTGCTTTTCAAATCTGCCCCTTCTCCCAATCCTTATTTCAGGACTGTTTATCTTCTATTTGAATAGCGAATATTTTCCCTGCTTTCAGTCTTTCCAGAGTACTTGATTCTGGAAAGAGCTTTGGAATCAAAGCCTTCTCTATTGACTAACTGTGTAAACTTCAAGCAAGTTTCTAGTCTCCTGTGCCTAAATTTCCCTAGTAAAATGGGGATAAAATTAATATCTGCCTCAGAGGTTTTGTGGAGATTTTATATGTTAATGAAAATGCTTGGAACTATGCCCTACACATGGTGAGTACTTAATGATAATATTATTTTTATTAGAATCTAGATTCAATACTGGATCCATTGCCCGTTAACTAAATGACTTTGCAAATTTCTTTAATTTTCTAAGTTTCAATTTCCTTATCTGTACAAATGAATATAATGTTATCTACTTTGAAGCTTATTGTGAAAAATTAATGACAGAACTCCTTGAAAATTCTAGCTCTGTGACTTTATGGCACATAGTGGGGCTCAATAAAATGTTTGTTCCTGGTCTCCTTTTCTGTGTACATCTGCATTTGTTTCCACATAATTAGAGAGTGGATTGGATTATTTCTGAGGTTCTTTCCAGCAGTAAAAATTTATCACCATCCTAAGTGCATAAAGGATATCTAAGGGCAACAGATTCCTTTTGTAAAAACCCAAGAGGTCTTGAAGCACCCTAATTGTCAGGAAGAGGGGTTCTTACCAGTTAGAATCAGGCAAGCCCAGAGAAGTTATTTTGGTCTACAGCAGTGGGAAGGTGGTGCAAACTTCACTGTCTGGCAGAAAATCTGAGCAGATGGAGTATTTATAGACATTCCCCGAAGATTTCAGTTCAATCAGGATGGATGCTAGGGAGAAAGACTGATGAGTGGGAGGTAACTGATCTGAATCTTCCTCCAGCCTTCTTGAAACGGGTCTGAACATTTGAGGAGCTATTTGACAACAGAGTATCTGGGGTGAGCTGGAGTGCTCTAAGCTGACTCTGATTCTAAACTGGCCTTCAGGGAGTGGTTCTTGAAGTTTTGCACAATCCAGATCACCTACAAAGCTTCTTAAAAATACAGACATCCTAGTCTCATTGGTACAGATTCTTAGGTAGGTCTAGCATGGGTTCAAGAATCAAGTGATTCTAATGTAGGTGTTGCTGGGACCACAATTTAAGAAATCTAACCTATGGTCACCCAGAAGCACATTAAAAGGGAGGTAGCCTGGGCACTGACCAAGGAAGCTCATCTCTAATGGGCCTTCTAGGGCTTTACTTTTGCCGAGAAGGATATGGGAGCTTGGAGCCATTGCTGGTTTTCTGGGGACAACAGAAGAGCCATTGAGTGTTTCAATTCCATTCATTCTAGTCTGTCCCCCTCTTTCTGCTGCCTTCACCATGCAGTGCTGTTTCTCCTCTTAATAAATACTGGACATATTTTTAAAGAATATGTGTTTAAATTTTTTTAACATTTATTTATTTTGGAGAGACAGAGAGACAGAGCATGATCAGGGGAGGGACAGAGAGAAGGAGACACAGAATCCGAAGCAGGCTTCAGGCTCTGAGCTGTCAGCACAGAGCCTGATGCAGGGCTTGAACCCACAAACTGCAAGATTGTGACCTAAGCCAAAGTCAGATGCTCAACCAACTGAGCCACCCAGGCACCCCAAGAATATGTGTTTAAAGGGAAGTAAAAATATTAGTCTGCGCAGAGAAATACACATGGCTGGCCTCAATTTACCCTAGGACCCCAAATGTGACCAGGGTCATCCACATCATGCTGCAGAAGGTCCTGTTGCTCAATACTGTTAAACTTTAGTTTAAAAAAATGCTTGAAAACCAGATACCTCTAATATATTTTCTGACCCAAGTACAAAGAAAAATTTAACCTATATGAAGAAAATATAATGGGATTTCTTTGCTTCTATTAAAAATACTTTCTCTTGTCAAATTCCATTATCATTTTAAAAGTTTAAGCCTTGAAGTGGTCTTTTTGCTTCTAAGCAAACTTTACCTAACCCAACTATTAGAGAGAGAGTAGATAAATATCCATCCCTTTATCTAACCATCTTTGGGAAATGAAATTCCATAATCTTTCTTGGTAATCCATCTTTATATATTAAAGATTGTCAGACTTCTTTTTTTCTGATCAAATTTAAGGATAAAGGTCGACTTTTCTAAGTATTTAAATAGGCCAGCTTAAACATGCGCACACACACACACACACACACACACACTAGAGATTCACAATACATGACCCAGGTTTCTTTTTTGGTTATAAGACTGTGCAAAAGATGTGAGTCTGTCTCAATTTATCCACCCTAGGTCACATGTGTACTCAAATACAAGCCTATATTCTATGATGTCATAATGAGTACAAATGATCCCATAATGTTTTCTTCTGTCTGTAGCCAGCGCTTCACCTTCTCTCTTCCTTGCTTCTAAGTAAAATATGTTTATTCATGTTTTTAAAAGAATAATTATCATCACACTGGGTACTGATCAAACTATACTTCAACTCATTTTTCTGAAAACTTGCCTGAATTCAGGAAGTAGTTTACCTTCTTCTGCTGACATCAGTTTCCATACTATTTTTCTGCCCCTCTCCCCTAAACCTGTACCACCAAAATGTTCACCCCAGCCTTCACACTCTTATTTAGAATTTCTATCATCATGGTGACTTATACATGTTTCCTTTTTAAAAAAATTTTGTGTCATATGTGAATCAGGCAAACATGAAGTTTAAAGGGGCACTTTGAAAAATTTGTTAAAGTAATAACCATAATTTTTAAAATTAAATTTCCATCATCATTTTATGCCATTGAGATTTGATGAAATATCTAATAAATTTATTATGAAGCATTTCCCATGTAAATTACATATGATACAACTATTAAATAACTCATCAAAAAGTGTATTAATAGTTGGGGTGCCTCGGTGGCTCAGTTGGTTAAGCATCTGACTTCGGCTCAGGTCATGATCTCACAGTTAGTGAGTTCAAGCCCTGTGTCAAAACCCATGACAAGCCTTTCGTCAAGCCCTGCATCAGGCTCTGCACTTATAGCTCGGAGCCTGGAGCCTGATTCAGAGTCTGTCTATCTGTCTGTCTGTCTCTCTCTCTCTCTCTCTTCCCCTCCCCCACGTGTGTGTGTCTGTGTGCATGCATGCACACACTCTCTCTCTCTCTCTCAAAAAAATGTATTAATATTTGGTGTTAATGAATTAGACCTCAGCATAGCAATATAGAAGATAATGTTTTTAGTCATCTCATTCAAAACAATCTCTTCTCTGTAATTCAAATGAGTGGCTATAGGGGTGCTTGGGTGGCTCAATCAGTTGAGCAACCAACTCAGGTCATGAGTTGATTTTGGCTCAGGTCATGATCCCAGAATCACAGAATCAAGCTCTAAGACAGAGTCTGTGCTGAGAATGGAGCCTGCTTAAAATTCTCTTTCTCTTCCCCTCTGGTCCTCTCCCCAGCTCATGCATGCTCTCTCTCTCTCTCCTCTTTCTCTCTAAAATAAGGGGGAAAAAAAGAACAAAGAAAAAAATGAATGGCTATTGAGTTTTTTAAAAATAGGAAACCAAGATGGTATCTGTCCAGTTGACATATTTCTCTTTGACAAGATTATGGAAGACTAAAGATTAAGATAATTTCCTTGTTTTCCATGATGCTCTTATGCAAAAATGATAATTTGCATAATTTCTTTTCAGTCTCAATTGAATTTCTGAAGCTATTTTTCAAGCAAACTTCCACATGTCTCCAGTGTACACCATCTGTCTCATCTCTCTCTCTCTTTTTTTAAGTATTACAATTATCTTGTAACAGGAGCTGTCAAATCTTTATTCCCCAAGGATTCTTTCTTTTGATAAATGAAAAAGAACTGTATATATTGTTTTGTGTAGTTGTATGAATGTGACGGGGGTTAAGGAAAGGTTAGATGTTCAAAGCAGTTATGGCTAAGTTGACATACTGGAGGAAATGTGATCAGGTAAGCTGGCTAGAGTTTTTAAATCAGATTCTTTACTCCAGGAAAATGAAGGAATGTTTAGTCAAAAGGTCAAGAGGTCTTAAAGCAAAGGAGAATTTACAAATAGCCTTACTAAGGATTCTGTGGCCCATATTATAAGCATCAGAGAAAATATGGAAAAAAAGAGGATGACCTTACTCACAGGCTGCAAATTGCTTATAAAGCCCATTGGCATTTGCAAATGGTTGATGATTTTACTGGTGGAATCAAGTTTTATGTTTACATAGTAAGTTTATACTCAGCAGAAACTTCAGCAAATCATATGGATTGCCAAGAAAAAGTCCATATTGAAGTATTTTTTAGAAAAAATCCTGCCAAAAACATTTAAAGGGCTTTTTTTAAAAAATGAAGTTTGCAAGGAAATGCAATAGATAAAATTTATGTAGTACTCCAAATTTACAACCAATACATTATATAACATTTCATAAAAATTTTATTTGCAACTCAATTTCAATCAATTTATAGAACTATAATTACTGAAACCTAGTAAGAAGCTGTGAAGTACAGTTAAACCTTCAGCTATTCAGAATCCTTGAAGAATGGGTCACTCTGGGAAACCAAGTTTTCTTTGGCTGAAAATATTTGAAATATTGTTGAAGTTTCCCTGATTTTTGAAATGAAAGGCACAGGAGGAGTACCTGGGTGGCTCAGTCGGTTAAGTGTCCAACTTCGACTCAGGTCATGATCTTGCAGTTCGTGAGTTAAAGCCCTGTGTAATGCTCTGTGCTGACAGCTCAAAGCCTGGAGCCTGCTTCAGATTTTGTGTCTCCCTCTCTCTGCCCCTTTCCCACTCACGCTCTGTTTCTCTCTCTCTCTCTCAAAAATAAATAAGCACTAAAAAAGAAAGAAAGAAATGAAAGGCACAGGAAATTAACATTTCTGGATGAATGAAAGGGGTCCCTACATCATATTTTTTAGAGAGAAAAAGCAAGGTGCAGAGGAAATATATATATATTTTTTAAATATATATATTTAAGACATCCTATTTTTAAACAAAGCTAACTTCCCAGTATCTGTCCATATATTTTATATATGATTATATTAGCATGTAGAAAGACATGGAAACATACCCACATACATAGCATATATTGGTTCGGGAGGAGAGGTGGATACAGATAAAAAGGAGAAGATGAACTCTAATGGTATTGCCTCATTTTGACTAATTTCTTTTATTCTACAGACAAGTCTTATCATCTGGGTTAATGGATTACTGAGATGCTAGCCATTGGGGTAAATTAACTGAGAAAAATTGCTACTGTGAAAATGGTGAGCATAGTCTGTAGATCTATTGTCAGGCCCCAACCGAGAAAGCTGGAATCTGAAAAAAAAATCAGCAGTTGGAAGCAGGATAAGTGACTAACATGCTCAGAAAAAAAATTGTGAGAACGTACAGCCAAGCAAAATTTAAGCTAAAGTCCACAGGTGATGATTGTTTATCAAAGGCAGTGGGGAGGCGGTGAGCAGAGGAAGACTCCCAGCATGAGAGTCAAGCACCAGAGGACATTTCAGGCCAAGCATGTGTAAGGACTTAGGATCACTTATGGTTAGAATCACATAAGTGGAGGGACACCTGGGTGGCTCAGTCGGTTAAGCATCCAACTTCGGCTCAGGTCAGATCTCACGATTCATGGATTTGAGCCCCGTATCAGGCTCTGAGCCTGGAGCCTGTTTTGGATTCTGTGTCTCCCTCTTTCTCTGCCCCCTCCCCCTACTCATGCTCTGTCTCAAAAATAAATAAACTATAAAAAATTTTAAAAAAGAATCACATAAGTGGAAGATGAAGATGGGTCTGGAGCTCAGAGAAGTGAAGATCCTGACAGAGCGGTTTGGTTGGCTCAGACCTTCTGCTCTTCCTCTTGCATGGCACTTCTAAACCCTCACCAGTAAAAGATTTGGACAGCTAACATTCTTTATATTGCATAGTTTTCCTTGGAATGGTTGTGTCCCAACCATTTTCCTATTAATAATTCACTATTTTAGGGGCGCCTGGGTGGCTTAGTCGGTTAAGCGTCCGACTTTCGCTTGGGTCATGATCTCGCGATTCGTGGGTTCGAGCCCCGCGTCGGGCTCTGTGCTGACTGCCAGCTCGGAGCCTGGAGCCTGTTTCAGTCTGTGACCCCCTCTCTCTCTGACCCTTCCCTGTTCACGCTGTCTCTCTCTCTCCTAGAAATAAATAAAAACATTAAAAAAAAATTAAAAAAAAAATAATTCACTATTTTAAAAATAATAGTAATAATTCACTATTAATTCAGTATTTTGTTGTTTGTAATTAGAAACAAAGCTGCAATAAACATTCTTGTTTCTATGTCCTTATACAGAGAATAGATTCCCTAGGATGGAATTTCTGGGTCAAGGAGAATGTACTTCAAATTTGAGAGGGGCGTGCCTAGGTGGCTCAATTAGTTAAGTGTCCGACTTCAGCTCAGGTCATGATCTTGAAGTTCGTGAGTTTGAGCCCTGCAACAGGCTCTGCGCTGACAGCTCAGAGCCTGGAGCCTGTTTCGGATTCTGTGCCTCCCTCTCTCTCTGCCCCTCCCCCAGTCACACACACTCTCTCTCTCTCTCAAAACTAAACAAACATTTTAAAATTTTTTAATTTTTTATTGAGATATCATCATATAACATTGTGTAAGTTTGAGGTATTGGTTTGACACATTTATATATTGCAATATGATTACTACAGTAGCATTAGCTAACAACTTTAGCCAACACATAATTATGGTTTTATTTGTGTTGCAAACAGTTAAGATCTAGTCTCTTAGATCTAGTAACTCTGAAGTTTGTAATACAATATTGTTGACTATAATCATTATGTTGTACATTAAATCTGCAGAACCTTATATGGAACCCAAATTGACAGTAAACTATGAAAGAAAAAAAATCTGCAGAACTTATTTATCTACTAGTAGCAATGGAATGCCTATTTTTTAATGTTTATTTTTGAGAGAGAGAGAGAGACAGAATCCCAAGAGGGCTCCCCACAGTCAACTCAGACCCAACTTGGGGCTTGATCTCACAGTTTGTGAGACCTGAGCTGAAATCAAGAGACAGACACTTAACCAACTGAGCTACCCAAACACCCTTGGAATGCCTATTTTTTTAAAGAAGATATTTCCAGATTCATTCCACAACCTTTTAACAATTCACGTTTCTACTATCAGAGCATTGCAATACCCATTCCGCCTCCTCAAATTGCCTTTTCTGGCTGCCACTTCTAAAAATTTGTATCATTTTTCTCATGGTTTTTGAGTTGAACCCCTCTGTGCTAACAGTGCAGAAACTGCTTGGAATTCTCTTTCTCTCTCTCTCTCTCTCTCTCCTACTCCCCTGCTAACTCTCTCTCTCAAAATAAATAAACCCTAAAAAAAAATTTTATTTGTACCATTTTGATAAGTGCCTTATAATATTCTATTTGTATTTTTTAAAATTTTTTAATGTTTATTTATTTTTTGAGAGACAGAGACAGAGCATGGGGACGGCAGAGAGAGAGGGAGTCACATTCTGAAGGAAGTTCCAGGCTCTGAGCTGTCAGCACAGAGCCCAGTGTAGGGCTCAAACTCACAAACCTCGAGATCATGACCTGAGCCAAAGTTGGACGCTTATATGACTAAGCCACCCAGACACCCCTCAATTAGTATTTTAAATTTCATGTCCTTGACAACTACTGAGGTAACTTCTTTTTATTTGTTCACTTCTTATTTTAATTTTCTCTTATTTGAGTTTGTTAGTCTATTTTATCAGTTTCATAAGAGTTCTTTGTAAAGTATATTGGCCACTTCTCTCACATTGGCATTGCTAATATTTTTCCCAGTTGGTAGTCTTTTCACTGTCTCCATACCTTTAAATTAAAACAAGTGTTTTTGAAACATCAGCATCTGGGTGGCTCAGTGGTGAGCCTCTGCCTCTTTATTTCAGCTCAGGGTCATGATCCCAAGGTCGTTGGACAGAGCCCTGCATCCGGGATTGGGATTCTCTCTCTCCCTTTGCCCTTCTCCCCCGCTCATGCACACACTCTCTCTCTAAGATAATAAATTAAATAATTTAATTGAAAAGGTTTAAAACAATCCTACAGTTACAGAAAAGTTGCAAGTAAGCATACCAAGAACTTTCCTTTTCCTGAACCATCTGAGAGTAAGTTGCCAGTATGATGCCCATCACCTCCTTTCATTCTCCTCTTTAACCACAACACAACCATTGAAATTGGGACAATTACAATCATACATTCCCACCAGTCAGTTTTGTCGATAACAACAACAATCCCCACTAATATCCTTCAGAGCAAAAATCCACCCAGTTCAGAATCCCACATTCCACTTAGCTATCATACCTCTTTAATCTCCTTCAACTTGGAAATCATTTCTCGTTCTTGGATTCTTTTGAGATTATAGGCTAGATGTTTTGTATAATTTGGGTTTTAAACTGCTCTTTATTATTAGATTCAGGTTATGCATCTCTGAAAAAACACTCTGCATAAGTGTAGCACATGATTTGGCTTTAGTGTTGTGAATTTGATAACTTGTTTAAGCTAGTGTCTTCCAGTCTTCTGCAGTGTAAAGTCACATTTTCTCTCTGTAGTATTTTCTTGGAGAGTCTTTTGAGATTAAGTATATATTCTTCTCATTAAACTTTCAATATATTCATAAATGTGTATGAATAAATGTATATATCCTCATGGTTTGCAATTTCATTCAAAGGATTATTTGTATTTCTATCATTAGCTGTTTTGGTGCTTAATCTGTTCCACATTTGTGGGCATCTCCTTAAGCTGGCTTTTGTATCTTTTTGCTATATCCCCAAATTCTTTGAGCATCTCCTTGCTTATGTTCCAGGTTCCTTTTTTTTTTTTTTTTAATTTTGAGAGAGAGAGAGAGAGCATGAGTTGGGGAGGGACAGAGTGGGGAGGGGAGTAGAAAATCCCAAGCAGGCTCCACACCATCCGTGCACAGTTCAGTGTGGGACTTGAACTCATGAGCCACAAGATCATGACCTGAGCCGAAGCTAGACACTTAACCAAGACACCCGGGCGTCCCCCCCAGGTTACTTTTAAACTTACTCTGCCCCAGTCCTTGTGTCTCATTTCTCCAAGGAGCTCTGGCTCCTTTTAGCAGAGAATGGTTTCCAGAAATCAAGATCCTCAAATAACTGTGCTCCTTGCTTTTGTAGTATCTCTGCCTTGGACCTTCTCAGTGGATTGATAAGGAATACACACACACACACACACACACACACACATTTGCATCCATATGTATTTCTGTAGCTCTATATATTGAAATCCATGATCTCAAGATACTTCCAATTTCTGGGGTGCCTGGGTGGCTTAGTCGGTTAAGCGTCCGACTTTCGCTTAGGTCATGATCTCGCGGTTCATGGGTTCGAGCCCCGTGAAAGGCTCTGTGCTGCCAGCTCAGAGCCTGGAGCCTGTTTCAGTCTGTGACTCCCTCTCTCTCTGACCCTCCCCTGCTCACGCTGTCTCTCTCTCTCCTAGAAATAAATTTAAAAGAAAAAAAACATTAAAAAATTTAAAGAAAAAGATACTTCTAATTTCAATCAGTATCACAGGACTGATTCTAGTCTCTCTCTTTCCATATTTATAATTCCCTCCACCTGATTCCCATTTCCCCTCAGTATTATTTACTTCTCTGATCAATCCTCTTGTATATAAGCAATCTCCCATAAACCTATGCTGGCCCTTCCTCCTTGAAAAAAACTTTCTCACTCTACCTGTGCTCTGCCATGCTGCTCCCCACACAGGATACCCTCTGTACATAGTTTAGGTTCAGCAGGGCCAGACCAGATCTCTTTCAGGACAATTTCCACACCCCAAATGTTCTCTGATACCCTGCACCATGACATCCTTCTATACAGAGGCCCCCCTGACCTTGCTTGGGCCCTGGCACCCTATGCTGGGACCCCTCCCACTGTGAATCCTCCCATTCAGACACACTATTTACCCTGCTTGGTCTCTGACAATTCACACCTGGCCACCCCTCTATGGGGACACCTTCTTTACCCTGCCGAAGTTCTGAAATCCCTTTCTGGACTGCTTTCCTACACAGCAGCCCCCCTCATCCCGTTAGATCTTTTCTATTATGACATGACATTATCGCATTTGGATGGTCACGCAGCATCACTTGCTTCAATATACTCCTCCAGCTGCTGAGAGAGAAAACTAAAAATTCAAAAGTGGGATTGAAGAGAATCAGCTGTGCGGAAGTTGCTAGCCTGGATAGGAATGCACTCATTTCCTTCACTTCCCATCACAAACCAAGTGGAGGAAGCTTTAAGAAATATGTTTGTAGGAAAAAAATATATATATATATTTGTAGGAATGGATGTTTGATAGAAGGGAGGCAGGCATTCCTCTCCCTGGCTGTGGGGCAAGGGCAGAACACTGGAGGAGTGTCAGGAGAGCATGACTTGTGTGTCCTGACATGTGAGGCTCACTTGTGAATATAACACTAGAGCTTCTCTCTTTCCTAGAGGAGTCTGGAGGAGGCGCGTGGCCTGGAGCAGTCCCTACACAAGGCAGGGAGACAGGGTTGCAATGGAATAGGTGTATTTCCACCAACTGACAGCAAAAGGATGCTTAAGGTTTTTTGTTTTTTTTCCATGGTACCATTAAGTAGCAGGGCTTGGGTCATCTCGAAATGAATCCTAGAAAGATGGCTGTTTGCTAGAGTGAATTGAATTCCAAAACAACCGCACCACCAAACCTACAAAAACAAAAGGCAGAGGGCAAGAGCTAGGGATGCCTGGAGTGTCACAGAAGTCAGCTGGCAAGTGCATCGGCTGCTCCAAGGAAAACGAGTGCAGGGGAAGAGGGAAATCTCCCAAGGTCATGTGCTGTACATGATGAAAGAAACAGAATTTGAAAATGGGTCATGAGGAAGGGCTTATGACCAATACAAGAAATAGTATAAATGATGCAGGTTGGTACTTTCCCTCCACACACTCCCCTTCCCAACTCTGGAGGAGGCTTGTGGGGAGTGGGTGTAGATAAATGGGCTCTCACATCCTTGGTCTACGAAGCAGTGAATCAGACAGACCTGATCTGGGAAGACAGGAAAAGCACTGAATTGAAAGGGATATTAAGGTTTTAATTTGGACTGGATCAAACTACAAAGTATCTAAACAAGGCACTGTTCTTAGACTCAAAAGTGGGTGAAAAGCCATAGGATCTACCGGAAATGTCAACAAGAGCAAGGAAATATTTCTGAGAAAAAAAGTGAATGAGGCGGTGGTGGGAGAAAACAAAACTGTTTCCTGACCGCTCCCTGGTAAGCCTGGACACTTCAATAAATCCATTGTTAGACCATTGTTCCTTAGCTCCTTGTGTTCTCCTTCATCAGGCTGGGATATTTTCTGTTTAGGGCAGTTGGTCATAAGAATCTGCTTTGAGATATACTTATCTTTCCTACTTTGTTTTTTCCATTCATTATTTTCCATCTTCATTCTCTCTTCCAAGTTTTTCTTTAGTTCATTTTGCTGTTCTTGTTTTAATTTCTTAGATTGACCTCTAAATTTATCTTTCCCTTTTTTCTTTTTTTTTTTTTTTTTTTTTTTTCAGTACCAATAACGTTTTATTTATTCATTGGATTTTCCCAGGGTAAAAAGAGAAGGGAAAAGGGTCAGCATGTGTGTTACAAAACAGCAAGTGGGAAAGGAAGTACCCGGCACAGCAAAATCAACCATGTAAACACCCCCCGGAGATTGGAGTCACTAAAGCCCAAGGGGGCTCAGTCTCCTGCAGTTCAGAAAGGAGGAGAAGGGATCAGGGAAAGAACAGATTGGTACAAGCTTTCCTACCCCATCCCACCCCCATAAATTCAAGATTTCACACAAAGCTTTGGTTTCTAGCAGTAAACATGGAGTTACATTCGTTCGTCTCCTATTAAACAATCTTGTGGCCACTTTGACATAAGCTTCTTGCACCTGCATAAAAGTTCCTGAGTGACTTGGATTATACATTCATCTTCGCTTCCTTGGTCTCCAGACCCTATTTCTACATGGAAGGCCCCCCTCCTTGCTTCTGCTTCTCTCTACCCTTAGAGATTAAAGTAGGGTTGATCCATCCAAATACAAGTGTATTGGTATGGTCTTGACACAGGATAGTAGGAACAAGGGATGGAGTGTTTATAGCTTTTTCAGGATTGAAAGGTGTATGGAGGTGGTGGGGGACTTTTTTTTAAGAGGGGGAGGATAAAAGAGGGGATAGGGTAGGAGTCAAATTTCTAGGATAGAAGATCTGGCCCAAAATAGGAAAGAGGGGAAGGAAACACAAAAGAAAGGATGGTTCAAGACCGCCATACTTTAAGAGGGGTCACCAAGCTATCTTCCAGATTCTCCTCCTGGTGCAGAACCTTTTGTCAAAGATGCTTTGGCTATTTTTCTCAATACAAAAAGAAGTTTGTAAACAATAAAACCCCAAAAGAACATGGAGAAGACCAACACATTATATTTACACAAACCAGGCCACCTAGCAATCACCCAATCAGCTATTCGTGAAGTCCTACAAAACCCAGACAAATATGATATAACTAGTGGGGGGGAGGGGGAGCAGCGATTGAAGGAGACAAGAACCCAGGATCAGACACACATCACCCAATGCGTTCTATTGCATTTGCCCCGTTTCATCACAGTGAGGTAGGTTTGTGGTGATCTCACAGCATGTAAACGAAACCTTCTTTTCTCCTTTAACTATCATGACACTAATCACTGCTACAGCAGGGCAGGACACTGGCTCTGGGCACCACAAAGCCATGGCATATGATCTCTCTGGAAGCCAACAAGAAAAGCCCAGAATTTATAAAAGTTAAGAAATTTAGCCTTTGCTTCATACGCCCATCCCTGGGCAGCTCAAGATGGGTACAGAGGTACTGTTCTTAAAGCTATCCTTACCAACTCATTTTTTTAAACACACACACTCACACTCACACACACCCTGTTGTGCATGGTAGGCCTAGCCCAATCCAGTGAAGGATGTATCTGGTATGTAAAGTGAGTCCCGTGCCCTGGGATTAGAAGTCTGGAACAGAAATCCTTTATTATACTTACAGACAGCCCTCTCCTAACCTTGGCTTTCACTCTGCACCTTTCGGCTCAGTGCAGCCTCTTATAACCTTCCTGTACCACCTTTTCCTGTTCGGACCAATTTCCAACCTTCCAGTAGAAAGAGATCAAGGCATGGGAGAACCGAGTTAAAACCTCATCTCCCATGGAACACTGAAGGTGGAAGGAAGGGTTTTAAGAGGACACTACAGCAGAGAAGCCAGTTCTAATTGGCAAAAATGAGGTAGTTCAATAGGCTATGCACTCCAAATAGTTGTTCTCCCTGGTGATAAACAGTATTCCTGCCGTACAGACCTGGAGCTACTGCCGACTTATCCCTGAGATTGCTTGTGTACCTGAGAACACAGTGCAGGAAGGAGGGCCTTAAGATTAAAATACACAAAAGTACAAAACCAGAACATTTATATTACGAAAAAAAAAAGTTAAAATGCACAAGATACGTCATTCGCACACAGCTAGTGCAGTTGGCATCCTGGAGAAAGTGGGGCCCAAGGTGCGGTCATCCGAGGGAGAAAATAAATAAAATTCTATCGGCCCAGAATGGGGTGTGAGTCAGCTTAGGAACAGCAGCTCTTCAGCTGTTCCCCCGACAATCCATTTGCGGGGGAGGGTTCTTGGCACCCTATCCCAAGAGTCAGGTAGGAGACGAGATTTGGAAAAATCCCTGCCTCATCCCTGAGGGAGTCCCTCCCAGGGAAAGTCGTGCTTCATGGGTTGGGCCCGTCAATTTGGTCTCATGCTTGATCTTTACATTCTGGCATGGGAAAAAGCATTATTACATATCCTTCTTTGAAAGGAAAACAACTTCCCTACCCAGGCCACTTTCAAAAGCTGGAGATCTGCGGCGGGGGGGTAGCCTCAGATAAAGCACAAGGGGAGGAATCTTCCCCAGAACCCTCACAAGCATTTGGATAGCGCATGGTTGGAGTTCATTGGCCTCACCCCTTCCCCCCTACCCTGCCAAGAAGGAAGAGGGGGTGATGCTGTGGACCCCGGCCTGAGATACATGGCAGGGCCAGCTGTCCCCTACCCACCCTGTCCCCACTTTCTCCACTCTGCCGATTGATGCCTGCTCCTCAAAACTTCCTGATCACAAAAGCATAGCCCCCACCCACTGTAGCTCAATTCTGGGCCTCTGGGAGCAGGGCAGGGCTGTGGATCTCTTCTTCCTCCTCCTCCCGAAAGTAGGCTGGCTTTCCCTGGGAGCTGGGGGCCTGCTGGGCTTTCAGTGGACACGAGGCCACCATATGGCTGATGCTCTGACAGAAGTGGCACTTCTTAGGCTGGGGTGGCAGCTTGCATTCCTTGGCATGGTGGTCTAGACCTCCACAGTTGTAGCACCTGTCTCCCTTTGATCTGCGCTTCTGCATGTTCTTCCCTTTGGGCCGCCTCTCGCTCCCGATACAGAACACCCCACCAGGGCCAGTGACCCGGATAGATTCCAGGCCCTTAGCTGACTTCTTAAAGGTGAACTCCACTGCCTCGCCCTCCTTCAGGCTCCGGAAGCCCTCCATGTGCAGCTTGCTCTGGTGCACAAAGACATCCACCGGGGGGTCAAGCGCGACCCCGGCGCGGGCAGTCATGGACAGGAAGCCAAACCCCATGCGCACGTTGAACCACTTACAGATGCCGGCACCGTGCAGCAGCTGCGGCTCCTCGGCCGCCCGGGCGGCGTCCTCCGGCGCCTCCTCCGGCGCCTTGGCGCAGCCACCTGCAAACTGCTGGTTTGACACAGAGCCCATGGTAGTCGGCTGAGCCCGCGGCCCCGGGCCCCTGGTCGGGTGGCTGCTGGCCCCAGAGAAGTCCGGAGGCCTCCCTTTTTTCTTTAATAATAAAGCATTGGAGGCTATAAAGTCCCAAGAGGAGTAGTTTGAGCTGTGTCATGTGTGTTTGGGTATGAAGTTTTCTCCACTATGGCTTCATAGGTGGCTTGTAATTTTGGTTTTATTTGTATTTTATTTATTTCTATTTCTATTATTTCTATTTATTTATTATTTCTATTCTATGAATATTCTATTCATATTTATTTATATTTTAATGTATTTATACTTTTAAGGGTTATTTGGGATACTGGGTCTCAATTTTCAAGTAATTAGAAGGGTTTTCTTGGGAGTTATCCCCTTTTCATTATTTATTCTCTCCCCACCCCACCCCACCCCCATTGGATTACAGTCAGGGAATGTGGCCTGTAAAATCTCTACCTCTGTGAATCAGTTATTAGATATCCTAGATACTATTCTGAACCGAAGACAAGACTAACTTTTGTAAATGTTCCATTAAAATACAAAAGAAAAAAAAGAAACATAGTTATGAGATGTAATGTTCCATACATCTTTTAAGTCAAATTTGTTGGTTGTTTTATTCTATTTCCTCTTCCCAATTTGTCTGCTAGATTTGTCAGATTCTTTTTTTAAAATTATTTTAATGTTTTATTTATTTCTGAGAGAGAGAGAGACAGAGTGAGCAGGGGAGGGTCAGAGAGAGAGGGAGATATAGAATCTGAAGACAGGATCCAGGCTCCGAGCTAGCTGTCACCACAGAGCCCAACATGGGGCTCAAACCCATGAACAGTGAGATTATGACCTGAGCTGAAGTCAGACGCTTAACTGACTGAGCCACCCAGGTGCCCTTCTTTTTTTTTTTTTTTTAACCAGGTTAGTTAACATATAGTGTAATAATGGTTTCAGGAGTAGAATTTAGAGATTCATCACTTACAATACCCAGTGCTCATCCCAAGAAGTGCCCTCCTTAATGTCCATCACCCATTTAGCCCATTCCCCCAACCCAACACCCCTCCAGCAACCCTCAGTTTGTTTTCTGTATCTAAGGGTCTCTTAAGATTTGCCCCCCTCTGTTTTTTTTTTTTTCCTTCCCTTCCCCTATGTTCCTATGTTTGGTTTCCTAAATTCCATAAATGAGTGAAATCATATGATATCTGTCTTTCTCTGACTTTCACTTAGCATAATGCATGCTAGTTCCATCCACTTTGTTGCAAATGACAAGATTTCACTCTTTCATTGCCGAGTAATATTCCATTGTATGTATACAATACACTATATCTTCTTTATTCATTTATCAGTCAATGGACATTGGGCTCTTTCCATACTTTGGCTATTGTTGATAGTGCTGCTATAAACATGTGCCCTTTTGAATCAGCATTTTTATATCTTTTGGCTAAATTCCTAGTAATACAATTGCTGGGTCATAGGGTAGCTCTATTTTTAATTTTTTGAGGAACCTCCATACTGTTTTCCAGAGTGCCTACACCAGTTTGCATTCCCACCAGCAGTGCAAAAGAGATCCTCTTTCTCCGCATCCTTGCCAGCATCCATTGTTGTCTGAGTTGTTAATGTTAGGCAGTCTGACAGGTGTAAGGTGGTATCTCATTGTGGTTTTGATTTGCATTTCCCTGATGGTGTGTCTCATATGACTGTTAGCCATCTGGATGTCTTTTTTGGAAAAGTGTCTATTCATATCCTTTACCCATTTCTTCACTGGATTATTTGGTTTTGAGGTGTTGAGTTTGATAAGTTCTTCATAGATTTTGGATACTAACCCTTTATCTGATATATCGTTTGCAAATATCTTCTCCCATTCTGTCAGTTGCCTATTAGTTTTATTGAAACTTGTCAGATTCTGAAAAAGGAATATTAAAATCCTGTATTCTAATTGTATTTTTATTACATTCTCTTAATGGTTTTTGCTTTATATATGTAGCTTCTGTATTAATTGGTAAATATGGTTTATGGTTGCTATACCTATCTGTAAATTTGCCTTTTATCATTACATAATATCAAAATTAATCCATTCCAACATTGCTATTGACAAACTTGGCTTCTTTATATTTTTAAATTTTATTTATTTATTTTGAGAAAGAGAGAACATGAGCAAGAAGAGACAGAGAGAAAGGGAGACAGAGAGAATCCCAAATGCATTGTCAGTGCAGAGCTTGATTTCATGAACTGGGAGATTATGACCTGAGATGAAATCAAGAATCAGATCCTTAACCAACTGAGACACCCAGGTGCCCCAGGTGGGTTTTGCTTTTTCAATCCACATTGATAGTTATCAGCAGATATGATCGTACTGTTTTCTGATTTCAGAGAAAGAAATTTGTTTTTTGTTTTTATTTCTGAGAGACAGAAAGAGAGACAGCATGAGCAGGGGAGGGTCAGAGAGAGAGGGAGACACAGAATCCAAAGCAAGCTCCAGGCTCTGAGCCAGCTGTCAGCACAGAGCCCGACACAGGGCTCGAGCTCACAAACTATGAGATCATGACCTGAGCCAAAGTTGGATGCTTAACCGACTGAGCCACTCAGATGCCCCTCAGAGAGAGAAATTTGAAGGCACTCTGGTTATTTTTCTATGTCAATAACTTGTCTTCCTGTCTGGAAGACTGTGGAACTTTGTCATTATCCTTGGAATTAGCACATTTTACTGGAATCTGTCTTGTCCATTCCTTTTTTGTAGCTATTTCCTTGTAAATCAAAGAGTCCTTTCTTTAATTTTTTTAATGTTTTATTTATTTCTGAGAGAGAGAGAGAGAGAGAGAGAGAGAGAGAGAGAGAGAGACAGTGTGAGCAGGGGCAGGTCAGGGAGAGAGAGGGAGACACAGAATCTGAAGCAGGCTCCAGGGTCTGAGCTAGCTGTTAGCACAGAGCCCAACACGGGGCTTGAACCCATGAATGGTGAGATCATGACTTAAGCTGAAGTTGGACGCTTAACCAACTGAACCACCCAGGTGCCCCCAAAGATTCCTTTCTACCTGAACATTTTCTTTAGCTCTGCACGATGTTCTTTGCCTATTTGTTTAAATATCACCTCTCCTGTCTCTATTGCTATTTCTCCTTCTGAAATTCTTATTTATTTACACATTACAGCTTATGGGTCTATCTTCTGGTTCTCAGATTTGCTCTGATGGCTTCTGTCTTTAAATTTATACTATTTTCAGAGATTTTTTTTTTCCACTTGTTCTTCCAGGCCTCTGTTCACTTCTCAGCAATTGCCATACTCTTTTTCAATACATCTGCTGTATTTTTAAACTTAAAAATCATGTTCTTGAGTTCCAGTTCTAGCAGTTTAATGCTGTAATTGGAGCCCCTTGATTGCACTAATTGCTTTTTTTGGTTCAAGTTGCCCTGTACTTCTCCAGCCATTCGATTTTGCTGGCAGCTGCCCATCCAGGATGCTCTGCACATTCATTCCCTCTGGCTGTGTTGGTACTTTGCCTACCTGCAGTATTATTCAACCTGGGCCAAAGTCTTGAGCTATCCCATGGGTTATTGGATGCTCAGTGCTCTCTGCCCCTGTGAACAGATATGGTATCAGCTGAAAAATCCTCAGTTTCTCATCTGGGCTTTTCTGCATCCTAGTCTCCTCAGCCACAAAGCTTAGTGTTCTTCTAGCCTCAAAGACACAGAGGCTTTAACTCACCTGTTAAGTCACCAGTGACTCCTGAGGGCCAGAAAGCCAGCAGGTCCTTCCAAGGACAGCTGTGTCAGCTGTAGACTTGCCAGATAAAAAATATTACATGGGACATACTTGTACTAAAAGAATTATTCATTGTGTATATCAAATTCAAGTTTAACTGTATTTCCCTCTCTCTCTCTCTCTTTTTGGCTCAATCTGCCCTAATCAGCTGGGTTGTTTTCCCCTTGCATCTTTCCTCTTATCTGCAGATCTGATAAGCCAAGCTCTGTCCAATAACTTAGGAGCCCTGACCCTTGCCTTCAGGCACCTTTCTGAGGCCCCAGACTCTTTCTGGTCTGGAGAATGTCAAGGTCCATGTCTAGTACAGGCTGTCTCCACACTGGATTCCCACAGCACTGAAGGCCCTGCATAACCCTTCCCACCTCCAGGGTGCCACTCAAGAAGGTGTTCACAGTTACATATAGTTGGAAGAGCAGAGAATGCTGCTGAGGTAGGTTCACATTATCCAGCTCTCATAGAATAAATATATGAGGGAAGTAATTCGTATCTTAGAGCTCTGCAGTCAACCAATCTATCCGTTACATAGAATACAGGCAAAAATATTTTCAGAACTGCAACTGCTTATTTTTCTGTTTATTTATTTGTTTGTTTGACAGAGAGAGAGAGAGAGCATGAGTGCAGGAGATGAGCTGAAGGGGGAAGAGAGAGAGAGAGAGAGAGAGAGAGAGAGAGAGATCTTAAGAAGGTTCCATGCTCATCACAGAGCCAGACACGGAGCTCAATCCCATGACCATGAGGTCATGACCTGAGCTGAATTCTAGAGACAGAGGCTCAAACTACTGAGCCACCCAGGCATGCCTCTCAAGTATTTTTCAGAAGAAGTAATCAGAAGATGTGGTCAAGCAAACAAGGGAGCAAAACAAGAAACAAGAAGATATGGGATCTGAAAAGGAGTGCGTCCAACCAAGGAGCTCACTGAAAGGAAATTACAGAGAGCTAGTTGGCACCTGGTCTGGAGAGGAAGCAGGCCAAATTGTAGTAGAAGGACAGAATTGCAGAAGGGCGATACTCATACATTAAATACCGTGTGGAAGATAATGGAAGAAGGTAAAGACTTGATAAAAGAGAGACAATCCAGATCCTTCTATTCATTTTTTTCCCCTACAATCAATTTTTATTTGAGATGGAATCAGACTATTTAGAACTGCCCCCATCAGGGATCTATCACAGAATTGGTCCTATTCAGACCCCCTATTGGGGCATGCTGTAAATTGGTCCTATTTACACCCCCCAGGGGCATGCTGAAATTACACCAATCTCTGGAGAATGAAATAAAATATATGTTAAAGGCTAATAAGTGCAATAACTTCTGCCTAAATTCAGACCTTTGGACTTTTCAAAATAATTATTTCAACACTTGAGTTTTTTATTTTTTTTTTCCTGCCTCTACTCATTCTAGCTGACAAAAACCAAACTAAGAAATCTACGTTGGGTACTGGTCTGGCATGGAAGGAGCTTGGAAGTTGCCACTCCATTCTAACAACAAGCAGAAAGCTGAACAAGCTGAAAAATTAACAACTCTCCTTAGATCTGTCAGAGAAGTATGGGAACAGGGTATATCGCTGCCTCCAAATCTGGAGAGACTGACAGATGGCTATGGAGAATCACAACTCACTAGAGCAGCAATTCACAGCTAAAGCCTCCACAGAAACCAGTACCAAAGTAGGAAAACCTGAACTGTACAGACAGGCTTCATTTTATTGCACCTCACTTTACTGTGCTTCACAGATACTGTATTTTTCAGAAATGGAAAGTTTGTAGCAAGCCTGTGTTAAGCAAGTCTGTCGGTGCCATTTCTCTAATAGCATTTGCTCACTTCATGTCTGTGTCATATTTTGGTATTTCTCACAATATTTCAAACTTTTTCATTATTACTATGTTTGTTATGGTGATCTTTAACATTACTATTGTAATTCCTTTGGGGCTCCATGAACCACACCCGTATAAGATGGTGTACTTAATCAATAAATCTGTGTGTGCTCTGATTGCTTCACTGGCCAGCCTTGCCCCCATCATTCTCCCACTCCTTGCGCCTCCCTATTCCCTGAGACACAACATAATCAAAATTAGACTAATTAATAACCCTACCATGGGCTCTAAGTGTTCAAGAGAGAGGAAGGTCACACATTTTTCATTTTAGATCAAAAAGTAGAAATGATTAAACTTAGTGAGAAATGCATATGGAAAGCTGAGATACACTGAAAGCTAGGCCTTTTGCACCAGCTAGCCAAATTATGAATGCAAAGGAAACATTCTTGAAGGAAATTAAATGTGCTACTCCAGTGAATACACAAATTATAAGAAAGTGAAACATGGAGAAAATTTTAGTGGTCTGGATAGAAGATCAAACCAGCCACAACATTCCCTTAAGCCAAAGCCTAATCCAGAGCAAGGCCTTAACTCTTCAATCCTATGATGGCTAAGAGAAGTAAGGAAGCTTCAGAAGAGTTGGAACCTAGCAGAGGTGGGTTCATGAGGTTTAAGAAAAAAGGCTGGCTCCATAACATAAAAGTGCAAGGTGAAGCAGCAAGTGCTGATGTAGAAGTTGCAGCACGTTTTCCAGAAGCTCTAGCTCAGAATATTAATGAAGCTGCCTACACTAAACAACAGATTTTCAATGTAGATGAAATAGCCTTCTACTGGAAGAAAATGCCATTGACAACTTTCATAGCTGTAAAGGAGAAGTCAGTGCCTGCCTTCAAAGCTTCAAAGCACAGGCTGACTCTCTTGTGACTTGAAGTTAAAGCCATGTTCATTTCTCATTCTGAAAATCCTAGGACCTCTAAGAATTATAAGCAATCCACTCAATATATGCTCTGTAGATTCACCAACAAAACCTGGACAGCACATCAGTTTACAACTTATAAACCCACTGAATATTATAAGCCCACTGTTGAGACCTACTGCTCAAAAAAAGACATTCCTTTAAAAATATGACTCCTCACTGGCAATGTTCCTGATCACTCAAGAGATCTGATGGAGATGGATGAGATTAATATTGTTTTCATACCAACTAACACATCTGCTTTTCAGATCAGGGAGTTATTTTGACTTTCAAGTCTTATTATTTAAGAAATATATTTTGTAAGCCTATAGCTGCCCTAGATGCTGATTCCTCTGATGGATCTGGGAAAAGTCCATTGAAAACCTTATGGAAAAATTCACCACCCTCGATGCCATTAAGAACATCCATAATTCATAGGAAGAAGTCAAAATATCAACATTCAAAAGAGTTTGGAAGAAGTTGATTTGATTTTGGCCCTTATGGATAACTTTGAGGGCTTCAGGATTTCAGAGGAGGAAGAAGCTGCAGATGTGGTGGAAATATCAATGAAACAAAAGAAAAAACAACAACAACTAGAATTAGAAATGCAACCTGAAGATGTGACTGAATTGCTATAAGCTCATGATAAAACTTGAACAGATGAGGAGCTGCTCTTACAGATAAGCAAAGAAAGTGGTTCCTTGAAATAGAACTTACTCCTGGTAAAGATACTATGAAGATGGTTGAAATGAAATGATTTCGAATGTTACATAAACTTAGTTGATAAAGCAGCAGTGGGGGTTGAAGGGTTGACTCCAACTTTGAAAGTTCTTCTGTGGGTAAAATGCCATCAAACAGCACACATGCTACAGAGAAATCATTAATGAAAGGAAGAGTCAATCAATGCAGCAAACTTTACTCTTGTCTTATTTTAAGAAATTCCCAAAGCCATTCCAGCCTTCAACAACCACCACCCTGATCAGCAACAGCCAAAAACATTGAGACAAGACTCTCCACCAGCAAAGAGATTATGACTTGATTAAAGCTCAGATGATGATTAGCATTTAAAAAAATTTTTTTTTAATGTTTATTTATTTTTGAAAGAGAGACTGTGAGCAGGGGAGGAGCAGAGAGAGAGAGAGAGAGAGAGGGAGGGAGACACAGAATCCGAAGCAGGCTCCAGGCTTCTAGCTGTCAGCACCAGAACTGGACACGGGGCTCGAACTCAGGAACTGCAAGATCATGACCTGAGCTGAAGTTGGCCGCTTAACCGACTGAGCCACAAGGTGCCCATGATTAGCATTGTTTAGCAATAAATTGTTTTTAAATTAAGATACATACATTGTTTTTTTAGATATAATGCTCTTACACACTTAATAGACAATAGTATAGGGTAAGCATAACTTTTATATGTACTGGGAAACCAAAAAAAATTCATTTGACTTGCTTTATTGTGATATTTGCTTTATTGTGGTGGTCTGGAACCAAATCTGCAACATGTCTGAGGTATGCCTGTAATTGACAAATTGCTGACGGCTCAGTGTGGTTAAGGTTGGTGGGGCAAGAGGGGTGGGGAGGAGAGGGCAGTGGGAGGTGGAGGTCACAATTTTTTAAGTTTTACCTCCAGGAGCTCTATTAGGTTTTCATGAAATAGAGAACATCTCCCCCTGCTTCTGGCAGGGAAAGGGGAAAAGGAAGAATTTTGAAATATTCTAGAGCATTCTGTTCTTAACAAGATCTGCCCTCAGCAGAAACTATTTAAAGAGCCTAATCTGCTGGGTTTTATCAGAGGCTAATTGACCTGCAGAAAGGGAAATACTCAACTCCAGCCCACGCTAGGCACCCTGTCCCACCTAAGGGGTGGGGATGGGGCATCCAAGAAGCACATGGGAAGTTCACAGCTACAGGCACAAGCTCACAAATAACTAAGACCTAATGATAGTACTATTGAATTCTTCCCCTCTCCTCGCACCTCACCACCACATTAATAAAATCCCATTTACAGCAGTTTCTTTTTCACATTACATCATGCCCAACTATCAAAAAGTTAAAAGACATACAAAAGGAAAACATCTAAGGAAGAAATACCAATTCCCTACAATCTCTTCCAGAGCACAGAAGCAGAAGGAATATTTTCTAACTCGTTCTATGATACCCTAGTATCAAAACATGTTCAGATATATTTAAGGAAAAAGCCATAGAAATCAAAGAAGATGAAAGAAATCAAAGAAGAACTAAACAATGGAAGAGATATTCTATGTTCATGGATAGGAAGACACAATTTTGTCAAGCTGTCACTTTTCCAACTTGATCTATAGATTCAACACAACCCAAATATAAAGTCCAGCAAGTTATTCTGTTTATATTGAAAAACTGATTCTAAAGTTTGTGTGGAGAAGCAAAAGACTGAGAATAGCCAATACAACATGAAGGAAAAGAACAAAGTCAGAGAACTGACTTGAGGAGCCCATC
Organism: Proteles cristata cristata; assembly: GCA_017311185.1. Classification (NCBI taxonomy): domain Eukaryota; kingdom Metazoa; phylum Chordata; class Mammalia; order Carnivora; family Hyaenidae; genus Proteles; species Proteles cristata. The sequence continues at coordinate 1,121,115 of JAESUZ010005393.1, forward strand.
TTCAAGACTTACTATGAAGTTATAGTAATTAAGACAGTGAGGTATTGGTGGAAGAATAGGTTCCAACAGATCAATGGAATAGAATAAAAAGCCCAGAAATTGACCTCCCGAAATATAGTTAACTGATGATCTTTGACAAGAGAGCAAAGGCATCCCAATGGAGCAAAGATAGTCTTTCCAACAAATGGTGCTGAAACATACACACAAAAAATGTATCTAGACACAGACTTTACACTCTTCACAAAAATTAACTGAAAATGGATCAGAGACCTAACTGTACAATGCAAAATACAAAAGTCCTAGAAGATAAAATAACGAAGGAGAATATTCAAGTGATCTTGGGTTTGGTGATGATTTTGAGCTATAACAACACCAAGAATGATCCATGAGGAAAGACTTGATAAGATGTACCTCATTAACATAAAAAGTTATTTTCTTTGAAAGACATTGTTAAGAGAATGACAGATAAGCTACAGACTGGAAGAAAATATTTACGAAAGACATATCTGATAAAGGACTGTTATGAAAAATATAGAAAGAACTCTTAAAGCACAACAATAAGAAAACAAACAACTCAATTAAAAAATGAGCCAGACACTTTAGCACACACTTCACCAAAGAAGATATACAGATGGCAAATAAGCATATGAAAAGATGCTTCACGTCATGTATCATGAGGGAAATGCAAATTAAAACAACAATGAAATACCACTACATACCTATTAGAACAGCCAAAAACCAAAACACTGAAAACACCAAATGCTGTGAAGAATGTGAAACAACAGAGACTGTCAATCACTGATGGTGGGAATGCAAAATGGCACAGGCACTTCTGGAAGACAGTTTGGTGTTTTCTTACAAAACTAAACAAGCTCTTTCCACATGATTCAGCAATTATACCCCTTGGTATTTACCCAAAGGTGTTGACAATGCATGTCCACATAAAAACCTGTACATGTGATTTATAGCAGCTTTGTTCATAATTGCCAAAACTTGGAAGCAACCAAGTGCCCTTCAATAGGAAAGTAAATGGATAAATAAAGTTTAGTACATCCAGACAATAAATATTATTCAACGTTAAAAAGAGAAATGAGCCATCAAGCCATGATGGGGCATGAAGAACCCTAAACAGATATTACCAGGGAAAGAAGCTTTTCCCAAAAAGCCTACATCCAGTAGGATTCCAATGATATGGTAATCTAGGAAAGGCAAAACTATGGAGACAATACAAAGATCCGTGGTTGGCAGGGGTTGGGGTGTGGGAACAATGAATAGGCACAGCATGGAGGATTTTTAGGGCAGTGAAACTATCTGTGTGATACCATAATAGTGGACACATGGTATTATCCAAACCCACAGAAATTATAACAGTAAGAGTGAACCCTAATATAAACTCTGACCTCTGGGTTATAATGTATTAAAGTAGGTTCCTCAGTTACAGCAAATATACCACTCTGGTAAGGGATGTTGATAATGGGAAGGGAGTCTATGCATGTACAGGAGCAAGGGGTATACAGGAAATAACCTCTAATATGCACACACACACACATACACACACAGTTTTGGCTAGTGAGGAAAGAGAGAGAGAATGTGTAACAGACTATATCCCCATCTCTTGATATAAAAACATAATAGGTTTCAAAATTTTACTTGCCTTGGTTTCCTCATCTGTCAAGTGAAGTTAATAATTGCAAGTACTTGAAAGTAATGTGGGGAGGATTGAATGAGTTAAGTATATAAAACTGCCTGGCACACGGTAAGCTCCATGTAAATGTCAGCTCATATAATTAATGAATGACAGCAATGCCTTGTATTCTGGGGAAAGTGAGCTCAAGAATCAAATTAGCAATAAGGATGATGTCAATTTGCAATTATTGTAGAAAATTATATCACCGCACAAATAAAATGCAAGAACAAAAATTCCTTTGGCTACTGTGATTTGGTAGCAGCTATTAACAATGTTTGCTATGCTGACCCACCTACTTGAAGCTTGAGCAAGTTGGTGGAAACTAAGCAGTAAAATAGTGTATTTGGAGTCATTTTTTTAAACAAAACAGGACACTACTTTCCTATAGGGCACTGTATTTCACTGCAAAATCTAAGGAAATGTGAGAGCGAGTTGAATATAAATTTATGCCAAACCAATACTAAGGAAAACTTGGTGCTGACAGAATGCGGTGTCACCTGGTTCTGGATAGACACTCACAAGGCTTTGAAACCCTCTGAGCATGAAAAGTTTGCTTGGATGACAAGATTGTCACTGTGACCTCATCTTGGCTCAAAGCTGCTTGTTTATTTCTGGTTTTCAGCTATGCTCTGGACATAGCTGAAATGCTCAAGAACATTTATCATCCCCGTTCATGTTTCCAAAGAGGACAGGATTTGCTGTTCCCTCCCTGAGACAGGAGCATGGAGCAAGAACACCTGCTGTCTTCCCAGGACGGGGAAGGGGGGGCGGCTCATACAATGAGTGAGCGCCTGGCATTCCCTGGCTCCACCTTACTAGAATTCAGGATCCCGTGTCCCAGGCCACAGGTGCCCAGCCCATGGCTCTCTCCGGCCTGCAGGCCATCAGTCAGACTGTGAACGCCCTTTCACTTCCAGTTCCCAGTGTTTAAAGGGCTCCCCCACACTCCTTCCTCTTCTTTTTGTCCAGTGGGAGGATAAGGCCAGCTTGAGGGTCTTTCCAGATGCTCTGTAAGTGGACTGACTGAGCCCCTAAAGTCTAGATTTTGGGAGGAAGCCTAACACCCCAATAGGCTTTAGCACTAAGCCTCATTCTTCAACACTGTTTTCCACAAACCCTACTCAGCCATTGATTAATGTAAAACCACTTTATATTAAAACCACCAAGTAATATAAATGTTTGCTCTGATCCACATTCAATTGGTGATTCTTACAATCCACCCTTTCTATTTGTGAAAGCTCTAGAGAAACAAAGGGAAACAAATGGGAGAATCCGGAGCTTAACATTTCATTTGAGTAAAACCTTACAGAAAACATTTGGGGGCACCTGGGTGGCTCAGTTGGTTAAGCACCCGACTTCGGCCCAGGTCATAATCCCAGTCCATGGGTTCAAGCCCCACGTCGGGCTTTGTGCTTACAGCTCAGAGCCTGGAGCCTGCTTCAGATTCTGTGTCTCCCTCTCTCTCTGACCCTCCCCCACTTGCTCTCTGTCTCTCAAAATAAAATAAAGACATAAAAAAAAAATTAAAAAAAATAAATAAATAAAACATTTGTAGAGCAAGCACTGAACACCTATGCATCTACACACATAAAAACACTAATTTGGGGGGAGGGCACCTTAGTGGCTCAGTTATTGAAGCATCTGACTTTTGACTTTGGCTCACATCATTCATGATCTCACAGTTTGTGAGTTCCAGCCCACATCGGGCTCTGTGCTGACAGGGCAGAGCTTGCTTGGGATTCTCTCTCTCTTTCTCTCTTCCTCTCCCAAAATAAATAAATAAACTTTTTTAAAAACCATAAATTTTTTATCTGTTAGTTTCTTATAGAAATTATTAAGGTGATTATAATTTTTCATAATATTGCCAGGACGACATGCTGATGTGCTAATGTGGGGATGGTTCCAGATTTGAATTCCATCTGTCCCATGTACTGAATACATGACCTCAGGCAAGTTGCCAACCTTCCTGAGCCTCAGTTTCCTGATCTATCAGAAGTTCTATCATATGGGGGGGTGCCTGAGTGGCTCAGTCAGTTAAGCAACCAATTCTTGATTTTGGCTTAGGTCATGATCTCATGGTTGTGGGATTGAGCCCTGTGCTGGGCTCTGTGCTGACAGTGCTGAGCCTGCTTGGGATTCTCTCTCTGTCTCTGTGTGTCTCTCTCTGTCCTTATCTCTCATAAATAAATAAACAAACAAACAAACATTAAAAAAAGAATTTCTATCATCTGATCTGACCTATGATCTGATCTATCATCAGGTTCAATGAACAAATATGTAAAGGACCTAGTGGCAGATACGGCAAAATAAAAAAAAGGGAGGGGGCACCCAAGTGTTTAATTCACATCCACATTTCCCCTTCGAGATGCAGAGAAGGTGGGTCTAGAGGCCATCCCCACCTCTGAGGATCTTGTGCCACTTCCTAGTAGCTTTCAGGAGCTCTGCTGCTTTATAACAAGCCCAATTCAGTTGGGTATTTCCAAGCTTATCAAAGATCAATCTATGGACATTGCAGACTCACTATTTTATAGGAAGACCAGAGCCCTGCCCTATTTACAAAGTCTTTGACATAGTGGTGGTGACAGCTTAGAAAAATGGTTATGGCATTAGAACCACCCTCTATCACCTCTGACAAGACCTACCCCTCTGGGGATAGTCTCATGTATCCATTGGATTACATGCCATGAAAGAGTCTGCCTTATGACTGCCCCAGCAGCCTTGTCAGTAAAGACCCAGGAGAACCTCAAAGCAGGTGCCATAAGAATACAAACCATTGGGCTGACCTAGCAGTTTGGCCTCAAAAGCAGCCAAACTGAAGGTACATTTTAAACTTGGTAAAAACATACAAGCATGAAAGCAAATCGAGACCATCATCTCCTCCGATTAAATAATAAACTCAATCTTTTGTATAAGCCAAATCACAATTAAAACCTACTCTTTATTGTCAGGGTAAGATAATGTTGCACACGGAAAATTTGTATTGAGAAGTCTGAAGTAACAGAATTGTTCGACGATGGCTTAAAGTATCGTTGAGACTAACATTCTGTCATTCAGGCTCTGTGGCAACACTGTCTTGGAATTCCATTCATAGCTGATTAGCTTTAAAGGAGCTAGCCTGTGTCTGCTGTGGAGCAGAGTGAGGTCACTCTGAGCTGTCGGCACTGAAAAGGGAGGCCCCTAACACAAGAACTGCTGAGGCTCAGGTGTCTGGGAGGGTGTGCCTGGGCCAGGCCAGAACCTAGCCAGGAAATGAAAACCAACAGGATACAAGATGGGGTCAGAAACCTAATACTTTTTTTATTTTTTTTTTAATTTTTTAATTTTTTTCCTAATACTTTTTTTTAAAGTTTATTTCTTTATTTTGAGAGACAGAGGAAGGGGGGTGGGGGGAAGGGAGTCAGCAGAGGGAGAGAGAGAAAGAGAATCCCAAGAAGGCTCTGACCTGTCAGCACAGGGCCCAACTCAGGACTGGATCTCACAAACCACGAGATCTTGACCTGAGCTGAAATCAAGAGTTAGACATCTAAGTGACTGAGCCACCCAGGACCCCATAAACCTAACACATTTTGTGACTAACTTATTCTTATGGCTATATGAGATATGTCATGCTGAAAGTCTGTTTTTTTTTTTATTTTTTAAAATGTTTTCTTTATTTCTGAGAGAGAGAGAGGCAGCATGAGCAGGGGAGGGTCAGAGAGAGAGGGAGATACAGAATCCAAAGCAAGCTCCAGGCTCTGAGCTAGCTGTCAGCACAGAGCCTGACGCGGGGCTCAAACCCATGAACCGTGAGATCATGACCTGAGTCGAAGTGGGATGCTCAACCGACTGGGCCACCCAGGTACTCCAGGTCTTCTATATCTATAGTGGGCAACCAGTAGCATCTATTTTGAAATTTTTTAGACCAAAACTATTTCTGCCTTGCTTTATGGGCAAGAACTCAGAATTTCAGGGTAAAATATATTTGAGTACTACGGTGGGCCCAGAGCTATTGAGAAAATTCTATATTTAGGTGGTCACCTTCTTTGTGAACATGGCTTTCTACTCTGGCAAAAACATAGGCTGGGCTCCACAACTTTCATATTTGAATATCATCTCTACAATCTCCTCCTTTGTTCTCCTAAAGCAACTGAACTGAATCGGAAATAGAGAAGGCCAGGGGCTCCTGGGTGGCTGTTAGTTGAGAGTTTGACTCTTGATATTGGCTCAGGTCATGTTCCCAGGGTTATGGGATCAAACCCCACATTAGGCTCTGCACCGAGCATGAACGAACCCTGCTTAAGATTCTCTCTCTCTCTCTCTCTTCTTCCCACTCCTTTGCTCTCCCTCACTCTATCTCACTAATAAAAAATAAAGAAAATACAGAACACCAGCATCACAGCTCTTGTCAGGCAGCAAATGGTTAAACTGTTTGCCATGAACTCTTATGAAGAGCCCTATGGAGGGACAGTATTTGAAGAATGTCATAGGGATGAAGTCTCTAGAATTCAGCAGTTCTGGCTCTCTAAATTCTATGTTAAGTAAAGTTAGCTCACTGAACACTGAATGGTATAACTTAAAATAAGTAAAAATTGTAATTGCATATGTTCTATTTACCAAATACTGCATACTTCTATATATGTTGTGTGTATGCATGCTTTCTTTTATGAACAATGTAAGGAATTTTGCAAGAGTATTTTGATTAAGCATCATTTTTTTCTCAAACCCTAATCTGGAACCTAACTCCTGTGGAAGACCAGTCACACTAGATGTCATCACTTAGGGTACCTGCTCTGACCTGGTGTGGCTCCTGTCCAGCCAGCTCCCTGATTCTGTGAGCTAAGCTAGAAACCCACTTGTCAAGCTCAGCCTACTGAAAGGCACAGTTTCCTGCCTCCTTCCAACCCACTGGTACTTCCTGCTCACCTGCCAGGCAACTCTCCCACACAGTCAATAGTTCACTTTCTACACTTGAACTCTGCCCACTTGCCAGTAAGCTGCCAGCTCAGCTCACAACCTTTGGCGTCACTTGGCCATCAGTATCTCAGGAGCAGGCTATCTTGCTCTGTTTCACCAGCATTTCATACAATACTTGGAACATGGTAGATGACAAATAAGTATTTGCAGAACAGAACTTATCTGTGTTTGGCTTTATCGCTGCTCCTGCTGCACATGCCTGAGAAAGGAGCCACTGGGAACAACCATCCACTCAGCAAACATCCCTTTCTGTGCCTAGCCTTGCAAACAGCCTGCAAGTAAGCCTGGGCAACTTTTCTGTAAAGACTGCAGATAAGGGGCACCTGGGTGGCTCAGTCAGTTAAATTTCTGACTTCAGGGCTCAGGTCATGATCTTGCAGTCCATGAATTTGAGCCCTGCATCGGGCTCTGTGCTGACAGTTCAGAGCCTGGAGCCTGCTTCAGATTCTGTGTCTCCCTCTCTCTCTGACTCTCCCCTGCTCATGCTGTCTCTCTCTCTCTCTCTCTCTCCTAGAAATAAATAAAACATTTTAAAAAATGTATTTAAAAAAAAAAACCTTAAGCTACATTAGAGACACTGCATTGACCCCTTCAGTTGCCATTTTTATATGCTTTCTTCTCTTGGATCCTGATTTTGTTTGGGGATTCTACTTCAATATTTCTCCAAGTCACATCTACATTAGAATCATTGTAGGTATTTGTTAAAAATGCCCATTCCTGGACACCTTGCCAGACTCCCTAGAAGTGGGACTCAGGAATTTCCATTTTACACAAACATCCCAGGGATTCTAGCCTCAGGGAGGTTTGAGAATTACTGGCCATTTTCATATGTGATTTGTTATAAAATGCTCCGTGTATATCTTGGAAGGAAAGGGAATTTTGACACATGAAATAATATAAGGAAATATCCTATATATTATGATGCAGAAGGTATCCAGGTAATGTTAACAGCATTACTCAAAATAATTAACATAATTATTGAGCGTATTACCTTAATTTTTCCTTGACCTTTGTACAATATATGAAAATCATTCCCTGCCAAGATTGATGGTCACAGTACTGTAAGTACTTATGGCTTTTTCTTCAGAAATTAAGACAGTGTTAAGTGAGTGTATTAAGTAAAATAAAAAGCAATGCCAACGAGCTAGAAAGAAACTGAGATATTCATTCACTAAAGTATGTAGTGAGGGCCACAGTGCTTTTGGAGTGGTGCTTTGTCTGGGAGACACTGTAAGGGACAAGATTCAGTGCCTGCCCTCAGGTTGCTTACAGTCTGGTGGGAAAGCCCGAAACCTCTCAGTTGCCTACCGCATCTGGCTGCTCTACGCAGACAGAAGATCATCTATTAGCCATACAATCAATGTTCAGAAGCTGGTGCAAAAACAATACTCTCCCCAGATAAACGAATCCCTTTCAGTCCACACCGGAACAACCAGAGGATCCTCCAAGACCACTCGGTCTCCGGGCCCTGCCCTCCCCTCCCCTCTCCACCGCATGCTTGCCTCCCTCTCGGCCCTCCCTCCCCAGCCTGGCTCCTCTCGAGAGAGGCAGGCTGGTCTCTCCTTACTGCCGGTTGCTCAAAGACAATTTCCTTTAGTCTGATTTTTCCCCGCGGAGCACCTAAAAAGATCAGCACACAGCCCTCCCAGGCTCAAGTGAGTCGCACGAAGTCTGTTTCCGCACAGTTTTGGCTCCACCCGCCCAGAAAGAGATGTGGACAGCGAGTGAGCGCAGGAAGTCCGTTCCATCCGGCGGCAGGGGCTCCACAGGACGCAGGCAGGGCTTCCTGGGACTGGCCTGGGACTGGGGCCCAGCGCAGAAGCCAGAGGTGGCCGCTGGGAGCCAGTGTGGGAGGAGTGTTCAGGGCTGATGGGACCTCCGAGTAAATACCTGGAGACCAAACAGCAATGAGCAGTGGGGGAATTTTAGGCCTTTCTAAATCCCCAGGAAGTAATTTTAAATCCTACTTCCATGTTGAGGTTCCATATGAATCACACCTTACCAATGAAGCTTTCTAGAATTATGCTGCTCTCATTCACCTTCTCTTTTAGGGGGTCTAAAATACCAATCATCACACTGCATGACTTGACATTTCATTGTATTGTGACTTCCTGTTGTTCACTGGTTTCACAGGAACAAACTGGTTTTTTTTTTTCTTTCTTCAATGTTTATTTTTGAGACAGAGACTGAGCATGAGAAGGGGAGGGACAGAAAGAGGAAGACACAGAATCTAATGAGGGCTTCAGGCTCTGAGCTGTCAGCACAGAGCCCTATATGAGGCTGGAACCCACAAGCTGAGCTGAGAGGTGAGATCATGACCTGAGCTAAAGTCAGAGCTCAGCCTACTGAGCCACCCAGGAGCCCCCAAACTGATTTTCTTAGACTGGAGACCATAGGAGGACAGGTAGCATGTTTTCGAGTTTAGCTTTTAAATAACTGCTTTATGGACCTATAATTTACATAGCATATAATTCACCTATTTAAAGTGTACAAGTCAATGGTTTTTAGTATTTTCAAACAGTTGGACAACCATTATCACAATCCATTTTAGAACATTGTCATTATTCCAAAAAGAAACACTGTACCCATCAGTAGTCACTCCCCATTTCTACAAGTTGTAAGTTGAAATGTGTCCCTTAAGAGACGGCTTCAGGTCCTAACTCCCCAGGTTACCTAATTGGAAACAGGCTCTTTGCAGATGTAATCAAGTTAAGATGAGATCACGCTGGATTAGGTGGGCCCTAAATCCAACATGACTTGGTCTTCTTATAACAAGAGGGAAATTTGGGGCACCTGATGGGCGGCTGAGTCGGTTAAGCATCCGACTTCAGCTCAGGCCATGATCTCGCAGTTCATGGGTTCGAGACCCACCAGCTGTGCTGACAGCTTGGAGCCTGAAGCCTGGTTCAGATTCCGTGTTTGTCTCTCTCTCTCTCTCTGCCCATCCCTTACCTGCACTCTGTCAAAAATAAATAAACATTAAAAAAATAGAAGAGGGAAATTTGGATGCAGAGATATAGGCACATGGGGAGAAGTCCGTGCAAAGGCAGAGACAGAGATTGGAATGATGCGTCTACAAACAAAGGAAAGCCAAGGATTTCAGGCAACCAGAAGCTATGAGGCAAGGAAGGATTCTTTCATAGGTCCCTAAAACCTTCTTCCCTAGCTCCTTTGGAGGGAGTATGGCCCCTCGACACCAGATATGGACTTCTAGCCTCCAGAACTGTAAGAGAATAATTTTGTTTTTCTGCAGCTTGTAATTCTTTGTTATGGCAGGTTTAGGGAACTAATAACACTCTCCCAAACCCCCTTCAACCACACCCTAGGCAACCACTAATCTACTTTCTAGTTCTATAGATTAATCTATTCTGGACATTTTATATAAATACAATAATGCAACATATAATCTTTTGTTACAGCTCTCTTTCATTGTAATTTGTGTCTGTGTGTTTTATGATTTAATTTTTTTAATGTTTATTTCTTTTGAGAGAGTGGGAGCAGGAGAGGGGCAGAAAGAAAGGCACAGAGAGAATCCTAAGCAGGTTCCAAACTCAGCATGGAACCCGAGATGGGGCTCCATCCCACGACTGTGTGATCATGACCTGAGTTGAAATCAAGAGTTGGATGCTTAATTGACTGACTCACCCAGGCACCCCAAGATTTTATTTTTAAGTAATCTCTACACCCAATAGGGGGCTCAAATTCACAACCCCAACAGATCAAGAGTCACATGCTCCACTGAATGAGCCAGCGAGGCAGCCCTCATGTTAATGTTTTCAAGGGTTGTCCATGTTATAGCAGGTATCAGTACTTCACTTTTATTGGTAAATAATATTCCATTATATGGGTACACCACCTGTGGTTTATCCATTCATCAGGTGATGGACATTTGGGTGTTTTAACTTCTGGGTCTTTTGAATAAGGCTGCTATGGAAATTCACATACAGGTTTTTGCGTGGACACGTTTTCATTTTTCTTGGGTATATACCTAGGAGTGGAATTGTTGAATCATATAGTAACTATGTATTTAAACTTTTGAGGAAATGCCAGGCTGTTTTCCAAAGTAGCCACACCATTTTACATTCCCATCAGTAGCGTATGAAAATAGCAATTTGTCAACATCCTTTCTAATGCTTGACATTATCTGTTCTTTTAATTATAATCATCCTAGTAGATGTGAAGTGGTAACACACCATGATTATGATTTGCATTTCCCTGATGGCCAGTGAATATGAGCATCTTTTCTTTGGCTTATTAGTTGTCTTCTTTGGGGAAATGTCTAATCAGATCTCTTGCTCATTTTTTAATTGGACTGTTTGTCTTTTTGTTGTTGAGTTGTAGGTGCTCTTTCTATATTCTGAATGACTGACTTGTCTTTTGATTATTGAAGTTTAAGTGTTGTGTTTTATATTTTATAGGTTTTAAATATTCCACAGTGCATCTAATAATACTGAGCATGTGATGGGACTGTGTTTGTACTCTCTTATGCTTCTGGTGTTCAAAAAGGATCTTTTGGTTGAATGGGCTGGAATAACATTTTCCAGGGATGTCTGTTCAAAACTGAGAGTAAGGAAAAGAACTGAATATTTACTGACGCCCATCATAGGCCAAGTACTGGAAGAACCTCACAACAACCTAGGGAAAATCTGTGTTCTTATCCCCAATAAACCGGTGAGCACAAAGGAATTACTTACCAGACATCTCACAGTTGATAAGCAGTAGAGCTGCTTTTGTGTCTAAAGCCTGTGCTTTTAAACCTCCTGTCCCTCTGTTCCTTCAAGATGTGGTAAAACAAAGAGATATCCAAACCAGAGGACTCAGTCCTCAGGCCTCTGGTGCATATAAAATGTCACCTTTCGATTTCATGTCTCACCCAAGGAACTATAAACAGTTTATATGGTTTTTCAGCTCATAAATTAATGAAATCCATGCAAATACTTCTCTTGCAGTGAAGTATAGGAATTGTGCCAATTCTTCTGTTAAAAACTGAAGCACAGAAATGAGAATATGCCTATGTTCACTGAACAGGAAGAAAAAGAACATGTGATTCTGGACTTCAAGCAGAAAGTACATGAGTCCTACAGAGGTTACCTGGACGTGCATGCTTCAGCATCCAGCGTCACTTTCCAGGCAGTCCAAAGTGCAAATGGTTTCCACAGCTCATGATTCTGGCTCCAGGCCAGTGACATGCTCACTTGAACTGCAGCCAAACACCCAAACATGTGACTGGCCTGCTTACGCTCCACAGAGCGTTCTCTCCTGGAGACCCACTGCCATCGAATTCTCCTGGATCCCATTTCAGTTTTTATAGACAAGTGTCTTTACCCTTCAAAACCTAAAAATAGAGGAGAGATGAAGACATAGTTTGGAGGGTCTTAAAATCTCTAAATAAAGTCCCTAAAACATTTAAAATCCTGAGATTCATCTCTGGGAAAGAGTGCATCTGATTATCTTAATTTATAGCCTATCCTGGAGATTTCTCTTCTGGGAAAAAAAGCCATCTGCAAGTGATTCCTATTTGTAAATAATTTTTTTTATGTCAGAGGAAGATATCAGAAAGTAGAAAAAGAAATTAAAAGGGAAATAATTTCTTGAAATGACCCAAGTAGATCATGGGCAAGACAACCTATGAGGATACAATTAATATGGCCATATTAATAGTTGAACTTGACCTATTTTCGCAGGGCTGTGCGAGCAAAGATAGAAAAAGGAATTATAGACATAGTTAAATCATTCCTGGGAAAGAAAATCCAAAGGAACATTCCTGCTTATGCAGGAAAGATCATGTCTATGCTGACCGATTCCTTGGGGGTTTCCTCACATCGCATGTGCCTGTGTGGTTCTGTCCTGTTTATGGACCCATTTCCTGGTTGAAAGTCCCCACCAGGCAGGCTGCATGAACACCTGCAGCACACCATTTCTTGCCAGAATTCTTGGAACAACGGTCAATGGAATTTTGCCTTTCTTGTCTTAGAAAAGGGGGAAAAAATGTTTGTTTCCCTGAAATCCCAATAGAAAGATGTCATATTGTCCCAGAAGTCCAGCCCTGGACCTTCCCCACTGGTACAAGTCAATGGTCACCTCCAGGTCCTCAGTTTCCCTTGGTGACTGACTGGTGCAGGGTGAGGCATCTCTGGGCCTTAGCTCAGCTCAATCCTTGGAAGCACTAGACAGCTGCTGCTATTGACACTTTCTCACCCAAGGGAGGAAGTAGCTTCAGAAGATACTGAGACCCAATTCACAGTCTGGATGTTTAAAAGGGTGAAGCTTAATTTTAATACAATTTTAGAGAAGGAGTCTATATTTATTTATACAACACATGCTTCTTTTTTATTCTTTACTCCCCAGGTGACATGTTAATTGAAAGTGTATGTCATCCTAGGTCAGGAAGTGATGAAGTTTGATGGATAAATTTTCCTCTGGCTCCTCCCCCCCCCCACTTCACTGAGTTTTACCCATCATATTTTAAAACCTAGTATGAACCACAAAACGGGGTGAAAGGAGTAATAGGTGAAAGGATGAAGTTTCCATTGGATAACTTAGTCCATGAGTGCCGAAGATTCAGGGGACTTCTTGTCTTGACTGAATAGTTGGCTTTTACTTGGGTTAATTCAGTGAATTCATGACAGAATTACATAGAGTGGGCACAGAAAATTGTACATTACATAAAAATACATAAAACATTATTTTAAATATAAATCCATATTCTTCCTTCACCATAAAGCCAGTCAGATTGATGGCAATAATGTATTTTTGCTTGCTTTCCAAAATATAAAAAATTGCCAAACTAATTACTATAGCACCTCTGGAATAATGGATCAGACTTAGTGAGTACCTACTATGTGCCAGTCACTTCATGAATAGTATTCCCAATCACTACAAGGTGGATATTCTTACTCCCAGTTTACAGATGAGCAAACTAAAGTTCAGAGAGAAATCAGTTGTTTGAGGACTCAGCCCCATGAGATCAAATGCAAAGTCCACCAGAATTTAGCATATCCAGTAGGTCTAGAGTTGCTAAAGTGAAGCACAGTAAAAGACATAGTTAAATGTAAAATGCAGGAGACGCCAGGACAATAGGCAAACCAGGACACACGAATACTTAAAGTAAAAGGCATCATCTTGAAAATACGTTCACTGCTACTTCACTCTTTGCAAATTCTTAAATGTACAAAGAGCTGAGAAAGTGGGTAAAGAGTGAATATAACAGAGTTATGGGAGTACTTACCGGAGGAATGAAGGGTGATAAGATAGAGATGGAGAGTTAATTTCAAGGTTCAAGGATCGAAGTGCCAGGAAAGGTGTTTGAACTTTACCTGTAGGCAGTGCCACATAACTACTGACATCCATAGGTGTCAGACAAGTGCCTTCACACACATTATCATGCTTGATGCTGAAAGTGTGATGGGTGGTATTTCCAGAGACGTTGGGTGACTTTCCCAAGACTACTAAGCCGGGAAGCAGTAGAGGTCCCTGTTTCTGCAGAACTTGGGCTTTCCCACTTTTTTCATATTAATTGCCAACTTCCAAACCAGACAGTCCTTCAGAATTGCAAGCTGCCATCGGAAATCACCAATAAAAAGCAAAGTACTTTTTATGGGAGAATGGCACATGGCCAATCCATTATTCTATCAGGATGCATTCTAATACTTCTCCTAGAAGAACGCTGAGTCCTAAGGATTAGATGTTAGGTATAACAACATAGTTATTCATAATCTTCTCTTGATTATGAAAGGACTAAACACTTTACAGAAAATTGGGAAATAAAGAGTATAAAGAAGTAAAGAAGAACACAAAAATCATCCACAAGTTGGGGCTCCTGGCTAGCTCAATTGGTTAAGCATCTGACTCTTGGTTTCCGCTCAGGTCATGATCTCATGGTTTGTGAGTTTGAACTGTCTCTCTGACAGCACAGAGCCTGCTTGGAATTCTCTCTCTCTCTCTCTCTCTCTCTCTCTCTCTCTCTCTGCCCCTCCCCCACAGACTCTCTGTGTCTCTCAGAATAAATAAAAACTTTTAAAAAAGTATCCACAAGTCTACATCTAATAGATAACTTGAACATTTGGGTGCGTTTCCTTCCTGTCTTTGGTACACCCTAGCAAGATACTGCAGTGTCATTCCTCCTTTCCTCACACATTGTATCCAACCAGTCTGTAGTCCCACGACCCTGTCTCTGAATATATCCCAAACCTATTCAGTTTCTGTCAGCCGAGATCTTGGCATAGGCTACCATCGTCTCTTGCCTAGGTTACTGCAATATCCTCCAAACCAGTCTCCTTAGCTTCAGTCTGGCACATCATTTCCCTATTCATTCTCCACACTGCAGCCAGAGTTGTTTTTCTAAAATGTTAACTGCTTAAAAGCTTTGGGTGGCATCCACTGCCCTTAGGATAATGCTCACACTGCTTACTGTGTCTTCCAAGGTGCTTCACCTGACTGCTCCCACCTCACCTCTGTCTCCCCACATCCAGCTGTGCAGATCTTCTTTACCATCCTCTGCTAGCTGTACCTCTGAGCAGCACTCTCTCTGCTAGAATGCTCTTCCCAGGCTCTTTTCCCAAGTACTTTCCAGCTTTCATTTCAATACCAGCTCATGTGTCAATTCTTTGGGGGATATTTATTTGTCCCCCTTCCTCTCTTTGCACAGGATTAGAGGCTCTTGCTGCCAATTCTCCTCCTATCATAATACTTTCTTCACTGGATTATATCCTTTTGTTTAACTGCATGTCTCCTTCACTAGTTGTGAGCTATGAAAGCAGGGTCCCTTACCTCTTTTATTCACCACTCCATATGCCACATGCAACACCATTCTTGGCAGGGGGTAGGCATTTGATATCCACTGGACATACATGGGCATACTGATACACAACATAAGACAGGTTTAATAAATTTTAATCATTTTTCTATAGATTCTCTTGAATTTTTGATGTAGAAACTAATCTTATCTGTGAATAAAGATGGTTTGGCTTCTTTTTTTCTAGGCCTTATCCCTTCTGTTGTTTTCCTTGTTTTATGTGCAGCTAAGATCTCTAATTTGATGCTGAATAGAAGTTGATATTTGGCATTTTTGTACCTTAGTTTTAAAAGGCAAAGTTTAGGAGCACCTGGGTGGTTCAGTCTGTTAAGCATCTGACTCTTGATTTTGGCTCAGGTCATAATCCCAGGGTTGTGGGATCAAGCCCCATGTCTGACTCCATGAGCCTGCTTGGGTCTCTCTCTCTCTCTCTCTCTCTCTTTCTCTCTCTTTCCCCCATTTGCCACTCTCCCTCACTGTGCACTCTCACTGAAATAAAATTTAAAATTAAAAACTCTAAAAAGTTAGTGTTTTCTTGTAATTGTGATCAAAAGAAGCCTCTTTCCAAGATTGGCTTCTATTTTTCCTATCATAAATCTTCTTTA
The DNA here is from genome assembly GCA_017311185.1 of Proteles cristata cristata. NCBI lineage: Eukaryota > Metazoa > Chordata > Mammalia > Carnivora > Hyaenidae > Proteles > Proteles cristata. The sequence continues at coordinate 1,137,154 of JAESUZ010005393.1, forward strand.
AAGCATAAATTTGCTCTGCATCTTCAGGGCCATGCTCTTCCTCCTTTTTTTTTTTTGGTGTTGTTTCAGTTTATTCATCCTCAAATAAAGAAATCTAGAAAGATAGTATATATCTGACTGCTAGAAAATATTGAAATATCTCCTGGATACCTGTTAGGTTGAATAACACTGTTGTGCCTGAAAGGTTATGGATCATTCCAGTATGCATTTTTCACTAAGACCTTCATGAGAGAGGCTTTTTCCCAATGCTCAGCACCATCTGGGGTAGTCTATATGCAATTTTACTGCTGGAAATTTCACATATGGCCAAGACATAGCCAACACAGGGCATCAATTAATCGGCTCTTGACAGCACGGTGCAGGGATAACAAATAAGTTGCATCTCAATACCAACTCACGTACCAACAGTGACTGCCTGCACAGCTTTGTTGAAAATGATTCTGAGGTTCTTTCTGGCTCAGTGGGAAAGAATGCTTTGACTAGTTAGTTATACCTGTGAGGTATAGGAGTGAGGATTGGCACAATGAATGCCATTATTTGCTGTGCCATCCTAATGACTGTTCACAGATGTGGCATAATATATCGAAAACAGTTAGCGAGGCTTAAAAGGGCCCTGGCCTCCTTTTTTTGTTATTTTTTTAAATGTTTATTTATTTTTGAGAGAGAGACAGACAGAGTACGAGCAGGGAAGAGGCAGAGAGAGAGGGAAACACAGAATTTGAAGCAGACTCTAGGCTCTGAGCTGTCAGCACAGAGCCCGATGCAGGGCTCTAACCCTTAGACCGTGAAATCATGACCTGAGCCCCGCTTAACCAACTGAGCCACCCAGACGCCCTGGGACCCTGGCCTCCTTGAAAAAGCTGATAAGGAACACAGTTCAATATGACCTGGCATTATCTGATATTGGGCTTGTCTTGTACAGTGCTTTCCTGAGACACTAGTGATCAGAAATTGGCCAAAACTTCAGAGACTGTCAGACTAAATCCAGGCTAGCTGTGTGAGTGGGTAAGTGGTGAGCCACCCAAGCCCTCACATGCGTGGATGTAGAAGCACTCAGCTTCTTCACAGCCATATCAGAACTGTGTCTACATGATCCTTTGGAAGTGGGCATCCAGCTAGGATCTCCACCCCCGCCTCTTCACCTTCCCGCTACCCAAAAGAACTGGCCATCCTGGCCACAGGATTAGGCTATGACCCAGTCTCCCCAATTCAGAATGTGTCTGCAAATGGGTATGGGACCTAGGCTGGAACTGAGAGCCCTTATCTTAGAGATTATATAGGAGCATTTCAAAGAAACCACTCTCTCCTCTTCTAGAACTGCTGAGCAGGGATGATACTTTCTTTGGAGTAAAAGACAGACTGTCCACAACATAGAGGTTTATTTCTCAGCTCAACCATTAAAGATGTGGTTTCCCAGGTTTGGGCACAGTCTGCAATGCTCTCAGTCTACAATGCTCTCTTCCCGGGTCTCCTGGGGCTCTGTGCAAGCAACTGAATTGCAAAGCAAGGAAGGATGAATGGGGTGCTGTTCATTTGCAACGGGGACAATATGGAAACTCCCGAACACGCACACACGCTTGATGGTGTGTCGGGGACTGGGGGCGGGCCAGAGCTTTGGCATGGAGGATGGGGGCCAGAGGCAGCTGAGACGCAGCCAAAATCCCGGTGAAGGGTGCTAAACCAAGGAAAGGAGTGGGTGGTGGTGGGGATGAGCTTAAACAGCCTCCTGACTTTGCCTCCAGCCTGCCCTGACCAGCTCAGGCTTGTTAACTAAAACATTCTCCCTGTTCCTTTCTCTGCCTAGTTGTGAGTGATGACAGGATTGTTGATATGATGCATTTACAACATTTAGCCACAAATGGCACCAATTAGTCATTTCAGAAAGTTCAACATGCAGCAATACAGTTCCTTATCTCCACTCTCTGGGGCTGGTGGGGGAGCTGGGAGTGGAATACGTTGTCTCTTGCCTGAAGAAAAGTTGTCAATGAATCAGCTCTTCATCTAATTTGAGGTGACAAGTACGGATGATATATTCTAACTAAAGCACTCTTGACTCTGTATGACTTTGTAAAGATAATAAAATTTGCTCATGTTCATCTGTTCATCAATGTCTCCACTCTTTGACTCAGCAGATTTTTGAAAGTAAAAATTTCCTTCTTCTTCACTCCCCTTTACTAACTGATGAAAATATAAAATGTTATAATAAATCAGACTCTTTAAAGATCATCTGTTTCTTTGACAAATAATGTTCATGTAGTTTTAGAGAATTGTAAGGGGGGGATAGAATTAAATTAGGCATTTACAGAGGGTGGAGACAGAGCTAACGTAGTACTCACAGCCTAACTGCAGAAGATCTAAGAATAATATTTGTCAGTAATTCTGAAGATGCTGAGAATTAACCTATATTCAAACTAACAAATTAACCTGCCAGTTTCCTGGATGCTAACAGAAGATATGAAATGTCTGGACTGGGGACAGCTGATAATTTATTCCTCATAGTAGCAGCAGTAGCCAAAGTATCAGCGTCTTGCACCAGCCCCGAGATCCCAATTCCCATAGGTGACACAAAGCAACAGAAGACACCTGAACACACAGTGGATTGCGTCACAGGGCAGAAAGCCTGAGCTTAGGAACCACGTTTTTCTATAAGGGCCAAATCACACCTGCCCTGTGCACTGGAGAGAGACACTAACTCTACCTTCCAAGGCTATCCCTTAGAAAGATAATCCAGGACAGTCAGTGCCTTCTTTGCAAGATATACAGAAAAAGGAGATACTCACAGAAAAGTTTCTCCCAACAATATCCAACCCTTATTTCAACACAGCTGTATTAGTTTCCTGAGAGTACCCTAACAAATTACCACAAAACAGGTGGCTTAAAACAACGTAAATGTATGCCCATGCAGAGGCCAAAATCAAGCTATTAGCATGGCCAGATTTCCTCCAAAGGCTCAAATCCTTCCTAGCCTCTTCCAGCTTCTGGTGGCCCCAGCATACCTTAGCTGTGGATGGGTCATGCCAACATTGGCCTCCATCTTCACACAGCCTCCTCCTTTTATGTCCTTTGTCTCTTCTCTACAGGTCTCTTATAAGGACACTTGACATTGGATTTCGGGTCTATCTGGACAATCCAGGATGATTTCATCTCAAGATCCTTAACCTAGTTAATCTGCAAAGACCCTTTTTCTAAAAAAGGTCACATCTACAGGTTTTTAAGACATAGAGATACTTTTTTTGGGGGGTCACAATTCAACCCAATTATCTGGGCTTCTGGTATATTTTTCTATGAATATGCCACTCCATCAACCAGGCTCATCAATCTGACAGAGGATAAGACCAAATCCATTCAAGTTGTCTCATACAACATTTAATTAAAGTTACTATTAACACAACTCCAACAGGATGAGGGCAACTTATAGTGTCAGCTTCAAGCATATCCCCCCAAGTCCCAGGCCCAAGTTGAACTGTAAACCACCAGGGTCTACCTTGGAAATGCCGGTTGCTTACTCTTTCTGTTTTGACCTTTCCACTTGGCTGAAGGCACTACCCCAAGTATGGCAGTATGTATTACCAATTGCAAAAGAGGAAGTCTTGGGCAATTCTGTGATCCGTAACAATCATGGCCAGTGAGTTGATGTTAACTAAATATCTTCAGGGCTTTAGTTTTCTGTAAACACTTAAAGACCTTTTATGACTACTCCTGATGTGCATGTCACTGTATTTCCAGGAGGGAAGCAAGTTAATGCCTGGGTTCTGCATAAGAATCACAGTCTTTGGAACGCCTGTGGTGACCTAGAGTTTATAATTGTTGGTGCCACTCAAATGGGACCTACATCAGCTAGGGGACCATGGTCGACAGTGCCTCAAACACCATCTCCTGGCTGGAGAGGCTTTTCTGGACGATAGACTAATTGAATCTATCCTTTTTTTTTTTTTTTTTTTTGGTAAGTACTGCCTTAGAGCAGCCAGTTCAACCTGTCCTTTTGTCCACACCACCAGTTGGGTGGCAATGTTTGCTCCATGGATTAATTGAGTAACACCTACAAGTGTTTGAAGACATCCAGTATTTTGCAAGAACTGGGGCTATCCCTTTACTGTTTCTGTTTGACTGTTTGGTAGGCTTTAAAGGGAATGAGGTCAAATCCTGGTCAGAGTTGTCTGGCAGGGGACATCAGACCCAATAGCCAGTTAAAAGGAAGGCAGTTAATGTGCTAGGGCACTTTTCTTTTGTGGGGAAGCTTCTGGAGGATTCTGAAAGACAAAGATCACTAGTATCCTTCCCTCCTTCATATTTCTACTTTCTAGGGTCTGAAGTATTCCCTTCCCAGGTTACACCACCACAAAAATCAGTGTGTCCATTCTGGTAGTTACAACTTTTTTCTAGTCCTCTCTTACATGCACCCTTTTGCTTAGAAAGATCAGGTGCAAGAGGAACATGTGTATTTTTATAAAACTTGTAAAACTTACAGAGACCCACTATATCCTCCGCTTTGGCCCATGTGAGCTACTGCAGGAAGATTCAGTGAGCAGTGTACTTAACTGAGTAGTCATTATCCTGATGATCTAGATCAGGTCCATCCAACAAGAGAACCCAGGTATCTAAACAAGAAGGAACTTTGAATTTCCAAGGCCCCATTTTGAATAGGCTATCACCCAGAGAATGTACAAATCAGGCCAGCCTAGGGTTTCTGTTAGGGGAAAGAAAGATGTACCATACCCAAGAATTGTCAGGACAGAATCCTGCATTTCCAAAAAAAAAGATCTCTCCACCATTTTTATCATGATATCACCTAGGAAGTAACCAAGAGGAGAGGATCACTTTCTGGTGACAGCCAATTCAGTTACCAAACTACCTTATACAAGTGTAGCAACCTGGATGAGTGAAGACAGGTTGAGTCAGAAATCTTTTAGAGTTGAGTGTTGATGAGGCCATTCTAGTGGTCAATAATATCAGATGCCTGTGGGTTGTAGGGAGCATGGAAGGTCCATTGAATATATTGACTATCATTACTCTACTGAACTGTTTTTGTGATAGAAGTGCACTATCATCAGATTAAACATCCAGAAAGTCGAAATGTTGCCACAGATAAATTCCAAGGGCCACAGTGGTGTGGGCAGAATCAGCTGTTCAGACTATAAGAGCAATACTATTGCCGGGGCACCTGGGTGGCTTAGTCGGTTAGGCGTCCGACTTTCGCTTAGGTCATGATCTCGCGGTTGTGGGTTCGAGCCCCGCGTCGGGCTCTGTGCTGACTGCCAGCTCAGAGCCTGGAGCCTGTTTCAGTCTGTGACTCCCTCTCTCTCTGACCCTCTCTCGCTCACGCTGTCTCTCTCTCTCTCTCTCCTAGAAATAAATAAAAATATTAAAAAAAAAAAAAAGAGCAATACTATTGCCTAAAAAAGTGTCAATAATGCTGAGGCATCAACAATAGCCCTTAGAAGGATCAAAAGTTCAACTTCTCCTATCTGCCAGGAGTTGACAGAGGTAATGCAGTGTGGCCTTCCTCACCATAAGGTAAATGGATCAACTTACAGCAGAAATCCCAGGCCTGGCATGTAATGGTGGCCTCTGCACCAGGAACAGAGGTGTCTGCTTTGTGCCACATGGTGGATGTACTGCCATGTCCAATATGATGATGGATCCAGCAGCAATGGTGGCATCCTGGGGTGTGCAGGCTCGCTCAGCAACTCCGTTCCAGCTAGTTAGTTCATCAGAGCATGGGCCCCTAGTGTTGGTATTTATGTGACTGACCCATACGGTCGATCAAGAACCGTAATTCGTTTCCACAGTTCACAGCCCCAAAGACAGGTGTCTTTAATCTGACAGTCTGTGGTTTTTTAAGTGGTGTCCAGCCCAAGATTCAGTAAAAATATAACTAGCTTCATCAAGACGAGTACTGGCCTAAGTTATGAAAATGCTCTTGATTTCTGCCCATGTAGTAGAACAACCACATCTGCCTCCATTTCTGTAAAGCTGATGTGCTAAAATTGAACACACACAGCAAACCTATCAGGTATCGGCTGATACCAATATCGATCAGTGAGCCAAGCCCAGGCACTTCAAGGAAACACTGTGAGTGAAAGACTCCATCGAGCCAGCGGCTTGCTTCAGGGTAGGATGAGGATAAAGTTTCCCCCAAAGGAATGGCTGCTACTTTTTTGCACAAAGCCAACATGCCGTGTGAGCTAGGCCAGCTCTGTCTTTGTATGTACTGCTCCCACTTGACAAGTGAGCCTCTTGGGCCCTCCCCACCTTGTTAGACATTGAGTCAAAGTTGATCCCACCCAAAATAGGAGTACAGGATGGAGAGTCACAAGGCCTCCATGGGCCAGGCATTCAGTTTCGACAAGATCCCACTAGCAAGCTAAGAGCTATTTTTCAAAATAGGTGTACCTGGGCATCATGTCATGCAGATGACAAGTCTAAAAACCTGATGACTGACTGGATAAAGCCTGCTTCCCTTTGCCAGAGGTTGTGGTTGGCAAAATAACTGTCACAGGGACTTCTAGCTCAAAGACTAATATTCCAAAGTAGAGAGTGTGTCACAGTTTGCTGGATGGTTCTAATGCAGTCTGTTTGTTGGGGGCCCGCAAGTATCCTGATATATAGGAACAAGTTGAGGGACACCTGGGTGGCTCAGCTGGTTAAGTGTTGGACTCCTGATTTCAGGTCAGGTTGTGATCTCACAGTTTGTGCGATCGAGCCCCACATCCAGCTCTGTGCTGACAGCGTGGGGCTTGCTTGGGATCTCCCTCTCCCTCCCTCTCTTTCTCTGCCCCTCTCCCACTTACAGAGAGCAATCTGCAATCTGCAGAAAGCAATCTCTTTCTCAAAATAAATAAATAAACATTAAATAAACAAATAAATGGAACAGGTTGAATACCCAATGAAGCACATGCTTTCTCTAGTACAGAGTCCATGAAGGCTATGGGCATCTTTCGATGGTGGTGGTGGGAGAGCTGAAGACAGCCATTTTTCCCTAACTGCCGGGGTGGCTGAGCATTACAAATCTTCCCAGAGAGCCTTAAGACCTTGATGAGCTAGCTCCTAAATTTTGTCATGGCTTATCAGCTTCATCTACTGCCAGAGATACACTATCACAGTTAAAGCCATGTGACTCATGCATTTTACTTGCTAACCGATAGGACATCATCAAAGTAAAGAAACCTTTGGACACACCGGTGGAGGCAATTGCACTAAATTCAGACACACCCACTAGTGGAAAGTGGCAGGGAAATTTAGGTGCTCCTGAAGGAATACTGCAATACTGTGTATAGGAGGCTTTGCACTGGGGATGAGAACTATTCTTGATTTGTAGGTGCCAGCGGTATGGCAGAGAAGGCATTAGTGCAGTCCAGGACAGCATGCCAAGTGCCATTGGTCTGTGCGATGGATTCAGTTACAGTCACAATGTCTAGAACAGCTGGGGCTATGGGATCAACAGCTGAATCCAGTTGGCAATAATCTACTGCAAGCCTCCAGCTCCTGTTAGCTTTTCTCACTTGGCAGCACTATTATATTGAGATATTGCATCTTTTATAATCACTGCTGCCTTTAAATTCTTTAATCAAGACTGTTCTCTCCTGGAATTTTATACTCTTTCTGGGCCCCCCCAGGATGCTCAGGGAGGTGGAGTGAGAAGTAATGTAAATGTTCCACTAACACTTCTGTAAATGTGGCTCTTTTCTATTAGTTGAAGCCCTTCTGGACTTGATGAACATTTACAATATGAGTATGTAAAACATCAATAACAGTGATACACTTGGCAGTGGCTCCACAACAGCACTACACTGAATCGGCCCAAAGGATCCTGGCACAAGACCACTTCTGCTTCCCTTCTCCACTGCCTAAATTCCATCAGTTGAGTTGGGAGTCCCTTCTTCCCAGAGGACCAGATAGGATATTAATTTGGACACCCATATCCAAGAGCCATAGCAATTTAAGTTCTTTCCTTCTCCCAAATCCCCAAGTGGACAGGAGTGCATGGCCTCTTCTTTTATTTTATTAAAATAAAGTTGACATACAATATTATATTATTTTCAGGTGTACAACATAGTGATTCAATAATTCTATACATTACTCAGTGCTCATCACGATAAGTATAACTACCATCTGTTACATACAATGTAATTACAATATTATTGACTATGCTCCCAATGCTGCAATTATCATGTATGTGACTTATTTCTTTCATAACTAGATGTCTGTATCTCTCTTATTTTTAAAGTTTATTTATTTTGAGAGAGACAGAGTGTGAGTTGGGGAGAGGCAGAGAGAGAATCCCAAGCAGGATCCGCACTGCCAGCTTAGAGCCTGATGTGGGGCCCAAACCCACAAAGCTGTGAGATCATGACCTGAGGTGAAACCAAATCAGCTGCTTAACTGACTCAGCCACCCAGGCGCCCCTAGAAGTTCAGACTTCTTGATCCCCCTCACCTATTTTGCCCATCTCTCCCACTCCCCACTCTTGCAACCACCGGTTCATTCTCTGAATTTATGGATCGGTTTCTGTATTTTTGTTCATTCATTTCGTTTGCTTTTTAGATCCCACATATAGGTGAAGTATTTGTCTTTCTCTGTCTGACTTAATTCACCGAGCTTAATACCCTGTAGACCCATCCATATTGTGAATGGCAAGATCTCATTTTTAATGGATTATATGTAAATACAAGCGCCATCGGTAGTTGTTTCTCTCCTTTTTTTTTTTTCTACAAATAGTTTACTGTCAAATTAGTTTCCACATAACACTCAGTGCTCATCCCCACAAGTGTCCTCCTCCATGCCCATCCCTCCTCCCCCCACATCCACCAGTCCTCAGTTTTTGTCAGCATTCAAGAGTCTCTCATGGTTTGCCTCTCCCCCTTTCCCCCACCATTTCCGCCCTTCTTCTCCCCCTTGGTCCTATGTTAAGTTCCTCCTAATCCTCCTATACGTGCACACATATGATATTTGTCCTCTGCCTGACTTATTTCGCTCAGCATAACACCCTCAAGGTCCATCCATGTTGCTACACATGGCCAGATTTCATTGTTTCTCATTGCCATGTAGTATTCCATGGCATAGATAAACCACATCTTCTTGATCCATTCGTCTGTTGATGGACACTTAGGCTCTTCCATGTTTTAGCTATTGTGGAGAGTGCTGCTATGAACATTGGGGTACATGTGCTCCTATGCATCAGCATTTCTGTATCCCTTGGGTAAATTCCTAGCAGTGCTATTGCTGGGCCATAGGGGAGTTCTACTGTTAGTTTACTGAGGAACCTCCACACCGTTTTCCAGAGGGGCTGTACCAGTTTACATTCCCACCAACAGTGTAGGAGGGTGCCCGTTTCTCTCCTTAATGTGATTGAAGTGGAGGTAGGGGAGAAGGGAGAAATCAGGGGACATTAAGGTAGAGAGTGGCTCTGACAGACTGAATGTTTGTGTCCCCCACTCCCAAATTTACAGGGTAAGGCCCTAATTCCCAGTGTGAAGCTACTTGGATCTAGGGTACTAGCAGGTGCTTAGGTGTAGATTAAGTGATGAGAAGGCAGCTCCCATGACGAGATCAGTGTCCTCAGAATAAGAGGAAGAGAATCCAGAGCTCCATTTCTTTCTCTGCCATGTAAGGACACAGTGAAAAAGCAGTCATCTGCAAGCCAAGAAGAGAGCTCTTACCAGGAACCAAGTCAGCCTTCACCCTGATCTTGTACTTCCCAGCCTCTGGAATTGTGCGAAATAAAATTTCTGTTATTTAAGCCACCCAGTCTATGGCATTCGGTAAGGCCAGCCTGAGCAGACAAATACAGTGGCTCTGTCCATTAAACAAGGCTTTTCATTTACTTGCAGTTTCAAACAATGTGGCAGTGTCTCATTGCTCAACCCAATGAACATCATTGCTTTTGGCTTTCACAGGGCTCTATATCTGGTAGTGATACCCTCATGGCTGCTACCATTTGTGACTGCCTTGGGACTCTGGGCTCTAGCCACAGCATCAGCCACATTGCTTTCTGGATCATGGAGTTTGTATCCCCTTTTTTATTTTATTTTAATTTTATTTTGAGAAAGAGAGAGAGCAGGTGCTTGAGCAAGGGAGAAGGGCAGAGGGAGAGAAGGAAAATCCCAAGCAGGCTCCACACTCAGCTCAGAGCCTGATGTGGGACTTGATCTCACAGACCTGGGATCATGACCTGAGCTAAAATCAACAGTTCGTCACTCAAACAACTGAGCCACCCATGCGCCTTTTGTATCCTCATTTGACTTGAGCATGGCTCAAGGTCACACAGCTGAGGCCTTCTTTTTTTTTTTTTTTTACAAATAGTTTATTGTCAAATTAGTTTCCACATAACACCCAGTGCTCATCCCCACAAGTGCCCTCCTCCATGCCCACCCCTCCTCCCCCACATCCACCAGTCCTCAGTTTTTGTCAGCATTCAAGAGTCTCTCATGGTTTGCCTCTCCCCTTTTCCCCACCATTTCCGCCCTTCTTCTCCCCCTTGGTCCTCTGTTAAGTTCCTCCTAATCCTCCTATACGTGCACACATATGATATTTGTCCTTCTCTGCCTGACTTATTTCGCTTAGCATAACACCCTCAAGGTCCATCCATGTTGCTACACATGCTGTGGCCTTCTTTAAGGAGCTCACCTTAATCTGGGACAACCATTGCCCCAATTGCTAAGACAACATCTCATGTTCTCATTTTTTCTGTGCCTCATTGCCAGGTTGGCAAGGAAATCCCCCATCTGGAATATATAGTTAGCAACAAACAGAGTGTTGTTTGGGCAGCTGTCTTTGAACCTGTCTCTTATCTATAAGCCCCTTCCCAATTTTCCCTCATTATCAGGAAGTAAAGCAGAAGACCACTCATTCCCTTGTTGACCATAAAATAAAATTAGCATGCTTCCTGCCAATTCCTATGGGCTTTCTTCCAATCCCATTAACTAGTTTACAAGGCTGTCATCCTTCCTATTCCAGAAAGTCACAACTCTCAGTATCCCATCCTCATCACTAAAACTGTCAAAAACTCTGAAGGGTCTGGAATTTTAGCCTACTTGCAATCTACCAAGTTCAACTGATACGGTTTCATGGGTGCTGGCAGAAGACATGAAATTCTTGGATCAGAGGCAAACGACAATTTATTACTTAGAGCAATCAAACAGCCTGAGTATCAGCATTTTTACACTAGTTCCCTGAGCCCCAGTTCCTACAGAGTGACACCAAAGAGGCCCCCATGACACCTGCTTACACAGTGGGCTGTGTACGAGAGGAACCTAGAGCTTAAGGAACATACATACTTTTAAATGAGAAATAGGCATGCTTGTCCTTTGCTCTGAAGGAAGGCACTCTATTTCCCAAGGGTGTTCACTAAATAAACTTCCTTGAAGAAATCATCCCGAACAAAGAGCATTCAGTGCTTCACTCATAAGACATGTAGAAACACAAGAGACCCACAGAGACGTGGCTCTCAACAATACATGTTCTCTTTTGACAGAATACTTTTCCAGCTGTTTACAATTACTTTGAAAATATATTTCTGTGGCCTAAAGTATTAAAAGACAATGAAACGAAAAACTTATCATGAAAATCATGAGGAAAGAATATTCAATATTCACCTCCAGAATGACTCTGAGAAGGATAATAATCATGCATTTTTGCCTTTAAATGTATCTAAGAAAAAGTGAGTAATATCTTTTAGAGACTTTTTAAAATTAAACTTTTTGAGGTAATTGTCGACTTACATGCAGCTGTAGGACATAATACAGAAAGATCTTATATATCCTCTACTCAATTTTCCCAATGATAAAATCTTGCAAAACTGTCATTCAACATCACAACTGGTATATTGACATGGATACAGTCAATACAGAACATTTCTATCATCACCAAGATCCCTTGTGTTGCCTTTTTATAGCTAGAAATATCTTTTTACACTTAATTTTCTTGAAATATATGTTTTGGTTAACTCATTACTTCATCTGCGAAAAAATAAGATTTTAACTAACCCGTCTTCTTGGGTTTAAGGTAAATTAGTGCTTTATCTAATTAGACTGTCACAGACCAAAGGGATAAGATGGCTTACACTTAACAAGAAATTTTTTAAAAATTTTTTAAACATTTATTTATTTTTGAGGGACAGAGAGAAACAGATAGTGAATGGGGGAGGGGTAGAGAGAGAGGGAGACACAAAATCTGAAGCAGGCTCCAGACTCTAAGCTGTTAGCACAGAGCTGGACCTGGGGCTCGAACTCATGGACCGTGAGATCATGACCTGAGCTGAAGTCAGAAGCTTAACTGACTGAGCCACCCAGGTGCCCCAACAGGAAAATATTTTATATTTTATTTTTGTAAATATAAATAAAATAGCTCATCATAGAACATTTAGAAAGCAGAGTAACAAAGAAGTGGGAAAAAATCATTTACTGCTCAAAGACAAAAAAGTGCTTACCAATTTATTATATTTACTTTTAACCTTTTTTTTTTCCTTTTTTTTTTTGCTGAGACAGGGACAGACAGACACACACACAGTTGAGAGAGAGACAGGACTACTGTTTATCTATCTACATATCCATATTACATATAAATACATCTTGTTGTATTCTGGAAACTAGTCATATCAGTGAAAGAGACAATTCTCGTGCCCTTTTACTCTCACCTTTACTACAGAGACACAAAGAAGGGGGGCAGCAGGTTTTATAGGTAGTTTGTCAAATCTCCAACACTGTGACCCACTACAATTACCCTACGCAGCAGGCCCAGGGATTGTGAATCAGTCAGGGGCTTCTGCAGGGGCTGAAAGGGGAAGAAGAAGCTTACTAGTTTTTATGTTTGGCCAGCAGTTAGAAGGGGACTGGAAAGCCGAGAAGGTTGCCGCCTGCCCGAAGTGGCACTTTTTCAATAATCATTAGGCTTATGATTTTAAAAGATATGAGGAGCAATAGTGTGAAATATGTGACTGTCTCCCCTAAGGTGAGAACGTGAGTCACTGTGAATTAGAGTCAAGGCCGGCCCTTTTTGATGCACTCACTGCCCCCCATCAACCAAAGGCATTGTTCCTTTGTACCCTTACCGGCTCTGACGGGGGGGGCTTGGCCACAGACTGCGTGGTGAGAGAGGAATTCTGCCAACAGGATTTCAAATGCCAGTGAGCTGATAGGTCAGTGGTGACTCAAACAAGCCGCCCCAGTGAAACCATAATTACCTCCCACTCTCAGAGCAGGATTTACAAACGCAGTTATTTATGTATGATATTTTTACACATGATCTCATGCATTTTACTCATGCTAATCCAAAATTTCCCATCAGATTTTGTGTTTCTTATGAGATTCTACCGTAAGAAAAATCCTCTATGGATGTCTTAAAAATAAATTATTGGCATGAAAAGAAAAAAAACCTTGTTAACCACATATGATGACGGCAAAAGTGTTTATCCCTTTGTATAATGATACATTTGGTCTTTTTTAATTTGAAGAATGCTTTTTTTCATTTAATTCATGAGTGAAGCTGGGAATCAATTAAATTTTAAGTACTGAGACAAGGGATATCATTTCTAATAATAAAATAAAGTGAATGTAAGTTAGAGGTAATTATAATAGGATTTTATTCCAAAGCTCTCACAGAACCTAATATAGCTATGTGGACTTATGAACATCTATTTGAGCACCAATTCCATCATCTATAAAATGAGGGTAATTTATGCCCACCTCATAGAGATATCTTTATCCGATAATGGAAGCTTGGTGTGTGTTTCATTCTGGGAGCCCCAAGATGCTTCCCAGTGTCCTGACAGTCTCAAGAAGCACTGCTGGTGAAAATCACAGGCTCTCTCTCTGACTGTGCTTCTTAGTCAGGAACCAGGGCTAAATTGAAGTTGTAAACTGACCATCATAACCAGCTGGTGATGAGCAAGTCTTCAAGTCTCCAAGTGTCACTTAATCTACACAACGAACTCAGAGACATTTGGGACATAGTCAGACTTCATCAGAGGTTCTTGGCCCCCCTGGTACATTAGGATTTCCTGGGGATATTTTTGCAAATCTTAATCCCCAGATCTCCTCTGGGACCAATCAAGTCAGAATCTGTGGGGTTGAAGTAGCGCCAGCCACTTCTGAAACTGCTCAGGTGATTCCACTATGTAGCCAAGACTGAGAATCACTAGACTAGTTGTCTAAGTCACCGTTCAACTCAAAAATTCAATAATTCTATTTTTTAATGGTTATTTATGAGAGAGAGAAGACATGAGCAGAGGAGGGGAGAGAGAGAGGGAGAGAGAATCCCTGATGCAGGGCTTGAGCCCATGAACCGGGAGATCATGACCCAAGCTAAAACCAAGAGTCATTAAGAGTTGGACGCTTAATCAACTAAGCCACCCAGGCACCCCAGAAATTCAATGATTCTAAATGAAATATTTGATAGTATTCTGAAAAATAAGACACTATCAATGTTACTATTGTTGTGGGCCCATAAAATTTTAATCCAAAGACCACAGTATTCTCATGGGGTGGGAATGCCAAAAATGGGGGCTAGAGCCATTTGAGAGGAAACAATTGATGGTAGAGGGATTGTGCTTCACAGAGTCCTCAAACCTGCTTCAACCATTTTCATTTCTGACAAAGATTTCAGCTGGATCTCTCCTAAAATCTATGAGTAATGATGCTGATGGTAGAGCGTGGCCTTCGGAAATTAATCTTATCTTATTTGCCCTCATTCTGTCCTGTTACAGAAGTGTGTTCCGATTGTGTTATCTCTGTAGTTTACTCCAGCTTTCACCTTTAAGGGCTCCAGGGCACTGTTTTATTCACAGCAGGGAACTGAATATCTGTGACAATACTAGTGCTCTAGAAGAAGACATAGAAATGTGTCTGGTGATTCCAGCATTTTAAAAGGAAGTGAGACCCCTTTGCTAGTCAATTCTGAAGAGAATTTTTAAGAAGAAATTTTACTTGGCACCATAGAAAGGAACGTCGACTATTTTGTTCCAAGTAGGCAGACACCCTGGAGATCGGAGTCATATATGTGGCTTTTATACTTCAAGCAGTTATTATTTATGTAATTTAACCACAACTACAGCTTTTATGCTTCATTTTGAACCCCTGTGATGCTGGAAGTCCTGCTTTTTGAAATCTTGTATGCAAAACAGGCAAGACTATATAATTAAATCATCTACAAGAATAATGAACTCATAAATCCCAATAAACATAACAGTCTAACAAGAGCAAACTGCAGCTCTGAATTATGTTTCTGTTGATGAGTTATAACCATATTTGAGTTACTACTCAAATATTAAACAGGAAATGAACAGTTTTGAAGTCTTGTTTTTATGTGTGTAAAATTTAACAGAATACAAATATTCTATACTGATTAAAATTTATCCAACTTCCTTGATAGTTTTCTGTACAATATGTACAGTGAATAGTGCTACCTCCTTTTTTTTGTTTTACTAAATGAATGTATGTTTACATTTTGAGTTAAGTTGAAAGTTTCTCTCTCCCTTTTCTACACCATTTTACATAGTAGGTGCTATTAATAGTGAAACTTAAATAGTTTATAGACTATTGGGACAAAGTTGTGCCCAAACTCGAGGAGAATGAAGCTTTATGTAGCAACTAATAAGGTTTTAGATATAGGTTTTTTCTGTGTCTCCTATTCTTTTCCCAGGATTTAAGACAGCATATAAAGAAATATGTAATACCAAGATCACATTAATTAAATGTAAGTAAAAATATGTTGCAAGGGAAAAAATTGATAGAGATTAAAATAAGAATGAAGTTAATGCAAGAATATACACTGTATTTCTATATACTTGCTAAACCTAAGCAACAAATTTGATTGTAAGCTTTCTACTAGCTCCCAGAGAGAAGTGTAATAAATTACACAACTCATAGTCAAGAAGAACACAAACTAGGTGCTTGTGAGAAATGTATCTATTTCTTTCTCTTTTTTGAAATGTAACTATTTCTAATATCGATATTAAACCATAAATTTCTCCAAGAGTCTTTAACTAGTAGGGTATATTGTAATGAGCATAAATCTCAACAACAGGCGGTTGTATTATTTTATTTTTAAGGGTATTTTTAGTACAGTAAGTAGCTATATTTGGAGTGCCCGAGTTAGGGAATATCTTTGACTCTGTTCTATTTTGCGACCATGTCACATGTGCAATGGGACTATCAAGACACAATTTGAAAGAAGAAAAATGGAAACTTACATATATTGGGTGCTCACTATGGGCCAGACATATTTTATAAATCATCTCATTTAAACTAATAAGGTGGACACCTGGGTGGCTCAGTTGGTTAAGTGTCTGACTTCAGTTCAGGTCATGATCTCGTGGTTCATGGGTTCAAGCCCCACATCGGACTCTGTGCTGATAGCTCAGAGTCTGGACCCTGCTACAGATTTTGTGTGTGTGCGTGTGTGTGTGTGTGTGTGTGTGTGTCTGCCCCTACCTCCCCTCTCAAAATTAACATTACAAAAAAATTATAAACTCAACAAGGGATTTTACATGTTATTTCATTTAACCTCAACAACCCTTCAAGGTAGTCCTATTTTACAGATGTGAAAACTGAGAGGTAACTTGAACTATGTCACCACACTAGAAATCACTTCTTTCGGGAGCAAATTTCATCAAGTCTGAGTCACTTCCTCAGAGTATGTTACTATTTTGTATAAAAGTCTGTAACCTTAAAAGACCTCTTATTTGTATTAACTACCTCAAGAATATTAATAAAACTTCAGTTCAACAAATTTCTGAAGCTTCTTGTTGGACGCTCTAGGGAAACCAGAGGGAACTTAATATAGTCCCTTTTTCAAATATGGAGCTCAACTTTAGTGAGTTATTCCTTGTGACATTTTGATTAGGTGAGTACATATTTCAAATAAATGTGAGAATTCTGTTACAAAGTTCTGTGCCCACAGTTCAAGGCTTTACTCTGTGTTTTATTCCTTACTTTAAAGACTGTATTGTATTTTGTAACAAGCCTTTGGCTAAAATCATGAATTAGTTGACACTTTTTAAATGTTAAATCTTCAAAATTAAAAGTTCTGCATTGTAAATTCCCTCCCAGAAAGAGGAATGGACAAGGAAATAAGACCTAAAATATTTATGCTACGGGGCACCTGGGTGGTGGCCCACTTGGTTGGGCGTCTCTCTCTTGGTTTCAGCTCAGGTCATGATCTCACAGTTCGTGAGTTCAAGCCCCATGTCTGGCTCTGTGCTGATAGTGCAGGGCCTGCTTGGGATTCTCGCCCTCTCTGCCCCTCCCCTGCTTGTTCTCTCTCTCATTCTCAAAATAAATAAAGTAATAAAATAAAATACGCTACAATTCAGGGACCCCTTTAGAACTAATCTCCCCTCTTCTCTGATGCTTCTTTTCTGGTCTGCAGTAGGGCATAAAATCCAGACAGAATTGCCTCTTTGAGCAATTTTATTTTTTTATTTTAATTTTTACTTTTTTCAAGTATGCTCCATGCCCCATGTGAGCTTGAACTCACGGCCCTGATATCAAGAGTCAGATGATCTACCGACTGAGCCAGCCAGGCGCTCCTTCTTTGAGCAATTTTAATCTGAAAAGATTAAAAGGTTGACCATTCAGGGATTTATATAGATACAAATGACAGATTGCAAACTTACTAAATATTTCCTTGGAAAGCAAAGGCATAGTCTCCAGAAATAGAAAACAGGACGTTCGAGACCTGTGGACAGTGGGGGCAGGGGCTTGGGCAGGCAAGGAGCAGAGTGAACATGCTGACTCCTCTGAGAAAAATTTGAAGAGATATAAGTCCAGGAGCCTAAAGGACAGATTCCAAGTCTGTGAGAAGAAGCAGTGTTATAGGGAAGAATAGCAGATGTACAGCCAGCCCTTGAACAACATGGGTTTGAACTGTGCAAGTCCACTTACATGTGGATTTTTAAATGTTTTTTTCAGACTTTATTTACTTTTGAGAGAGAGAGAGAGCATGAGCAGGGCAGGGACAGAGAGAGAGAGAGAGAGAGAGAGAGACACACACACACACACACACACACACACACAGAATCCAGGCTCTGACCTATCAGCATAGGGCCCGACAAGGGACTCAAACCCATGAACAGTGAGATTATGACCTGAACCTAAGTCAGACACTCAGCTGACTGAGTTGCCCAGACACCCTTTACATGTGGATTTTTAAAAATAAAGACAGTAGAGTACTGTAAGTATATTTAATCTTGCTTATGACTTTATTAATAACATTCTCTTTTCTCTAGTTTACTTTATTGTAAGAATACAGGATAGTATATAATACATATAACATACAAAGTATATGTTAATCAACTGTTTATGTTATGGATGAGGATCCTGGTCAAAAGTAGGCTAGTAGTAGTTAAGTCTTTGGGTTAAGTATATAACTTTGTATAACTAAAGTTACACATAGATTTTTAACTAGGATTGATGTCCCTAACTCTTATGTTGTTCAAGGGTCAACTGTATTGTTGGGGGATGGGAGTTAAAGAGAGAGAAGCTAAAACCTGAGAAATAGGCATTTTTTTTCAATGTCTGATCTGGAGAAAAAGCCAGGAGTATTCATCCAATCCAAGCAAATGTTTCTGCTCTCCTGAATATCTATAGGTCACCTTTAATCAGATACATTCCATTATAATATCGTAAGTTTCCGTGTTCTAAGAGGCATTTTTGTGCTGTCAAGAAAGAAAAAAAATCAACTCATTTTTTAAAAAATCATTGTGATTCCATCAGACTACACTGCTCCGAATTTGGAAGCAATAATGGCGACCAGCTTAGTCAGCTAATTAGCTGATGACCTCTTCCAGAGTGACGTCAAGGAAGGGCATGACCAGCCACAAATACTGCATTTGGCAGTGCAAGGAGCCGTGACTGCCAAAAGGTGCTATTTGTTGAAGCGTGAAACCAAACCAGGGCAAGATAAAAGAAGCTTAGTCCTTATAGAAATCGTATTGTTTTTCGTTAATGAGCTCTTTTTAATCAGGTGCTCTTAATCAAGAATGCTTTTCTCAACTAAAGTTTTAAGTTTCCATTTTCAGGTAAGAACCTTTCTGTGCCAAATGTAAAAGTTATCTGATGAGGCTCAGTAACTTTTATTGGCATGCTCGTGGTAGTTTATAATTTTAATTGCTTTTGTCTAATTAATACAAGGTACAAACTTTATACTGAAGATAAAATGTATTTTCTAGAGTTTCCACAGGCTATAAAGGATTTCTTTATTCATCGACTCAGCAAACATTTACTGAGTACCTATCGTCAGTCAGGCATGGAGCCAGATATTAGAAATCCAAAGATGAGTAGGACATAGTTATTGCTCTAAGAACCTCACAAAGTCTTTAGGGAAGGAATATTAAATCAATAATCTTTGTGCAATACAGGAATACAGGAAGTACAAGAATTTGCAAGAATTTGCAATATGCATAGCGTTGAAGCATTCACAGAGGTAAGGAGAATTAGCACTGTCTTGGGAGAGTAACAGGGCATGGAAAAAAGTCAGAGAAGATTGAAGTGGCCACCACCGAATGGAAACTCAACTCCTGAATGTATCATATAAACGAAAACAGATACCCAAGCCAGCATGTGCAAAACTGCAGTCAATTTAATAGTTTTGCCAATTTAACAATTTTAAGTTTATGTATCTTTTATGCCACTATTTACTTGACATTCTTTCAAGTGGCTCACTTTGAAAAATTAAATTCAGGGGTGCCTGGGTTAAGTGTTAAGCTGGTTAAGTGTCCAACTTCGGCTCACATCATGATCTCACTGTTAGTGAGTTTGAGCCCCGCATCAGGCCCAGTGCTGATGGCTCAGAGCCTGGAGCCTGCTTTGGATTCTGTGTCCCCCTCTCTCTCTGCCCTTCCCCTACTTGTGCTCGCTCTCTCTCTCAAAAATAAGACAAAACATTTAAAAAAGTTAAATTCAGTCTTTGGGTGCCCAGCTGGTTCAGTCGGTGGAGCACACAACTCTTTTTTTTTTTTTTTTTACAGATTTTTAAAAAAATATAATTTATTGTCAAGTTAGCTAACATACATTGTATGTCACAAGAGCATACAAGTATGCTCTTGACTTCGGGAGTAGATTCCCATGAATTCATTGCTTACCTACAACACCCAGCGCTCATCCAACGAGTGCCCTCCTCAATGCCCATCACCCATTTCCCCCCGCTCCCGCCTCTATCAACCCTGTTTGTTCTCTGTATTTAAGAGTCTCTTATGGTTTGCTTCCCTTCTGTTTGAAACTATTTTTTCCCTTTCCCTTCCTCATGGTCTTCTCAAATTCCACACGTGAGTGAAAAGATACGACATCTCTCTTTCTCTGACTGACTTATTTCACTTAGCATAATACCCTCCAGAGCTATAACAATAGCCAAATTATGGAAAGAGCTCAAATATCCATCAACTGATGAATGGATAAAGGTGTGGTTTATATATACAATAGAATACTATTTGGCAATGAGAAAGACTGAACTTTTGCCATTTGCAACAATGGGTCAGAGAGAGGGAGAGAGAAATCCCAAGCAGGCTCCATGCTGTTAGCACAGAGGCTGACATGGGACTCGAATCCATGAACTGTGACATCATAACCTGAGCCGAAGCCAGGAGTCACTTAACTGACTGAGCCACCCAGGCGCCCCTGGAGCATGTGATTCTTGACCTCAGGGTTGTGAGTTCAAGCCCCACATTGGGCATGGTGCCTACTTAATTAAAAAAAATTTGAATTCAGTCTTTGATGTGCTAGCCACATTTTCCCAACAACTTTTGTAGTGGATAGTGTTTCCCTCAGATCACTTTTGAACATTTTTGTCTGTCCTTCGATTCTGACAGTCAACACATATGACTTTACTTTTGGCCAACTGCCCTAGAGGAGACCATAGCCACTTTCCCCACACGTGCACAGCCCCAGTACCAGGGAATTGCCAACCCAGGGGTGACATTTACCCAATGCCTGAGAGGTATGAGAGTATGAACATTCTGTTTCCTTCCCTTGGATCTGGAAGTTTGTCAGAGTTCCTGGGCGATCAGATTGAAGCTACCCTTCACAAAACTTTGCCTTAAACTATACCCTTGCCTGTCTTAACCCACCTTCCTTAGTACTAGCCTCCCCCAGGAGCACTTCCTTACTAAGTCACCTGTACACAAATCCTTGTCTCGGGATAATGCTTCTGACAAACTTGAGTTAAGAGAGTATGAATTCCCTTCCCCACAAGAAAGAAAAAGTGCTCATCTTTGTACTCAGAAAACATCTTGTCTACCTATCTCAGTGACATACTCACCTCCTGAAACACTAATCTGACGCTGTTACACGTTAAATTCAGTGAAAGAGAAAACTCAGGTAGTTACATGGCAGCTACTTTATACCCTTCTCTAAGAACAGTCCGTTTAGTGAGACTGAGTGTCTTATTAGAGAAGTCTTGCTTTTTAGCTTTTTCCACTCTGTTCATTGGCTTGCCCTTCACCTGCCTGTTTCTAACTTCTGCTAGCCCTCAGTCCAGAGGTCCCATCTGCTTGGTTGATTCTCCACTCCGCACGCTGAATCCCATTTGCACATATTGACTGTTCTTTAAATTGGAAAAGGAATTCCTTTTTTAAAAATGTCCTTTCTTGGGCCGCCTGGGTGGCTCAGTCAGTTGAGCGTCTGACTTCAGCTCAGGTCATGATCTTGTCGTTTGCGAGTTCAAGCCCCGCGTCGGGCTCCGTGCTGACAGCTCGGAGCCGGAAGGCTGCTTCCGATTCTGTGTCTCCCTCTCTCTACCCATCCCTTGCTCGCAATCTCAAAAATAAACAAACATTAGGAAAAATATTAAAAACTCCCTCTCTCAAGCTTTAATAATTCTTATGAATTATATTTCCTGTCATTTTTAATGATATAGGTATCCCAAGTCAGTAAAAGATGTATTTGTATTTGTTTGCTCGTTCTCTGCTGCTCTAAGCTCTAAAGGGTGGACTTTGGGGAGCCTGGGTGGCTTAGTCGGTTAAGCGTCCGACTTTCGCTTAGGTCATGATCTCGCGATTCGTGGGCTCGAGCCCCACGTCGGGCTCTGTGGTGACTGCCAGCTCGGAGCCTGGAGCCTGTTTCAGAGTCTGTGTCTCCCTCTCTCTCTGACCCTCCCCTACTCACGCTCTCTCTCTCTCCTAGAAATAAATAAAAATATTTAAAAAAAAAATAAAATGAAATAAAGGCTGGACTTTACTAACCTTAATAGTTCTATGTCCCAATACCTAAAACAGGGCCCAGCACTTCTAAAAAGCAATGAGATATTTGTTGAGTAAATTGTATAGAATTTTTTAATGACAAAATTCCAAATCAAATTCTCTGTTCTAATTCCTTCCGTGTTTAGTGAACACACCAATATATGTCTATCATGTTTGTCTAGGCTCCTGTGACTCTTTAAATAAAAAATATGGGGAGGTAAACCACTCCTAATCTATCTTGGTCATCTCTGAGGATATAAAATGTTTGGTAAATCAACATTATACTCAAAATAGTTACTATCAATAATAGATCAGACAATAGAATCAAGCTGGTCTGCACTACTGACACAAGTGGTGTTCCTGCAGTGCATAGACAGGAATAGTCAGAGGGGGACACAGAGGATGGCCTGACAAAAAACCGAGTCTAGCCTTGCCGTGGCCGTGTGCACATCACAGATGCGCTGAGCATTACTTTCCTCTTTTATAAAATGATAATAATAATAAACTTCATTTTCATAGGATTGTTATAGACATTAAACCTCTAAATGTATGTAAAAACCAGTAGAGTCAGTTGTTAGGTATTATACAATTATAAATAATTATGGGGACGCCAGGGTGGCTCAGTCGGTTAGGCGTCCCACTACGGCTTAGGTCATGATCTCGCGGTCTGCGGGTTCGGGCCCTGCATTGGGCTCTGTGCTGACGGCTCAGAGCCTGGAGCCTGTTTCAGATTCTGTGTCTCCCTCTCTCTCTCTCTCTGCCCCTCCCTAGCTCGTGCTCTTTCTCTGTCTCAAAAGTAAATAAATGTTAAAAAATAAATAAATAAATATAAATAAATAATTATGGTTTTCCCCCCTAGCCTTTCACATACGATCTACACACAAACTCTCTACCCATAGTTCATACACGTCAAACTTCCACACATATTTGAAACTGAAACTAATATCAAAAACTATTTGCAACAGAGGCACCCAGGTGGCTTAGTTTGTTAAGCGTCCAGTTCTTCACTTCGGCTCAGGGGATGATTTCACAGCTCCTGGGTTCAATCCCTGCATCAGGCTCTGTGCTGACAGCTCAGAGCCTGGAGCCTGCTTCGGATTCTCTGTCTCCCTCTTTCTCTCTGCCACTTCCATGCTCACTCTCTCAGTGTCTCTCAAAAATAATAAATAAACGTTAAAAAAAACTATTTGCAACCAAGATTTGGCAGGGATATGGAGCAATTGGAATACATACAGTGATCTGGGAAGTATGAATTGGTACAACCGTTTTGGAAACCTGTTTATCCCTGTCTACTAAAACCGAGCATATGTATATCTAATGACTCAAAAATTCCATTCCTAGGCATATACGCAACAGAAATTCATGTATATTTTACCAAAAGATATATAGACAGGTGGTCACTATTGTTCTATTCTAAATATCCAAATGTTGGAACAGAAGAACTGATAAAAAATTGTGAAATGTTTTTTTTTAATTTTTTTAATGTTTTATTTATTTCTGAGAAAGAGACAGGCAGCGTGAGCAGGGGAGTATCAGAGAGAGAGGGAGACACAGAATTGGAAGCAGCCTCCAGGCTCTCAGCTGTCAGCACAGAGCCCAACGCGGGGCTCGAACCCACGAACCGTGAGATCATGACCTGAGCCGAAGCCGGACACTTAACCGACTGAGCCACCCAGGTGCCCCAATTGTGAAATGTTTTAATAGCAGAATACACCAATGGGAATGAACAATGGGAATATTGCACTGTGTGAAACAACATGGATGAGTTTCACAGACATAATGTTGGGCAAAGGAGTTGGGGCCAGAAGAGTAGTATATACCATATGGCTCTGTTTATACACAGTTCAGAAACATATTTGTGATGCTGGAAGAAAAGATAGAGGTTACCTATGAGGGATAATAATAGAATGGGGGTTCTGGAGTACTAGAAATATTCTCTTTCCTTATCCGCATCCAGGCTACAAGAGTAGATTCTGTTTTTGAAAAGTAATTGAGCTGAACAATCGTGACTGAGAACATTTCTTTATGTATGTTTACATTTCAATAACAAATTTACTTAGAGGATAAAAAAAATTCAATTTTTAAATGTTTATTTATTTTGAGAGAGAGGGAGAGAGAGCGCACACATAGGTGAGCAGGGGCGGGGCAGAGAAAGAGAGGGAGAGAGAGAATCCCAAGTAGGCTCCATGATGTCAGTGCAGAGCCTGACACGGTACTAAAATTCACAAACTGTGAGATCAGGACCTGAGCTGAAATCAAGAGTTGGACACTTAACTGACTGAGCCACCCAGGTGCCCCTTCATGAAAGTTTTAAAGAGTATATTAGACTCAATGGTACACTAAAATACTGGCACATATGATTTGTAGTATCTGCCAGTTCTATGGTGTAAATACTCTTACTATGTTTGATTTCATTTTATCAATGTTTTAACCACCAGCTCATAAAAGTCCTAAATATTTAACAATCAGATCTCACAAGTTGGAATAAGCTTCTCTAACACATCAGGGAGATAACTCTGATGAGACAATTGACTCTAGGAATGCTTTTTACGTTACAGTTAACTTATGTTCTTTAACTCTAGGCATGCTTTTGCCTTATAAATCCTCAAGAGAAAATTATTATATTATCACAAAAGATTCAATTTTGAAGAATGATATGCGCTGGTAAGATCAAAATATACAAAGCAAAACTGACAAAAGTACAAGAAGAAATACACAAAACCATCATCATGATAGGATATTTTAACATATCTTTCTCAGTAATTGATAGAAAAATCAATAAAAATTAATAGATAATAACAGATAAATAACACTAACTTAACAGTTCACCCACTGGTATACAGGATGTGGATCTCACTTCTGCAGTATGCACATTCTTTTAGGAAAAAGTATATCTCAACAAATTTCAGCTAATTGGCATCATACAGGAAAAATCGGAAAACTATGCTCTTTCAGCCAAATCCAGCTCACCACCTGTGTTTGTAAATAAAGTTTTATTGGAACAAGTCATGCTCATATGTTTATGTCTGGCTGTTTGTGCACTCTAATGTCAAAGTTGAATTTTGGCAACTCCTGGCAGACCACATATTCTCTGACCACAATGCAACAAAATAAATTATGCAAAAAAGTTTCAAAATTTAAAAACATAATTCTAATAACTCATGGGTCAAGAAAGAAATAATAATGGCATTTTGAAAATAATAGAAGTTGAACAGTAACAATAATATAAAAAAGCAACTCAAGGAGTACTTGGAAATAAAGGTTCATTTTATATTTTATGAAAAAGGGATCAAGTTATTAAGAGGACATAACAATCTTTAAATGTTTATGCACCTAGTAAGAGAACTTCAAAATACATGAAATTAAACCTGATAAAACAGCAAGGAGAAATAGATGAATATACAAATACACAAGTATGATGTATTGCCTTTTTATTGCTGCATGGCAAACTACTACAAATTAAGCAACTTGAACCGAAGTCCATTTATTATTCATAGATCTTTACTTCAGAAGTCTGCAATAGCATGACTGAGTTTTCAGGTTAGGGTCTCCCAACACGGAAATCAAAGTGTTGGCCCAACTGGGCTCCTATTTGGGGCCTCTGGGAAAGAACTCATTTCCAAATTCATTCAGGTTGTTGCCAGAATTCAACTCTTTGTACTTGAAGGAATTAGGTCCCTATTTTCTTGTTGGCTGTCAGTTGGGCACCACTGCCAACTTCTGGAGCCCACAAATATTCCTCTTCACATGGCTCTCCTCATCTACAAGCACAACAAATCCTTCGCACCTGGAATGCCTGGGTGGCTCACTCGGTTAAGTGTCCAATTTTGGCTCAGGTCATGATTTCACAGTTTGTGAGTTCAAGCCCTGCATCAGGCTCTGTGTCTGGAGTCTGCTTCGGATTTTGTGTGTGTGTGTGTGTGTGTGTGTGTGTGTGTGTGTGTGTGTGTGTGTGTGTGTGTGTCTGCCCCTCCCCTGCTCATGCTCTGTCTCTCTCTCTCAAAAATGAATATAAATAAATAAATAAGTAAGTAAATAAACATACATTTAAAAAATCCTTCTTGTGCTTTGAATCTCTGTGACTTCCTGTTCTGTGACCAAAGAAACCTTCTTTTAAAAGGCTCATATGATTAGACTAACACCACCTGGATAATCTCTTTTGCCATATAAGGTAAAATAACCATGAGAGTAATATTTCTTTATATTCACAAGTTCTACCCACACTCAAAGGGAGGGAATTATATAAGGATGAGATTTGTTCCGGGTCATTTTTTAGAATTCTGCCTATCATAGTCTGGCTCCCAATAATCCACCTCCATCCCACATATAAAATACACTAACTCCTATCGAAAGGTCCCCCAAATCCTATCCAATTATAGCAACAGCTCAAAAATCCAGAATCTTATCATCTAAATCATTTAAGTCAGTTATGTACAACTCTTCGGACGTAA
This sequence comes from Proteles cristata cristata, assembly GCA_017311185.1. Lineage (NCBI taxonomy): Eukaryota > Metazoa > Chordata > Mammalia > Carnivora > Hyaenidae > Proteles > Proteles cristata. Next base: position 1,163,773 of record JAESUZ010005393.1, read on the forward strand.
TTCCTCTCTGTGTGTGTGTGCACCCATGAAACTGAAGAGACAAGTTATCTGCCCCCAATCTGCAATGGTGTAAGAAGCACAGAATAATAGAGACTTTCTAGTTCAACAGGGGGAGATTTCAAGGTAAAAAGGAGTTATGGGTCAAATGTAGTTTTTAATTCAGGTAGGCGGACTCCACCTGAAGTTCTCTGCTGAGGCTCACAATCCTCCATGTTTTCAGCCCTGTGGTTTGAGCCCTCAGCTCCCACCTTCACACTCTTGGTCCCACCTTGAGTCATTTTTCATTCCCCAAATGAGTCGTTTTACAAACCTGATTTCCACCTGTAAAATTTTCAGGATCTACAGCCTTCTTTCATTTCGTACACAGCTGCCTTTCCGTACAAGCTGGAAGTGTTTCTGCTGATACAAAAGTCTTAAGAACCCTGTGGATCTTACAACATTGGCGGAACCACATTCACAGATTTTTTTTTTTTTGAGATAATGCCTTTTCTCTGAAGTTGGTTTTTCATTAAGATGACTGAGATACTTGGAGACTCACTTGAAATTTAAGAAATAATACAGAGATCCACAGACACCTTACTGAGTTTCCCCCAGTGGTAACATTAGCAAAACAATAGTATAATATCACAACCAGGATACTGACTTCTACATAAGTCAGACAGAGAGAGACAGAATTTCGCTCCTATGTTGGGTTTGGGAAACTCGACAGATGAACATAGGGGATGGGAAGGAAATATAAGATAAAAATCGAGAGAGAAGTAAACCACAAGAGACTCTTAAATAGAGAACAAACTGAGGGTTACTGGAGGGGAGATGGGTGGGGGACTGGGCTAAATGGGTGATGGACATTAAGGAGGGCACTTGTTGGGATAAGCACTGGCTGTAATATGTAAGAGGTGAATCACTGGGTTCTACTCTTAAAATCAAGACTACACTGTATGTTAACTAACTTGAATTTAAATTAAAAAAAAATTTTAAATAAATAAATAAAAGAGAAATACTCAATTAAACATAAAATTACTCATTAAAAAGGCAAAAAAAAAAAAAAAGATGACTGAGATACAATGCTCTTAAGCTTCCTAGCGGTACTCTGGCTTCACGGAGAAAATCTATGAAGCACATCGTTAGTCTCTTGTGCTCTGACCCTTTGGTCATAATTTTTTCTTTACTATGCCACGCTTTCAGTAGCCATCTCTGAATTTTAGTATTGTCTGCCATCTAGATAGGATGAAAGCTTCCTAAACCAAGCCCTATACCCTTTTGCTCAATGATTTTTACCTAATTTGGTCTCCTTTTTTCTGACATTTTACTATAAGCAGAGAGAAGAAGCCAGGAAATACCTTGAACACTTTGCTTGCAAATTTACTCAGCTAAATACCCAAGTTCACTTCTGATGAGTTCTGCTTTTCACATCCCCGTGAAACACAATTTTGGTAAAGTCTGCTACCATGTTACATACGCGTTTCTTCATCCAGTTTCTAAGAATATATCCCGCACCTTTTCCCCTGAACTCAGGCCAGCAACATACTTTTTTTTTTTTTTTAATGTTTTATTTATTTCTAGTAGAGAGAGAGAGAGAGACAGCGTGAGCAGGGGAGGGTCAGAGAGAGAGGGAGTCACAGACTGAAACAGGCTCCAGGCTCTGAGCTGGCAGTCAGCACAGAGCCCGACGCGGGGCTCGAACCCACGAACCGCGAGATCATGACCTAAGCGAAAGTCGGACGCTTAACCGACTAAGCCACCCAGGCGCCCCGTCGCCAGCAACATTCTTAATGCCCATATTTCTATTGTTTGTTCATGATTATTTAGGTCTTTTCTCTAAAGCAATTTAGGACTTCTCTGTAAAGCTCCTCATTTCCTTGTGAATTCTCAACAGTAGTATCTTTAACATCAATATTTCCATTAACAGTCTTTTCAAAGCAATGTAGCCATTGCCACCTCACCCCTTAAAGTTCTTTCAGTCTCTGCTCACTGCCTGATTTCAAATCACTCCTACATTTTTAGATATTTCTCATGGTAGCACCCAAATTCCAGGTACTAAAATCTATACTGGGATTTGGATTTTGTTTTGTTTGTACCTTTTTTACCATGTAAAACGTTACCACATAATTAGTGGCCTAAAACAACACTCATTTGGTATCTCACAGTCATGCAGGTGAGAGATCTGAAATGGACTGGTTAGGGTGGGGGCACCTAGGTGGCTCAGTCAGTTCAGGTCTTGATCTCAGGGTTGTGAGTTCAAGTCCTGCATTAGGTTCCACACTGGGCATGGAGCCTACTTAAAAAAATGACTGGTGGTTCTGCACACCTTCTGGAAATTTTAAGGACACTTTTCTTGCCTTTTTTGGCTTCTAGAAGTTGCCACATTCCTTAGCTCTTGGCTATGAATCTAATTAGATAATCATCTCGCAAAATAAAAACCCTACTATAATAGACTCCTATATAGAAATGCAAATAAATATATAATATCTACAATAAAATAAAATAAAATATTTAAAAAATAAAATTAAGATGATCATTTGGCTTTTCTTTTTTTCCTTTTTCTTTATTTCTTTTAATTTTTTAATGTTTATTTACTTTTGAGAGAGAGAGAGGGAGTGTGTGTGTGTGTGTGTGTGTGTGTGTGTGTGTTAGCGGGGGAGGGGCAGAGAGAGAGGGAGACACAGAATCTGAAGCAGGCTCCAGTCTCTGAGCTGTCAGCACAGAGCCTGATGCAGGGCTCAAACTCACAAACCATGAGATCATGACCTGAGCAGAAGTCAGATGCTTAACTGACTGAGACGCCCACCTCCTCCTCCTCCTCCTCCTCCTTCTTCTTCTTCTTCTTTTAATTAAGATGGTTTGTTATCCTTTTTATATATTGCTGAATTTGATTTACAAAATAAAATAAAAATAAAGTTTGTATTTCTGTGTTGTCAATTGTTACTTCTCTTTGATTTCTCTTTGATCTTATTTATTTGAATCCTCTCTTTTTTTCTTAATGAGTCAAGCTACATGTTTACCAGTTTTATCTTTTCAAAGAAATCGCCTTTGGTTTCACTGATCTTTCCTATTGTTTCTCATCTCTATTTCATTTATTTCCACTCTGCTCTTTCTTATTTCCTACTTCCTACTAATTTTGGGCTGTTTTTCTTTTCTAGTTCCTTTAAGTGTAAGATTAGATTGTTTGAGATTTTTGTTGTTTCTTGACATAGGTCTGTATTGCTATAAACTTCCCTCATAGAACTGCTTTTGCTGCATCTCAAAGATTTTGGAACATTGTGTTTTCATTTTCATTTGTCCCCATGTATTTTTTTATTTTCTCTTTGATTTCTTCATTGACCTACTGGTTGTTTAGTAGCATGTCATTTGTGTTTGTGTTTTTTCCAGTTTTCTTCCTGTACTTGGTTTCGTTTCATATTGTTGTGCTCATGAAAGATGCTTGAGATGATTTCAATCATTTTTAAATTTACTGAGACTTATTTTGTGGCCTAATGTGATCTATCCTGGAAAATGTTACATGTGTACTTGAAAAGAATATGTATTCTACTGCTTTTGGATGGAATGTCTGAATATATTTAAGTCCATCTGTTCTAATGTATCATTCAAAGTCACCATTTCCTTACTGATTTTCTGTGGATGATCTAAGTGAACTGTTAAAATCCCCTACTATTATTCTATTACTGTCAATTTTTCTCTTTATGTCTATTAATATTTGCATTTATGTATATAGGTGGTCCTATTTTGGTTGCATAGCTATTTACAATTGTTATATTCTCTTGTTGGATTGATCCCTTTATCATTATGTAATATCGTTCTTTGTCTCTTGTTACAATCTTTGTTTTATTCTTTTAAAGTTTTAATTTATTTATTTTAAGAGAGAGAGAACAAGTGGAGGAGGGACAGAGAGACAGAGAGGATCCCAAGCAGGCTCCACACTGTCAGCACGAAGCCCAACGTGGGGCTCAATCTCATGAACTATGAGATCATGACCTGAGCCCAAATCAGGAGTTGGACACTTAACTGATTGAGCCACATAGGCTCTCCATAGTCTTTGTTTCAAAGTCTATTTTGCTTGATATAATTATTGCCACCCTGGCTTTTTTCCCCACTTCCATTCATATAAAGTGGTGACTTTATATCTTTTGATTGGGGTATTTAGACCATTTACATGTAGTGATTATTGATAGTTATGTACCTATTGCCATTTTGTTCATTGTTTACTGGGCTTTTTGTTGTTCTTGTTGTCTTGTTTCTTTGTTTTAGTTTGTTTGTTTTTGTGGTTCTCTTCTGTTCCTTCTTCTCTTGCTCTCTTCCCTTGCGATTGGTGACTCCCTTTAGCATTATGCTTAGATTACTCTTTATTTTTTTGTGTATCTATTATAGGTTTTGGGTTTGCATTTGCATGAGGTTTATATATAAAATCCTAAATATAAAATCCTAAAAACTTAATCCAAATATTAAGTTGATGATTGCTTTAGTTTGAATACATTATAAAAGCACTACATTTTTACTCCTCCTCCATGCTTCATGTGTATGTCATGTTTTACACTTTTTATTTTGTAAGTCCCTTAATTAGTCTCTTAACTTTTTAAGATATAATTGATTATACTTGTGGGAGCCCGACAGTGACCACAAGAAAGCGTGGTTAGGGACGCGGGGATGTGCCTGCACACGGGGCTCCCTGCCTGGGCAAGGCATTCCTGCAAACAGGATGCTCTGCCAGGAGGCCTGCACACAGTATCCAAGTTTAATGGTCCGCTTGCAAACGAGGGAACATGCCCTCCTTAGAAATAAGGAGAAGGCTGGAATTGTGAGCAGGCCTCTTAGTAAACATGTTGCGATCACTTCCCTTGCTCCCCCCTGTCCTTGAAATGTGTTTGGCTACTTGCTCTTAATTGGTAAAGGAATGCATCTTGTAGATTTCAGTTTGTATCCAGTTACCGTGTATAAAATAAACCGCAACAGGGGCTTTGCGGGTAGAATTGTTCCTCCGGCCGGAGTTGTGTCTGTGTCTTGTCCTTTGTGTCATTTCGTCCGCAACAATACTACTTTTGTCTTTTAACCTTAATAATAATTTTTATGTTACTGATACACTATCTGTATTATATGTTTGTTTTTACTTGTGAAATTTTTCCTTTCATATTTTCCTAACTTGTAATATGATCTTTTCTTCTCTGCCTTAAGAAGACTTTTTAATATTTCTTGTTTAGTGGTGATAAACTTTTAAATCTTTTGTCTGGAAAACAGACAAAGGAGAAATATATCCTTGCTGGGTAGATATTTTTGATTGTAGGTCTTTTTTTTCCTTTTTGATACTTTGATTATATCATGCCACTCTCTTTTGGCCTGCAAAGCTGCTGCTGAAAAATTAGCTGACAGCCTTATTAGGCTTCACTGACACCTTACTGGTTGCTTTTCTCTTGGTGCTTTTAGGATTTTCTCTCTCTCCTTAATCTTTGACATTTTAATTTGTTATGTTTCTTGGTATAGACTTCCTTGGGTTCAACTTGTTGGAACTATCTGTGCTTCTTAGACCTAGAGGTCTGTTCGCTTCCCCAGGATAGGGAAATTTTCAGCTATTATTTCTTCAAATAAGTTTTCTGTACCTTTCTTTCTCTCTTCTACTTCTGGGATCCCTATAATGCAAATGTTAGTAATCTTGATGTTTTCCTAGATCCTTTAACCTATCTTCATATTTTAAAAATATTTTTCTTTTGTTTATATTCACCTTGAGTGCTTTCTATTACCGTGTCTTCCAGATCATCATTCTGTTCTTCTGAATCCTTTATTCTGCTGTTGAGTTCCTTTAGTTGCAGTTTTCATTTCTGTTGTGTTCTTCAACTATGATTGGTTCTTTTTAAAATTTTCTCTCTTGTTAAAGTTTTCACCAAGTTCATCTACTCTTGTTGTGAGTCTGGTCAGTATCTTTATTCTATTACTTGAACTCTTTATTGTATGGATTGCTTGTTTCTTTCATTTAGTTCTTTTATTGTTCTTTCATTTAGAGACTATTACTCTGTCTCATTTTATTTGACTTTCTGTGTGTGTATATGTGTGTGTGTGTGTGTGTGTGTGTGTGTGTGTGTGTGTGTGTGTGTTTAAATTAGATAGAACTGGGGGCGCCTGGGTGGCTCAGTTGGCTGAGCCATCTGACTTCAGCTCAGGTCATGATCTCACAGTTCATGGGTTCCAGTCCCGTGTCGGGCTCTGTGCTGACAGCTAGCTCAGAGCCCAGAGCCTGCTTTGGGTTCTGTGTCTCCCTTTCTCTCTGACCCTCCCCTGCTCACACTGTGTGTGTGTCTCTCTCAGAAATAAATAAAACATAAAACATACATACATACATACATACATACATAAATAAAATTAGATAGAACTGCTATCTTTCCTAGTCTTCGAGACTAGGAATGTTCCACGTGTTCCATTGCATGTGCCTTGCAGCTTTGGCTGGCTTGCTGGAGCTGTGCCAGGTATGGGCTAGGAGGTCCCTTCATGCAGAGCTTCTAAAGTGAACACTGCGGGGGCGCCTGGGTGGCTTAGTCGGTTAAGCGCCCGACTTTCGCTTAGGTCATGATCTCACGGTTTGTGGGTTCGAGCCCCGCGTCGGGCTCTGTGCTGACAGCTAGCTCAGAGCCTGGAGCCTGCTTCAGATGCTGTGTCTCCCTCTCTCTCTGACCCTCCCCTGCTCACGCTGTCTCTCTCTCTCCTAGAAATAAATAAAATTATTTTTTAAAAAAGTGAACACTGCTGATACAGTTGGTACAATACCATATATATGAGAGTCTCAGAAAAATAGGACATGACAGAAAAAAAGTGGCAGAAAAAAGAAACAATGGCCAAAAATTTCAGACTGGGCAGACTGACAATAGTAAGTATTGATCCTGTGGTACACAAGGAAATCATACCACTGGTAAATGTATGAATTCATATGAACACTTTGGAATGCAGTGTAGAGGTTGCCTTGTAAATCTGAGTTATTCTGAGAACTCAGTAACTCTATTCCTATGGAATAGAAATTCTTGATACATGTATCTATCAGAAAACATGTATAAGAGCACCATTGTTTGTAATAGAAGGAAAAACTGGAAATATTCCAAATATCCATTGATAGAACAGTGAATAATTAAATTGATATATTCATACATTCGGATACTTTTTAGCAGGTAAAATGGATCAACTTCCACCACTTTAATCAACATGGATGAATCTCATGAATATAATGTTAAAATTTAAAAGCAAATTATAGGGTAATAGTACAATATGACATTATTTATACAACATTCAAAATAAGAAAAACTATGCAATATATATTTTAGGTATTAGCATATAAGCAGCAAATCTGAAAGATGATAACACTCAGGAGAATGGTTTCTCTGGAGGAGAGACAGGCAATGTGAGCAGGGAAGGGCAACGTGGGTTTAGTTATAATGACAATAATTTGTTTCTGAAGCTGAACATATAGGTGTTTATTTCATTTTTATGTTTTACAAATTATGTAAATTATATATAGTCCATATTTTATTTCATAAATTTTTACAAGTTGAAGAAGGAAGAAAAAAAGTTTAAGTAGGAAGGAGAAGAAAGAAGGCAATCACAGGAAAAGAGAGAAGAAAATCGGGACCAATCAACACAGGAAATGGTCAAGAGTTGATCAGAGGAAATATATGTAGCCTAGAAATCCCAGAAAGTGCTTATTGGATTTCCCACAGTTCTTGGAATGAGGATTCAACCCATTTTTATTTAAGTATGAAAAGACAGGATTTATTGAGTACCTGTTATATCTAAGTCCTATTCTCAATGTTGGTCTTAAAAACTTTTTTTAATGTTCATTTATTTTTGAAAGAGAGACAGAATGTGGGTGGGAAGGGGGGCAGAGAAAGAGATAGAGAGGGAGACATAGAATCCGAAATAGGCTCCAGGCTCTGAGCTGTCAGCACAGAGCATGAGGGATGCTCAAACTCAGGAAAGGCGAGATCATGACCTAGGCTGAAGATGGAGGCTTAACCAACTGAGACACCCAGGTGCCTCTATTGGCCTTTTAAAATATCAGTTCTACTTCAAAAATTATGTTGCTGATCCCTATTAACTTATACATCCCTATTAATCTGTTTCTGATTTCACTTTAAAGACATGGTAATGATGAGAAGAGTAGAAAATTATCCTCTTAGAGAACTTGCCACTCAGCAAATAAGTAGATGAAGACACCATTCTATGTAAAACCATTTTGGAGAGTACAAATTGGTAAAACAACAAATAGGAGAATTAACATCTTTGAGAAGGTCCACATGTAACCTTAGAAAACAGGTTGTCCACCTCAGTGCTCTCCTGCCTGACATAAGTAAGATGGTTTTATCTTTACAGGTCACATCTCTTAAATGTGCAGTTCTGTAAGTCTAATTCATTTGATATTGGTCTGGAATCACAGATACCAGATATATCCATATTAGGAAGAAAATTCAATTATTTATCTTAAAGTAATATTGGTAATGGCTGTGAAATTTGAATGTTTAAAGCCATTTGGAAAATAGAAGAAGATGATCTTCCTTCTAAATGAAATAAACTATTCATATGAGGGTCCTGCATTCCCTTCAAATGAGAAGAAAATTTCTAGTGCTAATTGTGAAGCTTTGATAAATGAAAGACTGTGTTGCTTACTCTATCCCTGGACATATTCAAGGTTTAGAGTTCCAACAACTAAGAAGCCAAGTGCAAAAGCAAATTTGCCTTGACAGCTAAGATGTTCCATATTTTGCCTAAAATCATGATTCAGCACACAAAATCAACATTTTATTGTTAATTTCTAAAATTATTTCTTTTGAATAATTTACAAAATTACTATAATTATCACAAAAAGCAACCCCATTATGCCGGATTTTCTTTCTAATTATTGGGGACATTGATTTAAGTATAATTAATTATAACTGTTTGTAACCCATTAGACATATATTTCAAAACCTTGATATAGAATATAAGACACAACTTTAAGAAAGTGTGTTTTGCATTAAATTTATTTTTATCTGGAAAATATAATCTATAATTTTTTTCCTCTGGAGATAGAATCATATATTTTTAAAAACTCAGCACCCAGAAGGTGCAAGTTAATGCTCCAATGTGTATGTCTTAATGTGTAACACTAATTTCTAACAGAATGTTTTTAGACAGATAGTATTTCTCATCACTCCTGGCCGAGAGTAATGTTTCTCTAACTCCTCAAATTCTTGGTTTTATACCTAGAAAATAAAAGCTCAAATGGGAACAAAGCAAAAGTCTTTAGTGCACTTAAATGATTTTTTTAATGTTTATTCATTTATTTTGAGAGAGAGTGTGTGTACACACACATATCCACACACATGTGCAAATGGGGAAGGGGCAGAGAGACGAAGAGAGAGAATCCCAAGCAGGCTCCACACTGTCAGCACAGAGCCTGACACAGGGCTCAATCTCACGAACCGTGAGATCACGATCCGAGGTGAAATCAGAGTTGTATGTTTAACTGACTGAGCCATCCAGGCACCCCTAAACAATATTTTTTAAGAGAGAGAAATTTGCTAACATTTTCACTGAGCTATAGTTTATGAAACATTCCACAGTTATTTTCTCTTTTGATAAAATCATCCTGGGACTCACTTGGCAGTTGAGACCTCTGAATCCTAACCACTGGACAACCAGGGAGCATCTGAATTGGTAGTTGAAAAACAGAGTTAGGTCAACTGAGTGAACCCAGTGGCTGAAACAAGCCTGGGATTCAGGTCTTCTCACGACATGCCCAGCAAGGAAGTGCAATTAGCATATACAACCATTTATTTTACATTTTGGTACATTACATTCCCAAGCATAAATACATATACCTAAATCTGGTAGCCTGAATATGATTAATACTGTTGATTAGAGCAAGCTGTTGGTCCTAATTCTGTAATTTGTTTCTCTAGAGTCAGTATATGTGATCATACACTTATATGTGACTGTCCCTGTAATCCTTTGAACAAATCCAAGTCCTCAGCTCACATTCAAGGCAGATTCCTATGTATCTAACTACCAATAAGACAATTTCACCAGGCTTCTTTCAAATTCAATAAGCCAAAAATTAAACTTATGAACTTTTTTTTTAACCTGCTTGTACTCAAAATGTCTTTGCGAATCCACTTTATCTCTTTCCTACTCAGCCCACTCCCCCACCCCTGTAATCCAACTGTCCCTGGGCATTGCCTCCACAGATTATGTATGGCCATGATATATTCCATATAATATAGCATTTCCTCGTTATAGTTGCTTATCCAGGGATGGATGTTCTACCTAAGGCTACAGGACAGTATTCAACATTTTATATTTCTAGGCTCAAGGCCAATCTGACTCTCCATGAGACACGGTGAGTAGCAGTTGTTTGTGGGAAATGAAGCTGAAGGTCATGTACAATTAGTCTAAGACAGCTTTTTTAGGGTCTATGAATTACATTTGATGCCAGGGTCTCAGATCCATCTAGGAAAGTTCTCAGTGACTTTGGAGGTGAGGTGCTACATGTCAGAAGATGCCCAGAGACCACAAGAAGATACCTAGATGAGACTTCTGAGTCCAGATATCTCTGAATTGGCAGGCTTACTCCTCTTGTTTTTCTAACACAAGAATGTGGCTTTATTGTTTTTCAAGGAAAATGAGTTGTTACAACAAATTAGGTCTATGGACAGAATATGTAGAGGATTTTAATGAAATGGGATTATAAAAATACTGCAAAGGGAGGTATTTTAAAGCCAGTATAAAATAGGGTCAAAAGTCCTTTTCAGGGTGGAGTTTAGGACATTGCATTGCTCGCAGGAAGTCAATCAAATTTCCCTACTATTTTGCAAAGCAAACTTCTCTACAGGATTCTGGCAGCCCCTTGGAGAATATATCTGGCTGGCACTATAATCCTGGAAATGATAAGAAGTGTATAAAACTGCACTAATGTGGATACGTACTGGCTTTTGTTAACACTCACTAAAGCATCAGAATATTTATTTCAAGCTCTCTTGAATTCTTTAGAAATCTATTTATGTATAGGAGGATTGCCTCACAATCTTTATTGGTTAACAGTGTTTACCTTGTTTGGCTTATGGGATGTAGTTGAGTCCAAAACATTTTCTAACAGTCTTATTATGACTCTTCTACAGTGAATTAGTAAGTAATATTATAGTATAAAATTGAGTAGAATTATCTTTATAAAATCATTTCTTACAAAAAGTGCATAAACGTATCTATAAAGTTTATCTAATGGTTGCAAAGGCAATATCAGTCATCACCTCCTAGGCCACTTGCCTGGAACAGTGGAAGCAAGCAGGAACTGCCACTCCATCACTGGCTCTGTGTCTCCTAATTACAACACCTCCTCCTTTTATGATCATTTATTTCCTTGTTTTTCTCTATGATTTTACCCTTTATGATTGCATCCTTAAAGCCCATTTAAAATACATTATTTATGTATTTTAAGTTTCATTTATTTATTTTGAGAGAAAGAGAGAGGGAGCATGAGCGGGGAAGAGGCAGAGACAGGGAGAGAAAGAGAATCCCAAGCAGGCTCTGCATTGTTCAATGCAGGGCTCGAACTCATGAACAGTGAGACGAAATTGGCCACTTAACCTACTGAGCCACCCAGCACCCCTAAAACTTTAAATAAATGGGATCCTATTGGGTACATTCTTTGTTGCCTTATTTTTAATTCACTAAAAACTCTTGACATAAGATTCATTCACATTTTTTATTGTTGTGTGATATTGCTTCATATGAACACAGTGCAAGTGAGCCATCCATTTTAATGTTGATGGATATTTGGGTTGCTTCCAATTTGGGGCTCCTAAGAACACTGATGAAATGAACATCCTTGGGCATGAATCCTAGTAAAAGTGTGCACCCATTTCTGTGGTTGTATGCCTAGGACTGGAATACTGGTTATAAGATAAGCATATCTTCAACATTCTTGAAGATAATGTCAAATTGTTTTCCAAAATAATTGTACCAGTTTATATTCCTATCACAATATATGAGAATTTATTTTTCCCCACAAAATTGCCAAGAATTGGATTTGTCTAATTTTTGCTAATCTTATGGGAATGACTTTGCAATGTGGTTAATTCGCATTTCTTTGTTTACCATGAGATTGACCATCTTTTCATGTCTTTATTGGCTATAAAGGAGCTTCTTATGTACTCTAAATACCAGTAAAAAAACCTTTTTGGCTTGTTTATTCACTTCAATTATGGTATCTTTTGAAAAATGAAAATTATCAATTTTGATATACTTGAATGTATCAATCTTTTCTTTATGACTAATGGTTTTGAACATAAGAAATTTTTCTGTACCCTGAGGTCCAGAAGATATTCATTTCTAAAAGTTTTAGTTTTAGTTTTAATCTAAATTAAATTAAACCTAAGTTAAATTTAAATTCCATACCTAAAACTAAAAAAATTTTTAATTAAAAAATAAAAGCTTTACTTTTATTTTTCACATTGGTTTTTACCTGGAATTGATCTTTGCGTGGAGCGAGAGTCTAGTGTGTCCTCCTTCCTTCCCTCTCACTTTTTCTCTTTCTTTTGTCTTTATAGATACTCCGTTGTCCCAGCACCAATTAAGAGACTGTACTTCTCCACAGTCCAGAAGTGCTACTTCTGAGACATATCAAGTATCCATATATAGATTGAATCTGTTTCTGGCCTCTCTGCACTGTTCTGTTGGACAACTCATTTTCCTCTGCACTATTACCTCATATCTTTATCACTATAGCTTATAATAATTCTTGATATCTGATACAGCATACTCATCCACCCTTTTATTTCCAAAAGTGTCTTTGCTATATCTGGCCATTTCTAGTTTCATATAAATTTAAGAATGAGCTTAAGATTTAGATTGTGATTGCACTGAATCAATATATCAATTTGGTAGGAGCTGGCATTTTTGTAATGTTGAATCTTCTAATTCATGAATATGGTAATCCATTAACTTATGCTTCCTTTAATGTCTCAAAAATATTTTACAATTTTCCTTTGTAGGTTTGGGCATATTTTGTTCCTTGAAATTTTTGATGCTATTATAAATGAGACTATTCATCTTCTCTGTTTCGTGCTGATATACAAAAATACACTTGTTTATGCGCTTGTTGTGATGAGCACCAGGTAAATTATATGGAAATGTTGAATCACTATAATGTACACCTGTAACTAATATTATACCATATGTTTTTTGTTTGCTTGTTTGTTTTTAAGTAAGCTTCACACCCAGCATGAAGCCCACCACAGGGCTTGAACTCAAGACCCTGAGATGGAGATCTGAGCTGAGATCAAGAGTGAGATGCTCCACCAACTGAGCCACCCAGGTGCCCCTACACTGTATGTTAAATAACTGGAATTTGAATAAAGACTTTATATATAATTTTTTTTTGTATCCAGGAACCAGACTGAAATAATTAATTCTAAAAATATGTTTGAGATGTTTTGGGTTTTCTGTGCATATAATGATTTTATCTGTGCATAATAATGATTCTATTCCTTTTCAAAACATAATTTTCTTACATTATTTCACCAAGGTCTCCAGTAAGTACAATGTTGAGTAGAAATGAGAATAGTGTGCAGTGACAGTTTATTTGTTTAGGCCTTTTGAAATTTCTTTCAGCAACATTTTGTACTTTTCAGTATATATCATTGTTTCACATATCTTGTCAGTGTATTCTAAGTATTTCAAATAACTTTTCCAATTTAAATGGAAATTTAAGAGGAGAGGGCAAGATGGCGGACAAGTAAGGAGCTCCGTACTTGCACTCGCGCCCATACATCACACAGAAAAGATCTGAAGCCATTGGAAACCTTACAAAACCTGAGAGATTGGGAGAAAAAGGACGCAGAATCCACTGAGAAAGCCTTCTAACGTGAGTGCGAACCGGGGAAGATAAAATCGGGCCGGGATCGGAGACTCCAGGGTGGGAGGCGATCCCCCTCTACCCTCTATGGGGAGTGAGAGGGAAAAGGAGAGAGTCCGAAACAGAAAAACCTCCGGAAAAACCTCCGCTCGGTGCATAGAAAGACCGTACTTGCCAAATACCTGCACACCAGGTCCCCTCGCGCCAACTGGTCCTGGAGGAGGCTGAGCACACAAACTGCTTCTTTGTGCCGCTCCTGGAGGTTGGATTTCACAGCAGCGGCGCGCCTGCCGCCATTGTAGCTCCAGGGCGGCTGGGGCCCCTGAAAGAGCCGTGCTGACACCGGGCGTCTGCGCTCCTGGCTGGCTGGGACTCGAGAGGGAAGGCAAGGAACTAAAAACTGGGAAATCAGCCTGAGAGTTCGTGTTTCGGGTGACGAGCCATAGAGGGACCCGGTTTTCCTCACTCCAGCGGGCTCGGGCTACGCGGACCCAGCAGGCAAGCCCCCGCCCATGCGCGCCAGTACGACCCAGAGAAGGAAGCAGCGATTCTGACTCCGCCCCCAGAGCTCGGCAGGGGGCTCGGAATTGCCCGAAGGGGGTTGCCTGGGAAGCTGTGTCTAAGGGAATTTCAGCGGGGCGCGCGGACTGGGATGTGGAGATTGGAACTGGCCTGGGTTGAAGAGTGCAACCAACTACGGCTGCGTCCCCGGTACGGGGAGTTTACACGTCCAAAACAGCGAGCTGCAGCGCGGGGTTCAAGAAGGGACTGGAGCACCGTCACTCTCCTCCCCACAACCGCCAAGGCAGAGCCCCCGCCTGGGGCATTGGATCACGCCACGCCCATCCCTGCCTGAGAGGTGCCCCCACCCTTTTTTTTCCTTTTTTTTTTCCTTTTTTTGTGTTTTTCCTTTTCCTTTCTTTCTTTTTCCCTTTTTTTCTCCTTCTTTCCTTTTCTCTCTTTTTTCCCCAGAACACTGGCCTGATTAACTCTGGTTGCCAGCTTGCTTAAACAATCACAATGAGTCCATTCTGTTCATGTTAATTCTACACCTACCGACATTTTCAGTTCTTTCTCTCAGGAGTAGACTATATAGTTTCTCTGGATAATTCCAGCATCCTTCTCTCACCTATCCAACCATATTCTACCCTTTACCTGTTTGAAAAAAGCTTCTTATCCCTTCTGCCTGTTCATTCTATTTTCAATTTTGCTTCATTCCGCCCTGCCTTCTCTCTCTTTCTCTATGCTCTCCAACCAGCAATGCATACACACGCTATTTAACTGTAGCTGGGAAATCCAGGTATATGCTTTAAGCCGTTCTTTGTCCATCGGTTTTGTTCTTTTTTCCTTTTCTTTTCCCCTTTTTGACCCTTTTACGTATTTTATACTCCGTATTATTCAGTCTCCCTCCTCCGTCTTCTCTCTTAACTTTTTCATTTTCCCTCTCGCTTTGCGTGTTAGTTGAATTAATCTGTGCATTTGTGTGCTCCTGCTCCCTGTGTGTTTGTCTTTCTGTTTTCTTTCCCAGGGCTACCTCAAGAAACAAGCTAGAGTACGCAAGGTAGAGAGTCCCAAATATCACTACGAATAGGAAAATAAAATAAACAAGGTCCCAACAAGAGAGACCAAGAGATACCATTCAAAAAACACTCTCTGAAAGAATAGGTCCTGGAAAGTCAAAGAGTCTTCTTGGATAGAGCAGCGCTCATAGAAACAGAGAGCATAACAGGACTTTAAAACCAACAAGAGCCGGAAAGCTAACAAAATGATGAAACGAAAGACCTCTCCTCCAAAGAAACTCCAAGAAGAAATGACAGCTAATGAACTGCTCAAAACAGATATCAGCAGCATAACTGAACAAGATTTTAGAATAATAATGGTAAAATTAATAGCTGGGCTTGAAAAAAACATAGGGGACATCAAAGAAACTATGGCTACAGACAGAATGGAAAATAAAAATAGACATGAAGAATTAAAAAATGCGATAAATGAGATACATAATAAATTAGAGGCCTCCAATGCACGGATTGAAGAGGTAGGAAGGAGAATAAGTGATTAAGAAGACACCATTATAGAAAAACAAGAAGCTGACAAAAAAAGAGACAAACTGATCCAGGAACAGGAAAGAAGATTCCGAGAGCTCAGCGATACGGTCAAACGCAACAATATCCATATCATAGGAATCCCAGAAGAGGAAGAGAGAGGGAAAGGTGCTGAAGGAGTCCTGGAACAAATTATAGCAGAGAACTTCCCCGACCTGGGGAAGGAAGTAAATGTGGAAATACAAGAGGCTCAGAGGACTCCCCTCAGACGTAACTTGAATCGATCTTCTGCACGACATATCATAGTAAAAATGGCAAAATACAAGGACAAAGAGAGAATTTTGAAAGCAGCTAGGGAGAAAAGGGCCCTCACATACAAAGGGAAACCTATCACAGTGGTGACAGACCTATCTACTGAAACTTGGCAGGCCAGAAAGGAATGGCAGGAGATCTTCAATGTGATGAACAGTAAAAATATGCAGCCAAGAATCCTCTATCCAGGAAGCCTGTCATTCAAAATAGAAGGAGAGATAAAAACCTTTCCAAATAAACAGAAATTGAAAGAATTTGTCACCACTAAGCCAGCCCTTCAAGAAATCCTGAGGGGGATGCTCTGAAGGAAAGGTTTTAAGGAACAAAGATTCCAGAGACACCACCACAAACATGAACCCTACAAAAAATACAAAGACTCTAAACTCACATATTTCAATAATAACACTGAATGTAAATGGGCTGAATGCTCCAATCAAAAGACATAGGGTAGCAGAATGGATTAAAAAACAAAATCCATCTATATGCTGTCTACAAGAAACTCATTTTAGACTGGAAGATACGTTCAGATTAAAAGTAAGGGGATGGAGAAATATATATCATGCTACAGGAAATCAAAAGAAAGTGGGAGTAGCGATACTTATATCAGACAAACTGGACTTTAAATTAAAGACAATCACAATAGATGAAGAAGGGCACTACATAATAATTACAGGGTCCATCCATCAGGAAGAACTAACAATCATAAATGTCTACGCACCGAATATGGGAGCACCTAAATATCTAAAACAATTAGTCACAGACAGAAACAAGCTTATAGATAAGAATGTGCTAAAGCAGGGGACTTTAATACTCTGCTTACAGCAATGGATAGGTCAACCAGACAGAAAATCACTAAAGAAATAATGGACTTGAAAGACCCATTGGACCAGATGGATCTGATGGATATATTTAGAATTTTACATCCTGAGGCCAGGGAATTTACTTTCTTCTCAAGTGCACATGGCACATTCTCCAAGATAGATCACATACTGGGACATAAAGCAGCCCTCAATAAATATAAAGGAATAGAGATCATACCATGCACACTGTCAGATCACAATGCTTTGAAACTTGAAATCAATTACAGGAAGAAGTCTGGAAAACCTCCAAAAACATGGAGGTTAAAGAACACCCTTCCAAAGAACGAATGGGCCAATCAGGCAATTAGGGATGAAATTAAAAAATATATGGAAACAAATGAAAATGAAAACACAACAATTCAAAATCTATGGGATGCGGCAAAGGCAGTCCTAAGAGGAAAGTACATTGCTCTGCAGACCTATTTCAAGAGATTAGAAAAAGCACAAGTCCAAAATCTAACAGATCACCTAAAGGAACTAGAGGCAGAGCAACAAGAATGCCCTAAACCCAGTAGAAGAAGAGAAATAGTAAAAATTAGAGCAGAAATAAACAACATAGAGACCAAAGAAACCATTGAACAGATCCATGAAACCAAGAGATGGTTTTTTGAAAAAGTAAACAAAATTAACAAACCTCTAGCCAGACTTATCCAAAAGAAAAGAGAGAGCACCCAAATAGACAAAATTATGAATGAAAATGGATTTATTACAACCAACCCCTCAGAAATACAAGCAATTATCAGGGAATACTATGAAAAATTATATGCCAACAAACTGGACAACTTAGAAGAAATGGACAAATTCCTAAACACACACTCACTACCAAAATTCACACGGGAAGAAATAGAAAACCTGAACAGACCCATAACGAGTGAAGAAATTGAATCAGTGATCAAAAATCTCCCAACAAATAAGAGCCCTGGACCTGATGACTTCCCTGGGGAATTCTAGCAGACATTTAAAACAGAATTATTCCCAATTCTTCTCAAGCTATTCCAAAAAACAGAAATTGAAGGAAAACTCCCAGACTCATTTTATGAAGCCAGCATCACTCTGATTCCCAAGCCAGAAAGAGATCCAGCAAAAAAAGAGAACTACAGGCCACTATCCTTGATGAATACGGATGCAAAAATTCTCAACAAGATCCTTGCAAATCGAATCCAGCAGCATATAAAAAGAATTATCCACCAAGATCAAGTGGGATTCATTCCTGGGTTACAGGGCTGGTTCAATATTCGCAAATCAATCAATGTGATACATCATATCAATAAAAGAAAAGATAAAAACCATATGATCCTGTCCATAGATGCAGAAAAAGCATTTGACAAAATACAGCATCCTTCTTAACAAAGACTCTAGAGAAAATTGGAATAGAAGGAACCTACTTAAACATCATCAAAGCCATCTATGAGAAGCCTTCAGTGAACATCATCCTCAACGGGGAAAAACTGAGAGCTTTCCCCCTGAGATCAGGAACACGACAGGGATGTCCACTCTCACCACTGTTGTTTAACATAGTGCTGGAAGTCCTAGCATCAGCCATCAGACACCAAAAGGAAATCAAAGGCATCAGAATTGGCAAAGAGGAAGTCAAACTTTCACTCTTCGCAGATGACATGATACTCTACATCGAAAACCCAACAGACTCCACCAGAAGCCTACTAGAACGGATCCAAGAATTCAGCCAAGGTGCAGGGTACAAAATCAACGTACAGAAATCGGTTGCATTTTTATACACCAACAATGAAGCAACAGAAAGAAAAATCAAGAAACTGATCCCATTCACAATTGCACAAAAAACCATAAAATACCTCGGAATAAACCTAACCAAGGATACAAGAGATCTGTATGATGAAAACTATAGAAAACTTATGAAGGAAATTGAAGAAGACACAAAGAAATGGAAAAACATTCCATGCTCATGGATAGGAAGAATAAATATAGTTAAGATGTCATTACTACCTAAAGCACTCTACACATTCAATGCAATTCCAGTCAAAATTGCACCAGCATACTTCTCAAAACTAGAACAAACTATCCAAAAATTTGTATGGAAGTACAAAAGACCCCGAATAGCCAAGGTAATCCTGAAAAATAAAACCAAAACGGGAGGGATCACCATCCCAGTCTTTAGCCTCTACTACAAAGCTGTCATCATCAAGACAGTATGGTATTGGCACAAAAACAGACACATAGACCAATGGAACAGAATGGAGAACTCAGAAGTGGACCCAAAAGTATACAGCCAACTGATCTTTGACAAAGCAGGAAAGAATATCAAATGGAAACAAGACAGCCTTTTTAATAGATGGTGTTGGGAGAATTGGACAGCAACATGCAGAAGAATGAAACTAGATCATTTTCTCACACCATGCACAAAAATAAACTCAAAATGGATAAAGGACTTGAACGTGAGACAGGAAACTATCAACACCCTAGAGGAGAAAGCAGGAAATAACCTCTTTGACCTCCACCGCAGCAACTTCTTCCTTGACACATCCCCAAAAGCAAGGGAATCAAGAGCAAAAATAAATGAGTGGGACCTCATCAAGATTAAAATCTTCTGCACAGCAAAGGAAACAACCCAGAAAACTAATAGGCAACCAACGGAATGGGAAAAGATAGTTGCAAATGGCATATCAGATAAAGGGTTAATATCCAGAATCTATAAGGAACTCACCAACCTACAGCCCAAAAAACAAACAACCCAGTGAAGAAATGGGCAGAAGATATGAACAGACACTTCTCCAAAGAGGACATCCAGATGGCCAACAGACACATGAAACGATGCTCAGCATCCCTCCTCATCAGGGAAATACAAATCAAAACCACACTGAGATACCACCTCATGCCAGTCAGAGTGGCTAAAATGAGCAAATCAGAGAACTCTAGATGCTGGCGAGGATGTGGAGAAACGGGCACCCTCCTACACTGTTGGTGGGAATGTAAACTGGTACAGCCCCTCTGGAAAACAGTGTGGAGGTTCCTCAGGAAACTAACAATAGAACTCCCCTATGACCCAGCAATAGCACTGCTAGGAATTTACCCAAGGGATACAGAAATGCTGATGCATAGGAGCACATGTACCCCAATGTTCATAGCAGCACTCTCCACAATAGCTAAAACATGGAAAGAGCCTAAGTGTCCATCAACAGATGAATGGATCAAGAAGATGTGGTTTATCTATACCATGGAATACTACATGGCAATGAGAAACAATGAAATCTGGCCATGTGTAGCAACATGGATGGACCTTGAGGGTGTTATGCTGAGCGAAATAAGTCAGGCAGAGAAGGACAAATATCATATGTTTGCACGTATAGGAGGTTTAGGAGGAACTTGACAGTTGAACAAGGGGGAGAAGAAGGGCGGAAATGGTGGGGGAAAGGGAGAGAGGCAAACCAGGAGAGACTCTTGAATGCTGACAAAAACTGAGGACTGTTGGATGTGGGGGGGGGGAGGGGGGATGGGCATGGAGGAGGACACTTATGGGGATGAGCACTGAGTGTTATGTGGAAACTAATTTGACAATAAACTATTTGTAAAAATATATAAATAAATAAATGGTAATTTAAAAAACATTTCTGGTTGTTGCTATAATATAGGAATAGAGTCAATTTTTATATATTACCTTTGATTCTGCAAACTTTTACAATTCATTTATTAATTTTAGGAACCATTCTATAGATTCTGTCATGTTTTTTACTGAGATAATAACATTATCTTTTTAAAAAAATTTTAATGTGTATTTCTGAAAGAGAGAGAGAGAGACCGAGTGCAAATGGGGAAGTGGCAGTGAGAGAGGAAGACGATGAATCTAAAGCCCTCTACAGGCTCTTTGCTGTCATCACGGAGCCTGATGTAGGGCTTGAACACATGAGCCATTGAGATCATGACCTGAGCCGTAGTCAGACACTTAACCAACTGAGCCACCCAGGCACCCTGATAATCACGTTATCTTAAATAAAGACAGTTTTACTTCTTCCTTCCAAATGAGAAGAAGTCTGTTTTCTTTCCTTTCTTAATTGTACTAAATAGAACCTCCATTACAATGTCAAAAGGGGAGAAATACTGAAATTTTCATCAAGTATGATAGTAGCTGTTGGGTTTTTCATAGATGTCTTTTATCAAGTTGAGAAAATTCCCTTGTATTCCTATTTGCTTAGAGTTTTTATTAGGAATTGGTGACGTATCTTCTCAAATGCTTTTTCTGTGATCATTTGATATTTCTTTTTATTTTTTTTGCCTTCATATGTGAAGAGCTTTCTTATAGGCAGCATATAATTTTTATTATTTTATCCAGTCTGACAATGTCTGCCTTTAAATGGAGTATTGAACTAATTAATATTTAATTTTTTTAGTTTATTTATTTTGAGAGAGAAAGAGAGAAAACAAGCAGCGGAGGGGCAGAGAGAGAGGGAGAGAGAATCCCAAGCATGCTCCATGTGACAGGGCAGAGCCCAATGCAGTGCTTGAACTCATGAATTGTGAGAGCATGACCTGAACTGAAATCAAGAGCCAGATGCTTAACTGACTGAGCCACCCATGAGCCCCTTAGGTAATTAACATTTAGTTTATTATTTGTATAGTTAGATTAAAAAATATCATCTTAATTTCTATTTCTCTTATGTATTCTTTGATCTCTGTATTCCTTTTAAAAAATTTTTCTATTGGGGCGCCTGGGTGGCTTAGTCGGTTAAGCGTCCGACTTTCGTTCAGGTCATGATCTTGCGGTTCGTGGGTTCGAGCCCCGCGTCGGGCTCTGCGCTGACTGCCAGCTCAGAGCCTGGAGCCTGTTTCAGTCTGTGACTCCCTCTCTCTCTGACTCTCCCCTGCTCATGTTGTCTCTCTGTCTCTCTCTCCTAGAAATAAATAAAACATTTAAAAAAATTTTTTTTTCTATCTTCTTGTGGATCTAGTATTTTTTATGATTCCATTTATTGACTTAGCTAGAAATTGCTTTTGTTATTTTAGTGGCTTCCCCAGAGTTTATATTTATATATTTAATTCTTTCTTTATTTAGAGAGAGAAAAGAGAAATTGCAAGGGAGGAGCAGAGGGAGAGGGAGAGAATCCCAAGCAGGCTCCATGTTGTCAGCAAAGAGACAGATGCGGGGCTCCATCTTACACCCATAAAATCATGGCCTGAGCTTAAATCAAGAGTCAGACACTTAACCAACTGGGCCACCCCAGTGTCTCTGGAGTTTATATTATACACCATTAATTTATCATTGTCTACTTCAAGTGATATTCTCCCGCTTCACATACAAGACTCTTACAGATTCTTATAATAGTTTACTTCCATTTTTTCTCTTCAAAATCTTCGTGTTATTGTGGGGTTTTTTTTTTGTAGTTTCAAGTTTTTATTTAAATTGCAGTTAGTTAACATGTAGTATAATATTAGTTTCAGGTGTAGAATTGAGTGATTCATCACTTACATATAACACCCAGTGCTCATCCTAAGTGCCCTCCTTAATACTCATCATCCCTTTAACCTATTTCGCCACCTTCATCCCGACCAGCAATCCTCAGTTTGTTCTATATAGTTAAGAGTCTGTTTAATGGTTTGTTTCTTTTTTCCCCTATGTTCATCTGTTACATTTCTTAAGTTATACATATGAGTAAAATCATAAGGTATTCATCTTTCTCTAACTGACTTTTTTCACTTAGCATAACACTCTCTAGCTCCACCCATGTCATTGCAAATGGCAAGATTTTATTCTTTTTGATCACTGAGTAATATTCCATTGTGTGTGTGTGTGTGTGTGTGTGTGTGTGTGTGTGTGTGTGTATTTATATATACATTCTCTTTGTTATCCATTCTTCAGTTGATGGACATTTGGGCTCTTTCCATAATTTGCTATTGTTGATAATGCTGCCTTAATAGCATCAGGATGCATGTATCTTTTAGAATCAGTATTTTTGTATCTTTTGGGTAAATATCTAGTAGTACAATTGCTGGATCATGGGGTTGTTCTATTTTTAACTTTCTAAGGAACCTCCATAATGCTTTCCAGAATGGCTGCACCAGTTTGCATTCCCACCACCAGTATATGGGTGTTCCCTTTCTCTGCAACCTTGTCAACATCCATTGTTTCTTGTGTTGTTAATTTTAGCCATTTTGACAGGTGTGAGGTGATATCTCATTGTTGTTATGATTTGTATTTTCACGACTATGAGTGATGTTGAGAATCTTTTAATGTGTCGATTAGCCATCTGAATGTCTTCTTTGGAAAAATGTCTATGCATGTCTTCTGCCCATTTCTTAACTGATTATTTGTTTTTTGGGTGTTGAGTAATATAAGGTCCTTTTTTTAAGAGTTTTTTTTTAGTGTTTACTTATTTTTGATAGAGAAAGAGAGAGAGAGATCAGGGGAGGGGCATAGAAAGAAGGAGACATGGAATCTGAAGTAGACTCTTGCTCTGAGCTGTTAGTACAGAGCCCGATGTGGGTGGGGCTCCAGCTCACAAACCATGGGATGGTGACCTGAGCTGAAGTCATATGCTTAACTGACTGAGCCACCCAGGCACCCCTCTCTTTTCTTTTTGATAAGTCTGGCTAGGAGTTTATCAATTTTATGAATTTTTTCAAAGGAATATCTCTTAGTTTCATTGATCTGTTCTACTGCAGGGCTTTTTTTTTTTTCTATATCACTTATTTCTGCTCTAATCGTTATTTTTTCCCTTCTGCTGGCTGTAGGCTCCATTTGTTGTTTTTTCCCTAGCTCCTTTAGGTGTAAGGTTAGGTTGTATATTTGAGGGTTTCCTTGCCTCTTGAGTAGGCCTGCATTGCTTTCTACTTCCTTCTTATGATTTCTTTTGCTCCATCCCAAAAGTTTTGGATTATTGTGTTTTCATTTTCATTTGTCTCCATGTATTTTTTTACTGATTCTTTAATTTCTTGGTTGACCCAATCATTCTTTAGCAGGATATTCTTTAACCTCCATGTATTTGTGGTCTTTCCAAATTTTTCTTGTGGTTGACTTCAAGTTTCATAGTATTGTGGTCTAAAAATATGCATCGTATGATCTCAGTCCTGGTTGAGGACTGATTTGTGACCCAGTATGTGATCTATTCTGGAGAATGTCTCATGTGCATTTGAGAAGAATGTGTACTCTGTTGCTTTAGGATGAAATGTTCTGAATGTATCTGTTAGGTCCATCTGGTCTAGTGTATCATTCAAAGCCATTGTTTCCTTGTTGATTTTCTGCTTAGATGATCTGTCCATTGTTGTAAATGGGGTGTTAAGTCCCATACTATTTTTGTATTATTATCAATGGGTTCCTTTATGTTTGTGATTCATTGTTCTATATATTTGGGTGCTTCAAGTTGGGGGCATAAATACTTATAATAATTCTATCTTCTGGTTGGATAAACTCCTTTATTATGATATAGTGTCCTTCTTCATCTTTTGTTACAGTCTTTGTAAAAGACTAGTTTTGTCTTGGGTACTTGGGTGGCTCAGTCAGTTGAGTGTCTGACTCTTGATTTCAGCTAATATCATGATCCTAGGGTCATGGGATTGAACTCTCTCTCCCTCTGCTCTTCTCCTCTACTGGCACATGCCCTCTTGTTCTCACTCTCTCTTCTCTCTCTCTAAAAAAGAACAAGGCAGATTTAAAAAAAAATAAAATATAGTTTTTTGATATAAGTGTTGCTACTCTGGCTTTCTTTTGATGTCTATTTGCATGATAAATGGTTCTCCATCCCCTCACATTCAATGCAGGTGTCTTAGGTCTAAAATGAGTCTCTTGGATGCCAGGGTGGCTCAGTCGGTTGAGCATCTGACTTCGGCTTAGGTCATG
This sequence comes from Proteles cristata cristata, assembly GCA_017311185.1. Taxonomy (NCBI): domain Eukaryota; kingdom Metazoa; phylum Chordata; class Mammalia; order Carnivora; family Hyaenidae; genus Proteles; species Proteles cristata. The sequence continues at coordinate 1,188,649 of JAESUZ010005393.1, forward strand.
ACCTCACGGTTCGTGGGTTCGAGCCCCACATCGGGCTCTTTGCTGATAGCTAGCTCAGAGCCTGGAGGCTGCTTCAGATTCTGTATCTCCCTCTCTCTCTCTGACCCTCCCCTGCTCACGCTCTCTTTCAGAAACTAATTTTTTAAAAAAACCCATTAAAATAAATAAATAAATAAGTCTCTTGTAGGCAATATATAGATAGGTCTTGATTTTTTAATCCATTCTGACACCTTATGTGTTTTGATTGGAACATTTATTCATTTTACATTCTGATTAATTATTGAAAGATATGAATTTAGTGCCATTTTGTTACTTGTTTTGTCATTGTTTCTGGAGATTTTCTCCATTCCTTTCTAGTATTTGTTGCTTTTGGTCTTTATCTCTCACTCATAGAATTCCCTTTAATATTTCTTGTAGGGCAGGTTTAGTGGTCACTAACTCCTTTAGTTTTTTTCTGGAAAACTCTATCTCTCTTTGTATTCTGAACAATAGCCTTACTGGATAGAGTGTTCTTGGCTGCAGATTTTTCCCATTCAGCAAGTTGAATATATCATTCCATTCCCTTCTGGCCTGCCAAATTTCTGTGGAGTGATTTGCTGCTAATCTTATTGGTCTTCCCTTCTAAGTTAGAGACTTCTTTTATCTTCTTTTTTAGGATTTTTTTCTTCACCTCCGTATTTTGCAAATTTAACTAAAATTGTCTTGGTGTTTGCCTGATTTTATTGGTTTTGATGGGAGTTTCCTGTGCTTCCTGGATTTGGGTGTCTGCTTCCTCCTCAAGATTAGGGAAGTTTTCAGCTATGATATCCTTGAGTAAACCTTCTTTGCCCTTTCTCTTCTAGCACCCATATGATAGAAATGGCATTATGCCTTATCAAATCACTGAGTTCCCTAAGTCTACTTTCATGATCTAAGATTTTTCTTTCCCTCTTTTTTTCAGCTTCATTATTTTCCATAATTTTATCTTCTGTATCACTTATTCATTCCTCTGCTTGTACCATCCTTGTGGTCACTACATCCAGTTTCAAATCTTGGTTATTGCATTTTTCATTTCAGCCTGATTAACTTTTAGCTCTTTTTATTTCTATGGTAAGGGATTCCCTCATGTCTTCTATGCTTTTCTCAAGCCCAGCTAGTATCCTTATGATTTTTGCTTTAAATTCTGGATCAGGCATATTATTTTTATCTGTTTTTATGAGATCCCTGGTTGTGACCTTTTCTTGTTATTTCTTTTGGGATGAATACCTCTGTCCTGGCATTTTGTTAGGTCTCGATCTTCTTCTGTGTGTTAGGAAAGCCAGTTATGTTTACTGCTCCTGAGAGTAATGGCTTTATGCAGAAGAGATCATATACTGTCCAGGGCCTGATGCTCCAGTAAGTATCTCTGGCATATGCTGAGTTCACTCTGCTGCTTTGTGATGGATGCTGTAACCCTCAGATCAGGCATCTTCAGAGTTTCTCCTTGCCTGTAGTGGGGAACGTTTGCCAGAGCGTGGTGAGTTTTAACTAAAAGAGACTTGATGCCAATTTCACTGAAATGTTGTAGAATTCCACGGTCAGTAGAAGTGGTGCGTGCAGGATTTTGTGTTGGTCTTCTTGGCGAGGGTCGCACTGCTCTGGTTCTCAGGTCTACTTGACTGAGAAAAGTAGTACTAGCAGAGCACAGTGTGGCGGGTCTTAGTGTAAGCAGTTTAGGCAGCCAGTGTTAGCACTGTGCTCTTTGGAGTTAGCTTATACTGAAAGGTAGGGGAGGAAAATGGTACCAGCCAGCTACTTTGTGCCTAGAGAGGGGAGTTTGTATTACTGCTGTCAGGGAAGCCCTCCCAGAAGAGCAAATAATTTCCCCTGGTGTGTCCTAGGTGTTTTTGAGGTTGCTATTTTCACAGTCTGTGTCTGAGTTGCTTGCTTGCTTGGAGCTGCGCAGTTCACTTTGGGTCCTATCCCATCTTGGTCAGCTGAGTTTTGAAACTCCAAACTTTAGAGACCTGGTGTCGCAGGGACCTGTGCTTGTCTTCTTGGAAGGGTCTTGCTGCAATGGGTTTGAGTCAGGTTTGACCTAGAAAGGCAGTTACATCAGAGTGCAGAAGTGTGAGATATGGGGCAAAGTACACTAAATGACCAGTGTCTGGGCTAGCCATCCTAAGCGCGTGTCTCTGTGCCTATGCTGAGGCGTGGAGGAAGGAAATGGTGCCTACTGGCTCCCCAGAGAGACAATGTCACCTTTCTCAGATATGCTTCAAGAAAGGGGAGTCATTTTTCCCAGTTCATCCCAGGCAATCCACATATTGCACTGTCTTCCTCTGGGTTACCTGCTTGCCTTCTCTACAGGATCACTGTAGGGTCCTCTGGACTCCACACCTGCCATGCCACAGACCTTTAAAACTCTAGTCTTTGAGCTCCATGGGTTGCAAAACTCACAAAAATCAGCGCCACTCATTTTCTCAGTAAACCGCTTTGGGGAAGTGTCTTCCCTGTGTTATGCATTCTTCTCTCTTGCCTCTCTCTGCGACCAGAGCTCCTTCTCCTCCATAGCATTCATGATCCACTTCTCCCCCAAAATATGTCTCTGTACCCCCTACATTCTATGGTGTAGCCTCTTCTCTCCCTCTAGTTGTGCAGTTTGTTCTGTCACTGTCAAGATTGATTTCTTGGGTATTCAGAAGGATTTGATATTTATCCAGCTGTGTTCGAGGGATGAGGCAAACCTAGGGTCCTCCTACTACACCGCATCTTAGCTACTCCCTGCCGTGTTACTATTTTAATGCATTTCCCTTTTACATGTGTTACAAACACAAGAGTATGAGTTGCTCTTATTTTTGTGTAAATAATGTCTTTTAAAGAGATTTAAATAAGAAAAAAATATATATAGTGATGAACTTACCATATATGGTACTTTTTATAACTTTGTGCAGACCAATATTTCAATTTAGTACAATTTTCCTTCTTCCTAACAGAATTACTTTAACATTTCTTATAATATGTCTTCTGGTGATGAATTCTTTAAGCTTTTGCATATCTTAAATGTTTTCATTTCACTTTTGTTTGAAATATATTTTCATTAAGTAGAGAATATTGGTTTATAGATTGTTTTTTCAATACTTCAAAAATGTTCTATTATCTTCTTTCTAAATTATTTCCAATAAGAACTCCTCAGTTACCTTTATCTTTCTTCCTTTTATGTAACAGGTCTTTTTTTTTCCCCCTTCTGCTCTTAAGATTTTCTCTGTCACTGGATTTGAGAATTTGATTACGTTGTTCCTTGGTGTAGCATTCTTCATGTTTCTTGTACATGAAGTTTAATGAGTTTTTTGAATATTTGCATTTATAATTTTTATCAAATTTGTAAAATTTTCAGCCATTATTTTCTCAAATATTTTTTATTTCTCTTTCCTTTCTCTCCTTCAGAGATTCCAGACAGACATATATTAGGCCACTTAAATTTGTTCCAAAGCTCACTGTTGTTCTCTTCTATTATTCTATTATTTTTTTTTACTACTAAAAGCAGTTATTATTGTTATGCTTTCAGCTCAATAATCCTTTTGTAATGTCTACTCTGCCATCAATCCTATTCAGTGTATTTTTCATCTCTGTTTCATTGAGTCTTTTAGTATTTCTTCCACACTTGTACTTATCTTCTTAAACATATGTAATATGGTTATAACTATTTTTTAATTGAAATATTGAGGTAACTATAGATTCAAATACAGTTGGAAGAAAGAGTTGAGATCCTATGTATACTTTATCAAGTTTCACTAAATGTTAACATTTTGCAAAACTATGGTACTATATCACAACCAGGATATTGGCATTGATACATCTATCTTACCCAGACTTCCTCGGTTTTGCTTGTGCTCATTTGTATGTGTATTTAGTTCTATATAATTTCATTACATGTGTATGTATTTTGTTCTATATAATTTTATCTCATGTAGGTTTGTGTATCTATCACCAGAATCTAAATAATAATTCTATTGGCATAAAGATCTTGCATGCTGCATTTTTGTAAACATGCCCTTCTCCCTCCTCATGGCCCATCCCTAACCCCTGACCATCAATGATTTGTTCTCTCATTCTAAAATACTATTGTTTTGAAATATTATGTAAATGGTGTCAAAACACTAACCTTTTGGAATTGTTTTTTTAAATTTATCATAATTCTCTAGAGATTCATCCAAGTTGTTATTTGTATCAGTAGGTGGGCTCCTTTTTATTGCTGAGTAGTATTTCATGGTATGGATATACCACATTTATTTAACCACTAATCTGCTGAAGAAACTTTAGGCTGTTTATAGCTTTTGGTGTTACAGATAAAGCTGCTATCAACATTTCTGTACAGGTTTTTGTAAAAATCTAAGTTTTGGGGGCACCTGGAGGGCTCAATCGGTTAAACAACTGACTCTTAATTTCAGCTCAGGTCATGAGCTCACAGTTTATGGGTTTGAGCCCCACATTGGGCTCTGTCCTGCTGCCATGGATCCTGCGTGGGACTCTATCTCTCTCTCTCCCCACTCATGTGCCCTGTTTCTCAAAAAGTAAATAAACTTTTGAAAATGTAAGTTTTAATGGCTTCCTTGAAAAATGCATGAGATATTTGGGTAATATGTTAAATTTTATAAGAACTTGACAAACTGTTTTCCAAAGTGTCTGTAACATTCTACATTGCCATCAACAATACATGAGCAGTCTAGTTTATCTAAACCCTCATTAGCATGTGTGTTTTTGTTTTTTTAATTTTAGCTATTCTGAAAGGTTTGTAGGGATATCTCATTACAGTTTTAATTTGCATTTCCCTGATGGCAAAATATTTTAAACACATTTTCATGTGCATATTTGCTATCTGTATATTCTGTCTGGTGAAAATATCTGTTCATGTTTTTCACCTATTTCTAATTAGATTGACTTAAAAACCTTTGATGTTTATTTTTGAGAGAGAGACACAGCACGACTAGGGAAGGGGCAGAGAGAGAGGGAGGCACAGAATTCAAAGGATGCTCCAGGCTCTGAGCTGTCAGCACAGAACCTGCTGCAGGTCTTGAACGCCTGAATCCTGAGACCATGACCTAAGCTGAAGTTGGCTGCTTACCCGACAGCCACTTAGGGGTCTCAGAATGACTTTTTTTTAATGTTTATTTTTGAGAGAGAGAAAGAGAGAGCACCATATGTGAGTGGAAAGGGGCAGAGAGAAGGAGACAGAGGATCCAAAGCAGGCTGTGTGCTGACAGCAGAGAGCCCAATGTGGGGCTCAAACCCACAAGGCAGGAGATGATGACCTGAGCTAAAGTTGGACACTTAACCAACTGAGCTACCCAGGCACACCCAGATTGACTTTTATGTTGAGTTTTGAGAGTTCTTTATATATTATAGGCATTAATCCATTGTTGAATACATGGTTTGAAAATATTTTCCCCAGCCTGTGTCTTTTCATCCACTTCACATGATATCTGCAAAGTAAGATCAGTTTCAAGTAATTACATTTTTCTTTTATGGATCATTCTTTTGGAGTCAAGGCTAAGAACTATTTGCTTACACCTGTATTCCAAAGATTTTCTTCTGCTTTGTTCTAAAAGTTCTATAGTTTCATGTTTTACATTTAAGTCCACAGTCCGTTTTGAGCTAATTTTTTTATAAGTTGTCAAGTTTAGGTTAAATTTTATTATTTTCTCCTATAGATTTCCATTTTCTACAGCATTCAATGAAAGGCTATCCTTCCCCCTATTGAATTGCTGTTGCATTTTTATCAAAAATTATTTGGACATTTACATGTAGGTCCAATCCTGGCTTCTCTGTTCTGTTTCATTGATCTATGTGTCTATCCCTCCATCGATACTACATTTTAATTACTATAGCTATATGGTAAACCCTAACTTGGGTAGACTTAGTCCTCCTACTTTATTCTTCCTTGTCAAGATCGTATCAGCTATTCTAGGGCTCTGCCTTTCCATATAAACTTTATAATAAGCTCATCTGTCTCCAAAAATCCTTAAGATTTTGATAAAAACTTCATTAAACCTACAGATCCACTTAAGGAAAAATGACATGATTGCTGTTATATTTTTAAATCCACAAGTTCAGTATGCTTCTCAATTTATTCAAATTTTCTTTGATTTCTATCATATACATTTTATAATCTTCCTCACAGGGATGTCAATTCTGTATCTGGTTTGGGAAGTATTTCATTCACTGTGGAGTGATTATAAATGACATTATGTTTTTACTTTCTGTTTCTGTATGTTCATTAATCTATAGAAATGAGATTAACTTTTGTGTATTGATGTTGTATACTGCTTATTGTGTTTCTGCATTTCTTCCTTTCCAATATACATGCCTTTTATTTATTTTTTTTACTGTCTTATTCTAGTGGCTAGAATTTTCAGTATAATGTTAAATAAGATTACTGAAAGCCTTATTCCACATTTTAGAATAAAACCTGTAGTGGCTAACCATTAAGGATGATGTTTTAGTTGTAGAATTTTTGTAGATGTAGATTTTTGTAGTGGTAGGATTTTTGCAGATTTTATCAGGATGAGGTAGTTCCTTTCTAACTTGCTAAGAGGTTTTGTCATTAATGGGTAGTTTTCTTAGCCTGTTAACATAGATGCTAATGTTTGACATTTGAATTGTTGAACCAGCTCTGCATACTTGGAATAAATCCCATCTGGTCACGGTGTATAACTTTTTATATGGGGTTGGATTTGATATGCTATAATTTTGTTAAGGACTTTTGCATCTAAGTTCATGAGAGACACTGGTCTATTTTTTTGTTTTCCTTTCTCCCTCTCTCCCTTATTTTCAGTCTTTTTCTTTCTTCCCTTCCTCTCCACCTCTTCCCATCACCCTCCCCCCCTGTTTGTCTGAATTTGGTGTCAGGGTAATAAAGTCATAAAATAAGTTGGAATCTTTTATATGTAAAAATTTTATGCCTTTTCATTAATTCCAATTGTATTTTCTTTCAAACCCTTGAACATCTGTGTAATAACTGCTTTAGAGTCCTTGTTTCCCCAATTGCATTATCTAAAAAAATTGGAGTTGTTTATTATGGGCTTTTAAGCATAAATTGCATTTTTTGTGTTTGGTAGGCATGTAAAATATATTGTCAAAAATCAACTTTTTTTTTTTTAAAGTAGGCTCCATGCCCAGTGCAGAGTCCAATGCAGAGCTTGAACTCACAACCCTGAGACCAAGACCTGAGCTGAGATCAAGAGACTGACACTTAACTGACTGAGCCACCCAGGTGCCCCAACTTGGCAGAGGTTTGTTTACATATAAGAGAATGAACCCAAATAAGAATATAGTAAACTAAAATCTGACAAATGTAAACATTTGTGTCACCAAATTCACAATAAAAATATATAACATACCCACTACCCAAAAAAGTTCTATTTTGTCCCTTTTCAGTTATTCCTTACCCTGTGTAGTCCCAAACAACCATCGGTCTGCTTTCTATCACTGCAGATCAGTCTTTTCTAGTTTCAAATCAATGGAATCATATAGTATGTGCTGTTTGTATTCTTTTGCATAGCCCATTTTTGTGACTCAAATATATTGTATCCATAGCTTGCCCACTTTCATTGCTGAGTAGTATTCCATTTTGTAGACCTGTCACAGTTTATACATTTATTGGCTGTAGATGGGTATCTAGGTTTTTTTTATAGTTATTGGCTATTATGAATAAATTATGTAGGAACATTCACATACCTGGTTTTTCCAAAGTGATTATATTTTATATACCCACAGCAGTGTATGAATTCTGCTGCACATTCTCAACAATCTTACATTTTTATCATTTTAGAGTGTACAGTGGCATCATATTGTGGTTTTCATTTGTATTTCCCTAATGAATAATGGTAACATCTCTTATTATCTATTTATCTTCTTTGTGTCAAAGTGGTTTGTCTTATTGTTGAGTTATATGTGTCCTTTATATATTATAGATATTTTCAGCAGATATGTTTGGCAAACATCTGTTCATGGCTAGCCTTTTCGTTTTATTAACAATGTTTTTTGAAAAACAGTTTACAGTTTTAATGAAGTCAAATTTATTTTTTCTTTTATAGGTAATATTTTAAAAGTCTGTTTAATGAACTTTTTAAAAAAATTTTTTAATGTTTTATTTATTTCTAGGAGAGAGAAAGAGACAGCGTGAGCAGGGAAGGGTCAGAGTGAGAGGGAATCACAGACTCCGAAATAGACTCCAGGCTCTGAGCCGGCAGTCAGCACAGAGCCTGACGCGGGGCTCGAACCCACGAACCGCGAGATCATGACCTAAGCGAAAGTTGGACGCTTAACCGACTAAGCCACCCAGGCGCCCCTGTTAAATGAACTTTTGTTAAGCCCAAAGTAACTAAGGTTTCTCCTGTATTTTCCTCTTCTTTTTTTTAAAATTTTTTTTAAAGTCTTCTTTTTATTGATCATTGCTTTATTTTTTTTTATTATTTATTTCTAGGAGAGAGAGAGAGACAGCCTGAGCAGGGGAGGGTCAGAGAGAGAGGGAATCACAGACCGAAACAGGCTCCAGGCTCTGAGCTGGCAGTCAGCACAGAGCCCGATGCGGGGCTCGAACCCACAAACCGCGAGATTATGACCTAAGCGAAAGTCGGACGCTTAACCGACTAAGCCACCCAGGCGCCTCTGTATTTTCCTCTTCTTGACAATACTGCATTTTTTGATCCATGAACATGTTATACTTTCCCACTTAGGTCATCTTTAATTTTTCTCAGCAATGTTTTGTAGTTTCAGTGGGCAGATCTTGCACATCGTTTTAGTCCAATTTATCCAAAGCACTTCATAATTTTTAATGCTACTAAAAATGGTACCTTAAAAATTTTCTATTTCTGATTGTTCTTCATTAGTAAAAATAATTGATTTTTAAATATTGACCTTTGTAGCTTGCAATTTTGCTCAACTTTCTAGTTCTTGTAGCATTTGTGTAGCTTTCTTAGGATTTTACAATCACATAATTTGTGAATAAGGGCAAGTTTTACTTCTTTCTTTTCAATCTGTAGACATTTTTTTTTTAAATGTTTTATTTATTTCTAGGAGAGAGACAGCATGAGTAGGGGAGGGTCAGAGAGAGAGGAAGTCACAGACTCTGAAACAGGCTCCAGGCTCTGAGCTGGCAGTCAGCACAGAGCCCGACGCAGGGCTCGAACCCATGAACCGTGAGATCATGACCTAAGTGAAAGTCGGACGCTTAACCAACTAAGCCACCCAGGCGCCCCTGTAGACATTTGTTTTTACTGCATTACTGCAATGGCTAGAACCTCCAGAACAAAATAGAAGGGATGAGAGCAGAAATACTTGCTCTTTTTCCACGAGGGAGAAAACTTTGTTTTCACAAGTATGTTACCTCTGTTTGTTTGTTTGTAAAAGATAACCTTGATCAGATTGAGGCATTTCCCTCTTATTTCTAGTTTGTTGAGAACTTTTATGAGAAATGGATGTGGGTTTTCTCAAATATTTTTTCTGCATCTATTGAGATGATCATATAATTTTTATCTTTTAGTCTGAAAATAAAAGGAAGAACATTGAGTTTTAAATGTTAAACCAGTCTTGCATTTCTGGCATATACTCCACTTGGTTATAATGGATTGTCATTTTTAGATATTGTTTAGTTTGACTTGATAAAACTTTTAAGAACTTTTTCATCAGTGTTCTTGAGGTTTAGGAGTTTTTAGTTTTCTTATAATTCCTTTCTTATTTTGTTTTGAGAATAAGGTAATGCTGTGCTTTTAGAATAAGTGGAAAATTATTCTACTCTTTATTGCTACATTTTGGAACAGATTGTGTAGAACAAGTACTATTTTTTCCAGAAATGTTAGATAGAATTCATCAGTGAAGCCACATAGGCCTGAAATTTTGTTTGTGGGAAAATTTCAAGCTAAAACTAAATCTCATCATTAGCTATAGGGCTATTCAGATTTTCACCTCTGCTTCACCACTCTAAATTCTTCTCTCTCTTCAATGTAAGGAGAATACTGGTTTTGTATGGGTTTCCTAGCTCCCATATTATTTCTATGTGGTAAGTTTGGGCAATCACAGGGCTTACCTCATTGTTTCTCTTCTTCCATTAGTGACTGACCTTTGTTGTGTATTGTCCATTTTCTGAAAAGCACTGGGTCATGTATGTTACCCAGTGTTTGGGTTGTTAAAAGTTGGAAGGCAAATCTTGTCTTATACTTCATCATGGCCAGTTGTGGGAGTCAGAATTCATCTTTATTCATTCATGAAACAGATTTTTTGCTACATATATAATTGTGAATAACTAGAACTTTCTTTGGTCAATGAAGATACTATCTCACTGTTCCATTACTACTGTTGAAAAGACACTTGTTAATCTTTAACATTCCTTTGAAAGTAGTATGTTTTTAACTTCAAACTCTTAAGATTTTCTTTGATTTCCACAGTTTTACTATGAAGACACTAAATAATTTCTTTTACTTTATCTTGCTTGTAATTCAGTTAGGCTTCTTCAAACTGGATTGGTATCTTCCAAAAGATTAGAAAAATTCTCAGCCTTTATCTCTCCAATTAACTTTATCCCAGTCTTCCTATTTCTCTAAGACTCCAATCAAAGATATATTAGAGGGGTACCTAGGTGGCTCAGTCACTTAAGCTTCCAACTTTGGCTCAGGTTATGGATCTCACAGTTCATGAGTTTGAGACCTGCATAGGGCTCTGTGCTGACGGCTTGGAGCCTAGAGCCTCCTTCAGATTCTATGTCTCCTTCTCTCTCTGGCCCTCCCCAGCTTGCACTCTGCCCCACTCTCTCTCTCTCAAAAATAAATACACATTAAAAAAAAGACATATTAGACATTCTCACTGAATTTTACCTTCTTCTGTATTTTCCACAATTTTTTTTCTCTGTGCTATATCATGGATATTTTTTTTTATTTCTTCCGAATTTTTATTTAAATTCTAGTTAACATATACTGTAATATTGGTTATAGGAGTAGAATTTAGTGATTCATCACTTACATATAACACCCAGTGCTCATCACAAGTGCCCTCCTTCATACTCATCACCCATTTAGCCCATCCCCCACCTCCACCTCTCCTCACACAACCCTCAGTTTGTTCTCTATAGTTAAGAGTTTCTTATGGTTTGCTTCCCTTTTCCCCATTCCCATATGTTCATGTTTTATTTCCTAAATTCCACATAGGAGTGAAATCATTTATTATGGATAACTTCTTTCACTTCTTTCTTTTTTTTGCTATGCATAGTTTACTGCCAAGCATGTCCACTGAGTTTTAAAACTTTGTTTACTGTATTTCTCATGGAATTCTATTTACTTCTCAAATCTGTATCACCTTTTGGTTTTTCTTTCCCTGAAGATATTTTCAAGTTTGTTGAAACCCCCAAAATATAGGGTGTTTAAAAATTTTTTTTAATGTTTATTTCTGAGAGAGCGAGAGAGAGAGTGTGTGAGCAGGGGAGGGTCAGAGAGACAGGGAGGCACAGAATCTGAAACAGGCTCCAGGCTCTGAGCTGTCAGCACAGAGACTGATGTGGGGCTCGAACCCACGAACCACAAGATCATGACCCAAGCTGAAGTTGTATGCTTAACAGACTGAGCCACCCAGGCACCCCAATATAGGGTGTTTTAAAAGTAATCTCTACACTCAGTATGGGACTAGAACTCACAATCATGAGATCAAGAGCCACATGCTCCACCAACTGAGACAGCCAGGCATCCCCAAAACCCCAGTGCTTTCCTTTTTTTTTAAAAGTAGGCTTCATACTCAATGTGGGGCTTGAACTCACGAGCCTGAGATCAAAAGTCACGCACTCTACTGACTAAGCCTGTGAGGAGCACCACTTAAACCCAGTAAGTATAGTGCTTTAAAACACATCTGATATTTTTTTAAGTTTATATATTGGGGGCGGGGGGGCAGAGAGAGAGGGAGAGCGAATCCCAAGCAGGCTCCATGCCAGACACAGAGCCTGATCTCACAATCATGAGAGAGGACATGACCTGAAATCAAGAGTTGGACACTTAACTGCTTAACTGACTGAGCCACCCAGGTGCCCCTGATAAAACCAAATCTAAAGTCTGTGCAAATCCTGTCCCTATCTTCCACTTATATTGCCTTGATTTATCATGTACATTTTATCTTTGACTCTGTGTCCATGACTGCTCTTCAAAATGGACTTTTGGTGCTTTTCAAGACACAAAATAAATGTCTTCCTTCCGAGAGGTATTGGGATGGCTTCTGCCTGGTTCATGGGGACTACTTCCAGTTGGGAACCACCTCAAACTATGTTTGAGTGTAAAGTTACTTGGCTCACTCTGATTCTGGTGCTCAGGATACAAAATCAGTTAAAGTCCCATTTGTGATCACAACTTCCTGGAAAATTTTTTGTCCTTTTCTTTCCCTATAGTCCTTGAATTTGGGGTTGGGTTTAGTTCTAGTTCTCCCTTATTGTGAAGATGTAAACTTTTGGAGTCCCACCTTAGTGTCGGGTTTCCTAGAGGATTCTCCAACTTGAATCGGCACTTGTCCTTGCCTTTTACCTCTTTTGCTCTATGAGCCACTATATCAAAGTGGGAGGTCTTTAATACTTTCAGGTCAAAACTGCCTGTTTCTCTCCATATTCGCTCAGCTCTGGGTTAAGGTTCTCCACAAAAGTCTGGCCTTGCAATGTATCTTCTCACATCTTCCGTATTTTCAGATGTATATTAAAGACATACATACATAATCTTTCAAAATCCATCAGCAATGAAGTGATAAAAGGTAGAGTATTTTTTAATTTATGAGGAAAAAACCCTTTATTTAGCATTAAAAAATTTTAAGCAAGGAGTTTAATTACAATAGTATGTGATATTCCTAATCACTAATAACAATAGCTTGTGATATTCTCCAATTGACCGGAGAATCTCTGCCAAATTCTTAATGCATTAATGCTAAATTTACTTTTTCTAATTGAATGTATTCTTTTTCCTCTCCAGAGGAAATAAATGTTTAAAAACCCAATGCGCTGCTAATTACACAGTTTTAGACCTGGAACTGATTTGACCCTGGTCTTTTATGCAAGCGACTTCATTCATGTTACAACTCAGTGTCTTTGCCTGTTAACTGGAGATAACTAAAATATCCTCATTGCTCTTTCTAGCTCTAAAACTTTTATAATCTAGAGGTGCTTCCACACTTCACCTCAACACCTATAAGAGACTTTATGAAACAATAACAGGCCTCTTTCCACTGGCACAATCTTACCATAAAACAATCCAGAGCCACTTGCTACCAATTGACTGGAGATGGCACAAATCCTATTTGACATCCTTGTTCTTATATATATAAATGAAATCTTGTGAAATATTGTTAAACAACATTTCTACTGAGTTATATCCTTAGTAGCTTTTCTAATAGTTCTAATAGGCTACACATTTGAAAATAACTCCCCAAAGATCATTCTCGTTTTTCAGGATTGTAGAAAATTACAGTGCATAATTTAATTCTTCTTTGAAAAAAAAATAATGGAAATCATCAGGTAAACCAACAAACAAAGGTATTCTCAGCTCCTTGTAAAAAGATTCTATTAAGTACAAGTAAACAAAAGACAACTGATACTGTACTTCAGGTAGAGAATATAAATTTTAATAGTAATATCATAAAATAAACAAACATATAAAAATCAAGTATTTAGTTTTGGATGTTAGAAATAATATACATAATAAATTCAGCACAGTCCTGATAGTGCTGCAAGATAAGATTTTACTGTTCAAATTACAGATTATGCCAATCGGGCTGCTCTGTACTCTGGGTTTCAAAAGTTATGCTTTTATTACTAACAGCATCTGGACTTAAGACATCTCTAATGAAACCATGTAATACCTGGCATATTGCAGTTGAAGCTTTGTGACCATCATTTTAATGACCATAGTGGAAATAAAATAGGCAAACATTTCCCTCCTTTGGAATATTAGTTACCCAAACTGTCACAGTGTCAAAATAAAAATGATTTCTTTCTTCTTTTCATATTGCCTTGGAAACATATACATGAGAGGAAGTTAAAACAAAGAAGGCAACTTTATGATATAAGCTATGTCAAGTTACAATTCACAGGCTACCTTTTAGATATAAGATTCCTGATTCTGGTCCTTAAAAAGAAACAAGTAATTAACCAAGTTTTTCAATATCAGGAAATAAAATTTTGCTATTTTTTCATAATCAAATTTTTCAATGATTTCTAAGACTGTTTCTATAGCCTGTTCCACTGAGCTAGTTCAGGAGACACACTGGTTGAAAAAGGACTGAGAATATAAACTTTAAGGCTAAAAATTCCATCTTTAAAATGTAAAGATTTAAATAGAGCCCTTGACAAGGTTATTATAATAACACCAAATTGTTGGCTAAGTAAACAGGTAGACAGAAAAAAAGGTCATGCTTAAATATTTAAATGAAAAACCATAGGCAAGTCTTTCATAATTTAAGTAATTCTTTCAATCTAAACACACTTGCTGAAATTGAAAGTTACCTTACTGCACTGGTAAATCTTTCTCAAAACCATTAAGTCCAGTTCTGGGTCAATGTCTCTTATGCTTTGGTTGGATAATTTAATAAATACTCTGTAAGAGGTAACTACAGAACTTTATGAACAAAGTAAAATAGATAAAATACTATAATCTTAATTGAAAAATGGTATGTTTCCCCATCTTTTTCATGCAATCATCATGCCCACCTTAAATCTGATATTTGTATAAAACTGCTACATTTCTCATTGCAGCTTGTTTTTCTGATGAGCCAAATGTAAATGTTTTCATAGAGTTGAGGATTAAAGAATGTTCCATTAATTATTCATCATTATCTGTAGAAAAGAAAAACAATTAGTTCGCTTCATCACAAATCAAACAGTATATATCTACTTAGTAAAACATTATTAAATGTAGTGAAAAATTATTTAAATATAGCTTTTATTATCACTTATTATTTAATATCACATACCCAGCATAAAGTATTCAAATAAAACAATGAAGAATAAAGTAGGAAACAAAAATCACCTATAAGCCAAAGACAACCAATGTTAGTAATTCTATGCAAATCTTCTTAAACTGCATATTTCTTCCTTAAAGCACATAATAGATGGAAGAATGGATAAGTGATAAAGCAAGATTATTAAATATTAATGGCAGAATTTAGGTGCTGGATATATGGGTGATAAATGTAAACTTCTTTCAGCTATTACATATGATGAAAATTTAAAATATATTGAGAAGGAATAAATCATGGATATACTCCATGTCAGTTTCAGTGGCTGCATATATTTTATTTTATGGATAAGGCATAATTAAATTAACCATTTCTACTAATAAAGATTTTGCTTCCAATTTTTCTTTATTCTAAAAAAAAAAACCACTGCTGAATGAATTAAACAGACTGCTTGGTTTAATCAATCACAATAATCACTCTTTTCTGCACTCTAGCAAAAGTGATCTTTCATTAAAATCCAAGCGTTAACTCAAATCACTGCACTTCTTAAAACCTTGCATCAACTCCCCACTACCTAAGGATAGAACCTGTGTTTCTTATGTGAATTGCAAAACTTTTCATGATTTGACTTTTTAAATATTTCTAGCCTTATGTACTTTCATAAGTACATGAAATGTACTGTCTTCTCCAACTGTCCATACAATATATGCTTTAGTAACACTGACTGACTTGGTTACAGTTCCTCTAATAAATTTTGCATGCCTCTATGTTTAAGTACACATACTGATTTGGGGTTAAATTCCTATTCATCTTTCAAAACCCAAATCTGGTGCCCTCTCCTCTAGGAAGAGTTACCCTGACATCTTTTGCTTCTTCCAATGTTGCTGGATCATTACTTTATGCAACACACATTTTATTGCTTCCAATGTTATACTTATCACTCTGTACTATAATTTACTATTTAAGCTTTCAAAATGTTTCAAATAGGAAAGTAAAGAGAGCAAACTAAGGAACACACATGTACCTAACACCTAGAATTAATAAAGTTAATTTGGGGCCATATTGGTTTGGATTATTTATTAAGAAAAACAAATTATAGATAGAAAGTACCTATTTCCAATCATCTTGACCCTTCTTCTTGTCCAACGTCATTATCAGTATCCTCAAAGTGATATGTGTCTTTTCCTTACATGGTTTTCTACTTTTTTGCATATATGCACAGCTAAATAAAACTGCTTTTAAGCATTATATAAATGGTACCCTCTCCTACTTATTCCATTCATCACATTTGTAGGGCTTACCCGTATTGATAGATGAAAACTTATTTCATTTGTTTTAACTGATATATAGAACTTCATTACATCAACACAGAACAATATTCTATCTAAAATGAATGTGCAAGGGAGGTACGTTTCCTTTTTAAGAATCTACAAGCTTTGAATGCCAAGATATTCTACATGAGGAGCCTCTGCCCTTCTACCGTTGGCTACAGTTATACTCTCTTCCTTCTAAAGGAATTTTTTAGGAATAATATAGTTAACACATTTTGCTAGTTCTATTTGACTTCTGACTCTGGATAGTACTTAGCTATGGACTAAATAGCATTAATTTTACCAAGAGTGGTACATCAATAGGTGCTTACCAAACCTATACTCTAATAGTACCAGGCAGCTGAAGAAAGGCCATCTTTTGAGGACTCACATCATTTCCAGTGAAATAAAACAGAAATGTGTTTCAGACAGTCTTCTTTTAAACTTATTTCTTAATGACAGTTATACCACTTTTGGGTGAGCTAGATATAATTTACCTATCCTCTCCCTTCATTAATCTCCCTCTCCCCTAAAACAGAAAATAAAAGTGTGTAAGCACCATATGCAGATAACATGGTTTAATTATTATTTTCTAATGTGGCCTAAAAGAACAACTACATCTAGGGTCTAAGTATTTACAGTAAGAATGACACTAAAATAGTTATTCTAAATCCAATTACTGTCTTTTAACTGTCTTATGACTAACACTACAAAATAGCAAGTTAATTCATATAGTTCCATATAATTTTACAACCAGCTTTGTGAGTTTATATATTAATAAGTTGTAATGTTTTAGGGGGTTCAGTAAGATATTTTTAGAATGGTTTCCATGGAAAGCATCTGACTTTATCTGCTTTACACTTTTTCTAAGCTAAAGGAATTACTGACAGGCATTATGATACAGAACTTCGAGACCTCATTCCCTTTCATTTGTATGATACCAAAATTATGATATTCTTTTTCTTTTTTGAGATTGAAGATTAACTGATATACAATATTGTATTAGTATCAAGTACACAACATACTGATTTGATATTTATATATGTAATAAAATGGTCACCACAATAAGTCTAGTTATCATCTGTTACCATAAAAGCTGCTATAATATTATTAACTAAATTCCCTATGCTGCACATTATATCCCTTGTCTTCTTTTATAACTGGAAGACTGTTCCTCTTAATCCATTCACTTATTCCATCCATCGTCCCATCTTGCATCTCTTCTGGCAACCATAAGTTTGTTCTCTGTATCTACAAGTCTATTTCTGTTAGGATCTGTTTCTTTTGTTTTTCAGATTCCACATGTAAATAAAGTCATATGGTATTTGTCTTTCTCTGATTTATTACATACAGCACAATATGCATCCATGCATTTGTTGCAAATGGCAAAATTCATTTTTTCTATGGCTGAGCAGTATTCTACTGTGTATACTTGCCACATCATCTTTATTCATTTATCTATCTATAGACATTTACACTGCCTCCATATTTGGGCTACTGTAAATATTCTATATGAATGCATGTCTTTTTTAAATTAGCATTTTCCTTTTCTTTGGACAAATACCTAGAAATGGAAATGTTGAATTGTATGGTAGTTCAATTTTTAATAATTTGAGGAATGTCCTAATTTCCATAATGGCTACACCAATTTACATTCACACCAACAGTGCATGAAAGTTACCTTTTCTCTACTTCCTTGTTAACACTTGGTATTTCCTGTCTTTTTGATACTAGCCATTGTGACAGGTGTAAGGTGATATCTCATTATGGTTTTGATTTGTATTTCCCTGATGATTAGTGATGTGGAGCCATCTTTATGGTTGCCTGTTGGCTATCTTTACGTCGTCTTTGGAAAAGTGGCTATTCAGTTCCTCAGTCTTGTTCTAATCAATTTCTTTTCCATACTGAGTTTATAAAGAAAATATATAATATGAAGAAAATATATAATTCATCATGTATTTCAGATATTACTCCTTTATTGAATACATCCTTTGTGACTATCTTCTCCCATTTAGTATGTTGCCTTTTCATTTTGTTGATGGTTTCCTTCACTGTGTAAAAGCTTTTTAGTTTATGTGGAGTTGCCTGTGTAGTTTTGTTTTTGTTGTCCTTGCCAGAGGAGACATATCCAAAAACTGCCTATATTTTATTATTGCAGTTTTAATGGTTTCAGGTCTTATTTGGCCTTTAATACATTTTTTAAAATTAAAAACACTTTAATGCCCACATGGGAGGGGCAGAGAGAGAGACAGGGAGACAGAGGATCTGAAGTGGACTCTGCACTGACAGTAGAGATACTGATGTGGGGCTTGAACTCATGAACCATGAGATCATTACCAGACAAAGCCCAGTGCTTAACCAAATGAGCTACCCAGGCACCCAGTCTTTAATCCATTTTAAGTATATTTTTATATATGGTGTAAGAAAGTGGTCCATTCTTATTCTTTTACATGTACCTGTCCAGTTTTACCAACTTTACTTACTGAAGAGATGGTCTTTGCCCTGTAATTTTTGCCTCTTGTTGTAGACTAATTGACTATATGAGCATATAAGCATGGCTTTTTTTTTTTTTTTCCTGGGCTCTCTATTCTGTTCCATTGATATTTGTGTCTGTTTTTGCACTAGTTTTGATTACCATGGCTCTATAGAAGAGTTTAACATCAGGCAGTGTGATGTCTCCAGCTTTGTTCTTTCTCAAGACTGCTCAAGGTCTTTTTGATCCATAACAATTTTAGGATTATTTGTTCAACTTCTGTGAAAAAATGTCAATGTTATTTTGATAGGGACTGCACTGAATCTGTAGACTGCTTTGGGTGTTTTAACATATTAGTTCTTTGAACTGATTTTGAACAGTAGTATCTTCCTAATTATTTGTGTCATCTTCAATTATTTTCATCAATGTCTGATTTTTTTGGAGTATAGGTTTTTCATGTCAGTTAAATTTATCCTTAGGTATTTAATTCTTTTAGATGCAATTATAAATGAGATTGTTTTCATTATTAAATGTTCATTTATTTTGAGAGAGAGAGAGTGAATTGCGGGGGGTGGGGGGGGGGGAGGGTGCAGAGCTTGATCCCACAAACCATGAGATCATGACCTGAACTGAACAGCTGGATGCTAAACTGACTGAGCCGTCCTGGGCACCCCATAAATGGGATTTTTTTTTAATTTCTCTTTTTGTTAGCATATTATTAGTGTATAGAAACATAACATCTTCAACTTCGTTCATAAGTGTTTTATAATTTTTAGAGTACAGATCTTTTACCTTTTTTTTTTCTGTTTTTACTTTTATTTGCATGTACTTTATGCAGAATTTACTCCCGGGCCATAAGTTTTTGTTTCTTCAGTTTCTTCTGGGATATCTTTTTCTTCTGTGCAACTTCCTCTTCTGGTTTAGGAACAATCTGCTCTTTTTCAGTGAGGATCATCTCAATGTGGCAGGGAGAGCTCATGTATGGGTTAATCCGACCATGAGCCCTGTAAGTTCTACGCCGCATCTTGGGGGCTTTGTTCACCTGGATGTGCTCAATGACCAGAGAATCTACATCTAAACCCTTAAGTTCAGCATTACTCTCTGCATTTTTAAGCATGTGCAGTAAAAATTCAGCACTCTTTTTGGGCCACCGACCCTGTGTCCAGCCCCATTGTTTGGCCTGGGCACACCTACCAACTCCACCATTGTAGCGTCGGAATGGAACACATTGCTTCTGCAAAGTGACATCTTTAAGATACTTGGTGGCTTTTTGGATATGCATACCCTTGATGGCCTGGGCAGTTTCACGTGTGTTCTTAAAGTGAACACGAAGATCTGAACCTCTTGATTTGCATGATTTTGTCGGGTTTTCTGGGTCAAGTGAATAGCGAACCATTTTCAGACATCACCTCAGGCCGCTCACAGGAAGAGGAAGAGCCAGATCTTTTACCTTTTTGGTTAGGTTTATTCCTAGGTATCTTATGGATTTTGGTGCAAGTGTAAATGGTACTGATTCCTTCCTTTCTCTTTCTGTTGCTTCATTACTGGTGTATAGAAATGAAGGGGTGCCTGGGTGGCTCAGTCGGTTAAGCGGCCGACTTCAGCTCCGGTCATGATCTCACAGTCCATGGGTTCAAGCCCCGTGTCAGGCTCCGTGCTAACAGCTCAGAGCCTGGAGCCTGCTTCAGATTCTGTATGTCCCTCTCTCTCTGCCCCTCCCCTGCTCACTGTCTCTCAAAATAAAGACATTAAAAAAATGCAACAGATTTCTGTGTATCAATTTTGTATCCTACAACTTTACTGAATTCATGTATCAGTTCTAGCATTTTTTGTGTGTGGGATTTTTTGGATTTTCTACATAGAGTATCATGCCATCTGCAGGTAGTGAAAGTTTAACTTCTTCCTTGTCCATTTGCATGTCTTTTATTTCTGTTTGTTATCTGACTCCTGAGGCTAGGACTCCCGGTAATATTACTCGGTAATCAAAAATAATGAAATCTTGCCATTTGCAAACTGAGGGTTGATGGAAGGAGGTGGGCGGGAGGATGGGTGAAATAGGTGATGAGTATTAATTAAGGAGAGCACTTGTGAGGAGTACTAGGTGTTATACATAAGTGGTGAACTGCTAAATTCTACTCCTGAAACTAGTATTACCCTATATGTTAACTAACTGGAATTTAAATAAAAACTCAAAACTAAGGAGAAAGAGAGAGGGAAAGAGAGAGAAACAATACAGATTTCTGTATACTGATTTTGTATTGTGCAACTCAACTAAAATCATTTATTAGTTATAATAGTTTTTGGGTGAGGCTTTAAAGTTCTCCCTATATAGCATCATCCCATCTGCAAAACGTTAATAGTTTTACTTCTTTCTTTCCAATTTGGATGCCTTTTCTTTCTTTTTCTTGTCCAACTTCTGTGGCTAAGACTTTCAATACTATATTAAATAAAAGTGGTGAGAGAGGGCATCCTTGTTTTGTTCTTCATCTTAGAGGAAATGTTTTAAACTTTTCACTACTAATTATGATGTTTACTGTGGGTTTATCATATATGGCCTTTATTATATTGGGGTACCTTCCCCCATATCCATTTTGTTGAGAGTTTGTATTATAAACGGATATTGAATTTTGTCAAGTACTTTTTCTGCATCTACTGAGATGATCATATAATTTTTATACCGTTTTGTTAATGTAATGTATCACATTGATTGATTTATAAATCCTGTCCCATCCTTGCATCCCTGGAATAAATCTCATTTTATCATGGTGTATGATCCTTTTAATGTATTGCTGAAGTCAGTTTGTGAATATTTTGCTGAGGATTTGCATCTAAGTTCACTAGGGATAGGGGGCTGTAATTTTTTTGTAGTGTCTTTTTCTGATTTAGGTCTCGGGAATGCTGGCTTCATAGAATGAATTTGGCAGTGTTCTTTCCTTTTCAATAGTTTTGAATAGTTTAAAAATGAGAGATACTGGCTTTTAAAAGATGTTTGGTAGAATTATCTGTGAATCTGTCCAGTCCTGGACTTTAATTTGTTGGGAGTTTTTATTATTTTTCTTGAATAGTTTATTGTCAAGTTGGTTTCCATATAACACCCAGTGCTCATCCCAACAAGTGCCCTCCTCCATGCCCATCACCCCCCTTCCCCTCTCCCCAACCCTCATCAGCCCTCAGTTTGTTCTCAGCATTCAAGAGTCTCTCATGGTTTGCCTTCCTCCCTCTCCCCAACTATTTCTCCCCTTCTTTTCTCCCATGGTCCTCTGTTAAGTTCCTCCTAATCCACCTATATGTGCAAACATATGGTATCTGTCCTCTGCCTGACTTATTTCGCTCAGCATAACACCCTCAAGGTCCATCCATGTTGCTACACATGGCCAGATTTCATTGTTTCTCATTGCCATGTAGTACTCCATTGTATAGATAAACCATCTCTTCTTGATCCATTTGTCCATTGATGGACACTTAGGCTCTTTTCATGTTTTGGCTATTGTTGAGAGTGCTATGAACATTGGGGTATATGTGACCCTATGCATCAGCACTTGTTGGGAGTTTTTTAAATCACTGCTTCAATTTTATTACTAGCTATCAGTCTGTTCAAATTTTTCTATTTTTCCTAATTTAGTTTTGGAAGATAATATTAGAAACCTATCCATTTCTTCTAGGTTTTCCAATTTGTTAGTGTATAACTATACATAGTAGTCTTTTTTCACCCTTTGTATTTCTGAGATATTGGTTATAACTTCTCTTTCATTTCTGATTTTATTGATTTGGGCCCTCTCTTTTTTTCTTGATGGGTCTTGCCAAAGATTTATCATTTTTGTTTATCTTTTCAAATAACCAACCTTTAGTTTAATTAATCCTTTCCATTGTTTGTTTACTCTATTTACTTTACTTCTTCTGTGATCTTTATTATTTCCTTCCTTGACTAACTTTGGGCTTTGTCTGTTTTCCTTTTTCTAGTTCCTTTAGTTTGTTTATTTAAGCTTCTTCTTGTTTCTTGATGGGCTTGTATTGCTCTAACCTTCCTTCTGAGAACTGCTTTCGCTGGGTCTCATAGATCTTGGAGCATTATATTTTAATCGTCATTTGCCTCAAGGTATTTGTTCATTTCTTCTATGATCTCTTCATTGATCCATTGATTATTTACTAGCACCTTGTTGAGTCTCCACATGTTTGTGTTTTTTTCCCCATTTCCTCCTTGTAGTTGGTTTTTAGTTTCATACTATTGTGGTCAGAAAAGATGTTTGATAGGACTTCAATCTTCTCAAATTTATTGAGACTTTTTTGTGGTTTAACATGTGATTTTTATTGGAAAATGTTCATGTGAACTTGAGAAAAATGTTCTGGTTTTCAATGGAATGTTCTGTATATATCTATGAAATCTATCTGGTCTAGAAGGTCATTCAAGGTCAATATTTCCTTATTAATTTTGTCTAGATGAACAACCCATTTATGTAAGTAGGGTGTTAAAGTCCCTACTATTATTGTATTACTGTCATTTTCTCCCTTTGTACCTGTTAATATTTGCATATGTATTTGGGTGCCCCTATGTTGAGTGCATAAATACATACAAGTGTTAAAACTCCTTGTTGGATGAATCCCTTTATCATTATGTAGGGCCCTTCTTTGTCTCTGGTTATAGTTCTTTGTTTAAAGTCTATTTAAATTGAAAAGTACTGCTACCCCAACTTTCTTTTCATTTTCATTTGCATGCAATATATTTTTCTATGTCTTAACTTTCAGTTGTATTATAGGTGTCTGAGTCATCTATAATGCCAATATTAGTACACTTGATGCTACTGCAGAGGTCCCTTAAAAGGATCCTAATTTTTTTTGTTCTGTTGTTCAGTTTGGGTAATTTCTAATACTCTGTTTACAGTTCACTGATCTATTCTTCTGCAGTTCACTGGTCTATTCTTCAGCATCATCTAATCTACTTATTGTCTGTAGTGTGTTTAACATAAGTGTTAAAGTATTCTTCCTCTCTGGTATTTTATTTTCTGTCTTTGTTGAAATTCTCATTGTGTTCATTCATTCTCCTGAGTTTGGTCAGCAATTTTACAACCATTATCCTGTACTCTTTATCAGGCAGATTGCTTTTCTTCGTTTTCTTTACGTCTTTTTCTGAGGTCTTGTCTTTTGCTGGGACATATATCCTCCATCTTCTCATTTTGCCTAACTCTCTGTATCTGTTTCTATGTATTAGGTAGATCAGATACATTTCTTAGTCTTGAAAGAGGGCTTATGTAGATGTTGTGTGGTGCCCAGAAGCACAATCTTGCCCCCACCCCAGCCACCAGAGCCAGGTGCTTCAGAGAGCACCTTTGTAGGCTGCATATGTCCTCCTGTGATGGCAGGACCTTGACTGCTGTGGATACACTGGCGGGCGGGGGTTGTCTCTGGCCTAGATGGCAGTGAAGCCCAGCTGAGAAACAGGGTTATACAGAACTCTGAGTGGTGCATGTCCCCTGGCATTAGCTGTCTACGGGGAGGATTCCATAATGGTTCCTGCCACTGCTGGCATCAGCATGGCAGAATAAGGTAGTAAAATGACTGCTGCCAGTGTCTCTGTCCCTGGAGAAAATCCAGCCATTGCTCTAAGGTTAGTTAAGTACTCTCCCTTCAATTGTGGTCCACGTGCTTTTTTATCTGGTGTTTTGTGTTGGTTTCTGGATCTAAGGAGTCTGCACTCAACACCTTTAAGAGTGGGTTTTCCTTTCTGTATAGCTTTAAGTTGATTTCCAAAGGCAGATGTTTTGAGGGCTTGTCTCTCCTATGCAGAATCGAAGGGCTGAGCTGCCTGATGTTGAGCTCAATTCAATCACCCCTCAGGAAAAAGCTCTTTACCACTGAGATCCCTCCTGACCATGGAGTCCTGGACCTAGAGTGTGGGTTTTTTCTGTAATGAGACCATCTCTCTCTCTCTCTTCTATACATCTCAGTGCTGTCCCTTGTTGTGGAGGTTCCATTCATTCACTTTCTTTTTTTTTTAAATAGTTTATCGTCAAGTTGGTTTCCACGTAACACCCAGTGCTTATCCCAACAAGTGTCCTCCTCCATGCCCATCACCCTTCTTCCCCTCTCCCCCACCCCCATCAGCCCTCAGTTTGTTCTCAGCATTCAAGAGTCTCTCATGGTTTGCCTTCCTCCCTCTCCCCAACTATTTTTTTCCCTTCTTCTTCCCCACGGTCCTCCATTAAGTTCCTCCTAATCCACCTATATGTGCAAACATATGGTATCTGTCCCTCTCTGCCTGACTTATTTCACTCAGCATAAAACCCTCAAGGTCCATCCATGTTGCTACACATGGCCAGATTTCATTGTTTCTCATTGCCATGGAGTATTCCATGGTATAGATAAACCACATCTTCTTGATCCATTCATCAGTGGATGGACACTTAGGCTCTTTCCATGTTTTAGCTATTGTGGAGAGTGCTGCTATGAACACTGGGGTACATGTGCTCCTATGCATCCCTGATACTACTTCTTGAAAAGTGTATAAGCCTATCCTGATTTTTGGTGTACTACAGGAGAGAGAACCTTCTGTATAGGCATGTAGTCTTTTGAAGTCACTCAATTATCACCCCCCCTCCAAAAAAATGTGTTAGTTCTACCTTGTGGCTCAGTTGACAGTTAAGTTCTCTACTTATGGAATAATACAAATAGGAGTGCCTGAGTGGGTCAGTTGTTTGTGATTCTGACACTTAATTTTGGCTCAGCTCATGATCTCATGGTTAATGAGTTCAAGTCCCGTGTCAGGCGCTGTGCTGATAGCATGGAGCCTGCTTGGGATTCTCTCTCTCTCTTCCTTCCTCTGCCCCTCTCGAGCACACACTCTCTTTCAAAATAAATAAATAAACACTTAAAAAAAAGGAACAATACCAAATAAAAATTTTCCAAATATTTATCAAGCAAAGTTGAACCCCAAGTACACTGCTGAAAAAGTAGTATTGAAACAATACCTATGAAGAACTGCCCAGAGGATAAACAGTCTGAGTATAACTAGTTTGCTACTCTTCACAGATTTACTTAAAGGGAGTCATTCTCTGGCTTCATGCCATTAAATTATACCATGTCATATTAAGAGAAAGAGGTGCATGAAACCCAGATGTTGTAAAAGTTATTAAAGATAATTTTTATTTTAGTATAGTACTATTTTATAAAATAGGGTCCAAGATCTCAATGAAATCAGAAATCAAGTTCCAGATAATGTTTAATTTTTTTTATATTACTTTCAATATTAATTTCAATACTTGGAGGAAAAACATGTTTTATAATAACAACTATCAACTGACAGACATTTGAAAGACTAACACTTGAGGTTTTCACTGAGGTCTAAGGACTTAGATTCTTGAAGAAATTTTCCCCTTTAAAGGAATTCACAAGTTATTAAATTTGAGGAACACTATGATTGTGTTTTCTTTTCAAACATCATGGGAAAATTGTTACTTTAATACCAAAAATAGCTGTCCTCTGAGTGACATGTTTTGTCTCAAGAACACTGTGACTCATGTAATTAATTAGGTTTCCTGCTTCGCTAGAAAGATAAGCACCAAATTCATGACCTATTCTCACAAAATGTAGAGGGCCTTTTAAACATTAACTTTATTAACATGAGGTAGTCTCACCTCATTCTTAGCCTACTATTCATTTCTTATGCTCATTTGCCTGATAGGCTTTCCCAAGCATTTTAAAAAATTTTATCTTATACTGTATATATTTTTAAGTGTAATGTTAAATTTTTTGAGACAAGACAGAATATAAATAAAACTTAGGAGAATTTATATTGCTAAAAATAAGCATCAACATTTTAAACATTCTTTAAATCTTCATATAATTTTAGCATATAAAAATTATATCTTTAAAGTAAAGTAACAGGATTAATATTAAAAGATATTCTAGAATGGAATTATTGTTCAGAATACTCAGAATCAGTTTACAAATTCATTTAAAAAATTAGGTTTGTTACTTCCTGGTGTGATACCTAAAAACTAAAGACCACAATTATTTATCTTGATTATCCACTTCATTCACTAGACTTGGTTTCAAGAAACTTTACACTTTTTCCAAGAAAACTAAATGTGACCAGAATAAAGATTCATATAAAGAAAGACAGTCAAAAGAACCCAGAATATAAGATGTCAGTGAAATTCCAAAACTTTCAAGATATTTTGTGTAATGGAGCATCTTCAATAGAACAAGTCTAGATCTTTACTTTGAAGGCTATATTACTTATCTGGCTATATAAATTTGGGAATTTTCCTGTCCCCCTTTCCCATCCCCCCCCCCCACTCAATGTGATTCATATTCCTTTAATTCTTCCTTAATAGAAAAGAACTCCCTTAAGAATCAACACTAGATTAGCAGATGCAGAAGAACATATTGGTGATCTGGAAGATAGGCAATGGAAAGTACCAATGCTAAACAGCAAAAAGAAAAAATATTTTAAAAAATGACGACAGGAAAAGGGATCTCTTGGACAACATCAAGCAAATAAACATTCATATTATAGGGGTCCAAGAAGAAGAAGAGAAAGGGGTAGAGATCCAGGTCCAAGAAGCACAGGAAATTCCACGGAGGCCCACACCAGGACACATAATAATTAAAACATCAAAGGTTAAGGATGAAGAGAGAATTTTAAAGGCAGCAAGAGAGAAACAAAAAGTTACCCAAATGGGAAAATCAATAGGCTACTAGCTAATTTATCAGCAAAAAATTTGCAAGCCAGAGGGAGTACCATAGTATATTCAAAGTGCTGAATGGAAAAAGAAAACCTACAACAAAGAATACTCTACCTGGCAAGATTATTGTTCATATTTGAAGGAAAGATAGAGTTTCCCAGACAAGCAAAAGATAAAGAAATTTATTATTACTAAACCAGCTTTACAAGAAATGTTAAAGGAAATTCATTAGGTTGAAAAGAAGTAGCTATAATTAGACATAAGAAAATAAATAAAAAGACATAAAATATGACAGTGTGTACAAACAATGTAGACAGAGAAAAAAGAAGTTTTTTTAGAATGTATTTGGTGGCATCTGGGTTGGTTAAGCATCCAACTCTTGATTTTGGCTCAGGTCATGATCTCACACTTTATGAGATCAAGCCCAGTACTGACAAGCAGAGCCTACTTGGGATTCTCTCTCACTCCTCTCTCTCTGCCCCTAGCCCCCCCCACACACATTCTCTAAACAAACATTAAAAAAAAAAATACTGGCTCTGCTCTAATTACTTTTTTAAAAAAGGGGGAGGAGTAAAGACGGTGGAGTAATGTGGGGACCTTGCGCTTGTCTTGTCCCTGAAATGCAGTTAGATCAGCATCCAAACATTTCAAATACATAGGAAATTGATCTGAGGATTAACACAACAATCTGCATCATTTGAGCCAAAGAATTTGGCAGATACGCAATGCAGAGAGATGAATTGGGGGAGAGAAAAGCCATAGACGGTAGGGAGCCATTTTAGGAGAGAGATGATAGAGAAAGAAAAAGGGAAAGAGCGTAGCGTATTAGTATCCTGAAAGAAAAGCACTGCCCTCAAAACACTGGACAAGAAATCTGTTTCCCAAAACCATCGATGAGGAGAAAGGAGAGGGTTTCAGTATCACTAGGATTCTATAAACAGTAGAGCACAGAGCCTGAAGTTCCAGAGTTCAGTGCCTGATAGTGCCCTGGTGAGAAAGCAGGGTGAATCCTCAGGAGCAGGCAGCAGGGTCTGAGGTTCCGTGTGCCACATGAGGAGAAGTAGTGTTAGTAATAATAGCCAGGCTAAGGAAAGAGCATAGATGTCCATCGACTGATGAATGGATAATGAAGATGTGGTACATTCCCCCAAAAACAAATAATCTTCCAAAGAAGACATCCAGATGGCTGACAGACACATGAAATGATGTTTAGCATCACTCATCATCAGGGAAATATGAATCAAAACCACACTGAGATACAACCACAGACCACATGCCAGTCAGAATGGCTAAAATGCTGGTGAGGACGTGAAGAAATGGGAACCCTCTTGCATTGTTGGTGGGAATGCAAACTGGTATAGCCCCTCTGGGAAACAGTGTGAAGGTTCCTCAAAGAATTAACAACAGAACTCCCCTATGACCCAGCAATAGCACTGCTAGGAATTTTCAAGGGATACAGGAGTGCTGATGCATAGGGGCACATGTACCCTAATGTGTATAGCAGAACTTTCAACAATAGCCAAATCATAGAAAGAGCTTAAATGTCCATCAAGTGATGAATGGATCGAGAAGACGTGGTTTATCTATACAATGGAATACTACTTGGCAATGAGAAAGAATGAAATCTGACCATTTGCAGCAACGTGGATGGAACTGGAGGCTATTATGCTGAGTGAAAAAAGTCAGAGAAGGACAGATACCATATGTTTTCACTCATATGTGGATCTTGAGAAACTGAGGACCATGGGGGAGGGGAAGGGAAAAAAAGTTACAGAGAGGGAGGAAGGCAAACCATAAGAGACTCTTAAATATACAGAACAAACTGAGGCTTGCTGGAGGAGTGTTGGGTGGAGGGATGGACTAAATGGGTGATGGGCAAAAGGAGAGCACTTACTGAGATGAGCACTGGGTGTTATATGTAAGTGATTGATCACTAAATTCTACTAAAACCATTATTACACTATATGTTAACTAACTTGGATTTAAATTAAAAAAAGATGTACTACCTTAAAAAATAAAATAAAAAGAATATGTTTGAATTTAAATTATCAAATTAATATAGACTGCTATATACTTAGATGATATACATGATCCTCATGGTAACCACAAACCCAAAATCTGTAATAGATTTACAAAAAATAAAGAGGAAAAAAAAGCCAAACATAATACTACAGAAACTCATCAATCACAAAGAAAGAGAGCAGGGGCACTTGGGTGGTTCAGTTGGTTGAGTGTCCAACTTTGGCTCAGGTCATAGTTCATGTGTTCCAGCCCCACATGAGGCTTGCTGCTGTCAGCATAGAACCTGCTTCAAATCCTGTCTCCCTCTCTCTTGCCCCTCTCCCACTCACTCTTTCTCAAAAATAAACATAAAAAACAAACAAAGAGAGCAAGAGAAGAAGAAAGCAACAGAGAACTACAAAAATAATCAGAAAACAACAGAATGGCAATAAGTACATACCTATCAATTAATTAGTTTAAATGGTCCAATCAAAGATATAAGGTGATGGAATGGGTAAAAAACTCACAACCCATCTGCATGCTGCTCACAAGAGATTCATCATAGGCCTAAAGACACATATAGACTAAAAGTGAAGGGATGGAAAACCACTTATCAAGCAAATGGAAGGGGGGGGGAGGCCATGGTAGCAATACTTATATTAGACAAAACAGACTTTAAAACAAAGATGTAACAACAAACAAAAAGGACATTACATACTGATAAAGGGATCAATCCAACAAGAGGCTATAACAATAGTGAACATCTATGCACCCGACACTGAAGCACCTTAAATACATAAAACAAATATTTGGGGAGAAATTAATGGTAATACAACAATGGTATGAGACTTTGATACTTCACTTACACCAACGGCTAAAACACCCAGGCAGGAAATCAAAAGGAAAGAGTATCTTTAAAGGACATATTAAACCAAATGGACACAAAAAAAATATATAGAACATTCCTAGAACAACAGAATACACATTCTTTTCAAATGTACATGGAACATTCTCCAGAATAGATCACATATTTGACAACAAAACAACCCTTAATAAATTTAAGAAAACTGAAATCATACCATGCCTTTTTTTTTTCTGACCACAATAGTATGAAACTAGAAATAAATCAAAGATAAAAGCTGGGAAAAAAAAACCCCAAACATGTGAAGATTAACCACCATGATACTAAACAAACCAATGGGTTAAGGAAACAAAGAAGTAACCAAAAAGTACATGGAGATAAATGAAATGAAATGAAAATGAAATGAAATGAAATGAAAATGAAAACATAATGGTACAAAATCTCTGGGACACAACCAAAGCAGTTCGAAGAGGAAAATAAACCAATAGAGGCCTATAACAATAAACAAGAAAAAGCATAAACAAACAATCTAACTTTACCCCTAAAGGAACCAGAAAAAACAAATCTCAAGGTGAGTAGACAGAAGGAAGATAATAAATTCAGAGCAGAAATAAATGACATGGAGACTAAAAAAAAAAAGAAAGAAAGAAAGAAAGAAAATCAATGAAACCAAGAGCTGGTTCTTTGAAAAGATAAATGAAATTGACCAACCCTTAGCCAGACTCCTCAAGAAAAAAGAAAAAAAGACCCAAATTAATAAAATCAGACATGAGAGAGAAGTAACCAATAACACCACAGACACACCAAGGATTATAAAAATGCTACAAAAAATTGTATGCCAACAAATTGGACAACTAGAAGAAATGGATACATTCCTAGAAACATACCATCTTCCAAAAACTGATTAAGGAAGAAATAAAAAATCTGAAGAGAGATCACTAGTTAATACTGAACTGGTAATCAAAAAATAAAATTCCAGAACTAGATGGATTCACAGGTCAATTCTACCAAACATTTAAAGAATTAATACCTATTCTCCTCAAACTATTCCAAAAATAAAAGGAGGAAAGCTTACAACTACATTCTGCAAAGCCACTATTACCTGACACCAAAGACACCACAAAAAGAGAAGTATAGGCCAATATCCCTGATGAACAGACATGCAAAAATCCTCGACAAAATATTAGAAAAGTGCATTGAACAATACATTGAAAGGGTCATTCACCACAATCAAGTAGGATTTATTCTGGGGATGCAAGGATGGTTCAATATTCACAGGCCAATCAACACGATATGTTACATTAACAAAACAAAGAATAAAAATCATATAATCATCAACAGATGCAGAAAACCATTTGATAGAATTTAACATCCATTCAAGATAAAAAGTCCGAGCAATGTAGGTTTAGAGGGAACACACCTCAACATAATAAAGACCGTATATTAAGAACCCATAGCTACCATCATACTCAATGGTGAAAAACTGAGAGCCTTCTGTCTAATATCAGGAACAAGAGAAGTTATGTCCACTCTTGCCACTAGTATTCAACATAATACTCAAAGTCCTAGCCACAACAATCAGATGAGAAAAAGAAGGAAGAGGCATGCAAACTGATGAGGAAGTTAGACTCTAACTATTTGCAGATTACGTGATAGTATACATAGAAATCCACCAAACAACTACTAGATGAAATAAATAATTCAGTAAACTTTCAGGATACAAAATTAACAGCCAGAAATCAGTTGTATTTCTATACAGTAAAAATGATGTAGCAGAAAGGGAATTTAAGAAAATAACTCCATTTACAATTGGACCAAAAAGAATAAAATATCTAGGAATAAACCAAAGAAGTGAAAGACCTGTACTCTGAAAACTGTAAAACACCAATGAAATAAACTGAAGATGACACAAATGGAAAGATATCCCATGCTCATGGATTAGAAGAATTAATGCCAAAACATCTATATTACTCAAAGCAATCTCCAGACTGAATACAATCTCTATCAAAAAACCAACAGCATTTTCCATAAAACTAGAATTATACTCATATTTGTATGCAAACACAAATGACCCCTAATAGCCAAAACAATCTTACAAAAGAAAAACAAAGCTGCAGGTATCATAATTACAGATTTCAAGATATACTATAAAGTTGCAGTAATCAAAACAGTATGGTACTGGCACAAAAACAGACATAAAGATTAATGTGAGAATATAGAAAGCCTACAAATAAACCTGTAATTATATGGTTAGTTAATCTATGACAAAGGAGGCAAGAATATACAGTGGGGAAAAAAACAGTCCCTTCAAAAAATGGTGGGAAAATTGGACAGCTACATGTATGTAAATGAATGAAACCGGACCCATTCTAATGCCATATACAAAAATAACTTCAAAACAGATTAAAGCCCTAATGTGAGACCAAAAACCATAAATATCATAGAAGAGAACACAGAATGGAATTTCCCTGACATCAGCCATAGTAACATATGTCTCCTCAGGCAAGGGAAACAAAAGCAAAAAATAAACTATTAGGACCATACCAAAATAAAAAGCTTTTGCATAGTAAATGACACCATCAATTAAACAAAAGGGTGACTTATTGAATAGAAGATATTTGCAAATTACAGATCTGATAAGGGGTTAATATCCAAAATATAAAAACAACTTATGCAACTCCACATGAAAAAGGCAAACAATCCAATTTAAAAATGGGCAGAAGACCTAAACAAACATTTTTCCGAAGAAGACATACAGATGGCTGACAGGCACATGAAAAGATGCTGAATATCACTAGTCATCAGAGAAATGCAAATGAGAACCACAATGAGATATTACTTTCCATACATCTGAATAGCGAGTATCAAAAAAAAAAAGAGGAAATAACAAGCGTTGGTGAGGGTATGGAGAAAAAGGAGGGCATGGAGAAAAGGGAGCTCTTGTACACTCTCGGTGGAAAGTAAACTGGTACAGCCACTGTGAAAAACAGTAATGGAGGTTCCTCAAAAACTTAGAAATGCCAAATGATCCAATAATTCCAGTAATAGGTTTTACCCAAAGAAAATGAAAATGCTAATTTGAAAATATTTATGCATCCCTATGTTTACTGCAGTATTATTAACAATAGCCCAGATATGGAAGCAACCTAAGTGTCTTCTGATATATGAATAGATAAAGAAGATATGGTGTGTGTGTGTGTGTGTGTGTGTTCACAAGTGTGAGCGCACGCGCGAGCGCACACACACACACACACTGGAATATCACACTGTCATAAAAAGGGATGAAGACTGTGCCTTCTGTGACAACACAGATGGACCGACAGGTATTCTGCTAAGTAAAATAAGTTAGACTGAGAAAGAGGAATATCATATAATTTCACTCATATGTAGAATCTAAAACAAACAAACAAAACAAATGGGGGCACCTGGGTGGCTCAGTCAGTTAAGTGTCTGACTTTGACTCAGGTCATGATCTCACGGTTCGTGGGTTTGAGCCCAGAGCCTGGAGCTTGCTTCAGGTTTTGTGTCTCCCTCTCTCTCTTTGCCCCTTCCCTGCTCATGCTCTCTCTCTTTCTCTCTCTCTCAAAACCCTAAATAAGCATTTAAAAATTTTTAAAAAAGATGAATAAAGACACAAAAAGCAGAAGCAGATTTATAAATACAGACAACTGATGGTTGCCAGAGAAGGTGGCAGGGGTTGGGAGGATAGGCAAAATGGCGAAGAGGAGTGGGAAGTACAGGCTTCCAGTTATTAAATAAAGAAATATGGGAAGAAAAGGCACTGTATAAGGAATATAAACATTGATATTGCAGTAGGTTGCCTGGTGACAAAAGGTAGCTATACTTGTGGTTAGCAGAGCATAAAATACAATCTTGTCAAATCTTTATGTTGTACACTTGAAACTAATATAACCCTGTGTTTCAACTATACTCAAATAAAAAAAATGAAAAAGAAAAGAAAGGAGCTCCTTTAAGTTTTTATTGATAGGTTTCACTTCACCACTATAAATAGGACACATTATTTTGTTTTTATCTGTTTGTAATTATTAAGGGGACCAAAGAAAACCATAATGAAGAATATATGCAGCACTAACTACTGGCTTATATTCAGTCCATTACCTGTTGCTAACGGCCCTACTGTTTTCTTGACAGTTATTATTTTGTTAAGGTAAGAATACTAATGAAGACACAGTGGTTTTTGAAGTTGTATGGTAAGAATACTCATTGTACCTTAAGATTTTCTAGTTTTAACAATTAGTATTAGAGTTTTTAAAAGATTTTTACTTTCATTTAACCACTTCAAAAAAAACTTTTTATTTTTTGCTGAGCTTTTTGACAATATAAATAAGTCTATAACTTAAATTAGTGAAGTTGCTCCCCAAATAAAAAACATTCTTGAATTTGATTTTAAGAAAACTTTTTTTTTTTTAAAGAATTTTTTTTTATTTATTTCTAGGAGAGAGAGAGAGAGAGAGACAGCGTGGGCAGGGGAGGGTCAGAGAGAGGGAGTCACAGACTCTGAAACAGGCTCCAGGCTCTGAGCTGGCAGTCAGCACAGAGCCCGACGCGGGGCTTGAACCCACGAACCGCGAGATCATGACCTAAGCGAAAGTCAGACGCTTAACCGACTAAGCCACCCAGGCGCCCCTGATTTTAAGAAAACTTAATTTTTCATGAGTCATAATATCAGATTTTTTTAATCTGTCTCTGAAATATCTGAATTGAATATTGATGCTCCATTCCTATGAACACTAACTCTAGGTATTTACCCTCTAAGGTCCAAACACATTGACAGTTTCAAAACAGATATTACTTGTAATCTCAGTACTTTCCAAGTTATCCAGGATACTGGCACCAGATTGAACTTTATAAAACTTCTTCATTCTGTCAGTTTACAAATCTTCACTGATCTCTTTTAGGTACTTTAAACACTTCACACTATCTATTCACAAAGACTACTTTGGGTTTTTTTTTTAAGTTTTTATTTAAATTTCAGTTAGTTAGCATACAGTGTAGTATTAGTTTCAGATGTACAATATAGTGATTCAACGCTTCCATACAACAAAGACTATTAAGAAAAAGAAGCTTTTGATATGGTGATTTCAATTCTAATATACATTATTTTTCAGTCTGTTTTCTGACAAGTTTTGGTTCTACATTTCTTTCCACTTTTCACAATCCAAGCTTCCCTTCTCTAATTTCTACAACACTTAAAAGTACTTTATACTATGTATTCTTATATACAGTTTACACTTTCATATACTTATGTTTCATCTTCCAAGGAAACTAAACAACATGTAAGCAAAACACTACCCCGTTTAAGGCCAATTAGTAATAAAGTGCTGGGCGACAAGAAGTACTCAGTAAGTACTTTGAAAACAATTCACAGTACATTAGAATGGTGGTCATCCTTTAATAACAATGGGAACTGAAACTTCAAATAAATTACTTAATGTCACATCACCAGCTTGTCACAGAGTTAGGACTATACCACTGGTCTGGTTCCAAGTCTAGTGCTCTTGACTAAATTTAATGGGCAATGCCATTTTTAACTTTAATATTTTCCATAAAAATCTAATATATTTTGAGTGGTTCCATAGGTAAATATTTTCCAAATATAAAAATGGTTTACATTCAAATCACTATAAATGAACTCTACTTACTGTGAATAGAAGAAATTACATTTCATATTACTTAGGAGAAACTGTACATATTGCTGAAGCATGTATGTCTAAAACTTTACTAAAGCATTCTAATTTCTAGAACTGTCCAATAAGGACAGATTTTAAAACATCTTATTCAAATGTTACTTATAAATTAAGTACAGATACGGACCTAAAGGACTTAAATCAATGAAAATATGACAGAATCAGTAAAAGTATGGGACAAGTCAATGAAAATACGATAGAATCAGTAAAAGTATGTGACATGAGCATCTTATAATTGCTCATAAGTACTGGATATGATTCCAATATGGATTTCACCAAAATGCATGTGATTAAAACTCAGCAATTTATACTTGTCATCTCTTTTTTGCACATTTATTTAAAATATAAAGACTGAGGAAATCTTACCTTCTTGATAGGCTCCATCTGCCATGACTAAATGAAGAATCTTGGCATAAAGATGTTCATGTTCATTTCCTAAAATATTCTGAACTATTGTTGAACAAATCTCAATATTTTCATCTTCATCTTCATGAATCGCCTATATCGAATTTCCAAATATAAATTAATATTTGAATATTAACTGTCTATAATTGGAGACTTTTATAATTATTTATAATTATAATTATCACTTGTAATACATTTATTGACCTATAAATTTATTATAAATTTACTGACCTAAAAATATCACTAACATTTCACTAGTAATCTAAAAAGAGCATATTTCTGGGGCGCCTGGGTGGCTTAGTCGGTAAGTGTCTGACTTTCGCTTAGGTCATGATCTTGCAGTTCGTGGGTTCGAGCCCCACGTCGGGCTCTGTGCTGACTGCCAGCTCAGAGCCTGGAGCCTGTTTCAGTCTGTGACTCCCTCTCTCTCTGACCCTCCCCTGCTCACGCTGTCTCCCTCTCTCTCTCCTAGAAATAAATAAAAAACATTAAAAAAAATAATAAAATAAAATAAAAAGAGCATATTTCAAAGTTAAATTTTTTTTTCTAACTAGGTTTCATGCCTAGGGTGGGGCTTGCACTCATGACCCTGATGCTCTATCAACTGAGCCAGCCAGGTGATCCAAAGCTAAATGTTTTAACTGACATTTTACTTACCTTTATTTTCTCATAAACCTGAAAGAATTTTTCAAAGCCTATTTCCTGCTCCAGGTGAAGTCTCAGTTCCTCTAAATGGTTAAAGACGCTATCATATTCACATTCACTAGTAATCTCGCCATCACTGTTATCTAAAATGCAGAAATAAAAAGAAGATATTTTACAACTAAAAAGAATGAATAAAAGAATTCTTACCCTAATAGAGTAAAATAGACCTAACAGACTAAATTGACAAGTGATGTCACTGATACAGACTACTTGTATTTTCAATATAAAGTTTTTGTCATATAATTATTTCCATTTATATAGGAAATCAGTGCATATATTCTCTTAACAAGAATGTTACTTTGGGTTGGGGTACCTGGGTGGCTCAGTCAGTTGAGTCCAACTCATGATCTTGACTCAGGTCATGATCTCACGGTTGGTGAGACTGAGTCCTGCCTGGAGCCCTGCATTGGGCTCTGTGCTGATGTTGTGGAGACTGCTGGAGATTCCTTCTATCCTTCTCTCTTTGCCCCTCTCCTGCCTGTGTGCACATACACACGCTCTGTCTCTCTCTCTCAAAAATAAATAAACTAAAAAAAAAATGTTACTTTGGGAATCTTTTATAGACATAAACAGTAAACTAGAATAAAACCATTCTAATTGAGTAAAAAATAAAAACAGCATACCCATATGTTCTGTGCTGAGGCAACCTACCCTAACTACCATTTTTAAAAAGTTGACATTAAATATGGGCCCAAACATGAAAAAGCATGCAGGAGGCAGATGATTTATGCTACATATCATAAAACTTTAGTATAGCACTTAGAAAATATAAACGTCATCTATGTTTTATGTCATGTACATGTGCAAGACACTTGGAAATATTCTAGTAAAAGACAAAATTACTGAAGAACTGTTCCTTTTCACATTAGCTCTTCTCAAATAAACATAATATAGTTCTTGATTATACAGATTTTCTATGTATCTTGGGGGTAATGCTATGAACAAAGAACAGTTAAAAGAAAAATGTCAAGGTTTTAAAAATTGCTTTTAGTATTAACTCTGCTGGTTAACCACTGTATGTAGAAGCTCTTTGTAAAATATACAGTGCTAAGAAAATTAGGCTATTATCTTTAGTACTAGAAAAATAATTCAAGAAAGATAAGAAAACAATAAAAACGCTTCAAAACCATTTCTTTTTTTAAGTTTATTTATTTTGAGAGAGAGCAATAGAGTGTAAGCTGGGAAGGGGCAGAGAGAGGAAGAGACAGAATCCCAAGCAGGATCTGCACTGTCAGCACAGAGCCTGATATGGGGCTCGCACTCAAAAACCCATGGGATTATCGCCTGAGCTGAGATTAAGAGTCAGCCACTTAGCCAACTGAGCCACCCAAGTGCCCTGATTTAAAACGAATTTCTAAATTTAATGAGAAAGAAAAGGAACAAATGGATACGGACATTTGTTTGAGAAGAAAAGGAATGAATAAAAGAGACACAAAAGCATACTTCAGTTTTATTTAAAGTTGGAAATGGTTCATATCAGATAACAGAAAAGTATATTCTACTTGAAATAGTTGTATACACTGAAAAAAGAGAGGCCCATAATCATGACCACGTACCTGAGTGCCATTCTTCATTTAGGGCACTTTCACTGCTGGGATTGTCATCCTCATCTGCTACATCTGTCCCATTTGCAGTCTGCTCTATGTCACTGTTTTTTAAGATGGATTCTTCCTCCTCACTGTATTCTTCTCCAGGTTGTTCCCTAAGTAACTGCTCCATAGAGGCCTGAAGCTCTTGTAAATCTGTGTCAGTTTCTTCAAATACACTGAAATTTTAAAAAATTAAACTAAGCATTTACCAAAATGTTACCTGATTTTGAAATTTTTCTTCAATTCAATCTACATGTACTCCTTTCTACTTAAAAGTTCTAATAGTGGACAGAAAGAAATCTGAAAAAACCTACATGGTTTTTAAGAAAGTAAATGAGGACTGATACAATTATAAAATATAGCACATGAAATATATTCTGGAATACATAAGCCAGAAGATAACTTATGTGACCCTGAGTGCCAAAAGAGAATCATAAAACTATCAACATTATTGATTGCTTAAATTTTGAAAGAATGGTTCACTATTTTTTTAAAAGGCCAGGCTAAGGAAATTTTTCACTTGCTTTCAAAAAAAATAATATTCAAATATGTTTCTTCTATGTAATTTTGAAAAGTCAGCAAAATCTTCACGGGGATGTATAATGGAAGTATCCTATATGAAAGGCTTTTCATATAAACATTCATTGGACATTTGAACTTTTAGAAATGGAAATACTTAGAGAATTTTACATTCAGGGTAATAGGATGATCTAGTGAATAAAAACAGCCACTGGAAATCTTATCTTTAGATGTTTATTCTTGAAAACATTTCTAAAATACATAGCAAGTGAACTTTACTGCATAATTAGAATATATTAAACATAATAATCTTCACTAGGATATTAATTGTATTTTCATAGAATTAAAGATGCTGGAATTAATTAATTTAGGACAATAATACATTACATTTATATAGTAACTTAGTGTATTAAGCAGTTTTATTCTATTACTAAAATTTTACCTACATGTAACTCACTTTATAGACATGAAAACTGAAATCAAAGTGTTTAAATGTTTTGCTCAAGGCTACACAGTCAATAGTACAGAAAGGACTGAAATCTCACTACTTCTATAATACCCCCAAAACGAACTCACTGACTTTATTTCTCTTATGATTTGCCTCTTTCTTTTAAAGCGGCATGCAATGGGAAAAGTCTGCAGATTAAGAGTTAACTGAGGTTTTAGATGTATGAAATCTTCTGAAAAAGATTATGTACCTACCCTGAGGATTTCATCCATTAGAAAAGCTGATTAAGGCTTTTCTCTAAGTTTAGACTCTAATCAAATAAACAAGTATTTACTGAAGAGCTAAATATATATGGTATTATGCAAGATCTTAAATAAATCTTCCATTAATGGTAAAAGAAAATAATCTTTTAATGTAGAAATATCTTTACTTTGTATTCATGTGTATGGACTTCTACACTTTGTAGCAGGTGTAGAAAAGCATAGCATCTATTTAGTGAGAAAGAGAGTATGTCTAATCTTTTGGATCATCCTACTAGTAGCATTTAACTTAATATTTAATTACAAGACTAACATAGCATGCACATCCACTATGTACCATTGTAACAATGACTAAACA
Source organism: Proteles cristata cristata (assembly GCA_017311185.1). NCBI lineage: Eukaryota > Metazoa > Chordata > Mammalia > Carnivora > Hyaenidae > Proteles > Proteles cristata. Next base: position 1,228,896 of record JAESUZ010005393.1, read on the forward strand.
TTAATGTGTTGATTAAATCTTCCAGTGGACAGCCTGGAGGAATTGGTGCCCTCCACAGATGGTATCAAAAATCAGTGAGGCTGCTAAGCCTGCCATTATAACAAGAGTGTAAGACTAACATCTTTTTTGAAAGAAGCGCTCAAAGAATCATCTTATATGTAGTTTTAAATGTGGCCCTGAATTCACTTTTTTACAAATAGTTTATTGTCAAATTAGTTTCCACATAACACTCAGTGCTCATCCCCATAAGTGTCCTCCTCTATGCCCATCTCCCCCCACATCCACCAGTCCTCAGTTTTTGTCAGCATTCAAGAGTCTCTCATGGTTTGCCTCTCTCCCTTTCCCCCACCATTTCCGCCCTTCTTCTCCCCCTTGTTCCTCCATCAAGTTCCTCCTAATCCTCCTATACGTGCAAACATATGATATTTGTCCTTCTCTGCCTGACTTATTTCGCTCAGCATAACACCCTCAAGGTCCATCCATGTTGCTACACATGGCCAGATTTCATTGTTTCTCATTGCCATGTAGTATTCCATGGTATAGATAAACCACATCTTCTTGATCCATTCATCTGTTGATGGACACTTAGGCTCTTTCCATGTTTTAGCTATTGTGGAGAGTGCTATTATGAACATTGGGGTACATGTGCTCCTATGCCTCAGCATCCCTTGGGTATCCCTTGGGTAAATTCCTAGCAGTGCTATTGCTGGGTCATAGGGGAGTTCTACTGTTAGTTTCCTGAGGAACTCACCAAACTACACGCCTGAAAAACAAACAACCCAGTGAAGAAATGGGCAGAAGATATGAACAGACACTTCTCCAAAGAGGACATCCAGATGGCCAACAGACACATGAAACGATGCTCAGCATCCCTCATCAGGGAAATACAAATCAAAACCACACTGAGATACCACCTCACACCAGTCAGAGTGGCTAAAGTGAGCAAATCAGAGAACTCTAGATGCTGGTGAGGATGTGGAGAAACGGGCAGCCTCCTACACTGTTGGTGGGAATGTAAACTGAATTCACTTTTTAGATTTTCTTATAATATGACCTTGGGCGAAGTTTGAACAACAACAACAAAATTTTTTTTTTTACAAGGAAAACATTAAGTGAAATTTCCTGGTATGGACTGAAACTTAATATTAAGAATAGCTTGGTTTTCAAATTTTTACTTTTTTTTTTAACTTGGTTTTCAAAATTTTAAATTAATATTAAAAGTTTCTAACTTAAATTTTAAAATAAAATTCTATCATCAACTAGTACTTAAAAGAACACAAGCCACAAACAAGCTATTTTTGCAGTCAGATAAAAACTGGTGATTTTAGGGACAGCTGGATGGCTCAGTTCAGTTGGTTGGGAAACCGACTTGGTTTCTGTTCAGATCCTGATATCATGGTTTTTGAGATTGAGGCTCTGCACTGACAGTGCAGAGTAACATGATAGTAACATGAGAGGGCTTACTTGTTTCAAAGAAGGTGGAAAAGGATTACTTTCTAAGGTGCTAATCAGTTCCCACAGTTCTCAGAAGTATTGGTTAAATTTCCCTCCTGGATTCCAGATTCCCCATGAATCATGAAAAAAGGAATTTTGGGAAAGCAATGAAGTGTATGTGAACATACATATGCAAACAAAACAACTAGTCTACCTCCTAACTCTTCACTGACATAGTTTTGAAATCACACATGGCAGGAGAGAGAGATAGAGGCTTTCTGGTCTTTTCTCTGGGGAGCTGTAGAAGAGTACATAGTTCACAATTTTCCATGGCAATCTTTGTATCATGTGGTGTTAAACTATTAAATAGTCATCATCCTGCTAATATTCATCCATTTAAACCATATTTATTACATGTGTACCATGGACAAGTCAAGGTCCTAGATGTTCAGTAGTGAATAAGACAGAGTGCACACATAGAAACTATTTTCTTATATTCTTCAAAGTGAGAGGAAATCATTAATATTACTTAGAGGCAAATATACATATCAAAACTTGCATGACTGTACTTTAAAAATGCTGTAAAAAGGTAAGTAGTGAAAACATCAGTTACAGATCATTTATAAAAACTGTCTAGGTGAGTTACATCTCTAGAACTCCTATAAACTCAAAAATTCTGTTAGTGCTAGTATGTTAATGATGTCATGCTCACATGTCTTCAGAATCAGAAGGTCCTTCTTTAATATGCTCATCTTCAATTTCATCTATTTCAAGATTGTCTTGACAAACATCTCCTACAGTGGGAACATCCATCAGTGTCCTGAACAATTTTGAGAGATCTGGAAGTGAGCATGTCCTCAACATCTAAAAAAGTTAACAGATTTCTTAGTAGAAGTAAGATCATTAGAAAAATGAGATAAAAAAATTAGAAAGTTAGAGCTAATACTAATTTTTTATTTTATACCATATATTTAGAGCTAGAAGCTCTAAAGGTGACTTGTCCAAGATTAGAACCTAATTTTCTTGAATTTCAGCTCTGTAGTTTTTCAGCGAGGAAACTAAACTTTAAAGTTATGCCTAGGTTTCGACATAAAGGGATTCACAAGTCATCATTAAAAGGCAGGGAGAGGGGTTTAGTTGGAGATGCCCAGGGAATGGAATTAGAAATCTGTCAGAACTGCTCATTCAGGGCCTGTATTGTCCCTCTTTTACTGAATCTCTGCTAAGCCTTCTTCTCACAGTTTCCTATGGCCAATCCTCCCCATATATCTTTCCCAAATCCTGGACTGAGTTACTCTGAAGCTTGGCAAAGCACCATCACACATAACTGGTGGCCCTTCGTATCATTTATCCTAGGAGCTGCTGGCTAGGCCACACTGGTTAAATAAGGACTTCATATTGGGGAGAAAAAAAAAAGCCTAATATCACTTGCCTGAACAAAGACTGTAAATGGAGCCTTTCCTACATGAAGACAAGGATGAAAAGACAGGTACTTGATTTTCATACTGAGAATCATGTGAGATCAGATGAGCAGAAACTGACTTAAGAAAAGAACAATGCACAGCTGAAGTGTCTAAAATTTGAATTTGTTTGGATAAGACCAGGACTAATAGAAATAGCCTCTGTCCACCAACCTATTAGCAGTTAGAATGTGATGGGTAGAACAATGAAACACATTATATATCTCTCTCTATCTCTCTATCTAAAGTCTCAGAATTGGGTTATAAACCTAAAGGAATCTGTGATATTTGAAACAGAACTCCTAAAGCCCTGGTAAGAATCCTACACCAGATTGGAAACTGTGAAGAAAATACAATGTTTAGCATATTAATGAAAATTTATATACTTTGCCAGTTTTACGGGTACAATCTGTTTTTGAGAAAAAAGGATAGATCTCCATTATTTGAACATAATTTACATTATTACAGCACTTGAAAAAAATGGTTATGAACTACAAGATTGTGAAGATACATTGCTTGTCAGAGCACTTAATAATGGTACTGAAAATATTTTTTTCTGAATCTCCCAATGTCAGCAGAATTTATGCTTGACTTCCTTATTATTTTAATGGTTTGAACCATGTATATTATAAACCAGCAGTACGCAAAATATGCATATGGTAACAGTTTCTCTGGACAGATACTAATCAATAAGAATAAACAGCATATATGCATTATATACCCAAATTCAAGGGCACTCTACATAAAGATGCAATATTTTTTAGGTTGAGATAAATTTTAACTCTGGTAAAATAACCTCAATTCTAGTTTATTCCTTTCACTAGTTAAAGTAATTTTCCCAACATGGTAGCTTGGGTGGCTCAATTGGTTAAGCGTCTGACTTCAGCTCAGGTCAAGATCTCCTGGTTCATAGGTTCAAGCCCTGAGCTGGGCTCTCTCTGTGCTGACAGCTCAAAGCCTGGAGCCTGCCTTGGATTCTCTGTCTCCCTCTTTCTCTGCCCCTCCCCCAATCACGCTGTCTCTCTTTCAAAAATAAACATTAAAAATTTTCCTAACTTAATGTAAAATAATACAGTTAGAAAGAAATTTCAAAATGTATGTAATCTGCAACTTTGCTTTTGGAATAAGTCTATGTACCCTCAATTCAACAGCTTATTTGTCCTACACTGAAAACCCTTTATGTTCACAGTCTTCTTTGACAGGTTTTTTAGATGTTTTTGTTATTGGTTAAGTTCCTTTCTTCTCAAAAATTAAGAGAACCACATAAGACTTTGAATAAATTAAGTACTAAATGTATTAATAACTTCACATGAAATTCTACTTAAAAGAATTCATTAAGTCACAGTTTCATCTCTAGTATTTTTAAAATAAAATTATGAGTTAGCAATATTCTGGTTATAGTACAAAATGGATTATAATGAACATATTTATTTAGCTTCTGCTTACTACAATTAAACTGTTTTGTAACCCTAAAAATAGCTTCTACAAATATATCCTCACTTTAACCCATAAACCAAGTGAAAAGTGGTTCTAAAACATTAAAAAATTAACATTTAGCAAAGGCAAAAATTATAGACATTATCTAAGAATTGCTATTTTAGCAAATTAAAATAAGACATTTAAGACACATATGCTATTGACGAATTATACATTAATATTTTCCCCAGCTCTGCACTTCCTATAACAAGTAAAGAAATTTTCAAGTTTTTTATAGAGATCATTTTCCACTCCGCTCCCCAGATGAAAAAACTATCAGTGGAACACATCTGGTTTCTCTCCATCCTGTATTCATCATCCTCTAAAGTGAAGGAGGTCTAAAGGTAAGGACAAATAATTATTTTATTTGGTAACCTAGATTGTGTTCTCATATAAGTGATATCATGAGAAGATCACATCTTGAGATGATTCCATTTTGAACTATACAAACATACCTTACCCGATAAATCAAGTCACTCTATTATAACTACCTTAAGAAAGCTGCATTTACACTGTCGTTGTCAGAAACAATACAATCCAGAAGACAATAAACACAATTCTAGACCTAGTAGAAATGCTTTTTCAAAATGAAAGTGAAATAAAAAGGTTTTTAAATAAACAGAAGCTGAAAAAAATTCATCACCAACTGGGCTGGACAAGAACGTTAAAGGGGTTCTTTAAAGTGGCAGAAGTAATACCAGATAGAAACGTGAATTCTACACAAAGTAATGAAGAATGTCCGAAATGGTAAATATATAAAGACTCTGAACTTTTACTTTCTGTAAAAGATAACTGAATGTTTAAAGCAACAGTGATAAAAATTTATTGTGGTGTTTATAACATATGGACATAATATTTTTGACAACAATGCCAAAAGACAAGAGAGTGGAAAGGGAAGTACACTGTTAAATATGTTAAATAAATACTGTTCTTGTTAAAAAATTTTTAATGTTTATTTATTTTTGATAGAACACAAGAGAGGGGAGGAGAAGAGAGAGAGGGAGACACAGAATCTGAGGCAGGCTCCAGGCTCTGAGCTGTCAGCACAGAGCCCCAACGTAGGGCTTGAACCCACAGACCATGAGATCATGACCTGAGCTGAAGTCGGTTGCCCAACTGATGGAGCCATCTGGGCGCCCCAATACTGTTTTTATGTCATATGTTAAGTGGTATATTAAAGGAAGATTGTAAAAAGCTACAACTGTATCTTGAAAATTGAGAATTACAATTAAATTTTTGAAAAAGTCTAATTTTATATGCAAATAGTAGAGATTAAATAAAATGCTAAAAATACTCATTCCAAAAGAAGGGAAAATAAAAGTAAACAGGAGCAGAAAAAGTGATAAGACAAATAGAAAACAAATAGCAAAATGGTAGGTTTAAACTTAATCATTATCAATAATATATAAAAATTACATAAAAAGTAAATTGTCTGATCACTTTAAATAAAAGAGATTGTCAGGCTGGTTAAGAAGCAAGACTTGACAAGATGAGAGCTACAAAAAATCCACTTTCCATATAAAATCAGTGTGATTAAAAGTAAAGGGTGTAAAATATATGTACCTCATAGACACTATCATCAGAAGGCTGGAATGGCTATATTAAAACTGGACAAAACAGATTTCAGAAGAAAGTGATATGACCAAGAGTAAAGAGTCATTTCATAATGATTAAAGAGGTCAATTTATCAAGACTATCTAAAGATTATTAACTTGCATTCAATTGACTGGAAATTTTAATACTTTTTTCTCAGTAATTGATAGATAAGTAGAAAGGCAATTAGTAAGGACACAGAAGATGAACACCACTATCAAACAAAAAGGGACACTTCATAATACCTATCAATTCATTCGGAAGACAGCAATACTAAATTTTTATTCACTCAATATCAAAGTTTCAAAACACATGGAAAATAGACACAAATGAAAAGACAGATAATTATCTAAGTATAGTTTTTTCCATCTTTCCTCATCAAATGATGTAACTAGACAAAATAGAAAAAAATAATAAAAATAAAGAAGACTTGAACAACACTATCAACCAATTTGACTTAATTCATGACACTTACAAAACATTTCACACGATGATAGAATACACACTGTTTTACAGAGATCTGTTAGAGGAGAAGCCACCAGTAAAGGAAACTAAAGGGTGACTCATGAGTGCAGAGGAAAATATGATATAAAGGAAGCCAAGATATAAAAATTATTTTAAAAATGAAGTGTATATCACTTCATGATATGAAAATGAAAGTATATCACTTTCTCTGTTAGAAGAAAAAAGTCAAGAAAGGTAAGAGGAAAAGATATGGGGAATTTGGCAATATACTAGTAATTGATTTGACAAGAGCAGTCTTAATGGAGAAGTGGGATGAAAATCATATTGGAATATATTTGGAAGCGAAGACTGCAAAGATACAACATATTGAAGATGTCTGGTTGTAAAAGGGAACAGAGAAAAGAGGTGGTGGCTGGAGAAGGATATGTTATCAAGAGAAGTTTGCTAATTACGATAAGACTTACTAAATAAGTATGCTGAGAAAATGATCTACTATAGAGGAAAAAGTTGATGATACAAGAGTGACCAAAGTAAAAGAGTTAATCCTTAAGAAGGTGAGAGAGGTTAGAATTCAAAGTACAAGGAGGATTTCCTTTAATAAAAGAAAAAAAAGGGGGTTGTCTGGGTGGCTCAGTTGGTGAAGCATTCATCTTGATCTTCGCTCAGGTCATGATCTCGTGATCATCAGACTGAACCCTGCATCAGATTCCTTGCTGACTGTGGAGCCTGCCTGGGATTCTCTCTGCCTCTCGCCTGCTTGTACACACTTGCTCTTTCTCTATCAAAAATAAACATTAAAAAAAAAAATAAGTAGCATAGCTTAACATTTTTAAAAAAGACTTTTAACAAAAATCTTTCCTAAGAGCTCAAATTATTCCACTTAGTACACAGATTATCTAAATGCTTAAAAATAAATTTTACCTTTTCTTCACATTTCAAGGTCACCATTATGAACATCAAGTATTTACTATTTTGGCCCAGTGGTGAACTCTTGTGACATCAAAGATTTAAGGGTTAGGGAGGTATGGCCTTCTGTCCTTGCTTTAAATGGCTACAAACTGCTTGGACTTTCTAGGGTTCTTTCTTGCCCTTCCTCTTACAGTCATTCCCCTACACGAAATCTGTTTTGCTGTGCTTACTTCCCAAGCAAGTGCTGCTACAGAACTACTAAGGCTGAGCTAAGGTCATGGAAGAAAATCAAACAATAAAATGTATTATGCAAAGAATGTTAACTTATTTTTTTAAGTTTATTTATATATTTTGAGAGAGAGACAGAGCATGTGAGCTGGGTGAGGGGCAGAGAGATAAGGAGAGAGAGAGTATCCCAAGCAAGTTCTGCACTGTTAGCACACAGCACGACGTGGGGCCTGAAACTACAAACCATGAGACAGTGACCTGAGCCAGATGCTCAGAGTCAGATGCAAGAGTTGGATGCTTAACCGACTGAGCACCCAGGCTCTCCAGGAATGTTAACTTTATACACAGAATAAGTTATTAAAAATCTCTAGGCTAAAGACAGTTAGCTATACACCTTTACTACAAAGGAAAGTGTATGAATTATATGATAATCCTTCTCTGTTCCATAAGTAGGCCTTAATCTCTAACTCTAAAGATCATAAACTTGCTTTGATAGTTTATATCTTTGAAAGTTTGACTATTAGACAAGTAAGAGAATTTAGCAATCTCTACATTTAAAATAAGATTAAGACAACATTCCACAAAATAAAAACATATCCAACTGGAAAACGAAATTGAATCAAAATGACATATTTAAAAAACAGCCAAGGATAAAAGAATTCAGGTAATTCATTCCTATATACACTTAAATATATAAAAAGTGTCCAACATCAATGGAAAACACAGAAACACAAAATTTTTAAAACACCATCACTCATTCATTAAATATTAAGTGAATGATAACAATTGGTGCTATTTGGAGTACAGACTCTCACAGACTACTGAGACATTATGAGCTATTCTTTTTAATGTTTATTTTGTTTTTGAGAGAGAAAGTGAGAGAGAGAGCATGATAGAAAGCATGTGTACAAGTAGCAGAGGGGCAGAAAGAGAGAGGATCCCAAGCAGGCTTCGCGCTGGCAGCACAGAGTCCAATGTGGGGCTCAGACTCCTGAACCGTGAGATCATGACCTGAGCGAAAGTCAGAGGCTTAACCGACTGAACCACCCAGGTGCCCCCATTATAAGCTATTTCTTAAAGGGAAATCAGGCAATGTACGACTTTTTGAACTCGACTTACAGAGATTTATTTTATGAAAATAACTGTGGCTATGGTCAAAGATACATGTGTAAGTGGTTAAGGCCCAACAATAAAAATAGATTAGTTAAAACAATAATATATAGCATAGCAGCACAATGGAATTTATGGTCATGAAAGATGATGTGAGAGATTATTTGACAATATGACAAAATGCTATTTTTAAAAAATGCTTATTTATTTATTTTGAGAAAGAGAGAGAGAGCACACATGAGTGGTTAAGGGACAGAGAGAGAGAGAGAGAGAGAGGAAAAGACAGAATCCCAACCAGGCTTTGCGCTGTCAGTGCAGAGCCCAACACAGAGCTCAATCTCACGGACCTTGAGATCACGACCTGAGCCAAAATCAAGGGTTGGTCACTCAACAGTATGAGCAATCCAGGTGCCCATGACAAATTGCTATTTTTATAATAATATAGTTTTTTTTTTTAATTTTTTAATGTTTTTTAAAATTTATTTCTAGGAGAGAGAGACAGACAGACAGCATGAGCAGGGGAGGGTCATAGAGAGAGGGAGTCACAGAATCCGAAACAGGTTCCAGGCTCTGAGCTGGCAGTCAGCACAGAGCCGGACGCAGGGCTCGAACCCACGAACCGCGAGATCATGACCTAAGTGAAAGTCGGACGCTTAACCGACTAAGCCACCCAGGCGCCCCTATAATAATATAGTTTTTAACAGTAACATTTATAATAATTTTATAATACATGTTAAACAGAAAAGCAGGTTATAAAAATATGCATAATAATCCATTTTGGCAAAAAGTTTCATATATGTAAAAATTATACATATAAAATGTAACATAACAAAATATGTGATTCCTTTATATTTTAAAATGTTCTATAGAAGTAATACTGTAATTTCAAAGTAAGAAAAAATTGGTTACATAATTTCAAAAATAGCAAGTGAGAAAAGATAAGAGGTTTGGAAATCTTTTGCCAGAAAGTACATTTGAGTATCTTATCTATTAGTCTTTCTACATACAAATTAGGCAAACAGCACTTCTGTCCATTTAAGATATAATGCTTGGGGTGCCTGGATGGCTAAGTCGGTTAAATATCAACTCTTGATTATGGCCCAGGTCATGATCTCACTATCCAGCTGCAAGCTGGGCTCTGGATTGACAGCGTAGAGCATGCTCAGGGTTCTCTCTTTTCCTCTCTCTCTTCCCCTCCCCCACGTGTGTACTTACTCTCTCTCTCTCTCAAAATAAATAAATAAATGTTAAGAAAAAAGGATATATTGCTTAAGTTTAGTCTCAGACTAAAAATGGAGGTTGGGTTGAGTAGTGAGGAAGGGAGATAGTGTAAGAGAGATCTTCTGCTTAAATAAAAGTAGACCCTATAAAAAGAATCCTGAACAGGGAGCCAATGAAATAGGTTTTGTTCTAGCTGTATTTTCAATGGCAGTTTCTTTTTAGAATCCCAGAAGAGAAGATGGAGGCTTTCTGTTGTGAGTGTGTGCTTAAGAGATTAAAACTCAACATTATGGTTTATTAAAGAAAAACAATAAATAAGAAATGTTATTAAAATAGATATTTCCATATGAGATGCACACTTGCCTTTGGGTTGTTTGCATCAAATAGACCAGTTGAAAGTCCAATCAGCAAGGAACTCTTGTTTTTATTTTTTGGTGGTGAATCAGAGCGAGATCGAAGTGGAAAGGATTCTTCTGGCGAACACAGAATTGACTGAATTTGAGAGACGACGTTCAAGTGTTTTGAAAGAACCACTCTTTGAAAAACTGGTTCTGGTTGCACAGACTTATCTACATCACATCTGGAGTGCTGAGAATCATTTATTTCAGGTCCTGTGGTATAAAGGAAAGATTCTGTGATAAGTCTATACTGTACTTAAATAGTTTTACATGATATTGAACAAAGCACAGTATTTTAACATGGATTCTAGCAAAAAACCCCTGCATGTCTGTCAGGAAAACAAAAACAAAGTATATAGATGATTCTATAGCCTTATAAATAATCTTTGACAGGATATAAGGTTTTATTTTCAGAAAGTGGATTAATTTGCTATATAGTTCCATCAAATGCAAAATATGTAGACACACATTTAAGGAAATGTGAAAACACACTGCTTAGACACTCATATTTAGCTCGTTTATCCTTGTCTCTATAGGTTTGATAGGAAAAATTGTATTTCTCATATTTTAATGAATACTATTATAAACAAAAAGACAATTTACTTAATGTTCTTAGTAGACCAGTTTAATTTTAGCAAGCAATTCTTTTTGTTTTGAACATTCGATAAAATAACTGCCCAAAAAGTTGTTTTTTTTTTAATGTTTGCTCATTTTTGAGACAGAGCATGAACAGTCATGGGGCAGAGAAAGAGACACACAAAATCCAAAGCAGTTTTCAGGTTCTGAGCTGTCATCAGCAAAGAACCAGACGCGGGGCTCGAACCCACAAGTGATGAGATCGTTACCTGAGTCAAAGTTGGATGTTTAAGCAACTGAGCCACCCAGGTGCCCCTTGGCCAAAAAGTTTTATTGCCCACGTTGTCAAACAATCCAGGCTTATTACTAAGAACCCAATGCTCTAGGACTAGTACATTTTTTAAATGAATGTGGTGATTGACAAGAAATGTTCTCTATTAATATGCTGTCCAAATAAAACAGATTCATGTTAACAACCTTCCAGAAAGTATTTAGTCTAGTACAGTGAGGCTTACTTATATCAACTTCACTAAGGTCGTCCACATTCCTTGGGATTCCATCTTCAGTAACTTCATTTGGCTGAACAATAATGCTATCTTCCAACCTGTCCAGATGGATACATCAGTAGAAATAGAATTTACTAGAAATAAAAGCACTCTTAAATTTAAAAAAAAAAAGAGTACAAGTTCAGCAGCATCCTGTGATCCCTCTTCCAAATATTTTCCTCACGTGTGTGCAGATATACATATTTCTTTCTCATAAGCACACTGTATTTTTACCATATTAAAACCTTCACCAATCACAATCAGTCACAAAAGCCAGCCTCACCACTTCTTGTAACTGTGATTCCCAAAAATGTGGCCTCTAGACATTAAGAACGCACAGAAACGTGTTCAAAATACAAATTCTCAGGGCTTAGCCTGCACCTATAAATAAAAACTGTGAGGGATAAGGCCAATCAATTTATTTTAATAAATACCAAAATAATTCTAATACTTGCTAATGTCTAAGAACCACTACTTCAAGCAATCAAAATGCCCCTTAATAGCAGAGAATATAAAATAATCATGATATACTAATACTATAAAATATCATATAGCTATTAAAAAAAGAAACAGAAATCTATGTGCAATGCTATAAAGAATAATAGTTAATATATTATAAAATAAGCACAGCAATCTGAAGATTGGTTAGTACTAAATGGTGTTAGGTTTCAAAAAATGGTATGTAGCACAGTACAAAAAAATAGAATGATCTGCAAAGAAATGTTTTAATCCTTGAAGGCAGTGAATTGAGGGGAAAAAGGTAAAGAAGAACTAACAATTTTTATTTCAATACAGCTTGGAATTAAATTCATGTATTTTTTAACAAAAATTTAAAGACTGGAATAATACAGTCCAAATATTTGAAACAAACCCAGAAAAAGATGTTCAACATCACTAACCATCAGGGAAGGGCAAATCAAAACCAAATAAGATAACATCTCATAACAAAGACAGAAGTTAGCTGCACCTACTGTAATCATTTTAAAATATATACAAATCAAACCATTATGCTGTATGCATTAAACTTATACAGTGAAACAGGTCAATTATTTCTCAGTAAAAATGGAAAAAAAGGAATAATTTCAATAAATATGAACTGGTAACCACCCCCAAAAACATATTATCTCATATGTGTTACAGTGGCTATTATCAAAAAGAAGTAAGTGGTGGTAAGGATATGAAAAAAAAAGGAATCCTTGTGCACTGTGGGTAAGGATGTAAATGGTACAGCCACTATGAAAAACGGTATGGAGATTTCTCCAAAAATTAAAAATAGAAATATCATACAATCCAGTAATTCTACTACTGAGTATTTATCCAAAGAAAACAAAAACACTAATTCAAAAAGATCTATGCACCCCTATGTTTACTGTAGCATTATTAAAAATAGCCAAGATTTGGAAGCAATCTGAGGGTCCTTTGACAGATGAATGTATACACACACACACACACACACACACACACACACACTGGACAACTACTCAGCCACCAAAAGGAGTGAGATCTTGCCACCTGCAGTAACACAGATAGACATGGAGGGTATTTATGCTCAGTGAAATAAGTAGGAGAGAAAAAGACAAGTACCATATGATTTCACTTATATGTGGAATCTAAAATAAACACAAATGAATAAAAGATGAAGAAAAAATACATCATGGGACAAAGTCCCAGAATAGAGACACAAGGAATATAGTCAGTAGTATTATAACAGTGTTGTATGGTGACAGATAGTAGCTATACTTGTGATAACACAGTATAACCCACAGAGTTGTCAATCACTGTGTCATATACATGAAACTAATGTAACATTCTGTGTCAACTATATTTCAATAAAAGCAACAACAAAAAACAAAGGCACCAGTAACTTATGTCTGAAAGTTTGGCTTACAGGCAGTTTTTGTTTCCTTAATTCTTCTTAATCCACCTCAAATTTAAATAATTTTTTTACTTTTTCAGTTTTAAATTTTGAAAATTTTTCTAATTTTTGGTTTTCAGTTTTTATTTGTCTAATTATACAAGTAACAGTGTTCTTCATTCAAAATGTAATATTCATTGGTTCCTCAGAAAGTTAAACAGAATTATCATATGCTGCAGGAATTCTACTCCTAGCCATATAGTCAAAAGAAAATGTGTGTGTAAACAAAAGTTTGTATAAAAATATTCATAAAAGCACTATTTCCAACTGTCAAAAGGTAGCAACAATCCTGGAAATGACCCACAATCATCTGCTGAATGACCACCAATTGCTGAATGGATAAAAATATACGGTATAGTCCATATAACGGACTTTTCTGCCATAAAAAGGAATGAAGAAGTGTATATCCTATAAAAGAAAATATTTTGAAAATATGTATGGTTAAGTGAAAGAAGCCAAATACAAAAAGCCACATACTGAATGATTCTATGTGAAATATCCAGAACAGGCAAATCCATAGAAAGAAGGGAGATTAGTGGTTGTCAAAGGCTGAGGAAAGGTGAAAACTGAAAGCGGCTGCTTAACAGGTGTGTAAGGGTTTCCTTTTGGGGATGAAAATGTTCCGGAACCACATAGTGATTATGGCGCACAACACTGTGAATGTACTAAATACTATTAAATTATACACTTTAAAATGGCTAAAATGGTAATTTTATGTTATATGAATTTTACTTCAACCAAAAAAAAGAAAAAAAAGTAATGTTCCTTTTAAAATTCCCCTAACTGTTTAAATCTTAGTTGACTTTATTGTTACTAGTTTGGTATATTCTTACCATACTTTTCCTTTAAATTTACATAAAAATAATATAGTGTTAATATAAAGAAATGGTTTTTATTGAATACTATTTTATTTTATTAATCATTTGATATTTGGGGCATATTTCCATATTAATACAGGACGTTACATCTTAGTCTTTAAAGTACTGTATACTAAATGTAGAATACAGAAACTATTTTTAGCAACTTCCTTATTGATTATTTAGACTCTTTCAAATGACTTGTTGACTTTCCCACAATAAACATTCTTGCATATGCCTCCTTGTACTCATGTGTGAGTAATCTTAGAGTAGACACCAAAAAGAAAGGATGTATTTTATATGAAATGCACATTTTATTTTATTTATTTAAAAAAATTTTTTTTATAGATAGTTTATTTTTGAGACAGAGAGAGAGAGAGAGAGAGAGAGCGAGCACGAGTGGGGGAGGGGCAGAGAGAGAGGGAGAGACAGAATCCGAATCAGGCTCCAGGCTTTGAGCTGTCAACACAGAGCCTGATGTGGGGCTCAAACCCACCAACTGAGAGATCATGCCCTGAGCTGAAGTCGATGCTCAACCAACTGAGCTACCCAGGCACCCCATGAAATGCACATTTTAAACTAACAAAACTGAGAAATGGATCTCCAAATTGTCTCTCCTAATTCATATTCATATTCATAGCATATCAAAGCACCTAATTCACAGCCCCTCACCAATATTTGATGCTATGGCTTCCCTTCATCCTAGCTTCATATTATTGTATGGAAAACTTTCACTGGAAACACATCTGATCTCTTGGCCCGCATTTTATTTATTTCTCTCCTTTGAGGAATAACAAGTATCCAATATTCATACATTCATAGTTCTCCAATGAGTAAAGTAGTCAAAGAACTCAGGAGTCTGATGTCTTTTTTTCTCAATAGTATTGACAGCTGATAATCCATTAAGTATCATACAACTGCATTTACTAACCATATAATGTGGTTTCCTCCCTTGAGTACAATACATTCATATTATTTCCCCATTTTTTTCTCTTGGACTTTTGTATTTTTCTTATTAATTAGTGTGAATTCTTTAAGAATTCTGGATATTAATTATCAGGCTGCCTACTTACTATTTTTTGACATTTAGGTCTTTAATAAATCTGATATTGTCTTGTTGAATGGCGTTAGAAATGAAACTAACATTTTTTTCCCCAAATCGTGTTTTTTTTAAGTGCTGCATATGCTGTGTAGTAAACAGGAACACAGTATTTTTAGCCATTTTCTTATTATTGATTATTTAGACTATTTCAAATTATTTGCTATAAGCATAGCATATGTTGCTTTTGCATATGTTGCTTTTTTGCCCATGTCCAAACCCATCTCCTGTTTTTATAGATACAGTTGTACTGAAACAGTCACACTCATTTGTTTATGTATCATCTATGGCTGCTTTTGCAATACTTAGGCAGAGTTGAATAGCTGCATCACAGACCAAATAGCCTATGAGAGGCTAACATATTTACTATCTGGCTCTTACAGAAAAAGATGAACTGTTATAGATCATGGCAGAGGAAGAAACTTCCAATTACTTTTTATGTAAGAAGCACAACAAGAATAACAAAATCCAACAATGATTTCCCATAACAAAAGGAATGGCAGATGACTCTTGCAGGTATTAATATAAAAATCCTAAAATACATGAGCACATTAAATAATATATCATGACCAAGAAGGGTTTACTTAAGGTATGTAGGATGGTTTATATTAATACATTAATATGATTAATTATACAGTTAACCCTTAAACAACATAGGAGATGGGGTACTGATTCCCCCATACAGTCTAAAATGTGTATATAAAGTTTGACTTCCCCAAAGCTTAACTACTAATAGACTACTGTTGACCAGAGCCTAATGGTAACATAAACAGTTGTAGATACATATTTTGCATGTTATATGTATTATATACTGTATTTTTAAAATAACACCTAGCTTTTTATTATTTTTTTCAGTATTTTAAGATACACAATTCACCTACAACTTTTTTCAAATTGTCATGAATCTTCAAAAATTTTCCAATATATTTACTGAAAAAAATGTATATGAAGACCACGTATAAAAAGACCAATGCAGTTCAAAACAGTGTTGTTCAAAGGCTAACTGTACTAATAAATAAAGGAACACAGAAATATGAATGGTTCCATAGAAGCTGAAAAGTCATTTAATAAAATTCATTCCTGACTTTTAAAAATTCAATAAAATATTGACACTATCTCAGTTACAAAGTATAGTCATGCCTAATGAGGATTAACAACAGAATCATCTTCACTAAAGTCAAGAGAAACACAGAGATACCCTCTATTTCCAATATTTAACACTGTATAAAAGATAAGACAATTACAGAAAAAAACTAGTGTTAAAAAAATTTGAAAGACATAAAATCATCACTGTTTTCATATGATATGATTGTATATGTAAAAAAAAGCAAAAGATTCAACTAAAAATCTATCATGAACAACAGTAGATATCAATAAGATAGTGGGGTACAAAATCAATGTAAAAAATCTATAACCGTCTAGTTAGAAGATCTCATAGAATAGGGGCCATTTTTAACACCAAACAAAAGATAACACATCTAGGAATAAGCTTACCAATAAAAGTGTAAAACCTAGTAGAAGGAAACTATAAAAATATTCAAAACTTCTATCATGTTCTTCACGGACAGGAAGAAACCAACAGTTGGTTTTCCCTACATTAATTTATGAATTTAACATCCAAGTAAAATACCAAGTGATTTTTTTCCCGGAGGAAGGTGAGCAAAACTTAGTAAATTCTAAATTCAAATGAAATATTACACAAACAAGAATAGCCAAGAAAACCAAAAAAGAAGAACAATGAAAGGGAATTAACCTTACATGATCTTAAAATATATTTTACATTTTAGCTTAAATAGTGTGTACCAGCACACTGTATAAAGACCAATGGAGAAAAAATAAAGACAGACCAATGGAATAGGGGAAAAAAGCATTAAGAACAGAGCAAATAATTAAGAAAGTTTAGTACATATTAAAAGTGGCATTTTTAAACTGTGCAGGAAAGATGGACTTTTTAATAAATGGAGTTGCACAACTGGGTAGCCATTTGGAAGAAAAACTAAATCCATATACCAGGATAAATTCCAAATAGGTCAAATATTTAAATGTAAAGAGTGCCATGTAAAATTAGTAGAAAATAAGATTGAAAAATTTCTTGAGAATCTTAGAAAGAACAAAGTATTTCTGAATTATTATTAAAATCCAGGTAAACATGACAACCAAACCAAACCAAACCAAACAAAAACTTCTGCATGGCAAAAAAATAAAACATTGGGGTTCAACAAGGGAAAAAGTGTTGCAACGCATATAATAACCACACCAAATATTTCTGGTATTTAATGGTTTCTTACTAACTTATAAAAGATCAACAACCAAGTTTTTAAAGTTGGTCAAAGATATATACAGAGAACTCACAGAAAAGGAAATACACGTGAAACTTAAACATGGGAAAAAATGTGCTCCCTTTACCAATCATAAGAGATAAACTAAGATATTATTTCTTAACCTATCAAATTGGCAAAAATAAAAAACTTTGATCCTAAGTTTGGCCAGGCTAGGGGAAATGGGAGGTTTCACACATTCTTTCTGAGAATGTAAATTGTACAAACCCTGGGAAGAACAATAAATAAATTACAAATGCAACGTATAAATACACAATTGACCCAGAAATTGTACTTCTATGTATCCATCCTATAAGGTATATACAGGCAAAATTACCTTATGTAAAAGGTTATTCACTGCAACATCATTTGTAATAATCAATTGATGCAGAGTATCAATTAATGTAGAAGACTTATTGAACTGTGGTATATCCATACAAGTAGCCATAAAATAAGAAAAGCTCTCTATAGATTAATATGAAAAAATTCCCAGGTTACGGACTAAAAATAAAAAAGGTGAAAGTACTGTTTACATTATACAAACAACTTGATTTAAATGGGAGGGAGACTATACACTTTTGTTTTGTATAGATTAAAAATATCTGGAAGGAAGAGACAATGGGAATTTGCTGGATGAGGACAAAGTTGGAAAACAGACTTTTTACTCTATAACTTTATATATTTGATCTCTGAACCACATGAATGTAATATTTTACCAACAATTATTTTATAAGGTATTATAATAAGAGGATATAATGCAGTATTAGCTTAGTACAGTACTTGAGAAAAAGATATTACAAAAGGGATCCAGATTTTGAAATGTAAGGAAAAAGAGGTAACATACTCAGTTTCCTTTGTATCTTTTGTCTCACTAATCCATACATCCATGATCGTGCATGGCAAGGTACCATCTTTGTTTGATTCATCTGGCTCTTGTAGAACTTCTGTTTCTAAACCATCAGATTCTGAAAAGCAAAAACATAACAATAAACATATCTGAAAGCAAAATCCATATATAGAAATTTGAATAAATTTTCTATAAAATCATTACCTCATTTTAGGCTAACATACTAATTCTAACAAAAAAATAAATATTTTATCTGTAGATTTTTAATCTTGTTAACTCCTGGTTGATATTTTGTGAAAGTAAATATTAATAAGAAAAGTTTCTGTCTTCATTTGTTGATTTCTCTTTTTCCTCTCCAATTCAGATTATCAATGCTCTTGTTTAAGCCACCATCATCCTCTCTTTTTTCCTGAAATCCAGGTAGTCTTTCATTCTCTATTTTTAAAGTTTCCAAATAGCTTGTCCTAAAAGACAATTGATATGGTGCCAATCCTTAAAGTTTTAACCCTTTATTCAAATAATTTTTTTTTTTGCTTACTTGTACAAGGTAAGCACTTGGGGAAAATATTGTTATTAATTAGCAACTTAAGTCATACCAATATGACTTATTCTACAAACTAGATTTGTGATTGTATTGCCCTCAAAGTCTAAAATACTCTCAGGCTCTTTGTAGACAATGTTTGTAAACTTGCACTAAGCTGTATAGCTTCTATTATATGTCAAACAGGGTTCTGTTTTTTTGTTTTTCATTTTTTTAATAAAAGGCATAAGATCTCTACTAACTATAATTCTAATAAGTAAGACTATTTAAGTTACTGTGGTGAATTAAAGATATTTACACACCTAGCAGGGTCTCTAACGTTCCTCTCATCTAGAAGGGGCCTCTAGCTCCCCTCCCTTTGAATTAGGTCTGGCACTGTGACTGTCTTATCCAATTGAGGATAGTTGAAATGTTGCTATGACAGTTTCAGATCTAGTCTTCAAGAAAACTGGCAGCTTCTGCACTGGAATCTACAAGCCACCATGAAAGTTTATTCTGGAAAGACCACGTGGCAAGTTCCTGAGGCTAAAATAAGGAGAGGGAACCACCTATACAGGCCCAGCTGAGCTCTGCAGAGGCACCAGACATGGGAATGACATCACATTGCCCCTTCCTGCATAAGTCCAACTGACAGGTGAATACCACTGAGTGGTAATGATGCCACATGGGAGAGAACTTTCCCAATTCCGAACCCACTAAAGCTTGAGATAAATAAGCTATTTTAAGACATGAAGTCTGGAGAATAATTTGTTTTGCAGCAATAAAGAACTAAAACAGAATTTCATATCTGAAAATAGGGTGCTGACATAACAAAAGCTTAAGACATGTGCACTGGTTTTGGGACTTGACAACAGGCACACATTAAAAGTGCTTCAAGGAGACTGCTGACAAGATACTGGCCAGTGAAAAAAAGTTTCTGGATGCTAGAGTAAAGGAGATTCTTGTTACACAGTGGCAGAAAATTTGGTACGTATAATAACAATGATGATAGAAAAAATACTAAAGAGATTTAATGATCCAGCTAAGGTGCTATCTAAGCCGAATATTAAAAGTGTCAACTAGCTTCTTTAGTAGCTTCTGATAAAGTTCAAGAAGACAGAGATTAATTGAAGAAAGAACTGTTTCGTTTATGAGGACAATTTAGAAGAGAGAGACTAAGTTAATTCCTTCCAGGCAACAGGAGTTTCTTATGGGAAAACATGGCCTCAAAACAAACACTGAATTCAGGGCAGTAAAATATGGTCTCAGGGCAAAGATGAAGTCAAGTGTATAGACATAAGACCTTCTGTTATAGCACAGAAAGATTTAAAGGCAACTTCCCAGACTCTCTTTGTTAAACAAAAGGATTTTTAAGAATCTCAAGAGCACTGTCTCACAGCATCCTATGGGTAACTGAAAGAAG
The DNA here is from genome assembly GCA_017311185.1 of Proteles cristata cristata. NCBI lineage: Eukaryota > Metazoa > Chordata > Mammalia > Carnivora > Hyaenidae > Proteles > Proteles cristata. The sequence continues at coordinate 1,249,290 of JAESUZ010005393.1, forward strand.
AGAGGGGCCAAAGAAAAAAGAAGGAATGAAGAAAGAAGAAAAAAATTATCAAATATAGTAAATGTGACAATGTTCATACAAAACCCACTAAAAGTACTAATTTTCAACTTGCAGAAACACCATCAGCTTGGATTCCAAAGGAAAGATAGTTTAGAAAAGCCCTTGAGGACACGGACTTTGGTACAAAGGAAGCAAGCTGACATTGCTACGCCTGGCTGGCTTTTAGAATTTCTAAGGACTAATGATTGATATGTGTCCCCCATTTTCCTCATTTGTGAAAAGGAGTCCCTATTCTTCTTTCAATACTGAATGTTAGATATATAGAAGGCAAATAACTTCTCTTTTTTGCTTACAGGTCTTGAGATAGAGTAACTGTACTCAAAGAACTATACTCAAGAAAACTCATCTCTACATAGGCCTGACTTGGATAACATCTGTAGGCTTTGAGTTCTTCCCCCCCTTTTTTTAAAGTTTATTTATTTATTTGGAGAAAGAGAGACAGGAAGAGAGGGAGGGAGAGACAGACAAGACAGACAGAGACAGGATGTCAACTAGGCTCTGCAGCACGGAGACTAACATCAGGCTCAATTTCACAAACTATGAGATCACTATCTGAGCGAAATCCACAGAACTAGTCGACTGAGTCACCCAGACGCCCCTAGGCTTTGAGCCCTTTAAATAATAAGATGAAGCTTTAAGAAGGGGTGAGTATACTATGCGTGTGGGGGGAAATCTAACAATTTTGGTCAGGTGGCAGACTATGGGATATTACCAGCGGCTGCAAATTCTTTAACACTCTTAATTTGGAGGGGTAGGCTCTGTTTCATCTCCTTTTGGCTCTAGGCTGGCCTATGACTGCTTTGACCAATGAAGTAAGGCAGAAGTGATACTGTGCCAGTTGAGATTAGCTTTTACGAGTTCAAGTAGTTTTTGCCTAGGATCTGTGAACCCTGGGCCACCATATAAAACGTGAGTTACCCTGCTGGGAAGAGCATACAAAAAGGTAAGGAGACCACATGGAGAGGGAGAGGGGCCAGGCTTAACACAGCCTTCAAGCTGTATCTGCAAAGACACCACTGAAGCCATCTTGAACCCATCAGACCACGTTGCCAACTGAATACCACGAAGTGATCCCAGAGACAAAAGCATATGAATTACAAAAATTAGGTTAGTCAAGCCTTGACTCAATTCCTGATACACAAAATCATGAGATATAATAAAATCATTGCTGTTTTAACACTAAGTTTTGGGGTGATTTATTATACAGCATTTAAAAATCTAGACCAGTTATTAACCATAGAAAGACAGTGAACTTAATTTGAGATGAATCACTCAAACATACACATGTTTTGATTATCTGTTTATAAAGACCTATTTATATAGAAGAGAATAAGGTATTATTAAATTAAATACAGCTCATTTTGACCTATTAAAATACCATCCACATTTCCTCCTGATTTCAGTGACATCTGTGGAGATGCCTCACTCAATTCTGGACTGTTTGTTTCAACGGAAGAATCAACAGGAGCTGATGAATTCATTTCAAGTGAAATATATTTTACTTTTTCTTCTCCAGTAATTAAAGGTTTGTAATTCTCCCTTCCTGGAGAAATCTCTGAAACAACAACAAAAAAGAAAAATCATGTTACATTCTCAAAATAACTTGAATTTTACCTGTAACAGTATTTACAGCAAAATTCAAACATCATATTCTTACAACAGATAATTACTGGGTAAACTCTGTTATGTATAAAAATTGATAAATGATTAGGTATGTGATAGCTAAATTTCATTTTAGTTATACCTAATGGTTTTCAGGGTGAATAATATATGGTTTACTTTCTTTTCCCTTTTGGTGAAACTAATATATATGTTCCAAAATGTTGTATTTTAAATCATTTGTTTCTGGTAATTGCTAATTACTTCCAATTGCTCAGAAATTCCCCATACTTTTGATGCCCGGAGAGAACGGATTTACCTCAGAACTTACTGCAATTTTGTGTAAGACAAACAGGTCACTCTCATTCATTCCTTGAAGACGTTACTTTATAGCTCATAGTCAGGAGATCCCCCCAACACTAATTCTCTCTTAACTAATTAAGTTGATTGCTGAATTTCCATCAGTAATCCTTCCAATCTAGGCCTCACAATTCTTCTCCAATGATTTTTATCTTCACTGTAACTCAATCACTCCAATGGTCATATCTTAGAAAGCCTGTCATTAACTACAGCTCCTCAAAATTTTCAGTGTTAAATATTCCACCTTCTAATTTCTAACATCCTATTTTTCCATTTATCTCCCTCTTTCTAACCCAACTTTAAAAATGTCACCCCAACAGTACCTGCAATGCCCTGATAGTATGTTTTCTCTCCCCCATCATCTTCATTAAAATCCATCATTAATAATCACTTTCTCACATATATCTTCAACTCATTTTACCCACATGGAGAAATCTCAACCCCTTATAAATACAATTTTTTGTGTATTATGTCTGCACATACATGGCTCAAATGGGTGGGGAAAAAAGGAGTCTGGCTTTCTGTTCTCAATTTCAAATCATTATCACTAAAGTTAAGTGGGCACTTTGTGTTGCTGACAGTGCTACCATAACACCAGGATACCAGAACTGCATCTAGTTCAGTTAACTTACTTAGGAAAATAAGTTGTGTATGAATATATTTTAATTATTTTACCTCTTATTTCTTCCTAGTCAATCAAGAACAAAACTATAGTGTTGCTCACTATTGAATATCTTCCCTATACCAAGCTTCATCAACAAGTTGTGATAGAGGTCACATCTTTGTTTTTGCTCATTCAACTACTGTTCTGCTATAAAATCATGTCTATTAAAATCAGGAACAAGGATGCCAGTTAGCACCATTATTAAAGATTGCTTTAGAGTGCCTAACAAATATAGTAAGAAGGAAAAGAAATAGAATATTGGACAAAAAACACTACTTCTTATCACTGATATTACCCACACATTTGGAAGATCTAAGATCAAGGGAAAAAACTTAATGTATTTAAAAAAATAATTCATTGAGGTGTTTGAATATAAAAGTTTACACTGACAGAAAGAAAGAAAGAAAGAAAAAAGGAAGGAAGGAAGGAAGGAAGGAAGGAAGGAAGGAAGGAAGGAAAGAAGGAAAGAAAGAAAGAAAGAAAGAAAGAAAGAAAGAAAGAAAGAGAAAGAAAGAAAGAAAGACAGACAGACCAGCTTTATTTAAACTAAGGGTGCCTGGGTGGCTTAGTCAGTTAAGTGTCTAACTTCAGCTCAGGTCATGATCTCACAGTTCATGGGTTTGAGCCCCGCATCAGGCTTTGTGCTGACAGCTCTGAGCCTGGAGTCTGCTTTGCAGTCTGTGTCTCCTTCCCTCCCTGCCCTTCCCCAGTTCACATTCTGTCTCTATCTCTCTCACAAAAATAAATAAACATAAAAAATTTAAAAATATAAACTAGAAATAACAACTTAGAAAGGGAGATAGGAAAAACATCATCCATAATAAAGACAAAAATATACACATCGTGCAAGAATCAATTTACTAAAAAAAATCTGTAAACTTAAATGAAGAAAACAAAATGTTACTGACAAACACAAAACAAGATGGTGCCAAGATAAAGACATACTTAAATTCTTGAATTTAACAGTATAAAAATAACATTCCAAAAATAAATATATAAATTTAATATGATTCTTTTTGTAATGTTTATTTATTTATTTTGAAAGACAGCACAAGCAGAGGACGAGCAGAAAGAGAGGGTGTGAGAGAGAATCCTAAGCAGGATTAGGACAAACACAAAACAAGATGGTGCTGAGAGCACAGAGCCTGACATGGGGCTTGAACTCACAAACCATGAGGTCATGACCAGAGCCAAAACCAAGAGTTAGATGCTCAAACAACTGAGCCCAAAAAATTTAATATAATTCTAATCAAAATGCCCAATAAAATAAAATAAAATTTGTTTGAACAGTAACTGTCAAAAATAATCCAGAATGTTAAATTTCTAATTAGAGTAAATGTCTTGCATGTCACACTCACATGCATGAGTTGTTGATCTAAAGGATTTAAAAATTTTTGAAACCTTTCTATACATTAAAAGAAATTCAGATGATATAAAGAAAAAGACATACTTGCACAGAAATTTAAAAAAAAATCTTCATGGCAAAAAAAGGCATAAGTTAATTAGCAGCATGAGAGGAAAAACCTGTGTTGATATACTAGATATAGATTATCTATGCTAGATAAAAATTCACACAAAAAAATATGGGCAATGACATATAAAAAGGGCAAAGAATATAAATACAATTTATAAAGAAGCAAATCAGGGTGCCTGGGTGGCTCATTTGGTTGAGCACTGTCAGCTGTGCTGACAGCTCAGCACCTGAAGCCTGCTTCAGATTCTGTCTCCCTCTCTCTATGCTCCTCCCCTGCACACACCCTGTCTCTCTTTCAAGAATAAAGATAAAAAAAAAATTTTTTTTTTACAAAGAGGTAAATCAAAATGGCCAAAATAAAATGACAATGGAATTTACCTACAATCAGAAAATCACAAACGAAATCCATTTATAAGACTGGCAACAACATAAAAGTGATTAATACTGACAAAATCTGTTTAATATTTGAAAATCAATTAATGGTATTTGCCACATTAATAAAGAAGCAAAATCATACAATGATCTCAACTGATTCAGAAAAAGAATCTGATAAGCTTAATGACTCTTCATAAAACAAGACTAGAAGAGACTTCCTTAATCTTATAATGGACATTTTCAAAAAAGACTTGAGTTAATATATTTACTTCTTTGAGTCAAGAGTATGGCACTTCTCTGTTCAACAATCTATTGGAAGTCTTAGCATAAGAAGTGTAAGAACTGGAAACCATAAAATTAAACTGTCTTTTTTTTTTCACGTTTATTTCTTTTTGAGAGACAGAGACAGAATAAGAGCAGGGGAGGGGCAGAGAGAGAGAGATAGCAAGACATAGAATCTGAAGCAGACTCCTGGCTCTGAGCTGACAGCACAGTGCCCATTGTGGGGCTTGAACTCACAAACTGTGAGATTATGACCTGAGCCCAAGTTGGACACTTAACCAACTGACCCACCTAGGTGCCCCAAATAAAACTGTCCTAATATGGTATCATGGGTTTACAAAAATACCAGGAGAATCTACCAATACACTACTAGAATCAATGAAGGAACTCAGCAAAGTTGCTGAATATAAAGTCATACACAAAAGTAAATTATACATGAGCCACAGTTATAAAGTAAAAGTTCAAAACAGATGAATAAAACAGTGGCATCAAAAATTATACAATTTTGGAATTATCTAATAGGATATATAAAATACCTCCATGGAAAAACTAGAACCTACTGTTGAGAGAAATAAAAGATCTAGATATAAGTAGAGGATATAAATAGCCATGGACTAGAAGAGTAAATACTGTAAAGATATCAATTTCCTCCAATGTATATATTCAATATAATCCTAAAAAACCCCCAACATGATAAGCCTATGTATATGTTCAAGAAAACAGAGGAAAAGATGGGCCAAATGGCTAAATCCATGGTTATTTTCAACAGAGAACTGAAATCTGTAAAAGAATATTAAATGGACATTCTAATATTGAAAAATGCAATATCTGGGGCATGGGGTGGGTCAGTCATTAAATGTCCGAGTTCGGCTCAGGTCATGCGTGATTTTGTGGTTCATGGGTTCAAGTCTCACACAGGGCTCTGTGCTGACAGCTGAGAGCCTAGAGCCTGCTTCGGACACTGTGTCTCCCTCTCTCTCTGCCCCTGCCCCACTCAGGCTCTGTCTCTCTCTGAATCTCTCAAAAATAAAAAAATGTTAAAAAATTTTAGAAAAGAAAGATAAACGCATTATATGATATTATGAGCTCACTGGATTCACTGAGAGACAGTAGAAGATTAGAGAACACAAAAGACAGATTTTATGAAATGACAGATCAGTAAAAATACTGGCATAGTTTGTTTTACCACACTTTGCAGATAACTGTGTTTTCTTACAAATGGAAGGTTTATGGCAACCCTGGATGGAGCAAGTCTGTCAGTGCCACTTTTCCAATAGTATTTGCTCATTTCGTGTCTTTGTTGCATTTTGGTAATAGTAGTATTTCAAACTTTTTCATTATTAGTATATCTGTTACAGTGATCTGTGATCTGTGATGATGACTCACTGAAAGCTCAGATGACAGTCTTTTCCAGCAATAAAATACTTTTAAATTAAGGTACGTACATTGCTCTTTTAGACATAATGCTATTATGCATTTAATGGACAATAGTATAGTGTAAACATAATTTCCATATGCAACAGGAAAACAAAAAATTCATTTGACTAGCTTTATTGTGATATTTGCTTTACTGTGATTGTCTGGAACTGAATCCACAATACCTCAGACTTATGCCTGTATTTATACTGAAACAAAAGGGGAGAAAATGTGAAAAAGCAGAATAGAGCAATAACAAACATGATGAATTCAAAATGTCTAATATTTGTGTAACTAGAATCCAAAAAGAAAAAGTAAAAGACTTGGGAAGAAGCAATATAGAAAGACCTAATGAATACAGTCTTTCCCAAATTGAAATAACCTAGGGCGGCAGGTTAAAAACAAACTACATCTATGCATATGATGGTAAAACTGTTCACAATCAAATACTGTTTAAAAAGCTTGAAGAAAAACATAGGAGCAAAATAAGTAACAAAAATAAGACACAAAAAAGACATATTTATGGATGCCAGAAGAAAATATACTAACACCTTTAAAATGGAAAGAACAAAATAAAGCAAGAACAATCCCTCCCTCACAAAAAACCCAAACCAAACCAAAACAAAACAACTTTACCTACTTAGCATTTAGTATACACTGAAAATGGTCCTTAAAGCTAGAGGTGAAATAAAGACCTTTTTAGATTAAAAAAAAGCTGAGAGAATTTATACAGGGCAGATCTGCACTATAGGAAATATCAACGGCAGTTCAAAGGAAAAAGATATCAAATGGAATTGTATAACTTCAGGAAGGAATAATGAACCCTGTAAAAAATATGGCTAAATGTAAATGAATATTGATTTCTTAGCATAATAATAATGCCTTATAAGCCAAATAAGATTATTATAGTAAACTACATAATGACAATAAGTAAAAGGGTTAGAGGGGATAGAGTAATATTGCTAAAAAGCTCATATATAATTAGAGAAGCAATATAAATATTAAGTTAAGGTAGATTTGAATTAGCATTATGATAGAATTAAGGATACAATTTGTGATCTAGGATCACAACAAAAGAATAAATGAAAAATGTATAATTAAGAATAGAAAAGAAAAATGAAATGCTTGATTGGTCCAAAAAGTATAAAAAATGAAATACAAGAATAAAGAAACAAAGTACAGATGGAATATATAAAAAACACTGCAAGATTGTTACACAGACTAAAAAGCAAACCATATCAGTAATGACATTATACAGGAATAAGTTTAACCCTCAAGATTAAAAGACAAAGATAGGCTGGATTTGAGATATGAGACACATATAAACATAAGGAATCAGAAAAATTAAAAGAAGATACAGACAAAAACATACTAAGCCAACATTAACCAAAAAATGCTGTAGCTGTATAACATGAGATAGACTTTAAAAGAAGCAATGTTACTAGAGATAAGAAGAAATGTCACAATAATAAAAATGGTCAATACAACAGGAAGATGCATAGAAGAGTCAATGCAATCACCTAAACAATTTAACGCAACAATCTAAACAATCACTGCAACATTTAAAAAAAAATTTTCTTTTTTAAGAATGTTTTTATTTATTATTGAGAGAGAGACAGAGAATGAGCATAGGAAGGGCAGAGAGAGGGAGAGACATGGAAACTGAAGGAGGCTCCAGGCTCTGAGCTGTTAGCAGAGAGCCCAACACAGAGCTCGAACTCAAAAACTGCAAGATCATGACCTGAACCTAGTTGGACACTTAACCGAGTGAGCCACCCAGGCGCCCCACAATCACTGCAATAATTTAAACTGCTATGCACTAAATAACAAGTAGGAAAAATATATAGAATTAAAAGGAGAAAACAACAAATCCACATATACACTTGGATATTTTAACATTCTTTTCTAAGTAACTGATAACAACAACCAGAAGAAAATTATCAGTAAAAATATAGAAGACTTTCATATAACAAATAACAACTTGACACAGAACATACATGCATACAACTATACCCAATAACTTTTCAGGTACATACGAAACATTTTCCAAAACAAATTGTCAGTTGAGTGATAAAGCAAGTCAAAAATTTCAAGATAAAGGGGCACCTGGGTGGCTCAGTCAGTTAGGTGTCCGACTTCGGCTCAGGTCATGATTTCACGGTTCGTGGGTTCAAGCCCCACGTCGGGCTCTGTGCTGACTCCCAGCTCAGAGCCTGGAGACTGTTTCAGACTCTGTGTCTCCCTCTCCCTCTGACCCTCCCTTGCTCACGCTGTCTTTCTCTCTCTCTCAGAAATAAATAGAACATTAAAAAAAATTTTTTTTAATTTCAAGATAAAAATTATGCACAGTATGATGTTCTGTGATCACAATACAATGAAACTGGAAAGCAATAACAAAAAGATAACCAGAAAGAGTCCAAATGTCAGCAAATTAAATGCAAAATATTTGAAAATAATCTAAATATTAAAAGGAAATTACAACATAAAATTAAATCCATAATTGAAATATTTTCACAGAGATAATTCCACATTCTTCTTTTTTAAATTCTTTTTTAACGTTTATTTATTTTTGAGAGACAGACAGAGACAGTCCATGAGTGGAGGAGGGACAGAGACAGAGAGGAGACACAGAATCTGAAGCAGGCTCCAGGCTCTGAGCTGTCAGCACAGAGCCTGATGTGGGGCTCAAACTCATGAACTGCGAGATCATGACCTGAGCCGAATTTGGATGCTCAACTGTCTGAGCCACCCAGATGCCCCGATAATTCCACATTCTTATGGCTTCATAGTTGAATCCTTCTGAATACTCAAGGAAAAAGTAATACTAATTTTTTACAAAGTTTTCCAGAAAATAGGAAAAAAAGGAATATTCCCCAACTTGTTTTATAAGGTCAACAAACCCATGAAACGCAAACACCACAAGCAGCTTACCAAAAAGGGAAAATCATAAGCAATACTCTCTCATGAATTATTTTCCCTGGCAATGGTTGTAGGAGGAACAGTCAAATGTGAGAAAAAGTTTTACAGTAACATCATACATGGATCAAATATTTACAGACAAATGGAAAAATTCTGGGAAAAGAACAAAGAACGCTGTTTTGTTTTATTTCTCTGAATCCCTGCACAAAACAGAAAAAATCAGGATAGCAAAACCATATATTCATGAATAACATCTAAACTAAATCTAGGTAACAAGGTATCCTCACAAATCCCCAAGTACATGTGATTGGGGAAAAATCACCTACAGCCTCCAAACTCAGGTAATAAAAGTATCTGTACAAAAGAAGGAAACAGTAAGAAACTTAACAGGCCCCAGATCAGAAGAACCTCCAAAACAGCCAGCAGGTATTTACAAGCAAGTAGGATGGGTCAATTTAAGAAAAGCAGCTGAAATGGGAATAGTTTTTATATATTTTAATATGCAAATAAATGGAAAGTGTCAATGGAGGAGTCAGAAAGGGTGGGAGAAATCTGGGTCCTAAGAATTCTCAAAACTAATCAACTAAAGCTCCCTTCTAGAACAAAACCTCATACTCTGGAGAAATTGCTAGAAGGAGAATACAAATTGATCTGTGCAGGGATAAGAGAAACAAAAGGAAAGAGAAAAGTGAGGGAAAGAAACAGAGACAGAAGAGCTCAGAAACTACAAGACTATAATTTTTATGTTACTTTTTAAAGTTATTTTATTTAATCTGAGAGAGAAAGAAAGGGCGCACACGCAGGAGAGGCAGAAAAAGAGGGAGAGAGAGAATCCCAAGCAGGCTCCAAAGAGTCAGCGCAGAGTCTGATGTGGGGCTCAAACTCATAAACTGTGAGATCATGACTTGAGCTGAAACCAAGAGTCAGACACTTACCCAACTGAGCCACCCAGGCACCCCTGGCTATAATTTTTAAACACTACATGAAAATAACAGAAAAGGAAACCATAAGCTATGAAGTTAGAAAGGGTATTCTGACTTCTGTGCTCCTAAAAGTTTAATAAATCTAATTTCACATAAAAATAAGTAACAGAGGATTATTGTTAAATTCTGTACAAGTTGTCAGAAAGAAAAACAGTGTATAACGCAGAATAATGTCCTCAAAGACTGGTGTTTTCCAACGTTGTCACTACTGAGCCAGATAATTATTTGTTTTGGAGAGCACTTGTTATAGTAGCACTGTAGAAGATTTACCAGCTTCCTTGGCCTCTACCCACTAGATACCTGCAGTGCCCTTCCCAGTTGACGACCAAAAATGTCTTCCAGCAATGCCAAATGTCCTCTGCGTGCAGATACACCCTCATTTGAGAACCACTGCTATAGAAAATTAAAACCTACCAAAAAACTTGGGGCGCCTGGGTGGCTTAGTCGGTTAAGCGTCTGACTTTCGCTTAGGTCATGATCTCGCGGTTCGTGGGTTCGAGCCCCGCGTCGGGCTCTGTGCTGACTGCCAGCTCAAACCCTGGAGCCTGTTTCAGTCTGTGACTTCCTCTCTCTCTGACCCTCCCCTACTCACACTGTCTCTCTCTCTCCTAGAAATAAATAAAGTGATATTAGAGAAAGATGAAAAATATCAAAAATACAAGTTCATGAAATAGACTGAAGGAAGAGAAAACTAGAAAAACTTATTAACACTTTCCTAAAATTGGGGTGGGGTAAAGATTACAAATTACATATTACAAAGACATACAACAATGAGAAAAACTACAAAACTCTAATGAAAAAAATCAAAGAAAAATTAAGTAAAGAGATGTTCCATGTTCAAGGATAGGAAGACAGAATATTTTCACAATGTCACTCCTTCCCAATTTGATCTATGGAGTCAATGCAATCCCAGTCAAAATCCTAGAAAGTTATTTTGCGGATATCAATACTAATATCTAAAAGTTGATTCAATATGATTCTAAAAGTTTAGGTGGAAAGGCAAAAGATACAGAGAAGCCAACACAACACTGAAGGAGAACACAGTTTAAGGAATGATACTACCCAGCTCTAAGACTTAGTATAAAGCTACAGTAATCAAGACAATATAGCAATGGATAGATGAAACAGAACATAGCTTAGAAATAGACCCATATAATTAGTCGACTGATTGTCAATGAAAAAGCAAAGGCAATTCAATGGAGAAAGGATAGACTTTATAATAAATGGTTCTGGAACATCTGGATATCCCATTTCTTCTCTCCCCCAAAAAGTATCTAGACACAGACCTTACATCATTCACAAAAGTTAACTCAAAACTGATCACAATCCTAAATGTAAAATGCAAAATTGAAAAACCCCTGGAAGATAACATAGAAGAAAATCCAGATGACCTCAAGTTTGGTAATGACATTTTAGATACACTACCAAAGGCATGATCCATGAAATGGAGAATTAATAAGGTGGACTTCGCTAAAATGTATTTTTCTTCTAAACGTTTACTTACTTATTTAGAGAGAAAAATCATGTGCATGTGGGAGAGGGGGTGGCAAAGAGAGAGGGGAAGAGAGAATCCCAAGCAGGCTCAGCACCATCAGCACAGAGCCCAATGCAAGGCTGAATCCATGAATGGTAAGATCATTACTTGAGCTGAAATCAAGAGTTGGATTTTCAACCAACTAGCGACTCAGGAGTCTCTGGATGTCACTAAAATTGAAAACTTTTGCTCTACAAAAGACACTGTCAAAAAAAATGAGAAGACATGCCACAGAGTGGATGAAAATATTTGCACAAGACTTAAGATACTATTAATCAAAAATACAAAGAACTCTTAAAACTCAACAATTAAGAAAAGCAACACTAAACAACCCAATTTAAAAATGGACTAAAGATCTGAACAGACACCTCCCCAAAGACATATACAGATAGCCAACAGAGCATTATGAAAAAAATGCTCCCCATCATATGCCATTTGGGAATTTCAGATTAAAACAACAAAGTGATACTACCACACATCTACTACAATGGCTAAAATCCAAATCACTGACAACACTAAATGCTGCTAAGGATGTGGAGCAATAAGAGCCTTCATTCATTTCTGATGGGAATGCAAAAATGGTACAGCCACTTTGGAAGATAGCTTGGCAATGTATCACAAAACTAAGCATACTGTTAACACGTGAACCAGCATTCATGTTGCTTGGTATTTACTCAAGAGGTAAAATCTTATGGCTTAACAAAAACCTGCATGTAGATATTTATAGAAGTTTTATTCATAACTGCCAAAACCTATAATCAATCAAAATGTCTTTCAATAGGTGAAAAACCTACTGAATAACCTATATAAACAAACTGTGGTATATCCCTACAATGTAATATTATTTAGTACTAAAAAGAAATAAGGTATCATACCATGAAAAAACAGGGAGAAAACTCCAATGCATAATACTAACTAAAGAAGCCAGTCTTAAGGCTGCATATGGTATGATTCCAACCATGACATTCTAGAAAAGACAAAACTAATGAGACACTATAAAGTGTCTCACTCCTAGTGGATGCTAGGAGTTTGAGAGGACAGAGGAATAAATAGGCAGAACACAGGGATTTTTAAGAGCAATAGACTGTTTGGTATATTATAATGGTGTATATGTATCACCATTAATATGATTTTTTTCAAAATCCATGGAAGGTTTAAAACCAAGAGTGGACTTTATCCTATGGATTTGGGGTGATCACAATGTGCCAACATCTGTTCATCAATTTTAACAAATGCACCACTCTGGAGAGAGAATGTTGATGGTTGGGAAGGCCGTGCATAGGCTGGAAGAAGGGATATACTGAAACTACTTTCTATTCAATATTGCCATGAACCCCAAATTAAAATAAAAGTAACTATCAAAAAAAACACAGAATCTACTGGGAAAATAAACATAACACTAACATATATTTTTTTAAAAACTACTGGACTTGAAGGAAAAAGAAAGATATCCTTTGAGTATCCAAACAAAAAGACTAAATCATTTATAAGAGAAAATAAGATTGTCATTAGATTCCTGATGGCTTTGCTTTATGCCAGAATACAGTGGAGTTTTAATATAGTAAAGAAATTCAAGGAATGGAAACATAAGCCAAAGATTTGCATTCAACCAAACTGACTTTCAAGAATAAAATCTTAACACAAACTGCTATGAACATACAAAATCTCTGGCTGTATTGTTCACATACCTTCTATTACAAAAAGGGCTTAAGACAATCAAATTGATGAGACACTTACATAAAGCCTGGGAGACTAGAGAACTCTGCAGGTCCTTTATGCTTCTCATTAAATCCACAAAACAATCCTTAATAACAGTGTTTCCATTCTACACATAGAGAAACTGAACGTCAAAGTCAGCGCAACTTGCCCATGGCTGCTGGGCAAGCGACTGAACCAGAATTGGAACCAAAGCCCATTATCCTTCCACAGCATGAAGCTGCTCACACACACATATTAAATAAACCTTTTTGTCCTTGCATATACTGGGATTGCGTATTGCCTGGAACTTCATTCTCTCCCTTATTTACCCAATGAGCTCTTTTTTTATTTATTTATTATGTTTTTTACAAATAGTTTACTGTCAAATTAGTTTCCACATAACACTCAGTGCTCATCCCCATAAGTGTCCTCCTCCATGCCCATCCCCCCTCTCCCCACATCCATCAGTCCTCAGTTTTTGTCAGCATTCAAGAGTCCCTCATGGTTTGCCTCTCTCCCTTTCTCCCACCATTTCCCCTCTTCTTCTCCCTTGTTCCTCCTTTTTTTTTTTTAAATCTTTGGCCTAGCTCAAGATCACTTGCTCTCTCTGTGGCTTTCTCTGACCCAAAAGGGCCTTATCATCCTTAATGAAACTATATGGTTTTGACAACATAAAGCCTCCTTATCTGTGGTTCCATACCATTACACATGCACTTCCAACACAGATTTTCCCACGTGTGATTTCCTTTTTTTTTTTTTTTTTAATGTTTTATTTATTTCTTGGAGAGAGAGAGAGAGAGAGACAGCGTGAACAGGGGAGGGTCAGAGAGAGAGGGAGTCACAGACTGAAACAGGCTCCAGAGCACACGCGGCTCGAACTCAGACTGGCAGATCATCCCAGCGATGAACCGGACGCATCCGACTAAGCCACCCAGGTACCCCAAACCACGTGTGATTTCCTAATGGTAAGAAACTGTGACTTCTTGGGGCGCCTGGGTGGCTTAGTCGGTTAAGCGTCCGACTTTCGCTTAGGTCATGATCTCGCGGTTTGTGGGGTTCGAGCCCCGCGCCGGGCTCAGGCTGGGACTGTCGGCTCAGAGCCTGAGCCTGTTTCAATCTGTGACTCCCTCTCTGACCTCCCTGCTCATGCTGTCTCTCTCTTCCTAGAAATAAATAAAACATTAAAAAAAAATTAAAAAAAAAAAAAAAAGAAGCTGTGACTTCTTTGTGTTAAAATCCTAGCACAGAGCATTAGGGAAAAATTAAAGACAGAAGATGACAACTCTGAGAAGTCTTTTTTTTAAACTATTCATGATAAAGTTAGTTACTTACACATGTCTACACTACCTTTTAACTTTGTGCCTACTTTTATTCTTGCCCTTTTCATGCAATTTTATCATTTATTTGTTTTCATTTGTGTCTGTCCTCTGAGAGCAAGGATGATCTTTTTACTCTTTGTAGCTTTCCTGCCTAACACGTAGTGGTAGGAACAGTTAATTAGTGTTCCACAAATAGCTGGTAAATTGAAGTTAAAAAAAATGTAAGACAAGTCATAAATGGCTTCTCAGTTCCAGTTCTCTGAAGATGGATTTTTTGAATATGGAGAAGATCTGCCTCCACACTAAATATTATTGTACACCAAATACATACATTTAAGCAATAATGATTTTACATAAAAGGAATCAGACTCTGATGTTTTTAAAGTTATAGTTCTAATATAAACACATAAAGGACTTTTAGATTACAAAGTAATCTATATTTTTTTATTTTATTTTTAATTTTTTTTACAAATAGTTTATTGTCAAATTAGTTTCCACATAACACTCAGTGCTCATCCCACAAGTGCCCTCCTCCATGCCCACCCCTCCTCCCCCCCACATCCATCAGTCCTCAGTTTTTGTCAGCATTCAAGAGTCTCTCATGGTTTGCCTCTCTCCCTTTCCCCCACCATTTCCCCCTTCTTCTCCCCCTTGTTCCTCCGTCAAGTTCCTCCTAATCCTCCTATACGTGCACACATATGATATTTGTCCTTCTCTGCCTGACTTATTTCGCTCAGCAGAACACCCTCAAGGTCCATCCATGTTGCTACACATGGCCAGATTTCATTGTTTCTCATTGCCATGTAGTATTCCATGGTATAGATAAACCACATCTTCTTGATCCATTCATCTGTTGATGGACACTTCAGCTCTTTCCATGTTTTAGCTATTGTGGAGAGTGCTGCTATGAACATTGGGGTCCATGTGCTCCTATGCCTTAGCATTTCTGTATCCCTTGGGTAAATTCCTAGCAGTGCTATTGCTGGGTCATAGGGGAGTTCTATTGTTAGTTTCCTTAGGAACCTCCATACTGGTTTCCAGAGGGGCTGCACCAGTTTACATTCCCACCAACAGTGTAGGAGGGTGCCCGTCTCTCCACATCCTCACCAGCATTCTATATATTTTTTTATCATTATTTGTGAAAATATTTTCGCTTGGAGACTTTTTTCCCCTTGAATACAGCCTGAGGTATTTTGACAACAGGAACAGACTAAGATGTAAGAATACAAAATTGCTAGCATTTTTATTTTTGACTAGTGTCTGGCATACAACTGCACAAATTGCAAATATAAGAGTGTGAACAAGTTAATTACAAATACATACAATTGTGTACTTACCCTGTTTTCAAACAACTAATTGTATATATTTCTCTCTTGAAACTGCTTTTTCTTTAACATTAAAGAAAATACTATAATGATTAATGGCTAGGAGATTCACCCTTAGAAAGAAAACAGCAATCTACTTTTTATACTTTAATAACATGTGTATAGGTTCATCTCACTGGCAAAATAGATCTAGCTGATTTCTTTATACACACTTCAAATAACCTTGCCACCTATGTTATTTTTTTGTCAGTTTCTAATATGAGCATCACTCTAATTCAGATAATTTTCCACATTCAATATTCTCCATATTCAAATAATCCATCTTTAGAGAACTGGAACTGAGAAATCACTTATGATTTGTTTTGCTTTTTTTTTTTTAAAACTCCAATTTACCAACTATTTATGGAACCCTAATTAGCTGTTCCAACTACTATGTGTTAGGCAGAAAAGCTACAACGAGTAAAAAGATCATCCTTGCTCTCAGAGGATAGACACAAATGAAAATATATAAATGATAATACTGCATGAAAAAAGGCAAGGATAAAAGTATGCACAATGTTGTCAGAGACAGTCTTAAGGAGACATAAGGAAAAAAAAGATATATTGAGAGAGAACATAATAGTGACATACATTCATGTGTAGACATAAACTCTCAAAAAAGAAAAATCATATTCAACCCCTCATTTGAATAAGCTTGTAAGTGTGAAAACGCCTTGTTTTATACATGGACACTCTTCATATGCATTGCTGTAATACCAAGATGTACAAGACTCACGGAACATAAATGTTTTACTCCTGACTCACAATTCAGCCTTCCCAGTCCAAAATGGATGTTGTCATAACTACTATAGATATCTTTATTCAAGAAATTTCCAGAATCCACATGCATTGCTCCTATATCTCTCTTCATGTAAAAAAATATTTTGACTGTCCTACTTTTCTGGATCGCCTAATACACATTTCCTTTTCCTTTTAAGATCCCATCCAGGTTACGTCAGGTCAAAACTCAAGACTACAATGTTGAGACAACACTTCAGAAAAGACAACTAATGTCCATCTAACTAGAAAATTATGACAAAAAGATGACCTCTTATAAATAAGTAGAAATATTTTTAAAAATACAGTGTTATTTTTAATAACATTACTTCTAGCATGGAAAAACAATTTGTTTCTGCTTACCACTTCTAATGGTCGTGTTTTCCAGTAGTTCTGTCTGAAGCTGAAGTTCAGCTTCTCCAAGAACCTTTAGAACTGAATCTGTAGGGCTTCTTCCCCAGACTTTTCTTGGAGATCCACCAGGATCTAATTTGATAACCTCTCCCACTGTATGTTCTATAAGAAAAAGACACAAAAAACAAATTTCACTGATAAACCATAACACTGTTACTGTTTTATAAGGCAGATTTAAGATCTATCCAATTGAACACATCAAAAGAAAGAAAAGTTGTATCACTAAGAACATATGCTGATGATGCTTCAAAAGACTTTCAGAGAATGAATGTTGAATGAACAGATAGAATGAGCGATAAATATTACTAAGAGTAGTAATAAAAATATAGATCTATAATTGCCTTTTAAAATACTTATGGGAGGCAGATTAAGATGGCAGAGTGGGAAGATTAAGGACTCATCTCCTCTTAGGGACACATCGAAATCTACAACTACATGTAGAACAACTATCTTAGAATGAAGACTAGCTGAACAGATCACATAGAACTAAAAATATAAAGAAAAAGACAAATCAAGATGGGTAGAGGGCTGGAGATGCAATTTAGTCAGGACTCACATCCCTGCCACGATGACCCAGAGTGAGTGATATCACAACTGTAGGGACCCCCCGGGGGTCTGAGTCTCACGTGAGGTTCCATAGACCAGGGATCTGCACCAGAAACACAAGCACCCACAATGTATGGCTTTCAAAACCAAGGCAGCTTGCTTATGCTTGGGAGAGCTAGAGAGCAGTAGGAAACTGCAACTCTACTGTTAAGGGGAATATGGACAATGTCAGTGACTCCAAGTCCCAGCACAGTGCAGTGGTTTGAAAACTCCCTGGGTTATTAGTGAAGGAAATCCACTAACTTTAGATATGTGCCCAAGGGTCAGGGATCTGTTGGAAAGTTCTCCAGGGATGAAAGTGCTGGGGTGTGCAGTTTTTCCTATCTTCTTTCTATCTAGCTGACCCTGCTCTGGTGGATGACATTTCTGACACTTTCCACCTACTTGCTAGCAGGACTAGCTACACCCTGACATTCCCTTGTGGACTTGCCCCACCCAATCTGCCCACTCAGGGCCAGAGTCCCTTCCCTAGCATACCCTGCAAGCAGCCTAGGTTGGTCAGGAGCCTCTTCTAAGCAATTTCCTGCCCCACCACTCCTGGAGGGCACCCTCAGCAAGCACCAGAGCCCCTCCTAAGTTAACCTGGTCTGGGATTGCCAGTCCCAAACACTAAAACACCTACAATGGGTGCAGCCAGATATCACAACAAGCCACAATGAGGGCCAGCCCCACTCAACAGTATACCTGCAGTAGTGAAAGTAAGATCCCACAGGCAGCTGTGTACATCAGCAAGTCTGCAATAGTCTTGACCCAGCCACAACAGGAGGGTTTAGGCAGCTCACACAGGGAATACTCATGAGAACCTGGCTCAGGTGACCAGGGAGGTTTGCCCTAGTAGGCCCATTCAGCATAAAACCACTCCGTCAAGACTTGGAGACATAACTGACCTACCTAAAATATAGAAACCATGGTGAGGCAAAATGAGAAGACAGAGAAATATGTTCCAAATGAAAGAATAAGACAAAACCTTAGAAAAAGAACTAAACAAAAAGGAGAAAAGCAATCTACCAGATAAAGAGTCCCAAGTAGTAATGGTCATAGAAATGCTTACTGAACTCAGGAGAAGAGAACAGAGTGACAACTTCAACAAAGAGATAGAACAAATAAAAAATAACCAATCAGAGCTAAGGAGTACAATAACTGAAATGAAAAATACACTAGAGGGAATCAATAGCAGATCAGGTGATGCAGAAGAAAGAATCAATAATCTGGAAGGCAAGGTAGTAGAAATTACCCAATCAAAGCAGCAATAAGAAAAAAGAATTTTTAAAAATAAGAATAGTTTAACTTAATGCAGAACTTTGGAACTGCATTAGGTGTACTAATATTAGCATTATAGGGTCCCAGAAGGAAAACAAAGAAAGGGACAGAAAACCTATCTGAAGAAACAATGGCTGAAAATATCCCTAACCAGGCAAAGGTAGTATACATCTAAGTCCACTAAGCACAGAGTTCCAAATAAAATGAACTCAAAGAGACCCACATCAAAACATTACAAAGTATGAGCAGTTAAAGATAGAGTCTTGGAGTGCCTGGGTGGCTCAGCTGGTTAAGCACCCAACTCTTGATTTCAGCTCAGGTCATGATCTCACAGTTCATGGGATCAAGCCCCACGTATCAACCTCTGTGCTGCTTGGGATTCTCTCTCTGCCCCTCTCCTGCTCATATTTGCTGTCTTTAAAATAAATAACTAAATTTAAAAAATAAAATAAAACAAAAAATAAAAATTAAAAAATAAAGTCTAAAAAGCAACAAGAGAAAAATTCCTAGTTACTTATAAGGGAGCCCCCCAAAAAACTATTAGCTAATTTTTCAGCAGAAACTTTACAGCCCAGAAGAATGTGGCATGATGCATTCAAAGTACTGAAAAGAGGGGCGCCTGGGTGGCTTAGTCGGTTAAGCGTCCAACTTTCGCTTAGGTCATGATCTCGCGGTTCGTGGGTTCAAGCCCCGCATCAGGCTCTGTGCTGACTGTCAGCTCAGAGCCTGGAGCCTATTTGAGAGTCTGTATCTCCCTCTCTCTCTGACCCTCCCCTGCTCACGCTGTCTCTCTCTCTCTCCTGGAAACAAATAAAAAATAAAAAAACCAAAGTACTGAAAAGAAAAAAAACTTCTTATAAATAAGAATATTCTACCTAGAATATTCTACCTTCTTATAAATAAGAATATTCAACTCCCCTCAGAGTTGTAGGGGAGATACAGTTTGCCAGATAAGCAAAAGCTAATGGAGTTGATCAATACCAAACCGGGCATCCGAGAAATGTTGATAGAATTTCATAAACAAAAAAAGAAAAGACCAAAACCCAAAATAAGAAAAGTAAGAAGTAAAAAATCTTACTGGTAAAGATAAGCATAATACCAAGGTTGTGGCTCAAATGCCCTCATATCTAAATATGAAGGTTAAAAGATGAAAATCATTTAGACATACAATAATTAGTCAAGAGATACAGAAAACAGTAAGATGTAAAACATGACATCAAAAACATGAAATGTTGGGGGGATGGCAAAAATGCAGTGTTTTTAGAAAGTGCTTGAACTTAGGGCGCCTGCGTGGCTCAGTCAGTTAAGTGTCTGACTTGAGCTCAGGTCATGATCTCACGGTTTGTGGGTTCGAGCCCCGTGTCGGGTTCTGTGCTGACAGCTCAGAACCTGGAGCCTGCTTTGGATTCTGTGTTCCTCTCTCTCTGCCCCTCCCTTGCTTGTGCTCTGTTTCCCTCTGTCTCTCAAAAATAAATAAACTTTTAAAAACAAAGTGCTTGAACTTAAATGGCCTTCAACTTAAGACTGCTAAATACACAGGATGTTATACATGAACCTTATGGTAACCACATACCAAATACCTTTATTTACACATATAAGTGAAGGTTTATGTAAATAAACTAAATGTTTCACTCAAAACACATAGTGTCACTGAATGGATAAAGAAAACAAGGACCATATACATGCTGCCTACAAGAGACTCACTTCAGATCTAGACACACACAGACTAAAAGTGAAAGGATAGAATAAGATATTGAATGCAAATGGAAACATAAAGAAAGTTGATGTAGCAATACCTATGGCAGAAAAAGTAGATTTTAAAAGAAAGACTGTAACAAGAGACAATGAAGGGCATTACACAATGAATGCATACATCAAAGAAGAGGATAGAACATCTATAAATATCAGTGCGTTCAATATAGGGGCACATAAAGCAAATATTATATAAACATAAAGAGAGACACTGATGGTAAAATAATGATAGTACAGGACTTTAATATTCCACTTGCATCAATGAATAAATCATTTAGATAGAAAATCAATAAGGAAATATCGGCTTTAAATAACACATTAGACAAGATGGATTTAATAGGTATATACAAAACATTCCATTCAAAAATAGAACAGACATTCTTTTCAAGTGTACGTGCAATCTTCTCTAACAAAGATCATATATTAAGCCACAAAACAAATCTTAATTAATATAAGAAAACTGAGATCATATCAAGCATATTTTCCAAATACAACAAAAACAGTATGAAATTAAAAATCAAGCAGAAGAAAACTGTAAAATACAAATATGTGAAGTCTAAACAAAACCAATGGACCAAAGAAGACATCAAAGAGGAAACCAAAAAAATACCTTGAGGCAAATGAAAATAAAAATACAATGCTCTAAAATCTATGGGACACAGCAAAAGCAATTCTAAGACAGAAGTTTATAGTGATACAAGCCCATCTCAAGAAACAAGGAAAATCTCACATAAACAATCTGATCCTAAACAATCTGATCCTATACCTAAAGAAACTACTAAGAAAAAAGAAAGCCTAACGTTAATATTATTCATCCTTATGTTCACTGGAGCATTATTTGCAAGAGCCAAGATACTGAGGAAACCTAAGAGTCCACCAAAAGATGAATGGGGAAAGCAGATGTGGTATACAGTTGACCCTTGATTAACACAGGTTTGAACAGCCTTGGGTCCACCTATATGCTGATTTTTTTTCAATAAATGCAGTACAGTACTGTAAGTATATTTTCTATTCCTTATGATTTTTCAATACCATTTTCTTCTCTCTAGCTTACTTTATTAGAAGAATACCTTATATAATACATGTAAATACAAAATATGTGTTAATCAACTACTTATGCTATTGGCAAGGCTTCCAGTCAAAAGTAGGCTATTAGCAGTTAAATGTCTGGGGAGTCAAAAGTAATATGCAGATTTCAGACCACACAGGGTGGTCAGTGCCCCTAACCCCTGAATTATTCAGGATGAACTATACATATACAAAGGAAATTACTCAGCCATAAAAAAGAATGAAATCTTGCCATTTCCAACAACATGGATGGACACAGAGGGTATTATGCTAAATGAAGTAAGTCAGAGAAAGAAAAACAAATACTATATGATTTCACTTATATGTGGAATCCAGAAAACTAAACAAATGAATAAAGCAAAACAGAAACAGACTCATGGATACAGGAAATAATCTGCTGGTTGCTAGAGTGGAGGGAATAAGGAGGACAGGGAAAACAGGGGAAGGGGATTAAAGGGTAAAAAACTTTGAGTTATAAAATAAATAGGGATACAATGTATAGCAAAGAAAATATAGTCAATTATATGTAACAACTTTTATGGGACAGATGACAAGCTAGGTATATCTTGCTGGTTATTTTCTAATTTATATAAATGTTGAATTACTATGTTGCACACCTGAAAGTAATATAGTATTTCATGTCAACTATGCTTCAATAAAAAATAAGTAAATAAAATAGTTATAAATTAACAGAGGGGCACCTGGGTAGCTCAGTCAGTTAGGCATCCAACTTTGGCTCAGCTCATGATCTGATGGTTTGTGAGTTTGAGCCTCACCTCAGGCTCTATGCTGACTCAGGGTCTGGAGCCTGCTTTGGATTCTGTGTCTCCCTCTCTTTCTGCCCCTCCCCTGCTTGTACTCTGGGTCTCTCGCTCTCAAAAATAATTAAACATTAAAAAATTTTTAAATAAAATTTACCAGAGCAAAAAAATGGGAAATACCAGGGCTATTGATGTTTGAATCTTAGGAGTCTTTTGTAATAACACTCAAAGCATTAATAGATAAGATGCAATCTCACATATTATAGTATATATAAGTCATTTAAATTTTAATGGTAACCAAATACAAAATGTTGATATAAATTTGTATGTACCAGTTCCTTGAAAGTATCTGGAAATTAGCAGGTAATATTCAATTTTATAAAGCAAAAATGATTCCTAGTAGGGAACCGATTTTTAAAAGGATAGTTATAAAGTAGAAAACCCATAAATAGACCATTACTTACAGTCATGCAGTATTTGACAGAGGTGCCAAAACAATATAGTGAGCATGGGAAGTCTCTTTAATAAACAAAATTATAGAAACTATATGTCCACATGAAAAAAGATGAACTTAGTTCTGTTTGATGCAGGAAGAGAAAAGCAAGTGGAGCTGATGGTCTCTCTGAGCTAAGGTAAAAGAATTATAAGTCTAGGATGCAAAAGTGGCTAATGTTGGCAGGATAGAGAACTGAGGAGCAGAAAGCTACATAAAGAGAACTCAGAACTATAAAGAACTCCCTAGAATCTTATGCTGAATACTGATTAGCTACAAAACAAAAAATGTTTTATTTGGCTACCAAACAAAAAATGACCAAGCATGCAAAGAAGCAAAAGAATCTAACCTTAATGAAGAGGAAAAAAAATCAACCAATTAATATCAACCTAAAAATTACAGATGACTTAACTAGTAGAGAAGACATTTATAATTTTCATAAACAAATTTTGTATGTTCAATAAGCTACAGAGACAAATGACGATAATTAGAGAAAAAAGAAAACATTAACAAGATCCATATGAACTTCTAGAAAGGAAGACAAAAAGGCTGGAAAAAATAATGGCAAGAATTATCCAAATTTGATGAAAACTACTCATAATCCAAGAACCTCAACAAAACTGAAGCAAAGGAAACATTAAGAAAATGACATGAAGACACATCATAATCAAATTGACTAAAACCAAGGCTTAGGGAAAAAAAATCTAAAAACATCCAGGAAAAAAGACGCATTACAAACAGAGAAATAACAAGGATGATAGAAGATTCTCATCACCAAGAAATGCAAACATGAAGACATTGGTGCAATATCATAAAGTACTAAAAGAAAAAAATATCAAGGTAGAATTCTATACCCAGAAAAAAATACTTTGCAAAAGAAAGGCAAAACAAACACTTTTACAGACACAGAAGAGCTGAAAGAACTCATCACCAGCAGGACAACATAACAAGAAATGTTAAAGTCCTTCAGACAGAAGAAAAACAATAACACATGAAAATCTGATTTATACAAATATTATGAAGATTGTTGGAAACAATAACTACATGAGTAGATACAAAAGATTTTTTCTATTATTATTTAAAACTCCTTATAGCATAAATGACCATACTGTGTTGTGGGGTTTGTAGCATAAGGTAAAAAAATAAAATACAGCGCAAAGACTGGGAGGAAACAAACCTAAGTATACTGTTGTAAGGTTCTTATACTACATGAGAAATGTAATCAATTGCTGGAAGATAGACTATAATAAGTTAACCATGTATGCTATAAAGTCTAAGGCAAACAGTAAAATAATAGAATAAACTGAACAACAGAGATAAAACAGAATCATAGAAATACTGAATCCAAAAGAAAAAAGGGCAAAGGAAACAAAGAATGGATAAGATAAACAAACAGCTGTGCTGACAGCTCAGAGCCTGGAGCCTGTGCTCATGCTCTGTTTCTCAAAAAATAAATAAATGTTAAAAAAAGATTAAAAAATTAAGAGCAAACCTAACAATATGCTGGCTTAAAGAAGCTTACTTTAGATACAGAGACACAAATAGACTAGAAGGGAGGGAGGACTGGATAAAGATATACCAGCTAATATTGAGCACACAAAAAAAAGGTAGAAATGACTTTATTGATAATGAGGTAAATTTTAAATAATGAGTTTTTTAAAAACAGAACTATTGATAATCACAATGCAGTTTAATCTCAAAAAGCATTATGTTGAATTAAACAAGCTAAACACAAAAGAATACAAACTGTTAGAGTCTATTTAAATAAAATTCTAGAATACAGAAAGTTAATTTAACATAGAAAAAATTAAGCAAAAGTCTCCTCTAGGACTTCTGCAAGAAGCATGAAACTTTCTGTTTGGGAAGATTGTGATGTTCTGGGAGTTTAGGTTACATAGCTGTAGGTTTATGTTAAAACTCAGTAAACGTACATTTAAAATACCTGCATTTCACTGTATGTAAATTTAACATTAAAAAGAACAAACTTCTAAACAAATAATTAACTCTGTTTAATGATACGTATGTTATGAAGTACTTAGGACAAAGTATATCAGTATCTGCAGTGAACTTTAAATTCCACCAAAAAATAAGATATACTAGTGGTGCCTGGGTGGCTCAGTTGGTTAAGTGTCCAACTCTTTGGCTCAGGTCATGATCTCATAGTTGTGAGATAGAGCCTTACAGTGGGCTCCACATGCAGCCTGCTTAAGATTCTCTCCCACTGCTGGTGACAATGAAAACTGGTGCAGCCACTCTGGAAAACAATATGGAGTTTCTTCAAAAAATTAAAAGCAGAATTCCCCTACGACCCAGCAATGGGAATACTACATATTTATCCCAAGGATACAGAAATGTTGATTTGAAGGGGCACGTGCACCCCAATGTTTACAGCAGCACTATCAGCAATAGCCAAATTATGGGAAGAGCCCAAATGTCTATCAACTGATGAATGAGTAAAGAAGATATGGTGTATGTATACGTAGGTATGTATGTATGCATACACACACACACACAGTGGACTATTACTCAGTGATCAGAAAGAATAAAATCTTGCCTTTTGTAATGTCATGGATAGAACTAGAGTGTATTATGCTAAGTGAAATCAGTCAGAGAAAAATAAATACATGATTTCACTAATATGTGGAATTTAAGAAACAGAACAGATGAACATAGGGGAGAGGAAGGGAAGGGAAAATAAGATAAACAGAGAGAGAGAGAGGCAAATCATAAGAGACTTAAATTCTGAGAACAAACTAAGGGATGCTGGAGGGGTGTTAGGTGGGCAGATGGGTGATGGGTATTAAGGAGGGCACTTGTTGGGATAAGCACTGGGTGTTATATATAAGTGATGGATCACTAAATTCTACTCCTGAAATCATTATTATGCTATGTTACCTAATTTGGCTTTAAATAAAATTTAAAAACTAAGAATAAATAAAAGATTCTCTCTCCCTCTCCTTCTGCCCCCTCCACTTGTGCTCTCTTTAAAAAAAAAAAAAGAGATATACTAATTGTTGGATAGAAGGATAGAGAGATATATGATAAGGCAGGCATAGTAAAATATGAATGGTATACTCTCAATGGAGAATATATGGTGTTCATTGTGAAACTATTTTCATTTTCCATGTTTAAAATTTTTCATAATAAAATGTTGAGAAAAGTAAATCATGTATGATCATACAATGGACTATTATATAGCTATAAAAATGTGAAGGTAATTGTTTATGTAGTTACATGAAAAGATTTATAAAACATACTTATGTATAAAACAAATATAATAAAAGATATATAACATGTAATCTGTAACATGAAGATATAAAATATGTATTTTTGTTCAGATACACTCATATATGAAGTTCAGAGGGATAAACAATAAACTATATCTGTGGTAACTTGGTTAATAGGGAAGGAAATGGAGTACATGTTGAGGTGAAGAGAAGTTTTATACACTGTTTATACAACATAAAAACATATCACATTAAATACCTTGTCTACTCATATTAAACATGATTTTTGAAACTTGAGACAAAGTATTATTTATGTTACAGTATTCTCAATCTCATGCTATGTTCTAGATAAAAGTGCTTTTATTAAGGTAATAAGGTATCTCACATGTCCTCATGTATTTGTCCGAGATAGGACTATCTGATCATTCAAGATTATCCAATTCATGTTTTTATGGTCTGCATATGACCTTTCTTCCTACTTTTTAAGAAAGCATGGCAGGGATTTTTTTTCATCTTGTATAAAACTTGCTTGCATTCCTCTACTTTTGCCTCTATCTCTTCCTGTCATACTGGTGATACTTTATTGCCTCAGAAGTGTTCTATATCACTTACAGCCACATCACCTGAGAGATTTCACAACATCAGTTGTGTTTATCATCATATATATGTAATTAATGACTGCTCTTCATGCATAAAATCTGTGCTACATGATAGGGGACACAAAACATGCAGTACAAGGGGCGACTAGGTGGCTCAGTCGGTTAAATGTCCGACTTCAGCTCAGGTCATGATGTCATGGTCCGTGGATTCGAGCCCCACGTCAGGCTCTGTGCTGACAGCTAGCTCAGCTCAGAGCCTGGAGCCTGCTTTGGGTTCTGTGTCTCCCTTTCTCTCTGATCCTCCCCTGCTCACGCTGTCTCTCTCTCTCTCTCTCAAAAATAAACATTAAAAAATTAAAAAAAAATGCAGTACAAGTCAGACAAACTTATTTTAAAAGTTTATATTATAAAAAAGGAACATAAGTAAAACATATACACAAATGAAGAAAATAATTACAACATGTAATTAGTTCCTGAAAATAATAATATTCTATGATTTAGAAAATAACCTTAGAAGAGGTCTACTTTTAATAGAGTGCTGAACATTGAAGAAATGGTTTCAAGAAAAATGGGATGGAGAGCATGGACAATAATCCAGTAAGTACGTCAAACGCTGTGGATATATAAAATAAGGATCACTAACTACCAGCATGAACATCTTTGGAAACACTTAGAAGAAGGGTTTTGATGCATGCAGTAGAGGGGGAAAGTTCAGGGAGAATGGAAAGAAAGGAACTGGAGTGGTTAAAAGATAATGCTTTGAAGAGCTATGCTATAAAAAAGACTTCAAAAATGAGGTGAAAGTTGAATAATAAGGACAGAAAGAAAGAAAGAAAGAAAGAAAGAAAGAAAGAAAGAAAGAAAGAAAGAAAGAAAGAAAGGCAGTCATGCAAAGAACTCAGAAAAGAGAGAAAGGGAAGAGAAATTGCGAAAAAGAAAGGGCTTGGCATGTTTTAAGAAATGAAAAGTGAGAAATGAGTAGGTAGAAACAAATGAATTGAGTGAGGATACAGAGAACCACAGGAGAGCCTTGTAGGTCATGAAAAGAACTTCAGATTTTTATTCTAACTGCAACAAAAATCAATTAGATTTTATTATTTGTTTTTTAAATTTTTTTTATGTTTTATTTATTTCTAGGAGAGAGAGAGACAGCGTGAGCAGGGGAGGGTCAGAGAGAGAGGGAGTCACAGACCGAAAGAGGCTCCAGGCTCTGAGCTGGCAGTCAGCACAGAGCCCGACGCGGGGCTCGAACCCACGAACTGCGAGATCATGACCTAAGCGAAAGTCAGACGCTTAACCGACTAAGCCACCCAGGCGCCCCATCAATTAGATTTTAAAATGAGAGAGTGATGTGATATATTTTGCCTTTTTAATTAGCATAAAATATTTTCAAGTCTGGTTACACTGACTCCACATCCCCAAGTAGTAACACTCTACATCTTTCTTCCCCTTCACAGCTCAACTTCCTTAAAAGATCATAAACTCTCCCTCTGCAATCTCTCTTTTTTACTTCCTCACCTCCCACTCGCTTCTTAATTCTTGGATTCTACTGCTGTCCCTACCACGCTAATGACACTACTTTCATCAAGATCACAATGTCACTCTCCAGACAATTCCAGGGCAAATTTTTTAGCCCTAAACTTGTCATTTCTCTTCCTAAAGTCCTCTTCTTCCTTTTAAACCCATCAATTTTCCTAACTCTGTTTGTTTCTCATTTTCTTTTCAAAGTTCTTCTTTTTCTGACAAACTCTTAGAAGAGTTTCACAGGAAGCCCTTACATGTCTATCCTTTCATACCTCTTAAATATGTCCTCTTCTCTTTATTATCTTTAAATAACTTAGTTAAGGTCATCAATAGTTTTTGTCTAGATTAATCTAAGACCCTCTAAAAATGGTCTGAAAGACTTCCACTTCTGAGTGAGATGGAATACAGTAACTAGAGTTATGCTATTGCCTCAATATGCAAACCAATTGGACAAAATACACAAACAACAGATTCAAGACACTGGACAAAAGGTAATAAAGAACACAGACTTTTGAGTAAAAAAGAAACAAACAA
Source organism: Proteles cristata cristata (assembly GCA_017311185.1). Lineage (NCBI taxonomy): Eukaryota > Metazoa > Chordata > Mammalia > Carnivora > Hyaenidae > Proteles > Proteles cristata. The sequence goes on from JAESUZ010005393.1 coordinate 1,278,352, forward strand.
GGTGGTACTTATGAGTGTTCCAGCTTGTTGCATGTCAGAAAGGGAAACCCAGGCAGAGTCTGACAGATTCCTTAAGTTTGGGAGATAGAAATGGGACTTTCTGAAGACCAGAGAAAGCAGAAAGAGAATTACAGAGGTTTACAGAGGGTAGCCGTTGAGTATCAGCAGAACTGTGATATAAGCAAATATGTGAGAAAACCACCCAAGGTTAAGAATAGAACCATCCCAAAAGTTTATATGGAAAACAGGACATGAACTATTTCCTGTTCCCAGAAGCCAGATTGGAAAATGTCATAATTCATGGTGCACTGGGTACACAGAAAGGTTTTATCTCTGTAGACGACAATAAATTAGCACTAGGCTAAACATGGCTCTGATTTCAACTAAAAAATCTCAAAAAAAAGACATGAATGGATCAAACTGAGCCCAACTAACAACTACCTTCCAGAACAAAGCTCCAGAATAATTGCAGAAACACACCCAACAAGAAAAATTCACAATGTCTGGTATCCAATCAAAAACTTTTCCATCATGCAAAGAAGAAGAACATGGCCCATAGCAAGGGGAAAAAAATCAATCAACCATAACTGAGAGAGTTATTAGAATTAGCAGACAAGGAATATTAATAAAGTTTTTACAACTGTATTCCATATGGTCAAAAAGATAAGTAGAGATGCACCTGGGTGGCTCAGTGGGTTGAGCGTCTGGCTTCAGCTCAGGTCATGATCTCACGGTTCGTGGGTTCAAGCCCCGCGTTGGGCTCTGTGCTGACAGCTAGCTCAGAGCCTGGAGGCTGCTTCACATTTTGTATCTCCCTCTCTCTCTGACCCTCCCCTGCTCCTCTCTCTCTCTCTCTCTCACACACACACACACACACACACACACACACACACTCTCTCTCTCTCTCTCTCTCTCTCTCTCTCTCAGATATAAATAAAAAACATTAAAAAAAAGATAAGTAGAAACATGGCAGATAAAAAACCTGACCTCCTGAAAACTACACTATTTGAGATGGAAAATATACTGGATGGAATTAACAGATTAGGCATTGCAGAAAAAAAAAATAAGTGAATTTGAAGATAGAATATTAGAAAGTATCCAGAACAAAACACACTGAAAAAAGAATCTAAAAAATGAAAAAGAGCATTACTGAGCTATAAGACAGCTTTGAACTGCTTAATAAACATGAAATTGCAGTTCCCAAAGGAGAGAGGGGAGAGGAGGCCCAGAAAAAATATTTGAAGAAATAATAACAAAAAAATTTCCAATTTGATGAAAACTATATATTCATACACCTGAGAGCTCAATAAACCCCAAGGAAAAGAACAAAAAGAAAGTACAACAAAGCTCTTCACTATCAAATTGGTTGAAATTAATAATAATGGCAAAGCAGTTAGAGAAAAATGCTGTGCTAAGCAGAAGGAACTAAGAATCAGATTTCTCACCAGAAACAATGTAAGTGAGAAGATAATGGTGTAACATCTTTAAAGCACTGCAAGACAATATCCTCAACCTAGAACTCTATATTCAAAGAAAATATCTTTTAAAAATTCAGGTGAAATACTTTTCAATACACAAAAGTTGAAATAATCTATCACCTGCATCACAAGAAGTGTTAAAAGAAGTTCTTTCAAACAAAAAAGTTTAGAACATTGGAAATGGTAACTACACAAATACAAAAAGACTTCCTTCCCTTATAAGATATTTAAATCTCTTTAAAGGATAATTAGATTAAGTTCAATTCCTGGGAAGATGGAGTCAGCACCTATCACCCTGTGTCCCCCACTGAATACAGCTACGAAAACCAGGACTAAATGTATAAGGTGGCTATTTGAGAGCTCTTAGAAACAAAGAGTAGCATGGTGAGTTCCTTATAGATTCTGGATATTAACCCTTTATCTGATATGTCATTTGCAACTATCTTTTCTCATCCCGTTGGTTGCCTATTAGTTTTCTGGGTTGTTTCCTTAGCTGTGCAGAAGCTTTTAATCTTGATGAGGTCCCAATCATTTATTTTTGCTCTTGATTCCCTTGCTTTTGGGGATGTGTCAAGTAAGAAGTTGCTGCGGTGGAGGTCAAGGAGGTTGTTTCCTGCTTTCTCCTCTAGGGTGTTGATAGTTTCCTGTCTTACGCTCAGGTCCTTTATCCATTTTGAGTTTATTTTTGTGCATGGTGTGAGAAAATGATCCAGTTTCATTCTTCTGCATGTTGCTGTCCAGTTCTCCCAACACCATCTGTTAAAAAGGCTGTCTTTTTCCATTGGATATTCTTTCCTGCTTTGTCAAAGATTAGTTAGCTGTATACTTTTGGGTCCACTTCTGAGTTCTCAATTCTGTTCCATTGGTCTATGTGCCTGTTTTTGTGCCAATACCATACTGTCTTGATGATGACAGCTTTGTAGTAGAGGCTAAAGACTGGGATGGTGATACCTCCTGTTTTGGTTTTATTTTTCCAGAATCTATAAGGAACTCACCAAACTACATGCCCGAAAAACAAACAACCCAGTGAAGAAATGGGCAGAAGATATGAACAGACACTTCTCCAAAGAGGACATCCAGAGGCCAACAGACACATGAAACGATGTTCAGCATCCCTCCTCATCAGGGAAATACAAATCAAAACCACACTGAGATACCACCTCACGCCAGTCAGAGTGGCTAAAATGAGCCAATCAGAGAACTCTAGATGCTGGCGAGGATGTGGAGAAACGGGCACCCTCCTACACTGTTGGTGGGAATGTAAACTGGTACAGCCCCTCTGGAAAACAGTGTGGAGGTTCCTCAGAAACTAACAATAGAACTCCCCTATGACCCAGCAATAGCACTGCTAGGAATTTACCCAAGGGATACAGAAATGCTAAGGCATAGGAGCACATGGACCCCAATGTTCATAGCAGCACTCTCCACAATAGCTAAAACATGGAAAGAGCTGAAGTGTCCATCAACAGATGAATGGATCAAGAAGATGTGGTTTATCTATACCATGGAATACTACATGGCAATGAGAAACAATGAAATCTGGCCATGTGTAGCAACATGGATGGACCTTGAGGGTGTTATGCTGAGCGAAATCAGTCAGGCAGAGAAGGACAAATATCATATGTTTGCACGTATAGGAGGATTAGGAGGAACTTGACGGAGGAACAAGGGGGAGAAGAAGGGGGAAATGGTGGGGAAAAGGGAGAGAGGCAAACCATGAGAGACTCTTGAATGCTGACAAAAACTGAGGACTGATGGATGTGGGGGGGAGGGGGGACGGGCATGGAGGAGGACACTTGTGGGGATGAGCACTGAGTGTTATGTAGAAACTAATTTGACAATAAACTATTTGTTAAAAAAAAAAAAAAAAAAGAAAAAGAAACAAAGAGTAGCAGCAAATGGATTAGGGAAGGAGACATTCCCCAATCAGGATTCAACACGTCAGCTATCCGTAAATGGCATCGGGTTAAAGAAAGAGTTCTAGGACAGGTCTTCTAGTTCTAGCCTTAGGACCTGGGAAGGGAAATCTTACCACTTGGTGTGAGGAAATTCTTCAGTGCTTTCTTTTCTTTCTTTACTTTGTCATCTTCTTTCTCCCCCAGAAAATCCCATGGTGACAAGAGTAGCAGTTGGTAATCAGAATACACAGAAGATCAAATTGAGGACAAAGAAGCTTCCTTTCTGTTTGGTAGAGATGTGGTACCTAGAAGATGGGGCTAAATTCCCACGGCTATTTTTCTCTACCCTTTAGCCACAGGGCTCCAAGTACACAATAGAACAGAGTAAGTAAAGCCTCAGTTTTCTGATCAGATGACAAAAGAGAGAAGCCTGGGGCAACCAGAAAATACCAGAAAGATAAAGACAAAGGAATCAAGAAAGCAACCCCATAAAGTTGTTTATTATTGTCTGGGCTCACCTGCCACATGCACACACATGGATGTGATCCTATTCAGTATATCTTAAACTCTGAAAACTGAATTAACAAGAAGATGACTGCCAAGGTCCCAGTCCAGTCACTGGGTGACACACATGCTAGCAGACCAAAACAGCATTGACAGGCTTTGAAAAATGAACTGAGATTAGAACCACAGGCCACAAAGACAGATAGGACCTTGTGACCTGAGTAACTGGGTAGACTGCCTGCTAAAGCAAAAATATGAACATTCTCCCCAGGATTTACAAAGGCTTAGAGTCTCATAAGGGAATATTCAAAATGTCCAGGATATATTTCAAAATTACTCAGAAAAAGAAGAACCCGGAAAATTTTAACTCTCATGAGAGATAACTACTGATTAATAACCAACACAAATATAATACAGATATTGGAATTATCTAACAAAGATTTAAAAAGTTATTATAAAAATGTTCCAGGAAACAATCATGAAATGAATGCATTTCACAGCAATGAGAAAATAGAAAGCCTGAGAAAAGAAATAGAAGATTTAAAGAAAATCTTAATAAATTTAAATTTCAGTGTCCCTAAATAAAATTTTATTAGAAAAAGCCAGCTAATACATTTGCATATTGTCTCTTGCTGCTTTTACACAATAGGGACAGAGTAGAGTAGTTGCAATAGAGTTTTTATGGACAGAAAAGTCTCAAATATTCACTATCTAGCCATTTACAGAAAACATTTGTTAAACCCTGCTTCAAAGACTACTCTCTGCACTCTGAATAAGTTCATGTTTGAGAGAGCCAATATACAGTACCTTTCATGATCTGGCCCTGCTTACTTCTTCCTTGGCTTTTTACTTGCCATTCTTTGTCCTAACTTATGAGCTTTAGTCATCCATGCTGAAGTATACAAAGTTCCCTGAATTTCACAAACCTCTCTCACCTGGGTCCTGGCTATTCTATTCCTAAAATACTTGGCTTGGCTTTTGGTTTAGGTAACTACTTATCCCTCAGCTCGTCCCTTTTTCTAGAAATCATTTCCTTGGCTTCCCCAAGATGGATTTATGTCCTAATACACATTCTTGGAGTAGCCAGGATTATTTCTAGCATATTCCTTAGGAACTATAATTGCCTCTATATTTGTCTACCTTTCCACTAGACCCTTAAGCTCCTTAAGGAGAGGACTATGTCAACCATTATAGTATCTTCATTGCTGAGGAGTGTGTGGCATTTAATAAGACCCTACGAAGAACTACTGAATAAGTAAACAAAATAAAAGACACCATAGGTTGGAGTCTTTGAGCTTTTCTCCAACGCAAAAAAGAATTCTATGAAAACAGTCCACTAAAAAATTATTTAAAACTATATTCAGTTGAGGGGTTTAGTCAGTGAAGTGTCCAACTTTGGCTCTGGTCACAATCTTGTGGTTCATGGGTTCGGGCTCTGCTGGGCTCTGTGCTAACAGCTAAGAGCCTGGAGCCTGCTTTGGATTCTTTGTCTCCCTTTCTCTCTACCCTTCCCTTGCTCTCTCTCTATCAAAGATAAATAAACATTAAAAATTTTTTAAAAAATATTTAGTTGATTGATAATCATAAGTGTCCTTTTAGTATGTAAGCTCAACAAGAGCACATGTTTTATTTATTATTGTATCGCCCTCTGGTGCATAAGACAATGCAAGAAAATAGTAGTTGCTCAATAATTATTGCTGAATAAATGAATCATTAAGTGAGATCTTTTCACTACCCTGAGGCTAAATACCTAAGGGACCTTTCTGAGATTCTGTCAAAGTCTGCCATTTTGGTTCTCATCAAGAATTATTCCTGGTAAAAGATAAATATAATATGGTAGAAAGAGTTAAAGTAATACAATTTACATGATATCATTAGTTTCTTCTGTCATACCACACACTTTTATAATAAAAATCTTGCTATCCTTTTTTTTTTAATGTTCATTTATTTTGAAGATGAGAGAGACCATGCGTGAAAATGGAAGGGGTAGACACAGAGGGAGATAGAGAATATAAAGTGGGCTCCAGGCTCTGAGCTGTTAGCACAGAGTCCGACATAGGGCTCAAACCCACAAGCCGTGAGATCATGACCTGAGCCGAAGTGGAACGCTTAACCAACTGAGCCACCGCAGCTCCCCAAAATCCTTGCTATTCGTAAGGTTGAATAGTTTTCTTTGTTTTTCACATACAAAGAAATTCTTCCAGCCTCTCTCAATCCCTCTAAGTATTTGTTCCTTCAGAGTATTCAGCCTCCAAGTTTACATGTGTGCTAGACCAAAACAGATTATTAACATTTTATACATACTTTCAGTTTCAGAGAAGGATGTGTCCAATGTTAACTCATCCAGGGGAATCACAAGTTGACCTCCTGCCTCCCATTTCTTGCGATCAGATGAAACTGACTTTTCCTTTTCATGCTCTTCGGCATCTTCACTAAGGACTACTTCACGTGTATCAGAGTGACATTGTTTTCCTTTTTCATCTTCTTGAGCTTTAAGATTTTGATTTAATCTACGTAATATTTCTCGCTTACTCTGAAACAGTTAAAATATTGTACTTCAATATGTATACAATTAAGTAAAATGACTGAGAGGGTTTAAAATTGTACCTACTGAAATAGCATTGTTAGTCTTCTGCAGGTCTTCCAAGGTTTCCTGGGTATCAGTTAAACTACTGTCCTGTAAACACAGATAGTTAGAGAGTAAGAAATAATGTTATTTTAAATATCTATCTTAAAAACTTTCATATTTTTGTTACTTTTTGTTTTTTATTAAATTGTTCCTTGTGAATTTTTTATTCCTGTAAAATGTTAACACAGCTTCCTTCATTATACTTAATAGCAGAAGGGCCAATTCTCAATTATTTGTCTTATTTTTAGATTACTAATCACATATTTAATTACATCCTCTTCCTTTTTGACATCTGATTTTAGATAATTTTATGTCAATGCTAAAAATAAAAAAATTAACTGATGTACTCTCTTATTTAGAGCTAGGGAGTTTTAGTGGATAAAGTAATTCAGGATAGGTTGTATTACTTTGAAATTGTCTTTATGTTTCATGTACATATATTCCTACTCCAGCCATACTACTAAACATAATTGAGAATTGGTTTCGCTCAATAAACAAAGAGAGTAACAATGAGCTGAGTCCTTTATACCAACAATAATATAAATTCTGTCTTTTGATTAGTATAACCATAGTGATCTAGACAAGCTAGAATTTTTAAACACACGCAAAGAAGAAATTAGTAGTTATGAATGCTATGAAAGCAAAAGTAATCTGAAAGATGCAGAGTAAGACACAGCAGTTTTCAAAGTTTTAAGTACCAATATTACCAAGACAACACATAAAGAAAAACCATTTCATTACATAGATTACCTCAAATTTTGTAACATTTGAGGAAAATACAAAAGAGTATAATGGTCAGTTTTAAAGTAATACATGTAAATGAGACAAAGAGCATTTTACCCCATAAAGTAGTCAGGAATTAGCAGTTGCTATAACCAGAGAGATGAACAGCTACTTGAAGGATACCAGGAAGGAAACCACACAGTAGTATCTAAAGTTGCAGTGAACACGCAGCACACACAAAGTCGTTATCAGAAAGAAAAGGAGACTAAACCTACTTGAAGGATAATAATTTCTCATATGAAGATCTTGAGAGTTACCAAGAAACCTGTATTTTCCTACTCAGTCTTGTTTTCAAGATAAACACAAAGGCTATAAAAAATTGATGTATCAGTAACATTAGTGTTGCCTGCAAACACTTAATGAAACTCAGCAATTAAAAGGCAGACATTAATTAACAAGATAGGAGAAAATCAGGTTAATGTGTTACATGATTCAGTAGACCCTTTTTCCTTCTCTGTGTTGAATTCTAGGGTGAAATTCTGTATCATGAGCCCATTTCCTTTAACCCCAGAACAGAGTTTTCACATTTTAGATGAATACTTGACACATATTTCCAAGTTTAAACTTTTTACTTGCCCATATTTCTTTGTTTCATTATCCATATGGCATGACAGAGATTCATAAGTAGAAAGGAAAAGAAATAATTGATGGGTTAAGTGTAGTTATACTGAATCTTCTAACATTTGTTATGCCAAAAATTTTAAAATAAATGTAAACATGCCTTGGACTTCACTCTTAGAGTTAAGTTAATCAATTTAAGTATCAAAGAGACATTTTTTAAAAACGATCTTTTCTTAAAAAAAATGAAACTGTTAATTGTGAGAGGTGGGGTATATTTGTTAATGTTGCATTACAAATGTTCGTTGCACTATTTTCTGTACATTTTTGTATATATTTGTTCAATAATCTTTTAAAGTAAAAATAAGAGACAATCATTTAAATCTATTTTTATGTATTAGTGGGTCCTAGATATAAACATATTGGCAGTGAGGCTCCAATACTCACAGTAAAATACACACAAAAATCTTAAGAAGTAATGGGTTTTTTTTTAGAAAAATTTAATGAAACACTGCGAATTAATATAATTTCATTAAATTTAATCCTTCTAATGACCTTTTGCTTTGAGGGGTTCTAAACTTTAGGAAACTTACCATACCCACTTCTTTCAAAGCTGAAGTCACAGAAATAACAGGCTTCATCTGTTGCTTTGATGGAGAGCCACCTGCTTCAGGTTGTCCCAGTGGCGGAGACATATCAGAGCTCTTTACTCCTTTAGTCACCAACTATAATAACAAATTTAAGTATATTTGGAAATTTATATTTGTATGAAGAGTAAAATGGTGTTTATCTACTCTATCCCAAAGTACAGTTTTTCATTTCTTAATTTTTATTGTGTAAGACAATGTGCTAGGTCTGAGTAAAGATCAGAAAAGACAGAAACATCTCTGGCCTGAGATATAAACATAATCATGCCTCCTGTAGTACTAAATAACTCCTTTCCACTGCATTAACAATGTTTCATAAAACAATTTTTAAAAAAAAAAACTGATTTCTAAAAGATTATGACATCAGTCCCTTCACTTTAATTTTAATTCATTACACCGTCTGATGGGAAGAAAAAATATTTTACCTATTAATCTTAAATTTGAAAAAGAAATGCTTATGTAATTTCTAAGAGTGTGGTACAATCTTCTTAAAATTTGAACATGAATCATCCAACATACAAGCCCTCATTATAAAAATGTGAACATAATAGAAGAATGGAAGAAATGGGAGAAGAAATGACAAGCACAAGTAATAAAATTTAATGTCACTAAAAATATCACGTATATTCATACATGTGTCCTTTTTTATCTTGCCATTTAGACTTTAAACAATATGAAATAAGACAATGAACCATTCATCAGTATAAGGAAATGGCATTTACAGGTATGCTCATGGTACCATGGCAGCAAGTCTGTTCCCTACTTCTCTCTCTCTTTCAAACCAGAAAACAAATATTTCTGGTGAGTATACACTTCAAATGCAACATTTACTAAGCATCTTGTAAATATAAGATAGAAATACAATTATAATATCTAGTCTTCTGAACACTCATTTTATCATAATACCTATGTTGTTCAAAAGACAGAAATAGCCATCACAATACTGAAGAACAAAGTTCAAGGAATGATAATATGTAATTTCTTCAAGTCTTACTATAAAGTCACAATAATCAAGACAGTGTAATACTGGTGAAAGAATAGACAAGTCAATGGAATAGAACACAGCTCAGAAATAGACCCAAACGAATACAGTGAAATGATCTTTAACAATGGAGCAAAGGCAACTCAATGGAGAAAGGATAGTCTTTACAACAATTGATGCTGGAACATCTAGACAACCCAGTGCCCCGCCCCCCCACCCCAGCCCACGGACAAAAAAAGTATTTAAACAGACAATACACCCTCCACAAAAATGAACTCATTACAGATGTAAACATAAAATGCAAAATTATAAAACTCCTAGAAGGTTAGTATAGGAGAAAATCCAGATGATTTGGGGTTTGGAAAGGCTTTTTAGATACAACACCAAAGACACAACAGGGAAAGACAGAACTGATACGCTGGACTTCACTAAAATTTAAACCTTTGCTCCAGGAAAGACCCTGTGAGGAGAATAAAACAAGCCACAGACTTGGAGAAAGTATGTGCAAAAGACATAAAGACTTAAATCATTGTTAGCCAAAATGTACAAAGAGCTCTTAAAACTCAACTATAAAAAAAACACACCACCCAATTAAAAAAACCTACTAAAGATCTGAACAGACCCCTCACCAAAGAACATATACAGATGGCAAATAGGTATATGAAAAAATATTCCACATCCTAGGTCATTTGGGAATTGCAAATTTAAACAATAATGTGATACCACTACACATCTACAACAATGGTTAAAATCCAAACCACTGACCACACCAAATGCTGCTGAGGAGATGGATCAACAGGAATTCTCATTAATTTCTGATGGGAATTCAAAATGGTACAATGGTTTGGAAAACACTGGCAATTTCCAACAAAACTAAACATACTCTTACCATCTGACCCAACAACCACACTCCTTGGTATTTACCTGAAGAAGTTTAAAACTTATGTTCACACAAAAACCTGTACATAGATGGTTACAGCAGTTTTATCATAATTGTCAAAACTTGGAAGCAGCTAAGATGTCCTTCAGTATGTAAATAGATTAAAAAAAAAAAAACTGGGGGCGCCTGGGTGGCTTAGTCGGTTAAGCATCCGACTTTCGCTTAGGTCATGATCTCGCAGTTCGTGGGTTCAAGCCCCGCATCGGGCTCTGTGCTGACTGCCAGCTCAGAGCCTGGAGCCTGTTTCGGAGTCTGTGACTCCTTCTCTCTCTGACCCTCTCCTGCTCACCCTGTCTCTCTCTCTCTCTCCTAGAAATAAATAAAACATTAAAAAAAAAAAAACTGGTACATAATGATTATTTAGTGCTAAAAAGAAATGAGCTATCAAGCCACGCAAAGTCATAGAGGAAACTTAAATGCATATTACTAAATGAAAGAAGTCCATCTGAAAAGACTACATACTATATGATTCCAATCATATGACATTCTGGAAACGGCAAGACCATGGAGACAATATAAAGATGCATGGTTGCCAGAGGTTCCCAGGGGAGTGGTAGAAGAAATGAATAAGCAGAGCACAGAGAACTTTTAGGGCAGTGAAAATACTCTGTATGATACTGTAATGATGGTTACACATCATTATAAATTTGTCCAAACCCATGGGATGTACAGCACCAAGAGTGAACTGTAATACAAACCACTGACTTTGGGTGATGATATATATAAATGCAGGTTCATCAATTATAACAATGTACAACTCTGGTGGAGGATGCTGATTAATGGGAGAGGCTGTACACGAGTGGGGGTAGAGGACACAGGAAATCTATATCTTCCTATCAATTTTCCTGTGAACCTAAAACTACTCTAAAAAAATAAGACTTTATTAAAAAGGGCAGAAACATTATTCTAATCCATAGTTCAGCATAGCTAAAAAGTATACTGATATTTATTAAGATGTTATAAATAACTTTAAAAATCTAAAGCTAACACAGCTGGGCATTATCTCCTTGAAAGATGATGTAGAAATATTTTGAAACTTTACCATGGTCTTATTTCCATACGGTATACCCAAAAAAAGTAACATAAATTCTAAGGAAATAAAAACAAATTCCAATTGGTTCTAAAAAACTGGTAGCATTTTTAGAAAAGTATGTTATTTCTCTAGATGATTATTTTGAAGGAAACACATTAATTCGGATGTACAAATTCTATCATATTTATTTAAATCAGTAATTCTCTAATCGCATATCATATATATATAAAACCATGTGAATGTTTAAATTCACTTAAAGAAATAATTTTTGCTATTTTAATAAATTAACTTGATGTGATTTTTGTGAGAAAACAAATATAGAATATTTTATAAAATTTAATCAACATATTCAAAGACTTATTAAGTGTCAGGGTGCCTTGGTGGCCCAGTTAGTTAAGCATCTGACTCTTGATTTTAGCTCAGATCATGATCTCATGGTTCAGTGGATTGAGCCCTGTGTTGTGGAGCTCTGCACTGACAGCATGGAGCCTACTTGGGATTCTCTCTCCCGCTCTCTGCCCCTCCCTCACGTGCGTGTGTGTGAGTGCATTCTCTCTCTCAAATAAATAAACAAAACAAAAAAATATTTTAAAAAAATGTATTAAGTGCCAAGCACAGTGCTATAAAACAGATATCCAAATTGAAAGACACATGGTAACTATGTGAAGTGATGTGTTAACTAACCTATTAGAGTAATCATTTCATAGTACATACATATATCGCATCATCATGTCGTGTATCTTATACTTAACACAATGTTACACAATTATATCTCAGTATGTTGTAGACCAGAACTAATTGCAGTAATTTTCAGACAAAAGACAAAAAACAAAATGGATCATACAATACTTTCTCTCGAAGGATTATAAACTATAAAAGAAAGGGAAACACATAAATCAATCAGTATGTTACAGAGAGATAAAATTAAAGAGATGTCTGGGGAAAATGGTCTGGGGAAAAATAAAACAAAATCAGAGAAAGAACTAACTCACTCCCAGGAGGAAGATGGTGAGTGTGGCCTTTGTAGAGTAGCCACTTTGAGCAGCCATTCATTGCTTGAGGAGGTCATAAAATATAGTTTAAATAAGACAGTTCTACTCAAATCCCCAAATCTCACTCACTAGAGACCTGTGATTTTTCATGGTTTCTAATCCTCTCTTAACTTGAAACTTTTTCTCACTAAAATGGAGATGGTGTACTCACTGTCTCCTTACTGCAGGGATTAAATGTGATAATTTATGTAAAGTGCACAGTTGTATGCCTAATAAATGTAGTAATTATAGTTCAGCAAACATTTATTTAGCTTCTACTAAGTAACGTTATATGGCTTAAACACTGAAAGTCTGATTTCAGACCCTAACAAAATAAACTGGATTTGCCCAAAGCTAGCTTCTAATCTCTAGAATGCAGAATAAAAACAATAACTTCCCATCTATGCCTAATCAGAGTTTAAAATTTTTGCATTGCATAAGGTGTTTTTTTTCTTTCAAGTTTATTTACTGGTTTAGAGAGAGAGAGAGAGAAAGCACACATGAGACAGTGTGCATGCATATGTGAGCACAATCGGAGGGGTGGGGAGGAGAGAGAGAAGAGATAATAAGCTGGTTCCACACTGAGCACAAAGCCCATCATGGAGTTCTATCTTATAATGGTGAGATCGTTACCTGTGTAGAAATCAAGAGTCAGATGCTTAACCAAATGAGCCATCCAGCTGCTCGAACATTACATAAGGTTTTATGACACAGAAGTTAATAAGAAGCAGAAACCTGAGGGGTATCTGGGTGGCTCAGCTGGTTAAGCCTCTGACTCCTGGTTTTGGCTCAGGTCATGATCTCACGGTTAGTGAGAGCAAGCCCTACATCAGGCACTGCACTGATGCAGAACCTGCTTGAGATTCCCTCTCTCTCTCTCTCTGATTCTTCCCTACTCATTCATTCTCTCTCTCTCAAAAATAAATAAATAAACTTAAAAAATGTAAGAAAAAAAAAGCAGAAATCTGAAAGACAAATAGTTGGCATTATAAATTCAAAAAAGTCTAAGATTTCAAAATAAAATTTAATTGTATAAATAAACAGGCTAGAAATAAAAAAATAAAAACATTAAAAAAAAAATTTAAAAAAAATTTTTTTTAATGTTTTATTTATTTATTTCTGAGAGAGACAGCATGAGTAGGGGAGGATCAGAGAGAGAGGGAGACACAGAATCCGAAACAGTCTCCAGACTCTGAGCTGGCCATCAGCACAGAGCCCGACGAACCCACGAACCGTGAGATCATGACCTGAGCCGAAGTCAGACGCTTAACCAACTGAGCGCCCCTCAAATATGTGTTTTTAAACAAAGGAAAGAAGAAATGATGAGCTCAGTGACTCTCTCATACCGCCCTACCTTGAGAGCATCAGCCTCTTCCCAGGCAGGACATAGGGTGAAGGAAACCCCAAATTGTAAAGACCTTGCAAGGGAAGGCAGGAGAGATAAATAACCTCACTGCACAGAGGCCCTGACTTCTCTCTGGGCAGATGCACTTGAGAGTGCCTTCCCTTGCAGCCTTGGCCTTGCAGAAAACTGCTGCCGGAGGAGGGGCAGGGACCTCATGCAGAACCTGGGGTTGGATGGACCCCAGAGGAGTCCTGGCAGGCCTCTCCCTCACTCCTGCTCTCCCCACTCACTGCCTCTCTGCTCCAAGAATGTCCCCAGAACTTTTGTTCCAATCCTGAGAGGTTGGGCTGGCTCTGGAACCTTCTGTTTCCCATGCCAATGATGCTTTCGTCTTTTTCAAACCGAATTAACCCTCCTTTTTTTGAGGTCCCCTTTTCATGTTAAAGATTTTATTACCCACTTCCCTCTTCTACGATAGCAGCTCTATTTCTTTTAACCTTGTAAAATGTGTGCACGCGCGCGCGCACACACACACACACACACACACACACACACACACACACACCCGACTAATCTGTGGTGTAGAAATCGGATGGAGATTGCCCCCCAGGGGCAGGGACTGACTAGGAAGAGAGGGCACGGGGGAACTTAGGGGGACTGAAAATGTTCAAAACCTTGATCTAGGTGGTGGTCTCACAGGTATACACACTTATCAAAAGTCATCAAGCCGTACACTTAAGATTTGTGCTATTATTGTGTGTAGATTATACCTCAATAAAGTAATGCTTGTATCTGAATGACACACATACTTGGGGTGCCTGGCTGGCTCAGTCAGTAGAACATGTAGTTCTCGATCTCAGGGTTGTGAGTTTGAGCCCCAGTTTGGGCGTGGAGCCTACTTAAAAAAAATTAAAAGACACACACAGAGAAATATATAGAACAGACATGCTCAGTTTAATCAATTATAAAGGAAGCGCCCGTGTAAACACCACACCCCGCAATGTCTGGTGCCCCCATCTAGTCTACAGCGTTGGGTGTAACCAAGTGGCTCCCTTTGGACTCCATCACCCGCAGACAGGGCATCTCCGCTGCAGACACCATGCACTTCCTGCTTCCCAGACCTGTGGGGACACAGACAGAGATGGGGTGGAACCCGTGGGCTTTGGAACCTAGAGGTTCCCATCAGCACAACCCCAAGCTTGACTACGGCTCCTGTTCTGGTGAGCTGAAGGAACAGAAAACACACCCATTTCCCCTTTCTGGGAGGGGGGTTTCCGTACCGGCCTCCCCAGGCCGAGTCTTGGCTGGGGGGTGGGGGATGTCCCCAGTGAAAGTCAAGGAGAACTGTGCCTTCCTTGCATCCATGCTAAAAATAATCCCAGGCAGGGCCGCTGCCCCTGAACAGCAGGAAGGACGGATTCATGTTTTGCTTTAAACCTAGAAGCAGCTCAGCAGTTGGGGGTGAGGGAGGGCTGGGAGAGGGAGGCTAGGGATCTGAGAACCCTGGCAGTACTCTCCCCACCCCCACCTCCCAGCTGCAGCTGGTCTTCTCAGGGGTGCCTGGGAGGGGGTGTGAGTGTGTGTGTGTGTGTGTGTGTGTGTGTGTGTGTGTGTGTGTGTGTGTGTGTGATGACGGGGCCTCCCAGCAGAGCAGGAAGCCTGGGAAGGTTGGAGATGGGTGGGGAGGGGTCTCTGTCCTGCTAACTGGAGCGTGCAGGCTGGAAGGGCAGGAGTCACGTACTCCACGGGGTCCCCACCTCCTCTGAGAGGAGCTGTGTCCCTGCAGCCCACACCAGGCTCCTCTGTGAGCCCCCGCCCGCCTGCAGCGTGGCGCCTGCCCCTTGGGGGCTCCTGGAATACACAGGGCTGAGGATTGTCACTTCACAGTCCCCTGCTCTGTCTGGCTTCTGCTCTGCCCAACGAGATGGGGAGGTCCTCAAGGGCGGGTGCGGTCCAGTGGCGAGGAATTTCCCTGGAAACGGGAAGTACAAGATGTGTCAGTGTGGGATCCCAGCTCAAGGAGTAAGCGGCTGAGCACAGAGAAGAGGTCCCCGTGGCCGCCCTCTCCTGCTCACCCTCCTCCCGAGGCTCCTCTGCCTGGCCCCTGCGTCAGAGGCCTCCCACGTGGTGGAGGGACCATTCCGTAGGTGACCTCGGTTTCCCAAGGTGACAGTACCAAACTATCATGCACTGAATGAACTGGACGTGTGCCATGTTCCAGGCACTGTACAGACTCTGACGTGGATTATCTCATTTAATCTTCTCAGCAAGCCTCAATTATCAGAATTATTACTCTGCCTGTTTACAGATGATGAAACTGAGGCTTATGGTGATGAAGTGCTTGTCCTAGGATACCACTGGTAGTACATGACAGAGACAGGACTCAGAATCATGATTTGGGACAGAATGTCTGTGATGGAGATCCAGACAACAATGAGACAAAATTTTGGAAAGTGGACCTTCCCAAATGATTTAGGACACATGGTTGCTGCACTTGATACTTTGGTAGAAAAACAAAACAAAACAAAACAAAACAAAAAAAACAGGGACTTTAGAACCAAAGTTCGGACTACCAGTAATGATTTTGGCCAAGAAATTTAACCATTCTGAGCCTCCGTTTCCATCTCTACAAAATGGGTACGATAATCCTTGCATAGAATTGTGATAGAGTAATGAATTTGAACCCAGCATTGTTTCTAAACCTGGAAAACACCCATGCTCCTTACTGCCTCAGGGTCTTTGCCTGTGAGGTTTCCTTTTTTTTTTAAGTTTATTTATTTATTTTTAACTTTTTTTCCCATTTATTTATTTATTTATTGAGAGACACAGAGAGACAGAGCACAACTTGGGGGAGGGGCGAGAGAGAAGGAGACGCAGCATCTGAAGCAGGCTCCGGGCTCCAAGCTGTCAGCACAGAGCCCAATGTGGGGGACTGAATTCACAAACTGTGAGATCATGGCCTGAGCCAAAGTCAGACACTTAAGTGACTGTACCACCTAGGTGCCCCAAGTTTATTTATTTTTGAGAGAGAGAGAAAGAGATGGAAGGGCAGAGAGAGAGAATCCCAAGCAGGCTCCGTGCTGTCAGCCTGAAGCCCAATGCGGGGCTTGATCCCACAAACCACAAGATCATGACCTGAGCCAAAATTAAGAATTGGACGCTTACTGCCAGAGCCACCCAGGCGCCCCACAGGTGCTGTTTCCTGTACCTGAACCCTCAGCCCACAGATGTTCACACACTAGTTTGTTCTCATCTCAATGTCAGCTCAAACGTAACTTTCCTTACGGGAAGTTCCTCAGGGAACTTTCCTTCCCTGACTACCCAGATGACCCCCTTACTCTCACTTGCATCCCTCTGTTTGGGGGGATCTGAAATGACCTTGCTCATTTATTTGTTTAACGTATTTGTATATGGCCTATCCTACCTCTCCAACTGCCGAGGATGTAAGTTCCCTGAGAGCTAGGATCTCTGTAGGGTTCAAGGACCCATTCCCAACGTTCAAGGCAGCACCTGGCAAACACCAGAGCTTGCTAAACATTTATGAATGAATAATAATCGTGCTTAAAAAACAGCATTATTTTTTAGTGTCTGACTCTCCCACAAGCCTCACTAAGCCAAAGGGCAGTAAATGTGGGTTAATGAGGGCTCAAGAGCGGGCTTTGGGCCTGGCCCAGGCCCAGCCCCGAAGCTCCCAGGCTGCAGGGAGCCATGAGGCTGCTTGGGCTTGTGGCTGCTCTGGGATAAAGGTCAACCCTTTTGCTGGAACATGAGGTTCTGCACCATCTGGACCTGCCTGTCTCTGGCCTCATCTCCCTGGGTTCCCTAACCTGCACTCCATGTCCAGGCCAGACCAAACAACTCAGCATGCCCACCGGAGAACACAGCCTGCTTCATGCCAGGGTGCCTTTATAGACACCCTTCCTTCTACCTGGAATGCCCTGTGTCTTTGCTTTGCCTGGCCAGCTCCTTTCAGACTTGCAGGCTGGCTTCTTCAGAGGAGCCCTCCCTGACCCCTCTGGCCACCCCCAACCCCCAACTTCCCAGGGCACTACAATGACCTAGTTTTGTGCACCTTCCCAAGCAGCCCAGAGATCTCTTGGGGGCAATGATCAGCTTTCGTGCCACCCAGGATAAAGCACAGTGCCTGGTGCATACAGTAAGAGATAAACAGATGCTCCAGCATAATGTTTAGACTTTGGGTCCCCAGGGATTAACACAATTCCTGGAGCACACAGTAGGTGGTTATTAAGTACCCACTGAACGTGTGAACCCTAGCAATCTGACACTGGCAGGAGCTGGAGGCGAAGGGAAGAGCGCAGGTGGGGGTGGGAATAGAAGATGCTTCCTTGGAAACAAGTCGATGTCACATGGGACTCCAGGAAGCTTCCCAGGAGAATGAACACATAAACAGCAAAAATAAAAGCAAACACAGACGGATGGAGGCATATAAACAGGGTCGCGGTGAGCAAAGACAGAGAAAAGGATGAAAGAGGAAGAACTGGGCTCAGAGAGGACAAAATGTACCCATGAGAGCCGCAGAAGACAGGAAGCCAGAGCCCGGGACAGGCGACTCACTACAGGATGTCTGGTGCCCTTGCTTCAGCCTCTGGGGGTAGATAAGGGTGGTGTGGACAATGCGGTCCCTTCCTAGGGTGGTAGAGCTGGGTGAAAGGCCACATGTCACGAGATTTTGGGACATCTTGGGAAACTCTTCCTCTCTTAGTTCACCAGAGGCCCTGTGTTATGAAACAAAGCACCCAAGATAGCACCGTCACAAGCCTAGTTTCTTGCCTTTGAGTGAACAACCTAGCTGCTCTTGCCTCACTTTTCCCATCAGGAAAGTGACTGCTATTCTTACTTTAGAGTAACGTTAAGATCATGCTGAGTTAGGACATGCAGGTGAAACGTACTTGGCCTGATACAAATGGCAGGGATTGACATAACGGTGGTAATCTCTCCCCAAAGTGCTGCCATGGATGGGTCCTAACAGGGACCATGCCACCATGTCTCTGAGTGCCACAGACGGACCTGAATTCAGAGACTCAGCCTCTGGTTTTTGGATTCCATGCCAGATCAATACAACAAGGCAAAGTTTATTCCCAGGTGAGGGGGTGAGTAGCAGCGCGTGTGCCAGTTGGCTGAGAGACAGCTGAGAATGCCCTCAGCCAGCAAGCAAGCCTGACAATCCAGCTCCTCCACTAAGCATCCTCCAGGTCCCTTACACTTCTGGCCTGTCAAATGGGCTGAAAACAGCTATGCCTCAAGGCATGCATGACTCGTAGGAGGCAGAGTTCCTGGAATCATTTGAGAAAGAAGGGAATGAAACTCTCAGGCCTGAGCCATGGAGGATTTACACTTTCCATACGTGATCTAAGCAGTCCTGCAGACCAGTTAGAAATACTGGCGTTCGAGCCCCGCATCGGGCTCTATGCTGACTGCCAGCTCGGAACCTGGAGCCTGTTTCAGTCTGTGACTCCCTCTCTCTCTGGCCCTCCTCTGCTCACGCTGTCTCTCTCTCTCTCTCTCCTAGAATTAAATAAAACATTAAAAAAAATTTTTTTAAAGAAATACTGGCATTGGGGGCGCCTCGGGGGCTCAGTTGGTTGAGCCTTTTGATTTCTGCTCAAGTCATGATCCTGGGGACGTGGGATTGAGCCCTATGTTGGGCTCTGTGCTGAGTGTGGAGCTTGAGATTCTCTGTTTCTCCTTCTGCCTCTCTCCCCCATTCGCTTGTGTTCTCTCTCCCTCTCCAGGAGAAGAAGGATGAGGAGGAGAGAGAGAAGGAGAGGAAGAGGAAGAGGAAAAGGAAGAAGAAAGAAGAAAGAAGAGGAGGAGGAAGAAAAGGAGAAGAAGAAGAAGAAAAAGGAAAAAAAATTCTGGCATTGATGTCAGAGTTAAATACAAATCCCAGATCTGTCACTTCTCTGAACTTCAGTTTCCTTAAGTGTCAAAGAACAATAGCACCTACCCCCAAGAGTTGTAAAGAGCAAATGAGCTTGTGTGTATAAAGCCCTGAGCCCAACACTTGGTCCCTGGGAGCAATCAATATTAGCTATTATTGTGAATAATAATATCACAAGTCCCTGCGAGGGGAAGGCCAGATCAATCTCTGAATGTGGAAGCCACTTTGAGGAGGTTAAACTGGTCATGACTCAGAAAATCATTAAGTCACCAAGTGTCAAATTCCATTTTGCAGCTTCTATTAGGAATGTGTGATTCCTGGGGGTGGGGGGGTCCAATGCCCCCACCAGCCCCACCTCTGCCGTGTTCTCTGAGACTGATGCGGAGGATCACGGATTAACAAGCCTGCCAAGCGTAGAGGGAGGCAACTTAAATAGAGCCTTCAGCTCATTTGTCCAGCTGGGCTTAAGAACATCGCCAAAGCGCTTGGGAAAACAAGCGTGGCAAGGAACGGAGGATCAACCTCAAAGGCCCAGAGAACCTTCAGACCTAAACTGGAGAGTCCATGACCTTCGAGGCTGTCACAGGGCTGGGTGATGGGAGAGAGAAAGGGGACTGGGGGTTTCACCCTTCAGGAGTCCAACTTCTCTCCTCCAGAGCCCTCTCTGCACCGCACCCCACCCCACCCCACCCCACCCTCCCACAAGAGTTTGGAACCCAAAGACTGACGGATGGCGGGGTCCAGGCCCCAGGTGGGAGGTGGGCAGCTGAGAGCAGGGGTGACTGACTGACAGCAGGATGCCACAGCTGAGGAAGAAAGTATAAATATAAAGCGGCCAGTGTAGGACTGGACAGAGGCCATATGAAACACACGGTACATTCCGGCCCCAGCGTAACAAACTGTACCAGCCTTTTGGAGAGCTGGGAGCAGTGTGGAGGGGAGGGAAGAGAGAGGAGAGGTTCCTTCGAGGTTGGCCCTGCCTCCTCCTTCCCCACTTCTCCCACAGCTCGGGCACCGCAGGGAAAGTCCCGATGTTCCTTTTGCAACCACAGGAAACCTACTATCCCTGCTCACACTCTGTACCCAGTGTTCCTCTCAGCAGCTCCAGACTGGGAGGGAGCAGCGAGTGGGGGAGGGAGAGAGGGCTGGGGGTTGTAAGCGGCCACAGCAGCCCAGATTACGCGAGGGGAGGTGGCAAGCATCTCTCGGCCGCCAGGACACTAACTCACATGTGAGTCCCAGCCCTTAAGCACGGCTGCGGAGGTACAGATGGTAGTGAGGTGTAGGGAAGGAAGTGCCTTGCCCAAGATCACACGGCCAGTTGTTCACCAGGGTGGGACCAGAGTGCATCCAGAGCCGGGCAGTGCTGGGCAGATCGCTTGGGTGTAGCGGGCAGGCGTGGCAGGCCAGGGAACAGGCAGTGCCCGGGGAACCGAGGGTGGGGAGCCCAGATCCAAGGCTGCCTCTATGCTCCGGTTAGCTCTGGGCAGGTCTGGCTTGAGCACCATCCCCTCCTCCACTCCTTCTAAGCCTCCCCTCCTCCCTCCACCTAAATATTAGAGATAATGCATGTAAAGTGGCTAGCATGGAGGCTGGTTTGTGGTGATGTCAACCAGAATGAGTCACCTCCACGCCTCCTCTCTCCTCCTACACACACACACACACACACACACACACACACACACACACAGCTCAAGGCCTAGAACCTCCTGGGATCCTTCTTCCATATCGCCACCTCCTTGCAGAGTCCCTATAGCTCTTAACATTTGGTACTCCCCACCTGCTGGCTTGGGTTATTATTTAACCTCACGAGCTGTGTGTTTGTCTCTTCAACCGGTCTGCAAACTGCCCAAGGGCAGGAAATCATTTCAATACACCCAACAGTTACTGAACATCAACTCCAGTGCCAAACTTGGCCTGTGGGGGATGAGCTCAAGTGATGGTGGGGGGTGCGGGGAGGCCTCAAAGAGGCAGACTTTGTTTCTGCCTCAAGGACTTTTTAATCTGGTTAGAAGAACAGGATTAGTAAACAGATCACTAGAATATGAGACAGGCCACACGCTGTGCCGTGAGAAAGGTACAGACTGAATGTGCTGGGCATTCGGAGGGGAGAGGAATCAGATGCGGCTGGCGCCGTTTCAAGCAGGCTTTCTGAGTTGGAGCTTAAGAGATGGCTAGGCTCGGAGGATGGGCAGCCCCGGCAGCAGAAACGGCCCAGCACGCTGCGGAGGTTGGAAGGTGGGAGACGAAGGGCCTTTAGAATTAGGCCTTCAACTTTCCATAGCCATCCTTAGCGCGACCCAACACAGCCTTCCATATGGTACGCTCAGTATGTCAGTCCTTTGTCCCCTCCTTGGTTTGGAGCCGGTGGAACCTTCAGGAACGGCACTCAATGACGTCTTTCAGTAGATGGATGGGTAAAGAGAAAACGTGGCTCTGAATGAATCCGGGTTTGGGGCTGGAACAAAGGGAGGGGTCACGTTCCAGTTCGGGGTCGTCTTCTCCACCCCGCCGTCCGTTCCCGGGCTCTTCCTACTCCCGGCGTCCTGCCAGGGGTTTCCCAAGCTCTCCCCAAGGGCTGGGCTTGGTTTGCCAGCCCTTGGGAATCCCTGGAGTCTCCAGGCTGGTGCGAAGGGCGGATGGGGAAGGGGGCCGACGCACGGGGAGGAGGCTCCTCTGGAGGGTGGGGGTGGGGGGGGCGATCGCTCGAGTCGGCCCCCCTCCAGCGGGTTTCTGTTGTCACGTGACTGCAGCCCCAGGTCTTCCAAGTGGGGGGCTGGCGCGCTCCCAGCTAGCCTCCTCCGGACCGGACCGAGCGCTAGCGGGGCTTGGGCGGCAGCCTGGGCGGCTCCTTCTCCGTCGAGGAGCTACCAGCACCTGCCCCCCACCCCAACTGTGCTACTCGGGCTCCACGCGCGCCCGGGCTCGGTGGGGGATGGCGAGGTCTGGGTGCCGCACGCCGGGCCGGCGCCCGGGCTGCGCCGCGGGTCCCCGCCGGCCGGGCGACGCGCCGGGGCCCCACACCAGCCCCCCGGCCGGGGCCCCAGCGCGCACTCGCAGGGCTGCGGCGGCGGGGAGGCTGCGCGCCGAGCGCAAGCCGCGAGCACAAACAGGGCGAGGAGGCTGGTGTGAGCGCCTGGGCCCGGTGCCAGCGCGCCGGGGCTGGAACACAATGTCCCGAGCGGGCGGGCGAGCGGGGAGCGAGAACAGCCTGACTCAGCAGCTGGGTAAGTGGGTGTGCTCGCTCACCAGATCAACCGCTCTTGCAGCCTGCGGTCAGCGACGACCCGACTCTCGGAGGCTCCCTCAAGCCCGGGGGAGGAGGTGGAGAAGGGGGGGCGGGGGGCGGGCGTACCGCCGGCTCCCGCCCCTGTCTGCCCCTGCCTGCCGCGCGGGTCCTGTACGTGGCCCGCGTGCGCATCCCTCTGCCTTCTCGCCCCTGCGTTCCTGCGTTGATCGGCCCCCAGCCCGAGCCGAGTAGGCTGGGCCCGTCTGGGAGGGGAGCTCTTCTCCCGCCCCTCCCCCCCCTCCCCCGCGGCAGGTGTGGCCCGGCCTCCAGCTTCTGCGGACAAGGCCCGTTTCCCCCAAAGCCCACCGCTCCGGGAGGCCTCTGGAGGTCTTGGTGCGGGGGGTGTAACTCATCGCTGCAGGAGGAGGTAGAAATGTGTTCCGGGGTGGCGGGGAGCACAAGAAGAGGGTGCTGAGAGAAAATGGGATATAGGGCAAGAAGACCTCCCCCACCTCTGTCCTCGGCTGACCCAGAGTTTAGAGTCTCTTCCTGTCCCCTCCCCTCAAAACCACGAGGCCCCTGAAGATTTCCTCAGAGGGAGGAGAAGCAGGTGGGGAGGTGCTTTGAAGCCTGAGACCCTGCTTTTCTGCCTTACCCACCCTCCCACCCAAAGCCACAACAAAGACGCATGAATCCTGCCACCCGGCCGCAAAGCTTCTCCTTCCTCCTCTGTGCCTGCTGTGCCCTGCGGTCTGGGTGAGGATGACAGCCCAGGGCAGGGAGCTCAGATGGCAGCCCAGAGCAGGACTCTTCCTGGAGGCTGAGACCTGTCCCACACCCCAGCCTCCTGGGGTGTCTGCAAGGTGCCCCGGGGGACACGCTGTGCCTGGAGTGTGCCAGGGTTGGCAGGGAGGGGCTCCGTCCTCTGCTGAGTTCCAGGAAAGGCCCTGGCAGTCAGCACAGGCCTGGGCTCCAGGGCCTTTGAGGGTGGGGCTGGGGGAGGGACCCCAGGCAGCTGAAGGGCCTCACCTGGGCCTCGTGCCCCTGGGCCGTCTGATGGCATCTCTGGCACCCACTGCGGAGATGGATGCCGATGCAGGCCTGGGCCACGGACCCCCTTCCCACCCATAGAGTCATATTTCCCACATGTGTGCTCTCCCAGCCAGCGCTCCCTGAACCTCCCAGCCAGGAGGTACCTCAACTGCTGTCAACTCGAACCTTCCACCTGGTGTGCGAAATCGGTCCATGATATCCCAGGCCAGCGATTGTCCTTTGAAGCTGTTTGCACGCCTATAGTGACAGGGACATTCTCAAAAGGCAGCCACTGCCCTT
The DNA here is from genome assembly GCA_017311185.1 of Proteles cristata cristata. Classification (NCBI taxonomy): domain Eukaryota; kingdom Metazoa; phylum Chordata; class Mammalia; order Carnivora; family Hyaenidae; genus Proteles; species Proteles cristata. Next base: position 1,302,643 of record JAESUZ010005393.1, read on the forward strand.
CTCCAAGTCCAGTCACCTGCAGGACATCTGCCTTCGCATGGCCTGGAAATGACGGAACTCATCCTCCTGTCCCTCACACCAGCTCTTCCCTGTCGCCCACTGCGGACTCTCCCATCCCCCAAGCTCACCACCAAGGTGGGTTAATTTTTAACTGTTTTCTCTCCATCACCAACCTGTATCTGCTCCGCTGCCAAATTCTTCCCTCTGTTGCTTTTATTACAAGATGTGTTGTTATTTTTTGCATTCACCCCTTCTTCTCTATCCCCATAAAGCCCACCTTTGGCCCCAATTCCCACAACCTCTGCCGTACTGTCCTCTCTGACCTAGGACTTTCCTTTCTCCTGTTGGAATAATCTTTCTCAAACGCTATTTAATGTGCCTATGTGCAGCTTCAGACTCCTCAACCGAGCACACTGGGTATACCAGCTGCAAACCTGTATGTTTGATATGAAGGGACCCGGATTCATTCATGGTGGGCCCAGACCACGGAGTGCAGCCCTGGGTCTTACATAGCAGAAGGGCAGCAGATGTTATTCAAGTGACCTACCCGTTTGGTTGTGCTCACTCGGTCTCCCCATTACCATGGAGCCTGTTGGTTCCTCAGGCCCTTTGGTTTTGAAAAGTCCCTATTGTTTATTTACCAAATCTTCAGAGAGGGGTGGGGAAGGGAGAAGCTGACATCCAAGTTAACATCAGACAGGTTGTGTCAAATGCCAACTGCGGAGACCTGGAGTGCACAGTGGAATGAATGAGTATGGCTGTCTGCTGGAGCCTCTGCTTTCTGTAAGACACAGATAATCACTGAGGCGGGTAGAAGGCAGAAAGGTGAGTGGGCACAATCAGGGACTTTGAGTAGCTTTTCACCATTAGAGAGTCCAGCCTGCTTAGCTCTGGGTCCCTGGTCTGATGCCCTTAGATTCTCTTTCTTGGCACTGAATCATACACACACACACACACACTCTCTCTCTCTCTCTTTCTCTCTCTCTCTCTCTCCCTCCCTTCCTCCCTCCTGGTGATCCTGGCCCCCAGCATTTCAAAAATCTACCTCCTGTAGGAAGACTCTGATCTCAATCTCCATCCCATATTGATTAGATCATTGTGTCAACTTTCCTCTGAGCCCTATGAGTTGCCTTCAATCTCTTCTCTATTTTATCACCTCCTTTGTCTGCAATATTTTAACCCCATTGATTATAGTTATGTTCATCGCAGGAGTAGTACCTTTCATTTATTTATTTACTATAATCTATTTATTTTGAGAAGGGAGCATGAGATAGGACACTCTGACTCTGGAGGCCACATAAGCCTGGATCTGGATTCCAACACTTAGCTGTTTGGCCTTGGACAACTCTCTCAACCTCTCTGAACCAGTTTCTCTATCTGTAAAAGTCACTAGTAATACTTACCTTGCAGAATGAGGAGCAAAAATTACAGAGAATACAAAGGGCCAAAAAAAAAAAAAAAGTGCCTTTTGCATTGTGATCAGACAATAGTTGGTCTTCATTTCCTACACGATTGGAGCCTTCCCTGAATTGGGGGACAAATTCCTTAACTAGCCCCCCCCTCCAATCCTGGGACACTTTTAAGTGTGAAAAAGGACACTATTAATCATTACACTGGTTGCACAGACGTGACCCGGGGCGCAAGGCCATCCTACCCTAACATTAACGGGGGAGGGCAGCGTTCGGACCCCGAGCCACCGTAGCCCAGTGCCCAAGCATGGCGCCCAGCAGAGCTCCAGCTCAATGAACGTTTGCTGAATGAACAGAACCGGTCCTCCCTTCAGTTTCTTGCAGCATCAGCGAGTGAGGAAGCAGATTGAAAAGCCCGCCCCCGCAGACTCCCCACCCCCCTGTCCTGGGTCCCAAAGCCTCTGGTAGCCTCCTTTCTCGAAGCTCTCTCCTTCTCCAGCCCGCTTCTCCCGCCCCGGTTGCCTTGGAAACAGTGACGTGTGCAAGCGGGGCGTGACCCCTCTCCATCCTCTCCCGGAGCCCCTGGCCCCGGCCTGCTCAGACCCCGGCAGAGGACGAGATTGGGGCCCTCCGCCCGGCCGCCCGCCTACGGCCCCCGAGCTAACCACGCCCACCTGGCCGCCCCCCGCGGGCGCCGAACTCGCTGTAGTGCGGGAGCCCCACCCCCCAGCCCACCCGGCGCCGGTGAACTGGCGAGGGGCTGCGGAACGCCGGTTTCATCCCCTGGGATCCCTTTCCACTCCTTCTCCCCCTGGCGGGCCAATAGATCCCGAGAACGCGGGCCCGCCCGCCCTTTCCCGGGCAGCCGTCGAGCGCGCTCCGCGTCCTGGGGGTGGGCGGGAAGGGTGGGAGCTCCGGGGGTGCCGGAGCGCCGCGGAGCGCGGAGAGGAGGGTTAAACAAGGTGCCGGCGCCGGGCGCGGCGGGAGTGGGGGAGGGGAGCGAAGGGAAAGTGAGAGCGGGGGCGGGGGGGGGGACGGGAGCGAAAGAACATCCTGTGCCCGTCGCCGGATGCGCGCCTGGGGAGGAGGTAGTCCGGGCAGGAGGGGGGAGAGCTAAGTGGGGAGGCCCGGGGCGGGGAAAGGCTCGGCCTCCGCCCCCCACCCGGCCCTCCCCCTCTGGGGGCGCCGCTCTCCGTGCTCTCGCCGCTTTTCTCCCTGTCCCCACGCTTCCGCTGGAGTAGCAAGCTGCAGGGAGGCCCCCCCCGAATCTGGTGCCTGGGCCAGGGTAAGCGCCAGCCGGGGAGGCGACGGCCTCGGAAAGTGTGGGGTCCAACGTCAGGGCACGGGCAGCACCCCCTGCCTTTCGCCTCCCCACTTTCCGGCTTTCTGCCAGGAGGAGCTCGCACGTATGGATTGGCCCGTTTACCTAGCGTCGCAACATAAATTCCCTCGTTCAGTTCTGACAGCAGCACTTCCTGCTAGTAGGTAGGTGTCAATAAACCCATATTCCGGAGGAGGAAACACGGGCTCAGCTTATGGAATTTGCCCAAGTCCGAGCCAATCGGACCCCAGGGAGCGGTCCAATATACAGCAGGCTAATTTCACCTTCGTTTCTCCTGTGCCTACGAGCGCTGGTCCCCGCCAGGGTCACACACCATAAAGGCCTAGTACTGTGCGTTGCACACACAGTAGGTCCCCAAGAGCATATTAGGCTTTTTAAGTTAACTGGGCGGAAACACTCATTACCAGAGCTGGCTAGTTTGGGGTTTCATAGGTGGGAAATGGCCCTCCTGGTTTAAGTATTTTGGGGAGCTTCAGAGAGGGTCCAGAGTTGTTCAAGGCAATGAAATGGGTTAGGGGAGTGGAGATGGATTAGCCTGAAGAAGGTGGGGGCGGGGTGGGTAAAGGAGATGAATAATGTGTCTTTCAGGTGTCACTGAGACCCCCTTCTGTGTGCTCACTGCCTTTCTACAACAACGTTTTTGTCTAGGTGAAACCTGCTTATAATAGTAATTATAGTTGACATTTGATGGACCTTGTGTACTGAGCACTGTTTCAAGGACTTAATCCTCGCAAACAGTCCCAAGAGGCAGACATTATTATTCCCATTTTCCAGGCAGGGAAAGTGGGGGTACAAAGAGAATACAAAGCTAAGTCAGTGGCCGAACTGGTTTTGAATCCTGGTAATCTGATTCTAGCCCACCCTCTCTCCTTCACTAAACTAAATTGCACCTACCATGAGGGGAACATCAGCTTTGAGAGTAGGAAGCCAGTGCAGATGACAGAGAGGTGTGTGCTAGATCAGTCCTCATGTTCTCGCCTCAGTAAGAATAGGAAAGAGGGGCGCCTGGGTGGCTCAGTCGGTTAAGTGTCTGACTTCGGCTCAGGTCATGATCTCACAGTTCATGGGTTGGAGCCCCGCGTCGGGCTCTGTGCTGAATGTTTGCTTGGAGCCCAGAGCCTGCTTCCAATTCTGTGTCTCCTGTCTCTGCCCTTCCCCACTCACGCTCTGTCTTGTTCTGTCTCTCAAAGATAAATAAATGTTAAAAAAAAAAAAAGGCATTAAAAAAAAGAATAGGAAAGAAACTTGGGGCTGGTTGTGGTATATGGAATCCCAGACTTCTCTGTCTGGGTTTGACAAAAAGCAAAATGAGGTAACAAAAGCCAACTTCCTACAAAGTTGCAGCTTGAAGCTATGTACCCTAAGAACGTCCAAAGCACAACCCCATCTGTTATCACTATCATTTCGTGAAAGCAAGCGCATTTTCATTCTCAAACTAACAAAGACCTCATCTGAATCAAAAGCAGCCGTTGCCAAGAAAGGACAGTCATTGACTTTCCAACAACAAATGAACATTCCTCTGTAAGCTTTTTTCACTCTGCTGTGGACTAGTGAAAATGTCACTCTGGAAATGGCCTCTGCCTCTTAGTCCCTCTGTATCATTTGAGAGCAAAACCAAAAGAAATGGGCTTTAGGCGTAGCAGGAAGGAGTTGGGTGAAAGCCAAAAAAGAATGCTTTTTTTTTTTTTTTAATTTAAAGAACAGGTAAGCACTGCAGTTGCATAGGAAGTAAGGGTTGCAAAGTCAAGCCTGTGGACTAGAGAGGCCAGTAGCTCTGGGTTCTACCCCAGGGAAGGGCAGCAACCTTTGTTCTGAAGGATCTACCCTCAGGTCCACCAGGGTAGCTTTAGAACCTGAAGCAGTCCCATCAGGCAGCCATGTCTTGCCTGGAGTTCATGGGCCATGGAAGGCTGTTCCACAGCAGCAGGGAGGCCCCAGGGGCCTCTGTCACCCCTTGTCACAGAGTCCATGTAGTCTCCCACCTTGGGGCTGGGTAGAGTGTTAGGCATGACCCTTGAGGAGAGCCGAGGCCAGAAGAGAGGAAAGGAAGAGAAGGGTAGGAGGGTTACCTGCGGCCTGGGGTGTGCTATGCAAAGGCTCTGAGTCGACGGGCCTCGCTGGCTGCAGCACCCTCGGGGATGCTGTTTCCCTACTTCCTCACCTCCATCAAGGCCAGGTGTAGCCCAGGACCTAGAACCTTCCAACAGTAGCTTAAACCCAGGTGGGAGAAGCCCTGTCTGGTACAACCATGCCCAGTGCTGGCTTGGGGCTTGTCACTTCCCTGTTTGGTACTAGGAGGCAAGGCCAGAGGATATGGGGAACAGCAGGGAAGGGGGAGAAAGGGAAGGATCTGGTCTCAGCTGCCCTAAGCTATTGGTAGAGGCCAAGTCCTCTCCTAAGTCAGACTCTTATTTTCTGGTGTTTTCTGACTCCACAGGAGGCCTCACGCCTCATCTCACCGTGTAGGGGTGGGGCAGGGTGTGGGGCACTGGAAAACTGAGGTTTTTCCAGATTTAGGCCCCCATCGTTTATTTTTAAGTCTTTTTGAGAGACTGTGCGCGAATGAGCATGGGAGGGGCAGGGAGAGAGAGAGAAAGAGAGAGAGAGAATCCCAAGCAGGCTCCACACTGTCAGCGCAGAGCCTGGTACGGGGCTTGAACCCATAGACTGCAAGATCATGACTTGAGCTGGAATCAAGAGTCGGATGCCCAACCGACTAAGCCACCCAGGTGCCCCTTAGACCCCCATCGTTTAAAGGCACACGCCTACCAAAATATTGATCCTGGAGTTATAGAATGGTAAATCTGGATCCTCTCAGGTTGCGAATATACAAACTGAGATTCTCCTCCAGGGTCACACTGGTTAAATGGGCCTGGAGCACCCGTACCAGATTCTCGCTCACTCTGGGTTGGATTTTGACACTATTGACAAGAGTCATGATTTTGACACTGTTTGGCAGAAGTCATGATTTGAACACCTACTAAGTACAGGACTCTGCCAGATGTTGGAGATGCAGAGAGAGCTGCTCTCAAAAGCTTTTGGCCAGACAGGTAAACACTAGCCACTACAGGGGAACTACAGTTGTTAGATGAGTTTGCCTAAAGTGCTCCCCTTGATGGAAGGGGGCCCTGCCTGCAGAAACACCCAGAGGCCCAGCAGCCAATTCATGGTGAAGAAATCATAGAGGCCAGGGAACAAGCGAATGGAGTTGCCAATTGGGCCCACCCCAGACACCCCTCCCAGAAACTTCCCAAGGAACCAGCCCAGAAATTGGGCCTCTGCTGCCCTCTAATGGAGGAAAACAAGCCTCTAGAGCTGCATACCGGCGCCCAGCCATCCTGGCTCTCCTAAAGACTCGGGAAGTGAAGGACCTTCTTGCCCTCAGAATTCTTTTCCCCTAGAGTCTCCAACTTCATTTCCTACAACCTCAGAGGCTGAGCCTTCTCTCTTTCCAGGCACTCCTGGCTGTCGCATTTCCTGATCACCACCCTCCATCCTGTTTCCCCAGTTTCCTTTGTTGCCCAGGTTCTGATTCTGGTACCCTGGTCCCGGCCCTGCCAGAGTTCTGGTTCCAGAAGGCCCTTGCCAGGTGCCTTGGGCCTAGCCCCCACCTGGGCGCAAGGCCGCGCCAAAGACATGGGCATGAGCATCCCCCACTGCCTGGGGCAACTGGACATCCGCAAAGGGATAGTGGGCTTGGCCACAGGGGCCGGGTTCATCTACTTGCTCTACAAGGCCATCAAGGCTGGCATAAAATGCCAACCTCCCCTCTGCACCACCTCACCCATCTGCATCGCCCGTGAGTGTACGGGCCCTGGGGAGAGGGCTCGGCCCCAGGAGGCACCTGCTCCAGAGGTCTCCAGTGTGGGAGGGCCCAAAGGTGACTCCTCCCAGTTCCTCTCTCCCTCTTTCTCTCTTCCATCTTCCCAAACCCGCCCTCGAGATGCTAGCTCAGAGTCCCCAGGAAGTAGATGGCCGTCAAGTGGATTTCAGGACACTCATCTGGCAGGTCTCCAAATTTGACACTCGCCCTAGCTCCCAGGATGCCACTGCTTGGAAACTTGGCATCAGCAGCTCTTCCTAAGGGAGGATTGGGGCACCTTCATCCCCAGAACGTCCACTAGCCCATAGGACAACTTCATGTCCAGTAGAGAAAGGCGCCCTTCTGCCAGACTTTTTTTATTCCCATCTGTTGGAATACCGCTGCCACATACTGATTATGACGAGATACCACATACGACTGCCATATGCCAGGAAATAGTAAACACAAAACCATGACATTTAGGATACGAACATTTAGGATACATTTAGGATACATCATTAGATGTAGCGCCCTGGCGCACGGCTCGGCTATCTATGGCAGTCCTGCATATAGCAAGAAGGCCTCTCTTCAGAAAAGGCAAGGCAGCCTTGTCCCCAGGTCCCTCTCCCCTGCTCCCCAGCCCCATTCTCTGACTACTTCTGAGTCCCCAGCCTGAACCTGGCTGGGATGGCTGTCTAGGCCTGGCAATCGAGCGAGAGCGGCACGGGCGGGACTCAGGTGAGCTCCGGAGGCTCCTCAACTCTCTGGAGTGCAAACAGGATGAGTACGCCAAGAGCATGATCCTGCACAGTATCACGCGCTGTGTGTACTTGCTGGAGGCTGAGGTGAGGGGAAGGAAGCACGCGATCCCTCCCAGCCAGCCCGGCCCCTGGGGACTGCAGCCCATCCCCGCCCCCTGGGCTGGCCAGACTGTGTCCCGGGACCTGTCTCTGGCTGACGGCGGGAGGGGTCATGCTGAGGGGTCTTGGTGACATGGGGCACTGTGGGCCCAGGACACCCGCTTCTTCTGCCTCTTCTGTCTCTCCTGGCACACTCTAGGCCTCTGCTTGTACAACTGATGACATCACCTTGGTGGGCTCCATGCTGGATGACAAGGACAACAGTGTCAAAATCCAAGCTTTGAACACACTTAAAGCTTTCTCCGGCATCAGAAAATTCAGGCTTAAAGTCCAGGTGAGCTCAAAGGCAAGTGGGGTGGAGCACATAGGATGTCCACAGCCCGTGGCTTCTTTAGTAGGCATGGGGAAGATGGTCATGCTCCGGGAGTTTTGGGTCTGATTTTCTTTGTAATTAGTGAGAAAACGGTGGTCAGATCCCAGCAGGATCATAAAAGCCTTTGAATATCAGGCTGAAACTGAACTGGGATGCTAGGAGTGTCTCTGAGCCCCAAGTAGCAGGAAGCCCCAAGGTTCTTTCTGATAACCGACCAATTCTATATCATCAATGGGGCGTCCTATAATTCAAGTCCATTCTACACTGTCTACCTGGAGTTAGTACAGGTCCCACAGACAAAGGATTCAGTCCCACGAGACTGCCCCCCACGTCCCGTGCCAGTATACTTAACTATAAATTTGGACTTCCTCCTCTGGTTTGAGAATTCACTAGAACTACTCACAGAATTCAGGAAAACACTTTACTTACATGTACCAGTTAATTATAAAGGATAAACTGAGGAGTAGCCAGATGGAAGGGATGCATAGGGCAAAGTATTAGTGGGGAGGCAGGGTGCAGCACTTCCGAGCCTTCTCTAGGTGAGCCACCCTCCCGGCACCTTGATGTGTTCACCAACCGGAAAGTTCTCTGAGCCCTGTTGTTTGGGGGTATGTATGGAGGTTTCATTATGTAGGTGTGATTGATTAATCATTGGCCATTGGCGATTGAACCCAATTTCGGACCCTTCCCTTCAGTCCCCTTCATCATGGCTTGGCCTTTCTGGCCACCAGCATCCCCATCTGGAAGCTGTGTGCTATCCGTGAGAATCACCTACTTGACATAAACTCTGGGATAATGCAGAGGAACTGGTTATGAAAAGCAAAACACTGTTGTATCAGTCAAGTGCAAGGATTTTAGGAGCTCTGTGCCTAGAACCAGGGACAAAGGCCAGATCTATTATACTGCCCGCCCTCTGCTGTGTTGGTCTGTTGCTGGTGGCTGGGCCACTGATGCCTTCACCACTACCATGTAGAGAAAATACAAGCCGACAAATGTCCCCAGGCTTATCTGTTTCCACACCCATCCTTTCCTGCTTTCCTGCTGATGCCATGAGAAAATGGCCTTCTTCCTGTCTATGGTCAACATTAGTTTCCGGCCTGGATCCCATCCCCTTCTTTGAGGACCTCTTTCCTTAATTAGTCTCTTTGTCTTATATGGCCCCCCAACTCCTTCCCATTAATATTCGACATGCTCTAATCCTTCGAATCTTAACTCCCCCACACGAAAAAGAACCTTCTTCCTTGACCTCCAAATTCCTCTCTAGCAAATGGTCTCTCCTGAATTAAAAATAAATATTGAAAACTTACAAACATTTTATGTGTACAGTAGAAAGAACTATAAACAAAACACATATAACTGAAACCCAGGCTAAGAAATCTAACCAACAGGTTGGATGCTCCAAATGCTCCCCTCCCCCACAATCCCACCCAGAGGCAATTATTTCCTCCATGTTATGCATCAGTCCCTTTCCTTATAGTTTTACCATATATTCACGTATCATTTTGGCAAAGCAAGGTAGATAATACCAGGCAAAATGTAAGAAAAAAATTGTAGGCAAAATGTAGTTTGGGATGTTTTTATGGTTCACGTATCTGGAAGTGTGCATTTTGTATTCCGTGGTTTGCCTTTCTCCCCAACACTGAAAGATTCATCTTTATTGGCGGGTGCAGCTTTGTTTCCTTATTTTCTATTGCTCTATAGTATTCTAGTTCATGAGCGTCCTGCAATTTTATTTATCCATTTGCCCATGGGTAGGCACTTAAATTGTTTCTATATTGTGTCATGAGCATTCTTGTACACACCTCCCTTGAGGATATAGGAGACTTTCTCTAGGATCTGTATGTCTGCAGGAGTGGGATGGCTGGATGAAGGGTATGCCCAGCTTGTCAAGAAGGGTTGTGTTAATTTACACCCTGTACTGGCTCTGCATGAATATTCCATTTACTTCCCAAACGTTGGTACTTTCGCATTTGAAATTTTTTGGCATCAAACTTTTTTGGGGAGGGGCACTTGGCTGGCTCAGTCAGTAGACCATGCTTGATCTTGAGGTCATGAGTTCAAGCCCCATGTTGAGCATGGAGCCTACTTAAAAATAAAAAGAAAGGAAGGACGAAAAACTTTTTTTGGGTGGGGAAAAAAAGGCCTCTAGGTCTCTGCTTGCTGGCTGCCTCTACTTTAGCCCTCAACCCTCTCAGTTTCTCTATGTCTGTAATTCTCAAGCATATCAATTGCCTGCAGAGTTGTTTAAAATGGAAGGTTTCTGGGTCCCACACCTAGAGAGTCTAGTTGAGCCCGGGAGCTATGTTTTTCACAACCCCCCCAGGAGCTTCTGATGCAGTTGGTCTGGGCAACACTTTTCCCATCGTATCCTCAGGACCTGAGCCCTTTCCTTTGAGTAAAAGCAGCCAATCTCTGGTTTCAGTTTTCATCTAGATGCACTTTCCTGCATCTCTGTCCATAGCCTAGGGACCCCTGACCTCCAGACCCATGGCCAGCTGCTCCACTTAGACATCCTAGTGACCCTCTAATCCACCATGTCCAAAATGGAACTTACCCCTGCTCCCTAAGTCAGACCACCCTTTCCAGAGGGATCTGATCCCATCAACCCCCTGCTTGGTCTCCCTTAAAGGTCTCAACCATAAAGAGCACAGTCCTCCACCTCCTTGCCCCAGCCCCAGCCATTCACATTGTATGTTTCATGCTGTCCTACTTCCTGGCCCTTGCACCTGCTCTTGCCTGAAACACCGCTCCAGATCTGTCCTTCAGATCTTAGTGGACAACAAGGGGTTGGGGCAGGGAGAGGCTGGTACTAATGGGAATGCTGTGATCCTTACTCCAGGATTCTCGCCTTCTTCTTACATGGCTCGCAAAAGTACAGCTTGTGGGGTTCTCAGTCCTTGGTTAATATCTCTCAGTCCGAGCATCTTACATCTCAGAAGTCAAAGATCCCTTTATTCACTCAACAAGTGTATATTGAGTACTTTCTGTTTAGGCACTGGAGATACAACAGTGAGCAGAACAGGAAAGATCTTGGTCCAGTGGAAGCTGATATTCTAGCAGGGCAAGGCAGGCAATACACAAGTCAGTGGAATATGTGGTTGTTTCATAACATGTGTTATGGGGGAAAATAAAGAAGGATGGTAAGAAAGCTGGTATAGGAGCTTCCCATACAGTTTCAAAGGAGAAAATCCTTTGGGATTTAGAGCTTGATGAAGAGTTCATAGAAATAGAAATAACACCAAAAGCATGATCTATAAGAGAAAAAAATCAATACATTGGACTTCATCAAAAGTAAAAACATTTGGTTTGTGAAGGACCCTGTTAAGGGGATGAAAAGACAAGCTGCAGGCAGGGGGAAATATTTGCAAAGCTGACATAGTTGACACATAGATGACAAAGGACTCCTATCCAGATCATAGAGCAAGCTCTCAAAACTCACTGTTTAAAAAAAAAACCAATTAGAAAATGGGCAGAAAACATGGAGACATTACACTGAAGAAGATCTACGAATTGCAGATAAGCACATGAAAAGATGTTTAGGGGCGCCTGGGTGGCTCAGTCAGTTAAGTGTCCGACTTCGGCTCAGGTCATGATCTCACGGTTCGTGGGTTTGAGCCCGCATTGGGTTCTGTGCTGGCAGCTCAGAGTCTGGAGCCTGTTTCAGATCCTGTGTCTCCCTCTCTCTCTCTGCCCCTCCCCCACTCATGCTCTGTCTCTCTCTGTCTCAAAAATAAATAAAAACTATAAAAAAAAAAAAAAGAAAGAGGGGTGCCTGGGTGGCTCAGTCGGTTAAGCGTCCAACTTCGGGTCAGTCCATGATCTTACAGTTCGTGAGTTCGAGCCCCGCGTTGGGCTCTGTGCTGACTGCCAGCTCAGAGCCTGGATCCTGTTTCAGAGTCTGTGACTCCCTCTCTCTCTGACCCTCCCCTGCTCACGCCGTCTCTATCTCTCTCTCAAAAATAAACATTAAAGAAAGAGAAAGAAAAAATGTTTAAAATCCGTAGACATTAGGGAAATGTAAATTAATACCCAGCAAACTATTACTGTGTACCTATTAAGTGGTTTTTTTTTTTAATGTTTTTTTATTTTTGAAGGAGAGAGAGACAGAGCATGAGCAGGGGAGGGGTAGAAAGAGAGGGAGACACAGAATCTGAAGCTGGCTCCAGGCTCTGATGCGGGGCTCGAACTCACAAGCTATGAGACCATGACCTGAGCTGAAGTCAGACGCTTAACCAACTGAGCCACCCATGCGCCCCAAATATTCTAAACTCAAAATTTGTGACAGTACCAAATGCTGGTGAGGGTGAAGAGAAACGGGATCTCTCTCGTATTGCTGGTGGGAATATGGAATTGTACAGCAGCCATCCTGGAAAATAGGTTGGGAGGTTTTTTTTGGAAAAAAATAATTATACATTTACCATACAACCCAGCAGTTGCACTCCTAGGCATTTATCCTAGAGAAGTGAAAACCTCTATCTGCACAAAAACCTGTACACGATTATTCATCACCACTTCACCTGTAATAGTCAAAAGCCAGAAACAACCAAACTGTCTCTCAATGGATATATGGTTAGACAAACTCGTAATCCATGCCACGGAACACTACTCGGAAATATGAGGGAATGAACTCTTGACACACATCACAACTTAGATATCAAGGGCATCACACTGGATGAGAAACCAATCTCAGAAGGTCACAAAGTATGAATCAATTTATGTAACATTTTCAAAGTGACAAAATTGCAGAGAGGAAAACAGATCAGTGGCCAGGACTGGTTTTGGTGGGGAGGGGCAAATGGGACTGTAATGGAGTCCCTAATCTATTGATAGCAGTAGTGGTTACATGAATCTACACGTGTGATAAAATGACACAGCATTATACACACACCCTGTACCAATACTGGTTTCCTAGTTTTGATGTTGTGTATACTTATGTAAGGTGTGACCATTGAGGGAAACGGGTGACAAGCACGCAGGACCTCTCTGGGCTCTTTTTGCAACTTCTTGAGAACTTATGATTATTTGAAAGTTAAAAGTTTAAAAATAAGAAGTGTGTTGCATGTGACAGTGCTGTGGAGAATGTAATAAAGATGGAGGGTAAGGAAGACTGGGCTGGGAGTGGTTGCAGTCTTGAAGAAGGGGGTGGTCACGGAGGACCTCACTGAGAAGGCGACATTAAAGCAAAATCTTGAGGGAGGTAAGAGAATGATCTATGACTCTCTGGAGGGAGAGCATTCTAAGTGGAGGAAACAGCCTGTGCAAAAAGAAGAGAAGTGTGTATCTGGCATGCTCAAGGAATGACTAAGAGACCGTTGTGATGGCAACCTTGGGAGCAAAGGAGAATAGGAGATGAGGTCAAAGCAATAGCAGGGGAAAGGGGCAGAGCATATTGGACCTTACAAGCCACTATAAGGACTTCAGCTCTTACCCTGAATGAACTAGGACTTGAGCCCAAGAGTGACGTGTCTAACATGTCTGCTGTTCTGAAAATAGAGGAAGGGGGGCGAGTAGGAGACAGGAGGCTATTGCGGAAATCTAAGTGAGAAATGATGGCGGCTTGGAACAGGGTAGTAGAGAGGAGACGGTGAGAGGCAGCTTAACTGTTGATAGATTTTGAAGGTAGAGCCAACAGGATTTTCTGAAGGATTGGAAAAGTGGTGTTGAAGAGAAACAAAGTACCGTAGTTAAAGAGGACTACAGATTTTTGACCTGAGTAACCGGAAGGGGGATGTAACCAACAGCAGAGACAGGGAAGATGGTGGAAGAAACAGGTTTGGGGACTGCATACATGTTAACTCTGGAAGGTCTGTTAAGCATTCTGGCAAGCAATGCCTGGCTGGCTCAGTTGGTGGAGCATGTGACTCTTGATCTTGGCATTGTGAGTTCGCACCGCATTTTGGTGTAGAGATCACTTAAAAATAAAATCTTTAAAAAGCCACCAGTGTGCCTGGGAGGCTAAGTCGATTAAGTATCTAACTTTTGATTTTGGTTCAGGTCATAATCCCAGGGTTGAGATTTTCTCTCCCCCCACCCCATCCTTCTCCCCTGCCTATGCTCTTTGTCTCTAAAAAATAATAAAATAAGTTTTTGAAAAGCATTCTGGAATGAGATGGAATTGGCACCTGAATATATGAATCGGGAGTTCAGGGAGAGGTCTGGGTTGAAGACAGAAACTTGAAAGGCATCAGCATCAATAGTATTTAACACTACTGGGTGAGTAGTGAGTCTGGGTGATCTCCCTAAGGGAGAGATGAAGACAGAGAGGAAGAGGTTAGGCAGAAGAACCAGGAAAGAATTCTGTGGATGAGAAGCCAAGGGAAGAAAGGAGGTAGGAGTGGCCAACTAGGTCAAATAATGGAAGTATAAGTTAGAAGTGTCTACTGGGTTTGGCTCAGGCCTCATGGGTGGGGGCAGGGAGGAGGGAAGGCAGAGGCTGGGATAGTATTGGGGATCACCACATAAAAGCAGATCCTTCTCCCTCCACCCCCACCCCCCAGGAACACTCCTTCAAGGTTCTGGAACTGATTTCCACCATCTGGGATTCGGAGCTACACATTGCAGGCCTCAGACTCCTCAACAACCTCCCACTGCCCGACTATGTGCATCCACAGCTGAGACGGGTGATGCCTGCCCTGATGGAGATCCTGCAGTCAGACTATATCCTGGCACAGGTGCCTGAGGACCATGGCCCAGGCCCTGCCCCTCCTGACCAGCTCTGGCACAGCACGTAGAGGGAGGAACAGATATTTGTGCCTTCCCTGCTCAGGCCCAGAGTAATCTGCCTTATCATTTTTTTTTCACTCTTTCTTTTATTCAGGTGCAAGCCATAAGATTGCTGAGCTACCTGGCACAGAAAAATGACCTTCTGTATGATATTCTCAACTGCCAGGTGAGAAAAGAACTAAAAAAGGGTTGATGGATACCAACTCAGATATTGGGTACGGAACAATCATTGATTCCCCAGGCAGACTTAGCCCTAATAAGATCGTCTTGTTTCTCTTCATGCCTTTGCACTAGATATGTTGAAAAATATTCCCTCTTCCATTCTTCCAATAGAATGAGAATTCGTTTTGTTAGGAGGAAGATTCTCCTTTAAAGGGCTCTCTGAACTCTGAGAGCCAGGAATCCAGGCGACAAAAGTCAATGTAGGTATTTTCATATTAGAGAAAAATAGCTTATAACAAAAACCATTATTAGGAATAGACAGGGTCAGTACATAATAATGGTTCAGAAGGATAAAGTAACTCCTAACTTATACGAACCTAATAACACAGCCTCAAAATTTATATGGCAAAACTTGATAGATTTACAAGGAAAACATTTTGTTTTCTCTGTCTTCAATTTTACGGACAATGAACAGATAAAGTTGTAAGACATTTAAAATGTACATAGTGGTGATTTGATATACATAATATATTGTGAAAGGATTCTCACCATCTGGTTGATTAACATATCCATCTCTTCATATATTTATCTTTTGTGTGTGTGAGCACATTTAAATTCTACTCTCTTAGCAAATTTTGATTATATAATACAGTGTTATTAACTATAATCACCATGTTTTACATTAGATCCTCAGATCTTATTTATGTTATAGCTGAAAGTTTGTACCCTATACCAGTGTCCCCTGTTTCTTCTATACTGCCAGCCCCTGGCAACCATTTTTATACTCTGTGTTTCTGAGTGTGACTTTTGTTTTTTAAGATTCCATCAATAAGTGATACCATTCAGTATCTGTCTTTGTCTGGCTTATATTACTTAGCATCATGTCCTCAAAATTCATCCATGTTGTCACAAATGTAGGATTTCCTTCTTTCTCACAGCTGAATCATTATAAGGAAGAAATTGACACATCTACCACCACAATGGAAGATTGGGGAGATTTTAATTATTTTTTCAGCAATTAATAGCTAAAAACCTAAAACTAGTAAGAATGTATTTGCTGTGAATTACTTAAACAAGATTGAGCCACTAGACACACCTACAGTTGTAAAGAACACTTCACAATTAGTAAATGTACATTCATCTCAAACACACAACATATTTACAAAAACTGGGGCATCTGGGTGACTCATTTGGTTAGGTGTCCAACTCTTGATTTTGGCTCAGGTTGTGATCCCAGGGTCATGGGATTGAGCCCCATGTTAGGCTCAGCGCTGGGCATGGAGCCTGTTTCTCTCCTTCTCCCTCTCCCCAGTGCCCCCTTCAAAATAAAATAAATAAAATTTAAAAAATACTTATTTTTCAAAATTGTGAGACAGAGAGAACATGAGCAGGAGAGGGGGAGAGAGAGAGGTAGAACCTGAAGCAGGCTCCAGGCTCCGAGCTGTCAGCACAGAGCCTGGCGCATGGTTCAAACTCAAAAGCAGTGAGATCATGACCTGAGCCAAAGTTGGTCAGTCCACCAACTGAGCCACCGAGGCACCTCCAAATAAAAAGACTTCTAAAAATTAACCACACTATAAACTTTAATGTTTGACTCAACAGATTTCCCAGAATTAATGTTATGATCCTGTCTCTCATGTTTTATGACCAGAGTGCAATTGTGTTAGAGAATGGTAATGAAAACTAAAGAATTCCTATACAGTTGAATCTGAAACTTAGGTACTGGGGAGTTGAGGCAATAGGAAGGTGGAAGAACTTTAGAACTTTTCTTGGAGTTCTTTGCCATTATATCTCCATTCCCATCACAGGTGCATGCCAACTTCCTGAGCCTGTTTCAGTCCACACAGCCAGGGAGTCTGCTCTTTGAGGTACTGGTATTTGCCGAGCGACTTAGTGAGGGCCGGAATTCACCCCACTACCGCGCTGTGAAGTGGCATTACAATGAACAGTCTCTGCATGAAGCTCTTTTTGGAGATGAGTCACGACTGGCAGACCGGCTGCTCGCCCTGGTCATCCACCCCGAGGAGGAGGTTCAGATCCAGGCCTGCAAGGTCATAGTCAGCCTGCAGTGCTCCCAGGATGTGGGAGTCCGGCCCTCTGCCTGCCAACCCAGTCATTCCTACTTTAATAGCGGGGAATAAAATTAAGGAGAGCCAATAAATGACTATGGGAGAAAAGCTTGAGGAGCAGTTTCTGTACAGGGTCTTCCAGGGGCTGGGCATAGATTTCAGCTGGCAGGACCCCCACACAGAGTGTGGCAAAGCATGGGCGCGTCTCCCAGAATGCATCCCCATGTCCCTGTTTAGGGGAAAGATTCTCTTCTTCCTCTGCTGCTTTTAAAATTTGAATGTGGATCCAATGCTTTAAGGGAGTTTTAGGGAGAAGGCACATTTCAAGACTGAGGCCAAAGATAATCAGCAGGAGACCATGTTGCATTGGATTACTCAGGGTGGGCCAGGCTGGGCCTCAGTAACAAATAGCCTCCACATTTTAGTTGCTTAAAAATGACTAGGTTCTTTCTTTCCTTTCTTTCTTTCTTTCTTTCTTTCTTTCTTTCTTTCTTTCTTTCTTTCTTTCTTTCTCTCTTTCTTTCTCTCTCTTTCTTTCTCTTTCTTTCTTTCTTTCTTTCTTTCTTTCTTTCTTTCTTTCTTTCTTTCTTTTCTTAGCTTATTTATATATTTTGAGAGAGAGGGAGTAGGAGAGGGGCAGAAAGAGAGGGAGAAACAATCCCAAGCAGGCTCCCCACTGGCAGTACAGAGCCTGGTGTGGGGCTTGAACTCATAAATCGTGAGATCATTACCTGACCCGCAATTAAGAGTTGGACAGTTAACTGGCTGAGCCACCCAGGTGCCCCAACAAGGTAATTTCCTATTCATGCTACATGCCTACAGCTGGGGGGGAGGGGAAGGAGGGACAGGTGTCTATTCCAAATCATCTTCTCTCTGTGACCAAGGCTGAGGGTGGATCTTCACTGTGTACCTACAACTCCTAGGGAAGGAAAAGGGAAGGTGGCAGTGATCCTTGGCTCTTAAAAGTTACACCAGAGGGGTGGCTCAGTCGGTTAAGCAACCGATTCCAGTTCAGGTCATGATCTCCCGGCTGGTGAGTTTAAGCCTTGCATCGGGTTCTGTGCTGACAGCTCAGAGCCTGGAGCCTGCTTCAGATTCCGTGTCTCCCTCTCTTTCTGCCCCTCTCATGCTCAGAGTCTGTCTCTCTCCCTCTCTCTCTCAAAGATAAGTAAACATTTAAAAAAAAAGTTACACCAGAAGTGATGCTCACCACTTCTGCTCATATTTCACTAGCCAAAGTGGGTAGGGGATCAGCCTTACCATGTGTCCAAGGAAGAACCTAAATATTTGGTGGCAGCATTAATGACAGAGACTGCAGACATATTGGAAGAGTGAGAGCTCTGGAATCAGACTCAGGTTCAAATACAGCTCTGTCACATACTAACTGTGTGACTTTGAGCAAGCCATTTACCCTCTTTGAGCCTCAATCCTCCCTTCTCCTATAAAATGATTTATATAATAATCTATATAATAATAGAACTTATCTCCTGAGGCTGTTGGGAGGATTACGTGGAGTCTATGTGAGTTAGTGAATGTAAGGCACGATGCTCTGCATGTGAAGGGTATTCATCAAAGATTAAAGATTGAGAAAGAGAAAGATTGGCACTGGAAAGGTCCTAGAGAGCATTGAGTCGTATGTTTCCCCAGTCCAGTCTTTTTTGGGTTACAGGCACTGGGGGGTCCCAGAACTCTCTAAGAAGCACCCTGAAATGCCACTGGAACTTAGCTTTAGAAACCAGAGTGATTATGTGAATAATAATAAAAATAATAAAAATATAATAATAAATAATATTTTTATAAAATAAAAATAATTTATATATGTGATGTATAAATACATAATAAAATAAATAATAATAATAAGCCATAACCATGAAGTCTCCAGAAATAAGAAGACTGTCAAACCAAATATGATCACCTGTTTTCAGATTTCCCATTCGTTGCATTTTCCACTTGCTCATTCATTGTGTTATCTGTGAGCCCGTGCTGGAAAATAAGCAGTAGTCATTGCTAATGGTTTAAGAAAACATTATGGGGGCACCTGGGTGGCTCAGTCAGTTGAGGGTCTGACTTCGGCTCAGGTCATGATCTCGTGGTCCGTGGGTTCAAGACCCGTGTCGGGCTCTGTGCTGACAGCTCAGAGCCTGGAGCCTGCTTTGGATTCTGTGTCTCCCCCTCTCTCTCTGCCCCTTCCCCACTCATGCTCTGTTGCTCTCTCTCTCAAAAATAAATAAACATTAAAAAAAACATTATGCGGGAAAACCCTAAAATTGGAGTGGTTCTATCTGCTACCACTTGATTTAGGAGGAAGAACATGCTGTCCCAGCTATAGAACCCCAGTGATCTTCAGGGGCAGGACCACAGTCTAGTCTAAGGCCAACTCTGGCATTTTGCTGAAGGAAAAAAACAAACCTGAAAAGGAAAAGTGACTTGCACAACGTTTCCTCACTGATCTGGGGCAGAAATAGGATTAGAGCCTCCTAGGCTTGGGCTTTTTGCTCATATTCCTTGGCTTGAGCCCCATAAGAGTGGACTATGGATTCTAATCCAGAATGTGTGGCAGTTGAGAAAGACAGTACTTTTGGCTTTTAGGGGTCTGTTCAGGACTAAATACTTGAGGAAATTTGTCCCCACTGTATTCCTGACCCAAGACCTCATCTCTTGGGTCGGAGGAGGGTTGTTGATGAGGATGGGCTGATCAGAGAGCCAATTCCTACTTGGGGACCATCCTCATCACCATCTCCCAAAGTTTGACTTGTCACCTCTGAGTGGACATCATCACTTCCAGATCTGAATCATCAGCCCTCATATCTCTCCTGGGTGCAGGCCTGAGGCTGCTCCTTCCTGCCTCTTGGGTACACTGCAGTGACCCCAGTGGAACCTGTCAAAAGCCAACATCATCCTACCCACTCCTCAGCCAGCTCCCTCTGTTACTTTGTCACCAGCTAAGTATTGGGCATCACCTTCAACCTCTCTCCACCACATCCAGCCCACCATTCAGAACATCCCACATCCACTTCTTCATTTTCCACTGCTGCTACCCTCTTCCCTACATCAAGTATTTTGAGTTTTCTACTTCTGGTCTCCATTCTCTCTGGCCCTCCACACTCCAGGCCAATCTCAGAACCCCATGTTGCATCATCCTCAAAAAACATTCACAGGTTCCCAACTGTCATGGTGAACTTTTTCTCAGCTCCAAAGCTAAGTCTCATGATCTGACAAGTATAATTGCACTTACAACAAAGGGAGGTTGATTTTTGTCCTCAAATATATGGTCCCTGGACCTCTTTCTTACATGATAGCGCCAAATGAATTAGCTTTGTATTCAAGGCCCTTCATGATCTGGTCATCATGCTTGACACTAGCCTAACATGTCACATCTCTTCTATAGCCAACCTGGAGTGAACTAGTCACTGCTGCCCTACTCCTTTCAAATAGGGTCTTGCCTCAGCTTTTGATACAATGTCCCCCCTACCTACAAGGCTCTTCTCTCTCCACTGGGCTGTGTCCTACAGCATCATCAGAGTTGAGGTATGCCCTACTGCAGCCTAGAGCTTTCTTCAACCAGCCTTTGCTGCTTCCTGCGAAACTTCACGTCTGATCCTTATATCTGGCGTTTGGTTAATTAAAACCTTAATTTGGTCTTATAAACTTTGTTCTTCTTCTTGCAGTAGGTCATATCTGACTCCTGATAAAAACCTTGAAGGAAGAGCCTGGTCTGCGTAGGCACATGGTAACAACTGGCTGATGGTAATAAAAGGGGAGTTGGCAATGGGCAATGAGATGGGAAGGGGTGTATTGGTTATGTGTTGCTGTGTAACAAACTATGACAAAACTTAGTGTATCAGTCCGGGTCTGGTCGTGAAAGAGAAACCACACAGTAATTTGAACAGGGGCATTTTAATATAATAATTTTTTATAATTATATAAATATGTAATTATATTTAATATAACTTAACATAATTAGAGTAACAAAAGAATTGGTGAGTAAAGAGTAAAGAATACATGAATAGTAGACATAGGAGCAACCCTTATCCCCATGGCTGAGGCTGAGGATAGAGCACCCAAGGAAGAGACACCCTCCATCCCCCGCTAAAGCTGAAATCCAGACCTTGTTGAGAACACAGCCTATGGCTCACCAGATGTTGGAAAAGTCAGAACTTGCCAGAAATCTGTCCTCTAGGGTGCCAAGGAAAGTTCTTCACAGGGGGCTGCCAAACCAAAGGCTAGAAAAGTGCCTGAGCACGGTACAGGGGAAGCTACTGCCCGGGGTGCTGCTGGCCTCTGTGAACTGCAGAAGCCTGATGCTAGAGAGCTCGTGCGTGGTCCTCGTGCTGGAGAAGCCACGTGCACAGAAGGTGCTGGGTGCTGAAGAATCTGCAAAAGCTGCAGGAGGTGGAGGGGCTCTGCTTACATCTCTGCCCAAGGGAGTCAGTGCCAGGAGACGCTCTTGGCTGCTGCTGATGTTGGTCACTCCAGGGACCGGGCACTGGTGAAGCTGTTCGCACTGCAGGAGCTTGCCAGTTGGGCACACCAGAACCAGAAAGCAAAAACCTTTTCCTCCTGCAGTGTGTCTCCAGCTCTATCCTTCCTAGCAATTTAAAACATCAGTAAGCATTTGTTGTCTCTCACAGCTATTCTGAAGCACCTTAGCTGGGTGGTTTGGATCCAGTCAAGCTATGGCTGCACAGTTATCCAAAGGCTTGACTGGAGCTAGAGGATCCACTTCCCAGATGGCTCATTTTTTTTGGCTGGCAAGTTGATATTGGCTGTTGGCAAAAGATCTCAGTTTCTCTACCTATGGGCATCTCCACCGAGATGCTTGAGAGTCCTCATGGCATAGCAGCTGGCTTCCCTTGGAGTAGATCATCCAAGAGAAAGCAGGGCAAAAACTGCACTACCCTTTTCTGGCCAACTTTGCAAGTTGTACATTACCAGTCCACCATATTCTATTCATCACAACCGATTCACTGATCCCAGCCCACATTTAAGGAAGGGAGAATTAGACTCTACCTTTTTCCCCTTCAGGGAAGAGTGGCAAAGAATTTGTGAACACTGAAGAAATACCACAGAAGGCATAATCAAAAAGGACTAATGGAAAACCTGTGTGCATCTGTCTCCCTCTACAGAGGTTCTCTTCCAAGGAGAAGGGGAATTTCATAATTCATAGTTGCCATCTTATCCCTTCCCTCAGCTTTCCTTCCAGATGCTTTGCCTGTTTCCTTACCTATAGATGTCTTTTACCTTCAGGCAGTTACATTTCCAAGGAAACATCTCTTTTCATCTTTTCAGTTGATTCTGAGAAGGCTTCATAGAAGAGAGGGGCTTGCATTGGATTTCAGGAGAGGAGAGGGGGCAGAGGAAAGAGGAAAGCTTTCCAGGGTGAGAAACCTGTGGCACCTGCACAGCTTCTCTCCTAGTGAGCAACATATTTCAAAATGAATGAGCAAGAAGCAAAGAAACAATAATAGAAAAGCATTTTAAAAATGTGATTTCTTAATATAGCTTATGTGGTTGTCTGAGATACAGTGGCCTAGATACATACAACAGAATGAGAAGAGGGAAGGAAGGGAGAAGATTTTACCAGAAGGGAAACCAACCAGTTTCCCTCAGATGGGACCATGTAGGGACTGGCTTGCTGGTAGATGATAGGTAGCCAGACTGCCAGTTAACTCCTGTAACCTATTTCCTAAAGGAGGCAGAGACAAGGGAGCTTCAGCCGTCCTCACGAGATGGCTTCCAGCAAGATCCCAGCACAGTGTTCTCACCCAAATGGGGCTGGAGCCCCTGGATTTGTCCTAAGAATTAAAGCAAAGCCTCTCCTTCTCTCTTAACTAACGTTACCACCAGCCTGCTCTCTGAGCCCAAAGCAATAAGAACTCCAGAGTCACTGTTATGAGTTAAGACACAAGAGAGTGGAAAGAGGTTGATTTCTCCTTTGTGGAATAGGAATCCTTTTATCATCAGCAAATAAAACTTTAAAAAAATGTTTGTTTATTGGGGCTTCCAAGTGGCTCAGTAGGTTAAGCATCTGACTTTATCTCAGGTCATGATCTTGTGGTTTGTGTGTTCGAGTCCTGCGTTGGGCTCTGTGCTGACAGCCCAGAGCCTGGAGCATGCTTTGGATTCTGTGTTTCTCTCTTTCTCTGCCCTTCCCTGACTTGTGCTCTGTCTCTCTTTCTTTCAAAAAAATAAATGAACATTAAAAATGTTTTTAATGTTCATTTATTTGAGAGCGAGAAAAAGAGTAGGGGAGGAGAGAGAGAGGGAGAGAGAATCCCAAGCAGGCTCCGCACCCAGTGTGGAGCCCAACGTGGGCCTTGATCCCCAAAACAGTAAGATCATGACCTAAGCTGAAATCAAGAGCTGGACACTTAACCAGCTGAGCCACCCAGGCGCCCCAGCAAACATAACTTTTATACCAATAATAATAGATGGCAAGTGTGGTTGACAGCCTTCTAAAATAACCCCAATGATCTCTACTTCCTTAATATGCCCTTCTATAATCTGCCCCCCTTGAATGTAATCTGGATTTAGTGACTTTCCTCTCACCAACAGAAGATGGCAAAGGAAGAGACTGTTATTTTTAAAACTTTATTTTTGAGAGAGAACAAGCAGAGGGAGAAGCAGGCTCCACACTGTCAGCAGAGAGCCCTGTGTGGGGCTTGATCTCAGGAACCATGTGATCAGGACCTGAGCCGAAATTAGCAGTCAGATGCTTAACTGACTGAGCCACCCAGGTGCCCCAAGACACTCTTACTCTTAAAATTAGGTTACAAAAGACTATGACTTCCATCTTGCTTCCATTCTCTCTTGCCTTTCACTTGCTTGTGCTCCTGAAGCCAGTTGCCATGCTGTGAGCTGTCCTATGGAGAGAACTATGCGGCAAGGAACCCCAGCACGACTCGGGCCAAATTCTGTGAAGAACTGAGTCTGTCAGTCCAAGATTCTACAAGGAACCAAAACCTGCCAACCACCACTTCAGGAAGCTTGAAAGCAGATCCACCCCAGTCAAGCCTGAAGATGACCACAGCCCCAGCCAACAATTTGACCAGAGCCTTGTGAGAGGCTGAGAACCAGAGGACCCAGCTACACTATGATTGGATTCCTGACACACAGAGACTATTAAATAAGAAATGATGTGTTAAGCCATGAAGCTTTGGGATAATTTGTTATACAACAACAGGAAACAAATACAAGAAATGACTATTGCATGGGACCAGATACTGGGTCAGTTCTCTTCCTTCAAAATGAGAATAAGAACAAAAATCCACAAAACTACACTCAGGTGTGGGACCATAGTGCCAGTGATCCCTGCCCACAAGAAACTATGGCCATTAGAATGTCCTGGAACATGATATGGTTTCCTTTGAGAGGGATGAAAAGTGAGTGAGGAGAGAGCTTTCCTCCTCAATGACACTTGGCCCCACTGAGTCATTGGGTAAATCAACACCCCAGCCTGGAAGGTGATTCCTCTCTGCTGTCTTCCTCTCCTCCAAACCCACTGCCCCAGGGCTTCTCAGTCATTAAAACATCTCTTTTTCATGAGTTGGGCCAAGGAGTCCCATATCTGAAACTAAGTGGAGGAAAGAGTTAAGTGAATAGGTATTTTTCTCCTAAATGTTTGGCACTTGCTACAGCTTATCTCCTGATGAGTAACTCATTTCAAAATGAATGAGCATGGAGCAAACAAATAATAATAGAAAAGCATAGAAATGTGATTTCTTAAAATAGTTTATGTATTGTTGTCTGAGAAGCAGTGACCTAGATACATACAACAGAGTGAGAAGAGGGAAGGAAGGCAGAGAAAGAGAACAGAGTTCATGAACTCGGATTACATCTTTTGCCATTTCCTGGTGTTCTATAGAGAGCACCAGAAGGTCTAAGCCACCAGAGCAAGTGTGAGAACCTCAGCTGCTTCCAAAGGAGTGAACTGATTCCTCAGATTTGACCCCTGGGTGGAATCTCAGAGGAAATTCCCCTAGGCTGGAAGTATCCCAGATCACAGATCGGAAAATGGGGAAGAGGAACTATGTGACAGATCCTGTTTCCTAAGGCTGGAAATCATCAAGACTAACTGCAGAACTCTGGGGACATCTTCTGGGCACATGGCTGGCAAATATTTGTTGTTTCCAAAGTGTGTAAGTGTGGGCCACTGTGTTTGGTCTGAGCTGACAAAGAATGACAAAAGGAAATGGATCCTAACTGTAGAACTTCTCCATTCTCATATCGCCCTATGTACTTGAACCTGGAGTCAAATGTGAGTCTGGAAAGTAGGGTGTGGAATGGAGATTCCATGGTCAAGGTTAAGGAGATTAGAGACAGGACTCTTGGGCATGAATGGGGATGCACCTTATGGAATTAGAAAGCATACCTTTGGCAAATACACATACAACATAGACTGCTAGACCGCAGCCTCATTTTTATCAGACCACATGGGTGCGTAGAATAGACACTGCATTTCCCAGCTTCCCTTACAGCTAGGTTTGCCCATGTGACAATGACTAGCCAACGGAATGGAAGAGTTGTTAAAGGGAGGATTCAGGCCCTGTCTTCCCCCATCGTCCATTCTACTGCCTAAAATAGGAATAGCTTGGTAAGCAATCTTGGACCATGCTGATGAAAACAATACCTGTAGATGCCAGAGCATCGAAATTAAAGTAGCCTGAATCACTGAGGCTGTGGAGCTGGCATATCAGCCCTGGACTATATATGCTTGAAATGTTGCATGGAAGAGAAATAAATACCTTACATTAAGCCATTTATTCTGTGGTTTACTTTATCATGGCTAAACCTATTTGTGTACCCTACAGCCCTGTCTTGGTAAATGAGATTACACTACTAGTGATTTGTTTTACAATTTATTTATTAGACAAACATTTATTGAGCCCTGAGTGCTCTTACTGTATCCTCTTAAATAGGAGCTGGCAGGTGAGCACAGAGCTGGGTACCAGTGGGGAGAGTGAGTTTGGTCCATCAAAGGACACAGAAAGGGGAGGTGAGCTCATCTACCTGCCCGTCTTTCCCAGGACCATCCCTTGCCTTGGTTTCCACAAGGGGCAAATATCTTTTGTCTGTGAAGCAACTGTTTTTAGGGATTGTTTTATGATTACCATGGAAGTCTAGAGGGGCTGGGCAAGTTCAAGTTACAGTGAGCAAGGCTGATGATAGCAGAGAGCAGAGGGAACATCCTTGATTGCTGCTAGAAGAAATTGACAAAGGAGCTTCTGTTCATCTTCCAGAGAGTAGACCAGTATGGGCGCAAAAGAGCAGCGCAGTTGGTAAGGGGGAAGGGTGTGGGGCATGGGACTTCCCCACCAAATTCCCAGAGGAGAGGGACAACGCCACTGAATTTGTGATTTAAAAAAAAAACCCAACACATTAAATATATGTGGAAAAGAGGCAGAGAAATAAAAAGCGTAGGTTGGCAATCAAAGTGATGTATAGCTGTAAAATAAAGTTTTCAGATTGGAAGTAGAAACCTACCTTCACACCATCCAGGTAACTGGTGTCACTTCCAGACATTTTGTCTCGGGTGGGGGTGCTGCTATTGACTGGCCTGTGTAGCTTCTGTTCCACTTTGTCCTGCTGTGTCTTCCTGTATAGCCAGACTGGAAAGCAAAACATTAGACTGTCATACCCAGGATCAGATGTGATTTAAGTATCCTTGATCACATGCACTACCTGAGAACTAACATGAATGGGGTTAAATGGGGCAGAGGTGTTTGTGTGGGAGACAGTCTCTTTTTTGGTTAGGATAGATGTAGCAGACACAGGCAAGGATTTTGATGGCAGCTTCCTGATCCTGAGATCAGCTAAGGTGTGTGCTCCTGGTGCCAACAGTTGCAGTGATGGCCTCCTGACTCTTACCCTCCTGATGGTGGCCGGGTGAGTAGTTTCCTAGCAGCTCAGTTCTGCGTTGTTTGTTGGGTTGCATTCCTGGAGGCTCAGTCTGGATCTCACTCCTCCAGTCCTGAATTTCAATGACGTTGTAAGCCCTCAATTATCTGTAATATATCCCTTCCTGTTTAGAATAGGTATGGTTGTGTCTGTTATCTGCAACTGAAGCTGATGATAAAGTGCCTAACATAGAGCAGGTGTCACTAAATGTTTGTTGAATGAATGAATCAATGGGCAAATGGAGATTGCGGAGATGTCCACAATGAGTTGGGCAGTCAGACCAGCTGGACTCAACAGAGTGGTAGAGTAATTGACGGAGCATAAGTGGGTGGTGAAATCAATTTGGTGGATTCTAATCAACATTTTAATTTTTTTAAATATTTTTATGTATTTCTAGGAGAGAGAGAGAAGAGAGAGACAGCGTGAGCAGGGGAGGGTCAGAGAGAGAGGGAGACACAGACCCTGAAATAGGCTCCAGGCTCTGAGCTGGCAGTCAGCACAGAGCCCGACGCGGGGCTCGAACCCACGAACCGTGAAATCATGACCTAAGCGAAAGTCGGACGCTTAACCGACTAAGCCACCCAGGCGCCCCTCTAATCAACATTTTAAAAAGATGGAATAGAATCAATAATCTTAGAACAGATCACAAATAGTAAATGTAAGTGCACACACACGCACACACACATACACACACACATTTGCAATGGTGATAATCCGAATATTCAACCACCAGCATGACTCAGACATCAGCCAACTGGAATGGACGTTAACAATATCTACTCATTGCCTGAATACCAACATAAAATGTATCTCCTCTAGTTGGAAAAAAAAAAAAGTGAAATTTATGGTCTATGGATTGTAGCTTAAGGTTTTGGGGGAATGGGAGGCCATGGACACATGTTTCTGAGTACCCTTCCTTTGGGCTTGTCCCTGGCTGAAGGAACATGTCCATGACTCATTCCTGCCCTGGGGCAGCCTTTCCTGAACCTAGAGCAATCCTCAGGTGTTACAACTTGGGACATTCTCCACACCTGTGGTCCGGCCTGCCAACATCCATCCCCACTCCGCGGGAACCAGCAATCTCACATCTCCTCGCTGCCGCCACCAGCCCAGCTTTCCATTTAGGAGCCACCTCAACTGGGGCCACCCTCATGGCCCCCAGAGTTTCCCAAAGCACTGACTGTCCTGACTCCACTCTGTCCTTCCACAAGCAGACAGCCCGTCCTCACTGTGCTCTGCTCATTCTTACCTCCAAATCTTCGCTCACCCTGGACCCCTGCTTGGAAAGCCTTTAGTCTCAGCTTCCCTGAATCCGAGTCTCCCTTCAAGGCTTTGAAACAGAGCACTGCTCCCCTCCTGCTGGCATCCAGGGCTGTTCTGGGCCTTCTACGTAGGATCTTGGTGTCTCCACCGCCTTCACCTCCAAACATTTCCCCCCCGCCTGTCTTCCCCAAGAAGCTTTGGTTGTGCTGCTCCACGTCTCAAACTCCGTCAGGCACCTGCGTGATCATCATTCTCCCTAGATCACCCCGAGAGCCCCCTCAGGAATGAATTGAGTAAGAGACAATTCCCACTACATCAGCTTTCTCCAGAATTTTATTTTGGATTTCACAGACTGATAAAACTTCCAAAAAAACCTTTGGGGACTGATGGCATTTGCATATATATATTAACATGTATTTAACAACCCTGTAACGACATGGAAAACCGAACAAAACTGCCGCTGTATTATGCCATTGTAACATAAAAACACCAAAAAAATTAGGAAGGACATAATTTCAGAACAAAGAATCATTCTTTAAATTAAATCTATTTATCTTTAACAAAAAGCCCGACATTACCCTTATTTTCAGCATTTTGCTGTAGGCCAATGAGAACATTGTCATGGAAGCCATCGGAAAGAAGAAAGACACAGCTGGATGTCAGAGGAGGGAAATGAAGGGACAGGGAAGGGGGTAGGGAGGAGATCGTGTAGGTCCACCAGCGACGTGTCCCCCTGCCCTGGACAGACTCTCACACAAGACTGCGGTGGCCATGTTTGCGCCCTGGCCAATGGGCAGGACTGTGGCCACACTCACAGGTTGGGTGGCTCAGCGATCACTCCCAAACCCCAGTCCTGGATGCCTTGGTGATCTGGATCCCACCCCCCTTCATACTGCCCAGGTGCCTGGACTTGTGCCTTTGAACAGCACCAGCTGGATTTGGGAGACAAGCCACTGATAGAAAGGGTATAGGACTTGGAGTTAAGAGCCCAGAGTCTAGGCCTGGCTCTGCTTAGTCACTTGTTGAAGTCCTTTCCTTCTCTGGCCCTCAGTTTCCTTGCCTTAAAATGAAGGCTCTGGGGTGCCTGGATGGCTCAGTTGGTTAAGTGTCTGATTCTTGATTTTGGCTCCAGTCATGATCCCAGGGTCGTGAGATCAAGCCCTGCTTCTCTCTCTCCCTCTCTCTCTGCCCTTCCCTTGCTCACACACATGCACATGTGCTCTCTCTCTCTCAAAATAAATAAACTTAACAAAAAGAAGGTTCATAATGAGTGTTAAGTCATTTCTGAAGAAAACTGCAGCCCTCTGTCTTAAAAAAAAATTTTTTGGGGGTGCCTGGGTGGCTTAGTTGGTTAAGCGTCCGACTTTCACTTAGGTCATGATCTTGCGGTTCGTGGGTTCGAGCCCCACGTTGGGCTCTGTGCTGACTGCCAGCTCAGAGCCTGGAGCCTGTTTCAGTCTGTGACTCCCTCTCTCTCTGACCCTCCCCTGCTCACGCTGTCTCTCTCTCTCTCTCTCCTAGAAATAAATAAAACATTAAAAAAAATTTTTTTAAGCCATGCACATAGAATTTCAGGGGCTCCACCATCCCCTCAGGGCCTTCAAAACAATTCCCAGGGGCCCTTGGACCCCAGATCAAGAACCCCAAATTGCCAATACTGACATACAGCTGTGGCTCTTGCCTTCAAAGCTGCCCTTTCCTGAGCAGTTAACAGTATTTTTCCAATTATCTAACATTCACAAGGGCACAACCAGATACCTCAGGGAAGGAGGTAACTGTGCGAAAAATTATTAGTGCCTGGGGATCTCCTCTAGTTCACAGTGGAGCTGGGAGACGTGGCAAGCTTCATGGGTGGGTAACTAGCTGGCCAAAGCAGATGAACAAGGGTCTGAAGAGAGTGGGAGACCATGACTACTGTAGGGAGAGGACACTGTGGTGACAGGAATCCCTTTATGGGAACAAAGCCTTCTGGCCACCCAAGGCAGTACAGGACAATTGTATGAGCTTGGGCTCAATAGCTAGAATGTCCTGGGTTTGTATCTGGCTCTGTGACTTAATTATGTTATTTGGGCAAGTTATTTTGCTTTGAGTCTTTGGGTTCCTCATCTGTAAAATGGGGATAAGAGGTAGCAGAAATGACTGAGTACACTAAATATTCCAGGATTCCCTTACATTTCCCAGCCTCCCTTGAAGAAGGTTGAGGTCATGTGACTAGTTCTGGCCAATGGCCTCTGAGTGGAAGAGGCGTATGTCACTCGTGGCCAAGGCATTTAAGTGTCCATGTACTTCCTCCAGCTCTCTTCCATCTTCCAGAATGACTCCTGAAGCCAGGCTTCCGGTTGGTGTAGCTACAAGATGGAAGAAAGGTCTTCCGTCCCATATCAGACTTCACATGAGTGGTAAGTAAAACACTCTTGTGCCAAGCCACCAAAATTTCAGGAGTTCTCTGTTGTGACATCTAGTATCAATTATCCTGACAAATATGGAGAAGGCTAACTGAGATAGTGGATCTAAAACCTTTTGAGTACTGTGTGGAGGCTGTTACTCTTAGAGAAAAGACTTAAGACTCCTACACTAGTCAGCTTGGCTGCCATAACAAAATATCATAGACTGGGTAGCTTAAATGACAGAGATGTAGTTCTCACAGTTCTGAAAACCAGAAGCCCCAAAGCACGGTGTCAATCAGCATGGTTGGGTTCTGGTGAGGGCTCTCTTCTTGGCTTGGAGATGGCTGCATTTTTTGCTGTGTCCTCATATGGCAGAGACAAAGAGACAGCGAGCTCTCTGGTGTTTTTTGCCTTCTTCTCCAGTAATCTCTGTGCCAAATGTGGGTCTTGAACTCATGACCCCGAGATCGAGAGTAGCCTGCTCTACCAAGTGAGCCAGCCTGGTGCTGCTCTGGTGTCTCTTATGAGGGTACTAATCTCCTTAGGAGGGACCCCTCATGACCTCATCTAAACCTAATCACCTCCCAAAGTCCCTATCTCCACATTCATCATCACACTGGGGGTCACGGCTTCAACATATGAGTTTGGGGGGAGGCATAATTAAGTCTGTAGCACCCCGTTCCAAGCCAGGGATTCTCATATCCCTTTTTTTTTTAAAAAATTTTTAAACGTTTATTTATTTTTGAGCGACAGAGAGAGACAGAGCACAAGTGGGAGAGGGGCAGAGAGCGGGGAAGACACAGAATCCAAAGCAGGTTCCAGGCTCTGAGCTATCAGTACAGAGCCCTATTCCTGGCTTGGACTCATGAACCTGTTCACGTCAGGTTGTTCTAGTCAGACCTAAGTCTGACGCTTAACTGACTGACCCACCCAGGCGCCCCTCATATCTCTTCTGAAGAGCAAATATTTAGGGGCACTTGGGTGGCTCAGTCAGTTAAACAACTGGCTCTTGCTTTCAGCTCAGTTCATGATCTCTCAGTTTGTTGTAGTTTGTGGCTTCAAGCCCCAGGCTGGGCTCCATGCAGCCATCTCAGGGTATGCTTGGGACTCTCCCTCTGTCCCTCTCTCTCTGTCCCTTACCCCTCTCCCCCAAATAAATAATATTTTAAAAAAGCAAATTTTTAAAAAGAGAAGCACGCAAGGATGGGGTGAAGTTGGAGTTTCATGGAGAGGGAGGTCTTGAGGAAGGCCCACCTCCCCAGAAACCCCACTGATTGCTCCATGCAGCTCTCCCTGAACCCCGTCTTCTTTCTGAGTCTTCCTCTCTCCTCCCCTCCATTTTGTCCCCCAAACCCTGACTTTCATACAACTCAGAGACAAATGCTTAGACCATTAATCAATTCATTAGGATCGGGCAAGTCCTAGGTCTTGGAAGCCATCTTGTCTTACCTCCTGATTCTTACAGATGACAACATTGGACCTGAAGAGGGTGTGGAGAGGCAGGGTGGGGGTGGGGGTGGGGGGAGTACCAACTTCTTCAGAAGATATAAGGGATGGGGGACAATTTGGAGCACCAAGGACAGAGTGAGAGAGAGCCAGACTATTAAGAAGGGAGCTATTTTAAAAAAAAGAAGAAGCAGCTATTTTCATTTCAGTATATCAACTTTATAAATTTTCAAAAAATATTATTGCACAGTTTTTTTAAATTTGGAAGTAATGCATACGGAGGCCCCTAAAATCTACAATCCAGCCTGTCCAAGCCTTGAATCCGGGTGTCATGGGAACACCTTCCACTGCCCCCCAGGGCCTGGGAGACTCCTCTGCGACGCTAGAAAGGGCTTCTGGCCCTTCTGCCTCCGCTCCTGAACAGCCTGTGACCATTAACTTCACCACCTTCCACCCCCAGTCTAGGGCAGGGCCTTGGGGCACCAGGTCACGTGTCAAGCAAAGTGTTTCCCCTCCCCAAACCCCTGCCCGCCGCCTCTGTGGCCATTCAGGAGCTCAACTGGAGCCTCCAGCGTCCGTGCCCAGGCCCATGGGCACAGCCTTCCTGCTCCTCATGGGGGTCCTGATCCCTTGCCTGGCTGAGTTCCTGCACCTTAATAAGAAGTCCAAGAAGGTGAGCCAAAGAGCATTTGGAACCTTCCACTACAGTACAGGGTGATCACAGCAGTGGCATCATAGACCAGCCAGAAGGCACCATTTGAATTTGGAGAGAGATGTTGGGCGTGGGGGTATATACAACCCCCAAATGGGGATTTGTTCCTAGGGCTGGAAGCTTGATGTGTCCCCGGAAGGGCTTCAAAGCCCTACTTCACCTCCTTGCGGCCCTGGAGGTCAAAGAAAGTGGTCTTCTGACCAGCACCCTGCCCCCCTTCCCCTGAACCAGCGCCCACTCTGTCCCGCCAGCCACGCCCTAATCCCCCCTTCCCCCCTTCTAGATACAGTGACTGTTCCTTCCCTTCCCCGTCTTTCTCTCCCTCCCTTTTTCCCATCTCCCCCCCACAAAGTGTGATCTGGGATCATACGTGCCCTCAGCATGGGGAGGGGTGAGGGGAGACCCAGGAAAGGAGAGGCAGAGGGAGAGGAACCAGCCGGCCTTCCTCTCCTCCTCCTGTGAGTGCTGCTGCGGTGGGTGTGGAGGGCGTGGCACCTGGCGGTGATCATCTCCCAGCTTCCCTTCTTGGCCCCCAAGGGGGGAGGGGGCTTGGCAAGGGTCCAGGAATCCTCCCTCACCTTCCCGCACAGCCAGATGGCGGATGACACAAGCGTCCTCCCCACAGATGAACGGGGCTGAGTGCTCCCACCACCTGGAGTGCATCAGTGACTGCTGCCTGATTGACCTGAACTACGGGGGTGCTTTCTGTACTCCCAGGGCCAGAGTGGCCATGTCGTGCTTGCCCCAGGTGAGCCTCTGGGCTGGGGCAGCCCCCTGGGGGAGGAAGGATGGGGGACATTAACAAAATCCACAGCTGCCCCTGCTTCTTCACCCTCTGCTTGGAGTGCCATTTCCCCTTCCTCCACCCGGCAAGCTCCTACTGATCCTACAATACACCGCCAGCCACCACCTCCTCTGAGAAGCCTTCTCTGCTTGGAGCTCCCACAAGCTCATACCCTCAGCACAGCGTGGCTCTCCCTGGTTTGCCGTGTTTTCTGTCTGCCTTCACCGCTGGCTGGGGCTCTTCAAGGCAGGCTTGTAGCGTGTCCATCTTTGAGCTCCCTCCCCTCCCCCCCAACTTAGTATCTGCCTATAGTAGGTATTCAACAAATGTTTGTTGAATGAATATTTCCTACCCTAACATCAGTGAGGCCAAGTACATGGGAGAAGACCTTTTCTCTACTGAGCTCCACCTCCCTGCCACAATGACCTGATTTTTTGAGAGGAGCACAGCACTGCAAGGGCAGGACCGTAGCTTGGGAGTTTGGACCTAGTTTAAATCCTAGGTTTTTCACCCCCTGTCTTTGTAACCTCAGCCAGGTCACTTCCGCTCTCTCGGCCTTAGTTTCCTCATCTGTAAAATGGGGCTAAAGTAACAACCTCACCAGGTTGTCCTGGCAACCACAGTGTTCACTGGGGCTTGGTTATGAGCTGGTAGAAATGCAGAATGCATAGTACATCCTGTTACTGCTCATCTCTTCTCATCTGGCCCCGGTCCCAAAGCTCTCTAGGAAGAATGGACTTGGCCTCCATGTGCTTATGGGGAGCCGATGCTGTGAGGAACCGGTCAGGCCCCTGACTCTCCAGCTGAGGTGGCCAGAGGGTCTTTTCATTATGCCCTTGCTCTATTTTGTTTAGTCCTCACATCATCCTGTGAGGCGCGTTACTATTAATATCCCCTTTTGACAGATGAGGAAACTGAAACCAAGAAGTTCATTAACTTGCCCGAGGCCACAAAGCTGTAGAGGACTGCTCACCCCTTCACTTGCTCCTGCTCCCCAAGATGTTTAGACCCTCTTCTTCCTTCTACCTTGGTGACTCCCAACTCTTGGTCGCATCTCCCACAGACCAAGGGAACCATCAACATCATATGCCCCTGCCAGTGGGGCTTGAAGTGCTTCTCCAGGGACCCGATCTGTCCCCGCCGGTGCCACTTGATTTAGAGGAGGATGCAGGCTGGTCGCTGCCACCCTTGCCTGGGGGCCAGGGGCCTGGAGAGCCCCCATGTTGCTCAAAATCCAATTCCTGAGACATTAAAGTCACTTCCCGGCTCTGGCCTCTGTCTGCACTTCCTGGGAGAGGAAATCTGGTAGGGACTGTCCCGTCTGGGGGCAGGAAGGGTTGGTCCTATCTAGAGGGTGAAACGGCAGGAAAGGAACAGGGTAGGGGTAGGGAGCGAAGAGGCTGGGTCCCTGGAGGGGATGGAGGGCTGTGTGGGAAGAGCAGGGTTGAGGAATACAGCTGGAGAGTGTGTGTTGGGTGCCCATGGTTGGGTGTGTGATGGGAAGGACTGGAAGGGACTGTTGAAATGCTTTCCAAGGGTGGAGGTCATTGAGAGAGTGTCAGTGAGAATGTACATGAAGAATAAGTGCAAAAATGTTCATGCCAGGGGCGCCTGGGTGGCTGAGTCGGTTAAGCGTCCGACTTTCCCTTAGGTCATGATCTCGCGGTTCGTGGGTTCGAGCCCCGCGTGGGGCTCTGTGCTGACTGCCAGCTCAGAGCCTGGAGCCTCTTTCAGAGTCTGTGACTCCCTCTCTCTGACCCTCCCCTGCTCACGCTGTCTCTCTCTTTCCTAGAAATAAATAAAAAACATTAAAAAAAATGTTCATGCCTGGTGGTGAGAAAGGGACCTGGTGCATGGAGGTCTCCATTTTCAGATATCATCAGTTCCACTTTATGGATAAAGAAACTGAGGCTCAGAGAACTATGTGACTTGCCCAACGTCACATCATGGGGGGATCAGTTAGGATTCTTCCCGCTGCAAGTATCCAAAACAACCCAAACTGATCTGGATGACCAGGAAACTCACTGGCGGTCACAAACAGAAGTCGAGTGGCTAGCGTGCCTAAGGTCTGGCTGAATCCAGCAGCTCCATGGCTCTCAGGATGGATTCCTTGTCAGGAGCCACAGAAGCTCCTGGTGTCACCTAACAATAACAGCTAAGATTTCTTGAGCACTGATGTTTCACACACTGTGCAAAGTGCTTTCTTATTTATATTAATTTATTTTATTGTTACAACAAGTTTAACGTAGGTACCATAAAATTATTCCTGTTTTGCAAAAGGGGTGTGCCTGGCTGGCTCCGTTGGGAGAGGGTGCAACTCTTCCTCTCAGGGTCATGAGTTTGAGCCTACATTGGGTATAGAGATTACGAAATTAATTAATTAATTAATAAACCTACTTTACAAATAGGGTATTGCGTACCCTTGTCAGGAGTTCAGAGTAAGGGGTGGGGCTGGGGTTTGAACCCAGGCTGCCTTGCTCCCAAGGGCAGGCTCTTAACCACAAATCCATACCACACCTTCCAGAGAAAAGGAAACCTCTCTGTCGCCCACTTCTCAGCCAACATCCTAAGACTGATTCTGACTGGATTGGCTTAGTCTGCAGGCTCATCCTTAAACCAATCTGCTGTTATAACAGCAGCTCTTTCGTGAACTACACCTTGACTGGGCTGTGTACTCTTCTGGTTTAACCACAGGAAGGGGAGCTCATGACCTTCAACTTCCCAGCAAGCTTGCGGTAAAGCCCAGTTGAGTCACTGGGGAAACGTGGTAGAATTGTCCACAGTTCTCCGGAGAGGACCTATCTATATATCTGTGACCAAGTCATGGCTTTGTTTTCTTTAGGGGGTGAACATGGCAAAAGTTTCACGAATATTCAAGATTAAAAAAAAAAAAATGAAGGAAAATTATGAGGTCCCTCTCACAGAGTCTGCCTACCCCAAACACAGACAATATGCCATCCTTAAGCTTAATGATAAGCTTTGTGGCAGGTGTGACCCCCCTCTTTGAAAGCCCCCTATAAGTAGAGCCCCCTGAAGCCAGACTTGAGGAGTAGGAGAGGCACAGAATGGGGAAGGGATGGGAGCACACTGACCTCTCCCAGCCTGGTGGGTATGGAGGGAACGTGCGTCAATCATTTGCCTGTGCGCCTTCCTACTGCTCACTCTTTATCCCTGGAGACTACATCTCCCAGTCTCTCTTGTCCTCTGGCTTCTAGGGCTGGCTGAAGATCAGGGCGCAGGCCAAGGAGCCGTTGCCCCTCTTCCTACCTCCCCCAGCCCCACACCGGCGGCAGGTGAGGCCCTCCTGTGTCCTTCGGGACAGCCACCCCTCCCCCACCTCTGGCAGTCCCCGGGGACTCCAGTCATAGCGTTTCTCCCGCCATGCGGCATTGGTGTCTTCCTGCTGTTAATCTCCTGGTGGCCTTGACATCCTGCTGGGTTTCTCAGCTCTTCCATCACCTATGCGACTGGTTCCCTTGGGTTTTTTTTGTTTTTTTCTTTTATGTTTATTTATTTATTTTTGAAAGAGAGCAAGCAGGGCAGAGGAGGACAGAGGATCTAAAGTAGGCTCTGTGCTGACAGCAGAGAGCCCAATGCGGGGCTCAAACTCAGGGACTGTGAGATCATGACCTGAGCTGAAGTCAGACACTCAATTGACTGAGCCACCCAGGCACCACCATTTCCCTATCTTAAATTGTCTCTGTTTCAAATACCTAGAGTTTTTGTCTTCCTGACTGAACATCGACAGGCAGAGAAGCAAACCTTCCAAGTGGAGGTAAAGCTGATTCTAGAACACTAAACCCTCCTTTAAATAGGTGGAATTCAGGGTGCCTGGGTAGCTCAGTCGGCTAAGCACCCGGCTTCAGGTCAGGTCATGATCTCAAGGTTTGTGGGTTCGAGCCCCGCATCAGGCTCTGTGCTGACAGCTCAGAGCCTGGAGCCTGCTTCTGATTCTGTCTCTCTCTCTGCCTCTCCCCCGCTAGTACTCTGTCTCTCTCTGTCTTTCAAACATAAATAAATGTTAAAAAATTATTTTAAAAAATAGGTGGAATTCACTCCAAACACCACTGCTTTGAAAAGAAAGCTAAGGTTGGTAGTAACTGATGAAAGATTGTATGAATATTTCTACTTTGAAAAAAATTAAAACCATAAAGACTGAATACATCAAATAAAAATTGTGACATTTCATATTGCTGTAAATTAGGCACACAGGGTGAGGCCCTATACATTCCCACTTGCCATATACAAAAACACTTACCAATTTGCCTGCCAAAAATTCATTGCATCCTTTCTTTCCGTGACCCTGGATTTCCTTTAAGGAAACCACCCCTTCTGTCCTCAGTCCATGAGGTTCAGTGGGCTCCATTCACATCAGAACACTAAATCTGGCTGAGATTGGTTCAGCAGGTGGCCAGGAGGCTGGTTCTTGCCTCTACAGATGGGTTTGAAGATGGACACATGACCCAGTTTGTCCAGTCAGAAGGAAGGCTAGAATTTGTCCAAGAGTTACTGAGATGAAATGCTTTCTCTTCCACTGAACTTGAACATGGGAGAAAGTACTCCATGGTTATTGGCAGCCATCGTATTACCGTCTGGACTCAGAATGAAGCCAACACAGAGAGTTGAGCCAGGTTGTAGAGTTGTCATTTTAGCTCCTGGGTTGAGCTGTGCCTTCCACCAGAGAGCTCTACCCATCCTGCTTTTACGTCACAAAACCCAATAAACTCACTTTTTGTCCTTAACCACTTTAGGTTGGGATTCTGTCACTTGCAACCAAATGAGTCCTGACTGATTCCCTGTCTCTTGAAGATGAAAAGTTTTTCAGAACCTCTCATTCTTACTGTGGTAATAAATACTTGCGCTTGTTTCTTTGTTCCCTTATGGGAGTTCGTATGCAGATTCAGAGGCATTGGTCTTCTGCACTGGACATTCGAGAAGGAATTATGTTCTGGTCCCCCTGGCTGGCTCAGTTGGTTAGGCTTCTGACTCTTGATTTCAGCTCGGGTCATGATCTCAGGGGTGTGGGATCGAGCCCCTCATTGTGTTCCGCACTGAGTGTGGAGCCTGCTTGGGAATCTCCCTCTCGCTCTGCTCCTCCCCTCCCCAAATAAAAAATAAAATAAATGTTCCTCGCCTGGAGGTTTTAGAGGAATAATCTTAATGCTGAGAAGGCAAAGCTCCAAGCCACCTTCATTTAACCAAATCTTTTCCCTCCTATCTGATCAGTCTTTTCTCTGCCCAGACATGGGGTCTCAGCCCCTCTCTCAGAAGGCTTATTTCTTTAAAAAAAAAAAAAAAAAAAAAAGTTTAATGTTTATTTATTCTTGAGAGAGAGAGAGAGAGAGAGAGAGAGACAGAGAATGAGCCGGGGAGGGGCAGAGAGAGAAGGAGACAGAATCCCAAGCAGGTTCCGCACTATCAGCACGAAGCCTGACATGGGGCTCGAACTCATGAACTGTGAGATCATGACTTGAGCTGAAGTCAGACGCTTAACCGACTGAGCCACCCAGGGGACCCTCAGAAGCCTTATTACTAAGGTGAGGTCTCTACCCCTATAGTTTCCTCCTTTCTTTCCAATACGAGGCAGAGACAATGCTCTGAATTCAAGTCCCATTTCATTGTCTTCATACTTGGCACCGGACGGACTGCTTCCTGCAGAAGCTTGGCTTCCTGCATACTTGGCTCGGACTGTGCGAAGACTTCCGGCCACTGAAGTGACAGGTGTAACTTCCGAGCCAAAGCAGAGAAGCCCAGGTGTGACACAATACAAAGGAAGGCTGTTTTTGATGATTGGCCCGTGACAGCTTTCAAGCCCCCACTTAATTTAAGCATCGCTTCACCCCTGTGATTAGTCCACATTTTGCAGATGGGGGGAGCCGAGGCTCAAAGAAGTTAAAAAGTCTGCCCGAGATCATGACACCAGTAGGTAGCAATGCTGGGATTTGTTTTTGTTTTTTTTTTTAATGTTTTATTTATTTCTAGGAGAGAGAGAGAGAGACAGCGTGAGCAGGGAGGGTCAGAGAGAGAGGGAGTCACAGACTGAAACAGGCTCCAGGCTCTGTGCTGACTGCCAGCTCAGCACAGAGCCCGACGCGGGGCTCGAACCCACGAACTGCGAGATCATGACCCAAGCGAAAGTCGGACGCTTAACCGACTAAGCCACCCGGGCGCCCCAGCAATGCTGGGATTTGAACCAGAGCTTGCTAGTGCCAGAGCCCAGGTGCAGACTAGACTCTTCTGCTGACGGCCAAATGAGCACAGTAAATGGTTCAGGACGTAGCGGCGCTTTTTGGAAAATGTCCACTTTATCCCCTCTGCTTGTTTCTCCATCCCTTTGTTCTGGGAGCTGGCAGCCGGCCTCTCCGGTGACCCCTGGGAATGGGCATTCACACCTCATTAGCTACCCTCCAGGCCTGGGTCACATGGCAGTCACACGCCAAGGCAGGGACTTCAGTTGGACCTGAGAAGCGCCACGGCCGGCTCTGGGCCACGATGCAGCGGCTGCTGCTCCTGGTCCTCCTCTCCCTCCTCTCTCTCTTCTTCCTTCTCCCCAGCACTCGTTTGGCGGGGGGTGAATCAGTTATTGGGTCAGAAACCTAGAGCATGCACTCACCTCCTCTGCTACTGTGCTGAGACCCGTACTACTTGGGGAGGTGGGTGCACAC
This sequence comes from Proteles cristata cristata, assembly GCA_017311185.1. Taxonomy (NCBI): domain Eukaryota; kingdom Metazoa; phylum Chordata; class Mammalia; order Carnivora; family Hyaenidae; genus Proteles; species Proteles cristata. The sequence goes on from JAESUZ010005393.1 coordinate 1,342,537, forward strand.
AGAGGCTGATGTGGGTGAGAGCCGGACATCGGGGGCACGGGAGGTGATGGCTGGAGGACTTCCGGGAGGAAAAGGAAAACCCATCCTGGTCACGGGAGCTGTGCCAGGAGGTGCTAGGTGCTGCCACCGCACGGGGGAATATGACGCAGGACTCCCCATCCCCGGCTTCCACCCGGGAAGAGAGGCAGACAGTCATTCATTCAGCGCATTTTACCGAGCCCCCAGGGAAACTATTTTTGTGGGTGCTAGGGACAAGGCTGTGAACAAGACATAAAAGTCCTTGCCCTTGTAGACTGGATAGTCTAGTGTAATAGGCCGAGTAGGTAAAATATTTACATTTCCCAGGCGATAAGCACCTGAGGACAAAGAAGGAAGGGGCTTCAGGTGCGGTGGGTAAGGAGAGGTTGCAGTTTGAAATCATGTGCTGAGGGAAGACCTTATGGACGAAGCGAAATTTAGACAAAGACCTAAAGGTGTGGTGTTACAGTATTACAATCAGAACCTACCAAGTGTGGGGACTTTAGTCCAAGGGGCTAAGAAATACAGCAGCGAACAAAATAGAGGAAGAAACTTGCCCTTTGGAGTTGAGCAGGAGGGAAGCAGAAAGTTAAAAGAAAAAGAAGGAGAAGGAGAAGGAGGAGAAGAAGAAGAAAGAAGAAGAAGAAGAAGAAGGAGAAGAAGGAGAAGGAGAAGGAGAAGGAGAAGGAGAAGAAAGAAGAAGAAGAAGAAGAAGAAGAAGAAGAAGAAGAAGAAGAAGAAGAAGAAGAAGAAGAAGAGAAGAAGAAGAAGAAGAAGGAGACGACGACGGGGGAGGGAGAGAAGAAAGAAGGGCGGCTGGAGCTGGGCGGACAAGGGAGGGTTTAGTGGGAGGCAATCAGGCAAGTCAGGCAGAGCTCAAAGGACAACATGTTTTGGGCAAAGGGACCAGCAAGTGCAAATGGCCAGGGGCCAGGTGATTCTGGTATGTTCTGATTCTGGTATGCAGGGTGTGTGTGTGTGTGTGTGTGTGTGTGTGTGTGTGTGTGTGTGTGTGTGTGGAGAGAGAGAGACCCTATTCCAGGACTCTAAAGGCAAATTTGTAAAATCTCTTTAGAGAGAGAGAGAGAGAGAGAGAGAGACCCTATTCCAGGACTCTAAAGGCAAATTTGTAAAATCTCTTTAGTCCCCCTCTGGCACAAGTCGGAGGCGCCACTCTGCACAGACGTTCACGGTCCCCAACTCCAGACCTGGCGGGAGCGGGGGCGGAGGTGAGGGCAGGGGAGGGGAGCCTGCAGGGAGGAAGACCAGGGGCGTCATCTCCCCGCAGGGCAACAGGGTGATCTGCGTCCAGAGCAAGAAGTTCAAGGGGCGCCTGGGTGGCTTAGTTGGTTAAGCGTCCGACTTTCGCTTGAGTCATGATCTCACGGTTCGTGGGTTCGAGCCCCGCATCAGGCTCTGTGCTGACTGCCAGCTCAGAGCCTGGAGCCTCTTTCAGAGTCTGTGACTCCCTCTCTCTCTCACCTCCCCTACTCATGCTGTCTCTCTCCTAGAAATAAATAAAACATTAAAAAAAAAAAGAAGAAGAAGAAGTTCAAGAGCGGATGCTGTAGCCAGAAGACCGAGGGCTGCGAGTCGTACTGAGCCCCCAAAGGATCCGAGGGCAGCGCGTGTCACAAGGAGGTGGGTGGTGGCGCCCCTTGGGGGGGGTGAGGTGGGAGGGCCCCTGGAGAGGAGGGGCAGGGGCGGAAAAAGAGCCTGGTGCGGGGGTGGGGGGAGGGCGACCACTACCTGGAGCCGGGAAATGGCTGCTGCGACTGCACCTCCCAGCCGCTTGGGGGAGCCAGTGGACCGAGCCAAGGTGGGCCCCCACGCCAAGGGCTTGGAATCCAGGTGGGAGGCGTGGGGTCTGAGGATGGGTTTTAATGTTTATTTATTTTTGAGAGAGAGAAAGTGTGAGTGTGAGCTGAGTGTGAACTGGGGAGGGGCAGAGAGAGAGGGGAGACAGAGGATTCGAAGCCGGTTCCGCTCTGACAGCGGAGAGCTGGAAATGGGACTTGAACTCACTAAACGTGAGATCATGACCTGAGCCCAGGTCAGATGTTTAACCCACTGGGCCACCCAGGTGCCCCGATGCTGCTCTTTCTAAGTTCCCCGTTTCGAGGGCTCATCTCAGTAAACTCTGAAAGTAGCTTTGTAAATGGGCACAGCTAGAAGGTCTGGTCCTAATCATGGTTCTGGGCCCACCCTTCTCAACAGCCCCAGGGGCTCTGCTATGGTCCCTGGTGTTCTGGGCCAGGGAGCCAGACGTTGTGGCCTGGGGAGCCTCTGAGCTGGGTGTGCAAGAAAGGGGTGTTGGTTTGCTCGTGAAAGGACTTCAGGAGAAAAGATGGAGGTGCCCTGTGGGAGGGTGTTTATTCATTCAGGATAGACGCTTGGGTTAATGACAGGAAAGGTGATGCCAGAGATTGAACTAGGAGGGCACCAACAATCCTAGGGGTCAGCCTGGAGGAGGCGACCAGAGACACAGACTGCACAGTGCATGAAGGGGCCTCTTAAGCCCAGGCTCCTCTGCTGTGTGCAAGCAGATGGGCCCCAAAGCGAGGCTTCTAGGAGAGTGAAGGCTGCCCCTCAGGGCCAAGGGCAAAGCAGTCCCCAAGGTCAAGATCAAAGTCCTCTCTTTCCCAGACATGTATAAGGAATGTCCATGCCTGCCAAACCTGACATGCGTATTTCCGAAGAATGAGAAATCATTTAAACTCATCTATGGCCGTTGTAAGAAAATTGAAAAAAGGAAGTCAGCTAAGAACATTTTCTTCTAATGCTCACTCTTCTTTGCGGTCTTCCCTGGCTCCTCCATCTACTCCCATGCCTACCCAAATTGCGTTCTTGCCCCTAGCCCTCAGAGCCTCCACCAGCAGGGGAGGCGCAGGGAGGGAGGGATGCTGCACCACACTGAAATAAAGACGGTTCAGTGTTTGCTGACCCTGGGGCTGGGGGCTGGGGAGGCGGGCTGGGGAGTGAAGGGCGTAGAGGCAGGAAGCTCAGGAACCTTGGGCCTTTCCCAGGTTGGGGCATGAAAGCAAGTCCCTCAGAGGAGTCTTGAGTTCTCCTCCCCACCCCCGCCCCTTTCTGGCCTCAGCCCATTTCATAATCCACCCTCCAAATGCTTGGTTCACACCTGAACTCTTGGTTCCCCCCTACCTTAAATTTCAGAAATGTGAAAGAAAGTGTACAAGACAAACGTGTATAAAGAATTGCCAGTTTCAGTCGTTAGAACATGTGAGGCATTCTCTGGGTCATGAATTCGAGCCTCGCATTGGGTGTAGAGATTTCTTCAAAAACAAGTTGCCCGTGTTTATGGAGCACTTATGTTATGCCAAGGGCAGTGCCAGACCCGTTAGACACGTGATCTCATTTCATCCTACAGAAAAGCTCAGGAGGCGTCAGAACTTTGATCACCCCTATTTTATAAAAGATATAGTTTTCTCAGGAGAACCTGAGACAGACTGAGCAACTTGTTCACAGTCACACAGCTTGAACGTGATGAATCACACTCTGCTGGGATATCAGAAGAGAAAGGAGGGATGAGAAAAGCAAGGAGAGCCAAGGGAAGAGCGTGAGGAAAAGAAAGATCAGAGCACCTACTGGACTGTGACTGTGGGGATGGGGAGAGAATGAATCAAGAGGAGTTTCAGCAAACTGTACCGTGGGGTTGTCAGGCTTCTAGAGCCAGACGCTAGTTGCTGGCTGTGAGTGTCATGAATTCTCTGCAGAAGCAGGCTTCAAGGCAGCCCTGCTATATTTGGGTTACATTTTGGAGATAAATAATTCAGATTTTGGACTCAAAGTTCTGTACTTAAACTACACTTCTGATTAAGCCCCCAGATCTGAGCCAAGTGTGCCCTCCAGGATGTCAGGCTTATGGTGCAAGAGCTCAGTAGTTGAGATAGAAGTTGAGGTTTACTTAAAGCACCCTGAGGCGCCTGGGTGGCTCAGTCGGTTAAGCAGTTAAGCGTTTGGCTCAGGTTATGATCTCACGGTTCGAGGGCTTGAGTCTCATGTCGGGCTCTGTGCTGACAGCTAGCTCGGAGCCTGGAGCCTGCTTCAGATTCTGTATCTCCCTCTCTCTCTGACCCTCCCCGCTCATGCTCTCTCTCTCTCACACACACCATACACAAAAATAAACTCAGAATGGATAAAGCACCTGAATGTGAGACAGGAAACCATCAAAACCCTAGAGAAGAAAGCAGGAAACAACCTCCTTGACCTCCACCGCAGCAATTTCTTACTTGACACATCCCCAAAAGCAAGGGAATCAAGAGCAAAAATAAACAATTGGGACCTCATCAAGATTAAAAGCTTCTGCACAGCCAAGGAAACAACCCAGAAAATTAATAGGCAACCAACGGAATGGGAAAAGATAGTTGCAAATGACATATCAGATAAGGGTTGATATCCAGAATCTACAAGGAACTCACCAAACTACACGCCCGAAAAACAAACAACCCAGTGAAGAAATGGGCAGAAGATATGAACAGACACTTCTCCAAAGGGGACATCCAGATGGCCAACAGACACATGAAACGATGCTCAGCATCCCTCCTCATCAGGGAAATACAAATCAAAACCACACTGAGATACCACCTCACGCCAGTCAGAGTGGCTAAATGAGCAAATCAGAGAACTCTAGATGCTGGTGAGGATGTGGAGAAACGGGCACCCTCCTACACTGTTGGTGGGAATGTAAATTTGTGCAGCCCCTCTGGGAAACAGTGTGAAGGTTCCTCAAAAAATTGACAATAGAACTCCCCTATGACCCAGTAATAGCACCGCTAGGAATTTACCCAAGGGATACAGAAATGCTGAGGCATAGGAGCACATGTACCCCAATGTTCATAGCAGCACTCTCCACAATAGCTAAAACATGGAAAGAGACTAAGTGTCCATCAACAGATGAATGGATCAAGAAGATGTGGTTTATCTATACCATGGAATACTACATGGCAATGAGAAACAATGAAGTCTGGCCATGTGTAGCAACATGGATGGACCTTGAGGGTGTTATGCTGAGCGAAATAAGTCAGGCAGAGAAGGACAAATACCATATGTTTGCATGTATAGGAGGATTAGGAGGAAGTTAATGGAAGATGATGCAGGAGAAGAAGGGGGAAAATAGTTGAGGAGAGGTAGGGAAGCAAACCATGAGAGACTCTTGAACGCTGAGAACAAACCGAGGGCTGATGGGTGTGGGGGAGAGAAGAAGGGGGGAGATGGGCATGGAGGAGGGCATGTGTGGGGATGAGTACTGAGTGTTATATGGAAACCAACTTGACAATAAACTATTTAAGGAAAACAAAACAAAAAAACAAAAATAAAACAAAATACAGAAGAATACTAACAAAAAAGGAAATAAATAAAACATTAAAAAATTAAATTAAAAAAAAAAAACCACCCCCTGTAAGGCTAGCAACACTCTCACCCTTATCTTGGGGGAAATTGCTCCCGTACTAAACGTGTCAGACAGATACGCAGTGTCACAGGTACATCAGAAAGACACAGGATTACAGTCCATAGTGTTACATGAGCTCCCCTTATTTGGAGAAAATCTGCGAAATGCCCTTGGAAAGAGAGATTGATTGCAGGCTGGAAACCCAGCCTCCAAGAATACCTAATGTCTTCACCTTTAGACGGGGAGGGGAAAATGTGTTGCTGGTGTGATTACACCTGTTTCATACAATGAGGAGGAGAAACTTTTCCTCTACCCTCTTAGGTTCAGTATTTGGGGTCTGCAAATTAAACTGACAAAAGACAGATTGGCAAGAGAAATGAGATTTTTATTTACATACGTACACGGGGGAATTCACAGAAAAAGGTGACTCAATGAGGCAGTTAGAATTTGGGGCATATATATCATCCTAATTGGGGAGGAGGAATGGGAGAAGGACACTCTGGAAAATGGCGACTTAATAAGGGAAGAAAAGGCACTTGGGGAAAACAAATTACTTTTAAGAAAGATAAATCGGCCCTTCAGAGAGTAGAGCAGATCTGATAGTTTTGTGACAATGTCCATTTAGGTGTGGTTCTAACTTCTGCAGTGATAAGATTCCAGTACAAAGAGTCAATCTTTCTTGGTTGTAAGAAACTTCTCCAGGAGGGAATGTATGATAGGTGAGTTCTTTGGGGAGGTGCTGCTTTTAGGCAGAGGAGGGAGTTCAGAAAAATGCCTCTTCTCAAAATCCTTCAGCTTAAAAGAGCAGCACTGTCCAGGGAAGTGAAATGTGATTTTAAACTTTCGAATGGCCATACTTAAAAAGTAAAGAGAAACAGGCAGAGCTAATGTTGACACTATACTCTATTTATAGCCCAATCAAAAATGTTATTTCAACATGTAAAAATTGAGATCTTTCGTATTCTTTTTTGGTAACAGGTCTTCTGAATCCAATTTGTATTTTACACGTATCCAAATTCAAGTGTTCAACACGTGGCTAATCGGTACCATATTAGACAGCATATGTCTACAGGGACCAGCATCTGGCATTTTCTTATGGATTCAAGGCTGCAAATACTCCTGCTTCTGTAGCTGAATTTCTAGCATATCTAGAAAAAAGTTATAGCAAGATGGGGAGTTCCTGGGGTTAGGATATTAAGGTGGTGGGGCGCCTGGGTCGCTTAGTCAGTTAAGCGTCCGATTTTGGCTCAGGCCACGATCTCCTGGCTTGTGGGTTCGAGCCCCATGTAGGGCTCTGTGCTGACATCTTGAGGCCTGGAGCCTGCTTCACATTCTGTGTTTCCCTCTCTTTCTGCCCCACTCCATTCATGCCTTCTCTCTCTCTCTCTCTCAAAATAAATAAACATTAAAAAAAATAAGTTAAAAAAAAGAAAAAAGAAAATGGGGACCCCTCTGGGCTCCAGGCTGGGTGAGAAGAAGAAGGGGCTTTTGAACAACAGCAACACTACAACAAATGCCCCCTGCCCCCTTCCAGCTGCCTTGTATTACTCAGTCTCAGTGCCAAAAACAGATGCTCAGGTAGAAAGGATACAATACAGGGAACAGTATAGCCACTTGCTTCCCCAGAGCCCAACTTCCCACTCACCCCGGAAACTAGGGACATTTCCCTCACGTCCTTTATAGTGCTGGGCACTGTGGTCATTCAACCATTCAATGCATCCATTCAATGCAGATCCCCACCCAGGTTTGGATCTGGGCACCTCGGAGTATGACCCAATCCTGCCTCAGGACGTGAGCCCCCTACCGGGTGAAGATATTGAAAACCCTCCGGCTGAGAGCTCACTTAGGTATGGCAGGCACTTACCTGACTCCTCAGCTTCCTTGCTAACTGAACCCCCATATTGTTTGGGCATATTGGGCCCAGCCCTGGGAGAGGGATCATAATTAGTCCAAGCCAGTCATGGTGGTCCATTTCCTTGGCCCAGTACTTGCTTTCCCAGCCTCCCTTGCTGCCAGAGGTGGTCCCGTGACCCAGTTGGAGCTATTGAGCTATGGAGAAGTCACCCTGGAGGCTTTTAGTAAGATAAGAAAGTATGCCGGGGGAGGCACTCTGCCCTCACCCCCTATGCAGCCACTCTCTACTCCATGCTTCCTAACTTGAATGTGGTAAGAGAATATGACATTAGGAGCTGCCTTGAAGCATCTGCCAGTTGAGAGGAAGTAAAAGAAGTACAGGTCTGCCAGCACTTCCTACCTCCAGCCTTCTTTTTAATATTTGTTTGCTTATTTATTTATTTAGAGAACGAGTGGGGGAGGAGCAGAGGGAAGGAAGAGAGAGAGAGAGAGAGAGAGAGAATCCCAAGCAGCCTCTGCACTGTCAGCACAGAGCCTGACGGGAGGCTCGATCTCACGAACCATGGGATCATGACCTGAGACCAAATCAAGAGTCAGACTCTCAACCGACTGAGCCCCCTGCCCCCACGCCCCCTCCGGACTTTTTAATTCATGAGAAACGTGTTCCTATTTGTTTCAGCCATATTCCTTGGGTTTTTTGTTACTTTTCAGGTAGATCCCGTCTTAACTCAGAAACCTAATGGTTACTCTAGGAATTCCTTGATCACAAACTACAAAATCCTGGGGCTGGGACAGCATCTCAGTTTTAATTAGTTCACGCTCTTCCTTCTTTGCATGAATCTCCTCTCCTGCATCCCTACTGGGGGTCAGTCAAACTCCACCTGCACATCTCAGTGACGGGGACCTCAGTACTGCCTACGGCAACCTGGGTTTGACGGCTCCAAAGGCATAAAATTTTTATATAAACCAAAACCAAAGTCCCTACAGTCCCACCCATTTGTCTTAGTTATGAATAATTGGGAAAGAACAGGGAATTGTAGAATGGGTGGGGGGCGGAGTTCATTGGGTGCGGGGCCAACTTTTTCTTCTTTTTTTAATTAGCAAGCATTTTTTCCTTTATTTTTATTTATTTTGAGAGAGAGAGAGTACAATTGGGACAAATTGGGTACAGAGAAAAAGGGAGACAGAGAATCACAAGCAGGCTCTGCCTTGTTGGCACACAGCCCCACACAGGGCTCGATCCCATGAAGCATGAGATCACAACCTGAGCCAAAATCAAGAGTCAGACACCTAACCAACTGAGCCACTCAAGCAACCCCTAACTTTTTCTAATTATGTGACATTGAGCAAGTTACTTAACCTCTCTGAACATTAGGGTTTTTTTGGGTTTTCTTTTTGTGTTTACCTATAGAGACAATAAATTCTCCCTCCTGGATCATTGTGGGGATTTGCTAGCACAGTGTATGCCCGCTGCGATTGTTAGTAGACTGACCCTGTCGTAAACTCTGGGTCTGGAGTTCTCTCTTTTGCAGAAAGAGAGTAGGACGCAGGATTGCAATTTGAGAGAGGCTGATGTCCAGGAGACAAGAGCCCTGAGGAAGGGTCCTTGCTCCATTTTTATTAGAATCAGAAGGTTTACAATCGCAATGGACACGCGCACACAATGAAACCATGAACATTAACTCATGGGCGTGGGGGAAAAGGGGCTTTGAAGATATGCAGTGGCTTGGCAGGTGGCTTGGCGCTAGGAGGAAGGTTGTTTACAGCAGACCTGAGGCACCACCTCGTTTATCTAAACTGGCCTTGGGGACAAGACAGAAGGAGCGTGCTACCTCAGGGTCAACAAGGCACCTTTCTTTTGCTAATTAGCTCCACTCTGGGCAACTTAGCCCTGCTGCAGCCTAAAGTCCTATTTACCTCTTTACCTATTTTCTGTCCTTCCTTCCTTCGAAAGCAGCTTTCTGCTATTGTTCTAAATTGGGGGGTGTTTCAGCCCCGAACACCTAATCTTGCTTACCTCATTTTGGATGCTTTCATCCTGAGACTTTTGTATTCCTATGTCTTTGTTCTGTACTGGGGGCCTTTGCTCCAGTTTACCTAATCTCATTTACCTGATCTTGTTTACCCAACCTTGGGTGTATCCAACCTGTGGCTTTCTATTCCTTTATGCCTTGTTAACCCATCTGTGCAGGCTCCGGGAATTCCTAGGCTGATTCCCCACGTGGCCTCATAACACCTGGGTTGTGCTAGCTATCTGGCATATCTGAGAGTTGGGTCCAAAAAGAAGGTATGACCCCAGGACAGGGACTGGTAAGTTTTGACTCAGGGCAGAGAACATGGGCCATTAGGAGTCCCCACCAGAAGTGTGTACATGCGTGTGTGTGACACACCTGTCTGAGAACTTGAGGGGCCAGAAGGGCATCCCAGGGAGGTGTGATGGTCTCCAAACGGAGAGGTTCTCAGCATGGCTGCTTCACAGCCTTGTCATCCTGCCTGGCCTCCTTCCTCTGGCCTATTGACTTCCTCTGATCTTGAGGAGACAAAGGCTTAAGGTAACATCAAGGAAGACGCTGACCTAACAAGAACACTCAGGAGCCCGAGGAAGGTTGCAGGAAGAGCTTTAATTGCTGAGAATCCAATCAGAAAAGGGAGGTGCTGGCCAAGGGATGGCCAGCCAGGGAGGGGTGGTGGGAGAGGAGCCGCCTTCGGTGGTTTTACTTCCTGGAGAGTCCAGCATCATGGCAGAAGCCAAAGTTGGTATTGGTGATGGAGCCCACGATGGTCTTGTCAACCTCACAGGTCAGGCCCCGCTCACAGGGACACTTGTAGTAAACCCCATAGAGTGTCTGCAAAGACACAGGGCCAGTGGATTCATGGGCTGAGTGTTGGGGGGGGGGGGGCTACTTTGGGCATCACTTGCCCCCTGGCCTGACCCCAAGAATCCCTGGCCAGTCTCTTTTCAGTCTGTCTTCTCCTTAATGCCACCCTAGAGGCTTCTGTGGGCCCGGAGTCTGGTTCACTCTGTGTCTCATTTCTGCTTACTAACTAGATCTCTCTGGGGAGGCCTCTGTTTACCCATCTGTGAAATGGGGATAACAAACCTTTATCACTGGTCACTTGTGAGGGTCAAAAGCGATGATGGGATGGGAAAGTGCTTTGAAGCCTACTGGCTTCCCTCTCTTAATCTCAGCGTTCAGGACCCAGGCCGATGCTCCTCCGTGCTCCTATCCCCGAGCGTGAGGGCCCTTCTCCTCCAAGCGGTCCCTCTTCCCACCACCCCCACCCCCACTCTGTGAGCACCCACCTTGGCGGAGCACTCGCTGTTCTCGCTGGCCTTGGGTGCGCAGCGGGCCAGGCTCAGCCCGGTTTCACGGTGGCAGCACTTGCTCTTGCACTGAAGGCTGTTCAGGCAGAGCTCGCCTTCCTCCTGCGGGGGCAGCCGGTCAGTCCCGGACCCCTTGGTCCCTTCTCTACGTCCCCCGCCCCTCCCCCCACTACCGCTGACGGTGCTCCCCTGGTGGGGGCGTGTGTAGAGGAACCCAGCTCCTGGGTCTGGCGGCCAATCCGCCCACCCCCAGCCCCACTGCGTGAGAAGCGGGCAGGGTAGTGGCTGCGGCTCCAGACACCCGGGTTCTAGTCTCCGCTGCACTACCGACTCCCTGGGTGACGCTGGGCAAGTCAGTGCCCCACCCTATGCCTCAGCGTTCCCAAAACAAGGTCCCCAAACTTCTCTGGCTCCATTGCTCCATTGAGGAGCCTGTGAAGGTTGAGGACCTTCACCCTGGAAAATTCCTCCCTCCCCTGACTTTTACATAGAACCTGAGAGAGACCCTGGACCCTCTGAGCCATGCAAGGCTCCGAGTTAAGATCCTTTGGGTAGAGAGGCAGCGTGGGGCAGTGTGAGGGGGTTCTTCTGGAGCCGGGAGCCTGGGCTCCAATCCCTGCTCACTGTTTTCCGGCTGTGTGACCTCAGGCAGGTGACTTAACTTTTTCTACAACTGACTTCCATCTGAAAACGGAGTTGACCCTAATAGTACCTATCTCACCTGGGCACATGCACACGCCCCACCATGTGTACAGCCACACTGTCAACAATAGCCAAATTATGGAGAGCGCCCAAATGTCCGATGACTGACAGATGGGTAAAGAAGATGTGATGTGTGTATATATATATATATATATATATATGATGGAAAAATTCTTGGCAATCAAAAATAATAAAACCTTGCCATTTGCAAAAACGCGGATGGAACTAGGGTGTATCACGCTAAGTAAAATAAGTTAGGAAAAGACAAATACACAATTTCATTTATATGTGGAGTTTATGAAATAAAACAGATGAACGTAGAGGAAGGAAAGGAAAAATAAGATAAAAAAGAAAAAGAGGGAGGCAAGCCATAAGAGACTCTTAAATACAGAGAAGAAACTGAGGGTGGCTGGAGGGGTGTTGGTGGGGGATGAGCTAAATGGGTGATGGGCATTAAGGGGGGCACTTGATGGGATGAGCACTGGGTGTTCTAAGTGATGACTCACTGAATTCTACTCCCGAAACCATTATTACACTGTATGTTAACTAACTTGAATTTAAATAAAATTTAAAAATTAAAGGGGCGCCTGGGTGGCTTAGTCAGTTAAGCTTCCGACTTTTGCTTAGGTCATGATCTCGTGGTTTGTGGGTTCGAGCCCCGCGTCGGGCTCTGTGCTGACTGCCAGCTCGGAGCCTGGAGCCTGTTTCAGTCTGTGACTCCCCCTCTCTCTGACCCTCCCCTGCTCACGCTGTCTCTCTCTCCTAGAAATAAATAAAACATTAAAAAAAAAAAATTAAAAATTAAAAAAAAAAATCCCTGCCGGGATGTTCGGGTACCTCCTGCCCCAAAGCCCCTCTTACCAGGTAGATAATGATTCCCCGAGGGTCAGGTGCCGCGTAGGCCACTGCCAGGGCAACCAGCAGAAGGACAAGGACCTTCTCCATGACGGATGGGCACAGCTGGTGTAGGTAGCCGCTGGCAGGTCAGATGGCAGAAGACAGAGCCGGCTTGGGTGGTGGAGCTATAAAAGGGACTCTGTTCACATGTGACCCACCTTCCCCAGCCCGCAGGGCTGGACGTGAACAGAGGCCCAGCTGCGGCCAATCTGCTCTGGGGGGGGAGGGGGGTGTCCTGATAAAGCAACTGGGCGGGACCTGGTAACTAGTGCCTGTGTGTGTGTGTGTGTGTGTGTGTGTGTGTGTGTGTGCGCGTGCACTGATGCTGCATCATGGTTGAGTGTGGACTCTGGAACACTTTCGCTTGTAAAGTTATTTGCCGGACAAGTTATACGTTCTGAGCCCCAGTCTCCTAGTCTTCAACTGGGGATCATTTCAAGAGTTGGGCGGGCTGAGCGAGGGAATATGTTAGATATATCTTAACCCCTGTGTGTAGCTCAGGCTCGGGCGTGGTGCGGTGGGCAGCCCTGGTCAGCTGCGTTACCGCTGCTGCTATCCCCCCTGTAGTGCCCCGAGGCCCTGGTAGGGCTGGGACGGGGTTGAGGAGAGAGAGGGCACCTTCGGCTTTGCATGTAGGCACCTCTGTGGCATCGCCCCCGTCCAGGCCCTGCTCTAGCTCCACCCAGATGCAGGGATGGGGCCCGGGTGAGGAAGGGTCCTGGCCTCCCCACTTCCTCGGCCTTCCCAGCCTCCTTCGGGGGAGTTTAGGGCAAGCCCAGGCTGCTGGGGCTGAGCGCTCCACGGCTCCACGATCCATTGATCGATCGCTGGGGGTGGGAGGTGGGGGAGGGGATGTGTGTTCTCGCTTCCCACCTGCCCTGACGCCGGGGTGTGGGGCCGGGGCTGCCTCTGTGAGGATTTCAGGGGCTGTTAGGATGGTCCTTCCCCACACAAGTCTCTCCTGTTTCCTCTTCACTTCGCTTAATATCTGCAACCCCAAACCCCTTCAGTTAAGGCTTGCACTCAGCCTCTCCCCTACCCAAGGCCACGGGTGAACGTGAGCCGTAGTCAGTCCTGGCTAAGCACAAGGACCTCTGGACTTCTCGTGAGCTGCAGATGGCCCCGGGGCTGAAGGCTGGGAAGGGCGCAGCTGCCGGAGTGTGCTCAGGTGTGGGACCAGAGCTGCTTTCCCTGGAGGACCCGTCACTGCGGCCAGGGATCCCATCCCAGGAGGTGGAAGACCGCCCCTCCATGGAGGTCCTAGATCCGGTTGCCAAGAGCACAGCTTTAATCCAGATTGACTTGGCTTTCAGACTCGGCACTCACGAGCCACGTGACCTTGGAAAAGTAATTTATGTTTATAAGCGATCTGAGCCTCAGTTTCCTCACGTACCCAAGGAGGATGATGGCTCCTTTGTAAAGTCAGGATTGAATAAGACAATGCATGTGGGAGTGCCCAGCATATAGCAGGTGCCCTGCCGTCGTAATACCCCCAGCCCCTCCCCCTTACAGCACTAGAAGGAGGAATAGAGAGAGCAGCTGGAGGAATGAGCTAGGAGATCCTCAAACTGGGAGAAACTGGACACAAAAGTATCACTGATTTTAAAAAACACTAGTCTCTCTTATTTTTATGGAATTCAGTGTTTAAAACCACTGGGTTTTTTTTGCCCCTATGAGGTCATTCTGGCCCCTCCTTCACTCCCCGGTCCCTTCACCTCAATACCCCTGTGAGCTGAGCCACAAGGAGGGTAACTGCGGTTTCCTTTTCACCAGTCAAGGCCAGGAATCTGGGGAAGGAACTGGAGAAGCTCCTTCCATCTGTGAACGGAGCTGTGAAACATGCATCAGTCCCATCTCTAGCTGGTCACAGCCAACTTCCCAGAGGAAGAATGGAGGTTTTTTCTATCAAAAATGAAAAGTATAGCAAAGAGCACTTTGACCCATGTTTCTGCTTCCAAAATGTAAGCAAACATTAGATTTTTTTAAACCAAAACCTCATAAGGTTTAAGCACCCCTTGCCCAGTCTAAAGAGTGTTGTGCATTGTGTTTTCCCCTTCATAAAGGAACCCCGCATGAAACCACAGGGATTAACTTCAGAGGCATAATGTTGAGTGAGGAGAGCCATAGACAAAAAACATGTCTATGTGTGTGATTACATTTACATGCAGTTCAAGAAAAGGCAAAACGAACCTCTGGTGATAAAAATCTGCAGGTTTACCCCTGCATGGGCGATTGGCTGGCTAGAAGGCTGGCAGGAGGAAGCCTTCTGGAATGTTGGAATTGTTCTAAATCTTGATTTGGGGTACTGGTAACACGTATGTAAAAATCTAGTGGTTTGCTTAAGATTTGAGAATTTTACAGTATGTAATGTAGAACTGTACCTCAATTTTTTTTTTTAAAGGAACAAAATTCTCCCTGGTCAAGTCCTACCATGTGGATGGTGATTGAGGTGGTGTCATGGCTTCTGGTGAGTGAGGTTGGGACACAGTGGCTTTTGACCTAGCAATGTGGCCAACTTCTCTTCGGGATCTCCTGGTCTGCAGTCTCCAAGATCTCCCCAGACACACGGGTGGGCCTCCAGCAGCCATGCTAATAGAGGAGCCCATCTTTTTTCTCTCCACCACAATGGAGTAGACAAGGGATAGACACCTGCCCCAAGCTCCTCTCCTGGGATGTAGACTTGTACTCAGTGGCTCCTCTTCAAGCTGATCTGAAACATGGAAATAGGGAAGCCCAGGAAGGCAGTGTTCTGATGTGTTGACAAAGAAATGGAGTCGGTTAAGCATCTGACTCTTGATGTCAGCTCAGTTCATGATCTCCCAGTTCGTGAGTTCAAGCCCCACAGACTCAGTGCAGAGCCTGCTTCAAGTTCTCTCTGTCTCTCTCTCTGCCTCTCCCCTACTCATGCTCCCCGCCCCCAAATAAATAAATAAACTTAAGAAAAAAAGAAATGGAGAAAGCTGGTCTGCAGAGGGGAGGAAGAATGGATTAACCATTCAGGAAACAGCAGCAGCAGCAGCCATACCCTGACTTCTGATGAATTTCTGTGGTTGGCTGTACCGTTGCTCCTATGGGACCTGAAGCTCCCCTGTATTCCTACCACACATCCCTTGTTTAAGCCACAAACGTATACAACTCCATTCTGGGAAGAGGCTCACAGCCCTGGATCAAGGTTAGTTGTGGGCAAGCCTGGAGTAACTCCCCATGCATGATCTGCACCGGGCAGAGCCCCGCCTGGGCCTCATGAAATGGGAAGGGACAGTTCTCCAAACACAGAGTAGGTTTTTGTTACGGAAGAAAGGGGAAGGATTCCGTGGATCCCCTCTCCATTCTGCTGGTGACTGCCCAGCACACATATAATCCCAAGAAGTAGACTCCACTTACAATTGGGGTGTATGATAATCGTGACTTCCGAATTGGCCATCCAGTCTCCATCTTGTTGAGGTGAGGCACACAGACTTTTAGGTTGGCGATCTCTTTTTAATTCAATAGTCAGCCTTGAGGGGTCCTCACACCACCCCTCTCTCCTGACCAAGGTGGGATTTAGTGAAGTGAAGCTTCAAGGAAGCGGGGGTGGGTGGGTGGGTGGGTGGGGGGTCTTTATGACTGGGGTCCTCACTGGCTGCTCTGAGGGTGTCCCTGCTCCCATCTCATCCTGGGGATGTGTTCTCTTAGCATGCTCCCTCTGTCTGGTCAGCAACCGTGTGAACTCTTTTTTTCCACATATTCGCAATCCCCACTCCTTGTCAGTGTTCTCTTCAAACGTTGTAACTACCCTGTGTCAAAACAAAATGTTAGGGAGGCAGCCCGATGTCTCACCCGTCACCACCCCAGCACTGAGTCCAGGATGTCTATGTGACATCACTTCAACCCTCTTTTAGTTTGGTCATGATCACATTTCACTATTTTGAAGCTTGGGGGCTAGATCATAAAGTTAGTGACCGTCAAAGTGGAAAGAAAAGAGATTTGGTAAGATAGATAAATATATACGTAGCACAGCAAGGAAGAAAATCTGGGTAGATATGAGGGCCAACCTCTCTGGTGATGCCACATGGCTGTAGATAGTACTCACGGCGTTCATCCTCTATCCTCCATCCCAGGTTCCTTTAAAAAAAAAAAAAAGATTTTAAGTAATCTCTACACCCAGTGTGGGGCTTGAACTCATGACCCCAAAATTAAGAGTCGCACACTTTTGGACTGAGCCAGCCAGGTGCCCCTGATTCTGCGTTCCTCTTGCTCTCTCTTCCAATCTCTGCTGATTAGAGTTCTTTAGGCTGTACAGTGGCCCAGACCTTCTATTCCTGACATATCTGGGCCCTTGATGGGCTTGCCCCTGTGTTGGGTTTATTAATTTGTCTTTATTAATTTGTTCCTTACTTCCATTAATTTTTACACCTGCACATGACAGTAGCAGGAGAAAACCAGGCATTTCCTGAGCTCCACACACACTCCTTCTCCTCCCTGTGTGTATCAGCACCCTCTCTTCCCTGGACAGTTAGGATTTGGCAACCTACCAACATTAGCAATCCCTTTTAAAATATTAAAGTATAGGGGCACCTGGGTGGCTCAGTTGGTTGAGCATCCGACTTCAGTTCAGGTCATGATTCCATGGTTCATGAGTTCAAGCCCTGTGTTGGGCTCTGTGCTGACAGTAAGAGCTCAGTGCCTGCTTCGAATTCTGTGTCTCCCTCTCTCTCTGCCCCTCCCCCGCTCATTCTCTCTCCTTTTCTCTCTCTCACCCACACACACATAAATAAACATTTAAACAAATTTTAAATATTCAAGTATAACTGATGCAGTTATACGTGAAAATTCATCCTTTATATGTACAGTTCTGTGTCACCACCGCCGCCACCAAGATACAGGACACTTCCACCCCCCTAAAAAGTCCCCTTGCACTGCCCCTTTGTAATCAACCACACCACCAGAACCACCCTGGCAAACACAAATAAGGTTTATTCTCTGTAGTTTTGCCTTTTCCATAATGTAATAGAGATGAAATCACACATGTACTTAAAATTATATTAATTTATTTGTCTTTGAGAGAGACAGCGTATGAGTGAACTAGGACAGAGAGAGAGGGGGAGGCAGAGAATCCCTGACGCAGGGCTCAAACTCAGGAATGGTGAGACCATGACCTGAGCAGAAGTCGGACGCTTAGCTAACTGAGCCACCCAGGTGCCCCCACAGTATGTACTTTTAAAAAGATGTGGTTTGGGGTGCCTGGGTGGCTTAGTCGGTTAAGCGTCCGACTTTCGCTTGGGTCATGATCTCGCGGTTCGTGGGTTCGAGCCCCGCGTCGGGCTCTGTGCTGACTGCCAGCTCAGAGCCTGGAGCCTGTTTCAGTCTGTGACTCCCTCTCTCTCTGACCCTCCCCTGCTCACGCTGTCTCTCTCACTCCTAGAAATAAATAAAAAACATTAAAAAATAAAAAAAAATAAAAAAAAATAAAAAGATGTGGTTTTGTTTGTTTGCTTGTTTTTGGTCTGGCTTCTTAGAATGACACATTTGGGATCTGTGCATGTTGTGGCCATTTCTGTAGTTTGTTTATACTGCTGGCTAGTAGTCAGTTGTGTGGATGCAACCACAGTGTGTTTATCCATTCCCCAGCTGGAGGACATTGGGGTTATTTTTGAAAAGTTTGGGCAATTATTAATAAAGCTGTTATACAGGAGCACCTGGGTGGCTTAGCTGGTTAGGCATCCGGCTTTGGCTCAGGTCATGATTTCGTGGTTTGTGGTTCGAGTGTGAGCTGTCAGCCGCTTCAGATTCTGTGTCTCCTTCTCTCTCTGCCCCTCCCCCACTCACATACTGTCTCTGTTGGTCAAACTAAAATAAATGTTAAAGAATTTTTTAAAAAGCTGTTATACATATTCGTGCACAGGTTTCTGTATGTGTGCATGTTTTCATTTTTCTGGGACAAATATTCAGAAGTGAGAGGACTGCGTCTTGTAGCAAATGTTCGTTTCAATTTCTAAAAGATGTCAGCCTGTTTTCCAAAGGGGCTGAACCAATATGCCTTCCTACCAGCGATGTATAAACATTCCAATTGCTTTCCACATCCTCACCAGGGCTTGGCATTGAGGCCTTTTTAGTTTTTGTTTGTTTGTGTTTTTATTTTTTTTATTTAATAGACTTAAACATTTTTTTAATGTTTTTAAATTTATTTTTGAGAGAGAGAAAGAGCATGAGCAGGGGAGGGACAGAGAGAGACCAAAACACAGAATCTGTAGCAGGCTCCAGACTCTGAGCTGTCAGCACAGAGCCCAGCGCGGGGCTTGAACTCATGAACCATGAGATCATGACCTCAGCTGAAGTCAGATGCTCAACCAACAGAGCCCCTCAAATATTATTTTAATGGCCCTATGCCTTATAGCAACAGGACTTAAATTCTTGGAGCCATAGCACATAAAGGTCTTACATTTTTTAAATGTTTATTTATTTTGAGAGCTTGTTCATACCTTAGTGAGGGAGGAGCAGAGAGGGAGAGAGAGAGAGAGAGAGAGAGAAAATCCCAACAGGCTTTGCATTGTCAGCATGGAGCTTGATGGGGGCTTGATCTCATGAACCCTAAGATCATGACCTGAACCAAAACCAAGAGTTGGACACTTAACAGACTGAGCACCCCAGATGCCCCTTAACTTATTATTATTTTTTTAAAGATTGTATTTTTAAGTAATCTCTGCATCCAACATAGGTCTTGAACTCATAACCCCAGGACCAAGAGTTGTATGTTCCTCTGACTGAGCCAGCCAGGGACCCCTCATTATATTTAATGAGTCAATAACCTAGATATTTGAGCTTGTCTTGCTTGATATTCTTCAGTGCCATTATAAGCAGCCATTCCACTCTGTGTTCCTGACTGAGCCAGCCAGGCAGCCTTTCTTCATTCCCTTTAAATTTGTTTTTTAACAAAACCGCTTGGCTCCCAGAACTTGAACCTCAGAGTGTGCGTGATCTCTGGTGTTTACAACTGACAATTTTATTACTTATTTCTCTTCTTTGTGCCATGGAACATAAACAGGAATCTCAGAACATTTTGCCTGAAGCCCTCTTTCTGGTGCCAATGTTTGGATCAGTTAGGGCTCTTTAGTGCCCACGGCCAAAGTCTACTCTGGCTAGTGAAATAAAAAAAGAAGGAATTAGAAGGATATTGGGTGGGTCACAGAGCTGAAGGAGGAGCAGGGCAACTGTCTTAGGCAGAATGGGAATCAGGGTGTGTCTGAAGCTCCCAGTAGCAAGAACTCATGGATTGTTTCTTAAGGATGTTGCCAAGGCCTGATGAAGCAATAGCTTTTTTTTCCTTTTGTCAATCTACCACCAATTCAGATTCTCCAGGGAGAATCGCTTCTTGGCCTTTTGGCTAAGATCAAGTGCAGATTCTCCAGGGAGAGACTGATGGCCTAGTTTGGGTCACCCACTCATCCTAGTCTCTAGAGTCTGCATGCCTTGTGCTTGGCTGTCTCACTAGAACCTCAGGAAGCAGGAGAGGCTGCTCTCAGAGGCAGAAGAAGTTGTGCTAGGCAGGCCAGACAGAGGTGGTTCACCAGCCTAGAGCCTTCTCTGAGTGGGGGAAGATACAGTCCATTTTTCGGGAAGCTGCCAGTCTGAACTTTCTAGTCTGATGGGAAGACTGGTCACAAAACCAAAGAGATTTAAAAGAAAGAGGAAATGGAGGCATTAGCATAATTATGTTCAAGACAGGGGTTGGGGGAAGAGAAAAAGACAAGATTTTGGGGTTTTTTTAGTAGTGAAAAGCCAGAAACTGCTAAAATACCCCAAAAAGGGGAAATGATTAAAGAATTAAATGATTATATACTCTGAATCAATATACTCACATTAAAATCATGTTTTTGGAAAAATAGTAATATGAGAAAATATTAATGTTACAAAGTTAAGTGAAAAAAACTGGATACTAAATTGTCCAATTGTGTAAAACAGTATATGCAGAAGGAGGGAAATACACCAAAATGTTAACAGAGGTGATAATAATGATAAACATTTTGAGTATTTTTATATGTGAGGCCCTGTGCCAAACAGTGTACATGTGTTATTTTACCTAACCCTTAGGTGATAGGAACTATTATCCTCCCCATATTTTTTAAAAGTAGGCTCCATGCCCAATGTGGGGCTTGAACTCACGACCCTGAGATCAAGACCTAAGCTGAGATCAAGAGTTGGACCCTTAACCAACTGAACAACTCAGGCGCCTCCCTTCCCATTTTATAGATGAATAAACTGAGGCTTGGGGAGGTTAAGTCCACAGATGGTCATATTGCTAGTAAGTGGCTAACTCAATCCAGATTTGTCTAAAGCCAAAGTCCATGTGTTTTTTTTTTAATGTTTATTTATTTATTTTGAGAGAGAGAGAGAGAGGGAGAGAGCATGAACAGGGGAGGGCCAGAGAGAGAGGGAGACACAGAATCCCAAGCAGGTTCCACATTCAGTATGATGACAAGCTTGGAGCTCGATCTCATGAACCATGAACAGTGAGATCATGACCTGAGCTGAAATCAAGAGACAGACATTTAACTGACTAAACCACACTGGTGCCCCCAAAGTCCATGTTTTTAAGATAATCTTGGCTCTCCTTAGCTCTCAGTATTGGGGTTTTGAGTGATTTATATTCTTTTATGTAGCTTTCCTGAATTTTCCTATATCTCTACACCAAACATGTATTTACCTATATAGTCATGAGAAATACATATTTTGAAAAAGAAGGGAAAGAGCAATATGCAACAAAAACATATAAACAGGAGAAATTGTACTGTATTGAACAAAACCATATGTTAAGGGACACCTGGGTGGCTCAGTCAGTGAGGCAACAGACTTTGGCTCAATTCATGATCTGTGGTCAGTGAGTTCTAACCCCAGGTCGGGCTCTGTGCTGATAGCTCAGAGGATGGAGCCTGCTTCGGATTCTGTCTCCCTCTCTCTCTGCCCCTCCCCCACTCACCCTCTGCCTGTCTCTCTCTCTCTCTCTCAAAAATAAACATTAAAGTCTGGAAGTATTGTCCTTTGCTGTACTTTGTAGTTTTTTGATATAGCACTGTCAGTCTGCATTGCAAATATATCTACGGATATACATATATGTAAATGCCTCACTGCCTTTGAGGGCAGGGACCCTCTTTTATCTCTGTGGTTTTGCTTAGGGAAGACATCCTCCAACTTGGGGCTTAGCACATAGTAGGTTCTTAGTAATTGTTGATTGAGGAGAAACCATAGGGACCAGAAAACTGACCGGAAGACACAATCAGAAAAGGTTTTTCTGGAATCCACGGTATCGGGATTTCTGAGAGGGCGACTAGGGAGCCAGGGCGGGGTTTCCTCCCCCCGCCCCCCCGCACTGAGGAGGGTGGAGAGAGGTCTCCGTTCCCTGAGGCGGGAGTGCACGGTGGGCGGGCCAGGAGCTCCCCACGCCTCCCCGGCCCAGGTCATGTTTCCCACCCGCCTCCGACCCGGAGTCCCGAGGCGCTGGCCGCGGTGCTGAAGCGGCGCTCCCGGAGGAGGGAGGGAGGGAGGAGGGAGGAGGGAGGGAGGGAGGAGGGAGGAGGGAGGAGGGAGGAGGGAGGAGGGAGGAGGGAGGGGGGCCGGGCCACGGCGAAGAGGCGGAGCTCTCTGGAGCTCGGAGCAGGAAAGGGGGGAGGGGCAGGGCGGCGCGGCCCGCAGGCCCGAGACCCTGGCAGGCTTGGGAGGAGTCGGGAGACTGCAGGAGACAGCCTGGCTATGGCGGACGAAGGCTTCTGGACAAGCTTCCTCTGAAGAGACCAAGGTTGTCGTCCTTGCTTTATTAACCCTCTCTTCTACCTTGGAGGGACCCTCACCTTGTGCCCTGACCTCAGCCTCTTTCCCCAGCCCAGCTGAGGAGTGGCTCACTTCTAGGCTTTTCTGTCTGCAAAGCCACGAGCTTACAGCCCATAAGACCCCAGCCCAGGGCCTACATCCTCACCATGGTGAAGTTGCTCCCTGCCCAGGAGGCCGCCAAGATCTACCACACCAACTATGTGCGCAACTCGAGGGCTGTGGGTGTGATGTGGGGCACGCTCACCATCTGCTTTTCAGTACTTGTCATGGCCCTCTTTATCCAGCCGTACTGGATTGGTGACAGCGTTCACACACCCCAGGCAGGATACTTTGGCCTTTTCTCCTATTGTGTGGGCAACGTGCTGTCCTCTGAGCTCATCTGCAAGGGTGGCCCACTGGACTTCTCCTCCATTCCCTCTAGAGCTTTCAAGACTGCCATGTTTTTTGTGGCCTTGGCCATGTTCCTCATCATTGGCTCTATCATCTGCTTTAGCCTCTTCTTCGTCTGCAACACCGCCACTGTCTACAAGATCTGCGCATGGATGCAGCTGGCTGCAGGTGAGCAGCAGTAGCGGGAGGGCAAGCAGGGGCCCGCCCCAGGCCACAGGGGAAGCTGCACCATTCCACCCTCTGTGGAGGCTATGGGTCTCCTTCTCAGCTGTTCGCCTTTATTTTAATTTTTTTCAATGATTTAATTTTTTTTTTAAGTAATCTCTACATGGGGCTTGAACCTACAACCCTGAGATCAAAAGTCACACGCTCCACCGCCTGAGTCTACCAGGTTCCCTTCAGCTGTTCTCCTTTAGCCCAGCCCTACTCAGTGCTCTGTAGAAGCTTCTAGAATGACTGAGGCCAAAAGGATCATTGAGATAAAATTGTTCAACCCCCTCATCTTACAGATGGGAACTAAGGTCCAGAGAAGGGAAGTGACTTGCCCAGGAGCACACAGCTAGTTGATAGAAGGTGTCCTGACTCCCAGGCCACCACATCAGAGGTTGCTGTTGCTCATGGAAGGAAAAAGAAGGAAGCTTCCGTTTTCAGCCATGTGGGAATAGAATCCAACCCAGGGCAAAATAGTCAAGAGCAGCCTCGATGTCTCCATCTCCCACTTCTGGACATTTGGTCTTTCTCTTTAAGGATCTCCAGATCCCTGCCCTCACTCTTCCCCTCTCACCCAAAATTGCTCTCAGGGAGATTCTAAAGTCAGTCATTGATTTGGAGTGTTATGCTGTGATCTTTCCCATAGAAACTTGCATTTAAGTTCTTTCTTTCATGGTGGAGTGAAAGTCTTTGTTCCCTAGCTATAAGTTTCCATACTTGAGGCAGCAAACAGGAGTGATATTTTGTGATGGGGGAGTGGTGGTGCTGGCTAGGGTCTTTTACTCTTTTTTGTCAATGTTTGTTTATTTTTGAGAGACAGAGAGCATGAGCAGGGGAGGGATGGAGAGGGTGGGGAACAGAGGACCCGAAGGGGGCTCTGTGCTGACAGCAGACAGCCCTATTCAGGGCTCTAACCCACAAACTGTGGGATCATGACCTGAGCTGAAGTTTGACATTTAACAGACTGAGCCATCCAGGTGCCCTAGATGGCGAGGGTATTTTAAAACTATGTGTGTGTGGGGGGGTCACCTGGATGTCTCAGTTGGTTAAACCTTCGACTTTTGGTTTCCACTCAGGTCACAATCTCATGGTTTGTGGGTTCGAGTCCCACATTGGTCTCCGCACTGACAGTACGGAGCCTGCTTGGGATTCTCTCTCTATCTCTCTCTCTGTCCCTCCTTTGCTCTCGCGGTCTCTCTCAAAATAAATGAATAAACTAAAAAAAAAAAATTAAACAAACAAAAAACTACATGGGGTAGATAACTACTTATGGTGCCCAGTAGCAGCCTTCACTGCCCCGTTTCTTGCTTCTGGCCCAGGTAGGCCTTTTAGTCCTTGGGCCTGCTCTCTTCTTTTTTTATTTTTTAATTTTTTTATTGTTAAATCTACTTTGAGGGAGAGAATGAGAGTGAGCCAAGGAGGGGCAGAGAGAGAGGAAGACACAGAATCTGAAGCAGGCTCCAGGCTCTGAGCCGTCAGCACAGAGCCCAACGTGGGGCTCAAACCGACGAACCATGAGATCATGACCTGAGCCGAAGTCGGATGCTTAACTGACTGAGCCACCCAGGCGCCCCTGGTCCTGTTCTCTTCTTTTTTTTAAAAAAAAATTTTTTTTTTTATGTTTTATTTATTTCTAGGAGACAGAGAGAGAGAGAGACAGCGTGAGCAGGGAGGGTCAGAGAGAGAGGGAGTCACAGGCTGAAACAGGCTCCAGGCTCTGAGCTGGCAGTCAGCACAGAGCCCGACGCGGGGCTCGAACCCACGAACCGCGAGATCATGACCTAAGCAAAAGTCGGACGCTTAACCGACTAAGCCACCCAGGCGCCCCAAGTCCTGTTCTCTTCTAAAGCCCAGAAAGAGATGGCCTAAGGCCTTGTCCCACAGCCCTTGGTCCCCTCCCACCCCTAGAGACCATGCACAGACTGCCCATTCTACGGAGATGTACAGGGGCAGTGCTGGGACTGCAGACTAGAGAAAAAACATGTTGACATCATTGGTTAGAGTGAGAAACAGTATTATCCACAACGGAGGAAATGAATGGAGCAGGGATCAGAATCCCAGACAACCAAACACATAGACTCAAGACTCTGTCAGAGTTGGAGGGGACCTCAGAGAGCTATAGGTCCCCCCCCCAACTATAAACGAGGTATCTGAGGCTGAGAAAGAGGAAGAGACTTGGCCAAGGCCATAGCAGATCAACTGGCAACTAAGGAACAAGGAGAATTAAGGCGGCAGGTTCCAAGAAACTAGATGTATTCCAACCTCACTTTTATTGAGCCACACATGTACGAGTATAATGGCTTACAAAGCACTTTCACATCTACCATCTGGAGGAGCCCCATCCCTACCTAGTGAGGTGGGTATTCCTCTTATTGTATAGATAAGGCTCCTAATGGGTGACACTGAGCAGCACAGGTAGTGATGAACAGAACTGTTGATTCCAAATCTCATACTCAGGCTACTCACGTGGCTCCAGAGCTGCCTCTGCAACCCGCCCACCATCTCCCTCTCCTCTGGTCTCTCTGTATAATGAGCGAGAGGCCACCACAGGGCTGAGGTAAATCTTGGTGGGTGGTGGGGAGAAGGAGGAATGTAGATTCAGCAGTTCTGTGACAAAGAGGAGTAGAATGGACCCTGACATGCTTACCAGCTGGTGCTCCATATCACAGCTGTGGCATGCTGGAAACACAACCATTCCTCTTATTCTGCACACTGCGCCCCTCCCACAATGCCCCGCAGCAGGTGCCATATGCTGAACAGGAAGTGCTTGGGAGGGCCTGTGTGGGGGAGGCATCACCAGGCCATTTGAGTTAGACCCTGTCTGGGTCATGGAGCTGGAGACACTGATAGCAGAGGTGGCCAGATGCCATCCCATGAAACATTTACATTGGAGGAGAGCGAAGGTGGTGTCGTGTTCCATTCTTTGGTGCAGGGGAATGGAAGACGAGCCAAAGGGAGGGATGAAGAGGGGGTCTGTTTTGCAGTCGGCAGCTGGGAGATGCATCCATTTGAAGATGCCTAAACCAATTAGGTTTAACTCTGCCAAAAAGCCTGGAGCCAGGGAAGCAAACAAGAGAAAGGGGAGAGGTTTGGTGACTGGGGCAGTGAGGGGCTGTAGTTCACAATGTGAATTGAGCTTCTGGATGCCAGGTGTAAGTTGTGTGTGGTTCCAGCTCCTGGAAACACAGGTAGGGCAAGTTGCTTGTCTCTCTGAGTCTTGGTGACCTCATCTGTAGGATGTAGAAACAGCATCACCCATCACAAGGTTCTTGGGAGGATGGGATGTATAATGCATGTGAAACACCTTGTATGGTGCTTGACGCATAATAGGTGCTCAGCAAATATGAAAAACACAGAAACATTCGGATGGGTGGGTGACAAAAAAACTCCCAAATCTTAGCGGCTTAAAACAAAGGTTTATCTTTTGCTGGTGGCACATGCTCGTCAAGGATTGGCTGGAGGCTCTGCTCTCACTGTTCTCTTCTGGAACCCGGGCTGATGAGGCACCAGCTGTCATCTGGCTATCATCATTGCAGAGGGAAAGGGAGCGCTGGAATGTCTCTCCCCAGCAATTAAATGCTGTGGTCTGGAAGCACACACATTTCCACTCACGTTGTTGTCTAAGGCAAGTCTTATGGCCTTGCCCAACTTGAAAAGAAGGGAGCAAGGAAATCTAATATCACCATCTACCTGAAATATTTGTGAATAGCTCTAATGACATCCACATCCTCTGAGGTTGCTTCCATCTGACTTCAATGCCAATAATAATAGCGACAACTGATTTAATTGGCTGCTTACCATGAACCAGACACCACAGTAAGCATTTTCTTTTTTGTTGTTGTTTAAATGTTTATTTATTTATTTTTGAGAGAGAGAGAGAGAGAGAGCTCAAGCAGGGGAGGGGCAGAGAGAGAGGGAGACAGAGAATCCCAAGCAGGCTCCACACTGTCAGCGCAGAGCCTGACTTGGGACTTGAACTCACAAACCATGAGATCATGACCTGAGCCGAAACCAAGAGTCGGACGCTTAACCAACTGAGCCACCTACAGTGAGCATTTTCTATACATGATCACACTTAATCCTCATAACTCCACTATGAGTCAGGTATTATTATCCTTGTTTACAGATGAGAGAATGGAAGTCAGAAGGGGTAAGTAAACTTGCCTGAGGATACCATGCTGGCCTCTGCTTGGAGCCCTGAGACATTACAAATAGAGTTGTCCCTCACTGTGCCCAGGGGGATGGGTCAGGTGCTCACAGAGGGTCATGGCACCCATCGTAACAATGTGTTTTCAGGTTAGAGGCCCTGGGCTCTTTGCCAGAGCTGCTATGGAAGGAGATGGGGAGAATGGAAAGTCCAGAAGGGCAGCTCCTTTCCACATTGGCCTGTTCCACTCTTCCATGCTGGGTAAGGTAGGGGCCATGGTTGGCACCAAACGCTGGTCTTACACCACTTGGGGAAGCCCAAAGAGCTCTGGGAAAGCTTCCCCTCCCCTATGCTAAGCATCTTCCTTAAACACTTCTCATTTTGTCACTAAGTCTGCAATGTCAGCATTAAATGCATTCAGCTGTTTGGGGTGATCTCAGTCTGAGAGTTTAACTTTGAGGTTAAAAAAAACCCCAGGAGCCATGTGTTCGGGTCTTAGCTCTGCCCTAGCTGGATGACTGGGTGAGACCTCAGTTTTCTAATCTGTAAAATGGGATATTAATACATGGCCCACTTCACAGAACTGCTGTCAGGATCGGGAGAAAAAGGGTACATGAAATAGTTTGGATCTATAAAATCTATAAACTTACATGGATTAGCTTGTCCCACGTTTCCAAAGGAGAGTTGATACTTTTAGGCGGGGAGATGGGAGCTTGGCCTTTATACTTTACTATGCATTCATTTGATCTGCTGACCTCTGTGGCAAGTGTCAGCTGAGCCCGAGGTAAGTAACTGGGTCCTGGGAGGTATTTCCCTGAGATGCTCCTGGGTAAGCTACAGCCTCGGGACTGAAGAATCTCTGGGCCTGTGGAGGGAGGGCAAGGGCTCAGAAAGTGGCACAGAGAATGGAAGGCACCCCTACGGACATGGTGGTTTGCCTTGGGGTTGGCCTTGGTCAACCCAAGATCATGTCACCTATCTGTGCAGCTAAGGCACAGTGGTCCTTGGTGGGAGGGCAGGGGAGAAATGAGAAGGTCAGGAAAATGAAATTTTGGGCTGTAAACACTAAGTCAGTGAAAGCACAGGATGGGATAGTCGTAGCTAATGCTCGTGAAGTACTAAGTATGTGCCAAGCACTTTTCCAGTATTAACTCATTTGCACCTCACTACCGTCCACACAGGTAGGGACTACTCATGTCTCCACTTTATAGGTGAGGAAACTGAGGCCAAAAAAGCTTAAGTAGCTTGCTCTGAGTCACACAGCTGGGCGTGAAATCCAGGCAGCCTGTTCTAGTGTTTCCCAATTTTCCTAGTGAGAGAATTACCTGGAAGAATGATTTTAAAAACAGGGATTCCGTAATGGGGCGCCTGGGTGGCTTAGTCGGTTAAGCGTCTGACTTTCGCTTAGGTCATGATCTTGCGGTTCGTGGGTTCGAGCCCCGCGTCGGGCTCTGTGCTGACTGCCAGCTCGGAACCTGGAGCCTATTTCAGAGTCTGTGTTTCCCTCTCTCTCTGACCCTCCCCTGCTCACGCTGTCTCTCTCTCTCTCTCCTAGAAATAAATAAAAATATTTAAAAAAAACAAACAAAAAACCAAACAGGAATTCCCAGGCCGCCTGGGTGGCTCAGTCAGTTGGATGGCCGACTTTGGCTCACATCATGATCTCACAGCTCGTGAGTTCGAGCCCCCATCAGGCTCTGTACTGACAGCTCAGAGCGTGGATCCTACTTCAGATTCTATGCCTCCCTCTGTCTCTGCCCCTCCCCTGCTCCCACTCTGTTTCTCTCTGTCTCTCAAAAATAAATAAACATTAAAAAAATTTTTTTTAAAAACCCACCCCTGGCCTGGGAATCAACATTTTAAATAAATATTCCAGGGGATTCTTAAATTTAAGGAAGTATGAACAACTGTAGTGTTATGTACTGGGTTAGGCGGAAGAGAACCTATTTGCTTTAATGTAAGATTCATGAAGGAAACAGCCAGAGATGGGGCTGGAAAACTGTGTTTTCATTAAATCTAAGATTCCCAATTGTAGGACTTAAAACTGTAAAAAGGAAAAGTACTCTTTTTTTAAGTTTATTTATTTATTTTGAGAGAGAGCGAGTGAGTGGGGGAGGGGCAGAGAGAGAAGGAGACAGAGAATCCCTAGCAGGCTCCGCACTGTCAGCACAGAGCCCCATGCAGGGCTTGAACTCACTAACCATGAGATTATGGCCTGAGTCGAAGTGGGACGCTTAACTGAGCCACCCAGGTGCCCCAAAAGAAAAAAAAAATACTTGTAATTAAACCACGGCCTGAAGCTTTCTTATTTCAGAGATATCGGACCGGGAGCAGATATGCATCTTAGGAGTGATGAGTTCTCTGGGTTGGGACCAGATTTTAGAAGGGTTTGAAGCCAGAGTGGCCAGTGCCTCATCAAGTCAAAAGTGAGGGGCAGGGCCGAGGGCCTGGTAGGATCACCTGGTGCCATGGCAGAATCTTCTCTGGGCCGAGGGGCTCCGCTTTCTGCCTCTATCCTGACCAAGGGCAGGTCACTTTAACTCTTGGAGCCTCAGTTTTCTCCCGTTTTCTACAAGAGCAACGTAGGAGCTGCTGCACACCGCTCAAGGAGGAGGGGAGAGTGACACAATGGCAATAGTGCACGGCGGGGTAGGTAGCGGACTGAGCACAGCCAGCCTTGACACCGTCTGCACCCTCACCCCCACCCCCACAGCCACAGGCCTCATGATCGGCTGCCTGGTCTACCCTGATGGCTGGGACTCAAGTGAGGTGCGCCGCATGTGTGGGGAGCAGACGGGCAAGTACACGCTGGGTCAGTGCACCATCCGCTGGGCCTTCATGCTGGCCATCCTCAGCATCGGGGACGCCCTCATCCTCTCCTTCCTGGCCTTCGTGCTGGGTTACCGCCAGGACAAGCTCCTCCCTGATGACTACAAGGCCGATGGAAAAGGTAACTTGCCTCCTTCTCCTAGGGAGGTGGGGCTTCCCCTCAGCCCATCACCAGAGGATTGGTCCCCAGCCTGGGGTTGGGGACACCAAGACCGATTGGACACAGGCTTTGTTCCAGAGGCCAAAAGCCAGTGGGGGGTTGTAAGCTGGCGGCCCATGAGGCGGTGACAGACCTGTGGGGCCGAGGCTGTCTGTGATAGAAGGTGTCCTTCTGCCTCCCCCGCCACCCCCCTTCTGTCAGGGTCTCCAGGGGAGAGAACCCTGATCCAGCCTGGGGAGCCAGGTATGGCCTCCTAGAGAAGGTGGTGCTGAGGCCGGGTCTCCAGGTTCACCTGGAATCTGCTTGTGGCAAGAGGAACAGCCAGTTGCAGGGGGGCTGAGTTGTTGGGGCAGGAAGAGAAAGGTAGGCGAGGGGGCAGCCGTGACAGCTCTTAGGATGCAGATGGTGGGCGGTCCCTTGAGTTAGAATAGCCTTGGGGTTCTCTGTATGTCATCCTGTTTCAATATCCTTCTGTCCCAATCGTACCCCTGAGTCCTTAAGAGTCAGTTGTAGGGACCTGAGGCCCAGACAGAGCCTTCAGGCTTTTCTGACTGCTTCCCAATGGACCTTTCTTCCTCTTAAGGTACTTTCTCTCTTTGGGCTCTTCCCCTGTCTTGAGGGGCTTTTTCAGGGCATAAATTTTATCTCCCAGGCTTAGCGCAAGGCCTGTCTCACACCCTTGTGAATCCAAAATTGCCCACTTTGCCCAGAGTCTTCACCCCATTGACCTGAACTAGATGAGGGAGCAAACCCCTTTGCCCCCTGTGACCAAGGATGGCTTCCCAGATGAGGAACTTGAATCCCGGAAGAGAGACCCACCCAGGGGGTGCACAGAAAGGTGATGGCAAAGATGACGGCGCTCTGGCTCAGCCCAGGGACCACTTCTCCATATAAGGAAGTAATTAGAGATCCCACCCTTCTCTGGAAGGTGAAGAAGAGGGACTCACACGTAAGTCATCGGATTAACGCTGAAAACCAAATTACTAGAATGAGCTGGACCAAGGAGGAGAGAAGAGACAGGTATCTTTCTGTTGAAGGAGGGGGCCGAATGCACCTAGGTTCTGGGAACACTTCAGGTCTGGGTCCCTTGAAAGCCCCGTAAAGAGAAGGGAAATGGAACTAGTATTTACTGAGCCTTTTCCAAGTGCAGGAGCTATGGAAGGTTTGCCCCTGGGGCCGTCTTTATTTAATCTGCACTGCAACCCCGTGGGGACAGGCAGACAGGCCAGAGGTGGGGAGTCTAGCAGCAAAATCTGCATAACCAGCACTTTCTCTAGCGATGGAGGGTTTTCCAGGGAGGTTTCGGCAGGAGCTGCTGGGGCATCTTGTTCAGCTTTTAGCCCCAAGGCAGGGCCACCCTTAAATCTGGAAACACGCAGAGAACGTTTTTGTATTACTCATTTGCATTCTTTCCTTTTCAGAAGGGGTTCTTTCAGCTGGAAAAAATTGGTATTCCCGTAATTCCCTTTACAGTGCTTTCTTGCCCAGAGCTGGTTTTGTCTCTTTGACACTTTATGTACTGATCAAAATGTCAGTTGGCTTTCCTCTCTTTCCTTGTCCCTCTCCTTTCATACACCGTGCACCTGTTTCAATCTTTTCAGATTTTTTTCTCTCCATATTTTAGTTCCCTCACTATCATGCGAGATATAATTAAGCCTTCTTACCCACATACCCTTTCTGAGTACATCTAACTGCTTAGCGAAGTAGCTAATGCCGTTGTCAAAGCACAAAGTTGGGTCAGGAAAGCAGAATTAAAAAAAAAATTTTTTATGTTTATTTTTGAGAGAGACAGAGAGAGAGTGTGTGCAGGGGAAGGGAAGAGAGAGAGGGAGACACAGAATCAGAAGCCGGCTCCAGGCTCCGAGCTGTCATCACAGAGCCCCACACGGGGCTCAAACCCATGAACAATGAGACCACGACCTGAGCCAAAGCTGGACGCTTAACTGGGCCACCCAGGTGCCCTGGAAGGCAGAATTTGTGTTCTGGTTCCTCTAAGTTGCTTTCCTCAGGGTGCTTTCCAGGAAAAAGCAGGACACTACTCCTGTTCTGGCACCTCCATCATTGTGTGACACGAACAAATCAACGAAAGCAGAAATGAAGGCTTGCACGAGTACACAGTTGCCGATCACTCTTTTAGGGTTGAGGAGGCGGAGGAGAGCATGAGTGTGGGCTTTGGAGTCAGACCTGGTTTTAAAATTGGAGCTCCATCGTTAACCAGCCGTGACTTTGCAGAGACTGCTCAACTTCTCTGTTTCCTCATCTGAGCCTCGTTTTTACGGGGCTAGGCGGCAGGTGTCTCCTCAGTTGAAAAAAATACCTACTTCAAAAGATCGTGCTCAGGAATGGGGTAAGGATGTCTGCTGTTGAATAGCATACTGGAGGTGACAGCCAAGGCAAGAAAAAGAAAGAAAAGAAATCCAGTTTGGAGAGGAAGGAGTACAACCATCTTTAGTAGCAGATGACACGGTTTTGCGTACAGAAAATCCTAAGTAAACCACTAAAACACCGTGAAAGGGGACATGCAACATCAGCAGGGGTGTAGGATATAAACAATATGCAAAAAATCTGTTACATTTGTTTACACTAGCAGTGGAACCATCTCAAATGACTTGTAAGAAAACAATTTCATTGATAATGGCATCTAAAAATAAACTACATAGAAATAAATTTAACAAAAGAAGGGTGAGGTTTGTACGTGAAAATTTTAAAAAATGTTGAAAGAAATTAAAGGACTAAACAAATGGAAACATCCATATTCACTGATGGGAAAACTTAAGATGAGAATACTCCCCAAACTGATCTACAGATTCAGAGTGATCCCCATCAAAAGACCAGCTGGCTTTTTGCAAAAATTGGTAAGCTGATCCTAAAACTCATGGAAATGCAAGGGACCCGGAAGAGCCAAAACACTCGTGAAGAAGAAGAGCAGCTGGAGGACACACATGCCCTGATTTCAAAACTTACTACAAAACTACAGTAATCAAGGGGCGCCTGGGTGGCTCAGTTGGTTAAGTGTCTGACTTTGGCTCAGGCATGATCTCACAGTTCGTGGGTTCGAGCCCCACATCAGACTCTGTGCTGACAGCTAGCTCAGACCCTGGAGCCTGTTTTGGATTCGGTATCTCCCTCTCTCTCTGCCTCTCCCCTGCTCACACTGTCTCTTCTCTCTCAGAAATAAATAAAACATTAAAACAAAAACAAAAACAAAAACTATAGTAATCAAGATGCTATGGTCCTCAGATGAGGATAGATGTACAGATCAATGGAATAACATTGAGAGTCCCAAAATAAGCCCAAACATATATGGCAAACTGATTTTCAACAATGATGCCAAGACCATTCAAGGGAGGGAAAGCATAGTCTTTTCAGTAAATGGTACAATAATCAGAGATGTCTACATGCAAAAGAATGAAGTTGGGGGCACTCTGGATGGCACCGACTTGGTAAAGTTTCCGACTTTGGCTCAGGTCATGATCTCACGGTTCGTGGGTTTGAGCCTCGTGTTGGGCTCTGTGCAGACAGCTCAGAGCCTGGAGCCTGCTTTGGATTTGGTGTCTACCTCTCTCTCAGCTCCTCTCCTGCTCTCTCTCTCTGTCTCTCTCTCAAAAATAAGTAAACACGAAAAGAAAAAAGAATGAAGTTGGACTGCCCACCTCACTTCATATACAAAAATTAACTCAAAATGGATCAAAGACCTAACTGTAAGATGTAACATTATAAAACTCTTAGAAGAAAACATAGGTATAAATCTTTGTGATCTTAGATTAGGCAGTGGTTTCGTAGACATGACACCTAATATACACACGACCAAAGGAAAAAACATATATATAAATTGGATTTCATAAAAAATGAAAGCTTGGGTGCTTCAAAGGACACCAACAAGAAAGTGAAGAAAAGACAACTCACAGATTGGGAAGTATTTGCAAATCATAATTAAAAAAAATTTTTTTAATGTTTTATTTCTGAGAGAGGGAGAGAGACTGCATGAGCAGGGGAGGGTCAGAGAGAGAGGGAGTCACAGACTGAAACAGGCTCCAGGCTCTGAGCTAGCTGTCAGCACAGAGCCCGACGTGGGACTTGAACCCACAAACCGTGAGATCATGACCTGAGCCAAAGTTGGACACTTAACCAACTGAGCCACCCAGGCGCCCCTGCAAATCATAATTCTAATATCCAGGATATAATAAGGACTTCGACAACTTGACAAATAAAAATACAAATAACCCAGTTTTTAAACTGGGCAAAGGATTTCAATAGACATTTCTCCAAAGAAGATATCCAGAATTGCCAATACACACGTGAAAAGATAGTTAACATTATTAGTCATTAGGAAAATGCAAATTAAAACCACAATGAGCTATTACTTCACACCCACTAGGATGGCTGTGATAAAAGAGATGAACAATAACAGATGTTGGTGAGCACGTGGAAAAACAAACTCTCATACACTGCTAGTGAAAATGTCAAATGGTGCTATTGCTGTAGAAAACACAATGGCACTTCCTCAAATGGTTAAACATAGAGTTACTATGTGACTCACAAATTTATTCCTAGATATGTATGCAAGAAAACTGAAAACACGTTCGCACAAAAACCTGTATGTAAATGTTCACAGCAGCATGAAAGCCAAAAAGTGGAAACCACCCCAATGTGCGTCAGCCGATGACTTGGATAAGCAATATGTATAAATCTACCCAGTGGAATATTATTCAGCTACAAGAAGGAATGAAGTACTGATAATTGCTACCAAGTGGATGAACCTTGAAGGCATTGTGAGTGAAAGGAGTCATACACCAAAGACTATCTATTCTACAATCCCATTGATTTATTTTAAAGTTTATTTATTAAAAACAAATTTTTAGAGAGAAAAAGAGAGAGCGTATGTGTGTGTGCACACAAGTGAGGGAGGGGCAGAGAGAGAGAGAAAGAGAGACTCCCAAGCAGGCTCTGCACTGTCAGCAGAGAGCCTGATGTGGGGCTCAAACTCATGAACTGTGAGATCATGACCTGAGCTGAAGTTGGACGCTTAGCCAACTGGGCCACCCAGGCACCTCAGTGTATGATCCCATTTATATAAAATGTTCAGAATAGACAAACCCGTAGAGACAGAACACAGATTTTAGTAGTTGCCTGGGGCTGTGAAGAGGGGGAAATTAGGAGGGATTGATAATGGGCACAGGGTTTCTTTTGAGGATGATGGAAATGTTCTGGAATTGGATAGCAGTTGTACAACCCAATGATTATACTGAAACCCACCAAACTGTACACTTTAAGGGAGTAAATTTTGTTTTAGTGAACTATCTCAAAAAAAAAAAAAAAGACTATGTGTGAAGGATTAGTGCGTATGAATCACTAACAATGCCTGCATGTTATACAGGGGATTAAAAATATTAGTTCTCGGGGAGCCTGGGTGGCTTAGTCGGTTAAGCGTCCGACTTTCGCTTAGGTCATGATCTCGCGGTTCGTGGGTTCGAGCCCCGCGTCGGGCTCTGTGCTGACTGCCAGCTCAGAGCCTGGAGCCTGTTTCAGTCTGTGACTCCCTCTCTCTCTGACCCTCCCCTGCTCACGCTGTCTCTCTCTCTTTCCTAGAAATAAATAAAAAAACATTAAAAAAAAATATGTTAGTTCTCTCCTCGTTCTGTCCTTCCGGTATCTTACATCATCATCTGCCTGACCAGTAACAGTGCCTGTGCTCCAGGTGCCCACTGACACCTCCAGACGCTGGGGGTACAGCTGTGAGGGAAGCGGTCTAATTGGACCTTACCATCTGGTAACGGACACCTCATGCAAAATGGAATTACAAGCTGATAAATATCATGAACCAAAAATAAATAAATAAAATAAATAAATAAATAAATAAATAAATAAATAAATGCAGGCCTTCTTGGGAGTGAAGAAATCTGATCCAGTTTGGAGAGGAAGTTGTGTGCTGGGAATTATCCCGAAAACAAGGCCTGGTTGGAAACAAATAATGTTCTCTTTTTCATTGCAGAGGAAGTCTGAAGCAGCTGACGTGTCGGTGAGTAATTCCACTGTTGGGTGGCTGTACGGACTCAGCAGGCAGAATGGCCATGGGGCCGGGTGTAGGGCGGCGGTGGGGCCTGCGGTGAGGGGCAATGGCTCCGGTAAGAGGTAGCTGGCATCTGAGACCCTCTTGTTTTACCTCTTCCATGAGAAGTGGAAAAAGAACAGGAAGAAAAAATTTAAAACAGGGGCAGGTGATCACATAAACCTGGTGGAGCCCGGTAAGCAAGAACAGACTGTTTAGAAGCCATTCTTATAAACTGGGCCCTTATTTTCAGAAAGGTTTTAAGTGATCTGTAAGAAAAATAGAAAACTTAATTTAAAAAAAAAGTCAAAGAGAGGAAAACGAATATTCCAGAAAGCTAGGCTAAGAGAACTACTGTATCGATATTACCTTTAGCTTTATGTTTCCTGATAGCTGAAGCAAAAAGGAAAATGGGACTTTCACTAATTTTAATGTCTGGTTGAAAAGGAAGCACCATGTTATCAATGTTCTTAATTGTCTTTTAAGTTTACAAAATGTGATTTGACAAGAATATTAAGGAACACATTAAAAAAAAAAGCCCATCATAGGATTACCTTCCAAATAGCTGCCATTTATTGAGGACCTATAGCGGCCTGGGCCCTTCGTGTGGACAGGAGGGGTCATCACCATTGAAACGATTTTAACTTCTGCAAAGGACCTTCCAGTCCTTGCCCACATACATAGATTTTTTTGAATAATTATAAACTAGCATTGTCCGCCCCCCACCCCCCACTTACTAGATGATTCTCAAACTGTAATATGCATACAATCAACCTGGGAATCTTGTTAAAGTGCAAATTCTATTCAGGGGCCATAGACACTGTTCCTAACCCCTGTTCTCATAATGGCCACACTTTGAGTAGCAAACTGTTTAGAGTGTGAACATTTTCTCATGTTTTTTTCCAATGTTCATTATTATAGTTTTTTGATGCTACAAACTCCACAGCCCTGGTGTACTATTTAAGCAAGGTCTCGGTTATTTGCTATTCAGGGTTGCTCTCACAGATAATAACTTGCTGCTTCTGTTGATAAGTCCTGGAGTAGAATTACTGAATCGAAGTTAACTACACCTCTATGGCTTTTCACCCATTTCTCCTATCCCTCTGTGTCTATGAGCTTGTTGTTGTTTTTAATGTTTGTTTATTTAAAAATTTTTTTTAAATGTTTTACTTATTTTTGAGAGAGAGAGAGAGAGACAGCGTGAGCAGGAGAGGGTCAGAGAGAGAGGGATACACAGAGTCCAAAACAGGCTCTAGGCTCTGAGCTAGCTGTCAGCACAGAACCCGACACGGGGCTCGAACCCACGAACTGTGAGATCATGACCTGAGCCGAAGTCGGACGCTTCACCAACTGAACCACCCAGGCGCCCCAATGTTTGTTTATTTTTGAGAGAGAGAAAGAGAGAGAGGAAGAGAGTTCCAAGCAGGCTCTGCACTGGCAGCCCAGACCCCAGGGTGGGGCTTGAACTTATAAACGGTGAGATCATGACCTGAGCCAAAATTAAGAATTGGACGCTTAACCAACT
Source organism: Proteles cristata cristata (assembly GCA_017311185.1). Taxonomy (NCBI): domain Eukaryota; kingdom Metazoa; phylum Chordata; class Mammalia; order Carnivora; family Hyaenidae; genus Proteles; species Proteles cristata. Next base: position 1,379,857 of record JAESUZ010005393.1, read on the forward strand.
GAGGCATTCAGACACCTGTTTTTTGTTTTTGTACTTTTCAAGATTCCACAGAGATTATATGCAGTATTTATCTTTTACTGACTTATTTCACTTTGCATTATGCCTTTGAGGTCCATTCACGTTGTCACAAATGGCAAAATTTCTTTTTTTTTTTTTTGGCTGAATATTCCAGTGTGGATATATAGCACAATTTTTTTTAAAGTTTATTTATTTATGTTGAGAGACAGTGACAGCACAAGTGGGGGAGGGGTAGAGAGAGAGGGTAGAGAGAGAATCCCAAGCAGGCACCACAGTGTCAGTGAGGAGCCCGACACAGGACTCGAATCCACGAAACCATGAGATTGTGACCTGAGCTGAAACCGAGTCCAATGCTTAACCAACTGAGCCACCAAGGAGCCTCTATAGCACAATTTATAAAATTAAAAAAAAATTTTTTTTAATGTTTATTTTTGAGAGAGACAAAGAGCATGCGCAAGTGGGGGAGCGGCAAAGACAGAGACAGAATCGGAAGCAGGCTCCAGGCTCTGAGCCGTCAGCACAGAGCCCCATGCGGGGCTCAAACCCACGAACTGTGAGATCGTAACCTGAGCCGAAGTTGGACGCTTAACCCACTGAGCCACCCAGGCGCCCCTAAAATTTTTTTTTAAATTTTATATTAGAGAGAGTGAGAGAGCATGTGAGCAAGGAAGAGGGGCAGAGGGGCAGAGAGAGAGAGAGAGATTGAGAATCTTAAGCACTCTCCATGCTCAGATGCGGGGCTCAATCCCACAACCTTGGGATCATGACCTGAGCTGTAATCAAGAGTTGGATCCTCAACTGACTGAGTCACCCAGGCACTCCTATATAGCACAATTTTTATTTTTTTTATTTTTATTTTTTAATGTTTTATTTATTTCCAGGAGAGAGAGACAGCGTGAGCAGGAGAGGGTCAGAGAGAGAGGGAGTCACAGACTGAAACAGGCTCCAGGCTCTGAGCTGGCAGTCAGCACAGAGCCCGACGCGGGGCTCAAACCCACGAACCGTGAGATCATGACCTAAGCGAAAGTCGGACGCCCAACCGACTAAGCCACACAGGCGCCCCTATAGCACAATTTTTAAATGTATTCATTCACTGACGGACAATTAGGCTGTAAATAACACTGCCTTGAATATGAAACGTATATATCTTTTTGAGTTAGTGTTTTTGTTTTCTTTGGATAAATACCCCGAGGTGGAATTGCTGGACCATATGGTAGTTCCATTTTTAATCTTTTGAGGAAACTCCATGCTGTTTTTCATAGTGGCTGCACCAATTCATATTCCCATGAACAGTGTACAAATGGTCTCTTTTCTCCACAACCTTGCCAACACTTATTTCTTGCCTTTTTGATAATAGCCATTCTAACACGTGTGAGGTGACACTGTGGTTTTGATTTGCACTTCCCTGATAGTTAATGATGTTGAGCATCTTTCCATGTGCCTGTTGGCCATCTGGATGTTTTCTTTGGGAAAATGTCTATTCAGATCCTTTGCTCAGTTTTAGATTGTTTTTTTTTTTTTTTTTGCTATTGATTTATATGAGTTCTTTATGTATTTTGGATATATGATTTGCAAATGTCTCCTCCCATTCAGAAGGCTGCTTTTTTATTGGTTGATGGCTTCCTTTGCTGGACAGAGCTTTTTGTGTAGTTCCATGTGTTTTGTTTTTTTGCTTTTGGTGTTAAATTAAAAAAAATCATTGCCACAATTTATGTCAAGGAGCTTACCGCCTATGTTTTCTCCTAGCAGTTTTATGGTTTCAGGTCTTATACTCAAGTCTTTAATCCATTTTGAGCTAACTTTTGTGTATGGTGTAAGGTAGTGGTCCAGATTTCCCAGCACCATTTATTGAAGAGACTGTCCTTTCCCCATTGTGTATTCGTGACTTGTCATAAATTGACCATAGATGCATGGCTTTATTTCTGGGCTCTACTCTGTTCCATTGATCTGTGTATCTGTTTTTATGCCAATATCATACCGTTTTAAATTTTGTAATACAGTGTGAAATCAGAGAGCCATGATATCACGAGTCTAGCTTTGTTCTTGCTCAAGATTGCTTTTCTTAAATGATATTTATTCTTTTAAGGGACCCGAGTCTTTGCTTGATGTACAGGGAATACTATTTTATACATTAATGACATTTGCCTGTCTGGGTAGGACTGAATCAAAATGTAAGCATGCATGGGGAATTTTGTTTTGATTGGCTTTTTAAAAATGTCAAACTTTATACTCTTGCAATTTTTTTTTTAATACCGCAGGTTATCTAATTCCTGACAATGGAAAATTAAGGAATCGAATTCTTCAGCGATAAAGACTTGTTCCTTTCATGCTTCCTTGTTCCTAGCCACTTTAGGCCTGAGGTCCTGAAGCCGTGCGCTGTAGGATTAGAACATGACATTCTCCTGAGACAGGACCCTACACCTTATACAGAACACTTCTGGGTGGAGCGGAACTGCAGTGACCCACATCAAAGATGGTGGTCCTCTTCTGATGGGGCCCCAGTTCTCTTCATATCCCCTTCATACCGGCGATCACATTACCCCCCTGGAGGCCTCTCCTCTGTAAAATGAGAGGGCTACAGGAGTCCATGTCTCAAGGCTTCCCAGGTCGGAGTCTCCGAGTCTGAGAACACGTTCATTTGAAGGCATACTGGACACTGTCATCTGGCTCTCAAAGGGCAGCTGAGGAAGAGGTGGTTGTCGTGCCGGATGATTTCAGGCTGAGGCTTAGGGGGTCCTCTGCTTCTTTCTTACTGTTTTCTTGTTGATGATCAGAGGTGGGTAAGGAGTGGAGGTCACCAGAACCTGAATCTATCAGGAAGTCCTATAAAGACTAGGTGAACACAGGATCTAAAAACTTAGGAGGGTAAACTGACTTCCTCCCCTTTGAACCCCATTGAATTCCCTCATAGTACCCACCCTGACCAATCAGAATTGGCCACCAGCTTAAGAAATTTGTTACTTGTGTCCAAGTGATTTGTTTTAGTAATAGATTACACTTCTTGTAAGAACCAAACCAAACAAAACTACTTCGGATTTGGCACTCTTAATGGTGAATCTTTGGCCAGCCTCCAGAGGGGAACTCGATTTAGGTAACACCTCCTTGTAGCAAATGCCGAGATGAAGACAGGCTCCTTAGGCTCTTCCCTGCTTGGAGATGGTGCCTAGAAACAGGGTTTGTTGATTATCTGCAGCGGATAATCCTGAGGAGCAGGAAATTTTTCCTGGTCTTGCACATTCACGTAATAAAGAGAAAATGTGGCTACTGGTGGAGAGGAGGTAAACGCTGAACGAATCTGTAACGGATCTTGTTACTTGATCAAGGAGCAGTTGCTGACACAGTAAACAGTTTCTCATTTCTGGGTTGTAAAGGCATTTTTTTTTTTTTAAAGTAAACTCTACCCTCCCACCTGGGGTTTGAACTCATGACTTTGGCAAGAGTCCAATGCTCTACTGACTGAGGCAGCCAGGTGCCCCTTTTAAAAGCAGCCAGGCATGGGGCACCTAGGTGGTTCAATTGGCTAAGCATCTGCCTCTTGATCTCAGGGTTGTGAGTTCAAGTGCTGTGTTGGGCTCTACTCTGGGTGTGAAGCCTAATTAAAAAAAAATCCCATTCATATTTTGTGTTGATAAATTTCAGTCTGGCATTTATGCAAACTTGATGAATGACAGAATTTGGCAAATTCTGTACCCTAGCGCCTTTCCTACTTATATCCATTTCTTTCTCATAATTTTACTTTCCATACGAAAAGAAACATTTCAAAAAGTCTACCTTCTCAAGATTTCTCATGCAGTGGAAACCATGGTGGTCCAAAGAAGCTTCTGGGGGACTTAAGGTGCATCTGCCAATAGCCTGCACCTTGTTCTTGCCAGGAATACACCAAAGCAGGGGTTGGTTTACTAACGACCAGTGTGGGGAAGGCTCTGCAAATCTGTTTGAGTCAGATCACCCAGCATTTCACCTTTTGTTTCTTTGCTTCAAAGAAACTCCGAATTCAACCTCTCCAATCACAGTAATGATTTGGGTTGAAACCTAGTAACTGCTTATCAGCTCAAGTGGCTTTACCTTTACATAAACGCCTAAGGGCACTTCATCTTTGAAAGTGTATAGAAAATCAATAAAACCAGCACCTGTCTAACCAAGTTGCCTTCCTCCTTTCTCATTTCCGGCGTGCCTCTGCCTTGGGCTGGGGTGTAGGGATGGTTGTGATGCCCAAACTTCACCGAGGGTAGATATGGTCAAGAGATGACTAGTCATTTGGATCAGAGATGCTAACTGGAAGGAGATCGTACATGCTTTCATTGTCTTACATCCCTCTATTAGTTACCTACTGCTGCAAAGAACTTAAAAACGTTTTAGTTTTTGTGGGTTAGGGATCTGGCAAGGGTTAGTGAAATGTCTTTGCCTCAAGGTTTCTCACAGGGCTGCAGTTAAGGGATCAGGGTCTGGCTCCACACTCAGTGATCATCTGCAGGATGCAGACTATGGGCCTCCCCATACTGCTACTCACGTGGCAACTTGCTTTCCCAGAGAGAGTTCCAAGACAGAGCAACAGAGGGGGGCACAGAAGACAGCAGCCACAGCTCTTCATAATCCAATCTTAGAAGTAACATCTGTCACTTTGCTTTACTCTGTTAGAACAGTCACAAAGTCCAGCCCACATTCAAGGTGAAGGGATTACATACACAAGTGTGTTCATATCTGGTGGGAATCATTGAAATCCTTAAACATTTTTTTAATGTTTATTTTCGATACACCATGAGTGGGGGAGGGGGAAGGGGTGGGAAAGGGAGACACAGAATCGGAAATAGGCTCCCTGAGTTGTCAGCACAGAGCCCAACATGGGGGCTCGAACCCATGAACTGTGGGATAATGACCTGAGCTGAAGTTGGACACTCAACTGAGCCACCCAGGTGCCCTAACAGTTTATATATTTAATTTTCATGTACTGAAGATTATGTAAGAGGTGTAAGACAGCAATACCTTGCCAACTCCAAAGGCACCACGTTGGTGGGCAAAACACAAAGGGCTGACTATTCAAGCTTCTTTGGTGTCATTAGGCCTTATTTCTGGAGAAAATGTAATTCTGACTCTATTATCAATAGAACATCCATTTTCTATGATACAGCCCTCCCACAGCAAATCCCTTTCCTCAGAAGGGCAGACTGTAAGACTGAAGGCTTCACAAATAAGAGAACAGGCAGTAATCAAGTCCATTTGTAACCTGGGTCTGCTCTGGAGCAGCTGAATGGTGCCCCTGCAGACACTCAGGGCAAATGAAGAGTGAAAGGCAGGGGCCTGGGGAGGGGGGACGGTTTAACTCCATTTCAATTTGCTAGTTCTTTTGAGATAGCGACAAGCTCTCCTAGGACAATGGCAATGAAGTCTTCCAAAACCCTCTGAACTCCAGGCCTGTACACTTGACACAGGCCTCGTGAGACTGCCTAGATTGGCCAGTCCAATAAACACGCTGGCTTGAGGAATTCTGGTTTCACTTGTTTAGGTATTTTTTTTTGAACGTGTTACATTCTTTCTGGGCAACACTACAGTATGAACACACTACATATGTCTTCAGCATGATATGATTAAATTAACTGGAACAGTTTATGTAGTTCAGGGGTGGGAAAGAACTTTCTATTTAGTGTTAAACAAAAAATGAAAGAATAAAAAATTGGAAAAGTATGTGATGGAAAAATGACAAAAATGCATCATCTTTAGTATATAACAAATCCTTACCAAATAATGAAATAGGGAAGCATGCCAAAATAAAGCTTGGTAATGGAGGCAGATAACCAAAAAACACAAATGGCCAAAAAACCCAGGAAACAAGTTTCTGGCTTCACTAGTCATCCAATCTGCAAATTAAAACAAGTCACTCCTAGTTTTTGGCAAACAAACTGGCTATTAGGAGTAAAATGAGTGTGGGGACGCCTGGGTGGCTCAGTCGGTTGAGTGTCTGACTTCGGCTCAGATCACAATCCAGTTTAAGAGTTCGAGCCCCGTGCAGGGCCCACTGCTGTCAGCACAGAGCCTGCTTCTGATCTTCTGTTGCTCCCTCTCTCTGCCTCTTCCTCACTTGCACTCTCTCAAAATTAAAATAAATCTAAAAATAAGAGAAAGATTTTTGAAAAAGGAATAAAATGAGTGCAATCCTAACAGGCCCATCCAAACACTGCTAATCGCAGCAAGAGTCTTAACTGTTCCTCACAAGTTATGGGACATTTACGAAGAGCCATAAAAATGTATTACAACCTGGCCCAGCCATTCCATTTCTAAGAATTTATGCTAAGGAGTAAATGAGACGAGTGTATGAAAGCCTGGGCACAACAGGGTTTGTCATGCCAGGGCCTCAGGCAGAGCTCACCGATCTTTTCGCCTTCTTTATCTGCTATGGCCGTATCTGGGGCAGGGGTGGGGAAGACACACCACAGATATTCTGGGAAAATACTACTGGATATAGGGAAGAACAATTTTCTTAGGATTTTCCAAAATGTACTTTGTTGATCTCACCTACCCCCAATTTAAAGACAGAAGCAAAGCTAGGAAAGCCATAAAGTGGCACGTGTTCAACCTATACAGTTTCACTGCTTACTGAAGTCCAAAAAGCATACTCAGCCAGTTCTTTCCTCCATTCTGAAGGTTAGCTCGGACCAACTTGGGAACAAATGAACAGAAATGCTCGGGAAACATGTAGGTTATTAAATAATTTGTTTATTGTACTGCATTTATAAAGAAAACAGACAATGCACCCAATAGAAAGAATAAAAATGCATTTGGGGTTTTAATTGACAGCAATAGAAATCCTTTAGTAAGATCATGGCAATTTGACAGTATTATGATTAAGTTCAATAAAGGTACATGGGGTACTTGGAAGATCAAATTCTATAGCTGCCTCTTTCTACAGCTTCTAATTCGTCTGGCTCCTTAAATGACAGGGGGGAAAGCCCTTATTTGGAGGGAAAAAATGTCCACAGAAGTTATAGGTTCTCTCTTAAAATTTCTTTTTACATCAATTGCTAAAATGGGGCCTTCTATTTGTGTGTTTTGGTTATTTTACTTTAATATCATCACCAGAATTCCTGTAATTCCACAATTGTTATTTTACAGTGTAGAAAAGGATTCAGTTCTAGTCTGCTATTGCTTTAGATGTATACATCGCTGAAAAGCCAAAGTGGATTAGAAGTGCTGAAGGATTTTCCCTGCCGTTGTTGGATACAATCTGTTTTCTTTATTCTTGATAGGTGCATAGACAGCCTCACTCAACATTCTTTCTACAGGAACATGTCTGATTTCAGGACTACCCAATCAAGGATCCGATGAATGGCTGGCCATAGTTACTCAGGGTTCTAGGTTTACGAGTTAAGTGGATTGCATAATTGCACCATGTTTTCCTTTGCTGTTGTTGGTGGAAAAATGGCAGAATCTGGACTCCAATCCCCCGTACAGAGGGCCGGCTATCTGAAAGCCTCATCGGCAGCTTTGCTAGTAGAGCCTCAAGTCGCATCTCCTTGGCTTTCTGCAAATCACTCCTGGAGCCGTCTCCACAGAATGCTGTAGTCCCCAAGGCCCACTTGGCTGTGACCCCAAGCCTGCCCCTCTTTTAATTTTCAATATGACCCAAGGGGTATGTAATGTCTAGGGCAAGTCTAGGAAAGGCCCATTGTAAAGTAAACTTCAGAGCCTTTTCTCATTTAAAAAAAAAAAAGCCTCAAGTACATCTCAATTATCCCAAAGTTGCAGTTAAAAACTTATATTATACAAAGAAATAGCAGCAGAGAATGACTAACCTTAAAACAACCAAAAACAAAAACAAAAACAAAACAACCCCCCCGAACAAAACAAAAAACCCGCCCCAAAAGTGCCATCCCACCCTTCCCTTTGGTTCTTCTATGCTGGGATTTCATTTAAGACCTGAAGCCTTTCAGAAAATGAGAAAGGCAAAGCCAGAGGGAAACTGCTTCAAGGCTAAATTTTGGACAAGGTGAACAAAAAGCTGTGAATAAGAGCAGGGGACTGACTGGAGAAGAATCAGGAACTCTAGGACATTTTCTTCTTAGAGGGGAAATCTCTGAAATCCAGATCTCCTTTCTAGAGTCATACTGATTTCTTTAGTTATGAGGCAATAAACTCAAGTGCAGTGAGTAAAGTGCCAGCCGGGGATTAAAACAACACAAAAAAGCCAACTGAAAGAGCTCTGCTGGTGGGGTGACAGAAGACACACAGGAAAGGACTGTTTTGCAAAACATCTGTGGTTCTGAAGAAATTATAAGTCAGTGGTTCTGCTTCTGTTTTCATCAAAAAAAAAAAAAAAAAAAAAATGAGACCAGAGATTCAAGGATCTTAGAGTTATTAAAGGATGAAAGGACTCAGATAGTGCTTGGAACAGTGATAAAATGGTACCCAAATTTGGAGTTTTTACGGCTCCTTTAAAAAGATAGCTTCAAAGTCGCAGGAAAACATGTGAACACAGAGAGCAACAGAAACAGTCCAGGATGATGATGCAGCCTGGATACAGCAAGTTTAATGTCTCTGCTGTACACAGAAGTAACACCCTTTCCCCTTCTCATCCTTATGCTGGCAACAGGATATGCACTAGAAAATTTGACTCTTAGAGTCAGTTGAATAAAAGGATGAGCTCATACATCTTCATAGCTCTTTTTAAAAAGGATGTGTATAATTTAAAGGGTGTTCTAATGGAAAGACAAAGGTACAGGGTGAGAGGCTGTTTCACATTTTAGTCTTTGGCAGAGCCCAATCAATGCCAAATTCACCTAGGATGCCCAATGGCTGTGGGGGATCTCCACAGGGTCAAGGAAGCAAACCCAAATGAACAGGTTGATTTAAAATTAAAACAAAACAAAAAAAAAACAAAAGAAACAACAACCAAAAAAAAACCCCCCAAAAAACCCAAACAAACCTAGGAAATCCTTGAAGGAAGAGCTTCACCCTGAAAAGGGAAGAGGGAAATGCTTGTTGGGGAGGAGTGAGGGTCAGCATGTGGTCTCTGCTGCGCTGTTGGACTCGGGCTTAGGAGTTGAGCCAAGGGTGCCGGAGACAATCGGCGGCAGTGGCTCTCTTCTCGGGTATCAACTCCAACATGGGCAGTAAGAAATCCGTGAAGCCTGCTGCCTCTTCCTGAGACCACTCATACTTCTCCACTAGAACCTCAAAAAGGCCCCAGGGTTTCAGTTTTGTGATGTGTTTCAGGTCACCTATGATAAAGACAATACAAGAGAAACTGACTGACACTGACAAGTGACAAGAGCCTTTTGTGGAAATCCAGGAACTAATCCAGGTGCTTTATAAAGAATCAAATTTTGCCAACAGAATTGAATCTTTCTCCATTCACAAAGCACCACTCTTTTCTGAGGGCCTAAAAACTTAAGACAATTTGTTTTCTCCACCATTCCAGGATTTTCTGTCCCAGTCAAATTGGTCAGGCCTACCACGAACCAGGTATTCACTAAAATGAATTTAAATGCCTATATATGCAAAATGGTGTAACATGGTGTTCAGAAGCAGTTTATTACCACATACCAGGAACAATTTGATTGTACTGTTTTGGTTTTTTTTGGCTTACCAGTAAATATTGCTTCCAAATAAGGCAGTAAGAGCTAATACCACGACAAATCTGTATAAAAGAAACAAGACTAAAAGAACAAACCCCACACAGGTTTCAGGAAATATAGCTACACCACACTTCGTACTACTCAGGAATGTCATTCTAAATTTTGCTTCTTTGAAGTGGGGGAAAAAAAAAAAGGTCAATTACAGTGGCTTATTAAGGTAAATGCAGCTTCAAAACTTTTACTTATACAACACTTATTTGAAGTCTCTTCTGTGGGCAGCCAAGTGCCTAATTATCTAATCAGTACATGCATGCCCTTGAGTAGTCTTTGTGCAAGGAGGGGGGAGCTCTTATGAAGCACTTCACTATTTTCCTGCCAAAAAAGAAACATGAAATGTTTCTGAGGATGCTTGCTGTCGAGTGTTGAGAAAAAGGATTTTCCTCAGCACTAGTGTAGAGGTTGTAAGAAAAAATGGAATGATGGCAAAAAGGGAAAAAAAGACCAGATAGTCTTCTAGTCTGTTCCATGTCAGGTTTTCAAATTTCAGCTTTTAGCTTTATTTGGATGTATAAGTACATATTTAAATATGCCAACATATGTTACCAAGTCAAAAATCTGAGGTAAGAGTATCCTCTTGAGTATCTCCATCACTCCTCAGTGATGACATAAAACTGCAAAGTGTAAAGTTAATTTGTAGGACTGACGGGCTTAAGTGACTATGCTGGGTGTCACTGGGCCACAAGACAGTGAGATGTAGTTCCGCCCTGAAGAAGCTTAAAGTAAATGACTTGCCCTTTGAAAGAGGCAGTTCTTAGATCAGATGCTGGCAAAAATCTGCTCATTTTTCAGAAGCGCTCAATCGGGTGTGTGCTCTATATACATGGTAACTTATTCAATATGAAGTAAACGTTTAAGATCTCCAGTTAGAAATCAGCAGACTGAGGTTGCGGAGCAGCTGGATTTGAACCCAAAGAGTCTGGTTCCAGTCTCTGCTCTTGACCACATTATTACAGCTCAGCAGTCAAGGCCAGGACCATTCTTCTGTAGGTGTTGGGGACAGGTAACCAGCATTACTTACCTCTTCAATTTTTAAACACCTTGCCCCCTTAATGTCTGGGAACAAACACATTTATTTTACCTTTTTTGGTGAAAAATTCCTTGGAATATTTTCCTGCCACAATGAGCTTGCGAGGCACCTTCCCCAGAAGTTCTATGATCAATGCAATGTGATCTGTATGTTTCAAACATTTCAGGAAAGGGGAAAAAAAAGACATACATAACAAGAGTAACGAATGCAGTTCTAGACAATGGCAGAAAGAGTAGCATGCACACCTCTTTATAAAGCATTTCAGGCTTGCTTTCTGTCCTAAATAGGAAGAGGACTCTATCCATTTAATGGAGACTCCAGAGAACCATAAAAAAACCAGGCACCCACTCCAGTGGGATGTGAGTGATAACTAAAAATAGTCTTGGTGTGAATGCTCTGCTTCCTGAAGTTGTATCCCTGGGACCTATATGAAAACTCATGTTATTAATACTACCTCTGCGATTAAAGAAGTCCTGTGAATATTTCCCACTGAGGGCAAAGCGTCTTGGAATTCTGCCTATCAGCTCTATAATGTGCACAATGTGGTCTAAAATAGAAGGGTAAGAAGAACAGGATCAAGGACAAGCTATAAAAGGTTTTTTTTTAATGAATAGCTTTTTCAAGGACTAGCTGTTTAAGAGTAACTATAAATATGACCAAGGATATTCCAAGTGAGACTGGGAATGTCAAGAATTATTTCAGGTGGTTGGTTACCTGATAGCAGCTGGCAAGTCCCACTCTGGAGTTTGGAGGCTTATCTAGATCTTGATTTCTATTTTGTCTATACATCTAGTTTAGGTGGGTTTTTCAGATGAGGTAAACAACTGTACCAATATGCTTTAGACATTCTAGAACTGTTACTTATGATACTGCTCTGGGTTTCCAATAATAATAATAATAATAATAATATCATCACTCTTTTTAACAAAGTTCGGGCCAGGGTTGGCTCGGTCGGTTGAGCGTCCAACTTCGGCTCAGGTCATGATCTTGCGGTTTGTAGGTTTGAGTCCTGCATCGGGCTCTGTGCTAACAGCTAGCTCAGACCCTGGCCTATATTCAGATTCTGTATCTCCCCCTCTCTCTGACCCTCCCCAGCTCACGCTGTCTCTCTCTCTCTCTCGGAAATAATTTTTTTTTTTTTAAATTAAAAACAAAACAACAAAGTTCATGGTGATTAAACAATCACCTGTAATAAATAAATAATTTTCACAGCCACCCTGTATAACAGGCCAAACAAAGATCAATACCCCATTGTAAAGATGAGAAAATAGAACTTCAGAGGGATAAATAGCCTACTTGAAGATACAGGGCTAAAGGGAGCTAGAACCCAAATGAAAACCCACATCTTATCATGTGTAGTTCAGAGCTATTTGTTTTCAAATAAATCATATTTTAAGTAGAAATTAGCAAAAACATTTTAAAGTACAGCTAGTTGACTTCTGTGGGCCACTAAAAGATGTCCATATCATGGAAGTGCCTTGTAACTGTCACAGCGTGCATAAGGACTGTAAGCACTGCCAGGGCCATGTGCAGGGTGGGTGTCACCAGAAGGTGAGCCTGGGACTGGCCAGCATCCACGTTTACAGGCAGCTCTACTACCTTTTCTACTCTGCAGGTAACTAAGAATATGTAGACATTTTAAAAAGTTGGGGCGCCTGGGTGGCTTAGTCGGTTAAGCGTCCGACTTTCGCTTGGGTCATGATCCCGCAGTTCGTGGGTTCGAGCCCCGCGTCGGGCTCGGTGCTGACTGCCAGCTCAGAGCCTGGAGCCTGTTTCAGTCTGTGACTCCCTCTCTCTCTGACCCTCCCCTACTCACGCTGTCTCTCTCTCCTAGAAATAAATAGAACATTAAAAAAAAAAAGTGATGGCTGCTGGCTGTAAAAGATCTTTATAAAGGACTTTAATCCTGGTAGAGAATCATGAAGATCAAAAGGAATTACTTAAAAATTTCTAATAATGTTATCTTAAAGGGAATAATAATATGACAGAAACGTATCTGGGAGTTGGTGAAGGTCTCAGGTCCTATCTGTTTCTCATGTAAAGGACCCAGCGCTGTCATTTTAAAAGGGCTTTACATTCACGAATTCACGGTAACCTTTTGGCAGTTTTGACTGTATTTACAGTTTGGTAACAAGAACTCAGCTGTTAAGAAACTTCTACCTGTTTTAGGCAAAACCGGCAAATAAACGTCTTTGTAAAAACAGATTAAAAAGGAGACTACGGTTTATCTTACTGTAAACTTTCAAGTGAAGTATTGGTTCTTTTAATATTTTTCCTATACCAAGGAATTACTTTTCCCTTGAGTGTGTTATTTTACATTTAATTCCAGCAACCTGTATCTGGTTTATCAATTCATCATAGGGCTGATACACCATGACTTGTGACAAACCACACGTACACTGGCTAGAGGGTAAAGGTCTGCTGCTTTCTGCTCTTACAGGTCTCTTATGAAGCAGTCTGAAGTTTCGCCCAAGGACTCTTAGTACTGACTGGTACAGGGGGAAATAAATTTATATATAAATACATAGGATAGATGGTTCTCCCTTATTCCTTACTTGGGACTTTTTATATATGTTTCAATTTTCAAGTTTGGTAGCATAAGACCCCACACAATGTAATTCCAGCCGCTCGATGTGTTTTGTACCTCACACTATTTACAGTCTACAAATATAAAGAGAAAAAAATCAGTTACCCTCCCAGAGATACTGGGGCATTTCTATAATGGTGTCAGTCTATAGCCCCAAACTTACAACCAGAAAAAAAAGCAGCAGAGACTAGGGAAAATTAAGTGTGTACATACATAGTAATTACAGTATATTCTTCCAAGGGCTGATGTATAGGAAATACCTCCATGCCGCACCCACTAAAACAGCCATGTGGCTATGGGAACCAGCATAACATTTTCCAAACAGCACTTAGAATGTCAGGAGGTCCTACTAAGAATGCCTATCTATTAATGTCCCATGGGACCACAGTTTGAGAAACAGAGTGTTCTTGGTTCTACAGGGCACAAAACTTGATTTCCCTAAGAATGGAGGAAAGCACGGGAAGTGAAGAACATATTTTCCTTACTGGGAGGGTATACTGCTAGTGCTTCAGGTAACCCCCATTAATCCTGAAAACAAAATCTACCAAAACCGTTTAATGTAAGAAGGTGAAATATCTCTTTAATAGTTCTTTTATTCACATTATTATCTCATCTAAGTTATCTGGACACCACCATGATAAAAAAAAAAAATCACATGTAAAAAAAAAATCACATATGGGAAATAAGCTTAGGAATTCCCCAAGCTTGTACCCAAGGGTTAACAAGGCATAAAGGAATAGAAAGACAGGATGAATGCATCCAAGATAAAGCTGCTTTCACAGGAAGAGAATGAAGGACCAAAATAGGTAAACTGGACTATAGACCATAGCAGGGTGAAGCTGCCTGGACAGAAGCTAATCAGCAAAAGAAAGGTGGCTTGTTAACCTCGAGGTAGCATGCTCTGTCTTGTCCCCTAGGCCAGTTTAGGGACAGGTGCCCCATGCCTGCTCTAAACAACCTTCCTCCCAGTGCCAGGATTCTGTTTTGTATTGACCCAAACCTCTAACACCACATATCTTCAAAACCCCTCACCCCCCTCGCCCATGAGTTAATGTTCCTGGTTTCATTGTCTCTTTATGCATGCCCATTACGCCTGTAAGCCTTCTGAGTCTCATAAAAATGGAGCAAGGATCCTTATTTGGGGCTCTTGACTCTTCCTGGACATTAGCCTCTCTCGCATTTTGACATTTTTTTTCCCCTTATTGAGAGAGAGACACACACAGAATCCGAAGCAGGCTCCAGGCTCTGAGCTGTCAGCAAAGAGCCCACTGCGGGGCTCAAACTCACAAACCACGAGATCATGACCTGAACCGACTGAGCCACCCAGGCGTCCCGCTTCTCTCTCTTTTTAATTCTCGATCTGACTCTCTTGCTGGACAAGAGAGAACTCCAGACCCAGAATCTACGACAACCACACATTTAGTTGTCTGCTTTCATCGCCTCTCAGACACAGCAGCTGACAGCTTGGGCCTTTCCCACCGGCTATCACAAAATGTAAGCCAATACTATTTTGTTTTAAAATGGAATTCTAAATGTTAATGTCATTTAAAAAGGAAAAAAGTATGGCTTTAATTTTTAGAAAAAAAGAATGCTGACTATTGTAGAATTTATACAGACAAAAGGATATGGTCTCTGCATTCACAAACACCATTCAAGTCGTATGTTTGCTTATGAAACTACTGACTTCCAAATAGGTGCAGGCATAACTGAGCAACAAGTTGATGAACAGGTAATTCAAAGTGGGTAAAGAACGAAGCACTGATTTATAGAGAAAGAAAAATAACTAGATGTTTTAGAAGAAATTACCTGGCAAATACAAGTTTTAGTTTAACCATCTGTGGCCTTTTCTCTAATCCTCAGAGTTCTTTAATAGCTACTATAAAATATTTAGTATATCTAATACTTAATATAATATTTCAATCTTCCTGGGATTTATATATTCTAGCATACTAAAAAGGCTAAGCTTTTCAGTGCTATGAACCACGCAGCCACACGCAGCAAGTTTAAGTGCCGTGCGCAGATGTGTTCAGTCAAGAGGACTCACCTTCGTCCCGAGTGTACTCTTCCCCGGAATGCGGTTCAAACAAATAGTCGCCTGTGGCCAGTTCAAACGCCTAAGTAAAAGAGGACAATATATGAAAGCATTACAACGACCATAACAATTGCCTTTGGGAAGCTTACTGCTTGCTATTTGGCTCAATATGAAGTTTTTCCTTCTCTGGGAAAGCCACAGATGATCACTTAAAAAAATGACTTAAGATTATTCCTATAGAGCTTTCCTTCTACACCTTATCTTAGTAAAATGAAGCTGGAGAGCAGCAATAAGATCATCGACATATGGATTATTCCCCTCCCCCCATCTATTCAGCTCTCTGGAGTTCCTGTTTTTGCTCAGCGTGGGGCACATCTGGATATTAAGGTGGTTCTAAGCTATTAAGTTGTTCACGAGAACAGCAGGTCCTATTTTCTCATGTTGTAATTTCACATGGCTAGAAATTAAGATTCTGTACCCACAGTCAAAACCAAAGCATGGAAAGAGACATCTCTCTACCTATGTATGTCTATTATTTGGCAAAAAGTATAGTTTTTTAAAGTTCTGCTTTGGAAAGCACTCCCTCAACTGTTTCAGATAGAACTCCCAATTCCTGAGTCTATAGAAAATCAGAAAAAGGTCAGGTATAAATGTTGTCAAGAGCAATTCCTGTTTTAGGTGACTGGAAGATTCAGCATTCACCAACCTAGAAAAAAAAGGCACATGTCTCTACAAGAAAAGCTCCTGTAAACAGCGTTCCGAGAAGTGTGAAAAAGTAATTTCGTTTAGAGTATGGGCCAAGCAGCATGGAAAGACAGCATCTGAGTGACAGGGCTATCTTAATCTTTCCCTGAGTAAAAGATGGGTTAAAGAAAAGTAATACAACAGCAGTTTTAGAAAGGACCTTAAGTCAAGTACTAGTCACAGTTCAATTTTGATGGAGTCAATTGTACTAAGGACTCCAGACAATTTCAGGGACCGCGGGGTGGATTCTGGAGCACACTCTCTAACTCGGACCCAGATTTGGTTCTCAATGGCTTGCCAGTGTCCATTTCTGCAGTTTTATGACAGGACAGTTATCCTCAAAACTACATTATCTGAACTGTACTACTGACCAGGCCACAAAACTAGGAGTTTCAGGCCTGTCCCTAAAATGTCACGGATGCTATGGCTTCTTACCAGGCATAGGTGGTTTTACATTCCAGTAGTCTATTTTGAAACTGAACCTGAAACATATTCTACCCCGTTATTGTCCTGAGGTTTACAGTCCCAAAGCAGAAAGGAAACAAATTGTGACTCTTATTCATCAAAATTTGTTAATTTCTTTAGACAAGTACTTTTTTCAAAGCCTCCAAGTGGGAGCTCAGTAAATACACTGAAATTAAAGTTCAAAAAAAATATTTTTTTCCTAAGATTCTAATATTCTCTCCAAATTTTTTCATCTAGATACTTATAACTAGTTACCTAAAGTTCTCTGAGAGAACTACTTCTTGGAACATAAGGTAGTTGGCTAGTGGTTACAATTGTGAATAACAGCAAAAAACCCCACAAATCAAACCAAATCAAAAGATCACTATATCAAAATTCAAAACTAGCAGAAGCTCTAGGTTATGAAACACCCTAGCTGAACACACTTCCCTTTACAGATGAGAAAACTGTGGCCCAAACTGACAAGCAAAAAAGCCCATCCTGGAACATAGGCTCCTAATTCCCACTCCTGTGCTTGACTCTGTGACAGTCAGGGTCATGCTGACCTACACAGGCAACATCAGTCAGGAAATCAAGTGAGCTGGTATATCCAGATGATGGAGTATATTTAGTGCTAAAAAAGAAATGAGCCATCAAGTCGTGAAAAGACAAAGGGGAACCTTTAATATTCCAATATTATGAAGTGAAAGAAGCCAATCTGGAAAGCATACGTTTCTTTATAGTTGGGACATTCTGAAAAAGGCAAAACTATGACAACAATAAAAAGATCAGTGGTGGCCAGGGGCTGGGGCTGGGGCTGGAGAAAGAGGGACACACAGGCAGAGCATGGAGCAATCTTCCGGCAGCAAACCCATTCTGTAGGACTCTCCTGTGGTACATCTAGGTCACTGTACGTTTGTCAAAATCCACAGAATGGAGGATTTAAAAACATCTCTTCTCTACCAACTCTCAAACGGTCTTCACAGAACATTCCCTTTTTATAACTGCCCTTCTAACTCGGTAGTCTCAATCACTAATGTGGCAGGCAATCTCACTCTCTCCTTCTCCCTCAGAGAGGGTCCCAATCTTTCCATCAATTAACTGCATCGGATGCAGGATGATCCATCTCTTTCAGGCACTTCTGATATCCCAGGATTTGTTTTTACTTTCTGGTGACGGCTAGAGGCACTGCGACATTTCTAGGTCTATTAGCAAAACAAGAGAAATTTTGGAGAACAAGTGGGGCTCAAGTTTTCACAATACTGTCAAATCAGATGTGTTTTCCTTCCTTGGTCAAAAGTCCTGCATGTGAGCTGGTCCAAAAGGGACACAAGGTTAATTCCCCCTTTATCTTTCTGTCTTAGTATTAATGTACGAAATAGCACGCAGGACCTACCGCCCCTACTAAGAACCACATTATAATAAATCATATGTCCTCTGTAAACTAGCTATATTTTGTAATTGGTCGCATCTCTGGTATGTATTTTCTCTAGCAAATCAAATTCCTCAAAATACGAAGCTTTAAAAGAAGTTAGATTTTCTTCCAATGTTCTTCTATCTTGCACACAGCACCAAACCTTACATTTCAGACAGCTGGCCATCCTAAAAGGCCACTGATACACCCTAATAATGATTTATAAGGCCGTGCCATGTTGATAACACGGTTTTAACTCTATTATCTCTGGAAGACACAGTTTTTCAGGAATGTGTGTATCAAGAAATCTATGACTTGAAACAGGTTAGGGGTTCTAGTCTGTAGTTTCTCAAGGTTTTCTCAGAGATGACCGTGAATACTGTTAATTGAAGTGACAGTTTAACAGGTTTCTGGGTTAGTTTACTCCATTTGATGGTCTGCAAATATTTACTAAGTACTGCTATCGAATAAAGACTTTGTTTTTTGTTCCTGTTTCCTGAGAAGAAGCCTCTAAATGCTTGGAATTTCCAGAGTGCCTTCTGTCATTCATGGTGCGCACCCCCTCCCCCATCATCATACCAAGGAGGTGACTCAAGGTGGACTCCTACATCATTAAGAGGGGGGCTGGACGTGCCCCCTAACTGGACAAGACCCAACTGTGTGAGGACTGGGGCTATGAGCAGCATTATGCTAACCTCCTAGGGAAGGAGAGAGGGCTGGAGATTGAGTTCAACCACGTGATCAACAATTCCTTCCATCAATAATGACTAAGTAATGAAATCTTAGTAAGACAGCTGGGCAGCTGAAGCCGTGTGAACTTCCCTAGGTGGTGGTACACACTGATGTGCTGGGAAAGTGTCACGTCCCAAGGCCAGAGAAGCTTCACCTGTGGTACCTTCTTAGGCCTCACCCTAGGCATGCTTTGATTTGACTGGTCCAGATTTGTAGCCTTTATGACAAAATGGTAGTAGCAGTCCTAACACTTTCTTAAATTCTGTGAGTCATTCTAACAAGTTACTGAATCTGAAAGGATAATGGAGCCTCCCAATTTGTAGCCAGTAGGTCAGAAATGCAGGTGGCCTGTGACTCCAGAGCTGGCAGCTGGTGTCTGAAATGAAGGCAGTCTTGTGGGAAATTATGCCTTTGCTCTGTGAAGTCTGTCATAACTCTGGGTGGTGAGCACCAGAACTGCACTGTAAGCACCGCTCACAATGGGCCAAGCCCTGAGCCACACAGTGAGCCAGACACAACAGACACCACTGCTGTCAGCACGGCACGCACAACCTAGTGGAAGAGAAACACATGAGGAAACACACAATGACAAAGAGCAGACTCTATTTCAGGAACAATGCAACACGGCCCGACACAGGCTGTCTGTGGGAAACTGGCCAACAGCAACGGAATCAGACCGCTTGAGTGCTTGTTTGGCAGAGACAAAGCAGTAATTTAAGAATCTCAGGATGCCTGGGCTTCACATCTTGTGAGGTATAAAGGTGTCTGAGGAACTGTCAAACTGTACAGAATGAAGAAGTTCCAGGGTTTTTCCTAATCTGAAAACAGACTAGAGCTGAAAGGGCAAGGGTACCTATAACCTCCTGATCGAAAGCTGTAACACCCCTGCCTCCTCACAAGCAGTAGTAGGAAACACTGGTGCCTTCAGCCCAATGGCAATTTGGCAGAACCAAATGGAATGCCAGATGTTTTAAATTAGCTTTTGAATCCCACCTCTCCAGACAGAACATTTAGGGTGCCAGTGAGGTCACAAAAATTTTTATTTTCTTGTTTGTTAAAATTCACTAGTCTACTGAAAATCAGCAAACAAAGCAAGGTATAGAGCTACCACATAAATATGTGAAGGTCAAGGGGAAAAAACATTACCATGCATGCTGTGCTCCAAATGTCAGCAGGGGTATTATAGCCAGATCCTATCAGAACTTCCAAGGAGCGATACTGCCTTGTTTGAATATCTTCAGTGAAATGTTTGTGCTGAGTAAATGAAGAAGGAATCAGTATTTTAGATTTCAGTTATTCTAAAAAATAACAACTCACAATTACTTAATAATGGAGATTAAAATAAATTCTCTGAGGTTTTCCTCAAACCAGTTTTCATTTAGCTAGTTTCTTAAGATACCATTTAAAAAAATTATTTTTATTCATTTAAAAAAATTTTTTTAAACTGTATTTATTTTGAGAGAGAGAGACAGCATGAGCAGGGAAGGGGCAGAGAGAGAGAAACACACAGAATCCAAAGCAGGCTCCAGGCTCTGAGCTGCCAGCAGAGAGCCCGAGGCAGGGCTCGAACTCACGAACCATGAGAACATGATCTGACCCAAAGTTGGATGCTTAACCGACTGAGTCACTCAGGCGCACCCAAAAAATTATTTTTAAGAGAGATAGCACAAGCAGAGCAGGGAGAGAGGGAGACAGAGAATCCCAAGCAGGCTCCATGCTGTCAGTGCAGAGCTTGACATGGGGCTTGAACTCAGGAACCTGTTTGATCATAACCTGAGCCAAATCGCGAATCATACTCTTAACTGACTAAGACACCTAGGCACACCAAGTTTCTTAGGGTATCATTTTGATGCTATTACCTCCAAACAGTAACTTGGTTTAACACACGGTCCACTCCCAATTATTTTTGCAAACATGAGTCGAACCTTAATACAGATGCACGGATGAGGGAATAATCATGGCTTTTTTAAGAAATGTAAAACTATTACCCCAAACAAAAATTAAGTTGTTCATTTGTCTAAAGTTAATAAGCACTTCAACAAACAAATGATACCAACTTAGGGTCAATTCAAACTCTCCTTGCTATGCGCTCATTATGAAGAAATAAGAGATTAGGCTTTAATTTTCAAGAATCTTACAAGCAACATCTATAAAGAATTCTTGTTCTTCGGTGTCTGCCTCGCCCTGTCAAAAACTCAAACATGATTCCTGGAGAAACAGACCACGGTAAGCACTATGAGAATGCAATCAGCAAACAACTGGAGTTTCTTTAACACATAAATTATATAGGAAAGGAAAACCTTGACAGTAAAAGCAATTTAAGAGACATAGTACTCAATTTTGTATTCATGGATTTTATTTGGAACCTGTTACAAACAGAATTATAAGAATGTTTACAAGGTAACTGGCAAAACTGACTGAATACTTGATATTGGTGAATTACCAACTTCTTAGATGTGGCACTGGTATCATGATCGCCTGAAAGAAATCATCTTTTAGGAAGCCATGTTGAATGGGATATAGTGCAAAATACGCTAGAGTGGGCAGCAGAGCGGGGACACAGATGAAAGCAGACTGGCAATGACTTGATACTCGCTGGGTGATACCAGTATAACGACCCAGGATTTCACTGTTCTATTCTATTCTCTCTACTCTGGCATAGATGTGAAGCTGGCCATCATAAAAAATACTGCAGAAAAAAGCAGCTTAGAGTGAGTCATACACACAAAACAAAATTCAGATAAAGACACAGAGAGATCTGCTGAAGCCAGATACAGCTAGCTTGCTAGGGTAGAGTTTGGATTTCATCCGGCACCACTGTGTGTTAGCACACAGGGGAGTGTGCTGTAAGAAGACTGACAGGGTCCCTAAGGACGGCATTCCAGTGACCTTCTGGTTGGTGGGTCAGATTTAGACTTAGTAATGAAAATCTGAACACTGGTGGTGGAAAGAGGACAGGGAAAATTAAACCCCAAGGACGGCTACAGAAAGAATAAGCAGAATTCGAAAATTCAATGGCTCTGTGTAGGAGACAGGAGGAAGAGCCAAAAGGAATTTATTAGTGGCAGAGGGACAGCTGTGTGCTGACAAAAGCAGATGGAGAGACTTTGGGAAGTGGTTTTAGAAGAAAACAATGGGTTCAGATACCGAGTTTGAAGTGGGATGTACTGCAGGTGACCGTGATGCTCTAATTTATAAGACATGTTTATATTTTTTGGTCATTCGTGTCTACTGGCCACTCAAAATATATTTCTCATATACATGTGGTCTTCATCCACTGTTCTTGGCTCCCAACTCCCCGAATTCTTGGAATTTCCTGAGTAGTAAGAGTAATCGGAGGCTACTTGTTATATATGGTCTCTTGTCAGTTCCAGAAAACAGAGCTAGAGAGATACAATGGGTGTCTTCTCACACAAGAAGCCCCTTTCCAATGCAACTGAGTTTATGTTAATGAGCTGACTTTCAGAGCTCACCTAAGGATGGGGCTGCCAGAAAAACTGACCACGAACAGAGGGTTGGAACTTTCAGTCCTACCTTCTGATTTCAGGGGAAGGGAGAAGAGCTAGAGACTGAACAATCACCAGTGGCCAATGAGTTAATCAATCATGTCTATGTAATGAAGCTTCCATAAAAACCCCAAAGGAGGGGGTGGGTTTGGGTAGCTTCTACTCTGGGGAAGCGGGGTGCTCCCATATGCCGTTGGGGCGGGCCCCAAGCTCCACGAGGACAGAGTGTCTCTGCATCTCTCTTCCTCCGCCTGTTGATTTGTCCTCTTTGATATCCTTTATAACAAACCAATAATGTAGCAAGTCATTCAAACCCAAGGAGGGGGCTGTGGGGCCCTCTGACCTACAGCCAGTTGGTCAGAAGTCCAGGTAACAACCTGGACTTGTGACTGGTATCCTGGCTTGGAGGGGCGGGTCCAACTTCCAATGTGTAGCAGGCTGATCAGAGCACAGGTAACTTGGGCTTGTAGGTGGTATCTGAAGCAGAAGGAGGTCTTGCCTGACTGAGTGCTTTACCTGTGGAATCTCACTGCTCTCCAGGCAGATGGTGTCAGCACTGAGGTGAATTCTCACACTGGTGCCCGTGAATTGCTTGGTATGGGAAAGACTTTACACACACACGCGTTTCAGAATTGGGTCCAGTGATACATTTTAGAAAAATGGACATGCTGTTCAAGGGAGTTTTTACTCCTTGTGTCTCACTACTGTCTTAAAAAGATGGTGTAAATGATAAATGAGGTCAAGAATCAGGTGGATCAGATACAAACTCATCTACTCCTATAATTCTACGTTTGTAGAGAATCCAGTGTTAATGTTTATTTTTGAGAGAGAGAGAGAGAGAGAGAGCGCAGGAGAGGGGCAGAGAGAGAGGAAGACACAGAATCTGAAGCAGGCTCCAGAGCCGGAAGACACAGAATCTGAAGCAGGCTCCAGGCTCTGAGCTGTCAGCACAGAGCCAGATGCAGGGTTCGACCTCACAAACTGCCAGATGCAGGGTTCGACCTCACAAACTGCAAGATCATGACCTGAGCCAAAGTCAGACATTTAACCAACTGAGCCACCCAGGTGCCCCTCCAGTGTTAATTTTTAAAGCATAAACAGACAGAATGGCAAAGAAGTTAGAGCGATAAAATTTACAAGACGGAAAACAGACCACTGGTAAACGTCTTAGTGGATTCAAGAAAACAGAATAAGCCACAGCTGAAAGCTGAGAAGGGCTGTGATGTATATCCCCCCCAGGGCTCAGGGTTGGGCAGTATTAGGTATCTCTAGAACTAGGGGTGAAACACTGCTTTAAAACATCCTTTAAAGAAATAGGGCTCCTGGGGTGCCTGGGTGGCTCAGGCATGATCCTGCAGTTCATGAGTTTGAGTCCCGCATCTGGCTCTGTGCTGAGAGCTCGGAGCTTGGAGCCTGCTTTGGATTCTGTGTCTCTTTCTCTCTCTGCCCCTCCCCTGCTCATACTCTGTCTGTTTCTTTCTCTCAAGAATAAACATTAAAAAAATTTTAAAAGAAACAGGGCTCCAGAACACAGAGCATAGTGCAACCTAACAGCCCCTTCCCTGGCTGCACCATTTGGAAGTTTTTTCCAAATGGGTAAAATGGGGTCCCTGGAGGACGCCCCACACAGTTGACAGGAGAGCACCATTCTGAAAACAAGGGAATTAAGTGATTGTGTAACTGCATGTTGACCCCCCCATTTTCCTGCAGAGAGAAGGCAACAGACATCACACAAGAAGAAGAAAATGTCAATGGAATAAACTATATCCTTTAAGAGATAATCAGAGAACTGAGAACTCTTGAAAAGTAAAAATATAATGGAGCAATGAGAAAAATTAAGCTTACAATACTAGTCAAGAAATCTCCCAGAAAACAAAGCAAAAAGAAAATGACAGAAAATAGGAGAGAAAGGTAAGACAAGACCTGCATAGGAGGTCTAACATTTGAATAATAAGATTTCAGAGCTGGAGAAGAGAGACCAAGGAGAAGACAGATAGACAAAGCCAAAAAACTAGAGTTTCAATATTAAAAGTACATATTAAGTCCTTAGTATAAAAACAAACCGAGCACAACAGTGTGAAATAAGGCCCTACAGACTTTCACAGGGGAAAAGATTTCATACAAGGGATCAATCATCAGAATGGCATTGGTTCTTCAGCAACAACTAGTCAGGGAACTGGAAGATAATGGAGCAATGACAAACATTCTGAGGGAAAATTATTTTCAACTTAAAACTTCACATGCAGCCAACTGAGTGTGAAAGCAGGATACAGACATTAGGGGACATAGGAGGTGACCCCTCCCACTTTCACACACTCTTTCTTTCTTAGGAAGCTACTGCAAGCTCTACCTACTCCCAAAATAAAACCACACAAAACCCACAAACTAACCAGCAAAAACCGAAAGGCAAAAAGATGGCCTGGCTGGCTCAGTCAGTAGAGTATTAATCTCAAGGTGGTGAGTTTGAGCCCAACATTGTATGTGAAACCTACTTAAAAAAAAAAAAAAAAAAAAAAGATTGGAGACACAGAAAGTAGGAGATATAGAAAGAGAGTAATAGTAATAATCTCTCGGATAATGGTGAAAGGAAATCCGAATGACACTAACGCAGCAGGCCTACAGGGCAATCCAAGAGGTGAACACAGATGAAAAATGTCCAGGTTCCAGGACAGAGCTCTTAGGTGAAAGAGCACCCGAGGTATCTGTATACGTTAAAGTATGTGTACTTATACCACCGGGTGAAAGTGTGGGGCAGTGAGTAGCACAAAGATGATTAAGCAGATGAAACAGTGTTAGACAGAAAGGGTAAAAGAATCAGTATAATTTATGCTTGACAGCATTAGGGTCCCCATAATGCAAACGCGGACCAATTAACTCGCCAAAATCATATTAAATTTGGAACATGGGGGATGGTTGCAGTGGTGACACACAAGTCCTATTTTCCAGAAGGACCAAAATAATGCCTACAGTTGAAAAAACTGGGACCAATACAGCCAAGTAATTTATCCGCTGCAGGGATGAGTAAGGAGTGAGGTCGGAGCGGGATCCAGCAGGGCAGCACACCCGTGTCTGCTCACCGCTGCATCCTGCAGCCAGCTCCGAGCGTGCGCTAGTACGTCTGCCAAATGAGCAAGGGGATGAAAAGAATGTAAGGTCATTTTAGCAAAGAGACACATTTAAAAAAAAAGAAAAGAGATGCCAAAGAATAAAGAATACTTGTGCTAGTAGAAGTGACAGGAGAAATTGTACCAGAATAAAGAACAGTGTGCCAAATGGGTAAGAGAATCATGGAGGGAGATGTTCTAAACACAAAGGCACAGAAGCTTGAATACAGTGTGGGCAGAAAACTCACACGCATTTGATGTCTGTGACAGAACCCACGTGTGTTCTTACAATTCATTTACTGAAGTATTTATTGAGCACTTCCTATGTACCAGGTTCTAAGTACTACAGACACAGCAGTGAACAAATCTGTCGTCGTGATGGGACTATGTTTAGGGAGAGAGATACTAAGCAAACAAGTATACAGTACCAGACCATGTGTGATAAGTGCTACAGAGAAAAAGAACTGAGCGGGGAGAAGCAGAAAGAGAAGAAACACGAACGAATACAACGAAGGTGGCATGGGTTTGGAGAGTTTGGTGTTCAGAGGTGGGTCTCTCTGATGACGTCTGAATAGGAACTTGACTAAATGAGGGAGTGAGCTGTACACATTATCTTGGGAAGAGAATTCCCGGCAGAAGGAATACTAAGTGTTTTTGGCTTGGTGGTGTGTGGGACCTGGTAAGGACTTTGGCATTCATTTCGAGGGAAGTCACTGCAAGGTTCTGAGAAGAGCTGCCAGGGCCCCCATTTGAAAGGATCACTGTGACGGCTGTGTTGACAAGAGCATGTAAGGGGCACAGGGCGTGAGGATGCTACCGCAGCCATCCAGGTGACGCCATGGGGGCATGGACCAGACAGCGGTCTGGTGGAGTCACTCTAATTATTTGAAAAGCTTTTCCCCATTCCTACCAGTCAGTGTTAAGCTTGACTTCATTTTTTTCCTCAAAGGTCATAATATTCTAGAACGGGAAACCCTTCCACAGTATGGACCACTGGGTATAGGATGCCATAGGAAATCCGAAGTATTAAAAAAATAAATAAACCTATCAAAGTGGTTTCAACAATGCAGTTTTTGTCTCAACAATCTTCAGCGTTCCTGTTACCAAGTATATGGCTCCAAGTATGTGTCGTCTATGTGCAACTCATCCTACTGAAGATTTTTAAAAGATGCCCGTTAAAAATAACGGCCTCCCCCATATTCTTAACTAGGTAAACAACAGTATTATATGACACTATAGGGGCGTCTGCGTGGCTCAGTTGGTTAATGATCTCACTTCAGCTCTGGTCATGACCTCACGGTTCATGGGTTTGAGTCCTGCCTCTGGCTCTGTGCTCAAAGCAAAGAGAGCTTGCTTCGGAGCCTCCGTCCCTCCTCCCTGCCCCTCTTCCACTTGTGCTTATGCACACACGCGTGTGAGCTCTCTCAACAAAAAATAAAACATTAACAAAAAACCCAACATGACACTATATACACCAAACCCCCTTCAAGGGGCGCCAGTCGGGGGGGGCGGCGGGGGGGGGCTCAGTCATTTAAGCATCTGGCACAGGTCACGATCTGTAAGTTCTCAGTTTAAGCCTCGCATCAGGTAAGCTCAAGCCCTACTCTAGGCTCCACACATTCTCTCCATCTCTCCTCCTCTCTGCACCTCGTGGGATTCTCCCTCCCTCCCTCCAACAAATAATTAAATAAATAAAAATGAACTAATTAAAAAAAATTTTTTTAAACTCTTAAAAAAGCACCCACCTTTTGACTTAGCAATTTTATGTGTAGGCTATAGCCTAAGCACAACCACACAAAGATTCAAGAGCCAAAATGCACATCACAAAGGGCTATCAAAAATATGTAAAAACTACACTACGTTAGGGAGCACCACACAACCAGCTCAATTTGGTGCAAATATTTGGTTAACAAAGAAGTGTCCAGGGGCGCCTGGGTGGCTCAGTCGGTTAAGCGTCTGACTTCGGCTCAGGTCATGATCTCCCAGTTCATGGGTTCGAGCCCCCTTTCGGGCTCTGTGCTGACAGCTAGCTCAGAGCCTGGAGCCTGTCGTCGGATTCTTTATCTCCCTTTCTCTCTGACCCTCCCCTGCTCACGCTGTCTCTCTCTCTCAGAAATACATAAAACATTAAAAAAAAAAAATTAAAAGTGTCCAAAATATGTTAAGTGCATTAAAAGGTTGAAATTAATGAGTTAGATGCCAATTTTAAGTATGAACATATGGACTGTGAGTCCGAAAGTGGGTAAGAATCCAGATAAAACAAGACTGGCCAGTAGTGAACATTACTGACTCGGGGTGACAGGTATCTGGAGTGGGAGTGGGGACTTTTATTATATCATTCTTTCTACTTTTGTAAATATATCTGAACTTTTCCATAATAAAAGGTTATGAAAAAAGTGAAAAAATATTCACCAAAATGTTAACTGGCAATCTGGGTACAGAACTACATGTATTTTCTTCCTTAGCACAATTAAAGTCGAAATTCTCATTCATTTGTAGTCACTTCAAAACATAGCACTAAGGAGGTACCTGGGGGGCTCAGTCAGTTAAGCGTCCGACTTCAGCTCAGGTCATGATCTCATGGTTCGTTGAGTTCAAGCCCCATGTCAGGCTCTGTGCTAACAGCTCAGGGCCTGGAG
Organism: Proteles cristata cristata; assembly: GCA_017311185.1. NCBI lineage: Eukaryota > Metazoa > Chordata > Mammalia > Carnivora > Hyaenidae > Proteles > Proteles cristata. The sequence goes on from JAESUZ010005393.1 coordinate 1,407,733, forward strand.
CCTGCTTCGGATTCTGTGTCTCCCTCTCTCTCTGCCCCTCTCCTGTTCATGCTTTGTTTCTCGCTCTCTCAAAGAAAAAAATTAAAACAAACAAAAACAGAGCACTAAGATAAGTTTAACTTACCACCCAGCAGGCATTTCCAAGATCAGCAATCTTCACTTGGAGCTTTTCTGCATTTTTTGGCTCAAGGGGATTAACAAGAAAATTTCCAGCAGTGGATTTTCCTATAGACAATAGGCATCATCAGTACAACTGGTTAGTGAACAAAGAAATGTCCTCTGAAGTAATATGCTTGGACCCTTGACTGGCAGCCTACACTAAGTTTTCTAAGATAAAAAAGTAGAGCAGCAACACCTTCAGTTTATGGAATTAAACCCTACATCTGCCTTCAAAGCAAAAACTGAAATGCTGTGCATCTAGTACATGACCAATACGATTCAACAACAGCTAAAAATTCACACACTGCAGGTAACTTGGTGCCTGCGATAAAGCTTTATTCATAAAAACAATGGTACTTGTAGTCTCGAAGCCCATGAAATATGCTATCAGGGAAGGGAACTGGGGAAGTGTGTCTGCACAGTACCTTTGTTGTCCAGTGGTCCATTTTGTTCCTGCTCATGCTCATCTTCGCAGGGTATCTCTGCCCGAATGCTTTCCTGAAGCTGGCTGATGTCCCGTTCACTGAAGGACTGGTCTACATTTGGTGAAGACTGGCACATCATGGTCTCTGACACCTCAGATGTTACAGGTGTACAAGAGTCTGTTTCTTGAGACGTGCTGCTGTCTCCATTTTGGGAGCTTAGGAAACTAGGTTCCTGCTTCAAATTTTGGACATCACAGTCATTAGCATTATGTAGATCCTCTTTAAGCCTCAATGTTTCCTTATTATTGTTTTCAGCATAATTAACGATTTCAATTACTCCATTGCAATTAATCTCTGCCGCACCACCCTCTACACCACGTTCCATAAGTGTTTGATCCTGGTTAATGGTACTTGACTCTTCTAAGGAACAAACAGATAAAAAGGATGTATATGTATGTGTATGAGTGAAAGAACAAAAATATTTCTTCATAAGATTAAAACGTTTTCTAGAACTTATACAGGGTGACATACGAACATGACTAAATATCTAAAACCTATTTATGGAAGGACAAAGATCTTCTTATCCTTATTCAATTGCAAAATGAAGTCAACGTTGCATTTCCACAGAAAAGTCAATTACATATATTACCTGCCTACCATTTATGAAAGCTCTGTACTCTTATTGTATAAGGACACCCCCAGAGATGTGTTTTATGCACGAAACCGCTATATTATAGAACAATGATAAATTAATGTTAAAGTAAATTTTTGTGTATGCTCTATTTATACCAAGTTTTTCTTGGGTCATTTTATTAGGTGGGTTCTCTTTCAAGGGTCTTTCAACAGGACTCTCTGATTCTTCTTGCTTGTTTGGTCTTTTTTGCCCAGGGCCCGACTCTTTCTCCATTTCCTCAATTTCCTGCATTCGCTTCTCTAGTAATTCTGCCTGGCGCTTCTGCTTCTTCTTCAATTTCTTCTTCTTATTCTTTGACATTTTGTCAGCCTGGGCGGAGATTACAAACAGATAAAGCCTTCAGGTGGCTAATCCATTACCCCCAGTTGGAGATAACTGTTAACTTTAATATTTCCTAATTAAATTTCACTCCTTCCCTAACACGGCACTCATTAACATAAACAATGTGGATACTCTTACGAAACCAAAGAAAAACAAAATAAACAACAAATCTTGGTCCTCTGAGCAGTCTGTGGGGCTGGTGTACTCTCAGACACACTCAAGTCTGTAGAAGCCTCACCCATAGAAAACTTGTTAAAGATGCATGGGAACTTATTGGAAAAAATTACAGAAGCGCAGGAATATTTTGTTTTTCAAACTCTAAACAAACTGTGATCTCTAACAGAAGAACCCCTGCCCACTGCCCACAGATCAGAATTAAACACTTATACTTACTGGTTTAGGCTGGGGCGCAGTACTGACTGGAAAGAAAAGAAAATCAAGTAAGAATTCTGGCATTTGGCAGGCAATGTAAGTTTATGTTGTAGAGGACACTACTGTTTTAGAGCAACTTTGGTAGAAGTACCATTTCTTATAAAAATAATTCATATAAAAGTTGACAAACTTAAAATAAGTTTAAATAAATTATATTTTTCTCCAGATAAAACCCATATATGCAAAGAGCCAAGTTCCCATTTCTGGTTTCAGTTATTATTGCTGGAAAAACCTCATTCTCATGTATGCTTAAAATAGAAAATGATAGGCAACCACCCCCTCATCCCCATCTAGGACTCCCATCGCTAATTCTTCCTCTTGGCACGTGTCAGTGTTAACAGGAGCATGGCATCAAGAGCTGGAGTAATTTGTCATATAGAATGTTATGTGTTATGGGTATTAGTTTAGCTTAGGTGGGAGGCAGAATCTCCCTTAAAAATTTTTAATGTTTTTTTTATTTATTTCTAGGAGAGAGAGAGAGAAAGACAGCGTGAGCAGGGGAGGGTCAGAGAGAGAGGGAGACACAGAATCTGAAACAGGCTCCAGGCTCTGAGCTGGCAGTCAGCACAGAGCCTGACGTGGGGCTCGAACCCACGAACCGCAAGATCATGACCTAAGCGAAAGTTGGACGCTTAACCGACTAAGCCACCCAGGCGCTCCTCCCTTAAATTTTTTTTTAAAAGCCACACAAGGTAAAATTTCCCTTATAACTATTTTTAAGTGTACAGTTCAAGAATGTTAACTGTATTTACATTGTTGTGTAATATTGCTATAACTTTTTCATTTTTAAAAAAAATTTTTTTAAGTTTTATGTATTTGGGAGAGACAGAGAGACAGCGTGAGCATGGGAGGGTCTGAGAGGGGGAGATACAGAATCTGAAACAGGCTCCAGGCACTGAGCTAGCTGTCAGCACAGAGCCCAACGTGGGGCTCGAACCCACGAACCGTGAGATCATGACCTGAGCCGAAGTTGGATGCTTAACTAACTGAGCCACTCAGGTGCCCTGAACTTTTTCATTTTGGAAAAATGAAACTCTATGCCCATCAATAAACTTCTCATTTCCCCCTTCTTTAGTCTACCATTTTAAAGGAAGCTTGTGTCAATAGATATTACAACTTAAATTTCCTAAAAAAAAAAAAAGTTCTTCAAATAAAACTACAAAAATTAAAATCTATACCCCAAATGGCAAAAAACTCATCATAATCATAGCCATCATTTATTTTGCACCCTACTAAATGCTTTAACATGGAACTAACCAAGAACTCCCGCAAGAGGGAAAAGGAAGTCAAGACACCTGCTCAAGACACCCAAGCCAATGATGAGGACAGGACTCAAACGAGGTCTGTCCACTCCAATGCCTAAACTCAAGTTCTTGATGGCAAAATTACCTTGACCCCCGCACAGATCACTGATCTATAAGCAAGCATGTATGATCATGGTAAGAGGTAAACACATAAAAAATGGCCATCGAATCACAAGGGGAAACATTTTAAAACAAAAACATGAATTATTTTTGAACTGAATGAATCAGCTTTTATAGTATACAAAATATCTGTATGTAATCTCTAGACTTCTTTCTACAGGAGCGTGATACTGAGAATTAAAGTCTTTTGAAGGCTGAGATTATTTCTTACACGTAAGTACTTACAGTGTCTTATTGTTAAATGAATGAGTGATTCTTTACTTAACTGCTGGTACTAGATAAAAATAGAAACTTTTCTTAACTTCTAATGAGACCCAAGTCTTCACAGGACACATACCGGCAGATCCAGAGGGTGGAGGAGCCCCAGATCGCTGCCATTCTGTTGCTTCTGCAGCCAATCTTCGGATGTACTGCTCATTCACTGACAACAAGATGTTTTCTGGCTTAATGTCAGTGTGGATGATACGGCACTTGGTGTGTAAGTAATCCAGACCCTGTAGCACCTGGATGGGAATAGAGCAGTAGACTTGCAAACACAGAACACAAGTCTTTCTGGAGAAGGAAGAAATCACAACACAACATTTAAAAACATAACATAAAAACAATATGATCGTTTTCAACAGAGAATACAGCATTTTTAATAAAGCACAAAGAAACTTCCAAAGAAAGATTACTTGTAAACTATGAACAAAGGTAAGGGTTTATTGATAATAGAAAGTTTCTTCAAGTGATAAAAAGCTAATTCTATTTGGAGATATTTAAAGAAGTGTATAAAGACTGAGAAAAAAAGTCAATATGTCCTCTGAGTGCTAAAGTATAGGTGATGAAGAAGATTTAGCTTATCTCTTAATTCACATTTCCTTGTTGCTACAGAACTGAGGTCTCTTGATTCCTAGTTTGGAGCTCTTTCCACCAAAACACATTATGCAAACAAATTATTTGCCCCTTGAAGTATTAATATTTGTCTGAGGGTAAACTTCTTTACTGTATATTGAAAACTATTTAGAATATTAGAAAATGCCCTTCAATAATGTTCTATAAAGAGACATTAATAATTTGACATAGCAATTTTCTATTAATACATAATATTAATATTAATTCTCTATTAATACATAATATCCGCAACCAGAACTTCAGATAAGGGTTCCACATTTGCAAAACCAGTCACTGAACACAGCTCCCCTCTAATGATTATTATAGGAGATGAATCTGGGAGAAATGGTTTATTGCTAAAACATTTAAACAGAATGAACACTAGGGGCTGAATAAAAACAATTTTAGCAATTTAAAAAAATTCTTAGTTTTTAAAATAAAAATTCTATTGGATAGAACAGACTTTAAGAATATAATACACTTTAAGAATATAAAACAATCATCATAGAGAAAATACTAAAATACATACTTGCTGGATGATTTTTTTGACACAAGGCAGTGGAAGCCCTTGGTAATTGGACTTGATGATCCACTTGAGCAGATGATGCCCTAAAACTTCAAACACCATGCAGATATCTAGGAATTTGTTAAGGAAGGAAAAAAGGAAGCACAAGAGAAGAAAAGGCAAGATAAAATGTGTTCCACCCCAATGAAATTGTTACTGTATTGTTCTTTCAGTTCAAAATTACAAAATATGACTAAAAAAAAATTTCCAGCTGTCGATATTCTGAATTCCCAAGACTAATGCTTTAGTTACCCAAAACATCCAAGAAATGGAAAATTCTGGGGAGCTGCTTATTGATAAAACTATGCACACTAAGACACTATGTAGTAAAAGAAAAGTGAAACACCCACAGTCAATTAGTGAAAGCACTAGGCTTAAGTTGTTGCCTTTTCCTGGATGCAAAAGTTCTATCCAGGGTAACCACTTCTACTCTCACAGCTTCAAAACAAGGAAAATTAACTTTTGCTTTAACTAAGGAGATAATGTACCAAAATTTAACCTAAAAAATGTGAATGCCAATGTTTTGTAAAAGTAGGAAACTGACTTGCTTTACATTCTGTAGTTCACAAAACTAATCTTGACTCTAGCGCCACCATGTGTTCTCTTTACTTACACACAACCCGATCACCACAGCAGGGATAATTATTTGAGCCAGTGTGCAGGGCGCGGCTGGGATGTTAGCAGTAAAATGTTACCACCTTGTACCTCTACAAGTTTCTACATATGGGAAAGTCAAGCTATACATATGCAATAATGACCTAGTGCCCAGACTCTTCCTTTAAATAAGATCCTCTACTGAAGGAAAACTTGGGCTCCTTGAAGAAATGGTCAAATCCTGGGTGAACCTGGAAACCTAGCTGTGCCAACAGTAACGGAACACGTTAAGGGGAAGAGAAACGAGCCTTGAGAGGATGCTACCGGGCAAGCTGAAACATTTTTAAAAATGAGGTTATGGGGGCGCCTGGGTGGCTCAGTCGGATAAGTGTCTGACTTCACCTGAGGTCATGATCCCAAGGTTCCTGAGTTCAAGACCCCCAGTTGGCTCTGCACGGTTAGTGTGGGGATTCTCTCTCTCCTCCCTCCTCTGCTCATGCCCTCTCTCTCTCTCTCTCTCAAAATAAATATGCTTTAAAACAATTATGGATGAAATAATGTATCTAAGGTTGGCCACAAAATTAGCAGGAGGTACAGACAAAACAAGATTGGTTATGAGTTGGTAACTCCTAAAGTGGATAATGGGTTTGTGGATATTCATTGAACTATTCTACTTCTGTATATATATATATACTTCTGTATACATGAGATATACCAAAATAGGATTATTAAAAATGTAGACTGCTTAAAATAATTCAGAGAACAGTAATTTTTAAATTACTCTCTTATGTTCCTAGTTTCAAACTTTTTCTTTTAAGTAGTCTTCAGGCCCAGTGCAAAGCCCAACACAGGACTTGAACTCAAAACCCTCTGAGATGATCAAGGCCTGAGCTGTGATCAACAGTCAAATGCTTAACCAACTGGCCACCCAGGGGCTCCCTAGTTTCAAGCTTTGATTTGCTGAGAGAAATATTACAAATTGACAATTATATATATATATATATATATATATTTTTTTTTTTTTTGAGAGAGAGAGAACAAGCTGGGGAGAGGGACAGAAGGAAAGGGAGAGGGAGAGGAAGGAGGGAGGGAGGGGGGAGGGGAAGGGGGAGAGGGAGAGAGAGGGAGAGAGAGGGGGAGAGAGAGAGAGAGAGAGAGAGAGAGAATTCCAAACAGGCTTGACATTCAGCATGGAGCCCTATGTGGGACTCAACCCCATGACCCCAGGATCATGACCTGAACAGAAGTTGAGAGTCAGGTACTCAAATGACTGAGACACCCAGGCAGCCACGACAATGGTATTTTAATTTGTAAGTGTGATATAAAAGTGACCAAACATTTAGTAACTTAAGAAACAAAAAGAACTAGAAAAAAGGATACATGAAAAAAATTTCTTGAGAAGATGGTGTAAGGAAAAAAAAAATAGAGGGGTGAAAACTAAGAAGAGTTACATTTGAGTAAGAGGAGCTAGGAAAAGGAGGAAAATGCATACCAGAAAAAGAAGTATCCTAAAGACATAGTAGGTCACATAGATGGACTTAACTGATACTCACTGGCTAATGTCAATAGTATATATAGACTAGATGACCCTCTTTAATCACTCCTCTCTCCTTACTACCCAGAGAAGTAGAATGAATCAAGTATCCTGAAGTCTACATGATTAACTTTCCAGTTCAAGGCCCCTTATAGTTCAGTCTGAGAGAGGACAGTGCTCTAGAGATGCTCAGATGCTACGAAAAATACAGATACACACAGAGCTCCACGCAGACATGCCCGTGTGGTAAGAAGAGATGAGGGGCAGGGGAAGAGCAACCCATTAACCCTTAACTCAGCACTCTGAGTTTTATCCTTTTCAGTCTCTAGTAGCAGCAAATAATGCAGTAGCCAAGATAGTCGGAAGACAAGAAGGGGGAAGGACAGAGAGAAGGTGGGCTAAGGACAAAGAGAAAAATAATTAAAACAGGGACTCAATGGATAAAACTAGAGAGAAACCACCTGGTAATGTTTGGAAAACATCTCAGAACCTGAAATTCAAATCCACTAAGATTTCGATAGTTAACACACACACACACACACACACACACACACACACACACACACACACACACACACCCTACAAAGTGACCGCAAGAGACACAAGCTTCTGTTTTAAAACGGATGATTCTTGAAGCAGTTTTCTTCAGAAATCAGGGGTATGTGATTTGTACTTCTACAAGGGAATAACTTACAATTAAATTCAGAATGACAGATAAAAATCTTTTTCACCTTATCACCTGTTCTCTCTCCTACTCTTTCTTCTTGCTTCTCTATTCAAATCTCTTACCATAGTCCAAATGATAATGCAGAGCCCACATCTTTAAAAAGGAGATCACAATTGGCAATCAATAATGTATGTTAATAGAAGCTAAATATGCAGGAAATGCAGAATGAGAGGTATAAAATGTCTTTCTTTTTACATTTTTAAACAGTTTATGAACAGGTAGTCTTAGACTCTCCAATCCAAGTGAGATTCTACTTCATGGTTTTATTCTGAAAAACCTACAGGTCCTTATACGTATGGCTGTTGTAATAGTCTCTTAATTAATTCACTGCATGTCACTTTGATACTAACATGAGAAAAATCAGCTAAGGTTCCTTTCAACCCTAAAAACCCAGGGGCGCCTGGGTAGCTCAGTTGGTTGAGCGTCTGACTTCGGCTCAGGTCATGATCTCACGGTTCGTGGGTTTGAGCCCCGCATCGGGCTCTATGCTGACAGCTCAGAGCCTGGAGCTTATTTCAGATTCTGTGTGTTTCTCTCTCCCTGACCCTCCCCTGCTCACGCTGTCTCTTTCTCTCTTTCTCTCAGAAATAAATAAAACATTAAAAAAATTAAAAATCCAGATAAAAACATGAAACATCAGCTTTTTTCATCATGACAAAATGTGATAACATACCTGTTTAGATTCTAACCATAACCCCTGCACAGCCTATTCACCGTTGAAGGCCAGGAAATAATATAATGTGTTAAAATTTTCTTTACTCAGTGTTTATCATGAAAAATTACTTCCACTAAAATTTCTGTGCTAAATGATAAAAGTTATAGAATTTTTACTAATACAAGGCTTTTTTTTTTTTAAAGTTTTTCTTTTTTGGGCACCTGGGTAGTCAGTAGGTTAAGTGTCTGACTTTGGTCATGATCTCACGGCTTGTGAGTTCGAGCCTCATGTCAAGCTCTGTGCTGACAGCTCAGAGCCTGGAGCTCTGATACATTCAGATTGTATGTCTCCCTCTCTTCTCTCTCTGTCCCTCCCCCGCATGCGCTTTGTCTCGCTCTCTCTCAAGAATAAAGAAACATTAAAAAAAAAAAGTTTTCTTTTGACTGTGGTTTAACTTGCTTGAAAAGAGGAAAAAGCCTAAAGCAGTATTCTGAAAAATCACAACATATAAAGATAAATATGATTCACATCTATGTTCAGAAGCTTACTGTAAAAGAAAGTAGTTTGATTGTACTTTGCCTTGAGAAAAGAGACGAATGCTATTTATTAAATCTTGTTCCTTTCTTAAAGACAAGGTTATTTCATGATTTATTTTCAAATAAAAGGATACGTGTTCCATTAACTCCTGATATTTTAAAGTCATCTAGTAGCTGAACAACCATTTCTCTATTTGGGTCATTAGGGTCTGAGTTACGAACCTAAAGTGAGAAAGAAACAGTATTCAATAAAAGGAGAAGCATGGAAATAACCCAAAGAGTCGGGGAGGGAACACCCACAGCACATGTAACAACGGATTAATTACTCCCAAGAAAGAGCTCATACAAATCTATGAGAAAGACATACTAAAATTTTAATAGCTCAAATAGGCAAAGAAATAAACATTTAACAAAAGGAAATACGACCAATACAGACTATTGCTCTAATTCAACCATTTTTCTACTAAAAGTGTGACTCCCAAATTAATTACTGGTTACGAGGCCACGAGGAACTACGGAGCCTTCCCAGGACGCAGGCCAGTCATCACACAGTTTATTCAGCTGACCCTCCCCGGCCCATAGAAAACCTTTCTCAGTGAAGGAAGCAAGCAGTACATTGATATACTTTTGGGCACAGATCCTTATCTTGTCAGACTGACACTTTGCAAATTATTTTCTTAGAGCTCTCCAGGTATAATGTGCTCACTTTACGAAGGAAAAATCTATGGCTCAGAAGAAATGAAGTGATGAGCTGGAGGGCATACTAGACCAGGGCTGGTCTTAAAGCCTAGGTTTTCTGAGTCTCAGCTCCTCCTCCTACAATGACAGCTTCCTAATTGATAACAAAACTGAAAATAAGTTTTTTTAATAAAATTTACCTAAGTTTTCAGATATTAAGGGAATTAATAATGTATTTTATATACAGTTTATAACACTTTAAAACATAAAATAAATGTAATAAACTTATTCACACAACTTTTAACCATGTAGGAAAGTAATACATTTTCTGGTGCTATCCGGCACATAAAATAAACATTTTTGTTTGTTTGAAAGTTTTTTTCAGTGTTTATGTACAGAGAATTCCCACCAGAGCACATTCCACCACTTCTACTACCACAGGCACAGAATGCATATTGTTACCTTCCTCTACTTCTTTAAGGATATTGGAACTTTATGTCTTAATAAAACTTGATGATGCTTCGCAGTTCACAAGTATGATCTAATACTCACTGATTTCAGCAACCGGATTTCATCTAGTGCGGTTTCAGTATAATGTTCAGCACTCTTAACTACTTTCATTGCCACAAACCTCTTCCCCCTAAGAAGCAAACACAGGCAGTTAAGGTGAATACCCTATCCTTACTCTAGGAAGTTAAGATTCAGTCATAACTGGGAGGTAATAAAAGAACAAATACTGATTCCATGTTTCCCTGTACTTAAGCGTAGGTGATTTCTATGGGGTCATGTGTACCTGTTAATGGATGGCACTAACTGGCCAGATTTCATTTAAGGGAGGAAGAAAATCTGTTCTTGGGTAATGTCGGTCATCATACATTTTCTCTAAGTTAGAGTCTACATTCTCAATGTCTCCCTGAATCCAAGTAAAACCATGAAATGGGAATAAATAAGGAGGAAATCCTAGCACACCAGAAGTATTCTATATATCTGCATTGTCAACACCTAAAGAATTAAAAGCTATAGCATTTTCCTATAAGAAGCCGGAAGAAATACTTGGGTGAAACCAAAGAGATAAAAAAATAAAGTGCAAAGATCTCAAACACCGTCCCATCAAAGATAGACCATACACCCGTAGGTAAACCTCCTATGTTAATTACCTGTGATATTTATGTAGGAAAAATTTTAGACAGTATAGTTGAGCAAATCTCTTATTAAAATAAAATAATTTCACATAGGTTGGTCTAGGACATCATCTGAAAATTTAACTCTACGCTAGTAAAAAACAAAACAAAAAACCCCATGAATTTACATATCATACTTTTATTGAATATTTGTAATGTTTGAAGTTCTGAGTTCCAAGGGCCTTATAGATGCTAATTTTGTTCATGGTGAAGAACATGCTTCTTCATCAGAGGAAAAGCCCAAATTTCCCAAGAACATAAAGACTATCAACAACAAAATTCTGATCAAGACATTGCTCTAAAGCTAGACTGAAGGCTGGGTCATCTCTGGAAAATCAGATAATAACATGTGGGCATCACTTAACTAGTTTCTCTGCGGGACCACAGCAACTTACTGGATATCCCACGATAACCACACTGTGGAGAAGTGTCCCCAGCCCAACTTCCGGATCACGTGGTATCTCCCATTGAATAGATCTCCGATTTTCACAAGATGATAACCTCCTGGAAGAAACGACAGGACGGAAACAGTCACTTAAGTAATAAGAGAAGGCATCTCATATTCCATCTTTCAACATCTATACACAGTTTATCAAATAAAAATGGTTTCTTCTATATAACAAACTGAGAAGAAACTTTTAAGTCTGCCATACACACAGCCACATACTGAACTCATGTTACTAAAAAACCATCTTAGCAAATAAGACTAATGATTTAGAGTAAGCAGGTGATGATTCGTTGAACAACCAATAGTTACTTTAAAAAACAAGTCACTGTCAAACAAAAACAAGGTTACATATCACAGTATTCTTGCCCCTTGATAATCTAATAGATGTATCTAAATATATAAATGTTTAAAATAAACTCTATTGGGGTGCCTGGGTGGCTTAGGCGGTTAAGCGTCTGACTTTCGCTTAGGTCATGATCTCGCGGTTCGTGGGTTCGAACCCCGCGTCAGGCTCTGTGTTGACAGCCAGCTCAGAGCCTGGAGCCTGTTTCAGAGTCTGTGTCTCCCCCTCTCTCTGACCCTCCCCTGCTCACGCTGTCTCTCTCTCTCTCCTAGAAATAAATAAAACATTAAAAAATAAAATAAAATAAAATAAAATCTGTTAATAGTTTCAGTCTCAGGATTCACTAATCAGGGAGACTAGTGAATTCCATTTATTTAGGGTTACCTGGGCGGCTCATTAAGTGTCTCACACCTGATTTCAGCTCAGGTCATGATCTCACGGTTCATGAGTTCCAGCCCCATGTCTGGCTCTGCATTGACTATGCTTTCCTCTCTCCCTGTCTGCCCCTTCCTTGCTTGTGCTCGTGCTTGCTCTCAAAATAAAAAAAAAAAAAAAAACACTTAAACTTAAAACTTAATAAAAACCATAAAGGCCTGAAAAGGCTGCCAACAGTGGCAGGAATCAAGGTATTTTTACATCTATCTTTGCTTGCTGAGAGTAACACAAACTATGTTCTCCTAGATGGTAAGACACATTCTGTTATAACTTGCTGCCCAGAATCTTAGAAAGTCTCATAAAGAAACAAAAATTTTATCAGGCAACTTTATGACACAGTTTAAGTATCTATAATTCCAGTTTAACTTACTTTAGCAATCATTATGAGGGAAAAAAGTCACGTAAAGGTTTTTTTTTTTTTTTTTGAGAAGCCTATATATCAAATCTCATTGCTGGTTATTTCTGGGTGATACTGCATTGTAGATGGTTCTTATTTTCTTTTTGTTTAACATCTCTCTGAAATTTTCTAAGGTAAATATGCACTATCATTTTTAAGGAGAAAAAGGGGTAAAAACATTTAATATAAAACGAAGCTTTAATAAATTAAACTGAACTGAGAGGAAATATTATTCCTTACACTTAGAAAAAAGGATGCAATAGGCAGAAAGCATCGAAATAGCTTACACTGATAGACCTAACATTTAAGTGAGAAGTTGCATATAGGCAGGAATCACGTCTTACTTGGTATCAAAAGCGTTACCTTTACAATAATCATTGGGATCTTCCTGTTCGTCATCATCAGATCCCAGAATCTCCTCTTCCTGCTCTGGTAGATCACTTTCTGAGTGGGGAGCAGAGCCTCGGTGCTGAGTTTCAGATCTAAGAAATAATATAAACATATTCATTCCATACGGACAGAATAAAATAGGACATAAAGACAATGTCATTATCAAAATGTCTCCCCACCTAACAGATAATATAAACAGATTATCTAGTGGTGGCCTAAGAAAATATTAGCTATCACTTTTCCTTATGTTGGGAAAAGAATATTTTTTATATAAAAAGTCAGTACATGATTAAATAAAATCTGGGAAACACAAGTAGAAAGGGAAAAAATAACCTGAAACTCAATATCCAAAGAAAATTGCCAATAAAACGATGACATTTTCTTTTAGTATTTTCCTGTATTTTTATGAAAATGTGTATCTGTAATCACACACTACATAAACGAATCTGTATCCTGATTTTCTTTGATAGGTAAAAATGGTCTCTCACTAAAAATTTTAAAAAATTTTACTAACTCCTTTTTCTATATGCCAATCAATGAGTTATATCAAAATTTCTATGCACTGATAGGTTCAGAGGCAAAAAGACTTAGATTTACATTCAGGCTGACACTTATTAGCTGCCTGCTAAATATAAAGTTTTAAGCAAAAAAAGGGTACAAAACATTCCCTTCAGTAGCTGCAGGAAAAGGAATTTTAATCCCATTTTTCAATATTTTATTTACCTTCTCATCAATCTATTTCATCAGATTGTTTTTTCAAAACAAAAAAATTTTATTTTATTTTTTTGAGAGAAAGAGAATGTGCGTGCACGAGTGGGGGAGGGGCAGAATGAGAGGGAGACAGAATTTGAAGTAGGCTCCATGCTGAGCTGTCAGCACAGAGCTGGACATGGGGCTTGAACTCCCAAACCATGAGATCATGACCTGAGCTGAAATCAGACGCTTAACCGACTGAGCCACCCTGGTGTTCCAACAATAAATTTTACACAGCAAAACCAGTTATGTTGGCTATTGAGGCAGAAGACATACCTTGGCAAGCAACACTAATGATTCAGATTTAGATTTTTGGTGACCTTTCCAACCTGCCTCACTTCTTGGCACTTTTGTTCTTCCAGGAATACAAAGTAGCTATAGAACTACATGATTCAATGTGTTCATTTTTGGTGAACACAGGTCTTTGGGAAACTTAAGAATTACCTGGCCCAATTTCCTAGATAGAAATAATGTGTCTGAATGAATATTCCTAAATTTAAGATTAAGATGAATTTCTAAAACGGATCTCCTATTTCGAACTTGTTGCCTTTTACAATTAAAATTACAATTTGATTGGGGTGCTTGGTAGGCTCAGTCAGTTAAGTGTCTGACTCCTGATCTTAACCCAGCTACTGATCTCAGGGTCATGAGTTCCAGCCTTGCAATGGGCTCTACACTGGACATGGAAACTACTTAAAAACAAAACAAAGCAAAAAACAAATAAAAACTACTATATGATTGTAAGAAGAACTAAAATTATGAAATTTCTGAAAAGCAGTGAGGTATAAGTGAAAATCAAACATAAAAATGCTGAAATACTAGAATTCTACAAATATCATGGGATTCATTATGTTAAAAAAATTTTTAAAGATTTGAAAATTCTTGGAAGCAAATATATTTGTGAACAGAAGCTTTTAATTATAAAACTGTACATTAAATAGCATTCCCAGTTAAAGGATTTATGATTGTTCTAAATTGTCAATCACAATGAGAAATACAAGTCCCTACCCTGAGACATGTGTTGATAGAGAAGAAACCCTCTTCTTATTCTAAAACATTAGAGAAACAGATTACTTAAGGAAAAAGTCCTACTTTTAACTTTTAAATATCATTTTAAAAATACACTAAACTTATATTTAAGCATTAATTTCAAATAGATAATGTCTTAATGTTCGCTCGTCTCTCAATGGTGGATGTCCTGTTCCTTCAATCTCAGTCTTCCTCTCTCTTGATTTACTCCATTTTCATAGTGCATATTACTGGTAAATTCTGAAGAATGAGTGCATGGGAGGTAAATTTATTAAGATCTCTATTTCTATTTTATTCTCACTCCTGACTACCAAATCCAATCAATGCCTTCTGATTTCTGAGTCTACAAACAGGGCTTGGTTTTTCTCCCTCGTAGGAAGAAATCCTTTTTTAAAAAGGATTTTCGGGGCGCCTGAGTGGCTTAGTCGGTTAAGCGTCCGACTTTCGCTTAGGTCATGATCGCGTGGTTCGTGGGTTCGAGCCCTGCGTCGGGCTCTGTGCTGACTGCCAGCTCAGAGCCTGAAGCCTGTTTCAGTCTGTGACTCCCTCTGACCCTCCCCTGCTCACGCTGTCTCTCTCTCTCTCTTCTAGAAATAAACTAAAAAAAAAACATTAAAAAAAAAGATTTTCTATTTACTTATTTATTTTTAAACATTGGGCTTTTTGTTTTGTTTTTGAGAGACAGAGTGCGAGCATGGGATGGGCAGAGAGACAGAAGGAGACACGGAATCCGAAGCAGGTTCCAGGTTCTGAGTATCAGCATAGAGCCCGAGGTGGGGCTCGAACCCACGGATGTGAGATAATGACCTAAGCCAAAGTCAGACGCTCAACCAACTGAGCTACCCAGGTGCCCCAAAGATTTTCTCTTTAATTCCCATGTCCTAAAATATCCTGAATGGCTTTTTATTTTATTTTTTAAAGTTTTAACATTTACTTATTTTTGAGAGACAGAACATGAGCAGGGAAGGTGTAGAGAGGGAGATACAGAATATAAAGTAGACTCCAGGCTCTGACCTGCCAGCACAGAGCCAGATGTAGGGGCTCAAACCCACGAACTATGATATCATGACCTGAGCGGAAGTTGGAGGCTTAATCAACTGAACCACACAGATGCCCCTGAATGGCTCTTTAAAAATCTAACTTGCTAAGTACTTTTTGCATTAGTACTTACAAACTAGAGATTCATTTAGTTCTGAGAAAGTTTCTTGTGTTTTGATGTAAATTTAATCCTCTATTCTTTACTGGAACTTTTTTTTCCCCCTCCCAGATAATGGACCCTCTGGCTTACTGCATTAATTTCCTTATATATATATATTTTTTTGCAAATAGTTTATTGTCAAATTAGTTTCCACATAACACCCAGTGCTCATCCCCACAAGTGTCCTCCTCCATGCCCATCCCTCCTCCCCTCCACATCCATCAGTCCTCAGTTTTTGTCAGCATTCAAGAGTCTCTCATGGTTTGCCTCTCTCCCTTTCCCCCACCATTTCCGCCCTTCTTCTCCCCCTTGGTCCTCTGTTAAGTTCCTCCTAATCCTCCTATACGTGCACACATATGATATTTGTCCTTCTCTGTCTGACTTATTTCGCTCAGCATAACACCCTCAAGGTCCATCCATGTTGCTACACATGGCCAGATTTCATTCTTTCTCATTGCCATGTAGTATTCCATGGTATAGATAAACCACATCTTCTTGATCCATTCGTCTGTTGATGGACACTTAGGCTCTTTCCATGTTTTAGTTATTGTGGAGAGTGCTGCGATGAACAATGGGGTCCATGTGCCCCTATGCATTAGCATTTCTGTATCCCTTGGGTAAATTCCTAGCAGTGCTATTGCTGGGTCCTAGGGGAGTTCTATTGTTAGTTTCCTTAGGAACCTCCACACTGTTTTCCAGAGGGGCTGTACCAGTTTACATTGCCACCAACAGTGTAGGAGAGTGCCCGTTTCTCCACATCCTCGCCAGCATCTAGAGTTCTCGGATTGGCTCATTTTAGTCACTCTGACTGGCGTGAGGTGGTGTCTCAGTGTGGTTTTGATTTGTATTTCCCTGATGAGGAGCGATGCTGAGCATCGTTTCATGTGTCTGTTGGCCATCTGGATGTCCTCTTTGGAGAAGTGTCTGTTCATATCTTCTGCCCATTTCTTCACTGGGTTGTTTGTTTTTCGGGCGTGTAGTTTGGTGAGTTCCTTGTAGATTCTGGATATCAACCCTTTATCTGATATGTCATTTGCAACTATCTTTTCCCATTCCGTTGGTTGCCTATTAATTTTCTGGGTTGTTTCCTTTGCTGTGCAGAAGCTCCTTATATTTTCTATCTTTTTAGATCTTGTTGTTCTATTTTTAAGACTTAACTTTCTAACTTGTGTTGTCTATTACATTTCTACCATATTTTTAATTTCCTAAACTTTGGTCCTTTTTGTTTTTTTAAATTAATGTAAACTCTGCGAGGTTTGAAATTACAACTCTGAGATCAAGAATCCTATACTCTAGGGGCACCTGGGTGGTTCAGTCGGTTAAAGTCCAACTTTGGCTCATGATCTTGCAGTTTGTGAGTTCGAGCCCCACATCGGATCTGCGCTGACAGCTCAGAGCCTGCAACCTGTTTCAGATTCTATGACTCCCTCTCTCTCGGCCCCTCCCTGCTCATGCTCCCTGTCTCTCAAAATATAAGTAAACGTTAAAAACAAATCATATGCTCTACCAACTGAGCCAGCCAGGTGCCCCTTTTTTGCTCTTAATGTTCCTTTTTTACAGACTCCTGCATAGTTTCAATGATGCACTGTCTTATTTTACCTTAAAGACACTATATATAAAGTTTCCTTCTGATCCTTGCATCATCTTGGCTTTCTCAAACTGCCCATGTTTTACTAATACCAAACTTTCATACATGATGTCCCTCAAGGAATATCAGACAACGGAAAAGAGTCTCTGTCATAAAAAGATAAAAACAAAAAGAAAAGAAATTTTGAGAAAACAGAAACAGTTACTATCAGATAACGAGGATGATGACCTGATTAAAGAATTCAGAATTACTGTAACCTTTATTGATGAAGGGTATTAAGAGAAAATTAAAAATTGGAAGAAAAAGGGGCGCCTGGGTGGCTTAGTTGGTTAAGCGTCCGACTTTCGCTTAGGTCATGATCTTGCGGTTCGTGGGTTCGAGCCCCGCATTGGGCTCTGTGCTGACTGCCAGCTCAGAGCCTGGAGCCTGTTTCAGTCTGTGACTCCCTCTCTCTCTGACCCTCCCCTGCTCACGCTGTCTTTCTCTCTGTCTCCTAGAAATAAATAAAATATTTTAAAAAAAAATTGGAAGAAATGTTATAGAAAGCAATTTCAGCTTGTTTGAAACCCATTCTTCCTGGAACAAAAAAAGGAGAGTTCTAAAATAATTTCAGTCTCTGCTTTTAAGCTCTTCATACCTATACTTCATGTCTCAAATATTTGCTATTCATGTTCAGAAGAAACTATGTCAGCACTTTGAATTGTTTTTTAATTTTTTTTTTTAATTTATTTTTGAGAGTCAGAGAGAGACAGCGTGAGCAGGGGAGGGGCAGAGAGAGAGGGAGACAGAATCTGAAGCAGGCTCCAGTCTCTGAGCTGTCAGCACAGAGCCCGATGCGGGGCTTGAACCCACAGACTGTGAGATCATGACCTGAGCTCAAGCCCACAGACTGTGAGATCATGACCTGAGCCGAAGTTGGACGCTTAACCTTAACCGACTGAGCCACTCAGGCGCCCATGCAATGTCAGCACTTTAAAGCTCTCAAAGCATATAAAGTTTAACCCAATGTTACAAATGTTGCAAATCTCAAATGTAAACTGAAATGGACAAGAGATCACATTTTAATAGCAGTAGGAGTCTAAAAGAGTCAAATAATTTGTAACCTGATCAAAAGAGCAATAATGATAGAAACAGGAATATACTTGGCCAGGGTACAGAATGAAGCCAAGGCAAAAATCTGTGAGGAAGGCAGAAAGTAGTGGAAAAGTTTGGCAGTTTTGTTTCTAAGAACAGACAGGTGATAAAAGCCAAATTAGGGCACTGCCCCTTATTTCTTTTTTTTAAATATATATTTTAAGTTTTTATTTCTTTATTTTGAGAGACAGAGTGAGTGGGGATGAGGCAGAGAGAGAATCCCAAGCAGGCTCTGCACTGTCAGAGTTAAGCCCATTGTGGGGCTTGAACTCATAAACCATGAGATCATAACCTGAGCCGAAAACCAAGAGGCGGATGCTTAACTGACTGAGCCAACTAGGCACCCTGTGCCACCGTTTCTAAGGATCCTTTCAATTCAGATTCCATTCCTGGTATAATTCTCATTTCTAACCATCCTTTACACCAATCACTAATCACCCAAATATATACAGTAAAACCAAAGTGCCAAACAAAAATTTATTATCTTTGAATTAAATACTACATATTCATAATTGCCATAGAGAATGTGCTACTTTTAAGTTTTCATTTAAACATTTCATGAACTTACATATTCACATGAACTACATGAGCTTCCCATCCCCCCCCCACCTTTTTTTTAACACAAAGTCTATTACTAACCCACTAAATTGGCTTATAACCTACTAGTGGGCTGTATTTGAAAAATACTGTCCTAAAATTATTTTTGGCTTCTTTAGTGAGATTGAATTCACGTGCCATAAATTCAACAATCTAAAGCATATAATTCAGTGGTTTTAGTATATTCACAGAGTTGTACAATTTTGCCGCAATCTAGAACATTTAGAAAATTTAGAACATTTTCATCACTCCCACCAAAAAGCTAATCCCATTAGCAGCTCACCATCACACCTTTCCCTTAGACTCTGAAAACCACCAATCTACTTTCTGTCTCTATGAATTTGCCTATTTTGGACATTTCATGTAAGTGGAACAACTCAATGTGTGGTCTTTTCTGACTTCCTTCACACAGTATGTTTTCAAGGTTCACTCCATGTTGTAGGATGCAGCAGTACTTTACTACTTCTTACCAATGAATAATATTCCGTTATATGGATAGACCACATTTCATTTACCCATTCATCAGTTGATGGACATTTGGGTTGTTTCCATGTTTTGACTATGGATACACACCAAGAGTTGGACATAATGATTTTATCACAGTATTTATCACAGCAAATGATCAGAAACAAAAACTTTAAGATGATGGATTACACAACTATATTTTTATCATCTTCCTACTCAAAGCCAATAAAACTAAAATAAAGGAATACATTTTTAAATCTAAAACAATGTGAAGACAGAGAGAGAGCACATCCTAGCAACCTAGAAAACCAGATGTAGGGTGAGCCACAGTGGTGGAGGGAGAAAGCCAACCTATGATTAAACTATGGATACAGAGGTACGATGGAATGCAGGTATGAGTAAAGGGAGTTTTATAAACTAAAAGTTTGTAAAATAACATTGATACCCTAACACAACACAGTAGACAGCCTGGCATTTATCCTATAGAGCTAGGAATTCTAAAAACAATGAACACAAACAAATAACAAAGGCTGTCAGTGTGGATACTGGTACTCCAGATTCTGGAGCCCAGTATCATGGTGGCACTCTACCTATTCATCTTATTTTTTTTTTTTTTTATTTCTAGGAGAGAGAGAGCGTGAGCAGGGGAGGGTCAGAGAGAGAGGGAGTCACAGACTGAAACAGGCTCCAGGCTCTGAGCTGGCAGTCAGCACAGAGCCCGACGCGGGGCTCGAACCCACGAACCGCGAGATCATGACCTAAGCGAAAGTCGGATGCTTAACCGACTAAGCCACCCAGGCGCTCCTCTACCTATTCATCTTAAAGAAAAATCCTTTCTAGGGACACAGGGCTTTCAATTAGTTCTCTAATGGCTCATCTCAAAAATACCAAGAGCTGACCACATGTACATAAGTATACATCTGAGGAAAGCCTCCAAACCCCAAAGATAGAGACCAAGATAAACCATTAGAAAACCAATCCTAGAGGAGAGAAATGCATTCAGGAAGAAAACATTTGAGATAAGTTCAAAACAATGTCACAGAGATGTTCACTGAACTTGGGAGAACAGATGAACACAGTGCGAACTTTAACAGAGAAATAGGAAATACTAAGAAGTACCACACAGAGGTCACAGAGCTAACGAATACAATAACTGAAGTGAAAACTACACTAGATTTAACAGCAGACTAGATGAAGCAGAAGAAAAGATCAGTCAACTCAAAGACAGTGAAACTTTAATCAGAGTAGGAAAAAAAGTGAAGACAACTTAAGGGGATTATGGGATATCAAATGGACAAATATTTGCATTATAGAGGTCCCAGAAGGTGAAGAGAAAGAAAAGGGTAGAATGGGTAGTTGTCATTAACTTAAAAACAGATTATTAAATTATATAAATTGTTATATGTAAGCCTCATGGTAACCACAAAGCAAAAATCTACAGTGAATACACAAAAGGTAAAGAGGAAGGAACGCACAATTATATCACTAAAGAAAGTAGTCAAATCATAAAGGAAGAGAGAAAGAGAAGAAACAGAGAGGAACTGCAAAAACAGCCAGTAAACAATAACAGTAAGTACATACTTACTTAAAAAAAAAATTTTTTTTTTTAACATTTATTTATTTTTGAGTGACAGGGAGACAGGGCGTGAACAGGGGAAGGCAGAGAGAGAGAGAGGGACACACTGAAACTGAAGCAAGTTCCAGGCTCCAGGCTCCAGAGCTGTCAGCCCAGAGCCCAATGCAGGGCTCCAACTTACAAACTGTGAGGTCATGACCTGAGCTGAAGCTGGACGCCCAACTGACTGAGTCACCCAGGCATCCCAATAATTGCTTTAAATATAACTGGAATAAATGCTCCAATCAAGACACAGAATGGCTGAATGGATAAAAAGACAAGACTCATTTATATTTGCTCTACAAGAAGACTCATTTCAAATAAGGACACACATGAGAAAAAATGCAAGTATGGAATGTTGTCCCATGCAAATGGAAACAAAAAGAAAGCTGGAGTAGCTATACTACTTTTATCAGAAAAAAACAGACTTTAAAACAAAGACTGTAATAAGAGACAAAGATGGCATCGCAAAATGATAAAGGGGTCAATCCAACAATAGGACATGACATTTATAAATATTTAGGCACCTAACATAGAAGCACCTAAATATACAAAGCAGATATTAACAGACCTCAAGTGAGAAAACAGACAGCAATATGGTAATAACAGGGAATTTTAATGCCCCACTTACACTGATGGACACAACACCCAAACAGAAAATCAATAAGGAAAATAGGGCCTTAAATGACTCATTAGGCCAGATGGACTTAACAGATACATACAGAAAATACCACCCAAAGGCAACAGAATACACTCCTCCAAGTGTACATGTAACATTCTCCAAGATAGACTATATGCTCACAAAACATTAATAAATATATAAGGACTGAAATCCTATCAAGCATCTTTTCTGACCACAAGACTTATGCAACCAGAAATAAATTACAAGAAAATAAGAGATTAAATATGCTACTGAACAATCAGTGAGTCAAAAATATCAAGAGAAATAAAAAATACCTTGAGACAAATGGAAATTGAAATGTACCAAAATTTGTGAGATGCAGTACTTCTAAGAGGGAAGGTCATAGTGACAAATGCCTACCTTAAGAAACAAGAAAAGTCTCAAACAACGTAACTTTACACCTCAAGGAACTAGAAAAAGAAAAACAAAGCCCAAAGTTAGTATAAGGAAGGAAATAACAAAAACAAGAGCAGAAATATACAAAATAAGAGGCTAACAAGACAACACAGAAGATCAATGAAACTAAGGGCTGGTTTTCTGAAAAAATAAACAAAACTGACACTCCTTTAAGACAATCCTTTAACTAGACTAAGGGAAAAAGATGACTCAAATCAAATCAGAAATGAAAGATGCGATGTTACAACTGCGCCTACACATATACAAAAGATGATCAGAGACTACTATGAAACAACTGTATGCTAACAAACTAGACAACCAAGAAGAAATGGATATATTCCTAGAAAATATAACCTACCAAGACTGAATCACGAAGAAACAGAAAATCTGAACAGACCAATTACCAGGAAGGAGATTGAATCAGTAATCAAAAATCTCCCAACAAAAACCTGATTGGTTCACTGGTAAATTCTACCATAAAGTCAAAGTCAAATGCCAATTCTCCTCAAACTCTACCAAAAAACAGAAGAGGAGGGAGCTCTTCTGAATTCATTTTAGGAAGCCAGATTTACCCTGATACCAAAACCAGACAAGGATACCACAAGAGAGGAAAATTACAGGCTAATATCCCTGATAAACATAGACGCAAAAATCCTTAACAAAATATTAGCAAACCAAACTCAACAAATACGTTAAAGAATCATTCACTACAATCAAGTGGGACTTAGTCCAGGGATGCAAGGATAGTTCAACATCCACAAATCAATCAACATGATACACATTAATAATATGAAGGATAAAAATCATGATCATCTTGATAGATGAAGAAAAAGATTTAGCATAATTTAACATCCATTTATGATAAAAACTCTCAACAAAGTAGATATAGAGAGAACAAACCTTAACATAATAAAGGCCACCTATGACACAGCCCACAGCTGACCCTGTATTCAATAGCAAGAAAGCCTTTTCTCTAAGATCAGGAACAAGACAAGGATGCTCATCTCATTGCTTCTATTCAACACTGTACTGGAAGGGCTAGCGAGAGCAATTAGACAAGAAAAAGAAATGAAAGGCATCCAAATTGGAAAGGAATAAGTAAAACTGTCACTATTTGCAGATAACACGAGATTATATGTAGAAGAACCTAAAGACTGTCAAAAAACAGAATTCAGTTCAGTTGCAGAATACAAAATCAATAAATACACAATAACTGGTTGTGTTTCTATATAATAACAATGAACCATCAGAAGGAGAAATTAAGAAAATAATACCATTTACGACTGTATCGAATAAAATACCTAGGAATAAACTTAACAAGGAGATGAAACACCTGTATATTGAAAACAACAAAACATTAATGAAAGAAAATGAAAATGACACAAACAAATGTAAAGACAGTCTATATTCACGGATTGGAAGAATCAATACTGTTGATTAAATAAATATCCATACTACCTAAAGCAATCTAAACATTCAATGCAATCCCCATCAAAATTCCAATAGCTTTTTTTTTTTAAAGAAATAGAACAAATAATCCTGAAATTTTGTATGGAACTGTAATAAAAAAAAAAAAAAGAAAAGAAAAAGAAAGAAACCAAATAACCAAAAATTCTTGAGAAAGAACTACAAAGCAGGAAGTTTCATGCACCTTGATTTCAAACTACATTACAAAGCTGTAGTGGTCAAAATAGTATGGTACTGGCATAAAAACAGACTCATAGATCAATGAAACAGAACAGAGAACCCAGAAATAAATCCACACATATATATTGGTTTAAATTAATTTATTATGACCAAGGAACCATGAACGGGGAAAGGCTAGTCTCTTCAATAAATGATGCTGGGAAAACTGGACAGTCTTAGGCATAAGAATGAAACTGGATCACTATCTTTCACCATACACGAACAGATTAAACACTTAAAACGTAAGACCAGAAACCATAAAACTACTAGAAGAAAACATAGGTGGTAAACTCCTTGGCAAAGGTTTTGATGAATTTTTGACACCAAAAGCAAATACAACAAAAGCAAAAATAAGTAAGTGGGACTATATTGTACTAAAAAGCTGCAGAGGAAAGGAAACCATCAACAAAATGAAAGGCAAGCTACTGAATGGGAGGAAATATTTGTAAATCATATATCTGACAGGGGGCTAATATTCAAAATATTAAAGAATTCATAAAACTCAATAGGGAAAAAATTCAATTAAAAAATTTAGATCTTCTAAAAGATTTGACTAGACATTTTCCCAAAGACAGAGAGATGGCCACCAGATACACATAAATGTGTTCAACATCACTAATCATCATGGAAATGGAAATCAAAACCATAATGAGGTATCACCTCACATCTGTTAAAAAGGTTAACAGAAATGTTGATAATTTCATATGAAAAAAGAAAAGAAATAGCAAGTCTGGTGGGGATGTGGAGAAACTGGAACATTCATACATTGCTCATGGAAATGTGAAATAATATAAACACTTGGGAAGTCTGTCAGTTTCTCAAATGTTAAATGTTAGAATTACCATATGACACAATAATTCTACTTCTAGGTATATATACAGAAATGGAAATGTGCTCACACACAAAAAAAGTGTGCACAATTGTTCACAACAGCATTAATCTTAATAAACCTTATAACCATTATACTGTGTTCACAACAGCATTAATCTTAATAAACCTTAAAACCATTATACTAAGTGAAAGAAGTCAGCCACAAAAGACCACAAATCGTATTATTTCATTTACATTAAATGTCCAGAATAGGCAAATTCAAAGACAGAAAGATTAGTTGCCAGAATCTGGGGGAAGGGTATAAGGTGAGTGACGGGTAATCAGTTTCAGCTTTTTGCAGGGGGGGTGGGAGGGTGAATGGTGGTGATGGTAGCAGTAAAAATGTTCTAAACTTATACTGTGGTAAGACTGCTGTACATCTCTGCTGTAGGATAGGGGAGAGAGTGGAGGTAGGATAAGTGAATTTTCTTTAATCAAAGTAGGAATTGGGGTACCTGGGTGGCTCAGTCAGTTAAATGTCTGACTCTTGATTTAGACTCAGGTCATGATCTCAGTCTTTTTAAAAATTTTTAAAAATGTTTTTTTATTTATTTTTGAGAGACAGAGACAGCATGAGCAGGGGAGGGTCAGAGAGAGAGGGAGATACAGAATCTGAAGATAGGCTCCCGGCTCTGAGCTAGCTGTCAGCACAGAACAGAGCCCGACGCAGGGCTCCAACCCACGAACCGTGAGATCATGACCTGAGCCGAAGTTGGACGCTTAACCAACTGAGACACGATCTCAGTCTTGATATAGACCCTGCACTGGGCTCATGGCTGTCCTTCCCTCTCCCTCTGTCCCTCCCTAGCTTGCATGTTGTCCTCCCCGCCCCCATACATACATACATACATACATACAATTTCAAATTTAACAAATCATAGCACAGCAATACGCACGATGGAGATGTGCATTCAACAGAAGAATATGAAATGAATATAATGCTACATGCCAATTATATTCCAATAAAACAAAAACAACCAGCTACAAAGAAATAGGTTAAGTAGTTGCTTTAGGAGTAGGCCCATTACTGGGGAAAGGGTAGGGCAGAACACTGTAGCTTTTATTTAAAAAGTCTTTCATTCTAGGGGTGCCTGGGTGGCTCAGTCAGTTAAGTGTCCTGACTCTTTTTTATTTAAAATTTTTTTTTAACATTTATTTATTTTTGAGAGACAGAGGATGAGTGGGGGAGGGGCAGAGAGCAATGGAAACACAGAATCTGAAGCAGGCTCCAGGCTCTGAGCTGTCAGCACAGAGCCCGATGCAGGGCTCGAACTCACAGACCTTAAGGTCATGACCTGAGCCAAAGCTGGACACTTAACCAAGCCACCTAGGTGCCATATGCTTAAAATCTGTAATGTTTCACACAGATGCATTATTTATTATTTCTAATTTGTTGGAAATTTAGATATCTGTGGCTAGTAACTTCAAACATTAAAAAAATGGGATACACAGGAAGGCATTAAATCTACTTTCCTGACATGGTGCAATGATAGGTAATAAATTATTTTCTTGTAGCTTAGGGAAATCTAGTACATGTGTGGTTATGAATTGCATTTTTGTAAATGGTGAAACAGTGTGTTGAAGCAGAAATTTCCTTGTAAAGTAGATATCTGTTCAAGAATGAAAAGTGTTTTTTTGACATCTGGTCTATCAGATAGATAGAAAGATAGATAATAAATTGTTTATTTTTGAGAGCGAGCGAGTCAGGAAGATACAGAATCTGGAAGCAATCTCCAGGCTCTGCACTGGCAGAGCCTGATGTAGTCAATCAGACTGACTGTATATTTCTGAGAGAGAGACAAAGAGCAAGGGAGACACAGAATCTGGAAGCAATCTCCAGGCTCTGCACTGTCAGAGCCTTAGGTGGGGCTCGAACCCAGGAACTGTTGAGATGATGACTTGAGCTGAATTTTTTGTTTTGACTCTCCTGACCTTTTACCTTTTGCCATACATACATTTTTTGCTCTTATGGGATAAAATATTTCAATCTTTATATATACAGCTTTTTGGTCATTTAAATCTTTAATCCATCTCTATTTATGTTAAGAAGAATACGTTAAGAATATAACTTTTTTTTTATCTCAGTTCTTCCAACAACAGTTGGAATCCATTTTTTTCTGAATTGATTTGAAACACAATTTATATGGTGTTAAACTCCCATGTATTTACTTCTTTTTGGATACTCCATTCTGTTCCACTGTCCTGTCTATTCAGGGATAAGTATCAAGCAATTGTAGGCATAATAACTTCATACCATTTAAAATATCCGGGAAGCTCCCACACCACCTATATTGTTACGCTTTTCAGAATTTTTATTATTCCTAACATTTGTATTTTTCCATAAAAGCTAAAATTTGCTTTAGTTCTTTTTTTTTATTTAAAAAAGTTTTTTAAAATGTTTTATTTATTTCTAGGAGACAGAGAGAGAGACAGCGTGAGCAGGGGAGGGTCAGAGAGAGAGGGAGTCACAGACTGAAACAGGCTCCAGGCTCTGAGCGGGCAGTCAGCACAGAGCCCGACGCGGGGCTCGAACCCACGAACCGCGAGATCATGACCTAAGCGAAAGTCGGACGCTTAACCGACTAAGCCACCCAGGCGCCCCACTTTAGTTCTTTTTTTTTTTTTTAACAGAATATTATTACTAGGTAGGAAACATGTATTAATTTAGGGAGAACTAATTATTATTTAAATGAGTCTTCAATATTTTAGGTGACTTATTAATAAGCACACACTCTACAAAGGTATTGTTTCAAGGACAGAACTATGGAGTTTCACTACAACATTAACTACCGCTGCCCCGATAGCCTCCTTGCTGGGGGGTGATGCCAAAGAACAGGCATGATGATGTTATCACAGGTCTGCCACCTAAGATTTTCATTGGAAATAGGGAACTGTGATGCCACAGGGCTACAACCGTGCCAACATACGGTCCACATCAAAATCTTAAGACCTTAAAATCCTATCCAAATCTTGGTTTCTAAACACTAGGGCCGGGGTGCCTGGGTGGCTCAGCTGGTTAAGCACCTGACTCTGGATTTCAGCTCAGGTCATGATCTCATGGCTTGTTGTTGGACTCAGTGCTGGCAAGCGTGGAGCCTTTCTGAGATGCTCTCTCTGCCTCGCCCCTCCCCACTCATGCTCTCTCAAAACTAAACCAAGACAAACCAAACCAGGGCTCCTTAGAGAAAGGACTGATCCCAGGGTTGGAGAAGGCAAAGAACAAGATGAACCTGGAACATTTTGTTGTGCTACAAAGTGTAAATACTCAAAGAATGAAAGAGACTTGTCAAAAAACAAGGTGCCAGCTTGAAGGGGCTCCCACTGGATTAAAACTCACTAAATAGGGGCGCCTGGGTGGCTCAGTCAGTAAAGTGTCAGACTTCAGCTCAGGTCATGATCTCACGGTTCGTGGGTTCGAGCCCCAGGATGAGATCTTTGCTGACAGCCAGCTCAGAGCCTGGAACCTGTTTCAGATTCTGTATCTCCCTCTCTATCTGACCCTTCCCTGCTCATGCTGTCTCTCTCTCTCAGGAATACATAAAACATTAAAAAAAAACTCACTAAATAAAAACAGACTCCCTAAGTGCATACTAATGATTATGACTAGGATAATGAATGGGGAAAAGGGAAAGTTTTTTCTAATGACAAAATGCTGACAATTAAGTATACAAGTAAATGGGAGAATTAGGTAATCACCATTTGCAAATGTCATATTAATAACTGACTTAGGCAAGAATCAACAATGGATACTAACACAGTAAAATGTCAATGAGGAAAAGTTATTTACACAGGTCAAAGTATCTCCCCACAAAGAATTTATGATTTACAAAAAAAAAAAAGAGAGAGAAAACCATGTAATATTATGCTGAGGAAGCTTGGCAGTCACCACCACTACTGGGACAGATATGATGGGTTTGCTGATACAATTCACCAGGAAGACTTACTTAGATGGTACCAACAAGCATAACCTGAATCATGAGGGAAGAGACAAACCCAAACTGAAGGAGGCTCTAAAAAATACATGGCCTGTATTCTTCAAAAATATCAATGCCAGGAAAGATAAAGGCAGGCCATGGAACTGTTCTGGATTTAAGAGGCATAAAAACTAAATGCAATGCACAACCCTAGGTTAGATAGGCGGCCAGAAAAAAATTTTCTTTTCCTATAAAGATCACTAGGACAATGGCAAAATCTGAATGAGATTCAGATTAAATAATACTGTGTTAATGCTTTATTTCTTATTTGGTAACTGTGGTTAAATAAGTGAATGTCCTTGTTTTAAGGAAATACATGAAGTATTCAGGGGTAAGGGGAAAAATGTAATTTACTCTCAAATAGTTCATAAGCAAAAGGTTTCTTCAGGCATCCAAATTTTCCATTTATATGTCTGAGCTGGAGAAACAAACTACTGTAGTGTGCTTATTGTCTAGAAGGCTCACCCACATTTACAATAAACCACCACAAGATGGCACTCTGCGACTTCTCAATTCCAGCAGCCTAGGTTTCCACAGGCAGCCTTTTAGACTTACTTATACTTAAAAAACAAAAACACAACTGGTGACCTCTACTAAACCACCATTACCAGGCAACTACTACACTCAAAACAGATGTTTTCACAGTGGTCTTACAAGGTCTTTCATGATCCGACTTTCACTGGTCCACAAACCCATCACTCAGACCACATCTCTTTAGGTCTGTGTTAAGCTGCTGTCTTTTCAGAGAAATTTCTTGACACTTCTATATAAAACAGCAGTTGGCTGCACGCCCTCCCCTTCCCCTACTTTATTTTTCTTCAGTACCTGACATTTTACTGTATTCCTTCTCACACTCCCAGAATGTAAGTCTCCTGAGGACAGACTTTATTTGCTCAATGCCTGTATCCCAAATCCTAAAAGTAATACATACAAGTCACAATTCTTCTCTTTCATCACTAAATATTATTACTCACCATCCTCCAATTGTCCATTACACACACACCCCCCCCAAGTTCCCTAAAGGAGACTGCAGAGTCTTAAATGTCAAGCACTGAGTATTTTATATGGAAGTCATCAAGACATTTAAGCCAAAGTGATCCTATAAAAACAGTGCTTTAGAAAAATTCCTTTGTCAAGAAGGTGGTAAAAGGTAGTAGAGAGTAGAAAGCAAAGATACAGGGACACTGCCGAGGTAGTAGTTACAACAGCCAAGGGTCTGATATTAAGAGGCTTAGGTTTGATCCTGGTTCTATAGTTTGCCAGAGCTCCATGACTTTGGATAAATTACTAATTCAGGAAGCTCTCTGTCCTTCAGCTGCCCAGTGTGTAAAGAGGCTATGCTTATCCTATGCTTGGTATGGGGGCCTGATACAGAAATTTTGTTTTTTAAACTTTTTAAAATTCATTTCTGAAAAAGAGAGAGAGAACGAGAGAGAGAGACACAGAATCTGAAACAGGCTCCAGGCTCTGAACTGGCTGTCAGCACAGAGTCCAAAGTGGGGCTCGAACCCACAAACCATGAGATCATGACCTAAGCCAAAGTCACAAACGCCCCTGATACAGAAATTTTAGCATTGCATGTCGGAAATAAGGGAAAAGGAGTAAGCAAATAAATATCTGTTCATTAGTCAATTTATTTTTACTGAGTGCTTGTAAGTATGTCAAGTACTTTTCTAGGCACTGGAAATGCAGACATGAACAAAAAGAAAAAAAAATAGTCCAGGGTCTTTCTTCATCATGTTTACATTAGAGGAGGAGGTAACAAAAAATAGCCCTAAATATCTAAATCTATCTGGTTCTTGAGTTTCTGCTAGTGGACAGCTAATGTTGGGACAGCAGAGTCCCATCAAAGTCCTTTTCTCAAGGTCTCTCAGAGAGATAGAACGTCAGGCTATGAGAAGGACTACAAAGAAAAATCAAGGTAAGAGGACAAGAGTACATTGACATCATTTTAAATAGGGCTGTGACATTTGAGTAAAGAGGAGAAAGATGCTGGAATTTATTCTGGAATGATTCAAATAATGAAATCCAGAAGGAAGAACGGATTTGAAGATGATGTGTTTTGGGTCTTAGAAATGATTCAGCTCTGGCTTCAAAAGACAAACTAGGAACACTCGGGTGGCTAAGTCGATTGCGTGTCTGACTCTTGATTCTGGCTCAGGTCATGATCCTAGGGCTGTGTCAGGCTCTGCACTGAGTGTGGAGCCTGCTTGGGATTCTCTCTCTCTAAAATAAATAATTTTAAAAAGGCAAACTAAAAGTGGACGAGAGAAAGCACCCTAGTAACTCTAGTTTACTTACTTGTAAACTTTGGTCTTCATTTCTTTCAACTGTGGAGAAAAAAACACTGTAGGATCTCCTAATAGAGAGAACTGTCTCCTATGGACTGTGTTATGGGTTGAACTGTATCCCCCCAAAAAGCTACATTGGAATCCCAGCCTCCTACGTCTCAAAATGTGACTTTATTTGGCGACAGGGTATTTATACAGGTAAACAAGTTACGATGAAGTCATTAGAATGGATTAGGACTAGCGTCCTTAGAAAGAGGGGAAATGTGGACGCAAACTGAGACACACAGATGGCAGATGATGATGCATAGACATGGGGAGAAAATGGCCATCTTCAAGACAAGGCCAGAGGCCTGAAACAGATTCTTCCCTCTGAGCCCTTGGATGCTCACACCTTGATTTCAGACTTGTATCTTCCAGAATGGTGAGACAATAAATTTCTGTGGGTTTAGCCACCCAGTTTGTGGCACTATGTTACAGTAACCCTAGAAAACCAATACAGATGGAAAGAAAATCTATTTGCATATTCATCTCCCTTAAGATCATAAGCCTCTTGGGGCGCATGGATGGCTCAGTTTGTTAGGTGTCCGACTCTTGGTTCTGGCTCAGGTCACAATCTCACAGTCCAGCTTTGCACTGAGTCTGGAGCCTTGATCCTCTCTCTCTGCCCTTCCTCCACTTGCTCTCTCAAAATAAATAAACAAGGGTGCTGGGTGGCTCAGGTGGTTAAGCATCTGATTCTTGGTTTCAGCTCAGGTCATGATCTCATGGTTTTGTGAGTTCAAGCCCTGTGCTGGGCTCTGTGCCGGCAGCACCTAGTCTGCTTGGGATTCTCTGTCTCCCTCTTTTCTCTGCCCCTCCCTCACTCGTGCTCTCTTTCTCAAAATAAATAAACTTAAAAACAAAATCATGGGGCACCTGGGTGGCTCAGTCAGTTAAGCGTCCGACTTCGGCTCAGGTCATGATCTCACAGTTTGTGGGTTCGTGCCCTGCATCAGGCTCTGTGCTGACTGCCAGCTCAGATCCTGGAGCCTGCTTCAGATTCTGTGTCTCCCTGTCTCTTTGACCCTACCCTGCTCAGCTGTCTCTCTCAGAAATAAAAACATAAAAAAAAAAAATCATAAATCTCTTACGGGGAAGTGCTAATTATGCTTGAAATCATCTTTCCATCTCTTCTGAAGTACCTGATCTGATGCAAAAACTTGTAAGATACTATTTTAAATTCCAGCACCTAAACACAATAGAGCTTAATAAGTACTCAAATTCTCCCACTACTTTTTCATATAGATTTTTCCTGACAGGTATTTCTTTATTTTGCAAACTGACAAGCTGAAGTTAACTTCTGAAACATACTGGATTTGGCACTATCAAAATAAAAATTTGAGTGCCTAAGTTTATCAGGTGTTAATTAAATATAAACTACCCTTGATCTTTAGATAGCTATACTCCAAATTAGACTTTATATAGATCCATATAAATGCCAATAGACAAGTTAAAACCATTAGTTTGATGCATTAGTAGTAACAAAAAATGTCACCTAAGAGTCAAAGGTAAATCCGTCTAAGGTAAGGAAGAAAGCACGAGAAGGGAGTTCCCACCACGGCACTGTACTCTAGCTCGGCACTAGGCTAGGCACTCACATGCAGTTTCACCCTCAGAATCTCACCATCTACAGATAAGGCAAGTCAGACTCAGGGAAGTCACATGACACTGCCCAAGTTCACCCAGCAAAGGCATTCGAGGCAAACTGGAACCTGAGGCTGTGTGATGCCAAACGACAAGCTCTTTTTGGTACAGAGCATATGAGCATATACCTATGCTGACCTTCCACTTAGAAACATGAGCACGAGTCACCTAATTTAATCACACTATATTTCTTTTTTCTTTTTTTTTTAATATTTTTATTTATTTCTAGGAGAGAGAGAGAGAGAGAGACAGCATGAGCAGGGGAGGTCAGAGAGAGAGGGAGTCACAGACTGAAACAGGCTCCAGGCTCTGAGCTGGCAGTCAGCACAGAGCCTGACGCGGGGCTCGAACCCACGAACCGCGAGATCATGACCTGAGCGAAAGTCGGACGCTCAACCAACTAAGCCACCCAGGCGCCCCTAATCACACTATATTTCTAATACTAACAAAGAAAAATGCAAAATACAGTTCCTGTCAACTCTATTCTCAACGTCACAGGCAGTCACAGAAAAGGAGTATCAAGGGAGCTTGCCACCAAGCTCATGTGTAAAAAGCAGCTGACATCTTTGATCGAAATCTGAGGTTGAAAGGACATTCAAGAACCTTGTCAAGCTGGAGCAGTACTACAATTAAGAACAAAGTGAAGGAGAAGATACAGTTGCCATAAATTACATTTATCATCAGTTACAAAATAAGGCTATCTTAGTTCAAGAAACAAAAGTTCACAAAATCACCCTCCAAAGTATTGGCAAGCTTTTAAAAAATGCCTAGCCACTCAGAACAAAGAATTTAGAATCTGAGTAAATTAAATACACAAAGGTCAACACTGTGACTCACAGGACCTCCCAACACCAAACTTCAGGGCACTGAGGTCTGTTCCCCACTAGAGGTGACAATTCTCGTCTGTATCATACATCTCATATGAATTAAATGTTCTCGAACTTTGTGATAAACTAAATACCCTAAAACTAAAACCTTAAAATATCCATCCATATTGTCCAAGGCTTCTAAGCCACCAATAAATTTATTACCCAACAGCAACAAATTACCCCTGGCCTTGGTCTTCACCCATAGGACTGAAGAAGGCATGTCACGGTACAAATGAATGTGCTTTTTATTTATCTAGCTCCTGCCAATGGACTTTTGTGTTCTAGGTCACTATATTTCTCTGAAAATGAACAAAGTATGTTTAACGTATTTCACGGCTTCTGATAACTTTCTGAAATCATTCTTTGTCAGGAGTTGAAATACTGGATACTCTGGTCTTCATAGATGATCTCATGGGTTTTTTCAAACTCTCAAAGTTAGTTCTCCAGGAAGAGGTACACAGAACCAAAGGGCTCCTCCACAGATGTGCTTATTATAACTTTAGGAAATGGTACTTGAGATGGTATTAAGCCTATTAATTAGGCCTATTAATGTCTAACCTTCACCCTGTTCAGAATCTATGGCCAAGATTACAAACAGCAGACTGTAAGCCAAATCTTGCCCTTAAACTTTTGTTTACAACGGTTGAAAAAGGACAAAAATCAAAATAGTTGTTAAGTATCAAATAATCTGGAGAATCACACAAAAATAAAGATTTCCTGACTCTCTGGAAAAATCTCAAGTCCTGGTAACCACTAGACTCATCTCAGAGGACGAGCAAGAGCTAAGAAGCCTTTTCTTCTCCAGATATAGAGGCGGCCCACTCCACACACTAATAATCTCCATTCCCCTCTGGCTTACTTATTAGAGTATGCTTTAGAAGCCATATTCTAAAAATAAATCAACCCGATCACAAATTACATACCATATTCATTTTAAATTAAGAACACAGATGACCCAAATTCTGTACAATTTGGAATCTTAACACCAAAGATGACATAAAATGAAAGCAAAATGACAACTGAATCTGTTAACCAGGTGTAACATAATTACACAGCAAGAAACTGGCCCAAGTAACTTTAAAACTCAATAATTTGACTCTGTATCACTAGTGAAATATACCCTAAGATTTAAAAACAACAACAAAAAATCATTAGTTTTCTCCAATAATCACGTTGGTGGTGGCAGTGTCGGCACTGTCATTCTAACGCTGCGGGGAAAGAAAACGGGTAATCATGTAGGTGCTGTTGAGTGAGGAGAAGGGGTTCTCAGTGTGGGAGGCAGGAGACAGAAATGTAAGATCACATAAGGTAAGTTCTGGGTCACTTAATGTGATTTTTATGTATAACACAAACTCATGATTTTTTTTTTTTTTTTAAAGAACATGACTTATTTCCTAGCTCCAACCACAGAAAAGGTCTAGACACAATGACTAACATAGTAGGAACAGGCACTTAAGTGCCTAAAATTGTGATCTTGAAATTCCATTTCCTACTAAAAAGTTTCTTAGAGAAAGGGCTATTTTCTGGTCTGGGGCAGAAAATGTACAAATAAGTCTGGACACACTGTAATACCAAAAGGTAAAAAGCTTCAAAGATGCCTCAGACTGAATCAAATGGACTTTGGGGCTGGGCCATTCGTGAAAAGACTCCCAACTGGCTAAAGATAGGACAATCGATAAAAATAACAACTGTATGTTCTACAAAATGCATGAATGCTGAACACATTACGCCAAGTTAAAGAAGCCAGTCACAAAAGACCCCTTACTGTAGGATTCCATTTACGTGAAATGTCCAGACTAGACAAATCCAGAGACACAAAACAGATCAGTCATTGCCTAGGGTTGGAGGTGGGGTACTGTGGGTGGGGGTGCGGGGGGGGGGGTAACGAGGAGTGATAGCTAATGGGTAAAGGGTTTCTTTTGGGGTGATGGCTGTACAACTCTGTGAGCATACTAAAAACCCCTGAGTTGTACCGTTGTACAGGTGAATTTCACTGCAGGTAAACTATAACTTCAGAAAGCTGTACCAGGAAATTAAAAAAAAAACAAAAAACCCAACTACAATGGATTGAACCACAAATTTGTTTAAATCTGTGTGGCTTAGTCGGTTAAGCGTCTGACTTTCGCTTAGGTCATGATCTCACGGTTCGTGGGTTCGTGGGTTCGAGCCTCGCGTCAGGCTCTGTGCTGACTGCCAGCTCAGAACCTGGAGCCTGTTTCAGTCTGTGACTCTCTCTCTCTGACCCTCCCCTGCTCATGCTCTCTCTCTCTCTCTCCTAGAAATAAATAAAACATTAAAAAAAATAAATAAATAAAATAAAAAATAAAATAAAATAAAATAAATCTTTATGGGTTATTTTGGAGGATGCTAGGAATCTAACTCAACATGAAATTTGGAAAGTACAAGTACTTATCTTGTGTCTTACATACATAAAGTGTCTCTCTGGGTAATGCCAAAGAAATGACATAAAGTTCTTCTTTATAGAAGTATACAACTAGTAACTTGAACAGAATATTACCATTTTGCAACACTAAATAAAAGAAATGGATCTAGGCAATGATCAGTGGCTGCTAACATCGTAAAAAGTTAACCAGTCAGTAGGTGTCTCCTGGTTCAAGTATACAAACGCCACTTATGAAGCAGTCTAGCAAAAACAGATTTGTGGAAAAAAAACCATGAAGAACCTATAGGGAAAAAAAAAAAAAACCAGAGAGACTTTTCAAATAGCTATAGAATGACCTTATGAATCCTTATTCAAACAAACTTAAAATTAGCAGGGAAATCAGAACCCTGATTGGGTATTTGTTATTAAGGACTTGTTTCAAAAGTGTGGGGGTGTCTGGGTGGCCCAGTTGGTTAAGTAAATAGCTTCTGATTTCAGCTCAGGTCATAATCTCCAGACCCACATCAGGCTCTCTGCTGAGTATGGAGCCGCTTAGGATTCTCTCTCCTTCTGCCCCTCTCCCCCACTCACAGGCTCGCTCTCTCTCAAAAACTAACTACATAATAATTTTAAGTGTATTATTCGTACTATAGTTATGTTTTAAGAATTAAGTCCATATTTTAAGGGCATCTGGGTGGCTCAGTTGGTTGAGCATTCAACTCTTGACTTCAGCTCAGGTCAGGATCCCATGGTTGTGAGATCTAGTCACGCATCCGGCTCCATGCTGAGTATGGAGCCTGCCTAACATAGTCCCTCCCTCTCTCCCGTTCTGCCCCTCTCCATTGCTCACACGCTCTCAATCTCTAAGATAAAAAAGTAAAACTTAACAAATAAATAAAATGGAGTAGAGCAGAAAAAGAAGATAAAGATGAAACATGAACCACAGTAACTGCTGAAGTTGAGATAGATATACAAAAGTTTTTTGCAGGGCACCTGGGTGGCTCAGTTAGCCAAGTGTGCAACTCTTGATTTTGGCTCAGGTCATGATCTTGAGGTTCACGGGCTCGAGCCCACATCACTCTGCACTGACAGCACAAAGCCTGCCTGGGTGGGATTCTCTCTCTCCCTCTCTCTCTTTCACTCAAAATAAACATTTTTTAAAAAGTTTATTTTGCTACTTTCTTTTTTGGATATACTTGAAATTTTCCACAAGAAAACCTTATTTATTTTGAGACAGACAGGCAGAGAGAGTCCCAAGCAGCACAGAGCCTCACTCAGAGCTTGATCTCATGAACTGTGAATTCATGACGTGAGCCACGAGTCAGGTGCATAAACGGCAGCCACCCAGTCACCCCCACAATTAAACTTTGAAAAAGACAGTAATGCTGCCAATGCTACACATTACTGGAATTGCTATATTTCACAAATTCAGACACAAATAGGTTTCCCACCATTTCCACATCTCTGAAATCAAGGCTCATCTTAGAGTGAATGGTGTATCAATTTAATTGGTAGTATTTTTTTCGATGTAGCATGTAAAACTGTGTAATTTAAAACTGACTGCGTCTCAAATTCAGTGAAAAAATGTACGAGATTATAAATATATCTAGTTATCTATCTCTGCTTAGCTAAATCATTATTTGCATCATACTAGAAAGGAGGAGTTCAAAAAAAAATCTCTTGGCTATCTGCATTTTCTTACTTGCTTGGAATTCATTCAGTTACAGTGAAAGAATCATTAATATGATACGTTAGCCAATATAAAAAGAAAATTAGTCGGCAACCTAGCATTCATGATAGAGAAGATGTGGGGGGAAAAACATTGCCTCATTTATCTTGCCAGGTCTAAAAATTATAGTAAAAACGGAATCTGGTTGCCCAGCCCATCTTTTCTTCATTTTTAATAAAGGAGTTCCTAAGCACACACCACTTCAGCATTTGCATAAGTTGCTGGTTTTAAGTAATCTAAAGGAACACAGTAATTTGGCAAGCCTCTGGGCCTCACTGCAGCAGAAAGACTAATGTAAACAAAATTTACTAACGTATATAAACTTATTGAGGAAGAAAAGAGGACAAGAAACAATTTCTGACAGTTACAATTCTAGAAATGCAATTTTGCAAGCACGTACTTTAATAGAATCACAATTAAAAATAATACCTTTTTAAGATGACAACTGACATTGCAAATTTCAAGGATAAAAAGCAAAGGAAAAGACGATTGGCCACATTTTTTAAAAAAACCAATAAATGAAATTAGAAAGGCTAACAATCTGAATAATATAAATTTGCCACATGACAGAAGGTATATTTCTTTTTTAGTTTTTAAATGCTTATTTATTTTTGGGAGAGACAAAGCATGAGCGGGGAAGATGCAGAAAGAGAGATAGGCATAGGATCCAAAGCATGCTCTACACTGATGGTAACAGAGAGCCCAATGCGGGGCTTGAACTCACAAACCATGAGATCATAATCTGAGCAGAAGCCGAATGCTCAACTGATTGAACCACCCCAGGGCCCCAACAATAGGTATATTCTTAATAAACAGCTCTTAAGATCAAGAAAATGATCGGGGCGCCTGGGTGGCTTAGTCGGTTAAGCGTCCAACTTTCCGACTTTCGCTTAGGTCATGATCTCGCGGTTTGTGGGTTCGAGCCCCACATTGGGCTCTGTGCTGACTGCCAGCTCGGAGCCTGGAGCCTGTTTCAGTATGTGACTCCATCTCTCTCTGACCCTCCCCTGCTCACGCTGTCTCTCTCTCCTAGAATAAAAAACATTAAAAAAAAAAAAAAGAAAATGATCAATAACCCAATATAAAAATAGGTGAAAGATAGGAGCAGGCCAATAAATACATCCCACAAGTGGTCAACCTGATTGGTAACAAAAGAAATTAAAACAAGATACTTATAGATTACCAAATCTGGGGAGCTTTTTCAAGTAACAGTGCTCAGTTCTGGCAGCCAAGCAGGATGTGCACAGATTTTCCCCACTTCCAACACTCTGCCTAGAGCAGTCCTCCTTCGTTCACTTCCTCAAGTGTCACCTTCCCAATGTGGCTTCAATCACCCTATTTAAAACTGTACCCCCACCCCCACTCCTCAGTTCCCCTTATCTTTCTCTAGTTTTCCAATTTATGGGCTAGCATACTATGTGGTTTGATTTACTTATGAGCATTGTTTATTCTGTCCCCAGCCCCCATGAAAATAAAGTTCCCAAGGACAAAGATGTTTTTCTTTCACTGATGTCTATAACAAGGATGGAAAACTGCTTGGGATCCAGGAGGTGTTCAACAATTGTTTGCTTAATGAATAGGAAAATTACACTAGTTAATTCCTTAAAAAAAATTTTTTTAATGTTTATTTTTGAGAAAAAGACAGTGAACGGGGGAGGGACAGAGAGGGAGACACAGAATGTGAAGCAGGCTCCAGGCTCTGAGCTGTCAGCACAGAGCCCAAGGTGGGGCTCGGACCCACAAACCATGAGATCATGACCTGAGCCGAAGTCAGAAGCTTATTAACCAACTGAGCCATCCAGGCACCCTAAACTAGTTAATTCTTAAACTAGTAAATGTCTCTGGGGAAAATTTTGTGGACAGTATGAATTTAAAAACCTTTAAAATGTACTTATCAATAATATCACTCCAAAGAATTTACCCTAAGAAAATAATCACCGATGTGAGCAATGGTTACCCAAAAGACCATTCATCTTTGCTGTGGACTGAGAAAAACCGGAGCCAATGCACACTGAAACATTTAAAAGCATATGGAATATTTAATGGTGTGAAAAACATTCATGATAAGGTTAGCTGGGGAAAGTATACCCAATGATTCCATTTTTGTCTTAACTAAAATATATAATGATACACCCATTTAATGGAATGCTATCTAGATGAAGCTACTCACTGTGTCCTGATACAAAACCATTTCTAAGCCTTAGTGAAAAAGGCAGACCTTAAAAAAAAATAGTAAGGCTACACTATAAGGAACTGATATGGAATTAATTTCCAAGGTACACTGTTAAGTACAAAAAGCATCCAAAACCATTTAAGTTAAAAAAAATTGTTTCAAGTTCATGTACTGTACTGGATAAATATGTTAGAAATTTTCCACCATCAGGGCATCTGGGCAGCACCATCAGTTGAGCGTCGGACTTTGGCTCAGGTCATGATCGGCACTGTTACGTCAAGCACGGCATCAGACTCACTGCTGTCAGTGCGGAGCCTGCTTTGGATCCTCTGCCCCCAGTCCCTGCCCCTCCCTTGTTCACGCTCACTCTTTCAAAAATAAGTAAAAATTTAAAAAAAAAAAAAGAATTTTTCAACTACCTTTTCTTCTAAATTTTCAGTATGACAATTAGATATTTTTGAAAATTAGGAAATAAAGCCAACTCTTTGATTTCATACATTGGTGAGTACTAACAGAAGCAAAATCACTTCTCCAGCTCAAATCGTTTTACTACCAAATTTATACTGAACCCAGTTCTTTAACTACAAAGTAGAAACTACTATCCAAAGTAACTTCCTAAGCTAAGTAATTGTTAGGTATGAATACCATTCTGGAATTATGTTCCATAGAAATAAAGTGAAAAATGGGCACCTGGGTGGCTTGATTGGTTAAGCATCGGACTTTGGCTCAGGTCGTGATCATACCATCCATGAGTTCAAGCCCTGTGTCAAGCTTCTGTGCTGACAGCTCATAGACTGTAGCCTGCTTCAGAGTCTGTGTCTCTCTCTCTTTATGACCCTGCCCTGCTCACACTCTGTCTCTGTCTCTCTCTCTCAAAAATATAAAAAAAATATTTTTAATTAAAAAAATGTGAAAAGCAAACCAACTGTGTTAAATTAAAAGAGCTTATGACAAACAGATAATGGCACACACCTATTGGTATAGATATACTGAAAACTGAATGACCAAAGGAAGACAGAGAATTGTATCCTTTTAATGGGGCTATGAAAGGATACTTAAGCTTTAACCCAGGCATCTTGAGGTACCTAAGTTTGCTCAGCTTCTACCTATTTGTCCTCAGACACATCAGAAGGAGTTGTCACTTGGAGACAGCAATGGTTAGTACCCAGGGATTTGGGGGTAGGTCAGACCCGGGGTTGAATCCTAGCTTTACAATGTTCTGTGGAAGTAATCTGGAAAATCTCAATTTCCTTACCTGTAAAGTAAAACAGAGTTTATCATCAACTAGTTAATTTTAGTAACTAAGAGTACAGTGTCTGAAAAAGTGAAATGAGACAAAATTCTTCAAGTAAGACAAATGAAAATCCCCCAGGTGAAATCTTTCAGCATAGTGAAAGAGCCCAAAGGAAACAAATACTGAGTAGCACCACGCCGGAAGGCAGGGTTCCAGTTTTGACCCTGCTAAACAGGCCGCAGCTCCATGGACATGATTATTTCAAGTATGTTGGTCCCAGTTTTAAGATCTACAAAATCAGGGGAGTGAAAACCTTTCCACCTGTACCCCGCCATGACTAAATTACTAAGACGTTACCTACAGCTTTACTTCCACAAGTCTCTAAATTTTTTCATTTAAATGGGTGTTTTTCTTTTATCTAAAATTTTTTTAAAATATTTTTATTTATTTCTAGGAGAGAGAGAGAGAGACAGTGTGAGCAGGGGAGGGTCAGAGAGAGAGGGAGTGACAGACTGAAACAGGCTCCAGGCTCTGAGCTGGCAGTCAGCACAGAGCCCGACGCTGGGCTCGAACCCACGAACCGAGAGATCATGACCTAAGCGAAAGTCGGACGCTTAACCGACTAAGCCACCCAGGCGCCCCTCTTTTATCTAAAATTTTTAACATTTATTCATTTTTGAGAGACAGAGAGAGATAGGGCACAAGCGGGGGGAGGGGCAGAGAGAGAGAGACAAAATCCGAAGCAGGCTCCAGGCTCTGAGCTACAGCACAGAGCCCAACACGGGGCTTGAACCCACAAACCGTGAGATCATGACCTGAGCCAAAGTCAGATGCTTAACCAACTGAGCCACCCAGACACCCCAAATGCTTGGTTTTTCTAACTTCTCAGTTGTCATCGTGACTAAGGTAAGACCATTTCCTTAACTAAATTATCCAAGGTCAAATGGCTAAAAAGTGGCAAAATCAGAATTCGAACCAGATCTGACTCACTCGCAAGACCAAATTCCATGCATGCTGCTTCAGACCTTCTCCCTGACCAATCTGGTAACTAGCAGCTTGCCTTTGCCGAAGAACTAGAAGTCTAAAGTGCACTCAGGAGTCACGGAACAGAGTCAAGTTACCTGAGTCAGGTGGGGCTTGAACTTCTGACACAGTATTCTAACCAAGTTAATTAGACATTTCAACTACTTAAAAGGAGGCGGGAGAAACAAACAAAAAAAGTAAAGTAACATTGTCAGGAAGAACCACTGACCGAAGACAAAAATAAAGCACCTCTGAAGTGACAAGTAAATCAAGGTCATTCATTTACATAAAATTTCAGGAGGTAAAGTTGTACAAAATGAAATATTCGGTAAAATAACGGATGGATTATCTGTACTACTCGCTTGCTTTTGTGCAAGTGTGGGAATAATGAACACAAATTACCCAGCAGTGAATGAAGGAGTAACAGAGAGTCCAAAGCACATATATTCGGCTTTAGAAATAAAGCATATGGTTTAAATAGATAATCCAAAGTAATGATTATCTGGTGCTAAAAATAGATAATGGGGTATCTGTCTCTCTCAGTTGGTAGAGCATGCAACTCTTAATCTCAGGGTCGTGAGTTCAAGCCCCATGTTGGGTGTGAAGCCTACTTTAAAAAAATATATGTATATATTTATATACATATATATGATCACCTATGTATATTTTCTTCCCAAGCTATAGATTGATTCAGGTTAATACAAAATTAATTTCCATGTGGAGAGACCAAGACAGATCACTTCTCAACAATACAGTGAATAATAAAATTACCATCTCTTTATATCAGCAGAAAATATAACATTTTATAGCACATTCATATCTGCTCCACAGGGAATAACAAAACTAAGGCACATAAAAAAAAAGAGTAACACTTAAATTCCCACTGCAGACAAGAACCAGGTTAGCTCCTCGGCTGCTTCCATTAAACCAATCTGGGATTAAAAACTGGTTTTGAGGGGTGCTTCAGTGGCTCAGTTGGCTGAGCGACCAACTTCGGCTCAGGTCATGATCTTTACAGTTTGTGAGTTCGAGTCCCACCTCAGGCTCAGTACTGACAGCTTGGAGCCTGCAGCCTGCTTTCGGATTCTGTCTCTCCCCGCCAGCCCCCACCTCCTGCCCTTCCCCTCCTTGCACTCTCTCTCCCAAAAATAAACATTAAAAAAAATAAATAAATAAAAACTGGTTTTGGAATAACCCATACATGGATAATCACGAGGCAAACACACGCAAACTCAAACTCATATTTAAATTCGTTGGTTAACCAAGCACTTTATAGAATAAAAAATTTCATGAGACAGTTGATAGAAACGGAGAGAGAGGTGAGGTCACCTACCGCTTTAGCTCAAGAGCTAGAAGTCATTGTGTCATTCTCAAACCTCAGGTAGTCACCAAGAACCACACACACACACACACACACACACACACACACCTGGTAATATTCAGAAAGGTAACCTAGGAAAACCTCAGAAAAAGGTCGTTTTTATCAGCTCAAGGAGGAGACTGGATACAACACATACCATCAAGGAAATGGAAGTGTCCAGAAAATGATGTACTTTTCTCAATACAAATTCCCAAGTCACAGCAGTTCAACGTTAGAACAAGATAAAAGTTCTTTAGACTAAGCCTCGCGTTGCAGAAGCCCTCTACTGGGCGTTTCTAGGCTGTGACCAACTTTTGTGTTTCCCACAGTAGCGCCGAAACCCCGGTTTTGCATCCTGCTGGTAAAACCCGGAAAAGGGGCACTTCACCCTCCAACCAGAATCACCAAGAGCGTTGGCTAAAAAACTTGACCGTCACTACCGTGAGGGCCACTGCACAAGGCATCTGCCTTCCGCGCGAGGGCTGGAGGTTTTGAAAGAGGAGAAACCGAAACGCAGGGGTCTGCCTGCCCCAGCCTGGAAGGCGACGCACCGTGCGGACTCAGGAAGTTGCCCGACCCGGGGGAAAGCTCCGTGCCCTCCCCTGTAAGAGCGAGCGGGCGGCAGGCAAACCAAAATGAGGAAAATTCACTTAAGAGCTCCCTGACGGCCTGCCGTGCAGACGTAGGAGTCAAGT
Source organism: Proteles cristata cristata (assembly GCA_017311185.1). Classification (NCBI taxonomy): domain Eukaryota; kingdom Metazoa; phylum Chordata; class Mammalia; order Carnivora; family Hyaenidae; genus Proteles; species Proteles cristata. The sequence continues at coordinate 1,451,971 of JAESUZ010005393.1, forward strand.
TTAAGACTCGGGGAAGCAGGTGGGGGAGAGCGCAGAGTTCACAAACTGGTAATGATCCACCAGCTCCGTCGCAAGGCCCAGACCCGGGAGGGGGGGCGGTCGTGGGGGGGGGGTCGTGCCTCCTCTCCGGAGTTGGGGAGCTGATGGACCTGACGGGCTCTGGTCCTCCCTCCAACAGCCCTCTTCGGCGGCGGGCCGGGCCCTCGGCAACATCAGCTCGGTTCCGCATGGTTCACGGAGTGCGACCCTCCAAGGCCACTCCGAGGCCATGTGGCCGGGGCCGCGGGGCGTCCGAACCCGGCGCGCGTTCAAGAGGTGAAACCAGAGGAGAGGCGGTGCGGGAGGAAATCCAAAGAATGGGATGTCGGGGTACAAGACTCACTTCCTTTGGGCTTTGTCCTTCTTGGCCTTGGTCCTTTTCTTTCGGGCCTGGAGCGCAAGCACTGCAGGAGAGAGGGATGGATGAAGGGCGAATGTGGAGTAAAGGAGGCGACCAAGGTGAGGGTGGAGACCCAGCAGGGGCGCGAGGCCCGGGTGCGGGGCCTGGCCGAGGGGCGGCTCCGGGACGAGCGCCGCGGCTTCGGCGAGGCGGCCGGCCGGGCGGCGGGCGGCCTGCGGGGCGCAGGGCTGCGCCCAGGCGGGGTGCGCCGGCGGGGGCTCGGGTCGGGTCAGGGGGCCGGTGGGCCGGGGTCTGCCTCGCCCGCCGGGGGCCGGGCCCTGCAGCGGCCCCAAGGCGCGGGCCGGCCTGGCGGGGAACAAGGGGCGATGAGTGCCGGCGCGGAAGGACGCCCGGGCTGAGGGGCGCGGACCTGCAGCCCAGAGGCGGGGGGTGAAGGGCGGCGCCACCTCAGTGGGGGAGGGGGGGCGCCGCACGCCCGGGGACCGGACTGCGGCGGCTAGGCAAAGCCCCGACGCGGTCCCGGGCCTCGCCCCGCCGGCCGTTGCCCCTCGTGGCGGAGGCCGCTCCACCGCTCACCTTTCCGCTCCATGGCGAGACCGGTAACCGCCAGGCGCCTGCGCACTCGAGTGGCGGTGACTCCCGCTCCCGCCGCGGCCCAAAACCAAGCCCGCGCACACTCCGCCCCCCAGTTCCCGCCCCGCCCCCGCCCCACGACGGCGCGCGCCTGCGCGTTGAGCGCGGAGCCTACCACCTGCTCTCGAGGAGGGGGGGCGGCGGTGAAGAATCGGGGGCTGGGAGACGGAGAGAACGCCGAGCGTGAATGCTACGGAGGTGTTTAAGAATCAAGCTTGGAAGCCTGGCGCGCTCAGGTTCGTTCAGACTGCCGTTCAGCAGAGGCGAAGGCCGTGGCCTGGAGGGCTCCCTGCGTGCCGAGTCAGTGCTCCGCAGCCTGCTGGAAGCCCGCCTCAGTTTCCTGGTCTGTGAAATGGATTTAATCAGGCGTGTCCCAGTTCCTTCGCTGAGCTTTTGTGAGGCCCAATGGAGATACTATAGAAAGAAAGTGGTGGGGAGGGGCGGGGGAAACATTACAAGTGTTAAAGAAAGGTGGAGCAACACCAAAGAAAGACTGGAAGGAAGAAACCTGTGAGCCTGTCCTCACTTGAAACGTGGAAACTTTAAAAGTGAATTTTCTCTTAAAATGTCACGTTTAAACGAAGGCTGTGGGGCGCCTGGGTGGCTTAGTCGGTTAAGCGTCCGACTTTCGCTTAGGTCATGATGTCGCGGTTAGTGGGTTCGAGCTCCGCGTCGGGCTCTGTGCTGACTGCCAGCTCAGAGCCTGGAGCCTGTTTCAGTCTGTGACTCCCTCTCTCTCTGGCCCTCCCCTGCTCACGCTGTCTCTTTCTCTCTCCTAGAAATAAATAAAAATATTTAATAAAAATAAAAAAATAAACGAAGGCTGTAAAGGAAGGAAGGGAGAGAATAAAAATGTTTTCTCATTTTACCGCTAGCATCTTTTCAGTACGTGATAAATAATAGTTGTCTTATAGGGTTTGTATACTTTTCTAAGTGCATTATCTCATTGGATGTATATGTCAACTTGAAAGCAAAATATCACCTCCACCATACAAAGAAACAAAAAGCTGGAGAGGATGTGGATTTGTTTATTCTTGGTGCTGCGATGCAATGATCCAGTCATCAAACCCTTTTTGTAAAGCAAGGTTAGCAAAATCTTTCTGTAAAGGACCATATAGTAAACATCAAGGCTTGTGGACCGTAAGATCGCTTTCTCAACTACTCAGTTCTGCCACAGGAGCTCAAAAGGAAAATATAAAATAAAGTCAGTGTTCCAATAATGCTTTACTTGACGGTTCCTGAAATTTGCATTTCATGTCATGAAACATTATTCTTCTGTTGATCTTTTTTCCCAACTATTTCAATCATTCTTGCTTTAGGTCTTAGTTTTCCAGCCCCTGTTTTACTGCAGCTGGACAAGGCAGAAGCTCTGAAGACACTTGCCCTAAAAGAAGTTAGACCCTAGCGGGGAAGACAAACAATTAACTGAGAAAGGAAGATGAAAGTAGGATAGTACTGCACAAATGAAGCATAGGGGCTTGGGCGGGATTTTGCTGAGCAATGTGAATAATTACATCTAGCCAGGGAGGAGGCAGCTTTTGAACTGGGGCTTGGGAAATGTGTAGAGTTTCCATAGGCGGAGAAAGGAGATGTCAGGCATTCCTGAATGAGAAAATCAATTGAGAAAAAAAGGACCGACTTGGAAATGGGTGGGGGCTGGGACTGGTAATGAGTGAAGTGGACCAAGTGGAACGTGAGGCCAGAAATGCAGGATTGCCAAATTTGAAATTTAGATAATTAATATCTTTTGTATGGAACCTGAATGATAGCATTTCTGGACATATTGCAAAAGAGCACAGTGCCTGTTGGCCAAGGAAAACTGCATCCCAATTTCCAGCCCACTCTCTGCTTAGGACCAGAAGGAGAGTAGGGTCTGACCATGAAGCCCTGGAGTTATGAGGATTCTTCTAGCTCGGGAAGACCTCACATGACTTAGAAAAGCCCGGAGAGGGGCACCTGGGTGGCTCAGTCGGTTAAGCATCCAACTTTGGCTCAGGTGATGATCTCATGGTTTGTGGGTTCAAGCCCCATGTTGGGCTCTGTGCTGACAGCTCATAGCCTAGAGCCTGCTTCGGATTCTGTGTCTCCTCTCCCTGCTTATGCTGTCTCTCAAAAATAAATAAACATTAAAAAGAAATCTTTAAAGAGAAAAGACCAGAGAGCTGTGGTAGCTGATGAAAAGTTCCAGAATCGAGAAAGTACCCTCCACCGGAAAGTAAGCTCTATGAGGTTGGGGACCCTGTTTGGCTTTTCCTTGAGGTATCCTCAGTGCCTAGCACAGTGTCCAGCCCTCAGTAGGTACTCAAGTATTTGTCTAATCAAAGAATAAATGATGTGCAGTTTATGAGAAAGTTCTGGATGAGAGAGAAAACACCGAGAAGGACCACATGAAGCTGCACTAACACCCAGATGGATTACTGGAGATTCATTAAAAAGGGACTAAGTTTAACTTGGCATGAATTGGTCATACCTGCTCTGAGTGATCACTGCTTCTCTCTCGGAGAGCTTACCAACTGTTTAATAATGCATTGGAGGGTTTTTCCAGAGTCCATGTCAAGTTCACTGAATTGACTTCCCTGAATTGACCGTTCCTTCCTTTTTTTCATTTGTTCTCCTCATTCCCTCAGTATGCTTCAGTTCTCCATTTTTTCCAAAATCTTTCTAATTGCTCATATAAGCTACTTTGTTTCCCCCCATTCTAAAGTGTATGCCTTTTCTATGCTTCTTGCTTTAAACACAACTTTAAAAATTACTCCTTGCTCTCTCACCCCTACTTTCACAAGGCTTGTCCCATCCTGGACTTCACCTTTCTTCTTCAAGTGGTGGCCACACTTGCATACATACTCCCACAACTGTTTTTTTCAGGTTCTTTTAAAAGTAGAATTATTCAGGCACCTGGGTGACTCAGTTGGGCTGATCATGATCTCACATCAGGCTCTGCTGACAGCTCAGAGCCTGGAGCCTGCTTTGGATTCAATGTCTCCCTCTCTCTCTGCCCTTCCCTCGTTCATGCTCTGTCTCTGTCTCAAATATAAATTTTTTATATATATAAATATATAAATTTATTTAAAAAAATTTTTAAGTAGAATTATTCAGAGAATGTGAACTGTTCAGGAGTAGTGTCAGAATTTAATTTCTGAAATGATCCCATGCTCCATGAGCTAATTTTTTAAGACTGCCCTGGAATCTTCCCTATTGCTTATAGTTTAAGGCATGCTTTGGTTACCACAAACTCTTACACTTTGTCCAAAGTTTTGATGTGATTGAAATCCCAAGTTCCCTTCATGGCTACCCCTTTGTCTTGTGAGATGAAATGGACAACGGAAGAAAGTGAGAAAACATCAGACACTGGGAGCCTGGGTGGCTCAAGTGGTTGAGTGTCAGACTCCTTTTTTTTTTTTTTTTTTTACAAATAGTTTATTGTCAAATTAGTTTCCACATAACACTCAGTGCTCATGCCCACAAGTGCCCTCCTCCATGCCCATCCCCCCTCCCCCCACATCCATCAGTCCTCAGTTTTTGTCAGCATTCAAGAGTCTCTCATGGTTTGCCTCTCTCCCTTTCCCCCACCATTTTCCCCCTTCTTCTCCCCTTGTTCCTCTGTCAAGTTCCTCCTAATCCTCCTATATGTGCACACATATGATATTTGTCCTTCTCTGCCTGACTTATTTCGCTCAGCATAACACCCTCAAGGTCCATCCATGTTGCTACACATGGCCAGATTTCATTGTTTCTCATTGCCATGTAGTATTCCATGGTATAGATAAACCACATCTTCTTGATCCATTCATCTGTTGATGGACACTTAGGCTCTTTCCATGTTTTAGCTCTTGTGGAGAGTGCTGCTATGAACGAGTGTCAGACTCTTGATCAGACTCAGGTCATGATTCCAGGGTCATGGGATCAAGCCCCAGGGTAGAGCCTGCTTGAGAGTCTCTTTCTCTCCCTCTGCCCCTTTCCACTGCTCCTGCTCTTTCTCTCTCTCTAAAAACAAATAAATAAATAAAAATAGAAAAAAAATACACCAGATGCTGTATTTTGAAGATTCCCAGTAGATGTCTACATAATTGGAGAACCCCAAGAGAATTTCACATAGTTTTGTAAAGTATATTGGGAAAACATTCTAGGCTTGAGTTTCAGGAAACACGTGGCATGTTCAACAGCATAATTGAAGAGAATTGGATGAAAGGACTGAAGTGTGGCTAGGGCTAAGGGAGACCAACAAGGGACAGTGAGGCATCTGGGGACTAGCAATAGTGGGAGTCTTCACCACCCCCAGGCCTGAAGGGACAGGAGGTGGGCGGGGGTGTTGCCAGAACCCAGCAATAGCTTATATTAGCCTGCTTAGGGCTGCCATAACGAAGACCACAAACTGGGTGGCCTAACCCACAGAAATTTCTCGTCTCTCAGTTCTGGAGGCTAGAAATCTAGGTATCAGGAGGGATGGCTCCTTCTGGGGACAGCGAGGGAAGGCGCTCTCCTCTTTCCTTGGCTTGCAGATGACCATGCCTCTGTATCTCTTTATATTTTCTTCTGTGTGTGTCTCAGTCTGTGTCCAAATTTCCCCTTCTCGTAAGGACATCATTGGTACTGGATTAGGACCCATCCTGATCATCTCCTTTGATTTGACGACCTCTGTAGAGACCCCATCTCCAAATAAGATCACTTTCTGAGGTACTGGGGGTCAAGATTCCAATATATCTTATTTTGGGGGAGAGGACACAATTCAACCCATATCAGAATTGTAGTGATAAGAAAGAGCTGCCTGGCAGCAGCTGTGTCCCTTGGTAAAAGGACAAAGCCACTGCCCAGCAGGGAATTAAACACCCAACTTCTTTCCCTCTCATCATGTCAGGCTACTGCCTCCCCTTGAGTGAACCCAACCAGAAGTTAGAAGACAAGGGTGCCTGGGTGATGCAGTCCACACAGGACAGCCTCCCAGGGCACAGAGAGGGTGGAGAAGGGTGGAGGGGCAAACAGCATACCCAGCACGGCCTGTCTGGGCAGTCTAGAGGGTACACCCAAGGTGGCTAGTGCTTTTTAAGCAAGTAAGTCAGCCTTCTGGGCTCCTTGGTCCCTGGAGAAGCTTGAGAACAGAAAGCCCCCTTTCTGGGTTTTTCCCCCCTATAAAAGCTCAAGCTTCACAAGAGAATTGTGTTGGAGTGAAGGCTTGGGGAGACCAGGTGGAAGAGAAGAGTAAAAACCTTGGTGTGGTGGGATGGGAAATGATGTAAGTTTCATTGAGGTCTTAATGTCTCTGCCGTTTTGGCTGCTCTGACCACAGCAGGAAACTTGGAAGAGAGAGGAGATTCTCTGGCAATGAGCGGGTTACAGAGATCGGTGGTCCCAAAGGCAGCAGGAGCCCTTACTCTGCTCCCTGGAACACCAGTCAGGTGTTGCCAATTGACCTAAGATGATCGTGTCCAACCCTGCCTTCTTTTCCATTGGTAATAATACCTGCCAGAGAAGTGATGAGGGGTTGCCTGCTTCACACCCTCACTCCCAGAATCTAAACAAAAAAGTTGCAGACTATAATCTGCCACGCATGCGCGTGCGCCCACACACACACACACACACACACACACACACACACACACACACACACACACACACACACCATTTGTTAAGTGCTTATTAGCTGGCAGGCACAAAACAGCTCCTGTGTAGCTTCTTCAGGCTCTCTCTGTCCTTTCGGATGCTCTGGCCACGGCATGAATCTAAGCTTCACCTCACGGCGGAGCAACAGTATCACAGAGGAAGGACTCTTGTCTTCCGCAGAGGAGGCATCAGGGAACCCGAGAGGGAGTCTTCTTACACTTCACTATACCGTTCCAACCCTGATCCACACCACACCAGAGGTGACGCCAGACGCGGGCTTCCACTCCTGAGATGAGTTGATGTTCGTTTGCGTAATGATTTGTTATTTTAAAAAGCTGTCTTTCGGGGCGCCTGGGTGGCTTAGTCGGTTGAGCGTCCGACTTTCGCTTAGGTCATGATCTCACGGATCGTGGGTTCGAGCCCCGTGTCAGGCTCTGTGCTGACTGCCAGTTCAGAGCCTGGAGCCTGTTTCAGTCTGTGACTTCCTCTCTCTCTGACCCTCCCCTGCTCACGCTGTCTCTCTCTCTCCTAAAAATAAATAAAACATTAATAAAAAAAAAAGCTGTCGGCCAGATTTGTGGGAATCGATTACTCTGAACCCTGGGTCTAAGCCATCTTCTGACGAGGATATTCACAAACTACTGCTGGCGGGGGAAGCTCAGATCACCCTACGGAGCTGCACCTGGGAGTAACTCTAAGTAGCGCCCACAAATGTCATTGTGTCTTTGCCAGAAGTTTTAACATGCCCACGTGTTTTATTTTGAAAAGGTGCATTCATGTCTTGAAAAATGCCAATTAAAGAAAAAGAAAGAAATGTGGGAGTCCAGCACCAGGGGAATGGTTAAAGTGTTACAGCGCCTCCCCTCCGGGTGAGGTGCCCAATCAGGGACACATCAATTCCTCCCTAAGTTGTGTAAGTACCAGAAGAACATCCTCACCTAGAATGTGCTTCCCTGCCCTTGGTTCCAAGGATGTATGCCGAAGTATTTTAAGGGCAATTATAAACATCATGAGGCGGAATGCCTCTACGGGGCTGCCAGCCCAGGCTAGGATGCTCTTCTGTACTAAATATGTTCAAGGGGCCGTGCAGATTTAGACAATAAAAATAATGGACTGAAGATCAGAAGTATGTACCCTGTTTTCTGAGCAGTGCCTGAGCCAGGCTCTCATGGGACCCTGGGGAGAGGAAGTCCATAGTGACAGGAATTTAATTTCTCCAGCTTGGCAATCTCAGGGTCAGAGCCAAGGCAGCGTCGGCTATACACAGCAATGGTTTACACACCTGAGTTCTGAAATCCACCCGCTGTGCACTGTTGAACCCATCTTACGTTTTCTTCTTGCAGATACTTTCCACCATGCTCATCCTTCGTGACAAATTTGTCAAGCGCCTGCCTGCAGGCCAGGGCTGTGAGTAGCAGAGAAGGAAAACACCAGCTCCTCGCCCTATAGGACTTAATAGCTAACTCGTATAATAATTACTGTTTACTAGACACTGTTGTCCCTCAGCTGTCAAACACCACCACCAAATAAGTACTATTATCATCCTCCGTGTTTGGTAGATGAAGAAACTGAGGCACAGCCAAGGCCATCCAGAGCGCCCAGGTGGCTCAGCCCTTATGCATCTGGCTTCTGCTCAGGTTGTGATCTCACCATTTGCGAGTACCATTCCCACACTGGGTGAGCTCGAGCCCCGCCTCAGGTACAATACAAGCCTGCTTCAGGTGAGCCCTACCTTTCCCTCTCTCTCTCTCTGCCTCTCTCTCTTTCTCTCTTTCTCTCTCTCTCTCTCTCTGCCCCTGGCTCACTTGCACCCTCTAAATAAATAAATAAATAAACAAATAAATAAATAATAAATAACCAAGGCCACCCAAAGTAGTGAGAGGCAGGGTTTTGAATCTGGGCTGTCAGGCTCCTGAATCCATACTGTGGGCCACAAAGCATATGGCCCATCTAGTTTAGTGAGGGGCGGACAGGTACATAAATAATTCACATTGAGCATAATGGTAGAAGCACAGAGTACCATGGGAGTATAAAAAAAGAGGTCCAGGCGGCTCAGGATCTGAGAAGGGACCGGGGGGCGGGGGGTGGGGGGGGGGGAGGCGTCTCCTGAATGAGACGACACCTGGGCGGCGCTGGAGAGCGCGGCTGGGTGTCAGCTGGGAACAGAAGGGAGGGGAAAGATCTGCGGCCTGATAAGCTCCGTATTGGAACCTGGGGGCGGGGCTTAAACACCGCAGCATCTCCAGCGAATAAAATGCGACGCGGGAGGTGGCACGGAGTTTGCTCCACGAATGGTTGCTGGGCCTCTTCTATGGGTAGGACTGCGCTTATTGCTGAGGGTGTAGCTGGGACCGAATGTCTCGGGAGCTTGAACTTGAGCTTTCAAACATTTTGCTCCCTTAACTTACTAAAACAACACTTTAGAACTACCCCCGTGCCTAGCATTCAACAAACGAGAAACAGAAGGGAACCTCCTCAATCTGATAAAGAGCATCTATGAAAACCCCCGCAGCTGCCATCATGTTTAATGGAGAGAGACTGAATGCCTTCCCTCTAAGATCAGGGATAAGACAGGGATGTCCACTTTCACCACTTCTATTCCGTATTGTACTGGACGTTCCAGCTAGAGTCCCTGGGCAAGAAAATTAAGTTAAAGCATACGCATTGGAAAGGAAATTGACACTTTAAAATAAAAGTGTTTCGGGGGCGCCTGGGTGGCTCAGTTGGTTGAGCATCTGACTCTTGATTTTGACTCAGGTCATGATCTCGTGGTAGTGGGATCCAGACCACCCCCTCCCCCCGCCCCTCCCCCCCCCTTGTTGGGCTTCAAGCTGAGTGTGGAGCCTGCTTGGGATTCTCTTCCTCTCTTTGCCCCTCCCCTGCTTGCGTGCACGTGCCCTCTCAAAATAAATAAATAAACATTAAAAAAAAAGTGTTACATCAGTCTTGAATGCCATCCAACAGAATTTAAATACTATAGCAATTTGATACCCACCACAATTCATTTATATATGTAAATAAAGTAAAATCACTTGGTTAACTACAAGAAATTTCACGTTATTCCATTTTCTCCTTGAACTTGTGCTTTTATTCCATTTTACTCTTGCAGAAGATTCTCCTCAAGTACTATAATTTTATGCTTGAAAGTTTTTATTGATCATCCTATCATGCCTCTCTACCACAGAACTGTGCATTTACATTGAAATTTAATTTTTAAAAACATTTCCTGTGATCATAGTCTTCTAAAAACTTTCTTGCCTATTATTACAAGTATTCTTATTGCAGTATTAATCAAAGTGAATATATAGCATCATTTTTTGATAAATGAAATCTTATTGTAAATTTTACCTCAGTAGAAGGCAGGTGATTTTTCTCAACGAGTCCTGCATCATTCAATTCCTATTTTTTTGGTAATGGCCAAAACAATTGGCTTGTATAAAACGAGTAGATAGGAATAGAGTTTTGTTCTCAGCAATATAATTCTCAGAGTTCTTTTGCAACTCCTTCCAAATAATTTGCCAAAGATCATGCAGTAACCATCACCAAAGCTTATTTAATGACCCATCAACTGACAATTCCAGGAGGTGCTCATTGAATTTTATCAAAATCAAATAATTTGAAACTATCTGACTTGGGGACACCTGGGTGGCTCAGTCAGTTAAGCATTTGACTTCAGCTCAGGTCATGATCTCACGGTTCATGGGTTTAAGCCCCGCATTGGGCTCTGTGCTGACAGCTCAGAGACTGGAGCCTGCTTTGGATTCTGTGTGTGTGTCTCTCTCTCTGCCTCTCCTCCACTCAAGTTCTGTCTGTCTCTCTAAAAAATAAATAATAAACATTAAAAAAATTTTAAATAAAGTTATTTACTTTCTTAATCTAGATGCCAGTATATATATATATATATATATAATATGTATATATATATATGACTATTTATTAATTTTTGAGAGAGAAAGAAACAGAGCACAAGTGGGAGAGGGGCAGAGAGACACACACACACACACAGAATCTGAAGCAGTCTCCAGGCTCTGAGATGTTAGCACAGAGCCTGACACGGGACTCAAGCTCATGGACCACGAGATCACAACCTGAGCTGAAGTCGGATACTTAACTTACTGAGCCACTCAGCCTCCCCAGACAGCAGTATTTCAATATGTCTCTGTTTGGACCCCTGAAAGGAAGTCAGACAAAGGTTGCAAGATACTGTGGGCTTGTGTTTTCCCATGAGAACTTACAAAAAGTAGTTAAAGCCCTTCTTTTCTAATAAAAGAGAAATACACCTGTCTTAATTAAGCCTTTTAATACACCTGTCTGAATAATCTTGGAAACGCCCTTTTCCTGCTGGCTCCGATTTAGCTCCAAAATGGCATTTGGTTATGTAAGCATTCAGCCCCTGTGAGACCACATTCATTTTTTGATACATTTGATCCATGTTTGGCTTCTATGGAGGATAAAAAAGAAAAGCTTAGAAAAAGAAGATGGCTTAGTATATTGCAGAAGGTTGACACCTCTCCCAATATACAAATATATACACTGAAGTCACTGCACAGGCTAATTCGTTATATTAAGTGGGACCAAAGTTAGCTGCTGGAATACCTGATAAGTGGGGACAGTTTTGCCATTTCCCAAGCTAATTGTGGCACAGAATCACCCTGTGTTTGCAGTCACGTGGGCAGAAGCAACGTCAGACATCTGGAGACAGCTATCCACAGATTGATTACATCCACTGCCTCCTGTCTGATTTGTTTCTGATTATAAGGAATCCCGTTGCTGGAGAGTGTTACAGAGCAGAAGCCCCCTCCCCCCCTTTTTTTAAATGTGTTTTTATTTTGGAGACAGAGCACAAGCAAGGGAAGCGCAAAGAGAGAGAGAGACAGAGACAGAATCTGAAGCAAGCTCCAGGGTCTGAGCTGTCAGCATAGAGCCTAATGCGGGGCTCGAACCCACAAACTGTGAGATCATGACCTGACCCGAATCTGAGTGCTTAACTGACTGAGCCACCCAGGTGCCCCGGAAGCCCTCCCTGAAGGGAAAGCTGCAGGTACATTTTTACTCAGGGACTCTGGGCAAGGGGCCCCCTTCTTCTCCATGAGTTTCTGTGGCCATAGCAGATTGCTTTATGCCCCAATTCAACAGTGGAACCTCATCTTTGGTTTTGATGTTCATGCCCTGTGTCTGTTTCACTCCTCCGCTGTAACAGGACTTTTGGAACATTAAAAAGACCCTGGTTCTTACATGTATTTTGAGCCGTGGCTTGCAATATCGCTAAATAGGACTTTCCCTTTTAGCCTGCGGTATATCCGCCCTGCTGTAACCTGCAGACGCATGACATGGGATGGAGCGGTTGACTTCCTTTACCGTCAACGTTATGGGAGTTTTTTTTTTTTTTTAAAGAGTATCCCTATAAATAGAAAGTTGAGAGTTCCCTGGTGAGAACAGGAACCAGTCAAGGCAAAGGAAACTCTCCTGTTCTCAAAAGGCATCAACTAGATCTGCTTTTATGTGTATTAGACACATGTCCATGTAAGGCTCTTTCAGTACAATATATAAGCTTAGTGTTAGTGTCTGTCAGATGTGATCTGCTGCTACTTAGATAAGTGTGGTGCCTATTGAAACAACAGAGGATAGAGCTACAGGTGTTCAGTGAGGCTACAGAAACATTTTGCTGATGTAACAGTTTGGTTTTTAACATCTGGTAATTGAGTGATGCAACGCTGGGGCACTTGCTATAAAGAATTCTATTCCTTATTGAAGAGTAAATTATTTATATTGGGTCAGTGTTTCAACAGTAAGACTAATTTTTTTTTAATGTTTATTTTTGAGAGAGAGACACAGTGCAAGCGGGGGAGGGGCAGAGAGAGAGGGAGACACAGACTCCAAAGCAGGCTCCAGGCTTCAAGCTGTCAGCACAGAGCCTGACATGGGGCTCGAACCGACAGATCACAAGATCATGACCTGAGCCAAAGTCCGATGCTTAACGGACTGAGCCACCCAGGCACCTGGAGTATGACTAATTTTTAAAGTTTTTTTTTTTTTAAAGAATTTATCTATAATCTTCCAAAAGCAGTGGTGCTTGTAGATACATAAAGTAAGCTTTGGAAGTCCAAAAAATAAAGACTGCTTTCATTTTAGGGGGAAAAATGCAATTTTCTGGCCACAGGGGCATAGTAGAGTTCAGTTAAGTGTTGATATAGTTTATATTCAGTCTCCATGTCTCTTCTACAAAAGGTAAACTGTTAAGTAAACTCGTTTTCTAAATAACACTTCTTAAAATTTCAGATTTATTCAGTTGGTAGTAGAGTTTTGTTTTTAACGTTTAGTTTTTTTGAGAGAGAGAGAGTGCAAGGAGGACAGGGGCAGAGAGATAAGATGACACAGAATCTGAAGCAGGCTCCAGGCTCTGAGCTGTCTTCACAGAGCCTGATGAGGGGCTCGAACTCACAGACTATGAGACCATGACCTGAACTGCAGTCTGACGCTCGACCGACTGAGCCACTCAGGCACCCCAAGTTGGTGGTAAAATTTTATTTAAAGACCTTAGCTATTAATAGGTCAATGAGTTCTTTAACTTAAAACAGACATTTGGGGTGGGGCACCTGGGCGGCTTAGTCGGTTAAGCGTCCGATTTTCGCTTAGGTCATGGTCTCGCGGTTCGTGGGTTCGAGCCCCACGTCCGGCTCTGTGCTGACTGCCAGCTCAGAGCCTGGAGCTTGTTTCAGAGTCTGTGACTCCCTCTCTCTCCGACCCTCCCCTGCTCACGCTGTCTTTCTCTCTCTCCTAGAAATAAATAAAACATTAAAAAAAAACAACAACAGAGATTTGGGGTGTTGCAGATGCCACAGCCCTGGGGCCACCCCAGCGGACCAGCCGTGGTCAACCCCACAGTGGTATTCTTCGGCATTGCCGGTGACAGCGAGCCCTGGGGCCGCATCTCTGTTCCAAAGACAGCAGAGGACTTCAGTGCTCTGAGCGCTGGGGAGCAAGGATTTGATTATAAAGGTTCCTGCTTTCCCAGGATTATTCGGGGATTTATATGCCAGGGTGGTGACTTCACATGCTGTAATGGCCCTGGTGGCAAGTCCATTTATGGGGAGAAATTTGATGATGGGAATTTCATCCTGAAGCGCACAGGTCCTGGCATCTCGTCCATGGCGAGTACTGGACCCAACACAAACACTCCCCAGCTCTTCATCTGCGCTGAGTGATTGGATGACAGGCACGTGGTCTTGGGCCGGGTGAAAGACGGCAGGAATCTTGTGGAAACCACGGATGCTTTGGGTCCAGGCACGGCAAGACCAGCAAGAAAATCACCATGACTAACTTTGGACGCATCTAATACATTTGACTTGTGTTTTTATCTTTACTCTAAGACTATTCCTTGGGGCACCTGGGTGGCTCAGTCGGTTAAGCGTCCAACTTTCGCTTAGGTCATGATCTCGCGGTTTGTGGGTTCAAGCCCCGCGTCGGGCTCTGTGTTGACTGCCAGCTCAGAGCCTGGAGCCAATTTCAGAGTCTGTATCTCCCGCCTCTCTCTGACCCTCCCCTGCTCATGCTGTCTCTCTCTCTCTCCTAGAAATAAATAAAAAAATTAAAAAAAAAAAGACTATTCCTTCTGAGTTGAGGAGCCGCCCCTTTACCCCCATCTGCTCAAAATACCCTATAATCTTTGTGCTCTCGCTGTGGGTCCGTGGGATCCATATTTTCCTTACCCCCCTCTGAATCTAGCTGGATTGCAGAGTTAAGTTTATGATTATGAAATAAACACTAAACAAAAACAACAACCAGAACTCCTTTCACTCCAGACATTTGGAACAGCTATTGCAATGTAATCCTGTGTGTGAGTTTTTAAACATTTTTAACGTGTTTGTTTTTTTACTTTTGAGAGAAAGAGTGAGTGGAGGAGGGGCAGAGAGAGAAAGAGAACCTGCAGCAGGCTCCACGCTGCCAGTGCAAAGCGACATGGGGCTCAAACCCATGAACTGCGAGGTCATGACCTGAGCGGATGCTTAACGGACTGAGCCACCCAGGAGCCCCCTGTCTGTGACTCTTAAGTTGACATGTAGAGTCTAATCATTGATTCTCATGAGGAGTTCCTCTTTCCATGGTAAGTTTGTGAACCATGAAGAAAGTGAGACTAGAAGCTGCCCAAATAAATCATACAAAAGTAACTCCCGTGGCTGCTTATATTGAGGTAATTGTTAAACTGTAACTAATAATTTGGATGGCAATATTTCTCTTTGTTGTAAACCCTAATGACTAAGTTGCTTAAGTACAATTTATAGAGTTTCAGTGCAGTTAATTTTTAATGGAAAAACTGAAATCTAAATTTCAGATTTAAAAGGCACTATACAACCATTGTATCTGTAAATAAGTTTATTTCACACTTTTTTGTTGCTTAGAATAGTATGAGATACTACTTGAGTGGTCTATTTGGAAAGTAATATCCAGTTCTAGTATTTGCTTTTTAGTATCGAACTGAATTTACAGTTCTGTCCTAGATGTTTTTCACTAAGGTGGTCCAATCCATTCTTGTGTCTTTTTGTTAATGGTGAGTGCCCCTCAGTTTCCTAACCTCTGCCACAAAATGTTATTTTATATCCCTTTGGCTATTGGCGAGACTACAAAAGAGAAAAGCTATAATTATATATAACGCTAACCCTTTGACCGCTGATGTATGTTTCTACTTAATATGCCTTGTATGGCTACTTTTTTGAGCTAATAAAGTATGTTCGGTGTTCTTGTAAAAACCAGAAACAAACCAACCAGCCGAAACTAAAATACTCTCCTGGTGCTCCCAGCAGAGGGCGACATAGAGTCCTGCCTCCTTTGCCCTTAAAGCCCTGCAGCATTTTCAAAATGGGGATCAATGTGCTTAGCATTATGATCCTTGGGTTATATGCTGTCTCCTCCTCCAGCCTATTATTTCCTCCAGAGCAGAGTCATTCTGTAAAAACCCAGTCATTCTGTAAAAACCCAGACTAGCATAATGCTCAGCACTTGGCAAGCACTCAAATGCTCCCTAAGTGAAAAACTCTGGAGGTAAACTGCTGACATCACAGGTTGGCCCAGGACAACTTACCCCGAGACTGGAGAAGCCATGACCCAAGGCTTCCTAAAAATGAGGGTGAGGGGGGTGCCTGGTGGCTCAGCTGGTTAAGTGTCCAATTTCGGCTCAGGTCATGATCTTTCAGTTTGTGGGTTCAAGCCCCATGTCGGGCTACATGCTGACAGCTCAGAGCCTGAAGCCTGCTTCGGATTCTGTGTCTCCCTCTCTCTTCACTCCCCCCCTCTTGTGCTCTGTCTCTGTCTGTCTTTCTCTCTCAAAAAATAGATAAACATTTAAAAAAATTTTTAAATGTGAGAGAATGGTCGTAGTTTCTGCAATTGCCTGCAAGTTCCTGCAATTTAAATTGATTAAATCTAAAGAAAGGATGTAGAAACAAATCTGCAGGCCTGGAAGTTGCCTGGAGGGCCCGGTGTGGGCATCCAGCAGTGTTTCCCGGGTTGTTTATCAGTCACTTTGAGGGGCGCCTGGGTGGCTCACGTGGTTGAGCATCCCTGACTCTTGATTTTGGCTCAGGTCATGATCTCATGGTTTGTGAGATGGAGCCCTGCATCGGGCTCTGTGCTGATGCATGGAATAATGGAGACTACTTGGGATTCTCTTTCTCTGTCTCTCTCTGAACCCCCCTAATAAACAAATAAACTTTAAAAAAAAAGTCTTGAGAACAAGAAATGCATGGTAGCATGGGTGATTTTTCTCCAAGATTTAATCAAACAACCACCTTAACTTGCTGAGATTTTAAAAAGTTCTATAATGTTGAGAGGGGAGAATCCTTCCATTGCTATGAGAAAGGCTGAGCTCTCTAGCAAAGCAAAGGAAGTACTTCAGAATGTTAACAGAATTTATCTCTAGGAAGCAGAAGTCCAAGGGATTTTTCCCCCCTGCTTTTCTGTATTTTGTAGATTTTCATTTAAGAGCAAGTATTACTTTTAGAATGAAAAACTTTATTTAAACAAATCTATATTGTGAGCTCAAAAAAGTTTCCACATGCAGATTTATAAAATAACACAAATTTAATTCAAGCACGAGGCTCCTGTGACTATGTGAAATCCAACATTCAGAGCATTGGGTATATTTAGAAAGATTTTCTCTCAGTTTTGGGGGAAAACTAGCCCTAGACTAAATGCTGCTCTGGTATCACCTAACAAAGCATCACCTGAAGTGATCAAAATGTTTCCAACTGGGGCACGTGTGTGGCTCAGCCGGTTAATCGTCGGACTTCAGCTCAGGTCATGATCTCACAGTTCGTGGGTTCGAGCCCTGCATCAGGCTTTGTGCTGACAGCTCGGAGCCTGGAGCCTGCTTCTGATTCGGTGTCTCCCCCTCTCTCTGTCCCTCCCCAGCTCATGCTCTGTCTCTGTCTCTCTCAAAAATAAACTTTAAAAGACAATGTTTCCAACCAATTTAACCATATCCCAGAACAAAGCTCAAGAATCTTTATAGGAATACAATTATATCTTATCCCCCCAAAGATAAAATTTACAATATCTAATATGATTGGTCCAATATCCAGTAAAAGCTAATGTGTGTGCAGAGAAGCAGAAAAATATGAGAAGGAAAAGCAACCAATTGGCACTATCAGAATGTACATTGATAGAATTAGTAGAAAAGTACATGAAAGCAACTATAACTATAGTCTGTATGTTTAGGAAACTATAAGAAATATTAAAAACATTAAGTAGAAATGTGAAAGATATATTTTAAAAAAGATCAGTATTGAACTTCTAGAGAAGAAAACAATAATGTCTGAGATGAAAAAACTTCCTATATGGGATTAACAGCTGAATAGACATGATAGGAGGAAACCAATCCGTGAACCCAAAGCTCTCACTACAGAAGCCATCCAAAATGAAACACAGAAAGAAAGAATAAAGAAAATAAATAGGCGCCTGGGTGGCTCAGTTGGTTAAAAGTCCGCCTTTGGCTCAGGTCATGATCTCACAGTTTGTGGGTTCAAGCCCTGGAACCTGCTTTGGATGCTGTGTCTCCCTCTCTCCCTGCCTCTTCTCTGCTCGCACTCTCTTTCAAAAATAAACATTAAAAAAAAAAAAAGAAAGAAAGAAAGTAGAAGAGGGGAAAACCAAAACCCAGAGTATCAGTTTGCTACAAGACAACTTCAAAAGGAGGACAATAAAAAAGATGACAGCAGAGGAGCGCCCAGGTGGCTTAGTCGGTTAAGCGTCCGACTTTCGCTTAGGTCATGATCTCGCGGTTCGTGGGTTCGAGCCCCGCGTCGGGCTCTGTGCTGACTGCCAGCTCAGAGCCTGGAGCCTGTTTCAGTCTGTGACTCCCTCTCTCTCTGACCCTCCCCTGCTCACGCTGTCTCTCTCTCTCTCTAGAAATAAATAAAACATTAAAAAAAAAAAGATGACAGCAGATTTCTCTTTAGAAACCAGGCGAGCCAGGGGCGCCTGGGTGGCCCGGTCGGTGGAGCGACTGACTCTTGATTTCAGCTCAGGTCATGATGATCCCGGGGTCGTAGTATTGAGTCCTGCATTGGGCTCCTCCCTGGGTGTAGAGCCTGCTTGGGATTCTCTCTCTGTCTCTCTCTCTCTCTTCCTCTCTCTCTCTCTCTCCCCTGCCCTCATGCTCTCCTTCAAAAAAAAGAAAAGAAAAAAAAGAAAAAGGGGTGGGGGAGGGGGAGGGGGGTGATGGGCATGAGGAGGGCACCTGTTGGGATGAGCACTGAGTGTTATATGGAAACCAACTTGACAATAAACTATATAAAAAAACCAATTATGTACATAAAAAAACAAAAACAAAAAATGCCTCTTATCATGTAAAAAAAATTAAAAAAAAATGATGTGAACAAAAAAAGAAAAAGAAAAAGAAAGAAAGGAAGGAAGAAGAAAGAAAAGAAACCATGAAGGCAGAAGAGTGTGGAGCAGCTTTTTAAAAATACTTAAACTAGGGGCGCCTGGGTGGCTTAGTCGGTTAAGCGTCCGACTTTCGCTTAGGTCATGATCTCGCGGTTCGTGGGTTCGAGCCCCGCGTCGGGCTCTGTGCTGACTGCCAGCTCAGAGCCTGGAGCCTGTTTCAGTCTGTGACTCCCTCTCTCTCTGACCCTCCCCTGCTCACGCTGTCTCTCTCTCTCTCTCTCTCCTAGAAATAAATAAAAATATTTAAGAAAAATACTTAAACTGTCAAACCTAGATTCTACTTAGTGAAAATGTCTTTCGAAACCAAAGATTAAATACAGCCTTTTTTTGGACATAAAAAATCTGGAAGACCTAGGCTACAAGAAATGTTCATGGAAGTCCTTCAAGCAGAAGGAAAATGATTCCAGATGGAAGCATAGATCTACACCTAGAATTCAAGAGGGATAGAAACACAATGTGGATAAGCAGTGACATTTTGTTCTTCTTATTTAAATCTTCTTAAAGATAATTGACTGTTTAAAGTAAAAATGATAACAATATAGTTGAGGGCTTCTGACATACTTAGAAGTAAAATGTATGACCGCGATAGCACCAACGCTGGAGGGGAAGATGTGGAAGTATACAGCCGTAAGGTTCTTATATTATACATGAAGTCACACACTATTACTTGAAGGTAGACTGTGATAAGTTAAATACGTATACTATAAACCTGACAGCAACAACTAAAACAATCCAACGGAGAGTTGTAGCTGACAATTTAACAAAAAGGATAAAATCGAATTACTAATAATATTCGATTTATCCAGAAGAAGGCAGAGAAAAGAAAAATGGCACAAAGAACAAATGATACAAATAAAAAATAGCAAGATAATAGACTCAAACCTAACCCTATCAGTAATCACGTTATATGCAGGGGTCTAAATATCTCAAATAAAGGTGAGAGATTTTCAGAGAAAAAAATAGGATCAAATTATATGCCACCTACAAGAAGCCCACTTTAATTAATTAGTTAATTTTAAAAATAGAATTTATTGTCAAGTTGGCTAACATATGGTGTGTACAGTGTGCTCTTGGTTTTGGGGGTAGATTCCCATGATTCATTGCTTACACCCAGTGCTCATCCCAACAAATGCCCTTCTCAAAGCCCATCACCTATTTGCCCTGACCACCCCCCATCAACCCTGTTTGTTCTTTGTATTTAAGTCTCTATGGTTTGCCTTCTAAGTGAAAAAGTCAGTCAGAGAAAGACAGATATCATATGCTTTCATTCATAAGTGGAACTTGAGAAACTTAACAGAAGACCATGGGGGAAGGAGAGAGGGAACAAAGTTACAAAAAGAAACTCATTTTAAATATAAAGATACAAATATGTTAAAAATAAAAGGATAGAAAAAAGACTTACCATGGTAACACTATTCTAAAGAAAGCCGTAATGGCAATAATAATACTATTTAGCCGTAATGGCAATAATAATACTAGACAATGTAAATTTCAGAGCAAAACTATCTCCAGACACAAAGGGTGCCATTTCATAAGGAATGAATGTGTCCATTCATCCAGAAGACATAACAAAGCTAAGTATTAAGAATTGAAGAACAGAGGATCAATATACATAAGCAAAATTAACAGAATGCAAGGAGAAATAGACAAACTTATAATGGTAGTTGGAATTTTCTTTTTCTTTTCTTTTTTAAAAAGATTTATTGTATTTTACTTTAAGTAGTCGCTACACCCAACGTAGGGCTTGAACTTACAACTCTGAGATCAAAAGTTGCATGCTCTTCCTATTGAGCCAGCCCAGGGCCTCAATAGTTGGAATTTTCAATATCCTTCTGTCAATAATCAATAGAACAAGTGGACTGGAAATCAGTAATCATTTAGAAGATTTGAACAACACTATCAACCAACTTGACCTTATTGACATTTATAAAATAATCTTCCCAACAACAGCAGAACACATTCTGTTTAAGCGCACACGGACCATTTGCCAAGGTGAACTTTTTTTTGGATCATAAAACAAGTCTCAAAAAATTTTAAAGGAATCAAATCATGCAAAGTATGTTCTCTCACCACAAAGCAGTTAAGTTAGAAATCAATGAAAGGTATCTAAAAATCCCGTAAATATGTGGAAAGTAAATAACACACTTCTAAATAACCCAGGGGTCAAAGAAGAAATCAAGAGTGAAATCATTGAGTATTTTGTGTTTTTTTTTGTTTTTTTTCTCTCTTTTTAAAAAAAATTTTTTTAAATGTTTTATTTATTTCTAGGAGAGAGAGAGAGACAGCATGAGCAGGGGAGGGTCAGAGAGAGAGGGAGTCACAGACTGAAACAGGCTCCAGGTTCTGAGCTGGCAGTCAGCATAGAGCCCGACGCGGGGCTCGAACCCACGAACCGCGAGATCATGACCTAAGCAAAAGTCGGACGCTTAACCGACTAAGCCACCCAGGCGCCCCATTCATTGAGTATTTTGAGCTGAATAAAAACATAACGTATTAACATTTGTAGAATGTTGCTAAAGCAATATGTGAATGGAAATTTATAGCACTATAACACCAGTATTAAAACAGAAGTTCTCTAATCAATGACATCAGCGTCCTCCTTAAGAATATGATGAAAGAGGGGCACCTGAGTGGCTCAGTCGGTTAAGTATCTGATTGCAGCTCAGGTCTTGATCTCGCAGTTTGTGAGTTCAAGCCCCGCGTTGGGCTCTGTGCTGACAGCTCAGAGCCTGGAATCTGCTTCAGATTCTGTCTCCCTGTTTCTCTGCCCCTCCCCTGCTCTCTCTCTCTCTCTCTCTCAAAAATAAACATTAAAAAAAAACTTTAAAAATCATATAAAAAAAGAATCTAATGAAACAAGGGCAAATGAAACCCAAAACAAACAAAGCAAAGAAATAAAGATCAGAGTAGAAATCAATGAAATCAAATCAGAAAAATCATACTGCAAATGAATAAAACTAAAAGATGCATGAATATAAAATATGCATATGAGCATTTTCAACATTATTGGTCATTAGAGAAAGGCAAATTAAAACCACAGTGAAATATACCTATATAGCTATCATAAAGTCTTAAATTAAAAAGACTGAACAAAACTAGTGTGGATGAGGAGAGAGAGCAACTGAGTTCTCAGACACTGCTGGTGGAGATCTAAAACAGCACATTTTGGAAAATTCTTAAAATGTTAAGCACACATTTACCATTTGACTCAGCCATTCCATTCCTAAGAGAGGTGAAAGTGTCTGTTCATACAAAGACTTTTGCATTACTGTTTATAGCAACTTTATTTGTAATACCCCAAATTGGAAACAACCTGTGTCCATAAGCAGCTGAATGGATAAGCAGACTGTGAGATACCCACACAATGGAAAACTACATAGCAATACAAAGGGATGAATTCTTGGTACATGTGGCAACATGCATGACTCTTAATTATGCTGAGCTAAAGAAGCCAGCTCACGTTCCCCAGAAACGGCACATACTGTGTCATTCCATTTTTGCAAAAGTCTAGAAAATGAGAACCAATCTCTAATGAAAGCAGGCAGATTAGCAGTTGTCAGGGAATGGAGACTTGGCTAGAGAGGGCCAGGAGCACAGTCTTATAAGCAGGCACAAGAAAATATTTTGGAGTAATCGATATGTTCAT
This sequence comes from Proteles cristata cristata, assembly GCA_017311185.1. Lineage (NCBI taxonomy): Eukaryota > Metazoa > Chordata > Mammalia > Carnivora > Hyaenidae > Proteles > Proteles cristata. The sequence goes on from JAESUZ010005393.1 coordinate 1,474,191, forward strand.
CTTGATTGTGGAGATGGTCTCATGGGTAGATACATAGGTCAAAACATCAACCTGGGCACTTAAAAAAATGTGTCAATTTATTACATTGACTCATAATTATGGCTCAATAAAGCTGTTTAAAATAAAAACTGACCTCGGGCACCTGGGTGGCTCACTTAGTTAGGTATCTGACTTCGGCTCAGGGCATGATCTCATGGTTTGTGAGTTCAAGCCCTGCTTCAGACTCTGTGCCGACAGCTCAGAGCCCGAAGACTGCTTTGGATTCTGTGTTCCCTCTCTCTGCTGCTCCTCCACTTGCACTCTCTTCTCTCCCAAAAATAAATAAACGTTAAAAAATTTTAAACAAAAAATAAAATAAAATAAAAACTGAAGTCTGAGAACCAAAGAAAAAAAAAAAAAGAAAAGAAATCAATTAATCAGTCAAATATAAAAACCCTCCTTCAGATCAGGATCGATATTCGGAATCTCCAAGATCGTTTTTGTAAAAAAGAAAGCTGTCAAACATATTTAATAACCATTTGGGCAAAACAAAAAAGGGAACATAAGACTGTATGTTTATACTTACCCCTATTTGCATAAAGAAATAACCATACTTGCTGTTTTTACATAAAGACATACTGACGGTCCTGGAAGCACACAAAAGGAAGTAATAATAGTGGTTATCTGGGTGGGGTAGGGAAAAAGGAATATGGGAATGGGAGCGTGGAACAGGGCTAGGAGCAAGATTTTTCACTGACTTAACTTTTTGAGTAGTTTTTTATTTTTTGAACTATGTAACTACTTTTACTATTTTCTTTTATTATTATTATTTTTATGTTTATTTTTGAGACAGTGTGTGCGCACGAGCAGGGGAGGGGCAGAGAGAGAGGGAGACAAGATTTGAGGTGGGCTCTGCACTGACAGTAGAGACTGTAAGATCAAGAGTCAGATGCGCAACGGGCTGAGCCACCCAGGCACTCCTGCTCTGCATAATTAATTTGAAATATGGCATTAATCACCATCTCTATCCTCCTCCTGAAAAACACAAGGACTTTAGAATCCTTTGTTCCTGTACTGAGAGAATTATGTTAAAAGTTTCCAACTGTGCTCTGAGATTTGTCTATTTCTCCTCTTATTTTTGTCATTTCGCTTTATATCTTTTATTTTTAAGTAAGTTCTACACTCAGAGTGGGGCTTGAACTCACAACTCTGAGATTGAGTCACACGTTCTACTGACTGAGCCAGCTTTATGTATTTTGAAACTATGTTATTATGTGCACACAAAGTTAGGATTGTTACTTTCATCACTCTGTAATGGCCCCCTTTAACCTTTAGGAATATTTTCTATCTTATACTCTACTTTGTCTGATATTAACAGCTGCCACCGCAGCTCTCTTTTGGTTAGTATTTGCTTGTTATATTTTTCCATCCTTCTACTGGTGCATGTATTTGCATATTCATATTTATAGTGTGTCTCTCTTAAATATAGTTGGGTCATTTTTAAACAGCAATTCAAAAAAGTCTGTATCTTAAATTTTTTTTAACATTTATTTATTATTTATTTATTTTGAGAGAGAGCAAGAGTGAGCAGGAGAGGGCCAGAAAGGAGACAGAGGATCTTAAGCAGGCTCCATGTAGTGAGCAGAGCCCAATGCAGGGCTCAAACCCACCAGCTGTGAGATCATGACCTGAGCTGAAATTAAGCGTTGGCTACATAACTGACTGAGCCACCCAGGTACCTCCCAAAATGTTTGTATCTTAATTAGAATACTTAATTTATTTAATTATGGATATAGTTGAGTTTGATTGCCATCTTGGAGTTTCTTTTCTACTTGTCCCTTATATTGTTTTCTTATTCCAGTATTCCTTTGGATTAATGAAGCCTTTTTACTATTCCACTTATCTTTTTTATTAATTAAAAATTATTTTAATGTTTATTTATTTATTTTTGAGAGAGACAGAGAGACAGACCGTGAGTGAGGGAGGGGTAGGGAAGGAAGGAGACACAGTATCAGGAGCAGGCTCCAGGTTTTGAGCCGTCAGCACAGAGCCTGATGCCAGGGCTTGAACTCATGAACTGTGAGATCATGACCTGAGCCAAAGTTGGATACACCCAGGTGGTCCTCTTCTTTATTAATTTTTTATTATACCTTCTTTGCATTATTATTTTAATAGTTTCTCTGGATATAATATGTACCTTTACCTTATTATAATCTGCCTTAAATTAGTTCTTTACCACTTTGTGAACAGCTTACCTCCATTTACCATCTTGCCTTTTGCATCTTTGTAGTACTATACTTTTAACATATTATAAATTGCACACAATATAGTTATTATTGCTTTAAATGATTAGAGCCAATATTCTTTTATATGTATTTACATATAATACATGCTCTTCATTCCAATGCTCTTCATTCCTTTTCTCAGTTCTGAACTTCCCAGTGGAGTAATTTTCCTTCAGCCTAAAGAATTTTCTATTGTTATTATTATTATTTTAATGTTTAATTTATTTTTGAGAGAGAGATAGAGACAGCATGGGCAGGGAAGGGTCAGAGAGAGAGGGAGACACAGAATCTGAAACAGGCCCTAGGCTTTGAGCTAGCTGTGAGCACAGAGCCCAATGTGGGGCTCAAACCCATGAACCATCAGATCATGACCTGAGCTGAAGTCAGACGCTTAACCGACTGAGCTACCCAGGCGCCCCTCTATTATTATTTTTAAATATTTTATTTCTAAGCAATCTTCACACCCAGTGTGGGGCTGGAACTCACAACCTCGAGATCGAGCGTTGCACACTCTTCCAACTGAACCAGTCAGGTACTCCAGACTAAAGAACTTTCTTTAGTATTTCTTGTAGAGTGAATGAATTTTTTTTATTTCATCTTTATTTTTAGAGGATATTCTCACTGGGTACAGAATTTCAGGTCAGAAAATTTTTTATTTCTTTCAGAACTTGAAAGATGTCACCCTTTGGTCTTCTGGCCTCCATAGGTTCTGTTAAAAAGTCAGCAGTAAGTGTTACAGTTGCTCTTCTGCAAGTATGTGTCTTTTTCTCTGGCTGCCCTTATACTTGGTTTTCTTTCTATTTTGCTTAGGTTTTTTAAAAAAATATTTTTAAAATTAATTTTTGAGAGAGAGAGACAGAGAGACAGAGAGAGAGAGACAGACACAGACACAGAATCCAAAACAGGCTCCAGGCTCTGAGTCATCAGCACAGAGCCCGATGCAGAGCTTGAACCCACAAGCTATGAGATCATGACCTGAGCTGAACACCTGAGCCATCCAGAGCCCCTCTTTTGCTTTGGGTTTGCTAAGCCTCTTGAATCTTTTGAGTTGCTATCTTTCATGTTTTGGCAACTTCTCAATCAATGTATCTTCAAATATTACCTTCTCTCTTCCTTGGACTCCTGTACACGTACATTAGATCATTAGACTATGCCCTCCATGTCTTGAATATTCTCTTCTGTTTTTTCTTTGTTTTTCACTATGTACTTCAACTTGAAGATCTTGTGTTTACTGTCTTTCAGTAATATAATCCTAGCTTGTGCTCTGTCCAGTCTGTTGATGACACAGTGTCCAGTGAGTGTCCAGTTTCCAGCCCTAGAATGTCCATTTGATTATTTTTCTATCGATTATAATTCTCTTTTGAAATTACCCATTTTTTCATTACTTTTGTCCATCTTTTACTCCACTTTCTTAAATATATTTATAATAGTTTTTTTTTTTAAGTCTTTCGCTGCTAACTACAATACCTGGATCTTCTCTGAGACAGCTTCTATTGTATACTTATTTTCCCCTTAATTATCAAGCATTTTTCCTGTCTCTTCAAATACCTTGTGACTTTTAAAAATTATATACTGGAGGGGGCACCTGGGTGGCTCAGTTGGTGAAGTGCCCAGCTCTTAGTTTTGGATCAGGTCTCACAGCTTTGTGAGTTTGAGCCCTGCATCAGGCTCTGCACTGACAGCAGGGAGCCTGCTTAGGATTCTCTTCCTCTCTCTCTCTCTGTCCCTCCTCCACTCTCACTGTCTCTGTCTCAAAATGAATAAATAAACCTTTAAAATAATTAATTAAAAAATATAAATAAAAAAATAAAAATGATATGCTGGAGGTTGTGCAAAAAAGAGGGATTGAAGTCAATGTTATTTCTTCCTACATAGGATACATTCTTCCTATTAGGCAAGAAAGTGAGGGACTGATCATGCTTAACTGTATTAGAAATTGAGCTGTGTTGTGGCTTTAGTTAGGCTCAGTCTATCTCTGCCTCCAAATGTCTCAAGGGCAAGATCTTTTGTATGCTTATTAAAGGCCCCTTCTTGTCATTGACTTTGTGTCTAGACAAAGGTACTTGAGACTTGGGAGATTTCATTTTGCCTTTGTAGACCAATCTCTAACCTCCTGAGTGGCCCTGGAACTCAGTTAGTGTCTCTAAGAGAAAACCAGTCAATCTGTCACGACAGTTTAAGTGAACATCAAGAGCTTCATTAATTTTGTATTTTTCCTGGCAGAGTCCCTCTGCTTAAGAAAAGCTTGATTCCAGATTCAGCAAATAACCTTGAAGGAAAAAAATGGCCAATAATCTCAACTCACCTAGGAAGGTGTCTTTTCTCTCTTAATTTGGAGTTCTTTTACTCTTCTTGGCTTCTACAACCTTCCAATACCTTTCAAAATATTATTTCATTATTCATTAATTTTTTTTCTTGACATTGAGGATGCTCTGTCACTTCCTACTGCATTTTACTTAGAAGCAGAAGTTTTCTCATGTTCTTTTCCAATTAGTTTAAATCATGATTCAGGGGTACCTGGGTGGCTCAGCTAGTTAAATATCTGACTTTGGCTCAAGTCAAGGTCTCATAGTTCGTGAGTTCGAGCCCCGCATCTGGTTCTGTGCTCAGAGCTCGAAGCCTGCAGACTGCTTCAGATTCTATGTCTCCCTCTCTCTCTGCCCCAGTCCCACTTGCACTCTGTCTCTGTCTCTCAAAAATGAATAAACATTAAAAAAAAAAAAAGGATTCAAACAAGGTCCACACATTCCATTCTTAAGTCTCTGAATTTATAGATTTTCCATCCTTCATTTTTGTATTTGTTTTTCAATTTACTTGTTGTAGAAACTGGCTCATTTGTCCTGTTGAGTTTTTTGGATTCCACTGATTACCTTTACTTGGTATCATTTATCATGTTCCTCTGAGCCCTGTATTTCCTGTGTATTTCCTCTTTTATCATATAATTCCTATGTATTCTTTTATCAAATACTTTTTTTTTTTTTTAGAGAGGAGTGCACACACAAGGAGGGGAGGAGCAGAAATAGAGAATCTCAAGCAGGCTCCATGCTCAGTGCAAAGCCCGATGGGGAGCTTGAACTCATGGACTGTGAGATCATAACCTGAGCTGAAATCAAGAATCAGATGAGCCAACTGAGCCACCCAGGCGTCCCTCAAACAAACTTTTTAATTGAAGTATAGTTGGCAATTCTTACACATTCTTAATGCCCAGCTCCAATGTCATTTCTTCTTAGTGGTTTGCCCTGATCCACATTCTTTCTTACCCTTCCTCTCATTTATATTTCCATAGTACTGTACCTCTCATCATCACCTTGTCATTTAGGAGTTCATGACACTCCCTCCGGCAATGTCTGTTTATAGTTTGGGAGCTCTAGGAAATCATACTTTATTCATCATTTTATCCTCACGCCATGATGTCTTAGTTCAATTGGGTGGCTGTAATAGATACTGGAGACTGAACCGGTGGCTTTTAAGCAGCAGAAATTTATTTCTCCCAGCTCTGGAGGCTGGGAAGTCCAAGATCGTAGTGCTGGCAGATTTGGTGTCTGGTGAGAACTCACTTCCTGTTTCGTAGATGGCCATGTTCTTGCTGTTGAAAGCAGGAGGGGATGCAAAGTAGGAGGGATCTCTCTGAGGCCTTTTAAAAAGACACTAATCCCATTAGTAATTAAAAATAATGCTCACCTAATCACCTCCGAATGGCCCCACCTTCTAATACCACCACTTTGGGGATTAGGATTTAAACACACAACATTGGGGATGGTTACATTCAGACCAGAGTATTCCGCTCCTGCCCCCCAAAATTCATGTCCTTTTTACAGGTCATGAACCCGAAGGTCTAAGTCCAATGTCTCATCTAAATGTAGTCTAAATCAGATATGTGTGAGGCTCATGCTACAATTCTAATATTAGGCTTTGTGATAGTTAACATATTTAGACGCAGCTACCTAATGTTACCCAGACCTACTGTTCTGTAAGCCTAGTGATTCTACATAGCTCTTCATATTTAAAAATCACACCACAGGCCCCTTTTACTGTACAACAAAAGTTGCTTTGGGGTATTTTTTTTTTTCAGTAATGGAGGACAATTTGTGCTAAGACACTTTCAGATCCAATCTGTGATGGCTTTTCAGTCTTTAGCACTTTTCTCCAGTCTCTCATTGAAGATAAAGGCTACAATGATGACCATGCTATGAAAAGTGGGCTAAGCAACCCAAACTGTAGTATTTTATAGAGTTTGAAATGTCTTAGAATTTCAGGTGATTCACATTTTGGAAGAAGACTCAGTCATTGAATTGTTACTTTTATGTCTTTAGCATTGTACTAATCACAAGCAATTAATTTTTATTTAGATTACTACTTTGGAAAGGCTGGATGTTATGGGTTTATAGCAGAATATTCTTTAGGTAGACTGTAGTCCAAGCATCTAGTTGGGTCTTTCTGATGTCATGCACCAATGCCAAGATTTAGCTATGTTGATGTTGAAGCAGAGAGGACCAGAGTCTAAATTCTACCACTGGCTACCTAAGTGTCCAAGCCAACTGATTTTTGTATTTAAAGACCTTCTCACAGAAAGAATCACCAGGAATAGAAGGCAGCTGGCATGAGAGGGTGGCAGCGCTGAGACTGGGCTCTCCATGTACTTTCTAGTCTCTTATTTTAAGTGTAAAATATTTTGTTGGTCTTGAAAAATTACTGTGCTGTCACCACCCCTTGACAATTCATTCTGGGTTTGGCCACATTTTCCAATTGAGTCCTTGGTGCCATAGCAATTACCATAATGTTCCATCTGGCTGTATTCCTAGGTATAGCTTTTGTACCTACCCATGGCCACCACTCTTGGTTTCCATTTGGCTCTGCTCTCCAGCAGTCATTGGGCGTGCTGTAGGTCTAACTCTGCTCAGCCTTGGCGTGCCCAGGTCACTTAGGTCATTGCTGTAGGGACAACTTCCCTGACACCTGAGGCCAGGTTCAGGCCCTCCTAATGTATGCCCATAGACTTTCTTATATTTTACCTTCAGTGCCTACAATTGCATAACTATTTTTGTCATCTGTCCTCCTCATCTTGTATCTTCCAGCACCTGGGACAGTTCCTGGCACACAGTAGGAGTTCAATAAATGTATAAAATGTAAATGTGAACAAATGAAGCTTGTGACTCAGGCTCCCTCCTCTTTTAGGGTGCAGTTGTATATGACTTTGGGCTAGTTACAAAACTTAGATCTGGTCTTAGTTTATATGTAAACTGGGGCTAATATTGTTCTAATTACTGCACAGTTTGGGGTGTGCATGGAGCAGATCTTGAAGTGAATGTTTGTAGACTGAATGATTGTACAGGTCATCTCTGTGAATTTAATAAGAAGATTATATGGCACAATAAAATTTCTTTAACTTAACGGAAGAGAGAAACTGAAGTATCACATGAGAAAATCTCATTAATTGAATGGAAAATAAAATTCAAGTTCCATAAACCTTTGCCCAGGGTCTATATTTCTCACTATGACATGGCTTAATACTAGATATTTTTAATGGGGGAGGGAAATGTTTTTAATAGACTTGGACCAAACTGTGTGATTGACTTTTCAATTCCTAAGAGGTTGTGTCTCACAGACTGGTTTGGTCACCAAGAATACAATTCTAGATTGCTTGTATCTTGAAAACAGAAGCAGTGGTGAATATGAATCATAATTAAATATATGGAGAGATCCAGTAGAGCTCTGGAGGCTGACATTCTCATCCCAGTTGGTATGCTGACTAGTCTTCTGGAAACAGCAGTAGGATAAGATCACTGCCCTTGGGGTGATGAAAAAGTGTTTTCAGACTAGCAATTCCTTATATTATAAGCCTTGCAGGCTGGCTTAACTTAACCTATCTCCTTCCCCATTCTGCCATTAGTGCAATGAAGATACCTTATACATGCAAACTACAAATGCTACCCAGTTTTCTTTTCTTGCTTGTCTCCTCTTCACCATCACCCACTTCTAGAATTTCTCCCACCCAACACTTCCTTAGCATACTTAGATAGAAGGGAAAAGATTCAGGAAGGGTCCAAATGGAACTAGAATCATATATTTTATTTGAGCCTCATCTCTTTGGGGAAGGGAACAGAGAGATTAGAGGTAAGTTAGAGATGGTTGGCAAACCCCTTCAGAGTGTGCAAAGAAGAAATCCTTTTCTAGAATATCTGCTGAAGGTGAGATGAGGTAAGGCTAGACAGGGAATTCAGAAATAACTCTTGGTGTTTAGTTGTGGTCTGGGAGTGAGATCCCATTTTGAGCAAAAGGAAGAGAGCCAGCAGATGGAGAGGAGTCCAAGTATTGCCTAGTTTTTAACTAGTCTAGGTCTTCTGACAAGTGACCCCATTTGGGTGGGGAGAATTTGCCAAGGGAATCTGACTCCTTATTCCCAGTTCATTTCTAAGGGTCTTGAGTATTATTGCCCTTGGGTGAATATGAATTCATATTTTGACGCCTCCTCTCAGCTGACTGTGTCCTAGACTGAGCCTGAATGGAAGATCTGGGAAGAGAGTAAGAGGAATACAGAGGCCAGGCCTGCTGCTGAGAATAACTATGAGACCTTGGCTTGGGTTTGGACTCAGGCTTAGTCTCGGGCTCCAACTCCAGGTTCAGGCTCTGTTTCAGGCTCTAGCTCAGACTGGAGCTCTACTTCTGACTCAATTCCTTCTCATTATAGAGTCCAGCTCTAGATCTAGTCAGTCTCTTGTTCTGATTCGGCTGTGGGCTCCATTTCAGGTCTAGATCCAATTCCTCCTCTGTTATTGGTTCCTGCATTGCTTAATTACAGTCAGGATTTACGTTTTGGAGGCTTCTAGAACACTGCCGCTCATTTTATGTCTTGGCTCTCCATTCTAAAATACACAATTATATAGGTTAAAATTTCCAATTAAATTTAGCTTTCGAACAGTCAAAGAATTTCAGAATACAAAAAAGACTTAAGATACCAGAAACCATAGGTTCCTGGCACAGTAGAAATATTTCTGGCCTATATCTGCTTTCATCTGCAACCTCTGGCTACTCAGTTCCTCACTATTTTCAGGCTCTATCCATCCATAACTGATTCCTTTGGCTTTCTAGCTTGCCTGGGTTTCATGGCCAACCAATAAAACAGTAGTGGTCTTGGAGCATTCTCTCACATCTTGTCTTCTTGATCTTACTTGTCTTTCCAACCCCCTGTGAAAACTTGGCAGGGCATAGGAGCCCTTTTTGACCTGGCTTCTTGTCATCTTCTTTAGCTTTATCTACATCTGTAGTCCCCACCCTTAACTCTAGCCATAAAGTTATCCAAAGATGGCTGGCTTCATGTCTCTTTGCTCTAACCGCTCCCTGTGCCTGCCTGTCGTCTCGTCTTGTCCACACACCCATTTATCATTCCAGATTCAGATCAAAAAGATGACCAACCAGAACACAGCTTCCTTTGTGTTCCATCTATATACTCACACTTCTATCATAGTGCCAGGAATGTATCACTTTCTTTATAAATTTATTTCCCTATTAGACTCTAAGCTCTTTGAGGTAGGGCAGTGCCTGGTTTGATAACCCCAATACCAGTGACTGAGCCTGTCGCCCTAGCAGATGCTCCCACAGGCTTGGGCACTCAGGTTCCCAGCAGCATTCCATAGAATTAACAACTCTCACCTCCTAAAACAGCTTTCTCTCTTCCATCACACAACACTCTTTGGCTTTTCCTCTTTCCTCTGTGGTTGCTTCTTTCTCGTCCTATTTATTGTCTCCTCTATTTCTTTTGGATTTCTAAATGTTGGCAAGACTCAGGGCTTCCCTTCTGCATCTATACTCCTTCCATAGGCAATTTTATTTAGTCCCATAATTTTCATTTATCATCTATGTGCCAGTGACTTTTGATTATAACCCTTCCCCTGATCTGCTCGTTCAGGTACCCAATTCCATTCTGACATTTCCACTTGGATGTTTACCAGGCATCTTGAATATAATACATCCAAAGTAGAACTTTAACTCTCTCCTGAGCTTCCTAGTTTAAATATGAAAAGAATTTGACATATTCAATATCACCTCTTAGTAGAAGTCCATAGAATGTTAGTAAACTGAAAAATACTTTTTAAAACTACAGTAAATATCACATCTACCTAAAGCCAACTGTGACCATCTTAATAGAAATACATAAGAAGTTTTTCTCATAAAATTCAGGAGTAAGACAAGGGTACCCACTAGTACTTACATTGTTCTGGGGAGATGTAGCTAATGCCATAATATATGATATTGAAATAAGAATTTTGACAATTGGAAAATAAGGTATTTATATTATTTGTAGAATTTTTTATCTGGAAAACTCAAGAATTAACAATGAAACCTCTTAGGTCTGGTAAAAAAGATTCTAAATGTGGCAAATAATTTGATACAAATCGATAGGTTTACCATAAGCTAGCAATTGCCAATTAGAAAATACAATGAAAGAGAATATTTATTTCAAAAAGCTTAATAAATATGTAAAACAAAGTATAAAGTATCTAAGATTTGTCTATATAAAAGAAAGTCACAGGGACACCTGGGTGGCCCTGGAGTGGCTCTGCCTTTTTTTTTTAATAAATCTATCTCTTTATTTTTTAAAGTTATTTATGTATTTTGAGAGAGAAAGAGAGAGCAAACAAGGAAGGGGCAAGAGAAAAGAGACTCAGGAAGGTGTTGAATTAATTCGACTCTTAATTTTGGCTCGGTTATAATCTCATAGGTTCATAGATTTGAGCTCTGCATCAGGCTCTTTGCACTGACTGTGCAGAGCCAGCTTGGATCCTCTCTCTCCTCTCACTCTCCCCTTCTGTGCATGCTCTCTCTCTCTAAATAGATAAATAAACTTAAAAGAAATTAAAAAGTAAAGAAAGTCACAAAAATCTTACTACGAATGCAACATTTAAAAGACTGAATAGGGGCACCTGAGTGGTTCAGTTGGGTAATCCTCTGACTCTTGATTTCAGCTCAGGTCACAATCTAATGGTTTGTGAGTTCTGAACCCATCCCAGGTTCTGTGCTGACAGGGCGAACCCTGCCCAAGTTCTCTTTCCCTCTCTGTCTCTCCAAAATAAATAAATAAACTTAAAAAAAAAGACTGAATGAGAATGTAAAGACAGCTCATGTTCTTAAATAGGATGAACAAATACTGTAATGATATCAATTCTCAATATATTTCTAGTGCAATTGTAATGAGAATTCCAATGGGGTTCTTTGTGAGAATGTAACAAAAGATGCAAAGAATTTGTTTGGAAGAATAAATTAGGGAGAATGACATAGCAAATTTTGAAGTAGACTTCAAACCAAATGGTAAATGTATTACAAATCTGCTTAGTAAAGCTATTAACAACAATAAAACAAAAATTATGCTAGAAATAGACTTCAGTTTTCATAAGAATATGACATTTTATGAAAGAGCATTTCAAATCAATGGAAAAGAAAGCAATTCCAATAGATGAGTTAGCTCAGAATGGTTAGCTGTACAGATAAAAAAATAAAAGATTATTCTTTAATCCCATACATAAATACATTCTAACTAGATTAAAAAAGCATAATATGTAACCATTTAAAACATTAAAATCTAGGGGCGCCTGGGTGGCTCAGTCGATGGCGATCTGACTTTGGCTCAGGTCATGATTACTGCTCGTGGGTTTTGAGCCCTGTGTTGGAGCTCTGTGCTGACAGCTCAGAGCGTGGAGCCTGCTTCAGGTCTCTCTCTCTCCTCCTTCTCTGTCTCTCTGCCCTTCCCCCACTTGCAGTCTATTTCTCTCTCAAAAATGAATAACTATTGGGGTGCCTGGGTGACTTAGTCGGTTGAGAGTCACGACACCGCTTAGGTCATGATCTCGTGGTTCGTGGGTTCAAGCCCCGCGTCGGCTCTGTGCTGATACTCGCTCAGAGCCTGGGCCTGTTTCAGTCTGTGACTCCCTCTCTCTCTGACCCTCCCCTGCTCACGCTGTCTCTCTGTCTCTCTCCTAGAAATAAATAAATAAACATTTTTAAAAAATGAAAAACTATTTTAAAAATAAATAAATAAAACATTAAAATGTATAGGAAAACATAAATGATTAGTTTACTTCCTAAGTAAGAATGACTTTCTAAACAAAAGGCAAACAAAATAAGAAAAGGTAAATACAGGAAAGGCAATGTAATATGTAAAGCAAAACTGTCAAGTGTATCATAATTACCTGTCATAATTATAAAATAAAATAGAGAAACTTTAACTTACAGTAAAGGCAAACTACATAATTCAGACCAACCCCCCTACTGAGGACAGCCAGAAGAGCAGGGTAAAATATTTTATTTTATTCATTTTTTAAAGTTTATTTATTTATTTTGAGAGAGAGAGAGTGCACAGGAAGGGCAAAAAGAGAAGGGGAGAGAGAGAGAGAGAGAGAGAATCCCAAGCAGGATCCACACTGTCAATGCAGAGCCCGATGTGAGACTCAAAGTCACAGACCATGAGATTATGACCTGAACCAAAACCAAGAGTTGGACACTTAATTAACTGAGCCACCCAGGTGCCCCAACATAAAATATTTTAAAACTTCTGCTTCAAGATACCATAAAGCTAACAAGATTATACTGAAGATTTGAAAAAGGTAAAAATCTACAGAGGTGAGTCTGGCATTTGGGACCACTTTTGTAGACATGTTTGACGATCTTGAAGTGGGACATATGTGCAGAGAACAGTGCTTTGGACAGCTTTAAGGGCTTAGGATTGCCAAAATTGCATTCTAGGGTCGGCCAAGGGAGGGGCTGCGGCACACCTCCCCACAGACCCAGCTGGGCTGTGGGTCACCTGGACGGCCTAGAATACCTCAAGTCCTAAAATCAGATCAGTTACCCTGGACTGCTGGTGCCTCCAGGGACTTGGTAAAACAATGAAGTTCTTTCCAGAAGAAAAATGTCATCCTGGATCTCAAATTATTTTTAGAAACATTTTCTAAATACAGTGTCTGGCACACACCCAAAGACTACCAGGCACACTAGATTTTGATGGTAAAAAATGCACATTAAATCTCTAAGGAAGTAATTCTCAAAATGTGATTTTTGTATTGGTACCATCAGGATCACCCAGTATTTGTTAGCAATGCAAATTCTCAGGCCCTACCCCAGATCCATTGAATCAGAAATTCAGGTGACATGGGACACAGAGAGGGCCCAGTAGTCTGTGTTTTAATGGCAGATTTTGGTGATTCAGATGCATATTAAAGTTTGAGAACCGTAAGAAATCTCTAAGCATAAGCAGGGGAACCTCTGACCAGAGACGTTGTTAAAAGAATTATTGCTCCAGATGGGGATGAACCTCAGAAGCTGTGAGGTTTCTTCCAACTGAAAGGTTTTGTGATTCTATGATTTTATAGATGGGCGTGGACTATACAGCACGGTAGAAAAAATATGTCCATTGAGGAAAAAGTAGAGGACAAGCAGAGGCACATAACCTGTGGAAATTCTCAATAAGCAAGGGAAATACATTATTTTAAAAAGAAAAAGAAAGAAAAAGGCCATGTTTTATAAGCTTGGATATCTTTTACTTCTTAAAGTTTTCAAAAAAAAGAAAACTCTTATTGCTCTGGTAATGCTTCTCTTGTCATAAAAAAATCAAACATGATTAAAGTGTAATACGTTGGGGGCACCTGGGTGGCTCAGTCTGTTGAGCGTCCGACTTCGGCTCAGGTCATGATCTCGCGGTTCGTGGGTTCGAGCCTCGCATCGGGCTCTTTGCTGACAGCTAGCTCGGAGCCTGGAGCCTGTTTCAGATTCTGTGCCTCCCTCTCTCTCTGATCCTCCCCTGCTCATGCTGTCTCTATCTCTCTCTCAAAAATAAATAAAATGTTAAAAAAAATAAATAAAGTGTAATACGTTGATGAATCAGGGGTTTAATTAAAAAGTAGTTTCTAGGGGTGCCTGGGTGGCTCAGTTGGTTGAGCGTCCAACCTCAGCTCAGGTCATGATCTCATGGCTCGTGAGTTCAAGCCCCATGTTGGGCTCTGTGCTGAGAGCTCAGAGCCTGGAGCCTGTTTCAGATTCTATGACTCCCTCTTTCTGCCCCTCTCCCACTTGCACTCTGTCTTCTTCTCTTTCTCTCAAAAATAAACATTCAAAATTAAAAAAATTATTTCTAGTCATTAGATAATATTTGGTTCCCATCTGTGTTTTAATTCCTTTTTCTTCCTGTGTGTGTGTGTGGGGGGGTACCTTTAACCTTTGCAGACACTGATTTAAAAACACTGAAGTAAGGGGGGTGCCTGGGTGGCTCAGTCAGTTAAGCTGCTGACTTTGGCTCAGGTCATGGTCTCATGGTTTGTAGTTCAAGCCCCACAGTGGGCTCTGTTCTGACAGCTTGGAGCTCCCTTTGTATCCTCGGTCCCCGCCCCCCCCCCCCCACTCATTCTCTCTCTCTCAAAAATAAATAAACTTAAAAAATAAAAATAAAATAAATACACTGAAGTTGGCCTAGGCCTTTACTTAGTATTAACAGATAGCTAAAAGTTCTGGCTTATATATCATTCTCCTTTGCATTTGTCAGGTTGAATAAATCTTATGTTACTCACAACGTAAATAATAGCCAAAGTGTTAGACTGGCAGATCTTGACCTCTGCCAGTTCATCAGTTCTATTTTTCATCCCAATGGTGGTGTAGGGATGGATTCTAAAGGTATAGCTAGGGGAGATATTTAAAATATTCAGTAATTTGGGATGGCACTGGCAGTAACCAACTTACTATACAAGGATCCTTGAGATCTCTGCTGAGTTGGGTAATCCTCTCTTCAGTTGGGAAAGTGTCCTGAATGGCGCCCAGGTGCCAAGGCAGGGGGGGACCTTGGGACTCAGTTCCACTGCTATTTACCAACTGATAAGGGATCACTTCAACATCCCAAAGTTTGGCCCAGCCACACTCAAAAGCCTTTTCTGGCCCTTGCTCATCTCTACTTAATCAGGTGTCTCCCCCCACTCGCCCCCCACCGCTTGCCCCCCACCATGATGCCTCACATCATCCAACCTTGTCTGTTTCTGAGTAGGTTTCCTGTATCACTGTCTCAGATTCATCCATGCTTAACTCGGAGGACTCTGGAAACTTCCTTGACAAGGCAAACAGCACGGCGTCGTGGAGGGTGAGGAAGAGCTGGGCCTTGGTGATGCCAGCATCAAAGAAATCATTCCTCTCAAATTCCCTGACCACAGAAGCTACAAACCAAACCCAGAACACACACAGGATCAGGTGCCTGAGGAGGACAGCACCCAGGGTGCAAACAGCCCTCTCATACGGTGAAGGATACTCACCATGACACCCCGAAATGAGCACCAAAATGTTGGCATTTTGGAAAGCATTGCACATCTGTGGGGAGAGAGTAAATCAGCGTTAGTGATCTTCATATTCACTTGGAAAGGGCCTTTTAATTAGAGGAGTTTTAATACCCTTTTGGTCATTCACTTGTCTAGGGTATATGTACCTCTGCATCCCAATTCAACTCTATAAACATTTGATGAGTGGACTTCCATATGCCAGGAAATGTCTAAAGTGCTGAAAAAGAATCAGACGGTCTCATGTGAGGTGGGGAGCAAGAGGGAGTGTTGCTGATGGTCTCGGGGTGGGGGGAGACTGTTCACACAGAGAGATAATGCTCCTGGGGTGCCTGGGGGCTCAGTTGTTCAAACATCTGACTCTTGTTTTAGGTTCAGGTCAGGATCTCATGGTTCGTGAGATGGAGCCCAGTGTCAGGCTCTGTACTGACAGCACAGAGCCTGCTTGGGATTCTCTCTTCCTCCCTCTCTGTCTGTCCCTCCCCCTCCCAATAAATACATAAGCTTTAAAAACGAGAGAGAGAGAGAGAGAGAGATAATGCTCCTAAGGATAGTGCTAGAAGAGAGACAGGCATGGGTATAATGGGAATACAATGGACAGCCTTCATGAACAGCCATAGCTTGGTAGTGATTGGTATTACTGTTTAGTGTATGCATGTGACCCCCTTCTTCCTGTGGTTCACTGAGCAGAGGAGGAAACCCTAGCCCAGAGATGGTCAAGTGATAAAGCAGAGAATGGAATTCAGGAATCCTGAAGTTCATATTCGGAACGGCTTTGCAAAGTTGCATTTGACTTTAGTAAAACATCAGATATTTAGTAGTATCAGGTTAGTAAGCATCAGATACTGACCTCAAGTTTACTTCAGCCAAGTATATATTCTCTGAAGCAATAACTTAAAAAAATTTTTTTAATGTTTATTTATTTTTGAAAGAGAGAGAGACAGAGCATGAGCAGGGGAAAGGCAGAGAGAGAGGGAGACACAGAATCCGAAGCAGGCTCCAGGCTCTGAGCTGTCAGCACAGAGCCCAATGCGGGGAACTCATGAACTGTGAGATCATGATCTGAGCCGAGGTTGGACACTTAACACACTGAGTCACCCAGGCGCCCCTGTTCAGGATATTTAAACCTGAGCCACCACCAAAGGAGCACGAGTGAGGCAGAGGGCTGTAAACTGAGACAAGCTGGCTGAAAGGCAGATACTTAAAAGACATGAACAATAACAACCGATGTGGTTAGCTGTGCATCTGAATTGTCCACACTGCATAAGAAGGAGAGGAATGAAAACTGTCAGAGAAATCAGAGAGTAGGAGAGAATCTGGGCCTCAGACATGGCTTCTGAAGGAAAAGTCTTCCCTGTCCTTTGTGCCCAAAGATGCAGGCAGTGAGGACGGGACTGGGGGAGACCCCGTAGGGTCCGGACCGGGCAGCCCCAGGCTTGCAGTCCCATTTTATTATGTCTTCACATCCAAGCGTCTTTTACAATGTCTACCCCAGTGCAGCTGTATAGGGGAGAATCCTCGGTGTGCTTTTTTTTCTGTAGCATTCAGACCTATTCCTTGAAAAAATGTGCAGCCACCTCCCAGGAGATCCTGGAAGTCGCTGTGTGTGGCACAGATTACTGTTTCCCATTTGGTAACACGCTTTGCTTAGAGAGCCAACCCCAGTTCAATAAATTAGGGTTGGTTCATTTCCTTTTCACTGCGGTTGACCTTAAATTATCTTTAGCATCCAAGTTTCTAGTGGCCCTGGAGTCACATAGCAGCTGATCAGTGACTCAGAGGATTTGGTCAGGGTGGGGGCGGTTGGTGGGGGGCAGTGGTAGGAGGGGATCCGAGCTCTTGTGAAAGCCTCCTCGGTCCTTACTTGTCTTAAGGACACTGAAGCCCGTGAATCCACGAAATGTACCATGGAGAAGTCCAGGATGATGGTGTGGATGCTGACTAGAAGAGAGGTATCCAAGATGGGGACGAGTGACCTGTTCCTCTCCTGGGTTTCAACAGCGTCAGGCGGTGGCATCGAGCTGTTTCTAGAGGGGTCCTTAGGAAGCCAAACTTTGTCCACATCTTCGTAGTTTTGCCCTTGATTTCTGTGCGACGTGGACGATATGGTGTACGGGACTTGCTCGTCGGATGTGGCTTGGCTTGTGTCCGTGCTGTAGAAACGTGTGCAGCGGATCAGGTTAATGGAGGATGAGTCGTGGTCCTGTCTGCTTTCAAATCGTTCTGTGTAGATGACCTGGGACAACAGAGTTGGAGGGGGGGACCATGAGGAGGCTGGAGCAGGGGCTGCAAGTAGTGGCAATGATGCCATTTCTGTCTCCTGACTCTCCTCCCTCTTTCCCAGGAAACCTCCCCGCAGACCAGATGCTTGGATTTCGCTTGGACACCTCACTGTCGCTTCAGGCTCATGACCAGACAAAGCCGTGTTCATCTTGCCTTATCCTTGCCGCTCACAACACCGCCCTCCCAGTACTGGTGATGTTTTCATTGCCCTGTGGGCCAGGCTTAAAATAATCTTTGACTTATCCCTTCCCACTATCCCTGGGTGCCTACTAACGCTTCGTTCCAAGGGTTTCTTCCATCAGTCCCTTTTCTCAACACCTCCATCTTTCTCAGTTTTCGTAAGAAGACAGACATTACTCGTGCTGGCCTGTCTTTCCATTTCATTCCTTTCGTCCTGCTACGCCTGGAGTGCCCGGTTAAGGACAGCGCCAAGCACTGGGAATACAATGGCAGGCGAGAGGTGAATGCCCACTTTGCAGTCACAGGTGGTGACTACAGGTCCCACGTTCTACCCAGGGAGAGGGCACGGGTCCATTCAAAGGATAAATAACAACATAGATGGACAGGAACTATAAGGCACAAGGGGAAGAAAAAAAAAGAGTGCTTGCTAGAGTGGTATGTTCCTGGTGATATTTCTTCTTTGTTTTTAATCTGTTGTGCTTATAATATTGCTTATAAAATAATTTTAAAAATTTTTAATGTTTTTATTTATTTCCGAGAGAGAGAGAGAGAGACAGCATGAGCAGGGGAGGGTCAGAGAGAGAGGGAGTCACAGACTCTGAAGCAGGCTCCAGGCTCTGAGCTGTCAGCATAGAACCTGACACGGCGTTCGAACTCTTGAACTGTGAGATCATGACCTGAGCTGAAGTCGGACACTTAACTGACTAAGCCACCCGTGCGCCCCTAAAATAAATTTTAAAAATACAAAAATGTGGAGCGGGGCTGCTGGGTGGCTCAGTTGGTTAAACATTTGACTCTTGCTTTTAAACAAAAAAATTTTTAAGTTTATTTAAGAGAGAGAGAGCAAGTGGGGTAGGGGCAGAGAGAGAGGGGAGAGAGCGAATCCCAGGCAGGCTCTGCACTGTCCATGCAGAGCATGAAGCGGGGCTTGAACTCACGAACCGTGAGATCATGACCTGAGCCAATATCATGAATTGGATGCTCAACTGACTGAGCCACCTAGGTGCCCCTATCTAACTCTTGCTTTCAGTTCAGGTCATGATCCCATGGTTCATGGGTTCAAACCCTGCCTTGGGCTCTGTGCCAACAGCATGAAGCCTGTCTGGGATTCTCTTCCTCTGTCCCTACCTTCCCCCACTCAAAATAAATATATAAACATTTAAACAAATACAAAAATGTAAAGGTAAAAACTGTACAAGTTATTATATATCATATGGCAGAAAAAAAGTGGTATGGACGGATAATAAATTATGGCTCAAAAGACAGGGGTGTCCCTCAAGGCTTGAGAGTCACCGCAGCCAGGCCTTTGGAGGACAGGCACAGTGATGGGGAGACGCAAGTTCCTCCAGGCAGGAGGAGATCGCTGCGAGCTTCCCTTTTCTTTCCCTCATCCACTCTACGCTCTTGCCCTTCAAAGACTTTCATGAAAGTCCACTTGTGGTGTGTCTGCCTGAACTTACTTCCCAGGTCAAGCCTTTTGCTCTTGAGGACCCCATACTTATTTCTATCTCAGCGTCTTTGTCCAAGTCCATCCACAGACAGGAGTCCTCTTTTCTCCTATCAGACCTAAATCCAAATTCTCTCTCTTGCCTAGGTCAAGTCCATTGCTTCCAAGAAGCTTCTGACTTTTCGAACTCACTCCGATCTCTCTTTACCTGAAAGCTGTTAAAATCTTTACTTAGAGTTGTTAAAACCTAAAGACACAGTTTTGAACATGATAATATACTGTATGAAATGGTTTACAATCCTACCTCATCAATTTTAAGATGGACCACTACTTTTTATATTATCTAGAAAGAAAAAAAATCACTGCAAATTAAAGTGTGGTATGCCATCAACTATGCAATGAATCCAAATTTCAGAGACGTGAAAAAACATAGAGCACAGGATTGATAAAAGACAATAATAGCTTTGTAGCTCACATTAATACAGCATCGTCTCCCTCATTTGATTTACAATTCCATGAATTAGGGTGCCTGGCTGGCTCAGTCAGTGGAGTTCAAGCCCCATGTTGGGTGTAAAGATTACTCAAAAATACAATCTTAAAACAAATTCACGAATTGCTACAAAATAACTCTGTGATTTTGAGGGTCTATAGATGGGTGGGTACAGAGGTGAAACAAAATTGTCCATGAGTTGATCATTCTTATAGTGGATGGGGAGTACACAGAGGCTCATTATACTTGTGTCTACTTTTATAGATGTGTTTTAAAGGACAAATGTCCTTTTTTTTAAAAAAAAAAGGACAATCTGGGGGTGCCTGACTGGCTCCGTCGGTTGAGCATCCGACTCTTGATTTCAGCTCAGTTCATGATCGCACAGTTTGTGAGTTCAAGCCCTGCATCAGGCTCTGCACCGACAGTGTGGAACCTGTTTTGAATTCTCTGTCTCCCTTTCTCTCTGTCCCTTCCCCACTCACACCCCCATGTTCTCTTTCTCAAAATAAATAAACAATAAAAAAATTAAAAATAAATAAAATTTAAAAGGACGACCTGGATGTACCTTGAGGACATTATACTAAGTAAAATAAACCAGTCACAAAAAGATAAATACTGTATGATTCCACTTAATGAGGTACCTGGTGTAGTCAAATTCATAGAGACCAAAGGTATAATGGTGGTGGCCAGGGGCTGTGAGGAAAAGGAAATGGAGAGCTCTTGTTTAATGGGTACATACCTCCAGTTTTGCAAGATGGAAAAATTCTGGAGATAGGTAGTAGTGATGCTTGCACAACAATGCAAACATATTTAACACTACTGACTGTACACTTAAAAATAGTTACCATGGTAAACTTTATGTTATACATTTTTTTTGCCACAAGAAAAAAGAAAAAGCAAAAAGCTATTTGCAGGCAGAGACCCTTAAAATTCATTTTCCTTTTTCATCAGGTCACAGTTCTCGGTGTAGAGTAGAAACTCAATAAATACTATGAGATCCCGTTTCTAATCCGAAGCATATTTACTGAGTATTTACTGATGCCCGGTAAACATCCTTACTATGCTCAGTGCAGCTTGGATATGAAACAAAAATTTGACACAGTGTTAATTCCATCCTCTTGGCAGGGAAGTTGGTGTTTTCAGGGAAGAAGTTCGGTAGAACTTACGCTCCACTAGGGTGTATGATGGGAAGAAGAGTGGGTGCTTGGCATTGTCAGGGACCTACATGAGGAGGGGGACAGGAGATGTTTGTGGTGGGGGTGTGTGTGTGTGTGTGTGTGTGTGTGTGTGTGTGTGTGTGTGTAGGTATAGACTGGGTGAAAGGCTTGCAAAACTAGAAATGAGCAGCCCTGCTGAGGGGAAAGGGAATAAATATTGGATGAAGGGAATTCATGTAGATCAAGTCTGAATGGGAAATAATGAGCACTTTGTAATTCATCAGCCAAAATAATCTCAAGATGGTGTAGAATTTCCATCTTCGCTTATCTGCCCTCCACCCCCCACCATCATTTCTTTGGTTGCAGGCAGACGTCAGGAGACCCTGACACGTCCTTGAGAACAGTAGCCACCTTGACTCTGCTGCCCTTGTTGGAACTCGAAAATAAGTCCCTTATTTTCAGAAATCGAAAGCCAGGCAGGTGAAAGTCAGGGAAATAGATATAACTAGGGTATTACTGTCATTCTCAATAGGCAAACTGTACTCTTTGGGCTCAGGTCAGTCACTAGCCATTGAGGAGGGACCCAAACATCCCCACCTACCTACGAAGGTCAAGATCTAAATCTCAAAGGGGGACCTGTGCCTTAATTTCTGGGTAGAAATCTCTGATTTCCAATTACCCAAGGTCCAGCTAAGAGTCAAACTCCCTGAAGGGGTTTTGATTTTCTTTCTTTCCTTACTTTTTCTTCTTCATCTTCTTTTTAAACTACCAGTGCACCTCTTTATAAAATGTGCAGAAACATGCAGAAAAGAAAAGGGGTTTCTAACCCTGGGTGGTGGCTCCAGTTCGTCACAGTTGCAGAAGCACTGACAAATCTTTTTGTCCTGTGAGCTGTCTTCACTTCGATTAAGCAGGCGGAATACTTCTTCTTCTTTAAGAGGCACACTTACCATCTCAACCTGAGAGATGTAAGAGAGGTCTCAGCCACATGGGGAGTGGGGCAAGGAAGAGGGGGGTGTGCCTGGGGAGGGGGAGGAGGGCAGGTGGAGAAAGGCAGGGGAGGAAGCCATCACCTCTTTTAATAGCTTGCTCTTTAGGTGATTAACGTTGACAAATGTAATGGAGTTGCAGCACTGGAAGATTTTCACCCCAGGAATGTTTGTAACCTGCAAGACAAATGTGAAGGGGAGGGACATTTATCAGCTCTTTTATGGAATAAGAAAGAACCTCTACAACCCCCTGGAGGATCTGGATTCTTCTTCCTAAGAAGCCAGAAATGAGCGAATTCTTCCCTGTCATTTTCACCCAGTGCGTTTCCTGCTTTCTTCTCAGTCTTCCATATGCTCTTTTCTTTTTCTTGGCCTTCCCCACTGCCCTTCCTCCCAAAGGACAGGATCCTTAACTGGCTGCAGCACTCTATGGATTTACCTACTTAAGTTCCCCACCTCCACTGGCCTGCATCACTCTCCGGGCCTTAGCAAATGTGTGTCTGTAGTACAGCAAAAAACAGCAAAGGGATTGTTGTAGAAAAACCAAGCAGGGGGCCTGATCCAGACCACCCTTTGGGTGGAGGAGCGGGACTGATCTGGAGTCTTACCTCCCGATAGTCATTGAGGCTTCTATAAATGTTGGTGTTAGGGATCTGTCCCAGGAGGAAAATCTTGGTTCTGAAAGGAAACGTTATGTGCTTTCAGGTCATAAGTTGCCTCACCTCGCCACGGCCAGCCTCCTGTCACCTGAGACAAAGTACCTGTGTGACCGAACAGTGATGATGAAGAAAGCGAAGGCTATTGAAACAAGTAGCCCCACATCCAGTCCCAGGAAAATTGCAGATATGAACGTCACCATCCAGATAATCTTATGGAGAAGGGGGAAGACAGGGAAGGGAAGACCACAACAACAAGCACAATTGGGAAAATCACCAGTTGTGTCTCTCAACCCACCATCTCCCTCCCGCTCCCTCCCAACACCTGAGATGTAGAGAACAAACTCCACAGCCCTCTGGACCACCACCTTCACAAATGACTGGGTCCCAAGGCTGCCTAGCTGCTCTTGTCGGCGTCCTTGATCACTTCTCTCTTTAATTCTCTCTGGAAACCTCATGTGTAAAATAGGGACAACAAAATCTCCTTTATAGGCTTTTTTGAGAATAAAAATACCATTCCCAAAGCAATGCAGAGTACTCACCAAATGGAAGCTGCTATTTTAAGACTGTATCATGGCTGTTGGGAATCTTTAACATCATTTTGAGCTCTTACCTCACCACCTTCTCCATTGCTCTCAGCAAGCAACTTGACTTTCATCTTCACAGAGCAGAGAGGCTGAAACTCCCTTAAATATTTGCTTTCTCCTCCACCAGTTACTGTCCCCACGTCATTCTCCCTCCTGGGCTCCAAATCCTGCTGGAAAGGCTATTCCTCTTCCTAGGACTAGAAGGGGCACCCCCACACTGGACCACATACCCGCTTAGCTCCTCGGGGACCCAGATCCGAAAACTACCCCCGTTCATTTCTCTGTCCCTCTGGGGGTTCTTCTCCTTTCATCGTATTATATCCCCCGTGGTTTATTTTTTGCTGTTTCCCCTGTGTGTCCCCAGTTTTGCGCTCTAGATGGAAGGAGGGTGCTCCAACAGTTCCTGCCTGACAAGACCCGCCTTCTCTTAGCAGGATTTGTGTCCTATCTTGGCACGTAGTCACACTAACTGGATTAAAAGTCATTCGACTATGTAATGTGTGACAAACCCTTTTAACTAGATATATCTAACTGTGGCCACTTCTTTTCATTTAATTTTGCATAGTTGGAATGACATCTCAGTATTCCATGCACCCATAACCTTGACACCTCTTTTTTTTTTTTTTTTTTTAAGCTTGAGTATCAGTTATCAAAGACTCGCTAGGGTCCTTCACCCTGATCTCTTCTGTTTGTTCTCGTTCCCTCTTTCCAGCCTTCCCCGCTGTCCTTCCCTACCTCAGCCAGTGCATCCATACTCACAGAGTCAAACTGGTTCTGCCTCCACAGACTGGGTAGGTTGTAAATGGTTTCAAGGTAGGGGAGGATGTTGCTCAGAATAATACCAGCCAGCACAGCCTGCAAGGGGGGAAAAGGTAAGCCCAGCTTCATTTTTCCTTCTGGGAATCTTCACAAAGGAACCACAGAAAGTCATCCTTGCCACTCAGAAATGTAAAAAAATCACCAGGACCTCAAAGCAGAATATGGGGGTGCCTGGGAGGCTCAGTCGGTTAATCGTCCGACTTCAGCTCCATGTTCACAGGTTCGAGTTCCGCGTCGGGCTCTGGGCTGACAGCTCAGAGCCTGTAGCCCTCTTCAGATTCTGTGTCTCCCTCTCTCTCCCTGCCCTTCCCTTGCTTGTGCTTTCTCTCTCTCTCTCAAAAATAAATAAACATTAAGAAATGATAAATAAAAATAAAAAATAAAGTATATTCTAACCTACTCTAAGAAACATTTTCTTGTTTTCATGAAGTCCCTGCATGAGGTTCACATTTCTCAGTCTTTTTCTAGCCATCTTTTCTGTGTACGCTCTGCCTGGGCATTAGAACTGATCCTGCCACCAGGAATGGCTGGGTCTAAGCTTACTCTGGTTTTCTGGTGACTCAGTGACCAGTGGGCTCAGTAGGTCAGCAGAGGAGGGAAGGCCAAGGATGAAGTCAGCAGGCATCACTTCTCTCCTACCTTTGTCTTCAATCAAGAATCACTACATGCTCTGCGCTTTGCAGGAAGATGCAGTGGGAAGGAAAAGAAACTCAACCTCCCAGCGTCTTGCAAGATTTTTGGCTTGAGCAGGGAGTATGAAGATGAAAGAAATCTTTTCACAGTCATATGCAATAAAAAGTGTACCTTTCTGAATGTGAACCGTTACATTGTGGTGGTCCCCTTGCTGACCAGTTGAGATCCTGGCCAGGATACCCTGCCAATTGCTCCAACAAGGATTTTGTAACAAGGTGTCCATAATCTCTCAAGGACTCATTCATAGGTTAATACTCACAGAGCCCCATTATTAAAGCAATTCAGATATTCCACTGATCAGATGGTGTTCACATGTTCCCACCCAGAAAATGTTATAAAAATAATGTGACATAACGTGGTTAGCCAAAAGCAAGGGCCGTCCTGTCTCTAACATATTGATAATAAAGGAATGCCCTTAGTAGATTCTGCCAGATTTTTAATCTTCCTCTTAAATGTTTATTTATTTTTGAGAGAGAGAGAGAGGCAGAGAGGGGAACAGAGGATCCAAAGTGGGCACTTCGCTGATAGCACAGAGCCCAATGCGGGGCTCGAACTCATAAACCGTGAGATCATGACCTGAGCTGGAGTTGGACACTTAACCGACTGAGCCACCTGGGGGTCCCCCTGAGAAATTTTTGTATGTTTGCAATTTTTAAAAATTCTGATTCTTTTAACTGTAAAGAAAAAAAATATATCACCGTTCAGAGTAAATTAGTGAGGGGCCCTCCTGAGACTTTCCGAGTGATAGTGCCAAAGGTGCTATATAAACTAAATTCTGGGGATGACTTCTGCTGGGCATCAGAAGACAGCTTGTGTGATAAATCCAGGCTTAATCCCACCCTCCGGGCATAGATTCCGGGGCTGGGCTCCAAGATCCCTGAATCACAAGAGCAGAATGCAGCAACAGCCTTGAGGTAGTTCTGCTCTTCTGAAACCTGATTATTCACCAGGTGGGATGGAGGTGTTCAAAAGGATAAGGCTAACATGACTGCTCTGGCTTCAGGGACGGCTGTCTCAGCGTGTCACCAAGCTGCTGCCCCTATAATGAAACCTCTTCCCACCTCCCTCAGCACTATCTAAAAATGGCTAAAGGGAACAGCAAGGAAATTTAAAAGGAAATCATGGTCACTGAGCATTGGTCTAGATGGTGACAGAGAACAAACGGATGATGTCAATAATGAATGCACCTGGCATCTCTAAACGCAAGATGATCAAGCTCTCACAAAGGGGAGAAATGGCGCAGAAGTATACACAGGTGGCCTTGCTGAATACCTCAACTCAACTTTCGGACTCCTACTTTCTAGTGTTGTGAACCAGCCACAAGGCAGACAGGCTGTCACCAGGCGGCTGAGTTCACATGTATGTAGAACAAGGCCTTCTGGAAATGGCTTGGGAAACAGATGGCACGCATACACAATGAGTTTCCAAGCCTGAGTCGGTGAGGGGCGTTCTGGCTTCTGAAGTCTATTTTTGGTCATCTTTAACTGAATCTTTACTTATACAGCTTACTTTCTAGTGTAGGCCATAAAAAGAAGATCAATGAAAATGAGAAGAATGACAATAATATCTAACATTTCTTGAGCACATATGATTAGCTCAACACCATTCTGTTTCTATTACAAATTTTATCTTATCTATCCCCACTCCTATTATGGGGTGAGGTGGTTCCTATTATCTTAAAGGAAGAAGGATGAGAGATTGTGCTGGGTGGCCACAGAATGCCTCGCGAAGATCCAATGGGGAGATCTTGTCTTTTCCCTACTCCGCATTCTTTCTCAGTTTTACTTACATTTGGCAGTTGGTAGAAAAAGCGTTCCACTTTGACCATCAGGAGTAGCATCACACCTGCGCCTACCAGAGATGCAAACTGAGGAGACAGAGCCAGTTGGAGAGAGACCATCAGGAACGAATTGGTCCCTGTCTGCAACTGATGCCGTCTGCAGGGTGAGAAGCGTGTCATTTTTGCTTAAAAGGAGTTGAATGTCACCATCCAGCACAAGGGCGTTTTCATTGAACCGGTGTTTTCAGGGCTTGGCAAAGTGCTAAACACACAACTAGGTACTCAGTCAGTATTCATCAAATGGAGGTGTGAATGCTTTCTGCAAAGTGCCAGACTGTCTCAGGTATTTGGATCTTTACTGCCATAGCATTGCACTGTAAAGCCGGAGTCTCCTCAAGTCCGGCTCACCTCCCTTCCCAACTTTAACTCCTCCTGGAACCGTCTAGAAAATCCCTAGTGGACTCATCACTGTCAATCCTAAAATCCCAACCACTCCACTTTCCATATCAGTAAATATCTCACCCCTCGCCGTCCTGGTTGGAGCTTGGATAGCTTCCCATTCAACAGCTTCAGTAGGGCTTCATCTTTCTTTCCTTTTAATGTTTATTTATTTATATTGAGATGGGGAGAGGGGCAGATAGAGAGGGAGGGAGAAAGAGAATCCCAAGCAGGCTCCGTGCTGTCAGTGTAGGGCCCAATGTGGGGCCTGATCCCATGAACCATGAAATCATGTCCTGAGCTGAAATCAAGAGTCCAGCACTTAACCCATTGAGCCACCCAGGCACCCCTCGGTAGTGCTTCCTCTTAAAAATGCAGTGATAATCATTTCTGATTTCCCTACTTCAGTTTTTCCTCTGCTTCATTGACATAAAAAAAGAGGTACAAATGTGAGCCAGGGCTGCAGATAACAGCTCAGGGTTCTAGGTTGGCTGGGTTGACCACTCTGGAGTCAGCGTTGCTTGCTGAGCAGTGGTTATGATTGGCAGATAGAGCAAATTAAGCTACATAGATAGTTCCCTTTACAGTCTCAAGGCTCTCTGGACATAGTCTTTAAAAAAATTTTTAAAAATGTTTATTCTTGAGAGAGAGAGAGCACACTCGCAAGTTGGGAGAGGGGGAGAGAGAGAGAGAGAGACAAGAATCTGAAGCAGACTCCAGGCTCCAAGTTGTCAGCACAGAGCCCGAGGTGGGGCTTGAACTCATAAACCATGAGATCATGACCTGAGTTGAAGTCGGATGCTTAACCAACTGAGCCAGCCAGGCATCCCTCTGGACATAGTCTTGAACTCAATACATCCTCTATGGATATATTTCCATTGTTTAAGCCCCTAATAATAAAAACTGATGGGGCACCTGCGTGGCTCAGTCAGTTAAGCGTTTGACTTCAGCTCAGGTCATGATCTCATGGTTGGTGGATTTGAGCCCCGCTTCAGGGTCTGTGCTGACAGCTAGCTCAGAGCCTGGAGCCTGTTTCAGATTCTGTGTCTCCCTCTCTCTCTGACCCTTCCCTACTCGCACTACCTCTCTCTCTCTCAGAAATAAAACATTAAAAAATAATAAAAACTGATAGAAAGCAGTGCAATTTCCCATGGTGTTGGGGGATGTGTGTGAGAGAAAAAAAGTAACCACAAATGAGAACAATGGCATATACAAGCAAGAGCAGGGGGAATCCCTCAAAGTTAAACCATTAAGCAACTGCTTAGCAATGATTCTCTCATTTTTCTCTTTCTTAGGTATGAAAAAAAAGGAGGCGAAAAAAAAACCTTCCTACTGGATTCCCTCTCACTGCTCACTGCTATTTGAATATAAATGCATCACTGAAAGTAATAGTGATGAAATCAATTTCCTTCTTTCCCCATCCCATCTGCTTCATAGTTGATAGCAGGTGATGGTGGTATAGAAAGGGGGGATTTAGGAAAACGGACCCCTACAACAGAAAGTCAGGAAGTTCTAAGGGCAAGCATTTTATACCCTGTAGAACTGAAACAAGCAACTGAGGCCATAAACTCCTCCAGCCAATGTACACATCAGGCTGTTGCAGGATCTAATCTAAGGGTCTTCCTTTAGGTGGTCTTTGTTGGCTCTATAGAAAAACAACTTTGATCAGCACAGGAAAATACATCAGGACTCTTCCTTCCTACCACTTCTTTGTTATTGTTTTGTTTTGTGTTTTGCGTTTTGATTTAAGAAAACACAGATATGCGGATGCTAAAATAAGCTGCATTAAACCTAGATTTAAATTAGTACAGGGGCACCTGGTTGGCTCAGAAAAGCATGGGACCCTTGATCTCGGGGTTGTGAGTTCAGCCTCACGTGAGGTGAAGAGATGACTTAACTAAATAAAACTTAAAGAAATAATAAAATAAACAAGTACAAACTGGACACTGAATCCCATAAAATTTGCCACTGAGAGAGGGCTGGGAGGCCTGCCAATGACTGTGTATACAAAGGAGTGGGCTTTGGGGCCACAGGGCCATCCTCGGTGGCATTGTGCCTTAGGAGGATGCTCAATGGCTCTCCGAATCTGAGACTCCACGTCTGAACAGGGTCTAGAGACAACAAGCACGTAGAACTTTGCGTCTCATGCATATTTGCCTATTCTATTCTCATTTCCATCACTTTTCCAGGCTTGCTTGAACAAAAACGGACTCTACCTTCTCTTTGGGAATTCAAGGCAATGTGAGTTCCCACAAGCCACAGCCACTGCGGACATGGAGACCCTCAGACACCCGTTACTCCATACATAGTGGGTTCCATGAAGTAGAAGGGCAGATTACCAAGCACTGGCCAGGATCCTAGGGAGCTGGGATAGAAGCTGTGAGTTTTGAACCTCTTAAGTGACAGGCACTAAGATAGGCACTAGTATCAATTTAATTCTCGTCACCGAAAAGTTCTCTTTATCCCCATTTTACAAATGAGGACTAGAACCTCAAAAATCAAAAGTCCAAGGTCACATATCTAGGAACCACTGAATCAGGATTCAGTCTACCTGGCTGGATGACTCCAAAATCTAGGCTCTCTCCACTGTCCCATTTGATCCCTCTAAAAAGAATACAACACAGACCTTTTATACTCTTTCTTTTCTTATCTTTTTTTTTTTTAATTTTTTTTAATGTTTTATTTATTTCTAGGAGAGAGAGAGAGAGACAGCGCGAGCAGGGAGGGTCAGAGAGAGAGGGAGTCACAGACTGAAACAGGCTCCAGGCTCTGAGCTGGCAGTCAGCACAGAGCCCGACGCGGGGCTCGAACCTATGAACCGCGAGATCATGACCTAAGCGAAAGTCGGACGCTTAACCGACTAAGCCACCCAGGCGCCCCTATACTCTTTCTTTTCTTTCTTTTTTTAATTTTTAAAAATGTTTTATCTCTTTTGGGGGTAGAGGGGGAGGGAGGGCAGAAGGAGGGCGAGACACAGAATCTGAAGCAGGCTCCAGGCTCTGAGCTGTCAGCACAGAGCCCGATGAGGGTCTTGGACCTACGAAACATGAGATCGTGACCTGAACCCAAGTCAGATGCTTAACTGACTGAGCCACCCAGGTGCCCCTGGCACTTTTTATTTATGAAACTTATACTGTACTTAATATTACTTGCCCTGTGATTTAATTTTTTCCAACTGTGTGCCTTTTTCTCCCCAAATTTATGTCATGCTTATATACCAACTGAATGAAGAGGGTTGTCAAAAGTTAGTAGGGACTAATGTCTGGGACTGCCATTTCCGCTTCTTATCATGAAGTCCTCTCGTATGGACATCAATATTTTTGCACACTTGCACAGAACATTCTTCTTTTCACCATAGCCCAAGTTCCTTCTTTCCATCAAATAGTAGTGGAAAAGAGGTACACCTTCAAGGCCACATGTCTGGCAGAAGCTTTATGACAAAACTCAGTCCACATGAAGTGATAGGACACGATCTTAACTCTAGACCCAAGTTCCCTCCCCTTCTGACCTTTATTGGATTTCACCTTATATTTCACCCCTATTTACCCATGGACTGGGACACTTTGTCTCCCCCCCACCCCCACTCCCAGTGAAAAGTTAGCACCCGTTCACCTGACACTTCAGTTTCTGACCATCACTGTACCTTTTTACCATACGTCTGTGGCCTAAGTTTCTTATTGACCTCTGTCATTGTTTCTCTGCCTTCTGAGCCCTAACCCATTCCCCAGGCTTATGCCAGTTTTGACTCTGATAGTTCTTTGACATTTCATCATGCTACATAGCAGAGCTGGGGCACATCCCACATTGTAGAGCTGGAACTATAATGTAGTTAGTTCAGAACCCGTGAACACTGGATTTATAAAATCTCATGCCTGCAATTAGATAAAGAGTTTGCTTTTAGAGCCTTCTCTGCCATCATTCTCTCTCTCCCTCTCTCCCCTCTGACCTACACATTTAGTTTACTAATTCAGAACACCTGAAGAAAGTGACCTGGATAATTTTCTCATATTCAAAGGCAGAATGGTCATAAATTCTCTAGGCTCATCTAGACAAAGGCCTTATTCTCTATCCTGAAAGGCTCTTGCCATGCCCCTTGAGGAAGCTAAGAAAGTTTCTAGTTCTGCAGCTAGGATGGGGAGAGTTGTATTTATTCCCCAGACTAGGACCGGGAATATATCCTTCCAGGGAAAGCAATGTTAATAAGTGATGGTTAGTTTACTGAAATATTGTTCTTCAGGGTTATATTACATGGAAAATAGATTTGAATGGACTAATCCATAGAAACCATCATATAGAATAATATTTCTATAGAAAATGACTTTCAAGTTCTACATTGACAAATAGCTTTTAGGACAAAAAAAAATCTAACCAAAAATTTAGGCAGGTGTGAAATCCAGGTTTCTCCAAGAGATCTTCCTTAACAAACATAACATTAAAGCAGCAACATGGTTAAACTAAGAAAATACCCTTCTGGGAATATACACAGAATAGATATAAATGTGTTTTTATATTAGGAATAAAATTCTATTTCAACATACCTGTTGTCTTCCTCCAGACTTATCTTGGATAATAGTCCTGATAATCGCACTAGTAAACACACAAGATCTGAAAAACGAGCTGACGACATTGCAAAGGCCAATGGCTATTAAATCCTGGAAAGAAATGGCAAATGTGTTAGGCCTGCTGTTTGTTGAAGAATGCGGACTTGGGTTTGAGATAAAGATATACTGTCTATTATGTATGAAGATGGGTTTGTTTACATCACTGCAAACAACACAGAAATAGTCCTTTTTTTAAAAATGTTTATTTATTTTTGAGAGAGAGAGAGGCAGAGAGAGAGGAAGATACAGAATGGGAAGCAGGCTCCAGGCTCTGAGCTGTCAGCGTGGACCCCAACATGGGGCTCGAACTTGCCAACTGTGAGATCACGACCTGAGCCAAAGTCAGACACTTAACCAACGGAGACACCCAGGCACGCCAGAAATACTCTTGTAAAGAACAAAAGGATGGCAAAACTGATTTCTGGATTAACTTGAATCTTCATTTTAGCTAGCAATCCTAAGAAAAGCACTTTTTCAAAGTGAGAAATGAAATTTTTGTCTTATTATTCCCTTTCACTGGGACTTAGGATGACTTAATACTATTTTTTCTCCCTTCCTTCCATACTGCCTTAAAATCAAAGTGGGACAACTCTTTCTTCCACATTTCTCTTTTGAGTCCTAGGAAAAGGGTCAAACTCAGAATAGTTGGGAGATTGGAGCGCCTGGGTGGCTCAGTCGGTTAAGTGTCCGACTTCAGGCTTAGGTCATGATCTCACGGTTCGTGGGTTCGAGCTCCGCATCGGGCTCTGTGCTGACTGCCAGCTCAGAGCCTGGAGCCTGTTTCAGATTCTGTGTCTCCCTCTCTCTCTGCCCCTCCTCCACTCACTCTCTGTCTGTCTCTCTCAAACATAAACGTTAAAAGCCTGTCTCCCCTGCTCACACTCACTCTCTCTCTCTCTCTTTCTCTCTCTCTCTCTCAGAAATAAATAAAAAAACACTAAAAAATTAAAAAAAAAGAATAGTTGGAAGATTAAAAAACAAGAAAACTAGGACTGTTTCCAGGAGACCAATTTAATTATGCTAGTAGCCAGGTTTTGATATTCCCTAGCATTTCTTATTGCACCTCAGTATGTAGTTGACTCCTAAGAACTTGGAAAGGAAGATGAAATCAAGAGGAGAGGAATTCTGCTAGCTAAATAACATGATGCCATATGTTATCTTCTTGCCTCCCCACACCACAGCCGTTCTGGGCGAATAACACTCATGTTAATTTAAGTGGCTTCCAAGTTAAATATGCCACACTTCTCAAAAATCCTTTGGTAATTATGATTAAAATGTTGGTCTCACTGACTCTCTAGTTACAAAAGAATGCAGTCTTGGGGCACCTGGGTGGCTCAGTCTGTGAAGCATCAGACTTTGGCTCAGGTCATGATCCTGCGGTTCGTGGACTCGAGCCCCACATAGGACTCTGTGGTGACAGCTGTGAGCCTGAAGCCTTCTTCGGATTCTGTGTCTCCCTCTCTCTCTGCCCCTCCTCCACTCACACTCTGTCTGTCTCTCTCAAACATAAACGTTAAAAAAAAAAAAGAAAGCAATTTTCATGTTGACAGGAGGCTCAGATTGGAGAACAAAGACTTAAGGGTCAGAGGAAATAACAGAAAAATCTGTCATCTCACCTGGTTGGAATTAACATGGTAGTTATGGTGACTGGCAATCTTCTTGCCCACAAATATCAGCAGAGAGGAGCTCACTAAAGCTAAGGAGAAGGCTTCTAAGATTAGTTCAGGAAGAATGTTCAGATCTGGAGTCACAGGAAACAGGAAGCTGGAATAAAATGGGGGAATTATTCCTAGAGAGCAGGAACCATTTATTGGCTCCTTCCCTACTGCAGCCTTATCATGCAGGGCAGGCAGGCCTGACCCTTTTTAAAAAATAACAATAAGAGGGGCGCCTGGCTGGCTTAGTTGGGTGAGCATCTTCAGCCTCTTAGTTTTGGCTCAGATCGTGACCTCAGGATTGTGAGATAGAGCCCCATGTTGGGCTCCGTGCTGAGCATGGAACCTGCTTAAGATTCTCTCTCTCTTTCTCTGCTCCTCCTTTGCTGGCAGGCATGCACTCTCTCTCAATCTTCCTCAAAAAAAAAAAAAAAAAAGGTAATAACAATACGAGATAGAAGAGCACTGAGGCAGCAGTGTCTCCTCTCTCTGTCCCTTCCCCATTCATGCTCTGTCTTTCTCTGTCTCAAAAATGAATAAACATTAAAAAAAATTATAAAGTGTTTGGAAGCACAAATGTGTTTTGATTGCTGTATCTCTAGGTTTATTTCCTAAGTAAAAAGATCTTCTAAATGTTTTAGATGAGATTTGTTATTTGAAATGTTTATTCTTCTGATTATTTTTTTATCATTTCATTAAGACACAGATCTATGACTCAAAACTGACTTCTAAAATTTTGTGTAAAATCTAAATCCAGTATAATAAACAATGCATTATATATCACTTTGGAAAATTATTTTAAAATAAATTATGTGGCATGGAGGAGGGCACTTGTGGGGATGAGCACTGGGTGTTATGTGGAAACTAATTTGACGATTTGTAAAAAAAATAAAATAAATAATATAAGATAAATTATGTGATGTATTTTTAAACCTTCATCTAATTAAAATTTATTAGTTATATATTTTTCATTTCATTTTCCTTAAAGTAGGAAGCATCACTTTAAGCACCTCAAAGCACTATCTCTTCCCATCTTCTTATTTCATACCGTTATTATATACAGAAATCTAATTCCTTTTTTTAAGTTTTTAAATATTTATTTATTTTTAGACAGAGACAGTGAGAGCCAAGGAGGGGCAGAGAGAGAGGGACACACAGAATCTGAAACAGGCTCCAGGCTCTGAGTCATCAGCACACAGCCTGATGCGGGGCTCGAACTCACAAACCGGGAGGTCATGACCTGAGCCAAAGTCAGATACTTAACCAACTGAGCCACCCAGGCGCCCCTCTAATTTCTATTTTTGAATATCTTTTCCTTCATCATTTAACTGTGTCTATGCTAGTTCCCTATTAACTTACAAACACCTGGTTGTCTTCCAGATTAATGAGCTAGATAGAAATATAACTGAATACTCAAAGGCAGATAGCTATTAAACCTTTTGTTAAATTTCCCCTTTTCATATTTTTAAGAAGTTAGATAAGAATGCGGCTGTCCCAGGAGCACCTGGGTGGCTCAGTTAAGCATCTGACTCGTGATTTCAGCTCAGGTCATGATTTCATGATTTATGAGTTCTAGCCTCTCTGCACTGACAGTGCGGAGCCTGCTTGGGAATCTCTCTCTCCCTCTCTCCCTGCCCCTCTCCCGTCAGAATAAATAAATAAACTTTAAAAAAGTATTTTGTGGCTGTCCCAAAGAAGTATACAGTAAATGAAATGAATTGCCCAAAACTATGTTAGTAAACCTTAGCACGATGATACAAACTACAGTTTTTTCTTTCTGCTCTTCTCTCACATTTAATTGTTTCTTAGTAGCTTAGGTTATTTTAAAAAAACCCTAGGTTAACCTAGGGGACACGGACACAGAAAGAACTAATTTAAATTGTTCAATTTTCTAATCTTTAGTAACCAGGGATACATACATAATAAAAACGGAAGTTCAAACCAATATCTAAATTTAGATTTTTTTTAAAAAATATTTTTTATTTATTTCTAGGAGAGAGAGAGAGACAGCGTGAGCAGGGGAGGGTCAGAGAGAGAGGGAGTCACAGACTGAAACAGGCTCCAGGCTCTGAGCTGGCAGTCAGCACAGAGCCCGACGCTGGGCTCGAACCCACGAACCGCGAGATCATGACCTAAGCGAAAGTCGGACGCTTAACCGACTAAGCCACCCAGGCGCCCCTAAATTTAGATTTTGAAATGTTCATTTGTCTACCTATACTCCGAATCTAAGGATAAAACATAAGCAAAAGTTGACTGTGTGGTTTTTAAGTCATCAATAACAGAAGCATACTGATGTGTATGATGGAATGATTATAATCATAGCTTTTGGAAATAAATAGAAATGGCTTCGAAAGTAGCTCTGCCCTTGACCAACTGTGTGATCGTGGACAAGTAATTTAAATTTGGTAAGCCTTAATTTCCTCAGCCATAAAAAGGAGTGCTACTGTGAGGTGCAAATGAAATAAAATAATTCTGTAAAGCATCGGTCTTATTGTTCTTATCGGTATTTTGTTCTGAGAGCAGAGAGTCAGTCTGGTTCCTGATTGCATTCCCTGGTACCTAGGTGGTCTGCTCATGTATTTTTTTTAATTGACCAGAATTTCAAATGACTTAGTCATCATCAGAGTTCACGAAGAAGTGGTAGGACATGAGACTATTCCAATCTGCTTTTCATCCAAGTAGCCTGTGTTGTGTTACCGTGGAGTCTGCCAGTATCACAGGTGCTGCAGTATTCCTCACTGAGCAGCCTTCCTTAGGAAATGAACAGTGCTCTTCAAAAGCCTGCCTGTGAGTCAAGAAACTGCAGTGTATTGGCTTCTTTAGCCAAAGTGATTCATCTGATCAAGGTTACTAGGTGCTCCCTGGTGGTCTAGTGGTTAGGATTCAACACTTCCATCTGATCAAGGTTACAGAAATTAGACTTCCCTAACTGAAGCAAGAGTGACCCATAGTCACTGGTAAGAATTATAATGTAAATTAATTGCAAGTCCTTAAGAACTGCATATGCCAGACTCCTGGAAGCTAGCTTCCTACTCAGCGTAAGAAAATAATGTTTCTTAAGGACACCGATTCAGTGCAAGTGGGTGAAGACAGAAGGAACAGTCATCTCCTGAGCACTGAACTCCAGGAGAGGGGCTGGGAAAAGATGCATCTTTCATTCCATCCTTGACAGTTAGTTAGACAGGTACGGAAGCTGAGAATGCCTGTGATGTACTGCGGAAAAAACTGTGTGAATCCCTCTGGTTATCAGCGCCTCCAACACTTTCCTCGCGTAAGGGGACTGACTGGCTCAACTATGGGAAGAGAGTTAAGAGGCTGACCAGAGAAGAAACACAGGGTTGTCCTAGCCCATCCTCCTTCATGAACCTCTGTATTCTAAAATGAATTTTAGGGGCATCTGGGTGGCTCAGTTGGTTGAGCGTCCGACTTCGACTCATGTCATGATCTCACAGTTTGGGAGTTCGAGCCCTGCATTGGACTCTGTGCTGATAGCTCAGAGTCTGGAGCCTGCTTTGGATTCTGTGTCCCTCTCTCACTCTGCCCCTCCTTTGCTCATGCTCTCTCTCTCAAGAATAAATAAAAAGACATTAAAATAGTTTTAAATGACTTTGAGCCCATTACCAAAATTTGTCTGTGTCCAGACTGCTAGTGGGGAACATCAATCAGGCTGTAAGGGCAGAGGCTAAGCGAAAGTTAACAGAGAGGGTAAAGTAAGCCTGAAAAGCGGAGTTACTGACCTGTAAGGAATCATTTCAGTGAGCTTCCCGCTGGTTTCTGTGGTCATGCTTATCTTGTTTGCAAATGCAGTGAAGCCAAGAATCTGTAGGGGTTAAAGAAATGCATATGATCATCTAAATATTATGCTTTGCTTCTAGGAGCCGAGCTTAGGGAATGAGTCATGTGGCCCTCCCTATGCATGAAGGTTGGAGAGAGAGATCGGGCCAGGTCCATGGAGCAGGCATGGCAGAAATCATGTCTGGCTCTTGGTTCCCTAACCTCTCGTTAGCATTGTAGCCAGAATGAAAAACAACTTCGGCCTTGGTCTCTGATATAACAATGGGAACAAATGGATGTCTTCACTAGCTTTAAATATCTAGACCCAATAGAAACATGTTTTCAGGTAGTAGCTATATAAAGGCTTCAAGTTCAAAAGTTTTTAGATCTAGGTACTCTGTACCAATATCAATAAGCCTTTGGGGGACTGAGAATCATTACTGACTGACACTTAATAAATATGGAGCAGCGTTTGACAGCACAAAGAAAAAGTCTTCAGCAAAGCCATTACTTGTCTTTTTTTTTTAACCTCCGTTTCATTTACTCCTAAAATGGCAAGTCTCCTTTCTATTTCAACTAGCAGAAAAATAGACAGCCCAGCATGGTTACATCTTATAGAGATGAGAACTCACGCCAAAGCAAATGAAGCCAGAGACAAAAGAACTGAATGCCCAGGTCTTCGAATAATAAATGTGGAGCTGCTTTACCCCATTCTCCCTAGCAGCACACAAATCCTTCCCAGAGTCTACTCTGAGAGTTCAACCAGATGCCGAGCAGGATAGTGGTCAGTTTGCCTGTGATGCTGCGATCTGGCAAAGACCCCTGGGAACCCTACAGATTGGAATGGAAAGAAGAATCTGGATCATAGCCTCAGTTGGAGGAGGGTTTTGTTCTTTACATAGTTAAGGGACAAGGAGCGTGGAAACTGGCCAAGGAACTCTTTTGTTTCCAGTGTACGGTAGTATCTGCTCATAAAGGAACAGAGAAAACATGAAAAATTAAATAGCAGAAACAAATCACCTAAAGACAACTATTTTGATGCTTTTGTTTGGTGTTTGCTGTACAACTTACCTAACCACACCCACAAATAAACACACATATACACGTATATATAAATTAGGAACCTGTAATATGTATAATCTCTTTTTTAAAATTTTTATTTTTTTATTTTTATTTTTTAATTTATTTTTATTTTTTTTAATGTTTTATTTATTTCTAAGAGAGAGAGAGAGACAGCGTGAGCAGGGGAGGGTCAGAGAGAGAGAGAGAGATACAGACTCTGAAATAGGCTCCAGGCTCTGAGCTGGCAGTCAGCACAGAGCCCGACGTGGGGCTCGAACCCACGAACCGCGAGATCATGACCTAAGCGAAAGTCAGACGCTTAACCGACTAAGCCACCCAGGCACCCCTCTTTTTTAAAATTTTTAAATGCTTTTATTTGAGAGAGAGAAAGAGAGAGACAACGTGAGCAGGGTAGGGTCAGAGAGAGAGAGGGAGACACAGAATCTGAAGCAGGCTCCAGGCTCTGAGCTAGCTGTCAGGACAGAGCCTGGCGCGGGGCTCGAACCTATGAGCCGTGAGATCATGACCTGAGCCGAAGTTGGACGCTTAACTGACTGAGCCACCCAGACACCCTTGTATAATCTCTTATAGCTATAGAATGCTTGAATTATTTGTCAGTATATTGTACCTGGATCCCAGATATTGCCTTGAAACTTTCCCTTACTATTTGACACTACTGCGTTAAGGACAGACTGGTGGGTGGTTCTCCTGCAGCACATCTAGACAGTTGTGTCTTGGTGGGTGCTGTATGAAGCTTTTTATACCCTCAGGCAGAACTGCTCTCACCCTCCCTCTCCCATTTTCTTCACTGCCAGGGGAAATATGGAGGTCTTTTCCCAGTTCTATACATCTCTAATCCTTGCTCCTTGGCAGAAAGTGTTCCCAATCACTTGACTTGACATATGTCTGTGTAATGCATTGCAGGCTTTGATAACCTTTGAGTGTAAAGTAGATCCTCCCAAAAGTTTAATGTTTAAACTGCAACAATTCTAAGTCTCCACCGACTTTTACTTCTGGGCCTCAGTTTCCTCCCCCACTGGACTCCACGGTGCATCCTAATTATAGCATCCCCCAAAGGAATGTCTAACTGTGGCTCACAAACTAATCTGTCAGCCATAGACAACCACAGCACCCTCTATATGCCTTACCTTTTGTTATAACCCTGGGTAACATTCATTGCCTATGAGGTTGCTTGAAGGAACATCACTATGATCCCTGTTGCTGCTGTCTCTCAGAAGAGGGTTGATTTGAGGGAATGGGGGTGACTCAGTCAGTTGAGCATCTGATTCTTGATTAAAAAAAATTTTTTAAATGTTTTATTTATTTCTGAGAGAGAGAGGCAGCATGAGCAGGGGAGGGTCAGAGAAAGAGGGAGACACAGAATCTGAAGCAGGCTCCAGGCTCTGAGCTAGCTGTCAGCGGAGTCTGATGCAGAGATGGAACCCATGAACTATGAGATCATGACCTGAACCGAAGTCGAACACTTAACCGACTGAGCCACCCAGGTGCCCCTGATTCCCAGGGTCATGGGATCGAGCCCTGCATCGGGCTCCACATTGAGTGTGGAGCCTGCTTCAAATTCTCAGGCTCAATCTCTCTCCCTCTGATCCCCTCTCCCACTTGCACTCTTTCTCTCTAAGATAAAAAACAAGAGAGAGAGGTTTGATGTGTGACAACATAGGTGAACGTAAAGGGCATTATGTTAAGTGAAATAACCCAGACTAAGAAAGACAGATACTGTATTAGATCCCTTATATGTGGGATCTAAAAAAAAAAACAGGGCTGCTTGGGTGGCTCAGTCAGTTAAGCATCCAACTTTGGCTCAGGTCACGATCTCACAGTTTGTGAGTTCAAGCCCCTTACTGGGCTTACTGCTGTCAGTGCAGAGCCAACTTCAGATCCTCAGTCCCCTCCCCTCTCTGGCCCTCCCCCACTTGCACTTTCTCAAGAAAAAATAAACATTTGAAAATAAATAAATAAATAAATAAAAAGAAAAAGCAGTCACACTCATAGAAACAGAAAGTAGAAAAGTAGTTGTCAGGAGCTGTGGGTTGGGGGAAACAGGAAAAGTTTGATGAAAGTACAGAAGCATTCAGCTTTAAGATGAATAAGGTCTGAGGATCTAATGGAAAGCACGGTGACTATAGTTGCTAACATTGCACTGTATAATCAAAATTTGCTAAGAGTAGGGAGCACCGGAATGGCTCAGTCAGTTTAAGCGTTTGACTTTGGCTCAGGTCATGATCTCACAGTTTCTGGGTTTGAGTCCTGCATCGGGCTCTGTGCTGACAGCTCAGACCCTGGAGCCTGCTTCCGATTCTGTATCTCCCTCTCTCTCTGCCCCTCCCCTGCTTGCACACACTCTCTCACTCTCTTTCCTCTCAAAACAAATAAACTTTAAAAAAATTTGCTAAGTGTAGAATGTAAATGTTCTCTCTCACACACACAAAACGCACACACACACATCCAAGATAAATACGTGAGGTGATGGAAATGTTCACTAACTAGATGGGTGAATCGTTTCACAGTATCTATGCACGTGCAATCACCGTGAAGTACACTTTAAATCTCTTACAACTTTAGATGTCAATTCTACCTCAGTAAAGCTGACATTAGAGAGAGGACCTATATCTGTGTCACAGATGCCACCTGCTGGTGACTCCAAAACCTCAACTGGTAAACTGGGAACATTTGCTCAAGGGTACCACAGCTGAGCTGGGTTCCATGGAAAGGAAAGGTTGCCTGTGACACTTCTCAAATTCCATGTGCACATTGTCCCCTGGGCTCCAGGGTATCATTATTTATGTCCAATGATTGGGAAAGTCCTTTACAGAAGTAGCCTTTCCATTTCTGGCCTTTCTAAATTAATAGCTTTTCGACTATTCCAAGGATGAAAGAATATGAACCTCAACAAGAATAGACGACAGTTATGACATAGAACTTGGTGTCAATTTCCAAAGCAATCCCCATACTCTTTCATTCAGGCAGAGTATAGACCTGCATAATTTAGTATAGAATAGGTTATGCTGTAGTAACATAGGAACCAAGAGATCTTAGTGTTTTTTTTTTGACTGCACAGAGTCTATTGTGGGTCAGTGTCTCTCTGAGGCAACTTGTTTGCAAATAGTGCTTCAGGGATGCAGGCTAATCCCACCTGGGGGACTTATTATTTTAACATACAGTCCTATGATTACCACTGCAGGGGAAGAAAGAACATGGAGCCTCACACCCTTTCTCCTATGCTTTGGCCCCAAAGTCGCATGGTCCTGCCTAACTACAGGGCACCTGGGAAATAGATGGAATGTATGGACATTTGGTGAACTTTCAGGATCTTTGCAACAGAACACTTCTTAAGGGGAAATTAATTCTCATGGATACCCGAGCATTCAGCGATCCTAATATGAGAAATGCTGACTTTAAAAACCTGAACTTTATTTATGAAAATGTCTTTATCATTGTAAAAATGTTAACTATAACTGCCAAAGATTAATTTTACCAGTAGGCTTTTTTAAAAGAAAGAAGAGGAGGGGCGCCTGGGTGGCTTAGTCGGTTAAGCGTCCGACTTTCACTTAGGTCATGATCTCGCGGTTGGTGGGTTCGTGCCCCGCGTCGGGCTCTGTGCTGGCTGCCGGCTCAGAGCCTGGAGCCTGTTTCAGAGTCTGTCACTCCCTCTCTCTCTGACCCTCCCCTGCTCACACTGTCTCTCTCTCTCTCTCTCCTAGAAATAAATAAAACATTAAAAAAAATAAAAAAAAAAAAGAAAGAAGAGGAGCGCCTGGGTAGCTCAGTTGATAAGCATCCAGCTTCAGCTCAGGTCATGACCTTGGGGTTCGTGAGTTCGAGCCCTGAGTTGGGCTCTGTGTTTGTCACTCAAAGCCTGGAGCCTGCTTCAGATTCTGTGTCTCCCTCTCTCTCTGACCTTCCCCCACTCAAACTCTGTCTCTGTCTCTCTCTCAAAAATAAATAAGCATTAAAAATTAAAAAAATTTTTTTAAATGTTTGTTTATTTTCGAGAGACAGAGACAGAATTTGAGTGGGGGAGGGGCAGAGAGAGAGAGGAAGACACAGAATCCGAAGCAGGCTCCAGGCTCTGAGCTGTCAGCACAGAGCTCAAACCCACAAGCTGTGAGATCATGACCTGAGCTGAAGTCGGAGGTTTTAACCTACTGAGCCACCCAGGTGCCCCAGCATTAAAAATTTTTTAAAAGAAAGAAGAAATATTATTATTAGATAGTGGTGAGCCCCCATTCTGCTACTTACTAGTGACATGGATTAGGCAATCTATTTGAGATCTCCTCTCCCTCAGTTTCTCTAGTGTAGCATACTGAGGGTTAAAGGAGGCTGAATAACAGTATAATAACAACACTATTAAAATAGAAACAGGGGCACCTGGGTGGCTCAGTTGGTTGAGCATCTAACTTCAGCTCAGGTCATAGTCTTTCCATACATGGGTTTGAGCCCTGCGTTGGTCTCTCTGCTGTCAGCACAGAGCCCACTTCGGATCCTCTGTCCTCCCTCTGCCCCTCCCTCTCTCTCCCTCACTCTGCCTCTCCCCAGCCCATCCACTCTCTCTCAAAAATAAATATATATTTTTAAGTTTATTGGTTTATTTTGAGAGAGAGAACACAGTAGGGAAGGCACAGAGAGAGAGAGGGAAAGAGGGAGAATCCCAAGCAGGCTCTGCACTGCCAGTACAGAGCCTGATGCGGGGCTGGAACTCATGAACCACAAGATCATGACCTGAGCCTAAATCAAGAGTCAGATGCTTAACTGACTGAGCCACTCAACCTCCCCAATAAATAAACATTAAAAATAAATAAATGAAATAGAAACAGAGGCATAGACTTGCTCAATCAGTGGAGCATGCAACTCTTGATATCAGGGTTGTGAGTTTGAGCCTCATGTTGGGGGTAGAGATTAATTTAAAAATAAAAAAAAATAAAAATAGAATAGAAACAAAATTCTATGTATAAGAAGGTGGAAATTCACCAACACTGAGCATAAGCCTGTCATATATTTGAAAGAAGAAAACAATGAATAACTGAAAACCCAAAATTATTGATTGTAGTTGACTTTGGGAGGTGCAACCAGAGGACTTTCTTTTCTTCTATTTTTTTCTTACGTTTTTCAAAATTGCTAGAATGAGCCTGGATTTCTTTCATAAGGAAAAAAAAAACCCCCCTATGTATGAAATTGCATGAAAAAGGGCAATGGAAAAAAGTACTTTAAAAATAAGCATGTTTGGGGTACCTGGGTGTCTCAGTCATTAAGCGTTGACTCTTGATGTTGGCTCAGGTCATGACCTCATGGTTTGTGGGTTCAAGCCCTACATGGGGAACTGCGGTCAGTGTAGAGCCCACTTGGGATTCTCTCTCTCCCTTTCTCTCTGTCCCTCTCCTGCTTTTGCGTACTCTATCTCAAAATAAATAAATAAACTTAAAAAATAAAATAAGAAACTTGTTAAAAAATAAAAATAAGCATGCTTTACAAATATAAGCTAGTATTTAAAATGAAATATATTCTGCTTTGTCACAATTTAACATAGGTTTTTTTTTAATTATTATTTTTGTAGTATCCTCTGGTCCTCTCCCTTCCTAGATTGCTTGCTTTTTATTTAAAAATTTTTTTTAGAAAGTAGGCATTTTAAATGTCCTAAAGCATGAATTGGAGGCATCAAAACACCTACCAGAAACACTTCCATGGGAAACTCGATGGGGTACTGATTGTAAGACATTCTGATACATTTGTTGATTCTCAGGGCCACAACAGCAGTTAAAAACAGTAGGATGCTGGTAGAATTAGCTTTGGGGAGAGTTACACAGTAGTTAACTATATTCTGAAAGAAAACAAAATTACAAAGGCTTAGAAAGGGGTACGATAATTGCCTAAAGCTAGAAGATGACATTCTCTCAACTAAGTTCAGTAAGTTCAGTAAGAAAATATACATTATTAGCACAGTGAGGGGAGTGATATACATTTTTTAAGTTGAAAAAGATATTAAAAT
The DNA here is from genome assembly GCA_017311185.1 of Proteles cristata cristata. NCBI lineage: Eukaryota > Metazoa > Chordata > Mammalia > Carnivora > Hyaenidae > Proteles > Proteles cristata. Next base: position 1,518,374 of record JAESUZ010005393.1, read on the forward strand.
AAAATAATGCTCAATAAGGAGAGAGCACGTTTTATGTGTTTCAGTGTAATGAAAAGGACCCAGGAGTTTGGGTTATAGCCTACTCTTTACTAATTTTTCTAGATCATATATGTTCTCTAGAGTGGCTTCTATGCCACTCTTTTAAGGGACGATTCAGCATTTTACGTTCTTTAGATGTTTTAGAATACATGTAATGGGAACAATTATGATAGATTACAGTAGTCTAAAAGCCAAATTCTAATGTAAATCATATTTGTTTAAAAGGGCTGGGCAAAATGGTGAATGCAACTGAGAACATGTCAATTATAACCGTATACAACATGGTCCAAAGGCATCTGCAATTCATTAAGACTGTGAATCTAGAAGAGCTGAGATTATTTCCAGGACCTTGTTGACTCTGCTGCCTATGCAGCAATCTCTCCACTTGGGTCCACTTCCTTTTGGAGGCAAGGGGTGGGGGTGTGTGTGCACTTGTATCTCTGGATGAGGGTAGAAAGCACTCACATAGAAGAAGGAGATGGGACCAGCGTGGAAATTAATCATAACCCCGAAGATGAAAGTCAGCTGGGACAGAATAAGGTGTAGCGCCGTGGCGGCCAGGTAAGCGCTGATGGCAGCTTCCGGAAGGTAAGTGGCAACGAAACCGAAACCTAACAAGCCCATGGATAGCTGTAGAAGGTTCAGAGGGGAAAGAAAACCGGCGTGAGAGGCACACCCACAGTGGCGCCAATTAGGTGCTGGGGGAGTGGGGGGGTCCAACAAAAGAGTTCACTTAGGCCCCTCTGATAAACTCTTCTCTCTTTTTCTCATCAACTGATACCGAGGAGACAAGGAAGTCCTTGGTGTTGATTCAGCAGCTCTGCACAGGCACTAGACCACACTTCCTTCTTCCTTCAGGAGCACTTAAGCTTAAATTCTTGCCCTAGAATCTAGTGACCAAGTGATCAGAACAAGCTTTTGCTTTTTTAAAGAGTCTTTTGTTAGAAGCTTTGATAGCCCTTTTCAGGAAATGTTAATATCCCTGTGAGGAATGTGGCTTTTCACAAAGGGAAAGGCAGTTTAAAAAATTCCAGCTCAGACATCTTGGCCTTTGACTTTAAAAAAAATTCTATTTTATTTCTGAGAGAGAGAGAGACAGACAATGTGAGCAGGGGAGGGTCAGAGAGAGAGGGACACACAGAATCCGAAGCAGGCTCCAGGCTCTGAGCTGGCAGCACAGAACTTGACGCAGGGCTGGAACCCACAAACTGTGAGATCATGACCTGAGCCAAAGTCCGACGCTTAACTGACTGAGCCACCCAGGAGCCCCCTTTGACTTTTATCTTTACTAAGAATGATTAAACTGAATTTATCTTCAGGATTATATAGAAGTGATAATATATGTATATATATATAATATATGTAATCCTGAAATATATTTTATATATGATATGTAATCCTGAAGACATAAATTTAGTTTCTATAAATTCAGTATGTATAATAAATATAATTTATATATTACATATGCATATGTACATGTAAAATACTATACTATAGTATATATATAGTATATATTACATGTAATAAATTATAAATATATTGTATTGTATATTATATATTAAATATGTTATAACAAAGTTTTGTATATGTCCATATGCATATAATATGTAAATTATATACGTGTATTATATAACATATGTGTATTTCTAAATATACAAAAGATCTGAAAGGTTACACCCCAAACTATTAACCGAAGTTACCTTCAGGGGTGTCTGGGTAGCTCACTCAGTTAGGCATCTAACTCTTGGTTTCCAGTCAGAACATGATCTCACTATTTGGTGAGTTCAAGTCCTACATCAAGCTCTGTGCTGGCAGTGGGGAGCCTGCTTGGGATTCTCTCTCTCCCTCTCTCTGCCCCTCCCCCACTCAAACTGTCTCTGTCTCTCTCAAAATGAGTAAGTATACCTAGGGGTATAGACCTTGGCTTCAATCCTGGCCCTCCCACTCACTGGCTGTGTGAGCTTGGACAAGTTAACTAAACTCTCTGAGTCTGTTTTCTCATTGATAAGAAGTGAATAATATTCAATGTGCAGTGTTTCGTACGAATTACATTGCATAGGACATGTAAAACAGCTCCAATCTGAGAATAGTGACAAATGCAAATACGTTATTGCTCATTTTTAATGCCATCTCTTCCTTCCTCCTTGTAAGTGGCAAATATCTATAACCATAAACCTCTTTCTTGCTCTGCTGTGATGTAGCATCAGAATCTGTGTTAATATTATTTTCTATGCAGCCCCTATCAGTCAGAGTTGGATTAGGATATGAAACCTATCAGCCATTCTTTTTTTAAAAAATTTTTAACATTTTAATTTATTTTTGAGAGACAGAGCATGAGCAGGGGAGGGGCAGAGAGAGAGGGAGACACAGAATCTGAAGCAGGCTACAGGCTGAGCTGTCAGCACAGAGCCCAACACAGGGCACAAACCCACGAACAGTGAGATCATGACCTGAGCTGCAGTCAGATGCCCAACCAACTGAGCCACACAGGCAACCCTCAGCCATTCTTATAGAAAGCAGGTAGTAGGGGTACCTGGGTGGCTCAGTTTATTAAGTGTCCAATTCCCAATTTCCACTCAGGTAATGATCTCATGATTCATGGGATCCAGCAATGAGTCAGGCTCCCTGCTGACAGTGCAGAGCCTGCTTGGGATTCTCTCCCTCTTCTCTCTCTCTGCCCCTTCCCCTCTCACAAGCACATACTTTTTCTCTCTCAAAACAAACAAACAAACAAAAAAGAAATAAAGTACTAAATGTTCAGTGAATGAAGTCTCAATACACAGTTGTTTTCTTCAGACAACTCCAACCAACTAAAGGTTATTCCTGAACTTTATATTCTTTCAACACAAAACACTTCACTTTTATTAATATTAGCTTGCATTTTAAAATTACCTGAAGTGTGGATTCTGGAGGCAGACAACCCTCAGCCTAATTCCCAGTTGGGATCTTACTGGCTTTGTAATCTTGGGCAATTCTCTTAACCTCTCTATACCTTTGTTCCCTTAAAATAAGGGTCATAGTAATACCTACCATCATACAAGGAATTGTAAGGATCAGATGAAATGATGCATGTAAAGTGCCTTGAATAGTGACTAACAAACACATAACCATAAATATTAGACATTATTAGCTAGTGCAGATTTCTTTTTTAAATTTAAACTTTTTATTTCAGATAACTGTAGTTTGATATGCAGTTGTAAGAAACAGTACAGAGAGATCTGGTATATTCTTTACTCAGTTTCCCCCGATGGTAGCATCTTGCAGAACTACAATTGACGTTGCAATACCATAGAGGTTAGGTGTACCAACCCCCCTCACCCAACACGCACAGTTGAAAATCCATGTAACTTTTGATTTCCCAAAAATGTAACTCCTTTTTAAATTGTTTTATTAAAAATTTTTTTAATATTTACTTATTTTTGGAGGAGAGAGAGACAGAGCATGAGTGGAGGAGGGGCAGAGAGAGAGGGAGACACAAAATCAGACCCAGGCTCCAGGCTCCGAGATGTTAGCACAGAGGGAAAATATTGTGCAACTTCCTTCTGGACTCTATGGTCTCTGATAAGAAATTTGCTGTGATTGGGTTGCCCAATTCCCCTCACCCCATAGGTAAAGTGTTCCTTTCACTGCTTTCAAAATTGTTTTCATGGTCTTTAGTTTTCAGAAGATTGACTATGATTTGCTTTAGTGTGGATTTCTATGGATTTATCATTTTTGAATTTTCTCAATTCTTGAATCTGGAGGATTATGTCTTTTGACAATTTTGGGAGTTTTCAGCTGTTATTTCTTCAAGTAATTCAGCCTCATCTTTTTTCTCCTCTCTTTCTGGTACTCTTGTGATACAAATATTAGGTATTTTGTTATCACCCCACTTGTCCCTGAGGTCCTATTCATTTCTTTTTCCAGTCTGTTTTCGCTTGCTTGTTCAGATTGGGTAATTTCTATTGTTCTTTCTTTGAATTCATTCATTCTTTACTCTGTCTCCTCTATTCTGCTATTGAGCCCATCCTTTGAATTTTGAATTTTGGTTGCTATACTTTTCAGTTCTAAAATTTCCATTTGCTTCCTCATACTTTCTGTTTATTTGCTGAGAGTTTCTATTTTCTCACTTGTTTCAAGAGTGTTCATTATTGCTTGCTGAAGCATGTTTAAGATGGCTGCTTTAAAATCTTTGCCAGATGATTCCAACATCTCTGTCATTGCAGTGTTGGCATCTTTTCATTGCCTTTTTTCCATTCAAGTGGAGATTTTTCTGGTTCTTGATATGACAACTAATTTTCAGTTTAATGGTAAACATTTTGGGCACCACGCTAGGAGACAGTGGATCTTATTTAAATATTCTGTTTTAGCTAGCTTGTTTTGACAAAGTGCTAGCAGCGGAAGGGGCGGGTACCATCTTGTTACTGCCTGTAGATGTAGAAGCCCAAGTTCTCCCCTCAGCTTTTACTGACCACTGTGGCAGTGGGGACTCTTCATTATTGCTGAGCAGGGGTGGGAGTTCTGGCTCCCCATTAGCCCTCTGACAATATTATCCTGGCTGGAAGAGACAGGAATGCCTTTACTTCTTCCCACTTGGCCTCCACGGACACTGCAGCAGAGAGTGTTGTCCCCTTTACTAGGCCATCTCTGACACCACCCTGGTGACGAGTGGAAAGGGTGTCTCATTACTGCATAATGAGAATGAAAATCTTGACTCCCTATCTGGCCTTCTCTGACAACACCCTAGTTGGGGGTGGATGGGCACCTCATTACACGTGGGTATGGGTGAAAGTCTGGGCTCTTCAGTTGGCCTTTGCTGGTATGAGGGGGCCAATACCACAGTTTTGTTTTGTTTTGTTTCTCCTTGCTCTTTGTCTGGAGTATAGTAGTTATTATGTAGAAGTTTTCAGTCTTGCTAGACTTTTCTTGATGCTGTGACTATAAAGGTCTGTTAGGGCTTTTTTTCCCCCCTTCTTTATTTCTTTGTCTGTACCTATTAGCATTTGGGTTTCTGGCTTCCTCAGCACCAAGTCTGAAATATATGAGGCAAAAAGAAAACCCAGGGAATTCACCATTGTGTTGTTCCTTGGGTCCTGAGGTTTGGAGCCAGTTTGCCCTCTTCTCTCCACTTTTCAGTGTTCTTATGTTTGTTTTATGTATAACATTCCAAGGTTTTTAGTTGTACTTAGCAGGAGGAATAGGGAAAAGTACATCTACTTCATCTTTCTGGAAATGGAATATCTCCTCCTTTATTAGATGAAGAAACTGAGACTCAAAGGTAATGGGAGAACATGTGTAGGGTGATGTAGATAATTCATAGGTTGCTGACTGCCCATTATTTTGTCTTCTCTTACAAGACTGAAGTTTTTAACCACAGGAATTATATTTACTTTTTTAAATTTTTAGCCTCTGTCAAAGTACCAAATGCATATTTTTGTACCCAGTAATTGTAACATATTGATGCTTACTTTGTGACAGGCCCATATAGTAAGTGAACTTACTGGGTGCTTTACATGTATTTTCTCATTTAATTCACATAAAAGCCCTGCAAAGCAAATGTTCTTATTTCCATTTTATACATGAGGAAACTGAGGCCCATAAAAGTAAAGTGATTTAAGTAAATCACATAGCTGGTATCAGGGTTGGAGTCAGCTCACTCCAGTAGCCTGATACAGGCTCCCAATAAATCCTTACCTAAAAAAGATGGTCCCAGGAGAGATCAGCAAAAATTACCAGAGAGAGGATTGGTTGAGAAGAAAGAGAAATAAAGCTGGCATTTGTGACTTTAGTTCAATGGATAAAGCTTTAGATGGCAAACTCTGAGAGAAAATCAAAGACATGCCAAAAATAAGTTTTGATATTTTAGTAAGTCATTGATATTATTGTCTTTTGTGCTTCTGCCATTGAAGAAAAAGAACTCCAGGTCTGGCTCTAGTGCTTACTTAACCCAAAATATAGTATATGAGCCTGTGAGTGTTATTCTTGTTGAAAAAAATACAAAGAATTTTTTTAAAAGGTGAAATCCTAATAGAACTCTAGACCATGGTCCCTAGGACCCTTCTTTAGCTTTATGGAAGGGACTGATGAGGATGTTCAGTATCTCATCCAAAAATCAGTGGTGGGTGATTTCTGAGGAGGGAGAAGTTTTGTCACTGAGGAGAGCCTATCGATGCATCCCGTAAGCTTCCCAAAAATAAATCACTAAAGTTCCACATACATCACAATGGATAACAGGAGCAACAAAGGAAGAGGTCCATTTGTAGCTCCTTAATTTATTTCAGGGGTTCAGAGACTCAGCTCATACCTGAATAATCCCAGTCAGAAATGTTGTGGATGCCACCACACTCAAGGATCTGTTATAGTCCTCAAAGAAGGAGGGCTTAGAAAAGTCATCCTTGATGAAAGTCCCCAGGATCAGGTGGCCATCATTGAACGGGTACAAGTCCAGGACATTGATCATCAATGCACTCACAAGGAAGAAGGAACCTATGAAAGAAGGTGTTTAGGCAGAAAAGAGAAGTTTAAAAATTTTTTAATGTTTAATTTTTGAGAGAGAGAGAGAGAGAGACTGTGAGCAGGGAAGGGGCAGAGAGAGAGAGACACAGGATCCAAAGCAGGCTCCAGGCTCTGAGCTGTCAGCACAGAGCCCGATGCAGGGCTCAAATTCATGGACTGCAAGATCATGATTTGAGCCTGAGTCAGATGCTCAGCTGACTGAGCCACCCAGGCACCCCACTGAAGTTTTAAATGCAGGTAGACTGACTTATTGGACATAAGTGAGGCATGGTCTGATGTTTTGTCTTTGATCTCAAGAACTTTTCTTTTTTGAAAGTGGCCATTGAGAAGCAACAAAGAACAGAGGAAAGAACTCTGGTTCCACATGCTGTGACCAACTCTTAGAATTTAAATCTTGGTGTCCACGTATTACCCCCTCTGCAATATGGGCATGTGGAGTGGGATCAAAGAGAAATTGGCTGGACATGGATATCAGGCTCAGTCACTGCGCCTGCTCTCGAGATAGTAAAAAGTGAGATGGTGGTGATAGGATCAGAAAACAAAGCTAATCAATACTAATAAAAAGAAAAAAAATAACACCTATCACTTATGAAGGATTTACTAGGTGCAAAATCACACTGAGCTAAACCTGTTTCAAACATAATTTCATTTAGTCCTCACATCCGACATATGGGAACAAAGACAAATCTTACCTTTAAACTACCTAACAGAAACAAAACTCTAAGTGCCTTATCATCTGTATTTGAAAGTGATTGTGATGTGCCCCAGAAGCTTGGAAATATGGGAATAAAACTGTCCTCTCAGCGGCCAAATGTAAAATCAACACATAATGGATTTTAGTAAAGACGTGTGATATTGTCCTTAAAAAAGGCAGGGTAGCACTCTGCATCTAGGACAGTGGGATGGTAACCAGCCTGAATATACAAACATATCTGGAGAAAAAGTATGTCAGTCAAAATGATTGTCAGTCAGCCTGGGTGGTCAGTCGTTCAGTGGGGAAGCCCAGGGAAAGCCACTTCATTAAGTGATAGTTGGCAATGCCCTTCCAACATTATCAGGGTGTTTTGTGATTTGATTTCTATGCTGGTTTACTTACCTAGGTGAATAAAATGTGCTGCTTCTGTTATCTTCAACTATTGTGGTCCCCGTAACAGTTATTTCTAAATATAAATTAGGAGATGGACTTTTGACTCAGGGAAGGCTGGCCGATTTGTCTGGAAGTGACACTAATAATGACACACTGGAAGTGTTCAGTCTCTAAAATCTGAACACTGAAATGGATAGAATGTCCATCTTCTGTTTCCTTTTTTTGTACCTGAAACATAGTTTCAATCTGGGTTCTTGGCAAGAAGGAAATGATCAAGACACCTCGCATGGTTCGGGTCCTGCACTCACCAATGGACATTTGATGACATGATCCAAAAATGACATAAATTACTGAAGAACAGAAAGCTGCGTAACAGACATTGAGTGGAGGAATCAGTTGCCTTGCCAGCAAACTAAATGTCAGGGCTGAAAAACAAGAAAATTTAAGTAAGAAAATGTAGGCTGGCTTTAAAAAGCCACCCTAAATAAAAACTGTGAAGAATATTTAAAATAAAAACAACCCAATATGTAGCTGACTGAGTGTGGTAACAATATCTCTTGATATACGATCCTTAATTAGCACCTTTTATTATCTCCTTTGATTCCTAGCTTCTCCTCCTACTACATGCGTTTTACACCTCAATTCTAAGTCAGAGGCTTAAACACCTTTCACTTCAAGGGCTTCATATTAATGGTGGAAAAAGAGACATCACAACAATGAGACCTCTATTCCAACGGCTCACAAGCAGCCCCATTCCACCCCTAGTCTAGTTAGTGGAAGATCCTGGGAATCCTCTAGGACTGGAAAGAAAGCTGGAGAGTGAGGCAAGGATCCCACTTAACTGACTTGATTCCAAGTTGGTATGTGTCATCTCTCTCCCGTATGCCAATCACCCTACTCCCTTCTTTTATCTCCTTCTTCTATACTTGCTATCTTTTCTTGTTTTTTAAGTTTATTTTTCAAATTAGGGGAGGGGTGGGGGAGGCAAAGAGGAATTGAAGTGGGTTTGCACTGACAGCAGAGAGCCTGACAAGGGGTTCGAACCCACGAACCCCAAGATCATGACCTGAGCCGAAGTCGGACACTTAACCGACTGAGCCACCCAGATGCCTCTACTTTCTTTTCAAGAAGCACCATGAGAATTTGCAAATTTTGAAGCAAATGGATTAACACGCATGGTGGCATCTTTTGATGTCTCAAGTCCATGGCTCCTGCCTTGAGGGCCTGTCTTCAACCTACATCAGACTGTGTACTCATCTGAATTCAGTTAAGAGTTTAGTGAGCTGATTTAGTGTCTTAGACAAAACAAGGCTGTGTGTGCATGTGTGTGTGTGTGTGTGTGTGTGTGTGTGTGTGTGTGTGTGTAGAAGGTCAAACATGTACAAAAATAAGAGTCTAATGAATTCCCATGTACCCATCACCTACTTCAACAGTGGTCATCTCATGGCCCATCACCTCCTCTATTCCCTCATCCTCTCCCATTCCATATTATTTTGAAGCAAATTCAAGACATTAAATATACCATCTGTAGATACTTCAGTATATATCTTTAACAGAAGACCTTTTTTTTTTCTTTAAAAAGTAATCTCTATTCCCAACAAGAGGCTCAAACTCATGACCCTGAGATCAAGAGTCTCATGTTCTTACTAACTGAGCCAGCCAGGTGCCCCAAAAGCAGACCTTCTTTTAATTTAACTACAATATCATCATTATACCTAAGCAATTAATATTAGTCAGTGTTCAATTTTCTAGTCAATGTTCAAATTTCCCTGCTTATCTCATAAATGGCTGTTGTGGCAGGTGGTCTCTAAGATGATTTGCAATGGTTAATTGGTATTCATGCCTTTGTGTGATCTCTACCCCTTAAGTGTGAGATGGACCCTGTAACTTGCATCTAATAAACAGACTACAACAAAAATGGTAGGGTGTCACTGTTGAGAGTAGGTTGCTAGAAGACTGTGGCTTCTGTCTTGGTTGCTCTCTGACTCTCTGTCTCTTTCATCCAGGTCACCAGTTACCAGAGTTGGCTTCAAAGGTGTGTGAGCAGTGCAATTACACAGGGCTCAGAAGGCTCCACACTTGGCTTATTGCTCGATTATGACCATTTTGAAATTCTGAATAACTTTTGGACGAGAGGTTCCCATGTAGTCGGGCCTGCCAGCTGCCATGATGTGAGGATACTCAAGCACTGATGGGGATGCCCACAAGATGAGAAACATGTGAGGGAGCCTGGAGGCTAATCCTCCAGCCTGAGTAGAGCCTTGAGATGACTGATAGCTTGACCACAACCAACTGAGAAACCAAAGATATGGTGGATTTTGGGGTGATCTTTAACAAAAAAGTATTTGCTGGGGCACCTGGGTGGCTCAGCCAGTTAAGCATCTGACTCTTGATTTCTACTCAAGTCATGATCTCATGGTTCAGGAGTTGGAGACACACTTGGGCTCTGCACTGACAGCACAGAGCAGAGCATGCATAGGATTCTCTCTCTCCTTCTCTCTCAAGATAAATAATAAAACATTAAAAAAAATCATTTAGTATTATATGTTGTGATCTCTTTTACAATCCTTCAATCCTTGTGTTTATATCAGGACACAAATGAAGTTCTCATGTTGGTTGACATGTCTTTTACATCTTTGTAATTTATAGTCTCTCCTTCCACATTTGTGTCCTAACCAAGGCTCTAATGATTGCAAACACACACACACACACACACACACACACACACACACACACACACACAGAAAAATTGCTCAAATCAGCTCAAGCAAAATTGGAAATTTACTAAAAGAGAACAAAGGGCAGTTAGACCTCAACAAAGACTGGAACCAGAACTGAAAAGCCATTGGGATCAAGGCAGCTATTTCTCTATCTTCTTTGTCTCCAGGCTTGTACAGTCTCCTGTCTTTATATACAATTTGGGGCTACTGTGAACAGCATTGTCATGAATATTCTTGTACATGTCTCTTGTTTATGACAGTAACAATCCAGGGACACCTGGATGGCTCAGTTGGTTAAGCTTCCAACTCTTGATTTTGGCTCAGGTCATGATCTCATGGTTTGTGAGCTCAAGTCCCATGTCAGGCTCTGTGCTGACAGCATGGAGCCTGCTTGGGATTCTCTCTTACCCTCTCTCTCTGCTCCTGCCCCACTTGGCTCTCTCTCTCACTTTCTCTCAAAATAAATAAACATAAAAAATGCCAAACTGTTTTCCAAATGGCTTTATAATTTACACCACCAGCATTGTGTGACAATTCCCATCAACTGCATCTGTATTAGCACATGATACTGTCAGATTTTAAATTTTAATGCATATGAGTTAGCGTGTAACTAATTTAAATTTCACTTTTCACTTCATGGATTATTAATAACATTGATAAATTTCATTGAGTTGTTTCCTTACAGATCTGTAGGAGTATATATATTATAGATTTGAATCCCTTGTTGGGTGTATGTGTTACAAATATCTCTCCCATTCTGTGGCTTGCTTTTCAATCTTTGTGTATCTTTGAATGAACAAGACTTTTACTTAATTCAATTTATTAGTCTTTTCCTTTTAGGCGAGTGCTTCTTATACCTTTTTTAAGGAATAATTTTCTACTTCAAGATCATGAAGACATCCTCCTAGATAATTCTAAAAAATCCTTATTATTTTACCTTTCACATTTAGGTCTTTAACGTACCAGGGGGTTTTTGTATATGGAGTGAGGTAGAGGTCTAAAAATTGTTTTTTCATGTAAGTATTGGGTTGTTTCATATCATTCATTAAAAAGTTTATTTCTAGGGGCACCTGGGTGGCTCAGTCAGTTAGGTGCCTGACTCTTGGTTTCAGCTCAGGTCATGATCTCATGATTTGTGAGTTCTAGCCCTTCCATCGGCCTCTGCACTGATGTTGAGCCTGCTTGAGATACTCTCTCTCTTTCTCTCTCTCTCTCTCAAAATAAATAAACATATATATTTTAAAAGTTTTTTTTCTATTGTGACACATCTGAAAGAAGTTAATATATATGTGTGTCTTTTTTCTGTTGCATTGGTCTAATTGTCTATTTCTGCAATACCACAGTGTTACTATCTATAGTAATTAGTTTAGTGATAACGTTGATGTTAGTTAATGCTTATTTTTATTGTGAAATATAATATACATATAAAAAGTGTGTTAAAAAGGATGTTGAGCTGAATAAATACTTCTAAAACAAACATCTTTGTTATCACCACCCCGGTATTTGATTACAACCCCATCTATCCCCACAAAAGTATTCATTATTTTGACTTCTGTGATAATATTTTGTTTTTCTTTATACTTTTACCACTAATGTACATAATTTTTAAACAATATAGTTTAGTTCTGCTTGAATTTTCAGTCTGAATTTTATATTAATGGAGTTACACGGGATACAATTTTTATTTCTGCTTCTTTCACTCAGTGTTACATAGATGAGAACCTTCCATGTTGTGGTCAGTTGCTTGAGATTGCTCATGCTTTTACTGTGTATTCCAATATATGCATATATGAGTGTTTATTTATTCTGTCTACTTTTAATGAATGTTATCTTAAGAATTATAACTTTATATTAAAGTCTTGATAATTGGAGGGGCAAGTCCTCCTGTGTTGCTTTTCTTCAGAGAATTTGACCATTCTTGGCTTTTTTTTTCACATTTTATAAAATGTATTATTGAGAGACACAAAGAGCACATGCACATGAGTGGGGGAGGGGCAGAGAGAGGTGGGGACACAGTATCCTAAGGAGGCTCCATGTTCTGAGCTGTCAGCACAGAGCCCGAAGCAGGGCTCAAACTCACAAACCATGAGATCAGGCCCTGAGCCGAAGTCAGATGCTTAATCTACTGAGGCACCCAGGTGTCCCAGTACTTGGCTTTTTGCATTTACAGGTACATTTTAGAATGTGCTTAAAATATTCCATTAAAAAATGGATTTACATTAAAATTATAGTGAATCTATAACATTTATTTTGAGAGAACTGAGATCTTTAAATACTGAGTCTTCTTTTCTTTATGTTTTATTTTATATTTGAGAGGAGACAAACAGACAGACAGAGTGTGAGTGAGGGAGGGGCAGAGAGAGAGAAGGAGACACAGAATCTGAAGCAGACTCCAGGCTCTGAGCTGTCAGCAGAGTCCAATGCAGGGCTCAAACTCATGAGCAGTTGAGATCACAACCTGAGCCGAAGTTAACACTTAGCCTCTGAGCCACCCAGGCATTCCTAAATATTGAGTCTTCTAACCCATGAACATGCTATATTTCAATTAATTTCCATTAACTTAATTAATTAATATTACTCAGTAAAGTTGTATAATTTCTCTAAACAGGTCTTACACATCTCTTAGTTTTCTTACAACTTACTTCATATTTGTTATGCTTTGGTAAATGGTATCCTTTTAAAAATTTCACTTTCTTTTTCCTGCAGGTATATAGGAATATAATTGATTTTTATATATTGATCTTGTATCCAGCAACTTTGACAAAATCGTATTAATTCTATTAATTTATTTGTAGATTATTTTCTTCATTAAAAATTATCATCCATGAAAAATGTAGTTTTATTTCTTCCTTTACAATCCTTACACCTTATATTTCTTTTTCTTGCTTTAATACACTGCCTATGAATTCCAGTATAATGTTGAATAGCTCCTATTTATTCTTGATAAGCAACATTTAGCATTAAGAGAAAGTCTTTTGAAATGTAGGGTTTCAAATAATTTTCCAATACATGGAAGTAAGAGAATTACTTGGTAAGCCCTTGAGATTGTTAAGTGGTCTAGTCTCAGTTAAGCTTAGGCTGTGGAGAAATAAAGGGAAACCAAGTTTCCAAACTTTTCAACACTTAAAATTTTTTTAAAAATTTTGAGCTAGTTTTAGACTCACAGAAACGTTAAAAAATAATGGGGAGGGAGCGCCTGGGTGGCTCAGTCGGTTAAGCGTCCAACTTTGCCTCAGGTCATGATCTCACGGTTAGAGAGTTGGAGCGCTGTGTCAGGTTCTATGCTGACAGCTCAGAGCCTGGAGCCTGCTTCAGATTCTGTATCTCCCTCTCTCTCTGACCCTCCCCTGCTCATGCTGTCTCTCTCTCTCAGTAATAAATAAAACATTAAAAAATTTAAAAACATAATAGGGAGTTTCCATATATCCCTTACCTAACATCTTCTAATGTTAACATTTTTTATAGTCTTAGTGTAATTATCAGAATCAGGGTATTAACATTACAAATTAACTAAAGACTTCACTTGAATCTCATCAGTTTTCTTACTAATTTCCTTTTTCTGTTCCAGGACTCTATCCAGAGTCCCACATTTTATTTAGTTGTTATTTCTCCTTACCCTGCAAGCTGTAATAGTTCCTCAGTCTCTGTCTTTCTTGACTGACACTTTGAAAGAGTATTAGTAGATAAGTTATTTTGTCAAATGCCCCTCATTTCGGGGTAGTCTTAAGTTTCCTCACGATTGTACTAAGATTACACATTTTTGGCAAGAATGCTACAGACATCACCTGTTGTGTCCTTCTTAGTGCATAATAGCACAGGATTTATGATCTCTATATGCCTTACTGCTGGTGATGATATAGCAGTGATCACTTGGTTCAGGTTGTTTCTCCCAGGTTCTCTACTGTAGAGTAGTGGAGTAGTTAAAAAATATCTTGAGGAAGATATTTTGTTTTTTTTGTTTTTTTGTTTTTGTTTTTAAATGTTTTATTTATTTTTAGGAGAGAGAGAGAGACAGCGTGAGCAGGGGAGGGTCAGAGAGAGAGGGAGTCACAGGCTAAAACAGGCTCCAGGCGCCGAGCTGGCAGTCAGCACAGAGCCCGACGCGGGGCTCGAACCCACGAACTGAGAGATCATGACCTAAGCGAAAGTCGGACGCTTAACCGACTAAGCCACCCAGGCGCCCCTTGAGGAAGATATTTTGAAACTGTGCAAGTCTCTACACAGTTTGTAAACTTTCACCCACTAATTTTAACATCAGTTAGTGGATTTTATCTATGACAGTTATTACTGTGGTGTTTCCCTAATGGTGATTTTGTATTTCCTTTTACATTTATAAATTGGAATTTTACGGGGTGCCTGGGTGGCTTAGTCGGTTAAGCGTCCGACTTTCGCTTAGGTCATGATCTCTCGGTTCGTGGGTTCGAGCCCCGCGTCGGGCTCTGTGCTGACTGCCAGCTCGGCGCCTGGAGCCTGTTTTAGCCTGTGACTCCCTCTCTCTCTGGCCCTCCCCTGCTCACGCTGTCTCTCTCTCTCTCTCTCCTAGAAATAAATAAAACATTAAAAAAAAATAAATAGGAATTTTACTATGAAGAACACCTAGCAGTTTTTATCTACCTACCTATTTATTTATTTAATTTTTAAAAAAGATTTTATTTTTTACGTTTATTTATTTATTTTGAGAGAGAGTGCAAGAGAGGGGCAGAAGGGGGGGAAGGGAGGAGAGAATCCCAACCAAGCAAGCTCTGCACTGTCAGCACCGAGCCCAACATGGGGCTCGAACCCACAAACCGTGAGATTATGACCTGAACCGATATCAAGAATTGGACACTTAACTGACTGAGCCACCCAGGTGCCCCCTAAAATATTTTATTTTTAAGTAATCTCTACACCTAATTTGGGACTCAAACTCACAATTCTGAGATCAAGAGTCACATGCTCTACCAACTGAGCCAGCCAGGCACCCCTAGCACTTTTTAAATAAGTTCTTCACCATTTAGTATTTTTATTTCACTGGAAGAAAATTATTAAATGTCAGGTACTACCTAGTCAAGTGCAAGTAAAACTTTTGAATTATTTACACTACAAATTATTTCATTGTTCACACTACTTAAAATAATACACAATCTCAGTTAGCAAGAGTTGCTCAGATTCATGTATTCATATAGTTATGTGATCATTATTATTCTACAAAGATCTTGAGTATCCACTATACGCTAAATACTATGCTGGATGCTAGGTATACTTATACATCCTAATGCCATTGTTCTTTTGGTATGAAACTACACTGATGATTTGGTAATTTAGCAATGAGATGTCCACAACTTTGACCATAAAGGAAGGACCTTTGATGAGTGGGAGTCAGTAGAAACTCATAGTTAAAGAATCAGTACCAAGAGTTCAGGTCTCTTGTTGCAGCAGCACAGGAATGCTCTGGAGACTTTCTGATACTTTCCTGGAAGTGAATGTACTCATATGAATGGATCATTTTGGTTTATAGCTGCCACACAGAAATTCGGAAAAGTACTCCTTTATTCTGGGAATGTAAGGCTAGTTCAATATTTAAAAATCAATATAAGGCCTAAAGAGAAAAATCACACGGTCATATCAATAATGCAGAAAAATATTTGACAAAATACAACATCCACTCATGATAAAAATTCTCAGCAAACTAGAATAGAATGGAAAACTCCTCCACCTAATAAACGGCATCTACAAAAATCCTACAGCTAGCATAGTACTTAATGGTGAGAGATTGAGTGCTTTCTGTCCGAAGATCAGGAACATGACAAAAATATCTATTTTTGCCACTCTTATTCAACATAGAGTACATAGAAGTCTTAAGTCTAGTCAGTACAATAAGCAGGAAAAAAGTCATAAAAGCCATTCAGATTAGAAAGAAACACAAGTGTCCCTATTTACAGATGACATGATCATCAATGTAGTAAACCCCAAGGAATCTACAAAAGATTTTTAGAATAAGTGACTTGCAGAATACAAGGTGACTACACAAATCAATTGTATTTCTATATGCAAACAATGAACAATTGGAAACCAAAAATGTTCTTAATCACCCCACACAGGGTCTCTTCCAAAATGAAATGCTCGGGTATAATTCTAACAGCCCATGGGCAGAATGCTGAAAACTACATATGCTAATGAAAGAAATCAAGGAAAACCAAAGTAAATGGAGAGATATACGTGACCATGAACTGGAATCTCAATATAATAAAGACATCAATTATCCCCTAAGTGATCTATGGACTTAATGCAACAGCTAGGAAAACCTCAGTAGGGTTTTTTGGTAGATTAAACAAGCTGATTCTAAAATTTATATAGAAGAGCTAAAACAGCTTTGAAAAAGAACAAAATTGGAAGGATCACACTACACAATTTTAAGACTCATTATAAAGATAGAAAAATCAAGACATGATATTGGTAAAGGGATAGACAAGTAGGTCAATGGGACAGAATAGAGAGTCCAAAAATAGACATACAAAAATATGGCTCTTTGATCTTTGACAAAAGTGCAAGGACAATTCAATGAAGGACAGACTTCTTTAAAAATCATGTTGAAAATATAATAAAAAATAAACCTTGACTTAAACTTCACATTTTATGTAAAGATTAGCTCAAATGGATCATGGATCTAAGTGTAAAATATAAAGCTATAAGACTTTTAGGAAAAAAGACAAAAAATCTTTGTCTGGGGATTAGGTGTAAAGTTCTCACACAGAGTAGGAAAAGCACAATCCATAAAAGGAAAAAAATGGATATATTGGACTTATCAAAATTAAAACCTTTTGTCCTATGAAAGACACTGTCGAGAAAAAAAGATAAGCTATACACCGAGAGAAAATATTTGCAAATTGCACATCTGACAAAAGACTGGTATCCAGAATATATAAAGAAATCTCAAAAATTAACAATAAGAAAACAGAATTTTTTTCCAATTAAAAAATGGGCAAAGGAGTTGAATAGGCACTTCACCGAAGAGGTTATGAGAATGGTGAATACGAACATGAGAAGATATTCAACCTCATTAGCCATTAGGGAAATATAAATTAAAACTACGATGAGATCTCACTACATACCTCTTGGAATGGCTACAAGAAAAGATACTAAAAACTAGCCTTCATCAAAATCGAGAATTTTGCTCTGTGCTCTATGAAAAAGATGAAAAGACAGGCTACAGATTGGGAGAAAATATCTGCAAAACACCAAAGACAAAGGACTAATATCTACACTAAAGAAATAACTCTTGAAACTCAGCAGTGAAAATGCAAACCGTCCAATTAGAACACAAGCGAAAGACAAGAAGAGCCATTTCATTAAAATATTTAGGTGATTAATTAGCATATGAAAAGATGTTAAACATCGTTGGTCATTAGGGAACTGCAAACTGAAAGCAGGACGAGACCTCACCGGATCCCAACTAGAACGGCTAAAATAAAAAGTAGTGACAAATGCTAGTGGGGAGGCAGAGCAACTGTATCCCTCAGAGACTGCTGGTAGGAATATAAAATGATGCAACCATTCTAGACGACAGCTTGGCAATTCTAAATGTGCAACTACTATACAATCCCATAATTGTGCTCCTGGACAAAAGAAGACTATGTTCATTAACCTACACACAAATGTTTCATAGCAGCTATATTTGTAATAGCCAAAACTTGAAAATGATCCAGATGTACTATAAGGTGAATGTTTAAATAAGTTGTGGTGCGGAGGACCTGGGTGGCTCATTGGTTAAGTGTCCAGCTTTGGCTCGGGCCATGATCCCATGGTTGGTGGGTTTGAGCCCTGCATCGGGCTCTGTGCTGACAGCTCCGAGCCTGGAGCCTGCTTCGGATTCTGTGTCTCCCCCTCTCTCTGTCCCTCCCCTGCTCACACTCTGTCTCTCTCTATCTCTCCAAAAATAAATAAACATTAAAAAAATTGTAAATAAGCTGTGGTACATCCATATATGGAATACTACTCAGCAATAAAAAACAGGAATAAACTATTGACACATGCAACAACCTAGATGAATCTCCCGAGAACTAAGATGAGTGGGGAAAAAAAGGCAATCTCAAAGAATTACATACTACATGAGTCTATTTATATAACTTTCTTGAAATGACAACATTCTAGAAATGAACAAACAGATTAGTGGTCTCCAGGGTTAAGGAGGATATGGGGGCAAGGGGTAAGTGGGGGTAACTATAAAAGGGCAACATGAGAAGGACCTGGATGGCTTAGTCTGACAACTGATTTTGGCTCGGGTCATGATCCCAGGGTTGTAGGATTGAGCCCTGCATTGGGCTCTGCTCTGAGCTCGGAGCTCAGAGCCTGCTTAAGAGTCTCTCTCTCTCTGTCTCTCTGCCCCATACCCCCACTTGCACTCTCTTTCTCTCTCTCAAAACAAAAACAAAAACAAAACAAAACAAAACAAAAAACAAGTTTAAAAATAAAGGGTACATGAAGGATCTTTGTGGTGTTGGAAATGTTCTGTTCTATATCTTGACGGTATCAACCTTAATATTGTTTTGTAAGATGTTGCCATTGGGAAAGAGGGGAAAGGATACAAGGAATCTCTCCATAGTTTCTTACAAATCCATTAGACCCTATAATTACCTCAAGATAGGAAGTTTAATTAAAAAATACAGACAATACAAAGTGAAGGGTGTGGAGGAACTAGAATTTTCATATCTTGCTCGTAGAAATGTAAAATGGCGGGTATAGCCACTCTAGTACATAGGTTAGCAGTTTCTTATAAAGTTAAACACACACCTACTATATGACCAACAATATCACCTTAGAGACATGAGAACTATGTTTACATAAAAACCTCTACCTGGGGCGCCTGGGTGGCTCAGTTGGTTAAGCACCCATTTCTTGATTTTGGCTCAGGTCATGATCTCACAGTTCATGAGATTGAGCCCCTAGTCAGGTGCTGACAATGTGGAGCATGCTTGGGATTCTCTGATTCTCTCTCTCCCTCTCTCTCTGTTCCCCCCCCCCCATAAATAAGTAAACAATTTTTTAAAAACCACATACCTGAATGTCCATGGCAACTTTGTTTTTGGCAACCCAAAACTGGAAACAAAATGTCTATCAACAAATGAATAAATAAACTGTGGTATTGCCATCCTATGGACTATAACTCAGCAATGAAAAGGAACAAACTATTGATGCATATTACACTTTGCATTAATTTCAAACATATCACGCTGAATTCAAGAAGCCAGCCTTTGACAGTTATATACTGCATGAGTCCATTTATCTGATATTCTCAAAAAGGCAAAACTATGGTGATAGAGAACAGATTAGCGGTTGCCAGGGGAGGATGTGACTAAAGGGGCGGCAGAAGCACATTTGGGGGCTGATGGAACTGTTCTCTATCTTCACTGTGCTGGTGGTTTCAGAAATCCACACATGTGTTTGAATTTATAGAACTCAACACCAAAAGGAAAAAGTCAATTTTACTGCAGGGTAAGGAATTATTAAAAAAGGATCCCTTTTGGGGCGCCTGGGTGGCTCAGTCGGTTAAGCATCAGACTTCAGCTCAGGTCATGATCTCACCATTTGTGGGTTCGAGACGTGCATGGGGCTCTGTGCTGACAGCTCAGAGCCTGGAGCCTGCTTCAGATTCTGTGTCTCCCTCTCTCTCTGCCCCTCCCCTGCTTGTACTCTGTCTCTCAAAGATAAAGGAATGTTAAAAAAAAAATTTTTTTTTAATTAAAAGGCATCCTTATTCTTCAACGAACAGTCTTGTGCCAGAGTTGGATGTCTGGTACCTACCACTTGCCCTTTTGCTTGGCTTCTTTGTGCTTTGCACCACCCATACAATCACAGGTTTCAATCCCCCCTGGCTTGTTCCAAAAGAATAGAGAAATAGTATTTAAACAATACTATGTAGGGAATTGTGCGAACTCTGAGTAAAGAATAAAATCTTTTTACTTTCTCTGTGGATAAATTTGATGTTGGGTTCACTTTCCAGTGGTTTCTTTGGAGACCTGGTATTGGTGAAATGTCAGCTATGTTCCCAGCCAACATTGGTTATGGTAAAAATGAGCCAAATTAGTCTACTGTATCTGGACCAAGAAGACTGGTCCAGA
This sequence comes from Proteles cristata cristata, assembly GCA_017311185.1. NCBI lineage: Eukaryota > Metazoa > Chordata > Mammalia > Carnivora > Hyaenidae > Proteles > Proteles cristata. Next base: position 1,538,812 of record JAESUZ010005393.1, read on the forward strand.
ATGATAAATATTTAGTAGGAATCCCTAGCTTTGAGCCTCTCTGAGCATAATAACTCTTGTAATGGAACATGCCATTTGTGGGACCCTGAAAGCAACAGATAAGAGAATGACACGAGATGTTGGTTCTATTTGGGAAATGAGTCTTCTAAAACCTGGATAGTTCCCATACCTCTGTCCGTGTGATCTTGTCTTGTATCTGAACTGCCCCTTGGAAGACCAAAGAGTGGCCCTTGGATTGCCATGTGTGTAACTTACTGAAGACATGCTAGCATTCTGTTTCCTGTCCTCCACCTTCCTAAGAAAAACCAGAGCCCCCTGAGGTCTATTGTAGCTGTGTGAGTGTGAAATGACTAAGCAAGCAAAAAACAAACAAACAAAAAAACACCAAAAACCAAAAAAACCAAATGACCATTGAATGGGCATTGTAAATACTCTGCAAAGTATTCGTGGCTCTAAACTAACTGAGTCATTTGGAACCATGCTGGAAGAGCTGGAAATCTGGCTGGTAAGGGAATAAATGGTAAAAATGTGAATGGAATTCACCTAATTCTTTTTCTCGTCTCCTAGCACAAGTAAATTGCTTAATCTGGGTAAGCAGACAAGGCCTGATGGGTTGTGGGTGAAAAGGCTTTGAATCTTCCTTACCTTGGGGAACTTGCACAAGGCCAACGCTTATACCGGCAAGTAGGTCTCCAAGAAGCCAATCCTTGAATCGGTACAAACACACCCACTCCAGGAAGGGAAAGATCGTTAATATGCATCTTAGGAACTTGTGCCATGAGCAGCTGTGAGAAAGAAGAACAGAGACTGGATAGCATAGCCGAGAAAAGGCAGTGTGGCATTCTTCCTCCCATACAGCAGTTTCTTGTCGGCATTACTGATGTTCTGACAAGCCGGACTAGATGATTCTTTGCAGTGGGACCATCCCGGGCACTACAAGATGTTTAACAGTATCTTTGGGCCTCTACCCACCAGATGCCAATAGCATGCTCCCCACCCCCACCCCCCGCCCCCATGACGAGCAAAAAAATGTCTCAGAGCATTGCCAGATGTTCCCTCAGGGATGAAATTGCCTCTGGTTGAGAACCAAATGTCATACATATGACAACAACTCAGCCTTATCGTCTAGCATACAAAACAGGATGTTTGGAAAGAATTAAACCTAGCAACTTTCTAGTAGAAACAATGGACTGTTAATGCTTTCTCTTGATAAGCACAGCATTTTGAGATGTGATATTGATGGGAGCCAGGGGCAGTGAACGCATCTGTGACTTCCCATAGACTAATTTTTTTTAATGAGCATTCATTCTATGTGACTTTGATCTGTAGTATGTAGAAATTTATAGAATATATAGGCAATGGGGGGGGGGCTGGGTTGCTCATTTGGTTAAACATCCGACTTCAGTTCAGGTCATGATCTCGCGGTTCATGAGTTCGAGCCCCCCATCGGGCTGTTTGCTGTCTGTACAGAGCCTGCTTCAGATCCTCTGTCTCCCTTTCTCTCTGCCCCTCTCCCACCTCTCTCTCTCAAAAATAAGTAAACATTAAAAAAGAAGAAGATTTTCTATAGCTAATGGAATCCTGTGCTTTAGCCATTAGCCATGTAAAGAAAAGGCAATAAAATAAAACTTTATTATCCTTTACCCTAGTGGACATCAATCCAAAACAATTTTGTTATCCAGGGGTCATTTGACCATGTCTGGAGACATTTTTGATTGTCAACAACTCAGAGAGGGGGTGCAATTGGTAGGTAATGGGTAGAGGCCAGGGATATTGCTAAACATTGTACCATGCATAGGACAGCCCCCGCCCCCCCCCCCACCCGGTCCAAAATGTTAATGATGCTGAGATTGAAAAAACCTACTTTAACTTTTATTTTATTTATTTATTTTAAAATGTTTATTTATTTATTTTGGGGGAGTGGGGAGAGGGACAGAGAGAGAGGAGAGAGAGAATCCCAAGGAGGCTCTGCACTGTCAGTGTCAGGAACCGCGAGATCATGACCTGATCTGAAATCAAAAGTCTGACACTTAACAGACTGAGCCACCTGAGTCCTTCATTTATTTTTAAAATAAATTTATTAATCAATCTCCCTTAAAGTAGGCTTCATGCTTAGCCCTGAGCCCAACATAGGGCTTGAACTCATGACCCTGAGACATGAGCTAAGATCAAGAGTCTGATGGTTAACCAACTGAACCACCCTCCATCTCCCCCAAACTTTAGATCATCTAAAACAGCAGAATCATAAAGCAGTCACTTGGTTAATCAATCAGCCAGTAAAATGAATTTGGTTTCAAATCGCTTTTTTGCTGTTTCCATTTTAGTATGGGCTAAAAGCAAAATGTATGAAGATTTTTCATATATGAGCTATGTTGGATAACTGAGATTTGACTACAGCAACAAATATAACTTAAGTGTATGCAAGGCTAAAATGTGTGTGCAGAAAGAACCTCACATGTTTGATTCTCACAACGATGAGCCTTACTATCCCTAAGGTAATTAAGACCAAATAAGTGTAAGTGACTTTTCCAAGGTCACAGTAGTGTGGGCAGAGCTGGGGCTACAAACTACTAGCTCTAATGATTTCTACTTCAGTGTTCTATCCACTCTATTACCATCATAGTTCCTACTGACAGCTATTAAATTCTGTTCAGGAGCCAGGAACAAGGCCATTGGTTTGGAAGGAACATCACATTGCTATTTTTATGAGTCCCTGGATGTTAGGCAGGTGCACACAGTGTGCTTTCCCCAATTATAGCCCCCAAAGGGGAGAGCAGAGCATGTCACTGGGACAATTTGTTTCTTCATCTGGTCCAGTCTCTCCTTCTCTCCATATGTCACTTGGCAGAAGACAAGCCACCCTAGGCAGAGTCATCAAAGCTCATTAGCATGGAATAAAAAATACAGTGGACCTGGAGTGCTGAGGCTCTAAAACTGAAAGAAAATCAAGGAAGGAGCTAGAGGAATAGGAATTGGAAGCCAGTGGGGGAAATAGTGTAAGCATTTGGACATGAATCTGGACTTGACTGAAGGCATTGTAAAAGTGAAGAATGTAAGAGTCATTGTGAAAGCACAGGGGACATTTTGACAAGAAAGAAGTATCTGTAGTTGCTAACAAAGGGGGAGAAAATGAGGAAAGGGATGAGGTTTTCTTTTCTTTTTTTTTAATTTTTAATGTTTTATTTATTTCTAGGAGAGAGAGAGAGAGACAGAATGAGCAGGGGAGGGTCAGAGAGAGAGGGAGTCACAGACTCTGAAACAGCCTCCAGGCTCTGAGCTCAGCACAGAGCCCGACGCGGGGCCCGAACCCACGAACCGCGAGATCACGACCTAAGCGAAAGGCGGACGCTTAACCGACTACGCCATACAGGCTTTTTAAAAAAAAAATTTTTTTTTTTTAAATTTTCATGGTTGTCTATTTTGTGTATGAGAGAGAGAGAGTAAGTCAGAGAGGGGCAGAGAGAGAGGGAGAGAGAAATTCCAAGCAGGCTCTGCACTGTCAGTGCAGAGCTCAATGAAGGGCTTGAACTCAAACTCTGAGATCCTGACCTGAGCCGAAGCCAAGAGTTGGATGCTGAACAGACTGAGCCCCCCAGGCCCTTTGTGATGAAGTATACATACCTTTTGTAATGAAGTATAAGTCAGGAAAAGATACTTCTTTTATAGAGACAAAGCCAACGTGCCCCCAAATTCCCTCTTTGACATATGACCTCTGACCCAGCGGAAGCAGAGAAAATGAGAGTAGTGATGTGGGACCAGGGAGGGTCTCCAAGACTACACCTTGCAAAAGGCAGGATATGGACAAAGGCTTCAGTAAGGAAGGTCTACAATAGGGCTGCGTGGAGGCCTTTCTCTCTTGTCACCCAACACATGCCAACCGTAGTGATAAATCAAGGGATGACAGGGACCGAAAATCCCAAGTGTGAGTGAGGACAACTTGGATAATTAGGGTTAATATCATGATATAGGTCACAAAGCATCCTTAACCTGAGGTCTATGGACCCCCCCTGGGGTCTACAGATAGAATTTGTAGAGTATATATGAAGTTAGGAAAAATTATATCTTTATTTTCACTACCTCCTAACTGAAATTTAGCATTTCCTTCAATTATGAACACTGACAGCAAACCACTATAGTATCAGCAGAACCTGACCTTGTCACTAGTCGAAATCACAATATTTTCATAAAATATTTTCATTAAAATTGCTGCAGAGATCATAAAATATCATTTGTTTCATCACTGGTTTGAAATTATGGTAATTATTAGATCCATATTGTTAAATAACATAATTGTGGTATTTTTTCTATTCTGACAGCTGTATTTCAACATAACTGGTTTCCTTTATAATCCTATGTATTTTATACATTAAAAAGTATTCTGGCCAAGATCATTCCATGGGGAAAGAACTGTCTCTTCAACAAATGATGCTAGGGAAATGGGATATCCACATGGAAAGAATGGAGACAGACCCTTACTTTATAGCATATGCGAAATTAACTCAAAATGGAAAATAATCTAAATTTAAGAGCTAAAACCATAAAACTCTTAGAAGAAAACATGGAGGAAAGTCTTCATAACCTTGGATTTCACAATAGTTTCTTAAATATGACATAAAAATCACAGGCAACAAAACAAAAAAACAGATAAACCAGATTTCATTAAAGTGAAAACCTGTTGTGCACCAAAGGACACTATCAACCCACAGAAAAGACAATCCACAAAATGGGAGAAAATATTTGCAAATTATATATCTGATAAGGGTTTAATATCTAAAATATATAGGAAACTACTATAACTCAACAATAAAAAGGCAACCTAATTTTAAAAAGGGTAGAGGAGGTAAATAGACATTTCCTCAAAGAAGCTCTACAAATGAATGACCAATAAGCACATAAATAGGTGCTCAACATATTTAGTTATTAGGGAAATGCAAAAAACAAAGCAAAACCCCACAATGAGATACCACTTCATGCCTAATAGGATGGCTGTATTTTTTAAAAATGGAAAATAACACAAGTTGAAGAGGGTACAGAGTAATTGAGAATGCTTGTACATTTCTAGGGTGAATGTACAGTGGTGTACTACTGTGAAAAAGTTTGGTGGTTTCTCAAAAAAATTAAATATAGAGTCACCATATGATCCAACAATTCTACTCTCAGGTATATACCTTAAAAATTGGGAATGAGTTCTCAAACAGATACTCCTATGCCAATATTCACAGCAGAATTCACAATAGCCCCAAAGTGGAAACAACCCAAGTATCCATCAAGAGACGAATGGATAAACAAAATGTGATATATACATACAATGGGATATCATCTGCCATTAAAGTGGAATGAAGTGTTGATCCAGGCTACAACATAGATGAACTTTGAAAACATTATGCTAAGTGAAACAAACCAGACATGAAAGACAAAAACTGGGTGATTACACTTAAATGAAATATCTAGGGGTGCCTGGGTGGCTCAGTCAGTTAAGCATCTGACTTTAGATTTTGGCTCAGGTCACTATCTCATGGTTTGTGAGTCAGCGCATAGCCTGCTCGTGAGTCTCTCTCTCTCCCTCCCTCCCTTCCTCTCTGCCCCTCCCTTGCCTGGTGTTCTCTCCCTCTCTCACTTTTTCCAAATAAATAAATAAACTCAAAAAAAAAAAAAGGGAAATATCTAGAAGAGGCATGGGGACAGAACATAGAGGAGAGGTTACCAAGGGGGAGGGGGAGGGGGAAGCAGGGAATTATTGCTTAATGGGTGCAAGGTTTCTGTTTGGGATGATGAAAACATTTTGCAAACAGTGGTGATGGTTGCACAACATCGTGAAATCTCATTAATGGTTAAATTTGTACATTTCAAACTGGTTAAAATGGCCAATTTTATGTTATACATGTTTTACCACAATTTTTAAAAGTGAAAAATAAATTATTCTGAAAAGATGTTCATAAGCTTTGCCAGACTGTTAAAAGGTTTGCAGCGCAAAAACAGGTTAACTGAACGTAGGCCCTACACCGTCACAGCGGGTGTCAGGCGGTGAGCCCTACGTTGTACGACTGCAGGACTAGGTGGGCACCGCTACACATGAAGTTGGAAGCATCTCATTCTGCTGCCAGCAATTAGTCCATCCTAGGATGGACTCCTGTGGTTTGTGAGTTCAAGCCCCGCATCAGGCTCTGTGCTGACAGCTCAGGGCCTGGAGCCTGCATCGGATTCTGTGTGTCTCTCTCTCTCTGCCCCTCCCCACTTGTGCTCTGTCTCTCTCTCCTTCAAAAATAAACATTAAAAATTTAAAAAAAAAAATTAGTCCATCCTAGTTCCTTCTTGTTAGGAAACTGGTAATAGTGGTTAATCAATCAGTGTATTTATTAAATATTATCCCTAGGTGCCGTGGGGGACACCCAAGATCTTTAAGCCCAAGAAATTTATCATCAGGAGGGTGCTATAAGACAAACCACAAACAAACAAATGACCGAAGAAAAATTACATGGTAAACTAAGGGGCCTGAATTTAGAGGAGGAAGACAGAAGTCGTCACCAGAGGAGTAGAGTTTTGGTGCTGACAGCTTGGAGGCAGCTGAGTGACCCTGCATACCCACCGGCACTGGACGTGGTGTTTGAAGGTGGTGATGTCAATATCCAAGTTCCCAGAGGAAATGCTCTTCCTTCTGTGTTCTTGTTGAAAGGTTTCCTCGTTGTACACATCTCGTTTGACATCATAGGTGAAAGAATTTGGCCTATATTTAGATCCAAAACTCTGGAAGCCCTTCTCTGGTTGCATCATTTCTGGTTGAGTGGAAAGAGATTAAAAAAAAAAATTTTTTTTAAATCTAGACTCATGGTACATTTTTATGGAAATAAAATTTCTATGTAATGATATTTTACATTTATAATGGTGTTTTATAACAACTTTCTCTCGGACAGCTTTATACCCAAAACCACTCTATAAAAAAATTCAAGGTGTATATTTCTTTCATTTTTCTTTTTTCTTTTTTTTTTTAATGTTTTATTTACTTTTAGGAGAGAGAGAGACAGCGTGAGCAGGGGAGGGTCAGAGAGAAAGGGAGTCACAGGCTGAAACAGGCTCCAGGCTCTGAGCTGGCAGTCAGCACAGAGCCCGACGCGGGCTCGAACCCACTAACTGCGAGATCATGACCTAAGCAAAAGTCGGACGCTTAACCGACTAAGCCACCAACTAAGCCACCCACTAAGGCACTAACCGACTAGGCGCCTTTTTTTTTTTTTTTTGTATTTCTTTCATTTTTCGAATGGGGAAACACGGAAGTCTAAACAGCCTTGGTTGTTTAATAATTAGAATCAGGACTAGAACCCAAATATCTTGCTAGGAAGCCTTGTTTTCTTTACATTCAATTATGTTGCTATGTTGTGGGGAAATGATTAAGAGGTAAGTTAGTATCACTTCCAATTTTCACTGAAAACACTAAAGATTAAGTGGTCAATACAACATCTTCTTCCCTTTATCCTTTCTTTTTCTTCATAGCACTTGTCAGGACCTGATTCAATGTCTATCCATTGTCTAAGCCCAGGAGGCAGGACTTTGTTCATGGCTGTATCCACAGGTGTCAGAATAGTACCTGATACTTAGCAAGCCCTCAACATATATTTCTTGAATGACGGTCAAGTACCCTGTTAGTAGCACCACCTGGAGCAGAAAAAACCATGCACAGGGCATCAGGAGACTGGGATTCCAGGCCTGGCTGTTTTTCTAACTAGTGATATGATTAGGGGCAAGTATATATACCTATATATATCACATAGTTATAAGATACATAGGTAAACACTCCAAATATGTAGATTACCCAAGTAGTTCTTTTAGAGGTGAAACTGAAAATGAGTTGAATGTGTCAGCAACTTTGTTTTCCTTCAGAATGGTCATGTATCATCATCATCACCAATATTTATAGAGCACTTACTACATACCAAACATTGCAATCAATTTTTTTCATGAGTTATTTCATGTGATTTCCACAACAATCCTAATATTGCTATTATCCCCATTTTATAGGTGATAAAACCAAGATTTTTGAAAAGTGAACTAACTGGGCCATAGTCCAAAACTGTATATTTCCTTTCAAAGCACTGGGTAAGGATTGTGTGTGGTAGATCCACTCCTGTGAATTAAAGATCACAATTCAATAAAGTGAGACTATGGTTGGGGAATATAGGAGAGGATGGAAAAGGTATTTTATAATGTATCACTTGAGAGAATTAGTAATTTGTGTCTTTTACAGAAAAAAACAGAACTGGACATTAAAACAAGCAATATTTTCCCCACTGTTTCCCCCACCCATAGGAATATTCATTCACTCTTCTTCACTTTTCCCATGTAATTTTTTTGAATGTTTATTTTTGAGAGAGAGAGAGAGAGAAAGTGTGAGTGGGGGAGGGGAAGATAGGATGGGGACAGAGGATCTCAAGTGGGCTCTGCTGACAGCAGAGAGTCCAATGCAGGGCTCAAAGCCACAAACTGTGAGATGGTGACCTGAGCCGAAGTTAGGCCCTTCACCAACTGAGCCATCCAGGTGCCCCTTCCTATGTAATCTTACAAGCTTCTATTACTAGAATGTATCTGTTCCTGGCAACTGAGAGAGCCCCGTAACCTGCTAAGTATACTGAGCAGATGAAAATGGACATCCTGGGTTGGGTCCAGGGTCTTGAATCCAGCATTTTTTTCCTGAAAGAGGCGCTAAGACAGGATTGGCAGGAAGCAGGCAATATGTTCGTTGAGGCATGGGGGATGGAGTTGGGGTGGGGGTGACGCTGGAGCTGACAGAGGCAGAAAGGGTACTCAGTTTCAGCAACTGGCTGGCATGGGTCACATGGGCCCAGCATGGGCAGATCAGATGTTCCTTCCTTCCTTCCTTCCTTCCTTCCTTCCTTCCTTCCTTCCTTCCTTCCTTCCTTCCTTCCTCCCTCCCTCCCTCCCTCCCTTCCTTCCTTTCTTCCTTAATGGATTTTTAATGTTTATTTATTTTTGAAGGAAAGAGAGACTGAGCGGGGAAGGGGCAGAGAGAGTGGGAACCACAAAATCCAAAGTAGGCTCCAGGCTCTGAGCTGTCAGCACAGAGCCCAACTGTGAGATCATGACCAGAGCCTGAAGTTGGATGCTTAACCAACAGAGCCACCCAGGCGCCCCTTATCTCAGATTTTTATCTGAGGTCTTCTGACTTGGAAATGTTGTCAACTACTTCACACATCCCATTGAACAAAACACCTCTGCAGGGCAGAATCAGCCTGTGGACCATCAGTGTGTGACCTTTGCACCAAGAGCCTTATCCCCCAAGAATTTTTCTAATTCTCTCTCCAAACTAGTGTATTTTTAAATTTTCTGTAGTCACGTCCTTTGGAGGTATCATGATCCCACTAGTTCACTTACAGAAAGTAAGACTTCATTTTATGGTCTTCAATCTATGTCATTGATATTTCAGAAGTAGCCCCCACCTAGCAGACTAAGTTTGGATAGGTCTCTGCTTTTCTTTCCACAATTTTATAAATTTCTACCATATGCACCCTTAGCCTTTTTTTGTGGCTTAAGAATTCACCTACTATTTCATCGGTGGTCAATTAATTTAGTGTTCCACAAACATTTGCTGAGTGCTAGCAAAAGAACACAGACTCTGTAGTTTAGAAGAATAAAAATCCCAAAATATAGTGCTGTAAGAATTTAGAAGTGAGAAAGATGGTATTAAGATTTATTGCTATCCTGCTATATGCTGGGTTCTTCACACACATCCTCTCAAGAGAGGTACTATTTTCCTGATACTGATTGTACCCATTTTTCTAATGAGTTTAGTGAGTTTCTCAGAGTCATCAAAGGCTTAAATAGCAGAGCTTGAACCTGAATCTCGTTTTTCTGGTCCCCAAAAATGCCACACCCAAATACCTTGTGACCTCCTAAAGAGTGAGGTTAATAATTCCAACCAAGGGGGATGAGAAAGGCCTCCTAGGGGGTGGGTATGATTTGAGCTCTGCTCTGTCTAAACTGGGGGCAGGGAGAAGAATCAGGTATTTCAGGATGAGAATAAGATAAATTTACAGAGATAATATAAAGCAAGTAACTCAGTAGATGGAGTAAAGTCAGGATCAAGTCCAAAAAAGTAGGTTGAGGCCTATTCCCAGAGGGCCTAGAATGTTGGGTTGAACCTGGATTTTTTAGGTACTTAGTATCTGAAACAACAAGTTTCCCAGAATTAGAATAAACAATCTTAAAATTTGTATGGAACCACAAAAGACCCCACATAGCCAAAGCAATCTTGAATAAGAAAAACAAAACCAGAGGAGCAACAATTCCAGACTTCAAGTTATACTACAGAGCGATAGTAATTAAAACGGTATGGTACTGGCACCAAAACAGACACAAAGGTCAACAGATTAGAACAGAAAACCCATGGAAACCAACTTGACAATAAACTATTTAAGAAGAAGAAGAAAAAAGAAAACCCAGAAATAAATCCACAATTATATGGTCAATTAATCTCCGACAAAAGAGAAATAAATACACAGTGGGAAAAGGAGAGTCTTCACAAATGGTATTGGGAAAACTGGACAGCAGAATGCAAAAGAATGAAACTGGATTACTTTATTTTACCCTACATAAAACTAAACTCAAGGGGTGCCTGGGTGGCTCAGTCTGTTAAGTGTCTGACTCTTGCTTTCCGCTCACATCATGCTCTCACAGTTAGTGAGATGGAGCCCCACATAGGGCTCTGTGCAGACAGCACAGAGCCTGCTTGGGATTCTCTCTCTTTCTTTCTCTGCCATTCCGCACTCACACACATGCTCTCTCTCACTCTCTCTCTCCCTCAAAATAAATAAGCATTTTTTAAATACCCTCAAAATGAATTAAAGACCTAAGTGCAAAACCTGAGCCATAACAATCCTTGAAGAGAACACAGGCAGTAATTTCTCTGACATTGGCTGCTTCAAGTTCTGTGTCTCCCTCTTTCTCTGCCTCCCTTGCTTGTGCTCTGTGTCTCTCTCTTTCAAAAATAAAAATGTTAAAGAAAAAAAAAATGTTAAGAAAAATGTTAAGATGTTAAAGAAAAAAAAATGTTAAGAAAAAAAAAACAGGCACTTTTGGGGCACCTGGGTGGCCCAGTCGGTTGAGTGTCTGACTTTGGCTCAGGTTATGATCTCATAGCTCAGGAGTTTGAGCCCCACATCGGGCTCGCTGCTATCAGCACAGAGCAGGCTTTGGACGCTCCGCCCCCTCCTTCTGTCCCTGCTCCGCTTGAGCGCGCTCTGTCTCTCTCCCCCCCTTAAAAATAAACATAAAAAAAAAAAGGCACATTTGACCTAGCCCCTATATCCCCCGAACTACCCCCATCCATCCAGCCATCTGTTGATTCATTTACATAATACGTTGAAAGTATTTTTTTTTAAATATTTTTATTTATTTCTAGGAGAGAGAGAGAGAGAGAGAGAGAGAGAGAGAGAGAGAGAGAGAGAGAGAGAGAGACAGCGTGAGCAGGGGAGGGTTAGAGAGAGAGGGGGACACAGAATCTGAAACAGGCTCCAGGCTCCGAGCTGGCAGTCAGCACAGAGCCGGACGCGGGGTTGAACCCACGAACCGTGAGATCATGACCTAAGCGAAAGTCGGACGCTTAACCGACTAAGCCACCCAGGCGCCCCACGTTGAAAGTATTTTAAAGGTCAAGAATAAAAAATTTAAATGCAACCCAATTATCTATTAACCTGATAGACGTGAAATCCCGAACCTTAGTTTAGTTGCAAGAATATCTTTCGCCTCATACTGTCGTCTCTCCTATATTCTCTATAATCACGGTAAGGTAAAAGTCACTTCCAAAATTTCCAATAAGCATTTGCAATCCCATCAGAAACAATAGCCTTTTGCCCGTTCCTACCTCCATGTTTATAGGGAAGGTGTTTGGAATAATATAGCAAAGGCACAAGCATTGCCTTCGGTACCCTTCAGTCACGCTGGCTGGTGGCTGCGGATGACGAGCCCTGAGGCCTGGGCCGACAGCGTCAAGGAGCTGACCATCAGACGCACACGCAACGACCTTCCATGCGACTTGGTGAGACTGTTACCAGGGGGGTGTGTTGGAGAGAAACTCATTGTCAGGGTGGGCATGTGGGACAAGGCTTCCCAGGGGGACACTGATTCATTAGTGGGAGTTGAGAGAGAGAAAGGAGACAAGGCAGGCGGGGGTGGGGGTGGGGATGGGGGTGGGGGCCTCAGTCCGAAGGAGGAGAGTGAACAGAGCCGCGAGGTCTGAAATTAGAGGGCGCGCCCCGGCAGAGGGGCCGCGGGAGGAGCCGGTGGTGGAAGAGGCTTGGGCCGCGGACCCGTCGGACCAAAGAGTTTGAAACTGCAAATCGCGCGCATCGCCTCTTGTCCTTGCGGGTCGACGGCCTTTCACAAGCAGACGAGATGCCTCTGAGAGAGCAGCCATCGCGGACTACCGTCATTCATTCATTTCACAAACCCTGAGCTGAGCGCCCGCGACGCGCCTGGCCCTGCCGGCCACTGACGCAGCCCTCGCCCCGGGACCTCGGAGGGTCACCCCGGCCGGCGCCCGGCACCCGGACGCCCGCGCCCGGCTCAAACCTGCAGCCCCCGGCCCCGGGCGGCTCCCCGCCGCGGCTCCACCTGCTTCTCCGGGCGGGGCGCGGGTGCGGACGCTGCGGTCCGACGCAGCTCCGGCCTGGCTGGCGGCGCTGTAGACGCGGACGCCGGCCGTTCCCGAGCCGTTGCGGCCGAACCCGAGGCCGTTCTGGTGCGCGGGGGGGACCAGAGTGGGGGGCGAGGAAGGAGAGCATGGGCAGCTGCGGTACGGAGCCCCGAGCGGGGGCCAGTCGGGCCAGGAAAGCCCCTTAACCCTGTGCCACCCAGGGCTCCACTTGCTTTGGGGGCCCCCTTGATGCCAGGCCTCGTGCCCCGCACTTCACGCCCAGAGATTCACTTAAGTCACCCGACGACCTTGTCAGGACACACAAGGACACAAAAGAGAGTCACCCAGGTCTCCAACCCTAGCTCTCTGGCCCGCAAGGCTGGCTCCTCCTACTGAAGGACATTCTCCCGCCCAGGTCTCTTGATCTGCTCCCTGCCCTTTAACCTTCTGAAGTTTACTCGGTCCGTGTCACTGTCTGTAACTACGCCTTGGATTCCCGCTCGGCGCCTTTGCAGTTTTACACTTGGCTCCATGCCTTTGTTAGTGTCTAACATAGCAGTCACTTGACCTATTCCTTTTTGTAAATTGTCACCCCCCCCATAAGGGCGGGGACTTTTCTCATTAACTGCTGCATTATCCGTGCCTAAACAATGTGGTAGATGCAGTAAGTGTTCAATAAATTTGAACAATTGGATGCTTGCCCTGTTCTTATTTGTAAACTCCATGGAGGCAGCAACTTGGTTTTTGATCACCTTTAATCAGAAGTGCCCAAACCTGGGGCGCCTGGGTGGCTTAGTCGGTTAAGTGTCCGACTTTCGCTTAGGTCATGATCTCGCAGTTCGTGGGTTTGAGCCCAGCGGGCTCTGTGCTGACTGCCAGCTCAGAGCCTGGAGCCTGTTTCAGAGTCTGTATCTCCCTCTCTTTGACCCTCCCTGCTCACACTGTCTCTCTCTCTCCTAGAAATAAATAAAACATTAAAAAAAAAAAAAAAAAAGAAGTGCCCAAACCTAGCAGGCAATCAATACGTATTTGTTGAATGAGTGAGTGAATGGATTGCTTCCTGAAACTTTACCCTTCAGTCACTCCCACCTCACCATCCTAATTTGTTGGATAATTATATGAATCCCTTAGGATTCCTACTTCCACTCATCTCCTTGATTCCCCACTCCCACTTGCCATTTTTTTCAGTGACATTTTTGCTCTCGCTTCCTCCTTCAACCTTCATTCTTTCTTGGAAAGCTCCCTAACCTGCAGGTTGTCTTGGGAGATTTTCAAGCAGCATGTCCTCCTCATAGGCAAGAGAACCCAGGCTAAGCTACACAGAAGCCAAGAAAGGCTTTCCACCAATCATCCATGGCTCTGGTTTTTTCTTTTTGTTTCCTTCGAGAACTAAAGATCCTGCACCACCTCCTAAATGAGATCATGCTCATTATTCATAATTTGTTCAACAAATATTTATGGGGTACCCATTATGTTCTAGACACTGTGCTAGATGCTGGGACAAGATAGGCAAACTTTGAGGGCTCCAAGGGAAGCAAAACACCGAAGAGAATAATCATGGGAAGGGCTGAGAAGTGTCCTGGCTTGGATCTGGTTATTTCCAAGAGAGACTGTAACTTTAACAAAGTAGGTATACTGTTATTATACCTTGCCCATCCACACTGATTATCTTGTTCAGCTTTACAAATGACCCTGCTAGGTGGAAATGTAAGGCAGGAATTCTGTTTGCAGAAACTGGAATGAGGTACGAGGTTAAGAAAGGCCCATTGACTTGCCTAATGCGACACTGCCCTAAAACAGTCTGCCTTGTTACTCCTTAATCTGAGAGGCGTGAATCAAATGCTTAAAATCATCTTCGTTGGAGGCTCTTCAGGGCAGGGCTCAGTTTCAAATCTTCAGAGTAATGATTTCAGAAATCCTTCTCAAAGGGAGATACCGGAGACTTTCCTGAATCAGAACGACCTGGGACATATTGTAAAGATGCGCATCCTTGGCTCCATCGCCGAGCCCCTCCTCTTAGACTCCCTGTGCGTCCTGGGACTCTGCATGTTTAAGCACCCAGAATGATTCTTCTGCACATAAAAGTTAAAGAACCCTTAGGAGAGTTTAGGTGGAAAAACCTCAGCCTTAATGCAGGGCTAATATTTGCTTCGGGGACAGTTTTCGTCAGAATGCCGAAGAATAAGCCGATGTCCTTGAGCGGATGGAATACAACAGCTTTCTGGCCAGAACCTCCCTTTTTTAAAACGTATGTATTTCTTGGGAATTAGGGGTTCCGCTGAGCAGATGCTCGGCTGCTGGTGACTATCCGCAGTTCTAAGATATTCTGGTTCTTTTCCCGACACCCTATTACTCACGGTCGCTCTCCAGCACGGAGGCCGGCATTTGCCCCGCCGGCCACGGTGGGGCGCACGCTGCATGTGTTGCCCACTTATCCCTTCCTTCCCCCTGTCCGCCTTCGCGCCCTTAAGAACAGTCCCTGAGAGTTCCTGCCTCTGGTCGCCAGCTGTTGGTCTTTTTCTCGCGAGAAGTGCTCCTCCCATCCTCTCCCGTCGTCAACCCCCGCCCGTGGGCGGGTTCCATATTGGGTAAAATCTCGACCCGCGGAGAGTCCCGGGAGCTGTTCTCGCGAGAGTACGGCCAGAGGCTCCTGTTCGCTGGCTCTGGAACCGCGACCACTGGAACCTCAGCGGGCGCTGCAGCTGGAGCGGTAGTCCCGCGGCGCAGCCCAGAGTCGGCCTGCTCGGGGAGAGGGTGCAGGGAGAGCGTGGTGGGCGCAGCCTCGAGCCCCAGAGCGTGCCCTTGCTCTCAGCCGGGCTCGCCCGGGTCGCTGAGGAGCGTCCAGCAGCTGCGGCTGACAGGGTCCGCGCGCGCGCGCGCGCGGGACTCGGCGGGGTCGCGTCTGCCGCACCTGCGCCGCCTGCCAGCGCCGGGTCCCCGCCCGGCCAGGCGGGCGACGAGGGCCGGGGGAGCCGGTGCGGGCGCAGGCGGGGCCCCTCAGGGCCACCTCCTAGCCCCGCGGCAGCCGCTGGAAGATGTCTCAGGAGAGGCCCACGTTCTACCGGCAGGAGCTGAACAAGACAATCTGGGAGGTGCCCGAGCGTTACCAGAACCTGTCCCCGGTGGGCTCCGGTGCCTATGGCTCCGTCTGGTGAGTGTCACCGGGCCTGGAGCTGCGGTGGGGCTGGGTGGCCCTTAATGCCCCAGAGCCAGGCCTGCCCCCACAGCTCCGCGATGCACCAAGCGGCAGGAATTTTCCTTGGGGGAGGGCATTGCTGCCCCTTCGACCCTCGTCCTGCCCTCCCTGTACCCCTTGCAGCCGTCACTCTGCACCCGCAGGGTGGGCGATCAGCTGTGTGTGTGCAAGATGCAGGTCCTCGGTGGGCGGTGGTGCCGGTGGTGCAGGTCCTCGGCCCTGGCTCTCACCCTGCGCCTGTAGGGGGGAGGGCGACGGTTGCTGCTCCGGAGGCCGGCCTGGAGGCGGGGGTGTCTCTTCGAGGGGTCTCCCTGCCAGCCTCGAGCAGAAAGACCCTCGCCGGAGGTGCGCCCGCTTTGGGCGCCGAGCTTGCCCTCCAGGCAGACGACCAGCCCTGGGAGCTGCGGGGAGAAGCCGAAAGGCAAAGCTCGTCCGGGAGACCGCGGTCGTCGGAACCAAACTGGCGACGAAGGGCGTTCTGTCTTGGCTTCTTTTTTTTTTGCAAACCTCTTTCGAAACCTCATTCCGAGAAGCATTCTCTTTTGAATTCGCAGCGACCCATAGAGCCTGAAACGCCGACTTTATCTCGGCGAGCACAGTGCCAGCTTGAGCGGTGTGTTTCCGATCCGGCTGAAAGCGTATTTCCTTTTCACAGAGTGGGGGTGGGTGGTAGTGCCTGTAAGAACGCTGCAGCAGGAGAAACGGGAGGCCTCCCTGATTAGTCACATACCCCTGCTCATTTCAGTATTGTTTGACGAAAACAGTTTTCTCACTGGGAGCAAGTGAGATTCAGATCCGTTGGACGCGCTCGAGATCAAAAAGTTATTAACAAGGCTGGGAGCTACTGTCCATGGTTTTTTCTTTTTCTTTTTCTTTCTTTCTTTCTTTCTTTTTATTGCAAAACATCTTGCGAATACTGTGTTATTTAAAGTCCCTTAGAGAGTTTTGCAGGGAACTTCTCTACATTTGTAGCCCGAGGTACACCGTGGTTTTCGTAAAGATATGGAATGTATCGCAAAGGAAGGAAGAGGTACTTCTCCGCTGTGATTCACATGGTGTGTTTGAAATTGACATCATCAAACTTCTGGATCTGAAATGTTTCACTAACTTAGGTTTTCTACACTGTGTTTTAGATATACTGTAACTTGAGAGCTACTGATCTGAAACTAATTCGGGTATTCATGCGCATGCATCATTTGGAAAGGACTTTATAAAATTATTATTATTATTATTATTATTATTTTGTTTTGGAACACACTCCAGGCTTTTGGACGTGTTAATCTTTATAATTCCTATGTTTCTTAAAGTCACACTATGAATTTCCTGTTTGGTAGAATCTTCTGGGTAATTGAGATTGTGCAATTGTGTCAAGCAACAGATCATATTGCATTTTCTAGCTCAAGCTGCTTGAGTTAAGCTGCTGATGGCACTGTGCTTGACATCTTTCCTCATTTTTATAGGATGACAGTTCACATTTGAAGGGAATTTGCAACATTTTGCTACATATACATGTGTGTCATTAATTTGCTAATTTTCAAAGATGTATTCAGATTGTTGCTCCTTTAATAGCTTATAATCTTACCTCTATTTTTCATTCTTGAATTGACATGTTAATTTTTGTAGGTCCAAGTTTTTGTTTCCAGTGATATTTAAACTTTAATGGAATGGTAAAGCAGAATAGCTCCACTCTGGGCAGTTTAGTGAACTTGAAAAGAAGTCCTTGGAGTTTTCCTGTTGTTGATATGGCTAGCTTTGCATTGGAACTGGAGATCCAGATTTACAGTGAAGTGTCATTAAAATGACCTTTACATTTCTTTAATGCTATACTTTCTGGCTTACAGTATCCGACACTTTGAAGTACTTTGTTAAACAGATTAAAAAAATTTTTTTTAATGCTTTACTTATTTCTGAGAGAGAGAGAGACAACGTGAGCAGGGGAGGGTCAGAGAGAGAGGGAGACACAGAATCCCAAACAGGCTCCAGGCTCTGAGCTGTCAGCACAGAGCCGGATGCGGGGCTTGAACCCATGAACTGCGAGACCACAACTTGAGCCAAAGTCGGACGCTCAACTGACTGAGCCACCCAGACGCCCCACAGATTTTTTAAAACTAGGTAACATGTTCACAGTGTATAAAATTAAAAAAATATGAAAGGATATTTAGTGAGAAGTCTTATTTCCTTTCTTGTTCCCCAACCCTGCTATTCCTTTCCTCAGAGACACCACTGTTAAGTTTCTTAAGTGTTTTACAGGAAGGCAGGGTTTGTTCATTTGTTTTTTAGTAGTATTTCTGCCAAGGGATTGAAAGTGTAACCTCTATCTGTATATTGGTGGAGGAAAAAACATCGATACTATGTGACAATTGACCGTAAACAAATGTAACTGATTTTGGATTGAAAATATCAAAATTTAGATTTACAGGTAAGCATTATCTCATTTACTGTTGTTCCTTCAATTAGCAGTTTTTCAGGTGTTGCCAAAAACGTTTTTTAAAAAAATTTCTTTTAGTATCCTTTCTGGAGCCTGTGTTAGTTTTCACTATCTTCATCCTTTGAGAGCAGATTTGATTTTAGGGAATAACAAAATCAAACCAAATCCAATTTAAGAGAGTTTATACTCATGGTCTGGTGAAAAAGATTAGGTATTCAGATTGATGGTACTGTTTTAGGTCAAATAGGAGTTGTAACTATAAAGTAATGACAGAATTTCTTGTGTGACTCGTAGAATGGGATCTGAAGTCTCTTCCAAAAAAGAATCTCTGGAAGTGTTTTAAGGATTGCAGCTTCACTAAAATATGTGTCAATTTCCTAATTTTATTGCTCAGAAGTATGATGGCTTTGATGTAAAGTGTTTTTTATATTAAGCCTATTTTCATTATTTTAATTTGTACTAAGTATATAGTAAAAAAGTAAGTAGCAGCCTGTACGATAACCAATTATGAATCAAAGATCAAGGAATCAGACCTGAAATTGAGAGTTGATAAGGTTTTATAAATATGCCTTTTCTTTTTAAGGGGTAAAGGGAACTAAACCAAGTCTTGAAGTTTTAAGGAACTTTGTACATTGTCTGTGAGGGGAAATGAAGCAAAATTGTTTAAGAATACATTGTTGCGAAGCATTGATTTTCTGGTTTGGAGACAGAAAGGGGGGGAACTCTTTGTGGTGAGTTTAAGGAAATATAAACAGGAACTTAAATGCCTTTCCTCTGGGTATGGTTTTTCCAGACCTTTGCTGTTGATTAGAGGAGGTGGGGCACTGGTAGCCATAAAATAGGCGAGAGTTGAGAATTCCTCTTAAGTCATATTCAGTTGTTTATTCAACAGTATTGAATACCAACTATGGACTAGGTAATGGGCGAGGTTTCTTGAGATATAGCACTGAACAAGACAGAATGAGGTAATCCATTCCCTTGGAGAGCTTATGTGAATAATAATTTAATGCAAATAATAACCACATTTTATGGATTGCTTACTATCTTTTAGGCATTTTGCTGTGTGGTTTATATTTATCATCAGTATATAAAGCACATACAAGATTTTTAGTAAGACTATGGCAAAGTTTACTAAGATAACAAATCTGACTTCCTAAATGCTTTGTGGAACAAGATTGTATATACATAAACATCATAAAAATAAACAAAGCTAAGTTTTAGTGTTACTAGCTATTCACCATTTTTAATCTTCTTTTTTTTCCCTTTTAGGATGAGCCAGGGCACAAATAAATGAATATACATCATTGTTGAGTATGCAAAGATGACTTTCTTGACTCCTGATCAGTAAGAGGAGCATGCTCTTTATTTTTCTAGTGGTGATCTAGCCCATGCTGATCTTCGTTCCCATTTGCTTTTCTTTGTAACTAAAAGCAAGGTGATTGGCTTGTTACCAGTATCAACCAATAAATGTTTAAAGATAATGGCAAATATTTATATTATTGGTATATAAAGACTTTTAAGAAAGAATTCAGTCAAGTTTGTTATAAAGTCGCATTTTATTTATTGAATCCCTCCCCCCCTTTTTTTAACTGTTGCTTTTCTGCTGGCTCCTATTTTTAAATAAGGGTATTCTGAATCTCTGGCTTTTCAGTTCCTCCAGTTTAATTTCTTGATACTGAAGAGTAGTCTGTTTTTGATTTCCCTCTAACTCAGCCTCAGAGGTGATCTGTGTGTTGACTTTGCCTTTCATGGGCAACAGTGCAGATGGCACTGAGCCCCTGAGGCACTGAGGATCCAAAGGTGGAAAAATTCACTGGGCTTAGATCACTCTCACTTAGTATAAATTGACATTTGTGTGGGCTTTTACACTATAAAGTATTTTCATTCAAAGCATTATCATTCGGTCTTCACTGACTCTCTGAAGGCTGGTGTTACTAACCTGATTATATAGGTGAAGAACTAGACTTATCCACTGAAGGAATGACTTGCTTGCCAGTGGTACTTTGGACTTGGTTCTAGGGTGTCAACACTTTGGAAGTCTTCTTTCTTCTACACATAAGCAGCTGAAGTTGTGCGATGACACCTTCTCCTATGCTGTTTGTCGTTATCCCTCCTTTTGTGAAGAAGGGCTACTGAGTCACTTGCAATAGAGCTGTGGCTGTACAGCTCCAATCCCACCACTGTCATTGCTTAGCTAATCTGAGGGCTAGTGATGTAACTTACTTTTTTAAATTATTTTTTAAAAAATTTATTTTTTTGAATTTATCTGTGAGACAGCTCTGAGCTAGCTGTCAGTACAGAACCCAAGGCGGGGCTCGAACCCACGAACTGTGAGATCATGACCTGAGCCGAAGTCTGATGCTTATCTTACTGAGCCACCGAGCTGCCCCTGACCTAACTTGTTAAAGTCACATCTTTTCCTCAGAAATGATAGACCAAAAATGAACTCATTGCCCAGATTAAAATTTTTTCCCCAAGTAATTACTATTGCAAATAGTTATTTCCTGAATCTATGAATTCTATTGGTTTGGAATTCTTCACTGTGCATTTTGTAAATTAGGGACAATCTGTACATTTTTGTGTTATGTAAGTATAGGATATTATAGAAATAGTTGCTTATCCAGGCTTTTAAAAATACATTAGATTTTTGCCCTTTACCGTGAAATTTTGTATTGATTTGTTCCTATCCAAGAGGTATCATTACTGTAATGCTCAATAAAAAGCCCATTGTAAAGTGGGTTTCCCTGACCTGGAACCTAGGGATTTCCTCTCATGGTTGCCGTGTAGTTAGAAGCCACACACATGTTTTTTCAGGACAAGAAAAACAAAACCAGCAAACAAAACGAAAGAAAAAAAGAACTTTTGTAAACTTGAAATTTTTTTTTGTAAATAAATTTCCATAACCTAAGTGTGTATGAAAGATATGTGTATGAAAGATATATAAAATTAGCCAGTTTTCCAGCATTTCAGCCTGTTAAGAATTTATTCTAGGAATGAGGAAAATGGTGGTCTGTAAATTCTGCACTTTTGACCAGTACGTCCTAGATTCTGAGTTGTTGGCTCCTAGGCTGCAGGTGGAGGAGAAAGCGTACAGAAGAGAGGAGTCTAGGATGACCCCTACGTTTTAGCTTTGGACAAACGGATAGATTTTAGTCCCGTTATCTGCACTTTGGAGTATTGTAAGGATTGTGAAAACAAAGGGAAAGAAAGATGGGTTCCTTGAGGATAGGACTGTCTGTTTTACTGATATTCTGAGCGTCTACTCTGTATGGGTCGTTCTTCAGGTGTTAGAGATGGAGTATGAACAATCAGGCAAAAATTTCCGCCCATAGGAAACTTTATTCTAAGGAGGATGAAAATAGAAGTAGATACTAAATAGCTAAAACATTTTTAGTATGTCAGATGGTTGGTGTTGAGGGGAAAGGAAAGAAGGTAAGGAGAGGAATTACTGGGATGGCTGTGTTGCACTTTTAAGCAGGATAGGCTAGGCCTTGATGATGAAGTGACAGTTGAGCAAAGACCTGCAGGAGGTGATCTAGGACACTGGTTCGACTTGGGTGTGGAGGGAAGAACATTCCAGGGTGAGAGATCTGGAATTGTGAAGGCCCTGAGGCAAAGGCCTCTTCAGAATAGCTAGGAGACCTGTCTGGCTAGCACTGAATGCACCAGGGGCAAGATAGTAGTAGAAGAGTGTGGAGGGCTGCAGAGGCACAAGAATCATGAAGGACCTTACCTGGCTTTATAAGAACTGTTATAAGAACTATTAGCCCCCCATTAGAGGTGCTAATAATACTTGAGGGTAGAATGGGGGAGTCTGATAAATTGGCGCATAGCCCCAACCCATGCACACAACTGTCATTCCAGAAGGCTCTGGGTACTGGAGCCAGTATTTTTGTTGGGCCCTGGAAATTCAGGGTATTCCAGTCCAGCTCTTTAAATAACATGGGCTTATTTCACTTTTTCAGGTTTCTGTTGCCAAAAGGAAGGGAGCAAAGAGATTAGCTCTAGACTTCTGCTGACAAAAGAAGATTAGCCTGCTGGCAGGTTGAGTGTTTTCTAACTTCTTTGGGCTTCTAGGTTTTTTCGTACTATTGGGTCATACTTTAAAAGACATTTTTACCTTCCTCCAACATTTCAGATCTCATTTATTTTTTGTTTTATTTGGCCCTGCATCTGCTTTACATCCCTCCACCTTCCCCCGATTATTGTTACCTGTTACTAATGTTTTAGCTGTGAGGCCCCATAGCCTTCTCTGTTAACTTGAATAAATCGAAATGGATCGGTTAATTTGAAGAGGTTGAAAGATTCTGCATGTATGTGACCCTATAAAAACCCATAGGATTTATTGTCTTCCTTGCCTTTATAGATACAGGCTTCTCTCCTCTTTCATGGGAGCTATCCCCCTTTTAACTGCTCTATCATCTAGTTGCGGAAAATAAGTGTTCCTAAACACAGATTCCCATGGCAACATAACAAAAAGGTAATAGAACAAATGTTTATTTTGTCTAGCTGCTGTCTGAGTAACTTTAGACCCTGAACACGTTGGCTCCTGCTACTTTGAATGATGTTGTTACAGATTTCCTTGTTTTCCTCAAAACCTCTAGGCCTTGGTGGTATTGTCACTGTGCCTGTGACATGAAGGAAGGTATGTGAGTATGTGTGTTTTACTGTCAGTCTGCCCACAAGTATGCATTGGTTGCTTTTGCAAGCTTATGGTCCAGAGTGTAGGCATCATGCAGCACACAACCATGTCAGAAAAAAAGGGGGCAAAAAAAAAAAAAAAAAAGCATACAAACTGTCCCCTTTGTTTTCTTGAATTCATTAATTCAGCATTGGCAGTGTTAAGCACTGTATTAGGTGCTATGTTTATAAAGATTAAAAAAAAAAAAACTCAAAAAGCAGGAAGGGTGCCTGCCTTTGAAAATTTCCGTCTAAAAGGGACCTGTTTCTATTGGTTCCTCAGAGATTGCTTTGTAGGTCCTCTGTAGCTGTTCTTTTCTGCATTCTTTCACCGCCATCTCAAATCTACCTTTATGTTTCTAATGCTTCCCTTGAAGTTTTCTTTTAGAGTCTTCTGTGTCTCTCTTAACTCTAGTGACATACTGGTCACTTTTTATATATAGGGCAACCTTGTGTAAGGATATATATTGGAAATCTGTGTCAGAGAAGCCTTTCTATCTGATGATTCAGATCTAGAAAGTGATGACATCAGCACTTGGCCACAGTAGGTCAGAACTTCTTCTTTTGATCTGCCCAGGGCTCAGGGAGGCTATGTTTTAGGGGAAGCAGGGGACTGTGAGGGTAGAGGTCCTTTAGATCCTTAACCCAGCCTTGTACTTCCTCTTGGAATGGTGCCCTTAATTATGCCCTCAGTCTGTCTGGTGACATTTAGTTTGAAGTTATGCAAGTGTCATATCGAATTCTTCTTTTTTGTATTTCCTTATCCCTGTAGTAAATAGAACTTTATCCTCCAAAATAAATGCTTTACTCTTAATATCCTCAAGAGCCATTTCTTTTTCTTTTTTTTTCTTTCTCTTCTGTCAAATCCATGTAGGGCTTTAGCTACCTTGAGCCTTCTTGAACTTAGACTTTTGCATAATAGTTTCTACTTATGTTTTCTTTTCCAGGCTACCAAATGCTGGGAAAATCTTAGTTATATTCCTCATTTGGTTTAATAAAATTAGGCTTCCTAATGATTTTAGTATTAAATCGAAGTAAAATATTGCTGTTGGCATCTTATATTGATAAACTTCTAATATTTTTCTCCCTTGCCAGTGTAAGTTTGTTTTGCTTCATTTTTATTCCTAGTTTAGTATCCTAAGTGCCTTCTTTATGCTTTGAATGATCTGCTTTGAAGTTAGCAATCTCAGTAAGTTAAATGATATCGATGCTAAGGGGAGAAAATAGCAAATTAAGAAAATTTTATGAACATCTATCAAGCTGTGTTTACATTTCCAAATATAACCTAGGATTACTCAACCTATTGACATTTTGGGTGGGAGAATTTTTTTTTTGTTGGGGGGAGGGGCTGTCTTAGGCATTGTAGGATGTTTAGCAGCATCCCTGTACTGTACTTGTTAGATGCCAGTAGCAACCTCCAGTTGTCACCATCAGAAATGTCTCTAGACATTGCCATGTGTCCCTGGGGACAAAATCACCCTTGGTTGAGATCTACTTATATAACCCTATATATTTGGAATGATTGGCCCTGAGGAAAAACTAGATAGGATAAATTGAACCCTCCACCTCCAAAAAAAGAAAAACTATACTTTCTGTGCGTATTCTTTTTGAATTGATCATCTGATACAGTCTTAACAGTGGTCTTGCTCATACATTTATATGTCTGTATTTGTACTTCCAAACTTGATCTCAAGAATATCTAACACTTTGGATTTCAAGTCTATTGAAATGTAATATTTCTTGCTTTCCCTTGATAAGTTTTCTATACATTCCTTGAGGATGATCTCAAATGTAGCACTAACTACCCTACGAATAGATTGATGTCATAAACTTCTGGTTCATCCTCAGAGATATGGAGGTGACATTTGAAGGAAACTTTTGTTGGCACTGATTAATGACAGCGGTCATGAAAATTGCAGTCGTGGAATGAGCCAATCACCTGAAGATTTCTGTAACTAATATTAAGGCAGCATGATTTGGAAAGTTTGAAATGCGTGTGTACATGTATTCGTTTATGCTAAAAGAAGTAGACATAAAACATAAGTGAACTGTATATATAAAAAGGTATTGATGTATATAGGGGTGTGGGGGCATTGTGGGGTTTTGTAGTTTGCGTGATTTCATGGAAGAAAACGCACTTGAAGATTATTTTGAAAGGTGGGTAATATTCAGAGAGGAAAGGAAATGTTTTCAGGTAACAGGAAGAAACAATGAAGAGAATTAGTTATGAGTTGGGCTGGCTTGACAGCAAGAATATCTCAGGTAGGTGAACTCAGTTGAGGTTCTCATTCTGGTTGTACTTCAGAATCATTTGTGGAGCTTTTTAGTACAGGCGCTTGGGTCCTACACCCAGAAATGAAGAACTAGGTCTGGAGTAAGGCTAAGGCAATTGCATTTTTCTAGGCCATGGAGAGCTGTTAAAGTTTCTTGAGTTGTAAAGTATCGAGGAAAAGTGTTTTAAAATTGATCTGACTGGAGTGTATAGAATGGATTGGTGGAAGCAAATGTATTGCTTTTAAAAGTCTTTAGTGATTTCTTTATGTGAGTATTTATTCTGACTCCCCAGCTAGATTTCTCAGTTTCTTGAGGTCAAGAACTACTGGTTTTGGTATGTATTTATTAACCTTGCATTATGTTCCAGACACTGGAGGATACACAGGTCACCTATAGCTTCTGTTCTCCCTCATAGTTTAGATTTGGAAACAAATAATAAAGGGAATTTTTTTTTGTTTTTTTAGTTCAGTGTCTAAAATTTTGGCTACATTATGTTGCTGATTGTAGTCTTAGAGCCTATCTAATAATTGCTGAATAATGTACATTTTAACTTGTGGAAACTATACTTTAGTTATGTATATCATGACAACAAATGATCAAGGATTTGGTCCCTCAATTATATTTTAATTTCTCTATTTTACTGTTATCTCAGGGGTTTACTCAACCTCAAATTTGAGAATAAGAGATCTAAAAAAATATATTGAGAATCTGCTATGTGTTAAACCCCATGCTGGAAGCTGATTGTGAAACTATTTTATAATAATATGTTATTTTAGCTTAGAACATTTAAAACTACTTGCCATTTATAGTTCATAAAGTAGTCACATAATCTTATTTGAACCTCAAAATGCCATTGTGCGATAAGCAGAGCTGGTTATACCCCCATTTTGTTGATTTGGGAATAGGCTTGTAGAAATTGTCTTGAGATCACCTGCTATCAAGTGCCAGAACCCAAACTAGAACTCAGATCTTTTGACTACTAGTTTATTTTTCTCTGTATTACACTGCGTGTATTTATGCTTAATAGAAAATTTTGAGATTAGATCATCAAAATACTGTTGAGACCATTCACTAGGATGCAAAAGTAGCTTCGTTAAATGGAATTCCAGTGATTTTTCTAGGGCAATAAAAAGATTCCTAAATAGTATAGTATTCCCCAAAGTAACTGAGATATCTTGAAAATTCAAAAATATTTTGTTTAAAAAAATCAAGTTGTTATGTTTAATGATTTAAAAATATGTCCATAAATTATTTGATACTTCTCCTTTACAGAGGTGGAGCCAATAATCTTCACCCTCAGTGAAGGTTGTCCTTACTGACTTACTGTTCTGTTATATGGAGTGTGTAGTAATGATGCAGTGATTTCTGAGGGTAGGTCATAAAAGATACGTGGCCCTCATCTTGCTCTTGTCTTCAAATGTTCCTTAGAAATCCGTTTCTCTAGAGCAGTGTTTCAGTCTCAGCACTGTTGACAATTTGGGCCAGGTAATTCTTTGCTGTGAAGGATGCTTAGCAGCATCCCTGTGCCCACGAGATGCCAATAGCACGTCCCCCAGCCCCCATCCCCTCAACACACCCTCCTTGTGTAACAGCCAAAATGACTCAGACATTGTCAGATATCCCCTGGGGGAAAACTGCCTTCTGTTGAGAACCAGTACTTCAGGGACAGCCAGCAGCTCTGTTGAGAAGACACCCAAGCAGCCCTGAGGAGAAGCCCACATTGCGAAGAACTGAGGCCTACCAAAGCCATGTAAGGCAGCCATCCTGGAGGTGGACCTTCCAGCCTCGGTCAAGCCTTCGGATGACTGTAGCTAAGGCCAACATCCTGACGGCACCCTCATGAGAAGACTATGAGCCAGAGCCACTCAGCATCCTGCTCCCCAATTCCTGACTCACAGAAACTGTGAGCTAATAAATCTTGTTTAAGCCACCAAACTTGGGGGTAATACATTAAGCGTTCCTGATACGTCATATAAGATGGAGAGTCACAGACTAAGCAAACCAAAAATTGTGCAGGCACATTAATGCCAGTTATACGCATCTATAGATAGTCATGTTCATAGCATATACTTGTAAGGGTGCTTCTCTGGATATGAAGCCTATAAACACTATTACTGTAAAAAGCCTTTTAATTATGTAGTAGCAAAGCAAAGTTGATTGATGGTAATACTAAATAGTTACAATGTAATATGATTAGTTTATTTCATATTTGCTGGCAAGGAGTTAAAATTATTTAACGATAACTTCAAAACGTTTGTTACTGAAGTTTCCAAACACAGAAATAGAGAAGATAAACCTGTGGTGACAACATTCTAATGAGGCTTGGGAAAAGAATACAACATGTAATAAAATAATTCACATGTAATATTTTTGTAATCAATATGAGGTAACTATTATTCTTGATGCATATGTATCATTTCTCATTTTCAATTTAAAAAATATGTTAACGGGCGCCAGGTGGCTCAGTTGAGCATTGGACTCTTGATTTCAGCTCAGGTCATGATCCTGGGGTTGGAGGATCGAATCCCACATTGGGCCCTGCTCTGGACATGGAGCCTGCTTGCAATTCTTTCTCTTCCTCTCTCTCTGCCCCTCCCCTGCTTGTACTCTCTCTCTCTAAAATAAAAAATAAAATAAAGTAAAAAAAAATATGGTAATGGACACCACTGTGACATTTATTTACTTATTTATTTATAAAGATTATTTATTTTGAGAAAGAGAGAGATAGAGTGGGAGAGAGAATCCCAACTAGGCTCTGTGCTGTCTGTGCTGTCTGGGCTCAATGCTAATGCACGGCTCAATCTCAGGAACCATGAGATCATGACCTGAGCCAAAATCAAGAGCTGGAGACTTAACTGACTGAGCCACCCAGACACCCCTCCGCTGTGACCTTTAAAGCTTCAATGAAGAAATATCTTATAAAAATCATTTTATTTTCTTTTTGTTAGTTTTTTTTTTTTTTTTTTAGAAGGGAAGGGGAGTGAGCAGGGAACGGCAACAGGAGAGAGAGAGAGAGAGAGAGAGAGAGAGAGAGAGAGAGAGAGAGAATCTTAAGCAGGCTCTGCACCCAGTGCAGTGGGCGGGGCTTGATCTCACTGTGAGATCATGACCTGAGCCGAAGTCCTGAGTCCGATGTTTAACAAACTGAGCCATCCAGGAGTCCCAGTTTGGAGTTTTAGACTGTATGTCTAAGTGAATTTCTACAGTGTTTGAATTTTAGTTTTCATCAAACTAATAAAAGTTGAAGCAGTTGTGAAAAACATTTTTTCTCCAGTTGCTTAGAAGTTTTACAGCAAGATTTGGACCAATTAGGGTTGGCCGGTGTCTAGCAGGTGTGTTCTCATGCCCTGAGTTCCAGCCACATAGCTAGTGTCCCTAATAATCCTGTCACAAATACG
Organism: Proteles cristata cristata; assembly: GCA_017311185.1. Classification (NCBI taxonomy): domain Eukaryota; kingdom Metazoa; phylum Chordata; class Mammalia; order Carnivora; family Hyaenidae; genus Proteles; species Proteles cristata. The sequence continues at coordinate 1,567,431 of JAESUZ010005393.1, forward strand.
TTTTCTTGTCTGTATGAGATTTTCATGAAAATACTGATTTTGTATCAAAGTTGTTAATAGTTACGTAAGGCGAGTTATGTGGTCAATTAAATTACTTCTTCCATGGGGCGCCTGGGTGACTTAGTCGGTTAAGCGTCCAACTTTTGCTTAGGTCATGATCTCGCGGTTCGTGGGTTCGAGCCCCGCGTCGGGCTCTGTGCTGACTGCCAGCTCAGAGCCTGGAGCCTGTTTCAGTCTGTCACTCTCTCTCTCTCTGACCCTCCCCTGCTCACGCTGTCTCTCTCTCTCTCTCCTAGAAATAAAAAAAAAAAATTCTTCCATTCAGGCTACGAATATGTTGATAGGGTTTTTTATATGTTATTTGTGTTTTGAGCCTCTTTGAGAGGAATATTTACTTATTTTTTTTACTTTTTTTAAAATGTTTTATTTATTTCTAGGAGAGAGAGAGACAGCGCGAGCAGGGGAGGGTCAGAGAGAGACACAGAATCTGAAGCAGGGTCCAGGCTCTGAGCTGGCAGTCAGCACAGAGCCTGACGCGGGGCTTGAACCCACGAACCGCGAGATCATAACCTAAGCGAAAGTCGGGCGCTTAACCGACTAAGCCACCTAGGCACCCCGAGAGGAATATTTAAAACTGAAAAGCTAGGAAACTGGTCATATTGTACATACTTGTAACAATTGTGTTAATAACATCTATTTTTCTTCCTGTAAGTATTTATTGTAAGAAACTAAATTCCACTTAAAAGTACTATATATAGTTGCAAATCGTCAGATCATTTTGTGATTTTTTTTCATTTTGTGATTTCTTTAAAAAAAATCAGTGTTATGAAAACATTAAAACAAGGTATTTGAGAGTGAAGATAGTAAAAGAAAACTAATAATGTTTAAAATGTTATGAGTTTTTTTTTTAATATTTTATTTATTTCTGAGAGAGAGAGACAGCATGAGCAGGGGAGGGGCAGAGAGAGAGGGAGACACATAATTGGAAACAGGCTTCAGGCTCTGAGCTGGGTGTCAGCACAGAGCCCGATGCGGTGCTCAAACCCACAAACCATGAGATCATGACCTGAGCCGAAGTCGGACACTTAACCGACTGAGCCACCCAGGCGCCCCTAAATGTTACGAGTTTTTAAAGTCTGTTTTAAGTTCCTTGATCCTCTGAATATTTTTTGAGGTTTCTAAATCAAAACTTGAGTTCTAGTTTTTGCATAAATCTACCATATTTTCATGACGTTATTTCCAAAATGGAGGGGTAGAGCATAAAAATAAAAAACTACAGGGACACTTGCACATTTGCCTGAATTTAGAAGAAAGGAAAAGTAGATTTCTGTAATAGAGGGAGCTGTGTGAAAAAAAAAAAAAATTCCAGTATGATATGTATTGAAATTTGTATCAGGTGTTCTAGGCAAAGAGAAAGTTCCCAAGTTAGTAATATAAATTACTTAGTTATTTAGAAGGCACATTTTAAAGGCTGTTATCAATTAACCTGAATTCAATTGGAAAAAAGCCCCAAATTGTATGATTTGGAGAAGAGATGTCATGTTTTTGCAAATTATTTCTTTCCCCTTAGATACACATCATTTAAAAAAAAATTTTTTTTTTAATGTTTTATTTATCTCTAGGAGAGAGAGAGAGAGACAGCATGAGCAGGGGAGGGTCAGAGAGAGAGGGAGTCACAGACTGAAACAGGCTCCAGGCTCTGAGCTGGCAGTCAGCACAGGGCCCGATGCGGGGCTCGAACCCACGAACCGCGAGATCATGACCTAAGTGAAAGTCGGACGCTTAACCGACTAAGCCACCCAGGCGCCCCGATACACATCATTTTAAAGTTTATTTATCTTGAGAGAGAAAGTACACACATGCTCATGAGCCAGGGAGGGGCAGAAGAGAGAGAAAAAAATCCCAAGCCGGCTCTGTGTCAGCACAGAGCCAAGCTTGGGGCTGGATCCCGTGAACCATGAGGTCACGACCTGAACCAAAATCTAGAATTGATGCTTAACCCATTGAATCACCCAGATATCTCTCCCCTTCGGTATTTTTAATTAATTTGATGCCTTAATGAGAACTTGTTAATTCATTGTAACTACAAATTTTAATGTATTTAAATTTTTCATTACTTTCCAAAAAAAATTGTGTTTGCCTTTTTAACCATTATTTAGGGTTCAATTTCTTTTCTCATTAACATCATTCAGGGATTAGTGAAGTCATCTATGACCACTGAAAGAAACTGTAAAACCATTTCTGATCCCCACAAATTACTTAGAGACTTGTCAGGTGATTGCTCATTCTTCATTCTGTTGGGGAAAACCTGAACTGTTTTTTCAGGAAAGAGCTGGTGCTGTCATTTGTACTCCCATGCTTTGTGAATGTAGGTGGGCACTTGTCCTTGGGAGGCAGCACCTCGCCTTTCTTAAGGGATTGTCTCTTCTTCTGCCTAGCAGCTCACCTGACTGGTAGCGGGTGTTAAGCTGCCCCTACTTTGCTGCACAGAAAATCTCCAAGTTAGGTGCCAGCCAGCCACGGAGCAGAAACAAAATCTCTGTGTCTCTAAACCTATCAAAAGCTCAGTTGATGAAAATCATCTCTGGAGGATTGTCTGAGGACCTTGGAGCTTATTCTCTTTTTCCCTGAACACACTTAAGAGTTCCTCTTTGATGAAGTCTGTTAGAGAACAGAGTGCCATGCTATTATGCACTCTCCACCCACCTTTGCTAATAAGGAACTGTATGTTGACTTTATGAAAGTCTCCACTGATGGATGCTCTAAGAAAAGAACCATCAGAAACCCACTATTATATTTGTGTAAGAACGTTGATTAGGACATTTTTACCATATTATACAGTGTCTCCTTCATAAACATACACAGGAGGAACTTTTCTCTGGTTTTATTACAGGAATAATTATGCCTTTCTTCAGTTCTGAGTACCCAGTTTGTTTTTATTGTATGGTTCCTATGACTCATGTCTTAACTGGTGTGTCCTCTTGTTGTGTGTTGGCTTTAGTGGGCTCAGAGCCTAAATTGAGGCCCACCTCTAATGGGTATTTAGAAAGGACCTCATAGTATACATTAAAAACTTTTTTTTAATGTTTTATTTTTGAGAAAGAGACAGTGTGATTGGAGGAGGGGCAGAGAGAGAGACACACAGAGAGATATGGAGACATAGAATCCCAAGCAGGCTCCAGGCTCCTAGCTGTCAGCACAGAGCCCGATGCGGGGCTCAAACTCACAGATTGCAAGATCATGACCTGAGCTGAAGTCAGACGTAACCGACTGAGCCACCCAGGCGCCCCTCATAATATACATTTGTATGTTAACCTCACCCATCCAGAACTTATTTTCCTGTAATCACTGTCATTTCAAATTATGTGTGTACAGTTCCAGGCTGCTTTAAGTCCATTGTGGAATAAAGTAGGATAAATACATTTAGAAGTTAAACAATTATATTAGGATATGTTAAGAATCCAGTAAGCCGATATTTTTCAGGGAGGGAAGAGGCAAGTATGTATGAATGTGTAATTAAACGTTCAGTTTTATTTAATGAATATTACATCCTATCCATTGGATTCACAGCAGATGAGTGACATCCTATATTACAATAACTGCTTTCAGTGAGTTTTATGCTTTTTCCTTTAATTTTTTCTTTACCATATCAATTTTACAAAATGTGAGTTAAATTTTAGAACTTTGGGAGACTTTATGTGAATTTACAATTGGACAAAAAACTTATTAAGCAATGTATCCTGAATTTTAGTTTGGAGAACCTCATCATTGTAAAGATAATTCCATTTTATAATGTTGCTCATGAAAACAAGATTTTATTTGTAGCTATAATTTTAAAAATGTGATTAAGAGGCCCAACTGGTAATACTAGTAAGTGAATCATTATAATAAAGGCAGAGCCAATAGCTGGTCCTTGGGTTGCCCTTAATCCTGGGCAGTTAGGCATTCTGGAAAAACAGTGAACATTGAAATTAGACCATCTGTGTTTGAATCCCATTGCGTATGAGTTACATGACCTTGGGTGAGTTGTTAATATTTCTGACCATCGGTTTCTTATTTTGAAAAGTAAATATAACTATCTCAAAAAGTTATTATAAGGATTAAGTTAAACATTTCCCAAATAATGTGTGGCATAGTCATGTATTCAGTAAATTTGAATTTCTTTTCCTTTGAGTATTTAATTGGTTTTATCAGGTGATTAAGAAATTAATAATTTCTGCTTTGGGTAATTACAGTGTTCGATTTAGGATGAAATGAGTGACTTCTCCTCTCTCCAAACATTGCTTTGATTAGTGATAGTAACGGGAGGCTAGGTCAGAGCAGTTAAATGCTTACAGCGCTGGGGTCAGGGATGGATTGCATATTCCTTGTTTTAGTAGCTTTGCTGTAGTGATTCTGCCTAACTGGTAAGCAGGAAACAGTCTCTCTGAACAATTTCTGTTTGCTCTCTTTTGTAAGCACATTATGTTTTAAAAAGTGAGAGTGTATGTCCTTTGAAGTAAAAATTATTTGTTTGGGGAAATCATGCAATTATTGAAAAAGCAGTATGAATTAAGATGTCCACTGTAGTAGTTTTTATAGTGTGAATGAATGGAATGGCTATAATGCCCATCAATAAAGAGAATAGTTAAGTAGATTGTGGTGCAGATATTTCGTGAAATTACTGTAAATTATTGTTTAGTAAAATGAAAAATGTTTATGGCTTAGGGATAGAGAAGGCAAATTTATGTTCTGTGAGTATAGCTATGTTAAGTATCGTTTGAAGGAGATACGATGTTAATAGTGGTTTTATTAATAGAGAGTTCCTATTTTTTATTTTAGGTTAATAGTGCAATATAGATGACTTATGCTTCTATTTTACCAATGACCTTATTAAAAGATATAAGCTAATTAAAAAAAAAATCAGGATAGAAAAGTATAAATAAGTAACAATGTTAAAATTCTGAATATTTTAGTTATTCCTAGTCTGTTCCTGTGTATGTACATGTATGAAGGCACTTTTTTTTCCACAGACAGACTCATTCTTTACTTCTGAACGTTGTCCTTTTTCCCATCAGTAATAGAGCATGTACATGTTAGTACTACACGGAGATTCTTGTTAATGGCTGCAACAAATGGGAGAATGTACCATGATCTAAATTCTCTGCCCTTGGACATTAAGGTCATTTCTGGTTTTGTTCTTGTGAACAGACTGCAATAAGCATTTTGAACCCAATTTATATATTTTTATATGTAATTCTTATTGTTTTTTATTTTATTTATTTTTTTTAGAGAGAGGATACACAAGTGTGCCTGAGAGACCATGAGCAAGAGAGGGGCAGAAAGAGGGGGTGGGGAGAGAATCTTAAGCAGGCTCCACGCTCATTGTGGAGACCCACACAGGGCTCTATTTCATGACCCTGAGATCATGATCTGAGCCAAGATCAAGAGCTAGATGCTTAAACAACTGAGACACCCAGGCACCCCATATGTAAATTTTTTAAAAAGTTATTTATTTATCTTTACACCCCATGTGAGACTCAAATTTACAACCTTGAGATCAAGAGTCACGTGCTTTTCTGACTAAGCCAGCTGGACAGCCCTGTATATAAATTCTTATACCCAATTTATGTGTTTTTAAGCTCACTTTTAAAAAATGTAGTCAACTGTATATAGTTGCACTATATTGTTGGGCATTCTGTGCTTTTGTGTGTGTTTCATAATTTCAGATGGTAAATTCTGTGATATCAGGTACTATGTTTAGTGTTTCTTTTGTATCCATAAAGCTCTCATGAAGGAGAAATTTCAGTAAATACTCAGGAAGTGATATTTTGGTATTTGTAAGAAACCACTACATTGACTCCTTCAGTGTCCTAGATTCACAGGGAGTAATAGAACTTTAGGGATTGAAAAACTTCCCCTAGATAAAGTAATGCATATAGAGTGAAAGTTTTTTTCTTATGCAGATATTTTTATTAATGCTACCCTGAGTTAAATGTAAAATTACAAGAAACACTTTTTCCATATGAAATGCAGTTAATTACAGTAGGAAGCATTTTTAGAAAAGCAGAATTCATATAATTAGAATATATTTAAAATGGACTGACCTGTTTGCAAAGTTGAGCGTGATTATTCATTAGGAGTTCCATCCAGAGATCCATTAAGGAGCCATTCAATGGTACCCATTAACAGTTCATGCTTGAAAACACCACTTGAATCTGAATCTCGGCTCTGCATTTCTGTCCATACTGTGGGCATGTTACTTAATCTCTTTGTGCCTCAGTTTTCTCATCTGTCCAATGGAAATAATAATAATGTCTTTTTCTTTTAAGAGAGAGCACGTGCACAAGTTGGGGAGAGGGGCAGAGAGAGAGAAAGAGAGAATCCCAAGCAGACTCCATGCTCAGTATGAAGCCCAATTCTGGGCTTGATTCCGTTACCCTAGGATCATGACTTGAGCCAAAACCAAGAGTTGGACACTCCTTACTGAGCCACCCAGGTGCCCCAATAATAATGTCTTTTTACACAGTTGTGATAAAGATGATCATTTATGTAAAGATCTAAAAACAATGTTTTGCAATAATAAAGCACTCAATGATTGTATGTTTTTAACATTACTATCAGTTTCTTATTGGATGCTATTGAATTATTTTTTTAAGATTTTATTTTTAAGTAATTCTACACTCTCTGTGGGACTTGAAATTACAACCCTGAGGTTATGAGTCGCACGCTCTTCTGACTGAGCCAGCTGGATGCCCCTGGATACTTTTGAATTTATAAAAATTGAGAGCCAAATAATAAAGTTGAAGATTTTTCTTTCATATTTCAGATAACTGCATTACAAAATACTCTTTCATACTTTGGTTAAGCGTATTTTGAGAGTGTGCCCATGTCAGGCATTATGCTAAGTCTTGTGCAATACAAAAATGGATAAACCAGAAGATGCTAACTGCCCTCAAGGTGCTTATGATGAATGGGAAAGGCAGACATTATTAATGCTTTACTAATATTTAAGCTTTACTATAGGCCAGTTCTTTTGCTGAAACTGCTACAAAAGTTCTCACATTTAATCTTAACAACCATTCTCTTTATTAGATTTGTACTTTATCCTCATTTTATATATAAGCCTGAGAGAATTTAATTAACTTTCTCAACACTATATAGCTACTAAGTGACAGAATTGAAATTAAGATCCAGATTGTGTAATACCAAAGCCCCGGCCCTTCTTTAACCACCCTGCTGAGTGGTAAATAAACATACAGTAATAAATTGTGATTGTTGGAATAGGGTACTGATTAATCCTAGCCTACCTTTTGCTGAATAGATACAGGAGTCAAATAGAGATAAAAATATGTACTTTATTACTGTAAAGTTGGCATGGAGAATGGCTTGGGCAGGAAGCTCAAATGGCCTTCTTATTTTTTCCCTACTGAGTTGAACTTGCACGTTCAATCCTAGGCAGGTTACCTCGAAACCTGATGACATTCCTTGCTACAGGAGGTCCCAAAGGGCTTATGAGTAGAGGAGAGAACATGTTCAGCCTACAGGTGGGCAGGCAAACCGAGGTGGAGGGTTGAAGAGGATGGGTCACACAGCAGTGGCATTTTCTGTCTCACTAGAGCCATTGAGGGATTTAGAGAAGAGTATAAATTGATTTGGTACTTCGAAGAGGGAAGAAGTTATTATTTTATGGGTTTGCAGGAACAGGAGTGGGAGAGAGGAGAACACTCCCTCCCTTTTTGCAGGATAAGGAAGGAAACAAGAAGGAGGGTGTTGTGACAGAGAATAACAGACCTGTTGATGCATCTATGAGGGGGATGGCTGTTTAAACCAATGCTTGAAGAATAAGGATTCGGCTGTAGGGTGGAGTGGAGGTGGTAGAGAAGAGCAGCTCAGAAACCAGAAACAGCTTGTTTGAAGAGTTTAAGGAACTAAAAGGAACCAGCATGTTCAAAACATAGTGCCTGGGGGACAGGAAGGAGTCCTGCAGAGGCAGGAGGGAGGGGTCGCTGGTGGTCAGATTACCTGAGCCTTGTAGGCTATGATAGGAAATTTACATTTTATTTTATATGCCAAGGACATTCCTTGAAGGATTTGAAGCAGTGGATAGTGTCATCTAGTTTATATTTTTATTTAAAAAAATTTTTTGTTTATTTTTGGAGGAGAGACAGTGTGAACTGGAGAGGGACAGATAGAAAGAGGGAGACACAGTATCCAAAGCAGGCCTCAGTCTCTGAGATTTCAGCACAGAGCTTGACCTGGGGCTTGAACTCATGAGCCATTGAGATCATGACCTGAGCTGAAGTCAGACACTCAGCCGACTGAGCCACCCGGGCGCCCTGGTATATTTTTAAAAGATTGAATTGGATGCTTGTGGAGAGTATATCAGAATGTAACAAAACAGAAGGTAAGGAGACCAGTATAAGAAGGCAGGATGGTGATGAAGATGATTTGGACTAGTATGTTAGCAGTGAAATGAAGAGAAGTTGAATTAGAGATGTATTTTGGAGATGGAAACTACGTGACTTGCTGATAGATTTGTATGGGGACCAGGAGGCTGGAGGAAAGGAAGAACATGAGTGATACTCAGATGCCTGACTTGAGCAGTTGGATGGAAAGTCCATTTATTGAGATATAAGAGACAAGGAGGGAAATAGTTCTAGGTGTTTTGAACTTGCTAAGCTTTAAGGTGCTTATGTGTTTTTCATATGGAGATGTTAGGTAGGCAGTCAGGCTCAGAGAAGGAATTTCAGTGAGAAATAGATTTGGGAATTTTCAATTTAAGATGGCATTTACGGCTTAGATGGAGATGAGATAGATTATCTAGGAGAATGTAGGAGAAGGAAGAAGGCCCAGTGCCATGCCCTGAAGAACTAACAGAGAGTTCAAGTAGAGGAACCACATGCAATGAGGACAGAGAGGGAGCTGTCATACAAGTCACAGAAAACCAGTAGAATGTGCTGATATGGACTCCAGAATGGAGAGAGTTTAGAGACAGGGAAAATGTTAACCATGTCCATTTCTAATCCAGAAAAGTGGCAATTGGATTTGGTAACAGGTCATTAATGACCCGAGAAGAACAGTTTCAGTGTAATGGATTGAGGAAAGAATGGGAGTCAAGGAAATGAGTCACACCTTAAGATACATAGGCATTACCTAGAGATCTTGGCCTGAGATTCTGCGTTTCTAAAGAGCTCCCAGATAATGCCATTGTTGTTGGTTTGTGGAGTAACAGAGGTATCAGTTAGTGGTTCTCAAACTTCACTATGTGTTAGAATTATGTGGTGAGTTTGATAAAATACAGACTACTGGACCCACTTCACTTTCCAATTCAGTAGGTCTGGGGTGGCACCTGAGAATGTGCACTTCTTACCAGTTCCCAGGTGACATGGATGCTGCTGGTCTAGGAACCATACTTGGAGAACCCTTGGAGAACTTTAACTGTGGTGGCGAGCTTTCAAGGGGAAGTTTTTGTTTGTTGAGTGTGGGAAATAACTAGAGCATATTTATGTTGAAGAGGATGATCCAAAACAGAGGGAGAAACTCAGAATGGAGAAAGAAAAGGAATGAAGGAGTAAAGTACTCGAGAGAATGAGGGAAATGGCTCTAAAGTAAGAGGTCTTGGGTTTTTGTTCTGAGTTATAGCAGGAGACAAAGCAGAGAAAGTATGTCCAACTACAGGTGCCCAGTAGGCAGTTGGAGCTTCTCTTTGATGGTTTCTGTGTTCCCAATGAAGGGCAAGGGCAACTTTTGAGGGAAGAGAGTGAATTGGAGGTTTGAAGAGAGGGACTGTCAAATGATGACTTTGCGTAAGAAAATGGACATCCTAGAAAAAAGTGGCAGTTTTAGAATACCTGTGTGGCTCAGTTGGTTGAGTGTCCAACTCTTGGTTGCAGCTCAGGTCATGATCTCATGGTTCATGAGTTCGGGCCCCATATAGGGCTCTGCAGTGTAGAACCTGCTTGGGATTCTCTTTCTTTCTTTCTTTCTTTCTTTCTTTCTTTCTTTCTTTCTTTCTTTCTTTCTTTCTTTCTTTTCTTTTCTTTTCTTTTCTTTCTTTCCTCTCTTTCCTCTCTTTCTTTCTCTCTCCCTATTTCTCTGCCCCTCCCCTGCTCATGCTCTCTCTTTCTCTCAAAATAAATAAACTTTAAAAAAATCTTTTTAAAAAAGTGGCAGTTTTGAGAGCCTTATTTGAAGTCAAGGCCAGAAATTAGGAATGAAACCAGTCTGTATGAGTGTACATTCTTTTTTTTCTTCAACCACAATTAGTTCTTGGATTTAGACAAGGAGAATAAAATAGTTGAGATCACCCAAAGTCAGACTTTATCCAGGTGAGTATAGGAGAGAGAAGCAAAGAAATAAGAGAGCATGTAATCTAAGCCATGCAAGAAGGGAAATGAAGATGGGACAGGGCTTGAAGGGTGGAATCAGGCAATAACAATGAGGTCCACAAATTGTAGTCAGGATACAAGTAAACTAGAAGTAAACTAAAAGGCATAGAATGTTTGTGATGGAAAATGGGTGCTGGCATTCAAAATTGTGTAGGCAGGGCAGCTTTTGGTGGAGATCAAGGTCCAGGGTGTGACCATGGAGGTGGCTGGATGAGGTGGAGTTTCCCGGAGAGGTCAGGAAACTGAGAGGCCAGGATGTTGGATGTGCCTTCCACCTGGATGTTGAAGTTGCCAAGAATGATGACAGAAGTTGAGGGTGGAGAGAGACTTTGAGATAGGAACTATCTTTTCAGTGAATGATGGAAAATTCCAGGTCAGTGGATTATAGCAGCAGAGAGGTAGAGATACTTGTAATCAGGGGCTTTTGTAAAACTTATGGAGAATTAGAGTCTGGAAGTAGGAATAGTTGGCAAGGAGGACATCTGCCCCACCTGCTAGACTTGAGGTACCTGGGCTATGCCCTCTAAGGGCAAGGCTGTAAGACAAGTAGGGTCTTCAAGGTAGAGCCTAGATTCAATTAAATCAAAGAGATGGAGGGAAGGCTCAGAAAAGGGGTTGAAGATTTACAGGAGCGGATAACAAATTGGGAGTTGAAGAGCAAGGATGTAGTGTTAGGATTTGGGGTGAAGGGAGGGGAACTTCTGGGACAAGGACAGAGTCACATGGGAAAGAGTTTGGTCATGGTAGATGATCCCAAAGTCTTGGATGCCCATTTGAGACTGAGGTAGATAGGAGGATGAGGCATGAATGGATTAGCTGTCTCTAAAAATGATTAAAATACACAACAGGTTTCTTGCTGTAGTCCTACATGATCCAGCCTCTGTCGAGGCCTCTGACCTCACTCTTTCCTACTCTCCCCTTGCTCACTGTGTCCCGCCTACACAGGCCATCTTGATGCCCTTCAGCCTGCCGCATTCTTTCTACCACGGTTCCTTCTTTCCTTTGTTTGCACCAGCTCTTCTGACAGGCAGCATGGCAAAGTGGTTGAGAGCATGAGCTGCGGATCTAGATTCCCTGCTCCTGCCACTTTCTAGCTTTGTGATCGTGGACAAGTTACTTAATCTCTCCAGGCTTCAGTTTCCGAATTTCTCACCGGGGTAATGACAATAGCATTCACTTCATAGGGGTGTTAGGGATTAAAAATTATTTTAATTTTAATTTTAAAGATTCATGTGAAGGGCCTAGAACAGTTTCTGGTATGTGATAAAGACTCCAGGGGTGCCTGGGTGGCTTAGTTGGTTCGGAGTCTGACTTCAGCTCAGGTCATGATCTCATGGCTCGTGGGTTTGAGTCCCGCGTCGGGCTCTGTGCTGACTGCCGGCTCAGAGCCTGGAGCCTGTCTTCGGATTCTGTATCTCCCTCTCTCTCTGATCCTCCCCTGCTCACGCTGTCTCTCTCTGTCTCTCAGAAATAAATAAAACATTTAAAAATTTTTTTAAAAAGTCTCCATAAATATTACTAATATTATTTTTTCTTCTGTTTGAAGTTCTTTTTCCCTATACATTTACATGGTTGCTCCTATCTCATTGTTCAGTCGTCTGAGCTCAAATGTACTTCCTGAGACATTGTAGCTAAAGTAGCAAAACTCCACTGACTTTCTGTCATTTTCCCCCTTATTCTGTTTTATTTTAGTCCTAACATTCATCACTATTTGAAATTCTGCTCGTTCCCTCCCCCTCATCCCTGAGGGCTGAGATTCGTTGGCCTGTTCCTTACTGCGTCTTAGCTTCTAAAAAGTGGCAGATACTTTGTAGATGTTCAAGAAATTGTCGTGCCAACTCTTTGCCCTGAAAGCATCCCAAGCCCTCCACTCTGACCAGGCAGTATTTGGTGGCAAGGTGACAGGGAGGCCTACGGCAGAGAAGACAGAGTCCAGCTCTTTCTATACCAGTCTGTTGGCTCATGTAGATCCGAGTGGCTGTGGCTGCTTGTTTTTGTGTTAATTGGGACACAGCTGCATCCATTTTTATTTTTATTTTTTTATTTTATTTTTTAATTTTTTTAACGTTTATTCATTTTTGAGAGACAGAGAGAGAGTATAAGTGGTGGAGGAGCAGAGAGAGAGGGAAACACAGAATCTGAAGCAGGCTCCAGGCTCCGAGCTGTCAGCACAGAGCTGCTGGGCCTAGGGCTCAAACTCACAAACCTGAGATCATAATCTCTGTTGAAGTCGGATGCTTAACTGACTGAGCCACCCAGGTGCCCTCCCATTTTTTTAAAAAAATTAACATTTATTCATTAATCCACTTTTAAATCTATTGTCTAGCTGCTTTCTGACTGTGACCATAGAGGTAAGGAGTTGTGACAAAGGCCCTAAGCCTCCCACAGTCTAAACTATTTACTATCTGGCCCATGGAAAACATTTTCTGATCCCTGATCTAGATGCATTAAAAAAAGAAAAAGATCAGAAGGAAACACCAGAAATAACAGATTACTTTGGATAGTGGGATTATAGGTTGTTTTCATTTTTTATGTTTACACTTCTTACTTTTTATGTATTTTTTTGTAGACCCATTTAATCCGGAAATGGAAAAGCCTTATAAATACTAATTTTGAAGGATTTAAAGCACACTTAATGATGCGTCCTTTATGTGTTTTTGTTTTTTTTCCTTAGTGCTGCCTTTGACACAAAAACTGGGTTACGCGTGGCAGTGAAGAAGCTCTCTAGACCGTTTCAGTCCATCATTCACGCCAAGAGGACCTACAGGGAACTGCGGCTACTTAAACATATGAAACATGAAAATGTAAGTTACTCATTCAAGGAAGAATAAATGCTGCCATTGAATAGACTGGAAAAGGTTATGGTTTAATTACTGCAAATGGATGTACATCAGAATGCATCACTCTGTAGACCGTGTTTCTGGTATTGGGGTGTAGTGGCCACTGAGTTATATCAGGTCACCTTGGAAATCAAAATCCTCAGGGATCGGAGCCTTGGAAAACAATGGGAATATTTTCCCAGAGGCTGAGTTTTACTCAAATCATTTTAGAGGGAACGCATTAACAGACTTTTCTTTAATAAAAAGCTTTTTAAGAGAAAATATTTCAAAACAATTTGCATTCTTTACTAGATTTACTTCAGGCTGTAGTGTCCAGAGATGGGAGTCCAAGTTTATTTTATGTTATCATGAGTTATTTCAGTGGGGAACTTAGAGGCAGCATGCCTTAGGCTCACTGAATGTCCTTTCAAAGGTGGCTGTTATTTTATGGATAATTTAATATTATAATTTTTCCTTTTTAATCTTTTTCAAGACCGCTTTTCCAAGTTCAGATATTTTAATAAATGCAACAAAGACACTGTTTTAAATGTAACTTTTTCTTTTCTGTCAGTTTGGGAATTTGAAAGCAATACCATACTGCAAAGGAGTACTTAAAAATCCTAATACCGTGGGGTGCCTTGGTGGCTCTTTTGGTTGAGCATCTGACTCTTGATTTCAGCTGAGGTCATGATCTCACATTTCTGAGATCGAGCCCCGAATAGGCCCTGTCCTTTCCTGCTTGGGACAGCACAGAACCTGCTTGGGATTCTCTGCCTCTCTTTTAAAATAAATAAATAAACTTAGAAATCCCAATACAGTATATAAAGGGATGCTATTGGAATATTAGCTGAACATGAAAAAATTATTGAAGATACTTACTTTCTTAAATTTCAAAATCAAGTTTAAAAGAATTTGTGATTGTGTATGAAAGGAAATGTCAAATTTGTAGCATTGTAGAAACAACAGCCATAGAGATTTTAGAGTCATTTGACCCTATTGATTGTTACTGTTGAAAAAAATTCAAAATCGGTAAATTTACTACCTGACTATTCAGACCTTTTTTGTTTTAATAATTGGACTTTAAGAAAAATAATTACAGAGATGTGATACTTTATTAACATACATTTGTTTCACAAGGTACAAAATTCTTCTAAGTTGGGAACATTGAGACTTAAATTTGGAATTGGATTATGGATGCTCTTATTATTACAACTGTAGCTTCTTATTTATTTTCATGTTTCATTTTAATTGCATCCTGTTGAGCAACTCCTGTTCTCCACGGGTAACCTCTATTCCTAGGTATAACGTGTATGAATATCCATGGGCAAATCTGAGTTTTTAAAAAGTTCAGTGCAGAGCTGCAGCCTTCCTAATCAGTGACATGTTTATAAGAAGTTGATATATGCGGAAAAAGCTAGCAGGCAAAGCTTTATTCCAGGGTCTGCATAAACTCAAGGTGGCCGGGGAGCTTAACTGATGCGTTTACATTTGGTTTTTAACATAGTTGAGTGTGTATGCTGCTTTTCATTACACATTAATAAATGTGACAAAAGCATTATCAGAGCTTTTAAATAAAGAATACTTTGAAAATTGAATGCAAACCCAACATTTATGGATCCCCGAAGTGCTTTCAGGAGTCCTGAGGATCCCACTGGTGTTGCCAGTGCTCATTTATGAACATCTGGCTTAGATTACCAGTGCTATACTTTATTGTTCTGCCTCTCTTCATAGACCATTTAAGCCAAAGTTTAGGGCAGGGATTATTTTGGGTTATCTGAATCCATGCCTTGGCTTTTCTAGTGATTATTAGAAACAACCTTACTTAGTTTTTTATGCCCTAATTTTCTGTTATGAGATACTTCAAAACATGTCTTATACGATATCGGGCTGGTTACATTGGGTCACTCTGTAGAAACTAAAAGGGCATAGTGATGGGATACAATTGTTCTACTTTAGGAGAGGCTAAAAGAATCTTTTAAAAAAGAGGGCTGATAGTATTAGGATTTTGATTTACATTAGGTGTTTTATAAGAAGCTCACTTAATAGCAGCGTTAACATGTTTAGGTTTTAGCAGTATCAATGGAGAGCGTCACCTGTACTTAAATATTGGTGATTTGGTTTCGAACAAAAGAAGGCACATGGCTCAAAGTTTCATAGTTCTCTATTCTGTTGGCAAGTATTTGAAGGAGGAAAGGGAAGGGGCAAACAGACTTTGACTTAATGTAGAAAAATTCCTGAACTTCAGCCTATTCTACAAACACTTATATAGGAACTGACAGTGTAAGTGGTTTTACCCAGGGAAGAGCCAAGACTTCCAAGTAAGTTTAATTGAGGATTTTAAGAGGAGTTCCTCTCCTTCATCTTCCTCTTTCTCTTTATTTTCCTTAAATGATTTTTGAGGGGTTGCTCGCCCGGTCCAGTCAGTAGAGCGTGTAGAGATCAAGACACTCTTTATCTCTGGGTTGTGAATTTGAGCCCCTCATTGATTGTAATAATTACTTAAAAATAAAATCTGTAAAATAAACAAATAAATGACTCTTTTGGGCCACTGTACAATTTTTAACTAGCCACTAGGCCTCCAAAAACAGCAGCAGCTTAAAACTCTTGACTGTATTAAATATTGGTAACAAATGTAATTTCTAGTTGCCAAATGCACGTGATTTCTTACCCAAAAATGCCTGACTCAAAATCAGTATTTCATCTTAAGTTATTTCTTGTATTAATGATAACGAATCACAGACACACATTTATCAGATGGGTAATAGGAGTTAGGGGGAATGATCTCTGTGCCTGTAAGGGTTACTCTCTGAACAAAGTTACCTGGTGCATTCCTGATTGAACTTATGACCTTGATCTCATTAACACCTGCTCTAAGGAAATATGAAAGGGGAGAATCTTGCCAGCTGCATCCTTTGGCCTTCAGAGCAGGTACTATAAAGATTGCCTGGAGCTAAGGGCCTAGAGAGCTGTGCATCTTGAAATTTAAAAGTATTTAAGGCATCCTTTAAAAATTTTTATTTGGGAGCCTTAGATTTAATCTTACCATGGTAGACCAAGTCATTGTTTCAGTGCACTTGTGTTAAAGACATCAAATATTGTTGTTGATTTCTGAATTAAAGTGGAGTTCCTCTTGATTGTGTGCCAATTCGTATCACTTCTGTCTATGAGCTTTTGACTACGGTAGGACAGTTCTGGGACATTTGCTGATTATTTGTATTGTAAATGTTTTTTCTAAATAATTGATTCCTGGGTTGCTTTTGGGTCTCTGAAAGCAGAAGGAGTAAGGAAACAGGTGAAAATATAACTTGAATTAAAAGGAGATTTCCATTTAAGGAAATGAGAAATGGGGGTGCCTGGGTGGCTCAGTTAGTTCAGTGTCTAACTCTTGATTTTGGGTCAGGTCGTGAGCTCATGGTGTGGGATAGAGCTTCTTGCACAGCATGGAGCCTGCATGAGATTCTCTCTCCCTGTCTCTCTGCCTCTACCCCACTGGTGCTCTCTCTTTCTCTCTGAAAATAAATAAACTTTTAACAAAGTAAGAATTGAGAAGTGAATAAATTATGGAATATTCCCCCAGGTTCCCCAGTTCTATTTTAATGCTGGGAAACTTGTTTTACAGTATTTTCCTTTTGATGAATACTCCATAAATACAATGAATGTAATGTAATTAATGTAAAAGCCCACAACAAAATTAAAAACACTTTGATGTAACATGGGTAGTTTTAATCTCATAAAATGTGCCCTTTTAAAGAAATTAAAATTTGATAGGCTATTTACTAACATGCTTGCTCAGTTATATTTTCCAAATCGGTTTATTGGGCTTCTTGCAGTCATGCTTCTCAGTCATTTGAATAATAATTTTGTTACTGGAAGTAGCTGCTTCCAATGGTTTCTGTGATTTGTATTTCGTAATTCTTTATATTTTTCTTTCTTTTTTAAAATTTTTATTTCTGAGAGAGAGAAGGAGAGAAAGCGTGAGCAGTGGAGGGTCAGAGAGAGAGGGAGACACAGAATCCGAAACTGGCTCCAGGCTCTGAGCTGTCAGCACAGAGCCCGATGCAGGGCTTGAATCCATGAACCGTGAGATCATGACCTGAGCTGAAGTCGGACACTTAACTGACTGAGCCACCCAGGTGCCCCAGTATTTTGTAATTCTTTATAAAACTCCAAGGACTGTGATCACCACTTTAATCAACAGAGGGTCAGTCCTTTGTGTTAGGCACCTTCAGTTACATTGTCTACTTACTCTTCCGCACAATGCGGTAAAAATAAGCATCCTCCTCTCTCTCATATGAGGAAAATGAGGCTTGAAGAGGATTCCTTTCTTTCATTTATTTAACAAATACTAATTGAGGTGCTGTGTGCCAGACAGTATTCCAAGTGCCAGGGTTATCGGAATGAAAAAGACATGAGTTCATGGATCCAGGAAATGACAAACTGACTGTGGAGTTCAGACAGATGATTGTTTGATTCTGAAATGCTTATTGTGTTTGCAAATTGAAGTTGGAGCTTTTATTTGGAAATGTTTTGGACTTCTGTTGTTTTACAGTCTTTGAGGTTACTCTAACGTGAAAAATCCTATTTAAATTGATCCCTAGTGTTTTAATTTTACTTTAATTTGAAGATTTTCACAATCAAAAGTGAAATAATGTAAAACACTGTAAATTGTTTTAAACTTTTCCTGTTGTACTGGGGAGATGGAGCACCTCACATAACAAGAATCAGTGATTTGAAAATAGTGGAATGGTTGAACAAAATCAGCTTCTAGATCTGTTACTTTGAGTACCAGTGGGGAAGAAAATGATTTGACTTAAATTTAAAGCACAATTCAGACCTGTTATAAGGTCACAGATACACTTTGGTTGGAATGTAAATTGACCTCACCATTATGTAGGACAACTTGACAGTATTAAGATCCTTAAATATATTGGTATCTTTTGATGCCGTTATTTCTTGAATCTTATTTTCTGGAAGGAAATACAAGATGTGCAAAGCATATTTTACACACACATCTAGATGCACATGTGTGTTCATATGTGTACACGCAGTGCTCCTTAAATGTCCAAAGATAGGAAATTGGTTAATTAATGGTATATACAAATGTTAGAATATGAAATATATTTGAGGATATGAGAATAGTCATTATATAGTGACAAGGCAGTATAAAAACTGTATGCAGAATATAACCCCACCTTAATTTACATATATCAAAAATCAAAGGAAATACCTCAAAATGTTAATGATAGTTATAATGGGTAGTACAGTTCTAAGTAATTTTGGTTTTCTTTTTTTTTTTAAGTTTAGTTATTTATTTTGAGAAAGAGAGAAAGCATGAACAGGGAGGGGCAGAGAGAGAAGGAGAGAGAGAATCCCAAGCAGGCTCTGTGCTGTCAGTGTGGAGCCCGATATAGGACTCAATCTCACAAACTGCAAGATCATGACCTGAGCCAAAACCATGAGTTGGAAACGTAATCATCTGAGCCACCCAGGCATCCCAGTTTCTTGTATACAGTTGTCTGGCTAATGATCTTACAGGTACTTTTTCTTTGAATAAGATGTAAAGTCTTGAGATGCTATTCTCCTTGACTTCCAAGGCCTTTTTTTTGGCTTGTTTCCCATTTGGATTCAGGCTATATAATTGAAATTGCTTTTAAAAGTCTAATAGTTGAATGAGTGGAGTAACATTCTGATTGAAAGGTTCTTTTTCATGATAAGGTTTTGAGCATTGGTTTATTTTTACTTTCAGAGCTGTTTATTTAACTTGCTTGGTTAGAGAAGCATGCTAATGAGGCCATGGTCATTGGTTAGTTTTCATTAAGGCCATTTAGCTTTCATTTATTTCATTTCCAGATATTCTTAACTCTGGTTTTAGGAGTAACCGATGGTGGTTGGAGGATGGTGGTGGTATATATGGATTGGTCAGTATAATTCCATGACCAGAAAAACTGCTCGAAGACCATGGATTACTGAGTATTAAGTAGTTTTTGCTTTATCCTTGCATAAAGATAGCCTTAAAATTTTTTTTAGGACTGTTATAAGAATAATACCAAGAATATACTAAGAGAATATTTTGGAGCTCAAAAAATGTCAGTCTTGAAGACTACATCTGGAAAATTTTCATGGAATAATAATATGTTTAAAAAAGAAACATGTGGGGCGCCTGGGTGGCTTAGTCGGTTAAGCGTCCGACTTTCGCTTAGGTCATGATCTCGCGGTTCGTGGGTTCGAGCCCCGCGTCGGGCTCTGTGCTGACTGCCAGCTCAGAGCCTGGAGCCTGTTTCAGAGTCTGTGACTCCCTCTCTCTCTGACCCTCCCCTGCTCACGCTGTCTCTCTCTCTCTCTCTCTCTCCTAGAAATAAATAAAAATATTTAAAAAAAAAAAAGAAAAAAAAGAAAAAAGAAACATGATACTGGGCCACTTGTGTGGCTTAGGTGGTTAAGTGTCCTACTCTTGGTCTTTGCTCGGGTCATGATCTCATGGTTTGTAAGATTGAGCCCCATGTCAGGCTCTGTGCTGACAGTGCAGAATCTGCTTGTGATTCTTTCTCTTCCTCTCTCTGCCCCTCTCCCACTTTCATGCATGCTTTCTCTTTCTCTCTGTCTCTCAAAATAAATAAGTAAATAAACATTAAAAAAAAAAGAAACATACAATAATAATAGTTATAGAAGTGTGACCTTTTTCTGCTTGTTAATCATTAGCCTATTAGTGCATATGTGAGTCAAGAGCCCTAAATCTTTTTGCTTCTCTCTTTTTTTTTTAATTTTTTATTTATTTTTGAGAGAGAGAGACAGCATGAGCAGGGAAGGGTCAGAGAGAGAGGGAGACACAGAATATGAAACAGGCTCCAGGCTCCGAGCTGGCTGTCAGCACAGAGCCTGACGCGGGGCTCGAACCCACGAACCGTGAGATCATGACCTGAGCCAAAGTCGGACGCTTAACCGACTGAGCCACCCAGGCGCCCCAAATCTTTTTGCTTCTTATAAACAAGTGGACATTTAGCCAGTTCTAAAGAGATTAAGTCTCTTTAGAGTAATAGTAAAAATATTAATTTTTAGTAAAAATAAATAGTAAAAATAAAATGGGTAAAAAATAAGTTGTAGTTAAGTGTATGATGTTGTGTTACTGAACTGAGATAGTAGGAGTTGAAATTAGTTCCTATTAAAATGACTATGACCTGATGGGTACCACAGTTCTGTATTTATTTACTGTCTGATTTTTCTATTTTCTCACAGGTGATTGGTCTGTTGGATGTTTTTACACCTGCACGGTCGCTGGAGGAATTCAATGATGTGTGAGTGAACCTTTTGAATTTGCCTTCCTTAGGTAGATGATGAGTAGCAGCCAATTTCTATTCCTGAACTATTTAGCAGGAAGCAGACTTCAAAAGATTCTTTATCCCTGCCATCCAGCTCTCCAAGGGGACGGCGATGGGTACAGAGATGGTATATTATGTGTGGTATAAATCCACATGGGAGAGGTCGGTGCCCAAACTCCTGCTTTGTTCAAGGGTCAGATACATATTAGTATTTTCATCATTTCAGGCACGTTGTAAAGATTCAGTGGTGAGCCCTTGCAGAGTTCCATGGAAAGGAGTATAGGGAGTTTTGACTATGACTTTTGTTCCCAAATTGCCTGTCCCACTTGTTAAAGAGATGCCTTTACACTTTACATCATTTAAATGTACATCAAGAAATGTAACCAGGCCCTGGTTCCATAGAAGCTCTTCCCTCTTTTTTGTTCCACTTGTGTGTGGAAATGATACTAGACCTTCATGCTCCTCTTGGAAGAGCTGGATTTCTGTCCTGGACAAGGGGTGGGCCTGACGTATTGAGAAAGCTGATGAATCGTGCTGATTCTCCCAGTTGTGACCATCTCTGTTGTGTCACCTGTGACCCTCCTCCCCTGCCCCCCCAAAAAACAGAGCCTGAGATTCTCAGGAACCAGCAGTAGGAGTTTGGGAAAATGAAACCAGAGAGAAAGCTGCTATGAAGATATTTATTTAAGAGGTCACTACCGTGAGCAATTGAGCTGAAAACTGCCAGGATCTTCTCGGAAGCAGTTTGAATGTACCTCAGATGGGGAACATTTATCCCCTGGCCCCTGACCCCATTGGCAAGGGTTGTTCCATAGGGCATTAATGCCCAGGTTGCACATGTGTGAGTTCAAGATAAATTCCAGCAGGTGTTCTTGTGCGTGGAGTGATCTACTGTAGCTTTGCCAGTATCTGAATTAGCACACCTCACTCCCATCCCTAATTCACAGATATCCTATACCATAAGCAAGAAGGAACACCTTTAATTCCAGCTTTTCTGAGATATAATTGACATAGAACATTGTGTAAGTTGGGTTCTGACTATTACTATTATTATTATTATTATCATTTAAGTTTATTTTGAGAGAGAGAACACAAGCAGGGGAGGGACAGAGAGAGAGAGAGAGAGAGAGACCGCAGGGCTCAAAGTCATGAGCCACAAGATCATAACCTGAGCCAAAACCAAGAGTCGGAGGCTTAACTCACTGAGCCACCCAGGCTCTGATTACAGGTTCTGATTACAGTAAAACCTTGGATTGCGAGTAACTTGTTTTGAGAGTGTTCTGCAAGACAAGCAAACATTTCTAATACATTTTGACTTGATAAACGAGCAATGTCTTGCAATACGAATTATACATGATGCCAAACATCACATGATCACAACTGAGCCGATGGTTCTTGAAATTCACTTTGATATACAAGTGATTTGGATTATAAGCACCTTTCCGGAAAGCATTGTGCTCGCAAACTGAGATTTTCCTGAATTTATAAACAAGAATGGAGTTCGTCTCTTAGGAGCACATCTCAGGACCACTTGTTAAATATTTGCTGAGCACAGTGTTAGAAAACACCTCAAAGTAATGGAAAACACTACTCTTTCCCCTTGACAAAATCAGAATCTTACTGGGGGAGTTTTAAAACCCATTCGTAACCAAGTTATGAATTGGCTGTATGACCTTGGACTAGTCACTTTGCCTCCCTGGTCCCCAGTGGTTCTCTAATTAAGCCTAGTAAGCAAATGATGAAAATTGGGGCAGTTGACTTGTGAAGTGTTTTTAATACTAGAGAATCTCTGAAAATAGAATGGTGAGTTTAAGTTTGCCTTAGGAAAATGTTTCGTTTTTTATCTTTCTGTGATGTTCGTATCACTGAAAAACCTTAGTGTCTGTCCAGGCCTGTGGTTATTTCAGAGTTTTCCAAAGTCATTTCAGAATTTGCATGAGACCAAACTTCTTCACCTACAATTAATTGCGAGGTTTGCAAATGTAAATACTTTCAGGGCCAAATAACATAAATGAGGCTCAGCATTGTACAAGTGGGAGTGGGGGGTGTGTGGTAAAACAAAATACTTCCTTAAAGCAGTTAAATCGCATTAAAACAAAACATGCAAACAAATAAAAACCCATTATTCTGGCTAAATCAAATATGCTGAAGGCTAGGGTGGTTCTGTAGCCTGCCAGGTTTAGAGTAGATTGTAATTTTGATCATGAATTTTTGTGCTAATTAATAAAATCTCTAGTTACTTTTCATATTTACAGTCGAATTTTAATCGTGCGTTATGTGTATTTGTGCCTTTATGTTTCAGTTAGCACTTTTCATTTATCATACAGTTCAAATTTTTGCTGAATTTTTAACTTCTTGGTTAATAGGCATTCTTCATGTGAAAGACTATACTTTTTTAAATTTAAGTTTCATTTTAAACTGATTTCTGCCCCCAACATGGGGTTCGAATTCATGATCCTGAGATCAAGAGTCACATACTCTACTGACTGAGCCAGCCAGGTGCCCCCTGCAGGAGCGTACTTTTGAGAAAGGAACAACAGGTAGTGAGTTTGGGTCATTAGGCACAATGTGAATGTAACAGAAAGAATTATTGTTTGGAAAATGTGGAGTTAAAAGAGGAATATATGAAGTTGTTCATATATATATATGTGTGTGTATATACACACACATATATATATCTTTTTTTAATGTTTTATTTATTTCTGAGAGAGAGAGAGAGAGAGACAGTGTGAGCAGGGGAGGGGCAGAGAGAGAGGGAGGGAGATACAGACTCTGAAACAGGCTCCAGGCTCTGACCTGGCTGTCAGCACAGAGCCTGACACGGGGCTCGAACCCATGAACTGTGAGATCATGACCTGAGCCAAAGTCGGACGCTTAACCGACTGAGCCACCCAGGCGCCCCTACGAAGTTGTTCTTGAGTGCTGGAGGAGGTGGTTGACAGATGGCAAAATTTTGTAGATTGGTGATTGGGAGTCATTTGAACATTTCTGTTGGCTTCTTGATAGTAATGTTTGGTGGGAGGTGGCCTATAGATGCATATTCATGCTGCAAATATTTAGCTAGGAAAAGAAATTTAAAAAATTATTTTTAAAGTGTTTATTTACTTATTTTGAGAGAGAGAGAGAGAGCATGCATGAGCGAGGGAGAGAGGTAAATGAGAGAGGGAGAGACTCCCAAGCAGGCCCCACACTCAGCACAGAGCCCAATTCAGGCACTTGATCTCACAACCATGAGATCATGACCTGAGCTAAAGTTGAGTCGGTCGCTTAATCAACTCAGCCACACAGGCGCCCCTAGAAATCCAAAAATTTTAAATGGCACTGGCCGCTTAATACTGATTAGAACCTAGCCCCTAGAGTAAGCTGCAACTCTGTGCAAAAATACTGCCTTTTCTTAGGGATGTCGGTTCTCTAATCAAGCTTAGTAGGCAATGAAGAGTTTTTGGACCCGTAGTGGGAACTATTTCCTCAAATTTCCGGAAAAGAAAATTATCATGGTAAGTGAAAGGCAGGCCCTCCCTACTAATTTCTGCTGCTGCTTTTTCCCTTTTTTTTTTTTAAAACACCTTCACATTGCAGGTTTCTTATACCTGAGTTCCTTATCTCTGCTTAGTTCTTGAAGAGGAAATAGAAGTGGGGTTTTAGATTCTGCTGCCATTTAGCCGAAGACCTTACAACAGGGTCAGCCAGCAACCACTGTTTTAGTGAAAACCAGTGTGCAGATTATCACCTAGTTTAGGGTTATACTTGATAAAAATGACTGTTCATCTAGCAAGTGTAGCTTTTTATGTCATTTCAAAAAAAAGTTGCTGAGCATGTTGAATAGGTAAAGGGAGTTTCTGGATTTACATCTACTCTGATTTCATTCAGTATTTGAACACCCATCCTATGCTAGGCATGGTACTAGCCTCTGGGGAATGTAACAGTAAATAAGATAAGCATATCTGATAATAGAGTTGAGACTCCTAATGGGAGAAAATTAAATTTTTAATAAACAGTAGGCAGTGTGGTAGGTTCCAGAAGAGCTTACATGATCTGTTCCTGCACTCTCCCTGACCACATCTGATATTCTTCCCACTCACTCTGCATTCCATCCGACCTCTCTGTTCTTCTTTGAATATGGGCATCCACATTCCCAGTGGGACCTTGATCCTGGTTTCTAACGTTGGCCTGAACACTCTCCCCACATAGCCACATGACTGGCTCCTTCATTTCTTTCAGGACCCACTCAAAGGTCTCTTCACCAGAAGCTCTTTTCCCCTCACTCACATGGCTTCAGCCTACTTCCATCAGTGTCTACACCTTACTCTATGCTGTTCTTAGCACATTTTACCATCCTCTGTTTGTTAGTGTCTCTTCTCCCTCTGGCTTGTATGCCCTTGTAGAGTAGGGAGTTTGTTTTCTTCCTTGTTGAAGAAAAGTATCCCTTTAGTACTTAGAGATTTCAGATAGGAAACTGCAGTTGAGAGAGAAGAACCGCAGTCTATATTACTACGTATGACATTGCATACATCTCAGGTCTTTTGGCTCTAAATGTATTTATAATGGCATTTTTCTTGATCCAGGGCTATGATTATTACTTGAAAGTCTGCTAACCTTTCTTATTGGGTAGATACTATGATTGGTTCTGTGTAAGATGTCACAACTAAAGGCCTTCCAGTTACATGTGGTGCCTGTTATTAATGAGATGAAGCATGAGTCTTTGCCTAAAATAGTTGAAGGACCAAGTCAAATTTCTAGAAGCAACATACAGGGTGTTAAGTGACCTCAGAATATAGGAAAAACTTAGTAGAGGAAATCCTCTAAACAAAGTAATAATTGTATCTGAAGAAACATAAATATAGATGGGGCATAGAGGTTGAAATCTATTCCAGGCAAAGAAATGAACAAAACATGTAAAGTGTGCAGAAAAAGAGATTTGATTGAATGGAAAATGTTAAAGGAGTTGATAGATAAGCATTGATTTTTCTTTTATATTTGGGTCAACACTGTGTAAGTAAATTTTGATTGACTTTTGTGGCAGAGAAGAGTTCTCCTAATTTAGCAAAAAAGCATTATCTGCCTGGAAATACTGCTTTCCTTATCACTGTGAAAGAAATACCCAGCGTCATTGTTTGGGCTTACAGAAATACTTTTGTTCTTTGCAAATAGGCTGAGCGCCCTAGATAGGTAATACAGGAAGAGAAGCATTCTGGGAGAAAGATGAAGGAGTTAACTGCATCAACAGTTATAGTTGCAACTTACTTCCTTCTCAGGTCTGCTGAAATGAGGGTGGACAGTTGGTAAAGTTCCTTGTAGCTGTCTTCAGTGACTTACATTTAATACCATTGAGTTTTTGTCTGACGTGGTCAATAAGATGTCCCCTTTTTCTCAAATGAGCTCATTTGAAAAAGTAAAGAAGCTTCAGGGTCTGGCTTGAGTTTGGGTCCTTCAATAAATCTTTTCCTAAGATTTGGACTTAGAGTTTGGGTCCTTCAATTAAGTCCTTCCTAAGTCTGGGTTGGGGCCCTCTCCTGTGTGTTTCTCTAACACCTTGATATTTTGTAGCTTTAGTCATGCTCTCGTATGAGTTTATATTTATAAATGCCTTCCTCTCATCTAAATTCTGTAACTTTTCATCATTGCATCCCCAGTGCTCAACAATTAATATTTGTTGGTGAAGTGATTGAAGAAATAACCTTGTGCTGTCTTGTTTATAACTGCTTGATGATCTAATTTTCTGGTAGTATGCTTAGTATATTCTCTTTGGACTAGCTTTTTGTTTATATCCTTTAATGTAGACCATATGGTAGAATATTGAGTCTAGGTTGATTGATGCAGATAATGTAGAGGCCACCTCTCAGTAATCTTTGCTTCAAATGAGAAGTATAGTTTGTTGTGAAATAAGCTGGCTAAGCCATCCATGTGGCTACTAAATGGTGCCTTTACTCCTTACAGTAGAACCATCTGGTCTGCTTACCAGATAAGATCTTTGGCAGAAGTATTTTAATAAGATGTGTCTTGCTTGGTCTTACTAGTAATTCTGTGTGCGTTGTCCTGGGTCATTAGATTCTGTTCAGTAGTAATTGCCTACTATTCTACCAGATACTGTTCTAGTTTCTTTAGATACTACAGGGAACAAAAATAATTTTATCCTCCTTAAGCATTGTACAGATAGATAAAAATAAACAATGAGCATAAAAAAGTTTACTGTATTAGCAGGCAATAATGCTATGGACAAAACGAAAAGGTAGCATAGGAAGGGCAATTTGGAGTGTGAGGGCAGGGTGTGAGATGTACTTTTAAATGGGGTGGACAGTGGCCTTCTCATTGAGAAGGTGAATTTTGGAGCAAACATTTGAAGGAGTAGAGGAATTAGACTCATGGATATTCTGGGGGAAGAGCATTCCTGGCAGAAGAGCATTCTAAGTAGAAAGAGCAGCCAATGCAAAGGTCCTGAGACAGGAGAGTCTATGCTGAATTGGAATTGCAGCAAGGGGTCCCTATGCCTGGAGTAAAGAGGCGAGTGTGGAGCTGAATGGAATAGGGGAGAGAAGTAGATGATGAGGTCAGAGAGATAATTGGGAATAGGGTACTGGGTTATAACGCCTTATCGGCCATTGAAGGGATTTTCATCTTTATTCTAAATGAAAAGGAAAGAAGTGATATGATCTGGTTTTTATTTTTAAAAATTACTCTGCTGCTGTGTTACAAATAGACTGTAGTGAGTCCGGAGGATTGCTGGACGTGTTTCAGAGGCTTGTGGTTACAAATTGTCAATCCCTGTGATTATTTTAAATACTTTGTTTAAATATGGATGTGTTTTTCCCCTTGCGATGATTGCTTTATCAAATAGGGCTAAAAGTAGTAGACATGCCAGTCTATAGATATAAGAGAGATTTTTTTTCTATGTAGGTTTTTTTCTGATTGTATAATGCTTTAAAAAGGAAGGTGGAAGGGGAGGAGTCTTGACAATTGGGTGTTATCCAAGAAGTGCTTCATAAGTGAAGTTCTAAAATAGGGCACTGTCTAGAGGACTGAAAATCTCTTAATGAAGAGTTCTGCCTTTTTGCTGGTACAGTAGACTTTACTTATCACTTTGAGAAATGGTGATTTGTGCTCCTTACATTTGATTAAAGTTAAAGGAGACCATCTTCCAAGTGAAGAACAAGATTTCAATTGGGCCATGAAATTATCTTTTCAGTCTAATAAGTCCTATTTACTTAATTCATCTAAGGATGGGAGAACTATTGGAGGGAAAAGAAGGGCCCATGTCTGTCCACGGGCTGCAACCTCAATGCTCACAGCTTACATTTGCCCAGAATCCAGAGGCCTCCTCGGCCAAGGACTCCATAATGCTGGATACTTTCATCCTGATGTCATCATAGGCCTGGTCATTCTGTCCTACGTTATCTGTCGGCTCTAGTGGCCTGCAGCTGCGATAGGGAGCCCTCAGCAGTTCACCTGGGAGGGATGAGGCTGAGGATGCTGGTCGAGCATCTTGCTTGGCTGAGACACCAGTGGATTTTTGTTTCTGGTCATTATTTCGGCTCTTGGTGTCCAGTCCAGCAAGAGGCCTCTTATCAACAGCAGCAACCCCGCTGCCCAGGAGACCTCTTCCAGAGTCTTCTGGATGTGGTTAACCACTGTTAAGCTGGGGGCTGTTTGAGCTATAGATACAGGGTGCTGAGGACACAGAGCTTAAATGTAGACTTATTAAATTTACCATGGAGAACTGCTCAAATATTCATCTTGATAGCCTTTGTTTAGGTGTAAATGCCGCTGTGTTTGATGCTAAAATATGTTCTTTCCTTTCCCTGTCGCATGCAGGGGGTCCCTTGTAAGTTCAAGAGCACATTGTCTTTTTTTTTTTTTTTTTTTTTACAAATAGTTTATTGTCAAATTAGTTTCCACATAACACCCAGTGCTCATTCCCACAAGTGTTCTCCTCCATGCCCATCCCTCCTCCCCCCCACATCCATCAGTCCTCAGTTTTTGTTAGCATTCAAGAGTCTCTCATGGTTTGCCTCTCTCCCTTTCCTCCACCGTTTCCCCCCCTTCTTCTCCCCCTTGGTCCTCTGTTAAGTTCCTCCTAACCTCCTATACGTTCGCACATATGATATTTGTCCTTCTCTGCCTGACTTATTTCGCTCAGCATAACACCCTCAAGGTCCATCCATGTTGCTACACATGGCCAGATTTCATTGTTTCTCATTGCCATGTAGTATTCCATGGTATAGATAAATCACATCTTCTTGATCCATTCATCTGTTGATGGACACTTAGGCCAAGAGCACATTGTCTATCTTCGCCTATGAAGTCATTTTATCAGTGTCTTTACAGATTGTTCAGTCTAAGGTTGTGTGATATCCCCATTTCACTCTCTAGCCAGAAGGCACTTGTCATTTGACTTTTAAGATTCATCACATTTTTTCCATTCCATACCACTTGTGCCCCTGGTTCTCATTTAAAGAGAGAAACAGTTATTTGCCCTCATTCTTTGTGACTGGCTCAGTTATAAATGATTGAAATAGAGTAGCTATAACTCATCTTGTTATTTGAGGAAAAATATCTCTCTTACCCTAAATGAATGTTTTTAATTTTGTCAGATGTTCCTATTCTGGGAGAAAAAAAAAACCAAAAACCTTTCAACTTATTTCCTTGTCCAATTGGGGTTGAGGAAACCATGTATTTTGGAATCCAGACTAGACTTGGGCCCCAAGTCTGTGGTAGTTAATTTCTTTGAAAAGTCCATAATCTTTGTTCTACATTTGATTTTCCTTTCTAGCTTAAAAATAAACAAGGAGGGGGGGGGGAATATGACAGAACTAGATTACATTCCAACTTTCTCAAGTCAAACCCCTGTTAATTTATTTGAAGTATTATGAACACTGACAGTAATCATGTCTTTACTAAAATGTAACTAAATTTGCTTTCTGGAGACAAATGCTGCAGAAACGTGGTTATCCATGAATGCTCCTTTTGGAATAGATTTATTTAAAATGTGTTCATCTACATGTTCTTCTCCCTGCCTCGTTCACCGTTTTAAAAGTTCATACCTCTTCCATAAACATTCAGTAGCTTTGCATGGTGCTTGCTTTTGTCCACTGTCAGAAGATTTATTTTGGAAACCTTTCTGTATACAGTGAGCTGGAATTTGACAATTGGTTGTTGTGGATTGGTCTTCTGGGTTTGTGGAACAACATACAGTGATTAGGTTAGTTCCCACAAGACATTTCTGCCATGAATGCTTTTTAGTTTAGTTAATTGTAGCCTGGCAGCAATGCACGATAGTTATTACTGTATAGACTGATTAATCTAATGTTTGGACAGTCTCACCCTCTGTCTGGAAATTTTAGTGATAAAATAGATGGGGTCTTTGATGAGGACAGTGGTGGAATATTCTAATTAAAACATTCTCTCTCAGGGTGTGCACTCATTGGTCGTCTAGCTGTATAGGGTTTCTTACGTCACTGGTAGCCACTTAAACACCGTAGTTACACTTGCAATGATCATGTTTTCATTGGTAATACTGCTTACCACCTTTGTGAACTAGAACAGACATATTAGAGAGTTAAGATTTTTAGGTTTTATTTCAAGACCAATTAAGATAGATTTTAAGTGGAATCACATAGAACAATGTTTTCTTTGCTTACCTTTTCTCCTTAAAATTATTTTTTAAAGGCAAGAGAATAATCCTTTTACTATCCAAAGTCATAAACGTAATCCTTTGCAAAACACTTATAAAATAGACAGTGGGTTCCCTCTTCCTCAACCTGAGCCTTGTAGTTTGTCATCATTGATATTAATGGGTATGGCAACCAGTATACCAGATCTTTGGGGAGAAGTCCTGATTTCAAAATATCAACTGGTTAATGATAACATTCTCATATTTGTCAGATTATGTGTTAGTTGGGGCTAAAAATATATAGTGACTGTGATTGAGATGGAATATTGCTGGGCTGTTGCCAACCTTCTTCTTTCGGGAACAATTTTCATACTAAGTATTGAGAATTATTATGGAAATTACCTGGAGATACTGCTTCCCTGATTATTGTGACACTTAGAAAACTTTCTTTTTTAAGAAGATCCTTCTTTTGACTTAAATTTGAAGTCAACTGGAAGAATTTGGAGGCAATATGTGCTGTGATTGAGATCATGGTCCTGGGGCACCTGGGTGGCTCAATCAGTTGAGCATCTGACTTCAGCTCAGGTCATGATCTCACCCTTCATGGGTTCAAGGCCTGCATCTGGCTCTGTGCTGACAGCTCAGAACCTGGAACCTGCTTCAAGTTTTGTGTCTCCCTCTCTTTCTGCCCCTCTGCCCCTCCCCTGCTTGTCTCCCCTGCTCTGTCTCTCTCTCTCTCTCTCAAAAAGAAACATTAAAAACAAAAAAGACCATGGTCCTTAGAGCAAATAGTTTTTGATTCAACCCCCGATATTATCACTCTTTTAACCATGAGCAAGTTACATATCCTTGTTCTCTCTCTTTCCTCAACAGTGAAATGGGAAGGCTAGTGGGACCTACCTTACAGAGTTGCTGGGAAGAATGCATGAGACACAGGCATGATAGACAGTGCTTGACACAGAACGAGCCCTGACTACATTTGGTTATGTTATGTTGAACTTGGAACATCTCTTAAAAGAGAACTACCTTTATGAAACCTTTCACAAAGTCCAATTTACTCTTTAAATTACATTTAGAGTCTGCCCTTTCCTCAAGGAGTTGTAATTGTGCAACCTTTAAAAATACAAAATGCTAAAATCTTACTTTTATATCTTGGCTAAGTTCTTTTGATCTTTGTGAAATTGGGAACTGACCATATCAGCCAAAAAGGGAAATTACAAAACAGGAAAAAATTTCAATTCCTCTTTAAGGAGAGAAAGTAATAATATAGTGTGGTGTGTGTGTGTGTGTGTGTGTGTGTGTGTGTGAAGAGAGATCACATGCCCTTTTATATAATAAATTAATAGATTTAAATTTGCTGGTCTGATGTCTTTTCCTCCAAATTTATAAAATATAAAAATAGAAATGAAATGAAATCAGCATTTGTAATAGCTCAACTGGTATACATTATCATTCAGCCTCAGGAACGAGTAGTGATTCTTACACATTAGATAAAACCTAATTTGATTTTTAAAAATTTGGCCTTTTTACCACTGATCTGATTATTATGTTCCCATAGCTGTGTAATAGAGTAATGAATGGGTAAGGCATTGCGTCTAGAATATTCGTGGTGAACCTGTTGGACTTGAATGTAATCGTTTCCCTAATCTTACCATGTAAGGTTTATAACCAGCACCACACCTATGAGGAGAGATTCTGGAATGCCCCATTTTGCTTATAGATCATATTCCTCCTTCCTTTAATGTAAATACAAGAATATTGTCAGTGAGCAGTATCCTTTTACCAGTGAATCCTGAAAAAGGAGAATTATAATTTGAAAATTATAATGTGAAAATACTCCTATTTTAGAGCCTACAGCTTGGTTTATAATGAGGTGAAAATAACAATGATAGATTTAAAAATCAAGATACTTTATTATGGCCATGTATTTAGTTACACTGTATATTTCTCATGCAACATTAAAAAAACCTGATACTAACACATACATCAGTCTGATATTCATCTTTGCTTTTTCCTTGTCTCTTTTTTCAGAGAGCCTAGAAAAGGATACATCAAGTAAGAATGAGCACAAAAAGTGTTAGAAAAATAGATGGCACATGGTAAAGTTAGGGTAGGGTGTTAAAAATGACCCCCGCATGAGTAGTTACTAAGTTTTTAGCTGTCACTGGCCTCCCTTCCCCTCTTCTTCCCCTCCTTTAGTGTGGCCCCCTTCCCTTCCCTTGTTCTCCCCTCCCCTCCCCTCGCCTCCCCTGCCTTCTCTTCCCTTCCCTTCCGTTCTCTTCTCTTTTCTTTTGTTCATCATGATAACTGTACTCTTTTATCCCTATCATCTATTTCACCTGTCCCCCTGCCCACCTCCCCTCTGGTAACCATCAGTCTGTTCTCTGTAGTTAAGAGTCTGTTTCTTGGTTTCTCTCTCTCAATCTCTCTCTCTCTCTTTCCTTTGTTCATTTGTTTTCTTAAGTTCCACCTATGAGTGAAATTATATGGTATTTGTCTCTCTCTGATGGACTTATTTCACTCAGCCTTATACCTTCTAGCTCTATCCGTGTCATTGCACTGTGTATATACCACATATAGTATATGTAATATTGCACTGTGTATATACCACATCTTCTTCATCTATTCATCAGTCAATGGACACTTGGATTGCTTCCATACCTTGGCTATTAATAAATAATGCTGCTATAAACAGAGGGGTGAATGTATCCCTTTGAATTAGTGTTTTTGTATTTTGAGGCTAAATACCCAATAGTGTGATTACTGGATCGTAGGGTAGTTCAGTTTCTAATTTTTTGAGGAACCTCCATACTGTTTTCTGCAGCAGCTCCACTTGGTTTGCATTCCCACCAATAGTGCATGAGGGTTCCTTTTTCTCCGCATCCTCACCAATACTTGTTTCTTGAATTTTTTATTTCAGCCATTCCGACAGGTGTGAGGTGGTATCTCATTGTGATTTTGATTTGTATTTCCCTGATGATGAGTTATGTTGAACATTTTTTCATCTGTCTGTTGGTCATCTGGATGTCTTCTTTGGGGGAAATGTCTTTTCATGTCTTCTGCCCATGTTTTAATTGGATTTTTTGCTTTTTGGGGTTGTATCAGTGCTTTATTTTAGATACTAACCCTTTATCATTTGCAGATATCTTCTATTCAGTTGATTGCCTTTTAGGTAATTGCCTTTTCTTAAAAACCTCTGGAAGTCTTATGAAGATAAGAGCTCTCATAGGGGTCTGGATTATTGTGTAACTCTCCATTAATTTCTAGGTATCTGGTGACCCATCTCATGGGAGCAGACCTGAACAACATTGTGAAATGTCAGAAGCTTACGGATGACCACGTTCAGTTCCTTATCTACCAGATTCTCCGAGGTCTCAAGGTATAGTCTCCCTTTCTCCATTTCAGGGTTTAAGAGGAGGAAGAAAAAGATGAAGAAGAGGAAGAAAACCCCTTTCTTATGGAAAGTTTCAAACACAAAATCACAAGTACAATTATAGTGTCATGAACCCCTATGTTTACTCAATGACCACAGCTACCAACATATGGCCAATCTTGTTTCTTTTGTATCCCCAAGCCCTGGATTATTTTAAAACAAGTCCAGACATTGTATCATTCTACCCATAATAGATTTTTCAGTAGGTATGTCTGAGAACTCAGGACTCTTCTTTCTTACATCTAAAGAGTAGTAATAATCTCTTGATCTAATCTGATGTCTGGTCAGAGTCATGTTGAAACTTTAAAAACCTCCTCTAAGAGGCTAATTTATTTGTGGGAAGAGCAGATAAGTAATGTTTTAAAATTAAAGCACCTTTGACATTGACATTTGACAGCTTTGAGTCCATAGTAAGCTCCAGAGCACTAGCCAGAAAACTGGTTGAAAGCTGTGTCACTCCTACTTCAACTGTATGAGTAGAGTTGATGGTATAGAAATCATAGTTATGATAAATGTTCAGATTACTGATAATTGTTCTCACTTCTAATGCCACTATTTAATTCTAGTAGTTCTTACTGATTAATGAAAATATACTTCAGTGATGGCATATGGCCATAAGAGGTTGGAGATAACTTTTTGATTTAACCAATTTTTTTTCTCTTTCACAGTATATACATTCAGCTGACATAATTCACAGGGTAATGTATTGTGATTTTGATTGAATTATTTGGGGAGGGGTCACTGAAGTGGAGAGGACTGGCAAGTGGCCAAGATCCTAATCTAAACCTCCTTTGGTATTGAACTATTGATTATAACTTTAAGTTTAAACTTATTAAAGAAAGAAGATGTATAATTTTTAGCTATTTAAGGCTAATTAGGGTTAGGTAGTAGTGACCGACTATAGACAGAGATCTTTTATAGCTGGATAAAGTCTTACCTTTATGTTTGGATCTTCTTCATTACCTGTGGGAAGAAAACCTACCATGAATCATAGAGTTGATTATGTCCTCTCTGGACTTGCTTCCTAGGACCTGAAACCTAGTAATCTAGCTGTAAATGAAGACTGTGAGCTGAAGGTAAGATGAAGAGACAGTGGGAATTGTTTGTTTCCAGTTCTTTTTTAAAAATTTTTATTATTGAGAAACAGAGACGGAGTATGAGCAGGGGAGGGCAGAGAAGGGGAGACACAGAATCTGAAGCAGGCTCCAGGTTCTGAGCTGTCGGCACAGAGCCCAGTGTGGGGCTCGAACCTATAAACTGCGAGATCATGACCTGAGCCAAAGTCAGACGCTTAACCTACTGAGCCACCTGGGCACCCCTGTTGTTTTGTAATTATATGTTTGACTAACCAGGCAGACTTATGTAGTAAATACGTTCATAAAATCATGGCTTTTTATCTGAAAATTCACATTTTCCTTCGAAATATCAGAGTTTGAACTTTGAATCACAGACTTAGTAAGTTTCAGTTTAAAGGACAATGAAGGTGGCATTAAATGTCTTACTTTCATTCTAAAATAAAGTTACATTAAATTTAATTTATTAGTTATGATAAAGGAAAACTATAGCCTGAATATTAAGCAAGCAATCCTAAAAAGATAATTACTAGATTAGTTTCCTAAGAGAAGAATGGCAAAAGCCACTCATTCAAAATAATTCAAATAGGAAATAAATATAGAGAGCAAGTGGCTTTGGAATAATTTTTTTCTCATTTTTATATCAGTCTTTTAAACATAATATAATAAATAAAATAACAAAACAAAATATAATAAATAACAAAATATAACAAAAAGGATCATTTTAAGTGTATGCTTGACAAATTTATATATCCATTTAACCACCAACACAATTAAAATAAAGAACACTTTATCACTTCAAAAAGTTGCTTCTGCTCTTCCTAGCCAGTCCCCACCCCTCTCCCTCTAATCGTGGACCACTGATCTGCTTGCCAACACCATAAATAGATTTATTTTTTCCTGGAATTTCACATCAATGGAATCATACAGTATTTGTGTGTGTGTATCTGACTTTGCTCAGTAGAATATTTTTGAGATCTGTCTGTGTTATACCTACTGATGCATTCCATTTTATTGTTGAATAGTATCCATTTTATGAATAGGCCACAATTTGTCTATCCTTCTACCTGTTGATAGACCTTCGCTTCAGTTCCAGTTTGGGGCTGTGCAAAGCTGCTGTGAATATTCGTATGCAAGCCTTTGTGTGGTTGTATGTTTTCATTGCTCTTGAGTAAATGCCAAGGAGTAGCATTTTTGTTTTGCTTTGTGTAATTTCATTTTTTAAAGTTCTTGCTGTGTTTATCATGTATTCCAAGCATAGACTTGGAGGTATATTTATGAAAGTGCTGTATTGTTCTTCCTTTTTCTGAGGCACTCGAGTTTTTTCCCCTCCTGCCTTACAAGTCTTGGGAGCTTGACTGTTTCAGTGACTGGTTTCTCTTCTCTCCCTTAGATCTTGGATTTCGGACTGGCTCGACACACAGATGATGAAATGACAGGCTACGTGGCCACTAGGTGGTACCGAGCTCCTGAGATCATGCTGAACTGGATGCATTACAACCAGACAGGTATTGCTTTTATTGGTTACTTAGCACCTATTCAGTTACCATGTTCGGTATATTTGGGATTCTCAGAATTGGAGGTGGTGGTGGCCAATGGGAGGAAGCATCTTTTTTTTTTCCATCAGTGATCCTTTTAAAGTCAACAGATAATATTTTAGTTGCTCAGATAGAGAAGATTGGGAGACGGGTCATACACAGGTTTCAAACTTTATGATTTAGCAGTTGAGTTTTTATTTATTAAGATTTCCAACATATTCTGTGAGTACTTCTACCTGAAGACAATGAGTTCATAATTTTAAAAAAATTTGTTTTTAATGTTTATTTATTTTTGAGACCGAGAGAGAACATGAGTGGGGGAGGGGCAGAGGGAGAGAAGGAGTCACAGATTCTTAATCAGGCTTCAGGCTCCGAGCTGTCAGCACAGAACCCTGTGTGGAGCTTAAACCCATGAACCATGAGATCACGACCTGAGCCAAAGTTGGATGCTCAACCAACTGAGCCACCCAGGTGCCCCAATGAGTTCATAATTTTAATCTTTCAACATTACTTGGGAGAATCCACCATTTCCACCAATAAGAATCTCTACCCCTCCGTGGACAACTTATTTCTCTTACCTTAACTATGTTTTGACACCCCACCTATGAAGCCCTATAGGGGGTGAAAGTCTTAATAAGCTTACTTCCATAAAGATGAGCATGAATCGTGGACCTCAAATGTCTTAAATATTAATTTGAATATTTCACTTCTAGTTCTAATTCCATTTGTGGTCAGGTGTGACAACAGTGACATTGTGTGCCCTTTTCTCTTTAATTTTGCCAGTTGATATTTGGTCAGTGGGATGCATAATGGCCGAGCTGTTGACTGGAAGAACGTTGTTTCCTGGTACAGACCGTATCCTTTAAAAAGTTTTGGATTCTTGTTTCTTACTGTATTCCAGCGTCCATGGAAGTATATGACTTTTCCCTATCTCTAGGGAAGGCTCTCAGTTACTTGCTTATATAGTTCGGACGTGCGTTTTGCGATCTGCCCTCTGGCTGAGTGTCTTACCAACAAAGTGCCTTCAGTTTTCCTTGTGTGAGTTGGAAAAAGTCCTCATAAGCTGGGGAACTCTATATCTTTTACATCTCATCTTTTGCAGGGAGCTCGTTATTCCATATATCTTCCCACAGCGGTTCTGCCTTCTGAGCGTTTTCCTGAGAAGCTCCAGGTCCCCATGACTGGCTTAGTCTACTTATACAAACACCCAGTGAGCACAAATACCCACTTATAAATTGGGGGTGTCTTTAGCTTTTATGTTTGATTTACATGTTAGAAAGATCATGTTTTGTCCCTTAAATGATGTACCTGCTGACTCTCTTTATATTTGTTGTTTAACAACAAATAATAAAATGAAGATGTGATAAGGTTACCCTGACATGTGCCCTTTTTGTTTTCCAGCACAATTTTGTTTTCATCCTAGATTGGAGCCAAACTTTAATTTACTTACAGATTTATTATCTAGCTTATGGGTTACCATGACCCTTTTATTTTAGGCCCCTTACTATCTGCCGCATGGCCATCTCGTGCTTTAGAGATAATAGCATTCAAATGTGGTTTGTTGGAAGTTCTATTACTTTCACTTGGGGAAGATGTTCAGGTGAGAGAGAATGTTGAAATATAGGTCTAGAATTAGGCTGGAAGATTTTTATAAAATTTGTCTGACTAGCCTACAGTGGGTTTGGTTGGGCTTTAAAAGTGTGGCAAAGAAGATATACTTAACTAAGGAACCAAAAAGTTTTTCTCCCTCAGGCGAAGTTGTTTATTTCCCTGTGGCTGTTTCTGTACTGATACAGTTCTGTCTCCCTATACTGAACTCACCTCCACCCCAGATTCTTAGTTTAAATACCCAGTGTTTCTCCTTCGTCCTTTGCTTCATTTACCTTACGTCTGCATCTTAGAAATGTGGTATATACATTATAGTCCAGGCTAGGAGAATTAGGGAAATTTGTAATTCCCTTTTCTGCAGGTACACAGCTCAGAGTTCCCATCCAGAGAAACTAACGTCTCTCTTCCCAAGCACACTACTCTGATGCATTTCTCTGTTCCTCCTGCCCCTTCCTCTTTATTGTCTGTGTCTCCCTCTACCTCCAGTCAGCTGTGGACACGCCTGCCCGCATTGACATGCAGAGAGGCAGTGGCGGGTAGAGAACATATACTGTACAATCAGACTTTCTGCATTTAGATCCTGCCTCTTCTACTCCCAGCTGTGTGTTTTCTAACCTCTCTCTCAATTTCCTTAACCATAAAATGCTAATAGTATGTACTTTACAAGGTGGGTGTGAGAATTCAGTGAGACGGTATCTGGGAAGTACTTAAGCCTGGCAGGAAATGTGAGCCATCATTTTCATTACTGACTCTTAGGAAACTATTTTTCCCTTTACCTTCCCACTTTACTGTCTACCTATGAATCATTAAAAGTTTTGTTTTGTTTTGTTTAAATTTTATAACAAGTAGTAAAGGAAGGATCCCCTTGGTGGGCAACTGGTAGAAAGGTTTTAAAGCAATTGTGCCCTATGGTTTTACCTCACAGACAGCTGCCTACTTCCTGATGGCTTGACTCTTTCAGAATGCTAATTTTGAACCTGTAAGACACCTTCCCTTTACTTTTTCTTATTTTAGAGACAGAGACAAAGTGTGTACACGTGCATGCAAGCGGGGTAGGAGCAGAGGAAGGGAGAATCCCAAGCAGACTCCATGCTGTCAGTGCGGAGCCTGACGTGGGGCGCGATCTTACGACTGTGAGATCATGATCTGAGCTTAAATCAAGTGTTGGATGCTTAACCGACTGAGCCACCCAGGCACCCCAGGAGTCTTCCCTTTTTATGCATACTTCTTTTTCTTCAGTGAGCTTTCGATAGAAAACCTAGCATTCAGGCTTTTTGCCATGGCTTTTTTTGAATCCATGAAAATTCATTGCAAAATTCCCATTTTAGTAATACACCATTGCTTTTGCACTTGGCTCTTTTTCAGACAGATATTCTCCTGGATCATAAAGTCAAAATCAGGATTTGTATCTGTAGTATATATGACCCCCTCCTGTCAGTTGCCAGCTGTGGGGACATAGCCTTGGGGCCCTGACAAGGAGAGAGGAAAATGTTTTCTATTACTTTTTCTTGCCATAAGTGTACACTTGAACTAGCATAGTGGTTCTTAACTCTTGTTTTCATCAAAATACTTTGGGGAGCTTTTGAAAACTCCAAGTGCCTGAGCACCACCCCACAGACTCAACTTCAGCTGGTGTGGGGCCAAAGCACAGGCTTTGACATATGTTTTAAGTCCCTGGTTGTTGCTCATGTGCAGCTGGGGTTGAGCACAACTGGAGTTTAGCCCGGTTGAATTTTACTTTCAACCTTTCAGGCTGATCCTAAAAAAATTAGTGAGGCAGTCTTTCCTCATTTTTTTCTTGAAGTTTATTTATTTTGAGAGAGAGAGAGGGAGGGAGGGACAGAAGGAGAGAGAATCCCAAGCAGGCTCACAGAGCCCAGCACAGGGCTTGATCCCACGAGCTGTGAGATCACAACCTGAGCTGAAATCAAGAGTCAGGTGCTCAGTCAACTGAGCCACCCGGTGCCCCCTCATTTTTTTTTTAAAGGTACTGATGAGGTCAGAAAGTTAAGAATTTAGACTTACTACTTGGGAGCCTAGAAGGATATGAGAAAACATCTAATGGAACTCCCTGTTTTTTATACATGTGAGGAAACCAGGACCCAGAGAAGATAGATCCAAAACTATTACCTATGACTCAGTCACAGTTCCTTTATTTTATTTGTTGCCAGTTCCCCCCATTTCTAGAACTTCTCTTCGTAAAACTTTTGGAGAACGTACTGGCCCCACACATTCTTCCTTTGCCCCTCAAGACGTGCAGCCACTTTTTATTTATGATTTTTAAATGCAACTGAATGCTGAGGCAGCTTCCCGGGCAGCTCTCTTGAGTACAGTTTTCTCCCTATTTTCCTTACATATTAATTGTATTATTCTCATCTAGAACTGGTGGTTTTAGGGGCGCCTGGGTGGCTCAGTCTGTTAAGCGGCCGACTCTGGCTTAGGTCATGATCTTGCGGTTCACGAGTTTGAGCCCCGTGTCTGGCTCTGTGCTGACAGCTGCTTCGGATTCTGTGTCTCCCTCTCTCCACCCCTCCCCTGCTCACACACACTCTCTCTCTCTGTCTCAAAAAAATAAACATTAAAAATTTAAAAAAAAAGCAACTGGCGGTTTTAGCTTCTAGATAAGAGCTAATCTAATAGATGTTCTGTGGTGTTGCGAATGTTTTCTCTTTGTGCTGTGTGCACTGTGGGGGCTGGTAGCCACCAGCGACCTGTGGCTGATGAGGACTTAAAATGTGGCTAGTGAAACTTAGAAACTGAATTAAAAATATTTTTGTGGTAAAAGATGTTAACATAACATTTGCCATTTTACCTTTTTCTTATTGAAAAATACACATAACATAAAATTTACCATCTTCACCCCTTTTAAATACACAGTCCACTGGCACTAATTACACTTACAAAGTTGTGCAACTGTCACCACTATCTTATTTCCAGAACATTTTCTTCACCCCAGACACTCTATACCCATTGAACAATAACTCCTCCATTCTTCCTTCCCACAGCCTCTGGTTTCCTGTCTTCAACTTCCTCAGTTTGCTTCTTCTAATACTTCATACAAGTGGAATCACACAATATGCGTTCCTTTGTTTCTTGATTATTTCCCTTAGCCATAATGTTTTCAAGGTTCATCTATGTTGTAG
This sequence comes from Proteles cristata cristata, assembly GCA_017311185.1. Lineage (NCBI taxonomy): Eukaryota > Metazoa > Chordata > Mammalia > Carnivora > Hyaenidae > Proteles > Proteles cristata. The sequence continues at coordinate 1,608,338 of JAESUZ010005393.1, forward strand.
CATGCTATCCGGACCCCGTCCCTTTATGTATTCCCTTGTATGTGTGCCACATTGTGTTTATGCCCTCGTCTCTTCATTGACACTTGGGTTATTTCCACTGCTAGCAATTGTGAATAGTGCCGCAATGAACTTTGGCATATAACTCTCCATTTGAGGTCCTGCTTTCAGTTGCTTTTGGGTATATATATCTATGCGTGGAATTGTTGGGTCCTGTGATAATTCTACATTTCGTTTTTTGAGGAGCCACCCAACTGTTTTCCACAACAGCTGTATCATTTTACATGCCCACCAGTGATATAGGAGCAATTTCTCCACGTCTTCACCAACACTTGTTCTTTTCTTCTTCTTTTTTAAATTAGAGCCATCCTCATAGGTATGAAGTGGTATCTCTTCGTGGTTTTAATTTGTATTTCCCTCATGACCGATAATGTTGAGCGTCTTTTCCTGTGTTTATTGGCCATTTGGGTATCTTCCGTGGAGGAATGTCTGTTCAAGTTCTTCACCCATCTCTTAATTACGTTGTCTTTTCGATGTTGAATTTTTAGTTATTTGTATATTCTGGATATTAAACCTTCATTAGATATGTGATTTGCAAATATTTTCTCCCATTCCATGGGTGGTCTGTTCACTTTTCTTGATAATATCTTTTTAAAAAATTTTTTTGTAAGTGTCTATTTATTTTTGAGAGAGAACATGAGTGGGGGGAGAAGGAGAGAGAGAGGGAGACACAGAATCCAGAGCAGGTCCCAGGCTCTGAGCTGTCAACACAGAGCTTGATGTGGGGCTCGAACCCACAAGCTGTGAGGTCGTGATCTGAGCCAAAGTTGGATGTTCAACCGACTGAGCTACCCAAGTGCCCCTCTTGTTAATGTTCTTTCATGCACTGAAGTTTTGATTCTGATGAAGTTCCAATTCATCTCTTTTTTTGTCGTTGTTGCTCATGTCGTATCTAAGAATGTATTACCAAATTCAAGGTTGTGAAGATTTACTGTCTTCTGCTAAGAATTGTATGAGTTTATTATCTCTCATACCTAGGTCTTTGATCCATTTTGAGTAAATTTTTTATATGATGTAAGGTTTGAGGTCCAACTTGTTCTTTTGCATATGGAAACCCAGTTGACCCAGCACCATTTGTTGAAGAGACTATCCTTTCCCCAGTAAATGGGCTTGGCATTTCTGTCAAAGGCTAATTCTATTCCATTTGTCTGTATATTTATGCTTATATAACAGTACCACACTGTTTTGATAGCTATAGCTAATAGTAAGTTTCGAATTTAGGAAGTGTGAGTCCTTCAACTTTGTTCTCATTGTTAATTAAATGGCTGGCAGTTTTTGTTTGTATTTTGTTTTTTTAGTTTTTCAAGCTCTTTTGTAATCCCATATGAATTTGAAGATTGGCTTTTCCATTTCTGGTGGAAAAGCTGTTGGAATTTTTTTAATATATATTTTTAATGTTTATGTATTTATTTTGAGAGAGAGAGTGTGTATGCACAGGCAGGGGAGGGACCCAGAGAGGGACAGAGAGAAGCCCAAGCAGGTTTCGCGCTGTCAGCACAGAGCCAGGCAGCAGGCTCTTCAATTCTATAAACCGTGATATCATGACCTGAACCAAAATCAAGGTCGGATGAGGTGCCTGGGTGGCTCAGTTGGTTAAGCATCTGACTTTGGCTTAGGTCATGATTTCTTTGTGGTTTTAATTTGTATTTCCCTAATGACCAGTAATGCTGAGTATCGTTTTCCTGTGTTTCATGGCCATTTGTATATCTTCTATGGAGGAATATATGTTCAAGTTCTCTGTGCTGACAGCTCAGAGCTTGGAGCCTGCTTCGGATTCTGTCTCTCTCTCTCTCTGCCCCTCCTCTGCTCGTTCCCCGTCTCTCTCTCTATCTCAAAAATAAATAAAACATCAAAAAAAAAGAGATGCTTAACTGAGCCACCTAGACACCCAGAAAGGGGCTGTTGGAATTTTGATAGCAATTGCATTGAATTTTTAGATCACTTTGGATAATATTGATATCTTAACAATATAAAGTCCTCCTGTCCATGAACACGAGATGTCTTTCCATTTTTCAGTTCTGCTTGATTTCATCCAGCAATGTTTTATCATTTTCATTGGACAAATCTTTCACCTTCACGGCTAAATTTATTCCTGAGTATTTTATTCTTTTAGACACTATTGTAAATGGAATTGCTTTCTTAATTTCTTTTTCAGGTTGTTTATCATTGGTGTGTAGAAACAAGGCTGATGCTTGTTGATTGTGTGCCCTGTATCTTTACTCATTTTTTTTTTAATGTTTTATTTATTTCTAGGAGAGAGAGAGACAGCGTGAGCAGAGGAGGGTCAGAGAGAGAGGGAGTCACAGACTCTGAAACAGGCTCCAGGCTCCGAGCTGGCAGTCAGCACAGAGCCCGACGTGGGGCTCGAACCCACGAACCACGAGATCATGACCTAAGCGAAAGTCGGACGCTTAACCGACTAAGCCACCCAGGCGCCCCTACTCATTTGTTTTTTAACTCTAGTAGGCTTCTTGTAGATTCTTTGGTTTTTCTGTATATAGGATCCTATCGTCTGCAAATAGAAATGGTTTTACTGCTCCCTTTCCAGTTGTTCTGGCTAGAACTTCCAGGATAATGTTGAATAGCAGCGGTGAAGCGGGTGTCCTTGTTTTGTTCTTATCTTAGAGGGAAAGTTTTGAGCCTTTCTCTAGTGCCTATGAGTTTAGCTGTGTATTTTGCATAAACGTTCTTTATCAAATCAAGGAAGTATCTGCTTCAGAGAAGCTCCTTTGTATTCATAGCTTTATGAGTCTTAAGTCTGAATTTCAAATCCTATTTGATTTTATTTAGATTACATTTAAATTTAGTTAATCACACGTAATGACTGGTATTGCATCGAACAGCTCAGGGTTAGATCTCTACAAGTCTTGTTCATATTCTCCCTTTTTCTTATTTCTTGTGATTAGTCTCCTCCTTGAGAGATTCTTTTAGTACTGGTCATTAATAATCCTTGGAGTTCCCCTAACGATGTAAGAAATACTAATTTTTGTCTTAAAGCTATGTATATATTGTTAGGTTGGAAGCTATTCTCATTTATGACTATGTAGAATGCTTCTATCATCTAGCTCAGAAACAGTATTATTTTTTTAAAGAATGTAGTCTTGCCTTGGAAGTCCAGTCGACTAGGTGTATCAAGTGGATGCATTAGAAGATGGTGAGGCCGCAGAATGTCTCTTCAGGCATAGTGCTAACCTATTTCAAAGGCCATTGGTTTTGAGAAGAGTGGCCAGTTAGAAAATGGTGTTACCAACGCTTAACTGTCCGGAGCCTACTGCAGAGAGAAGAGGAGTTCAGAGACCTGTTACTGTTTTCTGTTCCAGAGACCACAGTGTTTGTTTGCTGTCACTTTCCTCTCCTAAGTAATCAAGTGAATTTCCTTCATGTGTAAACCTTTCTTTTCTTCTTTCATTAAAAAAATTTTTTTTAATGTTTATTTTTGAGAAAGAGGGAGAGATGGAGTGTGAGTGGCGGAGGGGCAGAGAGAGAGAGGGGGAGACACAGACTCTGAAGCAGGCTTCAGGCTCTGAGCTGTCAGCACAGAGCCCGACATGGGGCTCGAACCCAAGAACTATGAGATCATGCTCTGAGCTGAAGTCGGATGCTTAACCAACTGAGCCACCTAAGCGTCCCTCCTTCTTTCATTTTCATAGAAGTGGTACCCTTAAGGTATTAACCAGAGGGTAATGGGGCTGTTGAGTTATAATCTACTTGCCATTAGCTGCTGCCTTATTCCATATGAATGTCCTTAATATGTTAAATTTGCCCCTTAATTCTACTTTATTAATTTATTTTGATTTTTTCAAACATTTTATGGAATACAAAAAGACAAAGACTAATATAATGAACACCTATGTTCACAGTTCCCAGGTTATGAGCTAAAACATGCCAGTAGAGCTAAAAATTTCTGATGTACCTCCTTGCTGTCATGTCTACCCCTCACTTGCAGTCACTGGTTTCAAATATTCTCTAATTTTATTTTATTTTTTTAATTAAAAAAATTTTTTTAGAGTAACCTCTCTCGCCAGCGTAGGGCTCAAACTCACAACTCTGAGATCAAGGGCAGCATGCTCCACTGACTGAGCCAGCCAGGTGCCCCTATTGTCTCTCATTTTAAAGAAGCAGTTTCATGGGGTGCCTGGGTAGCTTGTTTGGTTGAACGTCTAACTCTTGATTTTGGCTCAGATCATGATCCCAGGGTGGTGGGATTGAGCTCTGTGTCAGGCTCTTTGCTGAGCGTGGAACCTGCTTAAGATTCTATCTCTCCCTCCCTCTTCTCCCCAGTTCACATGCTCTCTCTCTCTTAAAAAAACAAAAACAAAAACAAAAACAGTTTCACTTTAGACACTATAAGCAAGTGTCCTAATAAATGTCTAAGAAGAAAAGTATTTTACTGCATTTATCTCCAACTTGATAATATATTTTCCCAGAAAAGTTTGGAATTTTCATGTGTGTCCACAAACCTAAAATACCTTAAGAATTTTAGTGTGTGTGACAGTTAAATGACTATTTTGACAACCAAGAAGAGAAGAAAGTGGCCTAAGTCTTTTTGTAGTCCATCCTGTCTGTCACCAGGAGGACTTCTCCCCTCCAAACATTAATGTTCTGGCTTCATCTGTATCGATTTTATTTCATTGAAACTGCTATTTGCCTGGTCCTCTTAACTCCTCTTCAGCTCTCTGGCCTGTGGAGGCTTTCTCGGAGTTGCCCAGAACACTTAGAGGAGAATAGAATACCACTTTTTGATTTTCCTTCTGATTACCCTGTTAGCCTTAGGTTGATTCCTCATCTATTCATTCTACCTATTACTTTTCTTACAGAGAACCTTGTCTAGCAATGGTTGTTTTAAAAAGGACCAGGAGATCTGTGATTTAAATTTGGACAGTTTGATCATTATAATTAAAATGCATTTTTACCTAATAGTAACAATTTCTTCTATCTGGGGGAGAGGGAGGGGAAAGAGGGTTAAACCAAGAAGGGTGGATTGTTGTGGAAATAACTAACTGTCACAATGTAGTAAATTTTGCTTTGCTCTACTTGAAGCACCTTCTGGCCTTAACTGCCTGGACAAATTGTAGTGACCTTACGGTAGCTCGTACTGTTGGAAGAGTGAGCTGTGTTTCATTGGATTTACCAGCTCTTGGAGCACCTCTGGTGATTCCTTCTGAGGTCTGCATGCTTTGACTTCCTTCTTTCAAGTGCTTTTAGCTACTAAGTAGATTTTTATTTTGCTTTGTGTGGTTACTAATCTCCCAAGTATCGGCTTCCATGCTGTACCAACTCTCTTTGTCCATGGCCGTTACACACTCGTGGCATTAAACTTGTACACTCTTTATGGCCCTTACACACTCATGGCATTATATTTGTATACTCTTTATGGCATAAACATTTCAGATGGAGGGTTTGAGAGATTTGTTAGGCCTGATATTAAGTGAAGCAACTTTTCTTGACTACTTTTTGTATTTAGACTTCCCATTGAGTGTGGTCACTATAGGTTTTTTAGGGCAAGGCAGAAGGGTGGAGCAGAGTTAAAAAGCATATTACAGCTAGTCTTTTCAAGCCAACCAATATTTATCAATCTACACTACAGAAGGTGCTGGGGATAAGATAGTAGCTGCCCCCCCAAACCAGAATGATCATTCTCAGTGGAAAATGAGTTATAGGAGTTACCGGAACAAATGTCTACTCTCTCATTATAAAATAAGAGTGATAAAAAGGCTATAATAGAGGTACTAATAAGTTATTGAGAAGAAGTACAGTAATTCAAACTTCACAGCACAGTTCTTGTTCGAGTAGGGCCTTAAAGAATAAATAAGAAAAGGCTTGATAGGAGGGGAGAGTGGAGGATATTCCTGTGTGTGACTTGGATAAATAAGAAGTTGAAAGCTTAGAAAGGCCTTGTGCGTTGAAGCTAATAGTTTGAGGCAGAGTCTGAAAAGAAGCTTGAGGCCAAGTCAGGGAGGGCCGTGAGGGGCTAGGAATTTGGGCTTTATTCTTGAGACCTGGGGTGGTTTTATACTGGCAGAAGTAGGAGAGAGACACAGGGTCCCCCAGCTCATTGCTGTGGTGAGCCTCCATGATGAGTGGGAGTGTCACACCCTTCAGGTATGATGAGGTGAAGTTAGGGCAGTTAAGAAACTCAGCCCAGACTCTTGGGTCTTCCCTGAAAGGAGCGTAAAACCTGAGTCCCATTTCAGTAGTCAGGAATCTCTTAAGTGAGAGTGCCAGTCTCAACGGCTCTATTTCGTGAGATTAATTTTGAAGCATATATTCTAAAACTACCTGCTTGAGAGTTGAAGTAGTCTAGTTGGTTTTCACATATGATATACTTTGTGTTGTGGGAGGGCTACTCAGTTACATTTGTTCCTGAAGACATGAGGGGACTTAAGACTTGTAAACAGAATCATCTTAAATGGGCTAAGGGGATCATGTACTGAATTCTATTGTCGCATAGCTAATTTGATCATTTTAGAGCAAGACCATATTCATCCGTCCTCCTCTCTCTGTCCCCACATTAATGCATGCTTTAGTTTTTTTTTTTTTGTCTTGTCAGCACTTTGAACTAAAAACCAATATTGAATTTTTAACCTCCAGAACACATTGATTTTTGCCATTTGCAGACGACAAAGGTCTCTACTATATTTAATTTAGAAATGATTTCTGTGAGTGAACTTGTTTCGAATTTAAACTCATTTTCTCTAGAACACAAGTTGTTTGGGTCTAGGCTGGGGTTTGGCAAACCTTTGCTTAAAGAGCCAGATAGTAAATATTTTGGGGTTTGGGGACCATATGGTTTCTGTTGTAACTACTCCGTTCTGCTGTGTAGGGTGAAAGCACTTACAGACAGTACATAAACGAATGGGCATGGCTGTGTTCCAGTAAAACTTTATTTTTCAAAATAGGCAGCAGGCTGGGGTTTACTAACTGCTGTCTAGAATGTTCTTCCATTTAAGCCAATTTCCTATCTTGGGCAGGGGGGGGAGGGGGGCAGGGAAGAGGAAGAACAGGGCAAGATGCCAGTGATGTTGCACAAGTAGTTCCTGTAACTTAGGCAACTGTGGTTTGCAGAGGCCATTATTTTAAGTTACACTGTATTACCTTTACATGTGTAATCATAAGCAGAGATCTTTTCTTCCATCCTCCTTTCCATCTTGCTCTACCTTCTCCTCAAAGATTTTGAGTGCCCACCATGGAGCAGATGGCAGGCTCAGCACTGGGGATAGATGGTAGTCAGGGTGGCCCCTGCCCTCGTGAAGCTACATACAGATCAGGAGAGGTGACTGACAGAAAGCAAACGAAGTAGTTAGAGATTGATGCTTGCATGCATTGTGCTGGGGTAGAGAATACAAGGAAGAGGGGCTTTCTCATTTAGAGGGTTGGGGGAGGCCTCTCTGAGGAAGTGCGCCCTGAGGCTGAGAAGGAGCTAATAGGCCCACGGCCTGACAGGATGTGTGCCAGGCACCAGAAGACCACTGTCTTCCCCTCCTTTCCCCCTGAATGGCGGTAGAGACGTGGATCAACTCACACTGTCGTAGAGAAGAGTAAGAGCTTACTTCATATCATATTTTTTCTCTCCCCTCTTAACTTCCCTTTTTAGACAAGACTGAAAGCAATAAGAACGCATGAGAAGTTTCCGTCTTCTGGTTCATGTATGCACGGGCATTCCGAGTGTGCATGGAAGAGTCGGCCACCGGAATAAGGGTCTGGACACTGTAGCCTATTGTGTGGAGCCTCTGGGGTGTGTGAGACTTGTCACTGCGCCTGCATACAAGGCGGAAAGCTCTCTCCGGAAGAGCCCCAGATGCGACAGGGGTGTGGGGCCCTCTGCTGGCCACCTGTCACTCATAGCTCTCCCAGCCTGCTCCAGCCTCACAGAGGGAGAGGGCCTGCCGAGGTCACCCACAAGTGGTGTCAGGCTGTGGGACATGCACAAGTGGTGTCAGGCTCTGGGGGAGTCACAGGCCCCTGTCCCGTTACAGTCTCCATGGGTCAGGCTCTGCGGGGAATATTCCCAGGTGGGCTGGGCCAGCCCCAGCCCCTGGGCTCTGCTGCTTTTTCTTTATTTTTTTACATTTATTTATTTTTTAGAGAGACAGAGTGTGAGCAGGGAAGGGGCAGAGAGAGGGGGAGACACAGAATGTGATGCAGGCTCCAGGCTCTGAGCTGTCAGCACAGAGCCCGATGCAGGGCTCGAACTCAGCAACTCCAGATCATGACCTGGAGCTGAAGTCCGACCCTTAACCGACTGAGCCGCGCAGGCGCCCCTCTGCTGCTCTTTCTGCACGAGTAGCACTCTGCTCACCAATGCCCTTCGCTCCGCCGGGCTCCCGATGCTTTGGTGGAAAGCGAGGAGGTTAAGTGCGACTGAGGGAAGCTTTTGCGCTGTCACCTGCCATCCTTGACCCAGCCGAAGTCGCTTCACCTTACTGACGGCTAATGTTGACAGATGCCCAGTATGAATATAAATGGGGTGGTAGTGGGTAGCGTTTTGAGTCTTTGCACAAGACAAACATGTTCTGCTTGAAGTGACCATCAGCGGAGCCCTGATCTAGATGAACTCACCATTTGGGTCTGGTTTGGGGTTTCCACTTCTCATTATTGGGGTATTTTGTTTGTTTGTTTTGCTTTTGTTTGTTGTCGTTTGTGTTTTTTTTTTATTTTTATTTTGTCCCAACATTTTCCTTTATAGTCCACCATTAGATATTGATCAGTTGAAGCTCATTTTAAGACTCGTTGGAACCCCAGGGGCTGATCTTTTGAAGAAAATCTCCTCAGAGTCTGTGAGTTGATGCTTTGATTGTAATTATCTGCCCTGTTGGGAGCCTCTGCCACTTGCCTACCATGTATTTTGTACCCGGGTGTGTTTGTAAGCACGTGTGCCCTTTTGTGCCGACTTTCAGGATGAGAGGGGTGTGTGTGTGTGTGTGTGTGTGTGTGTATGCGTGCACACATCTGCTCACATGCATGTGTTTCGTTCTCTATTGGAGTATGTACTTAGATCACGAGAGCTTGTATTGGCAGTCCTGTCACAGTAAATTATTTGAGATTCTAACTCATTCCAAGAGATTAAGGGAAAATTTGTCTCAGTTATCAAGCCCGGACATCATTTTCCTCAGCAGTTTCATATAAACCTGAGCTCTTTTTACATTCTGGTTAGTGCTTGCTCTCAGAGCATGAGCCTCACCAAATGTTAGTCCAGCTTAATCACTACAAGAATGAAGTGTGCATTGTGTGCACGCTATTGCCTTTTTCCAGAAGTTCCTGCTTTTTATTGTTTTTAAGTTCTTTTTTTTTTTTTAATGTTTTTATTTCTAGGAGAGAGAGAGAGAGAGCGTGAGCAGGGGAGGGTCAGAGAGAGAGGGAGTCACAGACTGAAACAGGCTCCAGGCTCTGAGCTGGCAGTCAGCACAGAGCCCGACGCGGGGCCCGAACCCACGAACCGCGAGATCATGACCTAAGCGAAAGTCGGACGCTTAACCGACTAAGCCACCCAGGCGCCCCGTGCTTTTTATTGTTTAAGAATCGACAACTCCTCCATCTTGTATAAGTGGTCTGTTTTCAGCAGGGCCATCTCTCTACCCTGTCTCCAGACCAGTCCTGATAACCTCACATCCACGAGAGTAGGCTTGTAAACCCTTCCCCCCACAGCCTGCCTTTGTAATTACAAGTCAAATAACCTGAGAAAGAGCTTTGGAACTAATGCTTTCCTGCCTCTAAGCAGGGATTTGGAGAGAAGCCGTGGGAATGTGACTCTGGCTTGCTTTGGCTCCGATTTCCTGCTGTTGGTCATTTTCTGGGGCCAGAGATGAGAGAGAAATCACGAAAGCTCAGCCTTTCTCCCTTTTTTCCTCTGTCTGCCGCCAGGCAGTTGACTAAAAGGGAAAAAGAGCTGTGGGGCCAAGCTCCAGTTGTGCCTTCCCGAATTCTCGTCCCAGCATTCCGACTAAAGGGGTCCCTTTGCCCAATTGGAAGGACTGCTGGGTAGCTGGAGGCAGGCTTGAGCAGGTGAGTTTGAATGGTTCATCATCTCCCTTATGACATAAAGAATACTGTCATCTGGTATGATTCTGGCACATTCCTTGAAAAGACCATAAAATCCAGTGTATTTATGAATTTCCACTCTGAAGGATATATGAAACTGTGCTCGCTCTGTCATTTTAGTTCATGTATTCATTTAAGAAGAAGAAGGAAAAGCACAGAAAAGCTGTGACTTGCTTGAGTCATGCACTGAGTCACTTGGCAGAGCTGAGCGTCAATTATCAGATGCTCTGATAACATGATCTCCAAACTGGAATCTCATGCAATGGCACACTGTTTTGAAAGTCATTGTCAGAGTTACTGACCACAGTGTCAACCCCAAGAAGTGTTTTCTTTTGCTTTATGAAGCTCAGAAGCTGTATAGAATGAATCAAAGCAGATATGAGATGATGCATAGTGAGGATGGTGCTTTATTGTTTCAAGTGCATTTGCTGAGACAACCCGGTGATAGAGAAAACATGGGGGCAAGGGAATGGGGTGGGGAGGAAGTTCAGTTTATTTACCAATAGTACTAATGAGAGTAAGATAGTAAATTCATTCCCTGTCTGGGAAAGGCCATTAGCAGCTCCTCTCAGTCATGTCTCCCACCCCCAACCATCTGCCCTATGGGGGTAATATAGTATTTATCTATTATTAATCCATCATTTATTAAGAAAGAAAGAACATCAAGTGCCCAAACTAATAATGGGATCATCTTTGTCTTATGTGAAATAGGATATATCATACATTTAAACAGCTCTAGAGTAGGGCATGATAAAACGGAGTATCAGAATCTAGAATATACTCAAATAATATTGTATTAAGTATAGGGATAAGAAAGGTGTTTTTTTTCCTACATGGTTTTGGTGAGTAGATAAAAGGGTTTTAAACATTCAAAAGGGTAGAGAAGATTAATTTGATGTCAGTGATACTGCCAAGTACCAGTTTATTTTAAAAGCATATCATGTGTGGGATACATGATGTGTAAATGACAAAGCCAGGTGAGGAAAACTGTTTAAGGGTGTTAAAAATTAAAAGAAAAAGTCATTGGTGAAGGAATGTAATAAAAAAAGAAAGCCAATCACTATTTTCATTGCTCCTGAAAAGTAGTGAGGTAGTGATGTCATCATTGATTTAGGAATTCAATCAATCAATAATAAGACGTTGTAAGAAAAGGCAGTACTGGCTGGGCTGATTGGGAACAAGTTGGGATGTGCTGGGAGAAAAGGAGATAAAGATGGGTCATGATGGATGGAAGAGGATAGAGCTTTTTGGTTATTGACCCAGCACCTAGAGTAATCAGTGAAAGAACAAAACATCATATTAAAAAAACAAAAGCCCTTTCACTGACTCACAGTTTTCTCTAGAAATCTATTCTTCCTAACCTCCGGACAGGAAGGGGGTATAAGAACCTATTTGATTAAAGGAGACAAAAACAGAAAACAGACAGGCCAAGTGTTACATTTCTTAGAGTGCAAAGTAATGTTTGTTATCTAGTTTGTTTAAAGGTAAATCTAAACTTAGTCAAGAGAATGTTCAAAGTGGTCCTGCTACCTTTGGAATCTGCTGGCCTGTGTCTTTGGGCCCATGTGAAACAGAGTGTGAGGGCAGAGCGTGTGGCCCCAGCCCTCTCCTGATGGCCCGCCTTACACATACATGTACTTAGTCACCTGACCCCTAGGGAATTGGAGTTCAGAGGATGAGTTAAGGTGAAGACTCACTAAAGGGAGCCACAGAGAAGTGTAATTACTTGGCCTGGCTGCTCACAGAAGATGGCCAGCCGCCAGGGGGAATGAAAAGTTTAAGGAGAAAGGGAATACAGAGCAATTTTTATTGGATTGTGTTGATTTAAAAAAATTACCATCATTTCTCCTTTGGAGGCAGGGGAATTGTGTTAAAGCTGACAGGACAGCAAAAAAAGGCAGGTTGGGGGTACTGCCTCCGTGTGCGCACATCCGTACAGAAGACCCCATGGTTCAGTCCCCGACAGATAATGGCAGGCAGGCTGTTTTACAGGCTCCCGCCCAGCTCTTTATGAAGTGGGGCCAGCCTGTCCACCTGTTAGAGACCTGTGTTAGAAAACCATCAGTGCCTGTGACTTCTGTTTGGTCCTTGCCATTGGCTTCTAACCTTCCCCCGTGTCTCCTGTTTCTTCCTGTGTGTCTGTGTGTTTGTTATAACACACAAACTGTGTGTTTGTGGCATGTTATAAATACACCACAACTAATATCTTTGGGACTTGGCATTGCTTATCAGCTCACACACCCGGCCATGTCTTACATTTGGAGGGACGGGGCCTTGGAAAATTACCAGAGTCTGTGCCACAAAAAATGTAACCTCTTCCTTGAATGGACATATTGACATTTTTATTTTGTCCAGAGCCGGATCAGAATTTTCTGCATCCTCTCCGTTTGCAACCCCCCACCCCCCCAAGCCAACAGATTTTGGGCATCCTGTTGACAACAGTTCTCTGGCTGGCATCCTGGATCACGGGGCCGTCTCTTTCCAGGGAACCTGAAATAGTTCATGTGAAAGATGATGCTAAAATGAAAGAAAAGCAGTTTTTCTTATCTGCATGGCCAGTCACTGGCTGCGTGTCTAGTAACTCTCATGCCATTCATAGAAGCGCGCCTTAACACGCAGCCTTGGGCTCTGGCCGGGGTGGAAGAGGATGAATGGGGAGTGGGTTTTTCCTTTGTTTGGGGGTGGCTTTTTTGGCCTTCTTAAAAACTTGAGTTGAAAGTTTTTTTTTTTTTTGCACTGTATGTTTAACAATGCCCTTGACTAGGCATCTAAGATATTAACCAGCTTCAGCAGATTATGCGTCTGACGGGGACCCCCCCTGCTTATCTCATTAACAGGATGCCAAGCCATGAGGTGAGAACAAACAGACTGTGTAGGGATATCCAAGTCAGGAGGCCACATTTTGTTTTATTGCCACTGTATAATCAACACAGTTTTTAATGTCACTGAGTGCTTTTGCATGTGCCTTGATACTGATGACTGCCTATGTGCCGTTGCAAAATGTTGACACTGGGATAAAACATCACCCAATCCTATGGATTGAGAAAATAATTTATAGGCTTGTAAATAGAACATGATATTACTTCTGTATTTGGGTTGAATTTATTGCTTAAGAGACCGTTATGATTTCCTAGTTAGGGTATGTTAGCACCTGATGGCTTTAGGCTGGAAGTGTATTTAAATGAGGACCATTAGGAGGCTCTCTTATTCATCAATTTTTATAATGACCCAAAGAGGATTCTTCCTTTAAAGAAAAAAATCTATAATATATCCAACACTAATAACTTCTATATTTAAAAGAAAATATACAAATAATATGGAATAAATATGAACACTGATACAGGATAAGGTGTCTTCTTTACCAGTTCTTACTACTTAATCTAATGCTAGTTTTTCTTTTATCAGAGATGATTGGGGCACTTATTTCTAAGGCGCCATTAATGCTCTTGGGAGTCAGATTGGCATAACAGAGGCCCTTCCCAGCAGCTCTGTTTCTATTTCAGCTATATTTCAGTTTTGAAATTCACCTTTTTTTTTTTAATCTTATAAGAGAAATGACCGTTCTCTGCATGAGACAGGTATTCTTACCTCTGTTTTCCCTTCATCCTTTTATCTTCATGCTCAGGAAGGAAGGGATTACAGCCATGTGGACAGTCAATTCACAGAACTTTCTTTTCCAATTGGAAAGATTCTCAATGGCTCTTCACAGCAGACTTCTCCTACTTGCTCCACATACAATGACTAAGAAGGTGAAGTTGCCCTAGCAACCAGAACTTTTTCTAAAGCTTGTGTGTGTGTGTATTTACACACATATACAGCATACGTATGTACTTTTAGTGTGGAGCTTTGTTAAAACAGGAATTTTAAGGAAGTAGTTAAGATAGATTTTAAAAAGTTTTAGCTCAGATGGACTGATAGTGAGTGGGCTTTACTTTTAGAAACAGGGATAGTCATAGACCTAGTTTAATACCTAATATCAGAAGCACATATTTATGAGTTACATTTGTATTTATATGATTATTCTCAAGACCAGTTTTTGGTTTTGCCTTGGTAGAGCATCAGTCCTGTATAATATTTGGTGCCCTAAGTTCCTTAGGGTGAAGTTCAGAATTTGTGAAGATGAAACACCATTAGGGAAGGAGAGCGAACTGTCTAAAGGCAACAGATGGCATTTAGTGTCTATTGAGCCATCACTCTGAACCAAGCACTGTGCTGAGGAAGTGCTGGCTTGTTATCTCTAATCCTCACTGCAGCCCGGTGAGGTCAGCATTGTTAATCTCATTTTACAGAAGAAGAACTCAAGACTTAAAGAAAATAAGTAACTTACCCAAAGTGATAAACTCAAGATTCAAACTCAAGCCTGTTCTGCCATAACGACCAAACAAATAGCAACTCTACTGGTAATATAAATGTTGTTTGTGTCAGAATTTTAGTTGGAAGCTCTTTCATGAACTTTATCGTACTTGAGCATCACAAGGACTGTATGTTACAGGCAAGCCAAATACTAATATCTAATACTAATATTTTGCAGTTAGTTGAGGACTAGCCCAAAAAGATGTACCTTCTAAGTGGTAGGGGAAAGATTTCCGCACAAGCCATGTAACTTATAACCCACTCTTGTTTGTTACTCTTATTAACTAGTGTTTTTTAAATGTGCTCAAGACTCTTAGAATAATATACTAAGCTTATGTTTACTTTCGTGTTACTTCGATGACTGTTAGCAAGGTTCGACATGAATATCCTTTTTATGTACCAAGAGCACCTACTGAGATCAGCACCATCAGCGGAGTGCTAGTCCTAGACTTTCCTTAGGAGCACCAATCCCTGTACTAATTTTAGCTTTCTAGGAAGGCTGTTTCAGAAAGGGGAACTTCTTAGATATCCTGGCCTCTTTTTTTTTTTTTTTTTTTTAACTTCTGACCCTTTGATCAGAAAGCTATTAAAAGGGAACTTAATTGCCTAGCATTCTCATTCACTCATTCAAATGTAATTGAGAGAGATAGCCATAATAAACCAAGGCGATGATCATACTTAAGGAAGTTCAGATGGTAGTAAAAGAGGAGTCTTTAGTTGAATATCAAAGACAGTCATAAACCCCCAAAGCTAGCAGATTTTGTCCAGTCACACTTGTTCTTTGGCAGGACTGAGACTCTGGAAGCAGTAACATTATCGAACAAAGCCATTTTGAAAACCTTTTATTTTTACAGGCAAGAAACTACATTCAGTCTTTGACCCAGATGCCAAAAATGAACTTTGCAAATGTATTTATTGGTGCCAATCCCTTGGGTAAGTTGATCGTATCCTCATCTCAAGGCTATTGAATTGTTTATGCCATAAACTAGGGATGTGAAGAAGAGTTTTTCCTTTTGATTAAATAGGGTGCCATTGGGGTGCCTCGGTGGCTCTGTCAGTTAGGTGTCCAACTTCAGCTCAAGTCATGATCTCACAGTTTGTGAGTTCAAGCCCCACATTGGGCTCTGTGCTGACAGCATAGAGCCTGCTTTGGATCATCTGCCTCTCCCCCACTCGTGTGCGTATGTGCATGCTCTCTCAGAAATAAATGAAACATTAAAAAATGGGGGGATTTGCTTTATTCCTTAAAGCTGGGGCTAATACACGCTTCAGATGGCCCCTTAAAGTGTCATTGCCTGAGGCTCTAATTCCCTGATTCAACAATTGTGTAGTGGACAGTGCTCTTTAATGGCAGACACAGAAAAATCAGACCAGGGCCTTCCTACAACAGGGAGGGGGCAATGCTATCATAATAGTATAATTAACCTCTCTTTTCTGAAGAGTGTGTGATATGTGTATGATTATACATGTTCCATATGTAAGATTGTGGTAGGTTTTAAAATCTCTCAGAGGGTCCTACTCTCTTTAAGGGTCCCAGCAGCTGTGCTAGGGGGCTGGTCATCGTGATGCCCTCTTCAGAAGTCGTAATGAAGGCTGAGTCACTTTGCCTTTTTAAGTACTTCTTCCATAGTGATTGTTGAGAGTGATTTCAGTGTTACTGTGTTCATTCTTACAATAGCAGAGATGCTCACATTTTTCGAGAAGTGGGGCAGGTTGGGGTGAGTCTGTGTCAGCCTTGGAGATTATAAGTGTGCCAGACCTCAGCTGGGCCACTGTCACATCCAAAAATGAGTCCCCAAACTCATCAGGGGTATACAGAATTCTGTGCGGTCGGTTTAGGTTTGCATCTGCCCTGGTACGCTCCCGATGGCTTTGTATGCCTTGTTTGAGCTGTATTTAGTTCAAGGATCTGTGAGAAGCTCTCTTTGAGTCATAAATATTCTAAAGATGTTGGGAAATTATGTTGACTGCTGGTAGCTTTCTTGTCTGTCATTCTATTCTGAATGGATTTTCATCATATCAGTTCATGTTTCAGACCTGGCAGTGCTCACTGTTTGACTTCCTCTTAGCCAACTCAAAGAGACTTGTTAATTCACTTTTCTAGAGAAGCGGGGAGGTCTGTGTGTGCCCCAGCAGTTTATTTAGGTCACGTCCATCCTTCTCTGGAATCATGACATTTAAATAGTCTCAAAAGAACTGGATACCACCTAGCAATACAGACTGCAAATGAGTTGAATGGAGGCTCTGGGCCATCTGGTGCTCAGCCCTGCAGTTGTCGGGATTCAAACATCCCCGATAGCTCACTGCCAAACAGTGATGTCATACGGAGTTTCTTCTTGCAGACAGAACATGGTGTTACTGACCACGAACTTTGTGCCCAGCATATTAACTGAGCAGGGTTACACCAACGATGTAAATAGGGACAGCTGTATTTTGTCAGTCACTGACATCATGTTTAACTGTCATTCTTAAAACGTGAATTAAAACTTAAATTGCCCTTGAATGTAGTGTGCGTATTTGTATCCATCAAGATCTTAGAGGAATCTTTTTCTTACCCCCGCCTTATTCTTCATCAAGGTATTGGTTATTAGGACATGGTTCTTTTCACCCTAGGAAATTTGAGCAAATGCAGTGGGTGACCCTTAATTGGATCTTGGTTTGAACAAACTAG
This sequence comes from Proteles cristata cristata, assembly GCA_017311185.1. NCBI lineage: Eukaryota > Metazoa > Chordata > Mammalia > Carnivora > Hyaenidae > Proteles > Proteles cristata. The sequence continues at coordinate 1,625,457 of JAESUZ010005393.1, forward strand.
GTATAAAAGACAACTTTGGGATACTTGGAGAAGTGTTAACATAAACTAGATTTTAGATGATATTTGAGAATTAGCTGTTTGTCAGATATGATAGTTTTGTGACTATATAGAAAGATGTCTTTATGCTGAAATATTTAGGGGTAAAGTACCATGCCTATCAATTTATTTTAAAATGGTCTAGCAGAAAACACAGTTAAATAGATCGAGATAGGTAATGTTTTTTGTTTTTTGTTTTTAATTTTTTAAATGTTTATTTTTGAGAGAGATGGAGAGACACACAGCGTGAACAGGGAGAGAGGCAGAGAGAGAGGGAGACACAGAATCTGAAGCAGGCTCCAGGCTCTGAGCTGTCAGTGCTGAGCCCAACATGGGGCTCGAACTCACAGACTGCGAGATCATGATCTGAAATGAAGTCGAATGCTTAACCGACAGCCCTAGATAATGTTAATTGTTGGGTATGGATGGTGGTGGGCATATGAGTATTCACTGTACTATTATTTTGTACACTGAGATTTTTCATAGTGAAAATTTTATTTCCTTTATCCAAATACCACGTCTCACCCACACAGCCATGTAAAACCCTCAATTTGTTCATTGTTTGAAGATCTGTTTAATGAATATTCATTGCCTTATGTTAGTAAATAAACAGTGCAGGCGGACAAAACAAAACAAAAAGCAGGCTGCTTACCTTTTCCTGATTACTTTGGTTATAGGCTTTCATTTTGACGCAGTTTGACTACAGTGGTGGCAGTTTAACATTGGCATTCCACAAAAGCTAGTTGAAACAGAATCTCGGTTATTTTTAAAAATCGCTCTTTAGTACTGTATTCTTTAAAAGCACAGTACGCGCGTGCGCACACACACACACACACACACACACACACACACACAGAAGAAGGAGAGGATAATGTATTCTAGAGCAGACATTTGGGGGGAGAATTCCTTTGTTTATTATGAGAACTCAAAATTGTGTGTTTGCCTAATAAAGCATAATTTTTGGCTAACGTAATAAAAACTCTTTTTTTCCTTCCGATCCGTGGTATCGATAGCGGTCGACTTACTGGAGAAGATGCTCGTATTGGACTCAGACAAGAGAATCACAGCGGCCCAAGCACTCGCACACGCCTACTTTGCTCAGTACCATGATCCTGATGATGAACCAGTGGCTGATCCTTACGATCAGTCCTTTGAGAGCAGGGACCTCCTTATAGATGAATGGAAAAGTAAGTCATAGGAGCAACATGAACATCTGGTGTGAGAACTTAGGTTTAAAAATCTTACTTAGGTGAGCCATGAACCAAAAGCTGTGGGAAAATAGAATTTCTGTTTATAACCAACTTATTAAAACTTGTCACTAGTGTCTTGGATGCAGAATGAATATGTTTGTCTGACAGCAACTATCTGCTGTAGATGATACTCTCTGGACCTTTGAAGTGCTTGTGTCTGATCTGAATTTGCACACAGCCCCTCACATCTGTATAGAGCGTTGAGGTTCTCAGAATCTACATTTACAACATCTCTCTGAGATAAGTAGGGAATAAGGTATTTTTATGGTTTTACAACTGATAGAACTATAGAATTGTCGTTTTACAATGGATGGACAGTTTTTATCTTGTCTGTAACCTTAGACCTAGTTAGGGACGCAGCCAGAAATGGACTCTATGCGTCTCCTCTATGTCCAGTCTCACATTCTTTCCGTAAAACACGCTTTCAGAACTCCAGTTAAATCCCCAAGCCAAAAATATCTGGTGCTGTAGCTTGTAGGAATGCTCTGTTATTCTTGAGCACCTTCTTCAGAGAACTTTAAAGAGGAGGTACTGAGGAATGAAACAAATAAGTAAAAATAGTTCTTTCACGTGTATCATTGAACTGCTGTGTAATCACATGTTCCGTGAGGCTAGCGCACATAAGCCACGAGGCAGTTCTTTGAGGTAGCCCCGTCAAACCACCAGCCTGGACAGGGAGGAAGGATCTCGAGCTCTGAAGTTAAAAGTGCTTGCCACCTAAGAGAATAGTCTAAACTTTCACATCCTACTTTTCCTTCCCAATTTCTAGGCCTGACCTACGATGAAGTCATCAGCTTCGTGCCACCACCCCTTGACCAAGAAGAGATGGAGTCCTGAGCACCTGGTTTCTGTTTGGTTGATCCCACTTCACTGTGAGGGGAAGGCCTTTTCGTGGGAACTCTCCAAATATCATTCAAGTGCCTCTTGTTGCTAAGATTTCCTCCATGGTGGAAGGGATGTGTGTGTATGTGTGTGTGTGTGTGTGTGTATGTATGTGTGCACTCCTGTGGTGTGCATGTGTGTGTCTGTCTTTGCGGGGAGGGTTAAGAGAATACTAGCAAACTACGATCACAGTGACTTTATGTGGAAAGTTCCAGAAGCTCTGTGGCAGTCACTGCTTGCTCTTTGTGAGAGCCAGCTCAGGCAGGTGAGAGCTGCCTCTGGTTAGGGTTTGTCAAAAGCCAAGTAAAAGTTATTAAATGTCCTAGAACCCACTCATGCTTTCCCCATCTCTCCCGTGGGCCCCCCTTGGGTTGGGCGGTAGACTCGCCTGCATCCTCTAGTGGCACAGAGAGAGGGCTCAACACTTTCTGGATGCTTTAGAAGCGTCCCTCAGCGACACACGCAGCCAAAAAGGACCAACTGGCTTCTGTGCACTCGTCTGTGATTGACTTCGCTTAGTATGATTCTCAGAACTCAGCAAGTATGTCTGAAACTGTAAATATGCTCGTGCCTTAAAAGGAGAGAAGAAAGCGTAGGTAGTTCGAGAGCGTGGCAGGTGAAGTTCTGAGCCGGGCAAATAGGGTGTTGGGCGGCCACACGTGAACCCAGAGTAACCAGGGAGCCCCTGGAGGCATCGCGTGTGCATGTGTGAGCATGCGTGTGCGTGCTTTCTCCCCCGCCCTCCCCACTGCGCCCCAGGTGCTACCGTTTCTCTGCTCGCCGCCACCTTCCATGCGGAGGTCTCCCACGTATCAGCCCCAGCAGGCAGAAGCCAGTTCTTGCTGTCCGTGTACTTCCTGTGTGCTCTTTATTCCCCGCGGAGTGATGATGTGTTCTGCACGTCTTACTATTTGAGCATGCGCTGCTGCTTGTCTTCTCTCCGGGAGGCCCTGGGGCTGGGCAGGTTTGTTCAGAGCCCACGTCGTCGCCTCGGCCGATGCCAGGGGCAGGTGACGTCACTCTCTCTCCAGTCCCAGTGCTATTTTGTGTTGAACACAATTGATACTCTAGGTGCTTTTGATGTGAAAATTATGAAGAAATGGAACAGATGGGTGGCCGGTATTTTCACTCTTGCCGTCTGCTTGTTGACAAACTGTTTATAGGGAACTGTCGCGGGAAAGATCGGGGCTCTTCCCGGGAGTATCTCAGACTTAGAAAAACAAATTGTTCTCCTCACTCACTCCCAATAGCCAATGCTAAGAAATGCCGGAATTCAAAGTGAAAAATAAAAACTCAGGAGGCCCAAAACTCCTTTTGCTATCTTTGTCTAAACAGGGTGAATAGAGAAGTAATGAGGTGTCTTCTCCGCCTTTCTTTGGGATTGGGTCTTCCTGGCAGCTTAACATTGAAATCTTGGTCTTGGTTTGGGGAGAAACAAATTTCGTTTCAGAATTTTGTATATTGCAGGAATCCTTTGAGAATGGGATTCCATTTGATGGGGAGAAAGGGCAAATTGTTCTAATATTTTGTATTTTCAACTTCACAAAGATGAAATGTCCCCAGGGGTAGAGAAGAGTCGCTTCCATCATTTTCTGAACTTCAGGCATCTTGTCCCACCTAAGGGCCCACGCATTTAAACCTTTCGCGAAATAAGAAAGCGCAAAGCCACGTCCACTGTTGGTGGCGTGGCAAAATCTTGTGTTTGGGACAAAGTGTATCCATCTCTATCACAGTGCCGTGGCACGTGCCCTCTGGAGGGATGGGGGGCCCCCCTGAGTCAGCTGGAGCGAGAAGGAAGGAGGCAGGCTTCCTCACCTGAGGTTCTCCCCCTCTTTAAAGGAAAATGGACGCAAAGGCCTCATCTCCTTTATGTGCAGTTCAAATCCTCACAGTCCACAGGAAGATGAATTTTATCAGCCGTGTCCGGTCGTAAATGCTAGTGTGATTTCCTGCGGAAATACTGGTCTGGGTATTTTCTCATAAAGGTCTTTGCACATGTGATCGTGTATGTGTTAGGATGCTAACTATGCTCAGCCGGAGCCTGTGGAAGAGCTCCTTGGTTTCTGAGCATCAGGCTTCCATCTCCTGATTTCTCTGAACAGAAAGCAAAAGAGAGAATGAGGGAAACTGCTATTGTATTTGTATTCATGAACTTGGCTGTAATCATTTATGCCATATAGGATGTCCTACCGTAAATACCACTGGTTAAAATAAAGCCTATTTTTCAAAGTTAGCGAGTTTCTCCAATTTCTTATATCTTTATGTTGATTGGTTTTTATTCAGTGCACGATAAGGCATCATATCAATGTTCTTTCAGTTGCGGCCTGGTTTATGCTTCTGATAGATCTCCATATTACTCCTAAAATTTAGAAAACACAGAGATCCTTAGTTGTACACTTTATGGTGAAGCAGATCTGAGTCTTTGGTGGGGATGGGTAGAGCAAATAGCAAACGAGGTATATAATAACACAGCAGGCCCTGTATTACTACACTTGGGTGTCAGAGTGGCCCAGGACGGGGGTCCGTGTAGCCCACTAAAAGTGGTTTTTACATTGCTAAATGATTGAGATCAAAAGAACAGTATTTTTGTAGCGTGTGGAAAATAATGTAAAATTCAAATTTCAATGTCTATGAATAAAGTTTTATCAGAACACAGCCGCATGTTTGTTTATGTATTTTCTGGCTGCCTTTGTGCTACAATGACTAAGTTGAATAGCCGCCCGAAGACCACACAGCTTACAAGGTCTAAACCATTCGCCCTCTGGCCCTTTACAGAAAACGGTTGCCGACCCCTGGCCTAGGACCTCAGTCTCCTCATCTGTAAAATGAAGTTTGTTTACGTAGTTGTTTGGGTTCTTTTCGGCTTTGACATTCGAAGACAATCTGTAGAGAGTATATTTTTATGTGAAAATTGCCTGAGAGAAGGTTGCATGTGTACCTACGTATCTATATTGTTTATAGACTTTTAAGCAAATCTCTTTTACGACTCTTTTGTCTCATAACCCTTAACAATATTCCACAAAACAACGGACTTGCAGCACAGGATTAAAGGTCCCCAAGATCCCGTGGCTGGTTTCAGGGCCTTTGTCCATGCGCTTCTTTCTCAGTGGCTTCAGAATGCTGACAGGTGTCCCAGGCCCATCGCTGAGGCCCAGCCTGCGACGATATCAAGAGCGTGCAGCTGGGTATTTTTCCTGTGGTGTCTGGTCCCGGGCTGGCAGCTGGGAATAGTGGCGGAAAGAAAGAAGGCAAACCGAACACAGACTCTTTTCTTCATCCTGTCCTCCTCCACTTCTTAAGAAGGTAAAAGGAAAGGGACCCAGCGGTCACTCGTGATATACAAGCCTCTGTAAGGACAGATGGTTGCAGGAAATATTTTGTCCCCGCCTACCAGGCACGAGCGCCATGACTCAGCCTTCCCCCTCGACTTCTGAGTGGCCGTCCCTGCCTGGTAGCTCAGGGACAACGGACACTAGAGAAAGTTCTCTGAAGTGAACCCACTGCAAATGAGGACCAGAGTCTCCTCGTATGCGGTGGCGATTGAGGAAAGAGGAAGTCTGTTTGGGACGATTGTGAAAACGGAACAAAACTCTGAAAGCATATTTATCATTTCAGATACGCTTTCGTAATTAACAAAGGACAAAGTGTTTCTCAAGTGACACCGTCTTTAACGGCCTGCAGCATCCTTCCCATTTCGATTTTTGCAGCATAATCGGGGAATTTGGGCAAGAATATTCAAGGTCTTCCTCAGTTTTCCTAAGGACCTCAATCTTTTGATATTCCCCTTGTTCTTTTTTCTAAGTCTCTCTTGGTCACTTGATGACTTTTCTCTTTTTATTGTTGTCTGCTTGGAGTCTGCCCGATCCACATTTGTGAGATCTAAGTAGCTTTCTTGCATTATTTTATCAACTTTATCAAATCTACCATCTTTTGCAAGATTTACTTACTGCAGTTAATCTGCTATATTTGTGTCATTGGTCATATGCTTGCAATGTAATTAGTCAGAGACTGACAGAAGACACTGGGTAGGAGAGACACTCTGGGTTCAGATGCTTATGAAGCAAAAAGGGACTAATTTTCTAAGTAGTCCATTCGTTAGTTCAGTGTTCTTGTGTGATGACCTTCACTTGGCTGTAAAATCTGATAGCTACGAGGACTTAGCTCCCAAATATGCAAATGAAGACCTTTTTTATTTATAATACGGATACATTTTAATATATGCTATGGACTTAGCATTGACACTTCTCCCAAGTGCATGAATGAAAAAGTAAAAGGTCACTCGGGGTCCTGTTCTTTGTCATCTCAAAGTATTGACGTTTCTGCCAATGAGGCCTTGAATAACATAGCCATCTTACAGTGGAATACCTTATATCGAGACCTGGGTACATGTGCAGGATATATTAGGAGCGAGAGAAGGTAAGTGGCAAACTGTAGTATACCGACCCCCTTTTTTCTGATAGAAAGATAGCATACTGCTAGGAAGGGCCTAGAGAAACATACTCTGGGCAGTGCGATTATAGGAGGCTCTAACTGTGTGCAATTTCTGTTGTGTTTTATGAAAACACACCGAATACTTTCGTGATCAGAAAACTTGGCAAAGAAATTTTGAGAAGAAAGACGTGTGTGTGTGTGTGTGAGAGAGAGAGAGAGAGAGAGAGAGAGAGAGATCTGGAGAACCATCCCCCAATTTCAGCAGAACACCACCACCGCGCTCCTTTTTTGTAGCAGGATTCTGCCCCCTGCTGAGAGGGCTGGGTAGTTTCTTCCCTAGGAGAAGTGTGTATTTGAGGGATCTGAAGCAGGATTTTTCAGCTTTGGGCACTATTGGCATCTGGGGTCAGAGCGTTACTTGTAGAGGCAGACCTGTACATTGTAGGTTGTTAAGCAGCGTCTCTGACTTCCTCTCACAAGATCACGGTGGCATGCGTCTCCACTTCTCTCCCCCTTATGACAGCCAGAGATATCTCCAGACATTGCCAAATGTCCCCTGGTACAAAATCGTCCCTGGTTGAGAACCACTGGTCTAATGCTGAGAAACCTCAGGGAACCTGACTGGCTCAGTCAGTAGAGCATGTGACTCTTTGATCTTGGGGTTGTGAGTTAAAGCCCCACATTAGGCTCCGTGCTGACAGCAAAGAGCCCCATGTGGGGCTTGAACCCATGAACCTGATCATCAGATCATGACCTGAGCTAAAGTTGGACACTTACCCAACTGAGCCCCCCAGGCCCCCAGGTGCCTCACAAAGACCCTTTTCTTGAAGAAATAATTGAAGGTCAACACCCGCTAACCTGTTCTCAAAGTAGGAATGGCTTTTTTAAAGACTGGAGTATATCTTTTTTGGAGAAAAGGATAGTTCACAAGAAAGTATGCTTGATTCTGGATTAAGGCTATTCCATTTCTCAAAAAAAAAGAAAACGGAAGTGGGTGTCGAGTGGATACAAGTCTTCTTTGTTCAGAAGCTTTTTGGCCATTGCCCACAGCCAGAAAATGTATTAATTAAACTGGGGTACGACTGCAAGATTTTCTTAGGCAGGTGGTGGGTTACAGTGGAAAGCAATACTGGGTTTTGAAGCCACAAATCTCAGGTTCAAATCTGGGCTCAAGCTTTGTCAGGAATGTGACACTGGCGTAATAGTTTTTAGTTTTCAGGTGATTGTGAAGATTTGTAAGTGAAATAAACCTCTGTGCCCAGTATGCTGAGGACACTCAAGATACTGGTTACTTTGTATCTCACTTGAACTGACTTTGGGCATTGAAGCTATTCTATTAGAGTGAGGGTAGGAGTGTCCTCCTTACAGTGTGAGCTTTTTTTTTTAATGTTTTATTTTTGAGGTGAGGGGAGGGAGACACAGAATGCGAAGCAGGCTCCAAGCTCTGAGCTTTCAGCACAGAGCCCAACATGGGGCTCGAATCTACAAACTGCGAGATCATGACATGAGCCAAAGCCAGTGCTTAACTGACTGAGCCACCCAGGCGCCGCTACGGTGTGAGCCCCTGAAGCCACCTGGGAGGAGACCTCTGTGGACGAAATAGTCTAGGGCCTACCTCCAGGGCGGTTTCTGGAAAACTCCTATTATTGAGGCCAGAGGCTGTGGGTGGAGTACCCATTGCCTATGGGACACTGTTGTACTGCAGACCTTCTTGAGGAGTTCAGTTTAGAGAATGTGTGTTCTGTAGAAGTCATTAAGCGATTAAATGAGGAAGTAACAAGTCCAGTTTTGCAATGAGGAAAATATGGGTACACCATCACCTTTGGAGTGCTGTTTGATGGGGGCCACAAAGAAGATGTAAAACCACAGGGTCAGCCTGGCCCCTTGGTGAAGAACAGTGGCTCTCAACTCTTTATCAGATCCAACATGGTTTTGCATAACTAATATTTTGAAACATTCTTCTTATGATTCTGAAGTGAAATTCATAGATAACGTACATACACACACGATTTCAAAGCAGATAGAATGATCTAATATAAATGATGGATACAGAAAAAAGATAGACTTCAATGTATGAATGCTCAAGCCTAACCACATAAAAGACATACTGAAGCAGGGGCGCCTGGGGGGCTCAGTCAGTTAAGCATCTGACTTAGGCTCAGGTCATGATCTCGCACCTCATGAGTTCGAGCCCGGCATTGGGCTCTGTACTTAACAGCATGGAGCCTGGAGCCTGCTTTAGATTATGTGTCTCCTTCTCTCTCTGCCCTTCCCCTGCTTGCACTCTGTTTCTCTCTCTCAAAAATAAAATTAAATTTAAAAGAATGAATGAATGAATGAATAAATAAATAAATGACATACTGAAGCAGTTAGGTACTTGCTCCTAAACACAGAATTGTGTTGAATGTGACCACTGTGTCAAGTTGTCTTGGCAGCTCAAATACTATGATGGACTGCCGTCAGTCATGTGACTTTCTGAAGTTGGGGAACAACTGTTTGTAAAATTTCAAATTAATAAGTAGAATCTTTTTTAATTTTAATTTTTTTTAATGTTTGTTTTTGAGAGAGAGAGCGTGAACAGGGGAGGAGCAGAGGGAGAGAGGAAGACAGAATCTGAATCAGGCTCCAGCCTCTGAGCTGTCAGCACAGAGCCCAGTGCGGGGCTTGAACTCACAAACTGTGAGATCATGACCTGAGCCGAAGTCAGACGCTTAACCGACCAAGCTGCCCAGGTGCCCCTAATCTGTTTTTATGTACTCAGTTGTGATCCTGGAAATTTTAAGTATATACACAAAAAAGAAAAAACAACGAGCCTGTGTTTTATACATAAAGTTCAAGTTACAGTCTAGGGTCAGATAACCACAAATAGGTTTTTCCACCTACATGAATGTCCAGCAGGATGTATCTTGTCATAGGAAGCAATCCTTGTTGAGAATCTCACTCTGCATGATGCCTCCTCCTATCAAAAAGCCCTGGTCATTGCAACAACCAAAAATGACTCCACGACTTCCAAAGTTCACCCTTCGAGAACGGCTGACATAGAAATGACTCAAGGGCTGGAGAGCCTTAAGCAATAAAACCTCCACATGGAAGAACAAGTCTGACTTCCTTATTCTCCTCTTTCGTTCCCCTCCTTCCCTACTAAAAAGTAGTTATTGACCCCTACCGTATGCTAAGCAATTGATATCCCTACTTGGCTTTTCTCTACAAATCAGGTCTCAGGTCCCCATCCTAAGTCACATGACTGCCGAAGCTGGAATCAGAAATCAAAAATCACCATGAAAGGACTCTTAGCTCCACAGTTTTGCAGCATTGACCTTAGGCACGCCCCTCCTGGTTTCCAAAAGAAAATAAAAAACTGTATTCCTTCTGCATGGTTTCCCTAAGGACTTGCTGGCTGTTTCTGGCCAAGGAGGGAAGGCGTGAAAAGGACACCAGTGTCCACGGCTGCCACAGCTGGGCACTTGCTGCCTCGCCTCACTCAGGGCACACTGGGCATCGCCCAGCCCCCACTCCCTTGCCTCTTGCTCACCTGGGATGGAAAGGTATGTTCAGCGCTCAGCAGAGAAGTGGGCCTGGGTACAGGCTGCAAGCAGCCACCTCTGCCCCCCTGCCCTCCTTCAGCTTTCTGTCACTTCTCCCTCGCCTGCTGTGGCAGTGCTCTGCAGGAACCGTGCCACTGTGTGTTTTAGCCTTGTCTCTTCTGATCTCTGTGCATGGTGTGCCCTCTGTGTAGAACCCCCTGTCTCGTTCCTCACTCCTCCAGGCCAGCCATCCATACCACCCCCTCCGCAAACCTTCCCTGGCCACCCCCCAGCCTGGATCAGCGGTCCCTCCTGCGTGCCCCTTGTGCTTGTCTGCATTGACCTGCGGTGGCACTGGCTGTGTTTTGTCACACTGCTTTGTCATGGCCTGATGTTTGTGTCGCGGGCTCTAGAGCAAAAACATGCAAAGGTTAAGGACACAGACTCTGGAAACAGTCTGCATGGGTCCAAATCCCAGTCCCTCTATCTCCGAGTGGTACAATCTTTAGCACTTCATCTTCACTTCATCTTTCTGAACCTGCCTCCAAGGGTTGTTGTGAGGATAAAATGAGTTAAGGCACGTTAAGTGCTCAATGGAATACATTCAATGCTCAGTAAATGTTAGTTCAGGGCTGTATGTCCTCAAGGGCACAGGCCATCTTGTTTGCAACTATGTCCCATCATCACTTAGCATGGTGTCTGACATGCAACAGGCAGCTGATCTTTATTGACTGAGTCAGTGAATGACTATCATCTTTGAATCTCTTGCAAATCATCTTGTCCTCTGCTTCCTGTTTGTATAAGCAACAGTCTATAAGAGCAAAGACCATCAAAAGAAAGATACCAAAGATGTACAGATTACCTGCCCTAAGAAACGGTGCTGTGTGGAAGTTTCCAGTTCAAGAACGGACAACTTTTAAGACAATGGAACTCTGATTCTCTGGGTTACATCTTGCTGTATAATTCGAGTTGGAGATACAGCAGTTTAATGAAGTGGAACAAGAATCAAAAGATTATTGAAGGTGGCTGATGGCCATGATCCAGATACTTCCTATGGTTTCCCCATCCATCTGCCACCTTCAGATGAAAACATCAGGGAAAAAGAAGGGGAAACTGGAAGTCCTTATATCTTGCCCCCTCATTCAATTTCATAAGTATCTGCTGGGTAACTTCTATGCGCCGGAAATTGGGAACATGGAAAAGCTAAAAGAGCGGTGCCTTCTCGAAGTTGACATGCTAATGGGGAAGAAGATCATCACAAACAATGACTGTACCACTCCCCTGGGACCCCAAGAACAGAACTTCCGAGGGCTCATTGCTGGGGGGCATTTCTGGGCCAGGTGCACCTTTGTTCCACCTTCCTGGCACCCAGCTGACACAGTGGGGTTTTTTTCACGGGCGTCCTAGGCCTGTGTGTCCTTGACCTGATTAGCTGGCTCCCCTTGGCAGGGCTGCCAATGTAGTCATCTGTTTCCGGCTGTGTCATCATCCGCTGCCATTACACGAAAACCCATTTCCCCCTGGCCATTGCTCAGGGATGACACAGCTGATGGTTGGGGCCCTGTACCGAAAACCCACACCCACAGCTCTGTCCAGCGGTGGAGGCAGTGACTACCTGATAATGACTGCTGACAAATGCTTGTGGTGAGGAGCGTTCCCATCTGGAGGTGTTCTGCCACTGCTGAGTCCCACCTGCTCCCTAGTTAGGGAACACCCCAGCACACCCAGCCTCTCCCCAGCCTCGTCAGGTGACCCCTCCAGGTGTGTCTGTAACTTCCACCAAGCTTACTGGTCAAAGCACCACATTTCTTTTTCTAACTACTATTATTTTGCCATGACACAAAATGTGTTTATTGTTGAAACTTTTTTATTTTTTTAAGTTTATGTATTTATTTTTTAGTGTGAGAGGGAGAGAAAATCCCAAGCAGGCTCCGTGCCATCAGCGAGGAGCCCGATGTGGGGCTCAATCCCATGAACTGTGAGATCATGACTTGAGCCGAAATCAAGAGTCTGTCACTTCACCGACTGAGCCACCCAGGCATCCCCGTGGAAAAAATTTTTAAATGCACCTAGGTAACATCCGTTATCCCACTTCCCAGAAGTAACAGCTGTTGACAGTATGGTTTAACTTCTGGAAGATTTTCTAAATCTGTAAAAATATTTAATAACTTCTATGGAGATGGATGCATGTATATTCAGTCATCTGAGTCAGTAAATGGCACAGAGACAGCTGGACAGTTACTTTCCTCCGTTAGCTATACTCACTTCCAGAGACATCAAAGATTTAAATGGAGAAGGGCTTTCGAAGGACATGTCACAAAACCCAGAAATCATAAGGGAAAAGGCTAACGAATTCGACTACACCGAGACTATAAGTAAAACTTCCACACGTTGGAAGAAGTTCAGCAGGATTTAGCAAGGGCAGAGGCTGCATTTACTTTATAACTGCATTCTGCTTCTAGGTCATCGTTCTGGAGAAACTTCCCCCCTGGGCTCAAGGAAATGAACACGGGGGCCTCTTCACTCAGCATGATTTGAAAAAAAGCAAAAATCAAAAAGCCGCGGGCGCCTGTCTGGCTCTGTCTGTGGAGCGTGTGACTCTTGATCTCAGGGTTCTGAGTTCGAGACCCACGTTGGGTGTAGAGATTGCTTAAAAATAAAAAATCTTTTAAAAAGAAAAGAAAAAAATCTGGAGCAAACCTCAAAGTCCATCAATAGGAGAACAGGAAAATAAGCAGGAGTGTGTTCCTACACACAATCCTACAGCAGTGAAGGAATGTACTCGAAGGACTCTCTGCCCCCTCTTGAAAGTTTTGTCTATGTCCCGGGGACATGTGGCAGTGTCCGGAGGCCTTTCTGGTTATCACAGTTCGGGGGTGAGGGGTGAGCTGCTGGCGTCTAGTGGGTAGAGGCCAGGGCTGCTGCTGTGATGTGCTGGACAGGGTGCCCCCTTCAACCAAAAGAATGACCAGGCCCCAAGCGTCGCTGGTCTGAGGATGAGAAATCTTTTTTTTTTAATTTTTTAATTTATTTCTAGGAGAGAGAGAGAGAGACAGCGTGAGCAGGGGAGGGTCAGAGAGAGAGGGAGATACAGACTCTGAAATCGGCTCCAGGCTCTGAGCTGGCAGTCAGCACAGAGCCCGACGCGGGGCTCGAACCCATAAACCACGAGATCATGACCTAAGCGAAAGTCGGACACTTAACCGACTAGCCACCCAGGTGCCCCTGAGGTTGAAAAATCTTGAGCTAATTGGAATCAACATGGGCAGACCTCTCCACCAGCCTTGAGTGAAGAAGGAAGTTGCAGCATGATCCAGTTTGATATTTTTACAGACACATATATAGCACAAGTAAAAAATCACATATGGGAATAATGCACGCCCACTCTGTAAATCTGGAACAATCCATCCACGCATTTCCCCCCCCTTCCTTTTCCTTTTCTCTCGTGATGCTGGAAAGGTCTCTTTATTGATATAGATGATAAACACCAGTGATAAGGATGTGGCCCTTGTCTGTTTTATGTCGACTAAGTTGATAGCTGTGGAATTCTCAGGATAAAGGAGGGGCACATTTCTCCCGTCTTGATAACATTGTTCCACGGGTCTCTTAAAAGCTCAAACCAATTTACATTCCCACCTGCAGGTGACAGCATGTTCTCATTTCCTGTTCTGCTCTGCCTCCTTCAGGAGAGGATAAGTTTCTGAAGGACAGAGGCTGTGACATTTGTCCGTGGATCTTCAAGGTCCTGATAGGTGCTCAGTAAAATTCGGGCGAACGGATGACGGCTTTACGACACATGGCTAAGTAGGTTCGGAGGACAGAGAGAAATGAGACACACATAGCCTCAAGACAGTCAGTTTAGTTTTGTTTGAATGTTAACAGTTCAAGTCTAAGGGCCCACTGTGTCCTTCAGGAGTCAGAGGAGGGAGAACGCACTTGGCTAGGAGCCATCTGGCAAAGCCAGCCCCAGGAAGTGCTACTGAGCCAGCTCTTGAGGCATGAGGGTCCTCCCCATCCTTGGAAAGGCAGAGGACTGGCATTCCAGAAAGACAACAGCTCAGGCAGAGGTGTGGTGCCAGGGAGGAGTAAGGCGTGTCTATGAGGTATTAGGCTGGAGGTGGTCTGTGCACCGATGCCGTGTATGATCCCATTAGCACGAAAGGCAAGGCCCGGATGAGAGCGAGCTTTGTCCAACAGGCTAAGGACTTTTAAATTTAAGGCAAAAGGGAGCTACCAGGTGTGGGGAATGTCGCGGAGGAAAGGCTGCTCTGGCCAGAAAGGCCAATCACAGCTGGGCTGCCAGTCACACCTGTGCTGGGTGGCCTGCCAGGCTGTACACTCTGCAGGCGACAAAAGCCAGATCCTGCCCTGGGTGAGGGAGGGCGGCCTCACTGAAGTGGGGTGGGGGGTCCCCGGAGGGCCTAGGAGGCACAGAGTGGCACGGTCCTGGGGCCCAGCGGACCAGCTGGTGGTTTGTGCCGAGTACCCCACCTATCCCTGATGCCGCATCTCTGCCCGAGTTGACAGCCCTGGAGCCCGCTGGTTGTGGCTCTCGACAGCAGACGTTATGCACCTCTTCTCGACTCCCATGTTCAGCGACATCAAGCTGGTAGCTTGAATTTGGCCGTGGTTGGAAGTATTTACACCACAAATCAGTAAGCGCTCTGCATTGGGGCTCCCCCTCCCTTGCCCCCTCCATGCCAGTTTTCTAGCATACCACTGGCCATTTCCTTCTAGAAATAAGGGAGATTCAGGGATTAGAGAGGGAGAAGGGCTCTGCTCCTTACTAGCTGTGTGACCTTGGGAGAGTCACTTTGCCTCTCTGTGCCTCATGTTTTTCATATATAAAATGGAGCGTATTATTCACACATCTCATAAGGTCCTTAAGGAGATTACGTGAGTTACATGTAGCTAAAGCTCTTGGAGCAATTTTTGGCAAGTAATTAGTACTCCATCGTTATTCATTAAGTGTATAAACTAGAAAACTAAAGTACCCAGAGAGGCAGCACTGGAACCAGAGCCCAGACTTCTGCCATGGCGAATAGTCCTACTAGCCTTACCTGGCTCTCTCTGACCCGGACACGGGTTGTGGGTCTCCTGGAGATGACTCACGTGCCCTGGCGTTCGATGTTTACAGAGAAGGGGTGGAGAGGGCGGACCCAGTGGCCTCTGCCCTGGAAGGCCAGGTTGTTGAGATGGCCTCCCGGGTACACAGCCTCCTCTGCTTAAAGCAGGGCACACAGGCACCCAGGCAGGACGGTGACCCCGTTACCGCAGTTTGGCAGGTCATCGAGCGGGGACTGCCCCAGGCACGACGGTGAGTTCGACCGGCCTGTTAGTTGCAAACAAAGAAGATAGAGTTGCACAGTTATCATAACAGCTTGTGTTGAAAGCCCCCACTCCACACCTGCCATTCAGTGACCATATGCCAGGTACTAGTCTAAGAACTTGGCATTCAGCAATGCAAAATCATCAGAACCCCTATTTCCATAGACCCCGTGTCCTAGGGGAAGCAGACAGGCGATAGACAAGTGAATCGAAAGCTATAGAAGATCTTAAAGGAAAATGAGGCCAGGAAAGCAGGTGGGGCACGGCTTGCAACGGGGTCAACGAGGACACTCAGAAGAGGTGACATATGAGCAGTCCTGAAGGATGGGAGGGACCAAACAGGCACCCAGAGTCTCATTAAATCCTCCTGCTCATCCTGGCTAAGTGGGTGTTGCTCTCCCATCTTCCTGATGAGGAAGCTCAGAGACACGCATTCATCCGCTGGAGGGCAAACAGCCTGTAAGTGTCGGTCCCAGATTCAAATCCAGCTCTGCCTCCTGGTCCTTGTCGACTCTCTTCTGGCTCCCAGGAGGATACCCAAAGACACTGCAGTCATCGCAAAGCCTGGGCGTGTGTGGTGCGGGGACGCCAGGGTCATGGGCTAGGAGGGGTGTATAGTGGGGTCCGGAGGTAAGCAGGTCTAGAGTTCAATCTGGAACACCTCCTTTAAGAGGTGAGTGTAGAGCTGAGCTTTCAAGGTCAGGAAGGAAGGGCAATTGCAAAGGGTAAAGGGTCTGACTTACCTACAGAGTCAGTGGGAGCAGTGAAGAGCGTAGGGGTTGGGGGGACTGGTTTGCAACGGAAGTTTGGTGCAGACTGTTGGGAAGAAACGTGGTCCCCAAAGTTGTGTCCGCTGGTTCTTAATCAAAAGCCTTTGACCACCGCACGTAGGAGCTGGAGGGCCACGTGAGCATGAAGCCTCTAGGCCTTGCCTCAGGGAGCAGTGATATGAGCAGCACAGAGCCAAAAACCCTTCAGGATAGATCGCGTCCAGCCCAACAGAGACCACACATTCCAGGGACCTCACGGGGGACCCGATCTCAAGCATGGTCCCCCTACCGTTGCTTCCTCACTTCCACCTTTCAGGTCTTCACGCCACATGCCAGTCGTTGCCTCTTGAACCCACAAGAGATGGAAATCTTTGGTTCATTCATTCACTAGGTGTTTACTGAGCACTTGCTGCGGAGCCCGGTCCCGAGATGCCGCCGACCTACAGACTCACTTGTCCAGTGCCGGAGGCAGACATTTCACAGAGGACCGTGCAGGCTAATTAAGATTACGATGAATGCCACGGAGGACACTGCGAGATCAAACGGGAGAAAAGTCCTCGGCATCCCTGAAGCGTCTCACCAGGCTGGCCCCAGGCCACATCTTCACAGGACTGGGTCAAGGGTGCAGGCTGGATAAAGAGAGGCAAGCGTTGGGGTCGAGTGGGGGAGGCGTATGGCGTAAGGAGGGGAAGTTCACCTTCTGGGTCGCAGGCAGGCCAGCTGGGAGGTGCCACTCCAGCAGAGCTGTCCCCGGCGCTGTCATCCACCAGAGGGTGCTAAAACAGAGGGCAGGGAAGGGACCATGTCGGAGTGAAGGTGTCAGAGAGAGAAAGGCTCGTTCAGTGCAGGCGCACCTGTGAGAAGGGGGCGCTGATGTCCAGTTCTTGAGATGGATGTTCTGCTCCGGCCCCGAGTCTGTGGAGCAGCCCCGGCCCCCTAGAAGAGGAAGAGGTGCTGGGGAAGATGGCCCAGTACCCAGATGGGGCCAGCGAGCTGCCCACAGGTGTTGTGAGCCGGTGTCCCCTGCCCTCAGGGACTCCAGCTGGCATGAGCGAAGGGCATGGCTGGGGGCAAGGCCGGATGGGGGAACACAGTAGAAAAGTTTCGATGGCCAGAGATGTGCCTGGCTCAGGAGCTAGAATGTTGGCTCCACGCCACAGGGGGATCTTTGTCTGTCACTTTTCAGCTATGTACCCAGCACCTGGATCAGCACCAGGCATGCAACAGACACTGAGTGGATGGGCAAATGAGTCCTTGGGCTGGGTTAAACAGAAGGGGTGGGGCGGGGCCAAGAAACAGACTCTCAACTATAGAGAGTTCAAGTCCACATCCACCACCTTCTTTGTCGTGTGGGACTCTGGCCCAGAGGTGCCTCGGTCTCTCCATCTATTCCTAGGGGGACCGATAGCATTTGGACAAAGCAAGACATCTGGGAGCTGCCTGGCCCTGTGCAAGTTCTCTCTTCTTTCTAGTTGGCCCTCCTCGGTGAGATCTAAGATCCCCGATCACAGAGTCACCTCCGCTTCCCGACAGCATCTAATCCAGATCAAAGTCCTGCTGCCTCAAACCTTCCAAAGATCACCTAACACAAACCCGAACGTTATCACAAGCCTTTCCCAGCCCCCCGTTACCAAGACGCCCCGTGGTTCCCCTGGTGGCTGTTCCTTGCTGTAAGGAGCGATGGCCCTGGCTTGTTCACTCCCAGGTGGGTTTCGAAGGATCTGCAGCTGGAGGCACAGACAGTCCCCACCTGGTGTGGCTGTTGCTGTACCGCATGTGGGATGATACACTCCCAGGCCCCTTCTGGATGTATCTGCCATGCTTTCCTATCACTTCCACTTTACAAGGAGGGCACCGAGACCCAGACAGGGGGCGGCAGCTCTGCCCGGGGCCACACAGTGGGTCTCGTTCCACAGTTGCTTGCCTAACCCCCTGGCCTCGGCCTCGAGAGGGCAGAAACCAGCATGACAACACGGGGCCAGCATCTGGGAGGAGGAGAGCAGAGGGCTGTTGGGGCTGACAGAGAAGAGAAGCCTGTGGCCACAGGAGGGGAGCACCCAGGGCGTCCTCAGTGACCCCCGGTGCTGGCTCACGTGGGACTTCCCAGATGGGACCCTCCAGGGCGTTTCTTTCCAAGGCCTGTCCTGGCTGCTGAGTAAACATAGGCCCAGCTGGGGCCCAAGGGGGCGGGGGTCGGTGTCATCAGGCTGAGGCCTGAGTCACTTCCTGACCAAGGTTTCAGAGGCACCCAGAGCCAGAGCCTGAGTGGGCTTCCCAAGCGTTCCCCACCTCTCTGGGCTCACCTCTGCTGTGCTCGGGTTCTCGACACACACAGCAGAGAGGCAGAAGCCTTGTCCCTCCACTGGGGAATGGGCCCCGCAACCCAGAAGGAAACCTAGGTGCCCCGGAACGGTTCTGTCTTGCCTGCACCCAGTCCTGACCTCAGGCTTCCAGGACATCCCCCCAGCTTTAGAGGCACGGTCCCTTCTCCTGGCACCCCCAGCTTGGCAGCCCTCCAGGCCCAAGGCCCTTTCCCTCTTCCTCCCACAGGGTCTCAGGGCCAGAGCAGAGGGTGGGGCAGGGACGAGGGTGGGGAACATGCCAGATGCACTAGCACAGGATGTGCGGAGGAAGACCTGGTTTGATCACAGACACGTCCTCATGATGCGAGGGAAGGGTGATTTGGAATGCAGACCATTTCCTTTAAGAAGCAAGGCCTCTCAGCCTAGAAACACTACCTAGACTTGGAGCTGAGAACAAAGCCTCTAGAACCAGGCTATGCTCACCTCATTTCTTTTTTAGATTTTTATTTATTTATTCTGAGAGACAGACAGAGTCTCTCATCGAAGTGTCAAGCCAGGGAGGGGCCGAGAGAGGAAGAATCCCAAGCAGGCTCTGCTCTGTCAGCACAGAGCCTGATGTGGGGCCCGAACTCACGGACTCGGGAGATCATGGCCCGGCCGGAAATCCAGAATGGGACACTTAACCAGGCACCCCTACACTCACTTCTTTGACCCAGCTCTGTCCCTTACCAGCTGTGCAACCTTCAGCGAGTTACTTAACCTCTCTGCACCGCAGCTTCCTCATCTCTCAAATGAGGACAATCATCGTATTGACTCACAGAAGCTCTTACCAGGATTGAGGGAGTTGTCTGTGTAAAACACTTAGGATAATGACTGGCACATGGCAAACACAAGTGTTCAGTAACAACCGTTTCACTTCGAATGGGCTGATTTTTCCATTCCATTTCATTCTCACTATGGTTTTTGATCTTCTACTGTGTGCCAGATATGAGTAAGACAGGTTCGGTGCCTGCAATGCCTGGCCGGCATTTCTGTGGGATCCCTGCACCGTCCCCACCCCACAATGGTCTTCCAGACGGTGCTTGACGCCGCACGACTTGCGCGATCCCTGTGGGACGGACTGTGGCACAGGCTTTGGGGCCTGCGGCCTCCCTAGTGAGGACTGCCAGCTTGCTGTAGGCCACAAGCAGGTTCCTTTGTTTCTCCCAGACACCCTCTCTCCCATTGACAACGTGAAGGGAGCCGTCCTCACCCCCTCCCCGGGGCCAGGGCAGCGTCAGATAAGTCTGGCTCGAGGACTTCTTGTGGTTATTCTCGGCCCCACCCCCGTTTCTGGGAGATCTCTGTGCTTTAATTCGAGCACAGAATCTTCTTCAGGCTGCAAGAGCCACCAGACGCAGATGGCAGAAGGCCCTGGCTTATCATTGCCCTATGGGGCATTCGGAAACCAGTAAAAACTTGTCCAAACTGGAAATTTGAGCCTGGACTGGATAGTTGGTGCTATAGAATTTCTGTTGTTAATTTTAAGTGTGAAAATGATACCGTGGTTATGTTTTAAGAGTGGTCCTTATCTTGTAGGGGCGCCTGGGTGATTCAGACAATTAAGCATCCGACTTCAGCTCAGGTCATGACCTCTTCAGTGTTGGTGGGTTCTAGCCAGGCCTCAGGCTCTGGGCTGACAGTTCAGAGCCTGGAGCCTGCTTGGGATTCTGTGTCTCCCACTCTCTCTGAGCCTCCCCTCCCCCCACCTCTCTCTCTTTCTCAAAAATAAATAAACATTATGAAATCTGGCCATGTGTAGCAACATGGATGGCCCTTGAGGGTGTTACACTGAGTGAAATAAGTCAGGCGGAGAAGGACAGCTACCATATGTTTGCACATATAGGATTAGGAGGAATTTAACGGAGGACCATGGGGGAGAAAAGGGGGGAAGGATGGGGAGAGGGAGGGAGGCAAACCATGAGAGACTCTTGAATGTTGAGAACAAACTGATGGGGATGGGGGAGGGGAAAGGGGGTGATGGGCATGGAGGAGGGCACTTGTGGGGATGAGCACTGGGTGTTATGTGGGAACCAACTTGACAATAAACTATTTTAAAAATAAATAAATAAATAAATAAACATTAAAAAAAGAGTAGTTCTTATCTTTTAGAGATACAAAAATATTTATGGATGAAATTATATAATGCCTAGTTTTGCTTCAAAATGATGGAAAACAAAAATTGGCTAAGGGTTGAAATAACTGTTGAAGCTGAAGGATTGTGGTCGTTCAGGTTCACTAGAACCTCCAAGTGTCGTCCAGAGAGCCTCAGAGCCTGGGAGCGGGTTAGAAATGCAGCATCTTGGCTCCACCCCAGATCAACTGAATCAGAAACTGTATTCTAGTAAAATAAAATTCCCAGGGGATTCGCGAGCACATTCAAATGGGAGAGGCACTGGGCTCTTCCACGTACGTGCGTTTTCGAAACTTTCCATAATCAGAAAGTTGTGCGGCTTGGCTGTGGTTTTCCAAAAGTGTCTAGCCCATTCCCAGGCCGATCTTCTGCCGAGGCCCCGGGGTTGGAAGGCCCTAGGAGGGCGCCGTCCCGCGCGGGAGGCTCTGGGGACCACCCGGCGCGGCCCCGGCTTCCCCCCCTCCCCCCGCCCCTGCAGGGCTGCGCACCTGCCGCCCGGCTCGGTCTCCCGCAGCGTCCGCGCTGGGCCTGGGCCGTCGGGCGGGCCCGGGCGTGGCCACGCCCCGCGCACCTGGGCGAGCCGGCAGGTGGGACGCGCCGGGACCCCGCCCTCGCGCGGGGGAGGAGCGGGCGGCGGGGCAGGCGGGGCCGGGCCCGCGAGCGGGGGCCGGGTGCTGGGAGCCCGGCGGGCCGCGAACGCAGGCGCCGCGCTGGGGCCACCGAGATTGGGTGCCCGGGATGAGCTTCACCCGGAAAAAGGGCTTCTACAAGCAGGACGTCAACAAGACCGCCTGGGAGCTGCCCAAGACCTACGTGTCGCCGACGCACGTAGGCAGCGGGGCCTATGGCGCCGTGTGGTGAGACCCCCGGGCCCGCGCGCCGCTGGGGGGCGCGGGGGGCGTCCGGCCGGCGGGACGGCGCGCGCCTAGGCACTGAGACGCAGGTGCAGCCTCCCGACAAGCCGGGCGGGGCCAGCGCCCCACTTCCCAGACCCGCCTTGGGGGTCCCCTCCGCCTCTGGACCGTCGGGGCCGCTCGCCCACCGCCTTGAGCGAGGACCCCAAGGCCCAGAGTCCTGCGGGCTTGGCAGACCCTCGCGGGGGCTCTTCCTGGGCCGAGCGCTTGGAGCTGGGAGGAGGCGACAGGGCAGCGGAGCACGAGCAAGAAGCCTCAGGCTGTGGCAGAGGCTGGCCTGCGGCCACTACCCACTACGGGCGCCATCTCACTTTTGTCATTCTGTCACTTTGTGGGGTCTCTGTGGGTTGAGTTAGGACTGGGTCTGGTTCTCCGGGACTTGAATCTTACGGGGGGACCCCAGTGTTCATCCAGGCGAATCCCTGTTGTAACAAGTGGGTACATGGAGGCCCAAAGAGGGAGACGTGACTTGCCCAGTTGCCAAGAGGGAGCTTCCCTCCGGGTTCTGGATCCTTTTGGCATTAGCTTGTCTGCCCAGTGCGGTGCGCCCCTCTCGGTTACTGCCCGTCCCCTCTGCCACCCCCGACCTGTCACCGCGCCTGAGGCTGCTCCCAGGAGTCCGGAGTGGTGGGCTCCTTGCCTCCCAGCCTAGCCCCCTGGCCAGGAGGGATGGGGTGGGAGATGGCCTGGACCCCCCCCCCCCACCCCCCAGAGTGGCCTGGGAGATTCCACCCAGGATGCCGAGCGGAGGCTACTGGGCAGGAAAGTCACAGCCCGCGCACCTTCCTGTGCCCTACAGCTCCGCCATCGACAAGCGGTCAGGGGAGAAGGTGGCCATCAAGAAACTGAGCCGGCCCTTCCAGTCGGAGATCTTTGCCAAGCGGGCCTACCGGGAGCTGCGGCTGCTGAAACACATGCAGCACGAGAATGTAGGCTGGGGCCTGGGGTCTGCTCCGGAGAAGGGGAGGGGCTGGTCCCTCCGGGTGTGGGGGTGCTGGCCTGACAGGGTGCACCTGCTCAGCACAGGGCCTGGAGAAGGGGACTCGCCTCCCGCCCCTCCCACTCCTGTTCCTCCCCTCATTAAAAGGAGGTGCCAGGTCCTGCCCCGCCTACTTCCCAGGAAGGGTGAAAAGGATAGTTTTGGCAGTGGAGCAAAATGAGCTTTGCAAGGTGCAGACATGCTGTTTCACTGTTATGAGGAAATGGGCACAGAGGAGCTTGTGATTTGTTCTAGATCTCAGAGCCCGTGGTGTGCCTCTCTCCCCACCCCACCCCCTCCTGGTTAATGTAGCTTCCACAGCAGCCCTGATAATAACAATAGCCTTAGATCCCTGAGCACTTACTAGGTGCTAAGTGCTTTTCTCAGAGCTTTGCAGAGACTAATTTGTTAATCCTCACAATATTACGTGAGTTAAGTGCTATTAGTCCCATGTACAGAAGAGGAGACTGAGGCACGGAAAGACTGAGAGGTTATGTGGTTGGTTAGTCGGTGCTGGGATTTGAACCTAGGCAGCCTGGCTCTGGGGCCTCAGTGCAGAACCATGAGAGCATCTTGTCTGCCAGAAAACAGCTGGGAAAACTAGCCACCCAGCTCTGGGCCCCACAAACTTTGCTCCAGGATACCTAGCTCGGAGGGCGAACATTTAAAATCATGATTTCAAAAACACTGGGCACATGTTAAGCCCCATTCCTCTTCAGCAAGCCCCTCCCCAGGACCCCCGTGAGGGAGGGCGAGGTCGCCCCTGGATTCCTTTTCTGCCCGGTTTACTGCTTCTGCCCTTGCACTGCCTCCTGCTGGAGATGGTGTGTTAGGGAAGGGCCGGTGGTCACACGCGTGGCTGGGGGCCCAGGGGAGCGGGGAGAGAGGGCTGTGGCCGCTGCCCAGCCTCACTGGCAACCTTCTCCCCAGGTCATCGGCCTCCTGGATGTCTTCACCCCAGCCTCCTCCCTGCGTGGCTTCCATGACTTGTGAGTCGAGCCGCACTGGGTTCCGGGGCGTCTGCAGGCCTTATTTGCCCCTCGGGAGCAGGCTGGGGGGAGAGTCCAGACTTCTCTCTTCTGGGTGGGGGGCTTCCCGCCCTGCTAGTCTCTTTGGGCTGTCCACTGATGCGTGATTCTTTCTAGAGAGTCTTTCAGCCAAGGGTGGAGAGAAAGGCAGGCCGGAAGGGTTGGGAGGGGCTCTGCGGGGCCCTTGTCTGACTCAGAACAGTCTGCTTATCTGCTCCACTTATCACCCACTTGAACACCACCAAGACCTCATTGGCAGTCCTCACAGGGTCTTACCCCGCCATTCTGGGGGGGCCCAGGTGGGGGTCTGAGCCCGGAGCGAGGAGCGATAAGGCTTGGCTGCCTCTGGCTGATGGGGGGTTCGACAGAGTCACACAGAACCAGAAGATTTAGGTGTTAAATGCAGGACTTTGTCAGGCACTTAGACCAGTGTCTGGTCTAAAACATTGGAGCCTTTGGGAAGATGGATTTTTTTTCCCACCAATCTCCTTCCTTCCTTCCTTCCTTCCTTCCTTCCTTCCTTCCTTCCTTCCTTCCTTCCCCTCTCTCTCTCTGTCTTTCTCTCTCTCTTTCTTTCTTTCTTTCTTTCTTTCTTTCTTTCTTTCTTTCTTCTTCCTTCCTTCCTTCCTTCCTTCCTTCCTTCCTTCCTTCCTTCAAGTTTATTTATTTATTTTTGAGAGAGAGACCAAGAGCAGGAAGAAGGGCTGAGAGAGAAGGAGAGAGAGAGTACCAAGCAGGCTCCGTGCCGTCCGTGCAGAGCCCCACATGGGGCTCGAACTCACGAATCGTAGGATCATGCCTGAGCTGGAATCAAGAATCAGATAGATGCTCAACCGACTGAGCTCCCCAAGCTGATCCTATTTCAAATGCAGCTGAAGGGCCCTTTGTTAGGATTCTTTTGTTTTATATTTAATGCAGTGATTCTGAATGGAGGGTTTTTGTTTTGTTTTGTTTTTTTCCTGTAAAGCCAGCTGCTGGGCTTAGCATTTGGAATTTAAAGTGGATCAGCCCCCTAGGAAGGGTGGAGGTGCAGTTTCTAAATGAATATTCACAGTAGTGTGGTTGGTGCTCTATATATGGTCAAGTGCTGGGGACTGTAAGCTACCTCAGGAGGCTTCCCAGAGGAAGCAATGCTTGAACTCTGCCTCACAGGATGAGTAGATGTTTGCCTGCCATAAAGGTGCGAAAGGCATCCCAGGGCAGAAGGAACTGCACGGACAAAGGCCATGGTGCATGAAAGAGCCTGGAGTGTTGGGGCAATCGTGATAAGTTCACTGTGGCTGGGGAAGGCCAGTGGCTGGTCTGGTCCAGGGGAGAGTCCAGACTTGATCCCACAGGAGGCCTCAAGTCCACAGGATTTGAACATCGGGGTGATGTGGTCAGATCAGATTTTGGGGTGCACTTTGGCAGGAGAGAGAAAGCCTGGAGAGCAGTGTCCCAGACCCTGACCTTGATCTAAATAAGGCAGGGGTGATGGGATGCCCAGAGGCAGAGCTGAGACCTGTCAAATGGTCCCATCTGTTGGGATGCAGTGGCTGCGGGAGGGGGACGTGGCTCTGGAGGCCAGGCTCCTGCTTGAAACACACAAGGTGGAAGAAGAACTGACCTCGGGAGAAAAAAGGAACTCCATTTTGGACCCCACTTTTGAGGAGCCTGTGAACGTTCAGGCGTTTAGTCAACAATTGCAAACACGTCTGGAGCTCAGGAAGGTCTGGGCTAGGGTAGAACGTGGTATAATGCTGTTGACTAAGAGATCAGCAGAGAATCTTGAGAAGGTGTTAGACTTTGCAAGAGGTCCAGTAGGAAGAAAGGGAGCCACAGGTGTGTGTGGGGGGGGGTGGGGTGGGGTCGTTAGTGATCTCGATCTGTGCAGTTTCGGAGGGGTGGAAGCAGACACCAGGTTGTCAAGGGATTGGAAGTTAAGGCAGTGGGTCAAGAGGCATGGACCACTCTAGAAGTTTGGCTGCAGAGGGAAAGAGGGAGAAAGGGTGGTTATTTGAAGAACCAAGTCAAGGGAAGGTGGTTCTAGCACAGTGAGGCTTCAGCAAGTTCATCAGCAGAGAAGAAAGACCCAGGGTCCATGTAGAGGTGAAAGACAACACTGGGGAGGGGACTGTGCATGGACCAGAGTCCCCCATCGGGGAGGGTGGATGATCAGGTAGAAGAAAGTCTCAGAAAATCACAGGCTCATAGAGTTGGCCTTCATCACATCCTTTTTTTTTTTTTTTTAAATATTTCTTTTTAAAAATTGTTTTTAAGTTTGTTTATTTTGAGAGAGAGTGAGCGAGCTGGGGAGGAGCTGAGAGGGAGAAAGAGAGAATCCCAAGCAGGCTCTGTGCTGTCAGCACAGAACCCAATGTGGGGCTCGATCTCACAAATCAGGAGATCACAGCCTGAGCCAAAATCAAGAGTCAGGCGCTTAACCGACTGAGCCACCCAGGCGCCCCTTTAATATTCCTTTTTAAATTTTGTTCTGGGCTTTGCTGTTACGACCTTGAGCAACAGCTTTATTTTGCTGACCTTGACCTGTTTTGCAATCCCATAGGAGGGTACAATGGCTCAGCTACTCCTTCTTCCTTCTGCCCTCCTGGAAAGTGTTTTATTATTTCCTTCTTGGAAGGGCACACATTCTTGGTTGTTTGTGGAGTTCTCCCAGCTGGGCATGACCCTCTTGGGGTGGGGGCTGGGGGTGGTGGTGGTGGTATGATATTTGAACCAAAGCAGAGGGAAATACTGGCAGATGTTTCTAAAGTCACAGCTGTGACTTTCTGTGGGGCGTGGACGAGGGCAAGCCGAGGGCACCTTTGAAGAGAGGGAACACGGCTCCATTTGGTTTTCCTCAGCATGTACCAGCTAGAATGCTTCCCCTGAGCTCTGCCAGCCTGTGGCCACCGGGACCAGGCCGAGAGCCAGAAGCCAGGAGGCCCATGTGGAGGTCCAGCTGGCTACGGTGGGGCTCATTCTTGCACGCGGAGCCCACCTCTAAGGGCTCTGTTCTGCCCCAGCTCCTTTGCATGTCCTATGACCTCAGACCTGAGGCTGGGTGGGACTGGGGACTGTCAAGGAGCTCTCATGCCTTGCAGCTACCTGGTGATGCCCTTCATGCAGACAGACCTGCAGAAGATCATGGGGATGGAGTTCAGTGAGGACAAGATCCAGTACCTGGTATATCAGATGCTCAAGGGTCTTAAGGTGCGTGGGGGCCTGGAAGGTGGCCGGTGCGGGGGGGCGCCTTGGTGTTGAGACCTGAGGTTTGGAGAACACCGGGATGTGGGGGCTGGGAGAGCACACTGCGATGGGGTGGAGGAAGTTTGGAGCCAGCCTGAACCACCTATTGTGGAAGCACTCACTATTTGTGCGCGCTCTCTCTCTCTCTCTCACAGTACATCCACTCAGCTGGGGTCGTCCACCGGGTGAGTGCTCTCTCCGCTCTGGTCCTCAGAGGCCCCTCCACTCTCTGTACTCTCTCTGTGTGGAAGGATCCCCCACAGCCGGGGAGGAGGAGAGGAGAGGGGAGCTGGCGTGTGGATTTTTTGGACCCAGCCTTGGCCCGGGAAGGGCTGCTCAGAAGAATGTTGTGTTCTGTGGAGCTCTCTGGATGCTGCAAACCAAGCGAGCCTTGAGCAGGGTGTTTCAGGCTCCAAGAATCAGAGTATCTTAGAGCTGGGTGGGCCCAGGAGGACACCTGGCCCTGCCCTCATTTTACACATGAGGAGCCGGACCCACACAGAGGGGAAGGGGCCAAGCTCCCATCTCTGCCGCTCGGCCCAGTGCTTCCTCTCTCCTCTCATCTAGGACCTGAAGCCCGGCAACCTGGCCGTAAACGAGGACTGTGAGCTGAAGGTGAGCGGGCGCAGGCAGGGTCAGGGCGGGTGGGCCCTTCTCCCCCGGGGACCCCAGAAGCTGCTCCAGGACCATCTGCAGCAACTCTTTCTCCCTCTGTCCCCGAGTCATAGATCCTGGACTTTGGGCTGGCCCGGCACGCGGACGCTGAGATGACTGGCTATGTGGTGACCCGCTGGTACCGGGCCCCTGAGGTGATCCTCAGCTGGATGCACTACAACCAGACCGGTCAGTGGCCAGCGGCCCAAGGAGGGGCTGGGGGGTCTTCTCCGGAAGCTTCTCCGGGACCACTGTGGTCCCTGTGGGTTGAGCGACTGCTGGGCCCTGGTCAGCTGGGCCGAGTGACACTTCCTCCCCTCCCTCTGCAGTGGACATCTGGTCTGTGGGCTGTATCATGGCAGAGATGCTGACTGGGAAAACGCTGTTCAAGGGGAAGGACTGTATCCTTTGCGGGAAATGCCCACCTTCATCCAGGGGTTCAGTCCTGCAACAGACACTTTGTTGCTGAAAAACCTTTTTTGTTGTTAATGCGAAAGTGATCCATGATCACTCTAGAGCAACTTTGTTTTATTTTTAATGCTTATTTATTTATTTTTGAGAGCGAGTGTGGGGGAGGGGCAGAGAGAGAGGGAGAGAGAGAGAATCCCAAGCCGACAGCATGGAGCCTGATGCAGGGCTTGAACTCATGAGCCATGCGAGATCGTGACTGGAGCCGATATCAAGAGTCAGATGTCTGGGGCGCCTGGGTGGCTCAGTCTGTTGACCATCTGACTTCGGTTCAGGTCATGATCTCATCATGGTTCATGGGTTTGAGCCCCGCATCCAGCTCTGTGCTGGCAGCTAGCTCAGAGTGTGGAGGCTGTCTTTGGATTCTGTGTCTCTTTCTCTCTCTGCCCCTCCCCTGCTCACGCTGTCTCTGTCTCTCAAACATAAATTAAGAAAAAACACATTAAAAAAAAGTCAGATACCTAACTCACTGAGCTGCCCAGGCGCCCCCCACTCTACAATAATTTTTAAATGCAGGTAAGGGAATTGATGAGAAGCGCCACCTGTTGTTCCGGCACCGGGTAGAAAATACATCACGTTTTGGCACCACATGCTAATGGAGCGCCTGTGTGTGCCAGGCAGGTGTTGAGACTATGTGGGGCTCGCACTGCCAAACTCATTGTGTGGGGAGGGGGCGGGGGATGGTATTGAAGAAACGGGTGAAGGTGGCTGAGCGGAATGGGAGCTGGGAAGGCAGAGGATCCAGGGGCATTTGTGGTGAAGCACTCTTAGCCCAGCTGGGTGGGTGGGAAGCTTCCAGAGGCCTGTGTCCCCTCTGGAGAGTGCATCTGGAGCCTAGATGGTTGCCGTCGAGCCTGGGGGACAGTGACGGAAGGGCGGCCTCAGATCTGCCTGCAGAGAGTGAGGCTGAGCCTTAACCCACTGCCAAGACTTGGACCAGCTGTCCCAGATCCTGAAAGTGACCGGGGTGCCGGGTGCAGAGTTTGTGCAGAAGCTGAACGACAAAGCAGTGAGTGGCAAATGGGTCTGAACTGACCTTGGCCTTGCACTTGGCTAACCAGGGCTCACCCATTCCCTCCTTTGTGCCCTGGCAGGTGCTCTTGCCTTCATCCCACTTTGGACTTTGACCTGAACCTTCAGCCCCTTTGTGGGGCTTTTCTGGAGGCCCCCTGCCCTGTACCCCTACATGGGGATCACTCAGTGCTTCTCTGTCTTCCAGGCCAAATCCTACATCCAGTCGCTGCCACAGAGCCCCAAGAAGGATTTCTCGCAGCTCTTCCCGCGGGCCAGCCCCCAGGGTGAGTCACCAGCCCTGCCTTCCAAGGGCTGCTGCCCTCTGTCCCCAAGGGTGGCTCTCCCAGGCCTGGGCTCTGAGGTGAGTGATCTGTCGCTGCAGCCACAGACCTGCTAGAGAAGATGCTGGAGCTGGATGTGGACAAGCGTCTGACGGCCTCGCAGGCCCTCGCCCACCCCTTCTTTGAACCCTTCCGAGACCCAGAGGAGGAGACAGAGGCCCCGCAGCCATTTGATGATTCCTTAGAACACGAGAAGCTCACGGTGGACGAATGGAAGCGTAAGAGCGGGGGTCTCGGCTTCCATCATCTCTCTCCTCTCTCTGCCTACAGCCTCTCTCTGCTTTGCCTCCGCCGTGTCCGCGCGTGGCCTCTGCCGGCCCCACCGCCCTCCTGGAGCACTACCCCTGCGTCCTTCGCTCTGAGCACGCACTGCCTCCTGTGCGCACTCCTTACCCCTGAGCTGACTTCCGCTCCGCCGTCCATCCGGGGAGGGGGCTCTCTTTGGCTTTCAGCACCCCCCCCCCACCTCGAGCCGCCCTGTGTTTCCCAGAGCACATCTACAAGGAGATTGTGAGCTTCAGCCCCATCGCCCGGAAGGACTCACGGCGCCGGAGCGGCATGAAGCTGCAGTGAGAGCCTGGCCTGACCTTTGGCTGAGCCCAGGACCGCCACGCGGCACCGCCCACCAGATACTGCCCTTGGGACCAGTATCTGTTTGTCATGACTATAGTTACAGTTCTTGGATTGTAGCCTTCCAGGCGGAGGACACGGGGCCCTCGTCATTGTGCCAGAAACAGGCCTCGTACATGCAGTATTCAGGTGTGTTGGCTGGGAGAAAACCACCCCGGTCACAACTGGCCACATTAAAATGCCAATCTGGAGAATCGCCTGTGTGCGGGCTCCTTCCTTCGGGCTGAGGGGTGGGCAGGGGTCTGGGCGGTGATGCCTCATCTGTTCGCTAAGGCTGCTGTGACAAATCCCCGCAAACCAGAGGGCTTAAGACAGCGAGACTTTATGCCCTCACAGCTCTGAAGGCGGGAAGTCTGAAATCAAGGTGTCGGAAGGGCCGTGTGGCCCCGAAGATTTGCAGAGCAGAATCCTCCCTCGCTTCTCTTTAGCTTCTGGCAGCTCCTGGAATCGCTGGTGTTCCTGGGCTTGCTGTTACACCTCCCCCGTCTCTGCCTCTGTCTCCCCGTGGCCCGCTGCCCTCCGCATGTGTCTGGCCTCGCCCGTTCTTAAAAGAACACCAGTGATTGAATTTCAGGCTCCCCCTAATCCTGTCTGATCTCATCTCTGTCCTTGCTAATTACGTCTGCTGAGACCCGATTTTCAAATCAGGTCACGTTCGGAGGTTCTGGGTGGACACGGCTTTGGGGAGGACACTACTGAACCCACTACAATGGCCATGAGGGAGGGGCTCCTTCCCGGGCCCTGCGCTCTGCTGAGGGGGCCAAACGTGTTTAGCTGCTAAATTAAGGGAGCTGCAGAGAGAGCTGCAGCTGCTGAGACATTGCATGCAGGTTATTTTGGGTGAGTGATAAGCAATCAAGAAACAATAGCAGGCTCGGCTGACAGAGAGCTGCAGGAGGCAGCAACGGGCTTTCTCCAGGCTTTCTGGAAAACGGTTCCACTCGGGCCTCCTCTTGGGAATGATCCGTCTCTCCCAAGCTTTCACCCGACAATGGCGAGGTTTTTCTGTTTACATCTGAAGAGCTTTGGCCGGAACAGATTCCCGCGTACAGGGAAGGAGCCAGGAGCCTGGCCTTGTAGGCCCAGCCCTGGGGCCCGGGTGAAGATCTAGATTCCTAGGCCCTACCCCTGAGACTCTGATTTGGCAGGTCTGAAGTTGAGACCTGAGAACTGCTGAATGAAGGCGTGCCTCGCCCATGCCCAGGGATCCTGATGAACATCAGACGGGATTTAGGAAAACATTTGGTTGGGTTCAGTGACATTTGTCAAGAGGCCTAAATCAGCAACCCATGGTGGGAGTCTGGGGGACTTACTTGGGCTTCACACACTCATTTTACAGAGGTTAAGACTGAGGCTCAGGGCACTTTAAGGGCGGTGAAACTGTCCTATGGGATACTATAATGGTGGACACATGACATTCTGCGTTAGTGAAAGAAAACCAGAGCTGAACACCAGAGTGAACCCCCACCGAAACCACAGGCTTTGGTTAATAAGAATGTATCACTATTGGTCCATCACTTGTAACATATTATAATGTATCAGCACTGGCTCCTCACTTGTAACAAACGGGCCACAGTAATGCAAGATGTTAATAATAGCTGAACTGTGAGGCCAGGGTGGGAGGCGTGCTGGGGAAGGAGTATACAGAACTTTCTGTACTTTGGCATGAGTTTTCGGCAAACCTAAGATTGCTCTAAAAAAATAGTATCTACTTAAAAAAAAAAAAAGACTTGAGGCCCCAGGGAGATAGGTCCCATGGCTAGGGAGTGGTGGAGTCAGGATTTGAACCCCGCAGCCTTGACCACTGTGACAAACACTCGTAACCCACACTTGCATCCAACAGTGGCTCGGCCTTCTGTTCCGTCCAGCCTGCCTCTCGGGACTCCTTCGCTGCCTGTGTCCAAGGACAAAGTCCAGTCTCCTTGGCCTGGCATTCAAAGCCCTTGCATCCTCTCTGACGTCATATACTCCCGCTGCCTCCTGTGTTCCTTATCCCGCTGTGACCTGCCAGAATGCGTCCTGGGATACACCACGAGGCTCACTCTGCACATGAATAGGTTAAAGGTTCTGACAAGTCCTTCAGTTAAGAGGTCTGCTCAACGTTCATCCTGAGCTTCCCAAATGTACTACCCGCAGTACCCCATTTTCTCCTGAGAGCCCTCACACCTCTTTGCCCAGCGAAACCCGGTGCTCACATCCCAGGACTTCTCCCCAGGTGGGCCCCGAGCTTCTTGCAGAGCCTCTGCCTAGGAGGCCCTTCGCCCCCCTCCTCACTTAGGAAAATCCTCCTTACCCTTCCAGCCTCTGCCTCGGGCCACCATTGCCGTGGAGAAGGAAGTGTCCAAATCCTCCCTAAGAGAAGGGGTCTCTTCCTCCCTCTGGCCCAGGCCCTCTGCGGGTGGCAGTTATGGTGTCAGTGGTTCGGCCTCCCTCCCCATCGCACACTGCGAGCCCTGCTTGGAACAGCCATCTGTGAACGGCCGCAGATGTCCCAGGGTCCTGCCGGTCATCTGTCTGCCCTGACCAGACCGCATGGGGTCAAGGGCAGCAGAGAGCATAGCAGGAAGCAGAAGCGGGTGGCCCTGGCCTGTATCTTAGAGTTGCCCCCCACCCCCGAAAATTTCTAGGCTTTCTAGTCTCAAAAGCCCATCGTCCCAGTGTCCCTCCAGTCACTCCAGTCCATCCCATCCCAGAATTAAACTTCTGTGTGTCACTCCAGCCCCTTCCCTACAATCGTCTCAAACCTGGGAAGTTTCTCCAAAGGGAGGTGACGGTGCCGACAGAGGGAAGGGATTCAAGGATTCTGGCCTCACCCTTGGGGCACATGGCTGGTGGGGAGGGGGGACAGGAAACGAGTCCAGTTATAGGCTGGCTGGGGGTTGGGGCTCAGCTACTCCCAGAGTCGGCCTACAGGACTTCTGACAAGTCTCGTGTCGCTCCCTCCCATTGGCGGACAAGGTTGGAACTTGCCTGCGATAGGCAGCGAAGCTTGAAAATTCCTGACAGAGACAGGAAAGCGAATCTCAGGTCTGGAGACAGCTTAGTAGCAGCTCCCTGCATCTCCTCCTCTGTCAAAGGAAGGGTGTCCTGGTACAATGTGCCGCTCTTCTCCCAAGGCCACTGGGGTCTACAGCTGGGGCCTGGCCTCTGGGGACACCGAGGCCAGGGCTTGCCTGGCGTGTTAGGGGTGGTGCTGCCCCGAGTGAGAGGCAACTCACGGGAGACAGAGGAACTGTCCCTGCAGGGAAGAGCCAGGGTGTGTGAATGCCCCAGAACCTGCGAGGCCGGGGGCTTGTTCAAAAGGGGGAAGGGATCAGCTCTTCCCTGGCCCAGTGAGATCGCTCTGGTTCCCCACCAGGGTGTGGGAGCCTTGCTTCTGAGGAGGGGGGAATCTCTTCCCACCTCTCCTCCCCATACTTGGCTTTTCTGTCATTGAATTCAGTTGAAACATTTCCCTAAGCACCAATGCTGGGCTGCCCCCCTCCCTTTATTCCATAGTGAGCTGGGGGTCGGGAGGAGGGCGGCTGTCATCCTCCCTAAATCCCCCTGTGATTTAAGGTAAGAAGCTAGTGGCTTTCTCCCTTTTCACAATGGGCAGCGGAGACCTGACACCATTCAGCCAAATCGAAGATCTCAGTGAGATGTCACCGCGGAGGCTCCCCTACCAGATTTCCTGGGGGGGGGCAGTGCGGGTGGAATTCTGGTCTGATCCTTTCCACAAACCCAGACTCCAGGCCAGTGACAGCAAGGCCCCTCTGGGTGAGGGGGCCCTTAACCATTTTCTGTGCCTCGGATCCCTTCTCAAGGCAATATTTTCATACGCATAAGATGAAATCCGCAGGATTACAGCGGAAGCTAGTTATGTTGAAATACAGTTGTGAAAACCTTTAAATGTGTGATGTTGTAATTCATGGGTTTCTTCATGAACGCGTTAAAGAACAAGACCGTGAGCCTGATAAGTCACAAATCTGAAGTAGAAACGAGCATGGACGATGTTTTGGGATACCGGCGGCCACTGTAAAGGGGAATGAAAAGCTTCATCCTTCCTACTGATGCTGCTCACATGACCTTAGTCTGCGGCCTCTGTTCAGAACCGAGGACATGGCAGCAAGGGGCAAGAAAGTTATACTATTTGTCAACCCAGGTTCATGGACTCTGAGATACAGGGTGGCTTGCGATTGGTGGACCAGTGAAGAATCCTTGTTATAGATACTAAAATGTGACTTAAAATTTTTTTTAATGTTTATTTATTTTTGAGAGAGAGACAATTAGCACAAGCAGGGGAGGGGCAGAGAGAGACAGAGACACAGAATCAGAAAGCAGGCTCTAGTCTCTGAGGGACAAGCACAGAGCCCCATGTGGGGCTTGAACTCATGGACCGTGAGATCATGACCTGAGCTGAAGTGGGACGCTTCACTGATTGTGCCACCCAGGCGTCCCTAAAATGTGACTTTAGGTATCTTCTGCTATTTCTTTTCTATCCTTTTTTTTTTTTTTTTTACTTTTGTTTTTGAGAGAGAGAGCAAGCGAGCAGGGGAGGGGCAGAGAGAAGGGACATGGATCTGAAGCAGGCTCTGCGCTGGCAGCAAAGAGCCCGACGTGGGACTCAAACTCACAAACCAAACTGTAAGATCATGACCTGAGCCAAAGTCAGACACTTAACCCGCTGAGCCACCCAGGCGCCCCTACCTCTGCTATTTCTTAACTGATCTTCAAATCCCACCACCATCTGCACCCTCTCCCTCTCACCCCATCCTGCAACTTGTATCACAGAGCCGGACTGGAAACTCTCAGATCTGCACCTGGAAGCCTACAACACGTATTATACCCTCCTCCCTCCCCCCCCATTTCCCTGTGTCTCTCAACCTCACTGTCCAGGTAGGAAGGATCTGACTGGGGCATTTTGCTTGGGAATTTGCCAAGGTCTCTATATCTAGTTTGCAAACTGCATGAAATTCTCCAACTTCACCACATTTCCTCTGAACAATTTTACTAATGAAGACATTTGGGACCCAGAGTAGAGATGCTGGCCCAGGCCTCCGACTTACCATATACTGTTCTTTCCACTGTGACAGTGGTGTGACAACTTATTGAGCTCTGCATCAATGTCTGTGCCCCCCTCACCCCCCCCAGGCATGAAGAGAACCAAGCGTAGAGATGGGTTTGTGTTAACTGGCCAAGAGAGGAAGCTACCAGAAAGGTTTCTCTGTTTTCCCAAAGATTTCATCTTTGAGACTATTTTGCTAGGATTCTGGGAAGAGAACAGGTTGGGAGGTGAGTATAGGTGAGAGGTGGTGTGGCTTCAACTGACCAGAAGGAGGTAGAGGCTTGTTAGTCCCCATATTCTTTTGGGGCTGTGGTCAGCTCCCTGTCACCCCCCCCCCACCCCCTGCAGCAAAACTCAAGAGGAGGCTGCTGGGTACACTTGGGGAGCCAGACCCTAATCACGGGGCTCCTCATCTTGGCTGAAATTCCCGTGTGGCTAATGCATCCTGTGGCATCAGAAGTGGGGACCTGAAGGGGCGCCTGGGTGGCTTAGTCGGTTAAGCGTCCGACTTTTGCTTAGGGCATGATCTCGCGGTTCGTGGGTTCGAGCCCTGCGTCGGGCTCTGTGCTGACTGCCGGCTCGGAGCCTGGAGCCTGTTTCAGTCTGTGACTCCCTCTCTCTGACCCTCCCCTGCTCACGCTGTCTCTCTCTCTCTCCTAGAAATAAATAAAACATTAAAAAAAATTTAAAGAAAAGAAAAAAAGAAGTGGGGACCTGAAAAAGCCCTGTGGTCTGGGACAGGGGTCTTCTGGGACAGACACACTGGTTTCCTATCCATCAGCCACACTCCCTTCTTCCTTAAAGAACCCACACTTTGTTCAGGCTGCAACCTGCACGGAAACGTGGGCCTCTCCTCCTGCCCCAGGTACTGACCCATGATGGTTCTACACCAACGGAGCTAATGTTCTCTCAGCTTCTTGCGGGCTTAGGACTCAGTTCTGACAAGTGGACTTAGGGGAAGTCTGGGAAGGAGATCTGGGTGGTCTGTACCTGCCTTCTGCCCCAAAGACGGTTTTGTGGGCTCTGTGGGCTCTGGCAGCCATTCTGTGACCATGAGGAAACAAGACTAAGGCTACAAAGTGCAAACACTGAGGATGATAAAATGTAAGGATGCCAAGGTCCTGATTTCCTGGAGACATCAGGAAGCTGATGAAACCGCACCAGGGGCCGCCTGCGCCCAGGCTTATTATTATATGAAGTAACTACCTAACTTTGCCGCCGAAGGCACTGTCACTGAGAGATTCTCCTGCGTGTGGGCCACACGGGTTTAACAAGCGCCTCATCTCAGGGGTTTTAGGTACAGATGGATCCTCAGAGGTGTTTTCCTTGTGTCATGGGGTCCACAGATCCCAGAACTTTTGTAATTCTGAAGAGGAGCCCACTGAAGACTGGAGCTAGATTTCCTCAGCCGGATAGAACAGGGCCTTGCTGCAGAAGCCCTAGCTTCATCCAGCCTCTTCTCTTTATCCTCCCTCAGAAGAGCGGCCCCTCTTTCTAACCTGGTCCTTTCCCTGTGCACAGCACTGGTTACATGTTGGGCTCTGGGCCCCCCACCCCCACCCCGCCGCTCTGCCACTAACCAGCTGTGTGAACTTGGGCCTCAGTTTCCTCACCTGTAAAATGAAACTAATATAAGGAAAGCTGTCAGAAGTGTCTGAGGCGTAAGAACGCTCGCTGGGCATTAACTATTATTTTTTCTGCCACATGCTCTTTTCTCCTTGCTCACCCCACCTTCCTGACAACTTCCCTTCCTCCTTCGCAGAAGCAGCACTTGCAGTGGCACCTGGGTGGCTCAGCTGGGTAAGTGGCCAACTCCTGATTTCGGCTCAGGTCGTGATCTCAGTTCAGTGAGATCGAGCCCCACGTTGAGCTCCGTGCTGAGCATGGAGCCTGCTTGGGATTCTCACTCTCCCTCTCTCTGCCCCTCCCCTGCATAGGTGTGCATGCACATGCATGTGCGTGCTCTCTCTCAAAGTAAATAAACTTAAAAAAAAAATAACAACACTGTAATTAAAAAAAAAGAAAAAACCGCACTTTTCTCCACTCAGCTGGCATCCACATTAAATCCTCCTTCAGTAGGTTCTCAAGAGACGAGGTCCCAGTCACCCTTGGCTTATATTATGACTCTGGGGTCTGGAAGGCTGCCCAGTGGGGAGGTGAGAACAGGGGCTTTGCATACAAAAAACCTTGAGGTTAAGAGAAAAAGAGTGGAATTTAAAGAACTGGCTCCCTTGCCCAGGGAGGGAGTGGTGCTGGCGAGTTTGAAATTTGTAGGGCAGGCTGGCAGGAGTCTTATGTTACGGTCATGAGGCTGAATTCCTTTTTTCTCCGGGAAACCTCGGTTTTTGCTCTGATGGACTTCAACTGATTGGATGGAGCCCACCCACATTATGGAGGGTAATCTGCTTTTACTTAAAGTCAACTGATGTTGGGGCGCCTGGGTGGCTCACTTGGTTAAGCGTCCGACTTCAGCTCAGGCCAAGATCTTGTGGTTTGTGAGTTCGAGCCCGGCATCAGGCTCTGTGCTGACAGCTCAGAGCCTGGAGCCTCCTTCAGATTCTCCTTCTCTCTGCCCCCTCTCCCTTGCTTGCTCTCTCTCTCTCTCTTTTAAAAATTAACATTAACAAAATTTAAAGTCCACTGATTGTAAATGTTATTCACACGTAAAACTTCGCCAAAGCAGGGGCGCCTGGCTGGCCTAGTCGGTGGAGCATGTGACTCTTGGTATCGGGGTTGCGAGTTCAAGCCCCACGCTGGGTGTCGAGATTATTTAAGAAACGAACAAATAAGTAAACATGTAATAAATAGAAAAAAGAAAAATTTGTCACCGTGTCATCTAGACTGGTGTTTAACCAAATGACTGAGCACGTAGCCTGGCCAAGTTGATGCTTAAAATTAACTATCCTGCTGGCACGTGGAGCAGGGCATTTTACTCCTGTGAGCCTTGGTTTTCTTTGTCTGACATGGAATAATAGACGAGTGCGCCGTGCAGGACTGGCGAGGGGCGAGTGCATGCAGAGTGCACGGTGAGCGTTAGTCTTTTCCACTGTCGTTATGGTTGTACCAGGAGGCGCTCACACCACACGCTGATGATGGCAGTGCTCGAGCATGGCCGGCTGCTCTCAGCCTTCGGTCGCATAGGCATCACGCAAAACCACAGAGGAGCCCGGTTCCCATCTGACTCGTCACCCAGCAGAGGGGCCCAGAACCTCTGGTGCGTGGGAAGATGCCCAAGGGAACGTATCTTCGGGAATCCTCCGCCCTCCCCTTTATGTGGAAAGGAGGAAAGTTTTCCCACTGGTTTTCTTCATCTTTGAGACAGTGGAGGGCTTGGAGCTATATGTCAGGAAGAATTAAATTTCTCTTCTACAGCAACCATTTCACATTTTGTAAGAACTGCATATTCATGAGGGAACACAGCCTAGTGGGAACCAGATGACAGCTCGGTTTTCCTGGAAATCAGGAAATCAATCAAGCTGCCAAACTGAGGCGTCTGCATTGTGAAATACTGCCAACGTTCCAGAAAGTTGTTTTAAATAAGAGTTATTTTTAAAAAGGAAATTCTTTCTCTCTGTCTCTCTCTCTCTCCCTCTTCTTTTTCTCTATTTTTCTCCTCCTCCCTCCCTCCCTTCCTTCCTTTCATATTTGAAGCCCGTGTAGCCCAGCATTTGACTACTTCTAATAGGTTCAGGCTAGGCATGGGGTTTTAAAAGTAGGTGGGATGACATATGGGGCTCTCTGCCTCTCTCGGACATCTTTCCATTGTTCCAACTAATTGGCACCCTCCTCTGCTTGTCCAGGAATCCATGTGCCTTTGTCTGTGCTTGTCCCCCACTGTTTCCTGTGCTTTTGTTTTACAGTGAAACCAGGACTTCAGTCACCTCCTCCAGAATCAAGAATAGAATGATTCCAAAAAACATTCTGTGTTCAGTGTCAAGCTGCACTTGAAAAAAAAAAAAAGAAAGAATAAAAGTGTGTGTGTGTGTGTGTGTGTGTGTGTGTGTGTGTGTGTGTGTTGTATCTCTCTGTAAATGTATTTTACCTATAAAGTATGTATATATAGGGGTGTCTGGGTAGCTCAGTCAGTTGAGCATCTGACTTTGGCTCAAGTCATGATCTTTCAGTTCACGAGTTCGAGCGCCGCACGGGGCTCTGTGCTGATAGCTCAGAACCTGGAGTCTGCCTTGGATTCTGTGTCTCCCTCTCTCTCTGCCCCTCCCCTGCTCATGCTCTGTCTCTCTCTCTCTCTCAAAAATAAACATTACAAAACATTTTTTAAATGTATAAATAGAAAATAAACTTTTAATTACAGAACAGTTTTAGATATACAGAAAAGCTGCAAAGAGAGAACAGATTATTCCCATATACCTGGAACCCACTTTTCCTGTTATTACTATCTTACATTAGTATGGTATATTTGTCATAACCAATCAACCAATATTGATATATTATTCTCTCTTTTTTAAGATTTTTATATTTTTGGTAATCTCTACACCCCAACATGGGGCTTGAACTTGCAACCCAGAGATCAAGGGCCACATGCTCCACTGACTGAACCAGTCAGGCACCCCCAATGTTGATATAGTATTCTTAACTGAAGTCCAGACTCAGGGCACCTGGGTGGCTCAGTCGGTTAAGTGTCTGACTTCGGCTCAGGTCATGATCTCACGGTTTGTGGGTTTGAGCCCCAAGTTGGGCTCTGTGCTGACAGCTCAGAGCCCGGAGCCTGTTTCAGATTCTGTGTCTCCCTCTCTGACCCTCCCCTGCTCATGCTATCTCTCTCAGAAATAAATAAAAACATTAAAAAAATAAATTAAAAAAAAATAAAG
This sequence comes from Proteles cristata cristata, assembly GCA_017311185.1. Lineage (NCBI taxonomy): Eukaryota > Metazoa > Chordata > Mammalia > Carnivora > Hyaenidae > Proteles > Proteles cristata. The sequence goes on from JAESUZ010005393.1 coordinate 1,665,286, forward strand.
CCCAGACTTTATTTGGGTTTCCTTAGTTTTTACCTAATGTTCTTTGGTGTTCCCGGGTCCCAGCCAGGCTGCCACACATCCCCTGAGGCTCCTCTTGGCTGGGCCAGTTTCTCAAACTTCTCTTGTTTTCAGTGACTTGAACAGCTTGGAAGTGTACTGCTCAGTTTGTGTGTAAAATGCCTCTCAGTCGGGGTCTGTCAGTGTTCTCCTACCGGGGGCTCGTGTGTTTGGGGAATGAAGGCCATGGGGCGGGGGGGTTGGGGGGGGAATGCCATTCTTATTACGTTGTATCAACACACATACTATCAATATGATTGATCACTGTTGATGTCGAGCCTGACTGCCCAGCTGAGGTTGTGTTTGCCAGATTTCTCCACTGTGAAGTTATATCTCCCCCCTTTTCATGCTCTTCCTTTTGGAAGCAAGTCACTAAGTACAGCCCACACTCCAGGAAGGGCAGTTACGTTCCCTTTCCTTGAGGAGAGAGTATCTGGCAATTTATCTACATCAGCATGGACTCGTTGATACATCTTTATACTTCACATGGTAAATAAAATAATAAAATAAAAATAATCGTAATCATAAATAATAAAAGCTTTACCTTTGACTTGATTTGTAGATTTTCCTCCTTTTGTGTGGATTGAGCCCATATCCTTGAAAGGATCTGGAGATATTGCCCACAGCCGGGAGGAGAGTCCACTCATCGATCGTGCAAACTCATCGATCGTCTTTAGGGGTTGTGGGAAACATTTTCCCCTTCTTCCATTTGGTTGTCTATCTATCTATCTATCTATCTATCTATCTATCTATCTATCATCTATCTATTTATTTTCTTTCATAGTTTATTGACCCTTCTTCCATTTGGATGCTGGTCATGCCACAAAGTTCACATGGATGCACACCCTTGAAGATTGGTTTCTATCTTCCTCTCCTGTCTGCCCTCGCCCTTGCTGTTCCTCAGGCTTTTCCACCTCTATGTGCACCCACACTTAGTAAGGATTTGGGGGGGAACCTTCATTCTATTTGGATGACAGAACAGGGCTAAATACAATCAATAACATTCATAGGCCTTAGAGCTATTTTATTAGGTGCAGAGTTTTGGGTACTTTTGAGAGACAGAAAGAGAGAGAGAGAGAGAGAGAGAGAGAGAGAGAACACGAGTATGGGAGGGGCAGAGAGAAAGAATCCCAAGCAGGCTCTACACTGTCAGCACAGAGCCTGACGTGGGGCTCCATCTCACAAACCATAAGACCACGACCAACTTGAAATGAAGAGTCCGATGCTGAATTGATCAAGCCACCCAGGTGTCCTCATATTATTTCCAATTTTCACACTCATTGCAAGGTAATTATTATTTCCACTTTACATTTTACAGATGTTCCCGGGTGTTTGAGAGTTTACAAAACTTCCCCAAGGCTTTCTTTACCTGTACATGGTGCTCTGTCTCAGTAGTCTGCCTCACTCCTCTGTTCTCATCCATTAATGTTCCCTTTTGCTCATCTCTTCCTAAAGTTCTTCTTTCCATTCCCTTCCCTATGAGCCTCTGTTTTTTTGTCTTGTGATACCATTGGATGAATTCAGTGAGATGCACAGAACACCTGCCAGCCAATAAATGGCATCTGTAGTTACTGTTAAATTCAAGAGGATTACATTAACTATTTAACTTTAAAAAAAAAAAAAACCTTCTCTTTCTATCCTTGGTTCCTTTTCTGTTTATACTCACCTTTTAGTGGTCCCTCCTCTTCTCATGGCTTTAAACACCATCGACATGTCAGTGAGTACTAAATGCATATTGCTACCTTTGATCTTCCGTCTGAATTTCAGACAAGTCAACATCCTCACTTGAGTGGTTTTTTTTCAAAACGTTTTATTTACTTTTGAGAGAGTGCGCAGGGGAGGGGCAGACAGAGAGGGAATGGACAGAGAATCCCAAGTGGGCTCTGAGCAGACAGCAGCGAGCCTGTCACGGGGCTCAAGCTCAGGAACCATGAAATCGTGACCTGAGCCGAAAGTCGAATTCTCAACAGACTGAGCCACCCAGGTGCCCCTTCTCTTGAGTGTTTTAAAACAAAAGTTGAAGGGTTTTTGTTTTTGTTTTTGTTTTCTCAATAGTGGTTGAGTAGCCTGTATTGTATTTTAATAATTATAGACTCTGGACAAAATGTTTAAAAACACACAATTTGAAGGGACTGGAGAGAACATAAACAGGCAGAAATGGGAGGAGAGCCAACCGTTGGTAGAAGGGAGGGGCAGTGGGTAAGATTTGTGATTATAAAAATTTTTGCCTGAGGGCACTGTGTAGAATATGTAGCATGTGATGGCCAGAATTCAAGCATAAATTTGCTAGTCTTACTGGTTTGACAAGTCAGAGAATAGGAAGGAAAAGTCCAAGAAAGGAAGATTTCACAGAAGCTTCCTATTTATCTATTATCTCTCTTTCTCTCTATTTATCTATCTAAAGTAAGCCCCCAATGTGGGGCTTGACCTCAGGACCCTAAGATCAAGAGTCACATGCTCTACCTACTGAGCCAGCCAGGTGCCCCTCAGAGAGGCTTTTTAAAACTTCATATAAAATTTGGCCAAACCCTTGGCTGACTCCTGATCTGTGCACGTGCAGGGGATACTGTAAGGACCCCAGCAGAAAACAAAAGTAAATAAATAACTGGGAGCTGAACAAAGAAGGCATAAATTTCAGTGGTGCCCATCTCAGAGAATACAGACTTTGGAATTTTTTGCCTATCAAGTTAAATACTCTTTAGAGGAAGATATCAGAATCTTGATTTTCTACAATGTATCTTTCACAAAGTCCAGTATTAAAAGTTTTGGTTTTTTTTTTATCCAAGAAACTTGCAAATAGGCAGGGAAATGTGAATGCCACAGAAAAGGGGGTCAATAGAAACCAATCTTCAAAGGGGCGCCTGGGTGGCTCAATAGGTTAAGCATCTAACTTTGGCCCAGGTCATGATCTCACCATTCGTGGGTTCAAGCCCTACATCGGGCTTGCTGTTGTCAGTGAGAGCCCACCTTAGATCCTCTGTCCTCCCCCTCTCTGCGCCCCCCCTGCCCTGCTCTCTCTCTCTCAAAAATAAATAAACATTAAAAAATTTTACAAAATAAAGAACCAATCCTCAAATAATTCAGATTATTTCATTAGTAGGTGAAGATTTCAAAGTGCCTTAAAAAATATAGGGGCGCCTGGGTGGCTTAGTCGGTTGAGCGTCCGACTTTCGCTTAGGTCATGATCTCGCGGTTCGTGGGTTCGAGCCCCGCGTCGGGCTCTGTGCTGACTGCCAGCTCAGAGCCTGGAGCCTGTTTCGAGTCTGTGACTCCCTCTCTCTCTGACCCTCCCTTGCTCACGCTGTCTCTCTCTCTCCTAGAAATAAATAAAAATAAAAATAAAATATATATATATATAATCATGGGGCACCTGGGTGGCTCAGTGGGTTGAGCGTCTGACTTCAGCTCAGGTCATGATCTCATACTCCGTGGGTTTGAGCCTGGAGCCTGCTTCAGATTCTGTGTCTCCCTCTCTCTCTGCCCCTCCCTTGCTTGTGCTCTGTCTCTCTCTGCTTCTCAAAAATAAATAAACATTAAAAAATTTTTAAAAAATCATAATGAGTGAACAGATGGGCAAATTCAACAGAGAATGAAAACCAAAAAGAACCAAATGGCCATTCTGGAATTAAAAAACTTAGTATCTGAAGTGAAAAGTTTAGTTTACTAAATAGGCTTAATAGAATATTGAAGAGGAAAGAAGAAAGAGTGAACTTGAAGTTTTAAAAACTTATAGCAACTGAGCAGTTACCTCCAGCTGTCATGTGATTGGCAAGTGCCCTGAGACAGCGGGGAAGCAAAAGCAAAACTCAGGCTGCTTTTATCCCATTCACCTACCACGACTGCCGGCTCGCCTGCCCCCTTTCCTCACACGTCAATCCAAACAGCCTCATACAATGGAAAGTGCAAGGGGAGATAGCGGGGGGCAACCTTGCCTTATTTTAAAGGAAGCACTTCAGGGGCACCTGGGTGGCTCAGTCAGTTAAGTGTCCCACTCTTGGTTTCGGCTCAGGTCATGATCTCACGGGTTTGTGGGTTTGAGCCCTGCGTTGGGGTCTGCACTGACAGCACAGAGCCTGCTTGGGATTCTCTCTCTCCATCTCTCTCTGCCCCTCCCCCACAGGCACACAGACATGCTCTCTCTCTCTCTCTTTCTCTCAAAATAAATAAATAAACTAAAAACACACACACAAAGGAAGCGCTTCAAAAATACTTAGTGTTGGGGTTAAGTATGAATGTTTCCTCGGCAGTTAGGAGTCACCTGTTCAGAGCGGAGAACATGATAGGAAAAGATAGGATTCGGTAGGCAGAGAGGGAAAGGTTAGGACCTGAGGTCCCCGGGTGGGGAAACACCTATTTTGGAAAAATACTGGGAGTGTCTGACCCCAGCAAACCGCCTCAGGCATAAGGTTCCTCTTAAGGATGTAACAGACCCCATCTACTCTCCCTCAGGTTTCCCTTCAAGAATTTGACAAAAGGGGGCGCCTGGGTGGCTTAGTCCGTTGAGCGCCCGACTTTCGCTTAGGTCATGATCCTGTGGTTCGTGGGTTCGAGCCCCGCATGGGGCTCTGTGCTGACTGCCGGCTCAGAGCCTGGAGCCTGTTTCAGAGTCTGTGTCTTCCTCTCTCTCTGACCCTCCCCTGCTCACTCTATCTCTCTCTCTCCTAGAAATAAATAAAAAAAATATTAAAAAAAATAAAAAGAATTTGACAAAAGACCTAGGTATGGCCAGAGACCACCCCTCATTCGATGGAAATGAGCCAATCAGGAAGGGACAACCCAGCATCTAGAACTATTAAGCCAGTAAGAGTGGACCTGAGAAGGAACGAGAGGGGGATGGATGATGGAACCTTATAACACAAAGACCTTTGCCTGTAGTCCTCAGGCTTTCACTTTTTCGGATGTCCCCTCTGCAAAAAGAGCTTTCCTACCATCTTCCTTTCTAATCTTATATTCTAATAAACTTTTGCCTGCTGCTAAAAAAAATATGTATGAATTTTTTTATTATTTCATACTCATATCAGTATGAATATTTACTGATTTTCAGTACATATACTTCATCAGGTTAAGGAAGTTAGCTTCTGTTAAAAGGTATTGAGGGGTGCCTGGGTGGCTTAGTCGGTTGATTGTCCGACTTTCGCTTAGGTCATGATCTCGCGGTTCGCGGGTTCGGGCCCCACGTCGGGCTCTGTGCTGGCTGCCAGCTCAGAGCCTGGAGCCTGTTTCAGTCTGTGACTCCCTCTCTCTCTGACCCTCCCCTGCTCTCTCTCTCTCTCTCTCTCTCTAGAAATAAATAAAAAATATATATATATAAAAAAAGGTATTGAATGCTTTTCCTATAAAAATTATCATGTGCTCTTTTTCCCTTTTAAATCTGTTAATGTGGTAAATACATTAACAAATTTTCCAAGGTTAACCTATCTTTATATTTCCATTGTAAATTTTTCTTGGTCATGACACACACACACACACACACACACACACACACACACACACACAGGTACTATGTTTATTAGTGAGATTGGTGTGCCATTTTCCTCTCCCCCACTAGCTTCATTTGATTAATGATGAAGTTATTTTAATCTATAACATGACTTTGAAAGTTCTCTCTCTTCTCTGGAGGGATTTATATATTTGTAATAGAACAAAATGAGGGGCACCTGGCTGGCTCAGAAGGTAGAACATGTGTCTACCTGTCTTGGGGTCATAAGTTTGAGCCCCATGGTGGGGGTAGAGATTAAGGAAGGAAAGAAGGAAGAGAGGGGGGAGGGAGAGAGAGAGAGAGAGAAAGGCAGAAAGGCGGGATATGCTTTCTAAATGTTTGGAAGAAATGATTTATTAAACCATTTGGGCCTACTGAGTGTGTGTAGATATTTAATAACTGATTTGATGTTCTTGGTTATAGGTTTATTCAATTTTCTGGTTCATGTTGTGTCATAGCATTACGGATGCGTTTGGCAGTAAGCAACCAATAACCTAACAGTGGCCCAAGTAGCAAGTCCCTCTCATCCTCTGCCTCGCACAACCAGAGTGCAGAGGAGGTGTTCCCAGGCTGGTGTAGATACTCAAGGACACAGTCTCCTTCCGCATCCTCACTTCCTTATCTTTAGCTTTTAGCTTGTCACTTTGTGTTCTCAAATTGAGTATAGCACCTCTAGGCATTGTGGGGATCCAAACAGGGACAGGCTGAGAAACGTTGTCTTTTCATTTGAGACAGCAGTTGGCATTGGGACTAATCTTTTCTGAGATCAAGGAACCTTTACTGGCTATGTAAATAAATTGGAGTTCTATGCGTGCACGCATGTGTGTAAGTGTGTGTACATGTGTGCGCAAATATGGTTGTTGAAGAGGCAACAAATGGATAGTGTTTGTCAATTAGTTTTGGTAAATTGTAATTCTGTAGGAAATTATACTATGTGTTTTATAAGAAACTATATACATCATATATATATATATATATAATCTAAGATTTTAATATATCAGCATAGATATTTCATAGTATTCTCTTAGGATTTAAAAAAATCTCTGCTCTACCTGTGGTTATGTATCTCTTTTCTTTCTTAATATTGCTTTTGGCATTTTCCATTGCTCTCTCTCAGTTTTGCCTGAGCTTTTTTTATTTTATTAGTCTTTCTTTTTGTGAAATCAACTTTGGCTTTGTTGATCTGCTATATATTTATTTCATGTTTTTTTAAATTCATTTCTAAGCTTTCATTCCTTTTTTAGGTTTATTTTATTGTTCTTTTCTGACTTCTTAAATTGGATGCTTAGTTCATCAACTTTCAATTTTTTTCCTTTTCTAGGATACATATTTAAGGCCATGAATTTACTTCTCAGCTGCATCCCATAAAATTTGACACATGATATCTTGATTATTATTATTAAATATATTTTTTCAAATCGCCATTATGATTTCTTTTGGGGCCAGTTATAATACATTCCAAACATCTGAGAATTAAAATGTATCCTTTTGCTAGGCATTTCTAGTTTTTGTTGCTGTTGTTGTCAGAGAGAGAGAGAGTACAAGGGGTAGAGAGGGGCAGAGGGAGAGAGAGAGAGAGAAAGAGAGAGAGAGAGAGAATCCTAAGCAGGCTCTATGCCCAGCACAAAGCCTGACATGGGGCTTGATCCCATGACCTTGGGATTATGAGGTGAAATCAAGAGTTGATGCTCAATCAACTGAGCCACCCAGGTGGCCCTATGCATTTCTAACCCAATTGCATTGTGTCAAGGAATATGAAATGGGTGCTAATGATTCTTTAGAATAGACTTTATATTTTAGAGCAGTTCTGGCTTTATAGAAAAGTTGAGTTAAAAGAACAGAAGGTTCCATATATCCCTCTCTCCCTTCCCACAAAGTTTCTCCTATTATTAACATTTTGTAGTACATTTGTTACAATCAATGGGCCACTATTGATATACTCTTATTAACCAAAGTCCATTGTTTATGTTAGGGTTCACTCTTCAAGTTGTTCAGGTCGATCCTTTTTTTTTTTTTTTTTTTTAAATTGGAGAGAGTGCTTGTGTGAGCAAGGAAGAGGAGCAAAGGGGGAGAGAGATTCCTAAGCAGGCTCCACGTGGAGCACAAGTTTTTAATTTTAATGTAGCCCAACTTACCTATCTTTTTTTCCCATGGATGTGTGCTGTATCTAAAAACTCATTGCCAAACCCAAGGTATTCCAGATTTTCTCCTGTATTACACATTTATCTGATTTGAAATGTTTGGCTTTTTGTTCTTCACAATATAATCCTCTTTTGCCTTTGACTCAGAAGTTTCTGAGCCCTTCCTTCTAGCTGTTCTTATTTTAGCAGTCACATTTCTGAATCCCTCATTTCTCAGGTACCAGTTTCATGACCTGAGGCAAGATCAAGAGTTGGATGCTTAACTGACTGAGCCATGCAGGTGCCTCAAGGCTCAGTATTTTTTCAGTTTTCTCATGTCTCTGATCTCACTGCTGTGTTCTGGGACTTTTGGACAGCCATCATTCCACTCTTTGAATCCTCGAAACATTGCCACAGAGGTTGAAAAAGGAGAGAGAGCAAATGATAAGGAGGTAGCATTTGCTAGTTTCCAGAACCTGCCTTGGGAGATAAAAGAACAAACACTTCCCAAACTTTGTAATTCCAGCCTGTTTGATCTAAATTGAAATGCAGTGCCCCCTTGTTAATTAACAGCCTTCTTTATTGATCTTCCTTGCAGCTTTAGCAAGAAAATGACTATAAGAAAAGGTTTCAGTTACAGAATTTAAATTGGAAATATCTCTTATATCAGAAAGCAAAAACTAACTCATTTCTTCTTACTTGCCTTTTTTGTAGCTGGGCAATTTGAGTTCCTAAAGGTTCTAACAATCATACCTTTATTTTTTATTCAGAAACAATAAGAAGAAGAAATGTGTTTGAGGGACTGGTAGGTAAGTGATTTTATCAATGACTGCCAGTTCTGATTAAGCATGCTTCTTTTGTAAAAAACTTTTCAGTAATACTTTTTTCTCAATGTTCATTTATTAATTTTTGAGAGAGAGAGAGAGAGAGAGAGCTTGGCAGGGGCAGAGAGAGAGGGAGACAGAAAATCCCAGCAGGCCCGATGCATTCAGTGCAGGGCCAGCTCAGGGCTCGAACTCACGAACTGTGAGATTATAACCTTAGCTAAAATCAAGAGTCAGATGCTTAGCCAACTGAACCATCATGCCCCCACCCCCTACCCCCCGATTAAGCATGCTTCTTATACAGATAACCCACTAAATCATTCACAGGATGTCTGTATTCCATGTTTAATGTAAACAAACTGAGACAAAGAGTGTGTGTTAGTTTCCAAGGGCTGTTGTGACAAATTTCCACAAACTGCGTGAGTTTAAACAATAGAAATTTGTTTGCTCACAGTTCTGGAGGCCAAAAAATCTGAATTTGAGAGGTTAGCAGGGCCGTCCATGATCTCTCTGAAGACTCTGGGTGAAGAAGCTTCTAGCAGTTGCTGCCCGTCCTATCATTCCTTGGCTTATGGCTACATCACTCTGGCTTCTGCCCCCGTCTTCACATGACTGTCTTCCCTTCATGTGTCTCCAAAAGTCTCCTTCTAAGGATACCGGTCATTGGACTTAGGGCCTACCCTGTTCCAGCACAACCTCATTTTCCTAATTACATCTGCAAAGACCTTTCTCCACATAAGGTCACAGTCACAGGTATCGGGAATTAGGACATCAACATATCATTTGGGGAACACAATTTAATCCACAACAGAGTTCATGCTATAGGCCTAGACTATAAACATCAAATTGAGGAGATACGCTGAAGAGAAAACCAAACAGGACAAAATGTGCCTCAGGAGAACAACTGGGTAGGTAATGGTATGGTAATAGCTTAGAAGGACAATTTCAGACAAGGAAGGTGCCTATTCTAAACCTTCTAAGAGATACGGGGTCTAAATTTATGTTTGACTTTAGCCCTGAAAAGAATAATGAGGAAAAGAAAGAACCCAAATCTTCAGTATTAACTAAAGGGAATTATCAAAGTCAGTAACAGTTAAAATCAAAATAATCACAGCTCAAGATGGGCAAGACATGAGAGACTAGGTTTCAAAATGGGCCACCAGCCAAATGATAAAAGGCAACATAATCGCTGTACCTTAATTTTTGTTTCCGTTTGTTCCTTGTTTTTGTTTTGCTTCATTGTTGGTTGATCAAGAGTCTGGTAACATTTCCCATCTATATTATGGGCTGGCATTTCCCTCAACCATTTCCTCAAGTCTCAAAAAGCACTGGCTGTGCTATCATGCCACTCAAGACGTGTGGGAGTCTAAGGGGGAAAGATTTCAGAGTCTGTTGAGAATTATCTGGAAAGAAAGGGTGAGTCACTTTTTTCCTCCAGCTGAGGGACAAGTCTGACCTTGAGTGGAACTTCTTACATTCACAAGTGAAGCGATTACCCAGTAGAGCGAGATGACCATCTTGCTGAAGTTGCACGTACTGTCTATTAATCCAAGGACACTTCGGATTCATGCCGTCTCCGGTCATTGTTTCCTACCTCACTGGTGACTGAAGGTAGTGGTGCACTGTGCTCAAGAATGGGAACTGCACACACTGCCTCCAGGTGCTATGTGGCTAGTGGGATATGTAAGCTGAGGGACCCTCGACACCATGGCTTCCCTGTCTAATGTGCCCCGTATGCATGCAGCTCTTGTCATTCCTCATGACTAAAACACATGCCGTGAAGCAACTGGAGCCACTGGAATCTCCCACTGGTGCCACAAATGTCTGTGAAGGTTTGGCTGTTCATGGCACTGCCTTCTCTGCTCTGTGTCTTGTCCTAAAGCCAGTAATCTTCGGCCTGTAGTCGTGAACATATTGTGCCTTCTGAGCGTGATTGACAAGCCAAGGCCAAAACCCACTGGTCCTGTGGAGTCTCAACTCCTACGGTGTTGGAAACTACACTGAATGGTCTTAAATGTCAAATGCTATTGAGTAATTACAATATCAATAAAATGTCATCTCTTGAATACTCAGGGATTTTTCAAATTTATTTGCTAGTTCTAGTAGGTATTTGTTTTTTGGATTCACTCCTTACCTACCATTTTATTGTGAAGATTTCCCAAGTTTTCCTAATGCAACCCTCCCTGATACTATTAGAGGCTCTTCTTCTCTCCTTTGTTACACAAAATGTATAGTTTGTGGCACTATACTGGCACATACTGCGAATCCAAATTTGGGAAAATGTATATCAAGTCCCACCTTAGTATGCTTTGCCAAGTGCCTTTAACTTTAAATACGTAGCAAGATAGTGCGTATTATTATTTTGGGAAAAAATGAAATCCAGAAGACATGATAGGTATGCCTTCCATCTGTTCAAGTCCTCTTTTGTGTCGCTCAGCACATTTTTTGTTAAACTTATCCTAGAAATTTTGTCTTTTTGGTTACAATTGTAAATAAAACTCTTCTTCCATTAATCTACTGATTCCTGAATATTAATTTTGTAACCAGGCACTTGAATAAAGTCTTTTACTACTTTAGTACTTTTTAAATGGTTTCCCTTAGGTTTTCCAGTTGAACAATTATACCATTTAAAATAATCATAAACTGGGGCGCCTGGGTGGCTTAGTTGGTTGGGCGTCCGACTTTCGCTTAGGTCATGATCTCACGGTTCGTGGGTTCGAGCCCCGCGTCGGGCTCTGTGCTGACTGCCAGCTCAGAGCCTGGAGCCTGTTTCAGTCTGTGACTCCCTCTCTCTCTGACCCTCCCCTGCTCACGCTGTCTCTCTGTCTCTCCTAGAAATAAAAAAATAAATAAAAATATTAAAAAAAATAAAATAAAATAATCATAAACTTTCCTTCTTTCCAATTTTATTTATACTCCTTAGTTCATTCTCTTATTATTATTTTTTAAACGTTTGTTTATTTATTTATTTATTTGAGAGAGAGAAAGAGAGCACACATGAGCAGGGGAGGGGCAGAGAGTGAGGGACAAAGAGAATCCCAAGCAGGCTCCACACCATCAGTGCAGAGCCAGATGTGGTCTCAGGAAAGAACATTTAAAAAATTTTTTTTCTAACATTTATTTATTTTTGAGAGACTGAGAGGCAGAGCATGAGTGGGGGAGGGGCAGAAGGAGAGGGAGACACAGAATCCAAAGGAGGCTCCAGGCTCTGAGCTGTCAGCACAGAGCCCAATGTGAGGTTTGAACTCAGGAACCATGAGATCATGACCTGGAGCTGAAGTCGACGCTTAATCACTGGGTCGCCCAGGCACCCCTCATGAAAGAATATTCTTTGTTGAAGTTTTAGAGAACATCTTTTGAGATACAGTTAAGATTTGCAAAGACGATTTTCTCTTAGGTAAAAAAAGTTAGCCATTTTTTTTTATTTAAAAAAAACTTTTTAAATGTTTTTGTTTATTTCTAGGAGAGAGAGAGACAGTGTGAGCAGGGGAGGGTCAGAGAGAGAGGGAGTCACAGACTCCGAAACAGGCTCCAGGCTCTGAGCTGGCAGTCAGCACAGAGCCCCATGCGGGGCTCGAACCCACGAACCACAAGATCATGACCCAAGCGAAAGTCGGACACTTAACCGACTAAGCCACCCAGGCGCCCCGAAAAGTTAGCCATTTTAAAGTGAACAATTCAGTGGCTTTTAGTGCATTCAACGTTGTTCCCTCTATCGAGGTCCAGAACATTTCATCACCCCCAAAATAAACTCCATACCCACGAAGCAATTGCTTCCCATTTCTTCCTACCTCTTGCCCCTGGCAACTCCAAGCTCTCTATGAATTTACCTATTCTAGATACTCACATAAGTAGAATCATACAATATGTATCTGGCTTCATTGATTTAGCTTAATGCTTTTAAGGTACATCCATGTGGTAGCACGTATCATGAATTCATTTCTTTTTATAACTGAATAATATTCCATTGTATGTATATACCACAATGTGTTTATCCATTTATCCACCAATGGGCATTTAGGTTATTTCTGCCTTTTGAATTGTGAATAGGGCTGCTATGAACCCTGGCATACAAACATTTGTTTGAGTATATGTTTTCATTTCTCTGGGGCATATAACTAGAAGTAGAATTACTGGATCATATGGTAGTTCTATGTTTAACTTAATGAGGAAATGCCAAACTGTAAAAGTTAAATTTTAAAGGAATTTTGACTCAATTAATGGGAGAGCAAATATAGACTAAAGAGGAGGAGATAGGGGACAGGGTTGAATGGAGAGTTCTTTAGATGGAGAAGTTTAGTGTGGTTTCCTAGGAATGAATGCAGCTATAATCGTATTTGTAATTTTTCATAAATCTTGGACAAGGAGAGCAAAGTTAAGTGAGTTTAGAGGCGACATTAGATGATGTACCAAGCACGAGGGCACAAACTGCAGGAAGGTGTTGAGAAGCTGTATAATTGGTCAGAACATTAGCAATTGATCTATAATATAACCAAATACTAAGTGAGGAAAATAGTATCAATAAAGGTGTGAGAATATTGAACCCTAACCTATTACTTTCTAATGATGAGAAAACAGCTCTTAGTCATAACTGATTATTCTCTTAAGAAATCACTTTAGGGGCGCCTGGGTGGCTCAGTCGGTTAAGCCTCCAACTTCAGCTCAGGTCTGATCTTACCATTTGTGAGTTCGAGCCCTGCATCAGTCTCTGTGCTGACAGCTGAAAGCCTGGAACCTGCTTCAGATTCTGTGTCTCCCTCTCTCTCTGATTCTCTTCCGCTGACACTCTGTGTGTCTCCCTCTCAAAAATAAATAAACATTTTTAAAAAATATCACTTTAGTGAGGGGCACCTGGGTGGCTCCGTGGGCTAAGTGTCTGACTCTTGATTTAGGCTTAGGTCATGATCTCATGGTTCTTCGAGTTTGAGCCCCCATTTGGGCTCTGTGCGGATAGTTCAGAGCCTGCTTGGGCTTCTCTCTCCCTCTCCGTCCCTCTCCCTCTCTCTCTCACAAAAAATAAATAAAATTTAAAAACAAAAAAAAAATCACTTTAGTGAGATATGAATTATTGTGCACACCCAACAAGAATGTTGGACAAAAGGAAACATCATCCTATCGTACCACATTGGAAAATCATAGTCATGACTCAGGTGGACAAAGACAGGTAACTTTATTTTTATCTTTTAACTGATTTCGACCTTGCTGAGCATCAATCATTTCTTCCCCCAGCAGCGATAAACAGAAATGCTTGCCAAAAAATGTAAGTACATCAGTCTAGGTTACAAATAAGTGTCTCCAGCTTCCCCAGGCTCTTCTGTGTGTCCCCTATTGTTTATGGGAAGAGCCCCAGACAATGGATTTGTCTGCTCTTTCACCTAGTTTGTACCTAAATGACTACGAGTATCAATATGTAGCTCCTTCTTCATTAAAAGGCATATGAAAAAGGCACTCACAGTACAAAGGCATGAGACACGAGAGTCTTTCAGCCATTTTTGAGATAAATTGCCACTGAGTAATAGGAAGAGACTCATCCATGTTATCTCTGGCTCATCTGATCAGCTCCTTTGTAAGTATCAGGGGATAAAGGGTCGGACACAGGGAGTGGAGACCTTTGATGAAACATCAGTGCCAAATATTTTTTTGAGGTGCCTATTTTTTTTGGCTTATGCATAGTTTTTCCTTCACTGTTGTTAGGAAGATCATATTTATTATCACACTTTTGTCTTTCTTACTGAAGACATTTTTTTCTGAGAAAATGGTGTCATGGTATTACTATTTGCGAGATGAGAGCAAAAAATCTTCTTAATATAATGATAGTGGCCATGTAAATATAGTAGGCTGATGCATTCTTCCCTCTACCTCTTTAACAAATGGGATAGTTGGGCTACTCTACTAGTCACTTATACAAAATTAGAGAGGTTTCTCTCTCTCTCTCTCTCATGCGCGCACTCGCACACACACACACACACACACACACACACACACACACACAAACATTAAAAGAAAAAAAGAAATAAACTCTCACATATATGGCCAAATGACTTTTGACAAGGATTCTTTCAAGGAAGGATAGGACAGTCTTTTCAACAAATATTATTGGGATAATTGGATATCCACATGAAAAAGAATGAACTTGGACCTTTACCGTTTACAAAAGTAACTCAATATGCTTCAGACACCTAAATGTAAGACCTAAAGCAATAGAATTCTTAGAAGATGATATAGGACAAAAGCTTCACAACATGAGATTTGGCAATGATTTCTTAGGGCATTTCTGGTTATACCAGAGGTGGAACTGCTGCATCATATGGTAATTCAATGTTTAATTATTTGAGGCACTGCCATGCTATTTTTCACAGCAGCTGTACCATTACATTCCCACCAATAGTGCGCAAGCGTTCCAATTTCTCCACATCCTCACCAACAATTGTTGTTTTCTGTTTTCTGGATGGTGGCTATCGTAATGGGTATGCGTGGTATCTCACTGTGGTTTTGATTTGCATTTTCCTAATGGTTAGTGGGGTTGAGCATCTTTTCATGTGCATATTGGCCATTTGTATATCTTCTTTGGAGAAATGTTTATTCACGTCCTTTGTCTAGTTTTTTTTTTTTTTTTTTTTTTTAAATTTTTTTTAATGTTTTATTTATTTCTAGGAGAGAGAGAGACAGCATGAGCAGGGAGGGTCAGAGAGAGAGAGTCACAGACTGAAACAGGCTCCAGGCTCTGAGCTGGCAGTCAGCACAGAGCCCGACGCGGGGCTTGAACCTGCGAACCGCGAGATCATGACCTAAGCGAAAGTCGGACACTTAACCGACTAAGCCACCCAGGCGCCCCATGTCTAGTTTTGAATTCAGTTGTTTTTGTTGTTGAGTTTTAGGAGTTTTCTATGTATTCCGGATATTAATCTCTTATCAGATATACAATTTGCAAATATTTTCTCCCATTCTGTGGATTGCCTTTTTATTCTGTTGACAGTGTCTTTTGATGCACAAAATGTTTCAATTTTCATGAAGTCGAGTTTGTATATTTTTTTGTTACCTGTGCTCTTGGTGCCCAATGTAGGGCTCGAACCCATGGACTGTGAGATCATGACCTGAGCTGAAACCAAGAGTCAGACGCTTAACCGATGGAGCCACCGTGCCTCAATTTTACTTACTTCTTTTGCAATTTTGACGCTTTCATTTCTTTCTCTTGACTAATTGCTCTGGCCAGAATTTCCAACACTATTTTGAATAGAGAAGTATTAAAAATGGGCATCCTTGCCTTATTCCTTTCACTGCTCATTTTTATATGAAACTGGTTTCCCTGAACTTTAAAATTTTTTTTTTAATGTTTTATTTCTAGGAGAGAGAGAGAGACAGCGTGAGCAGGGGACGGTCAGAGAGAGAGGGAGTCACAGATTGAAACAGGCTCCAGGCTCTGAGCCGGCAATCAGCACAGAGCCCGACGCGGTGCTCGAACCCACGAACCGCGAGATCATGACCTAAGTGAAAGTCGGACGCTTAACCGACTAAGCCACCCAGGCGCCCCTCCCTGAACTTTTAAAAGGAGGCATGGCCAGGGGTGCCTGGGTGGCTCAGTCAGTTAAACGTCCGGCTTCGGCTCAGGTCATGATCTCACGGTTTGTGGGTTTGAGCCCTGCGTCGGTCTCTGTGTTGACAGCCAGCTCAGAGGCTGGAGCCTGTCTTCGAATTCTGTGTCTCCCTCTCTTTCTGTCCTCTCCTGCTCACGTGCTCTCTCTCTCTCAAAAATAAATAAAACATATGCGCCTGGGTGGCTTAGTCGGTTAAGCGTCCGACTTTCGCTTAGGTCATGATCTCGCGGTTCAGGTTCGAGCCCCGCGTAGGGCTCTGTGCTGACTGCCAGCTCAGAGCCTGGAGCCTGTTTCAGAGTCTGTGACTCCCTCTCTCTCTGACCCTCCCCTGCTCACGCTGTCTCTCTCTCTCTCCTAGAAATAAATAAAACATTAAAAAAAATTAAACTAGGAGAGTTCTCTTTTCTGTTTTTGTGTAGTGTTCAAATAAATGGCAGCTTACTTTCTGGGATTTCCTAGCTGTCTCTCTCCCCTCCCACTATCTCCCCAAATTCTATTTTGCCTTTATGTTTCCTTTGCTACTTCTATTGTCCCTGTTCTGCTCAACTGTGATTCCACTCACTAGTTTCTCCTCAGTGTGGTGGTCCTGCGTGGTCAATCTCATGAATGTATATTATAGAATTCTCCAGCACCCTCAGATCTTCCTGGGGATAGCCTTGCACTCACCAGCTACTGGAGTGAGCAAAACCCAGGTTTCTGCTGTTGTTCTCAGAATTCTCATTTCACTTTCCAGTAATACTTCCTTGGGCTCTTTTGGGATTCTCCTTTTGTAAGGCCCTCCAGACACACCATACATATGATGATACCGTGTAGGTTTGGTGCTGTTGTTTTGGCCCCTGGCCCTGTTATTTTGGGGTTTGTCATTGAATTTTATAATAAATATTACCCAGAAGATTTTGGTTTCACTATCTAGCTGTACTTGTTTTTTTGAACACTAGGGTAAATTCATTATGATATCTTAAGATGTCACATATTGTGTGATTCCATTGACATAACATTCTTGAAATGACAAAATTAAAGAGCTGGAAAACAGATTAGTGCTTGCCACTGGTTAGGGGTGAGAGGAGGAGGGACAAGGAAGATCTTTGTGGTGATGAAGTAGTTCTGTACTTTGAGTGCAGTGGCAGTTATATGAATCTCCACATAGGATAAGATAACACATCGGGGCGCCCGGGTGGCTCAGTCAGTTAAGCATGTGACTCTTGGTTTCCACCCCCATCAAGATCTCATGTTTTCATGAGTTTAAGTCCTACGTGGAGCCCTGCATTGGGCTCTGCACTGCCAGTGCAGAGCTTGCCTTGGATTCTCTCTCTCTCCCTCTCTCTCTGCCCCTCTCCCACTCATGCTGTCTCTGTCTCTCTCAAATCAATACATAAACTTAAAAAAAAAAAAAAGGTAATGCACACAAAAAACCCATGTCAAGTTTCTGGTGTTGATATTGTACGATAGTTAGGTAAGATGTGACCATTGGGAGTACCTGGGCGAAGAGTACAAGACACCTGTCTCTCTGTAGCACCTGTGCAAATTCCTGTGAATCTATAATTATTTCAGAGTTCAAAAATGTTAAAAAGAGGAAGGAAGTATTGAAGCGTGCTATATGGTGGATACACCTTGAAAACATGACGCTAAGTAAAGGAAGCCAGGCACAAAACGCCACATGTCATATGATTCAATTCATATGAAATGCCCAGAATAGACAGACCTAGACACAGAAAGTAGATTAGTGTGAGGCTTTTTGGGGGGAGGGGGTGATGTAAATATTCTAAAATTAAATAGTGGTGATGGTTTCACAACTCTGAATATTCTAAAAATCATTAAATTGTATACTTTAGGTGGGTGGCTTTCATGGTATGTAAGTTATATCTCAATAAAGCTGCTTTAGGGGCACCTGGGTGGTTCATTCGGTTAAGCGTCTGACTCTTGATTTTGGTTCAAGTCATGATCTCATGCTTCATGGGATCAAGCCCTGCACTGGTCCCTGTGCTGGCCCCATAGAGCCTGTTTGAGATTCTCTCTCTCCCTCTCCTTCTGCCCTCCCCTGCTTGCTTGTGTCCATGTGTGCACACAGGTGCTCTCTCTTTCAAAATAAATAAATGAACATTAAAAAAATTAAAGCTGCTTTAAAAAGACTTGCTACATCAAGAATTGGTGAAGATGTAGAATCACTGGAACTCTAGCACACTGCTGGTAGATTGCAAAAAAACACTTTTGAAAACTATTTGACAGTTTCTTAAAAAGTTAAACATAAACCTGGGATGCCTGGGTGGCTCAGTCAGTTATGCATCTGACTTCGGCTCACTTCTCGGTCTTGCAGTTCACAAGTTCGAGTTCCACCTTGGGTGCTGTGCTCACAGCTCAGAGCCTGGAGCCTGCTTCAGATTCTGTGTGTCTCTCTCTCTCTATCCCTCCCCCACTTGTGCTCTGTCTCTCTCTCTCTCCTTCAAACAATAAATAAACATTAAAAAAAAAAGTTAAACATAAATCTGCTATATGATCCAGCCACTTCACTCCTAGGAATTTATCCAAGAGAAAGGACATACATGCCCATAAAAACTTGTTCTCAGGTGTTCATAACAACTTTATTTGTAATGTTTAAAAAATTAAAACAATCCAGGGCACCTGCGTGGCTCAGTCAGTAAAGCATTTGACTCTGGCATAGGCCATGATCTCATTATTTGTTAGTTCGAGCCCCGCATTGGGCTCTGTACTGACAGCGAGAAGAGCCTGTTTTGGATCATCTGTCTCCCTCTCTCTCTGCCTCTCCCTCGCGTGCTCTCTCTCTCTCTCTCAAAATAATAAATAAATAAACATTTAAAAAAGTTAAAATAATCCAATCCATCCACAAGTGAATGGTAAACAAACTGTGGTATATCCACATAATGATATACTATTTAGCAATCAAAAGAAATGGCTATTGATACATGCTACAAGATAGATAAATCTTAAAATAGTTATGCTAAATGAAGGAAACCAGACACAAAGGAGTGCATACTGTACCATTTCATTTATATACCAAAGGGAGGGGACATAACAGAAAGGAATTACAAATTGGTCTCATCTAACTATTGGAGGTGATGGATATGTTCATTATTTCGATTGTGGTGAGATGGTTTCATGGGTATATACATAAGTCAAAATTTATAATTTCTACTTTACACATGTACAGTTTATATCAATTACACCACAATAAAGCTTTAGTTTTAAAAAAGTACCGGGCACCTGGGTGGCTCAGTCACTTGAGCATCCATCTTTGGCTCAGGTCAGGATTGCATGGTTTGTGAGTTTGAGCCCCACATTAGGCTCACTGCTGTCAGTGCAGAGCCTACTTTGGATCCTCTGTCCCCCTCTCTCTCTGCCCCTCCCTTGCTCATGCTTTCTCTCTCAAAAATAAACATTGAAAAAATAAATAAAAAAAAACATTATGATGCTATCTATCATATTCCTAACTTCAGCAACCATATTTTTGATTTTCAAGATTCTTTACTTGTTCCTTTTTTTTTTTTCATAGCATTAGGGCTTGTTTTTGTAAAAGAAAAAACAAACCTAGGGGCGCCTGGGTGGCTTAGTTGGTTAAGCGTCCGACTTTCGCTTAGGTCATGATCTCGCGGTTCGTGGGTTCGAGCCCCGCGTCGGGCTCTGTGCTGACTGCCAGCTCAGAGCCTGGAGCCTGTTTCAGTCTGTGACTCCCTCTCTCTCTGACCCTCCCCTGCTCACGCTGTCTCTCTCTCTCTAGAAATAAATAAATAAATAAATATTTTTAAAAAAAGAAAAGAAAAAACAAACCTATATCTTTGGGACTACTAATTACTTGTTGCTATTATTGTTTCTATTCTGTTTTTTGAACTGTCTCTATTGTCAGATGTCGGTCTTTTTCTCTTTTGTTTTATTTTGGTTTTTAAAGTAGGCTCCAGTGTAGGGCTTGAACTCACAATCCCAAGATCAAGATCTGAGCTGAGATCAAGGGTTGGATGCTTAACCAACTGAGCCACCCAGACACCCCTGTCAACAGGTGGTTTTTGCTATTTTTTTGGTAAATCTTGGTTTTCCATGATCATGCTGTAGGCCTTCCTCAATGTTGGGTGATCTTTGATTTTCTGTTCATATTATAAAAATACAAAAGAGAACATCTCAGTGAGGGCCATATACATGGGAGGCCTGCATTCTTTTGGGTAAAATGTTGGGATCTTGTTTTGAATGAAGTTCTCAAATTTCAGAATGAGGAGGGCTTTACCTGGAGTGCCAAAATCACACTAGCTACCCTAGATTCCTCCTGCCTTCGTGTTCAGTTCTTTTTACAGAATTAGTCTGTGTTCTTTGTGCTAGGATTTGGTGGAAGGCATTGTCAATTACCTTCCTATGTTTAGCCTCAATATTCACTTCTACTCTTACACGCATTCCAACAATCTCCTGTCCCTTATCTGATGAAGCTGTCTCTCCCTTGCTTGAAAACACATCTACTCCCTTCCCTTGCAAGAGAAGGACAGTCCTCTATAACTAGAATCAGATCTGGGCATGCTCTGGGAGAGAAAAATTCAAGTCAAATCTTGGAAAAGGCGGTTTATACACAAAAAATACTTATAGAGGTTTTGCTGATTGATATCAGGACTGGATTCTGTGTCTGCCCACCATGTTAGGAGGAATGTAATTTTAGATTGGGACTGCATTTATTGATGTCAGTGTCCTTACTGAAGATTTTAAATTCATTGTGCTGGCAGCTGAGTATAGTTCTAATAATTTGCTCAGCTGATTAACCAAAACCCAGATCCACAATGGCCTCCATTTAACAATATGGACCACACCAAACTGAGGTGCCAGAAGTTTCTTGAAACAGTGCATTAAAAGAAACTTCAAGACTTAGGGAGACAGAAAGCTTGCAACAATTTTTGTAAATACCATTATCACCATGTACATATAATTATGGGCCCTGAGAGAGCCCAGAAAGTATTCTCTTCAGCAAAGCCTTAAGACGTTGGTGAAGGAGTGCCACCATTTTTGAAAAGCACTTTAACATCTCTTCTCTGGAAGGCACTGTTGTTGCTGGAACACGGAAATGAGATGGAATAGCTAATTTTAATGGTGTTGGGAACTTCCAGGGTGGCAGAGGTCATACAGTGGCACTTAACCATCAGAGGCAAAGTGGGTATTGTTACCCAAATAGGCAGTGGAGAGCTTAAAAGTGTTTATTTTGAGTCTATATTTGTCATGGTGTTTGATTTTTCAACATCTATTCCACCCCAAATCTCCAAGTCAATTATGGGACTCTTATTCCCTTTGCCAGTGACTGGTTTAGGACATGTCAATTCTGGACAAGGAGATATAAAGGGAATTCTCCTGGAGGGTTTTGGAAAATGTCTCCTTGGCTGTAAAGTAAGACACCTACCCTAATATGGGAAGGGGCAAGGAGGGAACACTTCTTCTTCCTGTGGACTTTGTGTGGATGTGACACACAAATTCCTGTAACTATTTTGTGAATTTGAGGGAAGCCAGCCTGAGCGAGGCCACCACACAGAGGGATGGAAAGTAGAGCAACAGAAAAAAATGTCTGGGATGACAGTACTGTGTGCTGATCATAAGGCACCCCACTGACTCACACCCCATGACTCACAACTCACCCTACTTCTATAGACTTCCAGTTTATGTAAGATCATAGCTTTTCTTACCATTTAAGACAGTTTTTCTTGTAGTCTTTTCTTGTAGTTAAAAACATTCTGATGAGCGCTGGGATGGAAGAAGCTGGGCCATATACGCAAGTCCTACTTGACGTATATATTGAAAAACCCTAGTGAAGAGGCAGAGAATTTTTTTTCACTTAGACTTTATGCCAGTGGATCCAACAGCATTCCATGAATGGGTGACAGATGAGAAAGCCATGTGGAGTTTGTGGCAAGCCTCAGTAGGAATCAGAGCAGAAGCCCCTAGAGTCATGGAGCAAACCATGACCTGTCAGGTAATTCTTCATTTTGAGAAACTGCTCTAGCTGTGCTCCTCGGTACTTGGGGAACCCAAATGTTGGTGTACATATTGAAGCTGCCCACTGTGAGTTATCTGAGCCACCTAGCTACAAAGTTGGACATTCTAAGCAACACTTTGTCATTAGCTAGAAGAAGTGAAATATACAGGATTAGGCTCCAGCCATTTCTGAAGACAAATTAAGTTGTAGGAGTCTGTCACTCATACTCCTCCATGCCTGGACCAGCCACTTGCCTTACAGGACAGCAGAGCGGCCTATTGAAGATCCAGTTAAGCTTCCAAATGGACAACATCTCATGAAGTTGGGATGCTGGCCTGCAGGAAGTATTATACGTTCAGAATCATGAACCAACTTATCTATAGCACTGCTTCTCCTATAATTAGGATATGCTAGTTTGGAAACTATGAAGTGAAAGTGAGATATAGCCTTTTGTGATTAAGTCAAACAATGACTCTCTCTTCTCCATGACTTAGGGATCTGTTGCCTTGGTCTTTGGGCATACAAGAGATTACTGCTTCCATGAGGGAAAAAAACCAATGTTTCTGTTGCTGGTCATTTTGGGCTTTTATACCACAAGTGACTAGGCAAAAAAGGAGGCCATAATGTTAACTGGGGTGACTGATCCTGAGTGACCTTGACTATCCAGGGGGAAAAATACTTCAGCTCCAAAGTGGGCATGGAAGAATCTTAACAGAACTCAGACAGGTTGTTCTGGAGCAGATCTTATACTACCACACCCAGTGGAAATATTAATGGAAGACTACCATGTCCCCATAAGGACAGAATTATCAAGGGCTCAGATCCCTTGTGAATTCTGGTAAGAAACCCCAACTCACTGAGTGCCTGCGTGAAGGCAAAGGGAGCATAGTGCAAATTATCACAGGGGAAAGTCACCCATACCAACTACATCCTCATAAGTCATTACAGAATAAAGACTGTCGCCTCTACTCCTATTTCCTTCCTTGTTGCATAAATGTTTATACATTTCAATAAATTTTTGTGTTCCTCTCCTCCACTTCCACTATTTATATTTGGCATGTAAGTAGTGGTTAACTATATAATATTTAAATATGAGGCTTATTGAGGGATAATTTAGTACAGTAAAATTCATCCCTTTTTAGGTATATTGACCGATGAATTTTGACAAGTGTACGGTCATATAACCACTACCACAATCAGGATATCATATATTTTTTACCTCTAATTTTTTTTATCTCTAAAATTCCTTCATGCTCCTCAGAAATCAATTTTCTCCTGCAACACCTAGCCCTTGGTAACCACTAATCTGACCTTTGAACCTAAACTTTTGTCTTTTATAGAATGTCATCTAGGGACTTGTGCACTCTCCTCCCCTTTGCCTCTGGCATCTTTCACTTGGCACAGAATATTTTAAATGCATGAAATGCTTAAAGAAATAAAAATGCAATCACACTGCGAGTGAACAACAAAAGAACCCAAAATGGAACACGCAGAGCTAAGAAGTTGGAAAAACTCAGAAAAACAGTTTAAGGGATATGGGGGAAAGAATGAGAAGGTCTAATATAATCCACTAAGCTACAGAAGAAGAGAACAAAGGGACTGAACAGAAGCAATGTTTGGAAAAGTAATCACTGAGAATTTTACAGACCAGATGAAAGACATGAGTCTTTAGATCTAGGATGCAGAATGTACTATGCATGGTAAATTTTTTTTTAAAAAGAACATCTAAACACAGTATAGTAAAACTCAGAACATCAAAGACAAAGAGAAGGCATTCAAGGCAGATAAGGAGAAAAGGCAGATCACCTACAAAGTAAAACAAATTGACTAAGGGCAGACTTCTCAATAGCAACAGCAAATTCTAAAATAATGCAATAGTGTCCAAAGAGCTGACAGAAAACATCTATCAACCTAAAATTATACATTAGACAGGGGGTATAGTTCAGGAGGAGGGAAAATTATCCCAGAAAGAAGTTCTGAGAAGGAGGAAATAATTGAAGGCTGAGAAGAATTGTAAACGTGTAGGCCAATCTTAATGAACACTTGTAAACTGACAATAATGAAAATGTCTAATACAGGGGTGCTTGGGTAGCTCAGTCAGTTAAGTGACTGACTTGGTTTTGGCTCAGGTCATGATCTCTCTCCTTCATGGGTATGAGGCCCACACTGGGCTCTATGCTGGCGCTGCACAGCCTGCTTGGGTTTCTCTCTCTCATTCTCTCTGCCCCTCCCCCACTCGTGCTATCTCTGTCTCTCTCAAAATAAATAAAGTTTTGAAAAACAGAATATGTCTAATACGTATGGTTAATAGAAGGTTAAGACTTGTGGTAAGAAGGGATTGATGAGAGCAATTTCTCTTCTTCAAGATGTCTTGAACTGTGTGCCTGGGTGGCTCAGCCAGTTAAGCATCAGACTTTGGCTCAGGTCACGACCTCATGGTTTGTGGGTTCGAGCTCTGCATCAGGCTCTGTGCTTCAGCTTCCATGTCTCCCTCTCTCTGCCCCTCCCCTGCTCGCACTCTGTCTCTTTCTCTCTCAAAAATAAATAAATATTAATAAAAGATGCCTTGCATTAACTACAAGATATATGGGGGATTCAAAACCAGTAACTCCATTCTCCATTTTCAGCAAGACTGAGGTGAGGGACAGATATCATACGTATGCTCAAAAAGGCATAGATGCTGCCAAAAGCATCACAGAAGCTACATGGAGATCAAGTGCAATAGATACTACAGGAGATTAAGTGAACAGAAAGAGGCCAGAGGTGACAGATCTCAGAAAACATTAGTAATACTACGTTTCCTGTGGGTAAAGAACACTCACCTTGAAGTGAGCAACGTACATCCTTCACACACCACAAGAACTGAGCCAGCTGGAAACCAGTAGGCAGAGAGCAACTGGTCAGAAGCCGTGTGGTTGGAAGCACAATAAAGATGAAGGGAGAACAGAGAAATGACCCAGAGGTGGCAGAGCTCAGAAAATGCCCACATGACACATCCACTGAAGGAGCCTCTTGCCAATGGCTGGGCCAAAAAAAATCCAACTCATTGCATAAAGCATAACAAAAAGGGAACTGGCACATCCTCATTACAAAAATACTGTAAGAAAAAAGGTGGGAAGGGATAGCAAAAGAGATGAAAACCAACAAGGAACAGATTAAAATTCAGATCAAAAGTTAATTATAACCAAAACAAAACAAAATAAGTAACAGCCTCAATGAAGAAACGCTTCACAGCAGAAATGCAAGAAATCAAGGAAGAGACAGCAAGAAAACGGGAGATGGAATATACATTGGCCAAACTTAAGAAAGAGTAGAAGAGGAAAAATAAATCATCTTTGAATTCAGTATGTAGTTAGTAAGGGCCCAAGGGAGAATAGACGTGATACAAAATACAGTAAGGGACATAGAAGACAAAAGGGGAAAGAAGCAAACAAAATGAAATGGAAATAAAGCTGTTCATTGTGATAGCCTCTAGCTACATGTGACTACAGGGCACGGGAAATGTGAGCAGTGAGGCCAAGGAACCAAATTCTTGATTTCATTCTAATTAATTAAGTGACCACATGTGGCTAGTGGCTACTATACTGGGCAGTGTAAGATGAGAGAGAAAATGATGGAGCAGAAGATAGGCAAAGGAGATGGGACCCCACATGGAACTGGACTCCCTGAAGAAGAAAACCAAACCAATGGACATTTAAGTACTTATGATATAGTTCAAGAACTATTTCAATATATAAATGTAAATAAAGATCTTTCCTGAAATAATATAGAAGACTTCGATGTTCTTTTAAAAATTTTTAATGTTTTAATTTATTTTTGAGAGAGAAAGAGAGTGAGAGAGAGAACGTGCATGAGCAGGGGAGGGTCAGAGAGAGAGGGAGACACAGAACCTGAAGACAGGCTCCAGGCTCTGAGTTGTCAGCACAGAGCTCCGGGAGGGGATCAAACCCATGAACATGAGATCATGACCTAAGCCGAAGTCAGACACTCAACCTACTGAGCCACCCAGGCACCCCTGATGGTTTGTTTGTTTTTTTTTTAATTTTTTAAATGTTTTTATTTATTTCTCAGAGAGAGAGAGAATGACACAGTGTGAGCAGGGGAGGGTCAGAGAAAGAGGGAGATGCAGAATCTGAAACAGGCACCAGGCTCTGAGCTGGCTGTCAGCACAGAGCCCGATGTGGGGCTCGATCCCACAAACCGTGAGATCATGACCTGAGCTGAAGTGGGATGCTTAACTGACTGAGCCACCCAAGGCGCCCCCTGATGTTCTTTTTTTAAAAAACATTTTAAAGTTTATTTTGAGAGAAAAAGAGAGAATGCAATCACAAGTCAGGGAGGAACAGAGAGAGGGGGAGAGAAAATCCCAAATAGGCTCTGTGCAGCCAGCACAGAGCCCAATGTAGGGCTCCATGCATGGCTGGAACCCAAGAACCGTGAAATCATGACCTGAGCAGAAACCAAGAGTCCTACGCTTAACCAGCTGAGCCACCGGGTCCCTCTGGATGTTCTTTTCAAATCAAAATACTCACCATGCCCCAGGGAAAACAGATTCAAATACATCTTAGTAAAATCACTGGATCGTAAAAACAAAGAAATGTTTGGGCAGCCAAGTATCTCCCCCCACCCCTCCGCCTCCCTCCCTTGCCAAATAAAGTCACTTATAGAAGAAAGTTCAGACTGCCTTCAGATTTCTTCACAGCAGTACTCGGTGCCAGCAGAATGTGGGGCAATACCTGAAAGGTACTTAAAATGTGAGCCAGGGATTTACCAACCAGCCGGGCTGTCTTTCAGGTATAAAGACTACAGATACACAAAAACTCAGGGGATACCGTTCACCTGAGCTGTCCTTGAGAAAACATCTAAAGGATAAACTTTAGCCAACTAAAAGATGATTGCAAAGACTATGGCTATAGT
Organism: Proteles cristata cristata; assembly: GCA_017311185.1. Lineage (NCBI taxonomy): Eukaryota > Metazoa > Chordata > Mammalia > Carnivora > Hyaenidae > Proteles > Proteles cristata. Next base: position 1,692,228 of record JAESUZ010005393.1, read on the forward strand.
GTGGTGATGAACATTTAACCTAAAATATAATCAGTGGGATAAGATTAAAATAGATGTTGAGAGGGGGCGCCTGGGTGGCTTAGTCAGTTAAGCGTCCGACTTTCGCTCAGGTCATGGTCTCGCGGTTCGTGGGTTCGAGCCCCGTGTCGGGCTCTGTGCTGACTGCCAGCTTAGAGCCTGGAGCCTGTTTCAGTCTGTGACTCCCTCTCTCTCTGACCCTCCCCTGCTCACGCTGTCTCTCTTTCTCTCCTAAAAATAAATAAAACATTAAAAAAAAATTAAAAAAAAATAGATGTTGAGATCAGGATGGTAAATCAGTATGTAATGTAATATGGTCTGATACGCATAAATGATAGGACGAACAAAAAATGGGAAGGGAAGGGAAGGGAAAAAGAAGATGGAAAATATATTAAATTGGATAACTGCCTCATCTGTAGCAGCTGGGGGGGGGCAAATCAAGTAACAGAAGTAGAGCCATATTTCACACTTCAAAGGTAAACACAAAGAAAGGTATTTTTTTATAACTAACTTTGGACTGTAGAAGGAACGAAGGGCAATGGGAAAGAAGACAAACACACTGATCTTAATATGTCCTAGTAGGAAATTCATACTATCTAAAGAAATAGAGAATTAAGGATATTATATCAAATTATAATCATAAAAAGGAACAATGGAACAAAAATGAAAACCTCTTTAAATATCAGAAGAGCCATACAACAAAAAGCAAAGCACAGTGAACATACTGAAAGACTTAAGTAGAAAAATATAATATAGAATACATGACAATTCAAGCAAAATATACCCATCATATCAACAAATATAAATGAGCTTAGATCATTGATGAAAAGAACATTTATTGAAACAATAATTCAGAAAAGTAAAATATACAATAGGCACATTTTAAAAATAGGTACATATAAATTTTTGAAAAGTGGAGTCTTGCTCTTAACGTCGGAAAGGTGGAATTTAGGCACTAAAAGAATTAAACGAGGTAAAGAAGATTGCTCCATAATTCTGTTTTTAAATTTAAAAAGTTTACGTTTATTTATTTTGGAGAGAGAGAGACAGAAAGGGAGAGAGACAGAGACAGAGACAGAGAGACAGAGTGTGAGCAGGGGAGATAAAGAGATAAAGAGCAGGGGAGATAAAGAGTAGATAAAGAGAGAGACACAGAATCTGAAGCAGACTCCAGGCTCTAAGCTATCAGCACAGAGCCCAACACGGGGCTCAAATTCACAAACTGGGAGATCACGACCTGAGCTGAAGTCAGACTCTGAACCGACTGAGCCACCCAGGTGCCCCTGTTCCATAATTCTAAAAGGCACAGTAAAGGTACACTTCTTTATATCTATGTAATATCTATGTAAGAATATCTATGTAATAAAACAATAATCAGATTGATAAGGCAGACCTGTCAGGAGATATAGGAAGAAATACACTAGCAGGATGATACTTTAATTCATTCTTTTCAGTACTTGTAAGATATCCATGGATAAGAACAAGGCTCACACACACACACGCGCGCACACACACACACACACACACACTCACAGCTAGTGCGTGCACATACATAATTTATACTCTCATGTTGAGAATATACTTTCTTTTTAAGGGACCATGGATACTTATCAAAATACAGGCACACACCAAACCTCACTGAATTCTCAGAAGTAAAGATAACACAAACTGCATTCTCTGAATTCAAATGTAGGAATTAACAATAAAATCAGAAAACAAAAGCTTCTTCTTCTTGGCAGCTTAAAAACACTCCCTTAGGCAATCTTTAGTCAAAGAGAAACTCAAAACTGATATTACAGAATTTCTAGAAAACTATATATTAGAACCTGAGGGATATAGCTAAAGCTGAAAGGAAAATTTATAGCCTCAAATACTTCTCTCAGTGAACAAGAATGAAAATAAATAATGCATCCCTACTCAAATAGTTAGAAAAGTTTTTGTTCAGGAAGACAACATAATTTGACTTAAAAGTATATAACAGATACATTTTTCCTACATCCTCACCAAGTTTGAATAAATCTCATATTGTGATAGCAACTCTCTCCTGATCTAGTATCTGCTCTGCAGAGTGAAAAATAAGTCACTGAGGAAATCTCTTTTTGTTTTAATCTGAGATACAATTGAAATAAAACATTATATCAGTTTCAGGTGTACAATGTAATCATTTCATAATGATCACCACAATAAGTTTAGTTAACATCTATCACCATACATACATAGTTATAAACATTTTTTTCTTGTGATAAGAACTTTTAAGATCTACTCTCTTGGCAACTTTCAAATACAAAATACAGTATTATTAACTAGAGTCACCATGTTGTATATTACATCCTCAGGACTTATTTATTTTTTACCTGGAAGTTTGTACCTTCTGAGCTCCTTCACCCATGCCCCCCACCCCAACCTCCACCCCTGGCAACCACCTATCTACTCTCTGTATCTATGAGTTGGTAGATTTCACATATAAATGATATCATACAGTATTTGTCTTTCTTTGTCTGACTTATTTCACTTAGCATAATGCCCTCATGGTCCATCCACGTTGTTGCAAATATTAAGATTTCATTTTTTTATTGCTGATTAATATTCCATTGTGTGTTTTTTAAAAATTTTCAATGTTTATTTTTGAGAGAGAGAGAGAGAGACAGAGACAGAGCATGAGTAGGGGAGGGGCAGAGAGAGAGGGAGACAAAGAATCCACAGCAGGCTCCAGGGTCTGAGCTGTCAGCACAGAGCCTGACCCAGGGCATGAACTCACAAACCATGAGATCATGGCCTGATGATCTCATCAGTTGGATGCCCAACTGACTGAGCCACCCAGGTGTCCCTCCATTGTGTTTTCTTTATCCATTCATCCACTGATGGACACTTAGGTTGTTTTCATGCCTTAACTATTGTAAACAATGCTGTAATGAACATGTGGGTGCAGATATCTTTTCAAGTTATTGTTTTCATTCCCTTTGATGACATACCCAGAAATGGATCACATGGCAGTTCTATTTTTGGATGTTTTATTTTTTTAATTTTTAGAATTTATTATTTATTTATTTGTTCCCGATACGGGGCTTGAACTCACAAACCATGAGGTCATGACCTTAGCTAAAGTTGGGTGCTCAACCCACTGAGCCACCCAGGTGCCTCCAAATTTATTTTTTTTAATGTTTATTTTATTTTTGAAAGAGAGGGAAAGAGAGAGCACAAAAGCAGGAGAGGGGCAGAAAGAGAGGGAAACAGAGGACCTGAAGAAGGCTCTGCACTGAAGCAGAGAGCCCAATGTGGAACTCAAACTCATGAACCATGAGATCATGACCTGACCCGAAGTTGGACACTTAACCAACAGAGCCACCCAGGCGCCCCATGTTTTTTGAATGTTTGGTAGTTCTATTTTTAATTTTTTTGAGGAATTTCCATTTTGTTTCCCATTGTGGCTGCACCAACAGGGCATAGGGATTCTCTTTTCTCCGTATACTTGCCAACACTTGTTATTTCTTGACTTTTTGATACCAGCCATTCTAACAGGTATGAATTCTTATCTCTTTGTGGTTTTGAATTGCATTTCCTTGATGATTAGTGGTGTTGAACACCTTTTCATGTCTTTTGGCGATCTATATGTCTTCTTTGGATCTTCTACCCATTTTTAATTTTGTTATTGAATTGTAGGAGTTCTTTATGTATTTTGGATATCATCCCCTTATCAGATATATGATTTGCAAATATTTTCTTCCATTCAGCAGATTTTTATTTCATTTTATTGGTTTCCCTTGCTGTGCTAAAGCTTTTTAGTTTGATGTAGTCCCACTTATTTAGCTTTGCTCTCAGAGTCAGTTCCAAAATCTCATTGCCAAGACCAATGTCGAGGACATTACTGCCTATGTTTTTTTCTGGGAGTTTTATGGTTTCAGGGTCTTATGTTCAAGTCTTTAATCTGTTTTGAGTTAACTTTTGTGGATAGTGTAAGGTAGTGGTCCAGTTTCATTCTTTTGGATGTGGCTGTCCTGTTTTCCCAGCCCTATTTATTGAAGATATTGCCTTTCCCAATTGTATATTCTTGCCTCATTTGTCATAAATCAGTTGACCATACATGTGTGTGTTTATTCTGGGCTCTTTCTTTTGTTCCACTGACCTATGTGTCTGTTTTATGCCAATACCATACTGTACCACACCATACTATACTGTTTGATTATAGTTTGTAATATGGTTTGAAATAAAAGAGTGTGATGCCTCCAGCTTTGTTCTTTCTCAAGATTGCTTTGGCTATTCAGGGTCTTTTTGTGGTTCCATACTGATTTTAGGATTGTTCTATTTTCTGTGAAAAATGCTATTGGAATTTTGATAATGATTAAATTAAATCTGTAAATTGCTTTGGGTAGTATGGACATTTTAATAATATTAATTCTTTTCATCCATGAACATGGAATATCGATTTTTTTTATGTCTTCTAGATTGGCAGTTTATTAAAAACATGAGACATGCAATTACCCCGTGACTCAGCAATTGGCACTCTTGGGCATCTATCCCAGAGAAAAAAAGACATATCACATAATAACCTGCACACAAATGTTCATAGCACTTTATCTGCAAAGGCCCCAAACTGGCAACAATTCAAATGTCCTTCAATGGGTGAATGGTTAAGCAAACTGTGGTGTATCCATACTATGGATTATTACTTGGCAATGATATGGAACAAATTATTGATAAAGGCAACAATCTGGATGAATCTCCAGAGAATTATACTTAGTAAAAAAAAGCCAATCCTGAAATATTATATACTGTAGGATTCCATTTACAGAACATTCTACAGATAAAAAATTACAGAAATAAAGAACAGATAAGTGGTTGCCAGGATTTCAGAGGGCTACTTGGGAAGGAAATAGGTGTGGCTATTAAAGGACAACATAAGGGGTCCTTGTGGTCATGAATAGTTCATTATCTTGAGTGTATCAAAGTCAATATGATAGGAGCCACTTTCAAAATGGTGGAGTAAGGACTATCAGAACTTTGCTTCTTCATAAAAGCAATGAAAGCACAGGCAAAAGTGATCAAAGTCAACATTTCCACAACTCTGGAAATTAACCAAAGGCTCAGAACAATCTGAGGATTCATGAAAAATGGTTGAATCTCAGGAAACAAGAGAACTTTGTGGCATTTTAATTTGCTCTATTCCTATTCCTCTCTCCTCGGTTTCATAGTGGCATTGGAAAAAAAACAGCCCTGCAATCATGGGATCCATGAAAACCAGGAGCCTGGTAATCTCTAGAGGGGACAAAATAGGTTTTGGAGCTTCTCAAAGGTCCCATCCTCATGGAGAAAAATTATTTGACCTGTCTGGCAGTTCCAGTTAAAGCACCAGTCTCAGGACTTGTGTGTTTATGTGAACTGACTCATACTTTTTTCAGTGTGACTGCCCTTTACCCTGGAACATTTATGGAAAACAACCAGTGGCAATTGTTTAACACCGCTGGTGCTTTAAGTGATAACAATTGGGTGGGGCAAAGAAGTAGACAAAACCTAAAAGGAAAATTTGAGGGTAAGGTATATATGGTTATCTTTGAAAAGTTCCAACATATTCCTGGAAATCTAGAAGAGCACATGCAAGTTCAGGACTGTGTGCATGCCTAGGAAAGGCTTGAGAAGACTGTAATTTCTCTCACCGTTGGCAGACCTTGAGGCTTTGCACAAACAGGAAGGAAAGACTAAAGAGTTGTCCACAGTGTGCTGAAGTCTTGAAGATATACCTTAAAACACACACACACACACACACACACACACACACACACACCACACACACACCTTTGGCAAAGGCCGGGAAACTTATTAATGGGCGGCACGTAAGGAAGTGTCTGTCCATTCATTCCTTGATCACTAAGCTAACCAAGCAGAGGTATAGTGGCCACATATGACAAAGAATAGACCTTACCGAATAAGTTCAGGAAAATCACTGAACAAAGAGTAGCAGCAGCAACAACAATAAACAGCAACACTAACACCCTGGGAAGTGAAGCGAATCTGATTTCCAGAGTTGCCACATTATATTATTTAAAATGTCTAGTTTTCAACAAAAACTTATGAGACATGACAAGGTGCAGGAAAATATGACATATATGAAGGGAGAGAGAGAGGAAGCAGTTAATAGAGATTGTTTCTCAGGAAGCCCAGATGGATAGACTTTGCTAGACGAAGACTTTACATCAATTATTATGAACATGTTCAAAGAACTAAAGGAGATCATGTCTAAGAAACTAAAGGAAAGTATCAGAATGTCTCACCAAATAGAGAACATCAGTGAAGAGAGAGAATTACAAAAGAACCAAATAGAAATTCTGGAATTGGAAAGTACAAAAACTGAAATAAAAATTTATTAGAGGGGCACAACTACAGATTCAAGCTGGCAGAAAGAGGAATCAACAAACTTGAAGACCGGTCAGTTGATTCTCTAGTCTGAAGAATATAAAGAACAATGAATAAAGAAAAGGAACAGAGTGTCAGAGACCTATGAAATAACATGAAGTGTGCACACACACACACACACACACACACACACACACACACTCCATAATAGAGGTCCCCAAAAGAGAGGAGTTAGAGAAAGAAATATTTGAAGAAGTTATGGCTAAAAGCTTTCCAGACTAGGTGAAAATCATTAATCCACACATCCAAGGAGCTCAGCTCATTCTAAGTTAAGTAAACTCAGAGATCCACACCTAGACACATCAAAATTTAAACTGTTGAGGGGTGCCTGGGTGGCTCAGTCGGTTAAGCGTCCGACTTTGGCTCAGGTCATGATCTCGCAGTTTGTGGGTTCGAGCCCCACATTGGGCTCTGTGCTGACTGCCAGCTCAGAGCCTGGAGCCTGTTTCAGATTCTGTATCTCCCTCTCTCTCTGACCCTCCCCTGCTCACGTTGTCTCTCTCTCTCTCTCTCTCAGAAATAAATAAATCATTAAAAAAAAAATTAAACTGTTGAAAACCAAGGACAGAGAGAATCTTGAAAGTAGCAAGAGAGGAAGCCTCAGTAAAATTAATAGCTGAATTCTCATCAAGATCAATATCCTGGTTGTGATATTCTCTACAGTTTTGCAAGACGCTATGATTGGAGAAAACTGCGTAACATGTCCATGAAATCTCTTTATATTGTTTCTTATAATTACATACGAATCTGCAATTATCTCAAAATAAAAAAAATAATTAAACCCACACATCACTTGAAAAACAGCCTTTGGGTCCAAGATGAAATCATAATAGAAGTGTAAAAAATATTTAGAACTGAGCAATAACACAAATACTATCAAGGCTTGAGAAACAAACAAGTAATAGTGATGATTCAAGGTAAATTTATGGCTTTGAACATTTATATTAGAAATGAAGAAAGTTGGAAAATTAAAGAGCTAGACACCTAACTTATTTAGAAAAATAACAATAAACCCAAAGAAAATGTAAAGAAGCAAATAAAAATGAAGAGCATCAAGAAAAAAGAATACAGAGAATCAACAAAGCCAAAAGCTGATAACTGATAATCTAGGGGGAAAAAAACCTAACAAAATTGACAAGGGGTGGGGGGTGAGAGAGAAGAAAATATAGTAGTAATGCAAAGGGGGACATAATTACAGATGCAACAGAGATCTGAAGATAATACTTTGCAAAACTTAGATAAAGAAAATCCTAGAAAAATACCACTCAAGAAATGAAAATCTCATATAATCCTATGCCCATTAAAGAAACTGAGAATAGTTAAAATTTCTTACAAAGAAACCATCAGGATTAAATAGTTTATTAGGTGAATTATACTAACTTCTCAAGAAACAATTCATTTCAATCTTATGTAAACTCTTTCAGAAAACAAAAAAAGAGGAAAAGTCCCAACTCATCATATCATATTAATAAAGCTTAATTCCCAAAGCAATCATATTACAGACAATCTCACTAGTGAACCTAGATGCAAATATATTAAAGTATAAGCAAATCAAATCAGTGATGTATAAAAGAGGTAATAAATCATGGCAAAGTCAGGCTAATTCCAGGAATACAAGAATGGTTTATTATTAGAGAACCAATTCTTCACATTAACAGTAAAGGAGAAAACCAATTATCATCTTAATAGATGCAGAAGAAGCATTTGATAAAACTCAACACTCATGAGAAAACAACATTAAGCAAAGTATCAATAGAAATGATCTTTCTTAATCTATTAAAGGGTATTTAACATAGACCTAAAGCAAACACCATTCTTAATAGGGAAGCTTCAGAAACATTTCCTTTAAACTGAGTAAAAAGACCAGGATGCTATGATCACTGCTTCTAGCCAAGACTGCGCTGAAGGTCAGTTAGACAAATGGACGGACAGACAGACAGAGTCTAGTATTTGAAAAGGGGAGAATAAAACTATTACTTAGATAATATAATTACCTGAAGAAAAAATCCTTAAGAACACACCAGTGATTAGAAACTATAAAGAAAGGTTAGCAAGGTGGCTAAATATAAGATGAATATGCAAAAATACATCATCTTTCCAATACTGGCAACTAACAGAAAAATATTTAAGATCCTGTTTACAATACAGGCAGTGGTGGCAATGACCTGGCTAGATCATATTTGATTTCTATCTTGTCCTCCAGTCATCTTGTCCATTGTGAGCCCTCCTTAAACCTTTCCAGGAGATTTTCTCCTTGCCTGAAAACAGCTAGATTTGGGGTTTTGTTTTTTGCACATATCCTGTAATTATGTAATTATATTAATTGGCATTTGGAATAAAATAGGTGTCAGGGGTCCTCAAGACCACCCCCAAATTAAATGATTGGCTAGGAGGGGCCAGGGGATGCACCATGCAGCTGTATTTATGGCTCTGATTTATTACAGAAAAGCGATACAGAGCAAATCAGCAAAGAGGAAAGACACATAGGGTTAAGTCTGGAGGGAAGCTTCCGTGAGTCCTCTCCCTGTGGAGCAACACAGGACACGCTACTTCCCTCTGCGCAGAGTTGTGACAACATGTCAGGCAAGTGTTGTTTACAAGCAAAGCGCCTTAGAAACTCTGTCCAGGGTTTTTGGGGACCTCGTGACATAGGCACCTTCTGCCTTCTGGAATGTACTCAAATTCCAGACTTCCAGAAGGAAGCATGTGGTTAGCATCAACTGTATTGTTTGCACACATAGTTTAGCACAGTCAGCCACTCTTATCAGCTAGGATGGTAAGAATCGTCTTGAAATCCCGGATGTCAGCCATGGGCCAACCTTGTATGCGTGCGGGTCTTTCAAAGGATGGCTCTCAGGCCTACAATGCTAGCCCTTTTCTGCACAATGTACATTCTTTCTGTCAAATTGAATTGGAAAGCTAATTTATGATATCCTCTTGCATATTCATTTACTTAGTTCTGGAATAATATCATTTATCTTTAAATATATTTCATATGAACATCTATGAAATTACATAGTTTTTTTTTTTTAATTTTAATTTTTTGAGAGAGACAGAGCACATGTGCACAAGTGGGGGAGGGGCAGAGAGAGAGGAGAGAGTCTTAAGATCAGCATGGAGCCCGATGTGGGGCTTGAACCCACAGACCTGGGATCATAACCTGAGCCAGAATCAAGAGTCAGACACTTAACCACCTCAGCCACCCAGGCACCCCTGAAATTACATAGTTATAAAAACTCAAGTAACACTACAAGGCTTAAAAATAAAACCAGAGATTCCTGCTTCATCCCAACTCCTGCTTTCCCAATTCAAAAGCAGCTATTTCAAACTATCTCCAGCAGTTTCTTCCAGTATTTATTTTTCATTTCTAAATAGCATGCATTTACTCTTAGTGTTGGCTCTTTCAATTTTATACATTATTATCTTTCAACTATAGGCAGTGAGGATTTAAATAACCCCCTTATATCTCCTACCACTTACCTCATATTCCCAAAACTATTTTATACAAATTTTAGCTAGATCTCTTCTATTTTTCATTATTGTAATTATATAAATGTTTGCAAGTGAGCCACATTGGCTCAACTGAAATTATATTTCTTTTTCATGTGGGTTGTCTTTCCTGGATTTAGTAAATGCCTGTTTATTTATTTGTTTATTTTTAAAATTAATTAGAGAGAGAGAGTGTGTGTGCACACTCGCATGCAAGCAGGGAGTGGGGCAGAGGAACAGAGAGAGATATTCTTAAGCAGGCTCCATACTCAATGTGGAGCCTGATGCAGGGATCAATCCTGAGACCTTGGGATCATAACCTGAGCTGAAATTAAAGAGTCAGATGGTCAACCGACTGAGCCACTAGGTGACCCAGTAAGTGCCTGTTTTAAAATTTTCATTTTGTATGTATGTATTATTAAATTCATCGCTAAACTCTCCATCAGTACTGAAAAATTTCCTGTCATATGTCACATGCTTCTGGTAATCTATCCATTCCAATTGTTTTCGAGTCCTTCGTCTGTCCTACAATTCCAGTGGCTGTATTCTAGGCGCGGCGCACAATTCTTCCCAGGATTTCCCTTCACTATAATCCTGGGGTTGCCCTTTGTTTCTTTCTTGTATTGGATTCCATTTTATAGATCCCGTGGCTTTGATTTTTCTTGATTATTCTCTCCATCATTTTTCTGGAAAGTGTCTTCCAGGGGCGCCTGATTGAGCATCTGACTTCTGCTCAGGTCATGATCTCACAGCTGGGCTTGTGGGCCCCCACGTTGGGATCTGCGCTGACAGCTCAGAGCGTGGAGCCTGACTCAAATTCTGTGTCTCCTTCTCTCTCTCTGCTCCTCCCCACCCCTCTCTTTGTCAACAATAAATATTAAAAAAAAATTTTTTTTTTAAGAAAGTGTCTTCTAGTTGCTTCCTGAGAAAGAATAATTAAGTGAGAACTTGCACGTATGAAGACGTCTTTACACTATTTCCACACTTGATATTTTAGCTAGGCATAGACTTCTATATGGAAAACAATGTTCTCTCAGCATTTGAAAGGGTTATTCTGTTGGCTTCTAGCTTGATATTCTGATTCCTAGTCCTTTCTATGTGACCTGTCTTTTCTCTCCAGAAGCTTTTAGGTTCCTCCCTTTTTGTAGTGCTGGTGTATTTTTGCATGGTTTAGGTATTTTTGCATTCATTGTACAAGAGAACCGGGGAGTCTTCGTTCTGAAAACTTACTACCTTCCTTTCCGGGAAAAATTCTCATTTCTCTTTCTAGAATTACTATAAATAGGATGTTGGGCTTCCTGAATTCATCCTCAAATTCTCTTTTCTGTTTACGTTTCTATTTCTTTCTTCTCTCTGGGAGACTTCCTCAACTTCACCTTCCAAATCTCCCTTTATATCTTCAAAAATCTTTATTTTTTTTTAATTTTTATTTTTTTTTATGTTTTGTTTATTTTTAGGAGAGAGAGACAGCGTGAGCAGGGGAGGGTCAGAGAGAGAGGGAGTCACAGGCTGAAACAGGCTCCAAGCTCTGAGCTGGCAGTCAGCACAGAGCCCGACGCGGGGCTCGAACCCACGAACTGCGAGATCATGACCTGAGCGAAAGTCGGATGCTTAACCGACTAAGCCACCCAGGCGCCCCAAAAATCTTTCATATTTTTAAATATAAGACTTTCCTTTTATTTTCTTTTTTGTCTCTCTCTCCCTAACAATACCATATTCCCATTTCACAGATGTTACTCTTTGAGGCTAAGAGATTTGTTTGTCAAGATTTCTTGGTTCTCTACACATTGACTGTTTCCCTCTGTTCCTCTGTTTTGGGCTCTTTCAAGAGATTTTTTCTCATCTTTTGGTTCTCAACTGTCTATTGAATTTTAAGAGGTTTAAACAAAAAAGGCTGTTTAAAATTGTGTGTGTTGTGCTAGGGTGAGGCAGCACTTGATATCTGGTGGGCTTCAGTATAAGTCCAAAGTGGCAAGCTGGATTTTTTTTTTAATTAGAGATGTTCCTCTATCCCTATTCATAAATGAGTCTTTACTTTCAGAGAGGAATCCTGAAATTCTCTAATATCCTCTAATCCATGGCTTTTCAAACTTTAATATGCATATAAATCACCTAGGAGGCATCTTGTTAAAATGCAGATTTTGGTTTGTTAGGTCTGGAGTGGGGCCTGAGAGTCTGTATTTCTGACCACCTCCAGGGGATGTCCATACTACTGGTTCTTGGATAACCATCTGAGTAGCAGTGCTCTAATATAAACTTGGCTTCCAGTGTTCTGAAATATGAGGGGAGAAAGGGATAGGGCCACTCAGGATTTTGATCTCATGACAACATTTTTTTTTTCAATTCCCCACTGAAAAAAACAGGCTGTTAAAAATTTTACATGGGATTTTTTTTCTCAGCCCCCTTCTGGATCACCAGTCCCAGCATTTTGTACCAGCTTCCCCCTTCCTCTTTTTCAGCTCCAAGAAGAGAAATGAGAGTGGGGAGTGGGTTGCCTCACCATTCAGTAGGTAGAGTTTCATTTGAATTCCCATTTTCAAAACGGCATTTCATCCCTGCCATCATTGGTAACTGGTACCCCAAGTCCAGATCTCTTTAGTTCAATTTCTTGAGATGGTACTGGGATAGTACATTTTTAAAAAGTAGTATGGAGATCTGGGAACATCTAACTGCCCCTTTAACAGACTTTTCAGCCAATTCTACCTTCAGGTCTATTCTCCCAGTTACCGCCCCCACCCATCTCTCCTTCAGAAGTATCTACAGTCTCCTACTTTTAAGCCTTTCTAGTGGTCCCCTTGTGGGACCACTGGGTGTGACCACAAATACATGTGGTTTCCTCATGTCCCTTTAGTCAGTCATCTCTTTCACCTATGGGCAGCTACCAATCTTTCTGCGACTACAGATTTTGCGCTTTCAAGAATTTCATGTAGATGGAATCATACATTATGTTACAAGTATTCTTAATCAAAGGCTAATATTAAATCAGGTTTTTACTGGCTTTTTGCAGACTTGCTTTAGCTTTCTCTGATATCCATCTACTTTCGTTCTTCAAACTTTTGATAATTCTCTTCTGCTAGTTCCTCATTCTCTTTGTTCTTGTGGACTTTATTTTTTTTAATCCTTTACTAACATATTAGTGATGTTTTAGGGATAAATATATGTGCTTAATGCACACATTCTAACCACCCATCATTAAACTTTCCCAGAAATGTATCCCTTGCATGATAGAGTACTACAGTGTAGAAGGCAGACTGAGTTTAAGTCGGCCTTTATTTCATTGCTTGTTTCACCTTTACTGTGATCCTTTTCCTTGTTTTCTTTTCGGTTTGTTGAGTCTTTTATTATTCCTTTTTTCCCTCTCCTCTAGTTTGTGAGTTACGTCCTTTTTTTTTTTTTCCATTCTCTTAATGATTAGTGTAAAAATTGCCACAGGTATTTTTTTAAATCAACTTAATTGTACAATTTTTATAAGCTACAGCTATTCAGGAGTTTGAAGACTTTTGACAAATGTTTCTCCCTCACCACAATCAACTTACAGATTGTTTCCATTACTTCCAGAAGTTCCCTCATGCCCCTGTATCTCTTTCACCTCTAGGCAGCTACCAATCTTTCTGTGACTATAGATTTTGCACTCTCCAATCTTATGTTATGTTACAAGTATTCTTAACTAATCAAAGCCTGTAATATTAAATCCTTGAACTCTTCTCTTTTCCCAGACAATTCAAGGACCTTAAGAACACTTTAATCCTGAATTCTCTAATATGCTCTAATTTATTGCTTCTTAACTTTGACTTGAATATTGTATTAGACAGGGTTCTCCAGAGAAATAGTATGTGTATATATATGTGTGTATACATACATACGTATACACAGAGAGGAGATATCATAGGAATTGGTTCAAGCAATTATGAAGGCCAAGAAGTCCCATAACCTGTCACCTGCAAGCTGGAGAACCAGGAATACCAGTGGTGTAATTCAGTCCAAGTCCAAGGGCCTGGTAACCAGGAGCACCAATGTCCGAGAACAGGAGAAGATGATGTCCCATCTCAAGCAGAGAGTAAATTCGACCTTCTTCTACCTTTTCCCCTGATTCTGCTCCTCAACAGATCAGATGATGCCTATTCACATTGGTGAAGATGATCTTTACTCAGCCTTCTGATTCAAGTGCTAATCTTCTGGAAATGCCGCCACAAACACGCCCAGAAATGACATTTTACCTGCTCTTTGGCTAGCCCAGTCAAGGTGACACTTAAACTTAACCATTATGTATATGTATCACCCAGGTCAGGATCTTGTAAAATGCAGGTCCTGGCTTACTAGGTGCCATGTTTTTGTGTATCTTCCCTCTCTTTGTAAAATTATACCAAATAGATGGCTACTTGCAAGGTTGGCTCTTTTGCTAAAAGATGGAAATTGGGGTGCCTAGGTGGCTCAGTCAGTTGAGTGTCTTAACTTCAGGTCATGGTCTCACTGGTCGTGAGTTCGAGCCCCGCATTGGGCTCTCTGCTGATAGTGCAGAGCCCATTTCAGATCTCTGTCCCCCACTCTCTTTGCCCCTCTCCTGCTTATGTGTGTGTGGCACCCTCTCTCTCGAAAATAAACATTAAACAAATAAAGTATGGAAATCACATTTTATGGTGTCCCGACTTTACTCTGATTAAGGTTTAGGATTTAATGGGAATGCTAACTAAAGGCCGAAATGAGAAAACATTAAATCAGTTTGAACAATTTACACTTACCACAAACTATTTACTTTCAGGCTTGTGGTTGAGCGTTCCACTGAGTATATGGTAAAATGTTCTAGGTAGAATTCAAGCCCAAAGAGAATAATGCAATCCATGCTAAATGGATAATTCAAGCCATACTATACCACACCCTTCTCGCCTGACTAGATCTTAAAGCATAGAACTATTCAAGTCACTCACCTGTTCTAAAAATCATCGGGGACTACTGCCCCTTCACCTCCAGTTCCCTCTCCAGACTCCTGACTTTATTTTTACCTTTCCAGTCTTTCTCTCACATCTTTCATTTTCGGGTCAAATGGGGTAACCCACCGTTCTGTGTTTCTTTCACCTCTGGTCATGCTGCCACTCAGCCTGCCCACCAAGTACCATCTTCCCAGTTGACACTCAGCCCAAGTTTTAAGGTGGAGCTCAAATGACACCTTCTTCGCAGGACCTTCCCTCTTCTTTCTTCCCTCAAACCCTCATGCCACTTTGCTCGTATCTCTCTTGAGTGGCTTATTATATGTTTGTTAATACACTTTATTCCTGTGATTAGACTTGATGTGCCTTCGGGGCTGAGCATAGCCTTTTTGCCTCTATGGTCTTTACAAGCATAAAACAGAAACTGCGGCTCACAAATAATTATTGAATGAATATGCATTTTAGTGTAACAAAGGAGACGCCAGGAAACTTGAGCTGACTTATCACTTCCTCAATCCTTGGGCCCTCAGACCCCATAGGAGCTCCTATGTAACCCTTTGCCACCTGTTAATTTGCAATAATTGTACCAACACTGTAAATACCTTCTAAGTTTGAACTTAAGATAATCTTCTCCTTTGTTCCTATGTTCAATCAGCCATCAGTAATTTGATCTTCCAATCTGGATTTGAACCTTCCTTTCCCTCCTTTCTCTACCATCCCCTCCATCATTCTGGTT
Organism: Proteles cristata cristata; assembly: GCA_017311185.1. NCBI lineage: Eukaryota > Metazoa > Chordata > Mammalia > Carnivora > Hyaenidae > Proteles > Proteles cristata. Next base: position 1,707,804 of record JAESUZ010005393.1, read on the forward strand.
AATGCCCTTTAATTGTCATAACACCTAACTACCTAGAGTAAATCCTTCCTGGTTTACCTAATACTGTTCCAGCTCTAGTCTATCCTATACACAACGGGGACCATAAGAACAATAATGAATAAATTGGTAAATGAGAAATGGCATGAATACTGGGCTTATTTTGTATGTGCGCCCACTGTACCTTTGGAAAATCACCTCCTGCCCCTATCCTCTGGTTCTTGTAGTGGACAATGGCTAGACTTCATCAGAGCATTAGGTCTTCCTGGTCATAGCTATCTGCTTGGGTTGGCTGAGAGACTGCTAGAGACAGTGTCCCAATGACATAATTTGAATCTCTTGACTTGGCTTTGCCTAAAGCCAGATGCACTCCTGGACTTTTTGGTTATGAGTCAATAGATTTCCTTTGTTAAATTAATTTGAGTTTGTTTCCTAAGTGCAACAAAGGTTTTCTGATACAATATGTAAAGCACAAGGAATACTACCTTACACAGAAATGTTAGGTATTATTTTTATTATCCTTATACCCTTGCTATACCTCATATCCAATTCAATCTTTTCTTTTCTTAGCATCTGTCAATGTAGACCAGCTAGAATAATTTCCTTATTATTCCCTGCATATTGTTCCTTTGCCTGGGCTACCTGTCACCATCCTAATAATGTCATTCTACACTCTTTTCACCAATCCACATCCATCATGATTTAGAAGTTGACTAAAGAAAGCCTCCCATCTTCCATTTGAATAATGGTGGCTCCACACTGTTGCCTGCCTTATCTAATTTCTCCTGTGTGTGTTTTCTAGTTATTTCTAGCTTGCTTCTTAATTGTACACTACTCAAGGCAAGGAAAAATATGATCGCTGGCCGCTTTCTAGGTTGAGATTTTGCCATTATTTCCAAAGCAACACAGTAGGTGTTCAATAAATGTCTGCTATAGGCATAAATGAATGGAATTAAATTTAGAAGGTGTGGTAGTCAATGTAAAGCCTGTTGCTAGCCTAAACTTTTTCCTTTTTCCAAGCAAACATTATATTTTTATACCATTTTCATTATGGCATGAAAATATAATGATTCTAACCTCAAACATTCTTCCCATTTATGGTTTCATACTTCTTTTAACCAAGGTCTAAGGAGGAGTATTCTATAAAAATAACTTAACAATCAATCAAAGCCTATTTTCTCTCACCATACATATTTTATTAATCCAGTGATATTGCACCTGACCCTTGAGAGGTTTCTTGCCTTGATAAACTAATGATAACAATAAAGCATCAACAAAGATATCCTGAGATGCTGAAAACAAATATCGAGGGAGGAAATTTTTGTATTCGCATTTCCTTTTTTAGTTCTAAAAGATAAAACATCCTCCTGCTCCAAATAAGTGAATTTCTATTTAAAAATGCAGAATTTTGAAAAACTATTTGGAAACAAAGGTCTGTGCCTGTGTTTGTTGAACTTAATTGCTGTATGGTTTAATGGAAGGACTGAGGGCTAGTGAGTTTAAACTCTCTAAAATAGCTACAGATTAGAGTTAATTAAATTTAGTTCTCTGGGATTTTTGATACATGTTCCAAATTTGTTTTTAATGACATAATTGTCCCATGTTACATTTACAATTACATCACTGTGAACTGATTATGTGTGCAGTTACACTAACAGAAAGCAATACCAAATGTCAAAAATAAATAAACAAATGTCAAAAAAAATGTCAAGAAATAAAAGTTGAAGGCAGCAGTAATGTTACCATTAAGAAAGTGGAAATTGAAAACAGAAGAGAAACTATGAAACTTCAAATTGAAAAACCTGGAAATCAAATGTATTAGGTTAACTTCATGCTTTTTTAATGGCATTTAAGTCATTATATTTGCTGTTACACGTGGAAACCATCGCATTTTCTCAAATTAACCAATTCATTAATTTTAGTGGAAAAAAATAGCGCCCAATCACATGAACGGGAAATGTGCTAAATAAATTTTGTGAAGATTTATGAAGAAACAGAAGTTACTAGTCCTATGTATAAATGGATATGGTGCACATTTGAAAAGAACAAGAAAAGAAATTCAGTATTCTTGTTTCTATTAGTCTTCAGGTTTTTCCCCCCCTTAACTAAAAGTAATTGTAATATTCTTTTGCCTCTAGGGCTTTCCCTTCCACAATTAATCATCTTTTTTCTACACCTTCCCTCCAAATGATTATTCCCCATAGTCTTAGAACACTTGACATTAATTCACACTACTTCATCTTCACAGTTTTCAAAACATGGCTCTGGCCTTGCTTAGCTCCACAAGACATTCCCTTCTCTTTCAAAAAAAAAAAAAAAAACCTTTTCAGTTTGAAAAGGTGCTACTGTGTAATCTGAAAAACATCTTTGTAATACAAATTAGCTTCCTAACTTTTATCAAACTTTTTTTTAATGTTTTATTTATTTCTCTGAGAGAGAGAGAGAGAGAGAGAGAGAGAGAGAGAGAGAGAGACGGCATGAGAAGGGGAGGGTCAGAGAGAGAGGGAGACACACAATCCAAAACAGGCTCCAGGCTCTGAGCTGGCTGTCAGCACAGAACCCGACGCCGGGCTTGAACCCCCGAACCTTGAGATCATGACCTGAGCCAACGTTGGGCGCTTGACCGACTGAGCCACCCAGGTGCCCCAAAACTTCAAATTCAAAATATATTTAAACTCCTTAGGATAATGAACACCTATACTTCAAAAGTAGCAATACGTTTTCCTTAAGCATGTGGAAGACTTGGATGCTAAGGCTATCTTTCATCCTCCGAGCCTAGAATCGGTGTCCTTGATCATTAGAACCAAGCAAGAAATTGTGAAAGTCTCATCAAGCTATACCACCGGCGCGGGCAAAGGAAATGCTTTCAAAATATGTCATTCATCTTCACATTTAAAGGCACTCTTTTATACACATCTTTTATACACATCATTAAATATTGCTACTTAAGACGTCAGTCGTATGAGGCAAGCTTTTTAATTTATAGGCAAAAGGCGGTGGCAAAAGAGTCCTCTCTTCTTAAATTTACTTATCAAAACAAAAGCCAGCCTGATTATATCTTGAAGTCTGAAGTCACCATTTGTCAAGAGTCTTTTAGAAAGCCGCTGATTGCTTTAAATTAACCAATTCTTAGCCAAATCAGGTTTAAGGAGAGTTACCCTTGTCTACAGTGACAAATGAGTTACCAGACGTCCTTAAGTAGACTGTCAAACTTTTCTGTCTCCTGTTTTTTAAACACGTAAGGGAGAGAATAGCACAAAACGAAATCAGGTCTGTTTCTTCAGAAGGCTGTCCTACGGGGAACAAGACGCTCACCTGTACACCAGAGAGGGTCTTTTTCCGCTGTCCTCACTGGGGGAGGGGATGGACATCGCTAGACCTTTGTCCTCCGGACCAGAGCACGGCCGGGGAGGGAGGGCGGCTTTCTGGGAGGAGTACAGGCACCTGCACCCCAAGAAACTACAACACGGGTTTTGACTCTAAGGACTCCCCTGGCTTAACCGCTCGCGTGGCCCTCTAGCTCAGGGAGGGGGGCTGTTGCCCCAAACCGTAGCCACCTCTCGCAGGCGCAGGGGGAGAAGACGACTGACCCCTCTAAAGAGTTAGGGATTCCGGTCTTTCCCAACCGGACCCGAACGTTCCCGGCTCTCTTGCGGGGCTCGCCCGGCGGCGGGGTACGCCGGGGTGAGCCACGGCCGCGGCGGGCGCAGAGCCGGTCTCTGCTCCGCGCCCCTGCCGCGTCCGCACTGCCACCGTGAGGCCGAGCCGGTGACGGTGCCCCGTGGCGGCGGCGGCTCCGCGCTTCTCTCCGCGCCGCCCCGGCCGCCGCAGCGCCGGGCACGGGCGGGGGGATTTTCTTCTCGTTCCCCCCTCTTTCGCGCTCACGCTCCTGTTCAGCGGGAGAGCCCGCGGAGCCAGGGAGGGAGCGAGGGAAGGGGTGGAGGTGGCGGGGGGGAGGCCGGAGGGGCGGATCCTGCCTGGGGGCTGATCCCTCCCTCCCCTCGGCCGGGCTCCGTGGCGGCAGCGGCGGCGGCAGCGGCTTCATTCCCCCTCCTCCCCCGGGAGTGGCGGCGGCGGCCGGGCCGGGGCCCCTGCGCGGGCCGGGAGGGGGCACGGCGGTGGCCGCGGAGGCCAGCGCGGGAGGAGGCCGCGCTCCGCTCCCAGGGCCGCGCCGACCAGCTTGACGGCCGGCCCGCCCGCGCCCAGGGGCCCCGAACGGTGGGGCCGGGCCGGCGGCTGAGGTAATGGGGGGGGCAGCGGGGCCGAACAGAGCGGGGGCGGGGGCAGCGGGGCCTACGGGGACCAGGGACTGCGCGGGGGGGGGGGCGCAGGGAAAGGGAAGCAGGGGGCTTCCCGAGCGGGGCGGGGGCGGCGCGAAAGCGCTCTCCTGGAGCGAGGGCGGCGGCGGGGAAGGAGAAGGCGGGTGAGGGGGGCAGCTGAAAAGCGAGGACCCCCTCCCGCAGCCGCCATCTTGTTTCCCTCCCCCCCGGCCCTGGCTGGCGAGCCGCCGAGCCCCGCCCCCGCCGTGCTCTCCAATTGGTCAGACCAGAAGTAGGTTCCGCCCCCTGTGCGTCCCTCGGCCCCCCGGTTTCTCCTGACGGGCAGGTGAGGCGACCAATGGGCGCTCGCCTCTCTGCCCCTCTGGTTCGCTGGCGCTAGCTTTCTCTGTCTGAGGGTCGGACTGCGCGTCAGTCTGTCTCTGGCGCGCTCGCCCCCCTCCCCTCCGGGGAGGAGATGTTGTTTCCCTCCTTTCTCCTCCGAAGGGTCAAGATTCTTCTGGAAGAGGTGCCCCTTTCAAGGGGCAGGAGCCTTGGCTGGGGTTCTCCCTTGTCTCATGAGTATCTCGTGGGGTACAGGGGGTAGAGAGTCGTAATTGCAGAAACTCCTCGTTTGTCGGGGACTTGGGTGGGGTGGGCAAGTGGGGCTTTGGGGGTGCTGAGGGGACCCCTGGGGATGTTGGCCGATACTTGGACGTGTGTGTGTTTGTGTGTGTGTGTGTGTGGGAGGGGCTGTGTGGGAAGAGAAACTCCCGCCAAAAAACTGGATTGTAAGCTCACTGCGGGCGAAACTCATTTTCCTCAGCGCTGCCCTTCTCTTTCCAGTATTTGAGCTCCCCGTGCCTCGAGGCTTGGGTAGGACCCAAGGAGTTTTCTTTAGATACTCGCTGCTTGGGTGAGGACTCACCTAAGGGGGTGGTAGCTGGTGGGGAGGAAGACTAGACAGCGCTCTAACAAAGGAGGGTTTACCCCTTCTAAACTCTTTCAGAATTTCGGGTTAGTCCTGGGGTAAGTTTCCCCCCCCCCTGCAAGGTTCTCCCTGCCCACAAGGCCTGGGGGCGATGAGGCAGGTCTTTTGGCCGGACCACCCCCAGGGACTTGGCATCAGTCAGGCATGTGGTGGCCAAGGGCCTCTGGAACCTGGACAGAATTGCTGTGATGATTCTGTTGCCTTTTGTTCCCAATGGGTCGTGTGCCTGCCTGGCACGGTTCCTCCAACCAAGTGTTTGTGGTGTGTTTGTCACAGTCACACTTCGGGATCGGAAAACCTTTTAAACAAGGATGTTAATAATTCCCAGTTCACCAATAGCAGCCCTTAAGAGGTAGGGTTTTTTGTTTAACTAGTGGAGGATGGAGGCACAGAGAGACCAAGTGGCTTTCTCCAGGTCACACAGGGCAAAGGTTAGAACCTACATTTGCCCCAGAGCCTATTTTTGTACCAGGCCGTGGCATCTCCGTGGTGGTCTCACTTCCCAGGGAGATGGGTTCAACACATCAGGAGGTCTGGGTTTGAGTTGTTGAATTATCACTCACTCCCTTTGGGTTGAGTGACATCTCTTTGAGCTTCTGTTTCTTGATCTGTAAAATGGAAATGATAATATCTATCCTACCTCCCAAATTAGTTGAGGGAAATAATTAAAAGTAAAAGAGATTGGGGTGCCTGGCTGGCTCAGTTGAGGGAGCATGTGACTCTTGATCGCAGAATTGGAAGTTCAAGCCTCATGTTGGGGGTAGAGATTCCTTTAAAAATTAAAAAAAAAAAACAAACTAAAAGGATATGTAGTTTGCCAAAGTGTGCTAAATTATCATCATCATCTCTGCGTTATAGATAAAGGTGATAGATTCTGCAACCAAGATGACAGATTCTTTTTCTCTTTGAAATCCTCTCACTGTTGGTACCTTTCCAAGTCTGCCCACACTTGGGGCCCCATATGTCCAAATGTCTTTCCTGGTAGTGATGGCCTCAGTAACTGCTACCATAGTTCGTTATGAGCTTGTTATGATCCCCTTCATCCAGAGAATGATATGGGAAACTTTAGGGCTTTCTCTTTGTTGCACAGGGCTAATCTAAATAGAAGTGTTTGGTGAGAGAGGGACTTCTGAGGTGAGAGAATGCATCGAGAGTTTACCTCAGATATTGCCCCATTCACCTTGGCCTTGGACCCAATGAGGGTCTTGGATAGGCCACTTAATACTTCAGTGCCACTTGTGGACCACTCCCAAGAGCTTCCAGTGTTTCTGCTTAGAAATGTACTAGCCGGTGCATCCTAAAAGCCGCCTTTTCCAGAGAAAGCCCTTCACACTATTGTTCGACTGTTTTAGACTGCACATAGTAGACATTTCAGGTGCCTTCACCTGTTTGCTCCTGGGCGTGGTTAGGGGATATGGTTGCTGATCATTGTAAGGTTGGTTGGGAGACGGCTTTAGACCTGTGAGGTTTTGATCCTCTAATGGGGCCACCGTTCGTGTACAGGGCTTAAAAATGGATGCTCTTCTTGTTTTCTTCTTTCCTGAACCCTTAACCACCCCATTCTTTTCCCTAGGCAGCTATCTCACAGCCTTATGTGGGGCATCATTAGAGCTTTAGGTCGCTCCCTGTGTTGTTGTGTGATGATCTGTTTTCTGTCCTTTCCATTAGACGGAACACCTAGAGGCAGGGATCATGCATGTTTGATTTCTCCTTTCGTTCAACTAATATTTATTGAGTGCTTACTTAGGAGCCAGGTATCATTCCAGGTTCTGAGAATACAGCAGTGAACAAAATAGACAAAAATCCTTCCCCTCATGGAGCTTATACTCTAACAGAAGGAAGCAAATGTTTATGATAAATAGGCAAATCACATAGGATAATAAACTGCTGATGGGGGAAAGAGATTTGAAGTTTAAGGTAGAATGGTCAGAGAGGGTCTCATTGGGAAGCAGTGTTTGTAAAAAAGTTGAAGCGATGGAGCAGGCTGTGTGAACGATGTCTGAGGGGCAGGATGTTCAGGCAGAGGGAACAGTCTTCTTGGTGGCCATTCCATTGGGGGGAAGGGTAAGTGAGGGCATGTCTAAATATTCAACTCGGTTTCCTGGTTTCTCTTTAGGCCTGTCCCCTTGGTTCCCAGGTGCCATGAGGAAGCCGCGCCGGAAGTCGCGGCAGAATGCCGAGGGCCGGCGCTCCCCGTCCCCCTACAGTCTGAAGTGCTCACCTACTCGGGAGACGCTGACATATGCTCAGGCCCAAAGGATTGTCGAGGTGGACATCGATGGACGCCTGCATCGAATCAGCATCTATGATCCACTCAAGATCATCACAGAGGATGAGCTGACCGCCCAGGATATCACCGAATGCAATAGTAACAAGGAAAACAGTGAGCAGCCTCAGTTCCCTGGCAAGTCCAAAAAACCCTCCTCCAAGGGCAAGAAGAAGGAGTCCTGTTCCAAGCATGCATCCGGCACTTCCTTCCACCTCCCGCAACCCAGCTTTCGCATGGTGGACTCAGGCAGCCAGCCAGAAGCACCCCCACTGCCTGCTGCCTACTACCGCTACATTGAGAAGCCACCTGAAGACTTGGATGCAGAGGTAGAATATGACATGGACGAGGAGGATCTTGCCTGGCTGGACATGGTGAATGAGAAGCGGCGAGTAGATGGGCACAGTTTGGTGTCAGCAGACACTTTTGAGCTGCTGGTAGACCGGCTTGAGAAGGAGTCATACTTGGAGAGTCGCAGCAGTGGGGCCCAGCAGTCACTCATTGACGAAGACGCCTTTTGCTGTGTGTGCCTGGATGACGAATGCCACAACAGCAATGTCATTCTCTTCTGTGACATCTGCAACCTGGCTGTACACCAGGAGTGCTATGGTGTCCCTTACATCCCCGAGGGCCAGTGGCTATGCCGCTGCTGCCTGCAGTCTCCCTCCCGACCTGTGGATTGCGTCCTCTGCCCCAATAAGGGCGGCGCCTTCAAACAGACCAGTGATGGGCACTGGGCCCACGTGGTGTGTGCCATCTGGATCCCTGAAGTCTGCTTCGCTAACACCGTGTTCCTGGAGCCCATTGAGGGCATTGACAACATCCCACCTGCCCGCTGGAAACTGACCTGTTATATCTGCAAGCAGAAGGGGCTGGGTGCAGCCATCCAGTGCCATAAGGTGAACTGTTACACGGCCTTCCATGTGACATGTGCACAGCGGGCAGGGCTCTTCATGAAGATTGAGCCCATGCGTGAGACCAGCCTCAATGGCACCATCTTCACAGTACGCAAGACTGCCTACTGCGAGGCCCACTCACCACCAGGTGCTGCCACTGGTAGGAGGAAGGGTGACTCTCCCGGAAGCCTCAGTGAGGCTGGGGATGAGGAAGGGCTGAAGGAGGGCTGTGGAGAAGAGGAAGAGAAGGAAGAGGTAGAAGAGGAGGAGGAAGATGAAGGCCAAGGTGGGGTAGGTGGCCCCCTCAAAGGAGTGCCCAAGAAGAACAAGATGACTTTGAAACAGAAAATCAAGAAGGAGCCAGAGGAAGTGGGCCGAGATACACCCTCCACTGTTCCCATGGTCACTGTCCCACAGATCCCCTCTTACAGGTAAGCCTGCTCAGGAGAGCTCCACATGGACTGATGGTTTCTGGTTGGGTTGGTACTGGCCCTGAGCCAGGACCTCCTTCCCCAAGCATGGTTGGTGAGCGTTTGTTGTCTTCTGTGCCCTCAAACTTAGACTTCTCCTTTGGTCCCTGGTCTGGTTTGTGGTTTTGATTGTGCCTTGAGAGCAATGCATTTCCTTGGCTTCAAGGTGAGACAAAATTAAGTTGCTTAGAAACCCAGGTGAAGGATGTCTAAGGTAGCATTTTTCAACAGGTGCACAAGTGACATTTTGGATGGGATAATTATCATTAGGACTGTCCTATACATTTCTTGATGTTTAGCATCCTTGGTCTGTAAGTGCCATTTGCATCTGCTCCTGCATTGCTTGGTCTTTGTGACAATCTCAAACACTCTCCACGTATGTTTCCAGAAACCTCTGGGGGGATAGAACTGAGAACCACTGTTTTAAGGGGTCAGTATGGGTGTCTGCTGTCTAGAAAGCTCTGTTCTGAGAGTGATGGAGACTGTGTGCGGGGGTGGTGATGTGGGGAGGATATGCTATTTCTCTTCTTGAGAAGCTTTAAGATGTACAGGAAAAGGATCACTCAGCTGTAAGTCTAAGCCACCTTGGTCCCTACTGAGTCTGTAGAGATATCATTGTATCTATTGTAAACCACTGGAGAAGTAGCTCATGGAGGGCAGAAAAGAAAGACGGGGAAGATTTTTCATTAGAAGTTCGTCTCAAGGGTGATATTCTTTGGAGAGTATGCAGTGTTAGAATAGGAAGGAATCTTGAAGACGATTTATCTAATGTAGTCCTTGCACCTTCTCCCACACCCCCAGATGAAGAAACTGCGGCGACAGGAGGTAAAGTTCACGCCTTTATTCATTCAACGAGATATTTATTGAGCACTTACTATATGCCACGTCCTGTTCAAAGGGCTGGAACCCGGTAGAAAGCAACAGAACCTGACCATGAGTTGGAACTCATGATGCCTCCAGGCTCTGTTCCTGCTTTCTGTCTCTCTTGTTGAAAAGGATAGGGAGAAAAGAGCACTGGAGGGTAGTGGGGAATGAGTTGTGAAAGGAACAGGCAAACAGACTTGTCAGTCTGGGAAGGAGAAATAAGAGCGGAGCAGAGCAGGAGGGCGAGACTTTTGTGAGCCATGTCTGGAGTTAGAATTCAGTCAACTGGAAATGCCTTCTAGTCACAGAGCTGTTGTAGGCTACCCTGTTCCCTGATGTTGACTGGGGTCCATGCTTAGTAACATCTATAGGGTGGCTGTGCCCTGAGACTAGACTTTTTGGTTGCTGTATCTGCTCTCACGGATGTGTCTTGCAGGGGCCAGCATAGCATGCTGGCTAAGAAACCAGACAGACCTGCTTTTGAATCTTGCTCCTGTCACTAACTACCTATGTGAACTTTGGCAAGTTATTTCTTTAAGTCTTACTTATTTGTTAATGAACTTCATAGGGTTGTTGTGAGAAATAAATGAGATAACATAACTAAAGCACTTAGCACAGTGCCTGGTAAATAGTAAGCGCTCAATAAATGGTGGCTACTGCTGCTGCTGCTATTTTATTATTCTTTTCTCTACCTGCACAAATGCTGTTGGGACCCTCCATAGCCAAGAGGTTGTAGAGGGAGGGGGCTGCCTGCATCTGGGCAGGTGTGCTTGGCATGGGCATTGGTGGGGAATCTGTTCTTTGGGGAAAGGCCTAGGTCTTGGTTTTTTAAGCTTGGCTTTGGGGCAGGAATGTCTGACTGTGGATAGGCACAGGGCCTAGGTGATCAATGTCCAGCCCAACATGCCCCCGTTTCTTAGGTTCTGTTTTCTTATTTAGCCACTTTGTGTAAGGAAAGTGCAGTGAGATGAGGAGGCAGAGGGAACACAGGAGCACTGAGGCCTTGCTTACTCTCTGAATAACCAGTCTTTGGACACAGGATGGTACAGCAGAGAGATCATACATTCGAATCCCATCCAGGGCCACCGTTTTTTAATTTTTTATTTATTTTTAATGTTTATTTATTTTTGAGAGACAGAGATTGTTCAGGGGAGGGGCAGAAAGAGGAGACACAGAATCCAAAACAGGCTCCATGTTCTGAGCTGTCAGCACAGAGCCCGACACAAGGCTTGAGCCCACAAACTGCAAGGTCAAGACCTGAGCCAGCGTCGGACACTTGACTGCCAAAGCCACCTGGGTGCCCCACGCTACCATATTTTTAGCTGAATTAGTGACTTTGAGAGTTTATTCAGCCTCTCTTCCAAAGCTGCCTTTCCATCTTTTGTTCTCGTGAGAATAATGTTACCCACCTTGCAACAGGGCTATTAAGATAAAGATTATAGGCTCATTAATTCTTCCCCTTTCATTTATCCTCCCATCCCCCCATGCATTACTGGCTTAAGTCCTGACTTTAAGACTTCTCTATTGGGTTAGTTTAGCCAGCTAAGTTTTCAGAGTCTCCATCCTCTTATCCAGTTTTTTTTCCCATTTGGTTCAAAATTAGACATTTTTATGCTGCTGAGAGCTTTAAGTAAAAACCAGGGGTCAGACAACCCCAAGGTGTTGCATTTGAGCTCAGAAAGCAGTAGCTTGGTGTAGTTCTGCCAGTTTTCCTTCCAGCTTGGCTATGGACTATCCCTGGTCTGGGGAGACCCTCAGCCACAGGGTGGCTGGAAATAGTGGTCACATTGCCCATAGCTTACTCAAGTTCCTGTCTTCTTTTGCTGCTTTTACCAAGAGAAGTGTAGGGGTATGGGGCACAGGCCTGTTCTCAGGAGTCCAGGATTGCAGGAAACAGGGATCCTGGGAGAGGGTTCTTTCGGAGACTGCAAGGTAGGAAGTGGAAAATAAAACGATGTATCTCACGCTGAATCTGAGCTGCTTAACTTTGCTGTCTTTTTTAAGCCTTTCTCTGAGGCAAGGCATTTGGCCACTTTATTATGTCTCTTTTTATATATAATGTTCAGAAATGAACCGGGGTCTGAATAGGAGGCTATAATCAGGGCTGCCCACTGACCTTGTCTTTCACTTTCCTGTGCCTCTACTCAAGGTTGAACAAGATCTGTAGTGGTCTCTCCTTTCAGAGGAAAAACCAGTTCATACAGCGGCTTCACAACTACTGGCTATTGAAGCGGCAGGCACGGAATGGTGTCCCCCTCATCCGGCGCCTGCATTCCCACCTGCAGTCCCAAAGAAACGCCGAGCAGGTAGGTGAAGTGATTGAAGGTGGTGGAGGAGGTGGAGAGTGAAGGAGAAGAAGTGAGGGTTGGGGTAACCCCTCCCTAAGCCCTCTGCAGAGCCTTTACCTCCAGGAGGCATAGCCCAAGAATAGCATGGGGGCAATAGCCCAGGAGGCATAGCCCAGCCTCCAACACTATAGAGCCTTTGGGATCAGACAGCAGCTCCTTCTGGATAGGAGAGGCTTGACTTTGAAGCATATTCTAGGGGAGAGTGGAGAGCAAGCCCAACTTTCCATTATGTGGGGAAAACCTCATTGAGGTGGCAGAAAGGAAGGAGTGGGCTGAATGAGGGCCAGGTGGCCACGTTGCATGAATTAGGACAAGGAGCACTTAAGATACTATACTGACATCTGCCAAAAAGGTTTCATAGAAAACACACAAATGTGCCATCTAAGTTGTAGCACACAGCCTGGCCAACTGTGGCATTTTAGCCATTGAATTGTTGCATGTTTTCTGAGATGATGGAGGCCTCGTGAGACTCCTTTTTTTTTTTTTAACTACCTTCAGTTTTTTTCCCCTCTTCACCTATGTCTTTAAATATTTCCACACCACTATCCCAGAGATGAAGCAATCTTTTACGTGACTCTGGTGCCCCTCTGAGTTCTCTCTGATTTCACTTTTGCCTTTTGTAACTAAAATCCTGAAGTACAAGTCTGTATCTGGTCCTTCCTTGAAATGGTCCACCTCCTGCCCTGTAGCCTCCCCTAGCACATCAGCCACTTCCTCCCAGCCTAGCAAGCCTTACCTCAGACTCTCACTGTATTGGCCATCGGGCTACATTTGACACCATGGATCACCTTGTCTTAGAGCTTCTCTGTCGTATCCTTTTGTTCCTCCTCGACTCTGCTGACTGTAGCAGTAACCTTCCAGGGGCTCTGCTGCCTGCCCATTTGCTTGGAGAGCTTGTTCACTCTCATAGTTGTAAGTAAGTGTGGCCGTAACCCCAGGTTTCTTGGGTTGTCCTCATCCCTTTTTTCTACCCTTGGTCCTTCTGGGGCAAAGGAACTATAGATGTTCATGTAGATGTTGTTTCCTAGGATTCAGATATTGGAAACTCAATTCATTATCTTCCTTCCTCTCAGTAAACATATTTCCCCATTATTGACATGGAACCTTCTCTCTCCTGGCCTCAAACATTTCCCCACCTTGGAGTTACTGTTGATTCTTCCCTCTGTAACAAGCCACAGTTAATCATCCCTTACACTACTTTGGGGGAGTTTATCAGTATATGATCCTTTGTCTCTGTTCTATAGCTACCTGCTCACCCATGCCCCCTTAATGTCAGTAGTAGCTTTCTCGTTGGTCTCCCACCTCTGATTCTTTGTTTGCTCTACAACTGATACTATGTCATTCACATACCATTTTCCATCTTGTCACTTCCATTTCCAGAATATATTCTTCTTCTCCAGGCAGGACACATCCAGGATCCTTTGTGTGGAGTTTGAGGCTTCTTATCACCTGAATCCTGGATCTTGCTTGATTTTTATGGTTTTCCAGCTTTTCTGCTCTGGCCAGGCCATTTTTTTCACCAGGCAAAGAATCACTAATTCTGCTTCTTCTAACACTTCTCTGTGGTCCCTTTGATTCCAGAAGCGTTCCTTACTGCTCTGTTCATCCGTGTCCATCACTACACGTGAACCCCTAGTAAGAGTGCTTCTGTAGGAAGCCTTCCCAGACCTAACCCCAACCCACTCAACTCTTTTCTATTTTACATCATCTTAGCATTTTATATTCAGTTTATCTGTTGAGTTTTTATTGTCTTTATGCTACTGTGCCCTTATGTGTCAGACCCTGGGCCTCTGCCTTCCGCCAACTATACTGTAACCTCTTTGGGGGAAGGCATCAGCTTTTTTGGTGCTGGTGGTATTATAAAGTATGGTCAAGTCAGCTAGTACAAGCTCGTAGGAAGAACTTCACTGTGTTTTCTATCTAGCCAAGTCAAAGCTCTAAGGTGAAATTCTTTCCACTTTGAGGTGTCTATTCATTTTCCTTCTGAAATTCTTTCCAGTCCTGAGGGACAGAGCTGCCCCCTGGTGTCCTCAGGGGTAGAGAAAGCAGTCACAGATCTCATATCCAGCAGTGAAGGTTATTGTGGGGCGATGACAGAAACATTGCTGTGAGGCTGGGGGAGCGGAGGAAGAAGGCATGGGGTAGAGAGGGGGTGGAAGGGCTCTCAGGAGTATGGGTCAGCAAGGGTCGGGGGCTGTCACCTGCCGAGGCCCTGTGAAGCTTGAACAGGGAGGGCATTCTGGGTAGAAGGGAGGCCCACAGCTCCTCCTTCCTTTCCCTTCCTTCTTGCAGAGAGAGCAGGATGAGAAGACGAGTGCAGTGAAGGAAGAGCTGAAATACTGGCAGAAGCTCCGCCATGACTTGGAGCGGGCGCGGCTGCTGATTGAGCTGATTCGGAAAAGAGAGAAGCTCAAGCGAGAACAGGTGAGGAAGAGCCCCAGCTTCAGGGTTCTTGTTCAAAATCTTTTTTTCCCATGCTCAGTGTGGCATCAGGAGAGCCAGTAACCTCTGCCTGGTGTCAGCTTTCTTGCCTTCCTGCCCAGCACAGTGGGCCACAAGGCCTGCCTACTCCCTATTGGGTATGGTGCTGCACATGGCTTCTAACTACGGGGGTTCAGCCTCTGGTGGCCTCAAGCATAAGCTTATTATCATATGCCTGGAGTTTCTGCCTTAAAAAAATCTCAGGAGTCTGGCCTTGAATATTTTGAAAAGCTTCTCAACCCGTTCTGATGGGCATTGCTGCTGGTCTAAGAGCTTCTGAGACTTTTCACTTGGCCCTTAAAACACTTATGGTCTTGGATAATTCAAATATTTCAACCTAGGGGCTCCTGGGTATGGCTCAGTTGGTTGAGTGTCTGACTTCGGCCCAGGTCATGATCTCATGGTTTGTGGGTTTGAGCCCCGTGTAGGGCTCTGTGCTGACAGTTCAGAGCCTGGAGCCTGCTTTGGATTCTTTGTCTCCATCTCTTTCTGCCCCTCCCCTCCAACCCCCTCTTAAAAATAAATAAACATGTTTAAAAAATTAAAAAAATTTCCAACCTCTACTTGAGATTCTAAGCTTCTAAGCATGAGGAATGTTGAGGTAGTAGTATAACGTAGGGGTTAGGAATATGAACTGTGGCACCAGATTACCTGGGTTTATATCCTGTTTCTGTCATTTAGTGCTTGTGTGACATTGGGTAAGTTGCTTAATCTCTTTATACCTCAGTTTCCTTGATTGTAAAATGGGACGTAACAATAGAACCTGCATCAGAAGGATCTAAAGATTAGATGACTTACAGTATATGAAGAGCTTAGAACAGTGCCTGGCACGTAGTAGGGGCTATAGAAGTGTCAGCTGATGTCATCCTCACCATTATTAAGAGTCCACCTCCCTGAAGTGTCTACTGCAGCGCTCTGCACATGGCAGAGAGTAAATACTATTATTTGAATCAATGACAAGCCAAAACCATTCTCTCCAGTCTAGGAATAGCACCTGTTCCTTGCATGCTTCAGAGGCCTGGGTTAAAGATGTTTCTTTCTCTCTTTCTTCAACTCTTACTTCACCGTTCAGCCCCCTCATGAGCCCTTCTCTCATAGGCCTGTAGCCTGAGTTTCCATCTCTGAGACGGAGCAGCTCTTGCCATACATAGCTTGCATAGGTGGCATGGAGGACATCTCAGGACCTTCTCTGTGGATTCAGACTGTGCCATCCCAGGCTTGGTCCTGCAGCGGAGCTTTTCTTCTTGTCTCTGGTTCAGAGAGAGAAAAGGGGAAAGGAAACAGGCCTATTTTGATGTCACTAAGAAGAAGGAACATTTCATAGTCTAATCTATGGCTTCCCAACCTTTTAGCACCAGGGCGTACGTAGAAAATAACACTTGTGCAACATAACTACTGTCACTGTAAATACATGAGGCTTCTTGCTGCCTGTGGAGGTGAGCCTGGAGTCCTCAGTTATCCCAAGATGGCCTCAAGGGCCAATGGGATCAATATCTAAGCATACTAAGTGGGAATTCGGGACCAAATCACATTTTAAATCATCAGTGTGCTCTTTGGACTAAGTTAAAGCTAGGTTCAAGTCCTATCTCATTCATTGGGTTAGTGACTCCTCATTATACTTCCACACCTCAGATTCCAGATTTATAAAATGGGGATAATAATAAATTCTCCGTCAGGATTATTGTGATGATTAACCAAGGTAATGTAAGTAGAGAGGCAGTGTGGCATAGTAGTCAAGAGCACACACGGTGGAATCAGGCTGTCGAGGACTAAATCCCTCCTCATTACTGGCTCTGTGGCCTTGGACCAGTCTTTCTGTGCCTCAGTTTCCTCCGTGTAGAATACCTTATCTGTACCTACCTCATATATTTGTTAATATTACATAAAATGATTAGAATGTTACTTGGCATTTAGGAAGGACTATGAAAGTGTTAACTGTTACTGCCAGTTTTGGTACAGTGCTCGATGCATGGGAAACATTCACAGAACGATAGCTGTTGGTCATTATTTCCAAGCTGAAAATTCGGTGATTTCTCCTCATATACTGGTCCACTTAATATCCTGTGAAAATTTGTTGTACATGATTGGTGAAAGTAATCAAGAAAATGTTTGGTCCCTCTTTGCAGGGGGTGTCCTGATCTCTTTCCACCTTCTCCACAGGTCAAGGTCCAGCAGGCCGCGATGGAGCTGGAGCTGATGCCCTTCAACGTCCTGCTGAGAACCACGCTGGACTTGCTGCAGGAGAAGGATCCGGCACATATCTTTGCTGAACCTGTCAACCTGAGTGAGGCAAGTTCCCCCACTTGGAGAAGAGTGAGGCCCTGAGCAGTGAGACCCTCCTGGACTAGAAACAGGGTCTGAGTAGGCCAGGAAGGGGTCCGGCCACAGGGTGTACAACACCTAGGGGTTTCTGGCAAAGCTAGTAGACCTGCTCTTGGTGAGGAGTCAGCAGGCCAGGGTGGGCCAGGGCCCCGGGGCTCTGACTGAGCAGTGTGCCAAACCAGAAAACGGGGAGGCAAGAGTGCCGGTGAAGGGTGCACCTGTTTGGCTAGTAAATGGTTGTTGTAATTGTACAGGTTTTATATGTTTAGGTTCCAGATTACCTGGAATTCATATCCAAGCCAATGGATTTTTCTACCATGAGGCGGAAGCTGGAGTCCCATCTGTACCGCACCTTGGAGGAGTTTGAGGAGGACTTTAACCTTATAGTTACCAACTGCATGAAGTATAATGCTAAAGACACAATTTTCCACCGAGCAGCTGTCCGCCTGCGGGACCTGGGAGGGGCCATCCTGCGGCATGCCCGGCGGCAGGCAGAGAACATCGGCTATGACCCCGAGAGGGGCACCCACTTGCCTGAATCACCCAAATTGGAGGACTTTTACCGCTTCTCCTGGGAAGACGGTGAGAAGCCTGGATGGGTGGGGAGGAGAGGGATGAAGAGGAGGCGCAGGGATGGAGCCCAGAGAGCCAGGGATAGTGGTGGGCCTTGGAGTTATATAGGGTAGATACGAGGAGAGCTGAGGGTAGGCCCAGGCGGGGATATTCCTGCTTGTGGCTGCAGTGCTTCCAGGAGTTGAAGTTTAACTAATTCACTATTTTTTGAATGGTAGGAAAAGGAATCAGGTACTAGCTGTCTGTTTGAAACGTTAAATCCGCTGGTCCTTAGGAGGGGTCTTCCTCTTCTGGACGCCCTCTCTACAGCGTCCAGAGCATGGGGCAGGGAGAATGCAATGCTAGTGTATGTCTTGCTCATTCAGAAGAGTGCCAGTAGAGGACCAGAAAAATGGAATTGCCTCTGAGCCCCGCACTCTGCCTGCCCCTGCTCTCTGCTTTTCAGTGGCAGGAGCCAGTTACTCAGGCCCGGGGGATTGCCAGCTGCCTCGTGCCTGCTCCACAGAGCCTGTAATTATGACTGTGAACTGCTTCCTGCAGATGTTTCCCAGATTCTGACCTTGTCCCTGTGGCTGCCCTCCAGGCAGCGATGTTACCAGGGCCACAGCCCCACAGAGACGCTGCTGGAAGCCACTGGTCCAGGCATTCCAGGAGACTATTTTGCATCTAAAGGATTCGGCCCCTTCCCCTTGCCCTGGGCTGGGCAGATCCTTCAGCCCCTCTGTCCTCCCTTCTCCCTGGCAGTGGACAACATCCTCATCCCAGAGAACCGGGCCCATTTGTCCCCGGAGGTGCAGCTGAAGGAGCTGCTGGAGAAATTGGACCTGGTGAGCGCCATGAGGTCCAGTGGGGCCCGGACCCGTCGCGTCCGCCTGCTGCGCAGGGAGATAAATGCCCTTCGGCAGAAGCTGGCGCAGCCACCACCACCACAGCCACCATCACTGAACAAGACTGTGTCCAATGGGGAGCTGCCAGCAGGTCCCCAGGGAGATGCGGCTGTGCTGGAGCAGGCCCCACAGGAAGAGCCGGAAGAGGATGGGGACAGAGGTGAGACAGGGGCATTTGGGGGGGTGGGGTGGGGTTGGAGGCCACACTAAGGGAGTAAGGGTTAAGCTAAAATCTAATGGTGCAAGCATCTTTCCCTGAGTTTAGGTTGGACCCTTGTGGGCAAGTAAAAACCTTCGGAGGGATCACACTTTGATGTATATCCAGGGATGATATTCAAAATATTTAATAATCAGTAGAGACCACAGTTCATCAGAGTAGATGGTGGCAGTTGTATTGGAGTCGGCTCTGGGGACGACTGATGGGGATATTTAGTTGCAGATTGTGGACAGGTTGGGAAGTTTTAGAGGCTGGAGCCCAGCAGCTCTTTACTAATCCATGAAGAAGCATTACAGTATTTTGTATCTGATAATGGCCGTATTGCATGCACTAGTTAAATATTAGCTCACCTTCTACTATCTTGTAGATAGGCTTTTTTTTTTTTTTGAACAGATTAGGTTGTGGTATGGGAGGACAGAAAAGGAAGAAAGACCCTAAAGATGGTCTGGCTTCTTGAACTACCTCATGGCTTTGACCCCAGCTGGCCAAGTCTACAGGCCCATCCTGAGCAGAAAGGTCAGATTGCAAAAAATTTCTGGGGAAGTGACTCTCAGAGACCCAGCCTTAAAACTGAGCTGCTTTCCATCCTGCCCACTTCACTGGGGATAGAATTGTCTCCATTATGCAGGTCCTCGGAGCTGAGCCCATAGCTTGGGGAGGCTCTGTCTTCCACACAGTTTGGAAGGGTTCGGAGTTATCTCCAGAGGGTAGTTCTCTCCAGGGGCCAAATTGCAAGGAACGGCCCATTTTATTTTAGGTTGGCTGAGAATAAGGACGTGGCTGGGAGGTCACATTTGGCAGTGGCAGTGACTCTTCCTGATTCCCCGTGTGGCGGTCAGCATGCCACTTGTATCCCACTCCTGGGCTGTGGCACTGCAGAGTCCTGCCCACTGACCGGCTGCATCAGGTTCTCCCAGAGGGTTTCAAAACAAAATTCCCAGGCCTCACATCCCAGAGATTCAGATGAAGGAAGTCTGGGCTATTGGCTTAGACATTTTTAAAAGTTTCAAGATGGTAAATGAACAGACATGTTTGGGAACCACTGATTTATCTTACTTGCTCTCATTTTTTCACATTTGTAAACTTAACTCTTTCTGCTTGTCCTGCTTGCTTTACTTGGGTAGTAGGAAACAAAACACATTGACAGAAGGGAGACCACTTGAGGCTAATGAGAGCTGTACATCTCTAATCTGTGAACCTGAGACTCAGCTGATTATTGATGAAGCCAGGTGGCTTTCGGCTTTCTCAGGTGTGGAGTAATGGTTTGTAATTCTCACTTCATCAGATTTACCTGGTAAAGCTTTTTAAAAAAAATACCCCATCGTTAGAGATTTAGTTTCAGTTGGTCTGGGATAGGACCTTGACACTGTAATTTTTAAGAAACCTCCTAGATGATTCTAACACATAAGGTTTAGAATTACTATTATAGAGAAAACTTAACCCTACATTTTCTTTGCCTTAGATGGGAGACCTGGGATATATGTCAAGAACCAATGCCTTTGGTTCTTGCTTACCAGTGTCATTATCTGGCTGGTAGGGACAGATCTTTTCTAAAATGTTCAAGCAGGTTCTCTTTTTCTCTAACAGATGACTCCATACTGCCTCCCCCACCAACCCTCGAGCCCACTGGGCCTGCACCTTCCCTGTCTGAGCAAGACTCCCCTCCGGACCCCCCTACTCTGAAACCCATTAATGATAGCAAGCCTCCAAGCAGATTCCTAAAGCCCAGAAAGGTGGAAGAAGATGAGCTCTTGGAAAAATCACCTCTGCAGATAGGGAGTGAGCCCCTACAACGCCTGCTCAGTGACAATGGCATCAACAGAGTGTCTCTCATGGCCCCTGAGACCCCTGCTGGTGCCCCACTCAGTGGCGTGGGCCGCCGCACATCCGTCCTCTTCAAGAAGGCCAAGAATGGGGTTAAGCTACAGAGAAGCCCAGATAGGGCCGCAGAGAATGGTGAGGACCATGGTGCAGTGGGCTCTCCTGCCTCTCCGGCCAGCATCGAGGATGAACGACACTCCCGGAAGCGGCCAAGGAGCAGGAGCTGTAGTGAGAGCGAAGGGGAGAGGTCCCCCCGGCAGGAGGAGGAGACAGGTGACCACGCCTGTGACTTCTCTACTTCTCATCGGCTTTCCTGCCTTGCCTTGCCAGCCAGCACCTCCCCTAGTTGGCTGCCTGCCTAATGGTCCCTGTGGATGCCAGTAGAAGCATTGAGGGACCCATAGCTTAGAGTTGGGCCTGGCACAAGAGTAGTGGCCTGGAGCAGAGGCTTTGAGAAAGAATTTGAGAGGGCCAGATTGTGTCTGGGGCTTTCTTTGGCCCCAAAGGGAATGCAATGCTATGTATGTGATAAAGTGGTTCCTGCCTTGACTTTAGTTCATTCATTCATCAGCTATTTAGGCACTGGGGGAAAAAAAAAGTCCATGAACAAAAGACAAAAATTTCCCTTGTAGGGAGAAAGGCTAAAAACAAATGAGTGAATTGTATCTTGTATTAGAACCTATGGAGAAAAATCTAGCAAGGAGGGGGAGTAGGGGATACTGGGGTGATATTAGGGAAGATGGCCAGGGGCGGTTTGGACATCTGAGTCAAGATGCGAAGGAGTTGAAGGAGTGAGCTATTTGGGTTTCTGGGAGAGAACACTTCAAAAAGACAGGCTAGCAGGTGCATAGGCCCTGGCAGTGGAAACATGCCCACATGCCTAGGAACAGCGGGGAAGGCAGTGTGGCTGCAGCAGAGTTAGCCAGGGCATGGTTAGAGGTGAGGTTCCAGAGGTAGGTGACAGGGGCTCCCATACTAAGGGGTCCTTACTACATGCCCAGCACAAGCTGGCCACGGGGTCATACAGTGAGTCAGACTGAGTTCCAGCTCTGCAGGGGTTCAAAGTCTGGTGAGGAGCGGAGGTGCAGAGATGTTATGGTGCCAGACATATGTGATTATGTGTTAGGTGACAGTACTGCTGGAGGTGTTCAGCGGCTAGGAGCTCAAGGAGGCAGAAAGGTTCCATGAGGAGGCGGTACCTGAGCTGGCCCTTCAGGAAGAGGGCAGGAAAGAAAGGAGTAGATGAGCGAAGGCTCTGGCCTGGGTGTGTGGGAGCAAGGACAGGGTCCCTGTGAGGGGTAGTTTGGAGGGGCTTCCTGAAGCAAAGGGAGCCAAGGCTGGGTGGGGGAGGTGGGCCTGCATATGCAGGGCTTCTTTTCTGGACAGTGTGGTTTAGTCTTAGTGGGATATGGGAGGTGAGCTTGCTTGGTGGGGAGGGGCCTACTCTTGGCTTTTGCTCTTCATGTCCCTCTCTTGTCTTTTTATGTGGTGGTTTTGGGCTATTTGGCCAGCACATACTTTTCTCTCTTCTTTCCTAACACTTTGTTTCCAGTGATCCCTCGCTTTCCCGTGTGTCCCAAGCTTGCTGGTATTAGGGGAGTAGGTTAGTATATAGAGTCGAGTGTGAGGCTTAGAGTTAGGCAGACCTGGGTTCATGTCCCATATTCTGACCACCTGTTATCCTGGGGCAGATTAATTAACCTTTCAAGCTTGTTCCTTATTTCTAATACGGGGCTAGTGATACCTACCTTGCGGAGCTCCAAGAATTGGAAATAGTCTGTATAAAGTACTTGGCATACAGTAGTTGATGGTAGCAGTTACTGTTGTCATTTGCGCTGCATCAGGAGTAGCCAAACAACACTGAGAACAGTGTGCACTAAAAATGAAAAATCCCCCTAATGGGAAGTAGGTCTGGATGTCAGGCTCATCCAGTCTGAAGAGGGCCCACTGCTTGGGGACCTGCTAGAATCTGTTCGTCCCCTACCATCGCAGTGGGCTGGCACCCGGGAATATTTCTGTGTGACCGTAGTGGAGTCTCACAAAAACAGGTATTGATCTTTGGCAGCTGAGGCACAGCTGGCTTCGTGATTTAAACAGAAGCCGTAATGTTAGAGGCAGAGCCAAGTTAGAGTCCAGATGTCTTGGCTCAGGCACCTGATCTTACAGGTGTAAGTTGCCTCACAGGTTTTTGGCCAAGGGATCTGACTTAGAGCTCTTGGCCCAGCTGCCAGACTTGTAGGCCTCGGTGTAGATTGTGGTTAGGAACCAGATAATAGGAGAGTTGAAGCCTCTGTAGCTGATGAGCCTCATGTCCCTGGGATGACCAGCCTTCATTTGTCCCCGTAGGGCCGCCTTCTATAAACACATCTCTCATTCATACTCAGTACAGTCTTCTGTAAACAAGGAGGTTTTACCTTCACAAAAGGAGAAGCAGAGCTTAAAGAGGAAAAAGGACCTGTATTTCAGAGCCTTGTTTAGAACCCAGGGAATTCTGACTTCCCATCCCAGGAATGTCCAGTCTGTGTTAGATCTCTTGAAGTCCCCCCAGCTCTGACCAGCTCTGCTGGAGATCTCAGGGTGTGGCTGATACAGCCCGTCTCCTGCCCCAGCCTTTGCTGACACCATCCCAGAAGAATGAAGCTTGCCGTTGAGGCTGTGTGATGGGTAGGGCGTGTGAGTGTTTATCTGAAGAGGCAAGGCGGGTGGGCTCCCCAAGAGGCAGAGGAGACTCCCTGATAATTGAAGTTTGAAATTAGAAGCAGAATTAGGGACTTGTGAGCCAGCCAGAGTAGGGAAGTCTTGGTATTTCATTTTGTAGCCAAACGACCATAACTAGTGTGAGCCGTGTGCTGTGTTTTCCATCAAGTTAAACCAGAAGGATGAGAAGGAGGATGGAGTGTCTGCTCATTGCCCCGGGCCAGCACTGCCCCCAAACCTTTATCAGGTTCTTTCCACCACCGAGATACCCATTTCCCATGCAGGAAGCAGCAGCCATGCTCTCCACCCCTCCTCAGTGAGCCCTCCCAAGGCATCCGCCTCACACTGCAGCATGTGTCAGGGGAAGGGGGGTTTCTGCACCCAGGCTTACACTATGTGTCCTTGGCAGGCGTGACCAACGGATTTGGAAAACACACCGAAAGCGGGTCTGACTCAGAATGTAGTTTGGGTCTCAGTGGTGGACTGGCATTTGAAGCTTGCAGGTAAGAACAGTTGCTCCCAAAGCCTTGTTGGCAGCTCCGCCGCCTCTCCATTCTTGTTCAGCTACAGATGGGACCTCCTCCTGCTTATCTAAGGCTTTTCTTCCCCCACCCCTGCTATTTCCTGAGGCCTCTGCTCTGTAACTCTGGCAGCTCCTAGGAAACGTGTGACCCTTGACTCGCAGGCCTGATCTAACTAGGAAGGGGAGTGGCGCTGATGCTTTATAGGGTTTGTGGAGCTGAATTTGGCTCCAGAGGGCAGGGACAGCCAAATCTCTACTACCCATAGTTAACATTTGAGCCACTGCCCCACCCACCCCCCTGGCCCACTCTGATAACCCAATTACATAGTTTTGCTCTTTGCCTTCAGGGCATCATAGCAAAGGCCCCTGTAGAGGTGCGGTGTGGGAGTAAGAAATGGACAGATAGTTCGGAATGGCCTTTTATTCAAAGGCCCTTAGCTAGCCCTTCTACCATCCTTGAGCTGGGAGGGAATGGGTTTCTTTTTCTGTTCTTTTACCCGAAGGGAGGATTTCTGAGACCAAAATGTTAGTATCTTCCAAGTCTAAGAGTTTATTGAATCCCTACTCTGTGTTAAGTGGGCTCTGCAAGACACCAGGGGGTGCCGGAGTCTTGGAACTGGAGACATACCCTCAGTGCCACAGAGGAGAAACAAGGTGTCCTGAAGGCTAAGTCCTGGCTACTGAATGGATCCTCGGTTCAGAGTAGGGAGGAAAGGTCCCAGGGCAGTACCAAAAGACCCTGTGCCTGTGTTTGAAGTGCTTCTAAGGCAGGTTGAGCCTATGTTTTCTTAGGTACTTACTCTATCCTGGCTCCTGGGCTCCTGGGGTGGTGGGTACGGGAGGCCCCTTGCTGTGGCATAGCCCAGCTTTTCATGGTTCCTTTTATATTTTCCTCCCATCAAGCCTCAGAATTACCCTAGCTTTCTTCCTCCTCAGTCTCTAGAGATACTGGAGGGAATGAGTGGGAAAAAACAGTTACTAGGCATAGAGGAGGCAGAGCTTTTGCAATCCTGCAAAATAGTTTCACCCCGCTCCTAGGTGAGAATTCCTAACTCCCTTCAAAGGAATAGTTTATTGGGCTGGGGAAGGAGTAGGGTTATCAAACTGTCCCCTCCTAGCCCTTGACTGAAGGTGTTGGGTTTTTCATGCCACGAAGGGCAGTCTTCCCAGCCATGAAGCATAAGAAGGAATCCAGGCTAGGCTCTGGTCAGCCTGCGGGTCCGGCTGTGTGTTTGCCTTTCTGCAGAACTCCCGTCTGTGCCGCCCATTTGTCTGGAGCCCTGCTCAGTGTGGAAACAATGCCCTTGGAAGGCATTTCCTTTTTAACTCTGTAGATCTCAGTGGAATTTCAGGGTTTAAAACAGGAGATTCAGGACTGTAACTGCAGGATTTTTGTTTTTCCTTTCTTCCCCCCCCCCACCCCCCGCAACAGGTGGTAAGTACATAAAGGAAGATTTTACTTCCTGATTAGACTAGAATCCTTTACTCCCAGAAAGAACCTTGAAGGAACCTGTGGTCACTAATCCCATCCCTCTCCTGACCTGTCCCTGGGTTTACCTTTCCTGATGACTTTCTGAAGAAATTGGAGCTGCTCCCTCTTTCTGTGGGTCACTCTTTTAGTTATTAATAATTGAACACCTACTTCAAGCCAGACATTGTTTCTAAGTACTGATAAGGTATGTGTTCTCATGGAGCTTATCTTCTAGAAGGGGGAGATGAGTGTTAAACCAGTAAACAGAATAATTATAGGTTGGGTTGTCTGCTTCGCCCTGTAACATGGAAAGAGGACTGAAATATAGGCCATATTGAGTCACTTGTGCATTTTCTATGAAACAGGAATACACGGACCTAATTTTGGTGTTGCATCATATTTTACTAAGCTCATCCATCTCAGAGTTCATCATTTGATAGTACAACATTAGTAGTTTATAATAAGTTGAGGCATTAAAACTTACTGTCCTTAATATAGTATTTGTTACTTAACTCCATCTGCCATTTATTGAGTAGTTGGGATGTGCTGTACTGAGTGTTTTCTGTGTATTAACTTATTAAACCCTCACAGCAACCTCAGAGAGAGTAGGTAACTTGCTCAACATCATGAAACTCCTGAGAGAAGAGAAAAGTTCCAGGGGTGCCAGGGTGGCTCAGTAGGTTAGGCGTCTGACTTGATTTTGGCTCAGATCATGATCTCACGTTTCATGAGATCAAGCCCCACCTTGGGCTCTGCACTGAAGCACAGAGTATACTTGAGATTCTCTCTCTCCCTCTCTCCGTCTTCCCCTCCCCTGCTTGCTCTGTGTGCATATGTCTCTCTTTCAAAATAAATACATAAACATTAACATAAATAATAAATAAGCTAGGTTCTGAACCGAGGTAGTCTGGCTCCAGAGTTTCTCTTTTAACTACTTTGCTGTGCCCTCTTCTGCCATATTTGAAGATGTCTCTCCAGCTGCAGGATAACGAATGTGGAGAGGCCTCAGAGTGTCTAAAGCCCAGTGACAGATTTTTATAGGATGAGTGGTAACTGAATCACAAATATAAACTGGATGTTAATCCTCCCCACCCCCCACCCCCACCAAAACAGGTCCTAATTTTGACTAGTAGGAAAGAAAAGTACCAACCTGCCAGTTCCTGAAGGATTACGATTCATTGTGCTCTGGTTGTGCACGTTCTTTTGAATAAGCTTCTGATAAAGTCAGTTATGATCCAGGAGAACAGGAGTACCCTACCCTCCAGCCAGCCCTATTGCCAGCCTCTTCTTAGCACACCGGGGGTTTCTTAAGCATTCTACTCGTCTGCAGATTGTTGCCCCAGCTTTTAAGCCTTTTTTTTTTTTTTTAGTGGAAAAAACTATATAGCGGTGATGTTTTTTAAAGTTTGGAAGGGAAAAAGCCCTAGCCACTTCATTCTTGCCCAGAGGCTCCCAACTATGGTTGTACATTAGAAGTGCTTTGGAGCTGTTTAAAACTACAGATGTTTGGGTGGGTTCCAGTTACACCATTACTCTGGTATTACCATCATTTTTGCTTTATTACCTTCCAATCTTTGTCAAATATATCTGTATATATATTTTTTTACCTCTTTGCAGTAATCACATGGAAAAACCTTGGTTTGCTTGTTTGTTAAAAAAAAAAATCCATCTCTAAGAAAAACTTCACACATGAAGTGGAAGTGGGAAGTGGATTTTTTTTTACATTAAAGAGTGTCTCTTCTAATTAAGGAGTAAGACGTGTCCTTTATAGACAATTTGGGAAAGAAGCAAATTTTTGTACCTCAGAGATAAATTGGTTTCTACAGAAGCAGTGTAAACCACAGGATAAAGAATTCTTGACAGATGTGAGATGGGCCCTCCTTATGGCTAGGCTGCTTAGACCCTGCAAGGATTGACAGATGCCTGAAGTGGCCTTTCATCTGGGTGAAGTCCAAAGTCCCTGGGTAGGGAGGCAGGCATCTCTTTCTAGAGTCCCTCCACATGCTTGAAGTGGTCCTCAACGCCTCATGGGAACTTTGTGGTCAGAAGGGTGTCGTGGGTTAGTGTGAATTGTTAGAGGAAAGTGGAAACCATTCTTGTTGAAGGGTTTTTGCGGTTCTGTTTGTCTCAGAGATAGGAGAGCAGGAGTGGGTATGTTAGTCATTGAAGTGGTTCATTTCACCCCCTCTGCCTTCTTGCTCTATATGCAGTGGTCTGACGCCCCCCAAACGCAGCCGTGGGAAGCCAGCCCTATCTCGTGTGCCCTTCCTGGAAGGTGTAAATGGAGATTCTGACTACAGCAGCTCAGGTGAGGAGTGGTGCACAGGTGACTCTGGGGGGTCCAGGCCTTCCAAAGAACAGGCGAATGAGCTGCAACCAGACCCTTAACTCCTCTAAACTCTCAGGCACGGGGCAGGGAGATGGCCCTCCTTCGCAGGTCATTCATACTCTTTTTTTGTTTTAAGTTTATCTTAAATTTGAGTAGTAATATATGCGATTGATACATGATAACAAAACTCAAAAAGGCACAAAAGGGTACAAAGTGCAAAGCCAGGGGTCCCCTCCTTAGAATAGCCACTGTTAGCAGTTTCTTTTGTGTCTCTCGAGCTGTAATTTATATACCTATAAGCCAAATTTTGTGGGTATATTTAAGAGCATAAGTAGAGAAGCCTAATATACACATGTTCCTCCAAACCATGCCTTTTTTCAATTAATAATATCTTGGAGATACTTCTGTGCTTTTTATTGGCTGCCTAATGTGCCATTATCCAGGAGTGCCAGCCCATTACCGATGAACATTTAGGCTGTTTTCACGTATTTGTTATAATCAGTGTTGCAGTGAGCAATGTTGTACATAGATCGTTTTGTAGCCCTGGGGAGTGTACACTTCTGTAGAGAAGCAAAGTTGTTAAACTTGAAGGAAGTGTGCCTTTGTCATTTCCATGGGTCTTGCCAGTCCGCCCTCGCTGGAGTAATCAGCGATAGCCTCTGTCACCGAATCTCACACATTGCCGTGTAATTGCATGTGCTCCAGTGCTTTCAGCCCTGTCCTCACGAGGCATTCTATTCCAGCCGATCCAAACAGGGAAGTACATGGGTCTTGTCTCTTTGGACCAAGGGATTCAAGAACAGGACAAGGCAGGGCCAAAGGAGAGGGCTAGTGGGTGAACAGGTGGAGTGGGTACAGGGTGGGCTGTTCTCCGAGCACAGCTCTGCTGTGGGGGCTGTGTGCCCTGGATGGCCTGTCTTCGAAGCTCCCATCTAACACTCAGGCATCAGGGCTTCTCTCCCCACTTTCCTTTCTCCCGCTGCTTTGTTTTCCCTTAGCATCAGCTTCTTTCTCACATGTGTGTTGATGAATGCATGCCTGAGTGTTTCATTATTGTCTGACTGTCAGCGCCCAGAAAGCAGGGCTCCTGTCTACATGAATTTGTACCGCATCTAGCTCAAAACTGCCAGTGGATTGGCACATGCATTGGGATTCTGGTAGTGACCTTTTATTCTTAATTTAAAAAACCACGTACTTACATAATGATGCCAAGGGAAACTTAAAAATTTTGACCTTCTGCTGTTCTGTCATCACCTTAACAGTTGTCTTCATTTCTCTGTGTTGCCCTCTGTTTATTTCAGGCACGTTTTTAACAAAATGTTAATCCAGAACACACGCTTTTTCGTTTTCCACATTTTTCAGTGTTATCTCATACTTTTTTCATGTTGACACAATCTTTATTTAACTCGTATTATTGGAACAATGTATCTTCCAGTCGATGCATTATAATTTACGTAACTTTTTTATTGTTAGACATTTGGTGATTTCCAGCTTTTAATATTATACATAATGTAGTAAATGCATATTTTTGTTCAAAATTCTTTTGTTTTTAAAGTTATTTTTCTGAGAATAATTCCCAGGGAAGGGATTTACTGAAGCAGATGATTCATATGTTTTGTTTTGTTTTTTTAATGGCTCTTGAGACATACCACCAAATTATATTCTTAAGGGTTAGACTGGTCTGCAATTTCTTCAACAGTGTATGATTGCACCAGTTTCCCCACAGCCTGCCTCTTCAGTATTGGATTTTATATTTTGGTTGTTACTGCTATTGACTCAATGGGTAAAAAAATAATAACCTCATTATTAGTAGTAGTTTGGGTTTTTTGTTTTTTGGTTATTTTTGTTTTATAAACGAGGGTAGTAATATTTCCTTAGGAACACAATTTCCACTGTGCAGGATTTGGTCCCTTTTCCCTGGTTGAGCGTGGTCACCCCGGGCTCCCCGTTTATAGGTGTGGGGGGGGAGGTTACTCTTTCTGCTCAGGAGCATTTGTGAAGTGCACCCATCCATGTGTGTGCATTGGGGGCACAACAAAGTAAGCTGGAGGGATGTGGTGCCTGCTCCAGGTGGGACACCCAGTGTCAGGTTCTGAGTAAAGCAGGCACGTGAAGGGCCTGCAGACCTGCGTGGCTCTGCCGAGTGCCATGCACCCAGGTGGCCTGGATGGCTGGGTGTGGCCCTGTCAGAAAAAGAACTCCTTTAGCAAGTGGTTTTACTGGGATGTCTGTCCCAGGCATCTTTTTCCATGAAGCCTCTCTCATGAGGCCCAGCACTTAGAGAGGCCCAGAGAGCAGTTTGTGGCTTTGCCAAACTGGGTTCTTGTCGTCCTTCCTGGGACCCTGGTGATAAAAGCAGCCCTAGTTGTCCAGGGAGCCCCATTCTAGCGTTCTAGTCCAGGGGTCGCAAACTAACGTGTCAGCCTGTTTTTGTAGGGCTTGCAAGCTAAGAGTGGTTTCTAGATTTCAAATGATTGAAAAGAAAATCAAAAGAATGATATTTTGTTACACATGAAAATTACATGAAATTCAAATTACAGTATCTAAAAATAAAATTTTACGGGGACACAGCCATACTTACTCCTCTGTAGAGTATCTGTGGCCACTTTCATGCTGCAGTGATAGAATTGAGTAGTTGCAACAGACACCGTGTCGACTGCAAAACCTAAAATATTCACTGTTTGGCCCTTTACAGAACAAGTTTGCTGACCCCTGATCTAGTCTAAGAACTGAGGAAAGGGCAGGGAAGGGTGGAGGGGGTGTTGCTGACTCGTTCTTGGGTTGCCCCAGTCAAATGGAGGCCACAGGCAGGCCTCCTGGGCATCATTCCAAGTCCCCTTTGGGTGCTGTCTCCTCCCCTCCCCAACCCCCAGGCAGAAGCCTCCTGATGCCCTTTGAAGACCGCGGAGACCTGGAGCCCCTGGAGCTGGTGTGGGCCAAGTGCCGAGGCTATCCCTCCTACCCCGCCTTGGTGAGTCTGCCCCAGACACCACCCTCCTCCCTCCCCTGGGCTGTTCTGGCCCCTGTCTTGCCTCAGGAGCTTATCTGATTGGATCAAGCCAGCAGAATGGTGGGAATCAGGGTGCTTTTAGCTGCAGAGGGGAGGGAGGTTTTAGCCCAGCCTGGGTGGATCACACCATCAAGGTCCCCAGCTTGGAGGCTTAAAATAGGATAAAAGTGTGAAGACAGAGAATAGGGCTTATAGGGGTTTAACAGCATTTATTCATTTGCTTATGCATAAAAGTAGTATGCTCATTGTAGAGACCTTTTTAAAGCTGCTTATAATGCTTAAGTGTTTTATTAAACATTTGTCATGCTAAATTCTTGAAATACTGAGGAAGATATGGTTTTTCTCATTTTTGGGGGAAGAAAAATGAGGATCTCTCTGTTGCCTGTGGTCATCTAGCTATTAAATGGCAGGGTTGGAATTAGAGCCCAAGGCTCAAAGTGTGTGATGTCAAAGCCTGTGTTCTGAGCCACTAAGTTCAAAATCATCCATAGTCTCATCTATTCAGAGATTACCTCTTGGTGTATATATCCATTCTTTTTTTTTTTTAATGCAGAAGTACGAGCCCGTTATCTGTGTAACCTCCCTTTCACGTAACCGCATACCATGAACATGCATGTCTTGTGCCATTAAACATTCTTCATCAACATTACTTTAATGACTGCATTGTCCTCAGTTGTATGCATGTACCTTATTTTAACCATTCCCTACTTGATCGTTTAGATTGTTTTAAAATTTTCACTATGATTAATAGCTGGCAATAAACATCACTGTAGCTTTATTCTGCACATCATGATGATTTCTATATAGTGAATTCTTAGGCGGGCCTTCTTGGGGCAAGGTCTCTGCAAAATTCTGATACAGATTGCCAAGTTGCCCTTAAGAAAGTTAGTTCCAGTTTATATTCCCACAGCAGTAGCTAAAAATTCTATTTTTACCACCTTGGTTGGTATTTGTTAGAGCTCTCTCTGTATTGGGGAGGTAATGTCCATCTGGCACTGGTAGCTAGTGATGCTAAACCTTTAGGCTGTGCCAGAACCATGGGGGGAGTTTTTAAACACTACAGATAAGAGGCCGCCCCATCTCAGATCTACCAAATTAGACTGACACCAGACTGAGGTATGAATGTGTTTTAAAAAGCTTTGCAGATGATCTGTAGCCAGGGTTGTGAACCACCCTCTTGCATGCACACAGGAGTTCTGTGCTTCTCCTAGCTCTTTCACATCCACAGGTCTTTCAAGTCTCATAGCAGCCTCTTAAAGTCAGGAGGGCAGGAACTCTGACCCTTTTGAACTGGTGAGGGAGCTACAGCTGTAAGAGGTTATACAACTTGCGGGAGCCATCTTGGAACCTTGTTGCCTACCTCACTCTCTCTCCAGCAGTGGCAGGTCAGGGATCCGCGCCTTGACCGGGTGGCTGAGGAGGTTGGGTCTTGGGCCTGCCTTCACAAGGCCGTGTGCCTGGTTGTCGGTGTGACCCCCAGTGAAGCTGTTGAGGAAGTGATTAAAGCTGTACAGGTTTGGTTTTGTGTTTTTAAGTCTCATAGTGCCAAAAAAAAAAAAAAAAAGAAAAATCTAAAAGTAGTCTCTTTTTCCTTTTTAATTACCTTCTTTTCATGATTACATAAATTTTACGTTTTCTTTCATGATTAAATAAATTCAGCTACCACCTGAAAAAACCCACCACCTGAACGCAAGCTGTGTTTTTATTTTGGTTTAAGCTCTCCCAGTTCTCCTGTGTTAAGTATGACTCGTGTCCATAATGAATATACAGTTAAAACTTTTTTTCTGCCTCTTGTTTAAAAATTTTTTTTTCTCATAAAATAATGTGTCTGTATTATAGAAGTTTTGGAAAAAATAGAGAAAAGCAACAATCTATCATTCTAGCAAGTCAGCTATAAGTGTTTTGTATCATTTCTTCTATTTATTCGTGTATTACAGCTGTAATAATAGTATTTATACACATGCATTCATTATATAATGTGTTAAAGTGTTTCACAAGCCACATGGTATTACATCCATATAACGTTTGAGTGAATGGTCCATTATTTATTATTTTGAGACATTTTTGCCTCTATCTTTCTTCAGAAAGGGAGGAGAGCCCTCCTTAAATGGCAACTTGCCTACCTTGCTTCTGCCCTGGGTGGGGGGACATTTTTCACAATCTGCCCCATGTTCCAAGGCAGGAACCTGCATGTCTGTCAAGAGGAAACATACCAGAGTGGCCCCACTATCTTGTTCAATAGTCAGGGAAGCTCAGGAGGGCTTATATGGTCGTTCTCATTAGGACCCATAGCGTCAAACCTAGGGGTACATACAGCCTGGGAGATAGAGTTTTGACAAAATTACACAGCTGGGGACAGGGTAAGGGTGGTTCTTCCTTAAAACTCTTAACCAGAGCACCTGCTTTCAGCTGCTTATCTTGGGAGGGAAGTAGCGAAGCTGGCAGACACCCAAAGGTAAACAACGAGCACAGTTTATTATGAGAACAGGCCCCCTGGGACAGAGTATAGAAATTAAGATTGTTCCATCTCTGGAGAAAGCTGCTTCCTCAGTAAGTTTGCAAGTCTCTCTGGCCTCAACCCACAGAGATTATCAACTCACTGCTTTGGAAATGAGGGCTGTGTTGTATAGGGCAGTAGGCAGCGGGGGCTTGAGCCACCGTGGCCACAGCCAGCTACATCCTCCTGTGCTCGGGGCTTTCCTCCGTCAGCTGATAGCTGTCAGCAGACTTCTCAGTGTGGGCAAGAAGGTGAAATGAGATGATGGATGATGTGTGAATAACTAGGAGCTTCGGTCACTCTGTCAGTGCTTCATAGAGCTAGAGATCACTGTTGTGTTGATGCCACCAGGCCTCTCGCTGAGCCTCTGCCCTGTGGAGTTTGTAGCCTTGAGCAGTAACCTCTGGTGGGTCCCTTCCAGCCACGCCATTCATTCCCCCTCCAGCAACCCTTCAAGTCCAGTCTTACAGCTTCTTTCTGTTCTTACATAGAAGTGCCCACAAATGTACCTAGTCCACACAGCAGAAGATTATAAGCAGGCAGGAAGGTAGTGGTTAACCATGGGCTCTTGTTACGTAGAACCAAAGGGATGGGGGCCCTGCTGCTGATGCGGAACCTCCTTTATAGCCATGGTGCCTAGGAAAGCCCCCAAGCCTTTGAAGTGAATTGCAAAGGTTTTAAAGGGAAAGTGACAGGAAAAAATGGTCTCCTGGTCTCCATTCCCATCCCGTAAGGAATGTTAGGAAGGAAGACTTTGTCAGTCTGGGCTGGACATCACAGATACCCCTCGATTCTGGTCTCTCCTATACTGAATTCACGTTTCTTCTGTGTCCACTTGGACCCCAGGGGTTCACAGCGCAAGCTTCCTCATTGGAAGAACTGATGGAGCAGGGCTGGAGGATTTGGCCAATGAACTGGGAAAACAGTCGAGATTCCCATTTTGGGGTCCTGAGGGTCACAGAAGAGGTCAGCCCGTTTTCATCACTCGGTTGTGGGCCTGGCCTAGGCCCTGGTAACTTGCGGGGTGGTTCAGCAGGTAGTCCTGGAGCAGCGTTTCCTGCTCACTCCATCCACTCCCAGCTGAGTGCCATCTCCTTTCCTGCCTCCAGATCATCGATCCCAAGATGCCCCGGGAGGGCCTCCTGCACAATGGTGTTCCCATCCCTGTCCCCCCCCTGGATGTGCTGAAGCTGGGAGAGCAGAAACAGGCCGAGGCTGGAGAGAAGCTCTTCCTTGTCCTCTTCTTTGACAACAAGCGCACCTGGTGAGTGGGCGCTACCGCCGGAAGGTTGCACCAGGGTGAGGGCTGAGGGGGCTGACACGCAGTACGCGGAGGGGCTGTGGGCTCAGTTAACTTGCCTCCAGCTAGGTACGGTGAGGCATGACCAGCAGCTGGCCTGCCCCAGCCATATTAATGGCAACCGAGGAGTGTCGCCGATCAGATTCCCTGGGAAACCATCTGAGATGGAGATTTCTATCAGGAGGCTTACTGGGGAGAGCTGCGGGGATGAAGGGGGCAGTGCTGGGCGGAGGAACATGTTGAACACTCGCTGTGGAGACCTCATCTGATCCCAAGGGTAGCTCCGGAGCTGGGAGGCCTGTTAGTGATGTCCGGAATTGGGGCTGTGCATGGCCGTGTGCTCCCAGGTCAGCAAGTCACTGAATGCTGGCTGCCCCTGGGAGGGGTCGCTTTGGGCCAGGTAGCTCCTTTGGCAGAGGGTGATTCCTGAACAGGACTCAGCTGGGACCCAGTCAGCAGTCAGCACTCCCAGTGGCTATGGGAGTGCACGTCTCAGACCTCAGGTAGGGGGTGGGGTGGAGGGTGGTTTGGGGCAGTGTGGGGTCCACTGCAAAGGGCTTGCTTGCCCTTTAGGGTTTCTCTTAGCAACAGGAGGGCTCTTTCACTTCTGCTTTTATAGAATGAGGAGGTAGGACTAACCAGTAAAAGTAATAGCTATCATTTATTGTTTACTCCTGTGCCCTGATACAAATTGATTTATATCCATAATCTTATCTATCCTCGTCAAATCTTCATCAGTCCCCTCCCAATCCATTTTGCAGATGAGGAAGCTAAGGCTCAGAAAGCAAAGACCCCATTGCCAGACCTGGGACACAGGCTGAGATCCGGCTCCAAAGGCTAGTGTTTGGCCACATGTTAGATTTGCCTGGCCATCCTTAGAGCGGCACACCAGGTGCAGGCCCCACCAGGAATCATGGATTCCAGGCATCAGCCCCACTGCCTGGCCATAGCTCCCTGTCGCCCCAGAGCAAGGTGAGGGCTCGCTCTAATGTGGGCCTTTCTTGGCTTCTGGGTCCTAACAGCCCTCTAAAGCAGAGTGAGTGCCCTGGGGCTCAGGGAAGGGCCTGGCTGCAAAAAAGGTCCCTTGGTGGCCTCCTGTCTGCGGTGTCCCAGTCTGTCTCCTCTTGCCCTGTCCCCTCCCCTAACTTGGCTTGTCCTGGGCAGATGGGCCCAGAGGAGTCCCCTCATACCACCCACCATAGCCCGGGCTTCTCACTGTGCTTGTGTTTTAGGCAGTGGCTTCCAAGGGACAAAGTGCTGCCCCTGGGTGTGGAAGACACCGTGGACAAGCTCAAGATGCTGGAAGGCCGCAAGACCAGCATCCGAAAGTCAGTGCAAGTGGCCTATGACCGTGCAATGATCCACTTGAGCCGGGTCCGGGGGCCCCACTCCTTTGTCACCTCCAGCTACCTGTAAGGGCGGGGCCTGGCCTGCGTCTGCCTGCCCTGCCTCTGTCCCATGCGGCACAGAGGCCCCTTCCTGCCCCAACCAGTCATCTGGCTGGCAGCTTCCCCCCTTCCATGGCAGGCCAGGGACCGGGGCCATGTCCTCCCCACGGACAAGGTCCCAGTTTTGACCAACTGTGTGGTTCCCCTGGTGGGCCTGCTGTGTGCCAAAAACTCCCACCTGAGCTCGCCCGGGGGCTAGTCCACTGAAGAACCCGTTAGAAGTAGAAATAGCTGTGAGGCTTGCGCCCAGCTGAGGAGATGGACCTGAGCCCGCAAGGCAAGGGGCCCTAGGCTCTTTCTCAAAGGTGTGCCTGGCCCACTCCTCCCCACTCCCAGCTAACTACACCTCAGGGCAAGCGAGGCTCTGACATTGACCCCAGAGGTGCTGTGGATACACGAGGGTCCTGCGGGGAAGCTCCTGGAGCTCACCCTCTCTCCCCTCCGTCACCCATTCTCATACCTCTTCCCTGTCCCATCTTCTGCACCAGTGCCGTCTCTCCTTTCCCGTGTCCCCTGCCTTTCTTTTGTGCCAAACACAAACCATCACCAAACTGGTCTTTTTCTTTTGGTGTCTCATTCCCTTTGAGGCCAGCTGCTATGCTAGGTGGGTCCCTCCGCCTGGCTCCTCAGGGCCCAGGACAGAGGCCAGCCTACCACTCGGGTGACCCCTCCACCAGCACACACACCCCCTTCCCCATCTGCTGCGGACAGCCGGCTTGAGGCCAGGCTGTGAAAGCTTGCCCCCTCCCTGCTTGCTGAGAGGCCGGCCGAGGCTTGGCGGGCTCCTGTCAGACCAGGCTGGTGGTGCGAGTGTCCGTCTGTCCACTTGGATGCCGGGGGGGGTGGAGTGAAGCTGGGTCCGCTCCTCACCCCTGCTGTCCTCTCTCTGTGGGCCGCCCTCTCCACCACCTCAGATGGTGGGCCTGCGGCCCGGCACTCCCTGCCTACGCTCTGCCCTGCGCAGCCTCTGCTGCTTCCGCTCCCAGATGCCGGCGGGACACCACGCTTTTATTTCACGCCCTCTGTCCCCTTCCCTCTTGTCCGTCCAACCCCCTCCCCACCTTCACCTTCTCAGAAACGGAAGGAAAAAAAAACTGTGAAATGGGAAATGCTGACTGACAAACCAACACAACTTTCAGAGGCTTTGAGTCTGTTCTCTGGATGTTTCTTTTCACCTCTTAAGCACCAAAGCCGCAGGGCCAGGTTGCAGGCCACTGATCGCCATGTTGATTTTTAACCTGATGTTCTTTTTAATTGTTTTAAATTTTTCATAGGGGAGTTTTGGACAAAACAAAGTCACTGGGGAGATCACTGCCATTTTTACACACTTGACTTTTTAAAACTACAACCAACCAACCACCACAACTTCTTATACATTTGGGACACGAGCCAGAGTTTAAAAGGGAACCAACAAAACTCTCCATAACATAAAGCATGAGGTTTTGGATTTTGTACAGTAATAAAAATACGATACAGCATATGGCTAGGGAAGGACATGGTGTATATAATTGTAAAATACTGTTCTAAGTTATTCAGGCCTATAGTTTCCATTACTGGAGTCCTCCATTGTGTGGCTGAGTATTTTAAATGCACACAGTGTGGTTTATTTAAAGGAGCCAATGCGTCCCCCTCTCCCCAGGTAGTCGGTCAGCTGTGGACTCTGTGACCTTTGTCTCAACCTGTGTTGTAAGATCTCGGGGCTCTCTCTGTGTGTCACTTCCCCCCAACACTTTCTAGTCTCTCTCCTTTTTTCCAATCTCCTTGACTCTTTCAGTCTCTCTCTCTGCTTCTCGTTTTTAAAACTGCTCTTCTAGAACGGGAAGCGGCTCAGATCCTGTTGTGGCGTGGGGCCTACGTGTCTCAGTCGCGTCTGCTGTGAAGCACACGATGCTCTATTTATTGTAGAAAGTGACTTTATTTGCTTTCTAGAATTGTTTATAACAGATGGTATAAGAGAGGTAATAAACAGAGAAAAATCTATGCTTGTAAAGAATACAGAAGTTAATTTTACCTACTATAATATGACTGTCTGAAACTTATTTTCTCTCTGAGAAATAAATGTTCTAATGGGCAGCAGGGGCTGTGCTGTGCTTGGTGTCATCGTGGGGGGCCCGCGCCTCTCTTCCGAATTCCCGCAGCCCACCCCCACCTCAGAAGGCTCGAGCCGTTAAGAATGGGGTGGTCTGGCAGGCCGCCAGCCGGCAAGGGCTCCATCCCTCTCTCGGGCCCCTGGGAGGGGTGTGAGGATGGGCTCTGACGTTTTTCCCTCCCCGGCAGCACCACCCTCCGGGTCCTGTAGAAGGTCCCGCCTGCCTTCTCACGCCTCAGCCGTCCCGTGGCCCTGTGCCTTTGGGAGCATCTGTTCCTCATGCACTTGGAGAAGTAGCCCCTTGTGCTGAATTTGAGACCCGAGGGTGCCCACGCCTCCTCTGT
The DNA here is from genome assembly GCA_017311185.1 of Proteles cristata cristata. NCBI lineage: Eukaryota > Metazoa > Chordata > Mammalia > Carnivora > Hyaenidae > Proteles > Proteles cristata. The sequence goes on from JAESUZ010005393.1 coordinate 1,745,901, forward strand.
CATCATTGCTGTCCCCCTTCTGTAGGCAGGCACCTGGGACGGGCGGACGTAACGTGGGCCTCCGTCCTTTTAGAGCTGGGGGGGATCCTGGTGCCTGCCCGCTCTTCACTTTGCAGATGAGAAAACAGACCAGCACGATTAACAGAGTTGTCCAAGGACAGCTGGCCCAGAAATAGGGCAGAATCCTGGGACAAGAGTCTGGCCCGGGGTTTCCTTGCGGGCTCCACAGCATTTCAGGGCTGTGCTGGTCTGTTCCGTACCGGCTCCCCTCTCTCACCAGCTGTGGCTCCAGCATTTCTGGGGAGAGACATCTTGAAGAGCAGAGAGAGTTCCCAGGGACAACATACTTGGTCTCTGGGCCCGGGATAGCTTTTCCCCATCTCCTCTCCTGTCCCCTCTGTGCTCCTGTCTGGCTACTGTGTTTGGCTGCGAGTTACGTCACAGTGGCGTGACTGAAGGACAAGGGTCTCCTGATCACCTCCACAGGCCCCTTCAAAATTCTTGTCGTTGAAGTCACTAGACTGTAAAAGTGTTCAGTTTGGTGTAACATTGACAGAGTACTTCCAAAGTCTTTGAATTACATGTTGCGGGTGTGAAGATACACACCTCTGGTCCACAGGACGCTCACAACCTGACTCATGCGACACGTCACGGGTAACTCTGAATGAGGCAGATGTGAAACTCCCCCACTGGGGAGGAGTGTGGAAGAGAGCTCATGTTTGCTTGAATAACAAAAGCTTTCAGGAGAATAAAGCAATTAATTCAATCCTTGAAAAATGGGATTGAAAATGCCTCTTTATAAATTTATAGTTTGAATTACAAAGGCAATATTTAGAAAGAAGTGAAAAGGCTCACCCTGTAAACCATTTGGTACATAAAGAGAAAGTGACCAGAGGGGGAAGATGGAAAGGAAAAGCGTAAATAGATGAAGCAACATAGCCAAAGGCAGGGCTCAGGGAGGCTCGGCGCATGCTCCGCTCCAGTAACTGACTGCTGCCCCATCTGACCGGCAGCCACTGAGGTGGCAAGGCCGTGTGTGGGGGTTAAAAGCCATGTCACTCACCGGCTCTGTGACCTCGAGCATGGTACTTGACCTCTCTGAGCCTCTCTGAGGCTGACCCTGAGGCCAGGGCGAAGCATGATGAGTGGCGGCATCCGTTGAAGGGTTTGATCAGGGAAGGGACATGGCCAGAACTTGGCAACTAATGAGACATCAAGAGTCCAAAAGCAGGAGTGTAAGACCAGGTGGCCACATGGCCGGAGGCATCGGCAGTGGCTTTGAAGGAGAGGAAGGAGAGGAGAGCTTAGATTTGATGAGCTTCTGTTGCCTCCAGGATATCTGAGAAACCTCCCCCCACCCCCCAGCAAGCCCACAGGACTGGGCCTGCAGTTCAAGAGGAAAGTAGGAGCAGATGACAGAAATGTGGGGGGCACTGGAGCCCACCAGGGCAGTTAGGACAATGGCCAAGGAGGGAAAGGACAGATCTGAGGAAAGCCCCTTATATTTGGAAGCTGGGATTGGGGAAGAAGAGATGGAAAGAGCGCCTTCAGAGGGGTCTGGTCCCTGGGGAGGGCCTCACACAGAGGAAGCCAAGCCCTAGGGATCGTCTAGGCCCACCGCCTTTCACAGAAAGAGGCAGGTCACATGCGCTTGGCATCGCAGAGCAGGAAAAGGCAGTGCTGGACCAGAAAGGAGCCGGAAACTAGCACTTTTCTACTTGCCGCCAGCCCTTGTATTCAGAGCCTTCAAGGTGAGCAGAAGTGTCAATGACTCTGATCAATCCTGTGATTAAAATTCATGGACCAAAGTCTAAAATATTATGATACTGGAGGTGTGCCTGGGTGGCTCAGTTGGTTAAGCGTCCGACTTCAGCTCAGGTCATGATCTCACAGTTTGTGGGTTCGAGCCCTGCATCCGGCTTTGTGCTGACAGCTCAGAACCTGGACCTGTCTTCAGATTCTGTGTCTCCCTCTCTCTCTGACCCTTGCCTGCTCGTGCTGTCTCTATCTCTCAAAAATAAATAAAACATTTAAAAAAAACATTTAAAAATATTATGATACTGGAGCATGTGGGAGTACTGAGTAGGAATACAAAATTCCTTTTTCCTAACGAGTTCTAAAATATAATTAAAAGCTTTTGCCAAGCCCTGTCAGGTTGGCCACTTCCGTTAATGTATTAATTGTCATTAACACTTGAGTGTGAATTTGCCACCCACACAGACTCTGCCGGTCTGACTAGGCTGTGAGCTTTGACTCGAGAGGAGAGAGATGAGTGATAAAACTTCCAGGCTCTGGGGCGGTGGGGGCGGGGGGGTGGGGGCGAGGGGGTGAGGGGGTGGGTGCTGAAGGGAGATAGAGGGTGGGGACCTTGACTATCCCTGGCACTTGGGGGTGCCCTTCTGCTTGCCTTTTCCCTTCAGGGGTAGCAGAGGGCACTAGGGATGAAAGAAGAAAAGCTGTGGGTGTGTGTACATGTGTGTGTCTTCCATTTTAATATTCCTTTTTTTTAGTATTTATTTTGGGGAGTGCACAGCGGGGGAGGGGCGGGGATGGGGAGACAGAGGACCCAAAGCGGGCTCTGTGCCGACAGGCTGACAACAGGGAGCCCGATGTGGGGCTCGAACTCTTGTACCACAAGATCGTGAGCTGAGCCGAAGTCAGATGCTCAAACGATTGGCCCAGCCACCCAGGCACTTCAACAATTTTAATATTTTTGAGAGGGCCAGCACTCCGGCTGCACGGAGTAGAAAAATCTAATTGTCCCCAAGTTTCAGAAGGGCTGCTATGTTGTTCTCTCAGAGAACATTGTGTCGTTTGCCTGGCACCTGTAAGACTGGTTGGAAGTGGCTGATTTCAGTCTAACTGCTCTTACTTGGGCAGCAGTGTGTGAATTCCTTCCTCTTCCTTCCAGCTTTGCACAGGCTCCTTGGGGGGGCAAAGAGGCGGTGCTGGCAATATAACACTGTTGGCTTCCGAGAGGCAAGGGCCCAAGATGCACTGGGTCCCGGGGGAGGGCTGCTTTTCCCCTGGCTTCACAGTCTAGAAAGATCCCCAAGGGATTTTATCTAGGCTGGCAAGGGAAGATGATAAAATGTGTTTGGGATTTTTTTTTTTTCAGTGCAAAGGAGAAAGATTATTCGAATCATTTCCAACCACTTTAATGTAATTCCTTATAGTCTCTTGTGTTTTTGATTTTTGTTTTTTTTTCCTAAGTATAGCATGTATTTCAGTTTCTTGTACTGGGTAGCTGAGAAATGGGCCTCCCCGAGAGGATGTGTTCTAACATCCGTGCAGAAGTTCTTGGCGTGATGGGAACATGATCTCCTCTCCTGCCTTTTCTTTGTTTGTGTATCATGAACCAGCCCAGGCCAACTATTGCCTGTTTTGGCTTTTGGGGTTTTTCCCCCTTTCGTGTTGCTAACATAGCAGTGTCTCCAGCAGTGGACATTGAATGGGAGTATAGATCTTTATCCCAAGAAATTTGCTCTCCGGTGTGCCTTTCCATGGATGTACGTCCTAGACTGAATTCTGCCCTGCGTTCCAATATCTGCGAATTAGGAGACCCCTCCCCCGCCCCATAGTTGGAGAAGTTTTCACTCTGCTCAGGTACAGCCGCCAGCACCTGGCATACAAGGTCACTCCGGGGTACACACAACACTGTTTTGAGGGCGAGACCAGCAGCCAGGGCAAGTCAGGCCAGGGGCCAGGAGCAGTGGAGCTTTAAACCTTGAATTTTATTGTTTTAGATATAAATTTACATATGGCGATTAAGGAATACAAACCTTAAATTTAATCTCCATGAATTTTTACATGTGTTATCCATCTATGAAACCACTACCCAGATTAAAGTCCAGAACATTTCCAGTGCCCTAGAAAGTTCCTCATATTCCTTCCCAGTCAACATCCCCCTTCTCCAAAGAGGGTAACTACTGTCCAGAATTCTATGGCCATAGATTAGTGTTGCCTATACTTGAACTTCATATAATGGACTCATACAGTATGTGCTCTTTTGAGTCTGGCTTTTCTTTTTTTTAATGTTTATTTTTGGAAGAGAGAGTGCCAGCGGAGGAGAGGCAGGGAGAGAGGGGGACAGAAGATCCGAAGCAGGCTCTGTGCCGATGGCAGCCAGGGGGCTCGAACTCACGAACCATGAGATCATGACCCGAGACAAAGTCAGACGCTCAACTGACTAAGCCACCCAGGCACCCCTTGAGTCTGGCTTCTTTAATTCAGTGTTATGTCTCTGAACTTCACCGCTGTTTCACACGTAGCTATGGTTTGCTTTGAATCGTATTCCATTGTACAAATACTGTAGTGTGTTTGTCTGCCCTCCTGCTGGTCAGCATTGGGTTGTTTCCAGTTTGGGCCTCTCACGAATAACACTGCTGTGAACGTTCTTGTACATGACATTTTGTAGACACGGTACCCATTTCTCTTCAGAATAGCCCCAGGAGTGCTAGGTCACGGGGTTTAGCGTTACACACTTAGCTCTAGCTTGAAGTGTATGTGTTAAGCTTTAAGAGTTTCTACCGCTTTTCCATTGTTGTACACTTCGCACCCCCACAGTGGGGGGGAGGGTCCAGCTGCTCCACACCCTCACCAACACTGAGCACCGGCAGCCCCCGGCTTTGGCCTGGACGGGTTTGTTGACCGGCTTCCCCTGAGCTCCACCATACAGCCAGGCTTCTCCCCTGCTGTGCAGTACTACTTTGCTAGGTCCTTTTCCATCAGGGAACCCATTTCTCAGTGCCTCACAGATGCCTGCACCGGCTCTTGGTGAAACAAGGCACCTCTTAGTTCAGAGAAACACAACCCTCCCTGGCCCTCTCCTCCTTATCCCTGGCTACTGGGCTGGGGGGGACTGAGAGCCCGGCCTCAGGGCCCCTTTCCTTACCCACACCCAAGCCTCCAGCACTTCAGGCCTCAAGCAGGGCAGAAGGCACCTCCTGCGAATTGTGTCCAAATCCTTCCTTGCCTACTGCCTAATGCCATTGTTGGGTGCCTTACCCACCCTCTCAGGCCACGGTCCTCGGGGACATGCCCGTGACCCTGGTTTCCTCCGACTTCTTGGTGTCGCAGTGGGGATGAAGGATGTGCCAGCCGGTTTTGATGAGGTCCTTGAGGGGAGGATCAGAAAGGGGATGAAGAGAGCCTATTTGCTGTTAACTGTCCTTGGTGACACAGACCCACATTTCAGAGTCATCGAGGATGAAGGCGCAGAAGAGACCCTGAAGCGGCTTCAAAGGAGCTGCTCAAGTCACCGGTGTGGGAAATGTCTGAGCTAAGAAGGCAGGGTCAGGGAAAGAGACCTGAGGGCGCCTTGTTTGGAGACAAAAGATTGGAGAGGCAGCAGTGACGTGGGCAGCTGTTGGAAGGCGGCTCTGTCCTCAAGGGCAAAACAGCGATCTGGTTCTAGGCGTGAGCTGTGGGATGACGACACAGGCTCCCCTGGGCTGTCCGAGGGGGTTCTGGCTCCACGCGCGACCCTGGGCACACCCGGAAGTTTTTGGTGCCCAGAATCCGGCCAGTCCTCTTCCCGCCCCCTCCCTCCTCCTCCTTCCCTCACACCCTCCCTTTCCCTCCCTCAGCCCCTACCCCATTTCTCTGTCTTCAAATTTTATTTTTTTTTAAGTTTATTTATTTATTTTGAGAGAGAGAGAGAGAGAGAGAGAGAATCCCATGTGGGACTCGAACCCATGAACCGTGAGATCACGACTTGAGCCAAAACCAGGAGCCAGATGCTCAACTGACTGAGCCACCCAGGCGCCCCTCAAATTTTATCACTTTTAATTTGAGTTGGTTTACATGATTCAAAATTTTAAAAACTCAGGGAGGTTTCATTCTGGTCCTCAGTCTCCCAGTTCCCCTGCCAGAGGCCATCAGTTTTGCCAGTTGCACATGTACCTTTCCAGAGACACGTTAATACCCGGGTGTGTGCACGTGCTCGTCGGTGTCCCTTTGTCATACAAACGGTAGCATACAGTTCCCACTGGTCTGGGCCTTATTGTTTTTTTTTAATTTGTTTTTATTAAATATTGAGCAGATCCAAAAATAGCAGTTATACAATAATATATAATTTTAAAAATCCACAACACGATTAGCACCACCGCCCCCCCCCCGCCCCGTATCTGCCACTTGTCCCAGACAAAGAAGCAGAATTTCTAAAAACTCTGTGGCCCTTCCCACTCCCTGCTTCTTTCTCCCCAAATACTATTCTGAATGTCATACTTATCATGCCCTTTTGTTTTCTTTATATTCCTGCTGTAAGTTTAAATCAGCACACAATACATTTATTTATTCATTTAATGTTTTTTCTTGAGAGAGAGAGAGAGTGAACAGGGGAAAGGGAGAGATGGAGAGAATCTTAAGCAGGCTCCGTGCTCAGCATGGAGCCTGACTTGGAGCGTGATGACCTAAGCTGAAATCAAGAGTCGGACACTTAACTGACCAAGCCACCCAGGCTCCCCAGCTGGCGACGAGTATTGTGTAGTGTCACACCTTTCTGATTTTAAAGAGAAGGAAGTATATTGCATGCAGCCTTACACAAGTTGCTTTCATACCACCCATGCCTGTGATCCTGAGATTCAGCTATGCTGATACACATGGCTGCTGTTCATTTTCTTTATCTTTTTAACATTTTTTAAATGTTTATTAATTTTTTGAGAGAGAGAGAGAGAAACACAACACGAGTGGAGGAGGGGCAGAGAGAGGGGGAGACACAGAACCTGAAGCAGGCTCCAGGCTCCAAGTTGTCAGCACAGAGCCTGATGTGGGGCTCAAACCCATGAACCATGGGATCTTGACCTGAGCCGAAGTCGGACGCTTAACCGACTGAGTCAGCCTGCAAGCCGGTTCATTTTCACTCAGTGTGGAATTCCATTGTATTCAGATAACACCATTAATTTTTCATTGTGCTATTGAAGACATGTGGGTCGCTTCCAATTTTTTGCTTCTATGAACAGTACTGGTGTGAATGTTCTTTATTGTTTCTTTTCTGGTGCATGTTTGGGGAGGTTGTTGGGGACATGGGTACAGACCTTTCTTGGGCATTTGCAGGATCCTAGGGAATGCACGTTGTCAACTTCAGTAGATACTGCCAAGCTGTTTCCCAGAGTGGTTGTATCAATTCACCCTCTTGCCAACGTGCTTCAGAATTCCCTTTGCCCCACTTCCTTGCCAGCACTTGAAATTAACAGTTAAAAAAAATTTTCAGACTGATATGTGTAAAATCTGGACTCACCATGCTCTAAAATTTTATTTCCCTGGGGCGCCCAGGTGGCTCAGTTGGTTAAGCATCCAACTTTCAATTTTGGCTCAGGTCATGATCTCACGGTTGGTGAGATCGAGGCCCATGTGGGGCTCTGCGCTGACAGCACAGAGCCTGCTTGGGATTCTCTCTCCTTTCTCTGCCCCTCCTCCTCCTCCTCTCTATCTCTCTCAAGATAAATAAATAAACTAAAAAAGAATTTATTTTCCTGATTATGCACATTGCATTTTTTATTTAAAATATATTTTGGTGATTGTTCCATATCAGAGCAATGAGAACTTCTTCCTCCTTTCTTGGGCTGGAGTGTGACCCATCGGATGAAAATCTGACTGATCTGACCAATTCCTCATTGATAGATATGGAGTTGGCTCCAGTATCTCCCAGATAATTCGGCAACGATGGAAGAGTCTATTTCTTACCCAAAAATGTCCTGAAATATTTAGATGAAAATGTAAGGCCATTTTTGCTCACCTCTGGCACTGTGCCTTGTGCCTGTCTATTTCCAGCAAATTCCCTTAATTCCCTGAGTTCCCCAAGGTGGGAGCCGTATATGCCCTGTTTTGTGTCATCACACTGTCTTTTTCCTCAGATGATGATGTTCACTGTCCCCCCTCCCCCGCCCTCCCCTTTCCACCAACCCAGAACCGTTCTATTGGGTCTACACTGCCACCCCCACCTCCACACCGATTTCTCTGGGATGGTCCCTGCCCCAGCATCTTTCTCTTATGACCATCCCTGTCTCAGAATTAGTATTCCCTGAGGGGCCAGACTTTGCCTGCCTCTGACAGAGAGGAAAAGAAACAGAGTATAGAGTCTCAAAGGTGGGGGGGGAGGCATATCACAGAAACAACCAGAAAGGCTAGGATGGATCCCAGCCTGGCACCCCCACCTGTGATGCCCTGAGCAAACCCCTGTGTTCCTGAACCTCACTTCTTCATAAAACGGGGACAGAAACGTGTCTCTGGGGCTCAGAGCAGAGCGGGACTGATGTTTACAAAGCACCCCACATTCAAGCCCTTGTGATTCATAGCTCTCCTTGTAATTGAGGAGACTTCTAATTCAAGGAAGCCATGGTAGTGCTATTTTAGATGCAAATTCTGAGTCTACGACTACCTGGAGTTAGGGAAAGGACCCCCAAATCAGAGGGCCTTCCTGGCGGAGGAGATATTTTTGCTGGGTCCATCAAGACAGGCATCATTTAGGCAAAGGGAGGAGCCCTCTCTTGAGGAACGATATCCTTGAAATCAGAAGCGTGGAGAGTGAAGGCAGAAAAGCTTGAACATGCTTGAGGAGGGGTGAGTGATTTGGGGAAGAGACATGGAGTGTAAAGGGTGTGGGACAGAGTGCGGAGATGTGGTTGGGTCTCCATCTTGGAGGCGTCAGTGGTCAAACGAGGTCCTGGGGGAGGAGGGGCTCAGGAATCTGAGGTGCACCTGCTATTCAGATGCATGCTGTCATGTCTGAGAATTGCTGTTTCAACAGAGGGCTGCAGGCCAGCGTGAAGGGGTGTGAGCCTCAGTAGAGCTGAACCCCGTTACCAGAGAGCCCAGTGGCCAATCTGCAAGGTCTTTCTCTGGAAGGAAGAATTGTACTGCATTGGACTCAGGACAACACCTCCCCCAGCCCCACACGCCTTCTGCTTTGACCCAGTAGCCCGGAGGCACAGCCTGGGGATGGGTGCCTGGGGCATTGTGTGTACCCCCCAGGAAGTCTGGAAGCCCATCTGGAGAGTGGGAAGCCTTAGGTGCTTGAAACAGCTACCGCGACCATTTTCCATTTGAGCACTTTAACCTCAGCCTTGGTGTCCCGAGTCCAGGTGGGTTATACCAGGCGGTATCGCCATATTATTATGCCCCTTTCATGCAGGAACAGAGCCTCAGAGAGGTTGAGTGGCTCATGCAAGTTCCCACAGCTGGGAAGCAGTGGAATGCCCGGCTCCCCGATTCTAGAGCCCACACAGTGTTCTCGCCTCGTCACCCCTGTATATACTGCATTTACAGAGGCTCCAAAATAAAAAAATTCTGATGGATATACGGTGATATTCCTCTTCCTCCCCTTCCTAGAGACAACTAATGGGGCTAGTTTCTTATAACTAGTTTTAGCATCTTCTGTGTCTATATAAATAAATATATTCCATAGATACTCTCCCCGGCTTCTCGGAACAAAAAATGGTAGCATCCTACATACTGCTTTGCACCTAGATTTTTTTTTCTCACTTAGTATTCTCAGTAGTCTGTCTACATCCGTTCACGAAGAGCTTTTTATTTTCTTTCTTTTCTTTTCTTTTCTTTTCTTTTCTTTTCTTTTCTTTTCTTTTCTTTTCTTTTCTTTTCTTTTCTTTTCTTTTCTCTTCTTTTCTCTTCTTTTCTTTTCTTTTCTTTTCACATAGGCTCCATGCCCAACGCAGGGCTTGAACCTGCTTCCCTGAGATCAAGAGTCCCATGCTCCACCGACTGAACCAGCCAGGCTCCCCTCCTTTATTCTGCTTTATAGCCCATATATGCATCCAGTCCTCATTCTGGTGGGTATTCAGGGGGCCTCTGAACTCATGCTGCTCTAAATCATTCTGCAGGGAACAGCCTTGAGCTCGGGTCATCTTCCATGAGCAGGAATATCTGTTGGGAGAAGCTCTTGAAGAAGGACTGCTGACCACGCTCAGCAGCACCATTATATTCTCCCCAATTCTGTTCATAGGCTTGACAATAAAACACTTCTTCCTCCTGGAACCTGACGACCCCCGCCCCCCACCCAGCACTTTCTCCCAGTGACTCTGACTATATTTGGGCTACTTCTTGGGAAGGGAACCTCCACGGGCCGAATTCCGAATCTCTGTGCCCAGGACGCAGGAGGCAGGCACCCAACACAGTGAGTGAGCTGCGTACACTCTTCCAGAGAGTCACTTACCCTCATGGAAGCTTTCCTCAAAGGGGGATGATCACCACCCCCCCTTTGCAGGTGGGCAAGCTGAGGCTCAGGGACACCAGCCATGACCTTGGGTACATTCGGCCCAGCTGGGGGCCTCGGAGGCTGAGGAGGAACTAAAACCCAGGGCTCCTCACTCCCAGTGGCCTCCCTGCACCTGGGCCACACTGCCTTCCAGCGGCTCTCGAGATGCAAAGAGTGTCTCAGCTCTACTCTGGCTGGTTTGCCACGCAGAGAACTAGGAAGGTCCCGGAGCCTTCCACGCTGGCTTTTACTTGCTTGTTTATTTGCCAACAGAGATGAGAAAGAGCAGACTATCTAGCCAGCATTTTTTAGTCCTCCCACACTCCAGGCTAATCACTCTGCATATATCCACTCACTTGCTTCTCAGAAGCAGAAGGGGTAGATGCTGTTATTACCCATTGTCCCGATGAGGTGAACTGAAGACTAGTGAGGAGCAGGGCTGGGATTTAAGCCCAGGCAGAGCCCATATTCTTAACTCCGCTACACCAGGGGCCTCTCACTCAATGGCTTTCAATAGATGACCCTCCTAAATTATCATTGTAATATTATTTCAGGTTTCTTTTGGAATGGAGGCTCTCTCCTTGGCATTTCAGGGGAAGCGAGAAGATCCTTCACCCATGAACAAGAAAACACCTTCCCATCAGCTTGGGGCTACTTTCCATGGCACACGTCAAGCTCCATCTCTTAGGCTGACAGCTTGGGTCCTGGATGAAACAATACCCTTCCTGGTACTTCCCCTATATTTAATGCTCAGGCCTGCCTTTCTTGACATGAACAGAGCTCTCCCTTCCTGTGGGTCTTATCAAAGCAAGAGAAGACTCCCCCAAATGGAACATTAAATTGCACTGCTAAGTATGTCTTTATTAACTCCACCACTCACCGCTGTCAGTTTTACAGATTCCCTGAGAGTCTGAGCTCCCTGCCTAGTATCTTCTCTCCACCGGTCCTGCCACAATGCTCGGTGCTTCTGTCATTCACTGACGTCCTGGCCTCCCCGTTCCCTGATCTCCTCTCCTGCAGTGGCTCAGCTACTCGGCCCCAAGGTCAAGCCCTGGGCGCTCCGAAGATCCCATGCTCAAGTTTCTTCCTAGCTCCTTCCTTCAAGGGTTGGCGCCACGGTCCCCACAGTGACGGACTCACCACCTTTTCACTGTCCCCTTCAAGTCCCACCTCTCCTCCTTTGCCAGCCTCAATTCCACAGTCAGTTTCACACATTGTTCTTTCTTGCTGACACCTCTCGCGCCTCAAGCTTGCTAGATCCTCCTCACTCTGCAAAGCCCCCACCCAGTTAAATCCAACTCTCTGCTAACTCCACCGGCTCTACTGTGGGCCCTACTGGTTTATGTTGCTTGCCCCTGGCTGCCCTCTAAGAATGTCAGCCCCACAGGCAGGGGCTGTGTCTTCTGTCGGCCATACCCCATCCACCCTGTGCACAGTGGGTACCCATTGGGTGAACGTGCATGTGTGTTGAATGGATTTCTTTCGGAGTGTGAAGGATCCGAGAACCTATTTAGGGTAGTAGGTGGAGAAGAAGGTGGAGGATGGAAGTCACGTTGTGTCCAAGGGCATCTAGAGAGAGAGGATGGGAGGCCCGAAGGAGGAGAAAAAGCCCAGGGACTCCTCAAGTTTCCCCCAAGGAGAAGGACGCTGTTCCTCCTTCCTAATTGGCACTTTTTAAAAACTTTTTTATGTTGTATTTATTTTTGAGAGACAGAACATGAGCCGGGGAGGGGCAGAGAGGGAGACGGAGGATCCGAAGCGGGCTCTGCGCTGACAGCAGCGAGCCCAATGTGGGGCCCGAACTCATGAATCATGAGATCATGACCTGAGCCAAGCTAGGACACTCAACCCACTGAGGCACCCGGATGCCCCCCTAATTGGCACTTCTTGGTCTGGGGGCAGATCTTGAAAGTTCTTCCATCTCTGACCCAGTTACAGGATTCTGAACCTTTACTAATCTGCAGTTTCCTGCCAGTCTTTGTTATTTAAGGCTTCCAAGAAAACTTTTGGATGGCCATGGTTAGCACAGACGTTTAAGGCCAGGAATGACCCGCCTGGTCACTTCTTCCAACCCCCAGATTTTACAAGCAAGGAATCGAAGCCCAGAGGAAGAAGGACACATGGGCTCTGGTGACAGAGCCAGGACTCGAACCCAGGTCTCTTGCCCCATGGGGTCTCCACTACTGTCTGCTATGCCACCTCCCTCTGTTGTCACTTGCCTGACTGTCCTTACCCCTAAAAGAGGCAGAGAAAATGTTTTGTCTATGCCACGCTCAATGCTCAGATGAAAAATGTTGTCTGTGGATGAGACTGAAGGGTTGGACAAGCCCGCATCGAACGTGAACTCAGTGTTCCCTGTGGGGCAGACTCGCAGTCCTTGGCTCTTGGGCCACGTTCTCTCATCTCACCCCCACACCAACCCCCGCCCCTCCCCCCAAAGGCAGACACTATCATTATCCCCATTGAATGGAGAGGGACACTGAGACGCAAGGAAGTTACACAGCGGCACACATAGTTGGGAAGTGCCAGAGTCTATATTCAAACTCTTGTGTGATTCAAGGGCCTATGCCCATCACCCTCACTCTTCAGGGTCTTAAAGGTCACACCCAGGTGACTTTTCAATTCCACCAAACTCTTCCCCCAACAGCTGTGAGTCCTGTCAGCAAAAGGAAGTTGACCCTCCTGAAACAGGGCATAGTACGGGCAAGGCAGCCACTGCTGGTAAGGTCGCCTGTCGGCTGCACTTTCAGCCCTGAGTCAGAAGGGGAAGTAGATCAGGAAAGGAGAGTGATACCTACCACATGCCATTTTGGGCAAGAGGCCTTCTGCACACGAGCCCTGCTTGGTGCGTACCCACAGCTAGTCCGTGGTGGAAGTGGGATTCAAATCAGACACATTCTACTCTATTGAGAGGCTACCCAAGGCTGTGGTATAGACAAGACATACTTAAACACCACATAGAAGGCATTTCTGGGCCATGAGCTTGGAGTCTGAAGCCATCTCAGGGAGTCCTAGCTTAAGCTCTGACCGTTTTATCCTTTCTTTTCTCTTATCATTTGAGAAACAGAAAATATTTATGCAGACTGGAGTTTCCACTGAGATGGGTAAAGCAATCTGAACCAACTCATCACCAAGTTTTGACTCCAAAAAAGGAAACAACTTGTTTTTCATTCCCCCAACCTTAAGTCCCATAGTTTTTTTGTTTTGTTTTGTTTTCTTTGTTTGTTTTAACTGAATTGTCAATGGGATCCCAAGTTTGCCATTTTGTCTTTTTAAAGATCAGAGGATTGGTGAGATTTCTAAATAGAGGCAGCACACCATGGCAGAAAGAACCTGCGAGTCAGATCAGGACTCCTGGGGCCTGGATCTGGTTCTGACCTGGGCTTGCTGAGTGACCTTGAGCAGATTATCTCCCATCTCTGGACTTTGGCACCATGAAAATAAAGGGTTTAGTTCTAATGAGCTCTCCATTGCCGTCTAGACCTAAAGCTCTACTGTAGGAACAGAGGCTCTGGACTCAGACACTGAAGTTCAAGCCTCCGTTTTGTCATTTATTAGCCGGTTAGTGAGCAGGTTGGACGGGTTGCTTACCTACCCTGGGATGCAATTGCTTCATATGTAAAACAGATTGATCAGAACTTTGTCATAAGGTTGCAAAGACTGGATTGGAAAATCCATGTAACTTGCGTGGCATGGGGCCAGTGTGAACAGAAGACACTCACATCGGTTTGACACAATACTGATGAAGTTTCTTTATAGGTGGTGAAAAATCAATAAGGAGCCAGTTCATGAAAACCTGAACTTCTGTCAATAAATATTTATTGAGCACAAATTTTGTGTCTGTGGTGACCCCTTTCGGCTGGAAGCCCACACCATCCCCAGTCCTTTCTTTGCCATGTCCGACCACAGACATTGGAAATCCAGGGATTCTTGATCTCAGCCTTACTTGAGGCTTGGGGTGGTCCTATGATCCATGCTTTGCTGTGAGACATACGCCCCTGGGGGGCTTCTAGGGGAAGCTTCGGTATCTTGAGATAAAGGACAGTCACCAGAGGAGAGTCCCTGGCCACTGAGCCTTCTATTTTTTCTCCCCTTAAATGTGAATATATTATGCGGAGCAGTGGTAGCCATCTTGTGACCCTGAGGCACAGTCACAAGGAGAATAAGCCAGCAAGCCCAGCATGTTCCAGCATAAGGCTGGAAGGAGCTTGGGTCCAGAGAAACCAACCACGGCGGCTGCTGGCTGTTGGATTCGTCACCATGTGACAGTGCAAGTCCTGTTTTATTAAGCCACTGTCAGCTGGGCTTCCTGTTGCTTATAGCTGAGCCCATCCTAGCTCATATATCATTTAGCAAACACTTATTAAGTGTCGACTAGCGTTAGGCTCCACTCGACGTATCAGGTTCACAGGGAAGGAGAAGACCTCTTTAAGGTTTTACAGCCTATTCGAGCAGACAGCCAAATTTTTTGATTGTTTGTAATGCAATAAAAATGTAAAGGGTGGTACCAGCATATAGTTGGTCTCTATATGTTAGCATGAAGGCAAGGAGGAAGACCTTACTTCCTTTCTAGACTGTAAATGCTCTAGATACAGTGCATTGTTTTTCTTCCCAGCACCTCGCCTAGTATATAACCAGTGCTTAATAAATATTTTTTGACTGTGGTAACTGGTAGCGCTGTTTACCCTGCACAAAAGATGACCTCACTTTTATGCCCTTCTGAATAGGTGCGGCTGTACTACCTGCTGTAGGCAATAAAATGTGAGCAGAATTCACACATGTTGATTGTAGAGAGAAGCAGGTGAGAGCTGGTATGACTCTCTATGCTGTTTCCCTCCTGTGGCCCATGGCCATTGAAAATCAGCCTGATTCATCAATGGATGAATCATAAACTGAAGGAAGGAAAGAAGGAAAAAGGAAGGGAGGGAGGGAGGGAAGAAGGAAGGAAGGAAGGAATAATGGTAGTGTTGGAAATGGATTAAAGGGGTAGGGAGACTCACATAGGGACTTTGAGACAGATACTGTTGAGTCTCTGACCTAATAGAAACTTCCCCTTCAGCCTTCCCTCCTTCCAGCTGGCAGAGCCTGAATCCCACTGTAGAGTTTGAAAATGCCACATGTGGGGCACCTGGGTGGCTCAGTCAGTTAAGCATCCAACTTTGGCCCAGGTCATGATCTCACGGTTTCTGAGTTCGAGTCCCGTTGTCGGTCTCTGTGCTGACAGCTCGGGGCCTGGAGCCTGCTTCGGATTCTGTGTCTGTGTGTGTGTCTCTCTGTTCCTCCCCCTTCCCCCCTCGTACTCTCTCTCAAAAACAAAGATTGAAAAAGTTTTCTAAATGAAAATATCACCTGATGGCTTTCCCAGTCTCTCCTACAGCTAAGGCATGGATGTGTGACCCAATGCTGGTCAGTGGACCCTGAGGGAGAGTCTTCTGGAGGGCTTTCTGGAAAGGAGTTTTCTCCCAAATAAAAAGAATAGACTCTCCTCATGACTTAAGCCAGTCTGCATTGAGTTTTCTGTTACTTGCAGCCAAGAGCAAGCTAAATGATACAGCACCGTTAGCCACCGTATTGCAGGAGTCCACCTGAGAGATTTAAGGAGACCCTGGATATGGGTCTTGGTTGAAGGAATAGAGACAGGGCTCAGGGACTCTAGGAGGTAGAATGAATAGGACTCAGGGATTGGGTGGAGGGGGTGGCCCACAGGCTGTGGGAAATAAAAGGAGTCCGAAAACCCAGTCGCTGATGTCAAGGATCTCAGTGAAGGAGACACATGGTGTGTGCTGAAGGCATTGTGAGGAGACCGGAGGACTGAGCAGTCAGGACAGCGGGGCTCTGGGCTGCGAAGGAGAGAGCAGATGATTATAGTCTGGGAACAGGTCTTCCTAGTATATCTTATACAAAATTGTATAGCTAGTGCTTTACAAATGATCTTTGCCTTACTACTTACAAAACGTTTTTAGTTTTCCTTCAACCATTGTCAGCTATTGAATGGAAAGGCAATAGTGGGACAATCCAGTTTAATACAGAATATACTTTGAAGGTAAGCATCATTTAAATATGGCTACTTAACATATCGTTAGGCGGATACATGGTAGGTCATTCAACTATTCTCTACTCTTAGATGTTACGAATTTCCAATGCGTGACTATTTAACATAGTGCCGTGCTGAGTTCCAGCCAGAGTTTTTCCTATGACTTAAGATTATGAGGATAAGTTTCCAGAGATGGAATAACTCATTCAAAGAAAGGAATTGGAGGCAGTGGACCTCACCCAAGACACAACTGCTATGATTTTTGGTAAATAGCCAAATTGCTTTCCAAAATGGTGCAATGATTCTGAACAGGCAGATCGCTTTTGCAAACTGGTAGAACCCAAATGCTTCTATGATCGCACCCAGGAATTTGTTTAATGTTAAAAATGCAAGACGGGATCACCTGACTCAGGAAGAACTTTATGAGTATTTTTGCCGTATAAGCTGAGCCTTCAACTGCCTTTTTCATCTTAGGATCCTTATAGTCAGGGTATGCTGCTCTGGTCCTGAGCTCATATGATTTGAATATGGGGCTTAAGTTGTAGATATTGTTAACTGAGCTAGAAGGTAAAATATTTTCTCTAAAAACCAAAATCTCAAGGGAGCACCTGGGTGGCTCAGTTGGTTAAGCGTCCAACTTTGGCTCAGGTCATGATCTCGCGGTTTGTGGGTTTGAGCCCCACGTCAGGCTCTGTGCTGACTGCTCAGAGCCTTGAGCCTGCTTCAGATTCTGTGTCCCCCTTTCTCTCTGACCCTCCCCTGCTCATGTTGTCTTTCTCTCTCAGGAATAAATAAAACATTAAAAAAATTTTTTTAAAAACAAAACCAAAATCTAGGGGCACCTGGGTGGCTCAGTTGGTTAAGCATCCAATGTCAGCTGAGGTCATGATCTCACGGTCCGTGGGGTTGAGCCCCGTGTCAGGCTCTGTGTTGACCACTCAGAGCCTGGAGCCTATTTCAGATTCTGTGTCTCCCTCTCTCTCTTCCCCCTCTCAAAAATAAATAAACATTTTAAAAACTTACAACAAAATTGCCACCCTTTGTCAAACAGCTAAGCAAAGTAACCATTAAATAACCAAGCAAATAATCCAACATCATCAGTTGTTTTAAAAAAATAAACTCTGAGGTTTAAACAATACTTAAATTTCATGAGAAATAAATGCTTCTGTTCTTTTCTCTTGAATCCTGAATTATTCTCAGTCACAGCTTAATACCATCGTGGCCTTGATCCTCTAAGTGATTAGAATGGGCCATTCCAACTGGAGTGGAGTTTAAAAGTCCTTGCTAGGCTGGTGTAAGCACCCAGCTGGCTTTCTAGACCTGGAATCTGTTATCCTAGCTATTCAGCCACGGACTCAAGAACCCCCACAAGGGCTTGAGACCCCTCTGAGACCCGGCTGCAAAGACAGGAAGGGCTATGTGAACCGGATTGTCGTATTTTTCCCCTTGAGGGGCAGGACAGCCCTGGGTGTTGAGAGGAGTCCAATCCCAGCAGAGACTAGAAGGGATGTTCGAAGGGGTGGAACAGACTGACCGCCCAGTTTAGACATCAAATGTCTGCATCATCGAACACCATGACAGCATCTGAATAATGAACTGGTCCCCTTTACCCCTAGGATAGGACTAGTGAAACTCAATATAATAAATATGACTCTGAATCTCATTTTCTTTTCTGTAAACAGGTTTAAAAAACCCTCTAATACAGTATTGAACACCAAATAGATGATTATCTGAAGGTTTCTGGAAGCAGATTAGAAATTAACTAATTACTATTTTTTTTTCATTAATAATAATGCAGCTAACACTGCAGCACATGTCTACATGTAGTTCTCAGATTCCCGTGTGTGTATGAATCGTCTGGAAGTCTTCTTTAAATGCAGATCTTAGGGACGCCTGGGTGGCTCAGTCCATCCAACTCTTGATTTCAGCTCAGGTAATGACTTCAGGGTCATGGGATCGAGCCCCATGTCAGGCATGGAGCCTGCTTATGATTCTCTCCCTCACCCTCTGCTCTTCTCCCCTGCTTGTGCTCTCTTTCTTTTTTTTTTTTTTTTTTTTTAATGTTTTATTTATTTCTAGGAGAGAGAGAGAGAGACAGCGTGAACAGGGGAGGGTCAGAGAGAGAGAGAGTCACAGACTGAAACAGGCTCCAGGCTCTGAGCTGGCAGTCAGCACAGAGCCCGACGCGGGGCTCGAACCCACGACCGCGAGATCACGACCCAAGCGAAAGTCGGACGCTTAACCGACTAAGCCACCCAGGCGCCCCTCTCTTTCTTAAAAAATAAAAAATAAATGCAGATCTTCAATTCAGTGCACGTTGGGTATGAGCTGCTGTTACTGCTGGTTCACACACCACACTTTCAGTGACAAGGGTTTGCAGTAATTTGCAAACATGACATCTTCTAATAGAAGATTCCAGGTAGGGGCGCCTGGGTGACTCAGTCAGTTAAACGTCCAGCTTCGGCTCAGGTCATGATCTCACGACTCGTAAGTTCAAGCCCCATGTCGGGCTCTGTGCTGACAGCTCAGAGCCTGGAGCCTGCTTTGGATTCTGTGTCTCCCTCTCCCTCTGCCCCTCTGTGCTCTGTCTCTCAAAAATAAACATAAAAAAATTTTTTTAAAAGAAGAAGAAGATTCTGGGCAGACTTCAAAATCCTCAGTCTGGACAGTTCTTATATATTCCAGTTGTTACATTTTCATATGGGCAAAACAGGCTGTGGTGATGTAATTGAATGGCACAGATTTAGAAGGTAGAAACTAGGGTCTACACAGGACTTATTAAGTGTGGTTGACATTTCCATAGATAATAGTTAAAAAAGGATGTGATCACATAAATTTGGTAAACCTTGGGTTAAGCGAAATTAAACCAAGCTCTTTACTATAGTGTTATAATGCTTTCTTTCCGTGTTAAGTAATTTAAAACCCAAATAGAAATTGCTTGTATAAGCAGCACTTTTTCTTTTTCTCCCAATACAAGAGATCAGGGAAGGTCCTAGGCCGGTTAATCCAGTGGCTGATTGATATCATTAAGGACCCAGGTCCCATCCACCTTCTTGTTCTGCCATATATGACACATGGACCCCATCCTTGGGCTAGTTAGGTCGTGAGCGACCAGATGACAGCAGTAAAAGGATCATCACCTCTTGATGCTGGCCAAAGGCAAAACATGGGCTGTTTCTTCTTTTAGTCTTTTTTCTTTGGAGTATTTTTTTTTCAGTTCTAGAATTTCCATTTTAGTCTTTCCTAGTTTCTGTTTCTTTCCTGAGATTTCCTATCTTTTCATTCATTGCAAGTCCTTTCCTTTATTTTCTTTTATGTTCTCAATTATAGTTATAATCGCTGCTTCACAATTCGTCTGCTCATTCTAACATCCTGATCATCTTGAGCCTGGTCTCCATTGGTTGAGTTTTCTTTGCCATATGGGCCACATTTTCCTGTTTATTCGAATGTCAAGTAACTTTGGATTGTATCCTGAACATTGCAAACCATATGCTGTGGACTCTCGATTCTTGTCATTCTTCTAAAGGGTGTTGCTTTCTGTGTTGGTTTGTTTCAGTAGGCAGTTGGCTAGGCTGAACTGCTCTGCAAACACTGTCTCCCCTCTGGTGAATGTGAGCGGATGGACATCTGTCTATCTGTGTAGTGCTTTTTAGCCTTAACTGGGCTGCTTGAAGTCTGTCCCACACAAGTGGGCTTCAGAGATTTGTGCGGTCTATGTACAGAGTTTGGAGCTCCCATTTTGTGGCTCCTTCTCCTTTCTATTTTTGACAATTTTTTAAAAATATTTTTTTTATTTATTTCTAGGAGAGAGAGAGAGAGACAGCGTGAGCAGGGGAGGGTCAGAGAGAGAGGGAGACACAGACTCTGAAACAGGCTCCAGGCTCTGAGCTGGCAGTCAGCACAGAGCCCGACGCGGGGCTCGAATCCACGAACCGCGAGATCATGACCTAAGCGCAAGTCGGACGCTTAACCAACTAAGCCACCCAGGCGCCCCTCCTTCTCCTTTCTAGAATCTCACTACTCGTTCTCCACCGCATGTGTTCCCAGGAACTCTGTCCTCTTGTTTTTCATGCCAGCACAACTGGGTTATATTCCAATTTTCACCATCTCACATGCACTTGATGGGCCTTCCCTCAGGTAAAAAGTTACAAAAAACAAAACAAAAAACCCAAAAACAAAAAAAGCCTATCCAGAGCTACTCCCTTCTTACCAGACCTGTGTGCTTTGATCATTCTTCAGTGTCTTCATAGTTGCCTTTTATAATTTTGTCATGTGGGCAGTTTGTAGTCCAATAGGAGTTGCTCACCATTACCAGATGCAGAACGTTTTTTTTTTTTTAATTACATGTAATTGATATATAAGGGTTTACAACATAACGGTTAGGATATTTGTATATATTGTAAAATGATCACAATCACCCCAATAAGTCTAGAGAATATCTGTCACCACACATAGTTACAAATGTTTTTCTTGTGATGAGAACATTTAGGATTTATTCTCTTAGCAACTATTTTTCAAATATGCAATACAGTATTAACTATAACCACCATGCTGTATATTACACCCCCAGGACTTATTTATTTTAGGACTGGAAGTTTATACCTTTGAGTTCCCTCATTCATTTTGTCCACCCCCCCCCCCACACCCACACCCCTCCATTTTCTCTGGCAACCAGCCATCGGTTCTCTGTGTCTATGAGCCTCCTTGGGTTTTGTGTTTTTGGTTTTTTGTTTGTTCATTTAGATTTCACATATAAGTGAGATCACACGGTATTGTCTTTCTCAATCTGACTTCTTTTGGTTAGTATACTGCCCTCAAGGTCCGTCCGTGTTGTTGCAATGGCAAGATTTCATTCTTTTTTATATACACACACACCCCAAGTCCTTTATCCATACATCCATCGGTGGACACTTAACATTGTTTCCTTGTGTTGGCTATTGTAAGTAATGCTGCAGTAACAGAGAGGTGCAGGTACCTTTTTGAGTTATTGTTTCAATTTTATTTGAATAAAAACCCAGATTGGAATCGTTGGAGTGTATTTTCTGTTTTTATTTATTTTTTTTTTTTGAGGACTCTTCATACTTTTCCATAGTGGTTGTACTAACTTACGTTCCCAAAAACAGTACACAAGACTTTCCTTGTTCCCACACTTTTGCCAACATTTGTTGTTTCCTGTCTTTTTGATAATAGCCATTCTAACAAGTGTGAGATGGTATCTCATTGATGTTTTGATTTGTATTTCCCTGACATTTACTGATACTGAGCACTTCTTTGGAAAATGTCTATTCAGATCCCCTTCCCATTTTTTAATCGGATGAGGGTTTTTGTTTTTGTTTTTGTTTTGCTATTGAGTTGTATGAGTCCTTCATATACATTTTAGGTATTGACCCCTTAGCAGATTTACGATTTGCAAATATTTTTCTCATTCCACAAGTTGTCTTTTCATTTTGTTGATGGTCTCCATTGCTATATAGAAATTTTTCAGTTTGATGTAGCCCCTATTATTTATTTTTTCCTTTCGTTGCATTTGCTTTTGGTGTCAAATCTAAAAACTTGTCACCCAGACCAATGTCAAGGAGCTACTGCCTATGTTTTCTTTTAGGTGTTTTATGATTTCAGAGTCTTATGTTCAAGTCTTTTTTTTAAAATGTTTATTTATTTTTGAGAGAGAGAGAGAGAGAGACAGACAGACAGAGTACGAACAGGGAAGAGGCAGAGAGAGAAGGAGACAGAGAATCTGAAGCAGGCTCCAAGCTCTGAGCTGCCAGCACAGAGTCTGACATGGGGCTTGAACCCACGAACTGGGAGATCGTGACCTGAGCGGAAGTTGGAGGCTTAACCAGCTAAGCCACCCAGGTGCCCCAATGTTCAAGTCTTTAACCCATTTTGAGTTAACTTTGCGTATAGTGTAAGATAATGGTCCAGTTTCATTCTTTTGCAGGTAGCTGTCCTGTTTTCCCAGCACCATCCTGAAGGGACTCTCCTTCCCTCATTTGTATGTTCTTAGTTCCTTTGTTGTAAATTGACTGTATATGTGTGAATTGATTTCTGGGCTCTCTGTTCTGTTCCTTGGATCTATGTGTCTGTTTTTATATAAGTACCATACTGTTCTGAATACTATAGTTTGTAATAGAGTTTGAATCAGGGAGCATGATGCTCCCACTGTGTTCTTCTTTCACAAGATTACTTTGGCTATTTGGCATCTTTTCTCGTTCCATATAAATTTTAGGACTTCTTCTATTTCTATGAAAACTGTATCGGATTTCCTGATGAGGACTCCATTGAATCTGCATATTGCATTGGGTAGTATGGATATTTTAACACTGTTAATTCTTCCAGTCCATGAGTACAGGATTTCTTTTCATTTATTTGTATCTTCTTCAGTTTCATTCATTAATGTCTTACAGTTTTCAGTGTACAGGTCTTTCACTTCCTTGGTTAAATTTGTTCCTAGGCATTTTATTCTTTTTGATGCGATTATAAATGGGATTGTCTTCTTAATTTCTCTTTTTCAATAGTTTGTTATTAGTAAATAGAAATGCAACAGATTTTTTATATTGATTTTCTATCCTGAAATTTTATTGAATTCATTGATTAGATCTAATAGTGTTTTTGGTGGATTCTTTAGGATTTTCTTTCTTTTTTAAAAAAAAAGATTTATTTATTTATTTATTTATTTATTTATTGAATGTTTATTTATTTTTGAGAGATAGAAAGAGAGACAGAGAGCAAGGAAGGAAAGGGCAGAGAGAGAGAGGGAGACACATAATCTGAAGCAGGCTCCAGGCTCTGAGCTGTCAGCACAGAGCCCAACATCCGGCTTGAACCATGAGATTATGACCTGAGCCGAAGTTCGACGCTTAACCAACTGAGCCATCCAGACACCCCTAAAGATTTTATTTTTAAGTAATCTCTATATCCAACATGGTGCTCAGTCTCACAATGCCGAGATCAAGAGTCACATGCTCTACCAACTGAGCAAACCGGGCGCCCCTCCTTTAGGATTTTCTATTATAATATCCTGTCATCCTGGATGCATACTTTTTATTAGTGTCTCTTTAAAAAGCAAAGAGGGCTTTTTTAGAATTCCCCAGCAGATTGCCTCTGTCTCATTGGCCACAATTGTGTTCGTCTGCTCTTTCTTAATCCTCCTTGTTCTGGGATTTAGTTGCCCTGAGGGACATGGTTGCCCTGAGGAGGGTAAACAGATTTAGGGTTTGATTAGCCAGGAATAAATTAAGAATCTCTGTTAAGCAGGAAACCAAAAGAACTTGCCACCAGGGACTTCCCAGAGCCTTTAATATGAAAGTTTGCATTGTGGATCACCAAGTTCTTATCCCAATCTCATCTACATTATTTCTTAAACTTGTTCCTTTGATGAAGAAATCCTTTGTCCACAGACCCTGTGTCAGAATTGTGTTCTGCAGGGTACACTCAGCACACTGGTCTCAACTGGAAGCCACAGGTTTCCTGGGCCACCTTCTGGTTATAACATTCGGTGTGCTTCACCGCTCTGACAGCCTGACCAGCAGGAACCAGGCTTTATCAGCATTCTCAACTCAACAACCGTTTGTGAACCGTGGCGATGGGTTGGACCAAAACCCGAGTTCCAAACCAGTTGCTGGAATAAATACCCTTAGTGGTGAAGTAAGTGTTGCCTCAATTTTTGACCGACTATTCCTGGAAGGTGAGTATCTCAAAGAAAATCCAAGGAAATGAGTCTTTCCTTGAAACCACAGCTAAATGGAGGACCCAGGACTTGGCTCTGATAATTATTTAATTAAACTAAGCTGAGGAAGTGATTTTCCTATATTTACTGCTTTGCAGGTTAGGCTCTGGTGCCAGGGAATAGTTCCCTCTCAAACCACTGACTATCCCAAAAAAGGTTTAAAATATGTGTAGGGGTGCCTGGATGGCTCAGTCGGTTAAGCATCCGACTTTGACTCAGGTCATGATCTCAGGGTTCGTGAGTTCGAGCCCCACATCAGGCTCTGTGCTGACAGCTAGGAGCCTGGAGCCTGCTTCAGGTTCTGTGTCTCCCTCTCTGCCCTTCACACACTCACACTCTGTCTCTCTCTCTCTCTCAAAAATAAATAAACATCCAAAAAATTTTTTTAATATGCTTAAAAACTCCACAAACTATTGAAAAGATGATACAAAAATACAAGTCAGGGCCTTTTTAAAGTAGAAATATCCCTATAATCCTACCACACAACAGATTTTGTTGGTACAGTCCCTTTCCACATCCCACATTTTTATGTACCATTTTTCCTTGATTCTAAAATACCATCAATGTTAAGACTGAGCATCAGTTTACTAAAAGCATTTTAGGGAAAAAGAGAAACCACCCTGAGAACCTATTAAGAATGTCCATTGGGGCGCCTGGGTGGCTCAGTTGGTTGGGCGTCCGACTTCGGCTCAGGTCATGATCTCACAGTTTGTGGGTTCAAGCCCCACGTCGGGCTCTGTGCTGACAGCTCGGAGCCTGGAGCCTGCTTCAGATTCTGTGTCTCCCTCTCTCTCTTCCCTACCCTGCTCACGCTGTCTCTCTCTCTCAGAAATGAATTAAAAAAAAAAAAAAAAGAATGTCCATTGATTGTAAGATTCATTCCAATATCAGAAACTTTAAAATGTAGGGAGCAAACCCCATGCCTTAGAATTGAGGACTATAAGTAGGAAAAAATTACTGATTGGTTTCACTTTGCTATGTATCAGCAAGTGTTTTATTTTGCTTTTCACTTTTTTTTTTTTTAAAGTAATCTCCACACCCAATGTGGGACTCAAACTCATGACCCTGAGATCAAGGGTTGTCTGATCTCCTGATGGAGCCAGCCAGGCACCCCCTAAACTTTTCCCTTTCTTTCTCTCTTTCTCTCTTTCTCTCTTTCTTTCTTTCCTTCCTTCCTTCCTTCCTTCCTTCCTTCCTTCCTTCCTTCCTTCCTTCCTTCCTTCCTTCTTACCAGCAGGTGTTTTAAATTATTTGATTTTTGAATTGGAAATGTTCTCAGATGGCTCAACAGTCAGAAGGTACAGAAGCATTGTCAGTGACTTGTCCCCCACTGCTCACCTCTCTGTCCCCTCCCTACAGGCCCTCAGTGTTTTCAGTCTCTTGTGTGTCATTCAGAAGCATTTTATGCTTATAATTGTGAGTCAGACCTTATATTCTCTGCCCCCTTTTTGACACAAATACTAGCTCATTGTACTCCCTCTTCAGAGCATTGCTTTTTCACTTAACAAAGTATCACCAAGATAGATCAACACCATGTCCGGACTCTATGGATTTCTTTTGCTTTTCTAAGACTACATCACAAGCATATCTCGATCTTTTTATATAATTGCGATAATCATCCTTTTCAATGACTGTGTGATTTTGTGGGGTGACTGGACCACATTTAATAATAACTCCCTGGTGTCGAGCATGGAGGTCGTTTCCAGTGTTGCTATGACAGGGGACGCGCTATGACCACTTGCTCATTCAACAGCTACTTATTTGACAACCATAAACTGTGATCCTCCTAGGTACCAAGGTGCTTTCCCCTAAGGGACTGACAGGCAAGCAGGTGGAATTGAAGGAGAGCACAGAACCGGCCCCACTCCCCAGGGAGCCTCTGGGCACCAGTCTAGGCTCCCACATAGGGAGTGCAGGGAAGGATGATGATGGACCCACCCACTGTGCTGGCATGTGTCAATGGACAAGTTGGCTTACAGCTGACTCCTCAGGCTTCTGAACGTGGTGACTAGTCATCCACAACAGACATGTCTGACGGACACGCCTCCACGGCTGACCCTGTCACTGCCAGGACCTCCGCTACAGTGAAAATAACAACAGTGGTTAATGCTTCATTGCATGTACTATATGCCAGGGCAGTCCCCTAGGAGCTAAATATTATTATCTTCCCATTTTATAGATAAGAAAACTGAGGCACAGAGATGTGAAGTAACTTGTCAGCGGTGCAGGGATACAGCTGTGATTCGAACCCCCAAAGCCCGGGCCCCTCACCAGCCCCACTACTCTGTCCTGAGAGGGGCAGCTGGGTTTCACCCCGGCAGCACTTCTTGTCTTTGTTCGGTGACTGCTGACCCGATTCCTTTTCCTTCCTAAATCCCCAGGGTAAATAAACTCAAGTGCCTTTAGTGCTCATTTATGGGATGAGCATTTTCCTACTTTGAGCATGGCTTTTCTTCCTCTCCAGAGAACTGCCTGCCAGCAGCATTGAGCGGGGGTCTCCCCTCCTCCACTGCGGACAGGGGTGCCTCCTCTTACCCCGCAGCCAAGCAGCGCAAGGTGGCCCAGACCTCGGGACTCAGACAGCCCAAGACTGCAGGGACCCGGCGGCTTGCCCCACCTTCCATTGTCTCTCCCCCGCCCCCCGCCCCCCACCTGTCTCGGCTCCCCATCCCCCACCTCGCGCGGCTCTCCTCCGACAGCCGCCCTGTCCCCCAGACAACGGCAGGTCTGAATCTCATCCCCCGGCTCCCCCCTCTCTGCTGGGAGCGCTGCCCTTCCGCCCCAGCTCCAGAACACACGTAATGAAACTGTCCTGGATGCCCCGTCTCCTGCCCCATTTCTAATAATTCAATTTCATCGCAGCTATTGGAACGAAAGGCCCTCTTCACCTCGAATATTTCAAATGCCGAAACAAATAGCAACTTACAGCAAATGGGACCGTCCACAGCGATTCTTCTTTGTTTACAGGAATGGAAATAACAGTGAAAACAGCACAAAAGATTGGCAGTGAAAAATGAGTTTCCTTGCTGCCCTCAAACCCCGGCCTCCCCTCCTCCAACGTAACCACCCTCAGTAGTTTTCTTTCTGAAATGTTACCTGCGTACACATATTTTTTTTTTTAACATTAATGATAGCATGCTGTTTGGATCCCTGGTTTTTTATTTGCATTTTTCCTACTTACCGATATATCTTGGAGAACTTTCCATATGAGCACTTCCAGATCTCCCTGATTCTTTTCTATGGCTGTGGAGAATTACATTATATGACTCTGCCATAACTCATTTAGCTAGCTTTCCACGGATGGATATTTAGTGCCTTCTAGATTTTTGCTATTACAAATGTTGCTGTATTTAACAACCCCATGCATATATTTTTGGGGACTCTTGTGAGTACGTCTGTAGGATAGATTTCTCCAAGTATTTATTTTAAAATAAAGGGTGCCAAGTTGCCCACCAGACTGTAGTTTTTCAGTGGAGACTGAACCGATAGCTTCGGCTTGATGGTTAAATCATTTAAGATAACCAAGACTCTATTTTATATGGGAGAGCATTTTTATAACTTCAAGCCACAAAAACATAAATCATAACGGAAAAAGAATGATGCATTTTAAACTTCTATACCATAGAGATAACATAAAAAAATTAAGGGGTGCTTGGGTGGGTTAGTTGGTTAAGCTTCCGACTCTTGGTTTGGGCTCAGGTCATGATCTCATGGTTTTGTGAGTTTGAGTCCCGCTTGAGGCTCTGTGCTGACAGTGAGGACAGCTTGGGATTCTCTCTCTCTCTCTCTCTCTCTTCTTCTTCTCCCCCGCCACTTGTACTGTCTCTCTCAACATAAACAAATAAATATTAAAAAAATTTTAAGTTACAAGACAAGTCCCCAACTGGGAGAGGATATTTGCAACGCATTTAAAATTAGTCAATATTAATACCAACATCTACTCATTATTGACAAGAGACAAATACTGCCCTGCCCCAAAGGGAAAAGACTAAGAACAAACAATTCAAAGAAGAGGCAACTGGATTGACCAATGGATGGATGAAATAATGCCCAGCCTCACAAATAACCAGGAAAATATCAGGTGAACAATGAGATAGCATTTCACATCACTCAGATTGGCAACTTTTTTTTCTTATAATTCATTTCTAGGAGAGAGAGAGAGAGAGAACGTGAACAGGGGAGGGTCAGAGAGAGAGGGAGACACAGACTCTGAAATAGGCTCCAAGCTCTGAGCTGGCAGTGAGCATAGAGCCCGACGCGGGGCTCGAACCCACGAACCGCGAGATCATGACCTAAGCGAAAGTCATCCGCTTAACCAACTAAGCCACCCAGGCGCCCCAGATTGGCAACTTTTTAATTCTGGCAATACAAAGAGATGCAACCAGTTAGATCTATCTCAGTGGGAACGTAAATTGGCCCAACCATTCTAGAGAGCAATAGTCAGATTGAAGAGGTGCCCTCTGCATTAACTATATTTTCTTATTTTGTATATTCTTTGTGGTTTTTTTACATTTATTTATTTTTGAGAGAGAGTGAGACAGGGTGCCAGCAGGGGAGGGGCAGAGAGAGAAGGAGACAAAGTCTGAAGCAGGCTCCAGGCTCCAAGCAAGTGTCCAGCACAGAGCTGTAAGCGAGGCTCAAACCCATGAACCATGAGATCATGACCTGAGTCCAAGTTTGACACTTAACCGACTGAGCCACCCAGATGCCCAGTTATTTTGTATATTCTTGGTGTTCTAGCCCGTGTGAATTCCCTGACTGAGCCACTGCCCACGCCCCCAAGCCTCTAGGGCTAGCCAATCAGAGGAAAGGGCTGGGAACACACCTTTCCTATGCAAACAAGCCATCGCAAGTCCAGACTCTGCTCCTATTTCCTAGGAGGCAATATTCCTCTGCTCTAATCACCCAGGGCCAGGTACCAGCCAGAGACCAGTCCTACAGTCCCGCTGACATTAGTATTCAAACTAACCAATCCCAAGCTGTTTCTTCCGACCTGCCTTGCATTTCTCTTTTTTTTTTTATTATTTTTTTAAATGTTTTATTTATTTCTAGGAGAGAGAGAGACAACGTGAGCAGGGGTGGGTCAGAGAGAGAGGGAGTTACAGACTCTGAAACAGGCTCCAGGCTCTGAGCTGGCAGTCAGCACAGAGCCCGACGCGGGGCTTGAACCCACGAACCGTGAGATCATGACCTAAGACGAAGGTGGGCGCTTAATCGACTGAGCCACCCAGGCGCCTCTGTCTTGTGTTTCTCACAGAAAACACAGTAAAGGCTCTGGGCCCTGCTTTCTCTTTATTCCTCCTCTTTCTGACCAAACCTGTTACTTCCCCAAGTAGGCCTGCTTGTGTCCTGATCTCTGGACATGATGTAAGGGCTGTATCCCCGCTTAACCACTGGTTCGCTTTCTGTGGTTTCAGTTACCAGTGGCTGACCACGGTCCGGAAGCAGGCTATCGCCCTCCTGATACATTGCCAGAAAGTCAGTGGTGGCCCAGTGCTCTGTCACAACGCCTGCGTCATTCTCTTCGTGGCATCTCCTCACGCAGGCATCTTGTCCTCTCACATCAGCACAGGAAGGAGGGTGAGCACAGTACACTAAGATATTTTGAGAGAGAGACCACATTCACATAGCTTTTATTACAGAATTTTGTGACAATGGTTTTATTCTTTTTTTAAAAATTTTTTTAAAGTTTTATTTATTTCTAGGAGAGAGAGAGACAGCATGAGCAGGGTAGGGTCAGAGAGAGGGGGGAGTCACAGATTGAAACAGGCTCCAGGCTCTGAGCCGACAGTCAGCACAGAGCCCGACGCGGGGCTTGAACCCACGAACCGTGAGATCATGACCTAAGCGAAAGTCGGACGCTTAACCGACTAACCCCCCCAGGTGCCCCAACAATGGTTTTATTCTTGTTGTTGTTAATCTCTTAACTTACTGTGCCTAATTTATTTTTTAAATTTTTCAATGTTTATTAATTTTTGAGAGATAGAGAGACAGAGCATGAGTGAGAGGGCAGGGAGGAGGCACAGAATCCGTAGCAGGCTCCAGGCTCTGAGCTGTCAGTGCAGAACCTGACGCAGGGTCCGAACTGACAAACCACAAGATCATGACCTGAGCCGAAGCCACCGCTCAACCGACTGAGCCACCCAGGCATCCTTACTGTACCTAATTTATAAATTAAACTTTATCACAGGTGTGTATGTACAGGAAAAAGCATAATGCATAGAGGGCTCAGTACTAACCAGGGTTTTGGGGATCCACTGGGGGGGTCTTGGAAGGCTTCTCTGCTGACATGGGGAACCACTGTAAAAGAAATTGCTTTCAATGGCGTTGGCCTTCCCCCTCTGTAAATTCAGATTTTGTGGGTGCAATTGATACACACACACCGTGACCTGAAAAATTCCCATACCCTGCAGACGGAGATGTATACCAGGGTGCTCACTGCAGCTATAGTGAAGCATTGGAAACGACCAGAATGTCTGTCAGTAGGAGAATGATAAATATGCTGTCCCATGGTCCCATAATGGGTTACCCAAAAGCAGCGAAATGGAAAAGACGAGAACCGTGTGTCACAACATGAGTGAAAATGGCAAATCGCAGAATAAATCAATGTGTTGGCTTACATGAAATTTAGAAACATTTATAAAACGATACTGTACATGGTTATAAATCATATCCATGTAATAAAAGTATAAAAACATGGAAGAGATAGATTCTGTCCGATCTGGGACCTGGTTTCCCGTGGGAAGGAGAGTGGGGGCGGGAGTGGAGGAGGCAGGTAAGGTTAGGGAAGAGTTCAAAAGGAGATTTTAACTCCATCTGTGATGTTTCGTTTCTTTAAAACCAAACAAATATTTGACTGAGATGTGGTGAAATGTTAAGATCGTCCAAGATGTCTGGTAGGTCCTTAGATATTTGCTGTTCTATTTTTGGTACTTTATGTTGAGTCTATTTTATAATGAGAAGATATGACTTAGGCTGCCTGAATTATCTCAAGGTCATATAAAGGACACCATGACAGCAAGCTGGAAAAGCTCTGTCCCCACCTCCCTTGTGTCAGATTTTCTCCTCTCTCCCTCAGCCTTCTTTTTAAAAATTACTGACTTTTTAGAAAAGGTGTAAACACGTGCACCACACAGAGAATACACCTACAGTAGATCGAGTGTTTGGAAATTAAGTCACACACGTCCAAGGGCTCTGTTAGAGCCCTGCTTGATTAAGTAGCAGAGCCCCACTTCCTTTTCAGGAGGAATACAGAAGAGACTAATCTACTTCTTCCAACAAAGGTCTTTGTTGATAAGCAGTTTCTAGAAGGCATAATAAGAATTTCCTGAAATTTTTTTAAAGTTTTCAGAATTTTCACAAATCGGGATTCTTTCATCTAGAAGAACAGACTACCTTAAAGTATTTCTTTTTGTTTTTACTAGAAACAGATGGCATATTTTATTTGTTCTTTTCAAGATGAAGGTTACATTTTACTGAAAATATTTAATAGCCCTTGCATTAGTCATGAGGTTTTTAGCAACAAATATCAAATTAGTCATGAGGTTTTCAGCAGCAAATATCAGATCAACAGTGGCTTAAACAATAGAGATACTCAGCTGTCTGGCATAATAGGACGGTTACAAATGGTTTAGGGATGGGTACAGTCACTCAACAATCTTCTCAAGGACTCAGGCTTTTGCTTTCTTTCTCTTTTGCTATCCCCACGGCGGTAGCCAGCCTCCAAACTGGCCCTCAACAATTCCCGCCTTGGTATTCATACGCCCTCCTACATTTTACCAGTGTTGGTCAGTGTGCCCAGTAGAATATGATAGAAGGGATGGTATGGCTCCTGAGATTAGGTTATAAAAAGACGACAATCTCCATCTTGGGTTCACACAGTTCTCTCTATCTCCTCTATCTCTGTCTCTTACTCTCTTTCACTTTCTTGCATCTCTCACTCTGGGGAAAGCAAACTGCCATCTTGTGAGCAGCCCACTGGAGAGGTCCATGTGGTGAGGCATCAGAGCTTTCTATCAATAGCCAGCCAACAGCTGATGCCTACCAACGACTGTGAGAGTGCGTTTGGAAGTGGATTCTTCCACCCCAATGACCCTTGAAACGACTGCAACCTTGAGAAACAGTTTAACTACAACCTCATGAGAGATCCTGGGCCAGAACCACTCAAATATGCCATTTCAGAAATTCTGTGAGATCATAAATGTTACCTTAAGAGATTAAGTTTTGAGGTAATCTGTGACACAGCAATAGATAAGGAATACACTCCATGTGTCCACCATGCTTCCCCTGATGGACACAAGGTGGCTGCCATAGCTCCAAACATCACGTTCTCACAGAGCAGCACCTCAGGCAGGAAAAATGGAGGAGAGAGGAAAAGGGGCTTTCTCTGTGTACCTTTTTCCTTCACCAAGGAGGAGAATCTTTCTGAGAAGCCACCAGTAGATTTCCCCTTACTTCACATTGACCAGAACTGGATCTCATGATTGTTTCTAGATGCAAGGGGAGGGGGGAGCGGCTGGAAAATCAAGTCTCAGGTGTTTTAGCTGCTTTATAGGGAAGTGGGCAGAGAACAAGTGGCCCGGGAATGGCTGCTATGTAGCAACAACAGTATCTAATCAGCCCTGCCCACAGTTTGAATTTGTCTGGTCGTTTTCACCGGGCACCCTTAGCTTTTTCCTTCACGCTCTGTATTCACTGTCAGCTGGAAAGTAAGTCTTAATCAGATTCAGGTTAAACATTATTGGCAAGATCATCCATGGGTGATGCTGTGACCTTCATACTCTCTCACCTCAAGAAACAACCAGTTTCTACACTAAATAAACATTTTATAAGATTCAAGCGGAGGGCGAGGTATCGTCAATGAAAGGCTAACCCCACAGTCTCAATGCTGCGTTTCTCCCCCAGGGCCATGTCCTGGTGGCTTGGCACATTTTATACTTATGAGAACTCCAGGTTCTTCCATAAATTCATTTGGGGTCATCTTGTTGGGATTGCATGTGGTAGGCAGTCACCCTCTCCTGCCTGTGATTGTCCCAGGGGCTGATGAGTCACACAGGCAGGGCTAAGTCAGCTCAAAGCACCTGAGACGATTCCAAGCTGACTTGAAAATGCAGAAATGTTGCAACGGATCCTTTCTTGATGTCTTCCTTAGGGCTTTCAGTCTAACCTCAGGAACAAGGGGAAAGGAGATCAGCCTTCTCAGCGGCTTGACTCCGAGGCACAGGAGAAGGTGTGCGGTCCACTCCACCAGGGTCAGCGCTCCGTGAACACGTTAGCAGCGCCCATGGGGCCTTCTCGTGGGCTAGGCTGACTTTCTGGTTTGCTCCTTTGCAGAGAGGCTGTGGTGCACCTGCTGGGGCCCCCATCATCCCCTGTGGGATAAGCGCACTCAGCGAACACGATGGCCCAACCCAACAGCCAGGCCGAGGTGGTGGGGACGTCTGAGGCCACGTCAGATCAAGACACCATCCTCGAAAGGATGGCGGGCCCCAGCCTTTCGCAGCCCATCTCAAGCCCTTGCAGCCTGTGCAGAGCAAGGTGGTCTGGCCTCCCGTTGCCTTGGGGATGGCAACATGAACCTGGAAGGAGAATATGGGCCCAACGTGGTCTTTCTTCACCAGAACCCTGTGCCAGCCTTTAACTGCTTACCCTTCTCTGCTGCCTCAATGGCACGGGTCTCTGCCCCCTTCTGGAGCCTTCCCGCCCCCCCTACCTCCAGCGCCCACCTCATCTTGTTCTCTCAGACACGTCTTAAAGTTCCCTGGGTTTCCCCAGCCCTGTCTCAGTTTCCTTAAGTCAGCCAAAGGCTGCCCTACCCCTCCCGACCCCCAGGCTGAAACCGAGGTATCCGCAGTGACTCATCTTCACCCAACCAGTCGCCCCGTCCTGAGAGTGTCTGCAACACTGACTTCCTTACCTTGTTTCCCTTCGGCTTCTGCACTGGCCCGGTCGCCAGCCTCTCTAGAAGGATACAGTTCTGCTTCCTCGTCTTCTAGTCCTGGTCTCGTCGCCTGTCTGAGCCCTCTGCCCACTCCTCCTGCGGATCGCAAGTGAATCACGCCTTCCTCTCCAGAGCTCCCCTTTCTATTCCGCCTTACCTCCCAGGTCCATCTGTTCCAGAAGCCTGGACCCTTGCTACCCTTTAATCATAACAGAGGTACCACATGCCAGGCATTTGACAGCCATATCTTTAACCTTTATAGCTACAGCAACGGTATTATTGTCCCTTTCACAGATGAGGAAAACAGAGGCCAGGAGCCTCACACACAGGTCACACTGCCTGTAAAGAGCAGAGCTGGGATTCAGCTCGTGTCGGCGTGATTCAAAGCCCTTCATCATGTGTAACTGCCCTCCATCACGCCCATTCCGTCTTCTGCAGGGAGTTTGTGCTGTTCTTTGCCACTAAACCCTCCCTCTTCCTTCCAGCTTCTTTGAATCCCCCCAGCCCAGGGGTCCAGCGCATAGCTTCTCGGGTGGTTCCCTCCCACGCTAGTCACCCTCGCGTCTTACCTTCCCTGGCAGGAATCTCAGCCCCGCGCGATTTGGTCCTTAATTACAGACTGCTGTGTGCGGTTCTCTGGTTGTTCCACATTTGCTTGTCTTATTCCCAAGAAGCCTGTGAGCGTCCGAGTGAGGGATGGTGCTGGTACCCACCCTGTCCCCGGGGCGCCTGACACAGAGCTCGGTGCTCAAATACTCGGTGGAGCTGACCTGGTGTCCGAGGAAGGAGGCAGGATCCCCACATTCCAAAAGCTGGCTGAACTCCAGCCTGTCGCGACCCACCTTCGCCCTCCCCCACCCCCCGCCAGCAGCAAAGCCTTGTATCCCTCTCTGCATGCCTGTGTCAGGACTCACATTGTCCCTGTCACACCCACAGTTAATCCAAAGTTCTCTTCCCAGATGCAGGAAGCAGTTATAGAACTGGAATATCCACCCAAGAGAAAAAACTTCCTCCTAACTGAGTCCTGGGGGGGGTCACCCTCCTTGTGGATTCTGGTGTGGATCAGTGAGGCCACGAGTCGGTGGGGGCTCCCTGGGACTGGGGAGAAGCATCGACATCACGTCCTAACAGAGTGTGGGGCTGGGCTGAGCACTGAGTGGGGGACTCGGTGTCTCAATTCTTTTTTTTTTTTTTCCAAATGTTTTATTTATTTCTAGGAGAGAGAGAGACAGCGTGAGCAGGGGAGAGTCAGAGAGAGAGGGAGTCACAGACCGAAACAGGCTCCAGGCTCTGAGCTGGCAGTCAGCACAGAGCCCCACGCGGGGCTCGAACCCACGAACCGCGAGATCATGACCCAATCACAAGTCGGACGCTTAACCGACTAAGCCACCTAGGTGCCCCACAGTGTCTCAATTCTAATTCAGGTCCTGACACCGCATGGTCTCAGGTGGGAGGGAGAGGGGAGATGTGATTTTGCCACTTTGCAGCTTTGTGGCATCCTAGGCAGAGAAATTTGTGGACTGAGGAGGGGCCCTCCTCTCCTGGGCTGTACTGCACGGCTCCAGAAGGGGCATGGCCAGTGCTCCCTGGAGCCAATCGCGGTCCCCATGCACCACTTCCTTTGCCCTCTGGGCTCCAAAATACCTCTCGGCCCTCATCCCTGTGCCCCCACATCTGACCTCGCAAAGCTGTTCATTCTTGGGGTTAAATGTTGCCATCTCAAAGTTATCATCAGAAGAGCATACAGTGTGAAGCTCCAAACACTTAGAATGATCTAGATTTCAAGCTGATTTTCTCCTGTACACTTAGGAGACAGCATGGAAGTCTGGGACTTGGTGGGTGGGAAGGTACTAAGGGTGAGTGGGTCCGTGTAGGGCTCGGGAGCCAAGGTGGGGAGAGATGGCGAGGCGGTGCTGGGTTGGGCCCTGAAGCCTGACTTCTCTTCCTTTACAATTTTGCCCGTGGCCAGTCCTAACATGTGAACACAAACACACGGTCTTACGTAAGAACAAATGAAAACGATTGTGTAACACACCGTGCGGGGCCCACGGAGCCTGGAGAAGGAGCCTGGGGAGGGGCAATGCTGTCAGGGGGCACGCGTGGTGTGAGTGTGCCCCCTCAAGCACCACAGGCGACCTGCCGGCCCTGCCCCTGTGGGGGAGGGGACACGGTCCTCTCGGAGTGAGGCCAGCGTATCATTCCTCGGCTGCCGCAGCTGTCAGAGAGACACCCTGTGATAACCATCGGTGGAGCTTTTGCAACTCAGTGTGTGAAGCCTCCTGGGCTGAGGGCTGCGTCGTGCCTGCCTCTTTGGGATGGCCCTGGTGGCAGCTGCCAGGGCTGCTAGCTGTGCGCAGCACGGGACCAGGGCTCAGGAGTCTGGCACAGAGATGAATCCAGCCACGCAATGAAGTCGGGGACGTGCTGGGAGGTCCAGGACGCCGCTCACACATTCGGGGTGCCTTCTACAACCCCTCCTGGGCCTGACACCTTGTACCAGCCGTTGGGACTGCCTCCTGGAGGAGCCCGACAGGCCCAGGCGGTGGCTGCCTGAGCCGCCCGCGGGTGTCCCAGCCGATCCGGGAGAGACGGCCCCATTCTCGGCTCCGGGCCGGCAGCGAGGCTCGGCCCTGAGTTCTAGCAGGAGAGCAGCCGGAGGCAGGCGCTGAGGGGCCAAAGCGATGGAAGAACAGGTGTTCAAGGGGGACCCAGACACTCCTCATTCCATCTCCTTTTCTGGCAGTGGATTTCTCTCCTTCTACCAGGCCGGGGCGGTGGATGCCCTTCGAGACCTGGCCCCCCGGATGCTGGAAACAACCCATCGCTTCGCCGGGACGTCGGCGGGGGCAGTGATTGCGGCCCTGGTCATCTGCGGGATTGAAATGGGTAAGGCCTTGGTTCTGGTTCCCTGGGGGAACTTCCGGGGGGATTCCCCCAGGCGGAGCCTGAAGATGGCTTGGGACGCTTTGGGGAACAAAGCCAGGCATTCTGGGTGGCGGGAAAGGAAGAAGGGGGTTCAGCAGGACAGCAATCACCTGGCACATCTGAGGTCGGGGTCTGCCAGGTCCCAGAGTCTGACCCACTGGGCGAGCGTGGACCCATCTCTCCCTCAACGCTCTGTCTGCCAGGGAGAGGGAAAGGCAATACCTTCCTCAAACACCCTGGGCTTGGAAGTGACACCATGACACGGTCATACCCTGGCATTCCTGTTGGGCCTTGTTTGAAATGCACACATCCTTGGTCGGGGCAACACTTCACATCTTCATCACTGTGGTGGGGCCGGCATCCAGGCTGCTGGAGAGGTACAAGCCTTGTGGCTTCAGAGATGAGCCGGAGGGGGCGAGACAGGGAAGGAATACAGAGGATCTCAGGTCACCTTCTTCCCCAGAGACGAGGACCGGAGGGCAGAAGGGGCGTCCGGTGTAGGGGTAGCGCACATGTTCCTGGCAGTCCCATATTGTGGGTCTACACCAGCATCCCCATGGGCACCTCGGAGCGCATTTATTCATTTACTGTGCTATCATACGACGTCCGCGTCCTCCAGAAGCAGAAATTCTAGAGACAGGAGACATTAAGCATTCAGATAGGTAACCTTATGATGCCACATCAGGACGTGATAAGACCTAGGAATACAATTATGGCAAGAAAGAGTCAGAGAACAAAGTGGGGGCTGTTTGAGAAAAGGTGGTCAGGGAAGCCCTTTCGGAGAAGGCGACATCCCAACGGAGCCCTGAGTGATGTGACAGAACCAGTCATTGGAAGATGGAGGAAAGAACGTTCCAGGTGGAGAAGCAGCCAGGGAGCCAGGGAATGGGGGCGAGGAGGGGGGTGGGCGCCAAGGCTGGAGAGGCAGGCGGGGGTCAGATGGCGCGCACAGGACTCTTGGGGCCGGAGCTCGGAGAGCAGGGGAGCACAGGCTCGCTGTGAGGGGCGACATGGGGAGGGGGCTCAGAGCACGTGTTCCACGTGCATTGGATCCCAACTTGGCCATTTTGCCACGTGGGCTGGGGGCACACTCCTGTGGCTCCGTTTCTGCACCTGTAAGGTGGAGACTCTGCGTGTACCTGATTCCCAGTGTCGTTAGAGGATTAACTGAGCTAGAGTGACCGGCTTATCACTGAGTCTGGCACCTGGGAATCGCTTTGGTGCGTGCGGGTCTACTACCCTGCTGGGGTTTTTAAGGAACCTCACTGAGCGGCTGTGCAGAGTGAGTCGAAGGGGGAAGGGCAGCACCAGGGAGCCTCTGGTGTGTCCAGCGGGGGACGAGCACAGCAGGTGGCTGCGTGATGAGGACAGAACAAAGCCAATGGGCTCAGGACACACTTTGAAGGTAGAGCCAGTGAGCCTTGCAGAAGGTCCCGCTGCATAGTGTGAGGAGAGGGTGCCGGTGGGCTGCCTTCCCCTCCTGGGGGCCTCTGTGCCTGGTGAGAAGTCCGTCTGTCTTCATTGTAAAGAATAATAGTAATGCCCACTTACTGAGTACCTTTTACAGGCAAATAATATTTTCTTTCTAATATTTCACAAGTAATCAACTCTTCCTCACTGTACAAAACTCAAACAGTGTAAAAGTATGTGGAATTTTTTTTTTAAGCCTCCTTCTGTAGCCAGTGCTAAGGGCTCTGCTTAGATCCTTCTAGATTTTTTTTTTCTCATTTAAATTCCAGTATAGTTAACATAGAATGTCGTACTCATTTCAGGAGTACAATAAGAAAGGGCAGGATGTCCTTCTTTGATATGGCTGAGTAATAATCCGCTCATCAATCGATGGGCACTTGGGCTGCTTCCATAATTTAGCTATTGTAAATAACGCCGCAGTAATCATAGGGGTGCATGTATCCTTTTGAATTAGTGTTTCCTATTCTTTGGGTAAATATCCAGTAGTGGAAATACTAGATCATCTAGTAACTCTATTTTTCATTATTTTGAGGACCCTCCCTACTGTCTTCCATGGTGGCTGTACCAGTTTGCATTCCCACCAACAGTGCACGAGGGTTCCTTTTTCTCCACATCCTCGCCAACACTTGTTGTTTTGCATGTTTTTGATTTTAGCCATTCTGACAGATGTAGGTAATATCTCATTGTGGCTTTGATTTGCATTTCCCTGATGATGAGTGAGGTTGAGCGTCTTTTCAGGTGTCTGTTGGTCCTTCTACATCTTTTTTTTTTTTAATTCAGAGAGTCCTCTGAATGTAGCAGTTGATGTTTCAGTCACACAATGGGCCCTAGAACAAACCTTCAGAAAGGGGCTGGGTGAGAGCCCCCACTCCCTCGTCTGAGAGTCACAGAGTCCCAGCCCTTGGAGACATCCTGCCTCTGGGATTCTGTCCCTTTCTGGGTATCTGTGTCACTCACCTGCTCTGTTGTCCCACCCGCATCCTGGCTTTATTGCAACACCATCTGGAAGAGTTAAGTGGTGTTTCCGTCCACTGGCATTCAAGGCCTTGTCAGAACTCATTCAATTCAATCAGTTCAACCAGTACTGCCAAAAGCTGACATGGGCGGGCTGTGACAGGCATGGACAGTAGGGTGCGAGGCACCGAAACCCATGAGAACACCCAATTGTAGCTGCGACCAAGGCCTGGATCGTGCACTGCCCATGATCAGGAGAGTAGTTTAAGGGGGAGTGAGGTGCATGTGGGATTTGCCCTCGTCATAACATTTGTGAGATTTCTTATTTCACATCATTCCAGTCTGCTTCATTTCATTAACTGCCATATAATGTGCTAGCACTTCCTCTATATCAGGCACTGTTCTAAGTCTTTGGCATATCCACTCATTCAGTCCTCACGACAACCCTATGAGGTGAAAACTATTATTATCTCCATTTACAGAGGAGGAAACTGAGTCACAGAAAGCTTAACTGACTTACCTAAGGTGATAATACAGTACTTGGTAAAGCTGGGATTCGAACCCAGTCTGCACACTCACCTTTTAAACCACTCTGCTTCTTTGGGTTGTTGTTTTTAAATGTTTATTTACTTTTGAGAGAGAGAGAGTGTGTGGGAGGGGCAGAGAGAGAGGGAGACAGGATCTGAAGTGGGCTCTGCACTCACAGCAGAGAGCCTGACACGGGGCTCAAACTCACGAACTGTGAGATCATGACTTGAGCCAAAGTGGATGCTTAATCAACTGAGCCACCCAGGCGGCCCCAAAACACGCTGCTTCTTGACAAAGCAATGCCAGGGAGTGCAGATGCTGGTTCCATTGGTCCTGGGGTCAGGGAAGTCTCTGTGAGCAGGTGGAATTTGCACACGGACCTGGAGGGAGCCAGCTGTGAGAATATCTGGGGAGAGCATTCTAGAAAGACAGACAGGCGACTTGTGTAACATCCATCATCAGAAGCAGAACAAGAATGAGGACTCCACTTCCTGACTTTCTTTGAGGATCTTTACCCCTTTCAGTATATATTCCATTAAGACTATATCGTGGTTAGGGGCGCCTGGGGGGCTCAGTCAGTTAAGCGTCCGACTTCGGCTTAGGTCATGATCTCACAGTTCATGAGTTCAAGCCCTGCGCCGGGCTCTGTGCTGACAGCTCAGAGCCTGGACCCTGCTTTGGAGTCTGTGTCTCCCTCTCTCTCTCTCTCCCCCTTCCCCACTCATGCTCTGTCTCTCTCTGTCTCAGAAATAAATAAACATTAACAAAATTAAAAAAAAAAAAGACCATATCATGGCTCATTTAGCCATTCCATTGATGGAGCAGTCAAGGTTTTGTTATAAACAACACTGCAGTGAACATCCTTGTTTGTGTCTCTCTCATGCCCACATAGAACGTTTCTTTAGAATATGCATTCACGTTAACGTACCAGACTTGACTAAATCATTCCTAACGTACCAGACTTGACTAAATCATTCCTAACTGCTAGCAGCGTGTGCGAGTTCTAATTTTCCCCACAATGTCATCAATTTCGGGTATTGTCAGACCTCAAAGTTTTAAGTCAATCTAATGCATGTGAAACTATATCACATTTTATTTTGCTTATTTAATTTTCATATCCTGACTGGTCGTATTGTTCAGCATCTCTGTGTATTTCCTGCCCACTGTGTGCCCTCTTCTATGACTTACCTGTCTGCTTGTGAGCTTTTCCTGTTTTTTCCCCCAACCATTATCTTGTTCTCTTTAACTTGTAGTAGATGTTCTTTATATAGTCAGCACATGAATCCTGTGGCAGTTATAAGCATCACAGCTCTTTTATTCCACTCCATGGCTCGTCTTTTTATTTTAGGATGTCTTTTGTCATTCAGAAAATGTCAGTTTTAACACAAATGTATCAATCTTTTCCTCTTTTAGTTTCTGCGTTTTAATATCTTTACTTGGTTACAATGGTTTCTTCTACATTTTCTTTCAAAAGTTCTGAAGGTTTTGGGGCACCTGGGTGGCTTAGTCGGTTAAGCGTCCGACTTTCGCTTAGGTCATGATCTCACGGTTCGTGGGTTCGAGCCCTGCGTCGGGCTCTGTGCTGACTGCCAGCTCGGAGCCTGGAGCCTGTTTCAGAGTCTGTGTCTCCCTCTGTCTCTGACCCTCCCCTGCTCACGCTGTCTCTCTCTCTCTCTCCTAGAAATAAATAAAAATATTAAAAAAAAAAAAAGTTCTGAAGGTTTTTGCTCTTTTATCAATCCAGCCGCAATTTATTTTGTGGCTAGCTTGAGGTAGAAATCAAAGTTTTTCAGGGGCACCTGGGTGGCTCAGGCGGTTGAGTGTCTGACTTCAGCTCAGGTCATGATCTCACAGATCGTGAGTTCAAGCCCCCCGTCAGGCTCTGTGATAACAGCTCAGAGACTAGAGCTTTCTTTGGATTCTGTGTGTCCCTCTCTCTCTCTCTGCCCTTCTCGTGCTTGCATTGTGGCTCTCTATGTCTCTCAAAGGTATAAACACATTTTTAAAAAATTAAAAACAATAGCAACAAACTTTTTCATCATTTTGCCGTGTGATAACCA
This sequence comes from Proteles cristata cristata, assembly GCA_017311185.1. Classification (NCBI taxonomy): domain Eukaryota; kingdom Metazoa; phylum Chordata; class Mammalia; order Carnivora; family Hyaenidae; genus Proteles; species Proteles cristata. Next base: position 1,787,754 of record JAESUZ010005393.1, read on the forward strand.
ATTTCTGCACACCATTTACAGGCAACTCTCTTCACACTGGTTTGAGATGCCGCCTCTGGCTTAATCAAGCTTCAGACTCTCAAGGGCCCATCCCTGGAGTCTCTCTTCTCTCCCACTGGTGAATTTGTGTATTTCTGCACTGCATCTCACTGTTTTAATCACTAAAGCCTTATTGTACATGGCAACCCCTCCCCTCCTCTGCTCCTCTTTTAATTCTTCTTTAAATATTGTCTCTGTCATTCTTGACCCTGCTTCTCCGACTGTGAAAAGCTCTGTTGGGAATTTTATTGAAATTATATCTTCCCACTTATAAATATAGTCTTTGTATTTCTTCTGGCCTTTACTGTCATTCAGCAAAGATTATATGTCTCTATTGAATGTATTAGTTTTTGTTTCTATGAAATACGGGGGTTTTTTTCCTCTATGGCATTTTTTAAAAAATATTTTAAATGTTTTATTTATTTCTAGGAGACAGAGAGAGAGACAGCGTGAGCAGGGGAGGGTCAGAGAGAGAGGGAGTCACAGACTCTGAAACAGGCTCCAGGCTCTGAGCTGGCAGTCAGCACAGAGCCCGATGCGGGGCTCGAACCCACGAACCGCGAGATCATGACCTAAGCGCAAGTCGGACGCTTAACCGACTAAGCCACCCAGGCGCCCCTCCCTATGGCATTTTCTAATGCAAATGATTATTGCTGATATAAAGGAAGGTTGACTGTTTTTACATATTGATCTTGTTTTAAACAAACTTGTGAACATTCTCAATGGTTCTAAAAGTCTCATATTTTAGGTACAAATAATCACTGTATCTCCATGTAACCAGAGTTTGTCTCTTTTTATTTTTTTAAGTTTATTTATTTTTGAGAGAAATAGAGAGAGAGCACTAGGAGAGGAAGGGCAGAGAAAGAGGGAGAGAGAATCCCAAGCAAGGTCCACCGCCGGACTTGATGGGGGGGTTGAAGGGAAGGGAGAGTTCGATGAAGGGCTTGAACCCACCAACCTGAGATCATGACCTGAGCCAAAACCACAAGTTGGATGCTTCACCGACTGAGCCATTCAGCCATCCCTGACACTTGTCTGTTTTTTTAAAAAAAATTCTTCAACACGTGGCACGCAGGGGCCTCCTGCCTCCAGGTCAGGCTTGTGCCCAGCCTGGGCTCTCTGCCCTGAGATTGCATGTTTTGTTCCTATGAAAGCTGCAGAAGGCAGAAGGTCCATCTTCTGGAAATGTGTGCCAAGCTCTGTGATAGGACCGATTTGGGGTACGTGAAAACGTACCTAAAACCACTCAGCACGGGGCCTGGTTTCCATTAGCGATGCAGTAAAGGTCTGTGTTCATTCATTCATTCACGTGAGGACAATTAGTCTTCATGACAACTGGTGGAAGTTCTCAGAATTTCCAGTTCTGCCAGGAGTGGGGCCGGGAGCTTACCTCTAAGCTGTGGTCGTATAATTTTGAAAAATAAAATTGTTTCTCGTTAAAGAATGGGGATTTGGTGGAGTTACTACCCCATCCCCACCTCAGCTACTACTTGGCGCCTTTCTCCCTGTAAAATCTACATGGCAAGCCATTCATTCCTTCGTTCATCCATCCATCCGTTCATGCATTTGATGAGTGTTTGCTGACCACATGCTAGGCTCTGCAGAGGACACGGAGATGCAACCTAAAATGAAGCTCTGCCTTCACCCTCAAGGAACTTACAGTCTACTTGGACTTAAAGGCAGCCTCCCGGCAGGTGTAACACAGGAGAGTTCCAGCTGAATGTTAGAAAACTCAAAGGCACAGGCATGCAGAGGGAGGGCAACATTTCCAGTGCCAGGAGGCCTCGTGGAAGTGGCACCTGAGATGGTGCCTGAAAGGTGAGGAGACGGGTGCCTGGGCTTGAGTGTCTCGTTTCGGCTCAGGTCATGACCTCATGGTTTGTGAGTTCGAGCCCCGCATCGTGATCTCTGCTGTCTGTGAAGAACCCGCTTCAGATCCTCTGGCCCCCTCTCTCTCTGCCCCTCCTCCGCTTCTCAAAAATAAGCATAAAAAAATGGTGAGGAGAAGTTCCACAGATAATTTTAATATCCTCTTCTACTCATGAAAACAGTCTTCTCCTCAGCTGCACATTCAAATCACCCAGGGCACTTTTATTTATTTTTTAATTATTTTTTAAATATAGTTTATTGTCAAATTGGTTTCCATACAACACCCAGTGCTCATCCCAACAAGTGCCCTCCTCAATGACCCAGAGCACTTTTAAAATGCCCACAGCCCATGGGGCACCTGGGTGGCTCAGTTGGTTTAGCGTCTGACTGCAGTTTAGCTCATGATCTCATGGTTTGTGAGTTCGAGCCCCGCATGGGGTCCTATGCTGAGAGCTCAGAGCCTGGGTCCTGCTTCGGATTCTGTGTCTCCCTCTCTCTTTGGCCCTCACCGGTTGCTCTCTGTCTCTCTCTCTTTCTCTTAAAAGTAAACAGTAAAAAAATTTTTTTAAAGGCTCACTGCTCAGGCTTCTCCCCAAGCACATTAAATCACGATCCCCCTGGGGCAGGGGCGGAACCCAGGCACCAGTGTTTATCCAACCCCCAGGGGCTTCCAGTGTGTAGCCAAGGTTGAGACCCAGTGAGTTTTGGAAAACTAGATGTGCTGCTTCTTTAAGACTCTGTGAATGTCTGACCAGGCAGTGGAAATGGCTATGGCATTTTGTTTTTTTTTGTTTGTTTGTTTTGTTTTTTTTTTAATGTTTTATTTATTTCTAGGAGAGAGAGAGAGAGACAGCGGAGCAGGGGAGGGTCAGAGAGAGAGGGAGTCACAGACTGAAACAGGCTCCAGGCTCTGAGCTGGCAGTCAGCACAGAGCCCGACGCGGGGCTCGAACCCACGAACCGCGAGATCATGACCTAAGCGAAAGTCGGACGCTCAACCGACTAAGCCACCCAGGCGCCCCTGGCTATGGCATTTTGTAAGGAAACCTGTAAAATGCCCATCACAGTACTGGCCTCGAGAAAATTCTCTCTCCGATTATTAGTGGGGAATGGCTTTTCCCACTCAATTTCCATCAATTCTAGAACATTTTAATTACCTCCAAAGGAAACCCCATATCCCTTAGCTGTCGCCTCTCCATTCCTACCTTCCCCCTACTCGCCCCTCCCACCAAGTGCCTGGAAGCCACTGTAGATTTGTCTATTTGGACATTTCCTATCAATGGACTCACACAATATGTGGTCATTTGTGTTTGGCTTCTTTTATTTAGCAGAACGTTTTCAAATCCACCCATATTGTTGCCTATGTCGTTGTTTCATTCTTTTTATTATCCAGTATTCCACCGTGTGGATATAACACATTTCACTTATGTATTCACCAAATAATATACATTTGGGTTGTGTTTCTCTTTGGTCTATTATGAATAATGCTACTATAAAAATACATGTACATTAAAAAACTTATTAATAACTTTTTTTAATAAAAAAAAATTCAGACATGTTGGAGAAAGGGCAAAATCATGGACTCCCAAGAACCCAGATGGTAACTTCAATGGTTATCAGCATTTACCACCTGGGTTTCATCCAGAGCCCCCCCACCCTGCCTTCTTTGTTTGTTTGTTTTATTTTTAATGTTATAATAACATTAAGCTCACGTGGCAGTTGCACATAGCCTCACCAGGCTTTGTTTTCTTGCGAGAACGTCTCAGAGTATGTACCTCTGTGCAGAAAAGGACTGTGAGTCTGAGGAAGCCGAGGGGCACAGAGTCTGGATGAGACCGTGAGGGGCAGGTGCTGCTTCAGGGGCTGTTGCCCAGCAACTCTCAGTGGGTGAGGGGAGGGACCATGACTCATCAAGTGACTTTGTTTTGTCCTCTAAAAGTCATTATTTTCATGGGGGCACCTGGGTGGCTCAGTTGGTTAGGCATCTGATTCTTGGTTTCGGCTCAGGTCATGATCTCACGGGTTGTGAGTTTGAGCCCCACATGGGGCTCTGCTCTGGCAGCACACGGAGCCTGATTGGGATCGTCTCTCCCTGCTCCTCCCCTGCTCACGGTCTCTCTCTCTCTCTTTCTATCTCTCTCAAAATGAACAAACTTAAAAATATTTTTTAAGTAATTATTTTCCAAACACTGTCATGCTGCCTTCTCAACATTGCCAACTCCCAACCTCTGCCCAGCCCCCACCACCCCAAACACCCAAACCACTAAGTAAAATATTAAAAGGGCGGGGCTCAGGATCAGGGCTGGGATTGGGAGTTTTTCTTTTCACTTTCAGGGTACGTAGTCTCAGGATGCGTCCCATCCTTGTGCCTTTGCTCTAGCTGGTCCCTCTCTGAGGAGCACCATCCCTCCTTCTCTCCCCGGGTAACGTCTCCCCGTTCTCCAAGGCCTATCTCAGACATCCCCTCCCCTGAGAGTGAATCCTGATCCCCTTCTTGTTCCCAGAGCCGGCTCTAGGATAGAGCCTCTTGCCTCAGAGGCCAGAGTCCCCATGGGAAGGAGCACCTGATTAGGAATCCAGCTCTCTGGCTTCTGAGACCCCAAAGTGTCCCACAAGCAGCTCATGAGCCGAGTTTGCCACACAGATTGTTTTCACATGGTCTTTCACAGTAGGGTTCAGCAAGGAGGGAGGTGGGGTTCAGACCAAAGCTGGTATGATCCCGACGTCTAAACTCTCTCCAGCCCTCCTTTCCTTCTGGGCCTATGAATTCACTCAGCAGTGAGTGACCCTGGACAAGCCATCTTGAGATCAGCTCAGATTCTGTTCAATGGGAGAGAGCCATGCCTGCCTTCCCCTCTCCACGGCCCGGCTCTGGGAATCACAGTGGTTCCTGAGAGTGAGCTTTGTGACCCCTTAGCTCACTAAGGGGTGTTACTACGGTTGCTCTGGTTAGGTGAGCGGAGACTTCAGCAAGACAGAAGAGCATCACCGGCTCATGCAGCCTTTGCACTGCAGCCTCCCAAGACTGGTGTGGTGGCTCCCCAGAATTAGAACCAGGGTCCTTTTCCTTGTGCTGCCCACAGTCAGTAGGGACTTTATTCCAGCTATTTGGGAGGGAAAAGTGGAGGGCACGCCTCTTCTATTTAAGGGCAGGCCTTGGGGGTGACACACATCATGTCCCCTTAGCTCCTGTGGATCTGAACTTAGTCACGTGGCCACACCTGACTGCAGAGGAAATGGGGAAATACAGACTTTGTTCTGGGAAGCCATGTGTCTGGCTAAAAACTGTAGGCTCAGTTCCTAAGGAAGAAGTGGAGAACGGATGTGGGGACAATCAGCCATCTCTGCCACAAGGACCATAATTGGAGATATGGCAACGGTGGGAAACTCAGTCTCTGCTTGGGACCAAGACCATGACTCCATAACCACCAGGCCATGTCCATCCTGTTGGCTGGGGAGCGTCTCAGCCCCAAACCATCAGTAGGCTTCCCTCCTGGCAGCTGAGGGTGTGAGAGCCTCAGTCCTGCTAGGGGCCCGGGCCGTGCGCCCCAGCACCCATTACATCCTCTACCAAAAATGATCTTCTGGTTTTCTCTTGAGAGATGTTACCTCCTCCCAAGATGCCTTCCCATTTGATCCCACTGGGTCTCTTTCCATGATCTCTCGTTTGCCCACAGAACCTGTTCACCTGTTCTAGCACTTGATAATAGACGACGGTCCTAATGATTTTGAGTGCTGTGTCTCATTTCATCAACTAGCTTGGTTGAGCAATCTGCAATCTTATGAGTCCCGTGGCTCCACAAACTGCTTGTCAAACAAGAAATGCTTGATAAACTCCCGATGATTGCTGGCTATTGGCAGGCATGATGTTGAATGTGTTTTTGCAATTCTATTTTGGAGGCTATCTGACTCTTAGATAATTTTCTGTATTTATGGAGATGATTAAACTTATAATACTAGAATTTCATAGACGGAAGGTCAGTGAGTCCAACTGTTTCATTTTACCAATGATTATATTTCGACTTTGGGAGAGGAAGTAACTGGTTGGAGGTGAACCTTGCTTTTGCCAGTGGTTTCCGAACTATGTTCCGAAGCACTCCATCGATCTATGAGAGTAAAGGAGGTTGAGGGGAGGGGGAAGCCAGGAAATAGGGAGATACACACAGAGGCCCTGGGACCTTCCCTCAGCTTCAAAAAGTATAGTCCCAGGGGTGCCTGGACATCTCAGTCGGTTGAGTATCTGACATCAGCTCAGATCATGATCCCACAGTTCATGGGTTCAAGCCCCACATCAGGCTCTGTGCTGACAGCTCAGAGCCTGGAGCTTGCCTCAGATTCTGTCTCTGTCTCTCTCTGCCCTTCCCCCACTTGGGCTCTGTCTCTTTATCAAATGCAAATGAACATCTAAAAAACTTTTTAAGAAGTATAGTCCTACTATTATCCATTCCTTTTAAAATTTCATTTAGAGGAAGGTTCCACTGATATATGTATTTTTTTTATTTTTAAATTTAAAAGGTACCGTTTGAGTCTAATCCACTTAACGTGCAGACCAAGAAGTTGAGGACCAGAATCTGGCTGATTCACAGTGATAAAATAGACCAGTCATTCACTCATTCCAGGTTGCAGGGATCCAACCGCAAACAAAACAGCTGTGTGCCCACGTGAGGCTGACATTGTCTTGATGGAATCAAGCCATAAATAACCAAACACATGGAAAAACGTCAGCATGCGCGCTCCAGGGAGAAAATAAAGCAGGAGAAGGGTGTGGTAAATAATTCAAGGGTGACGTTTCAGGTGTGCTGGTCAGGGGAGGCCTCTCTGAGGTGGAAGGAAGGGAGGAGGGGCCACATGAGTTCAGAGAGAAGAATGTTCCGGGCTGAGAGACCAGCGGCGCAAAGGTGCTTTAAGTCTCAGAAAGGAAGGCAGCTGTCCTTCTGCACAGGAAGAGAGCTTCCAAAGGGCCCTGCAAAGCACATGCGACGATCAGAGGGGTAGAGGCGGGACCCCATCCCCCATACGTGGCACAGCAGAGCCCTCCCTGGAGATGAGGGTCCATTACAGGTGTCCTGGTCTCCCTCCCACCTGCCATGCCAATGACCAAAGGTCCCCTGGGGCCCTGGAGCCAAGGCTGAAGTTATTGTCATTGGCAGGTAGCCAGATGTGTTCCAAGCGGTGGACCCACTGAGCCCTCGGGGGCCTGTTGGGAGGACAAGACTACCTTGTGAGCACCGTGGCTCTGGCGGCTCCTTTCTTGGGTCACCCATGGTGGGTCAGTCGAGGAAGAAGACACCCAGGGGTGGCAGAGACTGCGGTTCCCAGGAAGGAGGAGTATGGGGCCGGCTCTGGCCATACATCCTTGTGGGTCCTTGGCCAGCCAGTGACTGCCTCCCCCTCACTAACCTGAGTCTCCCCATCTCTAACTTGGGGGTGCAAGCACATCCTCTAGACATTACAGTGAAGGAAAAAGAAGGCATGGGTGTTCCTGGCATGGTGCCTGGCAAAACAAGCCTTTGACGAATGCATGTCGAGGAATTAGCACAAAGAAAAGTATCTTGAAATAGAAAAGCATAGGTGAAGCAGCATTTTTCACATTTCACCAAAGAATGTTCTAATGAACTTATTAAACTTAGTTAAACAAAGATTGCTAGGGGCCCCTGAGTCACTTATTTGGTGGAGAATCCAACTGTTGCCTTTGGCTCAGGTCATGATGCCAGAGTCATGGGATTGAGCCCCTTGTTGGGCTCCACACTGAGCATGGAGCCTGCTTGAGAGTGTCTCTCTCTCTCTCTCTCTCTTTCTCTCTCTCTGTGTGTCTCCCTGTCTCTCAAAACAACAACAACAACAACCACACACACACAAAAATTGCTAGACTCCAACCTTGTCCAATTAATTTTATTTTTTGAGAAAGAGAAAGAGAGAGTGCGCGCAAGTAAGTATGAGCAGGGGAGGGGCAGAGGAGAGAATCTCAAGCAGGCTCCACACTCAGCGTGGAGCCCGACACGGATCTTGATCCCACGACCCTGGGATCATGACCTGAGCCAAAATCAAGAGTCAGATGCTCAACCGACTGAGCCGTCCAGGCACCCTTAATATTTATTTTAATTGTGAGCTCATCTGTACAAGGACTTATTTTTTTTTGTAAATTCTATGTGGTCTGGACAGTGACAGGACCCAACTGGGCTGGCTTGCCCCAGCCCTGGCCAAGCACCCCTGGGTTATCACCCACTCAGGATCAATTTTCATGGTCATTATGCTGGTAGGCTGTGTCAATTCAAAGTCTAAACCCCATTGCAGGCATGAGAGGGGGGGGGCTTTGAATTTTTATGGAAGACTATCTTTTCACCCAGAGCCCTGAGCAGAGATAAGCTACTGACACCTTTCACTGGGCCAGCAATTATTGGAGTGTCCTGACTTTAAGTGGGGGTCTCGGTGCCCCTGCACCCTTGCCAGTTTCCGGTCTGATGACTACATTGCCAACTTTCTTCTCAGGCACTGGCTTCCAGTTCCTTCATGTCTTCTCCTTCTTTCTGGTGAGTTCACTCGTGTCTCACAATTTTATTTTCTATCTCTGTTGTTACGGTTATTCCTGAAGCTGGAAAAGTTCCTTTCCTGCTAGAGCGGAATGTCTCCCCAAAGTTCTTTAAGACTGGAACGAGAACCTCCATTTTTTCCCAGTGCGTGCATGTGTCTGTGGGCGTCTGCACTTGCACACATGCGTATATATGTGTTCATGTCCCAGATGTAACCGAGTGTTCAATCCTGGCGGTGGGTGCGCTGTCAGAATCAAAACATCTTCATCAGAAATCACTCCCAGAGTTACCTACCTACCCAAGAGGGCGGCATGTCCTGTAAAAAGTACTCTGCTCTGCTTCGTGTCTTAGTGTCATGCTATTAACAGCTATGTATCAAGCACGTAGAATGTGCCGGGCACTGGGCTAAACGCCTTGCATGAATTATTTTTTTTCATCTTTTCACAGCCCCATGAGGCAGACACTAAATTTCTACCCACTTTAGAAAGGAGGAAACAGGTATTTAGACAGATTAGCTAACTTGCCAGGGTTTACACAGCAAAGTCAAGACTGAGCTCTCTCTTCATTTCTACCTTCTCCATCCCCCTCGTAAATCACGAGTTTAGATGTTGCTTTGCAAATGACTCAACTGCTTTCCTGTCAAACACTGTGGCTAAACCATCATTTGCACATTGGTTAAGAACATGAGATCAAATGACATGATAAGTGCAAAAAGGACTTTTTATAAAATGCTAGAAATAACATCCTTGCATGGTGGTTATAACTACTGTGTTGAGATCAGGATCTTTTAACTCACTCCAAGTAATGTGTTTTATGTATTTAACCTTTCCAACCAAGTGGATAAAAGGTTATTTTCCCCCAAAGAGTCTTCTGGATTCTTAAGTTGAAGAAAATTGAATGCCAAAGTTGGTAAAAAAAACAAAAACAAAAACAAAAACACCCCATGAATATGTTCGTTACACAGTAGAAACATTTAACAATTTGCAAAGCAACTCAAGGGGGTGACATCCTGCAGTCTGTTCCCCTCACATCAGCAGGCATTAACTGAGCCCCTGAGTGGCAGGCTGAGTGGCAGTCACTGTGTGGCCAACAGTCGTGGTCATCTGTGTGTGTGTCTTTTTTTTTTTCTTCTACTTCAAATATAATAAACTTTTTTTTAATTTTAAAATTTTATTTAAATTCAAGTTAGTTAACATATAGTATAATAATGATTTCAGGAGTAGAATTTAGTGATTCATCACTCACATATAAACACCCCGAGTTCATCCCAACAAGTGCCCTCCTTCATGCCCATCACCCATTTAGCCCATCTTCCATCCCCCACCTCCAGCCACCCTCAGTTTGTTGTCTGTATCCAAGTGTCTCTTATGATTTGCCTCCTTCTCTGTTTTTATCTTATTTTTCCTTCCTTCCTCTATGTACATCTGTTTTGTTTCTTTTTTTTTTTTTTAATGTTTTTTTTATTTATTGTTGGGAGATAGAGACAGAGCATGAGCGGGAGAGGGACAGAGAGAGAGGGAGACACAGAATCTGAAGCAGGCTCCAGGCTCTGAGCTGTCAGCACAGAGCCCAGCACGGGGCTTAAACACCCACGAACTGTGACATCATGACCTGAGCCGAAGTCAGATGCTTAACCAACTGAGCCACCCAGGTGCCCCTTGTTTTGTTTCTTAAATTTCATGCAGGGGTGAAATCATATATTTGTCTTTCTCTAACTGATTTCACTTGGCGTGATACACTCTGGTTTCATCCATGTTGTTGCAAATGGCAAGATTTTATTCTTTTTCATCATTAACTAGTATTCCAGTGTGTGTGTGTGTGTGTGTGTGTGTGTGTGTATACACACCACATCTTCCTTATCCATTTATCAGCCAATGGACGTTTGGTTTCTTTCCATTTTAATTCTGGAATATCGCTAGATTTACAGAAAAATTGTCGGGATTGTACAGATAGTTTGATATGTCCTTCACCCAAGTCCTCCCCGTAATGTGAGCATCTTCATAACTATGATATGTTTGTCAACACTAAGCCATCAACATTGGCACACTACTATCATTATAGATTTCACCAGGTTTTTTCTAGCAATGTCCTTTTTTCTGCCCCAGGATCTAATTCGGGATCCGTCACTGTGTTTGGTGGATCCATTTCTAAACCAGCTCACTCTTATTAAAATAGCATTGTCCTCCTTGCCTCGCTTTGGGATTAAATTCAGCAAAGACAGTGAGCTCCATTTACAATTTTATAGGGAAAACAGGCAAACGAACAATAAACACACCTCCGGACCAGTTTGATTCCCGTTTGACTCAGGATGACCCGTCGCTCCTAATCTGCCCTCATGAAACCACCCTGTAAGGGAGAATCTCCTCCTAAGCCCCAGCTCAGGGGCTGTGTCCTTCGGTGTGGGGGTGAGAATTAGGACCAGGCTTACAGAGAAAACTGCCTGCGGTTTGCTTCCTCACAGCCCCTGGTCCAGCTGAGTCACTGAATGTTCCACCTTCCTGACCACCAGCTGGAAATATTCCTCTCAGCGCAGTAGAAAAGACATTCTTTGATCTCCTTCTTGAGCTCATCATTCATTCACTCATTCATTCATTTTTTTAGTTTATTTATTTATTTTGAAAGAGAGGGAGAGAGAGAGAATGAGAGTGGAGAAGGGGCAGAGAGAGAGGGAGAGACAGAGACAGAGAATGAGAGCAAGGAAGGGGCAGAGAGAGGGGGAAGAGAGAGAAAGAGAGAGTGAGAGAGAAGGAGAATGCAAGTGGGAGAGGGGCAGAGAGAGAGAGAAAGAGAGAGAATGAGAGTCGGGGAGGGGCAGAGAGAGAGAAGGAGAGAGAGAGAATCCCAAGCAGGCTCCACACTGTCAGCGCAGAGCCTGATGGGGCCTCCAACTCATGAACCTTGAGATCATGACCTAAGTGGAAATCAAGTCTGATGCTTAACCGACTGAGCCAGCCAGGTGCCCCTCATTCATTCATTTTTTTTTTAATGTTTTATTTATTTCTAGGAGAGAGAGAGAGACAGCGTGAGCAGGGGAGGGTCAGAGAGAGAGGGAGTCATAGACTGAAACAGGCTCCAGGCTCTGAGCTGGCAGTCAGCACAGAGCCCGATGCGGGGCTCGAACCCATGAACCGCGAGATTATGACCCAAGCGAAAGTCAGACACTCAACCGACTGAGCCACCCAGGCGCCCCACATTCATTCATTTTTAAAACATGTATTATTAATTCTTTTAGCAAACATTTATTAAGTTCTTATACTGTGCCGGGTACTGAATTAAGTGCTGAGGGCATAATGGAGAACAAAACCGGAATAGTCCCTGTTTATGGAACATTAAATAATTTATTTATTCATTCTTGAATACCTTGAATACTGAGTGTTCAACACTGCTCTAGGCAGTAATGCAGGGCTGGGGGGCGGGGGGGGATCTTCTTAATACAGGCCCTGTCCTCAAGGGATGCAGCTGGGCAGAAACAGAGGACAAGCCACTCAAGATAGCCTGAGATAAATGATGTGGACAGAAGGGGAGATGGAGAGCTAAGAGCAGGGAGAGGGGGGACGTGAGCAGGGAGGGCTTCAAGGAGGAGGCCTAGATCTCAAGCTGGGCTTAAGGGTGAGATCTGCATGTTTAAAAAAAGTGAGGGGGGCAGTGCCTGGCTGGCTCTGTCAGGACCATGTGGCTCTTGATCTCAGGGTTGTGAGTTTGAGCCCCACGTTGAGTATAGAGATTACTTAAAAATAAAATCTTAGGCTGGGGCGCCTGGGTGGCTTAGTTGGTTAAGCGTCCGACTTTCGCTTAGGTCATGATCTCACGGTTCGTGGGTTCGAGCCTCGCGTCAGGCTCTGTGCTGACTGCCAGCTCAGAGCCTGGAGCCTGTTTCAGTCTGTGACTCCCTCTCTCTCTGACCCTCCCCTGCTCAATCTGTCTCTCTCTGTCTCCTGGAAATAAATAAAACATTAAAAAATAAATAAATAAATAAAATAAAAATAAAATCTTAAAAAAATTAAAAAAGTGTGTGTAGAAGGGATATAAGCAGGACTGCGCCCTTGTGTTTATCCAGGAGCGTTGAGACAGACTGTCCCGAGGAGGGGCTTTGGGTATGGGGCTAGGAGAGTTTATGTCTGAGGATGTGGTGGGGGTTCAGTTGCTCAAAAGGGAGTCTTCTGATCCCCCAGGGACACTGAGCCCTTAGGAAGTGTGCTAAGTCCTAGAAAAGGCAGGTCCCAAGGGCCTTTGTGGAAGTGCCCCCTTGCCCCACAGTGGGAAACAGAGGCTCTGAGAGACGAAGCCCTTGTGGAAGCAGCCGGCTGCGGCTGCGGTGGAAAGAACGTGAGGAGGCTCTGGGGGGCCTGGCCCTGCAGCAAGTTACTGGGGAGCCTCTGTTTCCTCACCGGTAAAGAGATAACCCTAGGACCTACCGCAAAGTGTGTCGTGCAGATTAAATGAGACACTGAGGCCTCAGAGCCCAGCACAGCACTCAGCACCAAGGAGATTCCAGAAAGTGGTAGCAAATGTGGTAAGGGCTGTAAATGAGCCACTTAATAAAAATAAAAATGTGTTTAGAGAGCTTCAAAAAAAAGACTCCCCTGACCTGGATGGACAGAGCAGTAGGTAAAGACGCGACCATCCGACATCTGGGACAGCGGGGGCAGCGGATGTCTCCTGTGTGCGGAAATGACCTCTCCTTCCCATGGTTTGGAGAGAGGGAGACATGGGTGTTCCTCTGTAGTCGCACCCTAATTTGAACATATCTTGAATGAGGAAATATTCAGAGATGGCCTTTTTGCTATTTAGCAGACATGACTTGGAAGTGTCTGGACCCCACCTCCCTCCATACGCACAGAAAACGAAACAAACAAAAAAACAAAATACAAAATAAAACAAAAACAACACTTAAGACTGGAGGCTGACTGGGGCGCCTGGGTGGCTCAGTCGGTTGAGCCCCCCGACTTCAGCTCAGGTCATGATCTCGCGGTTCGTCGGTTCGAGCTCATGTTGGGCTCTGCACTGACAGCTTGGAGCCTGGAGCCTGTCTTCAGATTCTGTCTCTCCCTCTCTCTCTCTCCCTCCCCTGTTCACACTGTCTCTCTCAAAAAATAAATAAAACATTTAAAAAAAAATTTTTTAAGACTAGAGGGACTAATTCTCAGCTCTTGCACTATCCTAGGGTCCCCTCAAGGAGAGTCTGTAGGGTAGGATGGGCCACAACCTGAAAAGGGGAAAATATTGGTTTCTATCTTGGAGCAAGATCCCGAAGAGGCTTCTGGGTCCACCACAGAAAACCCAGAGAAAAGTGCAGAGGCAATGACCTTGAGAGCATTCTGAGGTTCCGGAGAACCTTCTAGATACATTCCCCCTCTGCCTGTTTTATCTCCAAGTGATCACTAGATCCTTCGGTGGCAAGTTAGGGGAGATTGTACCTGAATTCTGGGAAAGAGGCACACGGTGGGGCAGGGTGAGGCCCCGGTCCTGAAAAGCACCCTATGGGCACCTTGATGGGAACCCAGGAGATGAACCACTGGGAGGCACTGCTGTCTCCATGGCAACCTGACAGAAGCCGATATGAACTTTTAAAGCCAATTCTTTGGTAAACTCTTCGGGCTAGAAAAACGTCTGTGTGACAGACTGTTATTATCCGTAGAAGAGTGTCGGCTTTGAGGTTTTGTTTTTTTAAGTGCTTACTAGGTCAGAGTGGTTTTGCCTTTGGCGAAAGCCTGTAATGCATTCAGAACGGAGTAGAAAAATGTGAATTTTCTCACACATTCTAGTTCCAGTTTCTGTTAACATAGATTGTGTGGCCCATGGGATAACCATCTTTTATTCATGTCCCTATCCATCCAGCCATCCAGCCATATTTATCGAATTTCATCTTTATCCTGGGCTTCATTTCTAATTTGTAAAATAAGAGGATTTAGTCTGGTGTAGTATTTTGACCTAGGCTCCTAGAATCTTCCGTGGCTTTTAGCAGCCTCCTTCCTAGGGTGGGATGGGGCGATCGGGCAGGCTCTGAGATCCCACTTGGCTTCCACTTAGAACAGCCCTGCTTTTAGCTGTTGCATATATTGGATTTCCGCCTCAGGTTTCTTGTGAACAAAGGCTCCCTGAAAAATCGCTGCCCCCAGAAGGTCTCTCTGGATTTTCCAGTGGCCATGCTGCCGCTTCAAGCCAAATTGTTTTTCAATCAATGCCCCTGCCATGTGGGGTATGGAAATGGTGAATAAACATAAAATGGTGAATAAATCCAGGGTCACTACCCCTCAGGGGCCCGCTGTCACTGTGAAGAAAGACTGAGACCGTAAGTGTGAATGGGTAAATGACTGTTGTTAAGATAATAGGAATTTTTATTATTATAGTGCAGTCGCGCAGTCCAGATACACCCACAGGGATACGCAGCCTATAATTCAGCCTGCAATTAGGGACCAGGTAGGAGCAGCACCCTCCCAGGTGCTCCACACAGGGACTCAGAATTGCAGGGCTTTTCCTGGGAACGCAGCTCTGCTCGCAGCCACCTCCCCTGGGGCTGCTGTGCTGCCCGCTTCCCCCCTGCTTACCAGGCCCGCTGCTGGGGAGCTTGGCCAGAAGCAGGGAGGGGGGGCTGCGGGCGGAGGGAGGCAGGGGGGCGCGCCCGGCGGTGATTGGCTGAGCCGGAGGTTGTTGCTAGGCTACCAGTCCGCGGGAGACTGGGGGCCTCCGCGCCGTCCCATCCTCCACCGCAGATCCACCCCGCGCTGCAGACCCCATATGGGCACCCTGTGAAGGAGATTCCCCAGCAGTTTAAGTTGTCAGCCGCCACGTGCCCATCTTCCTAGGATTTTTCACTTCGCAAGAGGCCGTGTGGAGGAGGGGAAGAGAAGCGTGTTCTATTCTCAGGTCACCTCGAATAAGCTG
This sequence comes from Proteles cristata cristata, assembly GCA_017311185.1. Lineage (NCBI taxonomy): Eukaryota > Metazoa > Chordata > Mammalia > Carnivora > Hyaenidae > Proteles > Proteles cristata. Next base: position 1,803,076 of record JAESUZ010005393.1, read on the forward strand.
CTTCTCTCTCTGGACCTCAGTGTCCTCTGATTCCTGAGGTTCATTCATCTATTCATTGTCCATGCATGCAATCATGTTTATCAAGGGCCTACCCTGTTCCGGGTACCCTATCAGGCGCTAGGGACAGATGGATAAACAAGATAGAGACCATCCTTGCTCTCACAAAGCAGGGGGTCTGGGTGGGGGTGGGAAAACATTAGACATTTAAGCAAATAAATAAGATAAACATACATCTAATTCCTTTCCTTCTTCTTCAGTGATATTTCTGAGCTCTGCCCCTTTTCCCTACTAAGTCTGGAGAGCCCCCCAAGTTGACAGAAGGAGAGAGTGCTAATTTCAACAGTACTACATTACAGCTGACCTAGCACCTTACTGCACTGTGAAACAGAGGCGCACTCTCATCTCCACAGTGCTTTTACTTTGCTCCTTTGCATGCAAAAGTGCGCCCGAGCACACCTCGATAAAGATGCAGGGCAGGGATCATTGTCCCCTGTTCAAATGAGAAAGCTGAAAGCCAGAAACATCAGGAAGACTTCTCTGTGGTCACAAGGAGAATTCTTGGCATAACTGATAGTGAGCACTTACTATGTGCAGGCACTTAAAAAACCATCTGCCTCATAACAACCCAGCAAGGTATTATTATTCCCATTTGATAGATTGTAAAACAGAGGCTGGAAGAAGTTATCTGACTTGCCAGTGAGGGCCCAGATAGTATGTGGCAAAGCTGGGATTTTAATCCCACCTCTCTGGCTCCAAAGCCTGAGCTCTTTCCAGGACATGGATCTGGTCCTGGAAAAGAGTAAAAAGACTCTCTGAGTGGCTGAGACCTGGAGTGGCTTTCAAATGCCCTTCAAAACCTCCTAGTCTCAGGATCTTATTTCTTTATTTTTCTATTGAAATTCGTGGCACGACAGACACATAAAATTTGGTCAATTGGCCACGGTTATCAATACCATTGACCCATACATCTATCTGGGATGACCTTGCCTTCAGGCTTTTAGTAGGTAATTAAGTCAAGTTAGCTCTTCCCTGGGAGTATCTGCATCACCTGCTCTTCCTCTCTGACAGGTTTTTATGTGTCTTTGTTCACATACTGAATAAACATTGAACACCCATCAAGTGTCACGGAAGGTTTGGTGGGCAAAGGTGAATATGTCCTTGTCCTTGAGGAGTCTCCAGCTTCTAGCAAAGGTTTCTGAAGGGCCTTCTACAGGCCTTAGCGAGGCGAGGACCATAAGGATCTTCCCCCAAAGAATCTTCTTCTTGGCTTGGGAGACAGACTGCACTTAGATAATAAAAGGTGTGAAAGGAGGTGGGAGGAAGCAGAAATGAATGTGGCAAATGTGGGTTGGGGGTGGGAGAGCCAACCTTGAGTTTCCCGTGGTGCTGCTTTTAAGTCCCATCTTGCTGTGGTCAGTGTGGGATACTGTGTCTCCGAGTCCAGCAGCCTGCAGCTTGGAAGGAGGCTGTTAAATGGGAGAAGGTGCTGGAAAGCACAGAGATAAAGAAGCAAGCTAAATTTATCCCTCCTCCCAGCACCCAGCAATTGCTATGCTTAACACTTGACTCTCTACCAACAGAGACTTGTTTCACCAGAAGATTAGTTGCTTCTTCCTCGGCTGAGAAAAGAGAGAGAAAGAAGGGAGAGAGAGAGAGACAAAGAGAGACAGAGAAAGGGATGGTCAGAGACTTTGATGACAGAGAGACACTCAGAGAGCCCTGAAAAGGAGCAAGGAGAGGCAGAGGTAAAGGCATCCTTTGCTGTACGGTCCCTCCGCGCAGCAAGAAAGAATATTAAACTGGGCATCGGAGGGAGAGAAATCAGACCATCTCTTGCCCCCTCACTCCCCGGCTACATGATTCTGGCTAGAGCACTGCTAATTTCTAGACAGCACCATTTTCAGATGTAAGCATGTAGGAGAGGTCTATATTACTTCTATTATCTGGCCACTGCTTTGGCCCTGTCACCCATCACCACTTGTGAAGAGCTGAGAGTAAACTGTAAATGAATAATACACAAATGCTATGATTCAAATAAGCATAACAAGATGAAATATGCATGCCTTTGACCTAGCATCCCCACCTCTAGGAATTTATCCTAAGGAAAATAATTAAGGACAAGACATAGGGGCACACACACATACACACGCACACACACACAGGCGCCACCTCACGCGCACAATTACCACGAGATTCTTTACTGCAACATTGTTTAGAAAAAGCAAAGAAACAAAATAAATAACCGCCCCCCTACTGGGGACCTGCTCAGTAAATAATGGTACAACCTTACAATAGCTTTCCACGGTGCTGTAAATTGGGTTATAAATAGGTACTTACCGATGTGGAAAGACATGATTTATTAGGTTAAAAAACCCCCACAACCCAATCAATTACAAAACAGTGTGTATAGTATGACTCCATCTAAGTATTTTTTTTTTCCTAAATGTTTTATTTATTTCTAGGAGAGAGAGAGAGAGAGAGACAGCGTGAGCAGGGGAGGGTCAGGGAGAGGGAGTCACAGACTGAAACAGGCTCCAGGCTCTGAGCTGGCAGTCAGCACAGAGCCCGACGCGGGGCTCGAACCCACGAACCGCGAGATCATGACCCAAGCGAAAGTCAGACGCTTAACCGACTAAGCCACCCAGGCGCCCCACCATCTAAGTATTCTTATAAGTAGAATACGTATGAAATATATCGTCGAGGAGGACATAAGCTAGATGTTAACCTCTGGTTGGAGGGATCCCTAAACCCTTTAATTTTTTTCTTTTTGCTGATCTGCATGTTCCAAAATTATTTTTTTCCACAAGGAACCTGCGTTTTTTGTGCAATGGGAGCACATGTTCTTCCAGCAGTCCTAGTAAGCATCTCTTGCCCAGAGTCCTGAACCAGGTGCCCTCGGCTCAGAGGCCTTGTGGGAAAGGCACCAACCCATGTAAGGCCACTCAAGCTGCTCATTAAAACAGCATGTCCCCACCCTGGTTTGCCTCCCCATCCTGACCGGTCTTGTGGGCGAGAACTCTGTGACCCTGTGACCTAGCCCCTTGGCGTCCAAATGAGCAGTTGCTTGGTAACTACTGGTGAGTCCGTCATCGCCCTCCCTCAAGGGGAAACTGCTGGTACAAGTTGGCACACGGCAAAGCTAACCGTACCCAAACCACCGGGCCTTCCCATCTCTCAGGAGCACCCTCTCCTGTAAGAGGGTGACAGCTAAGATGCTCTGTTGCTCGGGTCAATCCCTACCACACATAGGCAGCTGTGATTCTGGATGTCGGTGGGGAAAGAAAAAAAAAAAAGGCTGTCGCCATGGCAACCCAAGCTTGCTCAGCCTCTGGGATCAGCCCAACACCCAGGGAAAGAAGGTGGGGTTTAGAGTGGGGGCAAACATTGCCTGGCTCTCTGACCTCAGACAAGGCGCTTAGTTTCTCTCTGCCTCAGTTTCTACATCTGTAAAATGATGCTAAATCTCTTTACCCTATCCACCTCCGGGATTAATGGGGAATAATCTCAACTGTAAAACATGAAGGAGGAGAGAGTCCCAAGCTTTGGTTTGTCTCTAAATTGCTATGTGTAACTTTGGGCAAATCACTTAACCTCTCTGTGCCTTAGCTGCTCTATTTATAAGTAGGAAAATAGTACCTACCGTGATAACTCCCCAGATATATTGCCAGGCACCCGTGAGAATCTCAGACTCTCCATGTTGGAAGGAATATTAGCACTCATGCAGGAATCTCTTTGATAAGGTCTCTGACTGAGATACTTGCCCCACCTCTGCTTGATTACCTCCAGCGGCAGAGAGCTCACGACCGCCCAACTTCCCAAATGCTACGTGACACTACTTGTAAGAAAGTTCTTCTGCATAGGATGTTTTCCAGTTAAATGTTTGTTTTAAGAAGTCAGCAATCCTTTTCAGAGCTATTTCTGCTTCTGATTTTCCCAGAGGGCTTGCACGGGGTAGAAATTAACAGCAACTGGCAAGTAGTAGGTACAGGCCTGGTTCTAGAAGCTTGTGGCTTAGTGTAGTGGAAGCGCTATGGGTTCGGGGGTCACACACTCCAGGTTAAAATCCCACTTTGTTCACTCGCCAGGGAGCTGACCTTGGGTCAGTTATAGTATGTCTCTGAGCCTCAGTCTCCTGATCAGTAAAATGAGGATGGAAATACCTACCTCATGGTGTTGCTGTGAGAATCCGGCAAGATAACCGTTTCTTTTTGTAATTACAACCCTAAGTTCCCCAGGGGAATTCTGGGGACAGGTTACACCTTCCTCTGCAATTCCCTCAACAATACGTCTGCCCTCAAAGCCCCTTCTGGCACGTGTAGGCCTGTATGTGACCTGGCTGTGTTCCTCTTAGAAAGAGGGAGAAGGGTCTTCTCCCCATCCCAGAGGTGCCTACAGCCTGGCCTGGCATAGCTTGTGCTCACGGCCTTCCCTCTCTCAGGCCTGTACCAGGGGCTATAAAGGGAAGATGACGCAATTGCTTCAAGACTAAGTTGGCCCCTCCCTGTAATTCACCTGCCTCAAGGCCGACGCCCCTTCCCTGCCCATAAGTTTAGGGGGCACGAAGCAAGTGTCAGAGGGTGTCACTCGGTGAAGGGTTTGCATTGTATCAGTGTTTCAAGAGGAATCTCACACAGGGCAAAAAGCCCATACGAGCCCAGAAGAATGTAGTCTGGTGGTAGATTTCCAGATGTGGTGACAGGAAGCTGGAGAAAATAGTGTGGGGTAGGAACGTGGTCCCTTGTCCTCGATATGAAATGGCTCAGGATGCCTGGGTCTGGCTCTGCCATTGACTAGCCTGGGGACTCTCTGGAGCCAGTGACTTAATTCTTCCATGTGCCTCGTTTTCCTCGTGTGCAGAGCGACAAGCCGACTCTGGAGGCCAGCCCTGCTTCCGGATTCTAGAGTTTCCCCCCTGTCAGAGACACAGTGAGGTGACATTAATTGCCGGTGACCTCTCTTACCCATGAGCTGCTGACCACCGGTCCCCCTCTGCTTCCTCCACAGATGAGTACCTCAGAGTCCTCAATGTAGGTGTGGCCGAGGTGAAGAAATCCTTCCTGGGACCCCTATCCCCATCCTGCAAGATGGTGCAGATGATGAGGCAGTTTCTGTACAATGTCCTGCCTGAGGACTCCTACAAAGCGGCCACAGGAAAGCTCCATGTGTCCCTCACTCGGTTCACAGATGGAGAGAGTGTCGTGGTGTCAGAGTACACATCCAAGGAGGAGCTCATTGAGGCAAGGGGCGGGGCCCAGGGTGTGGGGGCTGGACCAGGGAGCAGGTCCCAGTTTGGGGAGACAGTCCCCAATTCTGCCCCATCTTCCAACAGCCCTTGATAAAAAGATTGAATTATCACCACATGGGTTATCACTTAGGAAAGGGCGCTCTGTGCACTGTCCTAGGCTCATCAATATAAATTTTAGTTATGAATTATTATGTTGGAAAGCGCTGTGGATATTCCCAATTTTCAGGACAAAAGGGTTAAGTGGCATTACCCTCCATCCCATATCTCCACCCCCCTCTCCTCTCCTCTCCTCTTGGAATACAAGGCCCTTGCCAGCCATCCTCACAGCCCCACGCTGGCATGGCCATGATCCTCTGGGTGAGAGAATGAACAGGCAATGGGCATGGACACCTCCTCTACCTACCTCGTGTCCCCCTGGATTTATTAACACTCATCTCTTCAAAATGTTTCTCTCCCAGCCTCCTTCTATCGGCTCTGCTCTTACTCATGCCAACCAGAGCAAACCACACAAAACAGGCCTCTGTGCCTTTGCACCTGCAATGCCCTCTGCCCGGGATGCTAGCTTCCCTCTTTCCCAGCTCACTTCACCTGCTTGACAAGACTCTAGCCACTCTGCCTGGGAACTTTCCTTCATCACCAACCTGCATCACACTGGATACTCCTCCGTAGGGGCCACATGCCCTTGCTCATCTCCATTACAGCGCCTGTCACACCATGTGCTATCATTAGTAAATGACATGCTTACTCTCCCTCGTTGAGCATTCCCAAGGGCGGGCATCTCACCCTCCTTTGCTCTCAGAGCCTGGCCCTGGCCACACATACATGAATGATTATTGAGTTCCACTGGATTCATGGAGATATGGTGCTAGGAGGGACCCTGGGGGGCACTGAGGCAGTACCCTCTCTTTAAAGCTGGCATATCAGGCCCAGACTACCTAGGAGGCTAACAAGCACCCAGCTAGTTAGGGCCAGGCCAGGAATTGAACTGGGCACTCTGCTCCCCAGGGCCAGGAAGGGCCAGGACGCTGGTGGCCCAGAGGCCTGCCGGTGAGCCCTCACCACCCAGCCGCCAGGGTATCTCAGCCCCTTCTCTTCCCACAGGCACTTTACTGCAGCTGCTTCGTTCCCGTGTACTGCGGCCTCATTCCTCCAACTTACCGGGGCGTGGTGAGTGTTTGCAGTGGGAGGGGGTAAGCCAGGCCCCGGGGTGCGGCCCCCATCTGGGAGAGTAGGGGGTGGTCTCACAATCCAATGGGAAGACCAAGAGTTGGAAAGATTCTTGCATTTTTCTACTTAGAATCCGCAGTGTAGATGGGTTTCTGGGACTTTCAGATGAGATTTCCCTCCATATAGTGGGCTTCACTCTGGACCCACCAACCCATTTCTGAGCCTGGCTAGTCAAAACTCCATAGGCTTGTTGGATTTTCTCATACTTGACAGAGAGTGTAGGATACAGACCCTGCGACATTGGTACCCAGAACCGGGAATGAGGTGGACCTTTAAAGTCATCTAGGCTAGTGCATATGAATCACCCAGGGAGGTCTTGTAAAATAATGTACAATCTGATCCACTAGGCCTGGGGCCAGAGACTCTGCCTCTCTAACCAGTTTCAGCGGATGCCAGGGCTGCTGGTCCAGGCACCACACTCTGAGGAGAAGGATCTAACCTGTGCCCCCTTCTCATGTTATATGCGAAGAAAATGAGATCCAGGATTCAGCTAATAGATGGAGCACATATTACATGTCAGTTGGGTACGCAGGCACCGCAGAGAGATAGAGTCTCCGTATCTGTGGTCCTTTGTTCATAGCTGAGGAAACAGAAGCACCAGGAGGGAAGGAACGTGGGGTGGCTGGTGGCTAGGCCATGATCAGGGGTGCTGAGGGGACCTGACCTCAAAAGAGGGAGGCAGTTTGGACTCACGGGAATCTGGAGAGACCTGCAGAGACCCGCCATGTGTTCATCTTCTCATAAGGCCATGGGAACAGGCTCCATTCGCAAGCCTGCTCTCAACAGTTGAATGGCTCGGGTGGGGTAGCCGGGGTGGGGGAGGTGTCATGGGACAGCACTTGCTCTTGCTGTATCCAGAGTTCAGAAGGCCTTCTCCCCACAGAGGCCTGGGAGCCCCATCTCAGCATCACTGAGACGGCTGTAGGGAAACAGCTTAGAGACAGAGCACTGGGCGGGCGTTCAGGGGCCACCGTGGGTACAACCACTCACCCACCCGGACCTGGGTCTCAAGGTTTGTCCCAAGGGACCCATTTCCTGGGTGAACTCCCTGGGTGGGGAAGAGGACCTCTGACCCCTGATGAGCATGTATCAATCTGCCTGCCCCTCATAGCGCTACATCGACGGGGGCTTCACGGGCATGCAGCCCTGCTCCTTCTGGACTGATTCCATCACCATCTCCACCTTCAGCGGGCAGCAGGACATCTGCCCCCGGGACTGCCCTGCCATCTTCCACGACTTCCGCATGTTCAACTGCTCCTTCCAGTTCTCCCTGGAGAACATCGCCAGGATGACCCATGCCCTGTTCCCGCCAGACCTGCTGGTGAGAGGACCGACCTGGAAGGGAGGGGGACTCACGCAGCTCCATCTATATCTCCTTATACTTCCTTCTAAACTTGTATCGTGGCCTTGCCCCTAACCAGCTATGTGACCTTGAATGAGGCCCCTAAGTGCTCCAGCCTCAATTTTCTCCCCCATAAAATGAGATGATGTCAGAACTGATGATAGGAATGTCACCTGAACTCTTCCCCTCTGACATGCAATGTAGGCATCAGCCACTATGGCCTATGGGCCAAATCCAGCCAGTGGCTTGTTTTTTGTTTTTATTTTTAAATTTCCAAAACTACTCAAAAATATAAAGTCTATTTTTTTTTTTACTCTTCATTTATTTTTGAGAGAGAGAGTGTGAGCGAGATAGGGGCAGAGAGAGAGAGGGACAGAAGATCCAAAGTGGGCTCTGTGCTACATCAGAGAGCCTGATATGGGGCTCGAACTCACGAACTGTGAGATCATGACCTGAGCCAAGTCAGACACTTAACCAACTGAGCCTGCCAGGTGCCCCCAAAATAAAGTTTATTTTAAAAAAATGTTTTTTTAATCACTTACAAAATGCATGTCTTTCTTCAGCACAGAAGTGTGATCCTAGAAGCAGGCATCAAGCTTTACTCATTTCTTTGACTACATTCACTATGTCTACAGAGGGCATTGCTTACAGAAGTTTCTCAGTAATTGTTGTTTGAATGATAACTCCTCTAAGCCAGTTTTGTGACTTACAGTCTAAGTATTATTTACAAAACTCATAGGCAAAACACTATTATGCTTAGTCAGGCTATGGACACACAAGAATTTTATTAATCTGATTGATTCTTTGGCCTCCAACTGTTGCATTAGGAATTCTAGCATCTGCCTTATACTAATTTATCAGTAAAGATTGTGTCAAATATTCTCCTAAAAGCAATCCACAGATAGGCAGTTCAAGAAAGATGGAAGAAATGCATCCATCAGAGCCTCTGGAACTCGACTTTCTGCTCACAATCAGTACTTGACTTCCATTCTCAGGGTGCATTGTGTTTTGTTCTGGCCTGTGAGCTCAAAAGAAGCTTTCCATTTTTAGAGGGTTGTAGAAGAAGAAGGAAGAGAAGGAAAAGGAGAAAAGGAAGGAGGAGGAGGAGGAAGAGGAGAGGGAGGGGGAGAACAAGAAGGAGAAGAAGAACAAGAAGAGAGAGCAGAAGGAGATGAAGAAGAGGAGGAAGAAGAACAAGATGAAAAACAAGAAGAGGAAGAGAAGGAGGAGGAAGAGGAGGAAGAGGGGGAGGCAGAGGAGGAGGAGGAGGAGGAAGAGAGGGAGAAGACCAAGAAGAATGAGAATAAGAACATGAAGAACAACAAGAAGAGACAGAGACTATCTGTGGCTTCCAGGCCCAAAATATTTATTATCTGACCCCTTATGAAAAGGCTTTGTGAGCAATATCTCATGTAATCCTCCAACATCCTCTGTAGTAGATACTACTACTATTATTATTCTTCTCATTTTAGAGGTAGAGAAACTGAGGGCTGTGAGCCAAGAAGTGACAGCACTGGAGTTTGAACCCAGTCTCCAAACTCTGTTCTTCATATGACCCAAATGCACCTTCTCTGGTTCTACAAGAAACATCTCCCTCTCTCCTGCCCTAGGGAAGCTGATGATCGCTGTAAATGGTTTAACACACTAATGCGCTGTCACTATGGACACATGATCAGGAATTGCTCCCCACTTCTTAGCAGAGAGTGAAGGATGGGATGCTGGATGGGTACATTTTGAAAAGCTCATCAAATAAAAGCCCAAGAGCAATGAAAAGTAGCTGCTTTGGGTGAAGGGACGTTGACTCTCTCCATTGCTGAGCCTTAGTTGTTTCTCCTGCTGTCTCCTTGCAGATCCTGCACAACTACTACTACCGAGGGTACGAAGATGCCGTTTCCTACTTGAGGCGGCTGAGTAAGTACCAGGTGGGCCCCAAGGAAGGGGTGGGTTGGGGGCGGGGCAAAGACAGGAAGGGCGGGGCAAAGACAGGAAGTAGAAGGGCTGAGTCGAGGAGCCTTCCCTCCCCTTTGTGAACCGGAGATTGCCTTTCCCAGGAGTTCTCGAAATGGGCGCAGGGATCCGGCAGCCTACGTTGTTCAGGGCAGGCCGCTGTGGCCAGAAACTGGGATCTCTGTGGGAAAGTGCTTTTTAGGGTAACTGCTGGGTCAGTGGACAGGCTTTTGTACAGACATATTTCTGGATTTAAGAACCATGTTTAGGAAACACATAGCTGGTATCTTCATGGAGGATTCCATTCTCGTGTCATTTCAGTTTATTCTTTTCAAAGACAATCATATTGTTAATGTAGAACTAGATGTGACTAGATTACATTTGTGTAAGACTCCGAGTGACATGTTGATCAACAAATGAGAGGGAAGTGCCTGTGCCCTGTGTTGGTTTAGCAAGTATGGTCCCTATACTTGTACATCCTCCGCGCTTTCATGTGTGGAAGATTCCAGTGGCGTGTATTACACACGCTAACTCCATGAAGACCATGGCAAATATCCTTGATAAAAGGGAAGAAAAAAGGCTTTCCCCATACTTAGAATTGTGCCCATAGAACATATTTCCAGAAAAAGGGATTCCTGGATCAATGAGTGTTTACTAATGTTGTATTGGAAGTGTTTCCGTCCCCCCCGACACCATGCTGTCATATGGTCTTTGTGACTGTCTTTTTGGGCAATTGTTTGATATTTCACTGTAGTCGTATAGCAAATTTTGATCATTCCTTTGAGTTACCAAATGTTGACTATTGTAAGGAATGCTGTGGTGAACTTCTTGGGTATGTAGTTAAAAACATATATGTTTTAGGAGTGAGGGTTAAGGGATCGAACGTGGTAGGATGTGTTGTCTTTGTTTCCATCAAAGTTGCTTCCTGCTTTCCCAAGCTCCCCTTGTCCTGACTCTTTCCTTTCTCCTGAGTCCATTCTCCCCACAAGGGGTAGGAGAAGCAGGAGAGAGGGATGGAAGTAACGTGGGTTATGGATGCAAGAAGGCCTGGATCAGGATTCTCAGCCCCCACCCCACCGGCTGTGTGAACTCAGGGAAATCACTTGCCCTCTCAATCCTGGTTCCTAATCTGTAAAGAGGGTTAAATCCTGGTTCCTGGCAGTACTAATTCTGGTGACCTTGAGTAGGCAATTCATCTCCCAACACCTCGGTTTTCTCTTCTGTATCAGGAGACTGATCTTGGGACCTACGTCAGAATTTTATTCCTAGACACAGTCAATCCAGCCCACTGACCCTCCGACCTTGGAGACAGGCACCTTTTCTCAGCTCTCTGCAGGACAGACTCCCCCTGACCCTGACTCTTCTCTGACAATAACCCCCCCCCACACTGACATGGGTGACAGATGTGAGAACTGAGCCCCAAGTTTCCAAAAGGATGACCACCCGAAGGGTAGAAATAGGGTCTCATCTACAGAGCCTGGGGAATAGGAGGGACTGGCAAGGGCCTGGGGTCTGTCCCACTACCAGCTTGGGAGCCCCTTCACTCTTTCCTCTATGATGGCATGTACTGGGGACTGGGGTTGGGGGAATCCCCTGATCTGGGGCCAAGATTTTAGAGCAGATATCAGTTCCCTGGCTCAGGAGACCCCACTTCAGGTTGCAGGCTGACTGCCTGTCTCTCCCCTTGAATTTCTTTCTCTTCCTCTCGGGACAAGCCCTGGGGAGAGTTACAAAGTGCTTTGCTAAGCATCTCTGGTCTCCCCCATTTCTCAGTAGCCCCTCTGTGAGCCTCTAGGAAGAACCCAGAGCTGTCTCCCTCTCCCCCCATCCTTTTACTGTTAACTGCTGTGGACATCATGCTGTAAATGGCAGTCTCAAAGCCAAGGACAAAATTCTAATAGTAGCATTTCGGGCAGCCACTAAAGAATTAGGGCAGTGTGTGGAGGATGGCGGGCTTTCCCAGAGGTCCTGGAATCACTCCAAGTAGGAACAGACGCAACTCATAAGAAAGAAAATGTCTCGTGCTGGCTACCGGCTATTTTTGATTCCTCTTCTGATCTGCCACTGTTTGCATGGCTTTGTCAGTGCGGCCTTCAGCTCCACCCCTAAGTCCTCTTGGGTTTGGTGGGGCTGGATTTTCTTCTCGGCACCAGATGCGAGCAGGAGGTATGACACATCCTGAGAAATGGTGGCTGGTGCCCAGAGCCACACTCTTAATTCCCACCTGCCATCTGGGAACAGAAAAATGGGAGTCGGCTCCAGCCTTCCGCCCTACCGGTTTCTGGAGGGGGCTCAGCTCCAGCAGCAAGCCACACCTGCAGCGTCACCTCGTCATCCTAGATGCCTCCACCTACCTCCTGGCATCCCCCTTTTCCGCCCTCCTAAAGACTCAGTCCTCCTAATTATTCCTGCTGCTGGGCAAGCTTCCCTCTCCACCCTTGGCCTCTCCTGGCAGCAGCCTTCTGCCAAAGAGAAGGGCACTGCCTGCCGGAGTGCTTGAAAATCCACATTCCCCACACAGACGTGTGCCTGTGGGCGTTGAGTGAGGTTGGATGAGTGAGGTTGGAGCTCAGAGGATGCCGTGTCCAAAATATCCATCTGGCATCCAGGCATGCCTGGCCAGCCTGACCGACTTCATTCCTCCCTCCCTCCCTCCCTCCCTCCCTTCCTTCCTTCCATCCATCTTGGCCTTCTTCCTTCTCTTGCACCCTTCCTTCTCTCACAACTTAACTTCTCTCTCTCTCTCTCTCTCTCTCTCTCTCTCAGACACACACACACACACACACACACACACACTCACGAGAAAACAGCACCACAATCAAGAGAGGGAACCATCATCCATCATGCCCAAAGTTTCTTCATGCTCCTTTGTGACCCTTTCCTCCTTCCTCCGCTTTCTGTCATTGTAGACATTTCCAGTATGGACGGACTCACAGTATGGGCTCTTTATGGTCTGCATTCTTTCACTCAGTATAATTATTCTGAGATTCCTTGTGTTATTGCATGTATAAATGGTTCATTCCTTTTTGCATTCCGTTCCATTTACGAAGATACCACAGTTTGTTTATCCATTCCCCCATTCATGGATATTTAGGTCATATCCAGTTTGTGGCTCTCATGAGTAAAGCTGCTGTGAATACTCATGGAATCTTTGTACAAACATATGCTCTCATTTCTCTTGGGTAAATACCTAGGAGTGGAATGTCAAGGTGGTATGGTGAATGCACGTGTGTGTGTGTGTGTGTGTGTGTGTGTGTGTACGCCAACACTTGAAATGGTCAGTCTTTTCCATTGTAGCCATTTTAATGGTGGTATGGTGGTATTTTATTGTGATTTTAATTTGCATTTCCTTAATGACTAATGATGTTCAGCATCTTTTCATGTGCTTATTTGCTATCTATTTATCTTCTTTGTTGAAGTGTTCAATTCTGGTGGTCATTTCCCACTATTTAAGAATAGTTCTAGGGGCGCCTGGGTGGCTCAGTCAGTTGAGCGTCCGACTTCGGCTCAGGTCATGGTCTCAGGTTCCTGGGTTTGAGCCCTGTGCTGGGCTCTGTGCTGGAGCCTGTTTCAGATTCTGTGTCTCCCTCTCTCTCTGACTCTCCCCTGCTCTCGCTGTCTCTCTCTCTCTCTCTCAGAAATAAATAAAAACATTTTTAAAAATTTTTAAAAAAGAATAGTTCTAGATTTATGGAAAAAAATATGAAAATGGTATGGAGAGCTTCCATATATTCCCCATTCCCTTTTATAATGTTTCATATCTGTTAGATGTTATTTTATGGTACATGTAAAATTTGGTACATAGTATAGTGTAGTGTTTACAATTAATTAATATTAATAAGTTATTAATTGAAGCCATATATTCAGATTTCCTTACTTTTATTTATTTATTTATTTATTTATTTTTAATGTTTTATTTATTTCTAGGGGAGAGAGAGAGAGAGTGAGAGCAGGAGAGGGTCAGAGAGAGAACGAGTCACAGACTCTGAAACAGGCTCCAGGCTCCGAGCTGGCAGTCAGCACAGAGCCCGACGCGGGGCTCAAACCCACGAACCGCGAGATCATGACCTAAGCGAAAGTCGGACGCTTAACCGACTAAGCCACCCAGGCGCCCCTAGATTTCCTTACTTTAAAAAAAATTTTTTTAAATTTATTTTTGAGACAGAGAGAGACAGAGCATGAGTGGGGGAGAGGCAGAGAGAGAGGGAGACACAGAATCAGAAACAGGCTCCAGCTCTGAGCTGTCAGCACAGAACCCGATGCGGGGCTCAAACTCACAAACCGTGTGATCATGACCTGAGCCGAAGTCAGATGCTCAACCAACCAAGCCACCCAGGGGCCCCTGGGTTTCCTTACTTTTTAACCTAATGTCCTTTTTCTGATCCAGGGCCCCCTTCAGGAGACCACATCACATTCTGCCATGGTGTCTCTTTAGGTTCCTCTTATCCATGACACTTTCTCAGACTCTTCTTGTTTTATGTTTGTTTTTAATGTTTATTTTTGAGAAGCACAAGTGAGGGACTGACAGAGAGAGGGACAGAGGATCTGAAGCAGGCTCTGCGCTGACAGCACCAAGACCGATGTAGGGCTTGAACACACAAACCAAACTGTGAGATCATGACCTGAGCCTAAGTCAGACCCTTAACCGACTGTGCCACCCAAGCACCCGACTCTCCTTGTTTTTAATGACCTTTGCAGATTTGAATATTGGCCAGATCTTTTGCAGAATGTCCTTAGTTGGGGTTTGTCTTGTGTTTTTCTCATGATTAGACTAGGGTTCTGGGTTCCAGAGAGGAAGACCACAGAGGCAAACTGCCATTGTCATCACATAATATCAAGGGTACATGCTATCCCCATGGCATATCACCCATGATGTTGGCCTTGCACCTGCATGCAATGGTGTTTATTGGGTTTCTCCATTGTGAAGTTGCTCTTTCTCCCCCTTTTATAATATGCCCTTTGGAAAGAAGTCACTGTGCACAGCCCACACTTAGGGGTGAGAGTTAGGTTTTCCTTCCTTGAGGGCAGAGTAGCAGGATATCTACATAAATCTCTCTGCTTGGGAGATTTGTCTCCTCTCCACCATTTGTGTTCTTCTTCAACTGCTTGTTTGTTTCAGTATGGACTCATGGATACTTAGTTTATACTTTGGGTTATTATTCAATCTTACTTTTATTTTGCTACTCAAATTGTTCCTGCTTTGTTCACTGGAAACTCTTTCAGTGGGCTCTTTTGCCTAACTAAAAATTGAATTGTTTTATTTAAAATGTTTTATATAATCTTTTTTTAAAAAAGGCAAATGTATGGTGATTTATTTCAATTGATACAAATTTTTAAAATATACAGAATGGTGTATATTTTTATAGTACATAAATATGGAAAATACAAAATGTGTAGAAATTATAAAACTCAAACTCAGGACAGGGTATGTAGGAAAGATTATGGGAACATAGAAGGCTTGCTCTATACCTGCTATAGTATATAGTTTTTGCTTTTTCGTTTGATAATGTTTTAATAATGATTTAAATGTTTAAGAAATGAGGGGCACCTGGGTAGCTCAGTTGGTTGAGCATCTGACTCTCTCTTTTTTTTTTAATATTTTTATTTATTTCTAGGAGAGAGAGAGACAACGTGAGCAGGGGAAGGTCAGAGACAGAGGGAGATACAGACTCTGAAACAGGCTCCAGGCTCTGAGCTGGCAGTCAGCACAGAGCCCGACACAGGGCTCGAACCCACGAACCGCGAGATCATGACCTAAGCGAAAGTCGGACACTTAACCGACTAAGCCACTCAGGTGCCCTGACCATCTGACTCTTGATTTTGGCTCAGGTGATGGTCCCAGGGAAATGTCCTTTATCAGAAATATGATTTTCAAATATTTTCTTTCAGTCTAGATTTCTCTTTCCAATTCCTTAACAGTCTTCTGAAAAGGAGTTCTTAATTTTCATGGGACCCTTATTATTAATTTGCTTCCTTTATGAATCATGCTTTTCGTTTCTTATCTAAGAAATCTTTGCCTTATTCACCATCACAAAAATGTTTTTGCTTATATTTCCTTCTAGAAGTTTTATAGTTTTTTGTCTTCTCATTTGTGTCTATATTCCATTTTGAGTTCATTTTCGAATATGGTTCAAGGTATAAAGCAAAGTTCTTTTTCTCTTTCTTTCTTTCTTTCTCTTTCTTTCTTTCTTTCTTTCTTTCTTTCTTTCTTTCTTTCTTTCTTTCTTTTCTTTCTTACATGTGAATATCCAGTTCCTCCAGTATTGTCCATTGAAAAGGCTATGCTTTCTATATTGAAGTGACTTTACACCTTTGAGTAACGTTGGTTATCTATGTATGTCGTGAATCCACGTCTAGACCTTCTGTTTTGTGGCACTGATCAATTTCTCTGCCTTTATGTCAATATCGTACTGTCTTGATCACTGCAGCTTTATAATAAATCTTGGTATCAGGTAGTCTTAGTTCTCCAACTTTTATTTTTTTCAAACTTGTTTGGGATATTCCAGATCTTAGTTCTCCAACGTTGTTTTGTTTGTTTGTTTGTTTGTTTGTTTGTTTGTTTGTTTCAAAGGTGTTTGGGATATTCCAGAGCCTTTCTAATCCCATATGAATTTTAGAACTAGCTTGTGAATTTCTACACAAATTACAGTCGTGCAGTGTTTGTCTTGTCAACCTATTGTCTCCTCTTCTGCAATCACCACCTCAAGACTACCCCCTCCTCCCTCATCCCCAGCAGAGGGATTTGTCTCCAAACAACGTCACAGAAGAAAACAAAGCCAACAGAGGGAAGTTCTCTCAACTTTGCGCCACCAAATATACAGACTCACCCTTCTCTGCCTCCCTCCTTCGAGAACGTTAAAGGAAGCAACCCTCTTCTTGCCTAAAGCCTGGGCTCAGACCCCTTCCTCAGATCTCAGGACGCTTGAATTATCCCTTATTCTATCTCTCTTTTATATATCGAACCCCCAACTCTTGACTGGATGCTTACTAGCAATTTGCAGGTCTATCCCATTCTTGCATATTTTAGAAACTTGGCCTGGGTTCCACTCTCCCCCTCTCCTCACCCGGTCCTCGCTCCCTCCTGTCCCCACTGTGCTTTTCCTCCCTGAACCACATTCTCCACAGCCACCAGCACATCTGCAGTTACTACCCATAGATGGGGCTCCCAGATGTACACCTCTAACCCTCATCCCTTCTCTGAGATCCAAACCTACGTATCCAACTGCACACTTGTCATCTCTCCGTGGACATCTCTAAGGCCCCCTAAAATCTACACGCCCCCAAACAACCTCATAGCCTGTGCTCTCTTCACTGCTCTCCCAACCCATCCCCTCCGTGGTCACCCTCTCAACAACCAGCATCCATCTGGTTGTGCAAACCAGCTACTCTCTTCTCTCAATCGACCCATTGCTAATTCTCATTTATCTTACCTCCGAAACGGAATCTTCTATTTCTTTCTATCTCCTTCCAGGTGCAAGCCCTAAATCCCTCTCCAGAGCAGCCTTACAGGTGTCCCTGGGTCCCTTAGGCCCTTTTCAGTGAGTCTCCATACAGCAGCCACAGTGATCTTGTCAAACCCGGAAGCAGTGCAACATCCTCCCGCCTATAAGTCTTTCATGGTCTCCATGGAAACCAAGGACCCTCAATGTTGTCTATAGGCATTATCTGGCCCCTGTGGCCTCCTCAGCCCTCTCTCTCCCCACAGTGCCCCCACCCCTGCTCTAACCACACTGACCTTTCAGGCGCTCCTCATGCTCCCTTGAACCTGTGGCATTTGTGTGGACTGTTCCCCCCCACCCATTTGTGTCTGCAACACGCTTCCCCATCCCATCCTGACCACCACCTGACCCTCACTCGCTCTTCAGATCTCAGCTCAAACATCACTCCCTCAGGGAAGCCCTCTTGATTAAGTCCTCCCTGCTTCCCTCTCTCCTAACATCATTTTTCACTCTTGCCTAGAATTTGTCTTGGTCACAACTTGAGATTCTTTGGGTGGTCTATGCCCACCCCCCAGGCCAGACTGTACCCTCTAAGAGGTCAGGAGCCATCACACTGTTTTTGTCTCCTTCACTCCTCAATGCCTGGTATAAGCCCAGCATAGGTACAGATGCTCAATAAGTACCCATTGAATAAGTGAATCAATCCACAATCAAATAATATAAACTTGAGTAAGTAAAGAAAAGGCCATTGAAAAGCACTAATCCTGCTTATGAAAATAATTTGCGAACTCACTTTCTGCAAATACCATGCTGATGCCAGGGGTTAGTAATGCCATCTGTGACCCCATCTGTTTTCCTAGATGCTGCTTACCTCAATTCTCCGTCCAAGAGAGTGATGTTCCCCCGCGTAGAAGTGTACTGCAACATAGAACTTGCCCTTGGCCATGAGTGCCCTGAAGGCAGCCAATCAAGCCTGCAAACAGAGCAGGAGGAATCCATACAACTTCACGCACAGTGGGCTCCCAAAGAGGAAGGAAAGGGCGGCCATGGTCCGCGTGTGCCCTCACCTGTGGAAACACCGGAATCCACACATGAGTGTCCTGTCGAATCACCTGTTTCACCAGCTGCCTCTTCATTCGAGCGGCCAGAGCAGTTGCAGGTGACTGCACATTCTCCGGCTGATCTGCCGCCTGCCTCCCTCCCAGCTGTGCCCTTAACACTCAGCTCAACACCTGCCCAGTCACGAGCACCATCACAGCAGCAAGTACAAATGACTGGATCACCACCAAGATCCCCGCCCTCCCAGCCATCTATGTCACCCAGGCCATCCCTGGGGCCTTCGGCTGTAGTGGCATCTCAAACATTGCCCCAGTGTTCTCCTACACAGCTGCCTGTGGAGGACCTGGGCCCAGAACAGCCCCAAGGTATGGACACTTCTGGACACTTCTTCTCACAGAAGAAGCCAGAAGTATTTTTCTTATGTCTGGAGCCCCTTGGCAAATGTGCAACAACATGGCAGCTGATAACCATTGCTTTAGAGAGGTGCTTTGGTGACGTGAGCAGTTAGCTTTAGCAGCTTTACCTGTTTTGAAGACAGGCCACTACAAGGGGACAGTGTTCTTGACATTTGTTCAGGTCTTTAGTTAGTGATTTTTCAAAGGTTGGTCAGAGACCATGATAGTAAACTCATCATCTGGGAACTTGTTAGAAATGCAAATTCTCGGGCCCTACTACAGACCTATTAACTCAGGGAGTGAGACCCAACTACCTATATTTTTTATAAGCCTTCCAGGTGGTTCTTCTGAGAACCATGTTTGAGAAGCACTGTACCAGGAGGTTTTTATTGTGATGGCCACTATGCTGGGGCAGTGGTACTCAAAGAGCGCTCTGGAGACCAGTGCTCATCCCCAAACTATTTGTTACCAATTAACAACGAAATGAGCACAGAGGTAGCATTTAGGACTATTTTTAGCAATAAATATTGTCAGGACATCTAAGATCTTGATCATTTTCCTACTAATTCATTGTATTGTATTTCACAAAAGTACTAGTCCATTATGGCTTGCAAAAAAAAGAAGATTTTTTAAAACTGAATCTTCACAACTAACATCTTCTACAGACAGCTTGAAAAGTACTGCTCTTGAGTCTTCAGAGAGGAACAGTTTTCAGTTCGTTACTCTCAAGAAATCTCCCCTCCAGTAGTGACAGAGATACCAGCCTCAAAAATACAGAAAAAATTAGTAACTGCCCCATCACTAACAAAACCGGAGTGTGGGAGGTAGTCAAGTAGTCATAGAGCTTAAGATTACTTCTGGGGCACCTGGGTGGCTCAATTGGTTAAGCATTGGCTTTGGCTCAGGTCATGATCTCACGGTTAGTGAGTTCAAGCCCTGCATCAGGCTCTGTGTTGACAGCTCAGGGCCTGGAGCCTGCTTTGGATACTGTGTCTCCCTCTCTCTCTGTCCCTACCCACCTGTATTCTATGTCTCTGTCTCTCTGCCTCTCTCTCTCTCTCTCTCTCAAAAATGAATAAAACATTAAAAAAAATTTTTTTTAAGTTCTCTTCTGTCTGAGAGATTGAGGAAGGCTTCTTTTTTTTTTTTTTAATATTTTTATTTATTTCTAGGAGAGAGAGAGAGAGACAGCATGAGCAGGGGAGGGTCAGAGAGAGAGGGAGACAGAAACTTTGAAATAGGCTCCAGGCTCTGAGCTGGCAGTCAGCACAGAGCCCAACACGGGGCTCGAACCCATGAACCGCAAGATCATGACCTAAGCAAAAGTTGGACGCCTAACCGACTAAGCCACCCAGGCGCCCCTGAGGAAGGCTTCTTGTAGGTGACAGGTGAGCTGAAATGGACAAGATTTGGATGATCATGGTTTGTGAGACAGGATGGGACAGAATAGAATGAGAATTTCAGGTTTTGTTTATTCTAGAGGCTCTATTACAGAGAAGGAAAGTGCAAGGATCATTCGGGAGGAAAAAGATACCTGTTTGGGTACTGTGGATGGCCTGTGTGGGGGCAAAGGGAGAGGGGACCTGGACTGAACCCATCCACCAAACTCCCATAGTTATTAGGACAAACATTAGCACAGATTAACATGACAGTTTCCTTCTTGGCAGATCTGCCCCAAGTCAGGGGTACACGTTCTCTGGAATAGATTTGACTCTTTGAATCACAGTGAGACAAAAATATCAGGACATTAAAAGTAAGACAATTGGCCAAAGTGTTTCACATGCTCTCTTATGTGCTGTTAAATGAAATGCATTTGTTTATGTTATTCACACTTGTGCCTAAAGATAGCCATCTTTGGGTAGCCTGGGCAATCCTGGGCCCTGGGTTGGCACTCCTTGCTCACACTGGGGGTAGACAGAAGAGACAGACAGTCCAGTGGTTCTCAATGAGGGGCCATTTTATCCCCCAGAGACGCTTGGCAATATCGGGAGACATTTTTGATTTTCACTTAGTAGTGAAACATCTGGTAGTGGGTAACATCTGGTACGTAGAGATCAGGGATGCTGCTGAACATTTCACAGTGCAGAGCATCACAATGGAGAACTATCTGGCCCTTACACTGAGTAGTGCTGTAAAGTTATAGTCTTGGGCTGAGCCTCAGTAACGACAGCTTAGGCCATCTGTGGGAGTTGGGCAGAAGGGAGCCTCTTAGAGGTTAGTGTGATCTGTCATTTAGTGATGGCCATGTTATTGTTGGGGGTAGAGGGGGTTGCAAAAAGTCCCAGGAAAATCCATAAACAAAGGAGCTGCCAATAGATTTGGGAGAGCCAGGGATATCCAGTGAGACCCCCAATGAAAGAACTTCAAGTAGAGGAACTTAAACATTTTACGTATTTTTATTTACACATATTACAAAATTACAAAGTCATCTTCATATATTATCTATCCCCATATTCACAGAAAACAGGAAAAGAGCTTACTTAAGAACAATGGTCATGAAACTGTTAATATTTTCTATTCCATTAAAAAAGAAAAACAGCTTTACATATAGCAGGTGATGGAAGGTTCATTTTCCTGACAATTTGCCCTAACACAGCTGCTTCTTTGTGAGAGGATTGTTGGTAACATTACACCAAAGGTTAGCATTCGTCCTGCCACAAGATGCCACTACCTTGGGTCTCTGTCAAATCCAACAGCATAGTTCTGGTCCTAAATATGAAAATTTGAGATTAAGAGAATTGTTTTCTGTTTCTGGACACTCTTGCTTATGTCCTATTGTTATTTCAAAAATGACCAAGTTTTCCTCCCCATCCCCATCTCACTCATGTCTCCTCGATTTTTACTTTTGTAGCTCACCTTGCCTCTTCAAATCTGAAAGGTGCCATGCCTGTGGTTAATATGAAGGAAGCCACCAGCAAGCCTTATGCAATGTAAGTTTGTCCTTAACTGGGGACACATTCTTTCCTTTGGCCAAGGGAGGGGGGGCCCCGCTAAGTGAAATTTTCCTTCACTTTAGCTGCCCTAGGAACACTGGGATCCTTTTCCAGTTTGTATGATTACAGTCCACCCCTTTACACTTCTTTCTTCTTCAGTGGGGGCAATGAGTGGGAAATGAGCTATTTGTGCTCAATGTACCTTCTCCAAAAGCAGCCGGAGAATGTTCAGCCTCTTATGTCTTACTCTCTGGAACTATCTCAGTTCAAAGGAGCTAGTAGGCATGTTACATCCTAGCCTGCGGTAGCCCCTACATGGTATGAATTGAGGCCTCCCTTATCAAAGAGGCCTCCCTCTATCAAAGGCCTTCCTTAATCCACATTATTTTCTATCAGCATGGTAAGAGGGCTAATATTCCTATGTTGTAGATTGTCCCCAGAAAACCTTTTCTTATAATGCACATCAGTTGTCTGGGTTGTGTAACATGTTCTCCATTATTACCTTTATGGTCATTCTGAGAGGGTCTGAGGATTGGGTTTTGTTTTTTAAATTCTTGGGGACCACATTACCCAGTCTCCCTTGCTGGCTACTTGCCAGTTGGGTTGGCCATTGTCAGGCATCAGCAGGAGATCAGAGAGTGGGTCAAAGGGTAT
Organism: Proteles cristata cristata; assembly: GCA_017311185.1. Lineage (NCBI taxonomy): Eukaryota > Metazoa > Chordata > Mammalia > Carnivora > Hyaenidae > Proteles > Proteles cristata. The sequence goes on from JAESUZ010005393.1 coordinate 1,825,317, forward strand.
CTCTCCCCTCCCTGATCTTGATCCCTCCTGCCCCAGGGCAGCTCTGGCAGAGACTGAGGTTCTTGGGGCCACAGTTGCAGGTATTGGCAGAGCAGGTCCTTCTGATGCTCCCATTCCATATCATATCAAATATATTAAAACATACCTGTCTCTCACATTAAGTATACTTTTCATTATAAGACTTTTTGGGGGCACCTGGGTGGCTCAGTCAGTTGTGCATCATCTTTGGCTCAAGTCATGATCTCATGGTTCACGGGTTCAAGCCCCGCATCAGGTTCTCTGCTGTCAGCACAGGGCCTGCTTTGGATCCTCTGTCCCCCTCTCTCTCTGCCACTCCTCTGGTCTCTCTCTCTCTCTCTCTGTCAGAAATAAATAAACATTTTTTAAAAAGACTTTTTGAAAGAGTTTGCATAAATTTTAAAAATTTTATGCTTGGGCCTAAACTATGCATTTTTGTTCACATAGTTTAAATTTTATTGCGTTGACATATAACTGTATAAAAGTTAAATTGAGTTTCCAAAGACAAGTTGGCATAATGTTACTTAGATAAATAGTCATTAGGGTGCCTGGGTGGCTCAGTCAGTTAAGTATCTGACTTCGGCTCAGATTGTGATCTCATGGTTCGTGAGTTCGAAACTCATGTCAGGCTCTGTGCTGACAGCTAGCTCAGAGCCTGGAGCTTCAGATAGCTCAGAATCTGCTTCAGATTCTGCATCTCCCTCTCTCTCTGACCCTTCCCTGCTCATGCTGTCTCTCTCTCTCTCTCTCTCTCTCTCTCTCTCAGAAATAAATAAAAAATTAAAAAATTAAATAGAAAATAAGTCTTTGACTATAAAATAAATGTTTGGTGTGGAACTCCAGTGTTCAGCCAGGGTTAAAAACCATAGCATTGGTGTGTCTGTCTACCTTCTGAGCTGATAGTGGAGAACACAATGCAAGCTATTAAAAAACCATTTGCTTCATCTCTTGCTCAGGGACAACCCTGGTGAAGACTCGAGTTGGATGAACAAGATATTCAAGAAAAACAAACAAAAGACAAATGGCACCAGAAAATGCTTCCTAAGGCATCCACGATCCAGAAAACCAGGCAGCAAAGTGGAGTGAGCATAACTAATGTTTCTCAAATTCCACAGGGAGGAAAAACTTTGGGAACAGTCTACAGGAGGATCACAAAGGGTAGGGGGGAGTCAGTAAGAGTAGGGTTGAGGAGCTGGGCTTTGGAGTCAGATCCACCGAACAGAAAATCCCTGCTCTGCCACTATCTCACTCAGTGAGCATGCTTAGGATGCGTGGTCTTTTTCTGAGCCTCTATTTCCCAATCTGTAAAATAGGGATAATATTGTGAGGCTTTAATGAGGTCAACATGTAAAATGCTTTGTTGCAGAATGCAAGGTGTCTAACTAGCCCTCAGTAATTTAGTTAGATATTAGGGTCATAGGCAGAAGTTAACTAGCTACCTTCTCAGTAGAACTCTACTTAGAAACCAAATTAGACAGTGTGTGACCCTGTGACTCTCAACGTGTAGAGATCCAAACTGTTGCCAAGCTACAGCTAAAAACCCTAACCAATTTAGGCCTGCTTACTATAGTTTTTTTTTTTATTATATTATATTGTTGTTGATTCCATTAGTTAACCTTTATTGAGCACCTGATAAATGCCAAGCATTCCTCTGGGCTCTGGAGAGAGCAAAGATGAATTAACCTCAATCCCCAACTTAAAAGTTTACCCTCAAAATTGAACTTTAGGCCAAAGACAAGAACCAAGTCTTAAATTTTTTATTGAGCCATAACATTTTGTAAAAGAGGCATGCATATATACATACACACATGCATATATACATACACACTTACAAATGAAAAATGCCCCCTTTGGGTTTTTTTTTTAAGTGTATTTATTTTGAGAGAGAGAGAGAGCACAAGTGGAGGAGAGGCAAAGAGAGAAGGAGGGGGAATCTCAAGTGGGCTCTGCAGTGACAGTGCAGAGCCTGATTCAAGGCTCGATCCCATGAACCATGAGATCATGACCTGAGCCGAGATCAAGAGTCAGATGATTAACCGACTGAGCCACCCAGGTTCCCCCAAAAAATGCCAGTTTTAAACACAAATGAAGCCAGGAATCATTTACAACTATTTTACTGGATTATCAAAATATTCTCTGAATGGGACAGACCCACACTGCTGTCTAATTCATTCAAACCTCCATTGGTCAGAAAAATCCCCAAGTCATTCTAAGTGGCATCCTTCCGTGTTGTTCCTGTCCCAGGCGGGATCCCTGGGTAGGCAGAGCGATGTATCAGATAGATGAGGGTCAGAAGCTCACCCCAGCAGTGACAGGCCCACTTTGAGATCTGGACAGGTAGGTGGTGGGAAGCAGTATGGTGGGGAGGATTCTCACAGCTGCTGCTGGAAGTGGGGCAGATGCATGTGTCATTTTCTGGATTAAAGGATGGGCAAGGAGGGTGCAGGACCCAGTAGGCAGTTGGTGGTTCTGAGGGGTCATGGGCTTAGTGTGTCCTGGGATGCATCTCACTCTTTTCCTTGGTCTTCAGCCCAAGACTTCTTTGACTTTGGAGTGTCCATATCTCTGTCTCTAGGAGTTCAAGGTTCAGTTTGGTCATGAGGACATAGGCAGGTCTGCTGTGGGGGTAGGGAAGCTTCCTTGGGGCTGGAAGTGCCATCTGAAAGCCAGACCCAGACTTAGATCCCTTCATTTCAGGGCCAGGTCTCTGCCTATACATTGGAGCAGTGGGAACTGTGTAATTCACCCAGCGCTACCTTGGTTGACAAACTTCTAGGATTCAAGCAGCTTTATAAAGCAGCAGCCTGTGATAAAAACAAACAAAACAACTTTCACAGCTGTGGGAAACACTGTTGTCAGTAGGTCACACATTCTGTCTGCGGTGTTCCTTTATAGAACAGATTATGAAACTGCCTGGAAGCAATTTACCAATTGATGGTCTTAAGCAATTCCATGCAAATTTATACCCTGGGCTTCAAAAACCAGGGTAGGGGATAAAAAAAAGAGATGTTCAAAAAGATTAGGCAGAGAAGAGGAGCAACCCAGAAAGAGAGGAAATCTACAATCACAAGTGATACTCCTAGTGACACTGTCCATTGCCTAGTCTTGTGCAAACTCCAGGTCCCCAGCTGAGTCTGTTGGGACAACCCAACAAAGAGAAGAGAGGCTAGAATAAAAGCTACAGGGTAAGGGGTGCCTAGCTGGTTCAGTCAATAATGAAGGTGTTTCTTGATCTCAGGGTCTTGAGTTCAAGCCCCATGTTGGCCCTAGAGGCTACTTAAAAATAAAAGTAAAAAGCTAAAAGCTACAAGGTTCCATACATTAATCTCTCTCTCTCTCTCTCTCTCTCTCTCTCTCACTGTGTGTTTTTTATTGTTGTTGTTTTTTTTTATGTTTTATTTATTTCTAGGAGAGAGAGAGACAGCGTGAGCAGGGGAGGGTCAGAGAGAGAGGAGTCACAGACTGAAACAGGCTCCAGGCTCTGAGCTGGCAGTCAGCACAGAGCCCGACGCGGGGCTCGAACCCACGAACTGCGAGATCATGACCTGAGCGAAAGTCGGACGCTCAACTGACAAAGCCACCCAGGCGCCGCCGCTGTGTGTTTTTTAAATCAGATGTTCAAATTCATACTCTGATACTAGTTGTATTAGTCAGTTATTGCTGCTATGATAACGTTACATAACAAGTAACCCCCTCCCCCAGCACACACACTCTTAGTGGATTACAAAACAAACATTTATTTTCCTCCTTCATACTTGAAACTCAGGTCTTTGCAGTGTCTCCTTTTTGTCTCATTTCTCACACGTGCTTTCTTGGCTTCTCCCACCAGGCCTGCTTCCTGCCCACTCGACTTCTCTCTGCTCTCCACTTCCGAGACAGTGTGGGTCACCTATAGGCCTCATCCCAGCCGGATCCAGGAATACAGCTGCTCTGAGGTGTGGAACTGCCCAGAGTGACCCCGGAGGCCAGACACTGCCTGTCTGTCCCAGGATGTTGTCCACCCAATTTCTTTTCTGACCCCACCTGCCTCTTCCCGGCCATAGTCAAAGCCAACACTAGCCCATATATTGCCTTGTGTATTGAGAAAACAGCACGGTTTCCTGGAGACCTTGATTTCCAGCTGCTGGAAGACTGTGATAAATACTGGTTTTGTTGAAACAGTTGACTTCCACCCCTAGAAATCTGTATGAATGACATGCAGAGCCGCAGTACTGTACAAATAATATACAGAAAATGGTACAAATAAGCTGCAGGATGAATATGTCCGTGAAACGTGTACCCTTTGTTTTGGCAGTGCCTCCTTGTACAGTGTGCAGTCTGCACAACTGCGCTCAGCCCTCTGGAGGCCACTCCACTTCTTTCCACTCCCTGGAAAACCAAATATTAACCAGACTTTTGTAAATTGAATGATGTTTCCAACACTCTCATCAACTCCTGCTCTGTCAGTGGAATTCTCCAGCTGCAAAAGACCCTTGTAATTACAAAGCAGGACTTGATAGCTGTTTTTTGGCATAAATTGAGATTTCTGAAGTCTATGCATCCAGTTGGCTATAAGGGGCCTGGCTACTTGCCTGCGGCTGCCTGAGGCATTGAAACCGTGAGGGGTGTTCTCAGTGGAAATAAGGAGAGGAACGTCCTAGAGGAGAGACTTCGAAATGATGGATCTGTGTCCTTTTTCTAGGAAGCCTTGAGCCAAGAGAGAAAACTTGAGCTGGAATGGGAGAGAACTTGATGACCCCGCCATAGAACCTTCTCCCCAAGACTCTCAGATATGTTTCCCTCACCCCTGGGGACCAGGTGTTCCCTACTTCCAAGCCCGTAGGTGTGGAGGACCCTGATTCCCCCCGGCAAGCACTTCCTTGTCTAAACATCCTATCAGCTTCCCTGAGGTCCTTCATACTCTGCTCAAGACAGACAGATGGACACCAACATGCATGGGCTCTGAGGACCCACAGCACATCCTGCTCCCGGCCGGCTGGGCTCTGGGCCCTCCCCCCAGCCCCAGCCTGACTTCATTTCTTTGAGATGAGCCATGTCAGACACCGGCCCCCCAGTATCTAGTCTACCCGGCCAAACCCTTGGGGATGGAGCGGTACTGAGCCATGGACACACTTTCCTCTTTCCTGTCAAGAGACCAGGTTCTTTGGTTTGGTTTGGTTTTTAATTCTCACAGTGTCCCAAAGGCTTGACTTGGAACCGCTGGGCTGTGCCTCAGCTGCTCCCTGGAATCGCTCGTTGAGCCAATCCGGCATGAGGTGATGACAAGCTCCCCAGGGCTCATGTGGGGTGGCCGTGTGGAGCCGGCCTTCCTGGGCTCCCCTGAGTCCTGGTATTGTTGTAGAGGAAACAGAGGCCAGACATCCTTCCCCCCACCCCCCATCCCCAAGCATGAGGGCAGCACACGAGGGTAGGCCTTGTCTGCCGTTCACACCTCGGTGAAAATGCTCCACAACAGAGACTTCACCCTCCAATTTTCTAGCCCAGCCAGAAAAACACCAGCCCCCCCTTGCTCACTGGAGTGTGAACAGCTTCCAGCCCCAGCCCAGTAAGAAGCCCGGGTAGCCAATCCTGGCGTGCCAAACCCAGAGGACTGGGCGGAAGGAAGACAGCCTTGAACTTGGCTGGGATCCCTGGAGGATGCATGCAAACTTGAGCCGAGGCAGGTAGGGGCCTGTGGCAAGGGGGCTTGGGGCGAGCCTGCACTTGACCGGACCACGTCAGGGAGCTGGAGTCGCCAAGGCTCCTTTTAGAAGGTTCTGCCAGGAAGCATCCAACTGTCCCTTCGAGAAGCTGAGAAGAATCAAACCTCAGAGGTTCTTGCACCGTCTTCCTACTCCGAGTCTGTGGCTCAGGCCAGTCAAGGGCAGCGCCTTGGGGACCACGTGGTGGGGGGGAAGGTCCCACCTAGCTGCGGTCCCCTGGCCTGTCCCCCAGGAGCGCTCTTGTGGTCTGCAGCAGCTGTACGCCCAGAGGCCGTGTGAAGGAGGAAGGGTTTCAGGAATGCTTACTCCTGGTGTGCAAGGGGGGATTGAATATGACAGTAACTGTTGTTTTAACTGAAAGCCTGTATTCAGATGCCCTTCTGTTAGAGTCAGGTTATAGTTATAATCAATAAATTCCTGTGTATATTTTCCATCCGTCCCTTTTCCCCCTGAGGTGGCAATGGAGAGAATTGTTCTCACTAGTCCCAGGGTTGCCAGGTGAACTACAGGACGTCTTGTTAAGTTTGAATTTCAGAGAAACAATGAATAATTATTCAGCATGAGTATGGCTCCAGTATTGCTATTATTTGTTGTATATCTGAAACTCACATCTAACTAGGCCACCCATATTTTTATTTGCTAAATTTGGCAACTCTAATTAATTCCTTTCTCCTTACCTTCCTTTTTTTTTTTTTTTAAGCCAATACTAGGAGATTGTTTTTTGATGTGTCAGTCGCTGCAGTTTGAAGTTGGATGTCTTCCTGGAGTGGAGGCCAAGGGCAGAGTACACTCTGGTCTTCTAAACAAGCGCATCCAAATGACCCCTGTGTGTGGCTCAGCCCTCCCTGTAGCTCAGCTAACATCCCGAACTCAACCGGGTCTTGGAAGACCCCATTATCTCTGACTCACTGAGCCTCCTGACGTCTCAGGGTCAGAAATTAGGTTAATTAAGTCCTGACGTCACTTATCCAACTTTGGAAAGCGATTTGAAGCAATAGCGTGTCCCATGCGCCTCCATGCTCTTGAGAGCCTCTGTGGTGTGAGTCGAGGGAGCCCCCACTTCCCCCCCACACACACAGTGGTGTCCCACCCTCCTACATCCCTATTGGCACAAGATTCCCATAGCTAGTGAGGTCCGTGAGCATCCCAAGGGGGACATTCGTGCCTTCTGCATTTGTGTATTCTGTAGAGCTAGATCAGCCCTGGCACATAGTAAATGCTCAGTAAATACTGGTTGAGTAAAAGAGCTGATGGATTAGACAATAAGGGGAGGCACTAAAACAAGGGTTCGGGGAGCTGGGTCTTGGCCTGGTTCTGTCTGTAAGTGGCCACGTGACCTTGAACGAGGCACCTGCCCCTTATGAGCCTCAGCTTCCTCTTCTATGAAGTGAGACGCTGCCCTCTACTGCCCTCCTCAGAGCATTACAGTGAGCCTTCAAGGGTGGGAAGTGGAAAAGCCGTTTGGCAAAGAAGACAAGCTGTGCACACCAAAGGGCGGCCTTCCCCAGGGAGCCCCTGGAAGAACTCATGTGTCATCTGAGAGAAGAGAGAGGAGGCCTTCGACGCCTTCCAGTAGAGACCATATTCTCTGGACCAAAAGCCAGACACCGTATTCCGTCCATTTGTACCCCGGTTCTGAATGGCAGTTTGGGCACCAAAGTTAGGGACTTAGGGAAACAGATGATGTAGAATCAAGACTGGCCCAGATTTTCCTGGACATACAATTGACCGTCATCCTAAAAGTCATAGCGTTGTAGGATGTCAGGTCCAGAGGGTGAATATCATGTTCCTGAGGTCCTCAGCCTGCGGTGAGCTGGACTAAAACCCAGGTCTCCTGATGCCCAGGGCTCTTCATTGCTGTCTTAGCAGTTTGGTGCTCAAGGATGGGACATCTGGAGGCCAACCAGAGAGGGCCCCCAGGCGGGGACAAGGGGACTGACCCTCACAACCTTGCAGGCACCAGACTGGCCTAGTTGTGGCAGGTGGGCCCCCATCTTCCCACCACTATGAGTGATCCAGGTCAGACCTTTGTCTGTCAATTTCTTTATTGGCTTAAATAACAACAGTACAAAAATGAGACTCAGATGCCAGCATCGGGACCTCATATCAAATAGTCATACAGCTTAAAGAATATTATTCTAAATAAGAAACTGTGTACAGAAGGTGCCTGACCCTCATTTCAAGTCTGATTCTGATCTTTCACATTTTGGGGCGGCGTTCCTGAACACCGTCTAAACTAAATCCATAAATAGCTCACCTCTCCCCCACTCCTTAGAAGCAGCAGTAAAATGAAATGACTTCCAGAATATGCTTTGTTGAACTTCCTGAAACTTTGCCTCAGGGTTGAGGCCAGTCCCATCTAAGTGCCCAAGGCCTCTCTGCCCTAGCTTTTACCCCTCTCCCCAGTCTTACCCCACAGTGATCACTGAACATTTAACATAGCAATAGAATGTCTGTCAAGGGTAATAAGAGTGAGTCTAGATGTTAACACCCTCTCCCCTTGACCATGTGTTTCAGGCCATGTGTTTCAGGCAATGTCCAAGGGCTATGTTCATAGCCCTGTTGGGCATGCAAGTACATAACGGACATGTGGCAAATTTCCCAACTGAGCCAAGCTGTTCAAAGTATTCAGCTTTGTACAAGGCAGAGCCTGTAACAGCCCACACTTCACCTTTATGCAAAAAGTATATTTCACAAGATACTTTACGGCCATCAGGTAGAAAATTATTATCATAAATCCACAAATCTACAATGTCTAGGAAGTGAATAGCACAACCTGGGGTATGGTGCTCTTGAGTAGTGCACACCTGTGCAACCATCCACGGCAATCCAGCTTAAAGCCCTCCCTCATTTCCTGAAAACTACCCAGATGGTAACTATAATAAGAATAACAACATACATGGACATGGCACTATGTAATTTTCAGAACTCTTCACATTCATTTTCTCACTGACTCTTGGCAAGGCATGAGATGGGAGACGTGCAAGGCATCAGTGTCACTTCTCTGAACATAGAATCCTAGGACACGGGACTGGAAAGATTCTGAGAGCCCGGGGTTCCCCGATCCGTAGGTCTTCTCTATCTGAGGCCTGCAGCCTTCCTGAGAGGTGCCTACAAATCTATATGGGCATTAAGCACCGTTGTCAAAAAAATAAATTATTTGTTGCATATAAATGCACATCTGTTTAAATGCATGAATGTCTGCGTGTATTCTGGTGAGAGATTAAACAAAAATGTATTTTGAAAAACTAAGACGCATTTGAAATTAACATCTAGAAAATGCCAGCAGGACTTCTACGTGATAGTGCGGCATGGTCTGTGCCCTTATGGAGCAAGAAAATATGTGATGGTAAAAAAATAAGGCCACATAAGTCGGTACTAGGATTAGCCCCAAAAGGTGAAGTCTTGACCCCTGGCCCAATGCTCAGGACCAATATCCAAGTAGCTCCCCATTTCCTCCCTAAACCCCAATTTAGAGATAGAATGACTGGTTCCACAATTCCCGTGGAGGACCAAGGCCTCCCAAGGACCAAGGACCAAGGCCTTGTAGAATTGCCTGGATCTCATGAGTGCTCCCCCTCATTCATCTGTTTGTGCATTCATCTGACAAGGACTTGAAGGCTGCCTCAGGCTCTGTGGGGTTGTATTTGGCCCCACCGATGGGCCCCCCTTTAGAGAGATTTCAGCATGATAGAGTCAGAAGGTGTCCATTGGGTCACACTGTCTTGCCCAGAGGAAGGCACGCAAGTACAGGGTCCCGCAGCAAGTTTGGGGCAGGTCAGCAGGCGGAGCTCTGGTCTCCCAGCTCCCCACTCCAGCTCTTCTTCCCCTTACGTGGACTCTGCCTCCAGTTAAGAGTCCTCAGTCTCAAGACTGAGTATCTCAGTCTCAAGAGCCCACAAGGGCACAGGGGCGCCGGTGGGCATGCACTCTTGTCTTCATTCATGTCTGTGAAGCACTGGATGGGCTACTGTGAGGCATCTTCTGAGGCTCCTGGCTAAAGCTGCCATTGTTTGGACAGTTCAAGGGAACTTGAGTGCAAAGCACGGCTGTTAATCTGGACTCTGGCTGTCAGGATTTGTGATGTTCTGGGAGGAGAAAGAGAACGTAGGTTTTAGCCATAGCCCAGTTACCTGTGGGTCCTACCCTCGTAACAACAGACTCCTGATTAACGTATCAACACAGCACGCTAGCTGTCACCTCTGCATCTTCACTTGGTATCTCCTGCCTGCCGTGCTCTCCTGGTCCGTTCTCCCCTCCTTTCTCCTCGCCATCCTCAAAGAGCACAAACCTATGCCTTTTGACATAGATTTTGGAAGTCTTCCATGTCCAATGGCTTCATTGGCCTCAGTTAGCACTTATTTGGTATTTTCTGATACTTAATTTTGTCATCAGTAAACATGCTGTCTTTTTCTACAGGAGAACCATCCACAGGTCCTCATGGCACCTTGCACAGCTAGGCCAATGGAGGCTCTCAATACCTATTGTTTGAATGAATGAATGGGTGAGTGAGTGACTGACTGAATGAATGAATAAATGGTTAGTAAAGATGGATGTTAGGGCTACTGAGGATATCAGAGCTGATGTTTCTATACTGTCTTTCACAAAGTGTTCCACAAGCTATTGCCTAACCCTTCCTTCCTAGATGGCAAATGATCCATAATACCCCCATATCTGGGCAAAGATAATGAGGCTGAGGAAAGAGAGGTTGAAGGTCATAAGGAGTTCCCATCAGGAAAACAAACCAACATAGAGCAAACTATCTGAATGACCAGCTATCTTGAGAGGGTTATTACATGGCTTCTAAAGGTAATTCTAGGAGAAGAAGACAGAGTGTTTGCATGATGGTGATGTCATTGCAATAAAGGTCTGGTTGCCCAAGGGACCAGATGGCTGTAGAAGTTCCAGTCCTGCTTGTCCAATACCAACAAATGGAACATTTTATTCCTTTAATGTCATGCCTTCTTCATTCAAGAACTTCCACACTAAAGATCTGGATCAAAATGTCTGTAGGCAAAGTTATTCTAAGTGAATTTAAAAAAGTAGGGGAACACTATCAAAGTCCACCAAAAAAACATGAAAACTCAGACTTTAAAAAAATCAGTGATTGGGGCACCTGGGTGGCTCAGTTGGTTAAGTGGACAACTTTGGCTCAGGTCATGATCTCACGGTTCGTGAGTTCAAGCCCCGCCTTGGGTTCTGTGCTGGTAGCTCAGAGCCTGCTTCGGGTTCTGTTTCTTGCTCTTTTTCTCTACCCCTCCCCTGCTCACACTCTGTCTCTCTATCTCTCTCAAAGGTAAATATACATTTAAAAAATTTTTTTTAATCAGTGGTAAGTATTATTTCTAACAGGACCATCCCAGAGTCTTAGGGGATGAGGGATTATTAAGAAAACCATGAAACCAACCAGAAGAGAGATTGATGGCAGGGAGAAGCTACTCTTAATCAATTAACCAAGACAAGATCAGTGAAGGATCGCTCCCTTGAAGCCTTCCAGAACCAACAGCCCAAGGACCCCTCATTTACCTCAATCAGCCCTTATTTGATACGTAATCTTACTTTGCCTTGTTGTTTAAGTGTTATGACAGTCTTAAATTTGGGAAGCCAAACAGCACAACCCATGAAATAGTAAGAGGGCAAGCTAAGACAGCACCCGGTCCAGTATTTCATGCCGAAATCAAAAAGTATGAAAATGCACATACAATGATGGACCAGGGCCGAATAAAGAAGGTGCTGATTATCACGTAAAGCCAGTGAGGGTTTTGGAGAAGAAAAAGGTCACTGTGGGTGTATCATTGTCTCACCAGGCCTCAGCAAGGAGGTGGCATTGGAGCGGGACCCCAAAAAGTCATGAACTCAGCAGGGGAGGGGAGAGGACAGTGAGTAGATCCTGTTGGGATCTTGAATTTGTCTTCGCTTGTGCCTTCAGGCTCTTTCTCACCTGCTGGGCCTTCCTGTACTGGAAGTGGGTGTAACTGTGTTCGCTGTAGCGCAGGCCCATGACCCTCAAGACCGCGTGGCTGTTGTTACTGGGAAATTTGTTGGTCAAGCCAAAGGCAAACTGGTAGGGTCTCTTGCCTGGCTCGGCAGAGCGGGCTCTCTGGCTCTGTAGGGTGGCTACCAGCTTCCTGAGGGAGGAGTCCGAGAGCTTGTAGAAGAACCTCTTGAAGCTGGGGTGTCGCCTGATCTGGAAACAGAAATGAAGGCCGGCCGTTAGTGTTGCTGGCAGGTAGCCCCTTCCCATTGGCTACCCGTCACCCCAACTTCATGCACCTGGACTGGGCGGGCCACCTCCAGTGTCCTTGTTAAATGCCTCCACTACCTCCATCCTCTCAGAATCTGTTCTGCGAGGTTCAACTCCAAGCAGCAGAACAAAGTGGGGGAAGTGCAGGGCTTTATATAACGGATGCTTAAATAGCATTTACTATAGGTGTGACTTCTCTGAGCCTCTGTGGAGTCATGTGGGAAACGGCAGGAGCGATACCCCAACCCGCATGCCATGTTGTTGGGGGAAGGGGATGAAGTGAGCTAGTTGATGTAAAGTGTCTCATGCAGAGTGGATATTGGATGAATTTTAGTTCTCATTCTATGACTAAGTCTCCTCTTAATACCTAAGAGTCCTAGGTTGGGCCCCCCCAAAGACAAGGGCCTGGGTGCTGGTAGTGACGCTGGGAAACAGTGATGGGGGAACGTGGATCTGGGGCAGGACAGGAAGGCAGTCCTCGCAGACTGTTCCTCCCAGGACACTCCAGGAGCCTGCGCAGAGCACTCTCCTCAGAGTTATCCCCACGAGGGGCAAGGGACCCGACGTATGTATACACCAGTTTCCATGAGCCATGGGTTGATGGTTGCGTCTCAGGAGGTGGGAGCGATTATTCTGGCCTCCCACAGGGGTGGTAAAATGGTGCGAGGGGCGGGTCCTCAGGCAAAAAGATGCAGGTGGGTATTTATCAAAAGGTATTTGCAAAGAGGTAGGTATTTGCAAAAGAGAAAACTGAGGCTCAGAGAGGTCGAGGGAGACGCCCAAGGTCCCCTGGATGTAGGGCTAGGGACTGAACACGGGCCTCAGCCTCGGGGGTACCCAGCAGCCCTCACCTGCTCCCCCATCTGGCCATCCACTTCCTGGAGAAGGGCCACCAGATTCTGGATGATCAGCTCCTCTAAGGAAAAGAAAAGAAGGATTCAGGGGCTGTTGACAAGTTCTGGAACCACACATCCATCCATTACAGACAGACTGTCTCTGAAACACAGCACACAGATTAGTTTCGAAGGGCAAAGAAAAATCTTCCCCAAAACTAGGGCTGGAGCACGAAAGCTTTCTCTGAGTTTGCTTTACAGAAATGGAAAGGCCTTTGGCCAGTCAAGCGTCATGTCAGCTCCATTTGACGGGCGGGGAACCCGAGACCTCCCAATGTCCCCGATCCAGGGTACAGAGTAGCGCTGTCAGGAATGCGAGCTGGGGCCCGGGAGCAGCTCATCAGAAAGCAGGGAGGGGGAGATGCCACAGCCACAGATGCAACAGGAATGCACCCGCCAGCCTGGGCACGGGTGGCTGCTCACACCACGACCTAATTAATTGCAAACATTCAGGACATTTGTGGACCTTTTGTAATCAACTGTTGGCCACGTGAAATCAGCCGCAGTGGGAATATTTACACCATAGAGGTCTACAAATGCTGCAAATCAGGGCTCCCTTCGTGCCTCCTGCCCCCCTTGCTGCCCATCAACCACCCTCAGCCTATTTGCCAGCCCACAGGTTATGAGACCCAGAGCAAGCCGGGAATTGTATAGGAAACATTCAGATAAACCCACCAAACTTACATCCACCGACCCGACAGGGGCTCTCTGCGAGAAGGGGACGCTCCGCCTGCACCTCTGCCCCAAGAGCACCCGTCCACCCGCCGGAAGGCCAACCCTGCCTCCTCCCTGCCCTGCTAGTGTCTCCCGGGGTGTTTGCCAGCAGCCTTCCCAGTCTCCACTGGAATTCAGCCTGTGAGAGCCATGCAAAAAGAAGCCCCCGGGGCATCCCTCCCAGGAGAGGGCGGGGTGGTACTAACTAGATTCGAACACTTCATCTGGCTGAGGTCCCCTCTCTGGCTGGTGGCTTCTGGTCTGGGAGGGTGCGTCTGAGGAGCCCACAGGCGTCCCCTCTGCAGGCGAGGGCTCCTGGAACTCCACATCTTCCAGGTCTGCGGGCAGAAAGGAGACGGTGTGAGTGTGTTTGGCGCCTGTTTCAAATCCACAAGTACATTACGGGGCCCGGGTTCTGACGACAAACTGTCCAAAGACACAGGCACAAGCCGGGGTCCTGGTTTCCCAGGCTCCTCAGTGAGCCCCCAGCCCCCTGGGCCCGCTTCAGAGGCATTCACAGGGCCTTCTTTACCCCCTCTGGAAACCTCGTTCTTCTTTCCTAACGCCCTCTGCCTCCTCACAGCCTGGGAGGAAACACGAAGCAGGCCTGTCAAGATCCCACCAAAGGAGCCCACTTCCCTGTCACTCTGGGAGGCTTTGCCGAATCACTGAACCTGTCTGAACCTCACTTTCTCCATCTGTCCAATGGGCATAACAAGACTGACTTCACCAGGCTGTAAGTGGGTTGAACGAGGTAACATGTGTGAGAGGGGCATGCAGTAGGCACTACATAAAGGCCAAGGGAATCACTGTATACCTCACACTTCGCTGGTGTGAAAAAGCAGAGGCCCAGGCCATATCCTCCTTCGTTAGACCGGGGTCTGTGTTTCTGTATTCACTTTCAGGTGAGTCTGGTGCGCTTAAGCCCCTAAACCAATGCACTGCTCTCAAACTGCACTTGTTGTTGTTGTTTTAATGTTTATTTTGACAGAGGGAGTGTGTGTGTGCATGCGTGTGTGTGTGTGTGTGCATGCACATGAGCAGGGGAGGGGCAGAGAGAGAGGGAATCCCAAGCAGGCTCCAGGCTCTCAGCACGAAGCCCTATACGGCGCTCGAGCTCAAGACTGTGAGATCATGACCCGAGCTGAAATCAAGAGTCAGAGGCTTAACGGACAGAGCCATCCAGGCGCCCCAAACTGCATTTGTTTCTAAGTGTTGGTGTGTTTTTGTCTGGGGGGAGGGAGGGCGTGTGCTGCGGGTGGTGAGTCCAGCCGGCACCCAGCGGCCCCCTCCTTCCTGCAACCTTCCTACACCTCCCGACCCCCCAAGAGAGTTGAGCCTGAAGCAGAGGCCACACAGCCAGCCAAGCCCGCCCTGGAGGGAGCCTGGCGCTGGAGGCAGCCTCTGTTACCATGGCAACGCTGGGCCTGCTCACCAGGGCTGCTGGAGGTGGAGGGTTGATGGCCCCCCACACACAGGGGCAGAAAGCTGGGCCTCTTGGGCGGCCGGGACTCGGGGCTGACAGCACCTGCTGGCCCCGCTCTCCTGGGCTCCTTGGGGCCATGTCTCTTATGAGAAAAGGCTTTTCTGATGCTAGACTTCTTCTCTTGGGGTCTCCTTCGGGAGGGCGGGGACAGGTTTTCTACAGCCACCTCTGGTTCCTGGACATGAAGCTGCTGCGGGGGAGGTGAGAGAGACTGAGTCAGAGCCCCTGACCTTGAGGAGATTACAAGTGAGCTGGGGAAGGAGAGCAGCCGCCCCTGAGATAGACTGAGGCCCCCTGCAGACCAGAGGGTATGGCCTGGCCAGAGCGGCTGCAGGCAGCCACTGGTTGCATGGGACGGGGGAAGGAGGAGGGACAGGAGCCAGGCACTGGGAAGTTATTATGCCAGGTAGGGGCAGGGGTGTCCATAGTGAGGGTCAGGATCTATGTGGGGAACGCCTTCCTCACCTCTCCCCCCGGCTCCTCGGCATCCTGGAGTAGGGCAATGATCTTCTGAATGAATTCTTCTAAAAAGAATAAAACATTTGCTTGTACTTTAGTGTGGAGCAAAGCATTTCTATGGTCAGTCCTCATTCCCTAAGGCCCCGTGGCTCCCTGGGTGATTCTCACAGGTCTCCAGGGCGCTAATGAGCTTGCACTTATTGTTGTCACAGGCCCTGGGGGGTGGGGTGGGGGGGGGACCTCAGGTCCCTCAGAAGTGGCCTGAGGGAAGGGCTGGTTCAGAGGGAAAATATTCATTTCTCCATTCATTGAGAGCATCTAGATGTGCCACTTTAAGGAAAATAACAGAGGTCCCCTGCCTCCAGGAGAGGGTGCCTCAAGGCCATCTGGAAAGGCCTGGTCCCCAAAAGTCCCTTCACCCAGCACCTTCCTCTCTTCTACTTAGAACAGGGGCCCTTCTCAAATCCCCTTCAAGGCACATTTTCTATGAAAAGCAAACAAGGCAGGATGGGGGACATGGGGGAAGGTAGATCTGTAAAAGTATCTTTAGGCGCGCCTGGGAAGCTCCGTCAGTTAAGCGTCTGACTTTGGCTCAGGTCATGATCTCACAGTTTATGAGTTCAAGCCCCACGCTGGGCTTTGTGCTGACAGCTCAGAGCTTGGAGCCTGCTCTGGATTCTGTGTCTCCTCTCTCCGCCCCTCCCCTGCTTGTGCTTGATCTCTCTCTCTCAAAAATAAATAAAATTTCTAAAAAAATTTTTTTAGGAAAATTTAAAAAATCATGGGATCGAGACTTGCATCAGATTCTCTCTTGGAAATTTGCTTTGAATTCTCTCTCTTCCTCTCTCTCTGCCCCTTCCCTAGTCATGCTTCCCCCCCACCACCAAAAAAATAAATAAATAAACTTAAAAAAAGAGAAGTGTCTTCAAACACACAGAACTGACAATGATTCCATGATTCTAGTCATGGCTTTGCCACTGGTAAGAGATTAATAATAGAGTCAGCAGCTGCCATTTGTGGTGTTTCCCTCCTATGGCCCCCTACCCACCCCCCACCTATCCCCTCCATTTCTCCCGAGGCTACAGGGCTGCATAACCACAACAACAATAACAATAAATAGCAGCTAACATTTATTAGCTCTAAGTAGCTTGTTAACTGCTCTGACTGCTTTATCAGCATTCGTCCTCCAATGACTAGGATCTAGGAACTCCTCATCTTGCAGTTGGGGACACTGAAACCAGAGATGAAGTAACTCATCCAAGTTCACACAGATGGAAGAGGTCAGAGTCCAAATGCAAATCCACGCCCGAAAGATCACATCGTCTACGGAGCCTGTGCCGTGGGCCAAGGCTTTTCCTGGCACTGCCGGGGCCGGCCTCACCGAGGAGGTTGTCCTCGCTGCTGTGATTCTGCTGCTGAGGCTCACTCAGGGTAGGACAGGGGTCTGTGCTCTGGACCCCCCACTGCCCCTTCCCAGGCCTGCTGCACCCAGGGAAAGTCAAGGCCAGGTTACTGCCTCTCTCTGGGTCAGGATGGAGTCAGACCAGATGATTTCCAAGGTGGCGGGGGGGGGGGGGTGGCCGGGGGGCTCTGAGAAAAAGAGGGAGTACTAACTGAATGCCAAGGCTCTGTTCGTCCGCAAGTCCTCTTCGGGTCCCTGGCTTCCGGCTGGGGTGGAAAGCTCGAAGGGACTCGCACCCCTGCTGTCTGTAGGCAGGACCTCTTGCACATTGGGCTCCTCCGAGTCTGCGAAGCAAGACGAAATGGCAGGCATGTTTCATCAGGGTGTTAATGAACACACAAATGTTAGAAGAGGTACCAAAGTTCACCCCCGGGTTAGATCATGCGAAGGCCTTGCTGGGACAGAGGGGAGCTGTGGGTCAGGGTCAGAGCCCTGATGTACTGGCCCAGACCTAGCTCCCTAATCCCTTTGCACCTCCTTACAACCGGTTTTCCTGGGCTTGGCCCTCCTCTCCCCGCTTCCCTGGCAAGCTCATCCCTCTGGCGTCTTGACTTAGAAAATAAATGCCTGATTTCATGGCACAGATGAGTGCAGCAGGGCTGGGTCCCCTGCATGAAGATGTCTCCCCTTGTGGGGCCTGATATTCTACCGCGGGGGCTCCATATTTGGTGTTAAGCATGGCCCCTCCTTTTTAAAATGTGAATTCCGCTGGCCAGGCTAGGTGGCTAGGCTGTTCCTCCCTGCCACCCAGGAAGATCCTTTCCCTCTTGCAGCTCAGGTTCCATCATTGGTGGGCCACGTGACCTTGAACACATTGTTTGACCTCCCCCAACCCTCAGTGTTCTCATCTGTAAAATGGGGATAATCATATGGCTATGAAAACTGATCGAGTACAGACACACAGTAGGGAAGTGTCTCACTTTACAGGTGAGGAGACTGAGTCAGGCACAGAGACGGGGAATGACATAGAAAGCACAGGTCAGAACCCAGGTCTCCTGCCTCCCGGGCTGTGGTTCCTTCCTCCCGTGCTATCTCCTGCCAGGGTATAGCAGCTGAGGCTGTGGAGAGATGCGGAGACTAGGGGATTCCTCAGCACGATTTCCACCAGGGGTTTAGCTGGATTTCCTAGACAGAGAAGGTGACCTGCTGGCAGCCCCTTCTCCTCCCTACTGCTCCCCTGCCTCTATGCCCCTCCCTCTCCCCTCCCCCCCACTGCTCAGAGCAGAGCAGAACCCAGAACTAGGATGGCAGCCCCTTCAAATGCCCCATTCCAGCCCTGGAGAAAGGTCCAGAGCTGGAGGCAGCTGCGGTGTTGCTATGGTAACCCTGAGCCTGCTCACCAGGGCTGCTGGAGGTGGAGGGCTGATGGCCCCCCACACACAGGGGAAGAAAGCTGGGCCTCTTGGGGGCCCGGGACTCCGGGCTGGAAACGTCTGCAGGCCCTGCTCTCTTAGGCTCCTCGGGGCCATATTTCCTATAAGAAAAGGCTCTCTTGAGGCTCGACTTTTTCTCTTGGGATTTCTTCCTGTCAGCCGGCACTGCAATGTATGGGACCACCTCTGGCTGAGGCGCTTGAAGCTGCTGCAGGAGAAATGAGAGAAACCGAGTTAGGCCCTTGACCTTGAGGAGAGGGAAAGCTCCCTGGGAAACAGCTAACAAGCAGCTAGGCGCTTCGAGGTGGCCCCAGGCGAGGGAGGCAACAAAGCTCAGAGCTGAGGAGCCCTGTGACCCAGAAGGGCAAGTGGGCCTGGAGCAGGGGGAGGAGGAGGAAGCAGCGAGCCCGTGGGGGTCTCCACAGACCGTTCCCTCCTTACCTCTTGCTCCCACTGGTCTCCCACTTTTTGGAGGAATTCCACTATCCTCTTGATGACACTATCCTCTGGAAAAAAGTAAATGCGTCTGGTTAATCTTTCTAGATGCACCGAGAACTCTCTCTAATGACTGTCTTGGCCTTCTGAGATCAGCAGAGTCCTGTGTTAAGTGAGGATGCTGTTGGGCCACGGAAGTGCTGAAAAGCACCATGTCCTAGGAGCTAGTCCTGAGAGACGCTTGGGAGGTCCTCAGGGAAAGGGCAGGAGGCCAAAGCACATTTTATGCAGGCAATTTCAGGTCAGCCCTTTAAGCATTCACCCTGTGCCCCCATTATTGTTCTTGACCTTTACGGATTTGTACATCTCTGCTTTGGGCTCGGCAAGCTGTGTGACCTGGAGTAAATCTCTTAACCTCTCTGGGCCTTCCTCTCTTTCCCTGTGACATGAGAATCATCATTCCTGTCCCACTTCGCTCAACAGGCTCTCCGGCCATCAGGGGACTCTGCTTGGAAATACTTTATACGGGCAATACTGCAAAATCCCTGGAGGGGAAATGGTAGAGACCCAGTGTCACTGAGGCACCGGACAGAGGGACCCCAGCAGGCCTGACACAGACAGCCGGGCGCATCGGTGCCTCAAGCACACCACCACATCTTTACAGAGAAACCACAGGCCACATAAATGGTTTTCTTCTCTATTCCAGTCCACTGATCCAAAGACAAGACCAGAGTTACCTCTGCTACCTGTCAGCCGATCCGTTCACAGAAAAGAGGTGCGAACAAGCCTCCCTGGTCCTGGGACTGCAGATTTTTTCACCCTCTATTCCCCTCCCTCACCTCCCTCTCATTTATAAATCCTGTCTGGCTTTTGTTCTTTGACTCAGTCTACCGGCTGACGTCCTCTCGTCTGAAAAACCAGCATGCAAAATAAATAGCCTGCAAAATAGCCAACTAGATGCCTTTTAGTTTATTCTCTGGAAGATACATAGATGTTTGACGTCTCTTAAAATATGCCCATTCCTTATAGGGAATTAGATTAATAGAGCATTCATTACCGATTTTGTTAGGGGCAATAACAGCTTTGTGGCTGTGCGTGACACTGTACTCATTTCTTGGAGACGTGGGCTTCCATATTTAAGGATGAGGGATCATTTTACTTAAAATGGTTCAGCCACAAAATGATACACATGCACAATTATGAAGCAAATATTGGCCTACGGTCGACAATTGTGAGTCGAGCTATTCCACACTGGCATATATTTGAAAATATATGTAAGTTCTATGTTCCTCCATTCCACATTCCTTCCATAAATCTCAAAAGACTAAAAAAGTCCCGTGCTCATTAACACATAAGGCAGGAACATTTGCCAGTGGCCGTTCTAATTCCTGAGCCTCCCTTCTGTGAAACTAAAATAAGTAAATGTGACCAGAAGCGCCAGAAGGAGCAAGAGCAGTACATTCATTTGGAGAGGAACCATCCAAGGTGTAAGCAGTCAGTTGGAACAATCCATCTCATTTGGCAGCAGCCACCCCTCAACCCCCTCGGCTGCAGGGCAAGAGAACACTTAGAAGATTCTGACTTACGGTCAAGCTTTTTGAGGTCCTCTTCCCGCCGATGACCTGTGGCTTGAGAAGCAACCTCTGACACTCCAGGACCCCCATCTTCAATGAGCAAGGACGAGTGGAGATCAGAACCTTCCCTACCTGGAAGGAAGATGAGAACAAGCGTATGGGGGGGTGGGGGGGGTTAGTGGCATCAGTGACATTTTTCTGGCTTTGTTCATGAACACAATAAAATGACAGAAATTCACAGGAGGATAGGCACAGATGCAGCCAGCAATAGGCTTAATCAAAAAAAATAAAATAAAATAAAATAAAATAAAATAAAATAAAAAATTTAGAAACCTAAGGTTTCCAGCTGAAAAGAGGGGCATCAACCCAGATATCCTTCTCCCCATTAAAATCGTGGTGCGTTTTGAGCTACAAGGCTCTGTCTCCCTCCAGGCGCCTACGGGGGATTCACCTCCAGGACCTGAGAGTCAGAGAGGCACCTTGCGGGGACTGGCTTCCTTACTTTACAAATGAAGAACCAAAGGTCTCAGAGACAGGCAGCAATTTGTTCAAGGTCACAGAGCAGGTTTATTCCAGAAATAGTGAAATATACACCCCGCCCCAGGGTGGCCCACTATTACTTCTCTGGCCACAACCTCAGTCCTTGCATTATCCCCAGATAACGCTGGGGGCAGGGCTTCCCTCCTCGCCTCCCTCCCTGCCTTCCATTTCTCCTTAGTCTGTGCTCCTTCCACTAGAGTCCTTAACAACAACAGCTGCCACTTAACGGAGCACTTTCTGCGTGACAGCCCCGGGCCACCGCTATCCCTTGAGATAGCAACTGTTATCATCTCCATGTCATGGATGAAGAAATATTGAGGCTCAGAGAGGGAAGTCGCCAGCCCCAGGTCACACAGCTAATGAGTGGTGGAACTGGGGTCTGACCTCAGGCTCTCAGCCAGCGTGCTGTTCTACCTCAAAGAAATTTCACGGTGGAGCTGTCCCTGATGGTTGTCCCAACTTCCATGTCCCCTCTGTTGAGAGGTTTGAGGAGTCGGCCTAGAGTACCCTGGCCCTTGGGGGTGGGGCAGTGGGGTTACCAGGCGTGGTCTGCTCACCGTTGGGTGCTGGGCCCCCCAGGTCAGCTTCCTCAGAGCGTGGGGTGGCAGCCATCTTGGGCAGCCCTGTCTCTTGGCCTTCGGCTTCCTGATCTTGGGCCCCCTTGGTTTCCTCAGCAACGTGTTTCTTGTGACCGTGTTTCTTGCGGCTGGCCTTCCTGTCGTGGGCTTTCTTCCTCGGAGCTGTGTCCCCCGGTGCCTCCGGGGTTTCTGCGGGCTTGGGGAGGCCCTCCTTCCCCTTTGCCTTCCGGCCGGCTTTTTCCTTGGGCTCTTCAGGGCCTGTCCTCAGGAAGAGGTTCATCAAGGTCTTCAGCCAGCCCTGCTGGCCCCGTCTCTGGGCCTTGTCCTTCTTGGTGTCCTGTGGAAGCCTCTGGTCACCGGGGAGAAACTCCCTGGTCTCCTCCGGGCTGAGGGCTATGGCCGTGGCATCCTGGGCCTCCACAGACTGAGCTGGGCTCTGGGGACATCTGGTCCCATCGCTGGCTGTCCGGTGAAGCATCCTCCTGGAGGGCGTGGTGGGCAGGGAGAAGCACCTGCGGTACTTCTTGGGGCTCTGTGACCTCTCCAGAGACCTGGCTCTCCTCCCTGACAGAGGCTTCCCGGGTCCCCGTGGATGCTCCATTGCACTGCGAACAAAGCAAAGAGCTCCCTTACAGGAGTCCTACCAGAGACGCGGCGGGTGCTGACCCGTGCGCCGATCCACCCTGCCCATAATGTGAGTGATATCAGCCCTCAGAGCTGCCGTCTCTGCTAAATTCCTCAAAAGTCCTGGGAGGGAGGGCTATCCTTGTCCGCCTTTCCCAGAGGTGGAAACCAAACTACGGGAGGTCAGCCCCGGCACCGCTGGTCTGTAACTCCCCCGTGGCTTCCGGAAGGAGCACGACCCTGCCAACACCTTGGTTTTCATCCATGGAGACTGACTGTGGGCCTCTGACCTCCAGAACTGAAAGATAAGGAATCCGTGTTGCTCCAAAGCCTCTGAGTTTCTGGCATTTTGTTGTAGCAGCAATAGGAAACTAATACAGTTGTCCTAGTTTAGGATTAAACACGTCCTGCCCCTCGGGACTCTGGGCAGCTCAAGCGCCACCATCCCCATCTGTAATGTGCCTGAGACCTGCCTGTCTGTCTCACAGGCTGTTAAGAATATTTCACAAGACAGTTCGGTATCTGGCAACTCTACTCCTCCAATCGCTCAGGCCAGACATTTGAAGTCATCCCTGACTCCTTGCTTTCTCTCACTCCCCACATCTCATCCATCAGCAAAGACTGTCGGGTCTATAAAGCAGGTCCAGACCCCAGCCTGTCTCCCCACTTCCTCCAACGCCACCTGAGTCGAGGCCCCAGCTCTGCTTGGCCTGGGCTTCCGTCATCACCTCCCAACTAGTTCCTCTGCTCTCCTCTTCTCCTTCCAGATTCTCCCCTCAGCAGCCACGGGGGATTTTCCAACCTAAGTTAAAGCATGTCACTCTCCTGCCTCCAGCAGCCCCCCTTTCAGTCAGAGTCAAAGTCAAAGTCCTTATGGTGGCTAGCAAGGCCCTGTACAACCTGGTCCCATTACCCCCTCCTGCCACCTCTTGTCACTCACTCTACTTATCACACAGCGCTGCTCACTGCCTCAGGGCCTTCACACTGACGGCTCCCTCTTCTAGAACATTCTAACGGTTTGTTCACTCGCTTTCCTTCAGGGCTTTACTGAAATGTCACCTTCCCAGAGAAGCCCTCTCTGTGCATCCCTCATGAGCACATAGTCCCCACCTTTACTACGTGATGTTACGCAATATCACACCTTCGTGTGTGTCATTGCTTATTGTCTGAATCTCTCCCCCTTCCCTTTGCCTGTTTTGTGAGGTTTTGTATCCCAGGTGCCGAGAACAGCACCCGGCACATCACTAGCGCTCAATAAGTACTCATTCAACAGGTGAGTAAATGTACTACACAAACTTTTAGTAAACCGCGCAATGTATATAAGGTACCTTCAGGTGTGTAGTTAACATACAGCAAACGTACATGAGAACAGCGGGGTCCTTTTGTTCTCCATCTAGAAGGAGGCAGCTGCCCATGCGAAAGACAAAAAGAATCATCTCCTCCTGGGCAGCATTTTAAGCAGGCCAGGATGTGAGCAGCGCACTTAATTTGTGGGTCTTTAATCCAAAACTCCTGTGGCCTCCCAATTTTCCCCAAGTTGTTCAGACACCCTTTGCCCTTTGGTGGAAGTTAAAAGAAAAATTTTTAAAAATGGTCTTGAATCCCAAATCTGAGCCCCCCAGAGTTTCCCATGGAGATCAGATACATGGATTGCCTCTTCTAATCTGTAATCATCACCCCATCATGCATTTACTGAGTATTATTTAGCATATTACATATTCATGTATTATGTACTTGCATCATATCTCCTGCATTTGCTGACTAATTCATTGTTCTAAAATGTGCTCTATTACATGCCCAGCTTACAGGCAAACATAACAATCTATGATTTGCAATTTTGGATGTGCAGGGATCCGTGTGTATATGAGGAAAATGCATAAAGAGAGAGAGGAAAAGCATGGGGAAATACAGAGAGATTTGAAGGTGACTGCACCATTCAGGGTGTCTTCCCTCCTTCAAGCACGGATCTGGGGGAGGAGGGGCTGCGAAGGGCGGCCAGAGGCCAGCGGGCGCCAGCAGTTGCTGGGTGTCCACACATGGACAGCCTTGGAGGAAATGAGAAAATGGACTGGGGAGGAAGCAGGCAATTTGGAAAGCTTTATTTGTTGTTTAATGTTCCTTAAAAGGAACAGTTGAGTTACACAAAAACTTGTAGCGCTACATGTCCGTACCTTATATGGAGATTGACGAATGCTCCTGAAAGCCTCGAGGGCTGGTTTACGGTTGTCCTTTTGAAATATGGTGTGGGGTGGGGCAAGCAGAAGAAATCATAGAAGAAAATATTCTCTTTCTTCTTGTTTATGTCTTTCAACAAACGTTTAATAAGCACCCACTAAGCACCGGGAATTATGGCTGATGCTAGGGATAGCGAACTACAGGTTGGGCCCTCGGAGAGAAGGCTCTGGTCTTCTTCAAATGGGCACCCCAGTAAGTGGTGGTGACGGGAAAGCTCTATTCCCCTGAGAGCTGCTCTCTCTTTAGTAGCATGTGGTCTTAAGAGAAGATACATTTAGGTTGAAGCTCTATTTAATTTAAGATCCAAGTCAACGGAGCCAGGAATATTTACTGAATGCTGTCGGGGTCTCTCTCTTTTTTCCATACGTTCCTGTGGTCAGGGCACAGTGGATGGGGTTGGCTGAGAAGTTGTTCGATCACAAAACCACCGAGCCAGCAGACCACACAGAACACCCCTGTCCCTCTCAGTCCCCCTATGCAAACTTGGCTCCAGTGGTGGGGGTGGGGGGGACATGGCACAGAGGGTCAAAGCATCCTCCCCAGCTAATGGGAAAGAGGCGAAGTAATCTGTTTAAAAGCTGTCATTGCTATGGAAACGGTTTCTGCCATTGCCGACAGCCACAGTATCCTCCTACTGCATTTAAAAGACACGCTGCTACTTGGAATCAGAGCATCAGTACAATTCCACCAAGCGGTGGCTTCCTTCTTAATGTTTTCTCCAGAAAACCACCTTGATCTGGCCACCCCATTCCCTGGAGCCACCGTGCCCTTGAGGTGGTGAGGGAGAGCAGTAGCTGTGGCAGCCCCAAGGGCTGGGAGAGGCTGTAGCCATGGGAGCAGTTCCCCAGAGAGACTCCAGGACTGCAGCATTGGGTACCACGTTCACATGACCCCTCCATGCTTCCCACAACTCTTCCTCCTCCCGGCGGCCGTGACCCAGCCCAGCCTGCTCTCCCCCTACCCCTGCTCTTCCTCTGCCTGCCAACACTAGCCCCAGGAGGTGAGAGAGTGTGGCTGGCCAAGGAGGCCAAGCCCACCCACCCCCAGAGACACCCCCTGGAAGATCCTGCCTTTGGAACGTGTCCTCAGACTTTTAAAGCTCTGCAAAGATTGTGTTTTCACATGCATGCAGCACACACACACACACACACACACACACACAAATTCTATGTGTGCTGAAATTAAATCTTTGCAGGGGCGCGTGCGTGGCTCACTCAGTTAAGCGTCTGACTACAGCTCAGGTCATGAACCCCCAGTCTATGGGTTCCAGCCTCGCATCGGGCTCTGTGCTGACAGCTCAGAGCTTGAACCCTGTTTCAGATTCTGTGTCTCCCTCTCTCTCTGTTCCTCCCCTGCTCACACTCTGTCTCTCTCTCAAAAATAAATATTTAAAACAATTAAAAAAAAAATCTTTGCAGACTTTATGGTTATAAAATTCTGCCGATCGAGAAGTCATCAAAGCAAGACCTTCTCTTTCCTTCCTCTTTTTCCATGTGTTGTGCCCCTGCTTTGCCTGGGCGTCCACCCACATTCAGCCCGTCGGGGAATTCCTGGATGTGCTTCCAGACCCGTATCCCCGAAACAGCCGCAAACTCTTCCTGCATGGAAACCCAACGGCTCTTGCAAACTCGTTTATGGCCTTGGCAGAAAGCAGGCTTCAGAACAAAGTCCAGCCCAAGTGGGAACGCCCAGCCCAAGTGACATGCAGATCACAGGACTTCTGATAAGGCATGACACAGGCCAGTGACGTGTTAGAATGTTATAAAGAGCAACCACCCTCCAGAGAGCGCACAGGGGGCTGACTTTGAGTTTCTACGGAGCAGGAAGTTCACTGTTTTTTTTTCTAAGCATACTGCCACTTTTATTTTATTTTCGAAATTACACACTGACCTCATCTGTACACCATTCTCTAATTTATTCATCTGGCTTCACTATCCTTTAACTGCCCTGGCACTGGTCCACAGGGGTATTCTGCCGCTCCGCCTCTCCACCCCTGGGCTTCACACAATAAATGTTTAGCAAATAGCTGGCCCTGCCCTCCCAAGGGAGTGTGGGTGGTGACCATGTGGGGGCCCAGAGTCAACACCCACAGATACTCACTGCATTATACTGAATGTTTGTGCCTCACCCCCCAAGTTCATATATTAAATCCTCATGTCCCAGTGAGATTAGGTCATGAAAGCAAAGCCCTCATGAAAGAGACTGACTCCCTCTCCCCTTCCACCATGTTAAGTGCACACTGAGAAGCTGACCATCTATGAACCAAGAGGCCCTCACGAGACTCTAAATCTGGAGGCTCCTGGGTGACTCAGTCAGTTAAGCATCCAACTTTGGCTCAGGTCATGATCTCATGGTTTGTGAGTTTGAGCCCCAGTGTTGGGCTCTGTGCTGACAGTGCAGAGCCTGCTTGGGTTCTCTCTCTCCCCCTTTCTCTCTGCCCCTCCCATGTGTGCACTCTCTCTCTCTCTCAAGATAAAAGACGTTTAAAAGAAAAAAAAAACACTTAAAGAAAAAAAAAAAAACAAGTGGTGCCTGAGTGGCTCAGTCGGTTAAGCGTCCAACTTTGGCTCAGGTCATGATCTTATGGGTTTGAGTGCTGCCTTGGGCTCTGTGCTAATGGCTCAGAGCCTGCTTCAAATTCTGTCTCCCTCTCTCTCTGCGCCTGCCCTGCTCACACTCTGTGTCTCTCTCAAAAACAGATAAACATTTAAAAAAATTAAAACAAACACCAAATCTGTTGGCTCCTTGTCCTTGAACTCCCAGCTTCCATAATTGTGAGAAATAAAGGTTTGTTGTTTAAGCCCCCTAGTCTCTGGGCCACTGCAGCCTGAATGGGCTCACACATTCATGTGTCATAGATTCACACTTAACACACATAAACCTATGTGGATTCATAACTCCGTGTAGTTTTCTTGCCCCAAATGCAAGGGAATAGTTGTTCGAGTTTGTTTGCCACGCATCCCTTCCCCCGCCCCACTCTCATGTCTAGCTCCAAGTTCAGAGAGAGGACCTGAGCTTGCCTGGTTCCCCGCTGAACCAGACAGGCTGGCAATGGGAAACTGAACCTCTGAAAGGTTGAAAGACCCCCCGGGGCTTCCACAACTGGGACCCATAGTGAGTTGGGGCTTGAACCAAACTGGATTCTAAAGCCTCCCCTCTCTCTCCTACACCAAGCTGCTTTCCGTAAACATAAACACACACCCAAGGACTTAATGATGAGCAAATCTGCTTTCCACACCAGCGCAGATAACCATGTCTACACACATGCATGCCATGACCTGTATACATGGAGTCACAGGTCTACACGTGCTTGTGTATAAACACCTGCGCCACACAGGCAAAGATCGTAAACCCCAGGTGGGGCTCACAGGCCTCCGGGCTGGAAGCCAGTAAACTGAAGGGTCAAGGGCTGTACCCTGAGGTCACACTTACCTCTCATTGGCACAAGTGTCCCCACCGACACTCCAAACTCCCGGAGTAAGAGTTTTGTCCAAGTTCAAAGCCTTCAACCTGGGCTCCCACAATCATGTGGGTCCCACACCCAGCTCACACCCCCCACATACCGAGTAGTGAGTGTCTTCTTGGGAAAGACCCTCAACCTCCACTGGCCAGACTCAAGTGGGGGACAAGGCCATCATCTCTTCTTTCAACGCTAGACCCATCCTCTACCCACGCCCACCTCTCAGTGTTAGATGGCAACAGTTCAAGGTATTCTTTCTCCTTTCTGGGACTCCTGATAGGCTCTGAGAGCCAGAAGGGACCTGGAAGTGTCTAGCCCCTCCTCCTTTATGCCACATTCCTGGAGGGGAGAGTTGGAGCCCCTGTTGGAACATTTCCTGCAATGGAAACTGAACTCACCACCCTTCAAGGCAGAGCGTTCCGCTGTCAGCCAGCTCAGATTTTAAGGGAAGTCCTCCTTAGACTGAGCTTAAGTCACCCGCGGCAGCCCTGCATGCCCCAGAGGGGAGGTGGTGTCACCCCTTGAGTCACCTCTGTTCCCGTCCATCCTCCCCATCACCCCAGTCTCTGGGCACCCTTCTCTGGATATTCGCCCGCTGGCCCTTGTCCACTTCAAACCATGAGGGTTAAGCCTGGACAGAGACTCCAGCCAGCGCCCAACCACCGCAGAGCATGGTGGGACCTTTGCACGAAGCCTCAGATCACAGGTACATTGGAGCAGCCACATGGCACCGTTGGGAGTGACAGCCCTGCCCGGGATGACCTGCCGCTCAGTGTAAAGGGATGGACTTTGGTCATCAGCCTGTTCCTTATTGTCACCACCAAACACACTTTCGCCTGGTGCCTGTTTTCCAAAAGGCTGGGCATTTGCATGTCCTGAGGATCTTTCAAAACCCAAAAGAATGAGCTACCTGAGGGCGGAACTTCAGGTGCTGTGAGACGCAGTGGGGCAGACTTGGGCAGGTGCAGTGGGGTCCTCATTGCCAAAGCTGGAAACCTCCTAAGAGGACCACCCCTCCCCACCCCCAACACGAGGCTGTGCTCTGCTGATGTCATGTTCTGTCCCTACCCCATTGGGTCCTCTCTCCAAGACCACAGGCAGCGCAATGCGCTAATCTCCCCTCAAATCCCTACCATAGCAGCAGGCCCCCAGAACTCTTCACAAAATCTTCTTGTCCTTGGACCAAATCCCAAGAACTTTAAAGTGACAGAAATTGAATCCGGCCATGGGTAACAATAACACCTCCCGTTTATATGAGGTTTCCCTTTACTATGTACCTTCACATAAACTCTACGACTTGACCTTTACAACATTCAGTAGAGAAATGAGCAGGAGAGATGGGTCATGCTGCTCCCATTCTGCAGATGAGGAAACTGAGGCTCAAGGAAGTGGAATTCCTCGCTTGGGGTTGCTGGGCTACTGAGGGGCAGGGCTGGGACTTGAATTCAGAGCTTGTAAGTCCAAGTTAGTTCAGGGCTCTTTGCATGACAGTGGTTGAGATCCCTTCCCTGAAGTCTGCTTTATCTTTCTAAAGATGAGGAAACTGGGGTCTAGGGAAGGTCCAACAAGCTGGAGCAGAACTGGGGTTAGACTCAGGGTCTGAGTCCTGGCTCTACCCTACGTTTAGGACCCCAAGATGCCTACCCACTACTCCAGCCCCCTAAGGAGAGAGCATCGTTCAACTAACCTCAGACCACAGAAGTCGCTCTTTCTGTCACAGGACACCTTCGGTCAGGATCTCCAGACCGGGGGGTTCTGCGTCGGGTAGCCCCGCGGCGTCTGGGTCCACTCCCCGTTGCCTGGAAGTCGTATCGAGGGGTAGTCCTCCTCACTCCCCAGGGAGAAGATGCTGTTATGGCCAATTTCTAGTGTTTCAGAGTATGCTTTGGTCCTATATATACCCGAAGTCCCAGGAGCTGAGCTCATAGGCAGCCAATCCAGGGAGCCGAGGGCTAGTACGTGCCAAACTTGGCCAGTTATGGCTCTGTCCCGTCCTATCACGGGGCTGTTTCCTGCCCTTCCAGAGATAGGAGGCTTACCTCAGCTACCTGGAGAAAAACAGTTTCACTTGACAACTTCCCTATCACACCCAAACCTCAATAAGAAACTAGTGCTCAGAAAACAACCTTAGACCTGACTGGAGGAAGGCCAGTCCTTGGAAAAGAAAACAAACCCTTATGGGAAGCACAGGTAGGGGGAAGGAGGAGGAGGTAGTTTTTATCACCTCAACCTTCAGTTCTCTCCAAAGAGAGAAGGCTCTAACAAGAAAGGTCATTGAATGCAACACATATATCCCTTGAGCTGGAAGAAAAACTCAGAAGGGGGACACATTTTCCAAATCCCACTATCCCTGGATAGGGTCACCATGGTGTTCTTGACAGAACATCTTAAGAAGTCTTTTTTTTTTTTAAGTTTATTTATTTATTTTGAGAGCAAGCACGTGCACCAGTGGGAGAGGGGAAGACAGAAAGGGAGAGAGAGAGTCCCAAGCAGGCTCTGAGCTTGGGAGTTATCAGCACAGAGCTCAACACGGGGCTCCATCTCACAAACCATGAGATCACGACCTGAGCCAAAACTGGAAGTCAAACACTTAACTGACTGAGCTTCCCAGGCTCCTGGAACATTCTAAGAAGTCTTAAAAATTCACATTTTCACTTTCTGTAATGTCTGAATTTCTTTAGGGAATTTATACATGTTTGCAATCAAAAAAAGGAAAACTAGTTTTATTTAAACAAAAGCAGAAAATGGTCAGAAATCCAATTTTGGTTCATTGTCATGCGGAGGCGTTGCCAAGTACCCACTGAAAGCCCTGCACTTCGGAGGCTCACAGACCTGGAACCGTGTGTCAGCTGTGTGACCTCCAGTGGGGAACGCAAAGTCTCTGAGTTCATTCAAAAACTTAGTCACCTTGGAGGGTGACTGTAGGGCCAAATGGGATGACTTTCCTAAGGAGAAGAAGAAAATATAGTGCCAGGCACTTTACTCCGTCCTTTCTGTGTTAACAATGCCTCCTAGCACCTAGTAAGTGCTCAGTAAAGGGCCAGTATTTTATTACTGGTCGCACACTTCTTAATGTTTCATCCATCCTGCCAGCAAACAGGTTTTGGATCCAGCTATGTGCTGAGCACTGTCTCAACCCTGAATTTAGACACTTTATTAGCTCAAGAGCTGACCCAGGTGCAAACAAGGGTTAAATTATATCCCACCTACATGCACACTTTTTCTTTTCATTTATTTAATGAAACTGTGTTTTCTTAGCCATGTCCTCCAGGCCCCGTGTGCATCAAACCTGCTCTTTCTTATTCAGAGGTGAATAAGCCCCATCCAGTCCTCCTGGCGGTCACACTGTAGTTGGGAAAGAGAGATACACAGAAGAACCCTACAAGCAGATGGGAGGGAATGGCGGGTATTATCTCATGGGCAGAGAGTCTCAGTTTGGGTGGATGGAAGAGAGCGAGAGATGAATGGCAGACTGGTTGTTGAACAATGTAATGTCACGGGGGCCGTAGACTTAAAAATGGTTAAAACGGTAAATTTTAAGGGCGCCTGGACGCCTCCGTTGGTTGGGTGCCCGACATCGACTCAGGTCATGGTCTCACAGTTCATGAGTTCAAGCTCTGTGTTAGGCTCTGGGCTGACAGCTCAGAGCCTGGAGCCTGTTTCAGATTCTGTGTCTCCTTCTCTCTCTCTGCCTCCCCCCTGCTCGTACTCTGACTCTCTCTCAGAAATAAATAAACATTTTTTAAAAATAAAAACATTTTAGGGGCACCTGGGTGGCTCAGTTGGTTGAGTAGCCCACTTTGGCTCAGGTCACGATCTCACGGTTCGCGGGTTTGAGCCCCCTGTCGGGCTCTGTGCTGACAGCTTGGAGCCTGGAGCCTGCTTCGGATTTTGTGTCTTCCTCTTTCTCTGCCTCTCCCCTGCTCATGCTCTCTCTCTCTCTCAACACTAAACATTAAAAAAAAATTTTTTAGGGGTGCCTGGGTGGCTTAGTCAGTTAAGTGTCTGACTTTCGCTTAGGTCATGATCTCGTGGTTCGTGGTTCGAGCCCCGCGTCGGGCTCTGTGCTGACTGCCGGCTCAGAGCCTGGAGCCTGTTTCAGTCTGTGACTCCCTCTCTCTCTGACCCTCCCCTGCTCACGCTGTCTCTCTCTCTCTCCTAGAAATAAATAAAACATTAAAAAAAATTTTTTTTAATATTTAAAAAACAGTAAATTTTATGTTATGCATATTTTACCACAATTTAAAAAAAAGAAAATGGAAGAACAGGGGCAGAGTCAAGGGCACACTGTGCACAAACCTCCCCTATGACCCAGTAAGTCCATGCACAGGTACATACAATCAGTATCCACTGTCTCCAGCAGCGCATGAGAGTTCTGGCCCCCCACATCCTCTCTGACACTAGGTATTGTCAGTCTGAGAAATTTACAGCTGCGGCTCCACGCAGCAGCATGGCTGAAACATGAACTAGAGAGAAAAAAGCCAGACATGAACGACCACATGCAGTCTGGTTCCCAGGTCCCCAAACAGGCAAACATAATGTAAACTGTGAGAGGTCCCGACAGTGGTACCCGTGAGAAGCACCTGCTGGGTTCTGTTTCCTGATTGGGGTGCTGGCTCCACAGGTTTATTCTCTTCATAAAAATTCTCAGTGGTTATGACTTGTGCACTTTTCTATATGTTATATTTATGTATTTACTTGCAAACGTTTTATTTATTTTGAGAGAGAGTGAGCATGAGCAGGGGAGGGGCAGAGAGAGAAGGAGAGAGAGAATAACAAGCAGGCTCTGTGCTGTCAGCGCAGAGCAGAGCATGACTCAGGGCTTGAACTCATGAACCTGAGATTATGACCTGCCTGGAAATCAAGAGTCGATCGCTAAACCGACTGAGCCACCCAGGTGCCCCCTCTATATGTTATATTTGAATACAATTTTCAAAAAATTTTTTCTCTCAATTTCCCCCCTCCCTTCTTCTGTCCACTTTCCTCACAGCACTGATTGGGAACTGTCCCCATCAGAGTCCCGCCCATGGCCATGTGACCTGTACAGTGGCCCAGGGCTTGCCCACAGAAAGGGCCACGGTCGGTTTCATGCTCTGTTGTCTCAGTCTGGAAATAATTAGCACTTTTTGAACAAGGGGCCTGTCGTTTTCATGCGGCACCAAACCTCACACATCACATAGCCAGCCAGTGCCTCTCCACAGATCCCCCACCCCCACCCCCTCACCCAAGCCTTGGTCTCTGACGGGCAGCAGGGACTGGGTTAGGCTGCCGCCTCTGCCTGGTTAGAGAAGGTGCCAAATGCCCATAATGGCCCTGGGACAGCGCTCCCTTCTGTGAGAAACTGGGATCGGACGGAAACTGATGGGAACCGTGGAAACTGACGCGACCACTCTGGGAAATTGAGCGGCAACATCTCCAATTGGATGGATGGACAGACACCCATCCTCAGACCTGGGCACGTCCATTCTTGATGCAAACACCACAGAAGCCTGTGCACGGGCTCTCCCGTAACACTTACAGGAGGGCTTATATCAGCACCATGTGTAATAGCCCCAAACTCAAAAAACGTGAAAGTACTCAAAGGCCCTGTAACAAGAAAAGGAAAAACAGTGGCATATTCACAAAATGGAGAAATTTTTCCCCCTGAGAGTCTATATCTTTGTTTTTTCAGAAAGACTATTTACACTCTTGTGTAGCCTTTGTATGCAACACAAGGTCACAAAAGATAAACTCGGTCTCCAGGGAAAATGAAGGTATTGATTGAAAACGGGCAGGTAGAAGAGAGTGCTCTAGTTTCAGGAGCCCAGGGGCACGGGCTTTCTGAGTGATGTATTTAAAGAAGAATTTTCATGAGAGACACTCAAATCTGCCTGAGGTTAGAACCCTGATTCCCAGAAATCTAACTGCTCTCCCAGCAAGATGATTTGCATTATGGAAATGGTGACCCAAGGAGCAAAGAGCAGAGCGTGGACACGCCCTCCTTCCCCTGGCCACACCCCCTGCCTGGAATCCACCAACTCAAAGTTCAATTCCAACCCTGTTTGGGCTTTCCATTCACAGAGCTTCCTGGAGAGATGTCTGCTTTGCCCTCAGTGATAGAGGTACCTGCACACTGTGACCTCACACTTTCCCAAGACTGGTCAAGGACCAAGGACCAAAGTCCTCAGAATTTCTCTTGGTTTCTGTGCAAAATGACTGAAGTTAGGTCTTGTGTCTTAAGTGCTCAATGAATCTCAATTCCCATCCATTCTCCTCTGTCTCAGTGACTCTTCCTGTCATCCAGTAGCTCCCAGAATCTCCCCATCTGCAGTTGTTTCTGGGTCCCCACTGCCAGTGAGCAACTCAAGGGACCATCGTGATGGCATGGCTTTGACTTTGGCCAGAGCTGCACTACGGGTCAGTGCCTCCTCATGCTCAGTGGGCATACTACTACTACTACTGCTAACAGCCATTTGTGCAATTTTTACTAGATGTCAGGACTTGTACTAAGAACTTTTACTTCTGTTATTTATTTTTGTCCCCATAATAATGTTTATTTATTAACAATAAAGTAGATATTGTTATTTTACAAACCTGGAAAATGACACTCGAAAAGATGAAATGCTTAAGAGACATGGCTAAATGGCAGAAGAAAACCTGTCAGTCTCCAAACACGTCATTAACTGTGGCACCCTACTATTCTGAACCTCAGTTTTCATAGCTGTACAATGGGAATAAATGATACCGACTTGGCAGAATTGCCAGGAAAGTTCAAGAAGGTGATTCCCATGAGCACCTTGCCTGGGACACATAGTAGGCTCTCGGGCAGTGGCGACACTGAGTGCAGAGGAGCAGCTGAGGGACCTGGGGACCACAACTCTCTCACCAAATTTGCATTAAGCCTAAGAGTGCTGTGTGAGAGAGGCCAGCTTGAATACTTCCCCACACTCCTCTTTCCCATGTCCTGAGGTGGACATTGGTCTGCCCACCCTCCAGGGGCTCTGGCCAGACACCCTCGGTCAACAATGTCTCATACCAGGGTCTCTCTCTTTGGCTCCCCTGACATTTGGGGCCAGATAATTATTTGTTGTGTGAGTTGTCTTGTGTATTGTAGGCCCTGGCCTCTACCCACTAGATCCTAGGAATAACCCCCCTTCCAGTAGTGAAAACCAAAAATGTCTCCAGATATTACCAAATATCCCTTGGAGAGTGAAATCATCCCCAGGGAAGAACGACATGCTTAAGCAATGATGTGTAACAATCTTTATTAAAACATTTTTTAGCACTTTTTCATTTTTGAGAGAGAGAGAGATAAAGTGAAACGCCCAGAATTCGAGAGAACCCCAAAAACAGACCACCAGAGACCAGAGTCAAAGCCAAGCGGCAAGGGTTGTTTATTTGCAGGTTCGAACCCGGTCCTCCGCGCAGTCACTCGTTGCCGGTGACGCTGAGAGGCCCTGAACAAAGCCTCTGCAGCCTTTTTATAGACAGAAGTAAACAAGTCATGGGGAGGGACAGATTTCCATGGTTACAAGTTTGCCATTGGTTAACATTCAAATGTGAACATATACCGTATCTGATTGGTTCCCGCCATCAGGTTTGGCTGGATCTAATTACAACATTTGGGATACCTTTGAATTCAGTCTATCATAGAGCGAGTTTTAAGTCTTGTTTGGCGACTAACAGGTTAACATCTCTCTCTCCAGGCCCTTCTCTCAGCAAGGTGGGGGGTGGCTGCTGGCCTTTTGGGAGTGGCTGCCCCCAGGGGGCTAGTCCCTTGGGCAATCCGGCAGCGGGGAAGCAAGCCTTAAGCTTTGTTACAGAAGCAGAGAGAGCTGGTTAGGTGTTAGCTCCCCGCAGCGCAGGCATTTGCTCAGAAGTGGAAAAGCTGGTTAAGTTTATTTAGGCCTGGGGCTATGTGCAGCCCGAGGTTTCTTTTAATGGAGGACTTAATTTTTGGCTCTACAAAAGTATGAGCAGAGGAGGGACAGAGAGAGAAGGAGACACAGAATCTGAAGCAGGCTCCAGGCTCCGAGCCGTCAGCACAGAGCCCAACATGGGGCTCGAACCCATGAACGGTGAGATCATGACCTGAGCCAAAGTCAGACGCTTAACTGACTGAGCCACCCAGGCGCCCCAACATTTAATGATCTTAACCAACCAGGAGTCCCTGAAGGGAGGTAGTTGCAAGTTTGGTGCAATAGCTTGATGACACTGACAAGGACTGTCACCTCATGATCACAAGATGGCTTCCACAGATCCCATCATGCCACCAACACATTCAAATTCAAAGGTAGACAAGAGGGGCAAAGTGATGGTGTCCTGTGTGGCTTCATCTTTAATCTTAAGAGTTTCCCCAGACACTTCTCGGCAGATCTCTTCTATGTCTTGTTGACTAAAACTGGTTGTATGTCCGTCTTTAGCAGCAAGGGAGGCTGGGAAAATGACTAGGTGGCCAAGAAGAAGTGGATAAGAAATGATGTGGGTCCCCCTGGCATGGCAGTATGGGCACTCTTTATACCTGTGGAAATTATTTTTCTATCTGCTTCCCTCACTAGATGTGACGACACCTTCATGACAGGGACCTCCTCAGGTTTTCCTCAGAACGTAGTGCTCAGCACTGAGAAAGTACTCAGTCTATGCTCATTGAATGAATGA
This sequence comes from Proteles cristata cristata, assembly GCA_017311185.1. Taxonomy (NCBI): domain Eukaryota; kingdom Metazoa; phylum Chordata; class Mammalia; order Carnivora; family Hyaenidae; genus Proteles; species Proteles cristata. The sequence goes on from JAESUZ010005393.1 coordinate 1,861,751, forward strand.
GTGAACCAATCAATGATTTCACCTCCCCCTTCTTTGCTTGTACCACTAAGAGCCCAATGCAGGCAATTATTTATTCATATGCAAACTAAACCTGGTTTAACTGCAAATAAGCCCATAATGCAAATGATAATGCAAACATCTCCCAGTTCCTTCAACAAGCCATGATCCCCCTGGTCACTTCTGACTTGCTGTTCTCTTTGCCCAGAATATTCCTCCTGCCACCTCCAACCTCCCCTCACCCATCTTCCCATGGCCAGCTCTTTCTAACTCTGTAGGTGTCTGCTTACACGTGACCAGCTCCATGAGCTTTCTCTCATCTCCCCGATATGGCTCAGCAATCTCTGCTATATTCCCCTGCTGCGCACCCCTCCCCCCCACGTTGTTTCATTCTAGGAGTTGTCACTCTGGGTTGTGACTTCTCCCATCGTAATCGCCCATGGGGACCAGAACAGCACATTCAGAACTAGCGGGCTCTCCATAAACTTTTGTTGATGAAAAAATTTATACCAGGGTTTGGCAAAGCTTTTATGCAAAGGCACAGATGGTGAACATTTTCAGCTGTGTGGGCCCCACGACCTCTGCTACAACTCTTCAACTCTGTGAACAGAGTGAGAGAGAAAGGAGCCATAGACAACATGTAAACAAATGATCATGGCTCTGTTCCGACAGAAATGTATTTATGGGCACTGAATTTGAATTTCATATAAGTTTTACATGCCATGAAATATTATTCTTCTAAAAAAGTCTATCAACCATCTATAAATGTACAATTCAGGCTGCTTAGGGGGCTCAGCTGGTTGAGCATCTGACTCTTGAGTTTGGCTCAGGTCACGATCCTGGGGGCGTGGGATCAACCCCCCTGTCGGGCTCCGTGCTGACAGTGTGGTGTCTGCTTGGGATTCTCTGTCTCCCTCTCCCCCTCCATCTCTCCCTCACTCCAGCTGTCTCTTTAAAATTAAAAAAAAAAAAAGTAAAAATCATTCTCAAAAGCTCTTGGGCCATACAAAAACAGGCGATTAGCCGTAGTTTACTGACCCTAATTAATACTGAGAGTCACATGCTTTGGGTTTTCCAGATCACTCTCAGGGATACATCAGAACCACTTAGAGCAGTGATATAACAGTATTTCTTAATATCAAGCAATACATTAAACTTAAAACAATATTATATGACTTTGCCATAACATCCAGTAGACTGTATCTTAAGAAATCAAAGGCAATTTAAGATTAAGAAACTGTGACTGTCAGGGCACCATGTCAGTGAGCTTGAACAAAATTTTTTAACAATTTCTACACGCAATCCCAATGGGGATGTTTTTTCAAAAGATGGATTTAAGAAAAAATTTTTTATGGTCTATTTATTTTTGACACACAGAGAGACAGAGCATGAGTGGGAGAGGGGCACAGAGAGAGGGAGACACAGAATCCGAAGCAGGTTCCAGGCTCTTAGCTGTCCGCACAGAGCCCGCTGCAGGGCTCGAACCTACGAACCGCAAGATCGTGACCTGAGCCGAAGTCGGATGCTTAACCGACTGAGCCACCCAGGCTCCCCAAGATGGATGTTTTTTTTAAAAAGTTAATTTATTTATTTTGAGAGAAAGAGAGTGTGTGTGCAAAGGGCAGAGAGATAGGGAGAGAGGGAGAAAACTCCAAGCAGGGTCTGCGCCATCAGCACAGAGCCCACCACAGGGCTCGAACTCACGAATGTGAGATCACGACCTGAGCTGAAATCAAGAGTCTGATGTTTAACTGACTGAACCACCCAGGCACTCCCTGATGGGTTTTTTTTTTAAAACTATATTCTTTTTCATGATAAAATTACTTATCTTAAATACTACCCAAAATATGACTTAGATCAATGAAAGTAACCACTGAAAAAAACAGTGGTTTGGGGCGCCTGGTTGGCTCAGTTGGTTGAGCATCCAACTTTTGGGTTATGCCCAGGTCATGATCTCACAGTTGGTGGGATCAAGTCCTGCATCAGGCTCTGCACTGTACAGGGGATTCTTGGGGTTCTCTCTCTCCCCTGTTCTCTGCCCGCCCCCCCCACACACACTCTCTCTTTCTCAAAATAAATAAATAAACTTTAAAAAAAAGAAAAAAAGTGGTTTTTTAAATTGGGTTTCACATGTTACAGGACTTTAAATCCTGAATGGTAGTGAAGTTATGGGGATACAGGAATTTTGATGCTCTGCTGGGGACAGGGGGCATGTGGACTGATGTCTGTGGTGCCAGTGTGTAGCAGTTCTACTCTTAGAAATTTTCACACAGCTCTTCAAGGGCACATGAACAAGGGAGTCGTTGCAGCACTATCTGTGGTAACAGAGAGTTAAAAGCTCCAGGGAGGAGGGCGGATAAAATTCTTCTACACCCCCAAGAATTATTTCCACATTAGAGGCATCTGATTGGATGAACGCAGAGCAATATGGAAGTATCCTAAAAATGTAGTGTTTGGCGGAAAAAAAAAAAGTGAGAAACAGAATGAGATGCACCAAAGAACACTATGTAAATGAAGAAGATAAACAGGCAAAGCGACAATGCTGAGTTTGTAAGAATACATGGGAGAAGATACATATTCAACAGACAAGCAGGGTTAGTTTGGGAGAGGAAGACACACCTGGGATAAACACACATAACACAGGGGTGCCTGCCTGGCTCAGGCAGTTGAGCATCCTACTTCAGCTCAGGTCATGATCTCACGGTTTGTGGGTTCGAGCCCCATATCGGCTCTGTGCTGATAGCTCGGAGTCTGGATCCTGCTTCACATTCTGTGTCTCCCTCTCTCTCTGCCCCTCCCTTGCTTGCACTCTGTCTCTTTCTCTCTCTCAAAAATAAATAAACATTAAAAAAAAAGTAACAAAAAAACCCCTTGTATAACCCATGCCAGAGGGAGCCTTGCACAGGCAAAAGATGTACCATGAACTGTCCCTCAAGGCCAGGAAAAAACAAAACAAGCAAAACAACAATCAACAAGGAGGACACAAATCTCTTCAATCTGCAAATATCATTACACGACAATGAAATATCAGAGCTATTTCCAGTTGAAACCAGGAAGAAAAGATAGAGCCAATTATCTCATAATTGCTGAACATTGTTCCGGGAATTTCTGACCAACACATCAAGACCCGAGATGGAAATAAAAGTTATACATAAAAGGTAACTAGCTAGGTAGATGGATAGACAGATAGATATAGATGCAGAGACGCACATATGCATAGATACGAATTGTATCAGCCTACAATTTAGCTAACTTCTGACCGTAGAGCTACTTAAAAAAAAATCTTTTCAAATATCTTGTCAGGTTTCAGCCAGGACTCACAGTAAATATTCCTCGTGGTATTGAACAACACCAGGGACCCAAGAGGCATTCCCCCAAAGGCTGTGAAAGATGATACCTGCCAAAGAGCTGAAGCCACTCCCAAAGGTAAATAAATAAAAGAAAGACTTAGGAAGCCACCCCTCCCCCACAGAGGGCTGGCAATAGACCCTTCCCGCAAATAGGTTGCAACCCACATTTCTGTCAAGCCATCTTTTGGGACTTCCAACGTAATGGTTCCCAAGTTCTTAGGACACAAAACAAGAAAGTAACAGCTACCTGGGAAGAAAAAGGATCAGTCACCGATGGATTTGGTTTTGGAAAGGAAGAGACAACGTGAAATTTTACCTTCCTCTCTCAACTGAGCAGGACAGAGGTTCCGGAGGCTGACCCTCGTGAGAATTCTCACCCTTTGCTGGCTGTGGTCAGCTTTCCTATGATCCCATCTACAGGATCTAAAGCGAGTGGGGTTTAAAGTATAGAGAGTATGTGGGGCTCCTGGGTGGCTCAGTCCGTTGAGCGTCTGACTTTGGTTCAGGTCATGATCTCATAGTTTATGAGTTCAAGCCCTATATCAGGTTTGCTGCTATCAGTGCAGAGCCAGCTTCAGATCTTCTGTCCCTTTCTCTCTGTCCCTCCCCCTCTTGTGCTCTCTCAAAAATTAAAAAAATAATAATAATTAAAAGTTTTAAAAACCCAGAAATTTAAAAATATATGTATTACCTACAGAGTGTGGCTCTGGTATCTAGTCAGAAATTGGAAAGCTTTTCCATTCACTTTATTTTATTGTTTTTAAGTCTAGTTATTTATTTTGAGAGACAAAAAGCAAGTAGGGGAGGAACAGAGAGAGAGAGGGAGACCGAGAATCCCAAGCAGGCTCCACACTTACAGCAGAGAGCCCGACGCCGGGCTCAAACCCACGAACCATGAGAACATGACCCGAGCTGAAGTCAGACACTTAGCCAGCTGAGCCACCCAGGTGCCTCTCCATTAACTTTAATTTTAATTTCCCTTGACCGTTTCAGGAAATCACTGGTGGCGGTTTACCAGAAAATCCCTCAGATCCCGTCGACCCTGGGAGGGGCCTACGGGAGGGCTCTCTTTCAAGGGTAGACACGGGGCATCTGTAAGACAACCAACAGCCGACTTTTGTTTACAGTCATGTAGCCTCTTCAGAGTGGAGAGACCACTCGGAGGATGGGTAAGAATAACGACTCAGGCGAAGGAAGAGTCGAAGGAATAGCAAAGGGACACCAGTCTCACGGCCTTTTGTGTTAAGTACCTCATGCCTTTAATTTTTTTTTTAAATGGTTTTTACATGTTTATTTTTATTTTTTTTATTTTTATTTTTTTAATTTTTATTTATTTCTAGGAGAGAGAGAGATAGACAGCATGAACAGGGGAGGGTCAGAGAGAGAGTGAGACACAGACTCCGAAACAGGCTCCAGGCTCCGAGCTGGCAGTCAGCACAGAGCCCGACGTGGGGCTCGAACCCACGAACCATGAGATCATGACCTAAGTGAAAGTCGGACGCTTAACCGACTAAGCCACCCAGGCGCCCCTCATGCCTTTAATTTTTCATTGATCTTTTGCAATGAATATTTCAATGAAGCTATTTAGGACATTTGAAGCCCTTTGGGGGCTTCTGCATGCCAATTAAAATAAGTGTCCCATGTCCCCTTCTGTTTGTTTGATTTGGGAACCCTTGCTTTCAAACACATTTTTTTTTCTTTTAGAGGAGAGAGAACACGTGAGCAGGAGAGAAAGGCGGAGGGAAAGAGAGAGAATTTTATTTATTTATTATTATTTTTTTAAATGTTTTTTATTTATTTCTAGGAGAGAGAGAGAGAGAGACAGCGTGAGCAGGGGAGGGTCAGAGAGAGAGAGGGAGTCACAGACTGAAACAGGCTCCAGGCTCTGAGCTGGCAGTCAGCACAGAGCCCGACTCGGGGCCCGAACCCACAAACCGTGAGATCATGACCTAAGCGAAAGTCGGACGCTTAACCGACTAAGCCACCCAGGCGCCCCGAGAATTTTATTTTTTTAATGTTTATTTATTTTTGACAGAGAGAGAGACTAAGCATGAGCAGGGGAGGGGCAGAAAAGAGGGAGGCACAGAATGTGAAGCAGGCTCCAGGCTCTGAGCTGTCAGCACAGAGCCCAATGCAGGGCTTGAACCCACGAGCTGTGAGATCATGAACCGAGCTGATGTTAGATGCTTTACTGACTGAGCCACCCAGGTGCCCCAAGAGAGAGAATCTTAAAGCAGCTTCCACGCTCAGTCAGCACAGAGACGACTTGGGGCTTGATCCCACCTGAGATCATGACCTGAGCCATGTCAGGAGTCAGATGCTCAACCAACTGAGCCACCCTGGTGTCCCTCGAGTGCACTTTTTATTTTTTTTTTAATTTTTTTTAATGTTTTTTATTTATTTCTAGGAGAGAGAGAGAGACAGCGTGAGCAGGGGAGGGTCAGAGAGAGAGGGAGTCACAGACTCTGAAACAGGCTCCAGGCTCTGAGCTGGCAGTCAGCACAGAGCCCGACGCGGGGCTCGAACCCACGAACCGCGAGATCATGACCCAAGCGAAAGTCGGACGCTTAACCGACTAAGCCACCCAGGCCCTTCCTCAAGTGCACTTTTTAAACGAATGATCCTGTCAACTGGAACATTCCTCATAATGCCCGTGTTCCAGGTTGTCTTCTGTGAGATTAGCACATGCACATGAGGAGAGACCATAATTGTTTTAACATAAAACCAACCATAGTTGCTAAGGAGGCAACCTTTAAGCCATCCTTAAAGCACTTAGATGACTGGGATCCCAATTTTGGAGCTGTCCTGAGACCAAAGTAAAAAAAAATCTTAGGTAGCCTAGGGGACAGGTTTGGGGTTGAGACTTCGGTTTTGTCTGACAGTGTGCCTTTCACAGATACTCCTTTTTCCCGACAGACGGCCACTGCCCAAGTTATCGGACCTGTGACTAGGTGTCCCTCGTTGCACAGAATTTTCTTGCTGGTGGCAAGTGCCCCATCATGAAACTTGCTCATCCGTGATCCCCTTATCTTTACTCAGCAGCCTTGTGCTTCGGAGATGGCTCTCTCTCTCACAGAAAGGTGGTAAGTGCTCTAACAGCGTCAAGGTGCTCAGCCCATGCCTGTTGATTTTCGTTTAATCTTGCTCTCAGGAAAACTCACAAGTTTAAATCTAAACCAAGCACATTCTAATTCATAAACCAAGCACATTCTAAATTCGGAAACCAAGTGCATTCTAAATTCAGAAACCAAAAGAGTACTCACCAGAAGGACAATCTGTCCTTATCCAAATCCAAAAAAAAAAAAAAAAAGAGAGAGGAGACTCACAAAACCAGAAGCAGAAGGCTGCTCATGAAAGCAATGAGCTCAAGGGGCTCCATGCAGGCAACATGTTTTATTCTGAAGCTCCTCTTTCCTGGGGCGGGAGGGTCATGGCTTTCTGATCTCACTTCTGACACCATTGAATGTCAACCTAAATAAGGAGGTCAACTGAGACATGCTCAAATTATCAGAAACTTGAATTTATTTTGGAACAGCAGAGAAATTACAATTCAGGAAACACATGCTTTAACAAGCTGTGGGGGAGTCCGCTGAGGGTTTGGGGTGGGCTGTATTTCCAGTCAAGCAGCACAGTGAGGGAAAGTGCAGCCAGAGTCCAAGCAGTGGGTTCACTGGGTTGAGGATAGGGAGAGATTCTTGGCAGATGTTTACTGATTAGGAGATAAGTCTCGGTCTTCTGTAAGTCCGGCATTTCATGGTTCTTAATTTCTGTTTTTCTGAGTGTCCGTGTGTGAGAGTCTCCATTTCATATCCTTTGGTTCGATTTTAGCTTGAAATCCTTTCATAATATAGATACAGATAGGCAATATTATTATCACTTGTAGAAATATAATTATACAGCCAAAAAACTGGAATCAGTTAAAAATGTTTAGAATTAAAAACACAAGGGGCGCCTGGGTGGCTTAGTTGGTTAAGCGTCCGACTTTCGCCTAGGTCATGATCTCGCAGTTCGTGGGTTCGAGCCCCGCATCGGGCTCTGTGCTGACTGCCAGCTCAGAGCCTGGAGCCTGTTTCAGAGTCTGTGACTCCCTCTCTCTCTGACCCTCTCCTGCTCATGCTGTCTCTCTCTCTCCCTCCTAGAAATAATAAAACATTAAAAAAAAATTAGAATTAAAAACACAATTGCCTGTGTGCAAAATAAATACACACACAAAATGTCAAGTTTTTTCTATTTAACCTTATTTACAATCTTTTCTATTTACTATTTAATTTCTATATAACCAGCTAGAAGGTGTGGTGGCAGAAAATATTGCAACCACAACAGCAGTGTATGAAGATTGTATGAGAAGAAGTTACGAGATCTATAAGCAGTATGAAAGATGTGAGAAAATACAGAAATGTCCATATTCTTGAAAGGAAAGCTTATTAAATAAAACCTCCAATTCTCTGCTGGTTAATTCATAGTTTATCATAGTTTCAGTTAAAATTCAAAAAAATTGGACAGAATTGGAATTTAGAAACTGGCAACTTTTCTTTGGCTGTATTTCACTAGAAAACTAACAGGTAAGTTTACTGTAAAATTTTGGGAAGATAAAAATAACTGAGATAAGGAAGGGACATTTTCTCTGCCAGATATTACATGTATTATAAAGCTAAAGAAATAACACAAGCATGCATCAACAAGAATTCATGGACAAATCAAGCACAAGAAAGTAGATAGCTCTGAGACCATTCCAAACAATATATGAATTTTATGCATGAGAAAGCAAGCTCACAAACCAACATGAAGAAGTGGATTATATAGAGAATGGTGTTGGAGAAATTAGCTGAAAGGTGGGGAGGACCCATTTCAATCCACTTTATACAGTTGTATAAGATAATTTGCAGATGGGGCGCCTGGGTGGCTGAGTCGGTTGAGCATGTGACTCTTGATCTCAGTGTCATGAGTTCAAGTCCCACGTTAGACCTAGAGCTTATTTTAAAACAAAACAAACAAAAAACCAAAAACAAATAATGAGAAGAGTCGAACATAATGATAGATTTGACTTAGCCAAAATGATAAACTTCCACAAATCAAAATCACTATCAAAGGTTAAAAGGCAATTAGCCAAACTAGGAAAAATTATTTGCAACAAATGATACAGGCAAACGGTTACTCTCCTTATTTTATAAAGGATGCAACAATAATTACAAATTTAAAAGTAATCAGTAAACACATAATACATGTTCAACTTCATTGTTAATGTAGAGCTACACCTTGTATACACTGTTTATTTCCACTTATATATGTTATGACACATTAAGTAGAAAACTCGGGATATAAAATTGCACGTGCGGAATAATCTAAATGATATTATAACATACACATGTGTTGTTTTAATGGAAATATAATCACCTAAATATTTTAAATGACTTTCATTTGGAATGGAATTATAGGTGATTATTTTTTTCTTTTGCCAAATGTTCCACATCTTCTTTAGTACGTATGTATTATTTATATGCTCCATTTTTTAATGTTTATTTTTTTAAGAGAGAGACAGAGCATGAGCGGGGGAAGGGCAAGAGAGAGAGAGGGAGACACAGAATCCAAAGCAGGCTCCAGGCTCTGAGCTGTCAGCACAGAGCTCGATGTGGGGCTCGAACTCATGAACCGTGAGATCATGACCTGAACCAAAATCAGACACTTAACCGGCTGAGCCATCCAGGCACCCCTATATGCTCTATTTCTGAAAACTGGTTAACAGTATTTTCCGGGCTTGGTCCCCCACCAGGCAAACTATAGAAATGGCTGCCCACTTTGGTAAAGAGGTGTGAGGGGTGGATTCCTAGAGCTACTCAATCAGTGACAGCTTCTAGGTTGTTGAGCCCTATGGAAACTTCCTTCCACACAGGGCTTCAGACATGCCACCCTGGGTCTCTCAGTTTCACAGAGAAACTCAACCTGCAGGCCAGACTTTCTCTGTCATGACCGCGCTCCCAAAGAGAATGCCACGTGGGGCTCAAGCTCTCCAGACACTGAACAAACCCAAAGCAGGCCTTCCCGTCTGAGAGCGTTGGTGGGCGTTTCCCACCAGCCGAGGCCAGGGTGTGGCAACAGCAGAGGGCAGGAGGAGCTTCGAGTAGGCCCTCGCTCCTCAGGAGCTGACCCCCTGTCCCAAAGTGCCTGCCTACTTCCCCTTCTCTTAAGCACTGTGTCTTCTGCAAAAGGGCCCCATTATGCCCATCTTCCAGCCAGCTCTGAACTGCCTGAAAGGCTACAACTTAGGCTCCAGGCAGCTTCATTTGCAAATATGAGATCATGCAAATTATTAGAGAGAGATTTGCACCATGTCATGACCAATTCCAGTAGCCAGAAGGGCAATGAGAGCAGAAGCAACCTCTCTCTCTCTCTCATTCTCTCTCTCTCTCATTCTCTCTCTCACTGGGTCCCTAACTTTAGTGGGTTGAATAATGACCGCCCCCAAGAGGATATGACCAAGTACTAACCCTTGAAACATGGGAATGTGACCTTCTTTGGAAAAAAGTCTTTACAAATGTAATTACATTAAGGACCCCAAGATGAGATCTTCCTGGATTTAGAGTGGGCTCTGAATCCGACGGCGATGTCTTTAGAAAGACAGAAGAGATTTGAGAGTCGCAGAGGTGCGTGTACAAACTGAGAAATGCCAGGGCTTGCTGGCAACCACCAAAATCTAGGAGAAAGGCATGGAACCGATTGTCCCTCGAACATCCAGGGGGAACCAACCTGCTGAAACCTTGATCTTGGACCTCTGGCCTCCTACAAAAGAATGAATTTCTGCTGTGTGAAGCCTCCAAGTCTTTGGTGGCTTTGTCGCAGCAGCTGCACAAAATGGATACGCTCTCTCTCAGACCCAGCTGTTCAGCAGTCTGGGTTCCGGAGCCCCCGCCAGAACTCTCATCCAGGCTCGTGGTTCATCTGCTCATCTCCCCCGAGTCAGGACCCCCCTGGAATATTCCCCTTCCTGTTATAAGCAGCACTCAGAAGGGCCCTGGGTCAATCGCCTTGAGGGTCCTGCAGAAGGGTGCGCCCCAGACAGATGACGGTGCCGTCCTGCTACCTTCAAAGTGTTTTACCTTCATGGTCCTAAAAACTAAGAAAATACAATGAGCTACAAGGGAAAATAATTAATGTTGAAATAAAAAACCGTAAAGCCAGTATCAAAGAAACCAAAGCCGAGGCAAGACATTACTCACAGGACTGTCTGACCTTAGTGACAAGGCTCTTAGTCAGCTCTGACCCTTCCCGCTAAGTCCAAGGCAGGACCAGGCTCTCACCTGCAGATGTTGTCCCCAAGGTGATCGCTGGGCCAGCCCTTTCTGAAGGCTTTGGAATTCCCTGGGGAATTTGATCAGCTGTTAGCATCTTGGGTACTCGGCCCAAGCATTTCAGGGAAAAGGCAGGCTTTTGTGCTGGCAGGTGACAGTCCCTCAGTTGATAAGGAAGATCACTTCAGTCCTACCCTGGAACCGGAAAACAAGCAGTCCAGGACAGACTCTTGAAGGTCTTATCAAAACAAGAGCCTGCTGATGGGCAGGCAAGCCCGTGGGCCAACTTTGCTGGGAGCAAAGCAGCTTCCTTCGAGAATAAATGTGTCTGTGACTTAAAACACTGGAGGCCGCAGGCCACATAACACCTCCCCCACCTTAGAGATAGCTATTGTTTTGAATAAGCCCTTCTGGGATCTCTTTCTACTAGAAAATACTGTAGCATCACATAATGTCACTATTATGTTCACAGATAGGAACATCTAGTACACACTGTTCTACAACTCGTCCTTTCTTTTATTATTATTATTTTTTTATTTTATTTTGAGAAAGAGAGAGCGGGCGAGCAGGCACACAAATAGGGGAGTGGCAGAGAAAGAGAGAGAGAGAGAATCCTAAGCAGGCTCCATACTCAGCACAGAGCCCGATGCGGGGCTCAGTCGCACAACCCTAGGATCATGACCTGAGCAGAAATCAGCAGTTCAAAGCTCAACTGATTGAGCCACCCAGGTGCCCTGCCCCCCACTCCCACTCGCCCTTTCTTGTTTATGTTCCTCTGGTGGTAGTGATTCCACAATAAATTGTTTCTTAAGGGAGTTTGGGCCCAAAGAGCAGGGGAGATCCCTTCTTCCTTCCAAGCTCCAAAGAATTTCTCTTTTTTTTAAGCGAGTGAGTGAAAGGGTTCAGAACTCCAAGAGAGAGTCAATACCCAGGACAGGAGTTCAGCAGCATCCCTGTATTTCCCGTTACCCACATTAGCTTCTCAACCTTCCGCTAACAACCCTTTTCCTTCCAAGAGCTGGAGTGAAATTTACAGGCCCCACTGCCACCCCTACCCATACAGGGCAGGGGTGTGGGGAGAGGGGATGAGGGGGTGGATCAGAATCAGTTGTCTGGCAGTTGGTCTCTGCTTCTCTCTCCAAGGTAACACCCTTCCTTCTTTTTTTTTTTTTTAATGTTTTATTTATTTCTAGGAGAGAGAGACAGCGTGAGCAGGGGAGGGTCAGAGAGAGAGAGTCACAGACTGAAACAGGCTCCAGGCTCTGAGCTGGCAGTCAGCACAGAGCCCGACGCGGGGCTCGAACCCACGAACCGTGAGATCATGACCTAAGCGAAAGTCGGACGCTTAACCGACTAAGCCACCCGGGCGCCCCCCTTCTTTTAAACCTAAGGTATTTGACCATTAGGACATCCAAGTTCAATGTTTCCTTTCTCACTGGGGGCACTGAGAGGTGAGTAAGAGCCTCGTGACTTCTTGAAGGACACGAAATCTGGAGAATATATTGTGCTTCCAGTCTGATTTCTTGATAATAATTTCTATCAACTCTCTCGCAGAACAAAATAGGATTTCACTGTATTTATTTATCCAAACCCTAATGTTAGCCATTTGGGCTTTTCCCAAGTTTTTCTAATTGTAACCCAGGGCTTCAGAGACTATCTCTATGAGGATATTTTGTTTGTCTGTGAGAAGAGATCTGAAAGGTGTTTTCTCAGAAACAGAATGGCCGGTCACGAGGGGGACATTCCATTTTTTGGCAGGCCCTACGGAATTTCCTTCCAGAACTTTGCAGCTCTTTACCCCTCCAGCCGTGGTCGCTGAGAGTGGCTGGGTCTCCACACCCACACCCTCCATGGACACGGGTCGAGGTAGCTTTACCATAAACATCTTTGCTTCAGACGTCTCTACCGCAAGCATTTTCACTGCGTAACTAAGTAGCTGAAGGCAATGTTGCCATAAACGATAAAATAATGCAAAACGAAAGGGGGACATTTAAAAAGACATAATGAGATATGAAAAACATGAACAGAATCGCCATAAGGCAATTTGTCATAAAAAATAAAATGACGAAAAATACAAGAGGCACGTTCATTAAAAAGCATAATAATGAAACTTGAAAATGAATACTGGAATTAAAAATATTGCGAAATACAAAATATTTGAATACATTCAATATACAGAGCGTAGATTCACGGCAACACAAGGAATACATTTTATTTATTTTGCACAAAGAATAGAATTTATTTTTGGATGGTACCTAAGCATGTGCCTGCCTTCAAAGTCTCTCAACCATAGAAATGCAAGACCCCCAGGGGATGCCTGAAAGCTAGGAGAGTACCCACCCCTAGATATATGATGTTTTTTCCTATCCTCTACCTATGACAAAGTTTCATTTATCAATTAGGCACAATAAGAGACTAACAACAATAGCTATTAATAAAATAGCTAATAATAAAATAATCACAACAATATATTGTAAGGAAAGTTATGTAAATGGGGTCTCTTTCTTTCAAAGTATCTTGCTCACCTTTCCTCTTGGGATGTTGTGAGATGATAAAATGCCTACGTGAGGAGATCAAGTGAGGGCAAGGACATAGGTGCCATGACAAGGCATTAGGCTACTCCTGACTTCCCGACGACATAGGAAGGAGAATCGTCTAATTGTCCGTTTCCGCCAAGGTCAAGACTAGGGTAAATGAAACCAGGGTTAACCAAAGCTGAAAAGTGAAACTCCAGATAAGGGGGGACAACTGTATGCATTTTTTTTTTTTTTGCTCGTTGATTTGTCTCCTCATGATGCAATCACAGGTTTTCTTCTGCATTAAAACTTATTTTCATTGAGAGAGGTATCAGTTTCCAAATACTAGGATGCATATTTGATTTTTAAATTTTTTAATGTTTTTTATTTATTTCTGAGAGAGAGAGAGAGATAGTGTGAGCAGGGGAGGGTCAGAGAGAGAGGGAGATACAGAACCTGAAACAGGCTCTGAGCTGGCTGTCAGCACAGAGCCCGACATGGGGCTTGAACCCACAAACCAAGAGATCATGACCTGAGCCGAAGTCGGATGCTTAACTGACTGAGCCACCCAGGCGCCCCGCTAGGATGCATATTTGTAACCGAGCCCTGTGTTGCGTCCTGAAAACCTTCCACACTGTTCTTCGTTCTTGGCGTGTTGGTACACGTCTGCTGACAGAAATGTGGAAGAAATTCCAATGCTGTAAAGCATTTACAACGAAGCGTTGTGATCACCAGAACTGATAAGGTATCATTTTCTGACATATAGTATGCGGTCTGCTTTCCACGCTATTTCACACTTGCCAGTAAACTTTCTCACCCAAACTTATTATCAAATAGATATACATAGTTGTTATCACCGACTATTTTAAGACCACCATCTCTGCTCAACGCTGTATAGACCATTACGAGGGCTAGCAAAGTTTTATATAACATATAAATGGGAACTGTGTCCATGGAGAAACAAAACCAAACATCAACCAGTTATTACTTTATCTTCTATGGCAAAATCACCTTATGACCAATTAGTTATGTGACAAAAACGTTTGCAGCAAAAACTCTTTCAGCAAAGGTGCTTATGGCAAAAAATTCCAGACACAGTAGACACCACTGAGCCTGTTCACTGTTCTTGATCTGATGAGCTGCTCTTATTTCTGATTTGCTTTTAATTATTCATGAAGCAAAGCATCTTCTCAAATGCTTCTTACCACTGAGTGTGTTCTTGAGTGATTGGTTCTTAAGTGAAAAAAAATTCAACATATTGAGTTATATTGTTTCCTCCAGGAAGTGCTCATTATTCTCAAGAGAATACGTGGAAACTCTTACTTCCTGGAACACAAAGGAGTTTCGCGCTTCCTGTAGAAAAAGAGACTATTCGTTTCAGCAACAGCCAAACACAGAGCACTTGAAGTCATATCCGAGGACTCATCAAAGGAAACCACTTCTGGTTTCAAGGGCTTGTGTTCCCCGGGCTTCGGAGGTAAATTTATAGACCCCACACACAGGAAGAAGTCATTTCACACTCCAAATATAAATTTTACACAAGAAAAAGAGACAGAGATCATCAGTTGTTTAGTTCAAGTGAGTTTTGAGCCAAACGAGATGTCAAAATCTTGGTAGAAGGGGGCTCGTCTTGTTTTCAAGTTTTCATGTAAATTCTAGTTAGTTAACATATAGGGTACAATTGGTTTCAGGTGTAGAATTTAGTGATTCATCTCTTACATACAATACCCGGTGCTCATCCCAACAAGTGCCCTCCTTAATGCCCATCACCCATTTAGCCCATCCCCCACCCACCTCCCTCCGTCAACCCTCCGTTTGTTCTCTATAATCAGGAGTCTCTCGTGGTTTGCTTCCCCCTCTCTCTTTTCTTCCTTCTCCTATGTCCATCTGTTTTGTTTCTTAAATTCCACAAATGAGTGAAATCATATGGTACTTGTCTTTCTCTGACTGACTTATTTTGCTTCCCATAATACACTCTAGCTCCATCCCTGTCAAAATCTTGCAAATGGCAAGATTTCATTTTTGTGATGGCTGAACAATATCCCATTGTGTGTGTGTGTGTGTGTGTGTGTGTGTGTGTGTGTGTGTACACACCACATCTTCTTTATCCATTCATCACTCGATGGACATTTGGGCTCTCTCCGTAGTTTGGCTATTGTTAATAGTGCTGCTATAAACATCGGGGTGCATGTACCCCTTTGGAATCTGTATTTTGGTATCCTTTGGGTAAATACCTTAGTAGTGCAATTGCTGGACTATAGGGTAGTTCTATTTTTGATGTTTTGAAGAATCCCCATGTTGTTTTCCAGAGCAGCTGCACCAGTTAGCATTCCCACCAACAGTGCGAGAGGGTTCTAAGGAGTCTGATCTTGATGGATTGACCCCATTCATGTCCGTCCCTTCCTTTCCCCCACAGGCTGAAAAACTGCAAAGTACACTTCCCACCCTCCTTTGCTGCTAGAGCTTCAGATGTGAACGAGGCTCTGACAGTTAGATGCTGTGGCCCAAGATTTGGGAGGAGCAGGTGAGATGGGGTGTGGGGACAAGCAAGGTCAAGAGAAACTGTTTTTCAGCATTCTGGCATTGTGGGCACCTCTTCATGGAGCAAAGGTGCCCCTTGATGTCCAGGTCACAGGAATCATGGTGGTGTTCCAGATCATTCCTGGGGGCCACGACTCAGAACCCACTCCCTTACCCCTTCTGATGACTTTCAAAGCCTCTAATTCTTTTACTGCTCTAATTGGCTAGCATAGCTTCTCTTTCCCCCAACTGAACCCTGACTGATACAGCTCACGAACTCTTATCTCCATAGAGCCAGGCAAGACCCAGGAAAGAAAAGCACAGACAAAAGCCAACTCTGCCTTGAGTCATGCTTATTATGGGTTTCCTAATAGCACTCTGGTCAGATAACCTCATCCCTGTAGAAAATGTGAAATGTGCAAAAAAGACCAAAGAACAAAATAAAAATCATCTGTTACTCCACAAAGATCAAATATCGATGGGAAGAACACGTTCAGCCCCACGGAGGTGCAGTGCTAATGGGCTTGGCTGTTGCTGCTCATTTTCACACAGAATCACTGCCTCAGCCAAGGGGAACCTGGGCTGATTTTGGCAGCTTACACTTAATATTGAATCCAACACTACAGAGCAGCTCCCAGCCCCTTCCCAAGAGTAAGGGAGAAAAATTGTGGCACCACAACGTGACAAAATACCCTATCTGTCTCCTTGTTCTAACCACTTGGCAATAGTACCAAGAGGCTGAGTATCTGTACTCTTTCCCTCTCCAATCACCCCCGTGTCCCCCATTCCTGGAGAGGGCCCTCCATATCCCTCTAGCCCAAGTTACCACCCCAAATCGACCAAGTCTCTTTATTTCCGCTGGGCCTCTTCTTTGCACCTTTCATCCAAGGCCACAGTTTCACTCTTTTGCGTATGGATACCCACTTGTCTCAACACCATTTGTTGAAGAGACTATTCTTGCCCCCACTGAATAGTCTTGACCTTATCAAAAATCAATTGCCATTGACATATGGGTTTATTTCAGGATTCTCAATCCTATTTCATTGATCTGCATGTCTATCCTTATGCCAGTACCACACTGTTTTGGTTACTGTAGCTTTGCAGTAAGTTTTGAGACTGGGAGATGTGGGTCCTCCAACTTTGTTTTTCTTTTCAAGATTGTTTTGGCTATTGTTTTGGCTATTCAGGGTCACTTGCAGTTCCATATAAATATTAGTATCAGCTTCTCCATTTGTGTAAAAAAAAAGTTGGAATTTTGATAGGGATTGTACTGGATCTGTAGGTCAATTTGAGAGTACTGCCATCCTAACAATATTAAGTCTTCCAATCCATGAACATGGGATGTCTGCCCCTGTCTTTAGGTCTTTAATTTCTTTTAGCAATGATTTATAGTTTTGAGAGTATATTTCTTATTCTTTATTTGAGTTTATTTGTAAGCATTTTATCCTTTTTGATACTACTGTAAATAGGATTTTTCTAAAATTTCACTTTCAGACTGTTTGTTGTTAGTATATAGAAATACAGTTGACTTTTATAGATTGATCTCATATCCTGCAGCCTTGTTCAACTCACTTAACTGTTCTAATAGATTTTTTTCCTCTGGCCTTTTCATATACAATATCATATCATCCATGAACAGACATCATTTTACTTCTCCTTTTCCAACGTGAATGCCTTTTATTCCTTTTTCTTGCCAATTTCCCTGCCTAGAATCTCTGACTTGAGGGGGAAAGTATCTAATCTTTCACCATTAAGTGTGATATAGCAGCAAAGTTTTCATGGATGACCTTTACCAGATTGAAGTTCAATTCTATTCCCAGATATGAATATGTTTATCATGAAAGAATGTTGGATGTTGACAGGTGATTCTCCTGTGTCTGTTGAGATGATGATGCGGGTTTTGTCTTTCACTGTATTGATATGGTATATTACGTTTATGCTCAAAAGCTCTTGGTGTATGGGTGTATGGATTTGAGAGAAAGGTAGAGCTGTATTCCAATAGTAGACCTCTAATCTCTGACAAGAGGAGACTGTACACAATGGAATCAGTGACTATTACTGAGAATATTTGATGTCACACAGTTAAATCCCCTGAGCACCAAAGCAACAATTCCCTGATTTGTCCCAGACAAGGGACCCCCCCCCCGCCTACCCCCCCACCCCCCGCTTTCTGTTTGAAAACCTCTAGTGATAAGAAACTCATCATCTCGGAGAGAAAGAAGTAGCAGGCTTGGGAGCAAACTTGAAGTGTGGCAAACAATTCTTTGACAAGGGTCAGAGCGTTCTTCATTGTGTAAGATAGACACCCCAACTCAAACCAACTTAAGTGAAAGGAGATTTGTTAGAAAGCTATTGGGGTTGTCAAAGAATCAAAGGAAGCTCTTCAGGGATCGGGACAGCTCAGAGCTCTCAAGGACTGGAAATGGAAAGCAGGCCCTGTCACAAGTTCCCCTCATCTCCCTGCTTCTCGGTCACCCCCTCATGGCAGAGACCATGACCACCACCAGCTTGCAGTTGCCAACACTAGTCAGAAAAATGCCAGGGAAAGACTCTGATTGGCCAGTTCTGGGTCACATGCCTTCTCTGGAACAATCACTGTGGTCAAGGGAATGAGCTTCTCTCAATGGCCCCGCTTGAGCTGCAGGGCCTTTCCCCACTGCCAGGGGCAGGAGGCTGTGATGGAGCAGGAGAGAAGCGACTCCCAGGGGCAAAATCAATTATTACCAGGAGGATGACAAGAGGGGTACTGGGCTGACACCCACATCATCTCTTACCAATCTCTTTTGGGCATCACCTTATGAAGATTCATTCTCCAAGTAGAGATGTGATATTGAAGGAAATTTGAGGGAATCCCTTATCTCCACTGAAGCATCATCAGGTGAATTTATCAATGAAATGAGCCATAACACAGAGCAGCTTACAGGGCTAGGACCCAAGTTGGCACATGTATTAGTTTTCTAGGGCTGCCATAACTAAGTACCACAGACTGGGGGGCTTAAACAACACAGATTTGCTTTCTTACAGTTCTGGAGGCCAGAAGTCCAAGATCAAGGTGCTGGCAGGGCTTGGTTTCCTCTGCGGAATCTCTCCTTGGCTTGCAGACAGCTCCCTTTTCTCTGTGTCTTCATAGGGTCTTTCCTCTGTGTGCACATTTCCCTGGTGTCTCTGTGTCCTAATCTCCTCTTCTTGTGAAGATACCAGTCAGATTGGATTAGGGCCCACCTTAATGGCCTCATTGTCCTTTGTTCCCTCTTTAAAGGCCTTATTTCCAAATACAGTCACATCCTGAGGAATTGGAATTTAGCACTTCAAGAGATGAATTTGGCGGGGGCATGGGGAGAGGCAAAATTTTATCCACAGAAGGAAGTTAGAAGATACGTAGCAAGTGATACTTTATGAGATTACTTTTATTTTGGAGCCAGAAAGAGAAACATGCCTTTGAGTTCCCAGGAGAAAAGTCAGGTAGCTTAGGACAACCAAGATACCATTTGCAGTTGAAGAGGCTACCAAATGTCAGTTGAACAGATTTTCTGCCCAGCCCAACTCATATTATAGATGATGAAGCTGGGGTGCAGGGAAGAGGTCTAACCCAAGGTCACACACACTAATCGCCCATGCAGAACAGCCAAAAAGCATGGGGGTCACAGGCATGTGGCAGAGACAACTGTCCACCAGAGAGTCCTTTCTATATTGTGAGGAAAGGCACCCAGTCTGGGACTCCATCCCCAGCCCCTCTGCATCTATGTGTCCAGTTATAGCGGTCAGGACCACAGCAGAAAACAGAAGGCACACTCCTACCAGACAATTATGAAAAATTTCATGATGAGACCATTTACAAGGATGCATGCAGCAGGGAAAGCAGCAAATTGAGGGTGCAGTTTCCTGGGGCTGCCAACAGTGGGCAGTGGTTACCACCCTTCAGTCTAAAAGGGCGAGTGGAGGAACACAACTCGGAGGGAGGGACCTATGGAGAGGGCAGTGACAGAAAAGTGGCCTTTAGTAGAACATAGCCAACTTATGGAGCTGGTTGGGACTGGGGGAAAGCCCCCAGTTGAAGAGGGACTGGAAGAAATACATACCTTGGCCACACTCTCCACTTTTCCTGCCAGTGACTTCCTTGACCAAACCCAACTCCAGTAGGAGACAAAGGAGCCCATTGGTGCCATCCATACAGGCCAGTCTCCTGGCCACGGAGCAGGACAAAGAAAGCTGGAAGTGGTGTGAGTAAGGGCAGAAAGTCATTCAGTAAGAGCAAGGAACGTACCTGTATGCTACTTGCCTGAGTTCTGACAATGGAATGTGGGCAGAAATGATGGATGCCTTCCTCTTTGCTCTAGCCCACAGAAACACCCTCCCAATCTTCTATGCTCTCCCCTACCTGCTGGCTGGAGGTCAAGTCCCCACAGAAACCACATGAAGAAGATAATAGTGGTGCCTCCATCAGCCTGAGTCCCCATATGACTTTGTGGAGAAGATGCCCTCCCCATCCCACCAACCAAACTTTGCATGACTCAGAAACAAATGTCTACCATGTTAAACCACTGAGATTCCAGTTTATGGGCTACAGTTAGTGTCACCTTAACTAATAGAGTAGAAAGCAGATTAATTGGGACTGACTTCTTAGAAAGGAGCTGGATTTTGATCTGGGAGTGTCCAATTCACCATAAAGTGAAATGAATAAATTTGTATTATCAGAAAAGCCCTTTGTCTGGCTGAAAATAAAGATGTGGTTGAGCCACCGAGCCTGTGTTTCTGCTATTTCTTTGGGGACCTGACGTTGGCTCTGGCTCAGATGTTCTTTTGTCAAATGTCAAATGTCCCTTTCTCTTTTGGGGGCTGATCAAGATCCAAGCCAGCGAATTATTCACTCTTCAGCCAGGAAAACATAACATTCTTTATTGCAAATCATTTTAGAGTTTGTGCAAGGCTGGACTTGGGGCCGTCTGTTCCAAAGGTTGGAAAGGGCCCTGGATGAAAGCCAGGACCACAGGCCCTCAGGCTCCCTTGACATCTCTGATCTTCAGTGGTCCCATCCCTAAAGCAGGATCAAATCATAATCCCCATAATGGATGGTAGGGAGAAAAGTGCTTTGTAAAATCCTTCAGAATCTGGGTATTTACACACCATCTCTAGCTACCTCCAGCCACCTGCTCCCTGATAATCTGAGATCTACTCTCTATCCCAGGCCACAGGTAGAGAACGGAGCTTGTCACTAGTGAGAGCATGTGACTAAAGGGAAATCCCTTCCTGATAAGAACTGCTGGGATTTCAAGAGCCATGTTTAGAGCTCTGGGGGTTTCCAGCCAGAGCACTTTCCACAAGACTCAGTACTTTCTTGAGTTGAGATGTTCAGATGGGCCTGACCTGGAGAGTCAAGGCCTGTTCAGGAGAATTTATGACCTCATTGGCCTTTGCTTGTGGTTCCCCCACACACACCCTCGGCAAAAGAGGGAAATAGAGACGAGTAGCTCTGGGTCAATCTGCTCATCTCCTCCCGGCCTGTCTACATTATTCATATCCATTAGGATTGCATCTGATTGATTGCACATAACAGAAACTAACAACGGTGTCTAACTGAAACAAAAAACACTCAGAAAGTCTGTCCCACTTTCACAGTGGGAACCACTGGCCAAGGAAAAGGGGGAGAGATGGACAGACTATAGCAGGAAATTGCTGTAGGTGAAAACTTGCTCATACTTCCACATTTGTCACATCCCTGATGGCTCAATTTAAAATTGCAACCCCCCCTCACTTGACTCTATTGTATTAAAATTGCACTTGACTGTATTGTATTTTCCTTCCTGGTACTTACCACATCCCCTGACATCAGATGCAGTATTTATTGTTTACTTATCTGTCTTCCCTAGTTTCTAGAACAGTGCCTACCTTACAGTAGGTGCTCAGTAAATATTTGTTACATAAATGAATACATCATGGCATTTGCAGTTTCTCAACAACTGAATGTGGCAAGTAAGGTAAAGGATACTGTTAAGCACTTTACAGATATGGAAACTGAGGCCTAGGAGGCTGACTTCACAAAAGCCACCAGAGAACTCAGGTAGCCCCGGTCCTTTTGATTCCTAATCAACCACCCTTACAACCCCCACCCTGGGCAGTGCACAGGCAGGGAGGAGAGAGGTAGAAAGCCTTTTGACCTGCCCCTGGCCTGTGTCCCAGATTTATGAAAGATCTCATCTGGCCTCTGCTCAAAATTTATAAACTACTCAGGGATAAGGTGATAAGAGGAGATAATAAGTTATTCCCAACAGAAAGCCTGGGACTAGGGATTATAGAAACCAGTGGTCTGAGGGTTGGGGAAGGAAAGGTGACATTATCACTGAATAGGTAGCTTTTTGGTCCCCTCAGTTCCACCCCCAGCCCCCCCTTACCCCTACTCTTTGCTCTGCTCCCAGAGGTAGTGAGTTCCCCATCTGCGGAGGTGTTTAAGCAAGGGCTGGATGTCCGCTTATGGAGTAGGCCTGGGTTGGAGATTGGTATTCACATCGGCAGAGAAGGCAGGCTCACAGACACAGAACAAATCTAAGCAGTGGGCTCCAAACCCGCACCAAAAAGAGTCCTTGCGCCACCTGGTGGACATGACTTCAAACTGCAGGCCTTTTCCGGGAGAGAAGCCCACAGCCTGAGTGCCCCCAGAATCCTGGGTTGTGAAGACAGAATACAGGCTCTACTAGTTTCACAAGGACCTGCATCCGTTTGTAAGAACTCAACATGGCTTCAGGCATCAGTAGGCTTCAGAGAGGCCACTGGGTCACAGGACTCAGGACCTGCTCAGGCATGTCCCCGGGATTGGAGGGGACACATCCCCCCTAAACTTTATTCCAGACTCCTGGGAAGAGAAATTGAGAAGCCACCTGGCAGGAAGAGGCTCGTTTCTTCATTCCGCTTGTCTTTGGATTTGGGAGCGAGGGAGGGGCTTGGGTGGTTCAGTCGGTCAAGGATTTGGGAGTGACCTTGAATTGTCTTTGCCAGGAAGTAAAACTCCCCAGTTCAGTTCTGCATGAAACTCTGTGAAACCACTCACCACAAAAAAAGGGAAAAAAAGTAACAATTTTTTAAAAATTCTTTTAGGGGCACCTCAGCTCAGGTCATGATCTCACGGTTTGTGGGTTCGAGCCCTGCATGGAGCTCTGGGCTGACAGCTCAGAACTTGGAGCCTCCTTCGGATTCTGTGTGTGTCTCTCTCTCTGCCCCTCCCCCACTCACCTTCTGTCTCTCTCTCTCTCTCTCAAAAAAAAAAAATTTAAAAAATTAAAAAAAAACTCTTTTAAAAGCTTTTTGCCCCATGGAGATCATATTCTGAAAGATTCTGTGTACCACAGTGCATATTTTCATCATGTTTATTATCCTTTTGTATCATTACTATCATCGAAGGGGCCTTTACAATGGCCAGCGGGAGCCTCACCGTCACCGTCACCGTCACCATTACTACATGGTGTTAGTTTTAATTGAGCAAAAGCGCAGACATTTGCAAGCTCAGTGGGCCAGGGCCGTCCCATCTGAGGGGAGGCTAGAGTCTGCTCGGCCCCCTAAAACACTGAAAGGGGTTCCGGCTCCCAGCCCAGGCTTCCCTCTGCTCTGGGTGGTGATGTGGGGGGGTGGGGGCGAGAGGGGCGGCCACCCTGCCCCCCGCTGAGCCCTGCCCCAGGGGCTGGCAGCCCCTCTCACTACTTCTCCTTTTGGTTTCACTTCAGTTCTGGGAGAAAGGCATGGTTTTAACGAACCATTCATCCCAAGCCTGGTCCTGGGCGTCAGAGGCCGGCCCGGCTTCCGGGAGGTGGGGCAGGGGGCCCAGGACCAGGGTGATCATCTGGTCATCTGGTCATCTGGTGGGTGAACACTTGAAGGCTCTAAACAACGATTTTTCCTCACAGCCTCAGTTGTCCTGTAACTGACGTGCAGTTGGCGCTGTTGGGAACCCAGAGGTCCTCATGGGTCCCTCACGGGACAGCCCCTCCCTGTCCCCAAAGGCCGTCTCCTCACCCTCATGAGGGCGTCAGCCCCAATCCTGGTCTGCTTTCCTGCCTTAGCAAGCAAGGCTGAGCCAAGCACATAACTCAGGGACCCCTTTGCCCTCCCCCAGGCACAGGCCTCTGCAGTCAGCCTTGTCCCCGATTCCCCCGACCCCCCCCGACCCCCCCTCAGCTCACCGTGATCAGAAAGCCCACAGCCCCACCACACAGCCAGGCCCTCCAGAAACGGGGCAAACAGGGCAGACGCCCATAGGATCCTTTTTTTTTTAAGTTTATTTATTTAGATGGGGCGCCTGGGTGACTCAGTGGGTTAAGCGTCAGACTTCAGTTCAGGTCACGATCTCACCGTTCATGGGGTTGAGCCCCTCATATAGGGCTCAGTGCTGACAGCTCCGAGCCTGGAGTCTGCTTTGGCTTCTGTGTGTCTCTCTCTCTGCCCCTCCCCTACTTGTGCACACTCTCTCTCTCAAAAATAAGTAAACAAATATTTAAAAAAAAATTTTTTTTAATTTATTCAGTTTAAGAGAGAGAGCACGCCTGAGCAGGGGAAGGGCAGAGAGAGAACCCCAAGCAGGCTCCATGCTGTCAACACAAAGCCCAACTCCGGTCTCAATCCTGAACCATGAGATCAGACCTGCACCAAGATCAAGAGTGGGACACTCAGCCGACTGAGCCACCCAGGCGCCCCGGATCTGGCACCCCCCCCAAGCAGAATTCACCAGTGCCACTTTGTCCCCCACTGTCCCTGGTGGGCATGCTTCTCACTGAACCTCTCCCTGGGAACAAAGTCTTCTGTGTGACCTTCCCGGGGGCAGGGCCACACTCTCTGTATGCCACCAGCATCCCTTCCCATATCAGCAATGAACTCACAGGGATTTCAGAATTTTAAAAAATTCAGTTCATGATTAAAACACTTTTAAAATATGCACATTCTGATTCAGAATGACATACTTTTTAATTTTTTAAATAATTTTTTAATGTTTTATTTGTTTCTGAGAGAGAGAGAGAGACAGCATGAGCAGGGGAGGGTCAGAGAGAGAGGGACATACAGAATCTGAAGCAGGCTCCAGGCTCTGAGCTGTCATCACAGAGCCCAACGTGGGGCTCGAACCCACGAACCCTGAGATCATGACCTGAGCCGAAGTCTGACACTTAACCGACTGAGCCCCTATAATTTTTATGTTTATTTTTGAGAGAGAGAGGGAGACAGAGTGTGAGTGGGGGAAGGGCAGAGAGAAGGGGAGACATAGAATCCGAAACAGGCTCCAGGCTCTGAGTTGTCAGCACAGAACCCAACATGGGGCTCGAACTCACGGAATGTGAGATCGTAACCTGAGCCAAAGTCAGATTCTTAACCAACCGAGCCACCCAGGCGTCCCCAGAACAACATACTTTTATATTTATTTATTTATTTATTTATTTATTTATTTATTTATTTGGGGGAGAGTGCAAGCAGGAGAGGAGAGGAGAGAGGGGGACAGAGGATCTCCACCCAAATCTTGGAGCTATCCCAGCAGCAGCTTAGTTCAGAAGTCCCCCTGAGTGGCCGCGCCAGCACAGAGGAGGGGACCTGGAGCCAGGAGCACCTTCACGTTTACCCCCAGATGTTGGACGGTTTGGGGTATCAAGACCTTACGCTGCAAATGTATATGTTTTCTGTTCATCTCCATGAAACTTCAGAGGGAACACTTGGGTAGAAAATGTGGGTTAACCTCACGGGGAGGGACGAGAGGAAGAAGCCAAGAAGGGTCATCACTGCCAGGCTCCTCCACGAGATAGACGATGGGTCACCAGCATCAAGATGCCCAAGACGCGGCAGGGTCACCAGGATTGAAGGAAATGCTAGATGTCGTCACCTTAAGTGTTACACGTCAATCATACCTCAGTAAAGCCAGGGGGTGTGGAATTTCCTTGCGAGGGAAAAAGACTTATTGCCAAGAATCCACACAGCAGAGAAGATGGAGAATAATGGAGCCCGTGCTCCTGTGTTGGTGCTGTAAGTGGCTTGACCGGATGGAGTCAGTGACTTGTGTCATTTATTTCAATAATGAACGTCTTCACGTACTCACTTTTTAAATAAGTTATTTATTTACTGTTGGTTTTAATACTATCTGGCAAAAAAAGAGAAAAGACAGACATGACTGGCTACTTTTTCAAATCATGAGGATATATTTCCTGCTTTGTAAAATGATTTATGAGGAAGTCCATGTTGACGCGTTTCCAGTGACCCGCCACTTTTCAAGATTCTATGTAAAAAATGGATATAAACCCAGAGTCTCCCCTGATGCCAGGGACACAGCAAGTGATCAATTAATGCTGGTGGAGGGAAGGGCTGACTGAATCCTCAAGTCCTGGCACCGAGGTGTGTATCTCAGACCAGGCCTGATGCGCCTGGGGAGATGGGGGAAGGGTGGAGCTCCCCGGCCCAGGGCTTGGGGGTGGTGGTAGACTCTGCCCGAGCCCAGGCCCCAGTGGCCAGTGATCTCAGTCCTGGGCGAGACTCATCACCCTGGGTAAAGACATAATCACTGGGATGTGCGGCTGGTAACAGCCATTAGCAAACACAGCAGGCAATTGCTGAAGTAATCTATGAGAATACGTTAGGAGTCAGCAGGCTGGGCTGGGCTGGGCTGTGTGTCCTTGAGCAAGTCACTCCCCCTCTCTGGCTTCAGTTTCCTCATGAATAAAGGGAGAGTCTGAGACCTGGGTGTCACGATCTCACCGTCAGTGAGTTTGAGCCCCGCATTGGGCTCTGTGCTGACAGCTCAGAGCCTGGAGCGGGCTTCTGATTCTGTCTCCCTCTCTCTCTGCCCCTCCCCTGCTCATGCTCTGTCTCTCTCTGTGTCTCAATAATAACTAAATGTTAAAAAATAATAATTAAAAATAAACAAACAAACAAACAAACAAAGAACAGTCTGGATACGCTGATTCTAACAGTGTTTCCCAGCCCGGTTGTGTAGTTCTGGGTTAAAGAGGATGAGGAAAGCTACGGGGCACGGGTTCATCCTGGAACAAAGTCGAGGAAATGGAACAGTCTGAAGGAAGGTGACAGTGGCCAAGGATTTTCCTATCGAATCTTTTGGCCAAGGCCACCCGCCCGCTGGCCTCCGCTGTGGATTGGTCGAGGGCCCTGGGGCGGGACTAAGCCGGGACATGAGCCCCGCTCACAAGCGGTCACGGCTTTGAGGACCAAAGTCTGAGAATCCTTATCAGCTTCTGCACGGTGATTCAAAGCCAGTTCAGGCTCAGCCAGAGGGGGATTTCCTGACCTGCTGGGGGCAGGAGGCAGAAGCGGTTTCCTCCTTACCAAGAAAGAAGATGTGACTACGAGAGGTTCTGTTTTCAATGAAGTGAAAACACCCTCTTCCCTTTCTCCCCCAGACCTTACTGGAGGGGTCGCAGGGCAGAGGCTCTGACCACCTCAGGAGACCCCACCCAGTCCTGGGGCGGTGAGGGGGTGTTCAGAGCACAGAGAAGCTGAACCGACAGCACAGAGGCATTTTCCTGCTTTAGAGCAGCTTTGGGTACGCAGAGTCCTCTTGGCTAACACGGATTAAGTGCTCCTTCCAGAGCAGGCGCCCACTAAGCATGTGGCAAACTCTGCCTTGGAAAGATTTCTTGCAAATCCTGAGAGGCTGGGGTAGAACCAGTTTCTGCATCTTGTGGGTGAGAGGCCTGAGGCTCCAAAGAAGTGAAACAACTTGCCCAAGGTCACAAGGCAGGTGCGGGAACAGGAGCATAGGAAACCACAGGTGGGGAGGGAGGGGCATCTTCCCTGGGTCATTGCCACAGAAGCACCAAGGCACTGAAATCTCCGGAAACGGGGGCAGGGCCGGGTGAAATGGACCCTTCAACAGAGACGCTGAGGGCAGAAGGGTAGGGCCACGGCCTCTGCTTGAGAAGTGCCCGATACATTCAGAGTCACTAAAACAAACCAGCCAGTTTTGGCACTGGGTTTGGGAGAGACATCCTAGGGCTGCAAGCCCCTGCCTCCATTCCCCCATCTTTAAACTTCAAGGGTTTGGAGTGTGAATTGAATGAGATAAATTATAGGAAAGACCTTTAGCACCAGGCCTGGCACATAGTTAACACTTAAATGTCAGGTACCATTATTATTATTATTATTATTAAGACTGGCGAAACAGTACTCCTTTTTCCCACGCAGCATCAGCCCCCCGAGGGTGGGTTCTCATGAGCTCGTCCCTTTCACAAATGAGAAAAGCTAAGGTCCAGTAAGGGACCCCTGCTTCCTTCTTCTGTAAGTTGAAGGAATTGGGCTGGATGCTCTCATTCCCAAGCTGGGCAGGCAGCAAGGGGCAGGGAAGAGAGGGGGATCACTCCCTGCACCCCACTGAGCCCCAGGGCTGCCCTACCTAAGAGCGATGCCCCCCACAATGTCCTGAATGTGAGGCCTCCCTGTTCCCAGCCTCCCCACATACCCTGGCAGCTTGGAGGTCAGAGACAACAGCTGTGATCTGTGGAGTGCAAAGCCAGCTGGGGGCCCCTGGTGCCCTGGGAGGGAGGAAGAGGCCACCATGCAGCTAGCTGCCTTCCCGAGAGACTCCGTTGGTGCCCAGAATCCACCTGCCCCTCACGGAGAGACTTCCAGCATCTCCTCCTGGAAATCCATCCTGCCCTGCTCCGGGCTCTCTCGTTGCTCCTTGCCCTTGACGACCTTCCTGGGCGTCTTCAGAAATCTGGAATTCAGGCCCCTGCAGCAAATCAGCCCCTGCCCTAGGCTCAGAGAGTTTCCAGCCCACCTACCCCCCGCCCTGCTTCCCCTTTTCACCTCAGCCCCCAGGCTACTCACCTGAACAGCAGCTTCTGCCCAGGTTCTTTCTTAATGATGTTCAGCTTATAGTAGTGGCGCAGGGCACGTGACATCTTCTCGTAGGTCATGTTCACCCGGTTCTGGAAGGCAAAGCAGTCCCACATCACCGTCCCCTCCCTACCCCGCTCCTTCCAGGCCTTGGCTTCCACACAAGCAAAGGAGCAGGTTGACCTGGGTGGTTTCTTAAGCCCTTGGCCCAGGGTTCTGAAGAGTTCTCTTGAGTTTGGAAGGAGAAAGGCGGGCGAAGGTTGGAGGAGAAATAATGACTGCTACCTACGGGGCAGGACTGACTCACATGGTGCTTTTAAATAGCAAAGGTCACAAGTAGTAACAAATAATATGTATTTAGTTGGAAATGCAGAGAGATAGCACCATTAGGGGGCACTATGGCAGGAGTAGCTCCCCACGAGCTGCCTGGCTTTAGCCAAGTTGTGTTCTTTTTCTCTCTCTGAGGGGTGGGCAGTAGAGAGAAAGGGCAAAGAGGCTGGGATTCAGTGTCACCTTAAAGCAGCTGCGTGACCTCGGGTAAGTTTCTTTACCTCTCTGCTTCTGTTTCCTTGGCTATAAAATGAAGATAAGAACATTGATCCCTCAGGTTTGTTCAAGGATTAAATTAGCTAAGCCATAGAGCACAGTGCTGGGCAGGTAGTACACGTTCACTAAGTGGAACTGCTGTTCTCTGGGCCTCAGTTTCCCTCCGTGTACTATTGGGGATTGGACCAGGTAAACATGCCCAACCTTTAGTCAGTTGCATCCTCCCGGTGCCCAGCACCACTGAGAGGCAACGAGAGTGAAGCATCGACCCACACGTTCTGTGTTCAGCCCCTGGTCTGTCATCTACTGCCTGCACACTCTTGGGCAAACTGCTCTGTGCCTCCATTTCCCCTCCGATGCCTCCCTCACGAGGTCTCCTGAGGACTAAACGAGTTAATATGGGGCTAGCCCTCAGAGTAGGGCCCGGCCATCAAATGCTATACCATTTTCAGAAATGCTGTCTACTGGAGATCACCATTATTGCTGATAGTTTTTTTTTTTTTTAAGACTCCTTCTTTTTTAGTTAAATGACTTTGTTTACAGAGAAGGACACTTGCTTTATATCACCAGGGTAAATCAAGAAATTGACATTGTAGTTAAAACTTTTCATCTTAATTCATATTAAAATAAATAATTATTAGAATTTGGAGTAAACCACCTAACGTCTTCTGGCAGATGCCCTTTTTGGGTGTAGGCACCCCTCACATTGGGCATGCTGGCCTCAGTGGTTCCCAGGCCTTTCCAGCCCTGACACCTGATGCCGCCACGGGGCCTGAGACCTGGGTTTCTACCCCAGCTTCCCCCTCAGGAAACCACTTTCCTCTTCTGGCCCAACCACCCTGCAGCATATGCGGCACAACTCATGGAAAAAGCTTTAAAAGTCTCATGGGGCACCCGGGGGGGCTCAGTCGGTTAAGCGTCCGACTTCAGCTCAGGTCATAATCTCGCGATTCATGAGTTTGAGCCCCGCATCAGGCTCTGTGCTGACAGCTCAGAACTTGGAGCCTGCTTCGGATTCTGTATCTCCCTCTCTCTCTGCCCCTCCCCAGCTCACACTCTGTCTCTGTCTCTCTCTCTCAAAAGTAAATAAACACTAAACAAAATTTTTTTAAAAAGGTCTCAAGTGCTAAGCAAGTAGAAGGTAAGATCTCTGAACTTCCAGGACAGTCCCCATCCTCAAGAAGTAACTTCCTGTCCCTCAGGATCTCCTAAAATAAAACGATCCCGACACTTCTGGAGCTGCTGGTGAAGTCCCTGTCCGTTGAGGACTGCCCCCTAGTGCTGATGGGTCCACTCTGCCCCCCTACTCTGTCCTCTTATGGATGTGTGGAGGCCACCCTGCCTGGTGGCTGGGGAGCTTTACCTTGTGGTTTCCCCAGAGTCTGGCAAGCCCATTTGGATCCACAACTCTGAAGATCTGGGCGTTCTTGTCTTCCCACCTGATGTAGGGCTCGTACCTGGTGTCAGAGAGCAGCTGGTACACATAATCCCACAGCAGCCGGCAATCTGCAATCGAGCACAGGGGGTGTGGACAGGGCGCTCTTCTGGAGCTGTGAGCGCAGGCATTAGAAGGGTGCTCTGGGGCTCAAAAGTCCCTTTGCCCAGACATGCAGCAGGACGGTCAAGACGACAGGAACAGCCACCTGTCGTGGCTTGTTGTCTCTGTTGTCTCTCTGATTCACCTTAACGCTAGGAAGTGGCTCCCCGTCTCCCCAGGAAGACATGAAGAAATGAGTTCAGAGAGACATGGACTTGTCTCAGGCACCAAGCTCCCTGTGGCGGGCAGACCAAGGAGTCTAACCCAGCCCCACGGACACCAAAGCCCTTCGCTTGGAGGCAGGTGGCAAGGGCAGGCGATGGGGCTGCTGGATGGCGGCCAGTGGCCTGCACCTTCCTCCAGGTCCCCTGGATCTCTGTTAAATCAGGATTGTTAAATCTGTCCTATCAAGCCCCCTGATAAGAGGTTTGGGAAAATCAAACGTACCATCATGGAGAGAGCAGGCAGCAGAGGGAGCCTGGGAAGGAGAGCTAAAGTCCCCCTACCTGGGCCACCTGGCTGGGTCATTTCAGGCAGGTTACCTAACCTCTTCCGAGCCCCTCATCCTTGTAGGGGATGATATGACAATCAAGTAACATAACAGATCCAAAAATCCTTAGCCCGGTGCCTGGTACAGGGTAAGGGCTCAAAGAATATTAAGTGTTACCATTGAAAGTATCAAATACTTGTGTTTTAGTGATGCCCAGTTGTTCCTGATCCGGAAGCCAGGCTTCTGCCCCCTCCGCGGTGTCTTAAAATAAAGCCAGGGAAGAGCAGTGGCCAAACAGCAGCCTTCAAAAAGGCAGCCAGTTTATCTATCAGTCTGTCCGGCAGCCTGTTCTTCAACCATTTAACAATGAACGTAGAGTGGAAGTGTATTGCCTGGATAGAGCTCAGGCCACACAACCTAGGTTCATGTCCCAGCCCTGCCACTCACTGTGTGTGATCGATCATGGGGGAGTCATGTAGCCTCTCTGTGTCTCATTTTCCTTATCTGTAAAATGGGGCTAATGAGAACACCTACCTCAAAACGTCAGTGTGGGATACGTACAGGTCTCAGAAGCTCACCTGGCACAGAGTAAGCACCCAACAAATAAAAGGGGCACGTGGGTGGCTTAGTCAGTTGAGCATTCCACTTCGGCTCAGTCATCATCTTGAGGTTCATGAGTTTAAACCCCATGCCGGGCTCTCTGCTGTCGGTGCAGAGCCCGCTTCAGATCTTCTGTCCTCCCTCTCTCTGCCCCTTCCCTGCTTGTGCTCTCTCAAAAATAAGTAAACATTAAAAATCAATAAGTAAATAAAAATTTAAAGGAGAGGAACACTCCCCCCTTTTGCGCTGCTCATGGGAATGCAAACTGGTGCAGCCGCTCTGGAAAACAGTGTGAAGATTCCTCAAAAAATTAAAAATAGAACTCCCCTATGACCCAGCAATAGCACTACTAGGTATTTATCCAAAGGATACAAAAATACTGATTCAAAGGGGCACATGAACCCAATGTTTATAGCAGCACTATCGACAATAGCCAAAGTATGGAAAGAACCCAAATGTCCATTGACTGACAAATGGATAAAGAAGATGTGGTACACACACATACACACACACACACACACACACACACAATGGAGTATTATTCAGTAATCAAAAAGAATAAAATCTTGCCATTTGCAACAAAGTGCATGGAACTAGACTGTATTATGCTAAGCGAAAAAAGCCAGTCAGGGAAAGATAAATATATGATTTCACTCATATGTGGAATTTAAGGAACTCAATAGATGAGCAAAGGGGAAGGGGAGCAAAAATAAGATAAAAACAGAGAGGGAGGCAAACCATAAGAGACTCTTAAATGCAGAGGACAAACTGAGGGTTGCTGGAGGGATATTGGGTGGGTGATGGGCATTAGGGAGGGCACTTGGGATGAGCACTGGGTGTTCTATGTAAGTGATGAACCACTCAATTCTACTCCTGAAACCAATATTACACTGTTACCTAACTTGGATTTAAATTAAGAAAAAAAAATTCACTATCTAACCAAAAAATAAAATAAAATAAATAGAAAATAAAAAACAGACCTTAAAAAGGGGAAAAAAAAAACAAACAAGAGAGGAATACTCACCATGCCAACCTCACTGTCCAACTATGACCAGGTAAACTGGAGACAGGCTGGGCTTGGCGATCCTGGGCAGCACAGACTGCTGTGGCCAGATTGTGGCCAGTACACAGGCCGGTCACCCCACACCCCGATAGCCCAGCACGAACCCTCTCATCACCCAGCTCAGAGCAACCCTCCTCCCTGTCACCCAGACCCTCTGGGACTTGGCCTCAGCACACCTCCCTCCTGTCCAGAGGCACACAAACGTCCTACTCACCAGCGATCCTGCCATCAATGGGAGCCTCCCGCATCGTGGGGGAGGAGCAGTCTCCCTCAGCCCTGCAGCCGAGCTCCGAACGGTGAGATACGCTGAGGGACTCCTCTCCGCCAAGGGGCCACCTGGCCAGGTGGCTCAAGGAGCTGGCAAACCCCAGATGCGGTGGCTGCTGCAGGCGACCTGTTCGGGGGGCCAGTTGAGGTGGCTCAGTCCCCTCTGCAGGCAGATGAGCGCCGCTGATTGTGCGGGTCCCGAGCCTCGCCCTGCCCCCCAGGGCACACCTGGGTTCCCGTGGGCAGCACCCCTGATGCTTTTCCTCCATCCAGTTCCCAGTTGGAAGGTCAGGGAGGCAAAGCAGGGCACCGGTGAGGGCCAGACAGCCCAGGCGCTAACCCCAGCTCCCGGACAAGTAACATAATCAAAACAAGCCCCTGCCTTCATGGAGATTATATTCTAGCAGTGGGGGAGGGGGATCAGGAGGAGAGGAAACAGGGACAGCAGACAACCCTTTGCCAGAGAGGGGAGCAGAGAAATGAGGAGATGGGAGGCGGCAGCCTGGAGGGTCACAGGGGCCAGCGGTGAGGGTGGAGGCAGAGGGGAGCTGGGGGCTCAGCCCGCACAGCTGCCTCCTCCAGTAGGTTGCCTGGAGGAACCCTCCCCTCCCGGTGAGCCCCACTGCGGGGAGGGTCCCAGAGCTCCGAGAGGAGCCTCCTCACCTTCCGGGAGGCAGGGGCAGTACCCAGTGGGCATCTTCTGCCTGAAGGCTCCTTCAAACAAGGGCCCACATACCAGGGCTTGCCGCTGGGTCTTGATGTACTGAAGCAGCTCATACAGGACGTCGCCTGGGGGTGGGGGCAGGGGCAGGTCAGCCACCTGCCTCTCAGGGGAGGGCTGGGGTCAGCCGCAGCTTCATGCAGATGAGGTAGGAGGTGTGGCAGCGTGGCAATGGCAGGGGAGATGAGAGCCACGGGGAAGGGCAGGGGAAGGGAGAGCAGGGCAGGACGCCCAGAGCTCTGCAAACAACCACCAGACATCCCCGCAGGCCTGCTCTAGCGAGGGGCCACCCGGGCAAAGGGGACCATGGTCATGCTGGGAGGGGAGCAAACTCTTCCAGCCAGTGCCTCCACCTCCCTCCTTGGGTCCCCCTGGCCTTCTGTCAGCACGTTTTAGAGGGACGCCAGCCAGTTTCCCTGACCTGAACCAGGCGCACGAAGCCGGAAGTCATCCTTGGTGAGGATGCAGAGGGCTCGGCCGTTCATCTCGAAGCCGTGCTCCCCCGTGCGCTGCAGAGAGTACTCCTGCTCGGCCCAGCGCAGCCAGTGCAGAACGTCCTCCCTGCTCCAGAGTGCCGGCTGGATGCCTGCAACCACCGTGAGCACAGGGGCTGGGAAAGGGCAGGGGGGGCAAGGCCCCCCCCAACAGTCTCTC
Organism: Proteles cristata cristata; assembly: GCA_017311185.1. Taxonomy (NCBI): domain Eukaryota; kingdom Metazoa; phylum Chordata; class Mammalia; order Carnivora; family Hyaenidae; genus Proteles; species Proteles cristata. Next base: position 1,896,108 of record JAESUZ010005393.1, read on the forward strand.
ATCCTTGCACTTCAGGGACGTCACCTCCTCGGAGAAGCCCACCCTGAACGCTCCACCTGGGCGGATGCTCTTCTGTCCTGCCTCCCCTCCGACTTTGTCACCATGTCCTGTTCTTTTCCTTCCTGGCACCTTACCCTCCTTGTCATTATACTCGATATACATGTTTATCATTATCTACGCCGTATGTATGTGTTCACTTATTTTTTTTAATTTTTTTAACGTTTATTCATTTTTGAGAGGCAGAGTGTGAGCAGAAGAGGGGCAGAGAGAGAGGGAGACACAGAATCTGAAGCAGGCTCCAGGTTCTGAGCTGTCAGCACAGAGCCCAATGCGGGGCTTGAACCCACAAACCAACAAACTGTGAGATCATGACCTGAGCCAAAGTCAGATGCTTAACCAAATGAGCCACCCAGGCGCCCCTAAAGTCTTTTTTTTTTTTTTAAATGGAAATAGGAAACCCATATGCATTAAACGTGGGTATGTGAGCCCTCAGCCATGACAGGAAATTCAGAGGCTGTAATGTAAATGAAAGATGTACTTGATTACATAAGTTGTACATGTGGTAAAAGATACCATAAACAAAACTAAAAGAGGACAGAATAAAGGGAAGTATTTACAACACAGATAGCAGATAAAGGGCTTAATGTCAGGGCGCCTGGGTGGCTCAGTCAGTTAAGCGTCTGACTCCCGTTTTGGGCTCTGTGCTGACAGCTCAGAGCCTGGAGCCTGCTTCAGATTCTGTGTCTCCATCTCTCTCTAACCATCCCCTGCTCACGTTCTCTCTCTCTCAGAAATAAACATTTAAAACAGAAAAAGGGCTGAGACACCTGGGTGGCTCAGTCAGTTAAGCATCCAACTTCGTCAATGATCTTACAGTTCATGAGTTTGAGCCCCGCTTCCAGCTCTGTGTTGTGTGCTGACACAGGATTCTGTGGCTCCCTCTCTCTCTGCCCCTCCCCTGCTCACGCTCTGTCTCTCTCTCTCTCTCTCTCTCTCTCTCTCGCTCGCTCTCTCAAAAATAAGTAAACATTAAAATAAAGAAAGAAAGAATCCTTTTAAAAAGGGCTAATGTCCATCACAGGGGAAGAGCATCTCTACACTGATTTTTTTTTTTTTAAGACAAAAGAATCTTACTAGCAATTCACACTGGAGCAGGATTTCTCAGCCTCAGCACTACTGACACCTTGTGCCTGAGAATTCCTCGCCGTGGCGGCTGTCCTGAGCTTTGCGGAATGCTTGGCTGCATCCCTGGCCCCCTGCCCACTAGATGTCAGCAGCAAACACACACACACCCCCACATGCGTGCGTGCACGCACACACACACACAGCCCAAGGAGAGTGACGACCCAAAGTGTCTGCAGACACTGCCACATGTCCCCCAGGGAGAGAGGCAAAATCACTGCCAGCTGAGAACTTCCGCAGTAGAACAAATCCACTAATAAACATGTGGCAGGATGTGACACCTCGCTGGTCAGGGACAGGCACCATCAGAAAAGAATGAGATATAATTTTAATGAGAGCACCTACCGCAGGCAGGAATGAGGGAAAAGGATGCCTCGCTGGTGGAAACGGAAATGCGGAGCCTCCATGGGAGGTCAGTCCAGCGGCTACAGAAGTGGCCAAGACACAAAAGCTGTGTGGTATGAAGCTAGAGGCCACAGTGAGATTCAGGAGTGCCGGGGGCAGGCTGACTGGCCATTGCATTTTTGGGAAGGGGTTGCCTATCCCGTGATCACTGAGGCTGTTGGCCTGAAAATTCAAACCTATGATTCCTGTGTCAGAGGGGCACATTGCCCTGTGTGTGGCCAGAGGGTGGGGATGGATTCCATGGAAACACTAAAACTGCACGAAGAGGTGGAAAATCGTGAACTTGGCCGACAGTATCAACCACAGATGTGATCCTGCTACCAGGTCCAGAGACATGAGCAGGGGACTTCCGATGTTGTCTCTGAGGGACTCTGAGGACCCACAGTAGCACCTGAAAACGAAGCCTGTCATCACCCCGTAGCGGGATTTGGTTTTTCTTTCATTACCTCTTGCTCACTACCTATCCTTTCCTGCCAGACCCTCAGGTCCAATAAATACAGAAAAGGGACCTTCCTGTAACTTATGTCTTCAAAGAATACTGAGGTCAAAAGGCTTCCAACAGGACTCGAGCCCCCAGGGAAGGACCAAGTTCCAAGCGGTAGATCAGCCACCCAACTCTGGGCCAAATCTCCAACCCCAGGGTCTGGTCCCACCTCAGCCCCTCGCTGGCCAAGTCACCTATAAGCTGCTCACACGCTGTTAGCCTCAACTTCCCCCTCTGTGAAATGTGATAAAATACTGCCTCACTGGGCTACTGTGCTGTTTGAGGGGCAGGGTGGTGTACAGGTTAGGAGCCCAAGCTACCTACTGTACAATCCAGTATCTCACCCCTAAGTACAGACCTAAGCGACACCACCAGAAGACATGTATGAGAATGTCCAGTAGCTCTGTTCATAGTAGAAAGAACTAGAAACATCAGGCAGCAAGCAGACGATCAAACTGTGATGTTCGTGTACAATGGCACATGGATTAAATCTCACAGATACTATGAAGAAGGAAAGAAGCCAGATGTAAAAACACTATCAAGAATAGAAGCTGATCTGGGGACAGAAAACAAAATAGTGGTCGCCCTTTGCAGGGGAATGGACTGGGAAGAGGTGCAAGGCACCTTCCTGATCTCAGCGGTGGCCACCCAAGCATACACGTGCATAAGCATTTGTAACTTAGGATTTGTACACACGACCCTATGTAAATTATAGCTTAAAAACAAAAGGAAAAGGAAAAACATGCAACAATAAGTATCGATGCTGGTGCCAGGCCAGCTGGAAACTGGCTAAATGGCTGTGTTTCCATTTCTTCATCCGCAAATCAAGGGTGGTGACACACACAGTACTAGCAGGCGACCCGGGGCTGTCAGAAGGATTCTACGAGATAATCCATTTGAAGGCCAGTGTTCGGCATGAGGTACACACTTTCCAAGATGAGCGGAGCTCTTGGGGGGACATGAGTAGAGTGCTTGGCACAGGGCCCAGCACAGAGCTCAGCAACCACTGGTGAATGTCATGTAAGGTGTCCACCCCCCCCCCCCAGACGTCTTCCTGCCCTAGTTAGCAGGATAAACCCAACTGAGCCTCCTCTACTGGTCTAACCACACCCATAGGCTTGACCTGCAGAGAAACCCATACTTCTCCCTCTCTTGGCTGTCATCCACCATATTTTCAGTTCCTCACACCAACCATCTTTGCCTCTCAAGACTCCAGTCTGATGTCACTTTACTCTCCCTGCCCCGGCCACTTGCTCCCTGGAGATTCCCAGCATGGCTGGTTCCAAGCTTCTGGGGCAGATCCAGGCAGAGACCCTGGCAGGGGAAGCTGGAGGAGCTGTGTATCTAAGACACCACTTGGGGGTCTGAGTGTCTTCCTGAAGAGTTAGCAGTGTCTCCCACCCACACCGAGAGCAGGGTGGGATTCGAAGGCCCCCCTCCCCCTCCTGGGCTGCATCTCCTTCCGCTGCTCATATCATTGGGCTTCCAACTTCCTTATGCAGTCACTGCAACCCCCGCTAGAATGTCAGCTCCTTGACCACAGACTAGGCCAGTCTCAGTCACTGCTGTCTCTCCAGCACCTATAGCAATGCCCGGAGCATAGTAGATGCTCAATAAATATAAATGGTCTAAATGAGTGAGTTTAAAGACTTCCAAGCATCTTGACCAACCCTTCTCTGGCCCCCCCAGCCCTGACCCAACCAGGTCTCTCTTCCTACAGCACCCCTTTCACTCTTCTGCTCAAGAAAGTAACATGGCAGGGCGCCTGGGTGGCTTGTTCAGTCAGTTAAGCAACTGACTCTGGATTTTGGCTCAGGTCATGATCTCACAGTTTGTGAGTTCGAGCCCTGCATTCGGTTCTGCACTAACAGTGCTTGGGATTCTCACTCTCTATTCCTCTCTCTCTGTTCCTCCCCAATTTGTGCTCTCTCTCTCTCTGTTAAAATAAATAAATTAACTTAAGAAGGAAAGAAGGAAGGAAAGAAGGAAGGAAGGAAGGAACAAAAGGAAAGAAGGAAGAAAAGAAAGAAAGAAAGAAAAAGAAAGAAAGGGAGGGAGGGTGGGAGGAAATAAGGAAGGAAGGAAAGAAAAAGAAAGAAAGAAAGAAAGAAAGAAAGAAAGAAAGAAAGAAAGAAAGAAAGAAAGAAAGAAGAAACTGGCGTGGTTCCCAACTCTCGGCCTGAGCAAGTCAAAACTCCTCTGACCTGGTTTCAAGAGCCGCTTCAAGCTGCCCCTCCCCACCTAACCAAAGCTATTTCCCAGCTACTCCTCACCACACCTCTGCAGTTTGCTAGCTAGAGTGACTTCCAGAACAACAGAGCTGGGCCTACCGTTACCAGTCAAATCAGAACTAACAGCCAGCTTCTACCTCCCCGGCGGGTTTCCAGGAGGAATGGGGGAGACTGTAAAGTGCTTGGCCAGTCCCCTAAAAATGGGAGCTGTCCTCATCCCACACTGGAGGCTTTTGCTCAGAGTAAGTGACAGCCGCAGGGTCAGAGGTACCTGGGCTTGAACCCCAGCCCCACCACCATTCCACTGGTGGGTGACTATGGAGAAGAGAGTCCTCCCCATTCCAAGACCAGTGTTCACATCTGTCAGGTGGGGATAATAAGAATCTACTTTCCAAAGTCGGACACTCAACCAACTGAACCACCCAGGTGCCCTGTTCTATTTCATTTTTTTAAAAATATTTATTTTGACCCACTAAATTGATTTCACTCCTTAGTGAGGCCTGACCCAATGCTTTGGGTTTTTTTGTTTTAAGACAGAAGATTGTTGAATGTACCGCAACAAAGAGGCAGGTAGGACAGCAGAGGAGAGGCTGTCTGCCCTGACCAGACCCTTTGAAAAGCGCTGTTAGGACATAATTGTATAAAATGAGGCTGTCAAATGCATTCCCAGCAGCAGCCGGGTCACCCAAGAGTTTACTAGGGACACAGCTTACTAGAGGCTCATCCTAAACCTACTGGACCAGAATCTGCATTCCAACAGCACTCCCAGGAGACTCACATGCACACAAAAATTTGAGATGCCCTGATCTAGAGTGGCAGGAAGCCACTCTGTTAGAATTGTATGTTGGGGTGCCCGGTTGGCTCTGTCAGTTGATCATCTCACTCTTGATCTCGGCTCAGGTCATGACCCCATGGCTGTGGGTTCGAGCCCTGCATCGGGCTCCATGCTGACAGTGCAGAGACTGCTTGGGGATTCTCTCTTTCCCTCTCTCTGCCCCTCCCTGAACTGCGTGCTCATTCTCTCTCTCTCTCTCTCCTCTCTCTCAATAAACTTAAAAAGAAAAAGAAAGAATTGTGTGGGGACGCTTGGGTGGCTCAGTCAGTTAAGCGCCTGACTCTTGATTTTGGCTCAGGTCATGGCCTCATGGCTTCATGGGTTCAGGCCACGAACTGGGTCTGCACACTGACTGCGCTGAGCCTGCTTGCGATTCTCCATCTTCATCTGCTCCTCCTCTGCTGGCACTCTCTCTGTCTCTCTCAAAATAAATAATTAAGCTTTAAAAAAATTGTATATATTAACGTAAGTGCTCGGGGACTCTCGGTAGGTGAGGATATGAACTTGAGCAGTGGCACAGACATCTGTCGGAATACCCCAAGGGCCTCTTCCCATGATGTACGTTGCCAGAGTGCTGCAGAAGTGTGCCCTCCCTCTGCTCACGACATCTGAAAGTCAGATGTGGCACTTTATGGTCTCCTCCCATGGCTTGTTCACAACTGGGAGCTTTGAAAGTCAATTTCCAAACGCAGAGATCTCAATTTCTCTGCAGCCAACTGTGGGAAATTCACAGAGCTTCCCCCCCCCACCCAGGGAATCAGATCCAGGAAAATGCAGCGACTCAGGACCAAGAACTAAGAGTCCGCCCAAGGCATGAGGCCCCATCTGGCCATTAGCTGCACAGATGACTCAGTTTCTCTGTCTGCAAACATGGTTGTGCTGGTGACCATCTCTCGGTGCCTCCATGACTCATTCCCCTAGGACCACAAGTGGTCCCAGGGCCTGTCCTACCTTCACAGCTCCTGACCCACCCTGACCTTGGGGGAGACCCTCACGCATGCAGCCTGGGGGAGGGGAGCTGTGACTCCTCTTTCACTCTCCCCTTCCACAGAGGGAAGCCTCCGTGTGAATCTCCTTTTGTGCATGCAGAGCCTAGGGCAATCCAGGCCCTCCGTCTGGGCCCACTTCCTGTCGCTAGATGACAATCCTCCCTCTGCCCTCCTCTACTGCACCCCTTTGTTTGTCAGGCAAATAAACACGGAAAGGAGCCCTGCAGGGAACTTGTGTGCGCCACTAGGCACTAACTCCCAAAGCTAAGCAGGATTTGTTTTGTTTCTTCACCTTCCCGCTGAGGCAAATCGCCCTGCTGGTTAGAAGAAAATGTAAACCAACTTGACAATAAACTATTTAAGAAAAAAAATTAAAAAATAAAAAAGAAGAGAAGCTCTCGAGGTGGAGGAGGGAATGGGGCGGGTAACTGGGGACAAATGCCAGAGAGATGCCCAGCGAGAGACACCCAATTTCCAGAAATGTAAGAAGAAAGGATGACGTCATTGCAGCCATCTGAAAGGTTAACCCCTCACAGAGGGTCAGCAGTCTGCTTATCTGGGATGTCGTTGGAGGAAAATGAATCATTTAGCTCACCCTGTCTTGGAAGATGGCTGGATATTTACTAAAGGCCAGGGCTGTGTTGCCCAAATATTTTCAGAAGTAAATATGAGTCATGAAATCTAAGATAAGAAGGACAGAGGGCTGGTGCCCTGCCCATGGCCCTTGGCTCTCACCTCTACTCTCTGATGGCCGCGGAATGTTGAATGTCAGCACCTGACTCTGCACCTGACTTAGCCCAGTGCAAAGGGCAACTTGGAAAGGGAAAGTGGGGATGGAGCCGAGCCAAGCCCTGGCTAGGTTTGCTCCACTCCTCCTCAAAGGAGAAGTCTTTTCAATTTGCAGCGGATTCAGTGGAAGCAGTCTCACCCCCTCACGAATGGGATGTGGGTGGATGAAGACCCAGCTTCCTCACCCCTGGACTAGGATAATTCAGGGTGTGCTCTCACTGTCCCCCACGAGTCCCTACTGGAAGTGAGCCCCAGTTGCCCACAGTGCTACAATTTAAATTTAAATTGGATTTCCGGAGCACCTGGGTGGCTCAGCCTGTTAAGCGTCCAACTTCAGCTCAGGTCACCATCTCACAGTTCATAAGTTCAGGCCCGCATTGGGCTCTGTGCCGACAGCTCAGAGCTTGCTTCAGATCCTTTGTCCACCTCTCTCTGCCCCTCCCCAACTCCCACACACACTCTCTCTCTCTCTCTCAAAAATAAACATTAAAAAAATAAAAAGTAAATAAATTGGATTTCCTTCTCTCCTCTGTGGGGAAGTATTTCAGGGCCTGCTTCTGGAGAAATCTAACCAAAAGCAATAGGACTAGTACCCCCAGGAGCTCTAAATTGACACCCGGAGTTGAGTAACTAGGAAACAGGCTGGCTGAAGAGAAGAGGAAATTCTTATAGGAATGTGCAGGAAGACCTGGTGACCATTTCAGAGAGGCCCCACTAAAGGGGGCTTCAAAAAAAAAGGTGATGCCTATATTTTCTAAAGCCCCACCCCTCTTCTTATATCCTCTTACCCAGCCACCTTAAGCTAGGCACCCAACAAAACAGAGGTAACTGAAGGTTACTTGACCTTGGGTAGAACACAACTTTCTGGCCCTCAATTTCCTTATTTGGAATACAAGTGAATTGACTGAGGACACCTCAAGTGTCTACAGTGTTGACATTCTAGGACTTAGTGTGCCAGTTAGGGGAGTGGACTTTGAATATGGGGAGGTAATGGGGGATAATCTAGAGGTCCTCGTGGAACCTGCAAACAAGTCCCCACCACCACCACCACCGAGGCTGAGTGTCCTCAGCTCCCATGAGACGTTGTCAAAGGTCCTTCTTAGCAGCAACATTCAGGGTCTTCAGCTCTGTCCCCAAAGTCCCATTTTTCCTCATCACCACGGCTTGGGTTGTGAACAGAGCCCAAATCCTACCCTCTATGTAACTTTTGCCAAATATCTCCTTGGAACAGCCCTGAGCTCCAAGGTCCCGGTCAGGGCCGGCATTTGGACAAAACGAAACACGAGAGGTTCCTTACAGAGCCCCTTGCCCCTCTCCCCACATCACACTGCGGCTTCCCTCCCCCCTACTCTGAGGCATGAGTGCATCCATGCTCTGTGGTTCCCTCGTATCCGTGAGTCCCCGTCATCCCACAGGCTGCGTTCCTCGCTAAACCGGGCTGCTTCCAGCAGAGGCATTGGGGGCAACCAGATTCTCCCCAAGGCCTGTGAAGTCATACCCAACATTCTGCTCAATCCTGTCAGCGGCTCAAAGAGGAGGTCATGGCCAGGAAATCAGAAGGTGTGAAATCAGTTAAGCAGTGTTCCAGCCACTTCTGAGCCAAGCAAGAAGTGGCCTGGATGCTTCACAACCCCGGTGAGATGTACCTGCCCTCAGTTGCCCTAAGAACCGTCCCCGTCCAGATTAAGACCTCCCACTGGCAGTCAGCTTGCTGCCTAACCTATGATTCCCATGGCTTATGAAGTACATTTAAAAAATCTCTTAGAGGATTATCAAGGACCAAGAGCTGGCCTTAGCATGGAGAGCCCATGTGCTCTGGAGCGGGTCACTTGGCTTTTCCAGTCCTAAGCTCTGGCAATGGAAAGATAGGCATAAAGAACATTCACCTACAGCCTATTCTATGGTTAGGAGTTTCTTTGGGAAAATGAAATAAAAGGACACGGTCAATATATTTCCCATGGCTCTCTTTGGGTGCTTTTGATTGTTTTACATATTCTTCGGCCATTTCCTAATTTTTGAAATAAGCATATGCTACTTTAGGAACAATAAAAATTAAACATCATTATTGAAAAGAGAGTTCTACATATCTACGACTGCTGTTCATTGTTTCACCTCATCAGGCTCCCTCGTTGGCGATATCCCCAGCCCTTTGTCTTTAGGCTGGAAGAGACCCCATAGCTCATTTGGTCCCAACCCTCACCGTACCAATGAGGAGACCGCTCGCCCTCACCCTTGGCCATGGCAGCCTCCTTCCCAAGGTGAGAATTCACATTTACCTCCTCTGACTTCCTCACCAAGGAGAAGTTACAGAAAATCCAGCAAAGAAATAACAAATGGAGGGAAGGCAGTCTCTTGGGTAAGAAATCTATGCGTCACATTTATGTCCTTTAAAAACATCAGCCTCTGGGGTGCCTGGGTGGCTCAATCGGTTAAGTGTCCGACTTCAGCTCAGGTCAGGATCTCACCTTTCGGTCTGAGCCCCGCATCAGGCTCTGTGCTGACAGCTCAGGGCCTGAGGCCTGCTTCAGATTCCGTGTCTCTCTCTCTCTCTCTCTCTCTCTCTGCCCCTCCCCGGTTTGGATTCTTTCTGTCTCTCAAAATTGAATAAATGTTAAAAAAAATTTTTTTAACTTTTTACATAAAAACATTAGCCTTTATGACAAAGGCTCTACTCACGGAGTCTTCCTGGAAGCTTGCAGATTCCCCCTTCCCCCAGCAAGTCCATTCTAGCTTCACATCTGGCCTGGGTGCCTGCGGGTGGTGTGGCTGCCTCCAGGCTCACAGAAGAACTGGCCAATTCTCCCTCCTAGAAAGAGGAAAATCCAGGGCAGTCAAAGAAGAGCCTTCTCGGTGAAGGCTCAGCCATCCTTAAATAGATTCAGAATTTTTTTTCCAAGGGGAAGAGCATCCTTCTCTGTATCTATCTATCTTAAAGGGAAGAACCATGAGTGTCTTCAGCTTGGTACCTTCACCATCTCGTATACAGTGGACACTTGATCAGTTTTATCTTTCTGATTCACGTGTCTCACAAATTCGCCTAACCCTACGTTTGGCTTGTAAGCTGGAAATCTGAGAGCATAGGAACACTCTCTGGGACCCTGGTGAGAGAACACAGAGAACCTGAAGGGCCGGGATAAAAAGACCGAAGTCAGAAATAAATAAGCCACCAGGTAAATGCCGTTTTCAAGAGAGAAGAAGAAAGGATAAATTTCTGAATCCCAAGGTCCCACCAAGGGAAGGCTGTATCTTTACCATTTTACAACCAGCTTCGCCCCAGAGGTATTCGGTTCATCCATCAGGATAAGGGGTTGAAAAAAGCAACCGGATTTTGTAGAAGCAGGAGGATCCTTGGGACTTATGACCAGCCACAGCACGCCCCCCACCCCACCTTTAAAAGTAAAAGTGAAACCAGACCAAGCAAGTCTTTTCCCACTCTAGGATCTTCAAGAGCATGACCTTCATCTCTCGGTGTCTGAGGAGGGGAACCTGCCTGAGAGACTAGGGATCTGGAGCTGCAAAGCGAACTCCAGAAGCCTGGGCAGAGGAGGATTTAACAACTTTTGGGCTAGTTCTCTGGGCCATTTCTGGCTGGCTCCCAGTCTGCTGCTGCCCCCTTGGGTGCTGTTTCCCAGGTAACCCAGCTTCAGAAGTTGCCACGGGTCTCACACTCAGAGGAAGCCCCTGGTGGAGTCTTCCACCCTCTTCCAAGCATGCGGACCAGCCAGTTCCCGGGTTTTTACTGCCTGGGAAATCCCAGCCAGGGAGTTGCTGAGAGTTAGGGCTCTGGGCCTCAGTAGGAAGTCCAGGGAAAGTTCTGATAAAATATGGGTACGCATCTGAATCTTGATCTTGGAGAGAGGACGTGGAGAACGGCCTTGGAGGCGGGAGGAGGGGGCCCAGCTCTGGGGCGGTTCCGAGGCTGCTGGGGAAATAAGGCAAACGCAGAGAGACTGCTAAGGGGCGGGGGCTTCTGCGGTTGCGTTTGCCGGCTGTGAGGGTCTGGTTTGTGCAAGAACTTCCACAGACGATGTCACAAGTGATTGATGGAGGGGGGGAGGAGGAGGTAAGGAGGAGCGGTATATAACACAGCGGGACTGGAGGTGGGTGAGGAGCAGAGAGGGCCGGTGAGGGAGGGATGGAGAGTGAGGTTTGGGAATGTGTTGGAAAGTGAGATTCCAGCCAGGAAAAAGTTCTGATAAAACGGGTATGGAAATTGAGACAGTGGAGAAGGGCGGCGGGGGGGGGGGGGCAGGAGGCTCCGCGCGCGCACTGGCACCGCACTGCCGGGTTCAGCCGCTGGGCCCTTACCTGCATCACAGGTGGAGGTGAGGGAGCCACCGGTCGTCGGTCGGTCGTGAGCGCTCGCCCGGCTGCGGCTGCTGGGTCCCCTACCCCCAACCCCTAACTCGGCCCCCAAAACTGGAAAGTCGCCTAGATCTCTTCGGAGAGGCGCCGGGTAAGCGCGCCCTTGGGTTCCCCGGGCGAGTAGGCGAGCAGGGCGCTTCGGTAATCTCTATCCTTCCGGGAAACGAAAACGAAAGAGCGGGATCCGGGTTCCACTCCCGCCCCGGCGGACTCTGGGGAGGGCAGGGGCCGGCCCTTGCGGGGAGCAAAGCGGGCCGGGAGGCGTCGGTCCTGCCCGCGTCCTTCCGCAGGTGAACGGACCCTCCTCCGGCCAGCCTGGCCCTGGCTCCCAGCGGCACGGAGGTGAGATGCTGCGGGATCTGGGGAGCTTAGGGAACCCCTAGTCCTGGGCTCAGGACAGCCACAGACCACCTTCATGTCACCCCGTGAGTCTCCGCATTTGGATGGGGCGGGACCTCTGATGCTGTCCATCTGGACCAGGTGCCTCGCCCCTTATGGATGAGTGACCTTCTTGGCCCTGAGCCCTCCCCTGCCTTCCGTTTGGTGATGGTCCCCCACCCCCACCCCGCGGAGCCCCACCATCAGAGGCGCTGTGGTACCTCTGCTGACTTATACCCTAGTACTCAATGGAATCCCCTTAGCACCCTTTCCCAGGCCTCTGGCTATTCCAGGCAAACCAACACACTCATCCGAGGAAAAGGAGAGAAGCCTGACCTGCGGAAATTCCCAAGGTATAGATGCTGTTATAAATGCTTACTTAGCACTGATGTATCATGAGCTTCTAGAAACTAGAAAGAACAAGGCCAAAAACCCAATAGGAAAACGAGCAAAGGATACGGATAGAAGGTCCTCTTGAAACAAAATGCTGAATGGCCCCGGACTATAGAAGATGCTCAGACTCACTCATTATTAAGGTGGGCAAATTAAAATTTTTCTGAGATACCCCTTCTTTATCTGTTAATTTGGCAAAAATTCAAAAGCCTAACATAATCCTTTGGAGAGGCCGAGGGGAACAGAGAACACTGGGCAACCCCGTGTAAGATAGTAAGACAAGATCTGGCAAAGTTACAAACGCATGTACCCTTCACCTGGCAATCCCACTGCCGGAAATGTAATCAATAAATCCACCTGCACATATCCAAAATGTACATGTTGTTTATTTCAGCATGGCTTCTGATAAGGAACGATTAGAAACAATTCAGGCATCCATTAACAGGGGGCTAAGGAAATAAATTATGGTAGATCCGTGTAACAGAACACTGCCTCATCTCTCTGTGATGGATGGCAAGTTCTCCAAGAGGCAGTACAGATTAGCAGTTAAGAATCTAGACTCAGGACAGCCCGCCTGGCTTGGAATTCCAGCTGTCACATGCTGGCCCTGTGCCCTTAGGTAAATTAGTTAACATCTCTACTGCCTCTGTTAACTGCCTCTGTTTATTAGCCGGAAACCAGAGCTTATAATAATCTCGTAAGGTTGCTATGAGGAGTAAATGAGTTAACATTTGTAAGAATGTTAGTGTGTGCCTGTTAGAAGTGTGTCTGACCATCACACTAAGCAAAAAAAATCAAGGTACAGAATAATGTGTACTACACGCTACCTTTTGTGTGTACATACAAAATATATGTATTTGTACAAAGAAACTCTGAAAGGATATGTAATAAACTACTAGACATAACTGGGATTCAGGATACAAAATAAGAGCAGGAGGGGCCCCTGGCTGGCTCAGTTGGTTAAGCATCCGACTTCGGCTCAGGTCATGATCAGTTCATGAGTTTGAGTCCCACATCAGGGTCTGTGCTGACAGCTCGGAGCCTGGAGCCTGCTTCGGATTCTGTCTCCCTCTGTCTCTGTCCCTCTCCCACTTGCACTTTGCCTCTCTCTGTCAAAAATAAACATTGGACAATTTTTTTAAAAGAGAGAAAAAGAAAATAAGAGGAAGAGTTTTCATTGGAAGCCTTCTTACATGTTTTGATTTTTAACCATAGGAATAAATACCGATCAAAAGAGTTAAAATAAGTAAGAAAGATGTTTAAACATTTTAAAATGTTTATTTACTTTTGAGAGAGACAGAGTGTGAGTGGGGGGGGAGGGGCAGAGAGAGAGGGAGATACAGAATCCCAAGCAGGCTCCAGGCTCCAAGCATCAGCACAGAACCCGATGCAGGGCTTGAACCCACAAACCACGAGATCATGACTTGAGCTGGAGTCAGACGCTTAACCGACTGAGCCACCCAGGCACCCCAAGAAAGATGTTTCAACGCCCATTCCATGCCAGCAAGCGACAACCTAACTAATGATGGAACTGTATAGGCGTTGCCCGAGACACACTGATAAAATGAGGACATTTCCCTTTGGAAAGACAAAGGCGATGCTACAGATGATCAAAATCTACAAAATTTTGAACCCATAGGACAGGAAAAAGCGGAACCCCTCCTTCCCAAAAGAAATCTGCACAGGTGTTTCATGCTCAAAAAAATAACCATATTTATTTCATTTTTTTAATTATTCATTTTTAAATAACACTCTTCCTACAAAGAACTCAAAATGTATAGATAGAACTTATCATTAATAACCATAAACTTTCTTAATACTTCCGAAACGGAGGGGAGGGTGGGGAGGGGAGGTAGACAGGGAGGGCTCAGAACAGGGTGCTGCGAGTCTGGACAGAGGCAACCAGGGTGGGGCCAGCACGTTGCTGGAGGGCCGGGCACCCAGGGAAGGACCAGGAGAGCACCCATTTCCGTGACCTCTGCTTGGAGAACAAGGTTCAATTTCACTCATGAAAGAAAATGCTTAGGGTTTCTTTACAGGGAGAACCGGGGACCGTCCGCGGCCCTGGCGTTTTCTAAGTGGCATTACCGGAAGGCAGTCACAGACGCCTCGTAGCAGGTGGCTCCGAAGAGACAAATGGCCAGTGAGTCTGCGGTCCTCCAAGAAACCACGGCGTGAACCAACAGAGAGGGGTAAAAAGCGAGGGGGACGGAGAAGGGTTTTCTTCCATCTGCCCCAGGGGGACGGAGAAGGGTTTTCTTCCATCTGCCCCAGCGCGTTCCCGTGTCCCCAGAGGGTAGAATGAAAGCAGAAGTCTGCATTTACATTCCTTTTACATCCAGTGGTTATTCCGGACAAAGCGCTGCAGTGCGTGAACTCCTCCAAAGAAAACCAAGACAAAATGAGTCAGTGCCTCCCCAACTTCCTGTGGAAGAAGATCCTGTTTGACAGAAGAGTGAGAGAGAAGTTAAAAAAAAAAAAAATCAATAGAATAATCCAAAGGTAGAAACTCAGTATTAATATTAATCCAATGAATGCCACAAACACGCTTCCTGGGCTGCTCTATGAGTTGCATGAGCAGGAGAATATCTGGATCTGTTCTTCCAAACGCCTGGGGAAGCTTTCCTCTGGATGTATTTTTTCCATCTGAACCATCCGCAAGTGGGGGGCACCCTTTCCGGGGCTGGTAACCTCTGCCTCTGGGGTTGCAGGGAACCTTCTCAGTCTTTTCAAAGAAGCCAGACCTTTGCTTCTTCAAACATGCCAGCCATGCTCCTGCCTCCGCGTCTCTGCTTTCCACCTGCCTCCACTGCTCTCCGCCACCCCACCCCAGAGATGCATGGCTCCCTCCCACCCCTCTGTCAAGGTTTCGCTAGAAAGTCATCCTCTCAGTAGGAAGGCCTTCCCCCATCTACTTAAAACTGTAAACCCCTCAACGCTCCTCCTTCCTTTTTTTATTTTTTTTTTATTTCCTTGTTTTATTTTTCTGCACAGTATTTGTCATTGACTGATAAACTGCATACTTTATTTGTCTGCTTATAGTCTGTCTGCCTTTTAGGATATAAACTTGGTGAGGGGCCCCTGGGTGGCTCAGTTGGTTAAGTATCTGACTTCAGCTCAGGTCATGACTTCAAGGTTTGTGAGTTCAAGCCCCGCATCGGGCTCTGTGCTGTCCTGCTTCAGATCCTCTGTCCTCTCTCCCTCCGCCCCTCCCCCACTCTCAGACACACACACACACACACGCACACACACACACACACACTCTCTCTCTCTCTCTCTCTCTCTCAAAAATAAATAAACATTAAAAAAAATTTTAAGGGTGCCTGGGTGGCTCAGTCGGTTAAGCCTCTGACTTCAGCTCAGGTCATGATCTCATGGTTCATGGGTTCGAGCCCCGCATCAGGCTCTAGTGCTGACAGCTTGGAGCCTGGAGCCTGTTTCAGATTCTGTGTCTCCTCTCTGCCCCTCCCCTGATCACACTGTCTCTCTCTGTCTCTCAAAAAATAAATAAATGTTTAAAAAATGTTTTTAAATTTTAATGTTTAAAAAAAAGGATATAAACTCCATGAGATCAAGGAGTTTTGTCTCTTTTAATCATTGTCATATCTCCAGTACTTCAATGTATCCTGACACATAATAGATACAGTACTCAATAAATATTAGCTCTATAAATGAATGAATGAATGAATGAATGATAAGCCAATAGTAGCAAGCTAAAGAATTCAGACTTTGTCCTGTCAGCAACTGGGAGTCATTAAAGGGTTTTTTTCTTTCCTCTTTTATAGTTGGTATCAGTTAGGAAAATGGAATGAATTTCCTCCCAGCAAGGTTGATGAGAAAAGGTACAGAGTACCTAGTCAGATACTCATATATTTAAATTCCAGTTTTGGCACTTAACTGCCGAGTGACCTTAGGTTATCTAATCTCTCTGAATCTCAGCTGCTTCTCATGAAGTACTAATCCACTAATCCATAGAGTTATTGAGAGAATTGAATGAAACATGTAAGAGTCTCTCAAAAGAACCTGGAAGAAATTATTTAATAATAAATGTTAGCTTCCCTCCCCTCTTTCTAACAAACCAAGAAATGCTGTATGCATTACTGCACCAGTCGGTCCCAGAGGAGAGAGAAGGCACACTCAAATTAGGATAATTCAGGGACAGTTAAATAAAGAGCCTGTCTACAAAGGTGGGGGGCACACAGGGAGGGGCAATACCTGGGCGGGTAACCTCTGAGTTGTTGTCTGTAGCGTTGGGGGGCTGGGGGAGGGGCACAGTTTCTAGAACCCAGGAGGAGAATCCTATGGAGACAAAATTCCAAAGACACATTAAAGATCCTAAAAGCAATGGGAAGACTATTTTAAAATACAGTTTCTATCTAGGAAAATTACATGCCCCAGATTAAAAAAAAAAAAAAAAGTCCAGGTCCCTCAAAACCCCTAAATAGCAAAATAGAAGGTGTTATTTTGAGAATCAAGGCCTCCCAGAAAACAAAGAACACTTGCTTACATGAAAAGAACAAGGCACCAAGCTGCGTGCGTGACAGACAAAAGAACTTGGTAAGCTCCTTGCTAGGGCGCCCCCAGCTCGAGAACGAGTTGCCTTAAATACGCCCAAAGCAGGAAGACATCTGGAGAACCCCTTGATTAAACAGGGTACAAAAGGTGATGACTATATACAAAAGAAGTACGTCATTCCAGATGTGAAATTCCACTAAAGTTGCTTGATTTAAGTCTCTAAGCAGCAGAGTTAAGCCTTGAGCGTTTTAGAGCCACACTTCAGAGGGATTTTTTAAAATTATTTTTTAAACGCACCGTGAGCTACTTAAAGGTGATCTAAAATGCAATCTTGTGGTCCAGGACAAGACACCTTTCAAAGTCTAGGGCAAAGCCGGCTTTGTGAAATACTGCAGGAAATGCTAGGGCAGGCTAAGGATAGATATAGATCAGTGGACTAGAATGGAGAGCCCAGAAATAAACGCTCACAGTCAACTGATTTTTGACAAGGATGCCAAAGCAATTTAATAGGGAAAGAATAGTCTTTTCCACAAATGCTGCTGGGACAACTGGATACCCACAGGCAAAAGAATGAAGGTGAACTTTTAACTCACAGACTCCACAAAAAATAACTCTAAATGGATCAAAGACCTAAACTGAAGAGTTAAAACTATAAGCCTCTTAGAAGAACATATAGGTGTAAATACTCATGGCTTTGGATGAGGCAATGGTTTCTTAGATATGACCCCGAAAGCAGTAGAAAAAGAAAAATAGATAAATCGAACTTCATCAAAATTAAAAAGTTCTGTGCTTCAAAGAACCCCATCAAAATAGTGAAAACGGTAGAAAATATTTGCAAATAATATATCCGATAAGGAACTTACATCTAGGATGTATAAAGAACTCGTACAGCTCAATCATAAAAAGATAAATAGCCCAATTTTAAAACGGGCAAAGGATCTGAATAGATGTTTCTCCAAAGAGACACCCAAATGAGCAGTAAGCACATAAAAGATACACACACTGGCCATCAGGAAAGTGCAAATCAAAACCACAATATGAGGGGCGTCTGGGTGGCTCAGTCAGTTAAGCATCCAACTTCAGCTCTGGTCATGATCTTGTGGTTTGTGAGTTCAAGCCCCGTGTCGGCAGGCTCTGTGCTGACAGCTGAGAGCCTGGAGCCTGCTTTGGATTCTGTGTCTCCCTCTCTCTCTGCCCCTCCCTGGCTCATGCTTGCGTGCTCTCTCTCTCTTTCTCTCGCTCTCAAAAACAAACATTAAAAATTTTTTAATGATAACTTTATGGAAAAATAAAATATATACTGTATAATTTACCTGTTGAGTACTGTACTGCTAATGGTGTTTAGAATATTCACAGAGCTGTACAACCATCATTGGAATCAACATTAAGTTTATTTATTTATTTTTAGGAGAGAATGTAAGTGGGGCAGGGGCAGAGAGAGAGGGGGACAGAGGATCTAACACGAGCTCTGCTCAGAGAGCCCAAGGTGGGACTTGAATTCACGAACCGTGAGGCGCACCTCATTTCTTTTTAAAAAGCTGGAGAAGGGGGCGCCTGGGTGGCTTAGTCGGTTAAGCGTCCGACTTTCGCTTAGGTCATGATCTCGCGGTTGTGGGTTCGAGCCCGCGTCGGGCTCTGTGCTGACTGCCAGCTCAGAGCCTGGAGCCTGTTTCAGTCTGTGACTCCCTCTCTCTCTGACCCTCCCCTGCTCACGCTCTCTCTCTCTCTCTCTCTCTCCTAAAAATAAATAAAACATTAAAAAAATTTTTAAAAAAAAACATTAAAAAAAATAAAAATAAAAAGCTGGAGAAGTTCGGTGTCAACTTATTAAGCTGTACGGATAAATTTCAGACACAGGTAAATTACAACCTCAAACGTAAGAGAAAGAGGGAAAGGGAGAAAAATGGAATAGGAGGCTACCTAGAGCAGTGATCTCTTAATTGGGTTGAGAATACAGAAAATAGGTGGTTGTGATTTGTCTTCTGTTCTCTCCTCTTCAGAGAAAAAATCAGAAGGAACCGTGAGTATTCAGAATTGGCAGATAAAGAGGCAGGAAAGTTGAACTAAGGGCTTTCATAGAATTCATAAAGTCCAGTCATCAGTGAAAACTTTCTTCCAGAGGAAACAGTGGCATAGAAAGGAAATGGTAAATATCTCGGGCATGCTTATAAATGATCCACACCACACAGGTGGTCAATTCCAACTATTAAAAGGGCAAAGGCAGAAAACAAATTAATTTTTTGGCCGAGCTAACATTTCTTGGTCATTTTCTGTGGGTCATGCTCTGTTCTAAGTGGTTTACAAAGATTATCTCATTTAATCTGTTCACAACAGCCTACTCTCTGCTCCGCAGCCAGTCCCTATTCTAAACATGAATTGGCTCATGAAGCTCTCCTTCCCCAGAAGCTTCCTTATGCATAGGATAAAACCCAGACACCTTATTATTGCCCCTAAGGCTGAGGCCAACTCCTGAACCTCAACTCACTCAGCTCCAGCCTCTCTGCCCCCCTCGCTTTTCCTTAAGCCTATTCCTACCACAAGGGCTTCGCACTCCCTGTCTCCCTGCCTGGAACACATGTCCCCCAGGTAGTCCCATGGCTCACTGCCTCACTTCCGGTCTCTGCTCAAATAGGTTGCCTCCCCAGGGAGGCCTTCCCGGATCACCCATCCCAGGTCACTCTCCATCACTTGGTATTCCCAATCCTGCATCGAGCCCGCATCCCTGCCTGACTCGTCATCCACTTTACTGTTCATTTTGAATGAGATCAGTCCATCAAATAGTTCATTTGACTCCCTGTGTTTCTTTCCTCTGTGTTTCCTTCTTTCTTTTAGTAGCGTCATTGTTGGGACCCTTCATTCATGTTTTGTCTCAGGGAATGTTTTATCTAAGGGAGAGGCTGAGGGTTCGATGCATTTGAAGCAGAGCATAAGAGAGGACATGGCACTCCCTGAAGCCAGAAAGATGGTGGCAGCAGTGATGAACCCTCTCAGCACAGGTTTTTGAGGGGAAGAAGTTGGGCTCTGAGAGGCAGTCCCCTCCCCATGGAGCCTCACATATCATTCTCTCTCGACTGGCAACTTTAGGTTATTCCAATGGACTTGAGCACTTCTAAGACATAAACAGTAACCATTATTCTTTTCTGTTTCCCCTTCTTATCTCATATAATAATCAGGAGAAACAAAGAAATCAGCAGGAGTGGGGCTTAGAGCATCACCTCCCGGTCCATTCGAGGAGGAAAACCATGGTCAAGGGTTTTCTCCTCCCTGAATGGGTATTCGATTCACCTGGGGAGCCTTTACTGTAATTTCTTCTTTTTTTTTTTTAACATTGATTTATTTTTGAGAGACAGAGAGCAACAGAGAATGAGTGGGGGAGGGGCAGAGAGAGAGGGAGACACAGAATTCAAAGCAGGCTCCAGGCTCTGAGCTGTCAGCACAGAGCCCAATGCGGGGCTTGAACCCAAGAACCGTGAGATCATGACCTGAGCCCAAGTCAGACGCTTAACCAACTGAGCCACCCAGGAGCCCCAAAGTACCAGATGCCCAGGCTACACTTCTTGACCATTAAATTAGAATTTCTCAAGGTAGGGCCCAGGCATCTGTAGTTCTTAAAACTTCACAGGTGATTCTAATATCCACCCTAGTTGGAGGGTGTGCAGCAAAGTCTCTCATACTTTAACATGCACGCAAATCTCCAGGGCGGGGGGTGGGGGTGGGGGAGGTGTAAAAAAGTAGATTCCGACTCCGGCACTGTGTCTGGGGCACGAGCTTGTGAGTATTTGATCTCATGATGCTGATGCTGCTATCAACCAACCACAGTTTGAGTAGCAAATATGAGATCAATATTATTAATCCTTATGTTCTGCTAAAACCTGGGCCTCCTAGCCACTTGGTAGTCATAGTTCTGTTTGCTCTTCCCTCCTACCCACTGGCTGTTGCTGCGGAAACCAAAGACTCACCTCTCGAACCATCCCACGATTGATGCTGTCCCCAATGTTTCTCAACTGCATGGCCAACTTGTGGATTATTTCCTCCTGGTGATGGTTCTGGCCAACACTACTCTCCTTGGGCTGAGAAGGCGGATTGTGATCTACATTGGCAGAAAAGAGTTCAAAAGAGAGTATTAACTATCTATAAATCACTCACCTCTAGTCACTAAAACCATCTTACAATGAGAGGGATGATATCATCGATGATTGTAGAAAAGCAAAGCCTTCCGTTGGAATAGATTCGCCCTGTTCAACATAGTTTGAAACATAAATAAAACTACCCATTAATTTTAAATTTTCTAGAAGCATCAGGCAAAAATATTTTAGTAATATATTTTACTTAAGACAATACATCCAAAATATTATCGTGAATCATATAATCAATACCATTTTTTTTGAGAGAGAGAGAATGAGAGCAGGGGAGGGGCAGAGGGAGAAGAAGAGAGAGGATCTTAGGCAGTCTCCATGCGCAACGCGGGCTTAATCTCACAATCCTAATATCATGACTGGAGCTGAAATCAAGAGTCAGACGCTTAACCAACTGAGCCATGCAGGCGCCCCCAAATTATTAACAATATGTTTTGCATTTTTCATACTTACAGCACATCTCAACTCAGGTTTTATCTTTTCACTAGAAAACCTTGATTTGTAGTTGGGTTTTATGAAATTTACAGTTTAAAAGGTAGAATCATATATCCAAGTTGTTAAAAAAAATATATATTATACATATAATATATACTATATCTCCAAGTCATTCCAAACATACCTAATAGTTTTCCAGTTTTCCAACAATTAAACCAAGTATCAGTTTTTAAACTTAAATTGATTAAAAATAAATAAAACTTAAAATTCAGTTCCTCAACTGGCCACATTTCAAGCACTCAAGTAACAGACACGGTTAGCAGTTACTATACTGGACAGTGCAGATCTCTATCTTTGTAATTTTATAAAATAGATTTTTCCATTTAAAGCTTATTCTTATATCCATGATCCTTGAATGAGTTCCTCCAAACTTTATTTGCTTCTAACAACCAATAAGTGTTTATTTTTAATTTTTTAGATGTTTATTTACTTTTGAGAGACAGAGAGGGGTGGGGAGGGGCAGAGAGAGAGGGAGACACAGAATCTGAAGCAGGCTCCAGGCTCTGAGCTGTCAGCAAAGAGCCCAGCGAGGGGCTCAAACTCACAGACCTGAGCTGAAGTTAGAAGTTCAACTGACTAAGCCACCCAGGCGCCCCTAACCAATAAGTGTTTTCAAGCAACACTATGAGTAAACTACTGTGCTGGGTGCTTTGGGGGAACTTATAAAGACAAGTTCTTCTGTTGCTTTCAACCCACTGGTTAGGGATTAAACAATTAGCATTCCTCTGGAATACAGAGGAGAGGAAGATAAATTTGGACTAAAGTAGATAGATAGAAGTATGGCTTCATAGATACAGGGAATTTTGCATTGAACCAGTCTTACTTCAGTACAATTTGAGGACTTTAATTTTTCAGGCTTAGTACTAAGAGATGAAGTCCTGTCCTCAAAGAGTGTAGCAGGAGAGAGACACAAACTACAATTCACCATGTTATAGTAAGAGTGAGGTCTACACAGAGGAGTCAGGGCAGATGTCCCAAAGAACATGATAACTGAGTTCAGTCCTGAAGAATGAAGTATGAATAAGAATTAGCCAGGAGAGGGGAGCCTGGGTAGCTCAGCCAGTTAAGCGTCTGACTTCGGCTCATGTCACAATCTCACGGTTCGTGGGTTCGAGCCCTGCGTCGGGCTCTGTGCTGAAAGCTAGCTCGGAGCCTGGAGCCTGTTTCAGATTCTGTGTCTCCCTCTCGTTCTGACCCTCTCCTGCTCTCTCTCTCTCTCTCTCTCCCTCTCAGAAATAAATAAAAAACATTTAAAAAATTAAAAATAAAAAAAAAAGAATTAGCCAGGAGAAGAAGAGAGAGATGGGGAGATGGCGGCGGGGCCAGCTGAGAAGGAGTGGCAAACGAGACCTTGCCAACAGAAGTGTCTGTGACATGAGCAAAGGCATGGGGGTAACGGACAGTGAGGTTTTATAAATAAACCTGACTTCAGCTCAGGTCACGATCTCACGGTTCGTGGGTTCGAGCCCTGCGTCGGGCTCTGTGCTGAAAGCTAGCTCGGAGCCTGGAGCCTGTTTCAGATTCTGTGTCTCCCTCTCGTTCTGACCCTCTCCTGCTCTCTCTCTCTCTCTCTCTCTCTCCCTCTCAGAAATAAATAAAAGACATTTAAAAAATTAAAAATAAAAAAAAAAGAATTAGCCAGGAGAAGAAGAGAGAGATGGGGAGATGGCGGCGGGGCCAGCTGAGAAGGAGTGGCAAACGAGACCTTGCCAACAAAAGTGTCTGTGACATGAGCAAAGGCATGGGGGTAACGGACAGTGAGGTTTTATACATAAACCTGAAAGGCGGTGAATGATGGGAGATGGAGGTAACAGAGTAGGCAGAGAAAAACCTTGAAGGCGTAGTGAAAAGCCTGGGGCTTCATCCAGTAGAACAGGAGACCCACTGAAGGGTTTTAGGCAGGAAATGACTTGAGCAGATTTGCTTCTAGCTCTTACCCTCCGGGATCAGAGTGAAGATGGGCAAGGCTTAAGGCGGAGAATGTATTAAAAGGCTACTGAAGGGGCGCCTGGGTGGCTCAGTCGGTTAAGTGTCCGACTTTGGCTCAGATCATGATCTCACAGTCCGTGGGTTCAATCCCCACATCGGGCTCTGTGCTGACAGCTTGGAGCCTGCTTCAGATTCTGTGTCTTCCTCTCTCTCTGTCCCTCAGCCCCCCTCCTCAAAAATAAACATTAAAAAAAATGTTTAAGGCTATGGCAAAGTGCTGCAGAGAGATGATAAGGAGTTGCCTAAAAATAACTCGCATGCTTACCACATACCAGACCATATATGCGTTATCCTACTGACTACTCCCTCACAATGACCCCCATGAGGTCATTACCCCATGCTACAGATGAGAGAGTTGTGGTTTAATTTTTTTTAATGTTTAATGTTTATTTTTGAGAGAGCTGTCAGAACTTAAAAGATTTAAGAGTTATCATTTATTCAATAAAAATGCAGGAGCAGATAAGATCTTTCAGAGCTTACATAGCTGATGGATAGACTGATGCTTGGATAAGACTGGTGGTTCACAAGAGAAGCAAAGGAACAAAAGCCACAAAAATGGCTAAGAAGGGATAGTCAGAGAGGTACACGGGAAATCAGGAGAAACAGTGTAACAGTATTTTCTAACCATCTTTCAATGCTTATTGAAAATTTCCTCCTAAAATGTACTAACGGGCATTGTTACTTGGTTAAGTATGGTATACAGAATATGACGTGTGTGTGTGTGTGTGTGTGTGTGTGTGCGCGCGCGTGCGCGTGTGTGTGTGGGGGGGTGTTGATGGTGATGATGAGGAGGAGGATTCAGAATCCTGAAACACACCTTAGAGTCCTTTCACTCTAGATGCCAATCACTATCTGACTTGCCCACAGCCCCCCTTCCCAAAGAATCTGCCATATTGCGTAAGCAATCTAGCTCCTTCTCCCTTGTCCCCACCCCAACCCCAGACCACAGCCACTTCGATCAGAGATGAATACCTGGCCCAAGAACATATAATCCACTGGCTGGCCAAAAGAGAACAGGGTCCCTCCCTCTCTGTTCAGTGTTCAGAAGACTAAGTTCAGGAGACTCAGAAGACAAAGTTCAGGAGACTAAGGGAAAAGCTGGCAGTGGGACCAGTAATGCCACGAGACTATGTTGGACCCGGGATACGTCAAAGCCTTTGCAAGTGAAAATTATGAAGGGGAGGGAAACATTTAAAGGAGAGATGGAGGAAGGTGGCTGATAGAGAAGAACTAAGCAGAGCAAACACTTATAAAGAAAGAAAAAAGAAAAAAAGACTGGTCCCAGAACTGCCTCAGAACTTGAACCCTCCAAGTTCAGTTCTCTTTCATAAGCATCCTCACCAGCAGCCACAGCTTTCTGGAGGTGACCGGAGTAGGTTTCTCTTCCCTGCAACCAAACAAATAATCATAAATATCTATATCAATTATCATTGTCCAGAGCTGTCGAATGTAGATAAAGCTGTGTAAGAAATAGTGTTGGCTATAAACCAGCGTCAGGTCAGACTCTGAAAGTAAAATTTAAAAATCAGGTTCCTGATACTAGAGGCTTTTGTTTTTGGTTCTAGTCTTTTACCCATTCCTCATAATGCAAATACCCCATAATACCCCATTTGTTGAATGCAAAATGGATTCAGGGCTCTGTTGTACTCAACCTATTTAGTCAGAATTACTTGCTGACTAAAGAGAGTCAGTATACCTGTCCTATAGACATTTACACAGCGAAACAGCTCTACCACCATATTATAAGAAATATTATGAGATTACAGGAAAGAAATTATTAAAGCTCTAAAATAGTCGTATGTTCTTTTAAATACAGAGAACAAACTGAGGGTTGCTGGAGGGATTGTGGGTAGGGGAATGGGCTAAACGAGCAAGGGGCATTATGAAGGACACTTGTTGGGATAAGCCCGGGGTGTTGTATGTAGGGGACGAATCACTGGCATGTACTGAACTCATTATTACACGATATGTTAACTAATTTGGATGTAAATTAAAAAATAAATTGGGGCACCTGGGTGGCTCAGTCGGTTAACCGTCTGAATTCGGCTCAGGTCATGATCTCTCCGTTCATGGGTTTGAGCCCCACATGGGGCTCTGTGCTGACAGCTCAGAGCCTGGAGCCTGCTTCAGTTTCTGAGCCTCCCTCTCTGCACCTCCCCTGCTCGTGCTCACTTTCTCAAAAAGAAATAATAAACATTTTAAAAAATATTTTTAATAAATAAGAAATAAATAGTTAATTTAAAAAATAAGTAAATAAAAATAGTCATATGTTGGAAGAGTGAGAAGTTTTGTGACAAGATAATTAAAATGAATTAAACAAAAAAGCAAAGCTTTACTCTTTTCCAAGTATTGAATGTTTACTTTTATCCTTTTTTAAAAAAAATGTTTATTTATTTATTTTTTTAAATGTTTTATTTATTTCTAGGAGAGAGAGAGAGAGACAGCGTGAGCAGGGGAGGGTCAGAGAGAGAGGGAGTCACAGACTGAAACAGGCTCCAGGCTCCGAGCTGGCAGTCAGCACAGAGCCCGACGCGGGGCTCGAACCCACGAACCGCGAGATCATGACCCAAGCGAAAGTCGGACGCTTAACCGACTAAGCCATCCAGGCGCCTCAAGAAAATGTTTATTTTTAAGAGAGAGAGTGAGTGTGCATGAGCAGGAGAGACGGAGAGAGGGAGGGACAGAGGGTCCAAAGAGGGCTCTGTGCTGACAGCAGAGAGCCAGATGTAGGATTCGAACTCACGAACCATGAGATCATGACCTGAGCCAAAGTCAGACATTTAACCCAGGCAGCCCCCAAGTATTGAATTTTTAATTCAGAGGGGGATATATATATATCCACACAGAATTCTGAAAATAAAATCATAGTCTAAATGGCCTACTGGGGAATTTGGGACAATCGTGTGCGTTAATCCTTTTGCAAGAATAATTCCTTCATAAAGCAAATAATAAGCCTCAATGCAGCGGGCTTTTAAAAGTATTGCTGTGTATTGCAAGTCCTACATCAGCAACGTTGACCGGCTGTTCCTTCAGCTGCATTTTGGAAAACTTTTAAGCAAACATGCTTCTGAGATATTATAGGTGTTTCTCTGCTGCTAGGTATAATGTGAATATTTTATTTTCTCATATGGTGACCATGCTTTCATAATCTTGACTTTGTTCACTAAAAATAGAGGTGTAGGGACTCCTGGCTCAAGAGTGAGCACGAGCATTGGCCTCCCATTTCCCCTAATCCCTCCCAAGGCACAATCAAAAATGAATGTATTAAAAAAAAAATAAAACCTCAACAGTGAAAAGAATGGGAGACTGCGTCAACAGCAGATGAGAGATGTGTACGTGCTTCTGG
Organism: Proteles cristata cristata; assembly: GCA_017311185.1. NCBI lineage: Eukaryota > Metazoa > Chordata > Mammalia > Carnivora > Hyaenidae > Proteles > Proteles cristata. Next base: position 1,922,640 of record JAESUZ010005393.1, read on the forward strand.
AAGGCAGAACGCAGATGAGACAAGGTGTGGGCCAATAGCCGGGCAGAGAAAGAGCCAAGACCCCCACCCACGGGAGCTCCTGAGAACCGGAAGCCCTTTTACTCCACTAAAACCCCAGAGCTGGGAGAGGGAGATGCGGCATTGACTCAAGTCTGTTGAGGATCAACTGTACCGCTTGGTACCCTCAACACCCCCAGGCCACTAAACCCAGCACAAACTTTAGGCAAAAAAAAAAAGAACCCAGATCACTCTTCTCTAACGGGAGAGAACAAAACTTGCGAAGAAAGCTAAAGCTTCTTTATAAATATTGGTGCCTCAAATTAAAGGTCGTTCTAGCATTTGGGGGACCTGGGGCCAGAAAATGAGCTCCCTAATTCATGCCCCTAAGGCCCCCCCCTCAAGTCAGAGCCCTCCTATGCCCCCATATGAGTCCCCACTCAGCAGGGAGCTAGTTAGGCATAGGGGTAAAATTCTGAAGCCAGATCACTTGGGTTCCATTGTTAAATCCACTATGGATAACACTGCATAACCTGCGGCAAGTTACTTAATCTCTCTATGCCTCAGTTTCTCCAACTGTAAGCTAGGAATAGTAATGTATTATTTCCTCAACCCTAAGATTTTTTACTGCCTCCAGAATCAGAATGAATTTTATATCCTAAGCGTGTCATATTTCAACATTTACTTTCTTAGTAGTGAACGAAATGATGGTATATTGTACAGTTGATGGAATATTAAACTTAAGGAAATACCGTAGTAACTACCTCTATAGAGAGGTTGTTGAGATGATAAAATGAGTGAATACATTTAGCTCCACAGAGCAGTGCCTAGAACGTGGATAAACACTACATAAATGTTAGCTACTGCTACCAGCTAAGAAAAGAGTTCCACTCACACAAGAGCAGGAAAACCCACACCAGCTACACAGTCCATCATTTCTTTAAAATAACAAAGGATCACCAGCAACTGATAAGGACCGCAGAATGCAAGATAAATACCAGAAAACAAATAAAACTAACCCTGAAGAAAACATAGAACTCAAGGAATGGAAAAGTAAGTTTGCAAATTCTAAAGTATATATTTTGAGAGATTTAAGAAAGCATTACATTTGAGAAACAAAAGAGAATGCTATGGGGAAAAAATCCTAAGACAAAATCTTTCCGATTTTAAAAATATGATTGTCAAAATTAAAAATAAAATGGGTGGTCCAAAAAAGTAAAGTCAAGGAAATCACTCAGGAAAAAACAAAATAAAAACAAAAAACTGAAGATAAAAAATATGAGAGAAAAGATAGGTGATATAGCGGGCCAATATGGAAATACAGGCATTTGATTTATGGGACTACCAGAAAGAGATAGAGTGGGTAAATTTCAAAACAAACAGTGTAAGACAGCTTCCCAAAGCTGAAGGTCACCAAACTTCAGACTAGAAAGTCCCATACACATGCGAGCATGCATGCACACACCCCCTGCCTCCAAGTTCTCAGGGGAACGAATAAGGAAGTAAAAGCCTCACCTCTGGAACATATTAAAATTTCAAAACACTAAGCAGAGGAGATGCTAAAAACCTCCAAAGAGAAACATGGATTAATTAGGCAACTGACTTCTCAACAACAAATACTAGCTATATGTATACAAAGGGACAATTTTTGCCCTCATGAGTTTTATAAAAAATTATTTTCTTTTGGAGTGCCTCTGGGTGGCTCAGTTGGTTAAGCGTTTGACTTCAGCTCAGGTCATGATCTTACAGTTCGTGAGTTCGAGCCCCATGTCAGGCTCTATGCTGACAGCTCAGAGCCTGTGGAGCCTGCTTCAGATTCTGTGTCCCCCTCTCTCTCTGTCCCTCCCCACTCAAGCCCTCTCTTTCTCTCTCTCTCAAAACTATACACACATGAAAAAAAATTTTTAAGTTAAAATTTAAAAAAGCTTCTTTTTTTAAATAGACTTCATGCCCAGCATGGAGCCCAACATGGGGCTTGAGCTCACAACCCTGAGATCAAGACCTGAGCGGAGATCAAGAGTCAGGCGCTTAACTGAATGAGGCACCCTGTATCCCTAAAAAATTATTCTCAACCTAGAATTCTATGTCTCACTGAAGTCTCAATTATATGTGAGAGGTGAATAAAGGCATTTGCAGATACGCAAGGGCTGGGGAAGTTTTTCTCTCATACAGAATTTCTTAGGAAGTCTCCTGAGGGAGTCCTACTCAACACAGAGTATGACTAAACCAAGAAAGAGAAAGAAGATTTAGCAGAAGGTGAATTCAACTCGCGTAAAGGGAAGTCCCAAGATGACAGACGTACAATAGGCCTAGGGGGCACCGAGATTGGAGCAAGAAAACAGCCCGAGAAGGGGACTTGCCTGGGCAAGAGAGACTTGCTGAACACTGTGGGGAACTCAGAGCAATCCTAACTACAAATCATGCGGCGGAAGAGAAGGAAAGGCCATGAGCAAGTGCAGAAAACAGTAAAAGGTCATACAGGACGTTTATGGTCTGATTGTGAAGCGACTTCAAAAGTGGCTTAGGTTGAAAATGAAGGAATTGTTCCATAGTTCCCTCCAGCAGGATAGCCCTGTGTGGTAACCTTCGTAGCATCTGTAGGACTGGGCCAAATTGTAAGCAATTGTCGCTTTAGTACCTTGTCTCGTTACCGGCAAGTGATTATTCTCAGGAAAAATCATTCCAGTATATATAGATTTTATTCCTGGTAGCTCCCCTCCCTAACTCCCAGACTCTTGCACAACCTTTTACCTCTGGATGCTGACCCTACAGGTAGACAAAAATGAGGATGAAGGTTTTGAAGTCCTGGCCCCTCTGCTACCAGATTGGAAAACACCCCCCCCTTTACAGAGACAAACCACTTTGCCAGAATACAAGGCCTCATCTCAAACTTGGTGTGACCTTTTCTTTCAGCGGAGGAAGAGTGGCTTCTTTCAGGGGAGCTTTAAGCCATTAGCCAGTGCTCTAGGTTCAGCCCCTTTGAACATCTAAATCTGCCAAGTGCAAAATCAACAGTGGTTGCCTCCTCTCAAAGGACAACCTTTCACAACCAATTGAACACGCTGTTGTTGAATGTTCGATTGCTAGCAATACCTACTCATTTCAGAACAGTGTGCTTCAATGCAAGTGAGACTACTCATCAGTCTCAGGAAGGTTCAAAGTATCTTACCAAGGTCAAACTGCTCTTTTAAAAAAGGACCTGCTGGGGACAGGGTGGCTCAGTCGGGTAAGCATCCGGCTCTTGATTTCAGCTCAGGTCATGATCCTGGGGTGGTGGGATAGAGCCCCGTGTGGAGGTCAAGCCCCACATCTGGCCCTGCACTGGCAGCGTGGAGCCTGCTTGGAATTCTCTCTCTCCCTTGCTCTATTTTCCTCCCCACCACCTCTCTCTAGAAAAATAAATAAATAAACTTTTTTGTTATCGTTGTTGTTTTTTGTTGTTTTGTTTGAGAGAGAAAACATAAGCAGCGGAGAGAAGCAGGAGAGAGAAAGAGAGAGAAAGACTCTTAAGCACACTCCATGCTAGCATGGAGTCCTACATGGGGCTCTATCCTGTTACCCTGGGATCATGACCCAAGCCGAAATCAAGAGTTAGGTGCTCAGGGCGCCTGAGTGGCTCAGTCGGTTGAGCGTTCAATTTCAGCTCAGGTCATGATCTCATGGTTCGTGAGTTCGAGCCCCACATCGGGCTCTCTGCTGACAGCTTAGAGCCTGGAGCCTGCTTCGGATTCTCCCTCTCTCTCTGTCCCTCCCCTGTTCTCTCTCTCTCTCTCAAAAATAAGTAAAACATTACAAATTTTTAAAAAAAGGTGCTCAATTGACTGAGCTACCCAGATGCCCCTGAAAAGATGAACTTTGAATCAAAGGCGAAGGCCAGTAGTATACCCTTCCTTTGAGATAGAATAGAAGGAGGTAAGATGTGATGTTCACATAAAGAAGTCGATTAAGGGAAAAGGAGATTCAGTTGTTTACTCCAACGACATCAATTTTGTACGTGAAGCAGAAAACTAGGCCATCTGGTGGCAAAGAGGGGGATGCTGAAGTGGCTGAAATTAGTCATTAACAGAAATGGAAAAAAGATAACTAACCAGAGTTGTATAACAGGAGTATAATCACCCCCCACCCCCACAAAAAAAAAGAGAAAAAAAAAAATATATAACCTTGATGTGCATTCTCTTTCCGGGTGGTGGTGTCCTAAACTTGAATCTAAAGAAAAGAAATTTTGGGGGTGCCTGAGTGACTCAGTCGGTTAAGCATTGACTCTGGCTCAGGTCATGACCTTGCAGTTCATGGGTTGGAGCCCTGTGTACAGCTCTGTGCTGACAACTGGGAGCCTGAATCCTGCTTCAGAGTCTGTGTCTCCTTCTCTCTCTCTCTGCCCCTCCCCTGCTCTCTTGCTCTCTCTCAATGATAAAATAAACATCAACAAATTAAAAAAAAAGAGAGAGAAGAAATTTTTATCCTATCCTCACATTGGGGAGGCTTCAAGGCTTGGCCCAGTACTTGCTAATTTCCTGTTCTTAGGCAAGATACTTAGCTTCTCTGTGCCTCAGTCTCCTCATTTGTTAAAAAAGGACTTTAGGACTATTATGAATATTAAAAATGATGTTCATAAAGTGCCTGATATACAATACGCCCTAAATTATATGTCTTAGCTACTGCCACTGTACTTGCTATTAGGCAATATTTACATAAGTACAAGAATGTAAACTGAAGCTATCAGTTTCTAACTTTTAGAATCGGCTGATAGACAAAGCCTGGAAGAGTTGCTTGTGGCTGGAGGTCAGAATGTAAACACTAACAACTCTGGCTATGTAAAAATGTAAAAGTATAAGGGACAAATAGCAGGGTATGGAAGGCTGAGAGAGAAAAGAACGGGAAACTTCGTAACTGCATCTTATAAAAGGGAGAGTCATGTGAAATAATAGTGATGAATAGTGAATAATAGTGCTGAAAATATATGAAATAAGAAAGAGGACAGAGAGAGAGAGAGACACCATATGTTTTCACTCATATGTGAAACAGGAGAGACTTAACAGAAGACCATGGGGGAGGGGAAGGGGAAAAAAATAGTTACAGAGAGGGAGGGAGGCAAACCATGAGAGATTCTTAAATACTGAGAACATCCTGAGGGTTGATGGGGGGTGAGGGAGAGGGGAAAAGGGGTGATGGGCATGGAGGAGGGCACTTGTTGGGATGACCACTGGGTGTTGTATGGAAACCAATTATATTAAACTATAACCAAGCTACATTTTTTTTAAAAAAAGAGGAATTTAAATTATTTAAGTTTATAAAAATAACACGTAGAAGTACTACAATAATTTAACTATCAAACATGAGAAGAGAATGAACTAGAGTATGAACTAACCTCATCTGTCATATTAAAGAATCAATGGAGGAAGAAAGAATCAATGAATGGCATCAATTTGGTAAATCAAGAGATAGAGGAATAAATGCATTATTTGAAACAGTAGTTCTCAATTCTGGTTGCACGTGACTCTCCACTTGGAGACTTAAAAATTTGGCAGGGGAGGGAATAAAACTACATATAGGTGTGTTTTTCTAACAGGCAGCCAAGGTTGAGAATCACTAACCTGCCCAACTGGAAAACACAGCCAGTTAAAGAGTTTCCCTTCTGGAAATGGGGCAGTGGGATAGGTGTGGAGGTGAAAGGGGAAGATCGATATTAACGTAGCCTTCATTCATTCATTCATTCATTCATTCAACAAATATAATAGAAGATCTTGTGCGTGTCAGGCACTGCTTCAGGCCCTTTTTCACTGTACACTCTCTAGTACTGGTTGATTTGTTTTGATGGACATGAGTGGTTGGAAAAAATGTTTTTTTTTTTTTAAATGTTATTTATTTATTTCTAGGAGAGAGAGAGAGACAGGTGAGCAGGGGAGGGTCAGAGAGAGAGGGAGTCACAGACTGAAACAGGCTCCAGGCTCTGAGCTGGCAGTCAGCACAGAGCCCGAGGCGGGGCTCGAACCCAAAAACTGCGAGATCATGACCTAAGCGAAAGTCGGACGCTTAAACCGACCAAGACACCCAGGCGCCCCTGGAAAAAATGTTTTTAATGCAATGAAAACACAGCATTATTACCCGAATCCTCATGTTTAAATACATCAGGCAGCTAGCAAGAACCATTCCTGCCTGAGTAGAAAGTGTATCACTAATGCAGGGTAATACAGTTGCAAAAACACTGTCTTTCACAAGGGGACAGCCAGGCTGTGACCTGACGGGGAAAAGACAAAGGGCCCTGGAGAGTAGCCACCGCACTTCACAGGCCCTTTTTCCTACTGCCAGATAGGCTGCCTGGTTGGGTTCAGAAGTAAAGAGCTCTAAAGGCAATGGTCTGAGTCCCTGAACCCTGCAACAGAGTCAAGAGTGGGAGGGAGAAGACAGGAGGCAGAGAGGGCCACCGTCTCCGTGTATTAACTCAGCTCAAGTAGGTCGCTTACATAGTGGGTGACATATATGGCCCTTTGATAAAAGCTGCAACCATACTGCCTGTCATTTCAGTTTCTGTTGTCTTTAGGAGCATCATGAAACATATACACATTAATGAGATTCTTATTTTGAAATAGCACCCTAAGGATTAGTTGACACCCCACCAAAGATTATTTGAGGGTACCAGTGAGGGCTGAGAGCTCATCCAAGAGAGAAGATGCCCAGAGAGAAGAAAGGGCAACTGAGGAGGGAGGCCCCGCAAATGGAGGCCACCTACTTCGAAATGAGTTTAGGGCCAGCCCTGCCCGTGTCAATCAAAAGCATAATGACTTGCATCTATTAGTTTAACTGATCAATTAACTGTCACCCGGGAAACAAAATCTAGTATTTGCGTGAGAGGGATGGAATACAAGTAGGATCTATCTCAGTAATGGACGTTGGGAGGAACGAGGAGCTATATGGAAGCCGACAAGACTTGAGTAGCTCAGTTGGGTAGGCAAAGGTAGAACACGGAGATAGGACGTCACAAAGAATTGAGTGTCCCAAAGCAAGGGGTGTGTTTTGCATTTTGGAACTCAACATAATTACTATACTTTGTGCACGTCTGAGGACTTATCTATTTCATAACTCTGGGACCTAGCTCAGTGCCCTTTACATAGAAGGTACTCAACAGATATTAACTGATTGTGATTATAAAGATGCAGTTACATAAGGGGGTGGAGAGAAGGGGACAGAAAATAAGCCGAGAGTTAGATGGCAAATGTTGGCTCTTCTATAACTTTATCTAAGGATGGCCCTACCTTTTAGTTTCTCTTGAAGACAGATCTTTCATTTAAACTTGTAAAATATCAACAAAAATTCACATTCACGTATTTTTAACTCTTGATGTAGAACCTTATCAAAGCCTGAAGATACTCTGACCGTTGGCGGTGAGAGTGTAAATTGGTACAATTTCTGTGGGGGGCAATGTACCTATTTATCAAATTTTACAAATGCAATTATGTTCAAGATTATTTGCTATAGCCCTGGCTTTAATATTAAATTATTGGAAGGGTGCCTGAGTTAAGCATCTGACTTTGGCTCAGGTCATGATCTCACAGCTGTGAGCCCCCACATCGGGCTCTGTGCCGACAGCTCAGAGCCTGGAATCCGCTTTGGATTCTGTGTCTCCCTCTCTCTCTGCCTGTCCCTACTCATGTTCTGTCTCTCTCTCTCAAAAATGAATAAACATTAAACTGTGTGTGTGTGTGTGTGTGTGTGTGTGTGTGTGTGTATAAATGATTGGAAACAACCCATATGTATATTAAGAGTAAACCATTTAAATAAATTATGTTATATTCACACAATGGAATAAAATGCCCCTGTAAATAAGAATGACACTCTGCAAGTATTAATGCACAAAGATCTCCATCATATTGTTGAGAAAGCAAGTAAGGACAGTGTGCTTTGCATGCCACCTTTCCTCTAAAAGGAGAGAGGGTATACAAATCTATATTCACAATTGTTCCTATTTGCAAAAAGAACCTCTAGAAGAATGCCCAAGAAACAAGAACAATGGTTGACTAGAATAAGGACTGTTAACAGTGGGATTCTGAACAGATGGAGAACAAGGACACAAGAAAGAGTTATCACCATATGCCTTTTCATATTCTTTAGTTTTCCAACCATGAAAATGGATTTTTAAGCAATTATATCACACTTGGGGTATTAGCCCCTGTGGCAAGCCATTTAAAATTAGTAACTCCTTGGGGCGCCTGGGTGGCTTAGTCGGTTAAGCGTCCGACTTTCGCTTAGGTCATGATCTCGCGGTTCGTGGGTTCGAGCCCCGCGTCGGGCTCTGTGCTGACTACCAGCTCAGAGCCTGGAGCCTGTTTCAGTCTGTGACTCCCTCTGTCTCTGACCCTCCCCTGTTCACGCTGTCTCTCTCTCTCCCAGAAATAAAAAAAAATTAGTAACTCCTTTACTTTTAATGTATTAATATACTCAAAAGTTAATTTTAAAAGTATCTCAGAAGTGTCATAATTGTATTGTGGTTATGCAAAAAAAATCTTTGTTCTTAGGAGACAAGTTATTTAGAGATGAAATTAGTATGTCTACAACTTTATCTCATAACTTTCTCTGTAGCAAAGAAAAATATCTGCACTTGCATCCATATGTATGTATGAATGTGGAGATAAAAAGATAAAGCAAATGTGTCCCCTCAAAATACAATAAATCCAGGGGTGCCTGGGTGGCTCAGTCGGTTAAGCGACCGACTTCAGCTCAGATCATGATCTCCAGGTCTGTGGGTTCGAGCCCCGCCTCCGGCTCTGTACTGACAGCTCAGAGCCTGGGGCCTGCTTCAGATTCTGTGTCTCCCTCTCTCTCTCTCTCTGCCCCTCCCCTGTTCACACTCTGTCTCTCTCAAAAATAAATCAACATTAAAAAAAAAAACCTTTAATGATAAATCTATGCAAATGGTATGTGAGTAACAATAGACTTATTTGTGCAATTATTTTGTAGATTTAAAATTTTCCAAAGTAAACATTGGAAGGGAAAAAAAAAATCTCAAAAAAGTCCTCAAAAGTTAAATAAAACATTTCCATTTCGTTTCCATAAACTCTTTGGACTTGTTTTCAAAGTTCTCAACTTATCCATCCAGGCTTCTTACGCCACTTGACCAAAATGTACTTTGAATCACATCTCAAAATTTACTTTCTCAAGATGTCTGTTTTGAATTTTCCAAAATAATATGTCTCTTACCACTTTGAATACCTGTAGTTCTTTTAGTCCTATTGAGATACATCATATTACATTTTGCTACAATCATTGTGTTTTTATTATAGGAAACAACAGAGATGATAAAGCATAACAGGTGTGTATATTAGTATACTTCGCTGTTGTACACACATTGTCTATAACAATAATCATAGATTATGTTACTCCCTAAGAGCTTAATTGAAAGAAAAAAGAAGTGTCTCTCATGATTAAAAGGCAAGATTAATTTATGTGTAGCAGAAATGAATGAGATGGACAGTCATTAGAAGGGGAGAGGCTACCAGCTCTCTCTTGACCAAGCTTCTCCCTCTGTCTGCAGCTCCAACCGCCCTTAACTCCTTCAGGTCTCAGTCCAGGAGTACATCTTGAGGAAAGCCTTCCGAATCTCTCTGCCGGGGCGAAGCCCCATCGGGACCTCTTGTTAGCCCTTAGTACATTATATTTAACATTAGTATGTTTCATGGACTATCTGTCTCCATTACAGACTGTAGGCTCCAGGAAGGAAGGGACTGTTAATGTTTCTGTTCACCAGTGTCACCCCAATATCTAGCACAGTGTCTGAAATATAGTAGACCCTAGTATTTTTTAAAAAAATTTTAAAAGTTTTATTTCTGAGAGAGAGAGAGAGAGAGAGAGCACGCAGGGGAGGGTCAGAGTGGGAGGGACACACAGAATCCGAAGCAGGCTCCAGGCCCTGAGCTGTCAGCACAGAGCTGGGAGCAGGGCTTGAACTCACAAACTGTGAGATCATGACCTGAGCCCAAGCCAGACGCCCAACCAACTGAGCCACCCAGGTGTCCCCCACCCAGTATATTTTTAATGAATTTTTAAAAAATGTCCCTTTGGAGGAAGAGGGGGAGAGTTGATGAGCCTTAGAAGAAAAAAAGGGGAGAGGGGCAAAAAAGGAGCATCCAAGCACTTTCAAAGGGAAAAAGAGGCTAAAAATCTGGACTCTTACTTCTACAATCAATATATCCCACTTACACTTACATACACACATACACACACGCGTGTACCTAATTCTGCCCTTTCCTACCAATAATTCTTACATTTTTAGAAGTGGGAAAGGCCTCTTTTTGCTTTCACTAATTTTTGTCTTTCCAGGAGTTTCTAATTTCCCTGAAGTGACCCATCAGGATGACGGCTCCAGACTTCCCAAGATCCTACCCAGCCCCTCAACTTTTCTGAGAAAGCGGCTTTAAGTTTCTCCGACAAAAAAAATTGTTTTCTTTCTCCAAAAAGTTACATGCTCAGACGTGGCTATTTCCCTAAGGTAACAGAGACGAATTTTGGCTTCCACGAGTCACTGAATAATGACTGGTGATGTCCATTTTCAGTCTAGGCAGCAGCCTGGCACAAACGCCACTGAGGGGATAATGGGACCTTTTCAATAATCCGCTTCCCCCGTAGGAGTTTTACGCCGGGGAGTACTTAAGGTTTCCTTCCTTCCTTCCTTCCTTCCTTCTTCCCTCCATTCCTTCCTTCCTTTCCTTTCTTTTTTTTTTTAAGACAGCTTCCGCAAATCCCCTGAGCGACTTCCCGCGACCCTGGCGAGACCTACAACCCGCGGCGCTGCACCTGCCCCCACTCTCCGGCGGGAAGGCGCGCGCCCGGCCCGTTTTGGCGGCAGAGGTCACGTGGCCCCGCGGTGGCCAATGAGGGACGCCCACGGCGCGCGCGCGCGGCGGCCAGAAGCGGTCTCCCGCGCGGGCCCTGGCGCGCCTGGTTCTCTCCTAGGCGCTGACGCGAGCCGGTGCCCGGGAGACTGGCGCCCCGGATGCCCTGCCGGGTGCCTCCGATTACCCTGCGGCGTGGCGTTCTTGACGCCGCACTGACACCTCCGTGTCCCTTTTACACCGGCCCCTTCAGGCTGCACACCCCCTTTTCCTTCAGCGGTGTCCTAAACGCTTCAGCGTTAGAGAAACGCGCTGCTGGCTCCTGGGCCGGGGAAAGGGTGGAAAGGAAGGTGGCGGCTTGTGCCTGCTTCCACCTCACGCCGACTGATCCCTAGTCTCTTACTGTTTGGTCGTCCTTGAACGCACACCGGTGACCCGCCATACTAAACAACCTGTCACAAATAAGATTTCACATTCACAGTAAAAGGACAGTTCTAGGCACGAAAATTAGGTTGTTGGCTGTTATTCTAGAAATCAAACCTAGTAGGTTCGTTAATTCACCCCCCCTTCTGCTTTTGAGGTGAAACTAATTAGGAAAGCATTTCGGGTAAACGTGGCAACCGCCCACAGGGCACCTCAGAAGGCGCCTGAGGAGGAGGAATCTGAGGATAGAACGATATAGCTGAGTGTGAAAACATACTGGGAAAGGTTGACCACCAAATGTAAGTTCTAGAAAGGTGATAACGATTGCACACCTTTAGGAATATGCTGAAAGCCACTGGATTTTGCCCTTTAAAAGGGTGGACGTTATGGTGTACGGATTACATCTCAATTTACCAAACAAAATCTATGTTCCAGAAGGTATTCCTAGGTGCCAGACTCGCAGGCTTTGAGAAACTATTGTTGACACCTGCACAAATCAAAGTTCGATATTTTAGTCAGTGTAGTTCTTCCTAGAAAACAGATACCGGGTCTGATTTGGTGGCAAGAGACTCTCAGCCTAAAATGTGCACCTTCTCAGTGGCATATAATTCTTTTAAAACTGGAGAATAGTTTGAGATTAGCTTTAATTATTCCTTTCAGGTGTCTAGCATATTCTTTAAAAAAAATTTTTTTTAATGTTTATTTTTGAGAGACGGAGACAGAAACGGAGTGGGGGAGGGGCAGAGAGAGGGAGACACAGAATCTGAAACAGGCTCCAGGCTCTGAGCTGTCAGCACAGAGCCGGCCATGGGGCTCGAACTCACAAACAAGGAGATCATGACCTGAGCCGAATGTAGTAAAACGCTTAACAGACTGAGCCACCCAGGCGCCCATGTCTAGCATATTCTTAATCTATAAATCTAAAACCCCATAAATTTAACCCCAACACTTTCCAATGCTCTCCAAAACAGAAAACCTTAATTTTCCAACATCCGGGGACATCTAGGAATCACGCCAATTTTTGCAAAATGAAATTCAAGTTTATCTTTCCTTCATGTTCTTTCCTATATGGGCAAAATCAAAGAGGAATCTAAACTAAATGTTCCCTACTTAACATTGTCAGATCAAGTTAAAGACGCGGTTTTTTTATTCCAAGACAAATTGGATCTGTTTTAGTTCATTTGCAATCATCCTCATGAGTTGTCAGAGCAACAATTCAGAGCTAATAGGGACTAAGAGATTTAATACCATGAAGCAAAGTCCGTTTTAGATTTTACCACCTAAGAACACTGATGGATAAGATTCATCACAGCTAATGTTCAAGTAATCTCTTTAATGTCCAACTTTATGTCCTCAATACCAAGAAAAATGCATGCTAAGTAGAATATTTATCTTAGCTTAGTACAAGTGGTATCTTACCTGGACTCCTTGACATGGCTGAAACTGGCTGGGAGCTAACAAGTCAGGTCATGTACTCCTGAAAACTGTATTTCAACACAGGGATTTGCAACAATTTGTTACTTTGGGAGAGAGATTCAGAAGTTCTTTAGGTTCACAAACAATGGCATCGTGTTTTTCTCTGTTGAAAAATATATCTTCAGAGAATTTCCCTCATCAGTATATACTCAGTATGTTGGATGAATATTAATGTTCCAACATTACAAGCAGCCTTTATTCTATGCCAAAAAGGGTTATGGTTTTGAGTGGAAAATGGAACAGGGTAATTAATTATCTTTTTCAACTTAGATAAACATCTTTCTGTGCTGTTGGTCTTTAGATCTGCTAACACCACCCCACATCCTCACCTCCAAACAGTTTTTCTTCATCATTTCAATAGCCACATTCTACCAAGAGAACATAAATTAGTATGCATAGATGAAGGAAGACAAATTAGTGTAGCCAAAAGAAAATAGATTAAAAACCTAGAGATGGGAGGATTGGAGATGAAATACATTTTGTCCTACTACCTTGTATTTGTGTGATTTTGCATTCTCTCTTTAATTCTCCATATACACATAGTCCATCTCTTCTTCTTTTTTTTTAATTTCTATTTATTTTCGAAAGACAGAGTGCAAGTGGGGGAGGGGCAGAGAGAGAGAGGGAGACACAGGATCTGAAGCAGGCTCCAGGCTCTGAGCTGTCAGCACAGAGCCCGATGCGGGGCTCGAACCCACGAACTAGGGGATCATGACCTGAGCCAAAGTCAGAGGCTTAAATGACAGAGCCACCCAGGCACCCCTATACATCGTCCATCTCTAAGGGCAATAATGAAAACTATTCCGCCACACCAATTTTTTCTAATACTGTAGCACCAATCCAATACATTGAATAATTGAGCTAAGACTTTCATTGTTTAGCAGTACACTTAATTCTCTTGACATAAAGGTTGGCCACAGAGTTTCACTTTCTAGTTTCCCTAGTTTATCTTCTAAATCTAAGCAGTTACTAGAAAGGGAAGGAATGGTTAAGAAAAGCCAGACAATAAAGAACAACTTAAGAAAGTAACAGGCGAGGCCTTTAGGAGCCTTAGATCAGTGCTATCCAATAAAAGATGTGAACCACATATGTAATTTTAAGATTTCTAGCAGCTACACTAAAGTAAAAAGAAACACGTAAAATTAATTTTAATGATATATTATTAACCAAATGTCTCCCCCAAATAAATCCAAATGTTATCACTCCAACAGGTAATCAATATAAAAAATTATTAATGAAGTATCTTACATTCTTGTTAATGTATGTATTCAAAATCCAGTGTATATTTGATGCTTACAATACATCTCAATTCAGACTAGCCATGTTTCCGGCGTTCAGGAACTACATGTGGCTAATGGCTGCATTGCAGTTTTAGACAAAGAATCAAGAACTAAAAAGAGGGGTACCTGAGTGGCTCAGTCAGTTAAGCATCCGACTCAGGTTATGAGCTCACAGTTCGTGAGTTCAAGCCCTGCATCCAGCTCTGTGCTGACAGCTCAGAGCCTGGAGCCTGTTTCAGATTTTGTGTCTCCCTCTCTCTCTCTGCTTCTCCCCTGTTCGTTCTCTATCTCTCAGAAATAAATAAACATTAAAAAATAAATAAATAAAATGAAATTACTGAAAGTAAAGCAATAGGCAGCCATCAGAGCTATGCAAACCAAGAGACGTGGAATCCTCAAGTAGGAATCTGACTCATTTTTCAAATGTACTACATTTTCCAGTGCAGAATGCTGCTTGATTTTGAGTTTTGTAATTTGGGCCAGATTACAGAAGAGGGAGCTATGGGCTGAAGGGTTGTGAGTGCCTGGGCATTTTTGGTATCGTGGGCAGTTTGACAGTATTTTTTCAATCTCTGTGACTTACTTCTTTTATAACCGAAAGTTTGTACCTCTTCATACCCTTCACTTTTTAACAGCTTGACATTTTAACTATATTTATCAGGCAACCTTCTGATCCTAACTTGACTTCTCACGTAAACTTTACTTCAGAAAAACGACATGTTCTCCAGGTAATGCATCACGGCCAAATCAGCTCTGAATAAAATTATTAAATTAGTAATTAGTCAAGGTTGACAGTCAAGATACAGAGTGAGGTTCTTAGCTCAAAAGAATCAGCTGATATATCGCCTTACCCATCAGCCCACTGAGAGATGTCATTTTGTACTGTGTATTCACATGACATCGCTAGATAACTCACAATAAAATATCGAACCGTGGCCTTTTAAATCAACAATCAAAATAAAATAAAATAAACAACCAAGAATGTTGGAACTGATTTTCCACGAATAGGTTTTCATTATCATTTTCCCCAAACAATTCTGCAGGATGTTGAGACGTATTTATTGAAAAACAATCCATGCTAATTATATTTTTCATCTAAAATATACTTTTAAATGTATGTGAGAAAAGCACGATGCTCCTTTATATCGTTGTTTGTATAATTAGATAATTGCCTTTAGGAAATAGCGTGCCTACCTGGAAACACCAGGATTCATGAAAGCGTGATAATGGATTTGCATATGGAAATGAGGCAGCTACTGATCTGATGTATGTTGTCTATTTAAAAATCATTGCTTTATGCTTGTCTTATTATTTCAATATGTATTTGTAATATTTTTCACTTAGTAAATTATTTTATCTGCTTTGGAAATTGTTCTGATTTTAAGTTTAAAGTACACATGAAACTAAAATTTAAATAAAACATTGGGGGCGCCTGGGTGGCTCAGTCGGTTAAGCGTCTGACTTCAGCTCAGGTCATGATCTTGTTCTCTTGATCAGTGACCACGTGCTGACCAGTGCTGTGTGTGTGTGTGTGTGTGTGTGTGTGTGTGTGTGTGTGTGTATCGTGGTTTGTGGGTTGGAACCCCACATAGGGCTCTGTGCTGACAGCTCAGAGCCTAGAGCCTGACTTGGATTCTGTGTCTCGCTCTCTCTCTCTTCCCCTACCCCACTCACGCTCTGTCTCTCCTTTGAAAAAAAAAAACATTAAAAAAATTAAATAAATAATAAACATTAAAAATTTTTAATAAAAAATTGAAATAAATAAATAAAATAATTTTTAAAAGTAGGTATGAGTGAAGTCTTTATCATTTCTTACAGCAATTAACTCATGTATGGAATTACATGGGGTTTATGTTATTTGAGAGAGAGAGAGAACATGAGCAGGGGAGAGAGGGGCAGAGGGTGAGAGAGAGAATCTTAAGCAGACTCCATGCTCAGCACAGAGCCCAAAGTTAGACTCTATCCCATGAGATTGTGGGATCATGATCATGCCTGACATCATGACCTGAGCTGAAATCAAGAGTCAGATGCTCCCCCCAGCCACCCCTGGACTTACATTTCACTGTCTATGTGTGGTAGGCTGAATAACGGTCCCAAAGATGTTCACATCATAATCGCCAGAACCTATAGATATTTCACCTGATATGGCAAAATGGATTTTGCTGATGTGGTTAAATTAAAGCTGTTGAGAAATATCTAATTATCATGGCTTATCTGGGTAAAACCTAATCATATGGGTCCTTATAAGAGGGAAGCAAAAAAGTCAGAGTCAGAGAAGGAGGTATAACAATGGAGGCAGAGGTCAGAATGACATGAGGAAGATTCCATAAACCTAGGAATAGAGGAAGACTCTGAAAGCTAAAAAAGGCAAGAAAAATAATTCTCCCCTAGAACCTCCAGAAGAATGCAGCCTTGCCAACCCATTTTAGACTTCTGATCTCTAGAACTATAAGATAATAATAAATTTATGTGGTTTTGGTCACTCAGTCTCTGGTCATTTATAACAGCAGAAACTCATACACTATGCTGATCTGAGTACATATTACTATCAGTACATTATAATTTAATTTTTTAAAATTTTCTAATGTTTATTTATTTTGACATTTTGAGAGAGAGCGAGAGAGAGGAAAGAGCAGAGAGAAAGGGAGACAGAAGATCCTAAGCAGGCTCTGTGTTGACAGTAGAGAGCCTGATGTGGGGCTTGAACTTATGAACTGTGAGATCACGACCTGAGCTGAAGTCAGATGCTCAACCAACTGAGCCACTCAGGCACCCCTAGTACATTATGATTTTAAAAGTGTTCATTGTAAAATAAGTTTGGAGATGGACAAGAGTCCATATTACAGTGTTTCTATAACAGTAACTGGACAATCATAAGAACTAACATCATTAAACTCTTAACTACTTACTGGTGGTAGTAACTGTAAATCCAGCTACAAATCTTTTTTTTTTTTTTTTAAGTAATCTCCACACCCAACTTGGGGCTTGAACTCACAACCTCAAGATCAAGAGTCACATGCTCTACCGACTGAGCCAGCCAGATGCCCCTAGTCACAAATCTTTACAATGAGTAATGTATGTTGACCAACAATGAAAAATGTATATTAATCCCCTGCTAAAGGCTTGGTATTGCACTAGACACAGGGGATATAGCAGTCAGCAAGGCAGAGTGGTCCCTTCCCTTGTAGAGGTAACAATCTAGCAGGGGAGGCAGACATATACACTTAATTAGAATCATGGTAGGTGTTATGAGAATATACTATAGGGAATGGACGTAACCTAGTCTGGGTGTCATACAGGAGTCATCTAGGAATGATGTTTAAGCTGAGATATAAAAAATGACTTGGGGGGCTCCTGGGTTGGCTCAGTTGGTTGGGCCTCCGAGTTTGGCTTGGGTCATGATCTCACAGCTTGTGGGTTCAAGCACTGGATTGGGCTCTGTGGTGACAGCTCAGAGCCTGGAGCCTGCTTTGGATTCTGTATGTGTGTGTGTGTCTCTCTCTGCCCCTCCCCTGCTCGCAGTCTGTCTGTCTGTCTCTCTCAAAAATAAATAATAAAACATTAAAAATAAATATAAATAAATAAAAGATGACTTGGAACTGGCCAAGAGGGAAGAGGAGGGAGGGGAAAAGAATGTGTCAGAGAACCAGAACACCACATGCAAAGCCCCAAAGGCAGTCAAGAATTCAAGGCACTTGAAGAACTAAAAATAAAAAGAGTAAAGACTTCTCAATTCAAGATAGAGGAGAGCTTCCCTGTACCACGTCTCTCAAAAAAATAACAAAGAGGAAAACGAAGAAACAGGTTTCATTTTTATTGAACTGGCAGTCACCCCAAACCGCAATGCATGAAAATAGAAAATGGATTGAGGATAGTGGGGGACTTAGCAGACACCATGAAGGTCAAGCCTAAGTGACTGGAGAAGAAACCAAGGAGAAGCAACGCAGGTCACCCTGAAAAACCCTGGATTCAAGAGTTAGAAGTAGGTAAAGTGCAGAAGTAAGTCGGAAAAGTGGAGATGGGAAGAGTGTAGTGCTGAAAAGGGAAATTTGTTGGAAAATTTGTTTAATAAGTGGACAGATCCCCACATCTTCACTCCACCTGGTATAATCAGGCTACTATATAAGAGTTCTGAGATGTGGCAACACTAGACATAGATCAGAGTAAGAGGGAGATATCTTCCTGAAAAGAGAGAAATTAAGTCTGAAACTGAAAATGAGACACCCAATCTGCTGCTTCTGCTCACAGACCTTCATAGCCAAGTTCTAATGTCTAGCAAAGAATAAAGGATGCAAAAAATGAACCACACCAGAAAAAAGAGCCACAGATACTGACATTTGGGGGTTTCCAAAGAAAAAGCCTTTAATTGACAAGACTCAAACACACTCTTGGGGCCTCCAATCAGCTTTTAAGACTTCACCCTTACTCTATGGATGGACAAAAGTCACCAGATACCAGAGAAAAACGTTCAACATGAGAAAGTAAAAAACCTCCAATATGTAAGAGTCAGGAAAAGGAATCACAAGAAACGGAGACAATACTAGGAGCCTAAAAAATACTTCCAAAATATTATAGTGTCATCAGAAAAATATTGTATCCAGGAAACAGGAACAAGGTACTAAAAGAAGAAATAGTCTAAGAGCAAGAAAGAATAATTGAAAATTATAAGTATTAAAATGAATTAAAATTCAGTAAAAATCATATATTGAAAAGATAAAGACAAAGAAATCCTCTGAAATTGAATGATCTTGGAAATTGTTACAAGTCAGAAAAAGTCATGTGAGCATTCTACAAAATAACTGGGTGATCTTTTTAAAAAATTAGTATTACAGGGAGTTAAAATGGTAGGCAGGTGGGGAACATTGTTCTAAATTTTAAAAGGCTAAGGAAATAAAACAACCAAGTGCATTGTGTGAACTTTGGATTCTGGCTTTTTTAAAAAAAGAAAGACTGCTATTTTTAAAAAAAAAAAAAGGTATTGAGGAGTTATTGTTACTTTTCCTGGCATGATAAAGCTATTACAAGCATAGAGATTGCCCTTGTTTTTATTTCTTTATTGCCCTTATTTTTAAGTTACGTTTTATTTTATTTTATTTTTATTAAAAACAAGTTTTTTGTTAACATTTATTTGTTATTGAGAAACAGAGAGACAGAGCATGAGCATGGGAGGGGCAGAGAGTGGGAGAGACACAGTATCCGAAGCAGGCTCCAGGCTCTGAGCTGTCAGCACAGAGTCTGATGCGGGGCTTGAACCCACTAGCGGTGACATCATGACCTGAGCCGAAGTCGGACACTCTACCGACTGAGCCCCCCCAGGCGTCCCAGGAGTTACATTTTAAAATATTTGGGGGTGAAATGTCATGTTGTCTGTCACTTTCAAATAGGTCAGCAAAATAGTTACATGAATAAAACAAATATGAGGAAATGTTGACAATTGTTTAACGTAAATAGTGGTTATACTTGTGTGGATTATACCACACTCTCAATTTTTCTTTATGTTTAAAATTTTCTCAGAATAAAAACTTAGAGATAAAAGTCATGAGACAGATCTAAAATTTAATAGACCTTTGTGTTAATTCTGTAAGAATTGTGGGCTCTTTGGAAAAGAGTTCAAAATAGAATGATGCAGTAAATAAATTGGCTGAATCCAATGATGAGTTCTAATTAGATTAGAAAATTAGCTCATGATATAACTGAAATCCTCGTTGGTTTTGGTGAAACAGTTTGGGCGTATAAAGGCCAAGTGAAACCAAATCTATATGTGTGATATCAAGAGCATTTGGCATACGAGAACTCGTATTTATAAGTTTGTTAGGTTTACAATAAACTCACAAGTACTTGAAAAGGCTTGTCATGGCAACGAGAAAGAATGAAATCTGGCCATTTGTAGCAACATGGATAGAACTAGGTGTTATGCTGAGCGAAATAAGTTGGGCAGAGAAGGACAGATACCATATGTTTGCACATATAGGTGGACTAGGAGGAAGTAAACGGAGGACGAAGGAGAAAAATAGTTGGGGAGAGGGAGGGAGGCAAACCATGAGAGACTCTTGAATGTTGAGAACAAACTAAGGACTGATGGGGGGAGGGGAGAGGGGAAGAGGGGTGATGGGCACGGAGGATGGCACTTGTTGGGATGAGCACTGGGTGTTAAATGTAAACCAACTTGACAATAAACTAAGAAAAAAAGAAAGAAAGAAAAGGCTTGTCAGTCAGATAAAGTACGTAAAAAAATATTTTAAAATGTATAAGATTTCAAAAGATTTATATTTAGTTTAAGTGGCAAAAGCCTCTAATTCAATCAATTGCTAAATTTGTTAGACTTTAAAGTAATAAAATGTATTAGCTGAAATGTCGTAATTATTCTTCTTTTAATAGCTTAGGGAGATTAATTTCTGAATAATCCTTTATGTGGTTGAAAACCATCCTTGAAGATATTTTGAAAACTTGCTTGCTTGACAATAGAAGAAAAAGACAAGACTAGAGGATCTAGAAAATATAATATCTGGATAATAGGAGTTCTGGAATGAGGGGTGGAGGGAGAGAAAAAACAGAGAGGGGAAGTGATCACCAAAAGGAAGGAGTAAACCAAAGGTGGTAAAAGCAGGGATTCTGGAGGGAAAAAGATTTTTGTCATAAATTATTTAGCCATGATTGGTTTCTAGATTATATGCCTGAATTAGTTTTAAAAAAAATAAAAATTAATTCTTTAAAAAAAGAAGCAAAACAAAAGAAAGCCAGTATGATTGAAGAATAATGAGTAAGTGCCCCCAAATGAATAAAAGATACATAGGCAGGGGCCAAGTCATGCAGGGCCTTATATGCCCTACTAAGGGTTTTAGAATCTATCCAAAAGAAGTAAGAAACTATTTGAGGGATTTAAAACAGAGTGTGACAGGATTAGATTACTGTTTTCAAAGATGGCTCTGGCTGCTGAATGGGGAGCGTTTGGAAGCAGGCAAGAGACTATTATAATTCAGTAACCCACTAGTGTGGTAGCACTGGAGATGGAGAGAAGTGGATGCACTTAAGGAGACTGAAGGAGTAGAACTGATTGATTAGAAAACAGGACGATAGAGAGATACCCAGGCTTTTGTTGAAGCAAAGAAGTGGATTATGGGGGCATTTACTAAACAGGAGAACTCCAGCGCAGAATTAATATCTTGCCTTGTTTCATGGTAGGCTTTATTTGGGAGGGGGTTTGGTGACAGGAAATGGTAAGCTAAATATATTCAATGCTAGTCCCTGAAAATCATTCAAGTGAAGATGTACAGTGAGCATTTGCCAAAACAAATTTGGAGCTCAGAAGAGATCAGAGCTGGAAATTTAAATATGAGTCATTATCCTAGCGAAGATGAAAAGTGCTGTGTAAGTAAAAAAACACCCATGTGTTCAATCACCTTAAGTGATATTTATTGAACTCCTACTATGTGCTAAGTGCTAGGTTACAACAGTGAGCAAAAACTTTATGGTACAGAATATCTAAGTGAACTCCACTGTGGGCACTCCCAGTCCCTATAGAGTGTTGTTGAAAATGTTGTTGTGTATTTGTATAGTGATATTAATAGAGGTTTATAGTCAGATTTAACAGGGCCAGTCAAGTACCCTAGACCTACTCCAATGCCTGTCGAGATTCAGCCCACAAAAATATTTCACATAGGCAAAAAAAATCCATGTATATTTTACATAGGCAAGAAAAATCCATGTATATTTCACATAGGCAAAAAAAAAAATCCATGTATATTTCACATAGGCAAAAAAATCCATGTAGAATTATCTGCGTTTAGAACTTAAATCTGTTTCACATATAAACCCAAAGATGTTTTGCATGGGTTTTATATACACTGGATTTTCTGAAAATTCTTCTACAGCATAAATCCAGAGAAATCAAGAGAAACATACTTTCACTGTTATTGTTTTTCTGAACTTTACCAAAATGTGTTTACTATATGAGAAAATCAGGTCATAGACTATGATGCCGTACGTGGTAACTGAGCTCCTAATTTAACATACCTTATCAGACAGTATTGTGGCCATCCCATTCCCAGTGATTCTATGTATAAGTGCAACCAGATGACTACTTAATTGTGTCTTCTCTTGTATTAAGCCCGAGTGTCAGCATACTGAAATATGTATTCTTTTATGGTAACTGCTATTGTAAATTACTTTCCTTTCATTCTCCTCTATGAGAAGGGCATTAGATAGATTTTTAAAATTGGCTTTGTACATAGGTCCTATTGACCATATATGTCATTCCAGGAGAGAAGAGGAGGTGTGACAACATAGTTGTTTTAAAAAGTGACTTTCGGGGTGCCTGGGTGGCTTAGTCGGTTAAGTGTCCGACTTTCGCTTAGGTCATGATCTCGCGGTTTGTGGGTTCGAGCCCCGCGTCGGGCTCTGTGCTGACTGCCAGCTCAGAGCCTGGAGCCTGTTTCAGTCTGTGACTCCCTCTCTCTCTGACCCTACCCTGCTCACACTGTCTCTCTCTCTCCTAGAAATAAATAAAAACGTTTTTAAAAAAGTTAAAAAAAAATGACTTTCAAAGTGATCTATGGCCCTTGCATTGTCCCAGAAGAGGTTAACGTACACATGTAAATTGATGTTATACTTAGGAAGTTATACTTTTCATATGATATGAAATTAGATAGATCCATACGGTTATCGGCCCCATGTTGCTTCAATGGCTCCACGAGACTGGGGCGGTAATGAGAGTGTGGTAGTTCCAACCCCGGACCTGAAGGGACCCAGGGTGTCTCTGCTTGCACGTTTGAACCTCTTTTGCAATCTCCAGGAGAAGAGTGTGCCCTGGGTAGCTGCTGCCCTTCAAACTGAGCGCCTCAACGAAGTTAAAGCAAAGCCAGTAAAATGTCAATAGGCTAGAATTAGGGATTCTTTTTCCCAGAGAAAGAGAATTAGAGACTCTTTATTCTACTCTCTGTTTTCCAAATTTTCTAAATGAGCATTTCATTTGCAGAAGAAGAAAAGGTTGCTAAAGCAATGAAATCATTGCTTCTTGCAGTAGAGTAATACATAATGGGTTTCTTCCAGGACATGAATTTATCAGAGTGTACACAGTAGGCAAAAAACATTTGTTGATTAAAAAAAAAAAAAGCACTACTAACTCCTCTCCCCTGATCTCCACTGCGAATCTTTGTTCTTAGTCTTTCTCTCCTTTCTAAGACCAGCTTTCTCCTTTCCTCCACTCCCAGTTTCTCTCCCTCCCTGACTCATCCTCCTTTGTCATTTTTCTCTTTCCCTTCTCTCCACCTCTGACTTTTTCTTCCCATGTTTCTCTCCTTTTTTTTCTTCTCCCTTTTTCCCTTTAATGTAGTATTGCCTCCCACTTCTTTCTTCTCTCCTCCTTCCATCAGAATTCTACCTCTCAATTAGCCATAATAATTACTTATAATGTTTATTGAAAGTTTATTATTTACAGAGATTTATCTTGCTTTCAGTGTTTGGATCATTTTAATTTTTTAAATGTTTATGTCACACACACACACACACACACACACACACACACACACACACACACACACACACACACGTGTGACTGGGGGAGGGGCAGAGAGAGAGGGAGACGCAGAATCCGAAGCAGGCTCCAGGAGCCAAGCTGTCAACACAGAGCCCAATGTGGGGCTGGAACACATTAACCTTGATCATGACCTGAGCCAAAGTCGGACACTTAACCGACTGAGCCACCCAGGCGCACCTAGTGTTTGGATAATTTTAAAATGTAAAAATATCTCGATAATTGTGCTTACTTTTTAAGAATTATTTTAATGACAAATTAAGAGCTAAATTAGATTGCTTTTTAATTATGTGTGATTCTTTCTTGACTTTTCAGTGGTTGGTGATTCTAGGCAAAATTTTCACTACATCAATTTATACCTCTCCAAAGAAAAGGACTGCCCTCCAGTGAGTGACCTTCGAGTCTTGGAAATTCTGCTTATTTTGGGACAGACAATATTTATACAAATAACAAGGTCTTTTTAAGAAGCTTTTGGAGCCCAGGTCAAGTTCCACTTTCTGGGATGCCTGAGTGGCTCAGTCAGTTAGGCATCTGACTCTTGATTTTGGCTCAGGTCATGATCTCATGATTCATGAGGTGGAGCCCCATGTCGCGCTCTGTGCTGAGAACACAGAGCCTGCTTAGGATTCTGTCTTTCTCTGCCTCTCCCTCACTCACGTGGCTCTCTCTTCCTCTCAAAATAAATAAATAAACATTTTTAAAAATCTTGAATTTCATATTAAAAAATGAAAACTCCACTTCCTGACACACCCTTCTATATATATTTCCACCCAGGTAGAATTGAGTTACAATGAGCATTACAGGTAAACTTGAAAGAGAAAATAAATTACAACCATGGGCTGGTCATTCATCCTCTTTGGACCTCAGATTCCTTCTTAACACTTGAAAAAACATGACACTAATGATTTCTAAGGTCCTTTTCTTAGAAAGGAAGAGCATTTCATGACTGAATCCCAAACAATGGAATTTCTAAAAGGGAAACATGAAACCCAAGGGATAGATTTTTCTCAGTAATCCTAGAATTTCTTTTTCTTTTCTTTTTGTTTTTAAGTAGCTCCACGCCCAGTATGGAGCTCAATGAGGGGCTTGAACTCACGATCCTGAGAGCAAGACCTGAGCTCAAATCAAGAGCCGGATGCCCAACCAACTACAACATCCAGGTGCCCCAGTAATCCTAGAATTTCAAAGCTAAAATGACTCCACGGAGTTCACCTAATGCAACCTGACATAACTTCATTTCTTTGAGCTTTGATTTCTTTATCTGTATTATGGGACTAATAAAGCCTGTCTTACCAGGCTGGTAGGAGAATTAGACCTAATATCTGCCTACTGTTAAAAAATAAGACAACAGGCCCCAAATGGAATTGCTTATGCTATGCCCTACATCACCAAACGGAAACTTAATTACGGGTTTGGCTCTCTCAGAAATGGAATCTTAAACCAGTCAATCAAGAATCACTGATCAGCACCAGTTAGGTAATCTGCCTAACAGACCCTCCGTAATCCCCTAAAGGAAAGTAACTTTGCAATAACCAGTCTGCAGTTTTTTTGCAGAACTTCCTTGTTCCCACTCCCCTTTGCCTAGAAGTCTTTCATTTTTACAACCCCTCAGAGCTCCTCTTTATCTACTGGGTTGGAGGATTCCTGGTTCAAATCAATTTTTGCTCAAATAAGCTCTTAATTTTTCAAATTTTATTTATGCTTATTAAAGACTAATTGACATACAACATTGCATTTCCAGTGTATAACACAGTGATTCAATATTTATAGATTTATGAAATGGTTACCACAGTAACTCTAGTTACCATCTGTCACCAAACAAAGTTGTTATACTATTATTGACTATCTTCCATACCTTGTACATTACACCCCTGTGTCTTATTTATTTTGTAACTGGAAGATTAGACCTCTTAATCCTCTTCACCTATTTCATGCAGTGCCCTCCTCCCCTCTGGCAACCTTCAGTTTGTTCTCTGTACATGAGTCTGTCTCTGTTTTATTTTGTTTGTCCGTTTGTTTCTTAGTTTCCACACATGAATGACATCATACAGTATTTACCTTTCTCTGTCTGACTTGCTTTACTTAACATAATACTCTCTAGGTCCATCCGTGTTGTTGTAAATGGCAAGATTTCACTCTTTTTTATGACTATAAACTTAAATATTTTAATATCTTTCATCGATTTAATATCTTTTAATATCAGTTCATCTTTTAACACTACCATATAGATGGCAGTCAATACATGGCAGCTATCATTTGATCTAAAACTTCTAACTTTTAGGTAAAAAGAAAAAATATGAGACATAGAGGTGATGACTGATCAGGTGACCAGGCTGATTCCAGATGCCTGATCTATTTAGTCCTTGTTCAGCCTTTTCTCATCTGACTCCTTCTCAAAGTCAATTTCTTTTTTTATGTTTATTTATTTTTGAGAGAGAGTGAGAGACAGAGCATGAGTGGAGGAGGCGCAGAAAGAGAAGGGGACACAGAATCCAAAGCAGGCTCCAGGTTCTGAGCTGTTAGCACAGAGCCCAAGGCGGGGCTTGAACTCACGACCTGTGACCTGAACCAAAGTCAGACACTTAATTGACTGAGCTACCCAGGCACCCCTGTCAATATCAGTTTCTAAATACAGGTTTCCCCTACTACCCAAAAGTAGAGCATTTTTATGAAATAAAGATAAGAAGAAATCTCCAGTAATTATATGGAAAAAAGTTTGAGCATTCCCAGACCCAAGAAAATAACCTCTCTTAAGCTTCTCTGACACCTTAAGGATACATCTTGCTAATAAATTCATGAAATAAATGGAGAGAAAGCCAGATGCTCAGAGACACAGCTCAAAGCTATGGCAGCTTGATGCTGAGATGCTGAGTGTAGTTCCGGGGGAAGAAACTTGTGCTCGGGGTGCACGCTGCCTCTATAACAGTCTGCTGCAACACAAATACTGAATGCTATTTCTGTGTTTTGCCTTTTTTCTTATAAAAACAAAATTCCTCTTCGGATTTCCTTCAGTTGGTGAAAACAGGTACTAATGTAGGTCTTTTGTAGAAGCAGAGTAGCAAACTTTCAAAAACCAAGAGACACTTGTATCTGATCTCGATCCCCAACGCCTGAATATCTAAATTTCAGCATCTTTAGGGCCTACCTGCATTTACAATAAAGAACAAGAGGGAATGACCCAAATTGCTATTGAAAGTGCTTCAGAGACTCAGAGCAAGAAGAGAAACTTTCTGAAATTGCTCTTTTCAACCTTGTTTTATGTTGCTATCATGTTATTAAAATTCAGAGTGGTTGGGGCACCTACCTGGCTTAGTTGATACATACAGCATGCGACCCTTGATCTCAGGGCTGTGAGTTCAAGCCCCACTTTGGGTGTAGAGCTTATATTAAAACAAAACAAGAAGAGTGGCTAAGGAAGGACTGAATTAGTAATTCCCCATAATTTCTTCAGCCAGGTGTGCGTGTGTGTGTGTGGCAACCCTTTAAAAATAAGACTCTATGAGGGCAATTACTTACTGTACCACTAAAAAACTGCACTAAAGGGGCACCTGGGTGGCTCAGTCAGTTAAGAGTCCAACTTCAGCCCAGGTCATGATCTCATGGTTTGAGTTTGAGCCACGTGTCAGGCTCTGTGCTGACAGCTCAGAGCCTGAAGCCTGCTTCGTATTCTGTGTCTCCCTCTCTCTCTGCCCCTCTCCTGCTCACGCTCTGTCTCTCTCAAAAATAAATAGACATTAAAAAATTAAAAAAAAAAACCTGAACTAAAAAAGATACATCAGGTACAGAACCAAATGCCCTCTTAAGAAAAAAGAAAATAGACACTTGGGTGGTTCAGTCAGTTAAGCAACC
Organism: Proteles cristata cristata; assembly: GCA_017311185.1. Taxonomy (NCBI): domain Eukaryota; kingdom Metazoa; phylum Chordata; class Mammalia; order Carnivora; family Hyaenidae; genus Proteles; species Proteles cristata. The sequence goes on from JAESUZ010005393.1 coordinate 1,950,023, forward strand.
ATCTCCTGATTTCAGCTCATGTCATGATCTCACAGTTTGTGGGATCGAACCCTGTGTGGGGCTCCATGCTGGCAGCAAGGAGCCTGCTTGGGATTCTCTCTCTTCCTCGATCTCTGTCTCTCCTCCTTGCACATGCACCCATGCGCGTGCCCTCATCAAATTAAATAAATGTTTTAAAAACTACAAAAATAAAAGTAAAATAAAATAGCAACTTGATTGTTACCAATGATTATGGATAAAAGGAGAAAATACTGAAACTATTTTGTTATTACAACATGGTTTTGTTTTATTTTATTTTTAATTTGTTATTTTTATTTTTAACTATTTTTAATTTTTATTTAAATTTTAGGTAGGTAGCATACAATGCAATATTGGTTTCAGGAGTAGGATTCAATGATTCATCAATTACATACAATGCCTAGTGCTCATCACAAACATACTTTTATTTTCATTCAAACTGTGCAAGGTTAAGGAAAGCAGTATATTTTGATATATAAACCAATTTATGGTTGACATTAAGGAGGACAATTTTATCTCACAAAATGTCATTGAGTGTTCCTTTTAAAGATCATATTTGTTTAGGGGCGCCTGGTTGTCTCAGCCGGCTAAGTGTCCGACTTTGACTCAGGTCATGATCTTGCAGTTGGTGAATTCAAGCCCTGCGTCAGGCTCTGTGCTGACAGCTCAGAGCCTGGAGCCTGCTTTGGAATCTGTGTCTCCCTCTCTCTCTTTCTGTCCCTCCCCTGCTCACACTCTGTCTGCCTCTCTCTCTCTCTCTCAAAGATAAATAAACATTTTTTAAAAAGTATTTTTAAAAAAAGATAATATTGGTTTGGATGGAATGTGTGCATAGGACATTAATAGTCAACTATACCTCAATAAAAATTTGTTTTAAATTTAAAAATAACATTAATACTAATAGAACCTCAAATTTCTCTGGTGCTTTTCAATACTATACTCTGGCATATATTTTAATTATGTTTTCTTCCTCATAACCTCAAGGAAAGTGTAGGTCAGTTATCGTGTTACAAATTAGGAAACACAAGCTTATGCATGACTTGCTCAGCCAGTAAGTGGTGGAATAGCCTTAAACTGAGGTCAGCTGGCTCTCCAGCGTTGTTTTCACTATATCATAATGCCTTATGAATCCGATATCACTTCATGTTTTTGTACTTCCTTTTTCATGGACTTTGTATATTCACCAGCACTGATGTACTTTCAAGTGGGCATTACAACTCCGAATAAACAAGGATACTTTGTTTGGGCTCCTGGTTAACAAGCAGAAGAAATCTTCCAGAATTTACCTACTTCTCATTATTTATCGTACTGTTTATCTGTTTGTTTGTCTTTATAAAGTTTCCCAAAGAGTGGAGGTAACAGGCTGGAACACATGCTTTGGTAAACAGATTTTGCCTTATCTCAATTACAGAAATTTGGGGGGAAAGAGGAGGTATGGTTTGAGCAAGGTAAAAGAATCTCTTGGTTTTCTGTGGTGGGTCAGTGGGTAACTGGAGTCTATTTTGCAGGCCTAAAGTTTACTGGTTCAAACCCTAGTTTGAAGAGTATATATTTGGGGACCTATTTGTTTTCTTTTTAAGATGCAGTTCATTTAAAACTCTTACAAAGTTAAAAAAGAAAAAATTCCCAGCATTCTCAGTATTGGGTTCAAGTGGGACGTGTGTGTTCATAAACAGAAGCGATGTGTGTTGTCAGAGCCGGAGCATGGGATTTGGAAGGTCAGAGTCTGTAAACTGTAACAGGAGTAATGAGAGATAAACATATTATCAGTTTACACGCAGCCTCTGCTGAAGCCCCAGGCTAACATAGTTCTACATTTTCTGACTCTCCAGTTCTGACGCCCCATAGGACTGCTATTTACAGAGGTTTATTTGATTCTTGAGTCTCAAGCTAAGCATTCTATGTCCTTTCATTTATTTATTTAAAAATTTTTTTTTAATGTTTTATTTATTTCTGAGAGAGACAGAGACAGACAGCATGAGCAAGGGAGGGTCAGAGAGAGAGGGAGATAGAGAATCTGAAACAAGCTCCAGGCTCTGAGCTGGCAGTCAGCACAGAGCCCGACATGGGGCTCGAACCCACAAACCGGGAGATCGTGACCTGAGCCGAAGTCGGATGCTTAACTGACTGAGCCACCCAGGTGCCCCTCTATGTCCTTTTAAACAGTTCTAGAATTCTGAGATGAATTGTCCTCACATGTGGGTGAGCAAGGGCAGGAACTCTTGCTCTCATAAAAATCTCCATCGGAAATGTTATACTCCCCTGACCATTATAGAAATTTAACCATTAAGTTTCAAGAAATTGTTCCTTATCTTTCATCATTCCATTTACCTTTTCTCTAACACTCAAAATACACTTTACTACCTACTTATCCATTACCTTCTTAAAAAAAGACAATATCTAACTAAAACTCAAAACAATGTGACCTATCTTTCAGAGGATTTGGATTTTTTAAAGCATTTTTCTTCTTTAAATGATCTAGCCTTAATATTGTTCCAGAAAACCAAATGGATACACTGGAAAATAGCTTGGTGTGGAGAAAATACATTTCACCTCTTGGGTAGGACTGGCCTGTCACTCCAAGCTTTTTTTTTTTTTTTTTTAAATCTTTTTATCATAAAATAAAACGCAGAGGGGCACCTGGATGGCCCAGTCCATTAAGTGTCTGATTCTTGATCTCTGCTCAGGTCATCATCTCACAGTACATGAGATCAAGCCCCGCGTTGGGCTCAGAGATGAGTGTGGAGCCTGCTTGGGATTCTCTAACTCCCCCTCTCTCTGCCCCTACTCCCTCAAAATAAATAAACTTAATAAAATAAAATGCAACACAACTCAACACACAAACAGAAGACACTATAAAGGAAATGTTTACCTTAAGAAATTATTCTAAGGCGAATACCTTTGTAACCATCCTCAGGTGAGGAAAACAGAACTTTGCTACCTACCCTTAGAAGCTCCTTCCAGGGGCGCCTGGGTGGCTTAGTCGGTTAAGCGTCCGACTTTCGCTTAGGTCATGATCTCGCGGTTCGTGGGTTCGAGCCCCGCGTCGGGCTCTGTGCTGACTGCCAGCTCAGAGCCTGGAGCCTGTCTCAGTCTGTGACTCCCTCTCTCTCTGACCCTCCCTGCTCACGCTGTCTCTCTCTCTCTCTCCTAGAAATAAATAAAACATTAAAAAAAAAAAAAAAGAAGCTCCTTCCAAGTGCCCCTTCTCAATTATTTGCCACCACTGGCACCCTGGAAGTAACCATTACCCTAACTTTTATAGCATCACTTTCACTTCCTTTTTTCCTTACTGATTTTTCCACCCAAATGTTCACTCCTAGACAGTATAGTCTCTTCCTTAACACACAGAACACACTTAACATTTTTTCTGATATATCTCTTTAAGTCTTTTTTTTTTTTAACTTCATAATCTTGAAGAACGGAGGCCCTTTGACTTGTAGAGTTTCCCACAGTGAGGACTTTGCATTTGCCTGATCGTGATACAGTTTAACATTTTCCGGAGTTTTCTACAGACTGGCAGCTGGATCTCAAGTCTGTATCAGATTCAGGTCTGATCACTTTAGCAGTATGTTACGTGACCATGTGGTTTTCCCTCAGGAGGTACATAAGGTCTAGCTCTCTCTCTTTTTATGATCTTAGCTGTTGAGGCCTAATGCCTGTATTAATTTATAGGGAGATACAGAACTGGGATATTCTATCATTTCTCTTTTACTTAATAGTGGAATACTTTTATCTAGATTCTCTTCCCCTTATCTCTTGCTTGGTTACTCAAATAACCAAACTTAACTTTTTAAAGTTGAAAGCCTGGTATCATCAGCTACAAAACTCTCTCCGGATCCTCCCTTTGAGTTGTGGCTACAGGTTTTGTTGAATTTGCAGACGAGACATTGTAAGGGAGAGTAAAAGGCTTACTGAAGTTGTACGTAAAGCAGACATATACAAATAAAGATCCAATAGCAAATTCCAGCCACTAGAAACTTAAAATTCATGATTCTCTAGTTGATTATGTTTTCAAGGTCAAGCCTTGTTTCCTTTGCGACTTCCATGAAGAGATTGTTAACAAAGGTGAACTGATAGAAGTGAAGGAAAAAGGATTCTTGTGAATCTAGTTTGGGTTAACTTGCAGAGTTACAGCCCTTCTCCAGAAAGCCAGAAATTAAATAGTTATTTACATCTATATTTGAGCACAAGTTTGGACTTCCAAATGAAAGTGATCATTCTTTCAAAAAGTCTCCTTTTTTTTGGTATGTCTGCAGTGATCTAGAAATCATACAACCTAAATCATTTAGTTAAAAAAAATGCAAATATAACAGACTTCAAAATCTCAAGATTTTTTGCATTGTTTTTCCATTTACTACATGTGATATAATATGTAAAAAGGATAATTCATTTTTTTATACAATAACTGATAACAGTTATTGCTTTAAAAATATTTTCATTCAGAGATAGAATCAACCTTTAATTGTTTGGTGTTAACAGCTGAACGTATTTAAGGTGCCTCCTAGAAGCACTAAGGAACTCACCTGGAAGCAATTAGATGGAACTGACATGTTCTGTGGATGTTGAGCAAGAATTTGGTGGGCAAATGATCTAGGCTCTCAGCCCACCAGCACCACTTCTGGTTTAATGACCTCAGATCCTTTATTTATGTCTTGTTTTCCTCATTCATAATTTGCATAGTAAAATCCATCTCCCGGAGTTGTTTAGAATTTTAAGCAATGTAAAATATTGGAAAAGGTGCTTTTTAATATTTACTGGTAGGAGATCTCATATTTAAGGAGGCTCATCACAGTTTATCAGATAAACTTCATCATTTAAAGTAGCCATTATGGCAATGGAAAATTCCAGGTCTGCCAACTTGACATTAGAAAGAGTTTCAGCTTCAGATACAAATGCATCTGAGAGATTCATGTTTGGAGATGCATTCACTTATAAATAAATGATAAAAAACAGCATACACCAGTGCTTTCTGTGAATATACATTTCTCATTTTTCATCTCATTTTATCCACCCCCAAAAAGTGCTAGATCTGATATTCTATTCATTAGGTGAAATTAGAAGCAAAAAGAGAACAATTTAGTCTTAACGATTAATTAAAAGACATAGTCATTAGCCTGATTGTCTGATCTTTGTGCCAGATTTTTCTATATTACAAGTCTGCAGAGAAAATTTTCCAGAAAGGAAGAATTTGTTTCAGGAACTATCCTGCAGGAATATCAAAAAGGTTTTCTTTCTTTTCTGACTCAGGCATAACATTGTACTTTATAGAAATGGGGAAAAAGACTGCACGGCAAAGGAAACAACCCACAAAACTAATAGGCAACCAATGGGCTGGGAAAAGAAAGTTGCAAATGACATATCAGATAAAGGGTTAATATCCAAAATCTATAAGGAACTCTCCAAACTCCACACCCGAAAAACAAACAACCCAGTGAAGAAATGGGCAGAAGATATGAACAGACGCCTCTATAAAGAGGACATCCAGATGGCTAACAAACACGTGAAGCGATGCTCAGCATCCCTCCTCATCAGGGAAATACAAATCAAAACCACACTGAGATACCACCTCACGCCAGTCAGAGTGGCTAAAATGAGCCAATCAGAGAACTCTAGATGCTGGCGAGGATGGAAACGGGCACCCTCCTACACTGCTGGTGGGAATGTAAACTGGTACAGCCCCTCTGGAAAACAGTGTGAAGGTTCCTCAGGAAACTAACAATAGAACTCCCTTATGGCCCAACAATAGCACTGCTATGAATTTACCCAAGGGATACAGAAATGCTGAGGCATAGGAGCACATGTACCCCAATGTTCATAGCAGCACTCTCCACAATAGCTAAAACCTGGAAAGAGCCTAAGTGTCCATCAACAGATGAATGGATCAAGAAGATGTGGTTTATCTATACCATGGAATACTACATGGCAATGAGAAACAATGAAATCTGGCCATGTGTAGCAACATGGATGGACCTTGAGGGTGTTATGCTGAGCGAAATAAGTCAGGCAGAGAAGGACAAATATCATATGTTTGCACGTATAGGAGGATTAGGAGGAACTTAACGGAGGACCATGGGGAGAAGAAGGGGAGAAATGGTGGGGGAAAGGGAGAGAGGCAAACCTGAGAGTCTCCTGAATGCTGAGAACAAACTGAGGACTCATGGGTGTGGGGGAGGAGGGGAGAGATGGGCATGGAGGAGGGCACTTGTGGGGATGAGGACTGGGTGTTATAAGGAAGCCAACTTGACAATAAACTATTTGTAAAAAAAAAAAAAAAAAGAAATGGGGAAAAAGGCATTAATTTGAACAATCCTTTATGTTTCTTTATTGTAAAGTTTGGATCCAAAGAATGTCTAAGGCCTCTAAGATCAAATTATAATGAAAAATAAATAGCCTCAGTTTTCAAAATTAAAGTTATTGACCCTGACAATGCAATTTTGCTATGCAAGTATCCAGCAACCATTTGCGACCTACTGGAATGAGAATCAAAACAGTTTCCTCATATTCCTTCCACTTCAATTCTAATCGTAATCTCTAGCCCCAAATTAGTTTTCAGAGACTTTTGTAACAAAAAAAAAGTTGACTCAGAATTTAAGTAATCATGCTAATAACATATACGGTTTTTGACAATTTTAAAATACAACCGTTTGCATAATCAATATAACTTTATAACTTTTAAAAGTGCAAAAGCCAATAAAAATGAGGATAATAGGGGCACCTGGGTGGGTCAGTAAATTGAGAAGCGGACTATTGGTTTCTGCTGGGGTCGTGATCGAAGGTGGTGGGGCTCAGCACTGAACACGAAGCCCACTTGGGATTCTCTCTCCTCCTCTGGCCTTCTCCCCTGCTTACTCTCTCTTAAAATGAATGGATGAATGAATGAAGTCAAGACAAAACAATAAGGACTGACGCCATTTCTTTCCTTATATTTTCTGCACTCGCTTTATAGGACATGGACCATACATTAATGTATTTCGAGTGTTGCAATATTTTACTGGTGGCACAACCAGTTTCCAACCATTTGCTTCGGCGGATTTAAAATTTGTAATTCAGATTTGTTTGCTATATATAGCATGTGGTTTCATTAATTCAGAGTTTGATAGAAGTGTGGCTTCCCCCCACGGCCCCCGCCCCGTTTTGGCCAGAACGCATATCCAGGATTAGGGATTTTTTAAGCAAAACGTGTTTAAGGACCTCCGTGATTCTTAACTACGTCCCCTCTTCCCCCCAAATGCTTGGGATCGGGGCCCCACAATTCTCTTTCAGTATGAGCTGTCCTGGGGCTTTGCGAAGATTATTTTACAACACAAGTAACTACTAACTTTCCGTTTTACACCTTTAATAATTGAAAGGGGGGAATCCGCCGCTCAGAAACCGAATCCACCCCCGCAGCGCGGGTAGGAGAGCGGCCTCCGACGACCGGGTGGGAGTGACCAAGAAGAAAGGGGCCACCTCTCCTCGGCCGCTCCAGGCGGCGAGCCGGGAAACCGGCCTTCCCGGCGTGCCCCGCGCGCCGTGGGGACTCTTAATGTGAAGCGCCGGGTGACTCAGCCGCGTGGCCGCGCCGGCCAGGGCGAGGGGGGGCGCGCGCCGCTGCGGCACTGCTGGTCCCCGGTCGGCTTCTCGCGGCGCGGTGTGCGCGCGCCTCCCGGGCGGCTTCGGGCCCCGAGCGCGAGAGCGCGGCGGGGAGCGTCAGGTAAGTGGCGGCGCGGCCACCGGGAGGGCGAGTGTGGCGGCGGGCAGGGCCCGGACTTTGCCTTTATGGCGGGGGCGGGGGGGTGGTGGCAGCGTCTCCTCAGGCCGCCGCCCGAGCGGACCCCAATTGAAAGGCCGCGGGGACTAACGTTCCCCGCGAGAAAACACGTCCATGGGTGGGTTTCGGGCGCCGGTTTTCGCGCGAGGGTGAAGTCTTACAATCCGGGGAAGGGGGTGGCACCTCCTCTGGAAGTCGCCAGCGCGGCCGTAGGGACAGCTGAAGTGTAACTTGGCTGTTTTCTGCAGGCCTGCGGCGTTTCCGTCCCGCCGGCCGAGGAAGGACTATAAACCCGGAGTGTTTACTGATAACCCGGTGGCAGACGCGGTGTTGGTGGTGGTGTTTTTTGTTGTTTTGTTTGTTTTTCTGGCAGTGAATCCAACTCGTTAGAAATTAGGTAGTTGGTCGCACTTCTCAAACTCTGAAGCGGGGAGTGCGTTTTGCTCGCTCTCGCCACCCCTGCTTCAGGGTCTTCCTTCTCTGCCACCCGCACATTAGTGGCTTTTCGTTGGTAGCTCTGGGAGCAGAGGAGCCGGGCAGGGCATCAGCCGGCGGTCTCCTCCCCTACTCTCCGTAGCAGACGGTGACTTCGGGTTTCCGAGCCTCGTTCTGCGCTACCCAGAAAAACACTCTTCTGTTTTGAGCTTTGCGGTTCTTAATCGAACAACTCCTGGGTCGAACCGGTTTCTTTCTAAACGCGCAACCCGTGAACAAACACAGGGGGATAAACAAGCCGTGGAGGAAGTGTCGAACCAGTCCGGGCAAATGCGTTGTCCTGGTCCTTTCGTCGTGCCCCTGTTAGCTGCTGAACGACCAGCTGCAGCTGCGTTCGTGAACCTGGGACGCGGAGGGATTTTTTTTTTTTTAAATGAACCGCAGAACAAAGTGGTTTAGTCCGAATGTAAGGAATCCAGAGTCCAGAGAACCTCACCCCAGGCCCTCCCCGCCGCACACACCCCCGTCCCCAGTTCTGAGGCAGTAGTTGGCCAGTGTAAGTTTGCTCGTTAAAAATGCCAGTACCAGGGGCGCCTGGGTGGCTTAGTCGGTTAAGTGTCCGACTTTCGCTTAGGTCGTGATCTCGCGGTTCGTGGATTCGAGCCCCGCGTCGGGCTCTGTGCTGACTGCCAGCTCAGAGCCTGGAGCCTGTTTCAGTCTGTGACTCCCTCTCTCTCTGACCCTCCCCTGCTCACGCTGTCTTTCTCTCTCTCCTAGAAATAAATAAAACATTAAAAAATAAAATAAAATAAAAATGCCAGTACCAGTCCAGGAAATTTGGTTCTAGAGACCTCTCATGGGTCCCTGAAACTGCACTGTAAGCGCCCTCCCGGCCTTCTTTGGTGGGTTATACCACACTTTAAGAAAACACCGCTGTAGGGCTGGCCCGAGAATTTTTAGAACTGCTCATCTCTTTTTTCCCCGTGGTCGATTGACTCTCCTTTCCCCATCCAGCCAGTCCTAAGCCATGAAGCTGGCCTCTCCAGAGGGAAACTTAGGAAATGGTAGTGCTTTCTTGGACATCAGGTGGACACCAGGGTGGGAAATGACTTTCATACATATTCTGATCCTGCCTTGGTGGATTAGAGATAGCCGGCGCCTATTAATCTGTGCTTTTTTTCCCCTCTGGGGGCCGCTTCGAGTATCCTCAGAATTTAAGCAACACCATTTTCCGTCTTCCGACTTCCCATCCCCGTCTCAGTTTGACCGTTAGAACCACGGCAGCCAATGCCGTGGAATTCCCATGGCTTTGCGTGCTCAGATTTCATGGCACCTGGCAGCACTGGTAGCATTCATGCGGGCTTTCAGTTCAGTTGAACTCTAATTCAGTCATCAGATACCAAGGTAATGCTTGTTTTGTGCAGAGCCCTGGAGGGGGCCGCCTGAGCAGCAACATTGCAAAGATGGCACTCAGTTGCATTGCTCCCTTGAGGCGGAAATGAGGGCTGAATAATTTGTGCTGCTGAAAGCTTTTTCTGTTTCTTAGATCCTCCTGAGATAGATATGAAGGCGTGAGGTCAGATTTGGATGCTTTGCCTTGTTTCTGTTTTGGGTATCTCTCTTTTTTTTTTTTTTGGTCTCCTCTCTTATTATTCTCTTTCTGTTCACACAAGTCAGTATCTTTCCTTCTGTAGCCCTGGGCTTCCTGACTATTGTGCCTTCCCTCTCTCTACCCTTGAATCTGACCATGCCCTCCCCTCCTTGGCTAACCGGAGTAAAAAGTTTAGGGACGTTGTTGGAATGCTGAATGACTTCTTGCGGGAAGACCCAGAATCATGGAAATGTGAGGCTTAGAGATATAAGGAAACCTATTACAAATTTATCTAGCGCAGTGCTCTCTTCTTTCAGATAAAGAATCAGAGCGATGAGGTAGTAGAGGTAAGGACCCCTGGCTCCTAGTCAGGTGTTCTTCCCATTACATCATCTCGAGAAAAATGCTTCAGAAATGGAAAAGGTTGAGAGATAGTCAGTTATAAGTAGATGAAGAAAATGGAAAGACTTCTACATAACGACAAAAGCTGTATTTTCTGGAAAAATGGAGATTGAACGAGAGAATGTGATCTAACCAAGTAAATCATGAAGAGTGGGAGTACTAAACTAAGGACCCTGAAGCTTGAAATAAGTTTTATTTCAAGTTCAAATAAACTTTAAAGTTCAAATAAACTTTAAAGTTCAAATAAAAGCAAACTGTTACCCTGTAATTCCAAGAGACCTTACAAACTTAGTATTTTTTTTTTTAAATCACTAAAGGTTAAGTACATTGGTGGACTTTTATTAAATAGTAGATGTTTGAGTAATGTCCAGAATGTTTTGAAGTTGTCATATAACTATACTGTTGTCCTTATCAAAGTTATTAGGTATTCTGTGGGAGACAGAATATAAAACTGATATAATCTGGTTAAATATATTTTCATTATTGGGATAGTATATGCATTTCTGGAACGTAGAAGAAAAGAAGTACGTATGGAAAAAGAGAACTTTTTGATATCTTTGCGTGCAGTCCCCAAGTTAGATATTGTTGGGTTGTCCTTGGATATTCATAAAAGTAGAATTAGAAGGGTAATGCTTAATAATTAGACCCTATTGTGTGCCAGACACTGTACTAAATGCTTTTACATCCATTCTCTTATTATCTCCTCTTTATAGCCAAGGAATACAAAGAGCTTAAGTTTGCCCAAAGTACCTAGTAAGTGGCAGAGCCACTGTTCAAACTTAAATCTGCCTGCCTCCAAAGGTATTCAGATTTATGCTCCCTTCCTTGGGTAGTAAAGAATGTGGGCACTGAAGCCAGTCTTTCCAGGGTTCAAATCCTGGTGCCTTTATTTACTAACTTGCATAAAATACTCCTCAGTTTCTATGTCTCTAAAATAGAGATTGTCATAAGTACCTACCTCAGGGTTATTAGGGATGAATTAATTCATGTAAAGAGCTTAGAACTGTGCCTGACACACAGTAAATTCTTAGGAAATGTTGGCTTTGGTTTTTTTATTTTATTTCAAGGTATTCTTTAGATTCAGATTGTCCTTTCTACCGTTAAAATACTCAGGCTTTTAATTATGTATGTAAACTTCAGCTCTGTTCTTACTAAAACCAGGGGAATTTTGCTGAAATTTTGGAAAATACTGGGTATAAATAATACAAAGATCTGTGACTAGGACCAGGGGTCCCTGTGACTGGGGTTTGGTCTGTGTTTCATAGAGAAGGTTGTAAGGGTCAGATGAAGTAACAAATACAAATAAAATTTAAATTGTATATGATATGCAAATGAGAAATACTGTTATTAAAATTAGGAAAGTTGCGTTAAATTATTGAGAAAATTATTAAAAGAAAGTTTAACTTCCTTAAAACAGCTAGTGATTTATAGCTCTATATGAAGATCGCAGTCTATACCATAAAATTACAAAAGATTCCTTCCATGTATTTGTCCTAAATCTCTTTTTTGGTGGTAGAGCATGAAATTGAATTTTTGCAGTTGTTTCTGTAGATTAGTTTGCTAAGACTGCTGTAAAAAGTACCACAGACTGACTTAACCAACAGAAATTGTTTTCCCTACAATTCTGGAGGCTGGAAGTCTGAGATCAAGATGTCGCTAGGATTGGTTTCTTCTGAGGCCTCTCTCCCTCCTTGGCTTGTAAATGGCTGCTGCTCCCTGTGTCTCATGTGGGCTTCCCTGTGTGTGTGTGTCCTTGGCTCCTCTTCTTAAAAGTCATACTGGAATCGGGCCCACCCTAATGACTTGATTACCTCTTTAAAATCCTTCTTTCCAGACACTCACATTCTGAGGATTTAGGAGTTGGAACTTCAACATCAGAATTTTGAGGGGCAACACATTTTAGCTCATAACAGTCTGTTTAGAGAATTCTATGCCAGGTAATCTCAGTGCTCCATTGCCCTTATTGTTGAGCACCCTTTGCCAGGGGGCTCAAGGAACATCCTTTATCCTGTGCCTGCCTACCTATCCTACCTTCCACCTGTTAGAGAACCGTGCTTGCTGCTGAGTACTCTTATCATGCCTCTGGTGAAGTCATTGCATTTGGATTTAAAGCTATCAAATTTATTTATTCTGTCATCCTATTGCATAATCTGCTTGAGAAACTATTCCAGTATTTAACCTAATAAATTCCTTATTTGTTTTGTAAGCACATTTCTTCTAAAAATTCCAAAATCTCTTCTGCAGTAATATTTTCTTTTTCTTAAACTGGTTTAAGCTTTAAAAAAAAAAGTTCTAACATTTTCTTGAAGAGGTCTCTCTTTTCAGAGAGAACATTTCCCTTTTTCCCATTTTGAAAGTAATAACACTTTTATTTTAGATACTTAGGAGTTTTCAATAAAATACAATTTAAAAAATATATGATGAGCCTACAACTAAGGGAGAATAATTAATATGTTCAGTCTTTTTTCTATGAATATATTTATTTCAGCCTGCCTTTTTCAAACCTAATAAATCATATGGTTTACTGCTATTTTAGTTATTAATCTAAAACCTGTTTCTTTTTAGTCTTTTAATGTGGTAAATTAATTAGTTTTAGAATGTTAAGCCAACCTTCCTTGTAATATCCCTTGTTATGTATCTGGATCTTATTCTTTAAATAATGTTTAGGATTTTTGTGCTTATGTTTATAAGAGAAAATAACCTCAGAAAATGAATTGAAAAATATTCCTCCTTTTTCTGTTCTCAGTAAGAGTTTGTAGATTAATGTAGTTTCTTCCTTAAAGATGTGGAAGAATTTGCTAGTCAAGCCACTTGTTCCTGGAGTTTTCTTTATGGAAAGGTTTTAGTTAAGGATTATGGTTCTGTGTGTGTGTGTGTGTGTGTATATATATATATATATCACAATAATATATATTATCCATATATAAATACATATATATGTTAAGATATTTATCTCAGGGAGTTGGCTTATAGGATTGTGGGGACTGGGCTAGGCTGTCAGGAACGGCAGGTTGGAATTCTGGACAGTTGAGGCTGAGATCCACAGTTGAATTTCTTCTTTCTCAGGGAACTTTAGTTCTGCTCTTAAAACCTTTCAATTGACTGGATCAGGCCCACTCAGATTATCTAGGATAATCTTTCTTAATTGAAGTGATTATAGACTTTAATCACATCTACCACATACTTTCACAGTAACACCTGGATTAGGGTCTCATTGACCTAGGACTGTAGGCTAGGCAGGTTTATGGTATGAAACTGAACATTACAGCTTCTCTCCAGTCTTCCAGTCTTGGCTAACTCACTAGTTGTCTGATACCTTCAAGCAGTTGTTTTTCCTGCTTTACTCATTTTTCTGAAGGATGTATTATTCCAAGGCATAGGACTAAAACCAAGCATGGAAGTCATGGTGGGTGTGGGGAGGAAAGCAAACTTTGGCTCAACCCAAGAAGAAGAACAGTCCCCAAGGATTCCTATCCAGCTTTTGAGTGAGCAAAGCAAGAGACCTTTTATTTTTGAATATTTTTTGGTAGGTTGCACTGAACTGGTAGAAGTGTTTTTTTAGTCCTAGGTGGAAGGCGTTTGGTATCCAGATTTTTTGAGATTCATTGTTGGTAAAATTGTGGGGGAAGAGATTGGAAGCCCATCATAAGTTTGCCGGTATTTTTAATACATTAAAAAAAAATCTGGCCATCATTTTCTGTCACCATTCTTTCATAAAAGAAAAGGCATTTAATATCAAAAAAGAATTACAGGTATAACTTAGGTACAAAGGCTAGTCCTTCTCAAGAAAACATTATGCTAACATATACTGTAACTCTTCAGTTTACATTTCAGTATTTTTGAAATCCTGAACTATCTTAAAAATCACATATATCTAATATACTAGTGTTTCTTTTTCCTGAAAAGCTGTTGGCAGATTGATGATGTCTTGGTCAGTGTCAAGTGTCTTTGAACTAGAGTAATTCGTCTGTGTGTGTGTTGCATTCTCATTTCTGCTAAGAATTCAGCGAAAACCTTTGACACTAATTGGTACTGGTCCTTGAACCATCTTTTGACACAATGATTTTGGATTGTCTCCAGAATTTTCAACATGTTCTATAGCTACAGTACTGATCCATGGATCTGTCCCCAAGACCTTCATATACACATTTTCTTGCCATACACACACTTAGCCTTTTCCTGTAAAATGGCCTACTCTGTTGACTAATGCATCTTTAAAATTTTTAATAGCACTGGCTTATACTGTTCCTTTTAAGACTTTATTGCTAATAGTATATTGCTTTGATATTTCCTGGAAGTTTCCACAAGTAATCTTTAACAGCTTGTGTGTCTCTTCTTTAGAGGATTTTAGGTTTTTAGCAAGCAGAAGAGTATCCTGGATGTTAGGGACCTCATCCCAGAGATTCTATAATATGTTGATTGGCTTTTTCTTAGGAGTCATAGACTTTACCTGGTCTGTTATGTGCTATGGATTGTTCTTAGCTTAAAGGTGTCACTAGCATGGCCATAACTAGTTGAATCCAGTCAAAAGATAGAAACACCTTGTATGTAAATTATAGAATATCACCTATCCAGTTTTTAAGTAATATAGAAGTCCTCTCATAGTAACTATTTAAACAGAAAAGATGCTAGACATGCACATTATTGGCACAGAAAGGTGGTATGCCCAAGCTATAGATCTTGGGCTTGAAATTATATCTCTAAACCTGTACAGCATATATAGAAATCATGAACTAAATCAGCCCTATAAAGAGAGGTAACAGCATGATGGGAAAAGTAGGCTGAAGCCAGAGCCTGGGATTGAAGCCTGGTTCCACTATTTATTAGCTGTATGATTGTGGGAACTTTCCTTTACCTCTTTCTTCCTCAGTTTCCTCGCCTATAAAATGAGGGTAATAATGGCACCTACTTCATAAAGTTCTTTGACTATTAAATAACATTTGTAAGGTACTTAGAACCACGTGTGGCATATGATATGTGCGAATAAAGTTTATGGCCATCTGTACGTAAGATGTAGGGTTTGTAGTAATTCGACATATTGAACAACCTCAGCTGATTAATTTGTGATCCTAATGTGAAATGTATTCTTGAATAATTAGGTTTTAGATTCAATTATTAATTTAAGGATGTAAGAAAACTTTGCTGTTTGAAAAGAGTGTTGGAATACTTAAGAACTTATTGAGATACACTAAAATTCATCAGTTTAACTAGTTAGATTTACCAGAGTTTTTTCATTACTTAAAGATTTGCTTGGTAGGCAATCAAAGTGCTAGAACAAGAAAATATTTAAGATTGTAGATCTAATTTGAAGTCTTTGACAGAAACACAAAACTTAGGATAGTGGTTACAGGGGATTCAACTGTATTGTCGTGTTTTGTATTTTAAATGGGGTGGTAAGTATAAATTTTTTTATTGTCTAAATCTTTGTTTCCAGTATATTTTTTAATTTAATAAATTTGTTACAGAAACTAAGGGCAATCTTAGTTATAAGTTGAACATAAGGTCTTAAGTCTTCATTTAAATCCAGGTAATATAGTCTCTTTGTGCATAAAACCTGTTCTTGGACATAAGTTATATTGACAGAAAGGTACTGAAGGCAGTAAATTGGGGATGTCAAGTAGAAAAGACAGGAAATTCTGTCCGAGCAATTATGATCTTGTCACTGCTGCCATTGTGCTGTTATATGCCTGCCTGTTAGACTGGCCTCAGCAGTTCATAGGGGAGAAGGAAAGAAAGGGGAAGGAATCAGAGCTACAGCCTTGCCTTGGAATTGGCGTGTCTTCTTCTCTCCTGCATCTCTTCTCTCATTATGGCTTTCTTTCAAAATAGAAGAAATGAGGAACAGAAGTGGTTCTGCCAATAGACATCTTTCAATTTTATGCCTTCTCCAGCTTGTGCAGTTTTTTGCCTTAAATTCTATTTCGTAGGCTATTAATACAGCTTCACCAGCTCTCTTTTGGGAATGTCTCTCTTTCCATCCTTTGCCCATTTTTCTTTTGGGTTGGTTTCATGCATTTTTATAAGCCCTCATTGAATATTGTGATAAGGACTCTGTGTGGTATGTTGCAACTACAATTTTTCAAATTTATTTTTTATAGGATCTCTTGCCATACAAAAGTTTTTGTTTTTTGTATTGGGGAGGGAGTTGGTAATCACATTTTGTCTTTCTCTTCTCTTTTAGCTTTTGGGTTTTTTGGTCCTGATGATAAAGGCTTCTCTACCCCAAGATTGTAAGTCCCCTAGAATATTCTTCAAAAATGATAATGTTGTGATTGAGTCTCTCATCCATGAAATGAAAGGTTATACTAAATCATTCATTCCCAAACATAGCCAGTCTACAGGATCACTTGAGGAGCTTATTAAAAATTCTTAGATCCTACCCCAGACTTACTGAATCAGAATCTCTGGAGAATGGGGCCCAAGAATATGTTTTTAACAAGTTCTTCTGGATGACTTTGATTATCGGTTAGGCCTGAGAACCACTGGACAGTATAATCATTTAGGTCTCTTATTCCAAAAATATCATTTTTCTGATTATATAACTCTTGTGTTTTGATTTTTCTCAATTAGGTTGTAAACTCTTTATATGAAGAGAGGACTGTGTCTTAAGTACTACCCTTCTTGCATTTAACCTATTGAGATCCTATTACTTCACACTTGGACAATTCTAGTAGCCTCTTGTTTTAACTATTCCAGTCCATCTGTGGTGGTATTTATCTTCAAAAATATTGAACATACACCCTCCATATGTAAAAACTTTGGCTACAAGACAAAATCCTAACTCTATTTTACATAATAATTCAAGACCCCATAGGTTCGCTCCATCTTATTTTTCAACTTTATCTTCCCCCAGGGCTATTGTGTATAGTCATCTAAGTTGTGCATTGCAAAGCTTAGACAATGGTATACATGGGGTTCCCTGGAGTTGTAGGACATAATGGTGACCCTGATTTCCCCACACTTTACATTAACCCTTCACTGTAGCCTGATTAGTCTCTCACCCACTCCAGTTTTATGTAGTAATAAAGCCTTGTTCACTCTTACTTTCCTGCCTGTTCTGTGCCATCTGCACTGTCCAGCATGCCCTTTCCTCTTTTCTCTGTCAAAGTTCTACATATTAACATCTGTACAGTGGAGAGTATTACATAGTAATAGAAAGAATGAGGATGGTTTCTAATCACTCCTTGGGAGTGAATTCCAGGATATATTGGTAAGTAACAATAGTAAAGGACAGGATTGGATATGGTGTTCCATCTTTGTAAAAGAAGAAGAGGAATTAAGAATTTATATGTATATACACAGTTTATGCTTATTTCTTCAAAGAGAAACATGGAGGATAAACAGAAATTAATACAACTAGTTATCTGTAGGGAATAGATGGGGAAAATTTGAGGGAAAAGGGAAGGGAATAACACTTCCACTGAGCATTCCGTTCTTGTAACACTTTAACTTACGAACCATGCAATAAATGTTTCACATAGTAAGTATAAAGAGAAATGAACCTAACCTACAGGACACACAGAGAAGAAATAACTTGAACGTACCATACTGGTAGTACATCCCTATTGAGATGTATTTTAAGGATAAAAGGAACTGCCCCCCGGTAGACATTTAAAACTTAGTATGTTTATTGTGAGTAATAATGTTGATGTTATAATTTTGAAACTGGTTTATGAACCAAGATTTTCCATTGTGAGGGAAGAGATGCTAATATAAGGAAAAACTATAGTGTTGAATTTGAGTTGAAAATATCAGTATAAACTCATGCTTGTTTAAAAAAAAAAATCCCCAACTTTATCTACTGAAATGGCTTAGAAGCAGTGACACCCCAGTAGCTATGAGGACAGCTAGTGCTCAGATACTGATATATAAATGCCATTGGCCACTAAAAGGAACAAAGTCTCCAGGGAGAAGTGGCTGATTCCAGGTCTGGAGCAGAGATGGTAAAAGGTATGCTTGGAGAAATCTTCTGCCAGAAGTAGCCTCAAGAGCAAATAGAATTATGTTAAAATGACAGACAGTGGGTTGAAGAGAACCCCACTAGCCATATTTGGGACAGTTTGAACCAAAAATTGGGGACAATTTGAAAAAAAAATCATGGTAATGGATTATTGTACTAGATTAAAACAAATCTTTGAGTTCATAATGATACTTAAGGAGAAAGAAGGGAAGGATGTAGAAATAGTTCTACTTCATGGAAGACTGCTGTACAGTAGATGTAGGAGGAATAACACAAATAGCCATCATTGTGTAGTCCCAAATGTAATAACTGATTCAGGCAGGAATCATTAATAGATTGCGAAAAACACTGGGTGAAAGGTTATTGGGAGATAGAGTATTACATCTCTCTTTACAGTAGAGAGAGATGTATAGTCACCATTTAACCATGTGGCCAGGCTTTAGTAGGGTATCATGACACTATGCCTCTGATGTGATGGCAGTTTGGAAGGCTACAACTGCCATCTGTGTAGTATTCCAGTTTAGACCCACAGGAGAAAATTTTTTACTCCTCTGGAAACCATGAGAGAGCCAGGATGATGGAACTGACTGAGTCTCTTTTAAAATGTCAATTTCATTTTTTAGAAAAAGATGGAGGGAGGGGATATGCAAGAATAAAAAATTTGGAACAACTAAGGGCACCTGGGTGGCTCAGTTGGTTAAGCGTCTGATTGGCTCAGGTCATGATCTCACGGTCTGTGTGTTTCAGCCCCGCATTGGGCTCTGTGCTGACAGGTCAGAGTCTGGGGCTTGCTTTGGATTCTGTGTCTCCCTTTCTATATCCTCCTCTGCTCATGCTCTGTGTGAAAAAATAAAACATTTTTTAAAAATTCAGAACAACTAAATGCAAGAAACAAGCCATAATTATGGATCCCCAAAAATGTCTATAAAAGAAAATAAGCCAAATTAGTAAATTTGATGATGGATTGTGTATTGAGATTATGGAATTGTTCATTTTCTTAGATGTGAAAATGGTACTGTTGTGTTTTGTAGGAGAATGTTGTAATTCATAGACTATGCATACTGAAGTGTTAGGGATGAAGTGTGATATCTGTAATTCTCAGGTGATTTGGGAAATGTGTGTGGAGGGGGAAGGAATGCAAGGTGCACACAAATGAGGCAGGATGGTCATTGGTAAGTCTGAGGGTCTACATCCATGCACTGATTGTAATGATTTTTCCATTTTCCTATAGATTTGAAAAGTGTCAAAATAGAAAATTGGGGAGAAAATCTCTTCAGAGCCCTGCGCAGATTTTGTCTGATGAAGACTTCTTTTTCCCAGGCACGCTAGCTAGAGGTGCTTTTCTCATATGAATTTTTATGACTTTTATGTTTCTCTTATCCTCAAACCTAAATGCACATGAGAGCTGCCTGAGATGACTTTTGTAAAAAAAAAAAATTACCAACTGCCAGACCACACAGTAAACCTGTGGCAATATACTCCGGGAAAATAGGCCTGATATTTGAACCAAGGGTTAGAACCACTTATTCTGTATGTTTTAGCTAAATTTATTTGTCTTTTTCACGTATCCCCACCTAGCCAGTGTGGGAGCTTAGGATCAACCCTGAAAGTGTTGCTAAATCCTTTAGGTCCGTTTTTGCTGGCACACACTCTTAGGTATGTTCCACACAGTAGGTGTTTGGTAAATAGATGCTGACTATGTTCTGTAATTTGTTGATACTTTGAAGAGATTACCAGAAACGTCTCTAAATCTTGAGAGATTAAAATAACCTATTTCATAAAAGTGCTTAGTCAATTCAAAAGATTTATGTGAAAGCTGTGTAGTTTTTAGTTCTAAAATTACAGGTTTGGTTTATAAGAATAACATGTCTGTTGTTGTTAAATGTTTGAAATTAAGAGTTACCAGTGGAATCATAATTGAATTCCATTACCTACGCAAACAGACATATTCAGAACCCAGTACTTAACAAAAAAAAGTATAAATACACAGAGATAAAGGGTTGTTGATATTGGAATTGAGATGAGGATTAATGTGGTAGCTAGATAATAATGCAAGAAAGAAACTAGCAGAGATTAAAATTTTTTTGAGTATGATTTTTATAAGCTTGAAGCTAGGTTTGAATATATGAATAATAGTAACAGCTAAAAATTTTTCAGTGTTTAACTTATGCCACAGACTGTGCTTAATCTAAAGTATTTGTGATCCTTAAAACAGCTCTTCCAAAGAGATAGTATTAATAACTTACAGATGAGAAAATTGAATCTCAGAAAAGTTAGTCATGTGCCCAGATTTATGTAGCTAGTAAGTGGTGGAATCACGAACCGAACTATTCAGTCGAGCTTCAAACCACTTGCTGGCAAATATGGGGGAGGCATGATCGGGTATGGTTGACTATAGCTTCCCTTAAATTGAGTCTTTGTGAAGAAATGGTGTGGTAAATGGGAAAATGTTTCATAGCCTTGAAAAGAAATAAAAACAAAAGATAAAACAGGGGAGAAAGGTTAATCTTTACTAGGGGTTAAACAAACAGTTGCATAGGCTCATAGGGAGAGTATGTAAGAAGGGCATGTATTGACCAGTATTCAAAAAGTACAGTATCATGAGTTCTTTTTCTGCATGGAAAAAGTCTTCTGGTATAGCTGCAGTATTAATCTAGACCACATAATCTATCTTTAATCCATATAATGTATTTGTATGTGTTAAAATAGCTGAAGTAAGCTTACATTTTACTGTTGAATTAAAAATTTGATTAAACATTGTCTCAACAATAAACAGCAAAATTACTTGTGTTAATAGTTTCAGTTATCCAGGGGCGCCTGGGTGGCTTAGTCGGTTAAGCATCCGACTTTCGCTTAGGTCATGATCTCGCGGTTCGTGGGTTCGAGCCCCACGTCGGGCTCTGTGCTGCCAGCCCAGAGCCTGGAGCCTGTTTCAGAGTCTATGACTCCCTCTCTCTCTGACCCTCCCCTGCTCACGCTGTCTCTCTCTCTCTCCTAGAAATAAATAAAACATTAAAAAAAAAAATAGTTTCAGTTATCCAAACATTTTTAATACTCCATTGGAATGAGTTATGGCAGTAATCTTTTTAGGTAAAGCAGATTTTTACTTCCTATAATAAAAGAACAAACAAGGGCACCTAGCTGGCTCAGTTGGTGGAACATGGGACTCTTGATCTCGGGGTTGTGGGTTCGAGCCCCACACTGGGTGTAGAGATTGCTTAAAAAATACTTGGGTGGCTCAGTCAGCTAAGCATCTGACTCTTGATTTTAGGCTCTGGTCATGATCTCACAGTTCATGGGTTCAAGCCCTGTGTTGGGCTCTGCTCTGACATTGCGGAGCCTGCTTGGGATTCTCTCTCCCTTTCTCTCTGACCCTCCCCTGCTTGCTCTTTCTCTCACAAAAATAAATGTTAAAAAAATAAAATGAAATCTTTTAAAAAAGGAACAAAGCTACATTCTAGGTAACAAACTAGTACAGAGAATCTGTGTGCAACTGCTATTTATTAAATGTAATGTTCTAGGACTCTTTCACAGTAATTCTAAACTAATTAAATATGTTACTCATTGAAGAAAAAATATAAATAAGTAGTTAAGACATAATTTTTTAAATCCCAAGAAAAAATTTCCCTGTTAACAAAAAATATCATTTTGGAACTTCTAGATAAGTGACAGAAAAATGATGGCAAGATTGTTAAACTGAAATTCTACATGACCTTGGCACAGAAATAGCTGAATCAGTGGAACAGAGTGTAAAACCAGGTCAAGCATTTATTATTATGTGTTAGTGTTTGATGAAGGTGACACCTCAAATCAGAATGGAAAAAACTGACTCTTCAGAATACCTTAAGGCAGTTAATTTGAATTTTAGTAGATCCACATCTCATGCTATATGCAAAACAAATTCTATATGGGTTAAAGATTATAAAAAAAGAAACAAACACAAAGTCAGTTGAGCGAAATTTGGTATAACCAAATTATATGTACCATTGAGAATGATGTAAGAGTGTGATTATTGACATGAAGCCAAAATCATGTTACGTTGAGAAATGCAGCATAGTATTTACAGAATTTCAAATTGTGAAAAATAAAATATTAGGAAAGTCTGGAAGATGAATTATGGGAGGTTTTTGTCTTTTCAGTATTTTCTGCCAAAAACAATAAACCTGTATTACCTGAGTGCAGGATTATTGTCTGTTTTAAAGTTCTGCAGGACTAAAAAAGCTAAAGAAAAGACAGTTTGCTAGTAGAAGAGGAAGATGTGGTATCTTCCTGAGGAGAAAAATGGAAAGACACAGAAGGTCAAGTGCAAATGAAGTGAGGCAACGGAGGCAAAAAATAATTTGTAGAATTCCAGAAACACAGTATGTTGTCATTTCACTGAATTAAAATGAGAAAGATAACTGAGAAGGTAACTGAAGTCAATAGAACCATACAAGAGTCAGGACATAGTAAGTGTATTTAAAAGTGGGGTGGTGAGTATGATGAGCTTAGGGAGCTGAAAAATGCTAGCTATGCAGTTGTATAAGGGAGATTAACACCAGTCTCCACATTTATCACCTGCCTTTTGTATAGTGTTTTGTGATTTTTTTTTTTTTTTGAGAGCTTTTCGGTGCATCCTATTTGAGAAAAGTTTGTCTAACAGTAATGGCAGATATCATCCTCTGTTTTTGTGGATGGAAACCATGAAGCTTATAGAATGTTTTGGTGACGTGGCTAGTTAATAATGAAGCCAAAGCCAGCACCTGTTTTGCTTATTTTGTGGGTGGTCTTGTTTGATTATACCTTGTGCTCACACACTTGCAGGGGGAAGAGAGCAAGTTTTGGAAAACATCCAGTGATTCTAGTCCAGTTTGACAAACTGGATATGAATAAATCACAGCTATTACCTAATACCTACCCACTATGGTTGTCTTTCCCTACCCACCCAAAACTTTTAAGGCTCTCAAAGGTGAAATTTTAGAAGTATTGATGAAAATAACTAAGTGAACTATGATAGCTCATTTTAATGTAATTTATCAGATCAGCAAAGACGAAGAAAACTGAAACAGTATTAGCAGGGTTCTAGAGAATGGATGCTCTGTGCTGCTGGAAAGAGCATAAACTGGCATCTTTACCGAGGACAGTCTGGCAGTACCTATCAAAACTTAAAAATTGTTTACCTTTTTCCATATCAGTTTTACTTATAGGAGTTTATTCCAAGAATATTGTGGGGAGATGCCCAGAGATAACATGTGCAAAGAGTTTACCACAGCTTTGTTGATTTTTAAAGTATTTATATTTTTCTACATTGACTGAAATTTTTTCAGTGAGTACTTATGGCTTTTATATGTAGTGAAATACTAATAATGCTATTTCATAGAAAAATATAACCATTGTGTCACAGCATTCTTACATTACTACCATAACTCCTACAGGGCAAGAACAGCAGCTATGACCCTGGATATTACTGGCTTTCTCTTTCATTTGTAACAGTAGTTCTGTAGTCAGTAATAGATGAAAGGCAAGATGGTTCGGGGGAAGCAGTATGATTGGATGGAAAGAATATGGGAATCCAAGAACCTAAGTTAGCATCCACCTTTGCCTCTTAGCTAGAGTTAGGATTTGAGGCAAATTGCTAACATCTCTAAAGGTTGATTCTCATCCCCACCCCACAATTTGAGTGAGGATAATTAAAGTAACTCTCCTGGGGTTGTTTCACTTCCAAATAAGATTAGGTTTGTAAAATTTCTTTGTAGACTCCCTGATTTGGGAATAAAACAATAATCAACATTTATTGAATGTTACATGCCAGGCATTGTACTAAGCACTTATTTTACTCCTTATATCAACCCTGTGTGGTTAACGGTTATTTCCTTTCTGACAAGTGAGGAAGTTGAGACTCTGATTTAGGAACCTGCACAGGGCCACAGTTATGAAAAGTAGAGTCATAATGGAAGATCATACTTGGAAAGAAATGTATGTAGCTAGAGATCTCTTAAGATATTCATGCCTCAGCAGTCTGCCCAAGTTACATTTGAAGGGAGGACCCAGTGGAAATAATGTACTAACCGGGGTCTCTTTCTTTGCTCATGTAAACAGCTAAATTATTATGGGTTGAGAAACATTGCAGGAAAACCAGATCTGGTATTTAGAATGCTAAGAATGGATTTTATATGGGCTTAATTCTGGAATGGTCTTATTCAGTATCTTTAGAAATAATCTGGAGAAAGGAAAACTGGAAGGCCTTAAATAGAAGACTGAATTTCTTCTGAGATTAGAACATTAGGGTTGTACTTGGAAAGGGAGTGAATAGAACATGACAGAAAAGGTTCAGTAGAATTTGTTTAAAAATATATCTACCCGGAGGCGGTGTCTGGGTGGCTCAGTCGGTTAAGTGTCTGACTCTTGACTTAAGCTCAAGTCATGATCTCGTGGTTCATGAGTTCAAGCCCCGCATTCAGCTCTGCACTCACAGTGCAGAGCCTGCTTGGGATTCTCTGTCTCTTCCTCTCTTTGTGCCCCCCGAGCTTGCACTCGCTCACGCTCTCTCACTCTCTCTCGTTCTCTCAAAATAAATAATAAAAACTTTGGAAAAAATATATATACACCCAGAATACATTCTGAAAATGGCAGCCACTTTGCTACCAGTTAATAATATCTTAGAAGGTGATTGTGTAGACAACTTGAGACACTATTACCCTGCTGGCTATCACCTGTGAATGAATATATGTGAACCAAAATGGAAAACATGTTCACCTTGAATAGAAAACATTAGCAGAGTTATGAGAAACATAAGGTAACTAGATCAAAGTCAATGATAGGTGATTAAAATAGTTAAAGGAATGCAGTGGTTTTTACATAAGAACAGACAGAAAAGACTGGGATTTGTTTGGAACCCAAGATTTGGCAAAGATATAATTACTTTCTAAATCTGATTTGTAGAGTACAGATAAAGGGTAGATTGGTTTATGTAGCAAATTCTGTGGTATCCTACCTTCTTATCACCACCCAGCTTACTCTAAAGTAAAAAAAAAAAAAAAAAAAGACACTGCCTTTTAAAAGACCACACTCTTGTGGGGTGCCTGAGTGACTCACAGCTCAGGTCATGATCTCCTGGTTTACGAGACTGAGCCCCTGTTGGGCTTCTGCACTGAAAATGCAGAGCCTGCTTGGGATTCTCTGTCTCCTCTCTGCCCCTCTCATGCTTGCACACACGTGGTTTCATGCTCTCAAAAAAAAAAAAAAATCATACCTTTGTACCATTAACAGTCTGAAAGCATTATGCTTTTGAAATGGATCCATGTTAGGGTTGTTTGCCCCTAACCGGCTTACAGCTCGATTTTAACAGACTGAATAGTTCAGTGGCAAGATACTGAATTTAATGGCACAGTGATCCGTGTAATTATCTTATATTCTTCAGAAATAGAGGAAATTGCAAGTAAGAAGAAAATACATAGACCTAGTATCTAGAGGTTATTGTGGATTAATACTCGAGATGATTATGTTCTAGGGAGAAACTGTTGTGTCCATTTTAAGGTGCTAGGAATATGTGGCGATAATTCCCCTATTAAAGATTATATGTAAATTTCCCAAGATGGGAGATAATGATGTTTAAGGTTTTGCTGTTCCAGGTCAGCAAAATCAAGACTTAACAAAGATTGGGCCGGGGCACCTGGGTGGCTTAGTCGGTTAAGTGTCCGACTTTCGCTTAGGTCATGATCTCGCAGTTCGTGGGTTCGAGCCCCACGTCGGGCCCTGTGCTGACTGCCAGCTCAGAGCCCGGAGCCTGTTTCAGTCTGTGACTCCCTCTCTCTCTGACCCTCCCCTGCTCATGCTGTCATGCTCTCTCTCTCCTAGAAATAAATAAAACATTAAAAAAAAATTAAAAAAAAAAAAAAACAGAGATTGGGCCTTCATGCGAGTTCTGTGATCTAAATAATAAATATATTTGCGTAGCTCTTTAGAGTGTATAAAAATGCTTTCACATACTGTGTGGAAGTGAAACTTCATATGGCTTGCTGGATGTTAACGTTTCTCTGCTTAGTGGGTATATAGTTTGAATTCCTTTATTAATACATTTCTGACTCCTAGTTCTTTTCTGAAGCAGTCTCTTCATTTACTGTTAAGTATGCCAGGGGTGTCATGATCCTTTAGTTTTCGTAATTATATGTTGCTCTGACTTTTAGGACTGTGTTTTGGCCAAAGATAGTTTTGTAACAATAGAGACTATATTATTGAAGTGCTTTGCTTATTTATTTTTTCTTTTCTTTTTCCTTAGATCTGTTCTAAGGACCAAGATTCATTTGGGGGATGGTTACAGGATTGAACCATGATAGGCACTGAAATAAATTCAAAGTTGAGTGAAGCACCAGTCCTGGAAGGGGCGTAGTACTGTGCTTAAAGTGGTTGCTCTGATGTATGTTGAAGAATTTGGTGTCAGGTAACTTTTCAGGTTGCAGGGTTTAAGAGTGTTTTGTTCTGTTGTTCTAGGATTCTAGAGGAATTCATTCATTGGAGGCTTTGGGAAATGTTGCATTAGGTAATTTCTTAGTGTGTGCCACTAAGCATTAATCCTGAGATGATTTCTTGAAAAAGGGAGTTCTGACTCCAAATACATTCAGGAGAAGACTGTAACTAGATCCTTTCTTGGAGTTCCATAGTATAATCTTGTTCGTTGAAGCATTGTTTGTACTAGTTAAGTAAGAAACTGCTTCGGGGCGCCTGGGTGGCTTAGTCGGTTAAGCGTCCAACTTTCGCTTGGGTCATGATCTCGCGGTTCGTGGGTTCGAGCCCCGCGTCGGGCTCTGTGCTGACTGCCAGCTCAGAGCCTGGAGCCTGTCTCAGTCTGTGACTCCCTCTCTCTCTGACCCTCCCGTGCTCATGCTGTCTCTCTCTCCTAGAAATAAATAAAAAACATTTAAAAAAAAAAAAAAGTAAGAAACTGCTTAGGGGCGCCTAGGTGGCTCAGTTGATTAGGCAACTGACTTTGGCTCAGATCATGATCTCGTTCTGAGTTTGAGCCCCGCATTGGGCTCTTTGCTAACAGCTCGGAGCCTGGAGCCTGCTTCGGATTCTGGATATCTCCCTCCCTCTCTCTCTGCCCCTCCCATACTTACACTCTGGCTCTCAAAAAAAAAAAAAGAATAAACCTTAAAAAAAAAAACAGCTTAAATATTCATGGGTAGGAGAGTGGAATCAGACAATTTTACAGCAGTTAAGAAGGAACTAGGGCACCTGGGTGACTTAGTCGGCTGAGCATCTGACTCTTGATTTCGGCTCAGATCATTATCCCAGGGTTGTGGTATCAAGCCTGCATCAGGTTCCATGCTCTATATTCATTCATTCATCCATCCATCCATTCTCTTTCTCTCTCGTCCTCCACCTTTCCTTTCTCCCTCTGCCCCTTCCTCCACTGGGGCTCTCATCCTCTCTCTCTAAAAAAAAATAAATAAATAACAAAATGAACCAAATCTTGATCTTTCAACATGGATGCATCTCAAGAACACTAATTTAGAGAAACATTCCAGCATTACAGAATGAGAATGATGCATGCATCGTACGTAGTTTGTGTGGGTTTTTTTTTTTTTTTCAATTTATTTCTGAGAGAGAGAGAGACAGTGTGAGAAGGGGAGGGTCAGAGAGAGAGGGAGACACAGAATCCGAAGCAGCCCCAGGCTCCGAACTAGCTGGCAGCACAGAGCCCGACGCGGGGCCCGAACCCACGAACCGTGAGATCATGACCTGAGCCGAAGTCGGACGCCCAACCAACTGAGCCATCCAGGTGCCCCAGTTTGTGTGTTCTTTTACAACCATATGCCTTTACCAGCATATCTGTAGAGTATAAATTCATTTTATAAAGTCAAAAGGATTCATACCAAGCAAGTTGTGATATGGAGAAGTGATTGGGATTGGGGATGATGATCAAAGCATCCTTTTTAAGAAGGGAAATATTCACGTATTATTTGTAATAAAAATTAAATGCAAGTAAAATGCCTGTCAAGTGCTGAGAGGGCTACTTTTCCCTCATCGGAGATGCCTAACTTGCTAAGTATCAATTCCATCTCTCTGTATATTAATTCAATCCATTGTATACAAGTTAAACTGCATTTTGAGCCCTGATTCCATAGACTAGGAAGAAACTGTTTTCAAACTATTCCATAATAATGTGACTATTCACACATTTTAAGGAATAAATGAAGTAATTTATACAGTGTAGTCTGTGCAAATTCTCAAGAGAGAGATTCCGGCTTATTGTGTTTGGTCCAAGAGTTCTTTAGGAGAGCAACAAAGAGAAGTTTGAACTTGGTTCTTGAGCCACTAGTGGAAGAGCGGAGAAGCAGTTAATCTGTCCTGCTGAGGGAAACGCTGCCATTCAAAACCTGTTAAGCTTACAGAGGCAAACCCCCTTTTGGTCTTTCCATTGTTGGCAATAATGCTGTTTCCAGTTCTGTATCATTTTCTTAATCCTATTCTGTAGACCTGATTTTGACCTTTCTGAGTCAAACCTGAGAGCAGTGGCGGTTTTATTTGACTTTACCAGTCCCTGGGGATCTGTTATAACCTCTACATGTTACTGCCTTTAGTGGCCTAACTTCTTCCTGAACTCGTTAGCATGCAGTCCATTTGCATAAAAATTGGTAGTGATATTAGAGGATTCTTTACCAGAACACCAAACGGAAATCAGTATAAATCAAAAGTGCTAATAAACAGGGTGAACTTCAGAAATGTTCCGAGCAGCTAGGCATCCTCCAAGGATGGAGGGGCTGCAGAGCATGATTATCTGGAAGTATGAAGCCTCTTGAATGCTCCCCCCCACCACGTGCACGTGCAAACATACACACACACACACACACATTTCTGCCTGATCAGCCTTACACATGGCAGTAGCTCATTACGTGTTCTTTGTCATGACTGCACCGCTTGGGGGACAGTTGGCCTTATCACCAGTGACCTCTTCATGGAATTTTGAGGTGGGGGCTAGGGTTGAGGATAAGGTACAGAAAGTGAAAGAAAGAACTTAATAAAGAAGAACTTGAGCACTGTAAGTCAAATTTAGCTTTTTTTTTAGGGCGGGTGACTTCTTGTTTCTACTCTCCCATGAGTGTGATGGTTGTTGATTGTTTCCTAGTTTTTAATTGTTGCAGGAACGTATGTGTCTCAATGGTTTTTGATATATGGGCAGGTTTTCTTTATTTGGCCGGTTGGATTCTTCCCCTCTTTTGTGTCTGTGATTATAAACACCACCAAATTATTGTAGAATCAGTCAAGATTGTGGCCAGAATTGTGGATTTGATCTCTGTTTTTGGATACAGCTTAAAATTACCCAAGTAACAAGTTTATCAACATTCTTATATTCTTCATGATTTGATAAAGACCATTTAAATAAGTTCATTTCCTGTCAATATAAAATTATAGAAATGTTGAAGATGTCATTTCTTCTCAGAACAAGACTGAGAGCTTTTGGTGAGTTGTCTAGTTTGGCTTTCTTGCCTTGGAAGTCCTTGGAAACCTGTTTTGAGAGCCTTCTAAATCCTGCATATTCCTGTCTTTCAGGATTTTTTTCTGGTCAAGCAGACAGCTCAGGA
Source organism: Proteles cristata cristata (assembly GCA_017311185.1). Classification (NCBI taxonomy): domain Eukaryota; kingdom Metazoa; phylum Chordata; class Mammalia; order Carnivora; family Hyaenidae; genus Proteles; species Proteles cristata. The sequence goes on from JAESUZ010005393.1 coordinate 1,979,746, forward strand.
TACAGAATCCAAGGATGAATGTTCACCGTGGCAGTGAGAGTGACAGGTTATTGCGGCAGGAGGCTGGCTGCTTAATGGATGAAAGCCCAGCTGCAGCACAAGAGAAAGAAACAAATAGCCCGGCTTCTTCTGGTCTTCAGAACCTTACTTATCCTCTCAGCCCCAGGAGCGATGGTATGACGCTTAGATCTTGACTTCATTTGGAGGGCTTTCCCACACCTGAGCACCCACTCTCCCCAGAAGGCTTTACTAAAGAAAATATCCAGCTGATTGGCTTAGCTTACAGACGTCACAGTTCTGTAAAGATGACCATCATGAAAAATCTTCACTTAATCAGTCTAGCACATCTAACATGGAAATGATAGTATAAGAGAGATTGTCATGGATTAGGAGTCAGAAGACAAATTCAAATTCTAGCTCTGCTACAATCATCTATAACCATGGATGAGCTCCTTAATCTTTCTGAGCCTTGCTTTCTTAATCTGGAAAATGGATATTAATCATCTTCACGAGACCAAAAGACTTTTTAGTTAATGGATGTGCAGGCTCTTGATAAAACTGTTAGGCTCTTCTTAATGTTTGATAAAGACAGTGGCAACACTAATGATAACAACTACTGTTTATCGAGCGCTCACTGTGCTAGGAACTTTACTTTTTTTTTTTTTTAATAAAGGGTAGCAAATCTAGACCATTGCCTATTTTTTGTAAATTTTTTAAAATAATAGCCATCTTGTTTACATGAGGCCTATTTGTTTACATATGGCCTTTGGCTCCTTTCCTGCTACAATGCCAGAGACCATGGCCCACAAAGCCCAGAATATTTACTTTCTGACCTTTACAGAAAGTTTGCTCGTCCCTGCTTTGATTAATCCTTGTATAGCTGAGGAAACAGGCTTCAGAAGCTTAGGAAACTTGTTCCGGTTCACACTGCTAGGAGGTAGGGGACTGAGATTTGAACTTGTGCCTTTCTGAGCAGGGCCATGCTCTTCTAGATAGGTCAGCTGCCAGCAGAGCAGAGCATGCCTCCTGTCCTAGAGTGTACCATTCCGGGGAATTGGTGCAGCGAGTCTCTCCTCCTACTGTCTCATTTATGCTGGGAGGAGCTTGCGGTGTCCTTCAGGAATCCGCCCAAATTGAATTGCTTCATTCCTGGGGGGAGCGGGAGTTCTAACAATCTGCGTTCTAAAAATCTGAATTGGTTTTTTAGAAAGGCACTTTGAATGCGAAAGCTAGTCTTGGTGAGTAAAGTGTTTCTTGCTATAAGCTTGCCTGTGGATTGTGTGAAGTTTGGCTCTTGGTATGCAAACACAGGGCCACACTGAAAATTTGGCAAAAGTGTAGGATGTGAATCCTTAATACGTTTTTGATCGAGATTTTGGTTTCCTTTCCTCTAGAAGCAAATGTAGTTGGCAGGGTGTCGTGGGGAAGTATGGGGAAGTGAGTGTTCTCTAGCTCACAATTTATTTGATTATCTAAGTGCTCCAAATCAGACTAATTTCCCATAGGTCATGGGCAATAATCATGTTAATGAATTATTGTGTACAAACTTAAAGTACGTGAGGAATGGGACATTTGAAGAAAATGTAGAAGTGTTAATTAAGCTTATCCAATCTAGGTGTCAGGATATGCATATTGTTAACTCTGGTATGTTTGGAATTTTTCCTTAAAGAATTTTTTTTAACTTCCATTAGGAGAACTGCCAATTTAAAAGAATCCTATAGTAATCCTTTATAAGTACTTTCCCCTGATATTCTTCTGTGTATGTCCAGATTTCAGCTACAGCATTTAGTTTTAAGCCTTTTTTGCATGATACAGTATTAACACACTTTGAAGTGCTCTCACATACTTTAATTCATTTCAGTTGACAAAATAATCCTATGAGGGAGGTAGAGTGAACATTATTTTCATTTTACAGAAATGAACAAGGTTTAGAAAATTAAATTATGTAAAGAAAACAGCTCTTTGGTGAAACTAGGACAGAAAACTGACGTTCCGGGAATGAATTCTAACCCAAGGCCACTTGCACTGGAACCTTTCTGCTGAGAGCAAGACTTGCCTATTCAAAAAATGGTGTTGGCAATAAGGATCCTTCATAGTGATCATAGGATCCTGTGCATAGTGAAAATACATTTTTATGTGACTTTCTAGCAAAAATAATGAATTAGACAATTAGAGACTATCATCCCTTTGGGAAGTAAAATTTAGAAACATTTAGAAATTTTTAACTGTGAAAAATGAATGCTTTCTGCACACAGAGGCAGCAGTTTCCTTAAAAAAAAAAAAAACAAACCAGGAAACATAATCGTATTATTTAGAGCTAGAAGTGGAAACAGAAGTAAAAAGTGATTGCCTCTGTGAGAGAAAACAGAGGAGGGCATGGAGTGTGGTAGGGCCTTGCTGGTTGTCCACAGACATTCTTTCGTGTTTAAATTTTTTTAAGCCATGCACGTAGTTTACTTTACAGTTTTAAAATCGTTTGATTATAAAATGTGGGCATTACTCCCTTCATTCTCTCCTCCCCAACATACAAACCTGGAAAAAAGCTCAGGGTGATCCAGTATGAGTCTCTAGTTTATTTTTCCATTATTTGTTTGAGGCAAGAGGTTTTTGCTTGTGACCACCTAAAAATTTCGGGGGGCGGGTATTGGGGTTGTTTTTTTTTTTTTTTTAAGAGGAGCAGGTTTATTCCCCCTCCCCCCCCAAAGCCTTTTTGCTGTCAAGTTATTTTGGTTTGTTTGTATGATCTTTTAGACCTTTCACTTGACTATGCCTCTCAGCCAGCAAATCTTCAGTTCCCTCACATAATGCCACTTCCTGAAGACATCAAAGGCTCCTGCTTCCAAAATGGGAATAAACGGAACCATGAACCCTTTATGGCTCCAGAACGATTTGGAAACAGCACTGTGGGCTTTGGCAGTAACGTTCATTCCCAGGCGCCAGAGAAAGTGACACTTCTTGTAGATGGCACACGTTTTGTTGTGAATCCACAAATTTTCACTGCTCATCCGGATACCATGTTGGGAAGGTAATTGATGATGATTTCCTTCCAAATTCACTCTGTTCTCTCTGAGGAGAAATACCTGCTGTTTATCTTGCACTAGAATGAGGAAAAGAAGCACTGATTGCTTTTTTTCCTGCCTTCATATTTTTGAGAGACAGGGATGGCAAGCTTGTAAAAAAAACCTTATATCTTTTGATGATTTGGGTATGTACTTAATTTCTTTACAAAGCCAGTAGAGTAAAATGAGCCCCCACAAGAGGGAGTGCAGTCAGTTTGAACTATGGAAAATTATCTCTGAATCTCATTCCCTAGTCCTCAATAAACTCACTCTAGAGCAGAAGTCAACCTGATTTCTATTATCCATAGTTTGTATACTCACGAAAGTAATAATCTTCTCCGAGTTCCACATCAAAGATCTAGAGTTAAGGTGAGATCTAAGTTGTGGTTTTTTTCCTTTTGTCTTCTAATAAAAGATAGAATTAGACGTGTTCCACACGACATAAGAACAAAGGCATTTTACCGAAGAGTGTTTTGTCTGCCAACCATTAACCATTATGCTTGGCAGCAGGGTTGTGCTGTCATTTTCTAATGCCTCCATCACCGTTCAGGTTTTCCAAAGCCAAATCTTTCTATCTGGCTATTTTGTTGTTTTGTGTTTGTGCTCTCTTTTCTTTGTGTTCCACTCTGTCTGCTGCTTTTAGACTATAGTCTTACCATCTCCTGACTCCAGCATTTTAGGGTTAGAGCTTAGGAAATGGAAAGAGCCTCCCAAGGAGGAGCACTGTCCAGAAATTATTCTTAGAGCCTGGACTGGGAGTTAGGAGATTCTCTTTCTGGCTAACCACAGACTTTAACATGAGGAAGAGCGGATTGGGATAAGAGTAAAAACAATAAACTCGTGTATACATACAAACACTTGGCTTTTGAGGGTTTTCATCTACTTCAAAGTAGATCTTATGTAAAGATCGAACCTCACTCAAGACTTTGATGTAGAAATCAAAATGGACCACACTCATTTGTTGAGTTTTAGACTAAATGGAATCCAGCTATACAAATATATTTATATTTGAACATATACATACGGATTCATGATGATCCATTTTTAACCAGAACCAAACTTGTATATTTCTCAGACATCTGAATTTAACTAGAACAAAAATGCAACTAGAACATTAACACATTTTCCAAATTGGCCCTGTAGTTTATCAGGCTTGACGTCCTGTCCTCAGTCTTGGTGTCAGTACACTTGTGCTCTCCCCTCCCCCACCTTCCAAGTCCGTGTTAGTGTTCCCTCAGTACAGGCTGGCTCTTTGAGATAGATTGCCTCTGAAAGTAGTGATCACGAGAAGCAAGCAAGCATTTTCTGGGTACTAGATTAATAGATACTTGGGTGACGCCCTTTCTTTGAATCTTGGAATCAGTTGTTCCATGACAAGAGGCTCTGGTTCTTTATCGAGGTGGTTCATCAGCCAGGTCAGCTGAAGTTCTCTGTTCTCAGAGTTACTTAGGTTTGCCCTGTCCTGAGGTTACATACACTGTGCATAAGCTTGGGCAGTGACGTACAGACGTGGGCCAGTAGTCACAAGGGGGACAGGCTGAGAGACTGCGAAGGGATTAGTGTTAATCCATGTCACTACCAGATAGATAACTCTGAGTTTAGGTCCTGCTGATGATAGATAGGGGAGGATTACATGGCATGTTCACTATTTTGATTCATAGCTGTCTTGGCTAGACTTCAACTAGAATGTTCCAGAAAAATGTCACCATTCTTTGAAGACACTTATCAAGATGGATTTCTTCTGTATGGCGTAGTGGTTTGAAAAGCATGTGATTTGGAGCCTTTTTCAGATCTTTGAAAAGCAGCCAGTTTAGGGTGGAGGATAACAGTTTTGAACGTTGAACAACAGATTAAGGAAGGAAATGGCAGTGAGGCCCAGTTGGAAACTCCTATCAGGCTGGCTCTAGATCCTGCCTGCCCGCCCTGTCCCTCACTCTGGTTTCCCATTCCACAGCTCAGATGTGTAGTGGGAGTGGTGAAGTCCTGTGGCCAGTTTTACTGGAGGAAGGGAGGATGGGAAAAGAGGAGTAAGAAAAAGTAAGATTTCCCTGTTCCCTCATGACCCCTGAGTTCATGCACAGAGCAGACCCCCCCCTGAACTATGTCAAACCACTGATGAGCCTAATTACTACCGCCCCGGCCTACTTGACCTGACCATCACTAGAGCTAGTCCTTGGATTGAAGAGGGGCATCGCACCCAGAACTCCAGCATTACGATGTACCAGCAAAGGGAGAACTTTAACATCTGCACCTACTACTACGGATTCACCGATCACATTAGATGATGAACAGCAAAACTGAGAAATACCGATACTGGCGTACTAGATGATGGTCATCAAGGGAGGAAGGAAACAGAGGTCAGGAGCATGAGACACACTGTGGTCTTGAGCTGGCGGTGTGTAGGCAGGTTCCTCCGTGCTGGGAGGCCTGGAGAGGCAACCCTCACCCACTCCAGAGATTTCGCAGCGTGAAATCCCAGAAGCACCACAGGTGCACCTGGAGGACTTGCTGCTTCATTTCTCCTTGCACCCAAATGCTCAAAGCGATTGCTGCCACGTTTTCTCTCTGGAGGGAGCTTCTCAATAGGGGCTGGGTCCCACCACTGTGTATGTAATTTATGAGTTTTAAAAACTATGGGAACGTGAGTCTTCCCGAGTGAGGTGTAAAGAGGGCAGTCTCCTCTGTGAAGAACCCAGCTGGACTGCAGATGGTAACATTGTTGCCTGGTGTCTTTCAGAATGTTTGGACCAGGAAGAGAATACAACTTCACCCGGCCCAATGAGAAGGGAGAGTATGAGATTGCTGAAGGAATCAGTGCAACTGTATTTCGAACGGTGCTGGTGTGTAGGAGCCTTTTTGTTCCTTCCTCTTCCCCAGGGGCAGGCATGGTCGGAAGCCTTGAGATTTCCATCCGATGGGGACTTTCGGGTCTGGAGTTCCGTTATTGCCCTTTCCCTCTTTATTTTCTATTGTGCTAACTTTTAAGTGTTTCTCACCTGTCCGGTATCGAGCTCAGTCAGGTATCAAGTGGCGATTACACTTGCCAGGAGAGCCACCAGCCACTTGGCTAGCTGCTAAGTGGGCCAGCTGGGTGGTAGTTCTAGTATCCTATCAGTATAACAGAACCAGGAATGAACAGAGGGTTGAAGAGGTAATTTTCTTGTTCTTTGCCTACATTTCTCATTTTTAATCTATTTACAGGATTATTACAAAACTGGTATCATTAATTGTCCAGATGGCATCTCTATTCCAGACCTTAGAGATACATGCGATTATCTCTGCATTAACTTTGACTTCAACACTATCCGATGTCAAGATCTGAGTGAGTACAGGAGCACTCCCAGCTGCATTTGAGCACCTGGACTTTCAGTTTGCTTGAAATTGACTGATACTTTTTATTACTAGAGTTTTAAGCCTAAATTGAAAATCCTCTGCAGAGGCAGATATTGTGATACTGACCCCTTCCCTCCTCCCATGCTTCAAAGCACTGTGAGGAAGTAAACAAAAGAGAACATGTGTTGTGTTCTAAATCTAGCTTGTCCATGAGTCACCAAGCTAATTGCTTCCCCTCCTAGGACCTGGTGTCTCAATTTTTTAATAAATAAGGATGCTGATTCTTGGACATGAGTGAGACTTCCCTCATAAATTCAAACAGCATAAATTTGCCGGGTAATTCTTAGAATTATTTTTATCATTTTTTTTAAAAAAAATTTTTAAATTTCTTTTAATGTTTTCTACTTACTTTTGAGAGAGAACACAAGCGGGGGTGGGGGTGGGGGGACAGAGGGAGAGGGAGACACAGAATCCAAAGTGGGTTCCAGGCTCTGAGCTGTCAGCACAGAGCCCAGTGCGGGGCTTGAACTCAGACTGTGAGATCATGACCTGAGCTGAAGTCAGATGCTTTAACTGCCTGAGCCACCCAAGTGCCCCTTAATTATTTATTTTGAGACAGAGAGCAAGTAGGGGAGGGGCAAAAAGAGGGAGAGAGAAAGAATCCCAAGCAGGGCCCCACACAGGGCTCCATCTCTAGGACCATGAGATCATGATCTGAGGTGAAATCACAAGTCAGATGCTTAACCAGCTGAGCCAACCAGGCGCCCTATTTTTGTCATAATTATTATTGTTTACTAAGTGCTTTATAGCTGTGAACTTGCTTAATTCTTACAACAAGTTAGCCCTGAAAGCTGGGTAATATAACCCCATGTAACAAATGAGAAGACTGGAAATTAGCTTGCTCAGAGCTCTAAGCAGTAAAGCTGGGATTAGAACTGATTAACCACAAGTGCCATTTTCTTATCTCCTAGCCTTCCTGAAATTATTTTAAAAACTATTCTTTGAGGTTCGTGTTACATTTGCCTGCATATTCCATAAAGTTCTCTAGACTTGTGGTTTCCTTCCTGAGTCTAGCACACACTTAGAACTGGTCTCTTGGTGTCATCAGACTTAGGTTATTCCTCTTCTGTGGTCCTGTAACTCCATGACATTGGGGTCCAGAGCATCTTCGGAAGAGGTACCACAAAGAGTCATCTCCAAACGACAGTTGTAGCTCTTGTAGAATTAATGTGTGCGGTTTGAGGTAGTACAGCTAATGGAAGTATATTTGTTCAGAAAGCTTAGGGATTATTAAGCATGAGGAAGTTAAAGAGTAATGGAATGTGAGACACTTAACAAGATCAGCTTAATTAGCACCTCAAAGCGAGACACAGCTTCTGCCTTTAAAATGGGCTGCCTCTCTGAAACTTCCTTGGGACAGCTGCCGTTACCTCATAGTCTATTCCACTTGGGTAATCTCTGCATTTGGGCAGACAGGACGTTCACCTGCCTTTTCTCTCCCCAGGCGCTTTACTCCATGAGCTGTCTAATGACGGCGCCCACAAGCAGTTTGACCACTACCTTGAAGAGCTGATCTTACCCATCATGGTGGGCTGTGCCAAGAAAGGGGAGCGAGAGTGCCACATCGTCGTGCTGACGGATGAGGATTCTGTGGACTGGGATGAAGACCACCCCCCTCCCATGGGGGAGGAATATTCCCAAAGTAGGAGCCCCCTGCACGGTGTACATGTTTTCAGCAGGAAACATGCCACCCAGAGTAGCAGCTCAATCCTACACCCACCGTGACCCAATGTGACTCTCACTGTTGAGCTGGCAGTGAGCACACTCACCTGGATGATCACGTCTAACTTTTATGCTGCTTATGTGACATTATTATTCCTCCCACTTCTGTCCCTGGTGTCTAATACTGTGGCAATATACAGGCGATACTGAGGCCATTAATCGGTGGTGTCATTCTTCTCTCCATTTGTTTCATTCTTAACCCTTTTTTTTTTTTTTTTAAATGCTTGTTTAATTTTGAGAGAAAGCATGAGCAGGGGAGGGAGAGAGAGAGAAAGAGACATAGAATCTGAACTCCAGGCTCTGAGCTGTCAGCACAGAGCCTGATGTGGGGCCGAACTCTCAAAACACGAGATCTTGACCTGCGCCGAAGTCAGATGCTTAACCCCAGGCCACCAAGGCGCCCCAAAATTCAGAAAGTACAAAAGGTTATACATTGAAAAGTCTTGATCCCATCCCTGCCTCATCTACCCAATTTTCCTTCTCAGTTTCTTTTATATCTTCCCAGTGTATTCAGTGCTTGTATGTAACCAGTTATATACATGGTGTTTCCTTTTGTTTCAAATGATAAGCTATTCTACAGACTGTCCAGTACCATGTCTTACATAAAAACCTTCCACCGTCTTTTTATAGTCATATGGTATTCCACTGTGTGGCAGTGCCGTAATTGATTTAACTAGCTCTGGTATTGATTTAAGCTATAAATTTCAAATGACTTTGCAATAAATAACCTTTATTTTTAATGTGTTATTTCTGAGAGAGACCAAGAGAGACAGTGTGAGCAGGGGAGGGTCAGAGAAGGATACAGAATCTGAAGCAGGCTTCAGGCTCTGAGCTGTCAGCACAGAGCCTGCCGCGGGGCTCGAACCCATGAACCATGAGGTCATAACCTGAGCCGAAGTTGGACGCTTAACCGACTGAGCCACCCAGGCACCCCAATAAATACCCTTTTAAACATAGTCTTTTCACACGTGTATGTCTCTATAGAAAGATATCTGTAGAGAGGTGCCTGGCTGGCTCAGTTAGTAGAGCCTGCAACTTCTGATCTCGGGGTTGTGAGTTCAAGCCCCATGTTGAGTATAGAGATTACTTAAATAAAATCTTTCTTAAAAAATTTTTCCTAGAAATGGAATTTCTGTGCCAAAGCATTGTTCCTTTATAATTTTGATATATGTTGCCAAGTTTTCCTCCACAGAAGTTGAACCATGTTACTCTCTCAAAACAACACGACAGGTTTGTTTTCCACACCATCCCCAAAACAGTGTTTCATTAAACTTTTATCGTTGCCACTCTGATAGGTAAAAAATTGCTTCTCATTTGAAAGTTTTAATCTGCATTACTCATTTCATGATCAAGACTCTCCCCATCTTTTCGTTTTTAAGAGCCATTTTAATTTCCTTTTCTATAACTTTATTTCTGCCTTTGCCCATTACAAAATGGATTGTTAGACTTTTACTCAGTGATTTCTGAAAGCTCTGTGACCACTCTTTATATATTAAGGAAATGAGCCCTTTGTAATAAGAGTTGCAGATATTTTTCCCAGTTGATTGTCTTTTTAGTGTTGTTAATGGTGGTTTGGCTACACAGAGATGTTTTTTATGTACTTGAAGGTATCAGTTTTTATTTTATGGCTTCTGGCTTTTATGCAGTACCCAGAAAGGTTTTCCACATCCTGAGACAATAAAAATTTCTCATGTGGTTTCTTTCTTATGTTTGATCTATTACTTAACATGTAATCTGTGATCCAACTGGATTTTTTTTTTTTTTTTTTTTTTTGGTGTCAGTGTCAGGTATACCTTTCCTTAGCCTGATCTGTTAGCCCATCTCCCTCCTGTTTTGGAAGTCTTTATTCCATGACTAACCCAATTTTTCTTTTTTCCAGTTCTTTATAGCTCCAAGCTCTATAGATTCTTCAAATATATTGAGAATCGTGATGTCGCTAAAACAGTGTTAAAGGAGCGGGGCCTGAAAAACATTCGCATTGGAATTGAAGGTAATAAACATCCCAGTTAGTATACTGCTCACTTGGCTCACGGAGCAGGTTGTACCTATGGGCACAGCTTATGTTCTTAAAATTCAGCTTCCAGAGGACCTAGAGAATAGGCACATATGAAAACCACATTCCTACCCCTTTGAACGATTCCTGTTTTTGTTTACCCTTACATTTCCTTTTCATTTTATATTTAGTCGTAAATGATTTTTTTTTTTTAATATTTTTATTTTATTTCTAGGAGAGAGAGAGAGAGAGAGAGAGACAGTGTGAGCAGGGGAGGGTCAGAGAGAGAGGGAGACACAGACTGAAAGGCTCCAGGCTCTGAGCTGGCAGTCAGCACAGAGCCCGACGCGGGGCTCGAACCCACGAACCGTGAGATCATGACCTAAGCGAAAGTCGGACGCTTAACCGACTAAGCCACCCAGGTGCCCCTAGTCATAAATGCTTTAAAAGAGCTGCAGGAATAAGTTCCAGCTTACTGCTTCGAGACAAAAAGCAGTGAGGGCTAAGGACACTGGTGGACTCCCCAGGTGGGAGGGCCATTCCACCATGTCTTGGTGAGGGTCTTTTTGGGATCTGGAAGGGTCCTTCTGAACCAGCATGAATCCTGGAGACTCAAAAGTTTAATTTTTTCCATCACACACCTTTGAGGAATGTCTGTATGTGTTGATAGAACTGCTATAAATAAATGGTCATGAGCAGTGACTCCCAACCGGTGGTCTCCACGGAAGGGTCTCAGACACTGATCCTCAGAGAATGCCGAAGCCACTCTAGTTTCCCTTCCATGAGTGAGTATGGTTTTATTCTTGCTCAGTCTTGCCCACAGAGCCCAGCCCATCAGATCTTCATTGTGTCTGACTTAGGTTGGAATTTCAAGTTGGAAGAGATTTTTGAGATTAACAATCTCTTTCCACTATGTCACTCCTTTGCCACTGGAAACCCCTGAAACAGGGTGATAAGGATGAGTCCGTTTCCCAGAGGAGGCCATCAACTGTTCTACCATTAGAATATTCTAGAAGATCTAGTAGATCATTTCCTCTCTCTCCTGTCTTCTTTCTAGTTCTAGCCTCTGAAGCTACTCTGAGTAAGATTTCTCCTATTTCCATGTAATCGCCTCTCAGATTTTTTAGGCAACATTCCTTTTTTTTTTTTTTTTTTTAGGCTACACATTACATACCTTCTTAACTAAATACCTCTCCTACAGTATGTTCTCTGTGCGGTAGAATTAGAGGAGTGGAGTTAGCTGTGGCTCAGCAGTAGTTCTGTGGTAGTATTACCAGGAACTAACAGCTTCTGAAATAACTCACTGTGCCATTAGAAGGGATAGAACTTTTGTTACTTCCTTTCTGAAGGATGAGACCTCCTCACCTGGATAGGCGCGAAGTGCACGTGTAGGGGATTAGGAGTTGCAGAGCACGCTCAGAGGTCGTTTCCCCAGTGGTTCTCATGCACAGTCTTTGAATTTGGGAGGAAAATGATGTGGTTAGGGAAGGGAAGGGAAAGTATGGAAACTGGAGTGAGCAATTTCCTAGAGTCGTGAGCATGGCCTTTTGCTTTATTTCAGGTTATCCCACTTGTAAAGAAAAAATTAAGAGAAGACCTGGTGGCCGGTCTGAAGTAATCTATAATTATGTGCAGCGCCCCTTTATCCAGATGTCATGGGAAAAGGAAGAAGGGAAGAGTCGTCATGTGGATTTCCAGTGTGTCCGAAGCAAATCCCTCACTAATCTGGTAGCTGCTGGAGAAGATGTCTTAGAGGACCAGGAGATCCTAATGCACCACCCACCCCAAGTGGATGAACTTGACCGGCTGAATGCCCCACTTTCTCAGATGGCTTCTAATGACTTTCAGGATTAGGGCCAGCTGTGGACACACCCTCTTCAGAGCTCCTCTTTCTGGGGCGCCCACAGCCGGTCCTCCCCGTGGTCTGTCTCCCCTGTGTGGGAGACCTGCTTCTCCATCCCTTGCCCTCCCTTCACAGATAACGTGTGTCCTTTTCCTTACTGAGAAGTCTGTGCCTCCAGCAGGGGATGAAGAGTACTCACTGGTAAATAAGATACCAGCTTTGCAGTGGCCCTGGTAACTTGAACTTTTTGGGTCTGGTGCTGTTTACTGAGTCTTTGCATAACTGCAAAAAGCAGGAAAGGAAGTCAAGACTCCTGTTGCCTCATATTCATCAAAGCAGTCCTCATCCTTTATACTCTGTTCTTGGCTTTTGTTTTGTTTTTTTTTTGCATACCAGGCGAATTAATGACAGCAGCAATGGGACCAGACTTTAAAGAGAGACAATCTCTAGCTTCCACAACCAGGCGCTAATGGGATTCTCATTAGGGATTTAATGAAGATGCCATTCCTGGTGGCCTCTGTGCCCAGATTGTGTCCGGAAGACCTAGGCTCTCATCAGAAAGTCCAAAATGAAATTTCATAAGAGTTTAAATTCAGTTTTGTTTTTCATTAATGCGATGAATAATTCAAAGCCACAGGAACTCCAGTAATAGCATAACAATGTTTATGAAACCTTTTTAGGTTCGAGGTTTTTGAGCTTACACAAATCAGTTATTTGGAATTATCCTTTGGAGTGAAATTCACAACTCAAGTAGAAGAACCTCTCCAAATCAAGCCACTTTGATTATCCCTGCTCGGAATCTGGTGTGAAGCCCCAGGCCTTCCCCTTAGGGCAGCACATTGCCGTGGGTGTGGCTGGGAAACCTTAACGGCTTTCAGGAGATAAACAAATTTCCCAGCAGCACTCGGTTTCTCAATGGAAAGACTTCTAAAAGCCCGGAGAAGGGGCTTTTCACATTTGGGGTGAAGCTGAGTGGGGAAGAAACATCACCTCACAGGCTCGGTCTCCGTGCAGGATTTTTCTTGGTATATTCTTTTCATACTATGAACTTTTTTTTTTTGGATATCAGGATACTTGTTTTTGAAGTAGCCAGTTACACTGCTCACACTGCATAAAAAACCATACTACTGTCATCCCCAAAGCAAGGATGAGTGGAAGTGATATTATGCTTAGTAACTTTGTTTGATCTGTCGGTTCTATGTTAATAATGCATGATGTGGGACAACCGAGATCACTCCCCCGAAGTACTGACCCATTTCCCCTCAAGTCCCCAGGCAAGTAGCAGAGCTAAATTTCAAGTCTAGAGCCAGATGTTAAGTGTCTGGGGAGTTTTCCCCTTTTGTGGTAAAGGTCGGTCTTATCGCCTACCCAGAACCTTTACTCTTCACAAATTTCAGTGAGGTACATAGTTTCCTTCAAGCTCTTTAAGATAACATGACTAGTTTTCTTAAATTCCATTCCCATAGGACAAGGTAGAGGATTTCATCTTGACTGTCCTAGTCCTCCAAAAGTCCAGTCCGATGGATGTCAAAAGCTGCTCTTTCCATGCTTTAAGAACAAGAATGTTCGTAAGTGTGTTCTCTGTGCATGTAACCAGCAGCACAGTGGAAATCAATTCTGTTCATGACTCCCAAAAAAAAGTAGTAGTAAGGAGTAAAACTGAGCCATCTCCCACCTACAGAGTTCTTCTGACTACCACTGGCATCCAGTTTGTAAGGCTGATGGCAAGGGTTAAAGCTTAGGGTCAGTGTTTTTTGTAGCCAGAGGGTACTTTTAGGTCTGTGAAACTCATGGACTCATTTGTCAGGTTTGGCTTTGACCTAAACAGTACTACATTCATACCCACTAATTGACCAGCCCAGATAATTGTTTAATGGTGCTTCCTTTATGCTGATCAGTTGATTTCCATGCCATCACAGAGGAGGTTTGAATTAACTGTGTAGTCTGGTTAAGTATAACTCCTCTTACACAGCTTATGTATTAACCTGTAAGTGTAAATGTGCCGCAACTAATATTCTAAAACTCCGTAGTTCTTGCTGAGGTAAACAGCCAGGCAGGAAAGTGTGGCATGTGTTCAATACATGGTTCTGTGTAAATGATTCATTTCTTCCCGCTTTCCAGAAGTAGGTCTGTCTGCTCCCCAGACTGGGTTAACGTGCTTTTGGCTCCAACCTATGATTTGAGTGAGCTTCAAACCTGTATCGGCAAATCTGCCAGTGTCCCTAGATGGTGGTAACAAAGAGAAAAGTGGAGCTTACAGGTCCCTTCTTGGGGAGAGGGAGGTTTCTCCTGCACCTCCACCCTCCCAGCCTGGAGCTCAGCATCACTGTAATTTGGTGGCTCCCCTTAGCCATAGCTGCTTGTTCCCGGGGCCAGGACATTCCATAATGGCAGGACCACGTGTTCCCCGCAGGGACAGTGGTTGGGTTGCCGTCATTCCCTTCAGAGTCCCTTCAGAGTCCGTTACTGGCCAGCTGGGTAAGAGGTATTATCTAATAAAGGTGGAACTCAGGTTTGGTGTTTTTTGGTTTTTGGTTTTTTTTCTAAGTGCCTAAATAAGTAAGCCAGGCTGTTTATATAGAACCATCTTCATAATAAGATGGTTTTTGTTCAGACTGCCTTACTCAGAGGTATCTCAGCAAGCCAAGATAAACCTGAATTTGAGGTTTGGAATCTAAGTTTCTTAATGCATCATTACCATGTATTGTTGACTAGGAAACATTTGGCATTGAGCTGGAGAGTGGGCAAAGAGCATTAAAATGTGTCTGGTGAGATTACTTAATGGCTTCTCCAAAGTGGAGGAAAAGTATCGAAAAGACCGCAAAAATGGTAAGGAAACTAGAAAGTAGCTAGATTTACTGCACAATTTGTAACAGCCAATATTAAGTTAAATTCCAGGAAACCAGTATGATATATAATGTATACAAGTCTGAAAATACTGTGGAATAAGCCCAGGAAGGATGGATGTATTTGCAGAAAACAATCAGAGCAGAGGCTTTTTAACTCATATTGTCAAAGGGTGATAAGGAAATCTTTTTTTATGAAGTCAATAGAAAGTTAAAAATCAAGGGATTTTAGAAATTTATTCAATGCCACTTCTTGCCATCATTTTGAGATTGTCCAAATGGGCATAAGAGTTCAGAAAGGGAATCTGATGCCTTCACTGGTAGGGATGGAGCCACATTCGTGCTCTGGGTGGGATCACCTCTGCAGAAGAACAGTACATTTTTCTCTTAAAGGCAAAATGCTTATAGGTTTTACCTCTTTATTTTGTATTTACTCTGAAAGTTGCACTTGTTCACCAACCAGTGTTTACGAAATCCTGTATTTGGGATGCTTTTTCTATAATAAAATATTATCATTTGTGTCCATGTTGTTTTTTAGCAGAAAATACAAGTCAAGATGTTGAATTAAAAGGGACTGAAAGAAGTAGCTCCTTGACTGCCCAGAACAGAGCCTCTCCCTCTCATGTGGGGCCTTAGGGTCACTTTGAGCCTGTGTGTGTGCCTTTCCCGCCCTATTTCTTTAGAACTCCGAGGTTTCCAGAACCCTGGTAGTCTGCCTTCTTGAATTCCTGGTTAACTTGAATTCAGGACCTCCTGAATCCTCAAATCCAACCAAGTAGGACCCCACAAAGCCAAATGTAAGTTTGAAAGGTAAGAAAACTCACGGACTTTATGTTCTGGCTTTGGTTTAAAACCAGTGAGGAAGCATGGCCGGAATGAGAGGCCCCCCGGGAGCACTGCTGTAGAGCTGGCGGCTCCTCCTCTGGTCTCTGCGGTGTGGCCTTACTCTAGGCCCGTGTCTGCGGAGCTTCCTCAGCTCACTTAACCCGGGAGCTTACCGGTGATAAAACTTTTAAAAGGGGGTCTGAAGCCCACCACCTCCCTAGCAGGCCTGCCTTTATTGGTGCAGAGGTTAAGAACATGCTCTGAAGACGTGGCCCGTTAGGTATATTCTGTGGCAAGCACTGCAGTGAAGAGGACACCCTCTTCAAGGGGGTTTTTATAACCGGGGAAACCTCGAGCAGTCCAGGCCACTCAGGACACCCTGAAGGATGGAGTAGCCAGTTTTTGCCATGAGTGTTCACAAGAGGATTCTGGAAGTGACCCATGAACCAAAGGGTAAAGAATGAAAACTGTCATTTTGGATCCATGAATATGCATAGAGGCGGCAGTCCAGGCCAACTCAACTCTACGAGCAAAGGTGAACCGCTGACAGCAGGGAAGATGGGGTGATGCAGAGATGAAGCCAGAGTAAGGAAGGACTCTCGTATCTGAAAGCTGTCCGGTCTCCGTGATCGAAACTACTGGGAGCCCTAAAGGGTTTTTCATGTAGGAGAATGACCTGGTCAGACTTGAAATTTGAAAGAATTTCTTTGGCAGCAGGGAGGGCAGTAGACTTGAGAGAGACCAGGGACAAAGGTCAGCTACGAGGCCACTGCAGTACACTCAGTAAGAAATAATGAAGGCGCCGCTAGGACAGATGGATGCATCCCGGAGTTGTGCCTGTTTACTGACAGGAACTGTGTAAGAAGTTTCCAGCTGAGGGGTGCCTGGGTGGCTCAGACAGTTAAGCATCTAACTAGTGATTCTGGCTCAGATCCTGATCTCACAGTTTGAGTTCGAGCCCCACGTCAGGCTCTGAGCTGACAGCGCAGAGCCTGCTGGGGATTCACTCTGCCTCCTCTGAGTGTGTGTGCGTGCTCACTCTCTAAACTGAAAAAGGTAACGGACGTAAGAGGAGCTCCGTCTGGACGGCTTTTCACCTGATCCTGAAGGAGGCCTTCCAGACAGTGGTGTCTAGCAGGCACTTGGCTCCGCGGTCTAGAGTTCTGGGGATGGGTCTCAGAAGTCGGTCACTTTGAAGACCTCACCACAGAAATGGCAGTTGAAGTCACAGTGTCGGAGAGATCACCGAGATCACATGAACAAAACAAAGGCAAAGGCATTGCTCCGAGAAGCACCAGCATTTGGGTGCTAGCAAAGGAACTACCAAGTAGTTAGTCCGGTGGGGGGAGAGGTTTGGTTTGGCTGTAAGGCCGTGCGTGTGCAGCGGGTTGGTCAAGATGAGGCCCGAAGGGAAGCCAATGGATGTGGCAGTCAGGACACCAGGGCCGGGAGAAAGGACTGTGCAATGGATACTAGTAGGCTTCATGCACAAGGTAATTAATAAATACAAGGTAATTAATGTTTCACACAAGGGCCAGAAGTGAGGTGAGCGAGGTGAAGTGGGAGGGGGAGACGAGGAAGTGACACGGCAACTGCGGTGTCCAGAAGGAACGCCGGCTCCACGCCCCCGCCACACTCTCGGACTGCTCGCTGGCCTCTGCCGAGTCACCGCTACTTAACCTCTCCTGGAAGCTCCGCTCAGCCCCGCCCCCCGCAGCTCCAAGTCGGCTTCACGGTGCCGTGACACCGGCGCCGCCGAGGTCGCGACCGTACATCTGGCGCTGCGTGCCAGTAAGCCACCTGGTGGAAATTCCCAAGCTGCCCGGCAGGCTCCCTGGTGCGCTCCCAGAGGGCCTGGCGCCGTGCTCTGTATGTGACGGACCTCAGCGTTATGTGGGCAAGGGGTTTTCTCTGACAACGTGCCTGAACAAGCATCGTGGAGGTGGTTCAGTCAGCGCTGGCTTTATAGCTCATTCCAGGGAAGACACCTACTGCTCACTGAATACTTTCTGCGTTCCAGAAAAAAATACCATCTGGGTTAGACATGGAGGGCCAGGAGAGACAAACAGGAGCAAGCGGAACCCAAACTGCTTTCCGAGGAAACGACTCCGAGAAGAGGCAGCAGCAGGTGCAGCAGACGATTCCTGTTCTGCCGTATAGAGGAGTCCTGAACCTGCCATCTGCTATTCAGAGCCTGAATACTAACCCTGAAGGACTCCTCCGTAGCTAACTTTTGAAGGTAATGGTAAAAAGAGACCGGTCCTGGGGGGCACCTGGTGGGCTCAGGCCTTAGCGCATCCCACTCCCGATCTCAGGGTTGAGCCCAAGCCCCACCCTGGGTGTGGAGCCTATTCTTAGAAAATTAAAGAAAAACGGGGACTGAAGAAAATCCCGATGCACTCCTGAATCAAGAGGAGACTGAATGCCAGCAGCACTGTCTCATTTCCGTATGCTGTACATACGTCCTGTCTTCTAACTCCCCTACGAGAGCAGGAAACAGCTATCTGTGAATAGGACCAACCCTGAGCCAACGGTTCCTGACCTGTTTCCTGAAACCCTTACGCTTTGCAAAGACGACACACACTCTGGCTGCAGTTCTAACCCTGGATGGCCTCTGCTGTCCCGCCTCTTTCTGAGGCTCCTCTCCCTAACCCAGGGGCGGATCCGGTGGGACTCCTGCCCTGGTGGACCTGGAGGGTAGAGAAGTCCCCTCCCGGGAGGCTGGGAACTTCCCCGTAGACCCCAGGCCCGGTAAACAGCTGAACAAAGGGCGCCTTGTCAGCAGCTCTGCCCCTGGCTTAGCTGTGGGGGGAGAGCCCTCCGTGTAGCCCAGCACACGCTCAGGGCCAACAGAAGCCTGTCTCCTTCTACAAACACCAATTCAAAAGACTCATTCTCAGGGGACGAGAAAGCAGGTCCCAGCCTCCCTGAGACAGGAAAACCCTCTGCCTGAATCCAGGGATGCGGTGTCCCGTGGGCTGCAGGCAAACGGGATGGAGGAAGCCATTGGCACTCTGCCCCTAGGAGTTACAAGCCACGCTTGCCTTAAAACACCTCGGATTCACGCTGTTTTCACACGGTTTTATTGAGAACTTTAAGATGTGGGCATTTCCCCCAAAACTAATCCCCCACCACCACCACTCCCCACACACAGTCACCGCTCCTATCTGCTTCTCTCAAGTGCACTGACCACACACACTCGCAAAACCCCTGGGGACCAAAACGTCAGCTATTTGGTGACACAAAAAAAACCACCAGTTACACAAAAGAATCTCATTTACTTCCTTTTCACTAACAGACCATGAATGAAAGATTAAGGGGCAAACGTTACCTTTATCCAAAGTGAATACTTCCCTATATATTTTTTTTCCTTCTAAGACATTAAAACCCAAAGCAGTTTCATTTACTAGCGTTAACTCTGATATTACCCCATTTTTCCTCTCTGAATGGCTAAGCTAGGACATACTGTCAAGTGGCTCCGAACCTCAAGCCTGGCAGAAAGCAGACTCCTGGCTGGAGCTCGGCCACGACGCTTGGCGACAGGCAAAATTACCGCACAGGTGCAAACGATGCTTTCAGAGTTATCATAAATTTTAAAATAATGCATTAAAATGGAGCCTCCACGCTTTTCCGATGCGGCAAAATTCCTCTAAAGGTGGTGGCAGCTGTGAAAGAAAAGGCACTTTGTGCTACAAGTCCGAGGGTCTCTCACGAGAACGCGGCGGCGGAGGCCTGGCCAGTCAGAGCCGCAGGCTACCCTTTCGGGTGGGGAGAGGCACCCCCGGGAAGGCATCTGCAAAGGAAAAGTTCGTAATCGTGATTCCAAGGCAAAACGGTTACTTAAATGGGAGAGGAGAACGACAGACAGAGAGGACGGTTGCGTCAGGACTGAGGAGTGAACATCACACGGATTCACAGGCTGGCTCTGCGCTTTCTACCGGGCTGCTTCCTTCAAGTCCAAGGAGGTTCCAGAGACCAAGCAGGAGAAGCACCTTAGCCAAGAGGGTTCCAGACCTCCTGCCTCTGCCCGGACTCTCCCTGCCGAGTTCCCGCTGGCGGCTGTCACGGGTCCACGACGACACCCGTCTTAGGGATTTTCCGATACGGCCATGAAGGGACAGTGACGGTTTTCCGCGTGACCTGGCATCCTTGGCAAGGCCCCGTGACTTCCAGGCCGTCTCAGAGCAACAAGAGATGGAGCTGGTGTCCCCCTTCAACACTCAGAAAAGCAGCGGGAGAATCTGAGGCGGGCGCGAGGGGAGACTCGCCGGGCGGAGGGTCTGTATCCTAGTACCATAAATAAAGTGCACCGTGAGTGGCGGCTGTCCGGCCACCCGCCCGGCCACGCAGCCGCGGCACAGAGAGAACTGCCTCCCGCCCCTCCGAGGACCGGGGGCGGTGTCTCCTTCGGCGAGTGCTGGCGCCGAGGCTTTCGTTATTGCTTTATTTCCTCAGCACGACGGAACTCTGAGCTGTCACGGAGAAGAAATACTTAGTGGGCTTGGCAGAAAGCACGTCTGTCGCAAAAATCACAGGAATTGGCTGATCTTCAGTAAGTATGTGTTACAGTCTCAATGATGTTCGAGGATGGCTGTTTTTCTCCTTCGTTCTGATGAACTTAGGAAAACAAGTTTTTTAAAACCTCTATCAAATTGGCTCCCGGGGCTTCTAGAGCAGCAGTACGGCTGTTTACGGCCGATGCAGCAGAAACGGTCGTCTTTGTCCGACAGGCTTTCCGACGCGGTGTGGGAGAGCCTCCACCTATCTCACAAGGCAGGAGTGCGCCGTGACACACTGGCGGGTTCCATAAACTTCTTGGAAACTCAAAAGAGTGTGTGAGAGGAAAACCGCGATGTTGTACAAAGAACTCTGCTCCATTTAGGGTTCTAGTTCAAGGGTACTATTTTGCTGCTTTCATGTAGGAAGGTATTGCCCCCCGAGCCGTCAGGCCCTCAAAGCGCTTGTATGTGTAATTGATGAAGACCCAGTCTTTGTTCTTGTAGTCAGTCTCGGGGTGATTACTTGTAGCCACTGGGAAAGAAATAGATGGGAGAGTTGATTCACGGCCTTACCCGAATGGCCTACTCAGTACTGAGGACCTGACACTCTGAAGAAGATACCAGAGTTTCTATTTGGGAAGAATTTGTTTTTCACTCTGCGAGTTGTCTGCGTTTACTTGCCTATGTTCTTTGAACCTCCTACTTTTCACAGATGCAAGTTTTATTTTCCCCACTCTGTCATTTCAGGTTATCTAACCTTTAATTTCATAAATAAAAACGAGAGAACAAACCTTTGTGATTTACTCATCCAGATCAAACACAGGAGTGTATTCATGCTCCGTTCGACAAGGCGTCGCTGCTGCCAGCACTGGCGCTGGAAAAACCCTCACACAGAACCGGAAGAACTGAGGTTCCTCTACCTGACTTGTCAACACAACCCAGAATGGAGGCAGACATAATGTACCTATAAGGCAGGAGGAGGCAGTGCTGGTGATATTACCTGTTGGCTTAAGGATGTCAGATTCTGGAAACTCATCGAAGTTTGAGGTGTCATCAATGCTTTTGATTTCGATAGATATCGCAGCGGGTCTCTCTCTGCCAAGAACAGACACGTCAGAAATGACCGTGGTTAGTAATCACATGGATCATAGCTAATGAGGTCTTTCTCCAAAAAAGCCCCCGGGTCAGGGCACCCGGTGGCTCAGTCGGTGAAGTGTCCGACTCTTGGTTTCGGTTCAGGTCATGACGTCATGGTGCGTGGGTTTGAGCCCGCCTCGGGCTCTGCTCTGCGCCCGGCTGGGATTCTCTCTTCCTCACTCTCTGCCTCTCCCACTTGTGTTGGCTCGCTTGCTCTCAAAATAAACTTAAAAAGCCCCCTGGTCTGACCTGGGAAGACTACCTGCTCGCAGGGAGCACTGACTTTCTCTGAGAAGCCTGGGACACTGCCACGCCGCCTGACCCACCCAAACAAAATGAAAAAATACAAGTAACAATTATTCACAGCTGGGAAGAAAGACAAAAACAATGAGGAGGGGCGCCTGGGTGGCTTAGTCGGTTAAGCGTCCGACTTTCGCTTGGGTCATGATCTCGCGGTTCGTGGGTTCGAGCCCCGCGTCGGGCTCTGTGCTGACTGCCGGCTCAGAGCCTGGAGCCTGTTTCAGTCTGTGACTCTCTGACCCTCCCCTGCTCACACTGTCTCTCTCTCTCTCCTAGAAAAAAAAAAAAAAAAAACATTAAAAAAAAAAAAAACAGTGAGGAAAAATTAAAATCTAAACTGAAGGCACTCCCCTCACGGCCTGCCCTGTCTATAAAAAGAGCAACTAACCTTCTGGGTGCTCCCTCATGAGACGCTCTGCGGGTGCTTCTACCAGAGCTTGTCAACAAATAAAGAAGCTGAGGCAGAGGGAAAACTCACAAGGATGCAAATCCCAACACAATGAAACGTGACCTGTCTCCACCTTCCGTCTGGCAGCCCACCTAGATGTGTCCGGCAGGCGGTGCTGGACTTGCTGCCACTGGCTGTGGTCCACGACCGCCGCCGTGGCCACCTCCATCCCCTCCCACCCCGCCCCCTCCCCCTTCCCCTCCCTTCTCTGCATCTCCCTGCGGGCAGGCAGCCCTGCTGGTGGCCCCCATTACTAGAGGAGTTGGTGGGTTCTCAGTAAGAGCAAGGGCAGCGTGCTCCTCGGGTGCTCCGTTCACCATGAAACCCGAAGTTCACTGCACTCTGGACATAACTGCTGGCCTCCCCATATCCCGTGGCCCGTGGCTGCCAGGAAGCCCCAGCTCCCAATCCTCACCATGAACAAAAAATAAGGAGAGACCCTGAATCTCTGAGAAGCTCTCTTCCCTTACACAGCTTACCGATAATAGTGTTTCTAAATTAGTATTAAGCTAATTACAGACTTTCTGAAATACTCCCGAAAACTTTATGGATATACCTGATATGTTCCCAGTCAACGCCTTCAAAAAAAGAGTTACTCTTGATTTCCTCTACTCCGGGGGCTCCAATTCTATGTTCCCACTCGCAGCAGAATCTGGAAAACACAGAGGCCTTTCAGCATACCTCAAGTAATCTCTTCAGAAAAACTCTCCCCCCGCCCCCCCTTTTTTTAAACAGAGGAATGGGAGAGAGCAGGGGGCAGACCCAGGTAATGATTTAAATTTAAAAAAAAAAAAAAAGAATTCACTCATGTCAAAAAGCCTGGGTGAGAGGTTGGGGGAGATGTTCTCTAATACCTCAAAATTAGATCCTTGGCTTTCTCAGAAATCGGCACTTCTGGAGGAAAAGTCAAAGTTTCTTTCCAGTTCATCACCTTCTTGTATGTCTCTTGCGGCGTCTCAGAACAGAACGGCGGGTAGCCTGTGATAAAAAAGGCACTTGGGAGCTTTTACATCCCAGAACTTTGAATCTGCTTGAGAGTATCCTCAACATGATTCTATGTATCTTCAACCCTCCATGACACGCACAAGATTTCCACTCATTCCAGAAAACATCTGAACTAATTTCTCATTCTCCCTCAAGCTCCTAAACCCAAAACAAATTTGTGCTTCGGCACCACAAAGGAGCCAGCGCCCAGCTGAAGCTGGGAAGAGAGGGGAGGACAAACAGCGCGAGGCACACGTGGAAATCCCTGTGTCCGAAGGCGAGAGGAAAGAATGGAACATCACTCCGTTCCAGGAACAGCCTTATCCAGGTAACGTGCCATACAACGCAGAGAAGAAAAAAACATAGGGAGGTCCTGGGTGGCTCAGGCGGTGAAGCGTCTGACTTCAGCTCAGATCATGATCTCCCAGATGGTGGGTTTGAGACCCACGTCAGGCTGATAGCACAGAGCCTGCTTCAGATTCTGAATTTCCCTCTCTCTGCCCCTCCCCTGCTCGCACTCGGTCTCTCTCTCTCTCTCTCTCTCCCCCAAAACTAAATAAACATAAAAAGAAAAAAACAACAACACAGGTTTTAAAAGTGCCCCCCATACCTCTTACTGAAAACTATAAGCAAGAGGATAAACACTCGTACCAGATCACTCCGCGTGCCCTCCACACAGATTACATCCGCCTCGACGGGCATCCACCCCGCGTTTCCGGAGACCACGCTGCCAGGGGCCACACTAGCCATCCACACACTCCCTCCCTCAGCACTGCCACAGTACACTTACTCTTCTAGGGTTCTCGGGCATATGGCCACCCCCCACCCCCAGCCGGAGTGTTCCCTACATACACAGACACACCATACAAATAAGAGGGAGAGAGATCGAGGATTCCATGCTTTGAAGGCTTAGAGAACGGAAGGGACAGCAAATAAGTAAAGAGTATGTGAGGCACGGCCCAGTTAAGGTTCCCTGCATACAATGAATGTTTACGAGATGCCAGGGACCGAAAAGAGCCGCTAGATGGAAAGGATGAAAAGTAAAAGAAAAACAGAATAAATGATCAGCAAAGCAACCGCAGGACGCCAGGAGACCAGAGAATATACTTGGCCATTTGACGGAAACTTCATGCTGAAAGACAAGAGGAGGGAAAGTGCCTAGATCACCCCTAATCGAACCAGTTGATGATCAGTATGGGCCCCTTCCCTGGCCGCTTGGAAAATGTGCTCCGAAAGCATGCGACTTACCGATGAGCATCTCGTACATGATCACGCCAAGCGACCACCAATCACAGAGCTTGTTGTACCCGGTCTGCATGAACACCTCGGGAGCAATGTAGTCAGGAGTGCCTACTGTGGAGAAAGCCTGAAACAGGTACCGCACATCAGGGACGCTCAGCAGGCCAGAGGGTGCTGAGAGTTCTGTTCTAGGGACCAAAGGTTGCAAAACACAGTCCACGGCTGCCCACAAACTGCTGGAGCAGGATGGCCCTGGAGCTTACTGGAAAGCCGGATCTGCCAGAGCACTTCCAGAACGAACAGTCAAGCTTCCTCCGGGAGGTGAGAGACCGTTCCTAAATACAGCCAAAGCCCACTGCCGATCAGGACACAGGTGTCCATCTGCACTAGTGCTGGAAGTTACTGAGCCCCAGCGAGCGCCAGGCTCTGTACCTAATGCGCCTATTTAGTCCCGACACAGCTCAGTAAAGAGGGCTTTAGTGGCCCAACTTTGCAGATAAAAAAATTTAACTCCCCAAACAACTTTGTTCACAGGCTCAGGACTGGTTAAGTGGCAGAGCCCAGCTGGAAAATTAAATACCTTGTCTAAATCCTCCCTCTTTCTAAATAGTTCATAGAGGAAAATTTTCTAAATTCAAGTAATCTATGTCCTATGCCAGGACTATTAATATTAGGGGGAAGTACACTCAAAGCCTCCCTTGTGCTCAGCATTTGAGGGTTTACAACACAGAAGGCTCTTATCTAAATGCTTTTGATACTATAGAACTTCTAAAATAAAAACTTATACCTGTGTTGTCTTTGGAAAATATTTACTACGAAATACTGCAAACATACAATAAAAAAGGAAACCAGACAACACACAGGTACAGACTGCCCATACTAACAAGATTAATAATTTGCCATATTTGTTGCAGATCAATTTTTTTGAAGACACAAAACTACAGAAACAATTAAAATCAGATCCCTCCCTCCTTTCCTACTGAAGTCAAAACTACCCTGAAGTTGTTATGTGCTATGCTTGTATGAATATTTGCATAAATGGTGCAGTATTACTTCCTGAACATTTCAACTTTTTAATAAACGGTTTCCTCTGGTGCTTCATTATTCTACAACTTGCTTTAACTTAACATTATGACTGTGCGATTTATTCACGAAGCTCTGGCTTGCCCATTTCACTGCTGTGCACTAGTCCCTTATACAAATGTCACAGTGTTTTTTTAATCCATTCTTCTGTTGCTTCCAGTGTTTCACTATGACAACACCTGAGTAAAATTGCTGTGACACCTCATGTGCACAACAGTGAGAATTTCTCTAGAGGATTCACCAGAAACAGTACCCCTGGGTCTTGCATTATGAACATCTCCAACTCTCCTCCAAAGGGGTTATGCCTATTTAAACATCCCCAGTGGGGAAGAGTTCCCGGTATTCCGTATTTCATCAACGCTTGGCTTTGTCAGACTTTCTCATTTTTGCCAATCTGATGAACACGAAATGGGATCTTACTGTTTTAATTTGCATTTCCTTTATTTCTAGGGAGCTTGAACATGCATTCATATATTAGTTAGCCACTCAGGTCTTTTTTTCTATGAATTCCCATTCTGACTGTTTGCCCATTCATCTTTTTGGTTGCATTATCTTTTTTTTTTTTTTTTTTATTGATTCACTGGAATTCTTTATGAATCATGGCATTAATCCCGGGATTCAGAAAATTAATCCTTTGTAGTTCTACATATTGAAAATACTTTCTCTCCCAGTGTGAGGATTATCATTTTTAAGTGATACTTGTTATATACATAAAATCTGTAATTATCAAATAACGAAGCATAATAATAAAAATGAATAAACTCTAAGTTCAACCAAAGAACTGAATTATTCCCACTGTCCTCAGAGCTAAATGTCTTCTCCCTTCTGTCCCCCGCCTCTCCTAACCTGACCTCACAGGGCAATTTTGCATATCAGTCCTCGGCTTTTAAAAAGAAATTTAATTTTACCCACATCTCTCTCTGTTCATGAGATCTTAGTTTTATTTTGGGGTTTTGTAAAAATGGTGTCATTCTACATGCAGTCTTCTATTTTTCTTCTCAATGTCTTGTTCCTAAAATTGGCCCATGATGTCACATGCAGCTGTAGTTCAACTATTTTCACTGCTGTAAAATATTCGATCCCACAATGTAACCATTTTCCTGTCTATGGACACTGGGTTATTTCCAGTTTTTTGCTATTAAAAAATGCAGTGAACATTTTTATCCATGGCTCCTGGTTCCCAAGTGCAAGTTGCTCCAGACCATTTGACTCGGAGCAGAAGTGCTGGTTTGTAGGCATACACATGAATTACAAGATAATCCCAAAGCAGTGGGACCGTGTGGCTTATCTTTTCATTTGTTTATGTCTTTCAGTATACAGAAGGGGCTTTTTCCTTCAAAGCAGTAAAATCAAGTTTTATGATCTGTACTTTTTTTTTTTTTTAATGTTTTATTTATTTCTAGGAGAGAGAGAGAGACAGCGTGAGCAGGAGAGGGTCAGAGAGAGAGGGAGTCACAGACTGAAACAGGCTCCAGGCTCTGAGCTGGCAGTCAGCACAGAGCTCGACGCGGGGCTCGAACCCACACACCGCGAGATCATGACCTAAGCGAAAGTCGGACGCTTAACCGACTGAGCCACCCAGGCGCCCCTATGATCTGTACTTCTTTTATCTTAATATTAAAAAAAAAAATCCTTTCTTACTCCAAGATCATGAATATACTGCCCTGTACTTTCTTCTAAAAATGTTCAAGTTTTATTTTCCATCTACAATCTATTTTTGTGTATACTGTAACGCAGAAATCCATTTTTTCCATATAAAATTGTACATTGTATTTTTCTTTTTTTACATTGCTTTCTTTTAAATACATATATTAAATAACATAAATGCCAGTTGTTTTAAAGTCTGAGACATGGGGGTGCCTGGGTGGCTCAGTTGTTTAGACGTCCGACTCTTGATTTCAGCTCAGGTTATGGGATAGAGCCCAATGTCAGGCTCTGCGCTGACTGCCTGGAGCCTGCTTGGGATTCTCTCTCCTTTTCCCTTCTCTCTGCCCCACTCCTTGCTCACACATGCACGTATATGTGCTCTCTCAAAAAAAAAAAAAAAAAAAAAAAAACTTTAAATAAATAAATGAGGGGTGCCTAGGTGGCTCAGTCGGTTGAGCGTCCGACTTCGGCTCAGGTCATGATCTCGCGGTCCATGGGTTTGAGTCCTGAGTTGGGCTCTGTGCTGACAGCTCAGAGCCTGGAGCCTGCTTCCGATTCTGTGTCTCCCTCTCTCTCTCTGAGCCTCTCCTATTCACACTGTCTCTCTCAAAAATAAATAAAAAACATTAAAAATTTTTTAAAATAAATAAGTAAAAATAAAATCTGAGATATGGACTGGACCCTCCTCAAGAATATTTTCATTCTAATTATAAAGGTTAAGAAACTACAGAAACTTTTCAATTTAGAAACTAGATTTATTACAGAAAAGCCAAGCGCTAAGTAAATCTTATTTGTTAAAAGATTTGTATTATAAAACCAGGGACTGTGGCGCCTGGTGGCTCAGTTGGTAGAGCATGTAACTCTTCATCTCAGGGTTGTGAATTCAAGTTCCACGTTGGGCAGAGATTACTTAAAAAAACAAATATAAATATTTTAGCCCAGTGGCCAAAAGTTAAACCCTGGCTTGCTTTAAAAAAAAGTTTTAAAAAGACGAGCCCTTACCTTCCATTAGCTTCCAAAACACAGGTAAATGTCAGTTTCCCAATAATGCAGGAGCTATTGTTTAAGAAAGGTCTCTTGGGGCGCCTGGGTGGCTCAGTCGGTTGGGCGTCCGACTTCGGCTCAGGTTCAAGCCCCGCATCGGGCTCTGTGCTGACAGCCAGCTCAGAGCCTGGAGCCTGCTTCAGATTCTGTGTCTCCCTCTCTTTCTGACCCTCCCCTGCTCATACTGTCTCTGTCTCTGTCTCTCTCTCTCTCTCTCAGAAATACATAAAACATTTAAAATTAAAAAAAAAAAGGTCTCTTTAGTGGAGGCTCTCAACCTTCAGTATACAATAAAATCACCCAGAGTCCTTTCAAAAAATCAAATACCCAGATTATATGCCCAAAACCAACTGAATCAATCTCCGGAAGTGGGACCTAGACATTAACAGGTTCTGAAGTCCCCCAGGTGATTCTGATGTGCAGCCAAGGTTAAGATCTACTACTTTATGGAGAGACCAAATAAAAGCATCTGATCAAATTTGTTCCTGGCATTTCCTAATCCTCAACAAGCTAGGTAAACAGCTTTTCCACCACACACAGAATTGAGACACTTAAAGAATATCAGAGTTCCTATGGAAAGGAGACTATGATGTGACTGACTGTACCAACCTTAAGTACCCCCAAGTTAATGATAGATAAAAGATACCAAAGATGAATTTCAGTTACCACATCTCCAGAAGTGTTTGGTTTAAGATCATGCCTCTCCCAGGGCCCAAGTTTAACAAAAAGATTCATTACACTCATAGCATGGTCTGAGGCCTACCGATGGGCATCAAATAAAAAAATGCAATTTCTTTTGATGCTTTCTTAAACAACCTGACAGGAATCCATTTTCACCATGATGGGCAACTACTACCAGTGACCTACTGAGTTATTAAAGATACTACAGAGAATGCTGATTCGGTGTTTTACTAAGAATAAGAAGTCTGACCGAAACACACTATTTGGCAAACCTGCCAAGTTACTGCTGTATACACCGACTAGCAGAGGTGCTGCCATTTCTAGATGATACATGTGCATGGCCACCATCCCAAGTTAGTCATCATTTTCCACAGTTGCTACTCTTGCTTTCTATGACCAACTGTTAGTTTAGCTTTACCATCATTTATTTCATTTGCTGTGGGTTTCTAGCAAAGCCTAAGTATGCGGTGATACACATTTCTATTATCTCTGGTCAATAATTTTCCATAAACTAGACACTGGGACATACAAATTGCACTTCAAATATAAATGAATGATTTGGAATAAAATTTGCCTAGACTGCAACATTTCACTGGTGAACCTCTACTATTTAAATAACTTCCAACATACTATCAAGGTAAATCCAATAATGTTACTTATTTTTTAACTTGTAGGACATAATTGTATCTGTATATACTTCATTACTTATAAAGTAAATTATAAGCACTTCCCTTAAACTTCTCTCCAATTTTTATTACTAAGTTCTCTTTTCCACCACAAGATAGGAAAGGGTGGGACAGGTGAACTGAAGAATCTTGATGTGCCTAAGTGAATCAAAACTGTAAAAGGGTGAGAACCACTGTCTTAAAGCTCTGGGTAGGTGTTTGTAACTTGGTTTCATCTTGAGAGACCTCCAGCTTAAATGCGACCCCTTTCCCACCATAAAAACAGGCAACACGCAGAATAGGAAGGAAAGGGATTGTCACCCACATAAAAGGTCAAAATGAGGTCCTCTGCTGAAAATGTCACAACCCAAACAATCCAACACTATCTTCCCTCCTTCAAGAGATTACTTTTGGCTCCACTGACATGACAGTGTCCTATCAAGATAATATTAAAAGCAAGGAATAGATGTGCTGTAAACATTATTGAATGCAAATTTATGTACCTATTTCAAAAATTTATCCATACTTGGTTTGCAGCACTTAAAAAGCCACAGATATTACTTACTAGCTGACGTCTGTTTCTTTTCCAGGTTTCCGCTTTCCTTTTGGAATTCATGTTCTGGAAAGCTAAAAGTAGAGAGAACAAGTTCTAACCAAAGTTAAAACAGGTATGTTTACTACTTTTTTAGGCTCTGGTTCAAGCCACATGAAGCCCTGAAATCTTGCTTTTCTGCCCAGACATCGGAAACTCTGATAACACTTCCAGCAAGTCTGTAAACCCCAATCTAAGGCCCTGAAGCATTAGCTCACAGAATCATAGTCATGTGGATCACATGACCAGGCCTTCATCAGAATTACGGGGGTATAGTTTCATCAGAAGCAAAGGTCTCAAAGTGGACCTCAGACACGAATAATTTCTCAAAACTACCATCACTTGGTACATAATCAGAGACTCTAGAACTTATAATACATGTCTGGCGTAAGTTCTCCAGAATAAACTGTCACTGTGCCACACAGTTTCAATGGTGTGACAGGGTTGGGGTGAAAACAACACTCATAAAGATCCATCTCTTTCTGCCACAACAGAAAGAAGCACCTAGGATGAGTGTAATCTGGAGCTGGCCCCAGGATGTTTTCCTCTACTACTCTTGCTTGCCTGGCTCAGTCACCCCCAGTAACCTTCTCCGAAGAGCTCCAAAGAAGGCTCTTTGCAACATCAGCCTTAATACATTTGGTAGCACTCGTCTTGCCTTGCATACAATAAACACCACAGGCACACCTGAGAAGGTATCTTCATTCTCTAGAAGCATGCATGCTGGGAGAGTCTCCTAATCTGTTCTGCTCACTCTGGTTACCAGGGTAACAGCTCTCCGAAGCCCAGGTCAGGGATAAAAAGGCTAACATCACTGTTCACACTTACTGAAATCACTGGGGAGGCTGTGGTTCAGGTTCCTGTAAAATTCTGTCCTATGTGCTTTTTTCAGTCCTGTGCAAAGGCCGAAGTCAGAAAGCTTCACGTGGCCCTATGGGGAAAAGGACACAGGGGAATGGAGGAGCATCCATCAATGCGGAACAGACATTCTATTCTCTCCAGCTCCGTACAGTACCCACTACAGTGCCACTAAGTGTGCTGTCTTTTTTTTGATTATAGAAAGAAATAAAAAATAAATTTCTAAAAGATCACCCCAAATCCGTTTACACTAATAGAAGTATTATCCTTTTTGTCCAAACATAAACTTCCCAACATAGCTGAACTCTCCACGGCATCTAAAGATACTTTTACTACTTTTTGGGGCACCTGGGGGGCTCAATTGGATAAGCGTCCAACTCTGGGTTACAGCTCAAGTCATGATCTCACAGTTCCTAAGGTTGAGCCCCACGTCAGGCTCCACGCTGATATGCAGAGCCTGCTTGGGATTCTCTCTCTCCCTCTCTCTTTCTGCCTCTCCCCTGCTTGTGCTCTCTCAAAATAAACAAACTTAAAAAAATAAAATAAAGATATTCTT
This sequence comes from Proteles cristata cristata, assembly GCA_017311185.1. Classification (NCBI taxonomy): domain Eukaryota; kingdom Metazoa; phylum Chordata; class Mammalia; order Carnivora; family Hyaenidae; genus Proteles; species Proteles cristata. The sequence continues at coordinate 2,011,160 of JAESUZ010005393.1, forward strand.
ACTACTTCTTGAACTAATACACTCAAATATTCCTGTGTTTCTATATGGTCTTCAAAATCACCATTTTTAATGTGTATTCAAATGACTTAGTACATCACTGCTTACCTAACAGTCCTCCTAATACTGAATGTTTATTCTATGTCTAATTCCTCCCTCTCATGTAATGTGGGTTATAAGCACCCCATGATAGGGTCTGTGTCCCCAACTCTAATCACGCATGGTACAGAGGATAGTCTTAATAAACAATTGTTAATGAGTAAACAAACAAATCTTTCTTCATAGAACTTCTTCGCCTATTGAATGGTTTCATTGCAAGGAATAAATTATTCCAAAGACAAGAGAATGAACTTTACTGCAAAGTTCTTGACAAATGTTGCTATGCTGTATTTCAGTCATAAGTGTCTGACTTCATCATACTCTTCAAGGAGCACTCACACCTCCTCTGAGCCAGGCCTCATGCTTCAAATGTGTCATCCATTTCTAACTCCTAAGCCACACTTCACTGACTCAGACTCATTAAATGGCCTGCTGGTGAAATGGCAGAACCAAAGCCAGAAATCAATCCATGTTCCTTCTCCCCAGACCAGGATTACCTTACTCTCTCCAATCCCCTGATCCCATCTGGAAAATGGAGATAATGATACATTCCTGGTAGGAATGATGAGAATTAATGCACGTAAAGCTCGCAGCCCAGTGCCTGGCACATAGCTAGCCATAAGTAAGAGGCAGGTGTTCTTGGGGTGGTGAAATTTCAAGGAGATAAGGAGATAAAACCAAACATAGGGAAGAAAATCCTGATGTTCAGGGATCTACACTGCTCAAGGTCATATACTTAGAAGTGGTATGGCCAGGGACACCCAGGTGGTTCAGTCAGTTAAGCATCCACCTCTTGGCTTCGGCTCAGGTCATGATCTCAAGGTTTGTGAGTTCAAGCCCTGCGTCAGGCTCTGTGCTGACAGTGTGGAGCCTGCTTGGGATTCTGTCTCTCTCCCTCTGTCTCTTCCCCTCCCCCCCTCTCTCGTTCAAAATAAATAAATAAACTTTAAAAAAAAGAGGTGATGTGGCCAAAGACTTCAACATCAGTGATCTATCTATAGATCAGTGGATCCATGGATCTATCTATCCATCTTCCTTCAGGACATCCTTAGGTCTTAATATACAAACTTCTCAGGATACAGAAGGCTGCAGAAGCCCTGCTCAGTTTTGATTTTGTTTTGAAGAAACCCAGTTAGGTTTGGCCCTGTGTGTGTGTGTGTGTGTGTGTGTGTGTGTGTGTGTGTACACCCATGCGTGTACATATGCATAACAAAGTAAACTGCCAAAGACAGCTTTGAGCTGCTAACCTACTACCATGTTTTTCAGATCTGCAAATAACCTGTTGTACAAGTCAAGGGACAGAGCTTAATGTACAGTTCTCAAAATTATATTTCACCTGGATGCCTCCAAGAAAGGAGGGGGTCTTAAAAAGCAGTACCTGGAGCAAATGCTATGCAAGCCTGTGTTTTCAGGGAATTCTGCAGGTATTCTAAGTATGCGGCAGGAACTCAAATCATCCACACTTTTGCTTCTAGAATCTGAGTGGCTGAACACCTAAATGAGCTTGCTTATGAAAACATTTCTCTACAAGTCTGGGCTGGCATCCTGTAGAGAGTAAATGTGCACCTCAAAGCATTCCCCACTCCTCCTCAGCTACATCGAAGTTCCAAGTTCTTGGCTTTCAATATGTTTGCTGGACCTGAAGAGACTACAGGGTGCAATGAGACCTGCACTAAGGCATCTGGAGCATAGGACCAAGGCATGTGAACCTAACTACACAAAGCAGGCCCAGTGCTTTATTAACATACATCTGAGGGGTGCCTGGGTGGCTTAGTCGGTTAAGGATCTGACTTCGGCTCAGGCCATGATCTCACAGTTCGTGGGTTCGAGCCCCGCATCCAGCTCTGTGCTGACAGCTTAGAGCCTGGAGCCTGCCTTGGATTCTGTGTCTCCCTCTCTCTCTGACTCTCCCCTGCTTGTTTCTCTGTCTCTCAAAAATAAATAAACATTAAAAAAATTAGAAATCTATATATGAACAGAATGACATAGATACTTTTATATACATTAACATCATTTTTTTAGGCTCAGAGAACATTCTAAATCTTTTTTTTTAACTTTATTTATTTACTCTTTTAATAGTTTATTGTCAAATTGGTTTCCATATAACACCCAGTACTCATCCTCACAAGTGTGTGTATTTACTTCTGAGAGAGAGAGAGAGAGAGAGAGAGCAAGCAGGGGAGGGGCAGAGAGAGGGAGAGACAGACTCCCAAGGAGGTACCACGCTGCCAGTACAGAGCCCGATGCGGGGCTCCATCCCACAAACTGTGAGATCATGACCTGAGCTGAGATCAAGAATTGGACACTTAACCAACTGAGCCACCCATGTGCCCTGGTATATACATTAACTTTTTTTTTTAATATTTTTATTTATTTCTAGGAGAGAGAGAGAGAGAGAGAGACAGCGTGAGCAGGGGAGGGTCAGAGAGAGAGGGAGACACAGACTCCGAAACAGGCTCCAGGCTCTGAGCTGGCAGTCAGCACAGAGCCGACGCGGGGATCGAACCCACAAACCGCGAGATCATGACCCAAGCGAAAGTCAGACACTTAACCGACTAAGCCACCCAGGCGCCCCTATACATTAACATTTTAAAGGCAGAATGCCAAGCTACTTTTAGGATGTTAGCTGTATATAAATTACAGACACAAACAGAGAAGGTACTGAAGCTATTGTACCAAAATACAATTGGTATTTGAATGATGGGATTATAGGTATTCTTCTTTATAACTCTTTGTACTGTTCAAATTTTCTACTGTGCATACATATTATTCTTATGACCAAGAAAAAAAGAAGAAATGATTTTTTTTTACTTTTTTATTTTATTTTATTTTTTGATGTTTTTTATCTTTAAAATTTTTTTTAAGAAGAAATGATTTGATAAATCTCTAGCCCTCTTGAAATAAAGTTTTTTTAAAAAAAAAGTAACACCAAAAGCTCAGGTTTTTCAAAGATAGCAAGAAAATGATCAAAAGACAACAAGATGGGCACCTGGCTGGCTCAGTTGGTGGAGTCGATTTGATCTTACGGTTGTGAGTTTGAGCCGCATATTGGGGGTAGATTACTTAAATACATAAAAAAAGAAAAGAAAAATACTCAAAGAATTAAATTCACTTTTCTCCTTAAAGTTCAGTGTCAACAATAATTCTCTGTAACAGAACATAACATTCTAATTTTTTTTAACATTTATTTTTACATGTTTATTTTTGAGAGAGAGCACAAGCAGGGAAGGGACACAGAGAGAGGAGGGGACAGAGGATCCAGAGCAGGCTCCACACTGACAGCAGAGAGCCCGGTGCGGGGCTCAAACCCACGAACTACGAGACCGCGGCCTGAACCAATTGAGCCACCCAGGTACCCCTAAAATGTTAAAGCTGGAAGTGTGACTTTGGGGCTTCTGTGGATCAATATCCTCACTTTATATATAAGTGAGGCCTGTTAAAGCTGGAAGTGTGACTTTGGGGCTTCTGTGGATCAATATCCTCACTTTATATATAAGTGAGGCCTGGACAGTGGGGAGACCTGCCAAGGAGCAGCCAGAAACCTAGCAACACAGGATTCTCTTCTGAGCTGCTGTGTTTCAGAACCAAGCAACTGAACTCATCTGCACGGCTACAGAAAAGTACAGAAGCCGGTCCAGAGGTTGAGCAGGACTCTTCTTGAAGCAAAGGGCAAATGATCTGGAAACTGAACTCTGGCACAGACCAGTGTTGTCATTTTTGCTTGCCTTACTTCCTGGTTGACTGGGTTCAAGAATAAGGTTGCCCAACAAAAGGGTTCCCAACAGGTGATGCATGAGTAGAATTAATTATATACTAATTATAGTTAATTACAGGCTAGGAAGAGATGGTATCTCTGGCTTTATTATAAAATAGGCTTCTAAATCAATTTTCAGGGCACCTGGGTAGCCCATTCGGTTGGGCGTCCAATTCTTGATTTCGGCTCAGGTCGTGATCTTCCAGTTCCTGAGATGGAGCCCCACATCAGGCTCTGCCTGCTTGGAATTCTCTCTGTATCCCTCTCTCTGCACCTCCCTCGCTCTGTCTCTCTCAAAATAAATAAACTTTAAATCAGTTTTCCTCTTCATCATTTTCAAAGATGTCCTTTATTTTTAGGAAGACTGTTCAAATTATAGAATCATACAACTTTTAGAGAGGGGAAGTCGCAGCAAACTTACGGATAAAAAAGGAGCAATTTATGCAAAGCAGGTCCTAACTCCTTTACTGTGATTAGCACAAGCACTGCAGGTGTTAGAGCACACGCTGCTCAACAAGGAGCCTCCCCTGTGCCCCCCCAACACACACACACACACACACACACACACACACACACACACACACACACAGAGTACCTTGCTGTCCAGGAGAAGGTTGTCTGGCTTGATGTCTCTGTGGATGAATCCAAGCTGGTGAATGGAGTCTATTGCCAATACCGTTTCTGCTATATAAAACTGAGTCTCCTCTTCTGTTAGGGTATCTTTTTTCATTAATAGAGTCATCATGTCCCCTGGAAGCAAGACACAAAGCCAACACACACACAGACACATGTACGACAATACATGAGTAAGTGCCAGTTCTCAGGTCTTTCCTATCTGCCTACACCACGCAGTGCTAAACAGGCCGCTTTTGTGTTCCCGAAACTGACCCACACTGCCAATACGGGTGGAAATGGTAAGTAGTTTCTAATACTTCAAGGTAAAATTCACAGCCACAGAGAACAACACGCTCTTACCCTAACCTAACTGATGCTGACCACTGGGCAGAGAGTCCCATTGCACTCTGGAGAGAAAAAGGAAATTTCTCTCACACTTAAAAAAATAACTTTTTTCCTTAGAGCCATATTTTTGGACTGGGGGAAAAAGTTACTTTACTTTTTACTTTGCAAACTACCGTTTCCACATAGGTTGTACTGCCATTGTTATACAGAGAGGCTGAAATGCCAAACAACTAAATATATGAGGAGGCTGAAAACAAGTTTTCCAATTTCTGTTTACAAACCGCTTGAATGTAAACAAATAAAAAGGTGAGACTGAGGTAGCACAGTGTAAGTCAACAAAAGCTAAAAAGGAACTGAAAACTGCTATGTACTGGGGCGTGCAATGGTTGCCTCCCAGAAGTGCAAGGTGAACATATACCAAGATCAGCGGAGTGTTTTCTCCAGTATTATAGGTAAATAAATATACACCAATATGCTTTCTGCGACTTTGACAACACAGTATCAGTATTCTAGCAGTTAAAAGGTAAACTCCCTAGTTTTCTGCAAAGTCAAAACATAATTATTTCTGCTTAGTATCAAAATAACATAAAATGGTGGGAAAAAAAGATTCTGATCCTACCTCAATGGTTAGACAAAAGCAAAGCAAAGCAAACATGTAGAAGTAGTTTAAAGCTAAGAGAGACAGGAAAGATTCAGTCTAGATTCCACAGAAAGTCATTTATGGTCAGAAAACAGGGAAAAGAGAAAGAAAGCTCTGATTTCAATAGAATGTCATGCTGCCTTTTGAATTTCACTTATAACCTTGGGGGAATTCTTTTGTATTCTTAGTGAAAAGTGGACATTTTACACTCAGGCAAAAAATAAACCATTTATGGGGCACCTGGGTGGCTCAGTCGGTTGAGCATCCAGCTTCGGCTCAGGTCATGATCTCACGGTTCGTGGGTTCGAGCCCCGCATCAGGCTCTGTGCTGACAGCTAGCTCAGAGCCTGGAGCCTGCTTCGGATTCTGTGTCTCCCTCTTTCTCTCTCTGACCCTCCCCTGCTCATGCTGTCTCTCTCTCTCTCTCTCTCAGAAATAAATAAAACATTTTTTTTAAATTAAAAAAAAATTAAACCATTTATCAAAATTGCTCTCTTTCTTGACCCAGGACGTGAAAAGCAGGATTCCCCAATCACTCCTGGCAGCTCCATACTCAACCTGGAGGCACACCAGAAACGGGAGGGGAGGGAGGAGGATGGGGAGAAACATGGGCCAGCTAGAGGGCAGCTATGTGGCCTCAGCACCGTGGCCCAGGAGGGCAGCCAATGGTCCCACCTGTGCGAGTTCGCCCAGATGGTCAGAGAGCTCAAGCCAGACAGTCTCTGGCTCTGCAGTCCGGCTCCATGGAGGGCAAAGGGCGGGCTCCAGGACACAGGAGAAGCTAAGGAAGAGGGGGCGCATAAAGCTTGAGGAGACCCGTGTCAAGGGTCTGGTGACTGAGCTGCTTCTTACTCCTACTTATGAACTAGAATCTAAATGTTAAAAAATTTCTCCTCATTCTACCGGATGCTTCCCTAACTTTCACCAATTGTTCATAAAAAATGGGTGACCCTAGATCTAAATAAAAGTTGTCACAAGATCAAAATATTATGCCAGTTACGTTTGCTTTGCTACAGAACCAAAAAGAGAAAAAGGTTTTTTCTTCCCCACCAGAGTGGCTCGCAGCTCATCTGCTCACTGGCAAACAGACTGTGTCCCCAAAACAGATGGTATTTTCTGTGACGGGTTTACTCTGGAGCAGTCTTAGGAGATACACTGCTGAGTTACGTAAAACTTGAAATCTCAGAAAGGAGAACCTGATTCTGGCTACTGACATAGGTAATAAGAAATTCACTCCTTATTAATATAAGTTATGCCGAAAGATAATAAAAGTTGAAGCAAAGATCGTAATAGCTTCAATCTGGTCATTTGGGTAACTGATTATACGTGATTCCCACTGACAGGAGAGCAGGCAGAGTCCCTATTTTATTCCTATATGTTTAAAAAGAAAAATAAAAGAAAGAAATGTCCATCTGAAATCATGAGAATGAATGAGAAGGTTACTTTTATGGCACTAAGAAGTGTAGAAAGGCACCCCAGCACAAGACAGGTTACTGACCTCCTTTACAGACCTAAAAAAGATATAGAAAGCAACTCTGTGAGCACGATTAAAAGCAGAAAGGAGGGTTAATTGATGTGAGAGAGAAACCACAGAACAAAAAGGAAAAATTGACCTTTCATCGTCAAGTAATTACCTCCAGGCAGGAACTCCATGATTAGGTAGAGGTTTAGCTTATCCTGAAAACTATAGAACATTTTCACAACCCACAAACTGTCTGCCTCCACTAGAATGTCACGCTCCGCACGGATGTGGCCAACCTGGAGGTATACGCATTTGATTAATGACAAGCCTTGCTCTGCTCTATTAGACTGCATATTTGTTATACAATTTAAGTACTGTTTGAGTATTCAACGGTGATGATGCAAAAGGTCTAATTTATGCTTAGGCAAACCTGTGAACTCAAAATTGACAACACTGGACTTGAAGGCATTCAGTCATTAACACTTGAGTGATGAAAAGCTTAACAACATGAATGGCTGTAATGCAAACGGCAATTTTAACAGTGCTCTCAGCTGAACCTCTGATTGATTAGAAGTACCATTCTTTTGCACATCTTTTTGTTCTAATAACCTTTTACGACAAAAATCGGTGCCTAAGACGAGACCCTCTAAACAAGTCCTGCCTTGGGTCTGCAATAGTGTCTGCAATGACAGTGACAATTCTAAAATACTGCACCACAGTACTCAGTTCGCTGCTGTGCAGAGGGTGTGCTCAATTCTTACGGAATGGACACAGAAGAACGCCTAAGAGGAGATACCGATTCAAATTTATGATACTTCCAGCTTTCTGCTCTTACTAAAATATCTAGCCAAGGAGACCAAGTTGCCAAAATGTCTGGGAGAACTCACAGAACTACTGGCAAAACCATATTATTTGATAATCATGTTTCGTTATCAAATTTACCTTATCTACTTGAAATATGTAACAGCAATCAAAACATGGCTACGTGTTATCAAACCCTGTCCCCTCTCTTCTTACATTAAATGTCATGATATGCAAGGTGGGTTCAACCAGGTCTACGTTTATTAAGACCCAGTCCAATCCTTGAATAGAAGTTTTATTCTTAACATAGGAGGCAGGGCTTGGGTCCTACCCTATGTTCACAGGTAAAGATGGACGGAAGTTCACAAACTGGCACTTCCGGTTGGCAAACTCAGCCCATGACTGTTTTGTTGGATACAACGGTTCACTATGGTTTGTTTTATTGGAATGGTTTTAGCAAAGCCAGGCGCCCTCTCTCCCACTGGACACAGATCCCACCCCTCTCTCCTGTCTTACACCTAATCTGCCTCACTCTTCCCTTCAGGCCCAAGGGAAGTGTTGAGTTTACATATTTCACTTTGAAGTCTGTATTAAAAGTCTTTGGGAAATTTTTACATAGCCTCAATGTTGCAGAAGTCTTACATTTTTACACTTCTACTTAGGGCATGAGGGTGGGAAAATGGAAGGTAAGGGTGGTAAGGAACAGTGTTATGAAATCACAAACTAACAGCATTAGCTTTTTACTCAGTTTTAATGCGGAAGCAAAGCTTTTGGGAAACACTAATGCACTTGCTCAACCGCAGCTGTGACTGTGCCCCAGTCATCACTGGATGCGAAGACGGCACAAGCCAACCTGCAGCCGCCTCTGCTCTCTGGGCTCCCGGCAAGGCCTCTACCTGCTGCAGGGAGCCAAAGTAAAGGGGAGGCGGCACTATCACCACTCCATCACTCACCTTGGAAGACAGAATGGTTTGTTTGTTAAGGGGAAGGCTACAGGCCACCTGTGTACACCTTGCCCTTCTCTCCTGGGGCTGAAACAGCAACTAGGAACGTCAGTATCTAGGAGTGGAGTCAGGTTAACATAGGGTGAGGGAAGGAAGAACACAGGTGCAACTCACATCAGAGCTTCCCTTTCTCTATTCCATAAATATTTAACGGGGCGGAGTCACATGCTAGTTACTAAACTGAGCACTAGGAAAGCAGAGATAAAAGTCCATCTTTTGTCCCCTCCTAATACTGTACTAGCATCACAATTGGAGGTTTTCCTTTTGCAAGGTAAGAGGAACATGAAAAACTAGCTACATGCAGGTCTCTTATCCTTTAAAATGTATTTTCCAAATAGCAAAATACCTACCCTACGGATCAGAATAACCACCTAAACACTCAGTGGGTGGCTTTAATTCCTGCTCAGTTTAGTAAAAGCAAAGGAGAACCTTTTCTTACGGGTAAGGAGCCTGCACCTACAAACAGTTACGCTCCAAATCTAAGCTGTCGGCCCTCCCCAGAGGTGACGGGCCTGTGCTGGTGGGCTGCCTCTCATGTTCCAGTGCTGGCCACGCTTCCTCGAGATGGCCAAGCCAGGCAGTCTGTGACCAGCAACTTTAACTGGACCACACGGAGATCAATCCTAGGGCGCACAGTCCAGCAGCAAAGGGAGCAAACAATTAAGCCAATTCATTGCTTAAAATCCTAATTCTCATGGAAAGTTCCTCTACTTTCGTTTAGGAACACTTCAGAAAATGATTTTGAAGGCATTGGTATTTGAAAAACTGTTTTTACACCGTATATTTGAATTGTCCTCCATTACCATGTTGGGCAACTGGCACGTTGTTAGGAAGGATTAATAAGTGAAAATCATGATGTAGCCTTCTCTTCACAATTTTATTCTTAACACTAATTATTTGACAAAGAAGGTTTTGATACTTGGTTAAAACTATAGGAAGGGACACCTGGGTGGCTCAGTTGGTTAAGTGTCTGACTTCAGCTCAGATCACGATCTCACAGCTCAAGAGTTCAAGTGCCGTGTCAGGTTCTATGCTGACAGCTTGGAGCCTGGAGCCTGCTTCAGATTCTGTGTCTCCCTCTCTCTCTGACCCTCCCCTGCTCACGCTCTCTCTCTCCCTCTCTCTCTTTCTCTCAAAGATAAGCATTAAAAAAATTTTAAGTAATTTAAAAAAAAATAATAAAGCTGTATGAAATGTCTTATAAAAATAAAACTTACTTGTGAGATACAAAACATACTGACTAACCAATACAGTTTTGCATTTTCCTTTTCAAGACTAGCTAAAACTCTTTCAGAGCCTACACCTTTACCAAAGGCTCATTTTTAGATAATACATAAATAGGACTGTTGAGCATTCTGAATAAGGTTGGTATTACCATAAACTATAGTGTCTGAAGGTTTACTACCAGGGTATTTGATACTCAGCACTGAAACTCCTGAGAGTCTAAGTTAACAGGTAACACGTGAAAATTAAAGAGAAAATAAAAACTCCAAATTTTGATTGGCACTTAAAAGGACAGAGAAGCTTCACTGATTACACCGCCCCTAGGGAGGCAGAAAGGACTGGGTGTGGGGCCAGCCTCCATCCCTGCTCTCCCGCTCTTGTCCGAAGCTCTCCTTGCCACAGGCTCTCTCTCTGCCCTCCTGGAGCATCTGAGCCTTTGCGGGATATATGTAGGCATCACGCACTACTATCTGCTCTGAAGCAAACCGCTAAATTCAACAAGACTTACAGGAAGGTTGCGTTCTTATGTTTAATATACTGTCCAAAAATCAAAAATTTTTTTTGCACAAAGTTATTTTTGCATCTTATAAATCTATTCACAAAGGAGGTTTAGGTTTCAGAAAGTGTTCTTAATCCTTTTTTTTCTTAAAGTGTTCTTAATCCTTGAAGGAGAATTTGTACTGCTCTGCCGTTTGCATTAGATTTTTTTCAAATCCAGTCAGAAAGAAGACTGGTCTGTCTTGGGTAGTAATGAGCTACTGAGAAGACCCACCTTCGGTTCACATATACAGAATGAAGCATGCTAAGACACATTTTAGATTGCAAATTTCAAATTCTAATCCCTAAGGCTCAGTCCCAAGGTGTGTGTGTGTGTGTGTGTGTGTGTATCCACACACACAATGTCTCTCAGCATTCAGTAGGAACGTGTCACCACAGCAAGTGTGACCCCAAAAATAGGCTCCTCATGACAAGCACAGCTTGTGATCAACTGGGAGACACAAACAGCAGATGCTTCTAATAGGTTTTCAACCTTAAAAAACTGCATGTAACGTAAGGCATTTTTTGTACTTTTAAAATACATGTAACTGCTTCTTTGTTAGGGAAAGAAAACTAATATTATATGTATACTCATACATGACAGTGCTAAAGAAAACTGTAATAAGAAAATACATTTCAAGTAAACAAAAGGGACAGTTTTACATAATAAAAAGCTTAAAGCACACTGAAATCACTGCTACAGCTGTGGTTTACCTGCTCTTTTTCAAGCATATCTGCTTTACGGAGTATTTTCATCGCATACACATGCCCTGTATCCTTCTTCTGAACGAGTCGCACCTAAGAGTTACAAAAGAAACACCAAGTCAAAAGTTCACAATGCCAAGCTAATTAACGCTTTCATGTGTCATAGGAGGCAATTTAAACTGAAAAAGTGTTACAATTTTAATATAAACAACCAGCAATAAAAACCAGAAAAAAAAGTGCTTTTTAACATTCCAAAATGGGTAGATTTATCATACACAGTGAAGTCAGTGCTGAAAACACTCTCAGATCTCTCTTCATGTGAACAGCTCTGGCTCCCTAGGTGAACAAGTCAATCTAATTTAAAACCTTCACTTTCGAACTTAAGGACTCATTATGCCATGGCACATGTCATCCACCAGCTCAGACAACCTAAGGAAGTGATTACAACAGTGTTTAAAACGAAAGCAAAAGCTTATGTGCAAGAAAAATGTCTAGACGGAAAAAACCTAACGTGTCATTAGGGAAATGGGGTTTTACGCAGTTTTCTTCTTTTTTATCTTCCAATGTTTTTACAAAGAGCAGATAACTTTGTGATGAAAAGAAAATCAATGGTCTACAAACCCGAAGAGAAACTTCTTGGCAAGTCTCCACACACCCTCCCCTGCAACCCACCCCCATCCCCGCCAAGATACTTATGCTTTTTCCTCCCTGCACCTTTCTTCATGTTTTTCCTGATCGAGTCCCATGTCCCTTGCTCACTAAAGTTCTTTTAGAGGTGGTACCGTACCTTCCCCAGTCTCGAGGAGCCAACAGGGATTTTAAACACTGAGGGCTCAATTTAATCTTTCACCCGTGCCTTTGAGTTCGTACTCACATCTCCCCTAGGTACGGGTTTTTAATAATATGCTGCTCCTTTTATACAAAGTTAATGCAACTATTGCATCAGTAAGTCATCCACTGTCAGTGTCTTCCATTAACGAGGATGACCTTACATGGGCCCATTCAAACCCTCCCCACAGACTGCCCCCAGGCCCGAGCAGGACACATCCACAAGACTAGGTGGGACAAAGCTGCAAATGCTTTCCACTTTCTACCACCACCTGTATCACCCATTTCTATAAACTGTCTCCCCGGCCCATCTTTTTAAAGTAATACCAATCTAGCGGGAAGAAATAAAGGGTGGGAATATGCTGTTAGGTTGCTCCTGGAGAGGCAGTGTGATGCTGGGAAAAGCAAGCGTTTTAAGACCAGGAACTCCTTTAAGAAACAAAACAAACAAGCAAAAGGAAAAAAAGAGAGAGAGAGACAGACAGAGAGAGACAGAGAAACCAAGAAACAGACTCTTAACTACAGAAAACAAACTCATTGCTACCAGAGGGGAGGTAGGTGGGAGAGTGGGGAAAATAGGGGATTAGGATTAAGGTCATCATGAGCACTGGATGATTAAAGTGAAAACTTAAAAAAAAAAAAAAAAAAAAAAAAAGGATTAGGAACTCCTGGGCCCAACTTCTGGTACTGCTGCTCAATGACTATGTGAAAATGGAGCACTACATAGCCTCTCTGAGTCTTAATTCCACCATCTATAAATTGAGATACTGTCATGATTATAGGAGAGAAACACTCAGTAAATAATACTGATTTCCTTCTACCTTTCAACTCTCCCTCTAGATCGATACTTAAAGCGTCAACATCACCTCTGGCAAAACAGAAGAACCAATGGAGCCATGGGACAGCGGAGGAGGAAAGGACGGACAGCAGTTACCAGGTGGGGCGGGCACGTCTGACCGCGCCCCCCCCCCCCCGCCCCATACTTCCGGTTCTATCAACAATCATGAGCATGTCAGCAGCTCCACAGTCCTGTGGTATTTCTGTATCTTATCTGATAAGTAGCTGTGGTTTTTACCTCACCGAATGCTCCTCTGCCTATTACTTTTAAGGACTCAAAATCTTCCAATCCAAGTCTTGTTCTCTTCAACCGAAGAAACTCTGTTTCCTTCCGAGCATGCGCAGATCTCCTCAGTCGTTTCTATCGTTTAAATAAAGAGGGGGAGAGGAGGGAAAGGGAGGAGCTGAATTCCTGCAACTCCCCAGGGCTCTGATTTGTGACTGGGAGGTAGGGCCCGCTGGCCTGAGCGTAACCTTCTGACACGTGAGGGCCTCACAGAAGAACACTGAAGAGGCCACTCCTCCCCTCCCAGCCGCCTCCGGTAACCAAACCACACTGAGCACCGGGTGCCTCCTGTGGGGACTCTGAGTAACCTACTTCACGAATCAATAATTCTAACTTTTCTCACGAAGGGAGAATAAACAATACTTTCCTTTAAACTTTTTTATATAAAATCAAAGTGTGGGTTTGTTTGGTGTTTTTTTTTTTTTTTTAACACATTTGAGTTCATTTTATGCTCTATAATTCCAACAAGACTTTGGTATCTTTCACCATTTTCCTGGATTCTATGATTCAGTCCTATTTTTGAAAGCATTTCCACTGTCATTTCAGTTCCTTGCACAGTTTCTTAACTGTATTTTTTCCTACCATGTCTATAGGCCCAGGGGGGAAAGGGCTGATTTGAGAGGTATTTTGCCTTGATAATGATTTCACACATCTGCACCACATCTGTGGAGATCGTGCCATGATTTCTGTAAATAGGCTACAATTTGTTTTTTTAAATTTTAATTTGCTCTCATCTCTTTCTTTTCTTGGAATTCTAAATCTAATTAATTTATTACAACGGGGCCTAAATAAGACTTCCTCTCCCAGATACTCAGTAATTAATTTCTCCGTCTGCATGAACACCTAAATCCAGAAGTGCACCAGCCCTTGGAAGTCCGTCTGCTACTAAGCCAAGACCTTTTCCCGAGGCACCAAGGCTAACAACTTGCTGGATAAGACTTGCCATGTTGGGTTTCAAGGAAAAACTTCCCAATATCAATTACCTCTTCGTCCTTTAGGCCTTCTTCTTCCATCACTTTTTCTAACTTCTTTTGTCTAAAAACAAATAAAGATATTTGAAATAACATTTGAATAACTTTCTGAAAAAGCCTATACAAAGACAGGGGTTTTCCTATAATGATAAAAACAGGTACATTTCAAAATGCCTCATTAAAACAGCAAATTACAGTTACTAAGACAAGTGAAAAGATTCCCACCCTTTGTGTGTTCTACCTTTTGAAAAAGATTATATAAGATGTTAATGCAACAAAGAATCTTATTTCAAAATGAAAAGTTCTCTCTCTCTTTTTTTTTTTGGTTATTTCCTTCTTAACAAACCACAAAACAGCTGGTGTTTGATAACCTCTTCTATCAGGGTGTTTCTCTCTCTCTCCCAGACTGCTATCTACTTCCTTTATTTTTACATCCTCCTCCTCCTCCCTGCCAAAAGCAAAGAGCAATAAACACTAGTAAAGGCAGAATTGGAGGTTCAGGGTGGCAGGGAGGAATGGGAATGGTCAAAGCAGGTGATTGACTCTAAATCCTTGGGAGCATTAAACTTTAAAAACTACATACCAGAATATTTTTGACCTACAGTTTCAGAGTTAAACGAGAAAAACTTCCTTAAAACCAATTCCACGCGACCTTTATTTATTCTGCATATAATAAATGAAAGCACATGGGCTGGGATCTCTGTCACTTATCAGCTTTCCAGATAGCAGGCAGTGTGAGCAGGACAGGGAAGAATAAAAGGCCGGAGTACACACAGCAGCAGCATGTAGTCAAATGCAGGGAGGGAGGTGGGGGGATGGCACACAACACTTCAAATGCCACACTTGAAATGCCAGTCTGTAGACAGCTAAGAGCTGCAGAGGGAGGCCTGTGTATAAAGGAGTGATGTGATGAGGTTTCTATTTTAAAATGATAGGCAGCAGTAATGAGCTGATGGGCTGGCAGGGAAAGCAACTGACAAAGACTGAGGCAGACTGAAAGCTCTAGTGATGATTCAGACAAGCAGTAAAGATCTGGAATGAAGGCTGGAAACCTAGAATGAAGTGAACAGGGCTATTGCAAAGGTGACCAACTGGCAGTAGGAGTCAAAGGAAATATCTTAGAATTTCTTGTGTGGGAGGATAATGATACCAGGTACTAAGGTAGGAAACACAGAGAACGGACCATGGGGAAGACAATGGGTTTTATTTTGGTCAATAAAGAATTATTGCAATAACAGTAATTAGTTTAAATTAGTATCATGTTAGAAATCATATTACCCATCCATAGGATCAGATGACATCACGAATTCAAGTCCAAGCTCTCAGGAAGCGAAAAGATCTACTCTACCCGTTGATGGGGGTGGGGAGTGGGGAAGCACCTGCATGGTTCCTAGTCTGCCCACTTCTCTTCTCTGAGTTTCCGGAACATTTTGGGGTATTCATCAATGTGTGCACACATACTGGAGGGAGAGGCTGTACTACTGGCACTTTCAGGAGTGTAAATTAATTCCATTTCAGTGGTTAAATAGTTGAAGTAGAGAAGAATAAAAAGAATCAAAGATACCATCCCAGCAAGAACTATAACCTCTTGACCATGGTCAGCTCTTTTTGTGCCTTCAGTATCAAACACCATCATACTTTCTGACTACATTTTTTTGAATGACCACACCAGGCTAGTCTAGAAGTCCAATGTGCTATCATACAACGTGTGTCCCAGAGATGGCTGCTTCTGACTCTCTGTGGTTTTTTTTTTTGTTTTTGTTTTTTTTTTTTTTTTTTGGAGAGAGAGGAAGGGAGAGAAAGGCAGAAGGAGAGACAGAATCTTAAGTAGGCTCCGCGCTGGGTGTGAAATCACGACCTAAGCCCAAATCAAGAGTCCGATGCTAACAGTCTGAGCCACCCAGGCATGCCTGCTTCCTACTATATTTTAAATCTCAATTCAAACTAAGAAGTTTTCCATAGCTTGACTGCAAGCATAATGAAATTGGTTTCTGTGGAATATCTACCTGAGAGTAAAGTTCTCAGAATCAACTCCTTGAACACAATCAGATTCATTCATTTGGAAAAGTATCCAGAAAAAGCCCATTATGAAGAATTATCCATGCTAATGATTTATTGGGGCCAAGCCAATGAAGATCTTAAAAACCACAAAAATGGCAAACACAGTCTGAAATGAGGCTTACAAATGACATCCTCTGTGAGATTACTGTTAACTTTGTTAGATTCATGGTGGCATTGTAATTATACAAGTAAATGGCCATATTTTTAGAGATATACCCTAACATATGTAAGAAGTGACAGATGTTTAAATTTTGCTTTAAAGCACAACTGCAAGAAAACGCAGAATGGAACAGATGAAACAAATTTAACAAAATCTTGATGATTACTGGATCTGAATATATGGAGCTCCTTCTATATGTGTTTAAAAGCGTTCATGATGAAAAAGAAAAGCAGGCCCCTCCACTGGTGTGTCTCTGGTGCAAAGAGCCAGTTTAGCTTATACTCCAGCCTTGGGTGAAGCTACTCTTCCACTCAACTCCAATATTCCAGAGCAGAACACAGGAGAGAGACTGGCCACTTACAGTTGGAAGCCACACCCAACCTCGCCCCATCAAGGCTTTCTGTGAGCTCTATTTATTTGCATGTGAGTCCACTTCTCATATGAGATGGTAAGTACTTTTGAAGGCAGGGCTCATACCCGAATCCTCCTTCTCCACTAAGAACAGTGCCTTGTACACAGCAACTTCATAAAATGTATGTTGCCGAATGGGAGGAAAAGATCAAAGTGTGTATCAATGTGCACACACATTCATGACTGCATGTAATTAGCCCCTTTTGCTAACCTTAATTTAAGCTCATCTCCCAGTACAGTTTGATTCAGAGGTTGCAGAAATGGGAGAAAAGAGCTAGTCCACTCTACAAGACAGCTGACTAGGCTCTATTTCTAATTTCTGTTGATGAGACATTTTACAGAAGTAAACACTACTTGTTATTTCCATGATCAAAATTGAGAAAATTCTCAAGAAATACCCTAAAAATGAATATTACAGATTTTTTAAAAATCTCAACAAATTACTTTGGTTTGACCAATATATCTAATCAGGAATTAACAATCAAAGGTCAAGATTTAGCCATCCCTGGGACTTAAATAAAACTGACATGTGCTCACTAATAATAATCACACAATACTGCAACTCAGTATCAGATCAGACCAAATGCAGACAGGGGAAAATCTGTGTAAGACTATTTATCAGGAGTAGAACTTGCTGATTCTCAAAAGGTAAAATGTAGGAAAATTCTGTTTTGATTTGGGGGTGGGAGGGGAGGAAACACAATTGGGTTTTTGTGGCTTTAATTAATCCACCAAAATAGTATTTATGAAGAACAGAAACAACACAATATTTTATAAGGAAAAAATGCTGGGGCGCCTGGGTGGCTCAGTTAAGCAACTGACCTCGGCTCAGGCCATGATCTCACGGTTTGTGGGTTTGAGCTCCACATCGGGCTCTGTGCTGACAGCTCAGAGCCTGCTTCAGATCCTGTCTCCCTGTCTCTCTATCCCTCCCCCACTCACATGCTCTGTCTCTGTCTCTCTGTCTCTCAAAAATAAACATTAAAAAAAAATTTTTAATAAAAAAATGCCAGCTTCCTTGGTTTTGGTTTCAGGCTGCTAGAAATGATTTTTTGTATGACTATCTAGACAATAATCAGTATCTACTACACAACTAGGATCATATGAGAGAGAGAACAGAAGAAGTGCTGTTCCTGGAGAACCCTACCATCAGAGGCAAAACAAAGATTAAATAAAGAAGATGAACTTTCACTTTTTTTTTTAAAGTTTATTTATTTATTTTTGAAAGAGACAGAGACAGTGCAAGCGGAGGAAGGGCAGAGAGAGAGGGAGAGCGAGAATCCCAAGCAGGCTCCGCACTGCCAGTGCAGAGCCTAACGTGGGGCTTGAACTCATTAAACTGTGAGATCGTGACCTGAGCCGAAACCAAGAGTCGGATGAGCCACCCAGCCGCCCCTGAACTTTCACTCTTGAGTGGATTCAGTTTATAGTCTACCAACAGCATTAATAGAAGACCATCAAACAGACAATAGATGCGGGGGGGGCGGGGGAGTTGTTTTTAAACTGATCAGTAGAACTTGCTGTAATGTTTCCAAACCCACCCAATGTTTTCATATTCTACTTTTATACAGGAAACCATTACCAAGTGATTTTTATTCCTTCTTTAGGGTTTGGTCTCATCTCCCCTGTCAGTAAGTCCTTTGTTTCAAATATAACCTAGTGCTCAAATATACGCAAAAGGGGCATATATGTGGAAGAAACACTGGAGATTTTAAAGACATCCAGATGAGGCACATACAGTGAACATTTGTATTACAACCTGATCTCAAAATATACTAGCCCAGTACTTATTTCAAACTGCTCCTCACATGTTAGCAATATACCCATAATAAAATGTTTCTTTATCATTAATGGTCTCATATCATTAAAACTGTGCTTATTTATCACGATTCTATGACATTTTCAATCATAACATCAAAAAACTTGAAAATCATTTCTGACAGTTCTAATTGTAGTTTACTTACAATTAGGCGGTAGTAACTCCTGGCAATCAGTTTTCCTTTTATAAAGTTTAAATTTTCTAAGAATAATAAAACCTAAAATAGTCTTATCAAATTATATCAACAAACTCAAAACAAAGTATCAACTCATATCCCAAAAAAAGGGCCCTAAATAAAAAAGACTGATAAGGAACTATCTAAAATGTTGAAAGTATCTACTGCTTTTTTTAAATGAAAAATAATTATTTGATAAGAAAAATTGCCAAAATCAGGGACAGCTGGTGGCTCAGTCGGTTAAGCATCAGACATCAGCTCAGGTCATGAATGATCTCACTGCTGGTGAGTTCAAGCGCTGCATCAGTATCTGTGCTGACAGCACGGAGCCTGAAGCCTGCTTCAGATTCTGTCTCCCTCTCTCTGCCCCTCGCCTGCTCACACACACACTCTCTCTCTCTCTCAAAAATAAACAACCATTTTTAAAAATTATTATTTAAAAAAAAATTTTTTTTTAATGTTTTATTTATTTTAGGAGAGAGAGAAGGCAACGTGAGCAGGGGAGGGTCAGAAGAGAGAGGAGTCACAGACTGAAACAGGCTCCAGACTCTGAGCTGGCAGTCAACTGCACAGGCCCGACGCGGGGCTCGAACCCACGAACCACGAGATCATGACCTAAGCGAAAGTCGGATGCCCAACCGACTAAGCCACCCAGGCGCCCCAATTTTTAAAAATTATTAAAAAATACTCACCAAAAACAAAAATTCTAATCCTCTTAAGTGTCTAACATTCTCTTCTCACAATCTCTTTTGGTTAATTTGGTCTTTAAGAAAAGCAAAACCACCACCACTTTTGTAAGGGATTTCCATCTTAAGATTCCAAAACAAAAAAAGCACTAATTTCAACCCATTTTGGGGTGCAATTTCGTGTAAATCACAATGTAACACTTATTAATAACATAAAACCATTGTCGTACAATTATGAGAACGTGATTTATGTTAATAATGAACTTTAAGGCAGAGCCAGTAGAATTAAAAACCAACTGTTACAGGGGCACCTGGGCGGCTTAGCTGCTCAATGTCAGACTCTTGATTTCAGCTCCGGTCATGGGATCAAGCCCAGTTTGGGCTCTGCACTAAGCACAGAGTCTTCTTAAGATCCTCTCTTCTTTCTTCCTCTGTTCCTCTCCCCTACTCTGGCACTCTCTCTCTAAAGTAAAAAAAACATACACACATATACACACACACACACAAATTATCAAATGAAACAAGTACCTTAATCAGAATTTGTAGAATTTGTCTTGTAACTACAAGACCAGAAATTACCATTTCAAGAGAGTGGTTGTATTTCAAAATAAGAGTGGTTGTATTTCAAAATAACGATCTCCAACAGCATGCCTAGAGATACACTGTGCACATTTATCTTTGAATTCCCTGTGATCCTAACACAGGGCACTCTGCAGGCACTTCTGTTTCAGTGAAGAGCAGCTAGCCATCACCAGGTAAAAAATATTTTGCTATTTCACATTCAAATCCGCATATTTAAAGTCCAATCATGATTTATACCTTCATGAAGAATGTGGTTGCAAAAGCTCTTATGAAAATATTAGCATATCAAATCCAGCAACATACAAAAAGAATACATTATATTATAATCAAGAGGGCTTTACCCCAGGAATGCAAGGTTAATTTAACCTGCAAGAAATCAGCCTATGTAATTCATCGTATTAAAAGGATAAACGATGTGAAGATGCAGAAAAAGGATTTGACAAAATTCAACACACACTCATGTTAAAAACTCAGCCAAACAGGAACATAAGAAAACTTCCCCAGTCTACAAAGGACATCTGTGAAGAACCTACCAGTAACATCACAACTAACAGTGAAATAGCGAGTACTTTTACCTTCAAATCAGGAACAAATCAAAAATGCCTACTCTCTACTCAACAATGTACCTGATATCCCAGCCAATCCTATCAGGCAAGAAAAAGAAAAAGAAGGTGAGAGATTGGGAAAGCAGCAGCAAAACTCTCTATCTGAAGATGCATGATTGTTTACACAGAAAATCCTAAGTAATCTACAAAAAAGCTACTAGAATAAGTAAATTAAGGAAGTTGCAGGGTATAAGGTCAATATACAAAATGCAGGTATATTTCTAAATGCTAGCAGCAAACAACTGAAAAAAAAGTTTTAAAACTCACTTAGACAGCATCAAAATGCCCCAAATACCAGCAGAAGATAAACAAAGTAACATATAAGAACCCCCTACCAAACACTACAAAACACTTCTGATAAGATTAAAGCAGACCTGGGGCGCCTGGGTGGCTTAGTCGGTTAAGCGTCCGACTTTGCTTAGGTCATGATCTCGTGGTTCGTGGGTTCGAGCCCCGCGTCGGGCTCTGTGCTGACTGCCTGCTCAGAGCCTGGAGCCTCTTTCGGTCTGTGACTCCCTCTCTCTCTGACCCTCCCCTGCTCACGCTGTCTCTCTCTCTCTCTCTCCTAGAAACAAATAAAACATTAAAAAAAAAAAAAGATTAAAGCAGACCTAAGAGAATGGAAGATAACACCACGTTCATGCATGGGAGGATTCGATAAGAGGTCAATTCTCCCCCTAAGTGATCCACAGACTCAGTACAATTATAATCATAATTCCATTAAGCTTTCCTCTAGAAATTGACAACCTGATTCTGAAATTTACATGAAAATGTAAAGAACCACTTTTCCGTCCTCCCTTCTTGCCACTTGCCATGCCGGCTACACCCTCAGCTGCGCCCCTCATTGCCATGCCTCGCAAAATTGAAGAAATCAAGGACTTTCTGCTCACGGCCAAAAAGGATGCCACATCCATCAAGATCGGGAAAAATAAGGATAACGTGCAGTTTAAAGTCTGATGCAGCAGATACCTTTACACTTCGGTCATCACAGACAAAAGGAAGGCAGGGAAACTGAAGCAGTCCCTGCCCCCAGATTTGGCAGTAAAGGGGCTGAAATGAACCCAGCACACTGATTTGAACTGTATTAAAATTTTTTAAATTCTTGAAAAAAAAAAAGAGCAAAGAACCTAAAATATCCAAAACAATCTTGGGGGAAAAAAACAACAACAAAGTTGAAGACTTAAACTACATGACTTCAAAACTTAGCACAAAGCTACAGTAACCAAAGTTAGTGTTATACTGGCATAGGGACAGAGATCAATGAAAGAAAATTAAAAAATCCACAACAGGCACCTGGCTGGCTCAATCAGTACAGCATGCAATCTCAGGGCTGTGAGGGTGAACCCCATGTTGGGTGTGGAGATTACTTAAAAATAAAATCTTTTAAAAAATAAAATCTTAGGGCATCTGGGTGGCTCAGTTGAAGCATCCAACTTCAGCTCAGGTCAGTCTCACAGTTTGTGGGTTAAGTGCCGCATCGGACTCCCTACTGTTAGTGTAGAACCAACTTCAGATCCTCTGTCTCCCTCTCTCTGCCCTCGTGCTCTCATTCTCTCACCAAAAAAAAAAAAAAAAAAAAAACTTTTAAAAAGAAAACAAAAACAGATACATGCTATATGGTATTTAATTTTTGATAAATATGCCAAAGAATTTAATGGGGAAAAGGAAATTTTTGCAACAAATGGAGCTAAAACAACTGAAGATACATAACAAAAATAAATAAATAAATAAATAAATCTCAATCCTCACCTCATACACTTATTAATTCAAGATGGATCATAGAACTAAATGTAAAAACTAAATTATAAAACTTCCAGAAGAAAATATAAAAGAATATCTTTATGTCTTGGAAGGAGTGAAGATTTCTTTTTTTTTTTATAGTGTTTAATAGTTTATTGTCAAGTTGGTTTCCATCTAACACCCAGTGCTCATCCCCACAAGTGCCCTCCTCCATGCCATCGACCCCCCTTCCCCTCCTCCTCACCCCCAGGAGTGAAGATTTCTTAAAGGTCAGAGAATGCAATAGCTTTAAAAAAAAATGCCGAATTAGATTTCACCAAAAACTGATTTTATTTATTATTATTACTTTTAGAAAGACAGAGCATGAGCAAGAGAGAGGGGCAGAAGGAGAGAGAGAGAATCCCAAACAGGGTCCACACTCAGCACAGAGCCCAATGCGGGGCTCAATCCCACAACCCTGGAATCGTAACCTGAGCCAAAATCAAAAGTTGGATGCTCAACCAATTGAGCCACCCAGGCACCCCAGATTTTATCAAAATTTAAAACTTCTGGAGAACCTGGATGCTCAGTTGGTTGAGTATCCAACTTCAGCTCAGGTCATGATCTCATAGTTTGTGGGTTCAAGCTCTGCATCAGGCTCTCTGCCATCAGCGCAGAGCCTACTTCAGATCTTCTGTATCCCTTTCTCTCTGCCTCTTCCCCACTCATGCGCTCTCTCTGAAAAATAAATAAACATTAAAAAAATAAAATTTAGGGGCACTTGGGTGGCTCAGTCAGTTAAGCTTCTGACTCTTGGTTTTGGCTCAAGTCATGATCTCATGGTTCATGAGTTCAAGCCCTGCACTGGGCTCTGCACTGGCAGTGCAGAGCCTGCTTGGGATTCTCTCTCCCTCTCTCTCTCTCTCTCTGCCCCTCCCCCAATGGCACTTTCTTGAAAGAAAGAAAGAAAGAAAGAAAGAAAGAAAGAAAGAAAGAAAGAAAGAAAGAAAGAAAGAACGAACGAAAGAAGTTTAAAAAAAAATTTTAACTTTTGCTTATCTAAAGACAGTTAAGAAAATGAACAGGAAACTCAGAGACTGAAAGAAACTATCTGCAGAACATATATGTGACAAAAGACTGGTATCTTGGACTTATAAAGAACTCCTACAACTCCATGGTCAAAAAATTTGAAGAAACACTTCACACAGACAAAAAAAAAAATTCCAAATGACCAAAAGGCACATAAAATATGTTCACCATCATTAATCATCATGGAAATGCAAATTAAACAACAGTGAGATACCACTAGCCATCTACAAGAGCAACTTAAGTTAAAAGACGGACAGTCGTTTTGTTAGCAAAACTGTAAAGCAACTGTAACTCTCATACATTACTGATAGTTTAGAAAAAGGTCTAACAGTTTCTTATAAAATGAAACATTTACTTACGTATATTTATGATCCAACAATTCCACTCCTAAATATTTACCCAAGAATTGAAAACAAATGTTCACAAAGAGATCTGTACACAATTGGTCATAGAAGCACATTCAATACAGTCAAAAACTGAAAAAAGCCACATATTTATCAACAGAAGAATGTAAAAACAGAGGTATAGGTATAGTCAGAAAACAGAATGGTACTCAGCAATATAAAGGAACAAACTATTGATACAACAGCAACATGGATGAACCTTGAAAACATTAGGCTTGAAAGAAGCCTGACTGAAATGAGTGCTTACATACATATGAATCCATTTACAACCTCCATTTATATAGAATAAGCAAGACTAATCTATGATAGAAACAAAACTACAACAGTGGTTGCCTGGGGTTAAAGGAATGTCTCCAAGAATCAAAGAACTTTTTAGGATGATGGTAATGTTCTGTCTTGGTAGGAGTTTAAGTTCTACCTTTTTTTTTTCATTTGTCAAATCTCATTGTGGGGCACCTGGGTGGCTCAGTCAGTTAGGCATCCGACTCTTGATTTCAGCTCAGGTCATGCTCTCACAGTTCGTGGGATCAAGCCCTGTATCTGGCTCTGCTCTGACAGCAAGGAACTTGCTTGGGATTCTCTCCCTCTCTCTCTGCTCCTCCCCTGATCACATATCCTCTCTCTCTCTCTCAAAATGAATTAATATTTAAACTATTTAAAACATACACACATATACATACACAATGAATTCATTTGTTACACAAGAAGTAAAACATACTGACATCTGCAACACACTTTGAAGTAGAGCAAAAGATTAAGATGGTTTAATGAATGAATAGAAATGGATGGATGGATAGCGATAAAACAATAACTGTAGAATCTAGATGATGTATATAGGGTATTCACTGTACAATTCCTTCAACTTTTCTGTATTTCTGAATATTTTCATAATAAAATGTTGGGAACAAAATTTTAATTATGAGTTTCTACATAAATAATATATACCAGGTCAGTAACAACAGGTGCCAAGTGATTAAGTGATTGCTATGTGAGAAGCACTACGGTGAACACTCATATATATGTTACATCTCATCCCCACAGCAATCCTGCAAGGCAAGTATTATCCCCATTTTCCAGACTGGGAACCGATACACAAAAAGTCTAAGAAACTTGTCCTAGCCTCAGACAGCTTTTAAACAGTAAAGGCAGGATTCTAAACCCAGGTCTGATTCCATAAGGGCTGCTCTTTCCGTTATATCATACTGCCTTAACAAGAAGCCTAAGAATTTGGCCCATTTTTTTCATACTACTATGGAATTCTGTGTTATTTTCCTAGGGATTTATTTTTACATAATCTCTACACCCAACACAACCCTACTGACTGAGCCAGTCAGGCACCCCTGTGTTACTGACCAGTAGTAGAAATAAATGGGTTAACAGCAAGGCCTCTGGAAACAATGACACTGTCCTTCCACTGTAATGGGATAGGATGTAACATGGATGCTGCTATTCTTATGTCCTTTCAACAATATTATGAATGTGTTTTACGATACCTTTCAACAATATTATGAATGTGTTTTACGATACGAGACATGAATGCCAAAACCATGACACATTTTTCTCAAGCAAAATTCTTTACCTCATTTCTCGTTCTTCATGTTGAGCGATAAGGTTGCTATAAAAATTCTCCAATGTCACTTTGGTCATTGTCACCCTTTCCTTTGTGTGATTACTCATGGATGAACAAGGTGTTGAGCCTGTCATTGCCATGGCTGCTGGAAACAAAAAAAGAAGAGGTATCAGTTTTGGAGTTGGAGTCCATCAACTATGCACTCTCCTACCCTCCCAGTAGGAATGTACATTGATATAAGTTTTCTGGAGGACAAACACGTAATATAGAACAAAAGCCAGACAAACAGAATACTTTGTGAAAATAAGTGTGTATTAATGTCCTATGACCCACAAATACCATCTCTAGGTATAAGGCCTAAAGAAACAGTCACAACAGCTCTTAAAGAGACATGCACAAGGTTGTGCATTCCACGGGACATCTAGGATGCCACCATTTGTCATATAGGAAATTGAAGCCAATTCAGTAAGGAAATAAATAAAATGCTGTGGGTGATATAAGGAAATAACAGGCAGTAGTCAAAAGCATATCTACCTGTACCTAAAAGTGACATGAATATCTTCAAAACATGTTGTTAATTTTTAACAAAGGAAGAGAACAAGATCGCAATACCCTGAGTGTAAATTAAGAGTATGTAATATAGACACAGTATAATTCTTTGCTACCCAATAATCTACCTTAAAGAAATCAAAGACCCATAGGGATTCATCCACAAGGAGAATCTATGCAGCAGTGTAACAAGAAAGAAAAACTTGAAATAACTTGAATACCCAACAATAGAACTGATTAAATTACTTATGTGTTTATTAGATATGAACAGAATTATTCAAAATACATATCAAAATGTTACCACCGGTTTAACTCTAGGCAATAAGAACACAATAGATCATTTTATTCTTGTTTGTGCTTTTCTATAACTTCCATATTTTCTTCAATGAACATGTGCTATTACTATTAAACTACAAGTAACTTTTAAATTTGCCATTTCTACAGTTAAAAAGACCTATGACTGGGGCGCCTGGGTGGCTTAGTCGGTTAAGTGTCCGACTTTCGCTTAGGTCATGATCTCGTGGTTCATGGGTTCAAGCCCCACGTTGGGCTCTGTGCTGACTGCCGGCTCAGAGCCTGGAGCCTGTTTCAGTCTGTGACTCCCTCTCTGACCCTCCCCTGCTCACACTCTCTCTCTCTCCTAGAAATAAATAAAACATTTAAAAAAAAAAAAAAAGACCTACGACTAAAACGCTTATTTACAGGTATTCATGTACTCTGACACGTCTTATGATATTTGATAAATGCTTGTGGTCTATTTGGATTTACCACTTTAAACAAATAGCTATGATAAAAACATTGTTACAAAGAAATAACCTGTATCATAATTTTAGTGATGGAAGATAATCTTAAAAACAAGGGACCCTAACCTCCTAGCTTTACATAGGAGAAAACTGATACCAACAAGGTTTACATAGTTTATAGAACATTTTTTCCTAAATTTAAATTTCATACCCCCGCCCCCACCCAAGATATTTTTGCCAGCCTGCACTGTCACACTTGGCCAGACCATTCACCAGTCTGGACCTGCTCCAGCGTCGGCAATAATGCTCAGTATTTTATCCTGAGCAGGGGAGGGTCATCATGTCACAGACCAAAACAGGCTCCAGGCTCTAAGCTGCAGTCAGCACAGAGCCCGAACTCAGGGCTCGAACCCACGAACCGCCAGATCATGACCTAAGCGAAAGTCGGACGCTTAACCGACTAAGCCACCCAGGCGCCCTTAATACTTCACAGCTTTTTAAACTGTCTCCTAGATTAAAGCTATTAAGGAATGTGCAGACACTTATTATTACTAAGACAAAAGGCTCAACAGTTAGCAATTTTATTAAAAGATATTCAGGGAAAATCACATAAAAGAATAATCCTGTCAGAGCAAAGAGATTCAAAAGCAAGGCTCTACTTCAAATGCTTTTATTCATGATGAGGCAAAATGATCAGTAATCACAAATTCAAGAAAGTGAACTCAGCTCCACCTAACTATGTTATTTGTTACTATGCTGTTTTTTTATGGGGAAGTTTCTGCTAATACCAAACAAAGAAAGCTCAAATGTTTTTAGGACATCAGTAGAATTTTTCAAAACCCTCTGGTTTATGAAGCTTGGGTGTGGTTCCTTATTTGTCAGCTTGTACCCCCTCCACCCACAATGAAAACCACATGTACTCTAAGTCTGGTGAAGAAATTTTGAAACCAGATTTAAAAACAAGTCTGAAGCAAGGGAGTGCTTTGTACTCCTTCCTGGTCTCAACATTTCTAGAGACGTTTTTATAAATACACAGATGTGGTTACATTTTAACAGCTGAAATTATTTTAATACAAAAATGCAACTAGAGAGTGTTTAAACCTAAGACAAACAGTACCTTCCATATAATAGGTGGTTAATAAACAGAAGTTGGGCAAGTTAATGATTTTCCAGTTGTCAAGAAATATAAGGAACAAAATTACATTTACATTGATAGGTATATAAATACTGGAGTGGAGAAAGTTTTGACTCACTTAAGTCAGTGGCATGGCTTCCTAAGCTTTTAAAAAGATCAAAAGGAGATTAAGTGTACTCAAAGATGATCATATAATAGGCTAACAAATTTTCTAGCAGAATGATTTTCAACCTTCACATACAGTCTCTAATGTAATAGCAAAGATTGCACTATCCTTCCCTTTGACCTTTCTTCAAAACCTCCTCTCTCCTCCTCTTCCTCCACTCATAAAAGGATTAGTCTATTCAAATAACCTTTCATCAAAAGGTACAATTACTATTGCCCTATAGCAATGTATAGGCTTACTGGGTCAACCAAGTACCTTTTTTTTTTTTTTTTAGAAGACCAGGCTTTCCCTCATGCCTTTGATAATTCAGGCCTTCATGCCCTGACCTACAGGCTACTGGAGGTCCCTTCCCTATTTGTTTCATTCTCTAACTCTGCAGAATTAGGGAATAAGTAGGTGAGAAATTCTTAAAAGTTTTATTTTTTTTTTAACTTATTTTTGAGAGACAGAGAGAGACAGAACGTGAGCAGGCGAGGGGCAGAGAGTGAGGGAGACACAGAATCCGAAGCAGGCTCCAGGCTCTGAGCTGTCAGCACAGAGCCCAACACGAGGCTCGAATCCACAGACCTTGAGATCATGACCTGAGCGGAAGTCCAACGCTTAACTGACTGAGTCATCCAGGCACCCCTTAAAAGCTTTAAAAACTTAACAAAGGAATTGGATCTTTGTAAGTCAGGTGTAGCTACTGCAAACATAAAAGTAGATCACATGAAAACCACTGTCTTATTCAATCCAGACAGCTATGCCTGGCTGACTGACTTTACAATGATGATACTGTTATCTCTCTGAATATCTCTTCTCTCACCAATTCTTTATTTCTCCATGACTGACAATCCAGAACTGTCCATTGGGCAAATGAACACAGAGGCTAAGACTATTCCTTGACACTCATATATCTTTGGGGCATCAGAGTGGCTCAGTCAATCAAGCCTCCAGACTTGTGATCTCAGCTCAAGTCATGATCTCACAGTTTATAGGGGACAGAGCCCCACGTCTGGCTCTGAGCTGACAAGTCTGCTTGGGCTTCTCTCTCTCCCTCTCTCCCTACCTCTCCAAAATAAATAAAAATAACGGAGGAGGAGGAGGGGCAGGGGGAGGGGGAGGAGGAGGAGCAGCAGCAGCAGCAGCAGCAGCAGCAGCAGCAGCATCAAACTTCTTAATTTCTCCTCCTGAACTGTAAGCCACTGGGAAGCAAGCACCTATCTTATAGTACTTTTAATATCCTTCTTCCGTCTCATGCACAGTGCTATGCACTTAGTAAGTACCTTAAAAGAGGTTTACTAAGAAAGCACTCATCTTTTATGACCATTACTAGTAGCTGAGAGTATGTATGTTTGATGGGGATGGAGCTGGGATATGAAATGGTTTTCTATACAAAGCTGGAGGGTGGCTTTCTGGTCCCCTTGTGAGGAAGCTGCTATCTAATGTTTGGCATAGACAGTGGAGCCCATTATCGCCTGAGGTTTCATGTTTAGGGAAACCACATCCACTGCCTGGCTAATTCTAATTCAGAGCCAAGGTGAGCTGACAGGGAGAGGAAGCACAAGGTGTACCTCCCAACCTTCCTCTGTGCACTGCAAAAACAAGTGTCTCTTTGTGTCTTTCAGTCAATTCAAAGTGCAGCCGGGGAGATCTGGTCTCTCTACTAGCTGTTCTCCACACTTTCTGACACAGACTTTCCTCTAAGTCCTTGTCGACTTGACTTTTCCACTCTTTAAAAAAAAAGAAGAAGCAGCAGCAGCAGCAGCAGCAGCAGCAGCAGCTTCACTCAATTTTCCTTTGATTTTAAGATTATCTAAAGCCCAGCACCCGAAGGCTAACCCCGGGGACGGGAGCAGACTCAAAGGAACCACACCCCAAGGTGGGCTTTCCACTTCTCTGCCTCCCACAACACCTCGTGGGTTCTCAGATCCCCGAAAAAAAAAAGGGAGAAAAGGTGGAAACTGGCAATGACTGACGTCCCAGCGGAGCCCGAGCCGGTCGAAACGAGTAGACAAAGCTGGCAACGTGGGAAAGAGAAGAGAGCCCGGCTCCCCGCCCCCAAACTGCACAGAAAAGAAAGAAAGAAAGGGGTGGGGAGCCTGGGACTGGGAAAATGTGGACAGGAGTGACAGGGGAGCCTCCGAAAACCGAGAGGAGGAGGACTGTCAGGAGGCTGAGGGCAGCGGCCGAGGAGCCGGCAAGACACGGCTTGAGAGAGGGCATCAGCGGGAAGGGAGAACCCCAAAAATGATCGAGAGGGGATGAGGGGGAAAGCCTGGGATGGCCCGAAGACAGCGGCAGCGAGACACTCACCAGAGCCCCGGGGGAGGAAGGGCTGGGGGCGGCGGCCAGACGAGGACGCCGGCGCGGTTAGCGACCTCTCTTCGACGGGCGGACGGGCGAAGCCCCGGCGGCAGCACCCTGCCGACCAGAGGAGAGGAGGGGACGCCTAAAGGACTCTGAAGTCCGGGCCGAGGGGCGGTTGCGGGTGAGGACAACAGGAAGCGCTCCAACTGCCGGAAAAGACGGCAGCGCGCAGGGGCCAAGGCAGCCGAGTCCCCCGCCACGGAGTGGGGCGCGCGCGGCGGGCAAAAGCCGAGACTGCGCAAGCGTGACTTCCCAGAGACGCGGCGGGGGGGGGGGGTTTCAGGACTGCGCGTGCGCGGCCCTGCTGCTCCCCGTCTCCCCGCCTTACCTGGGCGGGAGAGGGGGTGTGGAGGGCACAAGTGTGAGGTGTGGAGCGCTTTCGTGGCTGGCTAGGCTGGGCTTGGGAGGGAGGCTCCGTTTGTTTGCTTTGTTTTATTTTGAAATAATTATAGACTTGCAAAAAGCTGCAAAATTAATACAAGGAAGTTTCGTATACACATCACCCACCCAGCTTCCCTCACCATCTTACGCAACTATGCTATATTATCAAAACCAGGAAATTGACATTGGCACAATACAACTGACCAGACCAATACAACTGACTAGGTTGCAGATCTTACTCAGATTTAATTAGTTTCCCATGCACTCATGTGTGCATCGGTGTGTGCTTGCGTGTTCACACTCCTCTGTAGTTCTGTTAAATCTTAACACCTGTGTACTGGTCATCCCCCCACCCTTGATTATCAGTCATCGTGGCAATAAGACGCGCTAGTTGGCCCCAACTTATTCCTCCTTAAGAGTACCTTCCTTACCTAGGATCTGGCGAGTTCTCATAACACCAGGCTATCAGGAGGGCATCCCAATGTGCACAGAAAAACCTGCTTTTCAAGGCTACCCAACCATTTAATCGGTGCCCCTTGGGGTAGAGGTCCCAAGCCTTTGGGCACTCATTCATTCCTTGAGAATGGAGCACAGTGCTCTTGACCAGAAAGTGTGAGGTTCCTAGAAACAAAGATAAGTTAAGGCATGGTGCCTGCCTGCATTCAAGAAGACCATCAAGGGGGACCTGGGTGGCTCAGTCGGTTAAGCAACTGACATCGGCTCAGGTTATGATCTCACGGTTCATGAGCTTGAGTCCTGCATCCCGCACTGAGCTGACAACTCAGAGCCTAGAGCCTGTTTCAGATTGTCTCCCTCTCTCTTCCCCTCCCCCATTTGTGCTGTCATCCTCTCAAGAATAAACAATTAAAAAAAAATTAGGGTGTGGGTGGCTCAGTCGGTTGAGCATCTGACTGGTGGTTTAGGCTTAGGTCAGGATCTCGCGGTTCATGAGCTTGAGCCCCACATCGGGCTCTGTGCTGACAGTGCAGAGCCTGCTTGGGATTCTCCCCCACCCCCACCCCTCCCTGCTCATGCTCTCTCTCTTTCTCTTTCTCTCTCTCTCTCACACACACACACTAAATAAATAAATAAATAAATAAATAACATTAAAAAATTTTTTTAAAAGACCATCTAGGAAGCAAAATGTGTGAGTGTGGTGTCTCACTCCTGAGTAATTGTTAAGACCACAGAGCTTGGTTTTACCCTTCAAGCTTCGGGTCCTGGACTTTGTTTCTTTAATGGTCTTAAAAACATGGGCATTCCTTGACTGCTTTCATCTTCCTAGACTTCAAAGCCCATTTTCCTTTTGTCTAGCCTCATACAAAAACCACTTCACCCTTCATTCTCTCTGCTCAAAGACCCTTCTCCCCCAATGCCTTTCATCAAAATCCTATCCCTCCTTACGGACTCAAATAACAGTGCAAGATGTTGGCATAGCGCTTTTCAGTCCAGAAACCCCATTCACTCATTTAATCTCAGTTCATCCTCACAAATCTTTGGCACGTCACATGGGATAAGTTTTTACACCTAAAGTGTAAACACTTAAAGAGTTACACTCAGAGAAGCAAAGCGACTTGCCTGAATTGCCACAGCTAGTAAAGCAAACAGCAAAGGAAGGAACCCCATTTCCTGATTGCAAATCCAATATTCTTTGTGCTTTCCCTTCTCCTCAGCTCAAACCTTATCTTTTCCTTGGAACCTTCCCAGTTTCACAAGAGGTATTTTGTCTTCTATTCTCTATAGTTCTATATTGATTTATCTTTACCCTAACTCTAATAAATACTAAGGTTTTCCTCAGAATAGCTCAGCCAAATTCTTCTACACTAACTTGTGGCCAGGAAGTAGGCACAAAACCTAAGTGCCACCAGTCATTTATACCCACCCCGGACTGAGTGTGATCTGACCCTACAACCCACAGAATTTGGCCTAACTTGCCTTATTCTAATACTGGTGTTGTTGGATCCTGCCTTTATTTTAGATGCTGATATTTTATTCATCATGCATTTTTGCATTCATTGTTATGTTTTAAATATTGCACTAAAATATTATCTTGGGGCACCTGGGTGGCTCAATTAAGCGTCCAACTTCAGCTCAGGTCATGATCTCATGGTTCGCGAGTTCAAGCCCCACATCAGGCTGTGTACTGACAGCTCAGAGCCTGGAGCCTGCTTCAAAATCTGTGTCTCCCTCTCTCTCTGCCCCTCCCCTGCGCGTGCTCTTTCTCTGTTTCTGTCTCAAAAATAAATAAACATTTTTTAAAAAGATTTAAAAATTATACTTTCTTGAGGAGCACCTGGGTAGCTCAGTCGGTTAAGTATCTGACTCTTGATGTTGGCTCAGGTCATGATCTCACCGTTTGTGAGTTCAAGTCCCACTTTGGGCTCTGCGCTGACAGCACGGAGCCTGTTTGGGATTCTCTTTCTCTCCCTCTCTCTCTCTGCCCCTCCCCTACCCAGACTCTCTCGCTCCACCATGTCCAGCTTTTCTGCCATTTTCTTAAAGCCATCCATGGAGTTCCCCTCCAAGTCCCATGCCTGGTGCTCCCACTCACATTACTGCAGCAAGAAACCACCTCAGGTTTCTTTTTAAGATTTTACTTGTAAGTAATCTCTACACCCAAAAGGGGAACTCGAACTTACAACCCCAAGGTCAAGAGTTGCATGCTCCATCAACTGAACCAGGTAAGGGGCCCCAAGATTCCCAGTTTTATAACAGATTTATTTAAAAACTCTTGGAAAACCAACAAGCTGTTAGTATACTAACTTATACTAAATACGTCAAATAGGTATATGTTAAATAAGTATACTAACTTATACTAAATATGTTAGGATACTAAAGTATAACTAAGTTAGTATACTAGGTCATTCTTCAACCCCATGGGACTTGAGTTACTTGGTACAAATATTAACACTTTTTTTTAAGGTCTACACCCAAAGGCCAAAGCAGGGGCTGGAAATTACTATCCCAAGATCAAGAGTTGCATGCTCTGCCGACTGAGGTAGCCAGGCGCCCCAAATATCAACACTTTATGTCTTACTCTTTTCCCCAGTTCCAGACCCACTAGCCTGTTCCTTCTGTAAACACTGCCCAAAAGCGTTCTTTGTCCCAAGGAAATCACCTGTTTCTCATCCATCAGGCTGACCTGCGATGGCTTCACTGGCTGAAGCTCATACTTTTGTCAAAGCCCATAGGGGGCGCCTGGGTGGCTCAGTTGGTCAAGCATCTGACTTCGGCTCAGGTCATGATCTCACAGTTTGTGGGTTTGAGCCTCCCATCGGGCTCTGAGCGTAGAGCATGCTCCGGATTCTGTGTCTACCTCTCTCTTTCCCTCTTCCGCTCACTATGTCTCTCTCTGCCTCTCAACAGGCATCTTATCCCTGTCAGTGTGTATCTCACCCAGTGGGGGCAATGACATCAGCTCCATAAGAAGATAGAAACTATTCTTGGTGCCTGCTAGCCCAGTGTTGCTCCAACTTTCACATGTATACAAATCCTGTAGGATTCAATTAAAATACATATTCTGATTTAGAAGGTCTGGGCAGAATTGAGATTTTGCATTTTTTTTAACATTTATTTATTTTTGAGAGAGGGACAGAGACAGAGAACAGAAGCTGGGGAGGGGCAGAAAGAGAGACACAAACACAGAATCTAAAGCAGGCTCCAGGCTCTGAGCTGCCAGCACAAAGCCCAACATGGGGCTCGAACCCACAAACCATGAGATCATGACCTGAGCTGAAGTCAGACACTTAAGTGACTGAGCCACCCAGGTGCCCCAAGATTCTATATTTCAAACAAGCTCACAGGTGATGCTAATACTGTGGTCCATGTACCACACTTGGGGTAGGAAGGAACCTGAACATATACCCTAGTGAAAATTGAGAGAGAGAAAGTGCCCATGACTTTTATGGCCTAGGTCCCTATCATGGCCAGATTCCGGTGAGGCAAGTGAGGCACCTAGGGCACATCAAAGGAAGCTCTCAAGTTCAGGTGCAGCACCCGCACGCATGACCCCGAGTGAGTACCTCCTTATATTGTGCATACAAGCCACCTCATTTGCCCACCCTAGTCCCAGACCTAGTCACTACCAAGTCACATTTGGGGTGGGTATCCCTACAGACTACTTTCTATTTTTTTTAATAAAATTTATCCATTCATTTTGAGAGAGAGAAAGAGAGCAGGGAAGGAGCAAAGAGAGAGGGAGAAAGAGAGAGAATCCGTACCATCAGTGCAGAGCCCAACATGGGCTCGAACCCATGAACCATGAAATCATGACCTGAGCCAAAGCCAGATGCTTAACCAACTGAGCCACCAAGGGCCCCCAGACTACTTTTAATACACATATAAACAAATGGGGATCATATCATATGATTATACTACATGTAATTATACCTACAATATTACACATACAGTATTATACTGTTCGTGTTTGTTCATTTACATCTAAGTTGTGATTTTTTTTTTATTATTTCTAGGAGAGAGAGAGAGACAGCGTGAACAGGGGAGGGTCAGAGAGAGAGGGAGTCACAGACTGAAACAGGCTCCAGGCTCCGAGCTGGCAGTCAGCACAGAGCCCGACGCGGGGCTCGAACCCACGAACCGCGAGATCATGACCCAAGCGAAAGTCGGACGCTTAACCGACTAAGCCACCCAGGCGCCCCTAAGTTGTGATATTTTTAAAACCTCAAGCTCTGACAATTTAATCTCAAATTCACTTAAAAGTCCCATTGCTCTAAAACATACATTGTTGCTTTCTCTGAGTGGAACAAGTAAGACTATTATTTTCTTCTTTATACTTTTCTGTACTTTTCAAATTTTCCACATTGTACCAACATAACTTTTCATCTATTTTTATTAAAGCAATACACAGATAGACTTGGTGGGGGAGGGATGGGAGAAGGATCTAGAAGATTTATAATGATAAACAGCTGTTCCCTACCCGATCCACTCCAACAGATTCATTCAGCAGAAGCAGCTGCTTTCAACACTTAGTTGTTTCTTCTGCTGTTTACCTCCTTGTTTCTAAATAACATTACTATTTCTTAAATTGTCAGTCTTAGATATTTTTTAAAATTTCCTCAGTGAAATTGAGGATTGAACTCACAACTCCCACATAACTTCCACTACTGCAGTTCTCTTTAAATCAATATTAAGTGTTTACAACTGTACGAAGGCAGAATAATCACTCTGCCTCCTTGTACCACTTTTTGTGCTCCCTGAAGTTAACAATTGCCTCAGCTCTTTTTTCCCTTGCAAGTTTTGTTTTAAAATATCCATCATATAGGGACACCTATGTGGCTCAGTTGGTTAAGCATCTGACTCTTGATTTCATCTCAGGTCATGATCTTGCAGTTCATGAGATTAAGCCTCACATGGGGCTCTGGGGCTCTGTGCTGTCAGCTTGGGACTCTCTTTCCCTCTGCCCCTCCCCCACCCACATATGTGTGCGCACACACTCTCTCTCTCTCAAAAATAAATAAATGAACATTAAAAATAAAAATAAAAGATCTATCACTGAGTTATCTGCAAGTTGTCAAAATTGGAAAACTTTTCTCAGATATGGTCAAACTCAGAGTCTATCAGCTCCATTTTTTCCCGTAGGGTCACCGTTCCTAGAGTCGGGGTTTGGTTCCAAAGTAACAGAAGGAATGGGATAGAAAGGGAGATTTGTTCTAAGGAACTGGCTCACCTGATTGTGGGGGCTGGCAAGTCTTAAACTGGTGGGACAGGCTGGCAGGCAGGAAACCCCAGGCAGGAGTTGATGCTCTAGTCTTGAGTCTGAAATCCACAGGGTAGACCAGCAGGCTGGAAACTCAGGCAGCATTTTTATATTGTCATCTTGAGATAGAATTGCTTCTTCCTTGGGACACCTCAACCTTTGTTTCTAAGGCCTTCAACTGATTGGATGAGACCCACCTACCATATAGAAGGTAATCTGCTTAATTTAAAGTGAAGGGATAATAAATGTTAATCATATCTGAAATATACCTTCACAGCAACAACCAAACCAGTGTTTGACCAGACTGAACACCACAGCCTCACCAAGTTGACACATAAAATGAACCATTCTTCCAGGTGATCTCTTACTGTGGTTTCATTTTCTCATCAGCGTTCCCTTCCCACTCAATTTCACGCCCCCCCTTCAATGTCAACCGTAATATTTAAATACTGGGAGAGTCAGCGGGTACCTCCTCCACCCCCATCCAGCTGCCTTCTCATCTGCATTTCTTTTCCACTCTCCTGGGAGAGCAGAAGGGCAGGGCTGAGCTCACACAGCATGTACTCAGTGGTAACTGCCAATAACCATGCATGGCCAGAAGACAGCACCTGCAGTTCTTCAGGAAGCATTAGTATAATTGACTGAGTGTGCCATAGCTATCTGACTGGTCTTTTTTATCCTTAATGCTTAGGCAGCAATCCTGAAAACCTCAAAGTAAAGAAGGAACTAAACGCAAAAGTAGCTTTTCGTATTGTTTCTCGGTTTCAGGCTTACAGGCAGGCGAATGCATAGTACTCTTTCCCTGCTTCAAGATTTTTATTTTCTTTAAACTGCTTAATGATGGGGCCAAAATAATTGAGAAGTCTTCAGAAACACAGACTTTATGCTCATCATCACTCATCATCAGGGAACTGCAAATCAAAACCACAATGAGATACCACTCACACCTGTCAGAATGGCTGATATTAACAACTCAGGCAACAGATGTTGGCGAGGATGCAAAGAAAGAGGATGTCTTTTGCGCTGCTGGTGGGAATGCAAACTAGTGCAGCCACTCTGGAAAACAGTGTGGAGGTTCCTCAAAAAATTAAACATAGAACTACCCTACGACCCAGCAATTGCACTACTAGGTATTTATCCAAGGGATACAGGCGCGCTGTTTCGAAGGGGCACATGCACCCCAATGTTTATAGCAGCTCTATCAACAATAGCCAATGTATGGAAAGAGCCCAAATGTCCACACGCGGATGAATGGATAAAGAAAATGTGGTATATAGATACAATGGAGTATTATTTGGCAATGAAAAAGAATGAAATCTTGCCATTTGCAGCTATGTGGATGAAACTAGAGGGTGCTGTGCTAAGTGAAATTAGTCAGAGAAAGACAAATATCATATGACTTCACTCATATGAAGACTTTAAGACACAGAACGGATGAACATAAGGGAAGGGAAGCAAAAATAATATAAAAACAGGGAGGGGGACAAAAACACACAAGACTCTTAATTATGGAGAACAAACAGAGGGTTACTTGAGGGGTTGTGGGAGGAGTATGGGCTCAATGGGTAAGGGGTTTAAGGAATCTACTCCTGAAATCATTGTTGCATCATGTGCTAACTAACTTGGATGTAAATTTAAAAATAAACTATTTTTAAAAAAGAAATACAGATTTTAAATTAATTTTTTTCAAACGACTACACACACGCATGCATGCGTATGTTTGTGTCCTGATGAGTCAGTGTTTCTTTGGGAACTGAGGTTGCAAAATCTCAAAAACAAGTGAAGGATGTGAAGCACCGGCAGGTTCAGTACCCAAATGATGCATGAACTTTTCCCACCTACCCGTTTGGTAGTGAAGCTGTGAGGAGGGAGGAAATTATACAAACCTTACGGAGCTAGGAAAGAAAGGGAACAGTAATTACTGAACAAAAAGAGTGATGAAAACAAGGACCCCGAGGCAAAACTAAATCATAACCAGGAGGGAAAGGGGTGTCACCGACCCCCTTGTGCCTAGATGGGAACCTTCCTATAAAACAGAGCGGTTCCTGAGGCTCCCACTGTTGAAAGATTTTCTTTTAACTGGTGGGGTGGAGAGCTGTGAGAATCACAAGGCTCTCAAGTTCCCTGAGGAATGTACTAAATCTTCCCATATTTGCAGAGGCCCCAGAACTGTCCTCACTGCCAACTGATAGCTGATCTCATAAATTCCCTAAAAATGTAGGCGTGTGAATCCCATTTGTTCCAAATAAGAGGATAGGATATGCCAAAGTGTTCTATTTCCATATGTTTGAAACAGGCCGGGTTCAGTAAAATCATATGTTCCCTTCTGGTAGGCCTTCTCAGGACCTTTAATAGCATTGTGACTCTTCATCAGGAAGGAACGTTTATTATACAAGAGGCCATAAATGTATTTGATGTCTCATAGAGCGTTAGCTAACATTTCCCTAAACTGAGGCTTTGAGGAACACAGATCTAGATACTCACCAGCAGGGTGTGGGTGTGTGGTTAAAGGAGAGAGGAGCCAAGATCACTCGCTAGTTCTTGTGTAGCTTCTGATCAAAGGAAAGGAGCAAAAGATCCAACAGACCTTTACTACCTCCTGGCTTTGAAATATGATCGCATAAATTCCCCTTTGGTTTTAAATGGTGGATAACGGTTTCAAAACCCAATAGCCAAGCTAAAAGGGAAACTAGAGATCTTTTTCACTGATCCTCACACTTAACAAATGTGAAACAGGCCTATGGACTGGAATTGAGTTGCCCACAGTCACAGGCACATTAAATTGCAAAGGTCCATTAGAGGCAGACTTCCTATACACCGATCTTTCTCCTCCCCTCTGGTGCCTTTCCATAGGACCGAATCCACAAACTGGCAATGGGCTATTATTGCATGATTTTGACAAATCTGCCTATTATCAAAAATGAGATCTAAGCCAGCTGATGGCCCACACTATCTCAAACAAATCTCAATATGATAAAATGATTCAGACAGTCACAGCCATTGACATTTGAAGCAGCAGGATTTGACTTGTGGTTTCAACATCAGATTCTTCGTTTATCTCCAAGGCTATAGCTTCATGATATCTTCCTTGTAAACTGAAAATTTTTTAATTTATTTATTTTAATGTTTATTTATTTTTGAGAGAGAGAGAGAGAGAAAGCATCCATGCGTGGGGGAGTGGCAGAGAGAGAGGGAGACAGAATCCTAAGCAGACTCTGCATTGCCGGCATAGAGCCCAACATGGGGCTCAAACCTACGATAATTGAAATCACAACCCAAACCCAAATCAACAGTCAGCGCTTAATTGACAGTGCCACCCAGGTGTCCCTGAAAACTGAATTTTTAAGTCATATAGATGTCATGGCCCATCTCTCCTTATAAAGTGTTCTTTTTTTTTTTTTAACATTTATTTATTTGAAAGAGAAAGACAGAGAGAGAGAGAGAGAGACAGGCAGAGAGGCAGAAAGAGAGGGAGAGACAGAATTCCAAACAGGCTCCGTGCTGTCAGCAAAGGGCCTGACTTGGGGCTCAAACTGATGAACCTAATCATGACCTGAGCCGAAATCAAGAGTCAGTGGCTTAACTGACTTCGCCATCCAGATGCCACCCTCCCCTTATAGTTTTAAAACAGGGTTCTGTGTGCAAAAAAAATAGATCAAGGGGGGCGCCTGGGTGGCTTAGTCGGTTAAGCGTCCGACTTTTGCTTAGGTCATGATCTCGCGGTTCGTGGGTTCGAGCCCCGCGTCGGGCTCTGTGCTGGCTGCTGGCTCAGAGCCTGCAGCCTGTTTCATTCTGTGATTCCCTCTCTCTCTGACCCTCCCCTGCTCACGCTGTCTGTCTGTCTCTCTCTCTCTCCTAAAAATAAATAAAACATTAAAAAAAATAGATCAAGGATTAATAAGGTTCAAAATGAAAATCTCATTCCTACCTGGCTCCCTCCCTCCCACTTCTCACTTTCCATTTCCACAGTTAGCCATTGATATTAGTGTTTTGTTTCCTTCTAGAGTTCTTTTTTAAAATGCTTTACATTTATTTATTCATATAGGTATTTATTTATTTTTGGTAATCTCCATACCCAACAATGGGGCTCAAACTCATGACCCTGAGGGGCGCCTGAGTGGCTCAGTCGGTTGAGCATCCGACTTTGGCTCAGGTCATGATCTCGTGCTTCGTTTGGGTTCCAGCCCCACGTCGGGCTCTGTGCTGACAGTTCGGAGCCTGGAGCTGCTTCCGATTCTGTGCCTCCCTCTCTCTCTGCTGCTCCCCTGTCTATCTCTCAAAAATAAATAAATGTTTAAAAAAATGTTTTTAGGGGCACCTGGGTGGCTCAGGCGGTTGAGTATCTGACTGTGGCTCAGGTCATGATCTCACAGTTCGTGGGTTCAGGCCCCGCGTTGGGCTTTGTGCTGACAGTCAGCTCAGAGCCTGGAGCCTGTTTCAGATTCTGTGTCTCCCTCTCTCTCTGACTCTCTCCTGACCTCTCTCTATCTCTCTCAGAAATAAACTTTTAAAAATTTAATAAAAAAAAATTTTTTAAACGCATGACCCTGAGATCAAGTGTGCATGCTCCTCCAACTGAGCCAGCCAGGCATTCCTCCTTCAAGAGTTCTTTATGCACATTTGCATATAGTGTCATTTCCCCCCTTATTTACACAAATGACATGGTCTCTTTATTTAGGCAAGTCTCTTCCCCTTCAGGTTTTAGTTTCCCCATTTTTTTTAAATATTTTTATTTCTAGGAGAGAGAGAGAGAGAGAGCGTGAGCAGGGGAGGGTCAGAGAGAGAGGGAGATACAGACTCTGAAATAGCCTCCAGGCTCTGAGCTGGCAGTCAGCACAGAGCCCGACACGGGGCTCGAACCCATGAACTGCGAGATCACGACCTAAGTGAAGCCGGACGCTTAACCGACTAAGCCGCTCAGGCGCCCCTAGTTTCCCCATTTATAAAGAAAGGATATTGTACCTACTCCTTCCACACACTTCTCTGAAGTTGTCCCATGTGGGGCATGCATTAGGCCCCCTGCTCCTCACTTTGCTTCTCTTGACGTTTGGCCTTTTGGAAAGTCACACTTGCATGGCTGGTTTTGTCAGTGACCTCAAATTTAGAACACTCAGGGTGTGGTTTGTAGACTCTGGTATTTCATGCTTTAAGAAAATCCAGGACACAAATGTCAACATTTCCAAACCAAATGAGGGAGTGGTTGCTTGTACGACAAATGAACCTTGCAAATGATTCACCAAAGGCGTCTTTTATGTATTTACGTCTATTTTATTTATTAAATAAATCATACACTTGGTACAAAGTACAAAAGAGTATACAATGAAAATGCCCCCCTTTCATCCCTGGTGACCAAGCTCTCCTCCCTGTGGGCCAGTTTTGTCTTCAGTTTCTTGTTTCCATAGTTTTTGCATATGCAAACATATCTGTATATATCCTTTTTTGAAAATAGAATTCTGTTTTGTGTGTATGTGAGCTCTACACTCAGTGTGGGGTTTGAACTCACGACCCCAAGATCAAGAGTCGCATGCTCTACCGACTGAGCCAGTCAGGTGCCCTGAAAATAGCATTCCAAACACTGTTTTGTACTTTGTACTTCTCACTAAAGAAAACCGTCTTGGTGGCACCTGGGTGGCTCAGTCGGTTAAGTGTCCGGCTTCAGCTCAGGTCATGATGTCTCAGTTCGTGGGTTTGAGTCGCACATCCAGCTCTGTGCTGACAGCTCAGAGCCTGGAACCTCCTTCAGATTCTGTGTCTCCCTCTCTCTGCCCCTCCCCGCCCCACGCTCTGTCTGTCTCTCAAAAATAAATAAACATTAAAGATCTAAAAAAAAAAAGAAACCATCTTGGAAATCTTTTTTCCTTTTTAAAAATGTTTTCCTTTATTTTTAAGAGAGTGTGCGCACATGCACATTAGCAGGGGAGGGGCAGAGGGAGAGAGAGAATCCTAAGCAGGCTCTGCCTGTGCAGAGTCTGACACAGGGCTCAAACCCACCGCCCTGGGATCATGAGCTGAGCTGAAATCAACAGTCGGATGCTTAACCTACTGAGAATCCAGGCACCCCAGAAATCCTTTCATATCAGGGCAAATAAAACTGCCTCATTTTTTTAGTGTTATGTAATGTCCCAGTGACAGATATACCAAAACGAGTTCATCTAAAAGGGGTTCTTTT
This sequence comes from Proteles cristata cristata, assembly GCA_017311185.1. Lineage (NCBI taxonomy): Eukaryota > Metazoa > Chordata > Mammalia > Carnivora > Hyaenidae > Proteles > Proteles cristata. Next base: position 2,053,754 of record JAESUZ010005393.1, read on the forward strand.
CAGTAGTGAACTCTATTATTCAACTGACAATCTGATTTCATCCCCGAAATCCCATTTTCAGCTGCACTTGGTTGTAGGAGCAAGATTCTCTCAAGGTGCTTCCCTTTGTGCACAGCACACAATCAGAGCAGGGCGTCAGCACCACCAGGCCAACCTGTGCCAGACAGAAACTCGCAAGTGTTTTCACCTCCTAACTCTTATTTTTTTCTTAAAATATCTATTCATTTTGGGAGAGAGCAAGCAGGGGAGGAGCAGAGAGAGGGGGACAGAGGATCTGACATGGGCTCTGCGCTGACAGGCTGACAGCAAGGAGCCTGACACGGGGCTTGAACTCATGAACCGCGAGATCATGACCTGAGCCCAAGTCGGTCGCTCAACGGACTGAGCCACCAGGTGCCCCTTCACCTCCTAACTCCTCAGGTTGACTCTCAGATCGTTTCAAGACCCTCAAAGCTTAACCTTCTTAATTTTTGTTTGTATTTTTTTTTTAGAAGGGAGAGGAGGGAGGGACAGAGGGAGAGACAGACAGAATCTTAAGCAAGTGCTACTCTCAGCGTGGATCCCAAGGCGGGGCTTGATCCCACGGCCCTGGGATCATGACCTGAACTGAAATCAAGAGTCAGGCACTCAACCTACTGAGCCACGCAGGTGCCCTCTTCCTAATTTTTAGAATAAGTTTTTGCCTCTGCCTAAGTTTTAGAATAAGCTTTTCGCCCTCTCTCTCCCTTTCTTCCACTCTCTCTCTCTCCTTACTCCTTCCTCGTTACTGGAAGTTGAACACTCTAATGTAGCTGTTTTTTAAGCACCTAGCTTTTGAAACCTCCCTCCTTCTCCAAAGCTCTGCCCAACCCTCCTGACCAGCCCCTGGCAGCTTTCCCCTCGGGTGCCCGGCTCTGCCCTCACAACGATAAAGCTCCTCTACCATCATACCTGCTATAAGAATAGGAATAACCTTGATCAGAGGCAGAGGAGGCCTCATCTCCCAGCCCTCAGTGTAGCCAAAGGGGCCCGGCAGCCTCCATTCGCCATGGGAGATGTACAAATATTATTGTGTTTGAATGTGTGATTGTGAGAATGATTGAGGAGCCCTGAGGAGCCCCGTGGGAGAAACACTGTCCCCAGAGGAGTTCGGCACACGGTGTGTCCTCGTGAACATGACTGATGGATTAGTCGGTTGAATAACATAATCAGGCACTGGGAACTTGATGAACAGTGGGCATTAGGATTACTAATTATATTAATTATAATTACTATTATGTTTTGTTGTTGTCTTCCCAACCCAAACAGAGAAGATATGACCCCCACGGAAATATTTGATAATCCTAAGCCTACTTGACTTCCTACATCACTTACTCAAAAGACTCACTTGCCTTCGTTCTGTGATAGGACATTTGCTTTTCTTCTGTCTCGGCATCTCCTGTCTGCTGATTCTTCCTCTTCTGGGCCTTTAGATGCTGGAGTTTTTCCAAGCCAGGCGCTTTCTCCTCCTCTCCCTCCCTGAGCCACATCAGCAACGCCTGGGCAAACTGTGTTCTGATGAACCCCAGATTGGTGTTTTCAGCCCGTGGGCCTTTCTCTGAGCCCCAGACATCCTCTCCTTCAGCTGTTCCGGAGCTGACCTCTGCCACCTAGAGTAAGGAGGGCTCGAAATCTGAACAGAAGCCCTGAAATAGAAAGGGGTTTTGTGTGCCTCTGGAATTTGTACCCACGCTACTAGCTATTCCAGATCTTTTCCACCTTCTTCAATTCTTTGATTTTACCAGCCTTCCCACTCACCAACACACCCCAATTAGCAGATTTTATCACTTCCCGCTTTCCAGGGACCGTCAGACAGACCGTTCCCTCACCTCCTGCCACCAGATCTACAGACATCTGCACTCACAGGCTCTTCTCTCCCTGGTTAGGCCGAGTTCCTGTGTGGACTTTGGTTTGTGTCACTTCTAGTTCCTCACGGCTCCTTTGGCACTGGGTGTCCACCCTCCGTATCCCCTCTCCCTTACCCACTCTTGCGGCTTCCTAGCGATGTTAATGCATCTTCAAAGGCTCCCCGACTTAAAAGCCTCTTTGGGGGGCGCCTGGGTGGCTTAGTCGGTTAAGCGTCCGACTTTCGCTTGGGTCATGATCTCGCGGTTCGTGGGTTCGAGCCCCGCATCAGGATCTGTGCTGACTGCCAGCTCGGAGCCTGGAGCCTGTTTCAGTCTGTGACTCCCTCTCTCTCTGACCCTCCCCTGCTCACGCTGTCTCTCTCTGTCTCCTAGAAATAAAATTTAAAAAAGCCTCTTTGGGGTGCCCGGTTGGCTCAGTCGGTTAAGCAGCTGACTCGGGTTCTGCTCAGGTCATGATGTTGTGGTTCATGAGTTCGAGCCACACATAGGGCTCTGCTCTGCTCTTTTCTCTCCTTCTCTTTCTGCCCTTCCCCTGCTAGTGCTCTCTCTCAAAATAAACTAAAAAAAATTTTTTTAATAAAAAAAGCTTTAAAAACCTCTTCCTTGACCCCATATCTGACTCCTACCTACTACGCTTTGCCATTCCTCTCCCAGCCAATTTTCATGAGTCGTCTTTGTTCATCATCTTTATTTCTATACCTCCCACCTGTCTCGGGCTCCTGCAATTTTGCTTTCACCCCGCAATCTGCTGAGGCTATCCTTGACAAAGTCAAGGCCAGCATCTTCTGTATCCTTCAAATCCAATGGTCTTCACGTTGACCATTCCTCTGCCACATTTGCCAGTATTGACCCATCCCTTCTCCTAATTCCATTGTTCTTTTCCTTACAACAACATTTCACAAATGGTTCTAGGAGGCTCGCCTGCTGAATGCCAGCCCAGGGCCCATATCCGCTTTCCACCTGCACAAATACCTAGTTGTCTCTAACTCACCCTTTAGGCCTCTGCACAAGGCAACCTTCCCCGTTCCCCCAGACCTGTCCTCACAGTTTCCTGTTTTGCCTGAGTAGCAATTATCACAGTTTGCAATTAGATGTGTTAGGCTCATTCTACCCCCCTCTCCCCCAGCTTTTCCCCTGAGTTGTATCTAATTTCCAGGGACTGCTATGGTGGCGAGGCACAGGGGAAGGTGGCTTTCTGCTCCTGTATATCACTTGTCGTGCTGCCCAGCTGAAAAGTACCAACAACAGCTCAGAGTCCTCGTGAATTCTAGTTTATTTTATTTCTTTTATTTTTAATGTTTCTTTATTTTCGAGAGAGAGAAAGAGACAGAGTGTGAGCAGGGGAGGGAGGGGCGGAGGGGTGAGGGGGGCGGGGGAGACACAGGATCCCAAGCAGGCTCCAGGCTCCAAGCTGTCAGTACAGAGCCCAATATGAGCTCGAACCCACAAACCGTGAGATCATGACCTGAGCTGAAGTTGGATGCTTAACAGACTGAGCCACCCAGGTGCCCCCAGTGAATGCTAGTTTAAAAGGATCCAAATATGACAATAAACTATTTGTAAAAAAAAAATAAAAATAAAAATAAAAGGATCCGAATACTCTCCTTCATTCTCCTCACATATTTAATTTTGTTCCCTATGTTTTTCTAGACCTTGTCCAAAGCAATCACTGGATCTGACTGAAGCATCAGTCCCCAAGTGGCCTGATGGTGGCCACATGACCTCTTTGTAGGAAATTTCACCTAACAACCACTGAAGCCACCACCACAATTCTAGCAGGTCATTCCCCTCATCCTGGTTCCCAACCCCTACCCCAGAAGGCCTGGTCCAGTTGTAAGGAACACAGAACAGGGCCTGGAAGACACAAGCTTCTGGATCCTTCACTCACTGTCTCCTCAGTCAGAGGACCCTGATCTCACGGAGAGGTCAAGTAGACTCTCCCAAACCTGGGGTGTTGTCTTTTCACATGAGTCCTTTCTGTTTCCCCCCAAGGTCCTGGCTGCAAAGTCAAGGAAAGACTCCTCTTAGGGCGCCTGGGTGGCTCAGTCAGGTAAGTGTCCAACTCTTGGTTTTAGCTCAGGTCATGATCTCACAGTTTCGTGGGTTCAAGCCCCGCATCGGACTCTGTGCTGACAGTGCAGAGCCTGCTTGGGATTCTCTCTCTCTCTCTCTCTCTCTCTCTCTCTCCCTCTGGCCCTCCCCTACTCATGCTGACTCTGTCTCTCTCAAAATAAATAAACTTAAACATTTAAAAAAAAAAAAAAAAGACAAAAAAAAAAGAAAAGACTCCTCTTTTAGCTGGGCCCACCCTTGCTTGAATTGAGACAACAAAGATTTTGTTCACCAAATAAGGGAAAGGGGCATGCAGAAAAGAAAATCATGGGGACAAAAGCCATCAGTTGACATTCCAAAGTAGCCTCCTGACACAGTAGTGTGGATATGGAGAATCTAGGGGGAAATATGGATTTGGAGATAATCGATGAATCCAGAACTTCCTGATGTCTTTAATAGATAAACAGATATGGCAGAAAGAAAAAAGAACTCGTTTTTCCAGAGAGTAGTAAAAGAAAGACTGTTTGATCTTCAGCGTTACACAGAGAAATTTCTGGAGCAAAATGTGAAGATTTTGTGAGTGTTGAATTGCAGAGGGTATGAGTCATTTGTAAATATTAGGGAACAAGAAACATGTGCTTGTGCATAAGTGTCGCTAGCAAGAAAGTTAATAATCACCCACAAATCTGCCCTTAACTGTCTAATTAATCTAAATACCTCCTACCATCTTTTGACCTTTGCCTTCCCACATATCCCCATTTACTGTGTATGACCTAAATGAAACAGCATGATTGCCCCAAACAAAAAAGCCCACAGATAACCAGGAGAAGCCACATGTTCAAGAAAGGCTGCCATTACATTTTCAACTAACTCTGTATTAACACTTGTCTTTTGTTTTCTTTCTTTTTTAAGAATCTCAGACTTCGGGAGGAGAATGTAAGATGCAAGTCGAAGGCAAAGTGACCTTGTGCTTTTTCTTCAAATACTGTCGGTTCTCAAGGGGCAGGAAGCCAACGCCAGAGGCCTCTGGCTTTGTGATAATCCTTCAGGACACAGTAGAGCAAGGCACAAAGTATCTGCCTGCAGGTGGCTAAAACTTGACACAGGACAGGATGGGGGCCGTCCAGCTGCCTCTCTCTCAACACCAAAATGCACCTTGAAATCTGCCTCTTTTTGGCTGATTAAGACTTTAAATGGATATTAATATCTTTTCTTCTTGTTGACATCAACACAGTGGAAATCTGGCCTTTGGGGGCCCCTGCAGATGACTTTCTCCCATGATACTCTCTCCAGCTGCCTTTGTTTTTAGATGATCTGTTTTTATGCTCACTTGGGCTTCTCTTTGGAGAGAGAGCATTGGAGCAACCAAAATAATTGGACTCCAGGGAGAGCTGAGTTGCAGAGCTGAGGCTAAAATGAACTGACAACATAATTTTCTCCACATCATGTTTTTAATTTCAAAGCCCTGCTCAAAAACAGGCTCCTAATTGAAGTATTCTATTTTTTTCATCATCATTATTATATTATTATTTTTAACAATCACTTCTTACATACCTGCCAATAAACATTGTGCTGGGTCCTCCAGCTAATCTTCTGGTAGCCATAAGAAACAAGAATTGTGTCTTTTTTTTTTAATGTTTATGTATTTATTTTGAGAGAGAGCATGAGTGGGGGAAAGGCAGAGAACAAGGGAGGGAGAGAGAATCCCAAGCCGGCTCAGCATGGAGCCCGACTTGAGGCTCTATCCCACAAACTGAGATCATGACCTGAGCCAAAATCGAGAGTCAGACGCCCAACCAACTGAGCCACCCAGGTGCCCCAGAAACAAGTATTGTTAATCCTATCTCAGAGATTTGAAACCTGAGTGTCAGAAATAAAGCGCTAATAAAGGGCAGACAGAGGCAAATTAAACAGGAAGCTAATGGAACTTAAGGAAATTCAAGTTACCGTCTCTACATGGGCCTCTTTCAAGCCCTGCACCTAATATTGTATGCATAAGTCTTTTTTTTTCCAATTTTTTTTACATTTATTTATTTTTTGAGAGACCGACAGAACACGAACAGAGGAGGGGTGGAGGGAGAGGGAGACACAAAATCCTGAGCAGGCTCCAGGCTCTGAGCTGTCAGCACAGAGCCTGACGTGGGGCTTGAACCCACAACTGTGAGATCATGACCTGAACTGACTGAGCCACCCAGGCGCCCCACATAAGTCTTTATTCTTCTCCTTAACAGGAGCTTTTAATATTGTACAAAATTTAGTCCCCACCGAATCTGGATCTGTCTGTGCTGTGGAGTCCAGAATTATCTGACTTCGAAGCCTATACTCTTCACACAGAACTATTGTTCATCATGAAATGCAAAAGTCAGAAATCCTGCTCCCTAAACAGGCATAATGTCAAATACACCAATACCCTGTTCAAGTACTACGTGCATCACTTGTTTGTAGAATCAGAAATGCATATCAGCAGAGACTCATTTGTCACCATGTGGCTGGTGGGATGAGATGCATATGAAAGAGACGTTCAAAGGACAGGCTTTGGCGCTGACTCCCTGGGTTAGAATTCTGGTTCTCCCACTTCATCTTTAGCTGTGTGTGCTTAGGCAAGTTAATTAACCTCTCTGTGCCAGAACTTCCTCTTCTGAAAAATAGGTATAATAATAGTTCCTACCGCATAGGAGTTTATACATGTCTGTATGTATTAAATGAGTTAAAGAGGTTTTTCAAACTGCAGGTCAAGACCCATTAGTGAATCAAGAAATCAATTTAATGAGGTAACCAGCATTTTTTAAAATACAAGATATCAGATACATTGCACACAGTCAGGGTAAGTAATTGTGTGTGTGTGTGTGTGTGTGTGTGTGTGTTTTAATGTTTTATTTTTGAGAGAGAGAGAGAGAGAAAGAACATGAGCACAAGTGAGGGTGGGGCAGAGAGCAAAAGGGACACAGAGGCTCTGAAGCAGGCTCTGAGCTGTCAGTGCAAAGCCCAATGTGGGGCTTGAACCCATGAATCGTGAGATCATGACCTGAGCCAAAGTCACATGCTCAATCGACTGAGTCACCCAGGCCCCCCAGTAATTGTTTTCTGAAATCTTTTGTTTCCATTGCATGTAGTATGAAAGTATGTATATACAGGGGCGCCTGGGTGGCTTAGTCGGTTAAGCGTCCGACTTTCGCTTAGGTCATGATCTCGCGGTTCGTGGGTTCGAGCCCCGCGTCGGGCTCTGTGCTGACTGCCAGCTCAGAGCCTGGAGCCTGTTTCGAGTCTGTGTCTCCCTCTCTCTCTGACCCTCCCCTGTTCACGCTGTCTCTCTCTATCCTAGAAATAAAAAATTAAAAAAAAAAAAGAATTAAAAAAAAAAAGAAAGTATGTATATACATATGAGTGTGCTGTATTGCTCTGTAAAACCTTACTGTGAGTCAGCATCAAAAGTTTGGAAAACCTGTGAATGAACACAGGCAAAGCAATTAGAAGTATACGGGCACCTTGTGAGTAGTTTTATTTGTATTATTTGTGTCCTTTAAAACCAGTCTCTTTGGAAACCATCCCTTGGAGATCATAAAAATCAACTCTGTGGACTGGGACAGAACCAATGTTTACTGCTGCGTAGACAAAACAGTATTAGTAGAATGTTTTACACCTGCCCACTGGGTGTTTCGAGATGGTTCCAAATGTATATGTAGGATGGAATCATTTAAGAAGCTCATCTTTCTAAGCTCCTGCTCCCTACAAAGGGAAATGTCACAAGAATGTATGAAAATAAAGATCCAAGAAAAAAAAAATTACATGTCTCATGGAATCCTAATGTTCCTTTAAAAATAATGTTTTCTTGGGGCGCCTGGGTTGCTCAGTCGGTTGGGCGGCCGACTTTGGCTCAGGTCATGATCTCACAGTTCGCGGGTTTGAGCCTTGCATCAGACTCTGTGCTGACAGCTCAGAGCCTGGAGCCTGCTTCAGATTCTGTGTCTCCTTCTCTCACTCTGCCTCTCCCCTGCTCACACCCTGCCTCTCTCTCTCGAAAATAAATAAACATTAAAAAATAAAAAAACAAAAACAATGTTTTCTTATTATAAAACCATGCATGTCCAGGGTAGAAAGCTAGAAAATCCAAGTAAGCAAAAAGAGAATAGCATCATCCCGTTACCAGAGATTACCACTGTTACGATTTTAGTTAACATCAATTTGTATCTTTTTCTATATACATAGTTTTTAATTCAATAAAATTATATCCTACATATTATTTTGTGAGCCTTTTTTTCAGGCAGCAATCTCTTTCTCTTTACTCTTGTAGACTTTCTTCTGATCTGATACCCAAACTGTATTCAAATTTCCCCCCCAAATGTCCTTCTTAGCAAATGTGTCAGAAGCAGTATTGGTGCAGTGCAGTTCCTTGATCTGGTGGTCATGACCCTTAGCTTCTTCTGATCCTTTTGTCATGACTTTGACTTTCAGAGAGACCAGGCCTAGTGTCCTGCAGAACGTTTCAGTTTCTGATTTCTCTGTTTACTTCCTTGATCCAGTGTTTATCTTGCACCTTTGCATTTACTGAAAATTAAAAGTTGTATCTAAAGGCATGACAGACTCAATTTAAACATTCAGGCTAAATGGGGGCGCCTGGGTGGCTTAGTCGGTTAAGCGTCCGACTTTCGCTCAGGTCATGATCTCGCGGTTCGTGGGTTCGAGCCCCGCGTCGGGCTCTGTGCTGACTGCCAGCTCAGAGCCTGGAGCCTATTTCGGAGTCTGTGTCTCCCTCTCTCTCTGACCCTTCCCTGCTCAGGCTGTCTCTCTCTCTCTCCTAGAAATAAATAAAACATTAAACATTCAGGCTAAATGGCACATTTTTAAAGGGTACTTGTGTTTGTTTTCTATTGCTGCTGTGACAAATTAGCACAAAGTAGGTTAAAACAACACAACATTGATTATCTTACAGTTCTGTAGATTAGATGTTCAACATGGGCTTCACTGGGTTTAAATCAAGGTCTCGGCAGGACTGCATGCTTTTGCACAAACTTGAGGGGAGAATCTGTCTCCCTGCCTCTTCCAGCTCCTAAAGGCTGCCCAAGCGCTTTGGCAGGTAGTCCTCTTTGTCCTTCTGAAAAGCCAGCAACATTCCATCCCTCTGACTGTTGTTCATACTCCTCTCTCTCCATTTTAATTTTTTTCAAAAGATTTTATTTTTAAGTAATCTCTAAACCCAACGCAGGGCTCGAACTCATAACCCTGAGATCAAGAGTTGAACCCCTCCTACTGACTGAGCCAGCCAGGCATCCCTCTCTCCCATTAAAAAAAAAAAAAGTTTTTATTTATTTTATTTTGATAGAGAGAGACAGAGCGAGCAGGGGAGGAGCAGAGAGAGAAAGAGAGAGACTCCCAAGCAGGCTCCATGCTGTCATTGCGGAGCTTGATGGGGGCTCAAACCCATGAACCCCTGAGATCACGACCTGAGCCAAAACCAAGAGTTGGATGCTTAACCAACTGAGCCACCCAGGTGCCCCCCACTTCTATTTTTAGGAACCTTCTTGATTATATAAGGCCTACCTAGATAATCCAGGACAATTTCTCTATTTTAAGGTCATCTGATTAAACTTAATTCCATCTTCTACCTGAACTCCATTTTGCCATATAACATACACATTCCTAGGTTTTAGGGATTAGGATGCAGACATCTTTGGGGGACCATTATTCTACTAATCTGCTCTGTGATCCCCAAAGATTTCAGTCCATCTTGTATGCTAAATATACTCACCCCATTCCAAGATCTTCCAAATCTCAACACAATAGAGGATGAACTCAAAGTCTAAAATCTCATCATTGAAATCATCTAAATGAGATCTGAGTGAGACTCTGGATATAGACCATCCTGGGGCAAAATTCCTCCTCTCCATCAGCAGACCTGTGAAACTAGAAAGTTTTCTGCTCCCAAAAGACAATGGTGGGACTGGCAGAGAATAACAGAGACATTCCTATTCTAGAAGGAAAAAAGGAAATCTCTGGTACCAAGAAATTCCAAAATTCAGTCAGGTAAACTCCATCAGGTTTCAAGACTTGGAAATAATCCTCTTTGTCTCTCAGCTCTGTTCTCTGGGTTTGAGGCTTCCTCCTGAGTCATTCGTCCTTTTTCATGAAAGGTATATGTGTTCACGGCTGAGTAGTTTTATCAGCCTACTTCCTGTCCATAGAATTTGCAGGGTCTAACAGCCTTCTTTCATTTTATCTACTCCGTGCCTTTCGGTCCAAGCTGTTCTACTGAATATAACCTTCTCAAGACCTTTGTGGGTCTCCTGTGCATGTCATGGGGATTCATTCCAGTAGATAAGAGATTCTTCCACTTAAAAAAAAAAAAAAAAAAAAGATTCTTCCACTTATCTTTCCTAGATAATCCCACTTCTACTTTTTTTCTTTTATTGAGATGGCTAAGGGGATCTATGAGTCATACCCTTCCAGAAAAGTCTTCTAAGATTTTTTTTGTGTGTGTTTCCAAAGAAATCTGATACAAATATTCATGTATAAGTCTTTGTGTGGACGTATGCTTCCATTTCTCTTGGGGAAATACCTAGAAGTGGAATGGCTGAGTTGTATGATGATGCATATTTAACTTTTGAAAAAACTGCCAAACTGTTTTCCAAAGTGGTTGTACATTTTACATTCCCGACAGCACTGCATGAGAGTTCCAATTCCTCCGCATCCTCGCCAACATTTAGTATGGTCAAGGTTCTTAATTTTAGCCATTGTAATGGGTGGATTACCTAATGATTCTAATACCAGTTGACAATCCTCGCTTGAATCGATTTTATTAGAGCCTGCAAAATGCTGATTGTTATGGGGTGCGTGGATGGTTTAGTCAGTTAAGTGTCTGACTTGGGCTCTGGTGATGGTCTCACAATTCATGAGTTTAAGTCTGGTGCCGGGCTCTGTGCTGAGGGCTCAGAGCCTGAGGTCTGCTTCAGATTCTGTCTCCTTTTCTTTCTGCCCCTTCTCTGCTCATGCTCTGTCTTTCTCTCACTCTCAAAAATAAATAAACATTAAAAAAATTTTAAGATGTTGATTTTTATATTTCTTTTTTATTTATTTTTTAACTTTTTAATGTTTATTTATTTTTGAGACAGACAGAGGGAGAGAGAGAGGGAGATGGAGTACGAGCAGGGGAGGGGCAGAGAGAGAGGGTGACACAGGATCCAAAGCAGGCTCCAGGCTCAGAGCTGTCAGCACAGAGCCCGATGTGGGGTTCAAACCCACAAACCATGAGATCATGCCCTGAGCCAAGTCAGACACTCAACCAACTGAGTCACCCAGGTGCCCCTTATGTTTCTTTTTTTTTAAATAATTTTTAAAATGTTTATTTATTTATTTTGAGAGAGGGAAGGAGAGCCTGAGTGGGGGAGGGGCAGAGAGAGAGGGAGAGAGAGAATCCCAAGCAGGCTCAGTGGATAGCCCAATGTGGGGCCTGAGCTCACAAACCGTTAGATCATGACCCGAGCTGAAATCAAGAGTTGGACATTCAACCCACTGAGCTGAGCCACCTAGGTGCCCCTGATTTTATATTTCTAACGTAAATTCTACATGGATTAGTTGGCATTCTGATTAAATAGAGTTTTTGCTCATCAACTGAGGATGATAACGTAGTTACCCTAAATATAGTTCCCACTAGAACACAGCTTAAGGGTTGAATTCTCTCCCTTTAGTTGCCAATTTGCAAAACAAAGAGTTGTGCTAATCCACCCGCATTTTGATTAGGGTAGGCCATTCTCCCTTTCCGATTTTGTAATGTGAAAGATAGGACAGGGAAACTTGAAGGAGCTTGATACTGAAGAGTTGCTCACCGTCACAATGTCAGCCAACAGCCAAGAATCCTGACAGGAGTTTGCTTCTAGATTTAACCACCTCGGTTGCCAAGGGACTCTGAAGGCTTGTCACAGTCTGCCATGCTGGGCGCCTGCTTCCTAGCAACGTGGTCAGACTCTATGGAGAACCGGAGAACCGGTTCATTTCCCAGCCATTAACTCCCTCCTTTGCAGCAGGACCACTACCAAGTGCCTCACGGGCCATTGTGCTGTCCCCTCTCAGCACCTGCTGGTGTAGCACCGAACTCCATAGCCCGACAGGCCTGGAATACATTCCTTTGCCATTAGAGCCCCCTTCATTGACTCCTATCTGAGCAGACTGCTTTTCTTTCAGAGAGTAGAATTAATTAGGGGTGACCTACTGGGCTAATTGCCAAGCAAGGATGGGGCAGAAAGTACCAAGAAGCAGAAAAGCCTGGAATCTGAAAGCAGATGGTGGCGTCAGTAAGGGACACGGAAGTTAAGGGGGAGACAGGACTGGTTTTTCAGCTGGAAGGCTCTGGAACAGAGTTGACAGCTGTTAAAATATTCAGATACTTCCGTGTTTGTTGGTAAACAGCTGCTACTCTGAGAACGCCCGTCCCTACCCCAGTGCCTGTCTCCCACCCGGCTTGAGCCCCGGTCTCTTCTCTAACCACCCTCTCAGGACTCTTTTGATTAGCTAGGGTCCAGGCTGAACTAGGGTTAAATATTTTGAATAACTCCCCTGGGTGTGGACACAGACTGGACTGGAATTCTAACTGCTATGACCTGGCACCTGTATTTTAACTTGAACATGAACACGGTGTTGTCAGATACTGTCGAGACACAGCCCACCCTTGGGTCATGTGCTTGTGGGTACTGGGTGGCCTGTGTGGTCACCTGTATTTGTTACTGTTGGGATCAAAAGTTTGAAAACCCCAGGCTAGGGTGTTCCTGGCAAAGGGGATCAAATGTAGAGGTATGCAGCTTGTTTCTGGAAAGGAAAGACAAGGTGACTAGGAATTAGGCAGGGCCAGGTATGAAGGCTGTGAGGCTCGCAGTCAGTCAAGAGTAGCCTGAAAGCAGTGAGACTCAACTATGGGGCATAGGACAGAAAGAGTGCAATTGGGGGTCTGAAGAATGTTGGGACAGAAGGGCGTGTGTAATATTTGGATGTATGAGTTTTTTGCATTTAATTTTACGTTTAAGTAAACTCTACATCCAACTTGGGGCTCAAACCCAAGACTCTGAGATCAAGAGTCGCGTGCTCCACCAACGTAAGCCAGCCAGGCGTTTCTGAGTATGTGTTTTAAGCATGGAGAAGGGGTGCCCGGGTGCCTCAGTTGGTTAAGCATCCGACTTCGGCTCAGGTCATGATCTCACAGTTCATGGTTCGAGCCCCGCGTCGCGCTCTGTGCTGACAGCTAGCTCAGAGCCTGGAGGCTGTTTCAGATTCTGTATCTCCCTCTCTCTGACCCTCCCCTACTCATTTCTCTCTCTCAGGAATAAATAAAACATTAAAAAAAAAAAAAGCATGAAGGAATAAGCACGACCAAAGTTAAAGCAAAGGACTTCAGTCCTGAAAGTAGCCAAGCTCCCTTATGAAGTGAGACATACAGGGAGCCAAGAGACTGTAGTGGCCACTTGTCGTCAACAAATCTGAGTAATGGAAACCTGAGTAAGGTCAAAAGACCCACAGTGACCACTGGGCTGAATGCAAACAGGCTCATTAGGTAACCCACCTTGAAACGGCCATAGGCCCTAACTGACCAAGTGCAATCAGGTGCAGTTCCTTAGATTACCAAAAAAAGGAAAATTCCATACGTCCCTATACTCCCTCACTCTGCCCTATAACCGTGGCCCTCACCACCATCTCATCGGCGGTTTCTGTCCTGCCCACTGCTCCTTTGCAGTGTATTCGATAAACTTCTATCTCTTTCATTTTCTGCCTTGGGTGAATTCTTTCACTGCACATGCCGTCAGTCCCTATAAGATTGGGACACCCCACATTTGGTGACTCCCCTTTCAATCAGAGCTCCCCACGGAGACCGGAGACCTAGAGGAAACCAGGAGGGCTCCCACCCTGCATTAGCAGGCAGTAGAGGAAGAAGCAGTCTGAAGGGCACTGAGAAAGGGGAGCCAGAGAGTTGGGAACTTACAAAATGGGGAGGGAGAGGGCACCTGGCTGGCTCAGTCAGTAGAGCATGTGACTCTTGATCTTGGGGTTGTGAGTTCAAGCCCCACGCTGGGTATAGAGATTACTCATAAGTAAAAAAAATAAAATAAACTGGGAGGGAGTGGACAGAGATGCAAGAGAAAGGGATCCAATATGTGAAGGGTTAAGTAGACTAGGATTCCAGATACATGGGGATGGGAGGGTGTGGAGGGTATCAGAAGCATCCCCTGTGTGGGCTCGACTGCAGGGGTCAAATCTGACTCTGGTAATTCTGAGCTCTGGGACGTTGGGTAAGTGACTTAACTTTTGGTGCCTCAGTTTTTTCATCCATAGAAGGGAGAGAATGAGAACATCTACCTCAGAGAATTTCATGGAATAAATAAGAGCATGGGAGGGGAGGGACCCCTGGCTGGCTCAGTTAGCAGAGTGTGCAACTCTCTTGGGGTTGTGAGTTTGAGCCCCATGTTGGGAGTAGAGATTACTTAAAAACAAAATCTTTTTTTTAAAAATGAGGGTGGGAGGGGCGCGTGGGTGGCTTAGTCGGTTAAGCGTCCGACTTTCGCTTGGGTCATGATCTCGCGGTTCGTGGGTTCGAGCCCCGCGTCGGGCTCTGTGCTGACTGCCAGCTCGGAGCCTGGAGCCTGTTTCAGTCTATGACTCCCTCTCTCTCTGACCCTCCTCTGCTCACACTGTCTCTCTCTCTCTCCTAGAAATAAATAAAAAAATTTAAAAAAATAAAATAAAAATGAGGGTGGGAGAAAGAGGAGAGAGAGAGAAAAAAAACTCTCCGAACCTAGTTTAAAAGGTTACTAGGGGGGCCCCTGGGTGGTTCAGTCTGTTGAGCATCTGACTTCGGCTCAGGTCATGATCTCACAGTTTATCGGTTCAAGCTCTGCATCAGGCCTCTGTGCTGACAGCTCGGAGCCTGGAGCCTGCTTCAGAATGTGTGTCTCCCTCTCTCTCTCTGCCCCTCTCCCACTCCCACTCTGTCTCTCACGCTCTCAAAAATAAACATTAAAAATAAACAAACAAACAAACAAATAAATAATGAAAGGCTACTAGGGATGCCTATGTGGCTCAGTCAGTTAAACCAACCTCAGCTCAAGTCATGATCTTGGGGGTTCATGGAGCCCCACATAGGGCTCTACACTGACAGCTGCTTGGGATTCTCACTGTCTCCTTTCTCTCTGCCCCTACCCCACTCATGCTTTCTCTCTCTCTCAAAATAAATGAATAAACTTTAAAAAAAGAGCCATATTAATAAAAATATTTTTTTTAAAAAAAGGCTGTTAAGGGGCACCTGGGTGGCTTAGTCGGTTAAGCGTCCAACTTTCCGACTTTCGCTTAGGTCATGATCTCGCGGTTCGTGGGTTCAAGCCCCATGTCGGGCTCTGTGCTGACTGCCAGCTCAGAGCCTGGAGCCTGTTTCAGTCTGTGACTCCCTCTCTCTCTGACCCTCCCCTGCTCACGCTGTCTCTCTCTCTCTCTCCTAGAAATAAATAAAACATTAAAAAAAAAAAAAAGCTGCTAAGTGCTACATGTAAGCCATATGCCAAATTACAAGTTATGGTACAAGCTACCTAAATTTTTTGCACTTTCTAGGTCTGCATTTCCTTGGCCATAAATTAGAGATTGGTGTGTAGACCCTAGAAACTCAGAAAAGAAGGGGAAAAAAGAAAGATAGCCATAGGGGAGCTGAATAAAGACAAATCTCTTTCCAAACACACTAGATAAAGCACATACTAGAAACTGTGACATCTTGATACCTCTACTGGCCCCTTTTCACTGCTTCTTGGGGTTTCTTCTCAGCAAACTCATTTCCCTGGATCTGTGATCCCCAGAGTCCCAGCCAGGGTCAGTGAAATGAAGATTTCTCATCCCACTAGTAGCATAAGCAATCCTTTTAGTCAGGCCTGGATCCTTTTCCAGATCTCTTTGTGGAGTTGAGAACCAAATAAGGTAATTCGCTGTGGCCGGCATTGACGCTCTGGCCCCACCCCAGGGGGGAAGAGGGTGGAGCTGAAATCAGAAAGAGGAGGCTCAGGAACGGAGCCGCCAGAGGGGGCTGGCCCAGCAAAGAAGGACATGTATTCTTACAACATGTTGTTCCTTGGAGCTGAAAACACAAACACACACACACACACACACCCCAGAGATGTCAAAGGCAGCCTTTCCAGATGGCCACCATTTCTGAGCATTGCCACACTGCCTTCCTCAAATAATCACAGGACTCCATAGGCGCCTCCGTCAAATCCCACCTCCATTCCCTACCAGCTGTGTGACCTTGGGCAATGTACTTAACCTTTCTGTGTCCCAGTTTCCACCTGTTTCAAGCGTAAAATTACATTCTGTAGGTCAGGTAAATGCTAGAGAAAACCACAGGGTGAAAGAGGAGTGGGTGTGCTGGGTTGGGGGGAGGAGCGGCTACAGGCAGAGAAATGTATTTGGTGGGTAGGCAGTATCAGATAAATGGAATTACTCAAATTAACCCTCAGCTCACGACCAAATTTGAGTGGTCATGCAACACGCCAGTCTAGGAGAAACCAGATCACCAACTTAAAACGAAAGTTTGAGGGGCGCCTGGGTGGCTCGGTTGGTTGAGCGTCTGACTCCTGATTTTGGTTCAAGTCATGACCCCAGGGTCGTAGGAGGAAGCCCCCAGACAGGCTGGATGCTGGGTGTGGAGCCGCTTAAGATTATCTCTCCGGGGTGCCTGGGTGGCTCAGTGGGTTAAGCGTCCGACTTCGGCTCAGGTCGTGATCTCACAGTTCGTGGGTTTGAGCCTGCTTCTAATTCTGGGTTTCCCTCTCCCTCTGCCCTTCCCCTGCTTGTGCTCTGTCGCTCTCTGTCTCTCAAAAATAAACTAACATTAAAAAAAAAAAAAAGATTCTCTCTCCCTCTCCCCTCCCCCCAGATTAAGAAAAAAAGAAAGCTTGAAAAACTGAAACTCAGCGTTTGCCAAGCTTTTTGATTCTGTGCCACACTTTGAGAGGACTTAACTTCCCCCAGAGGATATGGTGATTGACAGGGAGGAAGTGTAGCTTGAACAGAACTCTCAACTATAACCTGGAATGATCAGTCCTTATTTGCTGGCCCTGCCCCTTAAACTTTAAAACAAATACAGGGGCGCCTGGGTAGTTCAGTGGATTAAGCGGCTGACTCTTGGTTTCAGTTCAGGTCATAATCTCACAGTTTGTGGGTTCCAGTGCCAGATCGAGCTCTGTGCTGACAGTGTGGAACCTGTTTGGGATTCTATCTCTCTCCTCCTCTCTCGGTCCCTCCCCTGCTCTTTCTTTCTCTCTCAAAAATAAGGAAAAAAAATTACAAACGAAAACTCATGAAACAAGCTGCAGGTTTTTATCTGGTGAATAAAGGTTTATCTAGGTATACTTGTACTGTAAATTCTAAAAGCAACCCTGGTCTGCCTGAGTAGGCTGGAAGACACTAGGAGCAAGGGGTGCCATTGCTGGGGGTCCCCACCTCACAGTCTGTGTTTGCTCTAAGCCTGAGGGCTGACTGCTGCAGAGCCTCTAGGCAAGGGTGGGCAGGGCTGCGAGTGAGATCTTTCGTCCTCATTTCGGATGAACATTTACTGTCTTCTGTGTGTTCAGTTGGCTCATCCCTGACAGCTCCCCAGCCTGCATTCTATCTCTGCGAATTCACTCATTCTGAATATTTTATATCAATGGGATCATACAATATGTAACCTTTTGTGATGGCTTCTTTTGCTCAACATAGTGTACTCAAGGCTTATCATTTTGTAGCATATATCAGTACTTTATTCCTTTTTATAGCTGAATCATTTCATTTTATACATATATATGTATATATAGTATACATATACATATATATAGTATACCATATATATAATATACTATATACTATACTGTATATTGTATAGTATATATACCTTATACTATACTATACTATATATTGTATAGTATATATACTGTATATACTGTACTATATATATACTACAATTTGTTTATCCTTTGATGGACCCTTGAGATGTTCCTACCTTTTGGCGATTGTGAAAATTGGTGCTGTGAACATGCATGTGCTTGTTTTGAGCGCCCATTTTCAATTCTTTGGGGGTACAGACCTGGAAGTAGAATTATTAGGTCATAAGGTAATTCTATGTTCAATTTTGTGAGGAATGGCAAAGCTTTTCCAGAGTAGCTGTACTATTTTACGTTCCCACTAGCTCTATATGGGGGTTCTGATTTCCCCACATGCTCACCAATATTTGTTATTTTCCTAAAAAAATATATTACTGTAAGGTACCTGGGTGGATCAGTCAGTTAAGCATCTGACTCTTGGTTTTGGCTCAGGTCATGATCTCAGTTTCATGAGTTCCAGACCTGTCTTGGGCTCTGTGCTGATAGCGCAGAGCCAGCTTGGGATGCCCTCTCTTCCTCTCTCTACCCCTCCCCCGCTCATGCTGTCTCTGTCTCTCTGAAAAATAAATAAATAAACTTAAAAAAAAAAGAAATCTGTTTTAAAAAATTATTATGGCCACCCAAATAGGTATGAACTTGTAGCTCACTGTGGTTTTATTTTGCATTTTCCTAATGACTAACGACATTGAGCATCTTTTCATGTGCCATTTTTTATTTTTATTTTTTTAATGTTTAATTTTGAGAGAGAGAAACAGTGTGAGCGGGGGAGGGGGCACTTTAAAATTGAGTTGTTTATCTTTTTGTTGTTGTCAGAGTGCTCTATGCCAGTTCTGGATATTAGACCCTTACCAGATATAGGATTTTTTTTTATCAGATACATGATTTGCAAATATTTCCTCCCACTCTGTAGGCTGTTATTCCATTTCAACCCCAACCTGTTGCAACACTGGTTGCTACAATTCACTTTGATGCCAGACACTCAAAGTTAGCATCAGAAACCCTAGGTTTAAGGGCAGAGCTCCCAACAAGAATGACTCCACATCAGACACCAGCCTCAGTATCTGGACGTCTCCAGGCTACCTGAACTCTCAAACACGTGGCTACAAATGTGGGGGTTTCCATGACACCCTGGGTTTGGTAATTCACAAGACAGATTCACAAAACTCAAGAAACCTCTCTATTTGCTGTTCCATTTTTATTATAGAGAATATAGGTCATGGGGCTAGTGGCTGGTTCAGTCATTAGAGCATGTGACTCTTGATCTTGGGGTCCTGAATTCGAGCCCCATGTTGGGTGTAGAGATTGCTTACAAATAAATAAATGAAACATATGATATATATATGTCAAGAGGAACAAACTAAGGGAATGTCTGGGAGGATCCCCAACACAGAATCATAGAATCACAGTGCATCACTCTTCAAGTACATCAATATATTTACCAATCAGGAAGCTCCACTGAGCTTCAGTGTAGAGTTTTTAATCGGAGTTTGTTTACATAGGTTTAATTGTTTAAGTCACTGGCTACAGGACTGGATCATCAGCTCCCACCCCCATCCCTTTCTTCCCAGTAGCAGGTAGGGCCTGGCTCTAAATCCTAACCATCTAATCATGTGGCTGCTCAGGAAATTCCAAGGGTTTTAGAAGCTCAGTGTCAGGAACTCGGAACACTGACCAGACAAATTCTTTATTACACACTGGCTGCCTTTTCACTTTTTAAATAACGCCCTTCAGTGCACAAATATTATTAATTTTGACGAAGTTCGATTCAACTATTTTTCTTGTTGCTAGTACTTTTGGTGTCATATCTAGGAATCTATTGCCAAATCCAAGATCTTGAAGATTTAGCCCTATGTTTTCATATGAGAGTTTTGTGGTTTTAGACCTAATACTTAGCTCGTTGATGCATTCACAGTTAATTTTTTTAATACAATGTGAGGTAGGATTTCAACATTTTTGTTTTTGTTTTTTGGTTGTGGATATCCAGTTGTCACATCACTTGTTGAAGAGACTATTCTTTCCTTACTGAGTAATCTTGGCCCTTGCCAAAAATCAGCTGCCTGTAAATGCATGGGTTTATTTCCAGACTCTTAATTCTATTCCATTGATCTTTATGTCTATTCTTGTGCTAATACTACAATCAACTGAGTAACCAAAGCTTTGTAGTATGTTTTGGAATTAGGAATGGTGAGTCCTCCAACTTTGTTATTTTTTAATATTATTTTTATTTACTTGGGGCCTCTTGCAAATTCATATGAATTTGAGGATTGGCTTTTCCATTTCTGCAAAAAAGGCCTTTGGAATTTTGATAGGGATTACGTTGAATCCATAGACTGCTTTAGGTAGTCTTGATAGCTTAACAATATTAAAGCCTTTCAATCCATGAACACTGGAGATCTTGCTTGTTAGAATTTTCAGTCTGCTGTAATAGACCTTTGCAATGTTTCAGAAAACTAGATGTGTTGGGGCTCCTGGGTGGCTCAGTTGGTTGAATGTTCAACTTCAGCTCGGGTCATGACCCCATGGTTTATAGGTTCAAGCTCTCTGCTGTCAACTCAACCCAGTTTAGATCCTCGGTCCCCCTCTCTCTCTGCCCCCCCCCCCAAAATGAATAAATATGAAAAAAATTAAGTTAAATGTTGCTGGATATATTTAAAGGAATTAAATCAGTCAAGTGTGTGAATAAGGTCGTTTAGGGAAATTCTGATTAATTTCTGATTCTATCACCTTTTTTTTTTAATTTTTTAATGTTTTTTTTTTTTATTGGGAGAGAGAGAGAGAGACAGCGTGAGCAGGGAAGGGTCAGAGAGAGAGGGAGTCACAGACTGAAACAGGCTCCAGGCTCTGAGCTGGCAGTCAGCACAGAGCCCGATGCGGGGCTTGAACCCACGAACCGCGAGATCATGACCTAAGCGAAAGTCGGACGCTTAACCGACTAAGCCACCCAGGCGCCCCTCTATCACCTTTTTAAAAAATGTTATTTTTACATAATTTCTCCCTTCAACGTGGGGGTAGAACTCACAACCCAAGATCAAGTGCTGCTCTACTGTCTGAACCAGCCAGGAGCCCCAAACTTCTAATTCTATTTAAGATTTACCTAAGGACAGGAAGAATTACTGATCTTATTAAGAAACATTAGATTTTTAGAGAGTAAGATGACAACGATTAGAAGTTTAGCTTAAACATACCAGAAAAACTGGATTCAAGAATTTGAAACTGATTAACATTAATCAAAACACCAGAGTTAGTTAATTATTCCTTTTCAGGGACAAGAGCCCCTCTCCCCTTGAAAATAAAAAGTCCAGTTGCCACATGTAATCTATGTGGACGAGGGTAAAGGTATATATACTACTTCTCATTCTTCTCTCCCTCCCCCCCCTCCTCCTCCTTCTTTTATAAAGTTTATTTATTTTGAAGGTGGGAGGGGCAGAGAGAGAGGCACAGAGAGAAAATCCCAAGCAGGCTTCACACTGTCAGCACAGAGCCCAACATGGGGCTCGAACTCACGAACCACAGATCATGACCTGAACTGAAACCGAGAGCTGGACACAGAACCGACTGAGCCACCCAGGTACCCCTGGTGTCCATACTTCTAATGTAGCATTGTAGCAGCTCTTTGAGCCTGCCACAAAGAAACATAGTAAGTACTCATTTTTTCAAAGTTTATTTATTTTGAGAGAAAATAGTGGAGGGGCAGAGAGAGGGAGGGAGAATGAGAATCCAAAGCAAAAAAACCTTTTTGAGTGTAGTTGACCCACAATGTTACATTCGTTTCGGGAATACAACATAGTGATTCCAAGAGCTTATACATTAAGCGATAATACATTAAGCGATATTCACCCCAATTCTGGCACTATAGGCAATTACAGCTATCTTTGACTCTGTTCCTTACACTGTACCTTTTATTCCCAGGACTTACTCATTCCATAACTGGAAATCTGTATCTCCCACTTCCCTTCACTCAGTTTGCACTTCCCTCACCCCTTTTCTTCTGGCAACCACCAATTCATTCTCTGTATTTACAGGTTTGGTTTTGGTTTTTATTCATTTGGGCATTTGTTTGTATGATTGGGGGCGCCTGGGTGGCTTAGTCGGTTAAGCGTCCGACTTTCGCTTGGGTCATGATCTCGCGGTTCGTGGGTTCGAGCCCCGCGTCGGGCTCTGTGCTGACTGCCAGCTCAGAGCCTGGAGCCTGTTTCAGACTCCCTCTCTCTCTGACCCTCCATGCTGCTCGCGCTGTCTCTCTCTCTCTCTCTCCTAGAAATAAAACATTAAAAAAAAATTAAAAAAAAAAAAAAAGATTTCACATGATTGAAATCATATGCTATTTGTCTCTTTTAGTTTGGCTTATTTCACATAGCATGATACCCTCTAGGTCCATCCATGTTGTCATAAATGGTATGAACTCATCCTTTTTTACAGCTGTGAAATATTTGTGACTGATTCGCCTTGCTTCTTTGCAAGCACTTCGTAGGCACTTGGTATTCTTGTTGATATATGAATAAACACATATATAGTATGAGGAACTTTACACATTCTGTACCTTCTTCCAGGAACATTCTCATGCCTCTCACAAATTTTGCCCTGCTGCTTTTTCTCAATCGTATCTTCTTTTGGGAAGCCTTCTTTGGTTTACATAATCAGGCCACTCTCTCCTATGATATATTCTTCAGACATCATTTTCTTCTCTAGATAATTTTCCCCATAAATAATTTCACAATTGCTTGTGTGATTCTTTCTCTAGTTCCCCCTGTATTAGAACTTAGCTCCATGATGGCAGCAGCTCGAGGCTCTCTTTGGGCTACTTTGTCCTCCAAATCCATCTCAGCATTTGGAAAGTAGAAGGTACCTAATAAATGCTTTTTGAATGAGTAAGTGTTAAGTACGTAATAGGATCCAAAAAACTGTTTCAGGGAATTATATTTAAAAAAAAAATAGAAAAGCTATCAAGCTATCAAAGCAATTAGGTTAAAAAAAGAAGCTTAAATGATATAAGTATCAGAATCAGGGGTGCCTGGGTGGCTCAGTCGCTTAAGCATCCAACTTTTCTTCAGGTCATGATCTTGCAGTTCGTGAGTTCAAGCCTTGTGTTGGCCTCTGTGCTCAGAGCCTGGAGCCAGCTTTGGATTCTGTGTCTTCTCTCTCTGCCGCTCCCCCACTCATGCTCTGTCTCTGTCTCTCAAAAATAAATAAAACATTTTTTAAAAGTATCAGAAATACTATTTTCTTCTTTTTTTAATTTTTAAAAATGTTTTATTTATTTTTGAGAGAGAGAGGCAGCACGAGCAGGGGAGGGTCAGAGAGAGGGAGACACAGATCTGAAGACAGGCTCCAGGCTCTGAGCTGTCAGCACAGAGCCTGATGTGGGGCTCAAACTCAGTAACCGCAAGATCATGACCTGAGCTGAAGTCAGATGCTTAACTGACTGAGCCACCCAGTTGTCCTTAGAAACACTATTTTCAAATAATTGTCAAGGGAATGGAACTAAAATGAGTTTTTATTTTTTTATTTTTAAAAAATGTCTATTTTTGGGAGGGAGAGAGAGAGAGAGAAAGAGAGAGTGAGCAGGGGACAGCCAGAAAGAGAGGGAAACAGAGAATCCCAAGCAGGCTCGAGCTGTCAGTGCAGAGCCTGATGTGGGGCTCAAACCCTCCAACCATGAGATCATGACTTGAGCCAAAATCAAGAGTCGGAAGCTTAAATGACTGAGCCACCCAGGTGCCCCCATTTATTTATTTTTATTTATTTATTATCATTTTTAAGTAATCTGTACACCCAGCATGAGCTTGAACTCACAATCCCAACCAAGATCAAGAGTCGCATGCTCTACCAACTGAGCCAGCCAGGTATCTAAAATGGAAAGCTTTTATAATTATTCTTTTTTTTTTTAAAGTAATCTCTACATGCAATGTGGGGCTTGAACTAATGACTCAGAGATCAAGAGTTAGATGCTCTATAGACTGAGCCAGGCAGGCACTCCTAAGTTAATTTCAATAATATATTTAACCCAATACATCAAAAAAGTATCATTTCAACATATAATCAGTATTAAAATGAGATATTTTACATTTTTTTAAATATATTAAGTGTTGGGAATCCAGCATGTATTTTACATTTACAGTACGTGTTAATTTGGACTCAAATAGGGGTGCCTGGGTGGCTCAGTCTGTTAAGCATCAGGCTTCGACTTAGGTCATGATCTCATGGCTCGTGAGTTTGAGCCCCATGTTAGGCTCTGTGCTGACAGCTCAGAGCTCGGAGCCTGTTTTGGATTCTGTGTCTCCCTCTCTCTCTTTCTCAAAAATAAATAAACATAAAGAAATATAGACTTCCTGTTTAAAAAAAAAAATTGGACTCAGATAGCTGTTTGTCCAGTGGCGGCTTTATTGGATAACACAGCCCTGAATCGGTTTTCTGGTCTTTTCTGCTCTACTCTGTCGCTGGGAAGCTCACCTCTAATTTTGCACCACTCAGCTCTCCTGTCCTTAGATTTTCCAGTGGCTTTCGGGCAATAGAAGTCACCATTATGAGATAGGACTGTGGGAAGAGAGATTAGCACAGTTATTCCACCCTTAACCATCCCTGCTCCCCATCCACAACTGGGCAGCTGCAGTTCCTCTACCTAAGGCCCTAGTGGCCTCTGTTTTTAGCATCTGGCTGCCTCTGATAACCCTCCTCCCTTCCTTGCTTCATTGGGTCTAAGCGCCGCAGCCACCACCCCACCACCGAGAGTAACCTCTTCCCAAGTGGGTTTCCTTAGCCCTGCCTGCGCCTCTCTAAATAATTACCTCTTCAGTTAACTCTTTGTTGAGAGTGCCATCTGCCTCCTGCCAAGACAGGCACTGAACCAAACAGGTTATGAACTATTGCTACAGGCCAGGCTCTTATTAGGTTTTCCTTTGGATACTTGAAGTCAATCACAATACTTAAAGTATGAATTCTTTTTTTTTTTCAAGTTTATTTATTTATTTTGAGAGACTGAAGTGGGGAAGCACAAGTGGGAAAGGGGCAGAGAGAGAATCCCAAGCAGGCTCTTCACCATCAGTGCAGAGCCCAGTGTGGGGCTTGAACTCACAAACCAGGAGATGGTGACCTGAGCTGAAGTTGGTCACTTAACCGACTGAAGCACCCAGGCACCCCTGCAGTATTAATTCTTATACATATATATTAATACCTGGCTGTAAGTAATATTTTTTCCTTGAAAAAAAAAACAGTACTTAGTGAATAGGTAACGGGTGAATTTGAGAATCAGAAGAAAACTCAGGGCCATGGTTCTCAATTTGAGGTACTGAGAAAGTCAGTGTCAGAGTAATTTTTGTGTTTGGAAGTTTTTCTTCTTTTAGTGTTTTTTAAATTTTTAAATTTCTTTTGAGAGAGAGAGACAGAGCATGAGCATGAGCAGGGGAGGGGCAGAGAGAGAGGGCACAGAATCCAAAGCAGGCTCCAGGCTCTAAACTGTCAGCCCAGAGCTTGACGTTGGGATGAACTCACAAACTGTGAGATCATGACTTGAGCCAAAGTAGGATGCTTAACTGACTGAGCCACCCAGGCACCCCGGAATTTTTCTGTTTGCAAATGACAGGGGGAAAAAACCCAACTCAAGTTGCTTAGGCAAATTGGGTGAAGTGTTACTGAATGTATGTTATTAGGGAATTACAAAAGTAGAACTGGGTTCAGGGCTTATTAGACAAGAGTTTCAGGGCTCTTTATTTCCCATCTCTCAGCTCTCTCCCTCCCTGTAGGTTGGATCCACTAAGGCTGCCTCCTCCCTCTAGAAACAAGATGGCTGCCCTGGCTCAGGAACCCACTAGTCAGAGGAAATGAGCACACCTCTGGTCGGCCTAACGGCAGGACTAGAATTACCAGCTGACTGATCTGATTGGATTACTCATCCATTCCTGAACTAACTGGGGTGGGGAGGGGCTGCTAAGAACTGTAATGATTTCATGAACCCAGCCACACCTGAATCAAAACCATGGTCTACTGTGGGAAAGGTAGTTCCCTAAATGAAATCAAGAGATGTTTACTACAACATCCCCATTCCTTGTCCCTACCAAGAAATACTGACATGTCCCTTTGAAGCGTCATGTGCTTCTAGGATCTGGACAAGAGTGGTTGGAGATTGAATTCATTTAAAGCAACATTAAAATAATCCATAATTTAAATGGATAATTTACCACTTGGCTGCAGTTACCAGAAGATGGAAAGTGTGTGTGGATGGCCAGAGGAGGTTCAAAATGTATTCTGGAATACAGGTGGAGGGAAGAGTGCTCCACTGAAAGATGAATGGTAGACTAGCATTACACCCACAAACCAAAAAAACAGGAAAAATGGTGGGAAAGGATAGGATATTCTCTGAATAGTTTTTTTTTTTTGAATAGAGATTGTCAGGTGATTTACAGTTGTACTTTCTTTTAAGTAATTCAATAATAAAATATGTTTATGTACTGTGTGTCAGATTTGTTCCTAGGCCCCAGGAATGCAGGAGTGACCACCGCAGACAAAAGCTGAAGTTTCTGGGAGAGGAGACAGCAGGTAACAACCCTGCAGGGCTGGTATCATTAAACCATTTTACAGAAGGAACGAATCCTGAGACAAAGTAAAGGATTCTTAGGACATGTTAGCAGTAAGTGGTCGTGGGACTTTGATAGTCCAGATTCAGGATTGTCTCACTGCAAAGCCTTTGCTTTGGCAAAAGAAAATAAAATTTAAAACAGGACAAACGCTTACCCAGAGGAGGGGATCGAATGGAGGCAACAGAAGTGAGCCAGGAGAGAAAAAAACATTTCCAGAAGGAAAGAAAAGAAGAGAAACAGAAAGGGTTTCCTAGAATCTCCCTTCACTTGGGAAACACCCCAGGTAAGGCCAGCACAGGCCCTGGCTCCAGACCCGTTCCTCCTCTTTCCCTGCAGTATGAAATTCCTATTTTACGGTGAGAAAATGAAGGCTCAAGAGCGATGAAATCTTTGTATTCCCCGCCCAGGGATAAACCCTTTAGAGCCGCGAGATAAGGCTTCGAAAGAAAATATCTGGATCTGGAAGTGATAAGTAAATACTGGCACATCTTTTTCAGTTTTGTGACGGTAAATACAAGCTATCAGTTTTCTTTTTCTTCAAAGCCGATTTCAATTTTAAGAAGTCAGCCCTGGGGGGGAGGGGGGAACGGGGAGTAGGTTTTGCGGCACCAAACTAACTTCGTAGCTTGACTCACTGTTCCAGACAGATGTTAGAGATCCTTCGAGCACAATTGCGCTATTTCTCTCCCAGTAGTGAATTATTCTTGTGGCTGTTTTCCTAGGGGGAAGTGATAAACAGAGGGAGGTGTGAGGGGTCCAGGAACCCCAGCCCCACCCCCAAGTCAATACGCAGGCCGGCTTTTCCAGGAGAAAGGCCATAGGTACCCTTCCTGACATTTGTTTGGGGGTCCAGAACTCAAACGAATTCTTCTGGAACTTCTTTTTACTGTTATTGGCTAAAGGTGAGCGTCCAGAGGGCCTGGCCAGTTTCATTTGTGTTTGAGTTTGTATGAAACCTTTGAACAGTCCGGGAGGAGGACGCCACCCTTCTCTGCCAAATCCTGCAGTTTGGGTGAGTGGCGGGAAACCCGCCAGAGTTGGGCCGACTTTCCAGGATCCGGCTTTTCCAGTGTGGGGCGTGGGCGGGCACAATTTGGTGGGAGTTGGGTCACACACACCGAGCTAGTGACCTTGGGAGCAACTCTGAAGCCTGTCTGCAAACGCGATGCTTTTAGTTCCAGTCTAACCGTTCTCGACGATTAAGTAATGAATTCACTTAATATCTAAATCTTACTTATTTGGTGCAAATGGCTCTACCAGTGTTTGGGAGTAACGGCAGTGGTGTTACGAAACCCCAGCCTATCTGGAGACCAGGGAGAGGGGATTGAGGGTAACTTGGAGGTCGGCCACCAGGAACACCCGAGGAAGCCCAGGCCTGAGGCGACCGGAGCGCGGCAGCTAAGTCTCCCCGGACTAGGCGGCACCGCCAGAGCGCGCTCCCAGCAACCGCGATTCTCGTTGCGCCGCTGGCCGCTACGTCACAGCCTCCTCCGCCTCTCATTGGGCGAGCCCTTCCAATCACGTGACTTCAGCATGGCCCATAAATAAGGGCGAGGAGAAGGCGGTGGTCCGCCATTTCGTGGACGCCAGGTCAGCGAGAGCATCTGTGGGAGTCGGGGAGGAGGGAAGCGGGAAGACCCATCCGAGGGTGTGTGGATTTGGGCGTCCGCATTCTAACCCCAGATTTCGGTAAGAGACCAGCGGCTAACGGAGTGTAGTGGGAAACGGCACTTAACAGGATCGCGGTGGGGCCAGGCCCAATGGCGCCAGCTTGAGACAAAGAGACGCCGCCGCCATTTTGTGACGTTCAGCATGGGGCGGTGGCGGGGGCTCCTGGCCCATCAGAGAATGGACCTCGGTCTCGAAGTGGGGGTGTTTATGATCTTACCCTGTGTGAGGGGGAAGTGGGTGGTGGTGGTAGGCTGAGAAGTGGGATAACCCGAAAGTTGGGGCGAGGGGGTTGCCGGTAACCAAATTGTACTCCGCGCCGCGGCCTTTCAATTTATGGCGCCATCTCCCCCCACGTTTTCTTCGGAAGCTCAGGAATTTTTTTCTTCAGTCAGTAGTCAAGACTGGACCTTTCAACCCATATTACGTGGTTTGTGTAGTAACATATTTTCATCGTATTTGAATTTGACGTTTACATTTTGCCGAATTTTTTTTTTTAAAACCGATTGGTCTTCCTTGACCCGCGTTATTCTTGTAGCTGTTTACTGCTTTTGATACTTTACTCCTGAAACTGCTCACAGCTAAGTGTTTAAAAAACTAATCTCCAGCAATGGTTTGGTTTCGGCACTCGTGGGGACAAGGGTGGGGTCATGCAAACAGGATGTGTCTGGACTCGTTTTTTTTTTTTTTTGCTACTTGGATAGCCCAGAGCGGGAAGAACGTGGTGTTTATGAGAAACCCTTAAGTTGAGTTATTGGATTCGCTGCTCTTTACAATGGAATCTGTCCTACAGGTTGATCAGATTCGTTGTGGGAGTGACTTGTAATTGAAGGTTTATCAAATATAAGCCCCTAAAGTGCAGTAAATTTTTGCACTAAGAAATCCCCGCCACCGAAATTAACATGAACTTCCTTTTAAAGTGTGCGATTAAGTGGTATTTAGTACATTCCCGGTGCTATGCACCCCTCATATCTGTCTAGTTAGAAAACAATTTTGTTACCCCGTAAAGAGACCTATACCCATTAAGCAGCTGTTACTCATTTCCCCTGCCCGCTCATCTAGCCCCTGGTAACCACTAATCTGTCTCTGGACTTACCTGTTGGATGTTTTATATACACAGAATTGGAATGTGTGCACTTTTGCGTCTGGATTCCTAACACTAGAGGACTGAAACTGGCTAAGTTTTTGCTTATGAAGTCACATTAATATCCCTTTTCTAGTGGCTTAGCCTTAACTATTAAGTAATGTTCGATTTGGTTCTGTCTGTAGGATTTGCTTCTGCACAAGTTACTCTACTTTCTAAGTATTTTTGTCTTTGATATTAGTTGTAATAATTTGGTAAAGTTACTAACAGTCCCCAGATTGTAGTAAATGCTCCCTCAGTGCTTCCCACCCCCACCCCCCGCAATTTTTCAAGGTGTTTTTTTTTTTTTTTCTTAATGTAGTTTGTGTTGGCATCCTGGTAGTTAGAAGTACAAGTTAGGAATGAGTGCTTCAAGGGTAATTGGTTTTTAGTATTGCAGTTTTCTAAGGATCTGTTTTACATTGTGTAGATTATTGGGTAAATGATTAACATTTGGGGTATATATTTTTTTAATTACAGAAATGCATCGTGATTCCTGTCCATTGGACTGTAAGGTGTACGTAGGTAATCTGGGAAACAATGGTAACAAGACTGAACTGGAACGAGCCTTTGGCTATTATGGACCACTCCGAAGTGTGTGGGTTGCCAGAAACCCTCCCGGCTTTGCTTTTGTTGAATTTGAAGATCCCCGAGATGCAGCTGATGCTGTCCGAGAGCTAGATGGGAGGTAATTTAATGACTGATGCTGATGATAAATAATGTTGCTTGTGCTTTTTAATATTTAAGATTCTTAGGCTATGTGACTTAAAGGTGGCTTCATGGCTATCTGAAGTTACTGTAACTAGAGACTTAACATAAGCCTTTTCTGCAAAGAAAAAAGAATGTTTTATTGGAGACTGGTAGGAAATACTTTTTGTTCAAGTGGCCATTGAAGAGAATAAGTTGAATTGTCTACTCTTGGTGGATTTTTGCATCCAAAATGTGGTTGAAGCATTTAATTTAAACTTTAACAAAGTGTCACCTGTGGTGTCACTTTTGAATTATTTTCTGAAACAATTGTGAAATCAGCTATCTTTTCAAGTAAGAATGGCCGCATACTGATTATTGTAGTTGGATAATGGCTGCCTGGGCTTTATTGTACCATTATCTTTTACATGTTTGAAATATTTAGGAAGTGTGGAATGTGTAGCTATTTGTGTTTACAGTGTCACATTAATGGTTGATAAGTAACAGGAGAGTCCTGAGAGTGACCACATGCTGCCCTTCTCTCTCTTCTTCCTGCCTGTTGGAAAACAACTGGATTTCAGGAAACCAGGGAAATGGTTAATCTTTAAGATCCAAAAGTTAAGGGGACTGAGGGTTGGCTGTAATGCTGTATAGAAGGTCATTTATCCAAGCAGATTGTAGAAAACACATTTTTCCAGGTCCCCACCTCTTCCCAATCCAAATAATGTTGGTTTATCTAAACGGAAGTGGAACGATGAAGAGGTGGAGGATAACTTTTTTCCGACTATTCTCAAATGCAGTTTCTTAATTTGTTAGCTATGGTGTGATGATTGAGGGGAGATGGTGATGTTAAATGGCCAGAATGCTTCTGTTTGCTGCCGTTGGCATAGAGAATTGGGGTTGTGTGGGGAGGAGAAAGACCAAGAAGTACAGAGTAGTAAGATCAAGATCTGTAAGCAATTGCTGGGACCTTGAAGTCCTCAGAATGTACAGATGAACTGGTTCTTTGAGGATGAACCCTGAGGTTTTCACATTTTGTAACTTAACAAATTAACATTGAGCCCAGTGATTAGACTCTTAACAAACCATAAGGAAGTTGGTTTTCTTTATTAGAAAAACCTCTTGTTATCAAGGAGTCTATGGACATTCAAGTATGTACTTTGCAAAAAACGCTAAGTAGGAGTGCTTTCTTTTTGCTTTAATATACTTGTCTTACTGTGGCTCTTTGAAATTTAGTAATGTTTTTTCCTTTAGAACACTATGTGGCTGCCGAGTCAGAGTGGAACTCTCGAATGGTGAAAAGAGAAGTAGAAATCGTGGTCCACCTCCTTCTTGGGGTCGTCGCCCTCGAGATGATTATCGGAGAAGGAGTCCTCCACCTCGTCGCAGGTACTTGAGAGCGTGTTTAGAGGTATTGGTGTAATGGAGTAGCTAATAGGAGCAGGTATTTCTCTCAAAGTTTTGTTGGTGGGTTTTAAACTTTGAAGAATCAGAGGTTTTTATGAAACATTTGCTGGGTGTAGTTTGGGGTATGTGAGTTGTGCTGAGTGTTGGCTTTTGTCTTTAGGTCACTGTTCATGTCGGTAGTCAGTAACTTCTATCTTGGATCTATCTTCTAGTTCATCTTCTAGTTGCATCTTTCCAAGTCTTCCCTTATACTTCAATTTAGGCCTTTTTCCATTTCTTGACTCCATAATGACAAACATTACATTCAACTCTAGCTCTTCACAAAAATGTGTTTTCTACTGTTAGCACGATTGTAGTATTTATCAAACAGGCAGCTGTTGTAATGTTAAAACTGGTAAAGTAGAAATCATTCTGAAACTAACTTAAGTCACTGACCGATAAAGGGGGCTAAAAAAAGTAATCCCAGTCATCTGTTCTTCAAAACCAAATAGGAGAGATTTCAGTTTTTTTATAATTGAAAATGGCATCATTCTTGGACCAGGCAGTATTGTCTGGATACTAACTCCACATCTCCGCAAACCTCCAAAATAGTTTCTATAGGACTGAATTTACCTCTTACAGGTGAGTGAAGTCCTTCTAGGAGATAGGAGTTCAAAATCTTGCCCCTTTTGCTATTTTGAAAAACAAAACAACACACTGTTGCCCATCATAATAAAGAGTATTTGTTAGCTAAATAGATGGTTGTACTGATGGCTTGTTTTTCATTTTTTTTTTGTGCTTTTTGGTCCATCTATTAATAAAAATGAACCCCGTTACAGAGTCACCATCATGTCTCTTCTCACCACCCTCTGAGTCTGCATTAGCCAGTCAACTAGCCCTTTCAGCGTCATGTGACCAGCGCGCCCCATTCAGCTTGGCTGGTGTCGTTTCACATGACCCAGGCATGGCCAGTCGTCAGGTTGCACCGCCCTTTGGTTCCCGAGCATGCTGTTTTCTCTCAGCCTTCTCTCCAACCTTAACCAAATCGGCAGCAGCCACCTCGACCGCCCACACATTCCTGGCCAATCAGCTCAGCTGTTTATTTACCAAATGTCTTCACAACAACTACAGCAGCAGCCTTCGGCTAACAAAAAAGCAGGAAAAATCCACAACACCCCCTTCGCCAACCAACTAAATCCAACGCAACATCTGGCAAAACCTTTTCAGCAAATTCTTCCTGGCCGTCAGTCCGGCAGCCTCACCTCACCATTTCTAGCTTGTTGAAACCCAAAACTAGTAAGTTTTTCCTGCTTATACAGTTTACTGCTGGTTAAAATAAGGAGTAAGCGGCTTAAAGTAATTCTTTTTTCTGGATCAAAGGCTGGCTGTGCATAATTGAATGGTAACGTACATATATATTGCTTGAATAAAACTTTTAAGGGTGATAGGGAACTCATAATGTAACTAGACCTTCAGGTGAAACTTATTTGCATGTGTGAGATGCCAAACTAAAAAATTTTAATAACTCCTAACAGATTTAGCTTTCTTTTCTAGCAAAATTTGTTGAATCCTATCACCTTTAAATGGTTTTACTAACAGTTTTCAAATTTTAAATTTTGGGGGTAAAGTGGGCCAAGCTAAGGTAATTTTTATAAGCCTAAACACACTCTTTAATGTGACGATCACAAATGCAGTTCTAATGTAGCACTTAATGGCATCAGTATTTACACCTAGCGCGTTTTCACCAAATTACACTATCCACCTGGTACCTAAGTCTTGTCATGGACTTAAAGGTTTGCATGGGTTCCAAATACTGGTTTATGGTCCTGTTTTTGGAACTACTTGTGGGACTATTATTTTGGTGTGGTGTTTGGGTAGTGAAGTTAGTTTGACATGAGGTTTTGCATTGGACAGATCTGCTGTGAAGCATTCTTTGTTAAAGTGAATCCATGGTTGGAATACCTGCTTTTCACTTGAGCTTTTGGTTCCTTAATCCTTCTGTGCCTTTTTTTCTTTTCTGGTTTTGGTTTTTTTTTTCGTTTGTTTTGTTTTGTTTTATTGGTTTTGTTTTGTTTTTGGACGATGGGTGCCAGTTCTTCCGGCACATTCACTGGGCCCAACAGTGAAATTGAAAAGTTGGGAAATGCCTCACGCCATAAATACTAATTGACAATTAGCCTAATCTTCCTATTTCTGCTTTTAGATCTCCAAGACGGAGAAGCTTCTCCCGTAGCCGGAGCAGGTAAATAACTACTTTCTTGGCCACGTTTTCAGAAAACCGTGTTTCTGCTGTTCCTAAGCTGCTTTCCAAATGATGTGGTTAATAGAAGAAGACCGGCTTTAGTATTGAATCAAGTAGCATATAGAGCCATTGTTAATAAGTTGTATGAATGAACCAGCTTTTAGTTTTTGAAGAAGACTTAGAATATTTGTTGTGTATAATTCTGAATGGCCCGATTTTTCTTTTTTCCTTCTGGTTATAGGTCCCTTTCTAGAGATAGGAGGAGAGAGAGATCACTGTCTCGGGAGAGAAATCACAAGCCGTCCCGATCCTTTTCTAGGTCTCGTAGGTAAGATCTTTGATGATTTGGTCATTGATTAAAAAGTCGTACTAAAAACAGAAGGTGATCTTCTTAAGCCGTTTTGATTATTCTTGTTTTTGCCATAAAAACTTTCAAGTTGTGTCACTGAGTTACGTATGTAATTTTTGGTTTTCTTTCTTTTAGCCGATCTAGGTCAAATGAAAGGAAATAGAAGACCAGTTTGCAAGAGGAGTGGTGTACAGGAAATAACTTCATTTGACAGGAGTATGTACAGAAAATTCAAGTTTTGTTTGAGACTTCATAAGCTTGGTGCATTTTTAAGATGTTTTAGCTGTTCACATTTGTTTGTCTTTGAACAGTGACACATAAAGATGTAATTCTCTATG
The DNA here is from genome assembly GCA_017311185.1 of Proteles cristata cristata. NCBI lineage: Eukaryota > Metazoa > Chordata > Mammalia > Carnivora > Hyaenidae > Proteles > Proteles cristata. The sequence continues at coordinate 2,087,935 of JAESUZ010005393.1, forward strand.
ATTTGAATGGATCATATGAGGCATGTAATATTAAGAATTGTTACTTTACAATGTTCCCTTAAGCAAAATTGAATTTGCTTTGAAGTTTAGTCTTACATACACTGATAATAAACCTCTTATTAACTCCTGCCCAGCTAAAGCTTGACATTTCATACTATGAAGACAAAACTGGCAAAAATTGAACGAAGAGTTTTTCCGTCGCTGAGATAGTGTGTGTGCAGTTGTAATTGAACATGCAGTCTTTAAGAGCTGCTGTGAACACAAGCCAGCAGGTAAAAACTAAGCTGCACTGTTAATTAGGTTAGAGGTTTAAAAGAAAAGTCCAACTAGTCTTTGTACTGGGCAGAGGTGGTCCAGTTGGTGTAGAATTGGAAGTTTCAAGACAGTTTTATTTTTGTTTTAGGTCATAAGTTCGTTCTTAACACAATAGCTGTATATGAACACACAGCTCTTTGTAAACCTTCTCTCTTTGGAAATTTGAAACTATTCAAAATACCGATGTCCTGGCAGTTTAAGGGTACATTGTAGAGCTGAACCTTGAGTTACTGTGCAAGATTTTTTTTCATGCTGTCATTTGTAATATGTTTGTGAGAATCCTTGGGATTAAAGTTTTGGTTACAAATTGTTGTTTAACCTGCAAGCCTGTTTTTCCTTGCAAAACTAAAATCTGTGAGCTTGGTATCAAGTCCAGGTATAACATTCCTATTGGAAGCCATACTTATATTTTCTTGTAAAGTGCTTTTTGAATTAATAAAATATTAGCATAATTGTTTAATAGTCGAACCCACTATTACCATAGTTCTTGTCCCATGGAAATCCGTTGGTTATACAAATCTTAGTAGAAAACAATGGAGGCTGTAGGGAACCTTTTTTAGGAGTAGGAGCCAGTTCAAAGACCACGATACTTCGTGACCAACATTTTAAAGTATAGCAACCTGGTACATTATAACCCAAAGTGGCCTATAAAAAAGGCTTTATCATTAGCATGAGACCTTTCCACAAAGCTTTAAAATCGCTTCCATTTTATATAATTCGAGGTGTTGCATGGAAATTCTAAATTGATCCATCATGATGTAAAATTCACTATATGGTTCAAATGTAACAGTGCAGAACTGAATATGGAGGCATGCATAACCTTCCTCTTAGAAATCCAGAGGAGTTGTAATTTTAAATTTTTGTGCGATTAGATTAAATCATAATGCAACAGTCTTTGTGGCTTAGTTTCCTTAAATGTGCTACTTACAGATAGTTTTGGATTATGCTATACTGACTTTCTTTAATTTGAAAGAAGTCACTGCATTGAGTTCAGTCTATAAAGGTACTTTGAGGTATAAAGCCTAAACATCTTATTTCCAGTGGTCCTTATTAACCTTTCATGCAGATACAGATGAAGGAAGATTGGTGTCACAAGGTAGAATTCAGATTCTGGATAAGCCTTAGAGAAGATACTTAAGACTGTTGATGTACTGGGAGTCTGGCTTTGGGCCTTTTGTCTTTGGCATTTTCCTACTAGCTTTTTAAAACTTCTTGATCAGAACAAGGAAAGATACTAAGAGATCATGGAGGTAATACGGTATGTCAGTAACATCGGACATGGATAGGGACGTTTTTGCCAAGTATACAACTTGCAAAGTCTTAAATTGGGTTTCTGTTAAAAGGAGATAGGTTATGGATATAATGTGGCTCATAACAAATACAGAACCTAAGATAAAGTTGGTCTCAGGGAGTTATCCTGACTTCTATGCCAAATTTGCAGTCACGTTAACCAGAAGTCCCAGCAGTTTTATGGCTTGTGACAAGAAATATGGAGGATAGAAATAAAACCTTACATTGCACATTTAACTGTGGCCATTAAAAGTTCTGGCTACTGTAATTTCATCAGTTGTTAAGTTTGATTAGCCAGTTTTGTCCTGGGTCCTGAGTAGAGTTTTTTACTGCAAGAGGTCAGTGACAAAAATTGACCTCTGGTGTGGTGACTATAGGTGTTCACTAGAGGCCACTGCTAACCCTGTGTGATTAACTTAAGGAAACCAGGATTGCAGTTTTTTTATGCTTTTTCAGATTAATTATAGTTCTCACTTCATTGTGGGTTACTTCAGACCTTCATGTCTTAAGCAGAAAAGTGAAGATGAATAGAGGAATTTGAATTTTATCAGATTGTAAGATACCTCTTCTCTACTGTTTATGTATTTTCAATATTTCCTTACAAAGGTGTGATCATTTGACAGCATCTCCTCTTTTCATTAGACTCCCTGTATCTGGATGAGAAGTCCTGGTTGGTTTTTCTTAATATGGTTCATATTAGTACAGAGTTTTATCAGGAATGATGTCGATCACAGAAGTTTTTCAAAATATACACAGCCTGATTCTAGGCTCATTTACTTTTTTATAGCAATAAAGCACTGTGTAATTTGAAGAGTTTTAGGTGATAAACATCCCTGATTAAATAAAACCACTGGCTTAGTACTTTGTTTTTATTTTCAGAATCCTCAACATGATTTAGTTGACAGATGTAGTTGGTGGTAATGTCTTCCAGTTGTAAATTTTTGTACTAGACTTGGTTTCTGGCTTTTTCTTCTTTTTTTTTTTTTTTGAGAACAAAAGTCTTTTATAATTAAAGTAGCTGAAGAAAAACTGGGTTGGAGTATATTTTTATCAAAACAACTGATAGTGTTGAATTCAGTTTCCACACAAATTTTCCTCATCTTATTAAAGATTCCTTGGATACTTCGTTGTACAGCACACTTGAGGTTCTCTTTGAAAATTTGTCTTCTGATAAGCCTTATCACTGCTTGATTTGTTTTTATTGGGATTGCAGAAATTCATGGCTGTTTTTAGACTCCTTTAATATCCCAGTTCTTGTTGACTATTCAGAACACAACAGCCAACAAGTTTCCCAAACTAGCAACATGAAATACATGTGTTATGATACTATCCTTAGTTTTTCCTCCATTCTTTGTGACCTACATAACACCTTGTGTATTACGATTGTTTTACTGAAGTCTTAGAATGGGGTCATTAGTTCCCTTGCTACAACTTAGTACAGGGATGTACTTAGTCTTCCGGAAGTGAAACTTTGTTCCTAATCACTTGGAAAGGTTCTTATATGGAGAATATGCCACTATTTACAGAGCACAGTTGAGCTTTCCAGAAAAATAGTACATAGGTGACTTTTCCCTTATTTTTTAAGTAATCGCTGCCTGATATGGGGCTCAAAGTCATGACTTCAAGCCAAGTCCTCTCTACGCACTGAGCCAGCCAGGTTACCCCTAACTCCTTCCTTTTAAAATCCTGTTCACTTGTAAGTGGCATCTTTATTTCAGTATGTATCTTTCAGGTTTTGTATGGGGCAAGTCTGCATCCTTTCAAGGGTGGTAGTTTACCACCCAAACTGCAAATCAAAGCCAAGGGTCGGGGGAAGTGCTTAAAGCTGCTCTTTTATGTGCGTTGTCACTTGGAAAAGGAAATCAGTATAAAAAGCTACCTTTTGATAGTTAACAATTTTTTTTAATGTTTTTTTTTTTTTTATTTCTAGGATAGAGAGAGAGCATGAGCAGGGGAGGGTCAGAGAGAGAGGGAGTCACAGACTGAAACAGGCTCCAGGCTCTGAGCTGGCAGTCAGCACAGAGCCCGACGTGGGGCCCGAACCCACGAACTGCGAGATCATGACCTAAGTGAAAGTCGGACGCTTAACCGACTAAGCCACCCAGGCGCCCTGATAGTTAACAATTTTTGAATAACTCCCTCAAAACAATTTTTAAATCGTTTGAAGCTTAAGCAGCTGTGACTCCACCCATTCCAGCTGGCTCTCTGCCTCCAGAATTTCTTTACAGATTAAAAACTTAAATTTCAGCAAGAGTGCTTTACAAATAATTACAAACTGCAATGTTAATTTGTCATTTAATTGTTCCTGTGTCCTACTTTTCTCCTCTGGTAGTCCAAGACCCTGGGACTTCGTAGAAGTCCAATAGCAGTTCAATATCTAGAAAGTAGTATTTGTTTGACCTAGTTCAAGAGTGTAAGACCTCAGCTTCACTAACTTCTTGGTGTTTCACCCATTTTAGGTTAGAATGATTTAAGAGTTGTTGGTGTAGGGCTTCATGTGGCCTTAAGAGAAAGGCTTTTGGACATGGAGTGAGGTGCAATTGAGGGATCTTTGTAAAGTCCCTTAGCAACAGAAGAAGACAAGTGAGTTGGGTCAGATGGCAAGGTGTTAGGGGGACTAAAGGTAGAGCTCAGTGATAAGCAAGGGCTATAAGGAATCAGGCGAAGAAATGAGTACCTTCATCATAAAGTAGAAGTTGGGGGAGTAAGCAATGGAGTGTGCAAATTGCAGTAGGTAGGGTTTGGAGGTAAGGAATTCTATATCCATAAATTGGAAGTAGTTTCAAGTCAGGAATTTTGACTTTGCTTCAGTTGCACTGCCAAATAAACAGGTGTAAAATAACGTGCAACATGGTCCTGGCAGGACCCCCAGAAGTTGGGGAGTGTCTGACTCCCATTAATGGCTGGCTCCTGCATTCCAGCTGTCGGGTTCTATGGGGACAAGAAATTGAGCAGCAGTCCTGGTTGGACTTCAATTGGCAATGTATATAACCGTCCACTGGACATGAAACTGGCTCCCCAGAAGGGAGGTTTGGATCAGAAGCTGACCTCTTAAGAGGGTAGTAAGGAGTGGATGAACACCGATCATTTGGGAGGGACTAGAACCGAAGCTTTGACAGCTGCCTTAGAGTGCTGGGCGCTTCAGGGAGGATGTGTGTCAGAAAAGGAAGTGTTTTGAGTACTGATCTGCTAAACCTTATGCAAGGCCTTTTTCTCCTGTAATGTTGAACCACTTGAGAAGTGAATACCACTGTTAGGGAAGAAGGTCCTCACACGTCATTCCTCATTCTACTAAACAAGTAGTGTATTTATAACCCAGGCCGGCCTTGACTTGAAAGCCCTTGTATTCTGTTCTGCACTTTAGCTTTCTCAGCCCCTTCGTAAGATGGCCATTTCATTGTCATTCAATGATTGTCAGGATTTGGGGCTTCTCTTTATTCTTGAGAGAGCACAGGAGAGGGGCAGGGAATTCCAAGCAGGCCCAGCACTGTAGCATGGAGCCTGATGTGGGGCTTAAACTCATGAACTGTGAGATGACCCAAGCCTCAAGAGTCATGCTTAACTGAGCCACCCAGGGGCCCCTGGGGCCTCTCTTTTTAATTGTAGAACATACTCATGGTAAAAAGTGTAAATTGTACATGACCTCCAGGGTTTTTTTAGAGGTAACTTGTTAAAAGGTTCTCCCCCCCTGCCCCTCCAGAAAGTTAGGTATATGTGATGAACAGGTACTTATTTTGAGAGGAACAGAACATGATCAGGGGAGAAATGGAATCATAAGCAGCCTCCATGCTGTCCACACAGAGCTGGGTGCAGGGCTTGATCTCAGGAGCCAGATGTGACCTGAGCCAAAATCTAGAGTCAGGCGCTCAACCAACCAAGCCACCCAGGCGCCCCATGATCAGAAAGTTACACAAGCCCACATAGCTGTATATACTAAATACACAGCACAGGCCATTGTGTGGGCAGGTGCCGCAAACAGGTAAGATTACTTGCAAAGGACCGCTGAATGTCCATGGTGTCCTCGTCTGTGAATAGGTTGACACTGCTGTTGTGTCTTAAGTTCATTATTAATCTAGTGAGTGACTTGAAGCTATGGCTAGTTGCTATGGCTACTCCAGTGTCCTAGTCTTGACATCACCCTGGTTTTAACTCGAATGTGAGAGCAACATTGGTGTGTGTGGCATTTTATAGGCAAGGACTGGTAAATTTTGGGGGGCCTTTTAAATTTTTGAGAGAGCACAAGTTGGGGATGGGCAGAGAGGGAGGGAAAGAGGGAATCCCAAGCGGGCTCCACACTATCAGTGGAGTTTGATGTGGGACTTTAGCCCATGAATCAAGAAATCATGACGTGAGCCGAAGTCGAACACTTAACTGACTGAGCCACCCAGGTGCCTTGTTAACTATCAACCTAATAGAGAAAAAGGCACAATTTATATACATTTTTTTTAATGTTTATTTTTGAGAGAGCATGAGCATGGGAGGGACAGAGGAGACAATCTGAAGCAGGCTCCAGGCTGTCAGCACGGAGCCCAACACGGGGCTTGAACCCATGAGCTGCAAGATCATGACCTAAGCCGAAGTCGGACTTTAAACCTATTGAGCTACCCAGGCACCCCTCTTTTTTTGTTTTTGATTTTTTTATTTTTTAATGGACTCTAAGGGGGAACACTTCAGAATTCCATGGCTGGATAAGGCTATTGCAAATTGAACAGAGTGCCTTCTCTGGCTTCAAAACTGGGTGGCTCAAGTTAGGAGTCTGTTGTGCAACATTTCTTATTTGCTTTGGGGGGAAAAGCAGGCCCATCTCAATGATTGCTTAAGATTTTGACAGTGGAGGGGGCCTGGGTGGCTCAGTTAAGCATCTGACTTCAGCTCAGGTCATAATCTCACAGTTGTGGGTTCGAGCCCCGCATCGGGCTCAGAGCCTGGAGCCTGTTTCGGATTCTGTATCTCCCTCTCTGACCCTCCCCTGCTCTCGCTCTCTATTAGAAATAAATAAAATATTTTAAAAAACTTTGACAGTGGACTTGTTTATTAAAGCTATTTAAAAATTTTTGAGAGTGTGGCGCTGGGAGGGGAGAGGGAAAGCCTCTTAATCAGCATGGAGCCTGCCATGGGGTTCGATCTCATGACTCAGATTGTGACCTGAGCCAAAATCAAGAGTTGGATGCTTAATTGAGCCATCCAGGAACCCTGATTAAAGTTACTTAATTGTCCACTAGCAGCTGCAGTGTACTGACCTGGAAGACTTCCATTCTTTAGGTGATTATGATCGATTCTCAACAGGTGGACGAAAGGAAAGGTTTAAGTACTTAACCATGTGCATCCGTTCAAGACAGGTTCCTAAACCAGGGCTAACTTGGGATTTGACGGCAGTAGGAAGGAAGAAAATGACTAAGGTAACTAATCGTAAGGTGGATATGATCATCCCACTTTATTGAGATTGAGGTACAGAGACAGCTGGGCAAGTTGTCCAAGGTTGCAGTCTGGTAGTGATGAGCTGGAATGGTGTAACCCAGATTGCAGGACCAGGTGTGGGTTAACTGAAAGGGGTCTTAGAATACATAATCCCAGTCCTACGGTGAGAGGTGAGAAGGTGGATTTGCCCAAGGTCACATAAGGGTACCTTGGCACAGCTGGGACAAGGATTGACTGCTCCAATGGCTAATCCAATGCTAGTTTCAGGGAGCAGCATAATCTTAAGGCCTTCAGGCTTTGAAGTCAGCAGCCAGCATTGGAATTCTGGCTTCCTTGCTTCTAGCTCAGGACTTTGGACCAGCTACATAGTCTCTAGGGTTTCATTTTTTTATCCGTGGAACAGAAATAGAAAACAACTGCTTCCCGTTAATACTTGGGAATGTACTACTCCACATGTGATGACACACTGCTTAGTAAAGAGCTGTTGTGTGGTAGGCTTACACTTGTATGCAGTAAATACCCAAGGAATGGCATTTCAGTGAAATTGAGTCCTTTATGGTGCTGGGTAGGCAAGAGTGCCCCTGATCCCTTCGTACATTCCCCAGTACATACTGGCAGTGTGCCTCCACTGACCCTGGTCCTTTACAAGCTTTTCAGTCTTTTGGCCAGTTTGAAAGGATTGATATCAGGAGTCCAAGGTTAAGAGAGACCTCTGGCTAAAAGGATCTAGGCAGATTTAAAGAAGGGAGCTTCTGAAGTCACAGGAATATAGGGAGGTAGGAAGAGGATGAAGGCTTAGAGCATTGTTGGATGGCTCTTTTAAAAATGGGTTTTTCAGGGCGCCTGGGTGGCTAAATTGGTTAAGCATCCGGCTCTTGGCTTTGGCTCAGGTCATGATTTTGCAGTTCTGTGGGTTTGAGCCCCACATCAGGCTCTGCCCTGGCAGTGCGGAGCTTGCTTGAGAGTCTCTGTCTCTCTGCCCCTCCCCTAGTCACTGTCTCTCTCACATAAACCTTAAAAAAGAGATTCATCTCCAGTATTAGATAAATAAGAAAATATGGGTTTTCAGGGGGCGCCTGGGTGACTCAGTTGGTTAAGTGTCTCTTGATTTCTGCTCAGGTCATGATCTCACGAACCTGCTTGGGATTTTCCCTCTGCCCTTCCCCCACTTGCGCACAGATGCACATTCTCTTTCTCAAAATAAATAAATACTAAGGAAAAATAAATAAATATGGGTTTTCAGATTAGTCCAGTGTAGATTTATATTCCCATCGTTTGGCTGTGTGCCTGGGGCAAGTCACTTTCCTTAATTTCTTTTTTGTAAAGTTTGGGATAACAAAACAGACCTAACATGGTAAATAATATTGATGAATCTCTATGTCAGTGACTTTGCACCCTTTGCCTACATGGAATCACCTGGACAACTTCTGAAACCCACTAATGCCTGGACCCTGGGCCCAGAGGCCCTGATATAATTTGTCTGAGGTGTGAACTTGGGTGTGTGAACCCTTTTAAAAGTTCTCTGGTGATTCTAAAGAGCATTAAGGACTAAAATCTACTTAGGATCCCACAGTCATCCTATTAGTCTATTTGTCTTTTTCTTGCCCCAGGCCTCCCTTGTATATGGAACAAAGCCCATCCATGCCCTTGGCCTGGGATCCTGCCCACTTGCCAGACCCTCTCCCCATCCATTCTTGCCTCTTAATCTTGCAGGGAGAGGCAGCCGTAGTTCTGTTTCGGGAGAGAGGCTGTGGAGCTGGATTAAAAATCCAGCATTCCTTAGGCACCTGCTCTCGTGTCCCCTAGCAGCTGGATGAGATTGTGACCAGAAAATGCCACTTTCCTTTGCTCAAGCCTTCTTTCAGCACATCACAGTGCTGGGGACACTGCCCTTGAGCAAGATATGGAGAGAAAAGGCAGACAGATGGGAACTCAAATTATTGTATGCTGAGCACACGTATGGTGCTTTTTCTCAGTATCAGCTCCATATATTTGGGTTATTATTTCCCATTTACTCAAGAAGCTCAGATAGGGACAGTAAAAAAAAAATCGTAATGATCCTTGACTATTCGGAAGTGAAGTCCATTTTCTATGTTCATTTTTTAAAAAACGTCAAAATGGGGGCGCCTGGGTGGCTTAGTCGGTTAAGCATCCGACTTTCGCTTAGGTCATGATCTCGCGGTTCATGGGTTCGAGCCGCGTCGGGCTCTGTGCTGACTGCCAGCCGGAGCCTGGAGCCTGTTTCAGTCTGTGACTCCCTCTCTCTCTGACCCTCCCCTGCTCATGCTGTCTCTCTCTCCTAGAAATAAATAAAACATTAAAAAAAATAAAAAATAAAATAAAAAACGTCAAAATGAAGCCTTGACTTATAAAAAGGAAAGCACTTTATGAAAGGTATGTATATATATATTTTTTAATATGTTTATTTCTAGGAGATAGCGTGAGCAGGGAAGGGTCAGAGAGAGAGAGAGGGAGATACAGACTCTGAAATAGGCTCCAGGCTCTGAGCTGGCAGTCAGCACAGAGCCCGACACGGGGCTCGAACCCACGAACCGCGAGATCATGACCTAAGCGGAAGTCGGACGCTTAACCGACTAAGCCACCCAGGCGCCCCGAAAGGTATGTATTTCTTTATGAAAGTCAGGAAAGACTGCCAGGAGACATAAGAAGTCAGATGCTTGAAGCCATTCCATACTTGCAGGAAAATAAGAGTGAAGGCACATGTAGACACCGGAATGAAAACTAGAGCCAGTAATTCTGACAACAGAATTACTTGTCATTACATATTTTGAATATGATAAGAGACGGGAAGATCAGCCTAACTGAAGTCAGGATAACATGACAAGAGGACACGTGGCTGAATTGGAGAAATGAGGAAGTACAGTGTTCTCACAGATGTGCTGGGCCCACCACTGTACTATCAAACATAACTTCCCTATTATAACATGGAGCAGGGGGAGGGGAGTAATTAATGAGTATGTGTCCCGTGGGTTTATGAGGTTTTCAGTGAATATGTGGGATGTGCTCAAACCAGTTCCTGGTACCGAAATACTGTGTCAGTATTAAATAGCACATATCCCTTGATAGAAGGGGAATCACTGGATTAGGAAAAATTGAGTAGTCTGAATGCACAGGGCAATTATTTCTAGGCAATATCTTCACTCCATTCACTCATTCTCTCTCCATTGGCTTTATCCAGGCACTGGCTTTGGCCCAGATCCAGACATGGGCAATCTTTTGTGTGCCAGACATCTGGTATCTCTGTCCTTCCTCTAAAGCCAGTTACGCTCCATGATCAGTGTGAGTCATAAAAACACATCAATTCCCCAGCTGCCCACCAGGAGGCAGTACTACCCCATTGAGGATTCTGAGCCAAATTCTTTGCCTGAGGTCACACATTGATTGTGACTTCATGGACTCCAGGGTTTTCCACTGTGACAATAACGAGAGAGACAGTAATAAAGACAATAGAATAATTCGTATCCCTTGCACTTGCGTGTTGGTATTTTGGTTGTTTAGATATACCTTCCACCAGTTCACTTAAATCTCACCACTTGAGGGAGGTTCTTGCAGATGAAGAAACAAGCTTAGATCCAAGACCCGTGTTAAGTTTTTTGTGTAGAAGAGGTGGTACTTGAGCTGAGTGCTGAAGAATGGGATTTGGACACAAAGCTGACCATATAAAGAAAAAAAGCCTCATGTGTCAAAGTAAAGGCAGGAGGCTTCAAGGTCTCTGTGGACTCACAAGTTTAAGACCCTATGATTTTGTTTAGGGGTTTAGAATTGGAGATGAGTGGAAAGTCAGAGCCAGGGGAGAATTTAGAGGCTATTGGGGATGGTGATTTTCAAAGTTGAAAACTAGCCCAGTTTATTTTTGGTAATGAAATCCTTTGTAAGAAATACAAAATAAAACGATTTAGATGATACTGCTATAAAAAGTGTGAGTTCTGCTGAATAATACTGACTTATAGAGATAGGAAAAGTGATGTTTTGATGAATGCAGTCTTAGACTGACCTCAGAACCCATTTTCCCCCCGTATTTTGGTCGTAGAAAGAAGTAAAAGCAAATGATTACATTTTTAACACAGGTTACAATTCCAGAAGTGACAGGAAAGGTCTCCCCCCAAACAACCTAAAAGCACAGATTAACTTCAGCACATTAATATGCATATGGTTGAATAAGTTTTATCTTTAAAAAAAAAAAAAACTTTCAAGGGGCGCCTGGGTGGCTCAGTTGGTTAAGCGTCTGACCCTGGTTTGCTATGAAGGGATGGAAAGGAAGCAGCTGGCTACGAGGAGGGATGCGGAGTTCACAGAACTGTATACTGATTTGCTTTTTCAGGGAAGCAATAAGGGAGCGTGTCTGAGGCTGAAGGGGAAGTCCGTAGAGAAAGAGGTCTGATATAGGAAGAGAACGAAGCAACGTTCTGGGGTGGGGCAAGAGCCAGGACAGGAGAGGATGGGGTCCAAGCCCGGTGGGGCTGGCCCTGGACTTCAAGGGCAGGATGGAAGTGGGTCCAAGAGGAAGGAGTTTGCGGGCTGTCTTGCAAGTCCAGCGTGGGGCTGTGCTTATATTCGAGAGCGGAGAAGGCACAGAAGCCCGCTACGGGGGGTGGCTCAGAGGCTCCGCAGGCACACCGGAAGGCCTAGCGTGGAGAGCAGTGTGCAGGGGCCCGACCGAGCTTGAAGACCAGGAGTCTGTGGAGGGGCTAATTTGCCCGGTGCCATGATTTTTCGTGGGCATGCCCAGCACCCAGGGAGAGGGTGCGGAAGAAGCCAAACCGGCCGCAGAGGTGGGTCCTATGGGGTGTCAAAGGCAGAAGGAATAAGAATGAAAGACTGGAAGGTGCAGCCAAGAGGATAGTTGAAAGAACTTGGGTGCAGCCTTTCTAGGAACGTGGAGAGGCTGGGAGGGAGTCATGACTCTGCTCATGATCTCACAGCTTGGGAGTTCGAGCCCCATGTCAGGCTCTGTGCTGACAGCTCAGAGCCTGGAGCCTCCTTCAGATTTTGTGTCCCCTTTCTCAATGCCCCGCCCATGCTCATGTTCTGACTCTGTCTCTCAATAATAAACCGTTAAAAAATTAAAAAAACTTTTAAGAAACTCTCGTTCGACCTATGTGTATATACATGAGACACAAATGTCTGTAAGACTCGTGCAGCACAGGTGAGAATTCCTTCTGCTGCCCACACCTTGACTCCGCAGACGGAGAGCCTGAAGTGAAGGGGTGTGGAGGAGAGAGTCGCTCAGACTCATAGAGCCCAGCGGAGAGCCATCTCCCGGCACCCGGCCTCCTGACTCCTGGCCCAGAGCTCCTCTGAGTGACCAGTCGTGACATCTGGTATGGCAGCGTGCCGCCTCCTGGCTGTCCAACCCCTCGCCCGAGAGGGCCCTGGCTGCTTGCCCGTGTCGCTGGCAGATAAAGCCTCAGACAGAGAGCAAACAGGCTGCGGCTCCAGAAGTCGGTGCAGGTCAGACTCGGGTGGTTTGTGTCGCTGCCGGCCTCAAGGCAGTCCCCGGATCCTCTGCGCTACTGTATCACTTCCTTACTGTGGCCAGGTTGGGACCCTGGAGCGACAGGCAGACACCTGTGAGTGTAAGAATGGTACCGGCTCTTCGATTAAGGAGGCTTTTCCAGGCCGCCCAGGGCCTCACCTGCCCCATTCCTCGGGGCGGCTCACACGTTGCCCCATCAGCCTCGGGTTCAGTATCAGGGTGGGGCAGCGTCATGGGGTGGGGCGCTGTGTTGCCAGGGTGCAGACATGCTGGTGGCAGGTGGTGACTCGAGCTTGGGAGAACAGGTGGGCTGCCTACCCCTTTCCCCCACCCCCCTAGCCCCCTGCCCTGGGATTTCAAAACCAACATTTATCAGTATTTGCCTTTTGAAAGAAGCAGTCTGCTGACAAATGGTAGGATATTTCGAGGTGTAACTGGCTCTTTTTTTCTCCTTCCTTTCTTCAGAAGAGCATTTATATATTAGATCATTATTAGGAGATGGTTCCGATCACAGTATAATCAGAGATTTTGTTTAGAGAACGCATTGTGTTCCTACTGGAGAGAAGGAGCATACCACGTGCAAACAATGCTTTGATACAGAAACAAATTTTTTTTTTTTTAGTTTTTAAGTTTATTTATTTGAGAGAGAGAGAACATGAGTGGGAGAGAGGCAGAGAGAGAGAGAATCCCAAGCAGCCAGCGTGGAGCCCGATGCGGGGCTCGAACGCACAACCACGAGATCGCAACCTGAGCTGAAACAAAGGATGGGACGCTTAACCAACTGAGGCACCCAGGCGTCCTTGAACTTACTTTTAAAATATTTGTTTCTGGAGCACATCTCTATTTCTCCCTCTCTCTTCTGTCTTCCTCCTCCTCTCTCTCTCTCTCAAAAATAAATAATTAAAAAAAAAAGAAGTTAAGTGCGGACACAGAAGCCCTTGGCTGGACACAAGACTGTTACTTAATCATAAATTAACCTGCCCCTAACCAGGGCGGGGAGCAGGTTCCCGGAACGTTGGTCAGACGGGGAAGGCTTTTCTCAGAGGCTCTGTGGTCGTGTTTCAGGAAAGGAAGAAGGTTCTGCTTTTCCCAGAGTTGGAGGTCTGACCTTGATAATAGTCCTGGGCACTTGAATACCCGCTCCTGGCGCATCACCGGGGCCTCACGATGGCAAAGCCGTTGACTACTCTGGGAACTCAGTCTGCTGTGGAGAAGGTGGGGGCACCCAGCTTCCGTTCCAGGCTTGTTGAGACAGAAACCTGGGGTAACAGTGTGTAAAGCATCAACAAGGGTGCCTGGTGCAGAGGAGGCCCCGAAAGTTGCCCAGCTCAGCATTTTCCCTCACGTCAGCTCTATCCCATCCCCTTTAATTACTCACATTTAATTTAAAGGTAATCCGTGATCGTGGTAGAAAAATTAGAGAACACAGAGCAAAAAGAGAATAAAGTGATCCAATAGCTTCTAGTTTTTATAAGTAGTTTTTAGGTGGTTTTTGAGTTTTGGGTTTTTTTTAACTTGTTTTCTTGGGACACCTGGGTGGCTGTCGGTTAAGTGTCCAGCTCAGGTCATGATCTCACAGTTCGGTTCATGAGTCCAAGCCCTGCATCTGGCTCTCTGATGACAGCGCAGAGCCTTCTTCGGATCCCCTGTCTCCCTCTCTGCCCCTCCTCTGCTCTCTGGCTCTCTCAAAAATAGATAAAAACATTAAAAAACAATAAATCCTGTCTTCTTTATGTGTGTGGAGTAGGACATTTCTTCATTTGTGCTTAGAGGGTGGTAGAGAGGTGATATCATGGCCCCACTTTACAAATGAGGAAACGGAATTCCAGAAAGAGGAAGTACCTTCCCCAAGGTCACAAAGAGAGTAGGAAGGTTAAGCCCAGTTTTAAAACTCCCAGCTTCCGAGTCCAAGTCCAGCACTGTGTCAGGACCAGGAGGGGCCTCAGAGGTGGGTCTCAGACAAGCTCCGATTTGTGGCCTGCCCAGTCCTAGAGTCCCAGGAGTGGGCGGGTCGTGAAAAAACAACCCAATTAGGTGGGGTTTTTAGGCCCCTCTGTTTTCTTCCCCATGTTTTGCGCTGTCCTTAGGCCTGGCTGTCCTTCTGAGCTTTCCCTTGCTTTAAAGGGTGCTCTGTACCCTGTGTTTGCTTTTCTCTGGCCTTTTCTTCTAGCTGGCTGGCTGGGGGTTCCCAGCAAATACATCCATTGTTTTCTACAAGAAAGAAGCGTGCACTGTTTTCATGGGTGTGGCAGCAAATGTGCATTGTTTCCACGGTTAAAATTGTGCACTGAGGTGAAGGTCAAGTGGATTTTGGGCAAATTGTTTCCTGAAATCTACCATGATAAGTCTGAAGAATGCCAAAAAGATAAAGACATCAGCCGTGAACCCTAATTGTGTGACGATCGTAAGTGATCCCGAGTGATGTAGGCCCTGCCCTGTGCTGGTCCGAGCGGTGTGCAAACTTGCTTCCTGTGCCAACGTGGTGGGCGGGTGTGCCAGCCCTGGGCATCAGGTGAAGGATGACAAGAGGCCTTCGCGTGCTCGGTTTGCACATCTGTAGGAGGCGGCAGTTGAGGTAGAGGTGGCTCACGTGGTGGCCTGCGCCCCTTCCGTGCCTTACTCAGAGCGGAAGCGCTCTTCCTTCCATCGGCACCCTGACTCGCCTCCCCTCTTGCTTCAGGTGGAGGTGGGCCTTGAGAGCCAAGTTCGCCACGCTGGGACCCGAAGGCCCACAAAGGTCCTTTCCGGCACTGACATCCTAGGATTTGGCAACTCCCCCAAAAGAATGAGGTGGTTTCTTTGTAAAGGTGGCAGGTCCAGACCATCCTCTTCCCGGAGGGAAAAGAAAAATGTTAAATGCATACAGTGGGGGACAGTTCATCTGAGGCCACATCAGGGATTTTTGTTCTACAGGGATCAGGCATCTGTTAGCACTCGGTCAAGATTGGAAGAGTCTCTTAAAACTTAGTGGTCACACAACTGTGTTCAGAGTTACTGCCCATTGTACAGATGTGGAAACTGAAGTAAACTCAGCCCAGAGGAAATGCTGCAGCCGGGACTAGAACCCGAGGCCTGCCTCCTCAGACCCCTGCTCTTCTAGCACATCCCAGCTGAATGTATATGCTGCTAATGGGTCTGACCTTGGGATTCAGGGCAGCTCAGGGGCTGCTTGGTGAACATGAACACCCATGAAACCCCCGGAGGAAGCAGTTTCTTCTTCAGAAGGGGTCATGTATGGGGAAAGGATGCTGATGAAGACTGAAAAGACCATCAGGACCAACGACTGTCTCCACAATGGCCCCTGGGTCACCACACATCAGATCAGCAGCAAGAAGCGTTTTGCGAAACATCGTCAGGTTGCACACCAGGATTGAGGTCCTGTGTCTGTCTCAGGGGAGGGGGAAGAAGGGCCAGGCATTCAGAGTCCAGAGACCTGGATTTGGCTCCTGGCAATACTACTCTGCAAGCCTGGGCAAATTGCTTTGCTCCTTGAACCTTGGTCTTGTATCTGTAAAATGGAATTAATTACACTACTTCATAGGGTTATTATAGGGTTTAAATAAAAACAGCAGGGGCGACTGGGTGGCTCAGTTGGTTAAGCGTCCAACTTCGGCTCAGGTCATGATCTCACAGTTCATGAGTTCGAGACTTGCATCGGGCTCTGTGCTGACAACTCAGAGCCTGGAGCCTGCTTCAGATTCTGTGTCTCCCTCTCTCTGACCCTCCCCTGCTCACGCTCTCTCTCTCTCAGAAATAAATAAAACATAAAAATAAATGAATCAATCAATCAATCAAATATATAAATAAAAACAGCAATCACCTTACTGAATGCTTAGTAGGTGCCAGGCATTATCATCTGTATTAATTCATTTAATCTTCTCAGAAACCTTCAGACAGTAGGTGCTATCACTATCTCCATTTTTATTTAAAAAATTTTTAAGATTATTTATGTTGAAAGAGAGAGAGCATGAGTGGGGGAAGGGGAGAGAGAGGAGAGAGAGAATCTCAAGCAGGCTCCACACTGTCAGTGCAGGGCCCAACATGGCGCTCGAACTCATGAACTGTGAGATCATGACCTGAGCTGAAGTCAGACGCTCAACTGACAGAGCCATCTAGGCACTCCTATTTTTAAAACATTTAAAAAAGTTACTATTCTTTTTTATTTTATTCATTTCTGAGAGAGAGAGAGTGTGTGTGAGCAGGGGAGGGTGAGAGAGAGGGAGACACAGAATCTGAAACAGGCTCCAGGCTCTGAGCTGACAATCAGCATGACCTAAGCCGAAGTCGGACGCCCTACCAACTGAGCCACCCAGGTGCCCCTAAAGAAATTATTTTTTTAATGTTTTTTATTTATTTCTAGGAGAGAGAGAGAGAGAGAGACAGCGTGAGCAGGGGAGGGTCAGAGAGAGAGGGAGTCACAGCCTCTGAAACAGGCTCCAGGCTCTGAGCTGGCTGTCAGCACAGAGCCCGACGCAGGGCTGGAACCCACGAACTGCGAGATCATGACCTGAGCGAAAGTCGGACGCTTAACCAAGCCACCCAGGCTCCCCTAAAGAAATTATTTTTAATGATTATTTATTTTTGAGAGAGAGAGACAGCATGAATGGAGGAGGGGCAGAGAGAGAGGGAGATACAGAATCTGAAGCAGGCTCCAGGCTCTGGGCTAACAGACGTGAGGCTCGAACTCATGAACTGTGAGATCATGACCTGAGCTGAAGTCAGACGCTCAACCGACTGAGCCACCCAGGCGCTCCTAAACATTTTTTTAAAGATTTTAAGTAATCTCTACACTCAATATGGGGTTTGAACTCACAACCCCGAAATCAAGAGTCCCACACTCCGCTGACTGGGCCAGCCAGGCACCCCACCATCTCCATTTTAAGAATGAGAAGTAATTTGTCCAATGTCACATTAGGAAGCAGGGAAGCTGGACAGCCTGGCTTCGGAGTAGATGCTCAGTAAGAATCTTAGACAAATAAATTCTAGGGCTGCTGATTCCTAGACAACAGCTTTCAAACACTGTTTAAGGTAGAAGAAGGCTTAGAAGGGCCTTGGGTTAACCTCCCATTTACTGGATGAGGACACCAGGGGTCAGAGGGCGAAAAGCCTGTCGGAGTTCTTGGTAAGGCTGGCAGAGCTGAGGCGAGGACCCAGGCCTGGGGACAGCCATGCCTCATCAGGGGCCCACAGCGCACATCCTGAGGGTCTGTTCTAGGAAGCACAACTCAGTGAAAAAGTGCAGTCATTTGCATTATCATTACTGCAGAGAATCTCAGTGGACTCTTAAGGTACTACCGCTCTCTCACGCGGTGTATCCCTTGATCCCATCCAGACACATTAAATGATATGCCTCTAAAATGGGTAATAGAAGGATCAGCACTACGCGATGCTCAGTGCTTCAGCAATACATACCTACAAAACCCTGCGCTGCACAATGCGTACAAATAAAAGGATATACTAGAATGGCTCCCTCTGGGGCAGGGGACGGGAGGGACCCATGGGGTGAAGGGGAATACATAAAACCAGAAGGAACTAGCCAGGACTAGTGATGACCGCGAGCCATCACCTAAGGAATAGAGTTAACTCATCCCACTGCAGCAAAAGGCCAAAAATAAAACCAAGTAAAACTTAAGAGACTGGATGAAATCATTTTGCCTGAGACACATTGGCTCTGGGCTCAAGGAGGAAAGGTGGGGACGCATCCTGGATTGCGTCACAAAAGCAGAGGCCTGGAAGAGTGTCCTTGGGCGGAACAAGCAAGGTCAAGGGGTCAGTACATCACTCCTACCTCTGAGCTCAAGCTCCAGGTGAGATGCCACAGGCAGAACCCTAGGGAAGGAGGGAAGAGCGGCTTCTGGGTTAGTGTCAGAGGTCACACAGTCACCTGCTGTCACAGGTGGTTTAGCCAAATCCACTACTGGGATGATTCTAAGGATGTCAAGAAGACATGGATATAAGCCAATAGTCCCATGATTGTATGATGATTGCAGGCTTGGTTGTCATAAGGGTCCCACTACACGCTGGTCTAAGGGGTGCACCCCCTCCGTCTCCTGTGCCAACAGAGTGTGCCTGTGCGGATCAGGTGGAGGAAGAGGGCATCTTCATTGCTTAGCTTGCCCATCCGTAGACCGGGGACAGTTGGGTGTAGACCTCCCTTAAGCCCACTTGGCTATACTGGAAGCTCTCTGGGCCGTGGTTATCCCCCCAGGCAGGGAAACTGCAGTTCTGGGCTCAGGTCACAAGGTGGCAGCATGGGGAAGAGAGCTGCTTCCCAGCTCCCAGCCGACGACGCCCAGGCTTGCCTGTGGGCAAGACAAGGGTCGGCCGTGGTCCTTCGCCAGTGGCTCATTATTAGACATGAAATGAGGCAGAAGCCTGCAAACCCAGAAGCTGGGGAAGGGCAGCAAGGAGAGGCAGGCGTGATTCTCTAGAAGGTAAATCTCTAAGCCTGTCAGTGGTCAACCATTAACCACCACAGAGGCGTGTGTGTGTGTATGTGTGTGTGTGTGTGTGTGTGTGTGTGTGTGTGTGTGTGTGTGTGTGTGAGAGAGAGAGAGAGAGAGAGAGTATGAGTACTTATGCATCTATATGTGAACATGTGCGGGTATGTATGTGTGTTATTGTGTGTGTGAGGGTGACTGGTGACTTTGTATACATGAGTGTGGGGATGGGGGAACAGGGAGGTGGCAGCACCAGTGTCGCCAGCCAGGCTGGGAGGAAACTATAAATCTTTATCAGCAAGCCCTTCACCTGGGTTAAGGAGGGCAGAGTGCAAAGTTCACATAGATAGTAGCAACTGGGAGGAGCGAAGCACGGCCGTGACAATGGAGAGGCGGAGGCGGCCTCCAGTGCAACAGAGAGGGAGGACAACACGAAGTTCCACTTCACCCCAGACTTAAGAATGGATTCTGGGGTGCCTGGGTGGCTCAGCTGGTTAAGCGTCTTGATCTCAGCTCAGTCACGATCTCATGGTTCATGGGTTCAAGCCCCCATGTTGGGCTCTGTGCTGACAGCTTAGGATCTTCTCTCTCTCTCTCACTCTCTGCCCCTCCTGTGCACACGTTCTCTCTCATAAATAAATAAACTTTTAAAAAATGAATGGACTCTGGGCATAGCAGAGCCAGCTTCTAACCAGCTCAGCTATTTTCAAGTGGTGCAGGTTCTCCCTGGACTTCATTTTCTCCACCTGTAAGATGGCAGAAATAATTGGACCTGCCTTCCTGGCCGTGTGTGAGGGTTAAGAGAGGCAGGTATGCAATGCACTTAGAAAGCCTGGTGTGTGGTGCATGTGTGTCTGTTGGTTGTGGAGTTACATGATATCACGCTATTCAAGAAGGCCCTTGGATAGCTTGGACCATGCCTGCCACTTGTAAGGTCAGTTTCCTGTTCTCTGCCCTTCTCCAGCCTTCCAGACAGGACCTTTTCCCTTTTTTATCAGAACAGGACCTTTCTTATTTTTTTATACATTTTTTAAATGTTTTATTTTTTAGAGAGAGACAGAGCATGAGTGGGGGAGGGCAGAGAGACGGGGAGACACAGAATCCGAAGCAGGCTCCAGGCTCCCAGCTGTCAGCACCGAGTGGAACGGGGTGGGCTGGGGTGGGGGGGCCTCAAACCCACAAACCGTGATATCATGACCTGAGACGAAGTCAGACGCTCAACCGACTGAGCCACACAGGCGTCCCAGAGACAGGGCCTTTCTAATGGTGGGATGGGCCTTGTTGGAAAGTGGGAAGTGCCTGTCTCTGGGGAAGGGGAGTTTTCAGGGGACCAGGCTGTTGGGCCAACACCTTTCAGATCCAGCTCTGGCTCAGACACTGCCCCCTCCAGGCAGCTTCAAGTACCGACTCACTGCACACTCCTGTTGAAGTCTTGCCCTTGTTTTCTCGTTTCTCTTTATTAAGGACTGGGTGGGGGAGCATCTGGTGTCATTGGGATCACTTTGAAACTACCGCCTCGCCTTGAGAGCTGGCTTGAGTCAACTGGTCACCATGGAATTTCTTTTTTTAGTGCGTAAACAAGCCAAGTTACAGGCAGCTGTTGCCCCGTCCGTCCGGGGTGGAAAGGTGCCTGTTGTGTGGAGCCGCCTGGCTCATATTTCTTGGACAAAGAGATGCCATGTCTCTCAACTCACCAAACAGGAAGCCCGGAAACTGTGGTCTGGAGACCACACGGCTAGTTATGTCTAGTTACTCAGGGGGGCTTCACCTGGGGAGCCCTCTCTGCATGTCAACGCTGCAAGATAAAGGACATAAATGGTAGCTGGGCGCTTCTTCTTCAGGGCCACCGCAGGAGGCAGTGTGAGCGCTAAGAGCCAGCTCAGTGAGGAAACTCTGTTTTGGAGCCAAGACATAAAAAACCCCCAGCCACAAACCACTGAGCCTTGAGTGAGTGTTTGTTTCTCGCAGGTTCTGAGCCCAGGGAGGTCCTCTGAGGGGAGTGCAGGCAGGGAGCTGGAAATTCGAAGCAGGAGAAGGAATTAGGCTGGATGGGGGAAGCCTTAGCGCTTCAAGAGGTGGGAACAGCATGGGGCATCTGACTTTGGCTCAGATCATGATCTCACAGTTTGTGGGTTCGAGCCCTGCGTTGGGCTCTGTGCTGACGGCTTGGAACCTGGAGCCTTATTCAGATACTGTTCTTCCTCTGTCTCTGCCCCTTCCCCACTTGTGTTCTCTCTCTCTCTTTCTCAAAAATAAACATTAAAATTTTTAAAATAAAAAGAGGTGGGAACACCATGTGCAAAGGCATGGAGGTAGGAATGTATACATGAGGAAGAGTTTGGTTAGAACAGAATTTACATCAATGAACTCAACACACGTCCATTGAGTGTCTTCTGGGTGTGAACCACTGCTCAAATCACTGGGGGATGAAGTTGGTGAAGGAGAGTGCCTCCTCTGTGGACATTCGAGCATGATAACAGATATAAATAGCAATTCTAATAAGACATGTAAATAATAAACAGAAATAAGAACAATATAAATAATGATAGCTCCCATTTATCGAGGAAGACTTACTACATGCCCTGAACTGTTTTAAGTACTTTATATTTACTCATTTAATCCTCAAAATAAAGAACATAAAGAAGGCATGGGTCTTGTCTCTAGTTCACAGAGGGGAAAGCTTAGGCACAGAGTGGCGGAGGCAGGGTTCGAACCCAGAGTCTGGTCTCTGACCATGTCGCCTCACTACTCCAGTAGCCTCAGTAAGAAGGGGTGAGAAGCCAGGCTGGCAGGTAATGTGGCAAAGACCAGGCAGGGGAGTGGGGATCCAGCGCTTTCAGAAGATTGATCTGGGGAGGGGTGTGGAATCAACTAGGGGGGCAGGTGGCCAGAGGCAGGGCGGGGGGCGGGGCAGGGACGTCCCCTGGCCTCACTGAAGAGGCAGAGAGGAGCGAGGACCGAGAGGAATCCTTAGATAGGGCTTCCCTTGCCTGAAATGAATGAGCTTGGCAGATCAGAGAGCCGCCGGACAGTGTAGTGTGGACTATTTTTATTAGTATTAATTGTAACTCACGAGGGGCGAGAAGGCCTTTCTGGTGGGTGGAGCCCTGAGCGCGCACCCCGGAGCTCCAAGGGCTTCCTAGAAGGGGCCAGACGACGTGAGGATAGGCACCTCGGCCAGACTCCGCCTCCTCTGCGAAGTCCACCAGCCAATCCCCACGCTCTGGGTTCAGGTGAGCCGCGGGCCCCATCCCTGCCCCCCCCACCCCCCCATCCTCTCCCTGCTCTGCCGCCCCCCCACCCCCCACCACGTTCCCCTTTGGAAGTCCCAGCACCGGCCCCTGGGCTGGCTGGGACCACGCTTGGGGGGGGGGTTGCGGGGGTGGGTGGGGGTGCCCCTGCTCTTGTCTGGCGGCCTGCCCACCACAGCCATGCCCACCGCAGACTCCCAGAAGCACAGGCCAGCTCCCCGTCTCAGTCTCTCCCAGGTTCCATCCACGTTTCCTGAGCGGATGCGAAATCGCACTGCGGCTTCAGGAAGAGCAGCCAATTTCATGTTCTGGCTGCCACCGCCCAGCCGCTGCCAGGGCCGCCTCTTCCCGGCGCCCCTCCGCGCACCTGCCAGCGCCCCTCTGGGCCACCGGGCTTTGCCAAGCCTTCTGCTGGCTGCCTTCTGCCCCAGAGAAAGGCCCCGGCCCCTGAAATCCCAGAAGGTTTGGACCCTCAGCCACTGTTTAGCCTATCGATCAGGGTGCCCGGCCTCAACCAGGGTCCCTGGCTTCTCGGTGCCCCCCTTAGCCCTCCCCTCTCGCTCCCACCCTATCTCTGTTCCCACCTCAAAACACAAGGCCACCCACCAACTCACACATATACCCCATCTGATGGGGGGGAACGTGGGAGGGCGATGGGCCAGGGCTCAGGTACCCCCCCACCCCCAAGAGCTGGCAAGAACGCTACCACGGAATTTTAGGATTGCCCTTTAAGAATGTCCTCAGCCTGGCAGAGCCCTTGAGGGCTGGGAATTCCCGCCCGGGAATTTTTCCAATATTCTGCCAGCTGTTTCTGTTCTTTCCGTGGTTTTATTATTTTTCTTTCTGTTCCAACTCCTCCTTTCGCTTTCAGTACGGCAGTCAGGCCAAATGGCGGTGGAGGGTGGGGGCCCCGCACAGCACTCCTGAGCCTGCGCTGCTGCGGCCACGGCCACGGCCACGGCCAGCTGTGCCAAGGGAGGGGACGGATGCAGGAGGAAACAGGAGGGGAACAGGGAAGTGAGAGCAGCAGCGGGGCAGGCCGCCTCTTGTTCTGGTGACTTGCGTGTCATTCGGCTCTGGGCACGAGTCCTTGTGCTCTTCGGGCCCCCATGAGAAATGCACATTTGCTCATTGGGAGGGTGACACATTAACCCAGTAACACCAATCCACTTGTCAGCCGTGCTAGCTGCTGCCTGACAGAGGAAAGGCCTTGGGGAGGGGCAACGCAGAAGCTGTGAAGAAGAGTGGGGGCGAAGGGTTAGGGGCCTGGGGCACGTGCCAGGGGACCTCTGAGCAGCAAGGAGGTGCCAGATAGCCGAGGCGGGGGGTTGGGCAAAAGGGGAGAACTCTGACCCAGGAGGAGTTTTTTTCACTGCATTAGGCTTCAGGAAGGTGGGTAGGGCGCATACGGTCCCTTGGTGAGATCGTTTCCCTGGCACCTACCTGGGCCATTGGGTGCACCTACCTGGGCCATTGGGTCTCCATGGGTCAGTTGGACAACTTCCTGATGGGACGGCCACTGGCTTCCAGCTTCAGATAAGGATTTAAATCCAGTTGCGTGTAACAGGAAAGCAAAATATGTGGCTTAAATCAGGGAAAGCTTTATTTTCTGCTCTCATAAATGAACTGTGGAGGCAGAGTCCTGAGCATTTCAAAGTATGTTTTTTTAATGTTTATTTATTTATTTTAGAGAGAGAAGGTACAAGCAGGGGATGGGGTGGAGAGAGAGGGAGGCACAGAATCTGAAGCAGGCTCCAGGCTCTGAGCCTGACATGGGGCTCGAGCTCAGAAACTGAAATCATGACTTGAGATGAAGTTGGATGTTTAACTGATTGAGCCACCCAGGTGCCCCATTTGAAGTATTTTTTAAGTGTTTATTTCTTTACTTTTGAGAGAGAGAGGGAGGGAGGGAGGGGCAGATAAAGAGGGAAACAGAATCTAGAGCAGACTCCATGCTGTCAGCACAGAGCCCAATGCAAGGCTCAAACTCACAAACTGAGATCATGACCTGAGCAGAAACCAAGAGTTGGACGAATAACCAACTGAGACACCCAGGTGCCCCCCTGAGCATTTTAAAAGCAAGAATTAAAGGAATAGATACCCAGGTACCCTTCATCTTCCTAACTCTACCTCCAAGCATTTTCCCAAGCAGACGGCTCATTCTGTGTGGAGCTTGATAAATGTGTAAATGTACCCTGTGTGGGCTTCCTTCCCGCCTTGTCTCATGTCTCCATGAGCCCGTGAGCCTCCTGGGCTCCCCTTCCAAACCCCTGTTTTGGGGTCCGCACCTGTGGGGACCCCAACCAAGATACTAACATTTCAAGCACATACTACCTGTGAGCCGTTCTCTCATTTCTTCCTCAACCCTGTGTGATGGGATCCAATTATTTAGCCCTTTTTTAGGGACGAAGCCGGAACTTGGCCAGGGTCATCCACCATTGTAACCAAGACTCAAACCAGGCTGACCATTTTGTGATATTTCTTTGGGATGAGTTCCTCAGCCAGGAGCCCAGGTCGGAGAGTGCACATCTTCAGGCTTTTGACCTTTCGGCCAAACTGCCCCTGAGTCAAAGTCAGATCCAAGTGCCATTCCCCATCAGCAACATGGGGACCACTCACCTCTCATGTCCTACTGCGAGCGCTCCTAGCTTTTCCCAACCCAGCCCCTTGGGAGGCCATTCCTCCCAAATTTGTCTTTTAACACAATGTTTATTTATTTTTCAGAGAGAGGCAGAGAATCTCAAGCAGGCTCTGCGCTGTCCTTGCAGAGCCCTAACTGGGGCTCGAACTCACCAACCATGAGATCATGATCTAAGCCGAAATGAAGAGTCAGATGCTTAACCAACTGAGATACCCAGGCAGCCCCCACCCTCTTTTTTTTTTTTTTTAATTCAGAAAGCATTAATGTGAACAAGCCTTTTAAAAAGCCTTATGCCAACAGACATGCAGTACGTGCCTGTGAGTTGAACTGGAAAGGGATGAAGCCAAGTAAACGGGTTCCTGACCCAAGCAGAATAGGTTTTCTGGCTGCCCCTCAGCTTTCCTGGGCCGAGTGGAAGGAGGGGGAAGGATCAAAGAGGAAGGGCACCTGCATGGCCACCATGTGCCGAGGGCCTGGGGAGGGAATCTTTGATTGCACAGCTTTGGGCTTTTCTACCACATTCCTTTTCTTAACAGAAATACTGTGAGGTGGGGGTGGCTGTGCCCCAGCCCCGTCTCTCCTAGATGTTTGGAGAGGCCAACCAGCCACTCCCCAATCCAGGAGTGCCAAACGCCTGAGGGTGGCAGGCAAGCATGCAGACAGCTGGAGGAAGGCACTAGAATCCCTCTTTCACCAGCATGTGAATGTGTTTCAGATGTCCTCACTGAGCTCCAGTTTGAGGCTGTGCCTGCCCGATCCCTTTCTAATAAAACTCTCTTCCTGGGCTTGATAGTATTCCAAACGTGTCCACATTAGGGAACTCCTTTGATCCTTCCACTGCCTTGAAAGTGGGCTGTGCCAGGGTATCATTAGCCCCATTTACAGATGGGGAAGCTGTGGCTCTGATTAAAACGATGGTTCAGGGGCGCCTGGGTGGCTCAGTCAGTTAAGCATCCAACCTCAGCTCGGGTCATGATCTTGCAGTTCGTGGGTTCAAGCCCCACACCGGGCTCTGTGCTGACAGCTCAGAGCCTGGAGCCTGCTTCTCGGATTCTGTGTCTCCTTCTCTCTCTGCCCCTTCTCCATTCATGCTCTGTCTCTCTCCATCTCTCAGAAATGAATAAACGTTAAAAAAAAAAAAAAAAAAAGAGCTCAGCTCCGTGCTGACAGCTAGCTTAGAACCTGGAGCCTGCTTCAGATTCTCTGTCTCCCTCTCTCTCTGACCTTCTCCTGCTCACATTGTCTCTCTCTCTCAGAAATAAATAAAACATTAAAAAAAATTAAAAAGAGCTCAGCAGTGAATCCCTGTTTAAAAATTAATAAATGAATAAAATGATGGTTCAAAATAACATGCTGTCGCTCAAGGTTTCTATAGCCTCACCTCCCAAACGTCATAACTGGAGCGATTGCAATGTTCATTCAACATTATTACGTGCAGGCAACTGTGTGCAGCTCTTCATCTTCTGTTATGAAAGTTGTGTCTTTCAGGCCTCACAAAACCTTCTCAGGGTGGATAGTTAACTACATCTGGCGGAGGTGGGATTTGAACCTGGGCTGTCTGACTCCAGAGCCAGGGCTTCTCAAAATGTGGTCCCCAGACCAGGATCTTGTAAGAAATGCACATTCTCAGGTTCTGCTCCTAAAACCTGGGGGCAGGGGGAGGCCTGGCGGGCTATGGCTCAACATGCCCCCCAGGTAATTCTGATGCACTCCAACATTTGAGAATCGCTGTGCTAATACATTCTTTGAACGCCATGGATTTGGATTTTGACTGCACAGTAGAATCACTCAGGAGCTTTGGCTCAATGCTGGGCCAGACCAGTGTCTGGGGTGGGCCCCCAGCATCAGTGTTTTTAGAAGCTCCCTTGGTGCATTTCTCTGCCTTTGACCCACACCAGGAAGGTAAGCCCTGGAAGGCTCCACATTTTACTAGAAGGTTCGAGAGTAGAAGAATAGGGCAGCCTGTACCAGACAATCCTGGAGGGAATGAGGGAAGACTTGGAGTCCAGGAAGGAGAGACTCGGGGGGCCCAGCCCCTCCTTCTTGAGATGACTCCATGCCCCTGCTGGGGCCCAGAGCTCTGCAACTGTTTGTCTTGGCATTTGCCCAAGCAGGCGGTTCTGTGTGGAGTTGCAGCTCTTTTGTTTGTGCGGTTTAACTGTTGGCCCAGTTTTTCCAGAGCTGATTAGATATCCCTGAGAGCAGTATATCCCTGCCTGGTCCACAGGATTCCTGCAAAGGGGTCGAAGCTGCTGTTTTCCCCTTAGGGCTGAAGCAAGGAGCAAGGGAGGGGGGTGGGGGCGGGGATGGGATGGGACAGTCCCCAGGTTCTAACTGTATGACTCTGAGCTTCAAGTTCAAGGATACATGAATTCATCAGTCAGGGTCCATTCAGGAGACAGAAACCACACCAGTCATTTTCACAGAGAGAACCTAATAAGAAGAATTGTTCATTAGGTACTGAAGAATTGCAAAGACAAAGAGAATGCCAGAGAGTCCCGGGGTCCCAAGTGCAAGGGGCAGTAGGGTTTTCCTAGGGCCGGAGGAACACAGAGAAAAGTTTGCAATGGTTCAGATCTAGAAGGGGCGCCTGGGTGTCGGTCAAGTGTCCGACTTTGGCTCAGGTCATGATCTCACAGTTTGTGGGTTTGGGCCCCATGTTGGGTACTGTGCTGACAGCTTGGAGCCTAGAGCTTGCTTCAGATTCTGTCTCCCTCTCTCTCCTTTAAAAACAAAATAAACGTTAAAAAAAAAAAATCAAATCTAGAAGCTCGGAGGAAGGTTGCATAAGCCAAAACCCAGATGTCTGGGGAGGGGAGGCCAGCTGGTGGTACTGGTGTCCCTGAAACCACCAGGCACTAGGGGAAAAGCAAACTGGAATTACCCCTCTTGGAATGAACTGGTGCCATCAGGCAGAAAAAGCCTTGCTCCTGTCAGGGGCTGTGGAGGGAGCTGGATGTCCATGTTGTCTGTCTTCTTTCTACCTCACCTCAGTTTCCCTCACTACTTTCTCAGCTTACTTCCCTCCAGGACCAATCCCAAACATTGCTGGTTCAATCAAGAAACCTTTACTGAGGGCGCCTGGTGGCTCAGTTGGTTAAGTGTTCGACTTCAGCTCAGGTCATGATCTCATGGTTCGTGGGTTCCAGGGGCGTTCGGCTCTGTGCTGACAGCTAGCTCAGAACGTGAAGCCTGTCTTCAGATTCTCCCTCTCTCTGACCCTCCCCTGCTCACGCTCGCTTGCTCTCAAAAATAATAAATAAAACATTTTAAAAATTAAAAAAAAATAAAGAAACCTTTATTAAGGGTGCCTGGATGGTTCAGTCAGTTAAGTGTCTGCCTTGGTTCAGGTCATGATTTCATGGTTTGTGAGTTCGAGCCCCACATCAGGCTCTCTGCTGTCAATGCGGAGCCTGCTTCAGATCATCTGTCCCCCTCTCTCTGTATCTCCCCTGCTCTCTTTCAAAAGTAAATAAACATGAAAAAAAAAAAACAAAAAACAGAAATCTTCACTGAATACCTATTATGCCCCCGACTCTGAGGACTAGGTGCCTGAGATACAAAAATAGCAATAGCACCCATGTTCATTGGAGCACTTACCTGCCTGACCTTGCTAGATGCATCTCATGTACATTAACTCACTTACTATTACCCCCATTTTACAGATGGAAAACTGAGGCACAAAGCCATTTTAGTAACTCCCCTAGGGTTATTATTTAGCTAGTGAGCAGCAGGGCCCCTGTGAACCCAATCTGTGTGACTCCACTACCCACATTTCTCACCAAGTCGCCTCATTGCCTAGAGAGCCAGCCAGGTAGAGAATGCCACACAGAGAGGGCCTCACAGACATGGCAGCTCGTGTCATGCATTCATTTAAGAAATCTGTAGACCCGGGTATGAAGATGTGCAAAAACAGACATTCTACCTGCTTCTGGGAAGCCTCTAGTGGACACAGAGACGTTAATCAGATTTTCACACCCAAAAATGTTAGCTCCAATAAACAGGTTCCCTTGGCCATGAAAACTGTAATCATAGACATTCATTATTTGTTACAAATGTGGAAATGAGAAGGCTGCTTCCTGGAGGCTGTGATGGCTGGGCTGAGGCATGAAAGATAAGCGGAAGTTAATCAGATGTAGAACAGAAAGAAGAAAGAGGGTTCCAGGCAGAAGGAACAGCATATGCAAAGGCTCTGAGGTATGGGAGGGGGCTGCATAGGAGTGTGAGAACTCTAAGTCCTACCCCTGAACTCTGGCTGACTGACCTTGGCAGCCCTCCCAGGCATGTAGCCCACCACCCCAGTTTGGAGCCCTGTGGCCAACCCTTCCTGGATCATGCAGGAGGCTGGCCATGACCTAGCAGTGTGGTCATGAGCTGAGCTTCAAGTAACAGGCTGGCCTCGGGGGCCTCTGGAGGAAGGTCTGAAAGAGCTCCAAAGCTGGAAGCTGATCAAGGAAGCAACAGGGACAGTCCTATCGGATAGGGAGTGTGCTAAGTCCTCAAGGAATTTTCGAAGAGTGAGTGAATGGGGGCACCATATAAATGACCTTTGTGAAAAAAAGCTTCGGGCAGCGGGAGGCTCAAATAGGCAATGATCGCCCCCTCCCAGAGACACCAGAGCTTCTACTGGGAGTCAGAGCACTCCACTTATACCAGTTACCTCCCACTCCTTGACTGGGTGGGGAGGCAATGATTAAGCCCATTTTACAGGGCAGCAAAAGGGAAAGGCAAGGCTACAGAGGAGAGATGGAGCTTGGGTTTCCATCTCAGCTGACCCTTTTGGGAGGCAGCTGGGTTCTTGGGCAAATGAGACTCGGAAAAGCCTTGCAGAAGTTTTATGCAGGGTCCAGAGTCTCTGAGATGAGGGGGCAAGACCTCAGCTTCCTGATGGGTCAGAAAAGGGGACAGATAGACTGGAGGAGTGGGAGCCACCACTTCCTGTCTCCAGCGTCCTCTCTCTGCCCTGTTTACAGAAAACAAAGTGCCTTTGGCTGACTCTGGACTGGTTCCCTGAAGCAATTAGAGCAACCACTGTCACGCTCCACCACCACCCCACTCCTCCCTGCAGCCCGGCTGGGGGCCCCTTGCTGGCGGCTGCTGGGATCCGTGTGCCTGGGGCCCTGACCCTCTTCCCCACCCCAGACAGTGCTGAAAGGTGCCCAACGCTGTCCAAGTTTCCACGGGCCCAACCTAATAGAGACTAATTGAGGGCTGTGTCATCCCCATGGCGGGGAGCATCTGATGAGAAGGCACATCACTGGATGGGCCCCTCTGGCTCCCAGTGGGAATACAGGCCCCCCCCCCCACCTCCCTGACTCCCCTTGAAGGCCTGAGGTCAGTCTTTCAGCAGAACCACCCGACCAGAGGCACCGAACAAAGGCGTCTTGAATTCTCTGAGCCTCCCTTCAGGGCAAGGGTGAGGGCCTGGGCACAAGTCCCTGTGGTGCCCTGTGGGGCTGGGGAGCCCTGCAGGATGCCTCCGTGCATCTGCCAGGTCAGGGGAACCTCCTGATGGGAAGGTATGGGCCAGCACCTGGAGTCCTGGACGGGGACTCAGTGGTGACAGAGGGCGGCTCCACTGGTTCGTGGGGTGTGGCCATCTTTCCTAGCGGCCTGCTGTGTCACTGGGGTGGCAGGACAGATTTCTTTCTCCCTCCTCGGCTTTGTGCCCACCTGCCTCACTCCAAGCAGGGTGTGCTGGAGCCGGTTCACACAGACTTACAGAGTCAATCGTTAAAGATTCAGGAATTTTGCAAGCTGATTGTTGAGCACAGCCATCAATGAAAATTAAATTAATAGGGGCGCCTGGTGGCTCAGTTGGTTGAGCGTGAACTTCGGCTCAGGTCATGATCTCATGGTTCATGGGTTCGAGCTCTACCGTTGGGCTCCGTGCTGACAGCGTGGAGCCTGCTTTGGATTCTCTGTCTCCCTCTCTCTGCCCCTCCCCTGCTTGTTCTCTCTCTCTTTCTCTCTCTCTCTCTCTCTCTCTCAAAAGGAAATGAATATTGGGACGCCTGGGTGGCTTAGTAGGTTAAGTGTCTGACTGACTGTTGATTTCAGCTCAGGTCATGATCTTGCAGTCACAGGATCGACCCCCACGTCAGGCTCCATGGTGATCGTGGAGCCTGCTTGGGATTCGGTCTCTCTCCCTCTCTGCTCCTATTCTTTCTCAAAATAAATAAGTAAACATTAAAAAATTGTATTAAAAAATAAACATTTTAAAAATTAAAAAAATTAATTGGGGCACCTGGGTGGCTCAGTCAGTTAAGTGTTGGGCTTTGGGTCAGGTCGTGATTTCACAGTTTGTGGGTTTGAGCCCCGCATCGGGCTCTGTGCTGATAGCTCAAAGCCTGGAACCTGCTTCGGATTCTGTGTCTCCCTCTCTGCCCTTCCCCTGCTCACACTCTGTTTCTCTCTCTCAAAAAAAAAAAAAAAAAAAAAAACATTAAAAAAAATAAAACTAACTAAATAAATTAAATTAAATTATGTATACTAGTGTTTCTCATCCTTTTGCTCATTACTGCCTACTAAATAGTCTTGTCAGACATTTCCCTCTAATTTCCTACCACCTTCCCCCTAAAAATTTAATGTCACAAGACATGCTATATGTCTGTTTATACACCAAATGTCCTATATGTACTTTATACATAAAAAAAAAAAAGACTGTTTTTGCCTCCAACAAGAACCAATGTTCAGTCCTGTTGAAAATGGAGGATATAAACTCACAATTAAATACATTAAAAACAAAAGTAATGTATACTCAAATCACATCACTTTCTAGTTATTTTACTATAATTTTTTAAAAGTTACTTGTTTATTTTGAGGGAGACAGGGGCAAAGGGAGAGGGAGAGAGAGAGAGAATCCCAAGCAGGCTCCATGTAGAGCTGGACACGGGGCTCGAACTCACAAACCCTGAGATCATGACCTGAGCTGAAACCAAGAGTCAGACACTCAATGGACTGAGTCACTCAGGCGCTCCTAATTTTTTTTATTATTGGTTCGTCCAGCCCTGGAGAGCTGATTGTTCAACATTCACCAGCACACTGTTGGTCGGGTCTTTTAGCAAAATAACAAACACTTTGAGTGGTGATTGATTTTAGTCACAGAAAGGTCAGCTCGTCTAGCCAAAGCCTCACTTGAAGAAGCATGGGAGGACCTGGAGAATTCCAGTGGGTGCGGGGACATGAGGGAGAGAAGCCAGGAGACAGAAAAGACGCTCTGGTGCAGACTCCATAGTCAGCCACAGAGTGTCTCTGTGTGAAAAGTTTAAAATGGGGAAAAAGTTTTGTGTGTGTGTGTGTGTGTGTAGCCCACACCCTCATGCTCTAGGAACGTCGGTGACTAGCAATTGCTTGCTTTCACCTCAGGTGCTGTGCACACTTTTAGCCACCGTTAGAGGCTGATCCCCACCCCTCACCCCCCGTCCCATTTCCTCCCAGTGTCCATGTCTAGAGTTTTCTGTAAGTACCTGAATCCCAGTTCCACAGGGAGCGCCGAGAAACCCGCAGCGAGGCCTGGTCTGAGGAGAGGCAGGACACAGGACGCTCGCGCTCCGACTACGCTGTGCAAGCTCCCCTCGCATCCCCTCAGGCTCCCCACCATGAAATGGGAGAATAGCCTGAGTTCTCAGGAGGGCCTTCCAGCTCTCCGTGCCCTTGCCTGGGAAGCCGGCTCCTCTCCCTCCATCTGGACAAACCTGCCAGGTCCATCCTGTCCAGGCACAGCCTCCTGCCTCTCCTCAGGCCTCGCTCCCCTCCCCTCTGCCTGCAGGAGGGCCCTCGAAAGCTCAGCCCGGCTCCCTCTGCATCTCCCACAAAAGGTCACACGAGACAGGTGGGCTGTGAACTCAAACGTTCCGCCATCACTTGTCAGCTGGCAGACCCCTGTCCCAACACCAGCTTTCCCATCTTTAAAATGGGAACGAGGCCCGCGAGGCCCGGGCTGGGGTGACACTGCGTGAGCTGATGTGCCCAAACACAGAGTTCCTCCTTGTTAAGTCCGGAATTGTGCCCACCCCATCCCCCATTCGTGTGTCGAAGAGCCTTAAACCCCAGTTCCTTAAATGTGGCTGTATTTGGAGAGAGGGCTCTCACACAGGTAACCCCCAATGGGGCTGTTGGGAGCGGGGCCCTAATCCAATCTAACTGGTGTCCTCATAAAAAGAGATTAGGACACGCAGAGAGACTCTGGGGGCGCGAATGCTCGGACGGACAACCATGTTAGGAGGCAGCAACAGGGCAGCTGTCTGCAAGCCAAGGAGAGGCTTCCAGAGAAATCAAGCCTTCTGGCAACCTCGATCGTGGCCTTCCAGCCTCCAGAACTATGAGAAAGTAAACGTGTTTAAATCATAGTCTGTGGTATTTTGTTATGGCAACTGTAGAACACTTTAATGCAGCCTTTAAGAGGTACTGATTTGTTCTGCCATTAATTTGTGTCAGCCTTGTGTTATGTGTGAGGTGAGGAGTCTTGTTTCTCTGCTTCTAAACAACTGGAGGCGAGATCCAGGCAGATGTATCTATCTTTCCTGTGTCTTCAGGGTCTTCAATACCACACACAAAGTATACACACTTGGACCTCTGTCCTCACTGCCCGCCTTGCCCACCTGCAGGCAAGGGAGGGGTGGACCAGCTGCCAACCACCAAGATACTGTTGGAACTTCAGGTCATGGACAAAGCAGGAAAGAAGATCCAATGGATAAACGACAGTCTTTTCAAAAAATGTTGGGAAAACTGGGCAGCGACATGCAGAAAAATGAACCTGGATGCCTTTCTTATACTATACACAAAAATACATTCAAAATGGATGAGAGACCTAAATGTGAGACAGGAAACCATCAAAATCCTAGAGGGGAACACAGGGAGTAATGTCTATGACCTTGGCTGAAGCGACTTCTTCCTAGACACATCACCGCAGGCAAGGGAAACAAAAGTGAAAATGAACTATGGGGACCTCATCAAGATAAGAAGCTTCTGCACAGCGAAGGAAACAGCAAAACTAAAAGGCAGCCTATGGAATGGGAGAAGATATTTGCAAATGACATATCTGATAAAGGGTTACTATCCAAAATCTATAAAGAGCTTATCAAACTTAATACCCAAAAAGCAAATAATCCAGTTACGAAATGGGCAGAAGACATGAACAGACATTTTTTCAAAGAAGACATTCTGATGGCAGACAGACACATGAAAAAGATGCTCAACATCACTCGTCATCAGGGAAACACAAATCAAAACCATGATGAAGATATCATCTCACACACCAGTCAGAGTGGCTAAAATTAACAACACAAGAAACAACAGGTGTTGAAGAGAGCGCATAGAAAGATGAACCCTCTTGTACTGTTGGTGGGAATGCAAACTGGTGCAGCCACTCTGGAGAATGGTATGAAGTTTCCTCAAAAAGTTAAAAATAGGGGCTCCTGGGTGGCTCAGTCAGTTAAACGTCCGACTTCAGCTCAGGTCATGATCTCAAGGTTCATGAGTTCAAGCCTCACATTGGGCTCTCTGCTGACAGCTCAGAGTCTGAACCCTGCTTGAGACTCTGTGTCTCCCTCTCTCTCTCTGCCCCTCCCCTGCTCACACTCTATCTCTCTCTCAAAAATAAACATTAAGACAATGTTTTAAAAGTTAAAAATAGAACTATCCTATAACCCAGCAATTGCACTACTATTTACCCAAAGGGTAAAAAAATACTAATTCAAAAGGACACATGCACCCTGATGTTTATAGCAGAGCTATCAACAATACCCAAGTTATGGAAAGAGCCCAAATTTCCACCAACTGATGAATGGATAAAGAGGATGTGGTATGTACACACAATGGAATGTTACTCAGCCATCAAAAAGAAAGAAATCTTGCCATTTGCAATGATCTGGATGGTACTAGAGTGCATTATGCTAAGCGAAATAAGTCAATCAGAGAAGGACAAATACCATATGATTTCACGCATATGTGGAATTAAGAAACAAAACAGATGAACACGTTGGGGGGGCGGGAAGAGAGAGGGAAACAAACCATAAGAAAACAAACTGAGGGTTGAAGAGGGAGGTGAGTGGGAGATGGGCTAGCTGGGTGATGGGTACTAAGTTGTGTATACAACATCGCTTGTTGTGATGAGCACCAGGTGTTGTTTGTAAGTGATGAATCACTGAATTCTACTCCTTAAACCAATATTGCAATATTGTATGTTAACTAGAATTTAAAGAAAATTTTGAAAAAAAAAAAAAAAAAGAGAAAGCTTCACAACTCAAATGTCAGGTCATGGAATCAATGCAGTGAGTCATGTGAGCACTTTTCAAACATAATGACACTGGGGCGCCTGGGTGGCTCAGTTGGTTGAGTGTCTGACTTCACTCAGTTTATGGTCTCATGTTCATGAGTTCGGGCCCTGCATCAGGCTCTGAGCTGTCAGCACAGAGCCTGTAACCTGCTTCAGATTCTGTGTCTCCCTCTCTTTGCTCCTCCCCTGCTCATGCTCTGTCTTTGTCTCTCTCAAAAATAAATGAACATTAAAAAAAATGTAAAAACCCATAACGATGCTGAATAGCAGAGATTAGAGAATCCCAGAGTGCATCTAAGGGAAGCACTATTTCTTGCAACTTGAATTTGGTTTTACATATTTGTAAGTAAACAAATGAAGTCGCCACAAATTATTCTAAGAGCTACGAATTATTTTTGTGTGTCTGGTTACCGCATTGT
This sequence comes from Proteles cristata cristata, assembly GCA_017311185.1. Classification (NCBI taxonomy): domain Eukaryota; kingdom Metazoa; phylum Chordata; class Mammalia; order Carnivora; family Hyaenidae; genus Proteles; species Proteles cristata. The sequence continues at coordinate 2,123,485 of JAESUZ010005393.1, forward strand.
GGTGTTAAATGCATTTCTGACCGTGACTTACAATCCACAGGTCTGAAAAAAAACACTGACCTACCAGTGTTTTTCAATTTTTCTCTGAATAAGTTGATGGTTAAAAAGCAGTGAACCCCCCAGGGGACGCTTGGGGTAGGTGGTGTAGGGAGGGGCGGGCCCTCAGGGGAAGAGCTGAATGGGCAGGGTCACTTTGTTCAGGCCATAGCCATGGAGCCCTGACTTTGGGTTCTTTCCTCTCTTGTGTCCTGGGCCTCAATTTCCCTATGTCCCAAACCCACACTCAGGTGTGCTATGAAGATTATCAGGAACCAAAGAACTTGAAGGCACACACTCAATGCGGTAAAGGGCGGCTTTGTTATTTTATCATTTCATTCAGGTCTGTCACTCTAGCAGGCGAATTGTTTCTCTACCATCTAAGGAAAAAGGAATGCACGGACCCCTCACCCCTGGGGATCCCTGGCTGGGGGGTAGCCCAGGGGCATGGAAGGGGAAGTATCCAGAAAGGTATTTCAGAGTCTAAATCCCTAGGGGAGACTCTTAAGGATTTTATACAGATAACGTCAAACTCTGGCAAACTCAAGCAGTTTCCAAAGGTGAGTCAGTGTCCCCAGAGGCCTTGAGAAGGGGTAGCCTCCCACCCTTTGTCCAGGAAACAGAGGGGTCTGGGCCTTCTGCCACCCTTTCCCCCTCTGGCTGGCTTCCCAGAACATTGGCTGCAAGTCTTGAGTCACTGCTAGAGGCCATTCTGGGCTCCCAGGAGTGCAGGGCTGGGACAGCTCCCTGCCTAGGCGTCCCTGGAACCCGGTGGCCTGGCGACCCCTCCCTCAGCCGGGCCACTTCTCAGCACACCTGTCTTCTCTGGGCCAACGCCTCTGAAACCCACGTTGGCAAACCTGCTTCCAAGCAGAAACCTTGAACATGAGTGGCATATCTGGAATTCTTGGAGGACTTATAACCCGGCAACTGGGACAAGTGTGGGTAGCTGACCCCAACTCTACCCCAGCTCTGACCCTGCCTGTAGCTCTGGCATTGGTCTCCCCTCTCTGGCCCCATATCTAGGTCACCGTCCTGGCCTCCATCCCCTCGGTCAGAGCAGACAGTTCTGGATACAGAGCCGGGAGCCAGGTTTCTAGCCCTTGCTCTGCTACTGCCTCTCTCCGTGACCTCAGGCAGGCCACCTCGCGTCTCCAGACCTCAGTTTCCTCACCTGTAAAATCAGCAGACTGATAGGACATGGGTTCGTGCTTGATATTCTGTAAGAGTCAGATCTTTAACTGTGCTTTCTAAAATTCCAGGAAATGGACTAGAGGAGTTGACATCACGCTGGTTTCCTCCCTAAAGAGAGGACTGGGCACCTGCGTTCCTGGGGATGGAGCCGGAGCCTGTGAACGGTCAGACCAGCCTCCAGGGTTCGGGAGGTTCGGGATCTTCAGTGGGACAGGGGCCAGGCATCCCGTCAGCAGCCCGCACCAGCAGGGTGTGGGCTCTGGACTGCACAGGGTGTACTTAAGCCTGGGGTGGGGCAGACAGAACGCTTATTCCCCGCACAGCTGCATTCTGCGCCAGAGTGGGGAAGTGGGGAGCTTCCCTCTGGCAGGCCTCACTCACTGTTCTCCCTTCTCTTCCTGTGTCTCAGCGCAGAGACCCCCTGCCTTATTTTGGGAATGCCCACTGTCCAGGGCTGATCAGAGGGACCCCCCGACTATACCCATTCAGATCTGCCCCCAGATCACTGCTATCACCCATCACCTTGCCCCTCCCCCAACACCCTGCTGCCGCACCTGCCCAGCTGTCCTTTGTGAGTCAGGAAACCGATAGACATTCATCCCTCTGGCTTGGAATTTCACGTGGTGAAATGAGTCCTCAAAAAGGTAGCCCTCGGATGTCCTTCCTCCTCTGTGAAACCTGACCTGGCCACGGTCCGAGTTCTGGTCCCTCTCCCCACTTCTTCCACACCAGACATTCAGTTATTTCATCAGTGTATCCTGAGGGCTGGCTTACCTACCCTGTGCTCTGCTGGGTGCCAGGCTAAAGAGAGAAAACACAGACCCAGCTCCCCCTTTATGGGAACTCAGGGCCCGCTGGGCAGGGGCAGGGGTTCTTCTTACATGTACCTTCCGCCTGGCCCCCACCTTCCAGCCCCACTCCCTCCCAGACCAGCTCCCCGGGACAGCGCCCCGTCTTATGCATCTTTGTAGCTCAGTGCCCAGCAAATGCCCGTCACCTAATGGGCTCCCAATATGTTGGAGATTACATTTGAGCGCCCATGAAGGGAAATGGGCTTGTGCCTGAGGTTGGTCCTAACTCTGGTATTTAGGGGTAACAGACGATAGGGAGAGTAACTAAGGACAGACACGGGGTTAAATCGAATGTGGCCGCTACCTGCAGGGTGTGGTTTGGCCACAGCCATCAACATTATAAATGCAGTTCCACTTCTCTGAGTTTATTGGACAGATGGATGCTCACACATGAGAAAGGATATGTGTATAGTGACACGGATAGTGACAGTCACTGTAGTATTGTTTGCAACCAATTGGCAGCGACTTAAATGTTCATCTATGGGGCCTGTTTATTTTTTTTACTTAAATTTTTTTTTTAATGTTTATTATCTTCAAGAGAAACACAGAGCGCAAACGGGAAAAGGACAGAGAGAGACACACACAGAATTGGAAGCAGGCTCCAGGCTCCAAGCTGTCAGCACAGAGCCCGATGCAGGGCTCAAACCCACAGTCCGTGAGATCATGACCTGAACCGAAGTCGGACGTCTAACCGACTGAGCCACCCAGGTGCCTGTGGGGCCTATTTAATACATTATGCTACACCTGTATGGAGGAGAATCCTGTGTGGTATGAAAAAAAAAAAATGAAGAAGCTGTCTTTGCTTTACTTTTATTTTAAAGTAAACTCTATGCCCAACATGGGGTTTGAACTCATGACCAAACCCACAGTGTGATCAAGAGTCGGACATGCTGCTATGGTACTGATGCTGTCTTTGCTTTACTTTTATTTTAAAGTAAACTCTATGCCCAACATGGGGTTTGAACTCATGACCCTGTGATCAAGAGTCGCATGCTCTAACTGAGCCAGCCAGGCACCCCAGGAGAATCTCTCTTTGGGTATAAATAGGGAAACCTCTAAGACATATTGTTGCATTAAAACAGAAGTTGACCAAGAGTGTAGTAGTTCATGTAGTGTAAAAAAACTGGAGTGATGGGGAAGGAATGCATTTAAATATTGTTTCCACATGCGAGGAAGGGTCCACAGGGAGGAGTCTCAGGAAATGGGTAACAGTGAGCACTATGGGGGAAAAAAGGAACAAGGTAGGAAGAGATCTTTCCACTGAAGAGCCTTCGAATCTTTTGAATATTGTATCATGTCAATATGTAACTTGTTAAAAATAAAAATAAAATAAAGTTAATTATAAAGGTGATGAGGCAGCATGGAAAAATGTTTATAAGATAGGTGGGGAAAAAGATTTTTAAAAAACCTGTTTTAGTAGGATTATAAACATGTAAAATAGATGCATGTTAACATTTCTATCTTGTGGAAGGGAGAGTCTGAGTAATTTTTATTTCCTTTCTTTCTTGTAATTTTCCCCCCAAACTTTCCATAATAAACATGTCGTACTTTTTAAAAATGTTTATTTATTTTTGAAAGGGGGGGAAGAGAAAGAGAGAGAGAGAGAGAATGAGTGGAGGATGGGCAGAGAGAGAGAGTGGGAGAGAGAGAATCCCAAGCAGGCTCTGTGCTGTCAGCACACCTAGGCACCCACTTTTATTATCAGAAACAAACCTGTGACATAAAAAAAAACATTAATACTAAGCAAATTGTTATTCTGTATAATCTCAATTATGGAAACAAGGTTGAAAAAGACTAGAAGGAAACATGCAAAATGTTCACGGTGGTTGTTCTGAGATATTAGGTAATTTTTTTTTAATGTTTATTTTTTTGAGAGAGAGATAGAGCACCAGTGGGGGAGGGGCGGGGAGACACAGAATCCGAAGCAGGCTCCAGGCTCTACACTATCAGAACAGAGCCCGATGCAGGGCTCAAACCCATGAACCACGAGATCATGACCAGAGCCGAAGTTGAACACGTAACCGACTGAGCCACGCAGGCGCCCCGATAATTTTGTATTATTTTCATGACACCTGGAAGAAAGGAAGGGAGGGAATCTTAGTCCAAGGGAGTTCTTCAAAACAACAGTTTTCGTAGTAACAAAATAGCAACAGGGTAGTAAGATGATGAGTCATTTTTGTTGTTTTGTTCCGTTTTCCAAACTTTTCATTATGTGGTTTCATTGTTGTTTTAGCAGGGATGGAACCCTCACTGCTGTAGAGTGGGATCCCCGAAGTCCTGCTGATTCCGTGCTAAGGGCCTGCGGCTCCCTAACTGTTATTCCTTTCAAGTCACGGAGCCCACAGCGCTGCCTTTGGTGGTGGGGACTGCTACCGGTGACATGCTGATAGGGAGGAAAATAGCCAAAATCAAAGCACCTTTGGGCCCTTCAAAGCTGGCCAACATTTAGGGAACCCTGACTGCCAGGCATAGCGCTGAGAGTACAGGGTACCAGGACCCAGTCCCTGCCCTTCCTGGGCTCTAGGCTCCTAAGGCCAGGAGGTTCCAAGCAGAGATAGAACGGGGGTCCCCGAGAAGGTCTGAGCAGAGGCCTGGCAAGATCAGGCCCCATAGGCAGTGACAGACTGTGATGGACAAAATGAGGCCTAAACTTTGGCTTGTCCAAGGGCTGGGCCCTCACTCGTCCTAACCTGCCTTGCTGTAGGTAGGGAGCACTTGTCCCCTCAGAATCTCCTCGGCGGAAGGGCACTAACTAGTGATTATTAAAGCAAACTGCCCAGCCAAAATTTTGGTCATCCAAACTGGAGCGAACTGGGTTCTAAATCTGGCTTTGCCATTAACCAGCTATGAGATCTTAGACAAGTAATTTCACCTTTATGAGCCTCAGTCTCCTTATCTACAAAAGGGGGAGAATCATCATCATAATGAATAGTACCTGCCCTGACTACTTCCCAGGCTTTCTGTGAAGGATCAGCTGACATATGTATACAAAAGTATTTTAAAAGTATAAAGGATGGGGGCGCCTGGGTGGCTCAGTTGGTTAAACGCCCGACTTTGGCTCAAGTCATGATCTCACAGTTCATGGGTTCGAGCCCCGAATCAGGGTCTCTGCTATCAGCTCAGAGACGCTTTGGATCCTTGGTCCCCCTCTCTCTTTGCCCCTCCCTAACTCGCACGCATTCTCTCTCAAAAAAATAAGTAAACATTAAAAAAAAAAGTATTAAGGATGTCCACTGATGAGTGGATACACAAAATGTGGCATATCAACACAACGGAATACTGTTCAATCTTAAAAGGAACGAAGCACTGATACATGACAACATGGATGAACCTGGAAAACATCATGGCTAGCAAAAGAGGCCAGACACTTAATTTCTTTTTATTTTTTAAATGTTTATTTATTTTTGAGAGAGAGAGACAGAGTGGGAGCAGGGGAGGGGCAGAGAGAGAGGGAGACACAGAATCTGAAGCAGGCTCCAGGCTCCGAGCTGTCAGCACGGAGCCCGATGTGGGGCTTGAACCCACGGACCGTGAGATCATGACCTGAGCTGAAGTCAGACGCTTAACCAACTGAGCCACCCAGACACATAGTTTCATTTATGTAAAATATCCACAACAGACAAATATGCAAAGAAAGAAAGAAAGGTGAGTGGTTCAGTGGCTGGGGAAGGAGCAATGGAGAGTGGTTGCTTAATGGCAAGGGGTTTCCTTTTAAGGTGCTGGAAACGTTCTAGAACTAGACAGAGGTGATGGGTTGCACAACACCATGAACATACTAAATGCCACTGAATTGTACACTCGAGTGCTTAAAAGGGTAGGTTATATTTATTTTACCACAAATTTTTAAGACTTATCAACAGGATGGGGTGCCTGGGTGGCTCAGTCGGTTAAGCATCTTACTTTGTCTCAGGTCATGATCTCACAGTTTGTGAGTTCGAGCCCCGCATCGGGCTCTGTGCTGACAGCTCTAAGCCTGGAACCTGCTTCAGATTCTGTGTCTCCCTGTCTCTCTGCCCTTCCCCCACTCACAGTCTGTCTCAAAAGTAAATAAGCATTAAAAATTAAAAAAAAAGACTTATCAACAGTATACATGATGATTAAAATCTGAGTTTATTTTAATCAATATTTCCATGATTAATAATCAAACGGATTTGATGGCCAGAATTTGAGAATTTTGCATCTGTACCAGGGCAGGGTGAGAAGTGCCTGGAAAGAGCAAAATGAGAGAAAAGAAATCGCCCTCAGAGTGTGCAGAGCCCCAGGGACCTGGACCATTCAGCCCACGAGCAGTATGACCTGAGGGGAAGCCCAGAATGCCAGGGCCAGGGAAGCAATGATCTGGGAATTTCAAATCCATCCGTGTGGGCTTATGCTTTAATTTGGGGATCCCCTGGGGAAGAGTTCACCCCTACCTCCCTGCCCCCCAAATTGTTTTCCAGTCAGACTGGGAGAGTCCTTTCTGGCACCTGCCCTGAGGATGAAGGGCAGCTTCCGGGACATAAAAGGCCCAAAGCTGGCTTAGTTCCTGAGTGACCCCAGACCTGTAGTCTTTAAAGCCTGACAGACTCTCCCGTGAAGACTTCTTGATGACGATGATGTGACATTTTGATGATGTAACAAAAGCAACAATTCACTACAGGACACTCAGATGTGCAAAGAAGATAGTTTCTTTTTTTTTTTTTTTTAATATTTTTTAATGTTATATTTATTTTTGAGAGAGAGAGAGAGACAGAGCATGAGCAGAGTAGGGGCAGAGAGAGAGAGAGGGAAACACAGAATGTGAAGTAGCCTCCAGGCTCTGAGCAGTCAGCACAGAGCCTGACGTGGGGCTTAAACTCATGGGCTGTGAGATCATGACCTGAGCCAAAGTCAGCCGCCCAACCGGCTGAGCCACCCAGGCGCCCCGAAGATAGCTTCTTTGTCTCTGTTACTGATACAGTCTGTCTCATGAGCCCCACTTCACAGAGCAGAAGCCGACAAGGGAGAGGACAACTTGCCAGTTAGGCATCTTGGTCTGTTCCCATTCAACTCCACCTAATAGGGGCTCCTGGGTGGCTCAGGTGGTTGACCGTCCAACTCTGGATCTCAGCTCAGATCCTGATCTCAGGGTTGTTGAGTTCAAGCCCCGCAACTGGGCTCTGGGCTGGGTGTGAAGCCTACTTAAAAACATGAAGTAAAATAGAAATAAACTATATCTACCAGATAAATATTCAGTCACTTCATAAATAGGGGCACTCTCCCTTCCCTGCCCCTCCCCCGCCCCCAGGCCACCTTGGGGAAGGGTCAGCGGGCACACAGGGAACCTAGTGCTTCCCCTGCCTCTTTCTCTCTCCTCCCCACAATGCACCAGGCTGTGAAGAGCAGACACAGCCTCTCTGCCTGGGGTTCCTAAGCTTCCATAATAAGAACCAATAACTTGGGCACTGGTTTAAAGTGCTCTGTCTGTGGGAATGCAAACTGGTGTAGCCACTCTGGAAAACAGTATGGAGGTTCCTCAAAAAATTAAAATAGAACTACCCTACAGCCCAGCAACTGCACTACTAGGTGTTTATCCAAAGGATACAGGTGTGCTGTTTTGAAGGGGCACATGCACCCCAATGTTTATAGCAGCTCTATCAACAATAGCCAAAGTATGGAAAGAGCCCAAATGTCCACTGATGGATGAATGGATAGAGAAGATGTGGTGTGTATACACACACACACACACACACACACACACACACACACACTGGAATATTACTCGGCAATCAAAAAGAATGAAATCTTGTTATTTGCAACTACGTGGATAGAACTAGACGGTGTCATGCTAAGCGAAACTAGTGAGTCAGAGAAAGACAAATATCATATGACTTCACTCACATGAAGACTTTAAGAAATAAAACAGATGAACATAAGGGAAGGGAAGCAAAAATAATATAAAACCAGGGAGCGGGACAAAACAGGAGAGTCTTAAACACTGAGAACAAACAGAGGGTTGCTGGAGGGGTCGTGGGAGGGGGGATGGGCTAAATGGGTGAGGTGCTTAAGGAATCTACTCCTGAAATCATTGTTGCCCCATGTGCTAACTAACTTGGATGTAAATTAAAAAATAAATACAATTAAAAAAAAGAAATCACAAAAAAAGTTTTAAAAATGCCCATTCTGATTCTATCTTTTCCTCTCTCTGCCCCTCCCCTGATCACTCTCACTCTAAATAAATAAATAAATAAATAAATAAATAAATTGCCCATTCTGGGGCACCTGGGTGGTTCAGTCAGTTAGGGTCCAATTCTTGGTTTCGGCTCAGGTCATGATCTCATGGTTTCATGTACTCAGGTCCTGTGTTGGGCTCTGTTAGCAGCATGGAGCCTGCTTGGGATGCTCTGTCTCCCTTTCTCTCTGCCCCTCCCCCACTAGCGCTGGCTCTCTCTCTCTCTCTCAAAATAAATGAACTTTAGAAAAACAATTTTTTAATGTTTACTTATTTTCGAGAAAGAGAGAGAAAGAGTGCAAGCAGGGGAGGGGCAGAAAGACAGGGAGCCAAGGAATCCAAAGCAGGCTCTAGGCTCTGAGCTGTCAGTGCAGAGCCCAATGTGGGGCTCAAACTCATGAACCGTGAGGTTATGACCTGAGCCAAAGTCAGACACTTAATTGACTGAGCCATCATGGCGCCACAATGAAGGGTTCTTTTCATTGCTAAGATACCCCTTCCCTAGCTGAGTTTGAGGCCTCTTGGAAATCACCTAGTCCAACTTTTTTTTTTTTTTGGAGAGAGAGAGAGTACACAAGAGCCGGGAAGAAGGGAAGGCGGCTGGGGGGGGGGGCGGTGGGGGTAGGGGGAGAGAGAGAGAGAGATAGGGAGAGAGAATCTCAAGCAGGCTCCATGCTCTGCATGGATCCCGATGCGGGGCTCCATCCCACGACACTGGGATCATGACCTGAGCCAAAATCAAGAGTTGGACACTCAACTGACTGAGCCACCCAGGCGCCACCAACCTTTCTGTTATAGGTGTGGAGACGCAGACTTGGAGACAGAGTGACTTGTCCGAGGACACACAGTTGGTCAACAGCAGGGCTGGGAACGGACCCCAAGCCTGATCCAGTGCCCAGCCTCAGTGCTAGCATTTGATGTGCGATGTGTGACCTTCATTAAGTGCTGCTGAACGGCCTGAGGACAGCGAGTCCTCAGAGGAGTGAGATCCGCTCCATGGTTTCAGAATTTCACTGAGTTCTTAAAACGAGAGGACCCATCCAAAAGCACTGCTTCACTGTTGTTGCCCCATAAATTTCTATTCATTGATTTCTTTTTTTTAATTATTCTTTAGTTTTTTTTTTTTTAAGTAAACTCTTTACCCAACATGGGGCTCGAACTTATGACCCCCTGATCAGGAGTCGCACTCTTCACTGCTCCACCAACTGAGTCAGCTAGGAGTCCCTCTATTCATAGATTTTTTTCTTTAATTTTTTAAATTTTTATTTTGAGAGACAGAGAGCAAGGTTGGGCGGCTGACTTTGGCTCAGGTCGTTATCTCGCAGCCCATGAGTTTGAGCCCCACGTCAGACTCTGTGCTGAAGGGGACAGAGGATCTGAAGCTGGCTCTGTGCTGACAGCAGAAAGCCGGAAGTGGGGCTCGAACTCCAGAACTGTGAGATAATGACCTGAGCTGAAGTTAGAAACTCAATGGACTGAGCCATGTGGGTGCCCCGGTCAATGATTTCTAATGTGTGTGTTTTTTGCACACTTGCAGCCTAATTGTTTTGCAGATTTTGGGGAGTTGAAAGGGTGAGGCTGGTAGCTCCAGGATCCATGGGGGTTTCTGGACCCGGGTAAGGCTTGTTTCACCTCTGCAGGGTGCAAAGCCCTGAGGCAGGGAACTCCTTTGAGGGGGTGAGTAATGCGTGAGAAGCCTTTTGACCTCTAGTCATAGGATCTTTGTCCCAGCACATTTCACAATCGGGAAGGGCGAACTCCAACTCCAAAGGGTAGGAAGAAAGAGAGCCCACATTTAGCAAGTAGCCACGATGAACCAGACTGTGTGTTAAATACTTAACAGAGCTATTTAATTCCCACCCTCTCCCTGCGAGGCTGGGACTGTTATCCTCATTTTACAGATGAAGAAATCAAGGCTTAGAGAGGGCAAGGTAAATTGGCCCCAAGTCTCACAGGTTTTAAACGGGCTGACCTGGAGTCTGAACAAAGTCTGCTGGACTCCAGACTCTGTACGTAGGATACCACGGAGCCTTCAAGGGCAAAATGCCACGCACAAGCTTTCCCGAGGCTTGCAGACCCCGCCGTCTGCTCCTAGCCATGGATCCTCCTCCTCCTCCCTTGCTCCTGACCCTCCTCTGGGCTGGCACTTCTTGACCATGTGCTGCTGCCATCTGAAACTCATGCTTGTGGCCAGCCTTAGCTTTCATTTTTCTGGCCAGGAGCTCCCAGCCTTCATGAGGTGTCCCAGAGATGGCATTCACTGTGAGCCTCACCCACACCCCTTCCGGGGGACGTGTTACCTGAAAACCTACCTTTCAGGGTCCCAGCTAACTGTTCCAAGGCAGACACCTGAGCAAGGTCAGTTGGGCTGAGATGAGCCCCACGGCTCATGCCTTGTGGGACTTGGCTCAGTAAAGGGGAGCTGTTTTAATCAGATGCCCTTTCAAGAACTGGGAATTGGGAAATCCAAGAAGGGCCACCGAATCAGTAATGGCACTTGAATTACAAAGGTTATGATGTAGACAAGAAGCGGAAAGAGGTAGGATGAGCACTTCTGAATTGACGAGTCAACAAACCAGAAAGCACGGAATGGGGAAGAGTGGGGGGTGTGTGCAGAGGGGCAGAAAGACCACACCTACCTGTGCATGGCAGCCACAGCTCCGGTGCTTGGATTCCCAATGAGCCTGTCGGATCCTTTCATGAAAACTCCTTCTCCTGAGGTAAACTGAATGGGCTTCTTCTTTCTTGAAGCCAAAGCAGCTTTGTCTAGAGCAGGAGGAAATGAAATAACTTGTGTTTGAACTTACAATTGGCAAGGGACACCTTTGGGTTAACGCTTCCAAAGAGTTCCAACCAACACTTGGAGCCACTTTTAAGCAGCAAAGGAGTCACATGGTATTCTAGTTTTCTATTGCTGGGAATAACACCCCGAACTTAGAGACTTAAAACAACCATTATTTATTTTGCTCATAAATCTGTAATTTGTGCAGGGCTCTGCAGGCACGACTTGTTTCTGTTCCACTTGGCATCGGTTGGGGTGGCTTGAAGGCTGGGACTGGAATCACCTGAAGGCTCACTCTCTCACTCGGATATTTGGACACTGGTGCTGGCTGTTGAACGGGGCCTCGGCTGTCTGCCACACACACCCATACGTGGCCTCTCCACATGGGTTTTCCTCTCCCTTGTGGCATGGTGATTAGGTTCCAAGAACAAGCATTTCTAGAGGACGGAGTGGAGGCCATATCACTTTTTATGACCTTGTACATCACAGAGCATCATGGACCCACTCAGATTCAAGGGGAGAAAGCATACAGATGAGTGCACTGTCAACGTTACATTTGAAGAACATGCTGGATGTGATATGTTGTGGTGCCTGTTTTTGGAACAATCTGCCACAGAGTGCCATGTAGTGAGCTAGAGACATTAGGAAGACAGTGAAAGCCCCTGGCCCATATTCCAACAATTGCATATTAAATGCAGCAACCTATTAAAAGGCTCAATAAAACCACTAAAGCGAGACAGAATTATAAAAGCGGATCGAAGTAGAACCCACAGCAGTGTGGGACCATTTAATGTAGGTGCAAACAGCCTAGCACACCTCAGGAACTCCTGGGAGTCTTGCCATATAAGAGCATACTAATGTTAAATTTGAACCTTCTGTTAAGAAGCAAAGGATGGGGTGATATACTTTGGAATGAGTTACTTCAGAAATCATTACAATCATGCTTTGGTTTTTATATTTATTTTTAAGGTTTTATGTATGCATGAATGTACGTATTTTTAGGTAGGCTTCACACCCAGTGCAGAGCCCAACACGGGGCTTGAACTCATGACCCTGAGATCAAGACCTGAGCTGAGGTCAAGGGTCGGACGCTTAATGACTGAGCCACCCAGGTGCCCTTGTTTTGTTTTTTTTTTGTTTTTTTTTTTTAATATTTTTATTTATTTCTAGGAGAGAGAGAGAGACAGCATGAGCAGGGGAGGGTCAGAGAGAGAGGGAGTCACAGACTGAAACAGGCTCCAGGCTCTGAGCTGGCAGTCAGCACAGAGCCTGACGCGGGGCTCGAACCCACGAACCGCGAGATCATGACCTAAGCGAAAGTCGGACGCTTAACCGACTAAGCCACCCAGGCGCCCCGCCCTTGTTTTGGTTTTTAAATGGATGATAACTTCAGTAACACATTACCTTTCCCTCATGATGATATATAAATCTAACTATAGTGCCCTACAATTATTTTATGGTCTACCTTTCAATAAGAGCAACCTGCCTTAGAATTCTCTTGGAGATATCATTCCGTTATCTTCCAGCCTCTATTATTGCTGATGGTAAGTCTGCTGTTAATCTATTTTAGTTTCCTTGTAAGTTATCTGTCTTATTTCCAGGGCTGCATTTAAGATTTTTTTCTTTGTCTTTGGTGTGCTACATTTGCTCTTACATATATGTCTACCAGTGGAATTTTTACAAATTCTGCTCGGGGCACCTGGCTGGCTCAGTAAGAAGAACATACAACTCTTGATTTCAGAGTTATAAGTTTGAGCTCCACATTGGATGTAAAGATTACTAAAGAGGAATAAATAATAAACTTAAAAAGCAAATTCTGCTCAGGGTTCAATATGGTTCTTTTTTTAAGTTTATTTATTTATTTTGAGAGACAGCAAGAGAACCCCAAGCAGACCCCCGCTGTCAGCACAGAGCCCTACATAGGGCTCAAACCCATTGAACTGTGAGACTATGAACTGAGCCGAAATCAAGAGTCAGATGCTCAACTGACTGAACTGAGCCACCAGGTGCCCTTTAGTGATTTCTTTCATTTTTTTTTTCCCTGAGAGAGAGAGGCAGTGTGAGCAGGAGAGGGTCAGAGAGAGAGAGATACAGAATCTGAAACAAGGCTCCAGGCTCTGAGCTAGCTGTCAGGACAGAGCCTGATGCGGGGCTTGAACCCATGTGAACCCACGAACCGTGAGATCATGACCTGAGCCGAAGTCGGATGCTCAACTGACTAAGCCACCCAGGTGCCCCAGTGATTCTTTAATCTGATGATACATGTTATATAATAAAAAATTTGGTCTTTGTACTGGGTTCTTGGAAGGGAGATTCTAAACTCTTCCTAATTTTCCCAATGGATTATCTTTGTTAATTATGATGGGATCCTTAGACCACATCTGAGTTTATGTTAATGAGTGACTCAGGGATGGGGGCTGGTCATACCAGAAAGACTAACCATGTGGTTAGAGTGTTGGGGATCTGAGCCACATGATATCAGCCTAACTTCCTCTCTGGAGAGCAGGGGGCTAGAGAGTCAGTTCAATCAATTTTGTGTGTATGACATCCCCCAAAAAACCGTGGACACCCAAAGCTTGGGGGAGCCTCGTGGCTGGTAAATGCCTCAATGTGCTGGGAAGGTGGCACATCCTGATTCCACAGGGAAGGAGGCGTGGAAAGTCTATGGTTGGGACCCTCCCAGACCTCACCTATGTGTCTCTTCATTTGGCTGGTTCTGATTTACATCCTCTGTAACGAAACTGTTATTAAGTATAGCCCTTGCCTGAGTTTTATAAATCCTAGCAAATTATGAAACTTGAGGGGGTCGTGGGAGCCTCTGAATTTGTGGCCTATTGGTTGGAAGTGAGGATGGGCTGGGGTCTGAGTATAGAAATCTTATTTGGACGCTGTGCTCTTAACCTGGGTGGGCTGTGCTAACTCTGGGCTATTAGTGCCAGAATAGTTCTGTAGTACTACACACATCTCTCATCACTCTGGAGAGATCTCAGTGTCAGGAATCTGTGGTCATCAAATACTATGCCGGATTATGAACCAGCGATAATGACTTCCTGTTGTCTTTTGTTCCAGTCACAGTGAACTGTGGCTCCTCTGCCTGGCAGCAAAGACACACCATTAACCACAGGAGAAACACGGTCATGCCTCTGATGCAGAAATAAGACAGTGTAAAGTGGAGGCCGCGTGCAAGATGGCATTAACGTGTCTTTAGCAGACATTACTGGTGCTTTGCTCAGATCTTTTCAGCTCTCTCTTCAGGTTCTGGTCCTTCTCCTGATTTCTGTGTGACTTTGTTTCTAGGAGCCACGCACCTGTGACTCTTTTTATAAAGGGCTGTTCCAGGGCTACTGGAGCTGCCTCACCCACAATCGGAAAGTCCGAACTGCTCCCTTGGAACAGTCCTTAGCCAATGTTGGACAGCCGTGGAAATACGAAAGCCTAACTCCCCTGCCTGGAGCTGGGATAGACTCTGAGGTATAATTTACGCTCCAGAACGCCCTGCAGGATGATGTTCATCCCAGGAATTTGGCTGATATTGCTTAGCCCTGTCCCCTTCCCAGTTCTGTTCCCCTACTCCTTTTCTGGATTTGCCTAGGAACACTTCCTTAGTAAATCACTTACCCACAAATCCTCGACTCGAGAGTCTACTTCTGGGGAACCTAACCTAAAATAGCTCCTAATTATTCATTGCCACGCAGGTGGCCATGTGACTTGCAATGCCTGGGGGAATAGGCATTGTACGCTACACGTTACTTGAATCTTAAGGATCATCACATGTTACTAGAATTGCCTTTTTCTCTGGGGGAAAGGCTAACGCAGGGGTCGCTCCCTCAGCCTGGGTCCCATAACAAGACATGTGAAGAACTACAGCTGACACAAAGCCAACATATAACATGAGCTAGAATAAACCTTTATTACTGGAAGACAATGAGATTTGGGGGTTTTACTGCAGAGCTCAACAGATAGTAACACGGGCAGTGAGTGTAACAATGGTTAACAGCATACATCCTGGAGCTAAAAGCCAAGTTCTGCTGCTATATCTATAACCTTGACCAAGTTGCTTAGCCTCTCTGAGCCTCAGTTTCTCCATTTGTAAAAAAGGGATATTAATGATATCCATTTCATAAGGTCACTGTGGGGGCCAAACGAGTTAACATATATACAGCACTTCCAACAGTGTTTGGCACATGGTAAACGCTTGATAAATATTAACTGAAGTGAACTATAATAGCTCATCCCCAAGTTTTCAATGCTTTCTCCCACAACCACTGAACTTGTTGGCTTCCTCTCCAGCATCCATTCCACTCTTCCCACAGTCTTGATTTCTATTTGAGGATCTATCTGGTTCTGAGAAAGCTGACTTTACTCTCACTTCACTTGGCCCAAGATGAACCTAATAATAGCTAGTAGTGTGTTGGTAAACTGGATCCAAGGAGGGTGGGGAGGGAAGGCAATTTCCACAGTGTAAATACTCCCTACTTAGCCAATTTCAGTCTATCTATGGTTTTTAACAACTGGCTTCCAAAATTCTTGAATATTTAATAATCACCTGGGGAGCCAGTACCCCCCAGTTCTAACACCTCACATGCCGCTCCTCTAGCCATGATGCAAAATCCCAAGCTGCTTTCATCTGTGAGAATCTCAGAATTTCTGCAATTCTAATCAGTTTCCCTGCATATTGTAAAACATAAAAGAGCTTTCTGAACATACAGAATTGCCAACATTTAACTCATTTTGATCTGCATAAAGAAGGGGTCAATTTCAATGACTCAACTTAATAGATCAAATGCACAGAAAATATGGTAGAAGAAAGGAGTAAGTAATGAAGTCAGATGGAAGGAAGGAGGAGGGGGAGAAAGTGGACGAGGAGGAGGAAGACGACGATCCCACCAGAAACAAACCTGAACTATGACCATGTGGAGTTTAAAAAGAGATGTGAGGGGCGCCTGGGCGGCTCAGTCGGTTGAGCGCCGGACTTCAGCTCAGGTCATGATCTCACGGTTTGTGGGTTCAAGCCCCGCGTCAGGCTCTGTGCTGACAGCTGGCTCAGAGCCTGGAGCCTGCTTCGGATTCTGTGTCTCCCTCTTTCTCTGACCCTCCCCTGCTCATGCTGTCTCTCTCTCTCTCTCTCAAAAATAAATAAAATATTAAAAAAGAGAGAGAGAGAGATGTGAATCCTTTACTCCACAATGGGTATTAGACTTAATTATGTACAATTAGCTTCTTTATTATTCAACTACATACCCTCAGGAAAGTATCATATCTCACCCTACAAGCATATCCAACATCTTCATTCTTCCAGCTTTGTTTTTATGGCACGAAACCCAGATTTCCTTTCCATCATGGGCTAGAAATTCAGAAAGGTCTTAGGAGAGATTTTCGCAAGCACCTTGACACAGGTTTTTGGGGAAACTCAGGGTCACGCTATCCAGAGTTCCACATCCCTATGGTGTTTATCTCGGTGTAAACTCACGGGCAGCAAGTTGGGGCGTTAGGGACCCGAGTGCGGCGGGTTCCCTCACCTCTCAGAGCTTGAGGCCACTCACCTGTGCGGTGGGGATAAGAACTCCCCTCCGGAGCGGGGCCCTGAGTACAAGCCAGGGGAACACAGGGAGGGGGCAAGGCGCTAGGCCGCCAGGAGCCATCAAATGAGACACTGCAGACCCGAGGGGCTGTCACAAAGCCCAGCCCGCAAAAGTCGTGGGGACAGATGCTGCGCACCGCACCACGTGCATTTCCAGCGCTCCAACCTCCACCGCTTCCCAGCGGCCCCTGCAATGGGCGCGGCCCCTCTTCCCAGAATGCCCCGCACGTGCGCCCAGGCGCGCGGCAGCCACGTGAGGTCGGCCATGAGCCTGTCCAGTCTGTTGGACGGCGGCCCCGCCCCCGGGCCCCCAGCGGAGGTTCCGCCTCTTCCCAGGCAGCCCCCAAGGGCAGCCCGCACGCGGGGACACCGCACTCCCTGCACAGATAACACCAGCACGCACCTGCACACACGGGCACACTCTGCGTTTGGCTCACACATGACACACGTCTCCCCCACGCCAAACAGAACCCACGCATCACGGCACTTGGAGCATGCGCCGCCCGCAACACAGTGTCCCTGCACACCACTGGTTCGCGTCAGTCCCCACATTGATCACAGCGTTCACTCTGCTCACCAAAGACAGAAGGCCCTCAACACAGCACACACGATACACCTTAGTGCAGCACCTACACAGCACACACGCTATCAGCACCATGTATTTTGCAGAGATGACGCGAGTCACTCATATCCACACACCACAACGCACCGCTCCCTCCTCGCGCAGATGACATGCATGCATTCCACACTACACCGAACACGAAATAGATTCTTAAACCTCTGATTAAACACACACACACACTGCACACAAACGACATGCATACATTACCCACACCATACCAAATACAACACATTATCCAAGCCCTACCCATACACATCTTACGAACACACACATCTTCACACACAGCAACTGAACCACTTAACTTCTAGGTACACTTATGGTGACCAGCCATCCTTTACGTACCCAGAACTGGCCTGGTTTTAGCTACATCCTGAGAAACCCCCTCAATCCTGGGCAATCTGGGAAGAGGGTCACACACACACCCCACCCCCCGCCCACCATTGTTCAAATGAATTAGGCTGGTTCCCCAATAAGTACCAGTGATAAGATCTGAGCCGCTATGGGAGCAGAGAGACAGTGGGCTGCAGAAGCCCGGAGCTAAGGGGACTCAGGTGTGGCTCTCTGGGCCCTAAGTTCTAGCCTCTGATTTGTCTGGAGGGGGAAATGCAGCTAGGGAGAAAATGCCTTAAAAATAAAGTTGCTCACTGCACCTTCCAAAAAGAAAAGAAAAGAAGGAGTCAAAGAAGTCTAACCACACCTGACTTTGAGGTTTTACCCCTGGCAGAACACTTTTGCTGAAGTTATCTCATCTTAGAAAAACCTGTGGGGTAGGTAGCGTAGGTGCTATTATGACAATGAGGCTGGAGAAGGCACGGACACCTGCCTGAAGTCACAGAGCACAAGTCTGTCTGCACAGCCCCCCTCTTTCCTCCAGCCTGGCTGAGACACTGTGGCTACAATCAAGAAGCCACCTGTCTTGAGCCACCACCTTCAAAAGCCTTTCAGTCCCGTCCTAATGGGGCAAGGCGCCCAGGCCGCCCCACCCTTAGGGTGGATTAGGCCTCCGCCTCCCTGTTGGCGTTTAAGGCACATCAAAAGAGCTCCCTGCACCAAAATAGCTCTCACAGGCCCTGTCTGGTAGCTTGAAATCACACCACGAGGCATCTCTTTTAGGTAAAAGGCAGTGTGCTTCCAGGGCCTCTGCTCAAAATGCACCTGTGTCCCTGAGCGAGCCTCCCACGTGGCAGCCTCCAGCACCCGGAGCTGGTGTCGTCTCCCCCGTGGCTCTGTGCGTTGCCAACACCTGTTGCCTGATGCCAGCCTGCTGATGGAATTGGATCGTTTCTAGCGAGTCCTGTGGGAAAGGGGCAGAGGATGGGAACCTTTGGTCTTGGCTGAGGGGAAGTGCGAGAAGGGTGCAGAGTGGCGTGGAGAGGAGAAAACAGGACAGTAGAGGTACGGGGACAGGATTGAGAAAGATAGGGTGGACGTGCCCTTGGTAGGAGTGGAGGAGACCCTGAGTCTAAGAGGAAGGAGAGGGAATGCCAGGAGCTTTCCAGAGAGGCCAAGAAGTACCAGAGAGCCCAAAGAATATGGTGGGGCATCTGTGGGGGGTGGAGAGGTTGGTGGGAGGGAACTGTTTCGGGGGGACACTCTGGCTCCTCGCTGGCAGCACCCGGGTCAGGGCACTTGAGCAATCACAGATTATTCCTATGTGGAAGTTGCAGAAGAAACCGTAAGGTCATGGGAAACGTTTGTGATATATTGATAAGTGAGAGAGAAGGAGGTTTCAGAACAGGACATAGAGTGGGATCCACGTTATGTGACACTGCCTGGAAAGACACCGAAATGTCAGCTGTGGTTATCCCTGCTGTAGGGAGGATGGCTTGCATTTCAACCTGGAATCTTTCTGTATTTCCCAGACTTTCTACAGTGAATGTGGAACTTGATTTTTGTACATATCAGAACGAGTTCTTTTAGATAAACATTCACTGAATATTTATCGAGCGCTTATTAAATTCTACGGTAGAGGCCCCACGCCTAAGGCAGAGAAATGTGAGCTGACCACTGCCCTTGGATTACCATTAAATCCAGTCGTGGCATAGGGGTTCAGGTCTGTGCACCCAAAATGTGGCCTCAGGAACCAGACTGCCTGGCTCAAGTCTCTCTTCTGCAGCTTCCTAGCTGTGTGACCTGGGCGAGCACCTTGACCTTTCTGTGCTTTGGTTGTCGCATCTGTAAAATAGAGGAATTAATAATATACCTGTAAGGATTAGTTGAGTTGATACATGTGAACATAAGTGCGTGGCTGGTATGGGGTAATCACCACCTAAGTGTTAGCTGTTATTGTTATGAGTGGGTAGAGAGCTTTGCCTCTGGAGCCAGCCTGTCTGGGTTCAAATCCTTGTTCTGTCTCTGTCTCGCTTGGGCAAATGATTTAATATCTGTGTCTACCTCAGTTCCCTAATCTTGAAAATGGGGATGAAAGTAATGGCGTTTCATAGAGTTGTTAGGAATATTCAACGAGTAGCTATGGATAAAGTACTTAGAACAGTACTCGGCGCATAGAAAGTGCTCACTGAGTGTCAGCTGCTCTAATACTAATTGTCGTTGTTATTATTATTATTGGTCAATACCGGAATGGGGGACCAACCACCAGAGCACCCCACGTAGAGGCAACCCAGGGTGGGGTGCAGGATGCATGCGATGGGCTGAGCTGGGCACTGCAGGACGGCCCCGTCCACTCCAGACTCCCGTGTATTCTCCTTCAGCCCCGGTTAGTCTGGTTGTTTTAAGTTTTAAAACGGTGGCCCCCAAGGGGCCACTCCTTGCACGTACACCACCACCTCCCTGATCTTTATTTAGCCATAAACAGGGTAGATTTATGGTAAAGATGATGAAGGGAAGCTTCCAGGACTTATTTGCATGGGGAGTGCCTGGCAACACATTTACAGTTGTGATCTTTTTCTTTCGATCATTACATAAATTTCAGCCCCACCTGGATCCTCCTTTAATATGGGGAAGGGGACTCCTAATTCAGACTTCTGATGAAATCTAGCTCCTTTCTTCAACTGGGCTGGGTCACTGAGACCTACCCCGGGTGGGGTTTTTGCGTGTGTGAATCTGTTTTCCTTTGTTGCTGGTGCATAGTACTTTCTGTCTCTTCTTGCAGCCATAGCCTCTACCTGAGTGAGTGAATGAATGAATGAATACCCATTGGCTCTGTTTGGTTCTCAAGGTAAACCAGCAGAAAAATGGCTGAGTTCTTGGAGCAAGCTCTTGGCAGACAGGAGAAGCTGGAAGGCCTTTTAAACCTACGTGGAATAAGAAGCCTCTGAAATCTTAGGAACCTGACTACACGTCTAGTTAGGAAAATATGTAAGTCTGGAAATTCACCCAGAAGCTGAAATTGATGAACAGTCACAAGTCAGGGAGAGTGGATCCCTATCATACGTGTGTTCTTTGTTGAGAACTTGTGTTCTCCTTGTGTTCTAGCTTTTTTAAGGATGCTCTGGTGTTCTTTTCTATGTTTTTAAACATATTTAAAGTTTATTTTTAAAATAACTTAAAAATTACTTTAAAAATTATACTTTAAAATTTAAAGTATTTTTAAAGTTTATTTATTTTTGAAAGACAGGGAAACAGAGCATGAGTTGGGGAGGAGCAGAGAGCGAGGGAGACTCAGAATCCGAAACAAACTCCAGGCTCTGGGCTGTCAGAACAGAGCCCGACGTGGGGCTATAACTCACGAACTGTGAGATCATGACCTGAGGTGAAATCAGATGTTTAATCAACTGAGCCACCCAGGTGCCCCTATTTATTTTTGAGGGGGGAGGCAAAGGGCAGAGAGAGAGGTAGACAGACAATTTGAAGCAGGCTCCACACTGTCAGCGCAAAGCCCGACGCAGGGCCCCAACTCACAAACCATGAGATCATGACCTCACCTGAAGTCATTTACTTAACCGATTAAGCCACCCAGGCACCCTTCTGCTGTTCTTTATTAAAGACTTATGTTTTTATTTAAAAACGGGCAAAATCCACAAGAGAGGAAGCTTGCTTGTCTCAGTATTAGGCATGAACTTCCAGGGTTATCTCTAGCGTTCTGGACTATATTTGGGGGGACTTTTCCAAGCCATGCACAGAACCTTACAATTTATCCCATACTAGCTGCTTCATACTCTTTGTGATTGTTTTATACGTCCCAGCTTTATCTCCTCCGTGACTGTTAATTCTGGGAAGATGGGGACTTTCACATCCCATCCATGACAAACACTCAAAGCTGAAGTATTAAATACCCCAGTATTATGACCCCAGTGTTAAATAAGTATGATGATTAATTTTGTATTAACTTATTGCCCAATTGTATGTCAAACACCAATCTAGCTGTTGCTGAGAAGGAATCTGTTTTTTTAATGTTTACTTATTTGTGTGTGTGTGTGTGTGAGAGAGAGAGAGAGAGAGACAGAGAGAGACAGAGAGACAGAGAAAAAGAGGAAGACACAGAATCCAAAGCAGGCTCCAGGCTCTGAGCTGTCAGCACAGAGCCCGATGCGGGGCTCAAACCCAAGAACTATATGATCGTGACCTGAGTAGAAGTCAGTTGCTTAACCAACTGACCTACCCAGGTGCCCCGCTGAAAAGGTATCTTTTAGATATATTTAAGTCAATAGACTTTGAGTCTACTGAGATGATTACCCTCCTTAATGTGGCGGGGCCTCATCCAGTCAGCTGAAGGCCTGAGAGAAAAGACCAAGGCTCTGACCCAGACTCTAAGAAACAAAGGAATTCTGCCTCTGAATGGTCCTCCAAGCCTGCAACATCAACTCTTGATGAAATTGCCACCCTGTCCCTACATTAGGGACGTAGCAGCCCTCCCCCCAATGCACAAAACCCAGTACCTTACAGTAAACCTACTTGTCTGTCTGTCTCTGGATAAATACACAGAAAGTAGAGAGTTCTATGAAAACATTCATAAGCTGATACGGTGGAAAGCGAAGAAGCAATTGCCGTTAACTTGTATGGAATTTTTTTGGTGTTCTCAGACTCTAAATACACTTCTCTTGGGCTTTTCAGAGATGTTAGGACACATCTTGCTAATGGATGCACCAAATACATGGGGATAAAGCACGGATGTTCACAGACACAGTTCAAAGTTACGGCCGCTTGATGCTGAGATGCTGAGTGCAGGTCGGGGGGCGGGAGTCACAGCAGCTTGCGGAACAAACACTGAAAGCTATTTTCACTTTTAGCTCCCCCCCCACCTTTTGTTTTTTGTAAAAGTGACAGTCCTCTTCAGATTTCTTTTGGCTCACAAAAACAGGCACAGATGTAGGTCTTTCATAAAAACAGAGTGTGATAATGCAAACTTTTGCAAAGTTGTGGGATACCTGTATATATATTTAGTAGGTCTATAAAATTTGGTTCCGTTTCTCTAGAGAATCCTAGCACAGGATGTTGCTTTCTTGCTTGGGAAAAAAATCATTCTTGGGGTGCTTGGGTGGCTCAGTCGGTTGAGGGTCCAACTTCGGCTCAGGTCATGATCTCGTGATTTGTGGGTTCAAGCCCCACACTGGGCTCTGTGCTGACAGCTCGGAGCTTGGAGCCGGCTTCGGATTCTGTGTCTCCCTCCCTCTCTGCCCCTCCCCGCTCATGCTCTGTCTCTCTCTCTCTCAAAAATAAATAAACATTAAAAAAAAAAAAGAGGGGCACCTGGGTGGCTTAGTCGGTTAAGCGTCCGACTTTCGCCTGGGTCATGATCTCGTGGTTCATGGGTTCGAGCCCCGTGTCGGGCTCTGTGCTGACTGCCAGCTCAGAGCCTGGAGCCTGTTTCAGAGGCTGTGACTCCCTCTCTCTCTGACCCTCCCCTGCTCACACTGTCTCTCTCTCTCCTAGAAATTAAAAAAACAAAAAACAAAAAACAAAAAAACCCAGAAAACCAGAGCTAAAAGGATGGGAAGACCTTTGCAGTGTTACTTACCCCAATTAATGTGAATAACTTCCACCCCAGACCTCCGGTGACCAATTGTCCTGTTTGCTTGGGGCTGACAGGGTTTCCTGGGCATGGAACTTTTACGGCACTAACACCCTGAAGGTAAGTCATTCTAACACAGAATCTAAAGGGGGGGGGGGGAGGCGTTACTGAATACATGGATTTGCACCCTATTACATATCTGAAATCTGAAAAGCTCTGGCTTCTCAAACCAGCCTGTCCCCTGAGGTTTGGAGGAAGGACCGTGAACCTGGACATTCATGGTCTGTCTCTGGCAGGAGACACAGCGACCAGCCACAGCCTCTGGGAAGGAAGCAAGTGCCCAGAGGGACGGGAGAGGACAGACGTTTTCACTGCATATTCTTTTGCATCTTTTGACTATACAACATGTGAATGCATTGTCTCCTCAGAAAAATAAATACAGGAAATTATGGAGAAGCAAAACTCTCTGCGCTTTTGACTCAACTATAAATAGAACTTTAAAGATTTGGAAGAATCTCAGCATTGCTGAGCTACTGTTATGGATGCTGTCAAGACAATATTTATCTTTTTTGATTCTGCTGATTCTTGCGTATCCTGTCCTGACAGCCGCTTCACCTACTGAGCGCTGATTTGGGAGTCCAGAGACTGGCTTTTAGTTTCATAAACCAAGAATGCTGAATAGGTCTTTCTGGAACAGCAGGTGGCCTAGGGCTCTTGCTCCAGGAGTCTGCTCCACGGCCCCCCGGGCGATTTTTCTTTTTTTTCTGGTTGGTAGTGGTTATTATTATTTTGAAAAATCAAGAACAATCATGCAAAGCAAGTAGAAACAGGCTGGGTCAGCTGAAAAATGCCCACATGCTCCCGCCCTGGGTCTCTGGGTGATATAATTAGCTGGTTGTATCCAGCGGTGAGTGGGCGGCTCGCTCCCCTGGCACCCGCAAGGCCAGGGGATGATGTAACAAAAGGCTAGCCCGGGCAAGGCCACGAATGAGCCGAGCCTCTGGAGAGGCTGATGAGTCGCTCTGCGGCAGGAGGGGGAAGGAAGTGGGGGGTTCAGGGCTGCGGGGTGGGGGCTGCTGACTGCCCAAGAGGAAAAGCCAGCCTCCTGTTCACTCAGCCTTAAGCACCCCTCCTGCCCCCATCCCTACTTCTCTCCTTCTTACCAGGGTAGAAGAGTCCTCTGAGAACTTCTTGAGCTGAGGAAGGGGTCCCTGAGCCTGGATAGACTATATCAGGGTCCCCAAAGCTGTGACGGTGGAGGATGTGGATGTTACGGGCACCCAGGAGATTTTTCAAAACATTTGTGAACTACGCAAGCTAGCTGGCCGACCCTCACCCAATTTTAATTTGGTAGGTTTGGATAGGGCCAGAAATTGGAATGTGTTGTTCACTTGTATTGGTTATTATTTAAAATATT
Organism: Proteles cristata cristata; assembly: GCA_017311185.1. Lineage (NCBI taxonomy): Eukaryota > Metazoa > Chordata > Mammalia > Carnivora > Hyaenidae > Proteles > Proteles cristata. The sequence goes on from JAESUZ010005393.1 coordinate 2,148,069, forward strand.
AACTAATGGGGCGCCTGGGTGGCTCAGTCTGTTAAGCATCCGACCTTTGATTTTGGCTCAGGTCGTTATCTCATGGTTCCTGGGACCAAGCCCTTCATCTGGCTCTGTGATGACAGCACAGAGCCTGTTTGGAATTCTGTCTCTCCCTCTCTCTCTGCCCCTACCTGGCTCACGCATGCTCTCTCTCTCTCAAAATAAGTAAATGAACATTAAAAAAATAATAAAATGAGGGGTGTCTGGGTGGCTCAGTCAGTTGAGTGTCTGACTCTTGATTTTGGCTCAGGTCATGATCTCATGGTTCGTGACATTGATCCCCGTGTTGGGCTCTGCACTAAGTGTGGAGCCTGCATGGGATTCTCTCTCTCTCTCCCTCCCTCTCTCTCAAAATAAATAAATACACTTTAAAAAAATAAAATGATATTAACGACTACAAAGCCATATTATGAAGACTAAGCCTACCCTACCTGGGCCAAGCAGGCTGCACACATCACAACTCCGGGGGGCACTGTCCACATGGACTTGGGTGGTGCTTGGAACCCCGGATATGGGTGGCGCAGTCATTATTTCTGGTGTCTTCTTCCAGAGAGAGCCCATATGCTTGCAGGATCTGAACATTTTTCCAAAGGGGTTTCCCTTTCCTCCTGCTCAGGGAGCTAGAAGGGGCGAGGTCTAACGGAGGGGGCTCAGGCATCCACTCGGTGATGAAGGATGGGGTTCTTGCTGAAGCCTCACCCCTGGGCCCCCACCAGACCCAGGCTGGCTCCCACAAACCCCATCAAGTACTTCTCAGGGTCCCTGTACCTGCATTTCAGGCAATCAAAGGCCTTTTCTTAGCAACCCTCCAAGGCTCCCAGGCGGTTTTCAGACGGATTTGCTGAGTAAGGGGTTTTCCCCGCATTTCAGTGTTCTCAGCAGACTTTGATGTTGACCAGTAAAAACAAAACAAAACAAAACAAAACAAACCTGTGTACCAGAGAGAGGAAATTGGATCCTGCTGTGTGACTTTAGACCAGTCACACTGTCTCTTTGTGTGCTGGTTTCCTCCTTGGGGAACAGAGGAGCATCAGGCCCCTTTCATGTTTTTTCCATCCTCTCAGGGAGGTTGCAAGATTATGGATATGAAAGTACCCATTTTATAGATGAAGATATTGAGGTCTAAGTCCACGCAGCTCAGAGGTGGCACTGTTCTTGTGTCAGGGCCCAGAAACTCGGCAGGAAAAGACCCCCTTGTAGGAAGGCAGGGGAGGGGGTTGGAGGAGGGGAAGGGGAGGAGAGAGGGAGGGGGCCAAGGGCTTTATTTTTCCTCTCTCTCCCGCTGTGGCACAGATGGCTAGCAGGCCATCACAAATCTGTGCCTCTGTCCAGGGACTACGTGGACCCTTGCATCTAGGTGGGGCCTCCTGACATGTTCTCATCAATGAAATGAGGGTGGGAAAGGATGCATGTGACTTCTGAGCCAGATGTGAAGGAAGGCATAGGCCTGCTTCGTGACTGTTTTCCTTCCTTCAGCAGAAAGCAGAGAGCCTGATGTCCTAGGGGATGGTGGGACCACAGGATGGAGTGAGCCTGCACCCCTGAATCACCACGCGGAGGTCACCTGCTTGCCATCCAGAACACCGTAGTTGTATTCCTATGTGTGTGAGAGATACCCTTCTTTGGGTTGTCTCAAAAATCAGTGGGATGGGGCGCCTGGGTGGCTTAGTCGGTTAAGCGTCCGACTTTCGCTCAGGTCATGATCTCACGGTTCGTGGGTTCGAGCCCCGCGTCAGGCTCTGTGCTGACTGCCAGCTCAGAGCCTGGAGCCTGTTTCAGTCTGTGACTCCCTCTACCTCTGACCCTCCCCTGCTCACGCGCTCTCTCTCTCCTAGAAATAAAAAAAAAAAAAAAATCAGTGGGAGAGTTTATTTGCCACAGTGGGTTGCACCATCCTAACATGCACCCCACACACACATACTTTTCTTCCTCAGTCCAGCCTTGGGCTGCTTACATGTACCCAAAAGGAGACACAGACAATTGTTCAATTATTCCTTATAGCAAACTGAGCGCGCGAAAAGGGAGACATTGTCTCCTCCCTTGCTCTGAGATTGAGGCCACCAGCATTCGGGGCTTGGCGGTTGCAGCTGTTGGCATTCTGCAATGGCCCTGGCAGTATTATACCGTGGGGGACCCTCGGGGTCATCCTAGGGAAGCAAAGACAAGGACAAGCAGCTGACAGGATGGTGGGGCCACAGCCGGAGGGATCTGCCCACACTGGCTACCTGCGTCAGTCAAAGCCAAAGCCAGTACCTCCTGGGGCCTCTGCTTCCCCATCTGTAATATGAGTCTAAAACACCTGTCATGGGAGTGCCTGACTGGCTCAGTCAGTGGAGCGGGTGACTCTTGATCTCAGGGTCGGGAGTTCAAGCCCCATGTTGGGTGTAGAGTCTACTTAAAACACACACACGCGCACGCACACACATACACACACACATACAATACCTGTCATGGATGGGGAGGGTGGGAGGTGGGGTTGGGGAGGTGTGAGATAATAATACTGAAATTCTGAAATCACTGTCTAAGACTCCACACTGCTGAGCAGTCCAAAGATCCAAACCCAAGACCCTCAGGACTTTGATGTGTATGTAGGGGGCTATTCCTCAGGAGGTGCTTACAGAGAATATGTTAGGGAAGAAAACAGTGAAAGATCACAAAATTCCTACTCTTTGGGGACCATCCAGAAGGATGTTCTAAGCCCAAGAGCCTGGGGAAAGGGTGTCTTGGAGCTCGGAAGGACAGCTCAGAGGACTGAACCCAGTGTCTGTGGGCAGTTTCTCCTGCCACCAAATGTCTGCTCTCAGATGTCCAGTGTCTGCAATTCCACCATTACTGCTTCATTTGTTCCTCCACAAAAATGCAAGCAATGATAATCCCTAACATTTGTTCAGTGCTTTACACTTGTTCCAATAATCCTGAAAGAAATAGGCAGGCCCAAACATTGGGTGTGGTGTTTCTCAGTCACTTCTCCTGACAAGAAGATGGTGGGCAATTCTACTCCTAGGCATATATCCAAAAGAAACTCCGGCGCATGTGCCCTAGAGAATTGGGTAAGAGCAGTCAAGGGCACCTGAGCGGCTCAGTTGGTTAAGCATCCAACTTCCGCTCAAGGCACGATCTCATGGCTCATGAGTTCAAGCCCGGCGTTGGGCTCTGTGCTGACAGCTTGAAGCCTGGAGCCTGCTTTGGATTCTGTATCTCCCCCTCTCTTTATACCCCTCTCCTGCTCATGCTCTGTCTCTCTTTCAAAAATAAACATTAAAAATTTTAAAAAAAGAGAGAATAGAGCAGCTTGTGTCTAATAACACAACACAGAAATAACCCAAGTGCTCTCTGACAGGAGACAAGGACCAGTGGATGTTAAATAACAGTGAAAATGGTTGAACCCTGTTTTGATTAGGTATTGCCTCACAGCAAACCGTGTTAGAACATGGTAACAACCACAATCTTTATTTGCTCATGATTCCATAATTCAGGGAGGCGCATACACATTGGGGATGGCTTGTCTTACTCCATGTGGCTTCGACTGGGAAGGCTCACCTGAGAGATCAACTTTCAAGATGGCCCTACTCAAACGGCTGCCACATTAATGCTGGCTGGGAGCTAGGAGATCAGCTGGGGCTATTTGATGTGTGTGGGGAGGGGCTCAGTTATCTTGCACATGACCTCTCCACATGACTTCTCACAGCATGGTGGTCCCAGAGTGATCAAACGTCTCACATGTGTTTCAAGAATGCAAAAGCAGAAAGTTGCTAGATAGTAAAAAAAAAAAATTTTTAATGTTTATTTATTTTTGAGAGAGACAGAGACAGCATGATGGGGGAGAGGCAGAAAGAGAGGGAGACACAGAATCTGAAGCAGGCTCCAGGCTCCGAGCTATCAGCACAGAGCCTGATGTGGGGCTTGAACTCACGACCTATGAGATCATGACCTGAGGTAAAATCTAGAGTTGAATGCTTAACAACTGAGGCACCCAGGCACCCCAAAAAGATGCTAGACCTTCTTAAGGCTTTAACCTGGAATGGGTACCAGCTTACTTCTGTCCCATTCTATTGGCCGAAACAGCCGCAAACTGGACACATTTAAGGGGAAGAAACTGCAAAAGAGTGTGAAGACCCAGAGGTATAGTTCTACAGGCTTCTACAGATGGCAACCACCCACAGCCACATGGATACATGTTAGGTAGGTTATGATGCAGCAACAAATAATCCTCACATCTCAGCGACTTCATGCGAGAAAGGGTTACTGCTTTCTCACAGATCCCACACAAAGCAGGGGGGCACTCTGTTCCACACAGCCCCCTGGGAACCCAGGCTGACGGAAACTCCACCATGTTGAGGTGGCAGCATCTGGGACATGACACCCTGCTTCTGCCACAGCCATGGAGGACAGAGAGCCTGGAGAGTTTCCCTTGGCCTCAGCCCTGAAGAGGCACATGTCACTTATACTCACATTTCATTGGCGAGAACTAGTCACATGACCCTGTTAAGGGCAAGGAGGGGTTGGGAATGGATTTCTATGAGTGGGTGAGCCCTATGGTACTGGCCACATGGGATGAAACTATTGAACACAAAGGAAGATTCAACCTAAAATTCAAGAGCATGTTTACTACAGGATAGGGAAGGAACTCACAGGAAGGGGTCAATGATTTGTAATGTTCTGGATCTTGGGTTGAGCAACGAGTCTTCATTTTATATATCTATACATGAATGGATGAGTGAATAGATGAATGAATAACTAGAAGAAGGGACTCAGAAGCAGTGACAATTGAAGCCTAATCTCAGAGTGCAGGCCAAAAATGGCCCTTTCATAAATATTCTATGAGCTCTGGTTGAGACCGCTAGATCTCAAAGGTACAAAGATGAATAAAATATGGGCTCCTCCCCTCCAGGTTCCCAGTCCAGGGAATGCAGTAGGCGCACAAACCAAACAAGCTGGCAAGGCACCGGGAAATGGATTGCTCACCGGGTGCTCTGGGAGCCAGAGGGAGCTCCCCCTCCCCCAACCATGAAGGCCTCCCTGGGCGGGGGGGTGTCATGAGGGTTGGGTCATACAGGATCAGTAGGAGTTCAATGGGTACAGAAAGGAGTGGAGGTGGGTGGGGTAGGTTGGCCCGTACTCATTCTAGGAACAGGGGCCAATATGCACAAGGCATGATGAGCCCTTCATTCTTCAGCTGCCTGTATTCGCAGGATTTCCTCACCACCTTCTAGTCTCTGAATGATCTGATCAGCCCTTTCACACCATACTGTGCCACCCAGCACCCTCAGCGGCACCCAGGCACTCATTCTTCCCACTGGCTGCTGGGAGCATTGGTTGCTGATTGCTTACAGCTGAGTCTTTCTTCAGGCATAAGCCTCCTACGAGGGAACTCTCTTGTCCAAGGTCATGTCCCCCCTCCCTACTCCAGGGGTGGCCACATTCAGATGACTGGTCAAAGCAGGAATGTAAAGGTCTGGCCCCCTTACTTCAATTCAGGGGACTCAGCATGGCACCCCAGCTCCAGAGCTCCCTGTAGGATCGGCTAGGGCTCGCTAGGGTTCTCCAGCCTCCATTATAGTCCCATTCGTCTCTCTGCTACACCCTGCTCCCTTTATACCCCACAGGTGTGGATTGTGAATGCACTCCCCAAGAAACCTCGTTCAAGAGTACCTCCACTATGAGCTTAACAGAGGACCAAGGGGGAGAAGAAGGGCGGAAATGGTGGGGGGAAAGGGGAGAGGCAAACCATGAGAGACTCTTGAATGCTGACAAAAACTGAGGACTGGTGGATGTGGTGGGGAGGGAGGGGTGGGCATGGAGGAGGGCACTTGTGGGGATGAGCACTGGGTGTTATGTGGAAACTAATTTGACAATAAACTATTTGTAAAAAAAAAAAAAAAAGAGTACCTCCACTTCAGGGCATCTGGCTGGCTCAATGGGTTAAGCATCTGACTTTGGCTGGAGTCATGGTCTCACAGTTCGTGAGTTCAAGGTCTTACAGTTTGTGAGTTCAAGCTCTGTATTGGGCTCTGTGCTGACAGTGCAGAGCCTGCTTGGGATTCTCTCTCTCTCTCTCTCTCTCTCTCTCTGCCCCTCCCCCACTTGATCTTGCTTTAAATACATAAACTTAAAAGAAAAAAAGAGTATCTCCACTTCAGAGTGTGTTTTCTAGGAAATCTATCTAAGGTACCCACTAAGTGTAAGTGATTACTCAATCAGGGATGAAAACGCCATTCCTAGAGGCATTTGTATAGCAATAATATTAACTAATATTCACAGAATGATTTCTATGAGCTAGGCACCATGCGAAGCACTTTTGCCTCTGTAAGCTTATTTAGTAAAGAATGGAATGAGCTAATGCCAAAGAGATGAATTTCTAATGGTGAAATTTCAAACTCGGGGAAGGTGAAATTGTCAGCTTAGGGAGTCTGGAAGTGTTTGTGTGTCACATATTCTGTCACAGATTTCTTTCTCTGTCATCTGTCTCATTGTCTAGTAGTCCTAATCTTTTCTATCGGCTGGGTAAAGCCCCCAGCAAGTCAGGGATAGGGCTACCGAACTCATTCTTCCTAAACACACACACACACACACACACACACACACACACACACACACACACACACACACCAACAACAACAAAAAGAAGCAGTACTTCTGCTCTTCTCAGTGGTGCAATAATATTTCTGTTCTGTCTTTTTATTCTAGGGTCCCACTTCTCGGGAGCCTGTGTGAAGGTGAATTCCTCTGAAAGCCAAGTGCCCCTGTCTGGGACTCCCCAGACATTTTCTGAGAAACGGTGATATTGTTCCTAGTACTTCCTCTCCCTTCCTGAGCAGCTCCAGCAGCTACACTTATATCCTCCTTCAAGCTTGGGCTTTCCACCTTTCCTTTCTGTCAGCACCTCCCTCCTGGTGGGGGGCTGGTCTGAAACTTCTTGACTCCAGAGCTGAGCCTCTCTCCATCCCTAAGCTGCCTCCTTCCTGGGGAGCATGCCCAGGCAGCAGGCTGTAGCCCTGACTGGCCCTGCGGCCATCAGGAACATGTCCCAACATGTCGAGTGCTGGCTGAGGCTGTTCTGTCCTTTGAGCTGCCTGCTTTGGGGCAAAGGGGGGTGCTAGGACACAGGAGCCACCCGAGACCCCAAGGAGACCTTGGTCTGAATTCCTATGAACAGAAATACATGGTTTGCAGCAGATCTCTTGGGACTGCCCGGGGATCTGGTGTGTGTGTGTGTGTGTGTGTGTGTGTGTGTGTGTGTGTATTTTTTGCATCAGATCTTGTGCATGACTTCTAACAACCCGCTCTTTCACCCTCTTCAGGGCAGAAGTCCTTCTTTAAGGTCATACCTGGCTACACACTGAAGTGTATGATTGGAAACTCTTTTTTTTTTTTTTAAAGTATGGAACAGTTTTAAGCACTTAGTAGGTGCTTAATAAATACTTGTTGAAGTCTGCTGTGGAGGTGGTGAGCTAAAAGTTATAGGGGGAAAAAAAACAGAACTCACTTCCCAACAACAACAATGAAAAGAATTATTTTATTGTGAAGTTCAGTATCACAAAACTTTAAATAATTCAATACAGGCTTTCATTAAAAATTTTTTTTTCCCAAAGTAAACAGACAGGCAATGTCAAGTCTATTTGAAATGCTTGAAAGCCGAGGGGATTCAAGGCGGGAGGAGGCTATCCTTGTCCTCTGCTGGACATTTAACAACGCAGCCTTTCGGTATGTGTATGTTGGGGCGAGGGCAGCATGGAGAAAAGGAGGAGGGAACTGGTCCTGGGGTGTTGGCCTTCTTGGGGCCTTCTGAGGTGCAGCTGCAGTCCTGGCCCAAGTCCAATATCAGGTAGGCAAGGGAGTCTGTTCTGTGTCCTCCACTCCTACCTGGGCTCCTATGCCAGCATTGAGGAGAAGACCTGTCCTCCCTGAGGTCAGCTGTGTTAGAGGAAAAAGGCCGGGCATGTCTGGGCAGAGATTTCTAGACACTGAGCAGTCCTAGATGTCAGTAATTGTAGCTGTTCCCAGCCCGAGTTCTAATTTTTTGTGGGATTTTTGTCCAAATGAACATTCTGTTCTCTGCAATTTTTAAAAAAGATTTAAAGAGTTATTTTATTTTACTATTTCAGTTTATTTTTTTAAAGTAAGCTCTATGCCCAACACGGGGCTTGAACTCAGACCCCAAAATCAAGAGTCACATGCTCTACTGACTGAGCCAGCCAATCAGTAGAGTCAGAGAACAGAGGTTCTCTGCAATTTTTTAAAAGCTCCAACTGCAAATGTTTTAGGTGAAAGGAGGCCAAATGGGGTGCGAGAGAGGCTGGGAGTGGGAACTGGGTGGGAGGAGGTGAGCACCTCACTTCTGTATCTGTAAGAAGCACCAGTGGACATTTCCAGAATTGTCTTTCATCAAAGTCACCTCAGTATCCTGCCTGAAAATGAAGGGTGCTGGGTGTTTCCCTCTCCCAGAGCCACTGTGTACGAGAGGGCAAGGAGCAGAAGGCTCTGGGTGGGGGGCAATAGACCTGTGCTCTAGGGGCACCTGGGTGGCTCCACTGCTCACGAGTCTGACTTCGTCTCAGGTCATGATCTCAAGGCTCGAGCCCTACATCAGGCTCGCTGCTGTCCAGGCAGAGCCCGCTTCAGATCCTCTGTCTCCCTTTATCTCTGCCCTTCCCCTGCTTGTGCATGCTCTCTCTCAGAAATAAATAAACATATTTTTAAAAAATAGGCTTTTGTTGCAATCATAACTATTTATTTGCTGTGTGACCTGAGTCAGATCACTGAACTTCTGAGCCTCAGTCTCCTGTAGTTCTGTGGGCCTTGATTTCCTCATCTGTGCAATTAAGGGGGGGTGAATCCCCCTCCTGGCCTCCAAGATGCTTTGTTAGGGTGTCTGGGTGGGTGCTTCAGGCGGTGCTTTGGGACACAGGGTCTAGTGACAGATCCGTTGGAATGGTGATGCTATAGTGCGCTTTTCTGGGAACTGCAAAGTGAGGGACGTCCTTTTTTATTACTTATGGAGTTTTATTTATTAAGGGTCACCCCTCGTGCTCTTTTTGGAGCCAGAAAGGGGGCTCCTCCTAAGAATGCCATCCCTTCCTGGGGAGTGCCAACTCACATCCCAATTAAAACAACCCAGATGTGTGGCTCAGTTAGTTTCCCCACTAACTGTGTCAAGCACACAGACCCAGGGGCGAAGGGGGTGGGGTGGGGGGGGTGAAGGTGCGGAGGAGGGGAGCGCCCTCCTGCAGCTAATGACATTGGCATCCGAGTTCCGAGGTTCTAGAGCGCGGCGGCCGGGAGCGCAGAGCGCTGCGCGGCGCTGGAAGGGCGGTGCGTCCCAGGCCCCGCGCGGGCGGAGCGGCGGGTCCCGCCTCCCAGCGGCGGATCCTTTATAAGGGCAGCGCCGGGCGGTGCCAGCAGAGGTGTGAGCAGCCGCTCGAGACGGTGCCCTGGAGACCCGGAGCCGGGCGCGGATTCACGGAGCCACCGAGACCCTGAGACTAGGTGAGGGAGTCGTGGCAGGTAAGAGGGGCAGGAGCCGACCCTGGGCCGGCCGCTCTGAGCGGAGCCGAGCGTGTCCGCCTGTGTCCGTTCACGTCCGTGCGTGTGTCCTCGCGGGTGTATGGCGTGTGTGCTGTCTTCACAGGTGAATGCCGTGCGTGGGTCCGTGCGCGGGTCTGGGTTTGCTCGCACGGGTGTCTCTGTAAGTGCCCGTGTGACAGAGGTCGCGCTGTGGCGGAGACTCCCGGAGGAGGGAGGGCCGGAGTTGGAGGGATCCCCTGCCGCGCTCCCCTCCCCTTGAAACAAAGCTGGGCGGAGGGGAGGCGGGGACCCGGGCGTCGCGGACCCCAGGCGCCCTTAGCCTTAGCGGCGAGCGGATGAAGCCCCTGAGCGCCGCGCTCCAGCAGGGGTGGGAACGCCGAGCCCAGCAGGTTCAACGGCGATCCGCTCCCGGGCAGTCCCCGGATCCAATAGGTGCCGTCTCCCCCCACCCCCGACGCCGCCGTGTCCGCCACCCGCTGGGTGCTGAGGTCAGCGCGGGCTGTGTCCCTGGTCTTTGGGAACGTGTTGGTACATGTCCCTCCAGGGCAATCGAGGAGGTGACTCATGGTGACAGAGACCCCGGGAAACGAACCCGGTGAGGTCAGAGCCCCTCCCGGGCTGGTGGGGGTCAGTGGCGCCCCAGAAGTCCGCTTCCCGGCCCTCGGCGGTCTCTGACCTACCCCCCACCCCCCCATCAGCACAGTGACCTATTTGGCTGGCACGAAGTGTTCTCAGGGAAGCCGGGGACACCAGGAGGTCCAGGACTGGGTGTGCGGTCCCCGCCTCGCCGCGCTCCCTCGAGGACGCGGAGCGGTGGCCCTGCGCGGGGCGGGTTCGCGCCAGCCAGTCGGTGTGAGAAGAGCAGGAGTCGGACACACCTCTGTTCCACCGAGCCCGCGGACCCCCCGCCCAGCCTGCCCCTGGGTCGCAGAGCCCTGCGCTGCGGGGCGGCGGGGCGTCCCGGGAGGGGAGGACGCGGGGGGGGAGGTGTCACAATAGGAGGGTGGGACTTCGGGGGGCGCGACGCTGCTCCGGGACTCTGCCAGCCGCATCCGGGGGCTCCCGGCGCTCCCCCCACACAGGTGCCCTCTCTGAGGGCGACAGGTCTGAGCGGAGCCGGGGAACGAGTCGTCCTTCGGACGCCGCCGTCCTGCGCGGGCCACCGTGCACCCGCCCTGTCGGGGGCCCTCGGGGGACCCTGGCGCCCTTCTCGTTCGGAAAAGAAACTTGGACTTACTAGGGTTTGGCACTTTTGGGCGCCCCGGCAGCTTCCCCCTCCCTTCCCCTCCCCTCCCCTCCCCTCCCTCCACGTTGCGTTTCGAGGAGGACTTTTCGAGCGGTTTTGTTTTCCTTGCTTTCGTCTATTTTTATTTTCCAGGGATCTGACTCATCCCGTGCTTTGGGCGTGGAGATAAGGTGGAGGGCCCAAACCTCTGCGCGCCTGTGCGTGCTGTGTGTGTGTGTGTGTGTGTGTGTGTGTGTGTGTGTGTGTGTGTGTGTGTGTGTGTGTGTCACAGAGGAGCGCGCGGTTTCCCAACAGTGGCGGGGCTCTCGGAAGCCTGGCTGGCTCAGCGTGACGTGTTTGCGGCCCCTGGTTCCCCTCCTAGTCCCCCCCCCTCCAGAGGGTGACGCGCAGCCTGAGTGGAAGCGAAGTTTTGGCGGGTGGGGAGGGCTTTGCAGGAAACTGACTCATCACAACTCCCTGCTGCTGTCCAAGGCTCTGCCCACGCCCCGCCGAGCCTGCGCGTGATTTCCTGGCGACCAGCGCCCCCTTCCGGCCCCAGCGCGAAGAGCAAACATGCCTTCCCGCGGAAGGCGGAGTCACCCGCCTTTCCTTCCCGCTCGCTTCGGTCACTCGCCGCTTCTGCCAACGCCCCTTAACAAGAGTAATCGGTTCAGCGGTGTGTAATGAGTGCTTACTGTTTACTGCGGAATTAAAATTGTTTGAAATCTGAAGCACCAAGGCCAACAAAGGAAGCTCTTCTCGGTTACTTGCTTGTTAAACAAGGGTTTGTGTTTCTCAGCTCTCCCGGAGCTGGGAGTTAGGATAATGGGAGGGAGATCAGATTTTGATGCGGAGCCTATGAGACCAATAAGGACAGGGGCGTTAGGAGACCGGATCCCTGCCTGGATTTGGTCTCAGCTCCTAGAAGCCAGGGAGTATCGAGCGTGCTGATAAAATCCTAGGCAGGTGCCTCCTCCGTGTGCCAGTGAGGCACTGAGACCCAGAATGTTCACTTTGGCCATCTGTGTATCCCCTCTTGAATGGCGCCCCCAGAATGCCCATCTGGGGAACTGCCAAACACCTGCTTAAATCCCCCTTAATTGGAGTTAAATGAATCTGGGGAAAGAGGGACCTATCAATAGGGGGTTTGTTTGTTTGGTTTGGTTTGGGTTGGTTTTTTGTGAGCAGGCAGCAAAGTGGTGTGGTTTGACAGAGGAAAGAATCCCAAGCAGCTCTACACTGCCAGAGACTGTGCCAGGGGCTCATCCTTCAGCTCCTGAGATCATGACCTGAGGAAGTCAAGAAATGTGGCCTTTTGAATTGGCTTCACCCGTGTCATCCCCTTGTATTTATCTTCTTTATCTATTCTATCTTTGAGTAGAGTGCAGGAAGAAAGGCCAGAGGGAGACAGAGAATCTAAGCAGGGTCCATGCCCAAGAGGCCTCAGTAATTCCAATCTTGGTTGTAAGATCATACTTCACCTGTTTCACAAACCATAGCTTGCAAAGCTGCCTGTTGAGCCACCCAGGTGCCTCAATCTGTATTTGTAAAAAGTCGCCTATAGCGCCTGGGTGGCTCAGTTAGTTAAGCACCAATCTCAGTCAGGTCATGATCTCAGAATCTCACTGTTGTTGGCCTGCTTCCCCGTCAGAGTCTGTGCTGACATCTCAGAGCTCTGGAGCCTGCTTCACTCTGTAATCTGTTCCTGTGCTTCTGCTCCTCCCACCTTGTAACACTTCTTTCTCAAAAATAAAAATAAACATTGAACAAAAGTTTCCCTGAAATGATTCTACTGGGTCTGTATTAGTAATATAAAAACTAGAGAAAGAGTAAGGATGAACACCAGAGCAACAGAACCCAGGACGAACAGACTTGGGTTCAAATCTTGGCTATGCCATTTGTGAGCTGTGTAACCTTGGGCAAGTTTCTTAATTTTCTGAGCCTTAAGGCTTCATTCTGCAAAAGCATTATACCTCCACTCTTAGGGAACAACTTACATTACAAAAACATGCAACAAATCCCGATTCTTGCCCTGAAGAGAGTGGGCAAAGGTTATTTGATGGCCCTGGGTAGCCCCTCTATGGGGCAGTGGCCCTTGGCCTTTTTCGTTTCCTGGTTTGGGGTTAAGCTCCCTATCTCTTCAAACTCTTGCTCTTTTATTTATTTATTTATTTATTTATTTGATTTTTAATTTTTATAATGTTTTTATTTATTTCTAGGAGAGAGAGAGAGAGAGAAGACAGTGACAGGGAGACCTGGCAGGTGAGGTGCATCACAGTGGACTCTGTGCCAGGTCTGGGCCTGAGCTGGCAGTCAGCACAGAGCCCAACGCGGGGCTCGAACCCACGAACGGCGAGATCATGACCCAAGCGAAAGTCGGACGCTTCACCGACTAAGCCACCCAGGCACCCCTCTTGCTCTTTTAACTTGGTCTGAGGTCACCTGGTGCCTCTCCTCCCCCATCGGCTGTGAGAGGTGGGGTGGGGAAGGGTAGGTGTGGCAGGGGTCCGGTCTTCCTGCCCCAGGAGGTCACTCAGCAGAGCTTTCGCCCTCAGAGCCTGCAAAGCAGGACGTGTCCTCGGGAAAACCCGGTCCCTGCCAAGGTCGCACAGCCGCTCAGCCCTGGAGTCAGGCCAGGGCAGGGCAGGTGGGTGCCAGCGCTTCGTCACGAGCAAACTCAACCTTGGTTTTCCCTCTTCTGAAGTGGGAGGAGAGGAACCGGGTAGACCGGCCACTTCTAATTTTCTTTGCCTGTAAAACGGGTTCTTTGGACGCAGCCCACATAGGACAGGGGCTCCCAGGCTGTCTAGACTTCAGATCACCTGATGTGCCTGGCAGGATGTGGCTCCGCCTGGGAGAAATCATCATCCTGCCCCGCCCTGCCCAGCCCCTCCTCACCCCCAGGCCTCCAGCTTGATGACATCCTTGGGAAAGGCCCTCAGCACACAGCACCTGTCAGCTGCTGTCTGACGGAGGCGGTGGCCTGGGGGAGTGAGGTGGGGGGAGGCTCAGCCAGAACCGAGCACTGAACGAAATAATAACCCTTCTGTGTTCCAAGCACTTCTGTATACCAGGTGCTTCTCTAAGCATGTTCCCTGCATTAACTCAGTTAATCCTTACATGTGTCCTCTGAGACATTCACTATTACTGTCTCCATTTTCCAGATGAGAAAAATCGAGTGCTGAAAGGTTAAGCCATTTGTCTAGGGTCACCCAGCAGAGCCTGGATTCCAACCCAGGCGGTCCAGCTCCAGAGCCCTCACTCTCAACCACAAGATACAGCCTCTCCGCTCTGTTCCAATTGCCTTGCCTGAAGGGACTCCCTGACCTATTGCTTGAGGCTGCTTCCATAGCTCCATTTTATAGATGAGAAAGCTGAGGCCCAGAGATAGTAAATGACATTTTATTTTTACAATTTTTATTTTTACATTATATATTATATAATTATATATTACAAATTTATAAACATTTTTGTTAATGTTTGTTTATTTTTGAGAGAGAGAGAGAGAGTGAGACAGAGCATGAGCTGGGAAAGGGCAGAGAGAGAGGGAGATACAGAATCCGAAGCAGGTTCCAGGCTCTGAGCTGTCAGTACAGAGCCCAACGCCAGGCTTGAACTCACAAACTTTGAGATTGTGACCTGAGCTAAAGTTGGATGCTTCACAGACTGAGCTTACCTAGGTGCCCCTTCTTGTAATTTTTAAATTAAAAAAAAAATTTTTAAGTGACTGCCTATTTTATTTAAAGTTTATTTTTGAAGAGACAGAGACAGCATGAGTTGGGGAGGCTCACAGAGAGAGGGAGAGAGAGAATCACAAGCAGGCTCCTCGCTGCCAGCACAGAGCCCCACGTGGGGCTCAAAGTCAGGAAACCATGAGATCATGACCTGAGCCAAAACTAAGAGTCAGGCACTTAACCGACTGACCCAGGTGCCCCTTTAAGTGACTTTTAAAATTTTGGGTAGTAGGCAGCGAGCTAGGACTGGATCCTAGGTATCTGTTATCCCAGTGACCAGGGTACTTTTGTGTTTCAGAACAGGGTTATCCCACATGGGCCTCTGGGTCAAGGGGTTCAGGAGGCCAGCGAAGCTGTCCGCCTGTCCTTTCATAATGCAGAGTACTAACCACTATATGATCACGGCCCTTGCAGTCTGGTACCTGACCTTTTGGCCTGGGCCGCGGCTGGGAAACTACCGGACTCTGGCAATTCACACATACTAGGGGCATTCGCGCCCATGAGGGACACCTTGTGGGGGAAAGAAATTGATTTTAGTTGATAAAGCCTGGTGGTAAACAGGACTCTGATCCTCGCTATTGCAATAAACTTGTGTTTGTCAACATTAGCCTGTCCTTCAGCAGCTCACTCCCCCAGTGACCTTGGGGTGCCAGGGTAACCCAGCTCTGTCCCCACCCCATCGCTGTGGGCTGGGGCCTCGGGGCAGCCTGTGGGAAGGCAGTGTGGAAAAGCGGCTGGAAGGAAGCAAAGAGCCCTCACATGCCAGTGTGAAGACTCCCTCCGGGCAGAGCGTGGCCCGGTAAGGTAGGGGCCAGTTTCCCGAGTGACCAGGGCCTTCCCGTGTCTCGGCTGCAGGTGCCATGGCAGAGCCGTCCGGGGATGCCCACCAGGTCCCGCATGGCAGCAAGGCCTGCCGCCGCCTCTTCGGGCCCGTGGACAGCGAGCAGCTGCGTCGAGACTGTGATGCGCTAATGGCGGGCTGCGTGCAGGAGGCCCGCGAGCGATGGAACTTCGACTTCGTCACCGAGACACCGCTGGAGGGCGACTTTGCCTGGGAGCGTGTGTGGGGCCTGGGCCTGCCCAAGCTCTACCTGCCTGCGGGGCCCCGGGGGGGCCGGGATGACCTGGGAGGGGGCAAGCGGCCCGGCACCTCGTCTGCCCTGCTGCAGGGGACAGCTCAGGAGGACCACCTGGACCTGTCCCTGTCCTGCACTGTCATGCCTCACCCCCCTGAGCGGCCTGAGGCGTCTCCGGGTGCACCTGGCACCTCTCAGGGCCGAAGACGGCGGCAGACCAGCATGACAGGTGAGGCTAGGTGCGGGGAAGGGCACTGTAAGGGATCAAGACTCAATCTGCGGTGCGAGGGCTGACCTCCCTGGCCCAGGGGAAGCAAGCCCAGACAGACAAAGCACCTTGCCTGAGGTCACACGCAAGTCTACAGCCAAGACCAACTAGCTAACATCTACTGGGGACATCTGTTAGACGGCAGGCCCTCCGCTTAGGTGGGTTTCTAGGGTGGATTTCATTTAGTCCTTAGAGCAGCCCTATCCCATATGACCTTCTTGCCACTCTTTTATAGGAGTGGAAATAAGGCTCAGAGAGGTAGCGTGGCTTGCCTACGGTCCCACAGTGAATTTGTAGTGGAGAGAAAACTAATGACAGTAATTTCCTGGCTGCCCTATCCAAATCTAACTCACCTTCCCCATCACACACACACACACACACACACACACACACATTTCCCATCCACCCTCCCCTGCCAATTTTGTTCTCTTTGGCTTTTTTTTTTTTTTTTTTTTTTTACTATTAACAGCTACTTCCTTGTCCTGATATTGTCTGCCTGCCCCATGATGTTATTATCTCCATGAAAAAGGGATCTCTATCTCCCTTATTGCTGGATTTCCAGCACCTAGGACAGCGTCCGGCACACAGTAGGTGCTTGATTAAAAAAAAAAAAATGGATAAGCGACGCTCACATTTGAGCATTTACTGTGCCAGGCCCTAGACCAGAGCCTTTAGAGAGGGTGTTTCACTAAGTCCTTAGGGCACCACACCAATGGTCATCTTCATTTTATATGTAAGGAAACTGAGGCTCAGGGAGGTGCAGTCAAGAATCCCGTGGCAAATTTGCAGCTGGGTCAGAACTGGCAATACTGAAGATACTAGCTCACGTGGATATGGCCCAGTCATCATGCAGGACACTTTTCATGGATTATCCAATTGCATTCCTATAGCACTGCTATTCAGTAGAGTTCTGCAGTGAAGCAAATGTCCAGTGCCACTAGCCAAAATGTAGCCATTGAGTATTTGACATGGGGCCGGTGTGACTGAGGAACTGAAGTTTTCATATTATTTGAGTCTAATTAATTTAACTATGGGCTACTGGCTACTGTGGTAGCAGCCTGGCTTGGAGCAGGCCCACGGATGTTGGTCTGGTTATCATCCGTCATGTCTGTGAAGCGTGGAGGCCCTGTATAGTGGTCCCCTGGGAGACTGAGTGAGAGTTGCCAGAGTTTTCCCTGTACTTGGCCATGTGCCCCTTTGGCCCTAGGGAGGGGTCCCTGACCCTCTGCTCTGTGCTTTGGATGGGTGGCTCCGCTGGGCGTCTCTCCCTCCCGGCCTGGCTGACTTCTGTTCTCTCTTCCCAGATTTCTATCACTCCAAACGCCGGCTGATCTTCTCCAAGAGGAAGCCCTGATCTGCCCACTGGAAGCCTCAAGCTCCTAGAAATGAGCTCCCATCCCCCCCCACACACCCCCCCCCGTCCCCACCCCTACAAGCCTCTTCTCCACCTTTGCCCTTAGCCCTTCAGTTTGTGCGTTTTAATTATTATTTGTGTTTTAATTTAAACTCCTACTCATGTACATACTGTGCTTGCCATCACCCTTCCCCCCCCACCCCCGCCTTTAGCAATTCCAATTATTTAAAAAACCAGTAGCAGAATGATAGGCTTATTAGAGTGCTAAGTATTTTTATTATGCAAACTGTTATTTAAGATGTCTTTATCCTGTGCTCCCCATTTCCGCTCTCCCAGAGGTAAGGTGGGGCCGGCGTGAGCCTCACCTTCTGGGTGGTGCTCCCTGGAGGGGCCTGCCTCCTTGTGCTCACCACCCCATGGGTATTTTGAAATTTCTGCCCCTTTCCTGGGTTCTCAAACCTGAATTCTTTATAATTTGAGAAGTAAACAGATAGCACTTTGAAGGGGGCCCAGCAGGGTGGGGGCGTCATCAACCCTTTGGAGTCCCCTCCCCTTCCCTAAGGTTGGGCAGGGTGACCTTGAAGTGGGCACAGCCTGGAACACGGCTAGGAACGTGGCACTTTCCTGTCCCTTGGTGCCCCACCCTGCCCTGTGAAGACGTGGGCGAAGGTAGGGTCCTGTAGCAGACCGCCCCACCTCCTCTCGCCCCCTCTGCCACCCACAGAGGGGCCAGTCTCAATGTTTGGCCTCCCCTGCACTTTTCTAGGGGCCCCAGATGCCCAGCTGGGCTTTCAAGCTCCTCTCTGCTCCCCTCCCCTCCCCTCCCCTCCCCTCCCCCATACCCTTTCCCTCTACTACCCTTTGGGCCCTAGGTGGCAGCTCTGGGGTGCCTGTGCCCCCAGCTTAGTGAGCGGGAAGGAAAGACGTGTGCTAGAAGTAGGGGTCCCCAGGCAGCTC
Organism: Proteles cristata cristata; assembly: GCA_017311185.1. Lineage (NCBI taxonomy): Eukaryota > Metazoa > Chordata > Mammalia > Carnivora > Hyaenidae > Proteles > Proteles cristata. The sequence goes on from JAESUZ010005393.1 coordinate 2,166,241, forward strand.
AAACAGCGACCACATTTTCCTCTTACCTTCCCGGGCAGAGGTTCTGGGTGGTCCGACAGGCCTTCTTGAGTGGGGATCTCTGTCAGGAGTATGTCACGGGGAGCAGATTTTTCGAGGAGGAAGAGTGTGACGCCAGCCTCTGGAATGCATCCAAGGACCTTCCCCGCTGCCCCACCCTCCCCCATTTCATTGCACTTTGAATCGCAGCTGAACAAGGAGTCAGATGTTTTAAGACAGTAAGGTAGAGGCTGTGGACAGGGTAGGCTACGTGGGTGAATACGGCCCTGGGAGTCGTGACTTATTGTCTTTCCCAGCACTGAACATTGAGCCCATGGAGGCACCGAGGGACTTAGTGCGTCTGACTCCAAACACCCAAAGTTCCTATAATATGCTGGCCTGGACTGTTTTCTCCCGGCTCCTCCTATCTCCACCTAGACTGTAAGCCTCTGAAGGGCAGGGAACAAGTCCTCTACTGCTCTGCGTCCTTCGTAGCCCCTCAATAAATGCTGGGTCCACAGCAGGTGCTCAATAAATGTTTCCTGATGGGTTTAGTTGTAATATTACCATGGTGGCCAATATGCCTTGTCATTTATAAGAATAAGTGAGCAGATGTTCTTTTGGTTGTGTGTTTTGGTTTTTTCTTTTTTACACAATTCTAACAATTAAGCATTTGAAGTTTAAAAATACAGAGAGCTTCACAAACGGACCATGAGGCAAAAAAAGCAGACGACAATAAAACAAACACAATAAACATCAGGCCTCTGCAAAGATCGCCACAGTCAATATTTTGGTTCATTGTGTGGTCTTTTTTAGTAAGGGATATGTTACTCACCAGGGACCCACAGATCGTTACTCACTACGGAAATGCACATTAAAACCACAGTAAGATAACACTGTACACCTACCAGAATGACTAACGTGAAAAAGACTGACAAGGCCAAGCGTGGGCAAGCATCGGGACCAACCGGAAGTCTTAAACCCTGCTGCCGGAAATATAAAATATTTGAACTACTTTAGGAAACAGGCAATCCCTTCTAAAGATGGCTTCCCTCGTGCCTACCCCGTGACACAACACTCCCATTCCCGTTTGTTCTCACGAGAAATCACTACACATTTCTACCAGAAGACACGTTCATAGCAGTGTTATTCTCGACAGACCCAAGCTGGGAACATCCCAACCGTCCACAACAAGAATGGATGTGCAAATTGTGGTATCTTTCTACCGTGGGGGTATTACACAAGGTTAAAAAGAACAAAGTAGTTTATGTGCACGTTTCTGATGATCTATTCATAACTGACCACTCCAAGACTTAGTGGCTTAAAACAATAACCCGTGTTTGCTCCTGATTTGGGTCAAAAACCAAATTGCTCCTGCAATTTGGTCAAAAACTACTTTTCAAATATGGGGTAGTTCTCTGCTGTGTGGGTCATGGCTTTGCTCTAGAACCCGAAGAGTATGAGGTAGGGCTCTCCCACTGGGGCTTTTCAGAGACTTCACACTGCCCACTTATCTGCTACGGATATTTCTAGTACCACGGGACACACGGGGTCGTATGTCCCAAGGGCTTGTCCCATAGCACGGACCTGTCACAGAGCCCTCTTTTGTTCTGGACTCCACTCAAACGTGGCAGCTGCCCACGTCATCCGGTAAATGGGCCAGAGCATTCGTATAAGGCCTCCCAAGTCCAATGTGGCTCACTAAAGCTCCACCTCTTCTGAGGGGGAGTGGTCCACAGCACTTGTCTTTTCCTATAAAGGCTGTGTAGACTATTCTAGCAAAGATATCATGTCAGACATAATGGCTGCCATTAGGGCTACTACGTGGATAATCACCAATTGCCATGCTTCATTTGGTTATTATAGGAGCAGTATGGGGTGACGGAAGGGGGATTTGATGGGGACCGCCGTGCATCCTGCAGGGCTTTGAGAGGAACACTAGACTCTGCACTTCCCATGGTATGTGGTGTTGCTTCTGATTCACTCTCCTGACTAGTGGGATAACTTTAGAGACTTCCATTCAGTCCTTCTTTCCATTAGTGGCTCTCATTCTGTAGGTAACGGAACTGACCAGTGCTCGTTCTGCCAACTGCTGAATATATCCACCCCAATTTTCACTCAGGGGCTAAGAAATAACTACAGAGTGTGTCCACAGGCCTACTGGACTCTGAGAGGAACCCGGCAAGGACTCCATTATCCCCCGGCCTCACACGTCCCCCTACACTAAAAGGAGGCCATATGGTATTTTGGGTCACCTGGTGCCAGTATAAGCTCAGACTCTGTATCCAATAGACCTCAAAAGACCTGGTTATTCCCTTTTCCACACTGTACAGCTATTCCGGTGTCTAGCCAGAGGGCACTTCGAGGGGAAAGATGGAGGAAATATTTATTTAATATACTTACAGTGACATTATGGGTCTTTTTCTTCAGTCAGTGAGTCTGGGTCTGAGAACTGGCTCAAATACGGAGCTGGGTGAGAGATTGCAATTTTTCTTTCCTTTTTAAAAAAATTGTTTAAGGGGCGCCTGGGTGGCTTAGTCGGTTAAGCGTCCGACTTTCGCTTAGGTCATGAACTCGCGGTTCGTGGGTTCGGGCCCCGCGTCGGGCTCTGTGCTGACTGCCAGCTCAGAGCCTGGAGCCTGTTTCAGTCTGTGACCCCCTCTCTCTCTGACCCTCCCCTGCTCATGCTGTCTCTCTCTCTTTCTCCTAGAAATAAATAAAATATTTTAAAAAAAATTGTTTAAACATTGTATTTATTTTTGAGAGACAGAGCACACGCGAGGGAGGGGCAGAGAGAGGGAGACATAGAATCTGAAGCAGGCTCCAGGCTCTGACCTGCCAGCACAGAGCCCAACGTGGGGCTCGAACCCACGAACTGTGAGATCATGACCTGAGACGAAGTCAGACGCTTAACCGACTGAGCCACCCAGGCGCCCCAGGCTCCTTCTTTTAAGTCACAAATATAACAAGGGCCAGTTTTGATGATCATCTGTCTAACGTGGTTCTGAATGCTTTATGTGGTTTATAGCATTTAATCCTTACAACAAACCTATGAGCGGGACACTATTATTACCTCTGTTTTACAGTTGAGAAACTGAGGGAGTAAGCCCTTACGTCACTTGCCTGAGGCCACGCCTCTAGGAAGTGGTGGGGAGCCAGGACATTCATGCTGGTGACCCAGGTGACATTGCCTGTTTGATCCATAAACCAGAAAGGGGAAGTGCCTCCCGCAGGGCCACTACCTTCATGACCACTCCCTGGAGGCCCTGGGCACCTGTCTCCACTAGGTCCCTCCTCTGTCTCTGAAGTAACTCAGGTTTTCAAATGCAAATTTGAACCAAGCTCCCCCGCCCTGGTTTCCCACCAGGGAACCCTCTTAAGCCTAGAGACTAGAGATGACATGGAGCCCGCAGCGGGCCCAGGTCCCCACGTCCACGCTGTGCCTCAGGACAGAGAGTATTTAGCCTTGGCATTTCCTAAACTGTGAGGTGAATGCAAGCATCTTTGGGGACTTGAAAACCTGCGAGTGTGAAACGTCCCCATTGATAAAACAGTCTCACTGTCTTGGACCGTTGTTCATTCAGTCAGTTTTTGTAAAGTGTAGTTTGAGCGTAGTGTTTTTAAGTCCAGGGGCACCTTATTTTAAAATTAGCTGTGCTGTTTCCAGAAAGGCCCGGATCTAACTTTTTTCTTGGCACTTGGCTCCGGCCTCCTGCTGGCTGGTCTCCCGGCAGATTCTCCCCTGGGGCTGAGCTCTGACCACTCGGGCTCCATCAGGGAGGCCTGGGGCCATCCCTGGCTTCCCCATGCCCATTTTCTTTCCATGGTTTGGGGGGGCGGGCAGTGAGGATGCAGGGCAGATGACCTGACATCCTGGGGGCTGGGTCTTAAAAATCAAACATCACTCTGTTCCCAGGAAGTGGAGAGAGCCCCTCACTGCTGAGAAAAAGGTCTTGGAATTGTTGCAGTGGCCTCACCAGCAGCAAACGATGTTGGCCTTACCTTCAAAATACATCGGGGGCGCCTGGGTGACTCAGTCCAACTCTTGGTTTTGGCTCCGGTCATGATCTCACGGTTTGTGAGTTTGAGCCCCGCATGGGGCTCTGCACTGACAGTGCAGAGCCTGCTTGGGATTCTCTCTTTCTCTCTCCCCCTCCCTTGTTTACTCTCTCTCAAAATAAATAAATAAACTTAAGAGAATATTTAAAAAATTATATCCAGAGTCCACGGCTACCCTCCTGGTCCAAATCATCACTTCTTGTGTGAATTATCCTAACAGCCTCCTCACTGGTCTCCCTGCTTCTGCCCTTGCCTAGGACAGTCTATTATCCAGTGAAGACAGCCAGAGGGTTACTTTTAAGACCTCCGAATGGCTTCCACCTCACTTATGGTAAGAACCCAGGTCCTTACATGGCCCACAGGTCCTCCTGTCTGTTACTTGTGACCTCATCTTCTCCACTCTTCCCTCCATTACCTGCTCCAGCCACACAGGTCTCCTCACTGTTACTCATGTACACAGAACACGCTCCTGCCTCAGGGCCTTTGCACCCACTGTTCCCTCTCCTGAACACTCTTCTTCCAGACCTTCTTCTTTGTAAGCTCTATTCCAACATCACCTCCTCATCCAGGCCTCCCCCAGCCACCCCATCTAAAATATACTTCCCTCCATTCACTTTGCTTTACTGTTCTTTGTAGCCCTTATTACATATTTCCTCCTTTGTAGCCCTTATTATGTATCCCCCCCACCTCGGTTTTGTGTCCTTAGTGCCTAGCACAGTGTCTGGCACATATTAGGTGCTCAACAAATATTTTTGAATTAAAAAAATGAATGCCTTAGAGTGCCTGGGTGTCTCATTCGGTTAAGTGTCCGACATCGGCTCAGGTCATGATCTCATGTCATGGTCCATGAGTTCGAGCCGGCATCGGGCTCTGTGCTGACAGCTCAGAGCCTGGAGCCTGCTTTAGGTTCTGTGTCTCCCTCTCTCTCTGCCCCTCCCCCACTCATGCTCTGTTTCTCTCTGTCTCAATAATAAATAAACATAAAATATTTTTTAATGAATGCCTTATTTAGTTTAATAAAGCTATAGAAACTCTCTGGGTATCAATTTCCTCACATGTAAAAATGGGGTAAAAAGGATGGTTCATTGTGAGAATATCGGTTTATTTAGAAATTACATTTGTTAAATTTCAAAACTTATTGTTTTGAAATAATTTCAGGCACAGAAAAATTGCAAAAATAGTAAAATAAGTCCCATATACATGTTAATGTTTTATCACATTTCCCGCATCACTCTCTCTCTGAATGTGTACAAATTATTCTTTTTCTTTTCTTTTTTTTTTTCAAATGTTAATTTACTTGTTTTTAGAGAGAGGGAGAGTTTGTGGGCACTGGGGGGAGGGGCAGAGAGAGAAGGAGAGAGAGAATCCCAAGCGGGCTCCATGTTGTCAGTGCAGAGCCCAATACGGGGCTTGATTCCACCAACTGTGAGATCATGACCTGAGCCGAAATCAAGAGTTAGACGCTTAACTGACTGAGCCACCCAGGTGCCCTTGAACACATAGAAATTATTCTTTTATTTATTATTAAAATTTTTTTAATGTTTATTTTTAGAGAGAGAGAGAGAGAGCAAGCCCATGCAAGCGGAGGAGGGGTAGAGGGAGAGGGAGACAGAGGGCCCAAGGCGGGCCCTGCACTCACAGCAGAGAGCCCAATGCAGAGCTCAAACTCACGAACCGTGAGATCATGACCTGGGCCAAAATCAGACGGACACTTAACCAACTGAGCCACCCAGACTCCCCTTAAACTTATTTTTCAGCAGGTAATATATCAAGATGGTACAAAATAAACAGCGAAACATAAGTTTCCCTCCTTCTTCATCCCAACACTTCTCTCCAGCTTAACCGCTACCAGGTTCTCGTATATCCTGTCAGAAAGCTTAGGCACATTTACAACCGTGCAGGGATGCACGTGCATTTACAGGGCACACATTTCATCCACACACCTTTTCCTTCATGCAAAGCATACTACACTCATTGCTCTGCACCTTGCTGGTTTTATTCAACGATCTATTTTGAAGGTCTTCACACTGGTCCACCTGTATCCTTTTCATTTTCTTCACAGCTGCCTGGTAGGCCCTCCACGGACATATTTGAGCTTTAATCAGTTCCCTGTTGGTGGAAATTTAGGTTGTTTCCAGTCCTTTGCTACTGTAGACAATGCAGTAGTGAAATCTTTCTATATCGTCATTTGGCGCATCACCTGTAGGACAAATGACTAAAAGTGAAATTGCTGAGTAAAAAGATCCTTCCTTTTTAGTGTTGACAGTCTCCCCACATTGCTTTTCAGGAAAGCTACACCAGTTTATGTTCTTCCTTACAATGTGTGAAAATGTTTCCCTGCATCCTTTACAATACAGCATGCTATCAATTTAAAAAAATTTTTTTTAACATTTATTCATTTTTGAGAGAGAGAGAGACAGACAGACTGTGAGCAGAGTAGGGGTAGAGAGAGAGAGGGAGACACAGAATCTGAAGCAGGCTCCAGGCTCCAAGCTGTTAGCACAGAGCCTGACGCAGGGCTCGAACTCACAAACCGAGATCATGACCTGAGCCGAAGTCGGATGCCCAACCGACTGAGCCACCCAGGCACCTCTCAGTTTTATTTTATTTATTTATTTTTTTGCTTTGTATATTGAAGAAGTTAAAATACTACATTGTAGTTTCATTTTATTTTATTTTTTAATTTTTTAAATGCTTATTTTTGAGAGAGAGCGAAAGAGAGAGTCAGGGAGGGGCAGAGAGAGAGGAACACGGAATCTGAAGCAGGCTCCAGGCTCTGAGCTGTCAGTACAAAACCTGACTCAGGGCTTGAGCTCACAAACCGTGAGATCATGACCTGAGCTGAAGTCAGACACTTAACTGACAACCACCCAGGCCCCTGCATTTCTTTTATTATAAGTGAAAATGAATATTTTTCACATGTTGAAAAGCCATTGGTATTTTTTTTCTCCCACAAATTGTCTATTTATTGATGGTCCCAATTTCTCTATAGGAACTTATTATCTAAGGAGGAAATGAGCTTATTTTCTGTGACATGGGAATGTTTCTTCACAGTTCGTTTGCCTTTTGACTTGTCAGTGGTTAATGGGTTTTTTTTTTTTTTTGGCCGTTCAGTCATTTATTTTTTATTCTAAAATTTCTGTGTCATCAATTATGTCAATCTTTTCTTTTATGGCTTCTGGATCTTTGTGATAGAATGGCCTTGCCTGCTCCAGGATTGTTTAAAAAACTATCCCATGATTTCTTACCACATCTGTTGAAACATACACGAGAGTCGAGAGAATAGAATGAGTCAGTGGTGCCCTTGCCAACTTCAACAGTAACCAGAGCAGGGCCGGGGCCTTAGTTCATCTGTCCGCCGCCCCTCAACCCCCGCCATTACTTTGAAACCTATCCCAAACATATAATTTTATGGTTTTTTAATGCTTGAACTTATACCATCTGGAGTTATTTTGTTTTATTATTTTTAAATGATTTTATGTATTTCTTTATTTTTAAATGTTTATTTATTTATTTTGAGCGAGAGAGAGCATGAGCAGGGAAGGCACAAAGAAAGGGAGAGAGAGCTCTGTGCTGTCAGTGCAGAGCCCAATGCGGGGCTCGAACTCACGTACTGTGAGATCATGACTTGAGTTGAAATCAAGAGTCAGATGCTTAACATAGCCATGCAGGGGCCCCTAGATTTTATTTAATGTTAGGCAACATCTACACCCAACTGGGGGCTTGAACTGAATCCTGAGATCAAGAGTTGCATGCTCTACTGACTGAGCCAGCCAGGCGCCCCCCTCTAGAACTATCTTAGAGTTAGAGTCCCAACTTTGCTTTTTGGAGATAGCTAGTCCATTCTCCAAATGGTTTATTGAGTAAACCATCTTTTTTAAAAATCTTTTTTTTAATCTTTATTTATTTTTGAGGGGGGAGGAGCAGGGAGGGGGTGGACAGAGGATCTGAAGCAGGCTCTGCGCTGATAGCAGTGAGCCCAATGCAGGGCTTGAACTCAGGAACTGTGAGATCACCACCTGAGCCAAAATCAGACGCTCAACCGACTAAACCACCGGGACGCCCCTTGAGTAAACTGTCTTTTATCCACAGATTTGAACTGCCACTTGTAACATACATTAAATTCCCATATGCATTTGTGTCTAGTCCTGTCTATTTTGTTCCACTGATTCACCCCTGTATATTCATGCTCTGAGACCACACTCTTCTGCTGGTTGTAGCTCCACAATACATTTCGGTACTAAGTTAGACTATTCTCCAAAGGATGATTTGGATGTAAGCCTCCCCTGGTTATTTGCGGACACCGTCTGAGACACGATGTACAGTTACCCCAGGGCAGTCCATACACCAGCCTTAGCCATAACCATGTCCCATCGACACTCTAGCTTGGATAAGGCATAGCATCACGCTGGCAACCAGACACTTGGGTCCAAGTCCTGGCTTTGCCACTGACAGCCGGGTGACCCTGAGCAGCCCACCTTACCCTTCAGAGCCCCTGCTTAGAACTAGCCCCTTCCTGCTGGTTCTCGTGCTCTGCAGCTCTAAGATTTTAGGGAGAGGGGCCTGGGGAGTATCAGCCCAGATTATGAAAGGACAGCCGGTGCTCGCTTCTACAGGAAGTCCTGTAGATAACACAGGAGATTGGCTTGCTGGGGAACGGAAAGGGCGATTAAGTAAGAGACAAGACTGTTAACAGTTCCAGAGCTCGTGGGCTCCTGGGGGCAACGGTTACCCCACCACCAGGTCCAGGAGGCCAGCACTGGGTGCCCGACCGGGAGTCTTTGAGAGGTGGGAGTCATCAGCGTGGCAATGCTTTCTTTTCTTCAGGAGGGGTGGGGATGGGGGAAGGAGCAGTGGTCCCCATCTGGCTCCTGTGACGAGGGTGCAAAGGTCTGAGCCCTCTTTTCTTGAGAATTGGGAGCTCCCTGCATGGTCTGATGAAGGCATTTGGACGGGGGACTGGGATAGATCGCCTCCCTCAGATGTCTGCGTGACCCTGGGCAAGTCACCCAGCTTCTCAGAGCCTTGGTTTCACTATCGAGTCAGCAAGGGGAAGAGAGGGGGTGAGTAGACCAGAGCCAGGCACTCAGTGGTCTCTCAGACCCACCATGCTCGACAATTTGGGTTCTGTGGCTGTCACTATTATTTTCAGTTATTGGAGAAAGTGAGGTGAAGGGCAGAAGGGGCATCTCCTTGCCCCTTTGGTGAGAAGAAGATGGAGTTGGGGAAGCCATATGCTAGCTGTCGCCTACCCCATTTTTTTAAATGTTTGTTTATTTTTGAGACAAAGACAGAGTGCAAGCAGGGGAGGGACAGAGAGAGAGAGAGAGACAGAATCCGAAGCAGGCTCCAGGCTCTGAGCCGTTAGCACAGAGCCCGACGGGGGCTCGAACCCACAGACCGTGAGATCATGACCTGAGCCAAAGTTGGACGCTTAACTGACTGAGCCACCCAGTCGCCCCCCCTCTATTTTTCTTAAGTGGCTCTCCACTCCCTGACCCAAAGCACGCAGTGCCTGCTCCCCTAACCCAGTCCCACGGTGGTTCCTATAGATGCCTGGGAGTGGGATCCCTTCTCTCTCGAGTTTGGCTTCTACATTTGTGTGGTTGCTTGGGCGAGGGAGGTGGGGAGAGGTGGTAAGGCTGAGGGTGCTTGTGCGTGTTCCTGGTCATGAGGGGCGCTGACTGTCAAGGGTGTGAGGTAGCGATGATGGGGGTGGGGGGGTGCCAGAGGATGGAGGGGTCCCCCTGCTGGCTGACTCGGAGAGGTGTTGTCCTGAGTGACTGCCAGAGGGCAGGGGCCTTCGCTGTGCCCATGACCTGTGAGGGGTTGTCCTGTCAGACCCATGAGGGAGGGGTCAGTGGTGGCTGAGCGGGAGCTGGCTGACAGGGAGCATGTGTGTGAGTGACCCGCTGCCTCTGAGGGGTCATGCCTGGCCACAAAGGGGACGCAGCTGTTTTAAGGGTTGCTGCAAGGCCATGAACGGGGAGTTGGCCATCCCCAACTGGAGGTGTTTGTACTTGGAGGCAGGACTGGTGGCGGGCGCGGCATCTGCTGCCCTTCTACCCCGGGGCCTCCTGCCAGGCAGGGGGTGGTGTCTCCGGGCGGCCCTTCAGGGAAAGGACTGGGTACTGGGGCTGTAGCTGAGTGGGAGCTGGTGAAGTCCAGAAGCTGCTGCCTTCTTATAAAATGCCAGGGAACTGTTGGAAACAGGCCATGGTGATGCAGTTCGACCAGGAGCTCCCTGGAACGGATGTCAAGAACAACCCCTATCCTGGGATACGGCCACAGGGAATTTGTTTTGGGATTCTCATCTCCTTCACTCGCAAGAGCCTGACAGGCTCAGTGACATGGCGCCCGTATCATTATAAACCCTTCCCCCAGGGCTTTGGTTCTAGAAGCTCCCGCTCTGAGAGTCTTATCTTGCTGCCTCGTGCGTGTTATCTCCATCGGCGGAAATACACGTGCAACTTGAGTTTCCAAGCCTCACACCTACAAGCGAGGCCTGACTGCTTGGCCCTGCTCCAAAGCCCTCGTCTCACGCATAGGCGGCAGTCATCTGTGGCCCGCAGAGGGGCCTTCGGCCCACCCAGGGGGAGCCTCTCTGGGAAGTGGTCTTGGGGAAAGCCCGTCGCACACAAACCAGCAAAGTGGATCCTGGGCCAGTTCCACTACTGGTGTCATGGCCAGGGCAGGTCTCTCGCTACTCAGAGCCCCCCCTCCCTCAGTTTCCTCATATGTCAAGTGGGAATCAATGGAATCTGTCCAGTACCTGGCTTTTATGAGGCTCAAATGGAATTTCGCCCCCACCTACTGGTGTCACCCCTATTATCTATGCCTCCTTCACTGTGTGCCAGGTACTGCTGTGAGTGCTTCCGGTGAGCCATGTAGTCAACAAGTATTTGCTGAACACCAGCTGTATGCAACACACTGCTTGAGGCATTCGGTAATTAGATGAACGCAGTAAACAAAAGAGCACACTTTCAGCTCATGGGAGGCTTATATTTCAGTAAGAGTCGAAGATGGGAAAGTGACAAAGTAAGTGACTAGAAGACTCTATTCTGAGAAGGTGACAAGTGCTAAGAGGAAGTAAAGCCAGAAAGGGAGGTGGGCTGTGCTGGGGAATGCGAGGCGGTGTTTCACCTTGAATTATCACATCTAAGCCTCACAGCAGCCCTGGGGGATAGACTATAGTCCCTTCTTCCAATGAGGAAACAGACATGGGGCGGGGGGAAGGAACAGACACAGGAACGTTAAGTGACTTGCCCAAGGTCACATGGCTAACTAGCGGCAGGGCTGGGAATGGCAGACGTCTATCTGACTCCAAAGCACTGTGACTGGAAGTCACTTCCTCCCTTGGGCCTCCTTTTCCATGTCTATGATTCAAGAGCATGGGATGGACTGCCAGGAGGAAGGGGAACTTTCCCAGTTCACCTAGTGGGACCATGTCATCGCCGCAGGACTGCTAGCCACGGTGCTGGAGTTCAGTCGGTGCTCAGTAAATGCTTGTCGCGCAAGCGCATGCTAGATCTTGGGAAGGGTCTGGGCAGAAGGCAGTCTTTGGGCAGAGTTATGCTGCGCTGCTAACTCTCCTGTGTGTGGGGGGGTGGGGGGCAGCCCTGACTTGTGGCATTTGCTGGTTCACATGGCTTAAATATTCCCACGGCGGCTGATCTCAAGCCACCATACTAGGAAGAAATGTGCACGGTGGGCTTTTGCAAGCCCCTCAGATCTGACTCTGCAATTGTCATCTCCGATCTTAAAACTGCATCTGAAACAGATTTGGGAGGCCCCGAGAGAGAGACAAGACAGTAAAATGGAGAGAAACAAATGGAGACCAAAAAATACAGGAAGCAAGAGAAAGACTGATGGAGAGAGAGCAAGAGATTCTACTTCATTTTGAAGGCTGAGGGATTCCACAGACTGGGGAATTGCTTCATTCAAGTCCTATGCAACCCATGTGAGAGAACTTGCCCAAAGGGAGGCTAGACCTGTGGTCCCGGCCCCTGGAATAAGCCCTCCATCCCTGGAACAGAGTCCCCTGCCCCGTCCACTCAGCCTGTCTGTGATCTTTCACCCCAGTGGAGAAAGCCCAGAGGGATCTTGTTCCTGCTGATCAGTTCCTTTGCATACGCTGTTCACTGCTTCTAAATCCCACCTGCCTCCTTTAGAGCTTGGCCGAGTCCTGTGGCCCGCAGGAAGCTGTCGGAGGGGGTCTCTGTGCACAACTAGCTCCTCCCGTCCCATACAGTTCCATGTGCCTCAGACTTACCCCCCCCCAACCCCCAGGACAGGCCCAAACTACACCCCTTCCAGACTCCAGACTCCCTCTCTTCTGTCCTTGGAGTCTCACCTAAACAAATCCTTATCCATCCAAATCCTTAGCAATTGGCTGACCTAAGACCTTCAACAACAGTGGGGAGGACCCCGATTAATGAATTGGACAACGCTTTCTTGAGCACCTACTGTGTGCTAAGGAGCTGGGGGCAGTGTGGAACCAAGGTGCACAGTGACATCCATAGCTGGGGCCCAGGGCATCATGGGGCCACAGACTAGGGGGCACTGAGCCCTGCTTGAAGCATGGGGATGGCTGCAGGGAAGGCTTCTAGGAGGAGGTGGCCTCTTAGGTAAGGGAGGAAGAGGCATCAGTTGGGTGGGGGATAAGAGAGTCAGAGAAGCTGGGGCAGAGGAAGCAAGGTGGGAGGGAGTCTGATATTCCAGGAGTGGAAGTGGTTTGCAAGGGCCAGACCTCCCCTTGTGAGAGCAGAGCAGGTGAAACAGGGCCTCATGGGGCCAGGCCCTGAGAGCTACTGATTCCCGGTATGGTGCATGTGTGGAAGAAGCAAGGAACTGGTTTTGAAGAGGAAAAAACAGGATGGAGGTCAGGTGAGACAGAGAGAGAAGGTATCCCTGTCACCCCCTGCCGAGGTGAGATGTGAGCAGCAGGGAAGAAGGCTCAGGCAGCGAGATCCTGGATGACACTGTGTCCCCACCTCCCAGCTCAAAGCATAGAACGTATCCTGCACAGGCCTCTTTCAGACGATGGCTAGAGAAGCCTGCTTGCTTGCTTTTTCCTTCCTTCCTTCCTTCCTTCCTTCCTTCCTTCCTTCCTTCCTTTTTAAATATTTTTTAATATTTATTATTTAATTTTTAAGAGAGAGAGAGAGAGAGAGTGAGCAGGGGAGGGGCAAAGAGAGGGAGACACAGAGTCCAAACCAGGCTCCAGGCTCTGAGCTGTCAGCATAGAATCCAATGCAGGACTCACTCATGAACCGTGAGACCATGACCTGAGCTGAAGTTGGACGCTTAACCAACTGAGCCACCCAGGCGCCCCACCCCCCTCTTTTGAAAGTAGGCTTCATGCCCAGTGAGGAACCCAATGTGGGGCTTGAACCCACGACCCTGAGACCAAGACCTGAGCTAGATGAAGAGTCGGACCCCCAACCGACTGAGCCACCCAGGCGCCCCCAGAGAAGACTTTTGACGGGCAAAGATCTGAAAGAGATGAGGGCACATAGAGAGTTTGGGGGGAGAACATTCCCAGCAAAAGGAACAGAAAGGGGGAAGGCCTCGTTGCTGGAGACCATGAGGTTGGGCAGGGCCATGAGGTCGTAGAGGCCAGCTGGGGTCCAATCAGCTTCATCAGCCATGGGGTGTTTTCTCCAGGAGTCACCAGAGGGTTTGCGGCAGAGTGACTGTGTTCTGCGGCCCGGCACCGCCTGACCACTCTTCTGTCGCCAGGCTGAAGCGGTATGGAGAGTGAACAGAGAGTGTCCCGAAAAGGCCGTAAACTGGGCTCCAGCCGCCGCCGGCAGATGCGAGAAGCAGCTGACAGCCCGGATGCCCCCGCGGCCCCAGAGCCAGAGTCCTGGCCCCCGCAGGCGGCCGCGGAGCTGCAGGCCTTCTTCCAGGACTGTGGTGCCAAGGAGAGGGGCTTTGTCACCCGCGAGGACCTGGCGGTGAGTCCCAGTCCTTAGCTCATCCTGAGTCCCCTTTCTTTTCTTTTTTTAATGTTTATTTATTTTTGAGAAAGAGACAGAGAGAGAGCAAGGGAGGGGCAGAGAGAGAGGGAGAGGATCCGAAGCGGGCTCCTTGCTGACAGCACAGAGCCCGATGTGGGGCTTGAACCCACAAACCACAAGATCATGACCCGAACCGAAGTCAGACGCTTAACTGGCTGAGCCACACAGGCGTCCCTTGAATCTGTAGCTTCCTGAGACTTCCCATCCCAGGAAGGCAGGGCCTGCCTGCCCTTTCTTCTTTCTCTCTTCCAAAATTTGCTCTCAAAGAGGAAGTCTCGGGCACTGTTGGTGGGAATGTAAATTGGTGCAGCCACTGTGGCAAACACTATGGGGATTCCTCAAAAATTTTGAAATAGAAAAATACCCCCACAATCCAATAATTCAACTACTGGGTATCTACCCAAAGGAAACAAGAACACCAATTCAGAAAGATATATGAACCCCTGTGTTCATTGCTGTGTTATTTACAATAACCGAGATATAGAAGCAACCTAAGTGTCCACTGATGGATGAAAGGATAAGGAAGATGTGGCATATAAATACAATGAAGTCTTAGTCATACAAAGAAGGAGATCTTCTCATTTGTGGCAACATGGATGGGCCCAGAAGGTTTTATAGTAAGTGAAATAAGTCAGAAAAAGACAAATACTATATGATTTCACTTATATGTAGAATTAAAATCGAAACAATGGAACAAGCAAACAAAAAGCAGAAACAGGCCCATAAAACAAACTGGTTGCCAGAGGGAGGTGAGTAGAAGACTGGCAAGGGGCGCCTGGGTGGCTCAGTCAGTTGAGCATCAGACTTCAGCTCAAGTCATGGTTTCACGGTTCGTGGGCTCGAGCCCCACATCGGGCTCTGTGCTGGCAGCTCGGAGCCTGGAGCCTGCTTTGGATTCTTTGTTTCTCTCTCTCTCTACCCCTCCCCGGCTCGCACTCTGTCTCTCTGTCTCTCTCAAAAATAAATAAATATTGGGAAAAATAAAAGGTCAGGTGAAATGGGTGATGGGAAGCGGGGAGTAGAGGCTTCCAGTTATGGAAGTCATGGGGATGGAAGGCACAGCATTGGGAATACAGTTAAGAGTATCATAGGGGCGCCTGGGTGGCTCAGTCGGTTGAATGTCCAGCTCTTGGTTTCAGCTCAGGTCCTGATGATCTCCGTACGTCAGGCTCTATGCTGACACTACAGAGCCTGCTTGAGAATCTCTCTCTCCTTCTCTTTCTCTACCCCTCCCCAGCTCATACCCTCTCTCACTCTCTCTCTCTAAAAAAAAAATATTGTAATAGTGTTGTATGGTGGTAGCTACACTTGTGGTGGGTACAATATAGACTTGTCAAATCACTATACTGTATACCCGAAAGTAATGTATCATTGTATGTCAACTACACTTCAATTAAAAATTAACTAATTAATTAAAATATAAAGATCAGTGGGCAAAAAGCACAATGTATATATCAGGCATTTATGTTTGTATGCAAAGAAATGTTTTCCATTGTTTTGTTTTGTTTTTTGTTTTTTTGAGCTGGTTGCCTGAAGAACACATTTGTTGCATGATAACATTAATGTTTTTGTTTCTGGCACAAAGTATTACTTTTTTTTTAAGATTCACGTTAGTTAACACACAGTGTAGTATTGGTTTCAGAAGTAGAATTAAGTGATTCACCACTTACATATGACACCCAGTGCTCATCCTGACAAGTGCCCTCCTCAATGCCCATCATTCATTTAGCCCATCCCCCCACCCAGCACCTCGCCAGCAACCCTCAGTTTGTTCTCTGTATTTGTCTCTCTTCTGTTTTTTTTTTTTTTTGATATTTATTTATTTTTGAGAGAGAGACAGAGTGTGAGCAGGAGAGAGGCAGAGAGAGAGGGAGAGACAGAATCCAAAGCAGGCTCTAGGCTCTGAGCTGTCAGCACAGAGCCGCAGGTGCGGCTCGAACTCATGAACCACAAGATCATTACATGAGTCGAAGTTGGACACCTAAGCAACTGAGCCACCTGGGTGCCCCTGTATTTAAGAGTCTCTTATGGTTTGCTTCCCAAAACGTTCTCTGTTAATGGACAAATACACATGATTTCTGAGGCAAGTAAATAAATTTAAAAAAAATTGCTCTCAGAAAACGTGAGGGATTTGTTTATATTAATGTATAAATGGCTGACAAGACATTCTGTGTGCCACTCTTCCAGAAACATGTGCATTTTAACAAAGGAAAGGCCTTCAAGCCAAAGAAGGAACTTGGGAATGATAGAATTTCGGGCCCATCGAGCAGGGGAGTTTATCTTGGGGAACAGTCAGAGTCCTGGAAGCCAAACCATGTCGATGACTGTAAACATCAGCGAAACTATAAGATCACCGTGGTTGTGTGTCCCAATAACGAGCCTGAGGCTCTGGCCTAGACCGACATTGACCAGGTCTTCTTTGGTTTTTCCTCATTCTCTGCAAAGGGGCCCATGAGGGTTGTGGAGTCACATTGGGCCTGCCCGTCTCCTCCGGACACTGCTCCACGCTCCAGACCTTGTTCTTCCCCCATCAGAACTGACCTTTCTTGTGTTCCAGACTCAGGGCCACAAGGTACAAATAAATGGCTGATGTTAATCGGGGCACCTGGGTGGCTCAGTCGGTTAAGTGTCTGACTTCGGCTCAGGTCACGATCTCACAGTTCGAGAGTTCGAGCATTGTGCAAGGTTCTATGCTGACAGCTCAGAGCCTGGAGGCTGCTTCAGATTCTCTATCTCCCTCTCTCTCTGACCATCCCCTGCTCACGCGGTCTTTCTCTCTCTCAGAAATAAATAAAACAGGGGCGCCTGGGTGGCTTAGTCGGTTAAGCGTCCGACTTTCGCTCAGGTCATGATCTCATGGTTCGTGGGTTAGAGCCCCGCGTCGGGCTCTGTGCTGACTGCCCGCTTGGAGCCTGGAGCCTATTTCATAGTCTGTGTCTCCCTCTCTCTCTGACCCTCCCCTGCTCACGCTGTCTCTCTCTCTCCTAGAAATAAATTAAAAAAAAAAATTAAAAAAAAAGAAATAAATAAAACAGTAAAGACTTTTTTTAAATAAAATAAAATTTTAAAAAATTAAGAAAAAAATATTCAGGGGCACCTGGCGGGTTCAGTCAGTAGAGCGTGTGACTATTGATCTCGAGGATCATGAGGTCAAGCCCCCACATTGGGTGTAGAGATGACTTTAAATAAATAAATAAGACTTTCTAAGGGGAGCCCCTGCCAACTCCCTAGAATAATTCAGTCTTAAAAAATATATATATACATAATTTTCAAAAAGATAACAAATAGACTTTCAAGTAACTATAAAATCAACGCTTATCAAAGGTCTTATCTAATGAATTATTACTGTTAATTAGTGAAGGAGCCAGTAAGATGTTACAACTGGCCCAAAAAAGTAGGTGAGGAGCTAGGATACAGTATTTAAAGGCAATTTGACAGCACCGTGTTAGGATAAGATTGCTGAGTTCAATTTTTAACATGGCTGATTTCCCACAGGCCATAAATCTTTGGGATTATCTGTTCTACTAGACGAAAATTATTTTCATCTCTCCTGGGCAAAAATCTACAAGTTAACAAGTAACTTCAGCAAGCCTGGGACTTTTAATTAAAGATAAACAATGAGACGGACTGAGCGCATTCCTCTAGTCTAGACAATGCTTGAAGGGACATGCTCTCTCTACCTTTCGACCTGGTTTCCAAGTCTCCAATTATTCACGTAATTTTCTGTGATGATAAATAATCTCCCAAGCTTATTCTCAACATAAAAGAGCCTTTTATATTGAGAAAGTTTTCCGTAAGTGCATCCTTGAGTGTGCTCTACGAATCTAGACTTCGAAGGTATGAAGCCATTTTAGCTCTGTCTAAAAATTTTCACACAGAACCTTAGATTTAAAACCTCTATTATTTGCTCTTCTGGGTAGAGTGAATGTTTGTCCCAGTTTCCCCGGGACTGGAGGGGTGCCTGGGATGGGAGACTTCCGGTATTCCAACTGGGAAAGTCTGGGGCAGACTGGGTCTTGCTGGCCACCCTAGTTTCTACCCTCAGGCCAGGAAACTAAACCCAAGACTTTTCTCTCCACCAACTTTTTACCTGCAGCCCCTATAAATGCAAGCGGTTTCCTTTCTTCTTGGGGTTCCCAATTTTTCTAAGGTCCCTCTTCTGCCCAGAAGTGGCCTTCTTTATCAACTGGTTCCTGGACAGGTTTCTGGAAGGGTTTCACAGACATTGGTTCCATGGCTGCTCTTTACAATAAACTTGTCATGTCTGATTAAATGAGAATCATTCTCCTCCATGACTCTCTGGTTACACAGTTGGTTCATCCAACTATATCCCAACAGAAAGGAGGACAGATTCTTACTGAGCCCTGTAAAATAATTAAATAATTAAAAAAAATAAAAAAAGTAAGGAGTTCAGTAAAAGTATTGTGTTTTTTTGTTTTGTTTTGTTTTAGTTTTTTAATTCTTGAGAGAGAGACAGAGCATGAGCAAGGGAGGGACAGAGCAAGTGAGGGACACAGAATCTAAAGCAGGCTCTGGGGGCACCTGGGTGGCTCAGTTGGTTAAGCGTCCAACTTCAGCTCAGGTCATGATCTCACGGTCTGTGGGCTCGAGCCCCACGTCCAGCTCTATGCTGACAGCTAGCTCAAAGCCTGGAGCCTTCTTCAGATTCTGTATCTCCCTCTCCCTCTGACCCACCCCTGCTCATGCTGTCTCTCTCTCTCTCTCTCAGAAATAAATTTAAAAAATTAAAAAAAAAAAAAAAAAGCAGGCTCTGGGCTCTGAGCTGTCAGCACAGAGACTGATGTGGGGCTCGAACCCACAAGCCACGAGATCATTACCTGAGCCGAAGTCAGACTCTCAACTGACTGAGCCACCCAGGTGCCCCCAAAGTATTGGTTTCTAACACAGGAGGGGGTCAGTGAGATTCAGATGGCATTTAAAATGTTCAACCTCAGGGGAGCCTGGGTGGCTAAGTCAGTTAAGCATCCAACTTCGGCTCAGGTCATGATCTCACAGTCGGCGGGTTTGAGCCCTGCGTTGGGCTCTGTGCTGACAGCTTAAAGCCTGGAGCCTACTTCCGATTCTGTGTGGGTGTGTGTCTCCCTCTGCCCGCCTCCTGCTCACACTCTGTTTCTGTCTCTCTCAAAAACAAACAAACATTAAAATGTTTAGCCTCATTTGAACAATTCACTCAGTTCTACGTAATGAATTCTTGTTCTGCTGGATCTCAGGTGAGGTGGCCACTTCTGGACTCAAGAGTCCTAGAAATTGTCCACCAGCTCAGTCTGAGGGTCAGCTGATGTCAGCTCAGAACCCTTGTACCCAAGTGAAGAAACAGAGGCATCAGAAGCATAGAACCTGGTACTGTTCTTTCCCTCAAGGCTTTGGGTCGGCCCTTTGTGGCCTGCAGGTTTTACCTGAGACTTCAGGCCACAGTAGGAAAGTAGAAACTTGGGGCACCTGGGTGGCTCAGTTGGTTAAGTGTCCGGCTTCAGCTCAGGTCATGATCTCACGGTTTGTGGGTTCGAGCCCTGCGTCGGGCTCTGTGCCGATAGCCAGCTCAGAACCTGGAGCCTGTTTCAGATTCTGTATCTCCCTCTCTCTCTGATCCTCCCCTGTTCATGCTGTCTCCTTCTCAGAAATAAATTTAAAAAAATAAATAAATAAATTTAAAAAAATACATTAAAATATTCTTAAAAAAGGAAAGCAAAAACTTAGTTGGTGATGCAACTAAAAAGCTGTAGTTATTTATTATAATAACAGTATCAGAGTGGAAGAGAGGAAAGTTCTCTGTTGGGACATAGCACATAGCTATTTCATAAGAGTTCGATCAGTGTTCTTCCTGAAGATAAGCGATAGCAAAGACATTGAGAAGTCTCCAGGACCTTCCCATAAAGCATGCAATTTCTGAAATATTACGTTAATGACATTCTACCTATATAAAGCTTGAATATCTCTTCTGATTTGATAGTTCTTCCAATGATGCTCTTTTATTTTAACCCAAACCATAAACAAACAAGCAAACAAATATATGTTGTTTTTAAATTTAACCTCCACCCTCCTAACCCAAGCCATATTTAATGCCAGATTTTGTTACAGGTTAAACCCTCAGTGTTTATTTTCATCTACATGCAACAAACATTGCAAGATTTCTCTTTATTGGTACAAATCAGTTCGTTGTCTTTTGGGAGCAGATGTTAAACATAACTGTATTAATTAACCTTCATGAATTTGTTTAACTACTTCATAAGTCATCTGTATTGTCCAAAAGAATATTAGAAATATTTCAGCCTCAAGGATTTGAAGTGAGAATTTCCTTGTAACTTTTGGAAATTATTTTTTCATATTTTTTTACTGAGGCATAATTGACATAACCTTATATTAGTTTCAGGTATACAATGTAATGATTTGATATCTGCATATGTTGCAAAGTGACTAACACATGGCCAGTTAACAGCTGTCACCATAGAGTAACAAACATTTTTATCTTGTGATGAGAACTTTTAAGATCTGCTCTCCTAGCTTCTTTCTTTCTTTCTTTCTTTCTTTCTTTCTTTCTTTCTTTCTTTCTTTCTTTCTTTCTTTCTTTTTAACATTTATTTATTTTTGAGAGACAGAGTGTGAATGGGGGAGGGGCAGAGAGGGAGAAACAGAATCTGAAGGAGGCTCCAGGCTCTGAGATGTCAGCCCAGAGCCAGACGCAGGGCTCGAACCCACGAAAAGTGAGTTCATGACCTGAGCCAAAGTTGGTCGCTTAACTGCCTGAGCCACCCAGGCTCTTTTAAATATGCAACTCAGGATTATTAACTATTGTCACCAGGCTGTACATGACATCCCCATGACCTATTCATTTTATAACTAGAATTCTGTACTTTTTTTGACCCCCTTCACCCATTTTGCCTACCCCCGATCCTTGCCTCAGGCAACCACAATCTGTTCTCTGTATTCATGAGCTCAGTTTTTTAGTTGGTTGGTTTAGATTCCACGCATAAGTGACCTCATTCAATATTTACCTTTTTCTTTCTGATATTATTCACTTAGCATAATGCCCTCAAGGTCCATCCATGTTGTTGCAAATGGCAAGATTTCATTCTTTTCTGTGGCTGAATAATGTTCCATTGTATATATATACCACATCTTTTCTATCTGTTCACCCATCTATAAACATTTAGGTTGTTTCTATGCCTTAGCTATTGTAAATAATGCTGCAGGGGTGCCTGGGTGGCCGATCAGTTAAGTGTCTGACTCTTTGTTTTGAACTCTCATGGTTTGTAAGTTCGAGCCCCACACTGGGCTCCACGCCAACAGTGTGTAATCTGCTTGAGATTCTCTCTCCCTCTCTCTTTCTGTCCTTCTTCCTCTCACTCTCTCTCTCAAAAATAAATAAAATGCCCTTAAAATTTTTCTTAAAAATAATGCTGCAATGAACATGGGGGGGCATATATCTTTTTGTATTAGTATTTTCATTTTCTTTAGGTAAATATCTAGAAGTGGAATTGCTGGATCATACAGTAGTTCTATTTTTAATTTTTTGAGCAAACTCCATACTGTTTTCCACAGTGACTGCACCAATTTCATTCCCACCAACAGTGCACAAGGGTTTCCTTTCCTCCACATCCTGCCCAACGCTTGTTATTTCGTACCCATAATGCTCTTATAATAGTGGTGAAGTGTTTAATAAATATAGAGAAGGATATCCTAAAATTTAAAAAAATTTTTTCTAAACTTAGGATCTTAATATTGAGAAGGCAAAATTAAAAGAGCCACCAGAGAAGATTTTGGCCACTAGACTGATAGGATCATAGGAACCTTGGAGATAGTACATGGTTACCTATTTAATCAAAGTGACAATAAAATAAAATATTTTGAGGTAAATGTAGAAGAAGGTAACATGATTACAAGGGTATTTAGCCCTTTCATAGGAGAGGTACCTTAGATTTTTAATTAATTTTTAATGTTTATTTATTTTCGAGAGGGAGTGTGAGCGAGGGGAGGAGCAGAGAAAGAGGAGAGAGAGAGAATCCCAAGCAGCCTCCACGCTGATAGTGTAGAGCTCAACACCAGGCTTGACGTCACAAACCATGAGATCATGACCCGAGCCAAAATCGAGCGTCAGACACCCAAATGACTCAGCCACCCATGTGCTCCAAATTTATTTTTATTTTTTAAATTTTATTTATTATTTTTAAATTTTTTAATGTTTTATTTATTTCTGAGAGAGAAACAGCTGAGCAGGGTAGAGTCAAAGAGAGAGGGAGACACAGAATCCAAAGCAGGCTCTAGGCTCTGAGCTGGCAGTCAACACAGCCTGATGCGGGGCTCGAACACACGAACTGTGAGGTCATGACCTGAGCCGACGTCAGACGCTTAACCGACTGAGCCACCCAGACGCCCCTCCAGATTTTTTTTTTTTAATTGAAACATGATAAAGCCAAAATAAAGTCTAGAAATTTATTCTGTTGAGATATGGAATCATTTATCTGGGCAGCTTACACAGAAGATAGTGACCTCTTTTTAACTCTTGCTTAGAGCTCTATGACCAATTTATCATTTTATTTATTTATTTATTTTTTTAACATTTTTATTTATTTCTAGGAGAGAGAGAGAGACAGCGTGAGCAGGGGAGGGTCAGAGAGAGAGAGGGAGACACAGACTCCAAAACAGGCTCCAGCTCTGAGCTGGCTGTCAGCACAGAGCCCGACACGGGGCTCGAACCCACGAACCGTGAGATCATGACCTAAGCGAAAGTCGGACCCTTAACCGACTAAGCCACCCAGGCGCCCCCCAATTTATCATTTTAATAGAGATAGAGCTGAATTCTAATTTTGCATGCTGAGCATGGAGCCCAACAAGGGGCTCGATCCCATAACCCTGGGATCATGACTTGAGCCAAAATCAAGAGTCGGACGTTCAACTGACTGAGCCACCCAGGTGCCCCTCCTTGCACACCTTTTTAAAAAAGTGTGGTAAAATATACATACCACGAAATTAGCCATTTTAAGCAGTTTTATGTACAGAGTTCAGTGGCATTAGGTATATTTCCCATTGTGGAGCAGCCATTACCATCTCCATCTTCCCTAACTGAAACTCTGCCTCAGTTAAACACTCCCGCTCTCCTTCCTCCCCATCCTCTGGAAGCCCCCGTTCTACTTTCTGTCTCCATGAATTGCACCACTCGAATTCCTCATACAACTGAAAAAATACAATATTTGTCTTTTTGTGACTGGCTTCTTTCACTTAGCATAATGTCCTTAACATTCATTCATGTTATATATAGCATGTGTCTGAATTTCCTTCCTTTTTAAGGCTGAATAATATTCCTCTGGCCACACAGACCACACTTTGTCTTTCTGTTCATCCCTCAGTGGATACGTGTGTTGTTTCCATCTTTCGGCTATTATGAATGGTGCCCCCATGAACTTGGATGGACAAATATCTACTTGAATCTCTGCTTCGCCTGGCACAACTATTTAAAGTGGCAAGAATGAATTGACTCATGAACATGACTCAAAGGTCTAGCTACTCTCTTGTACGTAACAATAAGAAGTAAAAGGATATAAACTTAAATCATGCATAGCAATCAATGTTTTAGGTTTTCTTTCTTTGAGAGACAGAGAGCGCGTGCCCGCACAGGGGCATGAGGAGAGGGGCAAAGGGAGAGGAGGGAGAATCTAAGGCAGCCTGCATGCCCAGCACAGAGCCCAACAGAGGGCTCAGTCCCGCAACCGTGACATCAGGACCTGAGCCAAAATCAAGAGTAAGACACTTAGCCAACTGAATCACCCAGGTGCCCCAGTGTTTCGGGTTTTCTCAGAAACTGTCCAGGTAGCCAAAAATTCTTTACTTATTTTATTTTATTTTTTAGTGTATTTGTTTTGAAAGAGAGAGAGAGATGGGAGGAGGGGCAGAGAGAAAGGGAAAGAGAGAGAATCTCAAGCAGGCTCTGCATTGTCAGTGCAGAGCCCGATGCAAGGCTTGAACTCACGAACCATGAGATCATGACCTCAGCTGAAATCAAGTCAGATGCTTAGCCAACTGAGCCACTCAGGCACCACCAAAAATTCTTTATTAATTCACATTTGTAAAGTTACCTAAGGATCTTGGAATTGTGTAATGAATCAATTTAGTTGAACCCAAATGTACATTTTTATAATTTTAACCATTATGTAATGATTATTTTGGATTATTTGATCAGTAAGTCAAAATCAGAAGTGTGGAATGTTCAGATTAACTAATTTCTTCATCAAAAAAATCCAGATCTTATAAAAAGTAAAAGTTATAATTGTATGAGGGGCGCCTGGGTGGCTTAGTCGGTTAAGCGTCCAACTTCGGCTCAGGTCATGATCTCGCGGTTCGTGGGTTCGGGCCCCGCGTCGGGCTCTGTGCTGACTGCCAGCTCAGAGCCTGGAGCCTGTTTCAGTCTGTGACTCCCTCTCTCTCTGACCCTCCCCTGTTCATGCTGTCTCTCTCTCTCTCCTAGAAATAAATAAAATATTTTTTTAAAAAAGTTATAATTGTATGATACTTAATGTAAAGCAGAGAAAACACAGATATTATTTATATTTTATAAGCAAAATTATTAAGCCAATCTAATTTATCTAAAGATCCATATCAATTACATTAACTTGGTTCCTTTTCTTAATTTTATTTTTATTTTTTAAGTTTTTTAATGTTTATTTATTTTTGAGAGAGAGAGAGCACACGGGGGAAGAGCAGAGAGAGAGGGAGACAGAATCCAAAGCAGGCTCCAGGCTTTGAGCTGTCAGCACAGAGCCTGACGTGGGGCTCGAACCCACAAACCGTGAGATCATGACCTGAGCTGAAGTCGAACCCTCAACCAACTGAGCCACCCAGGCACCCCCATTAACTTGGTTCTTTAAAAATCTTTCTGAGGTAGCAATTTCTTATAAGAGGGAATTTTAAAAAATCTAGCACATTTAAAGCATTAGAAGCTCAGTTTCTTTATTTTCTGTGATTTCCCAGAACATTAGATTTACATAAACACTTCTATGTCTATAAACCAATCAACACAGAATATCCTGTAAGAGACCTAGTACTCTAAGTCATTAATACCCTCCAGACGCAGAAAAATATTTCACACTCACAGAAGAATTAAAGGTCTTTCTGAATTACAGACATGTAGACCCACAGAAACAGACACAGTGGCTTCATGCCCACAACTCACAGGCCACAGGTCAAAAGTAAACACAGGCACACAAAACTCACCAGTCCAGATCTCAAAGAGTTGTTCTCCTTCCCAGTGGGTACAAAATGGTTCATCAATTTGGGGCACACATAGACAAACCACCACCACCACCAAAGATCAGCACATCAGGATTTCTGCTGCCTCTTAACCGACAGACACTAGGTCTCCATCATGTGTGCCAGAGAGGTCACAAATGGCCAGTCCATAAAATTGAATTCTCCATCATTGCTGCCACCAAAAATGAAAACAAAAATTAGCAAGGGAAAAAAAAAAGGACAATAACGACAAAAGAGTCAGCAATGGGGCACCTGGGTGGCTCAGTCGGTTAAGTGTCCCACTTCGGCTCAGGTCATGATCTCAGGGTTCATGGGTTTGAGCCCCGCTTTGGGCTCCATGATGATGGCTGGAGCCTGGAGCTTGCTTTGGGTTCTGTGTCTCCCTCTGTGTCTGCTCACCCCCCCCCCCCCCCCCGCTTCGTGCTCTATCGCACCTTTCCAGCACCGCGGGTTACTTGGTTCTGACACCTGAGTTTACTGGGGCATCTCCACAGAACCTCCCAAACTCTTAAAGTATAATTTTCAAAAAGATAAAATTATGACCCTTGGGCAAAAATAAAATAAAGCCATCTCAAAGCTTTTGTAAATAAATAAAATGAGCTACACTCATTAATTAACGAGAGATGTTGGGGCGCCTGGGTGGCTCAGTCGTTGGAGCGCTGACTTCGGCTCAGGTCATGATCTTGCGGTTTGTGGGTTCGAACCCCATGTCGGGCTCTGTGCTGACAGCCAGCTCAGAGCCTGCTTCAGATTCTTTGTCTCCCTCTCTCTCTGACCCTCCCCTGTTCATGCTGTCTCTCTCTCAGAAATAAATAAAACATTAAAAATAATAATAAATAATAAAAAGATTTAGTGGGCAGCCAGAGTTGAGAAACACTGATCTAAAACTTTCTCTAATCATACACTTAAATATCTTCCCCAAATTTTGAATAACTACCAACACATGTCTTAAAAAAAAATTAATGAGAGATGTTATGAATGGTTGAAAGAGCATTTTAAAAGCTAAAAGCATTACAATGAGAGGACTGAGTTTGATTTTTAAAAGCTGGCTAATGTACAACCGGCCATAAATCTTTGAAGTTTTCTGTTTCTGCAGACAAAAATTGTTTACATCTCTCCTAGACAAAATCTACAGGTTAATGCGTGACTTCACTCAATCTGGGACCTCCAGTCTGTGCCAGGGGAGGAAGTGAAGTACATTCCTATAGTCTAGAAGATGCTCAGGTGGCCTTTGCCCCTGCAAAATGCTGAAAGAACGTGCTGTCCACCTTTTGGACTTATTTTCTAATTCCAGATCATTCTTTTGGATACCGATAAACACATTCTGGGGAGGATTAGCTACTGTCCTTTATTAGGATCCTAAAGGTGAGATTCGGAACAGAGAAGTTTTGATGTTGGTTGGAGAAAGGGAAAAAGTGTGGAGGAAGGTCAAGGTCGTACTGAGGGAGGCTGTCTTGGGTGGGGTCCTGGAGCCTCAAGGGTAGGTCATGGAGCAGTGGGGGCTGGGATCCAAAGGTGGGGAGAGGGCAGGTATGAGTGGCTGAAGGCAAACCCTCTTTTTTATTAAAAAAAGATTTTTTAATGTTTATTCATTTTTGAGAGAGAGAGAGTCAGAGTGTGAGCAGAGGAGGGGCAGAGAGAGGGAGACAGAACATGAAGGAGGCTTTAGACTCTGAGCTGTCAGCAGAGTCAGACGCAGGACTCAAACTCACGGACCATTGAGATCATGACCTGAGCCAAAGCCAGATGCTCAACCGACTGAGCCACATGGGTGCCCCCAAACACCTCTTTTTTTTGAGGGTGGCCCAGAGCTTTCCCCAGTGGGAATGGTGCCCAAATACTTCTTCCTTGCAGGTGGCCAAGTTGACCTTCCTGGGCAGTGAGGACGAGCTGGAGATGATCTTCGACTGGGTGGATGTGGAGCAGAAGGGACGCCTCTCCCTGGAAGACTTCAGCTCTGGGCTCAGTATGTCTGTCCCGGGAGGGCCTCTGGGGACTTGCTGCACAGCCAGCCACCCTATGCGGTATGCCCAGTATGGGGAGGGGATAGACGACCTTCACACCACGCCTGAGAGCAGTTCAGGGTGTGGACGATAATATGGATTGTTCTAGAGATGAGGATACTAAGCCTGCGTGGGCAGGCAGTGGTTTTAAGACCAAGCTCGGTCTTAAGACTCTAGCCCAGGAGGCCTGCTCACTTCTTTTACCACCAGCGAGAGTAGTTCATTGGCTGAGGGCTCCCCTTACCATACACCTCCTACAGGGAGGACTCCGGACTTACTTTCTGATGCCTCACCTGTGTTCTCCCAATAAAAGGCTTCCCTTGAGCAAGAAGTTAAGCACCTCCATTCCTGAGACCACGGTCTTATTTCGGCCTGAGGCAGCTTTGGTTAAGGGAATTCCAGGCCCTTGGGAGCAGCAGAGGGTGATATTTTGTGGTAGAGGACTTCCCAGAGTCTTTGTCCCCAACACCTGATTCTCAAGGCCGTTCCAAAAGGACCTAAAGAGACCAAGGCTGCCCGGGTACACTATTCCCACTGACCTTCCCAATGGGGGTGGACCTTCCCACCCAGGGAGTGGAAGGGTGATGTCCTTGCAGAGACCCTGCAAACCACAGCTCAGCCTTAAATGTCAGCAAAGGCACCAGGAGTTCTCAGGTCTGCTGAGTCTCCAAAAGTTTGGGGGACAACAGGGATGGAGGCCGGGAATCTGCATTTACATGTCATAAAATGGGCAGAGTATATAGCTAGAGTAGATTCTCTTTATTTTTTCATATTTTTATTTTTGAGAGAGACACAGTGTGAGCAGAGTTTGAGCAGAGAGAGAGGAAGACAGAATTCAGAGCAGGCTCCAGGCTCTGAGCCATCAGTGCAGAGCTGGATGTGGGGCTCGAACTCAGGAACCGCGAGATTGAGATTTGAGCTGAAGTCAGACGCCTAACCGACTGAGCCACCCAGGAGCCCCATAACTTGAATAGATTCTCAATGTTGATATGATGAATGTATGAACATGGCCCTGTATAACTGTGACCAACACGGATACAATTATTTCCCCGAGGGCTGGAGCAGAGCAACATGGGAGATCAAGGGGCTGAGCCCAGCCCCACTCTGCTGCCTTTTGTCTCCTGTCCCACAGAGAACATCTTCGGCTCCGGCACCCATGGGCTCCGCAGAAAGAGGCCAGTACCCTCCAAGAGAGAGTCTGCAGCCACCAGCTTCCCAGCGCTGGAGGAGGCTGACCCTGAGGAGAAAGAGGCCTTCTTTGCCTTTGTCCAGCAGCTGGGGGCAGGCCACTTACCTCCTGAGTAAGGCTGGTGCTGTGCGCGGGGGCAGGGGGCGGGCAGGGGCAGGCACTGCGGGTCAGTGGGGGCGAGGACTCACCTGGACCCAGTGTCAAGGTGGGAGGCCACCCGATAGAGCCGGGTGCAAATCCCAGTGTGGCCACTTGTTAGCTGTGTGACTGCAGGCCAGCGGCCTAAGCCTTGACCTCTGTTTCCCAGCTGCAGTGAGTTTAAGAGCAATTGTGGGATTAAATGAAGCCGGGTGGGGGGTGTCTGCTTGTGAGGAGTCCCACCCACTGCCACTCGTTCCCTCCCTGTCCTGCCCTATATGACTGCTCCCCAGGGTTAGCGGGTTGGGGGTATCAGGCTCCCTGGGTACTCACATTCTTAAAAACACGACTCATGGAGGGAGAAGATCCCCCCGAAGGAGTGATTTCAGGTACAGTGATGCCCTTGGTTGGGAAGACTTGGAGAAGAGGAGGGCATTTCCTCCAAACTGTCTCAGATCCTGGGCTCGCTCCTGGGGTTCATGCATGCTCAGAGAAGGGGGACCCTGCCCCTCTCACATCTCCCAGGTCCCATTGGGTCTCTTCGAGCCAGCAAGGAAATCGCTTCTGCCTGTGTACCTGCCTCTTAGGGCTCTGTGGGGACAGGCGCTCCGAGGGCGGGGCCAGGCATTTGTTGGGGGCAGGTTGGGACTCAGGGTGCAGGCTGGCGGGGCTGGTGTGGTGGGGAGCCATCTGCCCGCTTGGCAGCTTGGCCTGGGCTCAGGCCTGTGGCGTCTGTCTTCATGACTTAATTAAATCCGTGTGAAAGCATCATTTGTCGAGCAGCAGCCTTGTGCCAGGCTCCAAGCTGATGCTTTTCTGGCAGGCAGGTCACATTCCCCAGAGAACTTACTGGGCAGGTATTTTACAAATAAGCCCAGAGAGGGCATGGGAGTTACCAAAGTCACACAGCCACAGAGCGGGAGAAGAGAGAAGGCAATGGAAGCCCTGGGCCATCAGGCCCCCAAGCCCCCCCTCCCCCCACCCCATAGTTCATCCCCGAACCACAGAGAGAGAGTGCCTGGAGGTTCAAGAAGGGAGAGGGCAGGTCTGACCAAGGTTCCTGGAGGGTGGAAGTTTGAATTGTCCCCGGTAGGGTATACACAGGTTTCTGCGGCCCTGGGGGGGGGCGGGGGCAGATGTCCTGAAGTGTGACCAGTACAACGGAGAAGTGGGGACCCCCTGCCTTCTGGTCCCACCTCACATCTTGTCTCTGGCTCCCCACTTCCCCAGGCAGGCGGAGGTCTGGCAGCTGTGGAGGGAGCTGCGGAGGGAGGAGCCCCAGCTGGCGGGCAACCTGGAGGGCTTCCTGGCCAGGGTGACCAGCCGCCTGCGGGAGGCCCAGGCCGACAAAGAGGCTCTGGAGCTGACGCTGCAGAAGTGAGTGGGGCACGCGCAGGACCTGCTCTTTGCGTTGCAGCCGGATGTGAACTGGATTCCCTCAGCTCCAGGAGTATGGGGGCGGGGGTTCACCGCGGGGCCTGGGAGCTGGGGGCCGGAGGGCAGAGCTGAGCCGAAGGAAGGGAGGGCTGGGGGGCCTGGTGACGAGGACAGAGCTGGTAACGGGAATAGCCCGCGTGTCTCAGTGCAGGGCCACTCGCTCACGTAGATCAGGAAGTATGTGGCAACCCTGGGTTTGGCTCGGGCATCGCCCTGCCAGGGGGTCTGAGTTGGGGGGCGGGGGCTGGTGACAGCGGGAAGTGGGGACGGAGTGATGGG
Organism: Proteles cristata cristata; assembly: GCA_017311185.1. Classification (NCBI taxonomy): domain Eukaryota; kingdom Metazoa; phylum Chordata; class Mammalia; order Carnivora; family Hyaenidae; genus Proteles; species Proteles cristata. Next base: position 2,196,627 of record JAESUZ010005393.1, read on the forward strand.
GCAATAGGGACCATGCGACGGGGCCAGGGGGACCAACACCTTGACGCTGGTTACAGAAGTCAGCATGACAGGATCGCGGTGACCAACGTCAAGGCCATACGGGTCAGGGGTGTTATTGGGATGAGTGTTCTCAGGGTGGCGGGGGTCAGTGACTGCTGAGGTGAGCGGTGGGGTGGACCCTAAACCCAGGCCCAGACCACCCCTGCCAGCCGCGGGGTGCCAGGGCGCTGACACGCTGCCCACTTGCCACCCCCCTGCCAGGCGGGACTCGGAGCACCATCGAGAGGTGCAGCGGCTCTACGAGGAGGCGGAGCAGCAGATCCTCCGGGAGAAGCAGCGGCTGCAGGCCGAGGTGGCCCCCAGCCCCGGGCAGCCCACCCACCCTGTACCCTGGCCCTGGACTCCTCTGCCGGCTAAGTAGTGGGGCCAGAGCCTGGCCGGTGGGGGCAGCAGGAAGCTGCTGGGCGTGGGTCCTGTTAGCCCCGGACCGGCTGGCATTCCTGGGAGAGGGGGTGGGGTGTGCTGAGCCCGAGCCCCCTGCCCATCGCGGCCAGGCCTCGCTCTCTGGGCCTGTGTCCTCATTGCCACAAGCTAGACCTGGGATCCCTCTCTGCTGGGACATCCTGAACACTCTGGCCTGGGGCCTGGGTAGGCGGAGTGCAGGGAGGGCCGGCCAGGCCCCACTGGGGCTTAACATGTGTGGCTTAACATGTGTGGCTTAACATGTGTGGCACAGGGGGTGAAATTTCTCTGCTCCCCAGAGCAACTCCCGGGGCCTGGCCTTCAGCACCCAGATGCAGGAGGTCCTGGAGGCCAAGGAGCGTGAATATCAGCGGCTGACCGAGGGCCAGAAGCAGGTGAGTGACTGCGCTTCCGCGGGGGCCCAACTTCTGAGCAGTCACAGACTCTGACACCCACTTCCTGAGAATTCATGGGGCTTCCTGGGCTCCCATAGGAGGGCGGCCCCCTTTTCTGAGATGAGGCCAGGCCGTGCAGAAGGAGCGCTGGGAAGGTCCAGGTTCAAATCCCTGCCGTTGCAATTAAGTGCCATGCAGTTCTGAGTTGATAACTTTGCTTGTCTTGGCCTTCGTTGCCCTATCTGTAAAATGGGAATAGTCACATCTACTGTCTCTCCCAGACTAGTTGTGTCAAATGAGGCAATAAATGGGAAAGCACTTCGAAGCAGGAAGGTACTGGGCAAGCGCGAGGTCTCCACGTTGGAGAGGCTTTGTGGCACTGGGTTTTTGTCTCCACTGTCCGCTGGGTGACCTCGGGCAGGTTTTTAACCTCTCTGGGCCTTGGTTTCCTCATCGAAGAGATGGATATCAGAACTCTTGCCCTAGGCGTGCATGGGTGGCTGAGTCGTTTGAGCGTCAGGCTTCGGCTCAGGTCATGATCTCCTGGTTCGTGGGTTCAAGCCCCGCATCAGGCTCTGTGCTGACAGCTAGCTCAGAGCCTGGAGCCTGTTTCAGATTCTGTGTCTTCCTCTCTCTCTGACGCTCCCCTGCTCACACTGTCTCTCTCTCTCCCAGAAATAAATAAAATATTAGAAAAATTAAAAAAAAAAAAAAAAAGAACTCTTGCCCTAGAAGCCGCTGGGATGACAAGTTACCATATTCGAGGGCCTGGCATGGTGCCCAGCACATAGTAGGTGCTTTATATGTCGCAGTTGTTACTGCCTCTGAATCTGACCTAGCTCCCTACTGCCCTGGCACCCCGGGCCCCACGGCCTCTGGTCACTTCCAGTTAGCATCGTGGCTGAGCCTTTGGGTCTGAGACGCTGCCCTGCCATCCCTTCCTTTCTCAGCTCCCAGACCACTGTCCTTAGTAGGACAATCAGCTTTCCTTCAGCCACGGACAAGGTGCCCAGACCCATTCCCCCCATTGCCCTTGGCTGGCCCCGCCACCTGGTCTCACCGTCCTAACAGGCTGACTTCCAGGTGCCGGTACAGCCACTGCTCCTTGGAAATTGAGGCAGGCGCCTCTGCCAAGGGAGGAGGCTGGGCTTTCCACATGGGGCCATTCTGTCCCAACCCCCACCAACGTGAAGCTCTCCCCCAAGGTCATTCATTCCTTTACCCAATGATTATTTACGGTGCACCTACTAGTGCCTGGCACTGTTCTAGGTTCTAGGGAACATGATAGACACAAACCCCTGCCCATGGAGTTCCCTCCCTTAGGCAGGAAGATGGATGACCAACAAAATAAGCAACTAAAATCTGTACCATGTGAGATAGTGTTAAGGAAAAGAAGCGAAATTGAGCAGAAAGATAGGAGGGTTTTGACAGGGGGGGTCCAGGAAGGCCTCACTGAGTTGACATTGGAGTAAAGACCTGAAGGAGATGAGGGCTGGGCCATGTGATATCTGGGGAAGAGCAGTCCAGGCAGCTTGAACAGCAAGTGCAAAGGCCCTGAGGTAGACACATGCTATGAATGTTCCAGGAGCATCAAGGAGACAGACCTGTGGCTGGAGCAGACAGAGGGAGGGAGGGTATTGAAGGAGGAGGTCAGAGATGTCACGGGGTGGGAGGGACTCTGCAGGGACTTGGATGCCCCGGTGAGGGTTCCGCCTTCCACTCTGAGTGCTCCAGCTGCGTGCCATCTCTGAGTCATGTGACTTGCTGTTGGCTCTGGAGCTCCCTGCGGACCAGATGGGGTTCGGAGATGAGCAACTATCACAGAGCTTTGAGCGGAGGAGGGTGTGATCCCACTTAGGTGGTGGGCCCTAGTGGTGCCGCAGTTTGTAGTTCTTATACAGCCCTCTCTCCACCCTACCCCGGCGATTCAAGTGTCTCTCCTGGGTGAGGTCATGGAGCTCACTAGGCCAGTAAGGGGTAACCCCCCCCATCCTATGTTTTTTCTTAAGTTTATTTTGAGGGAGAGAGAGTATGCAGGGGAGGGGCAGAGAGAGGGAGACAGAGAATCCCAACCAGGCTCCGCACTGTCAGCGCAGAGCCTGATGTGGGGCTGGAACTCACAAACCCTGAGATCATGACCTGAGCCGAGATCAAGAGTTGGACGCTCAGCCGACTGAGCCACCCAGGTGCCCCCCCCAATCTTATGTTTAAGCCGGGTCTCCAGAAGCCTGGGGTCTATACCCCACGATGGCCTCTGGGGGCTGTGTGTGGCCCTGGAAGGCATGTGCGCATCTCTCTTCCTCTCATGCCACTTCCTACAGCTGGAGGCCCAGCTGCACCGCCTCAGCGGCTCACACCAGGCGGCCAGCGCCGAGAACCAGCAGCTTCGGGAGGCCGAGCGCGACCTGGCCGGGCAGCTGGAGGAGGTTCAGGGGAGGCTGCGGGAGACCAGAGGGCAGCTGAATGCCATCAGGGGTCACGTGTCCTGGCAGATGGAGGATGAGCCAAGGCAAGTAGCTGCCACCCCTGGGCTAAGGTAGGGACCAGGGGCTTCCTGAAGGAGGTGAGGGAGTTCTCTGGGGCTCTGGTCAGCATCCGGAACACACCCAGAATCTCCCTCCTGAAGCTTTACAACAATCATTCCCGGCTGACAGTCTCATGCCCGCTTCTCAGGCAGGGAAAGTAAGGCACAGAGAGGGGAAAGTCATTTGTCAAAGTCACATAACTGGGATTACACACACACACACACACACACACACACACACACACACAGTCTAGTGTGGTAATGGATCCCAGGCAGGCACTCACTCTACCTGTTACAGCCCAGAGGAGTGAGATGGGCCAGAATGGTCAGGGAAGGCTTCCTGGAGGAGGCGAGGCTTCATATAGGCTCCGAAGGATGGGCGGGATTGTTTGAGGGAGGTGCATGCGGGGTGAGAGGACTGCCTGGGCAGAGATGAGGGTGGGGTGGGGGGAGGAGGGTGTTGGTGTGACATCTGTCTGCCCCTCTCCTGACCTCAGCTTCCTAAACCCTGTCTAGTGTCCCCAGAGCAGGCGAGGAGAAGGTTGCAGACACCGAGGCAGTGTCCTCAGAGGAGGCTCCCCTGCCTGAACTGTTTGGGGATGAGGACGCCTGGGGTGAGCTTCTGAGCAGCTTCAACGCATCCTCGCGCAGGGCCCTGCAGCTCTCCTGGAGCCCCCCCCAAACCCCGAGAGCCCCCTCAGACTCCCAGACGCCCCAGGTAGTCAGGCAGATCTCCATCTCGGAGCCGCATGCTGTTCTCTTCAGCCAGGAGCCACCTTCAGGCCTGGGTGAAGCTCCGAGGAGCCCCCCGGGGGCGTTCCCCGGGGCTGAGGAGGAGACAGGAGCAGACCTAGATGGGCAGGACATCAGCCCAGAGCAGCCCGTCCAGCCTCACCACCCGGAGCCTAAGGAGGAGTCGGGGCCTGGCCCTGAGGCCACCTTCCACAGGAGTTTCCCACGGGCCCCGACGGAGGAGTCAGGGAGCCTAGTGGCGGCTGCACTCAAAATGCTCGTTCCTGTGGAGGATGCACCCCCTGCCCCGGTGACCTCCTCCCCTCCCCAGACCCCAGCTGGGCCCAGCGAGCAGCTCCAGGCCTCCTACCCAGACGACAAGAGCCCTGGCCCGGGGCCTGTCCCAGACAAGTCGCGCAGGCAGAGAGAGGCCCTCCATCAGGATGCGCCCGCCTCTGGCTCCGAGCCAGGACTGGGGTCCCCAGGAGCCGGAGCCCCCACTCCAGGGCTGGCTGAGCCCTCCCAGGACCCGGAGCCTGCAGGTCGGGCTCCCACGGAGGGATTGGAGCAGGGCCAGCTGCGCCCCAATGCGCAAGAGGCCCATCCTGGAGGGCCACGAGAAGCTCACAGCCCCGTCCTGGGGCCAGAAGGCCTGCCTGCCCTCTCCCACAGGAGTCTGAAGGAAGAGCCCAAGGTCGAGGAAAGGAAACAGGTGGACGGAGGAAGGCAAGACCTCAGTTCAGAGCAGCCAGCCGAAGGTCATGGCCTGAAAACTGGGCACTCAGAACTCCCCGAGCAGGATGGTCTACCGGCTCCCCTCTCATATGATGCACCGCAGGCTCAGGCTGTAGCAGAAGCCCCTGCTTCTAGAAAACAGTCTCCCCAGGAGGGGGCTCAGCATGGGGATGGAGCAGGGCCCCCGAAGCCCACACAGAGCCTGCCCCCCATGGCTGAGCTGGAAACCCAGCCTCTGCCCTCACCTACAGCTGCTCCCCCAGGAGAACAAGGCACCCTACCATCCAGGGCAGAGAACAGACCCGAAGACCCAGGAACTGCTTCCAGGGAGGCTGGGCCGACCCCATCCCCAGGGCCCCTCGCTGCCGCAGCTGCTGCTGGTGAGCCTCCCGCCGACCCTGATCACCTCTTTCACGTCATCTTCCTGGGAGACTCAAACGTGGGCAAAACGTCCTTCCTACACCTGCTGCACCAGAACACCTTCAACCCTGGGCTGACAGCTACTGTGGGTAAGGGCCCACCTGGGCCGGGGGCAGGGGGGTGGGGGGGGATTGGGGGAGGGAAGGGACGCCCAGGGCCTGGGGCTAAGGAGCTGGAGCAGGGCCAGAGAGAGCCATCTCCGAGGAAGCTGCACGTTCTCCTGGTCACCGGCCCTGCATTAGACTTTATTTTATGTGGGCATAATCTTACTCTTTTACTAATTATCTCTAATTATAGGTAATTTGCTTTGCTGCATTGATCTGATTAGCTTATAATGCGCCCCATCAACAAAGCACCCTGCAATTTAGGGGCCACTGCTGGTTGAGGGTGAAAACAAGCAAGTCTCCGCCCACACGGCCTGTGGGCGGGTCGCTGCAGGGTCCCCGCCGCTCCCATTGGTTCAGGATCAGCCCCCCCACCCCCACCCCCCGCCCCCAGGCCAGTCAGCCAAGCTCCCGCCGCCGGAAGCTGTCATGGGCAAGTTGAATACTTGACCCAGAACGCGTTTCTACAGCATGGTCAGTTAGTACACGAGTTCAAATCCCCTCTCTGCCACTGGCTAGCAGTATGAACTTGGGCGAATTATTTAACACCGCTGAGCTCCCAAACCCTCATCTGCATAATGGGAACAAGAGTGCTGACTTCCTAGAATGGCTGTGAGGATTAGTTCAGTCAGTACATGTCAAGCTCTTAGAATAATATCTGGCATGTCATAAGTGCTCAATAAATAGTATTTTAATTGTTATTATTAAGTTTTTAAAAACGTTTTTATTTATTTTTGAGAGAGAGACTGTGAGGGGGGAGAGGCAGAGAGAGAGAGAGAAAGAGAATCTGAAGCAGGCTCAAGACTCTGAGCTGTCAATTCAGATCTCGACGCAGGGCTCGAACCCACGAACTGTGAGAGCATGACCTGAGCCAAAGTTGGACGTTTAACCAACTGAGCCACCCAGGCGCCCCTGTTTTTGTTATTATTATAAGTAAATATTTGCTAATGTCTAATTCAGTGGCCCTGCAAATGAAATGCCGCCAAACACAAAGAGTCCTCTACCTAAAAACGCTGGGATATATGACCCCTTGGCACTGTCTAGAGCCACAGAAACTCGAGCTCGGGAATGAAGAGAAGACCCACTTAGGCACAAAGACGGAGGTGATCCACATGTTCATGCCAGGCAGGGTGTAGGCTGACTGGGGACCAGTGCCAGGCCAGTGAGTAAATGACAGCCTTCATGAAAAAGAGGCTCTGAGACAAGTTCTCAAACTGTTTTCTAAGAATCCTCACCTGGGGAACCAGTTAAAAACGCAGTGTCCTCGGGAATAGGGAACTCATAGCCGGCTTGGTTTGATGCTAAGCACAGTCACAGGGTCTGCAAGGAAAACTTTATTATTTTTTTTAACAATCTTTTTGCGTTTTTATTTACTTTTGAGAGACAGAGAGAGACAGAATGAAAGCGGGGGAGGACCAGAGAGAGAGAGGGAGACACAGAATCTGAAGCAGGCTCCAGGCTCCGAGCTGTCAGCACAGATCCCCATGTGGGGCTTGAACACACAAACTGTGAGATCATGACCTGAGCCAAAGTCAGACGCTCAACCGACTGAGCCACCCAGGTGCCCCTGTAAGGCCACCATTATTAATCACTGCATTATCGGTTACTGACGACCTACGGTGCACAAGGCTCTTACATCCCTTATTCCTTACAAAAGCCCTCCCTGTATAACTGGTTTGCCTCCATTATTATGTGGTAAGAAGGTCCCACAAAATTCAATCAATAAAAACAGGATGCATGATTGTAAAAAGCAGGACAAGCGCACCGCTAGGCAGCTTGGGAGCTTTCTGAGATCCAGGGTGATCCAAATCTGTCCCAGTGCCATCTGCGATTTGGTGCCCCCTGGTGGCTACCATCCATCTGGCTTCATTATCGATGGGGAGGATGCTGGCTTCCTCAGTCTAGAACATTTCCCGTTCTCACCCCCTCTCAGAAGGTAAGGGCTAGGTGGAGGACTAGAGCCAGAGCCAAACGGGCTATGTCTGAATGTGCACTTTTGCCAGGCTTTTCCATATCCCCATTTTATAGATGAGGGGAGCAGATCATTGAAGACCTGGTTAACTTTCCTGCCCTTGCTGGGCCCAAAGTTCATACCCAGAGTCTCCTGCCTTCAAAGCACGTGCCCTACCCTCTTCTAGGTTTTACCCTCTCCTGGGTTCAGCCTTACTCTCTCCCTGGGGAGATTCCTTGGAAAGAAGAGAATTGTTATGTTCTTAATGTAAATAGCAGTTTCCTTGGGAAGGAGATAACTGTTATATTGTTAACGGTTTATGTGGTTATGTTATAACATGTTTGCGGGATAGTATGGGGACCAAATGGGTGGGCTGAAGAAGGGATAGACAGGGAGGCAGGACAGTGGGGGGAATGGGGGAGTTATGAAATGTGAGGAATACTTGTTAAGAGTCGTTCGTAGGTTACATGGTGGGTACTTAAGCCGAAGCTGGATATTATCACCCGGGGTTGGATTAGACAATCTCAGAGTTCCTGCAGACCCCGGGCTTCCCAAGACTTTCAGGAAACAGGGCAGGAAAAAGAAGTGGATGCTTCAGACTTCTGCATCACCATTTTGTAGAGTCCGGTTGCCCAGGAGGTCACCTCCTGTGGAGAGCATGGGCGGTGGGGACAAGCGGTGGTCTGTGGTTCTGGCTGCCACCAGGGACAGCAGCAGGCGCTCCTGGAGGTCACCGTAAGCTCAGGGCTGGTATGAAGAGGGACTCCTTTCCTGAGCTGGCCTGGGCCCTGCAGTGGGCCTGAAGGGTGTGGAGATAGGGACACAGAAGCCCCTGTCACTCATCCCCTGCTCTGCCTGATTTCCTTGGGAAGTAGGGGTTGACAAGAAGGTATACCCCAAAGCTTCTACACTTCCCTGGGATTTCACTATTACCTTCATATTTCCAGGGACAGAGGGGGTCTGAAAGCCCAACCACACAGTGGGTGGAGCTGGGAAATGTGAAGGGCTAGGGTTCAGGGAGATGAGAATAATGACAAGGGGCGCCTGGGTGGCTCAGTCAGTTAAGCTTCCGACTTCGGCTCAGGTCATGATCTCATAGTTCCTGAGTCTGAACCCCGTGTCAGACTCTACGCTGGTAGCACAGAGACTGCTTGGGATTATCTCTCTCACTCTCTCTGACCCTCCCCTGCTCACACATGCTCTCTCTCAAATTAAATAAATAAATATTAAAAAAAGAATAATGATGAAAATGATCGCCTCTCAAGCACCCCCTCTGGAAACTGGAGTGAGCCTCAGACATAAGCCATTTAATCCTCCCAACCACTCTGCAAGGTGGGTCCTTTTGTTTTATTTAAAATTATTATTGGGGCGCCTGGGTGGCTTAGTCGGTTAAGCGTCCGACTTTCGCTTAGGTCATGATCTCGCGGTTCGTGGGTTCGAGCCCCGCGTCAGGCTCTGTGCTGACTGCCAGCTCAGAGCCTGGAGCCTGTTTCAGTCTGTGCCTCCCTCTCTCTCTGACCCTCCCCTGTTCACGCTGTCTTCCTCTCTCCTAGAAAAAAAAAAAAAAAAAAAAACATTAAAAAAAATAAAATAAAATTATTATTATCTTTTTACAGATAATTATTTATTTATTTACTTATTTTAAGTGAGCTCTATGCCCAACGTGGGGCTTGAACTCATGACCCTGAGATCGGGAGCTGCATGCTCTCCCAACTGAGCCCCCCAGGCGCCCCAGCGTGGGTCTTTTTAAGTTGTCATCTTGCGGATGAGGAAGGGAGGCTCAGAGAAGTAAAGTGACTTGCCTGGGGTCACACGGCCAGTACAGCAACAGAGGGTGGACAGCTCACAGCCCAGTCCAGGCATCCCTGAAGGCAGTGCTCCTTCCACCCTCCTCCGCTGCCTGTTTCTACCCTGCTGTCTGGTTGAAGGGGGCAGATACATGCCATAATTAGGACGGAAACAGGGAGTATTCTAAAAACAAAATAACGAAACTGGCTTTCGTGGGTGCCCCGAGGAATAAACATTGTTGTACAGTTGGGAAGACGAATACGTTCATAGAGGTCAGTACAGTGCAAGGTGCCTCAAATTGGCACCGACCGCCAGGGCATGGGAGTGCAGTGGGGGCAGTGACCCCCGCAGGCTAGGTGCTCAGGAAAGGCTCCCTGGAGGACGGATGGGATTCGGAGAGCCGAGGGGAAGCCCGGCAGCCTGGAGGCTGGTACTAGGGACAGGTGTTGGCTGGAAGTCCTGGGGATGGTAATTCCAAAGCGGACCTGATGCCCTCTGTGTGTCCTAGGAGTGGATTTTCGGGTCAAAACGCTGCTGGTGGACAACAAGTGGTTCGCGCTGCAGCTCTGGGACACGGCTGGCCAGGAGAGGTAACCGGCGCCGTCTAAGTTCGTGATGTCAGGGGGCCTGAGATACAGAGGGGTGGGGGGCAGCCCTGACCTGAGGAGTCCAACATAGGCGAGAGACAATCAAGTGCGTAAAAGGGATCCAGCCCCTAAGGATTTAAGAGGTCGGGGAAGGCGAGGTGAGTGAAGCCTCAGTCGGGTAAAAGGGGTCAGGAGACCCAGAGGCCCCTCGGCCTGGCAGGCAGCGGGGAGGGCCATCCCAGCTCGGCCCTCAGGGGCAGCCGCCCAGTCCCTGTCCTGAAAACGCTGGCCTGCCACTTTCCAGTGAGACAGCAGTGGTCAAAACTTAAAAGGCATACCTTCTGGGGCACCTGAGTGCCTCCAGTGGTTGAGTCTCTAACTCTTGGTTTCGGCTCTGGTCGTGATCCCACAGTTGTGGGATCAAAGCCCGCATTGGGCTCTGCCCGGAGCATGGAGTCTGCTTGGGATCCTCTCTCTCTCCCTCTGTCCCCCTCCCCTACTCATGCTCTTTTCTCTCTTAAAAAAAAAAAAAAAGCACATCTTCTTTGACCCAGCAGCTCCACTTCCAGAAACTTATTCTGCTGATAAACTCAGACATGACTGTAGTATCACCATGTTCAAAATGACTGAAACGTCGGGAATCGTGGCCCAGTTGAATCAGTTAGCATCTCTCCACACAATATGTACAATATTCGGAAGCTGCAAAAGAGATACCCCTTGGGGAGACACCTCCAAGACGCTTTATTAACTGAAAAGGCAAAGTACAGATTACTGAGCGGGAAAGACTCCAGTGAGCCTTTTACACTGTGCTTAACATGTGTGTGCATATGTGCACGTATACATTTGTGTATATTCATAAAATGCCTCTGGAAACTACGAACCCTGATTGCTTCTGGGGAGGGAGACTGAGTGGCGGCAGGATGAGGGGGTGTTGGGGGGGGACAGACTTTTCACTGGGTACTGTTTGGCATCTTTTGAAATCTGAGCCGTGAGGACTGTCACCTATTCAACAAGCACTGCACTGTGAGAAGGAAAACTGTCAGGAAGCAGTCAGAAGCAGCAAAGGCCTAGAGAGGCCCGGGCACGGGGTCAGCCCCCCAGGCCCGGCCTCACGCAGCCCGTCCGGACAGGTACCACAGCATGACTCGGCAGCTCCTCCGCAAGGCTGATGGAGTGGTACTCATGTACGACGTCACCTCCCAGGAGAGCTTTACCCACGTGCGCTACTGGCTGGACTGTCTCCAGGTAGGCAGACGGCCGTTGGGGTTGGCCCCCGTTTGGGGAGCCAGGAGGGAACTTGCATCCTGCCCATACCCCCTTGTAACTCCCAGGGTTACGAATGACCCAACAGACACTTGGGTGATGCGACCCACTGAGGGCATGTGGCTGGATGGGCTGGGAGCATAGTCACACAGAAAAACCACAACCATATAGTACAGCCTCCAAAGCAAACTACTTCCTTTATCTTATGAACATTTCTTTCCTATATACGGTAGCTTGGAGATGTCTTCTTAACATCTGGGAATAGTGCAAGTCCAGTACCACTCTCAGTGATGATTCATCTGCCCACCCATCTCTAGGTCTTTCCCCATGTGCCTAATTGATACATATATAGTGAAATTCTGCAGTATACACCAGCACAGCAGGGGGCTGTGAGGGAGGACAGCTGCCTTCTCTGTAGGAGTTTCTAGTCTAGTTGAAGAGAAGCCAGAGAAGTAGGATAAGGCCATACATGAAGGAGGCTGGGCTCTGGGTCTGACAGGACCTCGGTGTGAATCCCAACTACCCTGCCCCAACTCTGTGATCTTGGACAAATGACTCAACTTCTCTGAATTCAATTTTCCAACTTCTTTCATACAGTTGTTAGGATTAATGATATCATTGCCTTTGGCACGACACTGGGTATAGAGTAAGCGCTCAGTAGACGGAAGCTGGTATAGTAGTAGGAGTCATGAAACCATTAGGAAATGAGCCAAGGCAGCCTGTGTACTCAAGGCACGGGCGGGACAAGAGGGGTGTGGGTGGGAGCAATCCTGGAAGGCTTCCTAGAGGAGGTACTTTTGAGGCTGGCCTTGGAAAATGGCTGACCTGCCCGCAGGCAGAGAGGAGGGGCAGACTCCCTGTAGATTGAAGGGAAGATTAGAGGGTGTGGGAAGGGTGTGGAGTGGGTGTGACATGGAAAGGTGGCCATGGGCGGAGGGGAAAGGTGTGCAGTCAGCTTCCCGGAGGGCGGGGCGCAATCCACCCCGCGCCTGGCACACCACAGCCTGCTCACCGTGTGTGTCTGAGGTAGTATATTTCACGTGCAGGACTCGGGGTCCGATGGAGTGGTCGTCCTTCTCCTGGGAAACAAGATGGACCGCGAGCAAGAACGGCAGGTGTCCACCGAGGCCGGGCAGCGGCTGGCCCAGGTGAGCAGCTGGGCGTCAGGCCCTCACCCAGCCTGGACTGGAGGTCCGGGAACGGGCCACCCTGGTCCGGCTAACTGAGAAGGACCCATGGCCCGTTCCCACCCCTGCCCTGCCAGAGGCCAGGTCAGCCTGTCTCTGGCCCACCCTGTCCTTCAGCCCAAACATGATGCTGTACTGGTGGGCATGACATTGACCCTCACATGGAATCAGCAGTTCCCCACACAACGTTCTGACCTATATAAAAATATCTTCAGAGTAAAGAAAGGTTTTAAAAGCTTCACTTAGAATTCCCAATCAAATCTTAATTTTCTCTCTGGTCTCTAATTAACATAACATTCCTTCTAATTTATTCTATCTTAAGACTCAAATTCTTCCCCGGCAAGATGGCATCAAAAGCCCCACCACCAGACAGTGAATACTATTTATTTACGAATAGAACTTGACCACATTCCATGGGGCGCCTGGGTGGCTTAGTCGGTTAAGCGTCCGACTTTCGCTTAGGTCATGATCTCGCGGTTCGTGGGTTCGAGCCCCGCGTCGGGCTCTGTGCTGACTGCCAGCTCAGAGCCTGGAGCCTGTTTCAGTCTGACTCCCTCTCTCTCTGACCCTCCCCTGCTCATGCTGTCTCTCTCTCTCTCTAGAAATAAATAAAAAAAACATTAAAAAAAAAAAAAAGAACTTGACTACATTCCAGAAACTCTGAAGAATAATAAAGAAGGGGAAAAGAACCCACGCCTTGCCCCACATCTGCTACTACCCCTCTTGGCATTTCCACGTTGTATTTCCTTCCCCTTCTCATTTCTCATAATCATGAGGTCATCACTATGGCTCCTGGTTGGCGGGAATTTTTCCCTCTTAAATGTAGTGGCTCATCTCTTTGACATGGTAATTCCTCGTCTAGCAATTTATCCTAAGGAAAGAATCAGGAATAATAATCCCTAAGAGAATAGTATAATGGATACCCGCGTATAATGTATAATCAAGAATGTTTATGTGAGGATGTTATTTACAGTATTATTTATAAGAACAGACATTTGGCAGCGGGTGGTGGTCAAATCGCGGAGGTTCATGGGAAAGGCTAGCATTTGCCATTAAGAATCCTGGCCCAGAAAAATGTTTGAGGGTGTGGAGGAAATGCTTACGATACAACGCAAAGTCCGAACAGCTGCTCTTCTGAATCTGGTGAGGTTGCTGATACTTGACTGGGACCCGCCCAACTAGCCATTGCATATAGTTCGATCTAACAGTACGATGACATTTAGCCCACCCTACCCCCAGTCAGAGGGTTACGTAAAACAGAGCGGAAAGATATATATCAAATGCTAACAGGAGTGGCTTGTAGTTTGCACCTATACTTTTTAAAAAATGTTTCTTCATTTTTGAGAGAGTGTGAGCAGGGGAAGGGCAGAGAGAGAAGGGGAGGGAGGATCCCAACTGGGCTCTGTGAGGACATCACAGAGCCCGATGTGGGGCTTGAACTCACGAACCACGAGATCATGACCTGAGCCGAAGTCAGACGGCCAATAGACTGAGCCACCCAGGCGCCCCAGCACTGACCCTTTTTGAATGCTGTATTTTCCAGTATTTCCCCCATTGGATATTTTTGAAATAAAAAACTCCCACAGAACTAAGGGTTTAAAATGTCCCTGGGTGGGGCTGGGGGGGCGCCTGGGTGGCTCAGTTGGTTGAGCGTCTGATTTTAGCTCAGGTCGTGACCTTGCCGTTTCCTGGTTTGGACCCCTGGACTGACAGCTCAGAGCCTGGAGCCCACTTCACATTCTATGTGTGTCTGTCTCTGCCCCTCTCCTGCTTGTGCACTCTCTCTCTCTCAAAAATAAATAAATAAACATTTTTAATACATGTCCCCAAGGACATTTCTCCACGTTGGGACACAGGCTTTCCGCCATTGCTCTGTGGGCCGTGGAACATTTCCGGGGTAGTATCTTCGAGATGTCTGGCTAGGTTGGAGGGCCAGTGGGCAGAGCCCAGGCTGGGACCAGGGGCCGTGCAGAGAAAGGGCTGCCTCACTTGATGAGGTTGGCCTAGGGCCGTACTGGAGGGGACTCTGATGGCCAAGGCTCGGGTGGGGGGTCGGCCATCAGTGGGCTCCCCCAGGGCACCCACACCCCATCTGTCTGCAGGAACTGGGAGTCTCCTTTGGGGAGTGCAGCGCCGCCCTAGGTCACAACATCCTGGAGCCCATGGTGAACCTGGCCCGGTGAGTGCCACCCCGCTGCTTGCCACCCACAGTCCCCTGGGCAGCCTCAGACCCCTCCTGAGGGAAGAGAAGGCCCGCCCTGAGGAAGGACTGTGAAAGCACAGGGCTCACCCTCTGGGAAAGGACAGAGAGCACTGTGCAGAGAGTCTGACTCCAGCGCTACCAGCCCCATTGACTGCATCACCTCCTGAAAGTCTCACGTGCCCGCTCTGAGCCTGGGCTTTCTACTCTGTGCAGTGTGGTGGGAAAGAGAGAGTCACTCTCCTGCTCCCAACCTTCTAGTAACTTCCACTAGATTTAGAATAAAATCCAGATGCCTCGCGACGGTTTTCATCATCTCCAGCGCTGTCTCCCCTGTGTGCGTGTGTCCACATGCCCACGTGTGCACTCACTCAGCTCCAGCTGTTCAGGGGCTGGGGGTGGGGACCCTCCCTGACTGCTCTCCATCCCCCCCATTATACTGGATCCCTGCCCTCTGTTTGTGTCTTTCGAAGCCCTTCTTGGGGCACCTGAGTGACTCAGTCAGTTAAGCGTCCAACTCTTGATTTCGGCTCAGGTTATGTCACAGTTTGTAAGTTCAAGCCCCATATGGGGTTCTGCGCTGATATGTGGAGCCGGCTTGGGATTCTCTTCCTCTCCCTTTCTCTGTGTCCCTTCTGCTCCCCCGCTTGTGCTCTCTTGGTCTCTCTCAAAATACACAAACTTAAAAAAACCCTTCCTGACAAACTGTAATTACACATGCATTGGTCTGTTTCCTTGCTGCCGTCTGCCTCCTGAACTTGACCCTAGCTCCAAGAGGGCAGGGCCGAGCCTGTTTGGTTCTGCCCCTCCCTCTGCACACAGGAAGTGCCCTATAAATGAATGAAATGGGTAAGGCAGACAGGGTACCAGACCAGATGATCTGGAAGCCCCTTCTCTGACAAAGCAGCCAGGCGAGCTTGCGAAACTACACGCACACTGAGACCACACTGTGATGTCTCTGACCCCAAACGGCTCAACGGCTTCCCCCTCTGCTGGAGAACAAAAGCCCGGGTCCCTGAACACAGCTCCCAGGTCCCCTGTTGTCTACAAGGCTTCTTTCTGGCCCTTCAGCCATCAGGCTTTGTGAGCTGGCGCTGTGGTCCCCGCACAGAGAGCACACGCTGGGCGAACGAATAGACAAATGAGCTGCCTTGATTTTCTCAATCCCCAGCTCTCTTTTGACGCCGAGCTGTTGCCCCCTGCCTGGAATGCACCCCCCTTTGCTGCTAGGGAACCCGTGTACGCTGCTGGGCCTCAGCTCTGACACTGCCTCCTGTCTCCCCAATCCCTCGAGAACCCAGTGTGAGCTCCCTCTACGTGCTTCCCCATTCCTGGGTTCCGACAGCCGCTTCTCCTCTGTCTCCCTTACTACTCAAGGCGAGGACGGGCTGGCTTCGCTGTCCTATTCAGAGTCACTTGCACAGAGCCTGGACACAGCGGCCTGGAAAGAATGCCAGGAAAGAGACAGGGGGCAAAAGTCTCTGTAAGCCCCATTTTTCTGGCGACATGTGGAAAGCAGGACAAGAGCAGGGCGTGGGGGTGGGGG
Organism: Proteles cristata cristata; assembly: GCA_017311185.1. Classification (NCBI taxonomy): domain Eukaryota; kingdom Metazoa; phylum Chordata; class Mammalia; order Carnivora; family Hyaenidae; genus Proteles; species Proteles cristata. The sequence goes on from JAESUZ010005393.1 coordinate 2,212,521, forward strand.
AGAGATCTCGGGGGGGCCATCCCCCAGCCACACAGCTGCACCCACAGGCCCCTCTCCCCCCCGCTGCCCCTGGAAGGTGAGACAGAGGACTGATGTTTGGCGTCATCACACAGGTCACTCAAGATGCAGGAGGACCTCCAGAAGGATGCGCTGGTGGAGGTGACACCCAAGAGGCCACCGAAGAGAGCTGGGTGCTGCTTCTGACCTTGTGGCCGGGACCAGACGGCACCCCGTGGGTCTCCTGCTCCTCGGCTCCTGTCCCCCCTGCTGGACACAGCAACGACAGAAACGGCCAGCTCAGTTCAGGAAAACGGTCCTCAGGTTAGGCCTCGGATCCCAGGGAAGGGCTGCGCTAACGCTGCCCTTTGCGCTCTGAAAAGGATTTTGCTGAGGCGCTGGTGGTGGCGGCGGCGAAAACTTTACAGAGAGGAAAAGTCTAGAAAAATGAAGGAACGAAAACACACCGCGTTGCTGGCCACACATCTCTGGGTGGTAAAATTGCAGGGTGAATGCGTGGGGGTGTTATTTCCCTTTTTATACGTATTTGTATTTCCAGATCTGCAGCGACTCGGTACTCTTTATATCATCAAAAATAAACATGAGCGCTAAGGAGAGGGCAAGAAACTTCCCTGAGAGCTTGCTTTGAGGCTGGTTACTAATGGATACAGCCTGTTAATGACAAAATATTCAGGCAGTTCCCCTGTTCCGTGCCTGCCACAGCCGGCGAACCTTGTCCCGTGCACCGCTGTTTGCAAGCATGAAGTCTCTTCCGGGCAGAATCCAATTCTGGAGAAAAGAGCAATGTTCTGAAGGCCCCTGATAAGGCCCGTTCCTCCTGCCTTCCTGAGCTGCAGCCCCACTCCCTTCCCCCAAGACGCTCTCTAAGGGGTTATATTCAAGGATCACCTGCTCTAATGCCAAGAGGTCATCTGGTGCAGCTCTCTGCCCTCAGGTGTCGGTCTCTGGGCTCTCGAGGTCCAGCTGGGGCGTGGCTGGGCTCCGGGGGACAGCAGAGACCAGGTGCGTGTCACTCGTGGGCTCCTCTTTGGAGCTTTTGTAGGAATTCCCAGAACTGCATAGCATTTACCTCCTGAAAGGTATAGCCACACGGGCTGTGGTCTTCCGTGCCCTTAAGGGGCTTCCTTTGAGAATCTATCTCCCGTCACATATGTTTGCCGCCATTGGTGTCCCCGTCATCTTCCCGTTAACCGCAGTGGTGCCCACCACGTCCTGCAGGCCCGCGTGGGAAGGATGCAGGATGTGTGATGATGACTTTGTGGTGCTTCCGTCCTGGGGAATTCCCCAGCTGAATCAGAGGCAACCCCGCTTCCGTGGGGGAGACCAGCAGAGACCATTCAAGAGAAAGAGGCACAGGGGCGCCTGGGTGGCTCAGTCGGTTAAGCGTCTGACTTCGACTCAGGTCATGATCTCACGGTTCTTGGGTTCAAGCCCCGCGTTGGGCTCTGTGCTGACAGCCAGCTCAGAGCCTGGAGCCTGCTTCAGATTCTGTATCTCCCTCTCTCTCTGACCCTCCCCTGCTCACACTGTCTCTCTCTCTCAGAAATAAATAAAACATTTTAAAAAAGAAAGAGAAAGAGGCACAGAGCAAGAGACTGCAGGAGAGGAAGGGAGGGCGGCAGGTGGAAGACAGAGCTTGCCTACAGGTGGAATCAGGCTCCGATCCTGGCCCCTATCCCTCTGCTCACTTCTGAAAGGGATGCCTCTGCAGCAGTGAGCGCTCTGTCATTAGGGGCATACAAGTGGCAGTTGGGTGACACTTGGCAAGAGACAAAAGACTGAGACATCAGAAGCCACCAGAGATTGGATCTGATGCCCTTAATGGACCCCATTCAATCTCTAGAAAATATGTAGGATGATTTTGTGATCATTTGTGAACTGATTCGTTCTTACCCCCAAAGCCTTCTCTCTTCCTGGATCCTCTCTGTCAGCCCACAGGCTTCTCCCTGCGCTGAGCAGTTTCTAGGCTCTAGTAGGTTCCAAGACAGACAGACAGACAGACAGGGAAAGGCGGGCTGCAGTGAGTGATGCCAGGCCCGGGTGAGGGTGGGAGCCAGGTCTTGCTGTTGCTAATGGCTCTCTCTGGGGTGTGGGGACCTGGCAGGCACCGACATCTCTCTCCGGTAGGCCAGCGAGTTAATGAGGCAGGCAAGCAGGATGTGATTCCTGGGGGGGGGGCCGGCTAGAGCGGATAGAGCCCCTGTCCTCTGGGGTACCCTGCACAGAAATAGCCCCCCGGGGCCTGTTCCTTCCATCTCAGCTCTGCCCCCGCTGCAGGCAGCCAGCTCTTGTTCCCCAGTGGTGGGGGTGGGGGAGGAAGGGAGTGCTCCAAGGGACCACCCACCTGCCCAGAACCTTCTCTTGGCTTTCTCTGGCTAGGTGCAGAGTGGAGCTGTGGAAGGGCCGCCAGCCTGTCCTGGTGTCGGAGGGCTCCGACTCAGCACACCCAGGGACCTCAGAGCAGTGCGAGGCAGGTAAGGAGAGCAGCAGGAGGGGTGCAAGGTAGATTTCAGAGCGAACTTCCAGGCAAGTGGTGAGTTCTCGGGGCATGTCAGCCAAGCAGGCGCAGGTCACACCTTAGCTTGAGGCTGGTTAGGAAAAGGAGGGTGAGGGTGCCTGGGTGCCTTAGTCAGTGAAGCATCCGACTTCAGCTCAGGTCAAGATCTCATGGTCTGTGAGTCTGAGCCCCACGTCGGGCTCTGTGCTGACAGCCTGGAGCCTGGAGCCTGCCTCAGATTCTGTGTCTCCCTCTCTCTCTGCTCCTCCCCTGCTCACACTCTGCCTCTTCCTCTCAAAAATAAACATTTTTAAAAATTGTTTTAAAAAGAAAAGGCGGGTGGGACTGGGCTGACAGGGCCCAGGATGTGGAGCAAGAAGGGGAGGGTGGGGAGGGGGACAAAATTGAGTGTGGACAGAAGTGTCAGGGAGGAGAGCTTCTTGGAGCTGAGGGTGCTCAGGAACAGAACAGGCATCATGTGCAAAGCTCCTGCTTCACGCCAGGCACTGTTCAGAGCACTTCGCTCCTATCACCCCATTCAAACTCCCCCCCCCATCAGCCCTACGAGAGGGGCTTGTGCTTGCCCCCACTTTGCAGCTAAGGCAAGTGAGGCGTAGAGGGTGAGTCCGCAGCCACACAGTTGGCGGGTGGGGCAGTGGGTTTTGAACCCAGGCTCTGGCAGCCATGAGCTTCGTCATGAAGTCCCGGAGCCTCTTATCAGAAGGTACGGATGCTTAGGTGGAGCCGGGGCCGGGGGCCTGGACCCTTTCTTTCCCTCCCCTCCTCTCCACTTCTGTCAGGCCTGGGCCAGGTGAAGGAAATAAGAAAGGAGGACAGGGTAGGGAGGGGCTGGGGCTGGTCCCTCGGCTCCTCCCCCTGCAGTCCCTGGAAGGAGCCTGAGACCCTGAGTGGAGCGGTGTTGGAGGCGGAATTCACGCGGGCCCCCTGAGGTCTCTTCCCAGCTGCCCTCACGCTCCAGAGACCAAGCAAGTCCCCCAGGCAGGGCTCTGCCGGAGGGGCTCGGGGGACGCCCCCCCACCCCACCCCCAGCCCAGGCTCTGAGCCAGCTAGCGAGGCGCCTCTGCAGACTCCCCTGCCCCAGTGTAGGAGAAAATGGACAAAAACTCGAATCAGGGCTCTGGGGAGCTATCACCTTTGCTGCTGGATCCCTAGAACCTGGCTCAGGGTAAATACTCAGGGAATACTTATTTATTGAGTGAAGGGGCAAGTCTCTTCCCAAGAAAGCTAGGGATCCTGGCCCGATCCGTGGGGTGGCGGGTGCAGACCGTGGCCCCCTGGGCGGACTCCGTTTCCCAGCCTGGCCTTGGGGGCTCCCATGTCCTGGGCACGTAGGACGCAGTGAGGGTGAGCCGATCCGACCGCTGGGGAGCCAGGCTCCCCCACCCTCACCAGGTAACCAGCAGAGCCATAGAAGTGTGGTCGTTCCCCAGCCGGTCTGCCCCACGGAGTCGTCTGGAATCTTTCAGAAATCCCGAAGCCCAGACCAGTGAAATCACATCACTGTGACCCATGCATTGGTATTTTTGAAACTCCTCTGGTGACCCCCACGTACAGACAAGCTTGGGAGCCACCAGCAGGGGCTTCACACCTTCTCAAAGCCCTTGCATATCCACTTTCTTACTTGAGCCTCAAATTAAAATCTGCTTATTTCCCCGGCAAGCAAGGTTTTGTTTAAAAATATATATGTGCATGTGTGTGTGTGTGTGTGTGTACACGCACCCCAAATTCATTTTGCACTCCCTGCAGAAATTTTATTTATTTATATTTTTAAAGTTTATTTATTTTGAGAAAGAGAGAGAGAGAGAGTGGCTGAATGGGGGAGAGGTAGAGAGAGAGGGAGAGAGAGAATCCCAAGGAGGCTCCATGCTGTCAGTGCACAGCCCGATGTGGGGCTTGAACTCAAGAATTGTGAGATCATGACCTGTGCCGAAACCAAGAGTCGGATGCTTAACCGACTGAGCCACCCGGGTGCCCCATCCCTGCAGAAACTTTAGAATTAAAGAAGGTTAAAAAGAGGAAAATGAACAGTTGTAACAGTTACTGATGACATCGGTTTTATTTTATTTCCTTACTTCTTTACAGTTGAGGCAACTGAGGTAGGGAAACACTAGGTAACTTCCCAAAGTTATGGAGTTACAAAGTAGCTGAGTCGGGATTTGAACCCACCGTGTTGTCCGAGCCTATCCCATCGGGGTGTTGTGAGGTCTCGAGGGACTGATGGATGCCAAGGGCGCCCACTGGACGCAGGGGTCTGTGAAAGGGGGGCGCTCAACAGGGAAGGAGGGCGGCGGCCCTCTGGCCGGTTTCTACACTGTCCTCGTGTGTCTGGAGCAGGAGAATGGAGCCTAGGCCGGAGCCCAATGCCACGTTCACGTCCGGGCCTGCAGCGCCCCCTGAGCGACTGCGCCGCCTCATCTTCGCCGGGGTCTGCGGCCTCATCCTGCTGGCGGGGCTGCCGGCCAACGGGCTCATGCTGCTGGTGGCGGGCCGGGCCTCAGGCGCCCCCCGTCCGCTCCTCGCCCTGACCAACAGCCTCATGGTGAACATCACGCTGTCTGACCTGCTCTTCCTGGCTTGTGTCGTGCCCGTGCTACTGCTGAGCTTCCTGCAGCCCGACTGGCGGCTGGGCCCCATTGTCTGCACCGCCAGCCAGGCCACCAGCAACGCCACCATGTTCTGTACCTTCTACAGCATGGTGGCTACGGCTCTTCTGCGCCACGTGGCAGTGGCCTGGCCTGACGTGGCCCTGCCACCCGGCCGGGGCGCCCGCCTGCTGCTCTGTGGGGCCATGTGGGGCCTGGGCCTCACGGCATCACTGCCTAACTGTCTGTTCCAGAGGGTGGTAGTGGGGGAGGGGGCCGTGGGGGCCGTGGGGGCCGTGGGGGCCCCGGCCTGCCTCTTGCTCCTGAGCCCCGCCCAGGCTTCCTGCTACTTCAGCTTGCTGGGCGCCCTGGCCTTCCTGCCCTGCATGCTGGGGCTGGGCTGCTCTTTTAGCCACGTGGGCTGGCTCCTGTGGACACGGCCTCGTGGCCCCGGTGGGGAGAGCGTCCGGGAGCACCAGGAGAACACAGGGCTCATCCTTGTGGTGCTGGTGGTCTTCGTGCTGATGTGGGGGCCTTGCTCCGTGCTGGGCTACGTGGCAGCCGTGGGTGGCCTGCCTGCCACGCCTGTGGCTTTCGTGGCATCCAGCCTCTGCACCATCCTGGCCTATTCCAACTGTGCCGTCAGCCCTGTGCTCTGCTTCTACCTCTCCCGCCCCTTCCGGGAAGGGCTCAGGGACCTCTTCTGCAGGCCAACGGCAGCCAGGCACCCTGGGGATGCAGGAGGGGCCGGTATGGTGATGGAGAGCATCTAGCCTGGCCTCAGGAGGCCTACGAGGTCTGGCAAGGGTCTGAGAAGGTAGGCTGATGGGAACGCGGAAAGTCAAGAGAGGTGGGAAGGCCCTTAGTGACGTTAGAGCCTGTCCCCTCCATTCTCCCAGTGGGGAGCCTGAGATCCAGAGACAGCAGGTGGCCCAGCAAAGGTGACACAGCCACTAAAATGGCAACGAGGTTGATGCTCTCATTCCACCTGGGGACTCAGATGCCTGTAGGCTCTACTACTTCCTAGGGGTATGACCTTGCACAAGACCCTTAACCTCTCTATGGCTCCATTTTCTCATCTAGGAAGTGGGATGGTGGTAGTACCTTCTTCGTAGGGTGGTTGTGATGACACACATAACACACAGAAAGTGCTCAGAAGAACACCTGCTCTTTCCTAAGTGCGTGCGAGTGTCAGTCATCGCGATTATTAGCATCTTCATTTTATTTTATTGTTCAGGAGCATTCAAGGTGAGCAGACAAGAGGCCACTTCCAAAGGCAGAGCAGTGTTTAGAGGAATGACCCGGGGAATGACTGTCCAGGGTCCTTGATCTTGAAGGCCTGTGGAGTAAGGTGGGTGAGGAGGGGAGCCAGCTGCATCCTGGGTGGGAGCCGAGGCCAAGAGAACCTTCCAGGGGCCCGCCCTCTCCTAGGTCCATCACACAATCTCTCAACCCGACAAGAGAACACAAAGTCAACCTTTGTGCCATGAATTTCTCAGTGCCCTCCTTTCTTCTCTGTGGTTTTCTTTTGCTCTCCAGAGAAACTGAAGGTCCCCACCTCTCCTACCCAACCTCCTCTGAGAAGCTCCCAAACTCCATGCCCTGCCTCTGGCCTGCCGGTGGCAGGCCTCAGACTTCTGTGTTAGTGGGGGAACAAGGAGGGTTGTCTCTACTTAAAGCCCCAAGACAGGATGTTCAACATTTTCTGCTTGGTAACAGTGTTACAGCTAAACACACACACACACACACACACACTCTGACTCCATGGTCAAAAAGCTTTGGAAACACTGGGTTGGACCAAGTTAAACTGGTCTCTTTGCTGCAGGACTTATCAGAGCCTTGAATGCCCCAAAGGCCACTGGGATTCGCTGAGAGGGGCTCAGAGTAGGCAGTTTCCCAAATTCAATACTGGAGAACCAGCATTTCCTGGAACACACCTTGCAAAATAACCCAGGAGAGAAGCTCCAGTGTCAAGTGCAGTAAAGATGCACTTCTCTTTGGCCCCTTGGGCAGTGACCCGGAGACTTGATTCCCCTGCCAGGCAGGCATCTCCACTTGATGCTTTCCCACAGACGTCCAAGGTGAGGCAAAATGGGTCACTGGTTATGGGAACTTCCATCTTCCCAAGCTATGACCCCACCCAGTTCCCACTCCAAGCATATCGGAATGCAAGTCAGAGGGGGACCTAATTATAGGGACAGCCATGAATCAGCTCTAATTTACTATAAAATCATAAGAAGTAAATAAGCCCCAAACTTTGGTATAATTAGTACCAAATTCCTTGTGATGTGCAGACTGGGAATGGCTGGCTGGAGGGCTAACCTGAGAGTGAGCTTGCCCAGAGGAGGGTGGAAGTCCCCTTTCCCTGCAATCCTGGGCTCTGATGGCCTCAGGGATTGATCTACGAAGAGCGACATGGAGGAGAGAGGTGGGGTTGGCTGTGCTCCTACAGCGCACCCTGTGCATGTCACACGCTTCATGTGTGTGTATCCACAGGTCCCCCAGTCTGTCTGCACAATAATCCTGCAAAGCAGGAGAATGGTCCCCCATAACAGGGGCAGTAACGCGTCCTGGGCACGTGGCCCATGGGAGCTGTCCAGGCTGTGCAGGGAGCGCCCCTCTGGTGCCCACAGCCCCCAGCCCCCCCTCCCCCGCAACACACTGGCTTGGCAGTGGTAACCCAGAGCTGTAGGATGCCCTTGCTTGTGCTCCAGGGCACGGGTTGTGCTCGGAGGGTACAACTGTGTGAGTCAGTGTCTCCAGACTTAAGCAGGGCCTGGCGCCTGGGCTCGGGAAGCACTTGCGGGATGAGTCAGTGGGTGATCAAATGTAATAAGGGGAGCCACCTGTTTTTGAGAATAATCTGATCAGGTTACTCACCTCTCTCACTGGCTCCATTTCACTCAAGAGTGACACTGAAGCCCCGACCATGGCCTACAAGGCCCTATGCATTCTGGATTCTTCACCACCACCACCCCATTTCTTCTTCTGAACTATCTCCCCTCTTAATGCAGCTCCACCCACACAAGCCTCCCTGTGTCCATCACACCAAGTATGCTCCTACCTCAGGGCCGTTGCACTTGCTGTTTCTGCTACTTGGAGCCCTCTTGCCTTGGATACCATCATGGCTCCTTCTCTCATTTCCTTAGGGCTCATCTCAGCCTTCACCTCCTCAGAGACGCCCTCCCTGACCACCTCATTGAAGTATCGCCCTGTCCCTCTCTAGCCCCTCATTTTCTGTTATTTGTCTTTGTAACTTGTATCACCGCATGAAACAAAGTTCTATTTGTGTATGTGCTGACTGGTTTCCCCTGTCTTATTTGTGTGCTTGTTGTAAGCTCCATGTGGAGACAGGCCCTGTGTTTTGTTCACTGCTGGATCCTCAGTGCCCAGCACAGATCCTGGTGCCTAGTAGATGCTCAGTAAATCTTCATTAAACATAAGAACGAAAGAAAGACCGAGAGGAGAACCTGGGCTCTGTCAAACAGCAATGTATTTGCTATTTTTCACAGAAGAAAGGAAAACAAGAAACTCTAGTAAAAGAACCAAATTTACTCCAGTTTAAGGCAAATTCCACACAGAGACTGTCTCAGAGACGGGCACGGGACCAGACAGTGTAGAAACACCACCATCATGCATGACGGGGAGGGGAGCGGTGCTGGGCAGCAGACAGGGCGGGGGACTGGGGTCCCCGTGGGGGGGGGATGTGCAGTGGGCTGAGGCGCCCCATGCTGCAGGAGGGGCTGGCATGCATGACCTGCTCCCCATGCGGGCAAAGGCCGGGCAGCTGGCTGGGCCCGGGGTGAGCTCACCCGTCTCACCTTCCCCACAGCAGGGGCAGGAGCTTGGGCTCAGACACCAGAGCCCGGGGCTGGTGGATTTGGGGTGACCGGATGGGAACGGGGGGACCCTAAGAGCCAAGACGGCCTGGAGTAAGGGGTCGCCCTGCCAAGGAGTGGGATGGGGGAAGCTGAGGATGGCGTGAATGGACTCTTAGGACAGCAGAGCCGAAGGGACACCTGGGATCCTCTGGCCAACCCTCTTGCCTTACAGATGTGGGAACGGAGACCCGGGAGGCCGGGGGGCCTTGCTGGGGTTCCCACAGGCAGCAGCTGCAGGCAGGGCTGGAACTCAGGACTCCTATCTCCTATCCCCGTGGGTCAGAGGGGCAGTGTGGGAGTGCGGGGGATGGACTGCTTCGTCCAAGGCCTCCCGGGGCGGGGGAGGGGGCAGAGGCTTGGCCTCCAGGGCCCTGGGTAGCTCCGGCAGGAGGAGGGGATGCCTGGGGTGGGGGGTCGGCTGAGAGGTGCCCGTGGGTCTTCACCCAGGAAAGGCCTGCGGATCTGTGGATCTAAAACCAGTGTCCTTCTGGGCTTGAGAGGCACTGGAAGGGACCCTGTGCCTGAAAGGCCTCCATTCCCAGCCCACCATGTGGGCTACGGCCGACCCTCACCGCCTCCCCTGCGTGGGTCTGCAGGGCCCCCGTAGCATGCAGGCGTCCCTGGGACGGGTCACGTGCTCAGGCATCCTGCGAACCCATCAGCTCACAGGGGTCATGGGGAATAGGGATGGACGGGATGGATGCCGGGATAGGAGGGCAGGGCCAGGCACAGAAACAGACACGCAGGAGGAGGAAGGCCCAGCCCAGGCTTCAGGATGGGACTGCCCCGGTGCGGGCCAGTGGGCCGAGGGGGAACCTCAAATTCTCCCCATTGTTAACACCTTCCTGGCTGGGCCAGAACTGGGGACCAGGGGGAAATGAGAAGGGCGGGGGCCCAGAATATCACCTCCGCCATCTGAACCCTCCAATTCCCCAGGTTGGGCCCTAAGGCTAGGAAATTAGACAGGTGCCTTCAGAGGTCCCGCCCCCTGCAGGCCTCCAGGCACACCCATTACAAAGGCTGGGCAGGGCAAGTTGCCAGGGGGTCTGGCGACCCTGCCTATACTTCCACCTTCTACTTCCACCCTCCACCTGCCTCCCTGGGCCCCAGCCCCCGGCCTGTGGCAGGGAATCACCCTCAGATGTGTGTGTGCAGAGGGGAAGCAGGGGGCGAGCGGGCCGGGGACTGTGGGGGCGAAGGCTCTGGAGCTGCGGGCGGGGGGCGTGGGCGGATGCCCTGTGACTTCATGTAGGACACCAGCTGGTCCGGGATCTCGGCCAGCACGTCGCGGGCCAGGCGCGCCATGCTCAGCACGTGGTTGCCAGTGCGGTCCACATAGTCCCTGAAGGGCACGAACTGGCCAGAGGGAAGGCAGGCTCAGGCAGGGCCTCGGGCTGGACCACAAGCCCCACACCTTCAGGCCTGGGGCCTGCTCCCATCCCTCCTCAGCCTCTGCCCCGCACTCCAGCCCTCTCTGTGGCAGCCCCTGTTCTCACATGTACTGAGCACAGTGCCCAGCCTGGAACACCACCAAGCAAAAGCACTTCATCTTTGAAGTTCTGTTGCCAAGCACAGGCACTTAGCTGGTGCTCAGGAAATACCGTGTGAATCCCCTGGCTTCTAAAAGCAGGCCTTCCCATCTCCCCCAGCCTCTCTTTCTTTGGCTCTGCCTCTCCTCTTCCCTCTCTGGGTGGATACCTAAAGTCAGGCCCCTCTGGCTTCCTCCCAGGCCACTGGAGCCACCCCCCACCCCTCGAGTGCCTCAGCTTACTCCTGGCTCTAGGCCTTTCTATACAAGGGGACCCCCTCCCAGATTGCCCCAGCTCTGATGCCCAGCCTCCTATCTTTGGTCTCTACCCCTGGAATGACCTCCTCTTCCATCCCATCTTTTTTTTTTTTTTTTTATCCGGGGTTTCTGGAGAATGTCGGTTTTTATTCCCAATTTCAGAAACACTAGGAACTCAGTCTGCAGGAGATTCACAGACAGAAGCGCTTACTAAGGTGCTTTCTGAGGCTTGACGGGGCAGGGACACCCTGAGGACAAAGACCTGTCTGCTCATGACACCTGCCATATTCCATGGGATGTTGAGACGTGGCTGCCATTAACCATTAACCAAGCAGCTTGGTCGGTCCCAGAGGGCGGCAGTGTGCTACAGACACCTCCCCCACCCTCCCCTTCAGGCGGTTCCCCATCTCACTGGGAAGGCAGCCCACAGAAGACAATGGAAAGTGCAAATGTCAAGTGTAAGCACTTTGCAGGAGGCCAGGAGACCTGGGGGCTCAGGGAGAGCGTGGGCAGAGCAGGCTGGTCAGGGCAACCTTCGGGGTGAGAGAGGGGGGTCCGGCTGGGGGAGAAGGGTGACTCAAGGACTGATTCCTGCTCCCTTCTCTGGTGGCCAGGCCACTCTGGGGCTCCCTCCAGGGCCCCTTTCTGGAGGAGTCTCTAAAAGGGGGGTGTAAGGCCAGCCTGGCTGGAGGGCTCTAGCATTTTCCTTGGAGCAGGCAGGATTTGGGTTCACCTGCACAATGTCCCGCTCCGCCAGCTTTCCCCGGGAGGAGATCCGCACATCATCGCCATCCAGCTCCACCATGGCTATGAGAGAGGAGGCATGGCGGGGGGATTAATGGTGGGCACCTGGGCCTGGCAGGACAGTGGCACTTGTCCCCCAATCCCAGGCCAATCCAAGACAGAGACCATCTGACCAGATCCCATGTTAGGGCTGAGGAAACTGAAGCCAGGAGACAGGAGGAGCCCACCAAGGTGAATCTCTGACTTCCAGCCCTGAGTTCCAGCTCTCCGACCCTCCCCAAGCTCCCAGGGTGGGAGGAGGGAGCAGTGACAGGCCTCCACCCCACAGCCTTGGGACCAGGGCGTGGGTGCACAGCCTGACACACCCTTCCCTGTGCAAACAAACACACCCTGACACCCTGTGCTCCCTCAGACAGTCACACCCACCCATGAGCTCTCACTCTTTGGGGAGGGGTCATTCCCAAGGGCCTGAAGCCTCTGGGGAAATATCTGGGGGGTATAGGGACTTACCGTCGAACTCCGCCTGGCCCACGCCAATGATGATGATGGACATAGGCAGTTTGGCAGCCTGGGTACAGGAAGATCATGGGAAGGGGTAGAAAGGGGTGGGTCAACAGGACAGAAGGAAAGAGAAGAAATGGAACAGAAGGATGGAGACACACAGACACACAGAAGGGCGGGAAGGGGGAAGGACACAGCCAAAGGGAAACCAAGGTGGGGCCCCAGAGAGGAAGAGAAGGTCAAGAGGGGGAAATGGGTCACAGGTCTTCTTCTATGAGATACCCCCATCCCCGCTCCAGCCCCTGGGTCTCCAACAAGCAGGACATTTTAATGTGGGCAACTAGGAGTGTCAGCTGGGTGGGAGCTCCCTATACAGGTAGACCATTCAGTAGGGGGCCATTCCTGGGCCTGCCCCACTCTGGGCTGCCACTTGGCCCTGGCCACGCTGGGCTGGGGTCTGGGCAGCAGTCCTGAGACAGGTTAATAAGGGAGCCGCAGGTGTCTAAAGGGAGTGGACCATGTAGGGTGGGTACAGAGCTCGTCGGTGGGACCCTTCATTGGCCAGCACCCCCTCCACCCCCCCAAACCCTACTGCCCAGGAAGCCTCCTCCCAAGGGTTTCTCTAAAGCAGCAGGATGGCATGCTCCTCCACCCCCCCTCACCCCTCGGCTCACATTGACGATAGCCTCCTTGGTCTGGGCCATGTCCGAGATGACCCCGTCCGTGATGATGAGCAGCACCGAGTACTGGGAGCCGTCCTGAACCGCAGCTGCGGTCCTGCGGGGGGCAGGGGGGGCTGCTGTCTGACTGGCCCCGCCCCCGCCCCCTCAACACCTCGGTGGGAACTAGCCTTTTCGGGAAGGGGAGTCTCTTTAGGGTCAGGGCTCCCTGAAAGGCGGGTCAATGGAAAGAGACGCCCCCTCCCACCTTCCCAAGAGGACGGGCATGGACACGGAAGCTTGTGAGAGGTTGGGGTGGGCGTCTAGGGGCCCTGGCACTCACCTGGCCACGTGGGTGACCACAGGGGCGAAGTTGGTGGGGCCGTAGAGCTGCACGGTGCGCAGGCTGTGGTGGTAGGCCTCCAGGATGCCGTCGATCCCGCAGCAGGAAGGGTTCTCCTGGTTCCCGTTCTGGGGGCAGCGGGACAGGGAGTCTGAGCTCGGGAGGGAGGAGGGGTGGGAAGGAGGGCAGCCGGGTGCTCTGCAGGGGGGCGTACAGCCAGGGAGGGGGAGGCCCGCAGGTTCGGGATCTCCTAGACTCTTTTCTGGTGTTGGGGGGGGGAGGGAGCCCCCAGGGCAATACATGCTCTGGGTGAGCAGGGTCCAAACCCGCTCCTTGCCCCACTCTCTGCACCTGCTCGGACAGCCCCCCACCACTCCCCCGCCACCAGAGGAGAGAGCGTTGGCTGCTTCCCTCAGGGGCCCTCGGGGCAAACCACTACATCCCAGAATGCCTGCAGGGGCTGAGCAGCTCCGGAAGGGCCAGCAGGGAACCTGTCCTCCCTTGTCCTGTGCCTGGAGAGCGAGCCAGCATCCCCAGCTCACAGGAGGGAGGGAGAAGAGGTGGCCTGGGAAATCATCCCACAGGTCTGCCATCTCAGCCCCGACTCAGGGAGTTCCTGGAATTACCTGCAGTTGCCCATACCCAGTGCACACTCATTTTACCCTTATTTCTGGGGTCTTGGGGTGGGGGGTAGTTTGACCCTGTCTCCACCCCACCTCTACCTGGGTCCTGTTAGAGAAAGGAGGCCAGACACCACTGTGGGTGGCATCAGACGTGGAGGCGAGGTGCCGTGAGCCAGCTGGGGAGTGGGCCTCTGGGGGCCCTGCTACGGGCCCTCTACAACAGTGGGCAGCCCACCTGCCACAGGGGCTGCACGTGTGTCCCCTCGCCCCAGGCTTGTGACCACGACCCGCGCCTGGCCGGCCCCCAGCCCATCCTCCCAGGACCTCCTACCAGCGGGAACTCGTGGGACACTCTTCCATCAGGGGGCAGCTTGGCCCCGAAGCCCAGGGCAGGGAACATCTTGTCGCTGTCGTAGTGCTGGATGATCTCACCGACGGCAGTCAGCGCCAGCGCGTAGGCGTTCAGCTGGTAAGGGCTCATGTAGTGCAGGGACGTGGACTGCGAGGGGTTCCCTGCGACGCGGGACACAGGGACACGTGCTGGCCTCCACACTCCAAGCACCCCGGGCTCAGAATGCAGGGGGGGGGTGTCCGAAGGCACCCCTGCATGGATTTCTTTATCCCTGACTCCTTTCTTTCTCTCTTGACACACCTCCAATCCTTCAGTAACTCCCGGCTGCTAAACCTTCAAAATATTATGCAGAGGCCATGCCTCTTCTCTGCCTCCAAACGGTCCAATGCTCCCATCCCGCCCAGAACCAAACCCTCAGTCCCAACCCCGGGGGGCCCACAGGGTCTGGCCTCCACTTTCCTCCCTCCTAGCCCCCCCCCACCCCCTCCTATCACCCACTCAGGCCTGGCCCCTTACCACCCCCACCTCAGGGCCTCTGAAATGGCGGTTCCTTCTGGGACACTTCTCCACAAACGTGCACATGGTGTGTGGTCTTCCTGACCAGCCTCCTGAAAATTACAGCCTCCGCCAAGGCTCCTTACCCCTTTTCCTGGCTCAGGTCTTCTCCATAGCCCTTGTCACCACTGACATTGCCCACATTTCACTTATTTATTAATGAGGGGGGCGGGCTCCGGCAGAGGCCGCCAAGCTATAGATCCTGTCTCAACCTGCTCTAGCTGTGTGCTCTCGGATGGTTCCTTGATCTCTGGGCCTCAGTTCCTCATGCGTAGAGCGGGGATAACAGTCCCACTTCCTGGGACTGTTGTGAGGAGTCACTGGCGTTCTTAGAACCCCCCTTATTGGAATGACAGTCCCCTCCCAGCTCTGACTTCCTTCCACTGTAGAACACGAGGGCCCACCGGAGGAGTCCGAGACCTGGGCTCCTTCTGACAGACACGGAAATGAGCACTGAGCACCGCTAATGGGGGCCCCGACCCCAAGGAAGGTAGTGAAGTTTCTAACAGTATAAAGTTGGGCATTGACGGTGCCTGGAGAATCGGTCATAGCCCGACCCCGGAGGAGGTCGGACGAGGGAAGGGAGCTGGGGCAGCCCGAGCAAGGGTAGGAACTGGGGTTCCCGCCCTCCCTGGGGACCACAGAGCTCTGCTCTGGCCTGAAAGCTGGGCTGCGCAGAGGATGTGAGCTTTGGCCTCACGAGGAAACACTGTTTCTCCACATACTTTCTGTGGCCCAGAGCAGCACTGCCCTGTCCCTGCAGGAAGACTGGGTGTCCTCACGGGCAAGGCTGTGCCCAGGGCCCAGATTAATTGGCCAGTCTGGGGATATACCTTCGCCATCTTGATTACAGCTTTGGCTCTCCAGGCCTAAGTACCTTACCTCCTTTGCGGTGAGGATGAGGCCAGAGAATATGGGAGACCTGGCTCCCTGCTAGCGCCAACTACCACAGCTCTGAAAAGCCCCCCACCCCGCCCCGGCTCCCCCTCTTCAGCCCCAGCCCCACTCCAGCTCCTCTGCCCACCTCCCCACTCACCATTGGAGGCTGTGAAATCGATGGCCACCGTGAAGTTGATCTGGGTCCTGAAAGAGGAAGAGCAGCAGGGGAGTTAGCTGGGCGGGCTGCAATCCTGTTTCACGGATTGGTGGATATGAAGCCCACATCGGCCTCTGCCCTGACAGCTTGCAGCCTGCTTCAGATTCTGTGTCTCCCTCTCTGTCTCTGCCCCTCCTCCACTTGTGCTCTCTCTCTCTCAAAAATAAACATTAAAAAAAATATATAAATAAATAAACTCTAATTTCTTTTATAAAAAAAAGAGACAGTCCTTATATTTTAGAGCTATATCCTGAAGTACTTGAGGGATTGAAATATGATGTCTGAGATTTGCTTCAAAATAATTGGATGAGGGGTGCCTGGGTGGCTCAATTGGTCAAGGGTCTGATCTCGGCTCAGGTCATGATCTCCCAGTTTGTAAGTTCGAGGCCCACATCGGGCTCACTGCTGTTGATGTGGAACCTCTTTCAGATCCTCTGTCCCCCCCGCCCCACCCCTCCCCTGCTTGCACTCTCACTTTCTCTGAAAAATAAACAAACATTTAAATAAAAGAAAAAACTGGGTGAAAGGAAGCTTGCATGGAACAAGACTAGAGTTGGTAACTGTTGAATCTGGGTGAAGGGTACCTGGGGGCTCATTATACCTTCTCTCTACTCATGCATATATTTGGAATTTTTCCATAATAAAAAATTTGGTTCTGAGTATTCAGGTTCAGGCTTGAAGCTTTCTGAGGGTTTGGCTGTTCTAGGCTCTGTGCTAGATGCTGACAGAACAAAGCCCACAAGACGGGAGCCCCCGATGAAGTCTAGTCTTGTGGTTCTAGGGGGGATTTGTTTAAAAAGAACACCCCAGAGCCCCACTCAAAAGGATGCCAGTTCAGTTGGTCTGAGATGGGGCCCCAGCATCTGCTTCTTGGACAGGCATCCCCTGCCCTCGTCCAGGGATGGATCTGAAGAGGGGGTTCTGGGATCACAGCTGGCGACACTTTTCTGACAGTCCCTAGGTGGGGTGACATAACATGAGGCAGGGCTCACTCCATCTGCAGTGAGCACATGGCACCTCTCAGAAGCCAAAGCCCTCTCCCCACCTGACCTCGGATGAGCTGCTGCTCATGGGACCGTCGTCTCCCAAGAAGGATGAAGGACAGGGTTAGCAGGAGACCCAAACCAGGATCTGCTGGCCAGAGATGGTTCCAGCCCACGCTCGTTCCCTGTGTCTGCCCCCTCTGAGGGAGATGGAGCCGCAAGGTGGCAGGGGCCTGGGTCCCTAACTGACTGCGTGGAGTATCTCCCCACCCATACCTGCCCCTCCTCCCCCCATGAGTGAAAAATAAGCCTTTGTTTGTACTAAGCCTTGAAGTCACAGGATTATCTGATATAGCAGTTGACCTACCCTATTCGTCTGTTTGTGGTCATGTCTTACTGAGGAAGAGAGAGATCGTGTCCTTGTTAGAGGAAGGGAGCCACTTGGAGGGTAAGAGCTCTGCTCCCAGGGTCACCATCGGGAGGGTGGTTCTGGTCTATGGGACCACGGTTGAGGGACACCGGCGGCCCGGCTCTTTCAAATAAGGGTGAGGGGAGAGGCAAGCCTTATTCCTCAACTGGCCTTCCCCTGTTCTGAGTTCTGAAATGACTCAGGGAAGGAAGGGGCCGGAAAGCAGGCAATTTAGGGGACAGTGGCTCCCTGCAGGCTTGTCTCTCCTGCCTGAGGGCAGAGCAGGGCAGAAGGCAGGTCCAGGTGGGCGGGAGAGGGAGGCCAGAGAGGAGACGATCCCAAGACAAAAGCCTCCATCGGCTGCCTGTCTGGACACGTACGTAGCTCTCGCTCCCTGGAGCCAGTTCTCTCACTCAGGTCTCTGGGTCTCTGGAGAGGGCGGAGGGAGGTGTGGGGGAGGGCCGGGGAGCAGCCAGCAGCACCCGCGTTGAGCAGAAGCCCGGCCTCTGAGGGCTCCTCGATGAGCCATCACCCCATCACACTATCACAGCACCCAACCCTTTAACTCCGCTGTCTCCACCTGCATCACACGCCACCAGGTAGCTGTGAGGCAGGCAGGGCCCGGATTATTCATTACTATGGGAGAAACGCGGCATGTGGCGACAGAGGAACCGTGTGGCTGGCTGGGCTCGTGTGGCAGCGGGCAACTTATGTAAAATGGGAGATAATCACCCTCCCCTGCCCGCTGTGCTCTGTAAATTGGGGGCACTGTGCAAATGAGAGGGATAAATAGGATGTGGATTGCTTGAGAATTAGCAGGTGCTATGGGATGTAAGTGTGGGGCTGCTTAATGGGATAGAGGACAGGGCAGTTTTGATGGGGAGATGGGAGCAAAGGGCAGGGTCTGGAGTAGGCTCAGAGAAGGGGCGGGATGGGGTGGGGCTCTGGGTGACCGCAGGAGGTATGTGCTCAGTGGGTAGGACAGCTCGCACCCTTGAAACCAGTTTCCAGGCGGCAGGGAGTGGTGTTGTGGGAGATAAGTGTGCCTTCCCAGGGCCTCACTTCCCCCTCTGCCCTGCAGAGCCAGGCAGCCAAGTGCCCGCTTGGCTGGGATGAGCCTTTGCACCTGCCCTGCCTGTCTTCTTTCCAGACAGGTGTAGTCACTCACCTGCCCGTACCTGCGGGCTCGCGGCTTCCCACGCCCTGGCTGGCCGGGCACCTGCGGGGCAGGGAGCACTCGAACCTCACCGTGGAGTCAGACTCTGTTTCCACGAGCTGTTGGCTGGAGCCTCCCGGCTCCCCTGCCTGCCTTGGCCTGGATGACACCCCCTTTCTGCCCCCTAAACTCGTGTCTGACCACCTGCTGGCCCTAGGACCATCCCCTGATGCCTCCTGCCCTTTATACGTCCCTGATGACACTGGGCAGGTTAATCGTTGCCCCGCACCCCTGACAGACCGGGCATCAGAAGCTCAGAGAAGGAAGGACCCTTAGACTTCACTTCATTCCAGCCTCTATGTGTACAGAGGAGGAAGCTGATGTGTGGGGAGGGAAAGCGACCTGCCCACGGGAACGTGCAAATTAGCAAGTGGCTAAGAAGGGCCTAGAGCCTGGGCCTCCTGACTCCTAGTCCAACGCTCTCGCCACCTCCCTAAGCCCTTAGTTCTCTTTGCCATGGAGTCCCTACCGTCTGCAGGTCCCATCCCTGCAAGGGGACCTGATGTGACCCAGGCTGGCCTCCACAGCTTGAAGCACCCCTCTGCCCCCTAGCCTCTCAGGATCCGGGGACATGCACAGCTCTGGGCGAGTTGTCCGAGGCCGGAAATGGGAGTTTGCTCAGGGCTCACAGGCTACGTCCAGGGCCTCAAAGAGGCCAGTGCGGGGCTAGAGCTGTTCATGGAGATGCGTGGGGCCCCCTTCCTCTCCCCAGAGCCAAAGAAACGGGGGCTGGATCCCTTCTCACCCTCCTTTGATGTAGTCAAGAAACGTGCACTCGGACTCCACCGCAAAGGAAAGCAGCGTGACCTTGAAAACAAAAGGGAGCTTGGTCAGCCAGGAGCCTAGGGCTGGGGGGGGACAGTTCATTGAGGGCGGAGGGAGCACGCGGTGCCAGCCAGTCTTGCATACTCCACTGCACATGGCACCCACACCGACCCCAGGACACGTGGCAATGAAATGGGATCAAGTGGCTTCAAAGAGGTCATGCAATCTGCCCAGGACGTGACAGGCCCAGGTCTGTCTAACTCCAGAGCCTGCACTCTCGACCTTGATACCAAACTGCATCCTGGGAGGGCCCTGTCTCTGTCACTGCAGCACAGGGGCTCAAAGCCAAGAGCACACGTCTCCCCTAAGTGGATACCGACATGGAGCATGGGAGGCGAGGGGGTGTCCCTGACACGGGCCTAAAAACCTGCCGACGCAGACAAGCTCCACGCTTCCGTGTCCTGCTAACTAGCGACCTAAAGCATCCCTCTCTGGTCTGTGCTTATCTGAAACCTTACTTGTCCCAACTCATCCCCTCTGGTGTCTCTTGATCTCTGCCTTCCCAGACCAGAGACCCTCCAGCGCAGCCCGTCTTTCCCAGGAGGTAACAGACTTGCCCCCACCCACCCCCCCAGAGCAGATGCCTTTTGACCTGTTCCTTTTGGCGGCTCCGGCATCCGCTCTGCCAAGACAGGCAGCTCCCTGGCAGCTCACTATGATAAGGGATTTGGGATCACGAGACAAGTGAAAGCCTGGCTGCCAAAACCAATTAAATGAGGCAAGACTGGGGCAGGGGACCTTTTACCTGTGTCAGAGATCTCTACCCTAGACTTTGGGGAAGCCCCTACTGGTGCAGATTCTGCTCTCAAGGTCAACTCTCTGGACAGGTCAGGGAGGGAGGGCTTTGGCTTGACATTGGTCCAAATCACGGGAGGGTCTGTGGGTGCTGAGCTGGGCCTCGGAGACCCAGACCGGCTGTGGTTGTGGTGTTAGGCATCTGGACAGGCAAAGCCTCCTTTGCTAGGAGCGGACCGTGCCAGGGGCCTCTGTCCTGACCGGTGGTCACGACGTGACCAATGATCGTCTTATAGCCTGGGCGAGGACCCCCAAACCAGTCACCTAGGGCTCTGGCCCGGGATCTGGTTTTTTTTTTTTTTTTAGCTCCTCTCACAAGTCTAACTTAGAGCCGGGGTTGAACCCCACTACCCCCCAACAAGGCTCTGGGATGAAGCAGTTCCCTAACCGCCTGACCATATGGATTCACCCAGGACTGCTCAGAGTGTGGTCCCGGGACCAGCAGCGGCGGCAGGAGCACCTTGATGCTGCTTAGAAATGCAGACACGCAGATTCTTGGTGGATTAGCAAGATCCCCGAGAAGATTCTGCACCCGGTGAGGAAGGTAGGAGAAGCTCTACACACAGGTCCCCAGCCCAAGCCTAAGCCTCCTGAAATGGGACCCCAGAGACCTGGACTGGGCTCGTGCATTTTGATAAGCATCCTGGACCCTGACTGATGTGTTATGGTGAAGACTGACCCAAGGCAAATCACGTCCCCTCTCTGAGCCTCAGTGTCCTTATCTCTAAGAAAATGAAACGAGATCAACGGTTTTCAAATTTTTTTTTAGCTGGACATAGGAGACTTCCCAGCTGGGGAAGGCGCTGCCTCCCCTAGGGGCATGGGAATGTGTGGGAAAGTTCTGGGCTCTGTCAATGCCTGGGGCTGTACTGGTAGCCATGGGCTGAGAACAGGGGTGCTAAGCACCCCACAATGTGCAGGGAGGTCCTGGGACATCAAAAATGATCCTGCCCCGAATGCTCACAGTATGCAGCAGACACACTGCAGCTTTGGACAAAGGAAATACTACTCCGATATCCTCCTGACTGAGAAATAGTTACAGTCAGTCCCCTTTGAAGGAGCAGAGTACTTTGCAGTTTGCGGACCTGCGTCTCCATCTGTCTGTCACAGCCACCCAGTGCAGTGAGCAGGATAGGGAATGATTTATTCACCCCATTTTACAGATGAAGAAAATAAGTTTCCTCAGGGGAATCCTAGCGCTCCCTGACTGGAGACCTCTTCTGGGTCTGGAGTTGCAGTTTGCTTAACTCTAATGACTAAGCGTGGCTGCATTCGCAGGTGGGGCTGTGGACATCTACAGGACAGAGGGACACGAAGGTTACAAATCTGAATATATTTGCAGGGCAAAGACACTGCCTTGTTCTAGAAATGCACCATGGGCTCCACCTCAGGACCTTTGCACATGCTGGTCCCTACAGCTAGAAGTCTCTTTCCCCAATATCCTCAATCCTTCCTCCCTCCCCTTCTTTGAATCTCCGCTCTAATATCACCTTCTCAGAGCAAAATTTTCCTTAACTACTCAATATAAAGTAGTCGTTTTGTCTCTGGCATTCCCCAACCTTTTATACCTTTGTATACTTTTTCCCATGGCACTCATAAGCACCAGACAAATCCAGGTATATGTATGCATACATTTGTTTTCTGTTTCCCCCATTAAAATACAAGTACCGGGACGGCAGAGATTTGAGTCTGTCTGTCCCCAGCTGTCTCCCTCAGGCCTAGAACAAGACTACGCTCAGTAAATATTTGTTGGATGAACGCATACATGTCTTGAAGCTCAGCCCCCAGAAGCTGCGCGGCTAGTGTGATCCTTGGACAGTCGTGGTCAACAGGGGAGGTGCCAGCTGGCAGCTTTCAATGTGACTGCTGCGCTGCCCGCCATGTCTGGCTATGGCCTCGGTTGTGACTTTCTGCCTCTGCGACCTTGGGCAGGTCACTTCCCTGCCTGCAGCCTCGGTTTCCTCTTTTACGACAAGGGGATGCCAATGTCTGCCCCTCAAGGAAACTACCTGTGATCGAGCCCCTGGGTGGGGAGTTTCCCAGAGGAAGGGCCTCTCCTCCTTCTCCGCTTTCTTTCTGCAGGAAGTCCCCATGGGAATCTCTCTCTGGGCTTTCTCATTCCGTGTCACAGCACCTGTGCTACGGCCTCCACCATCTACCATCTGCATCTACTATCTCCCCCAGGGCTGTTGCTCCATCGCCCCCCTCCCAACACCCTGGGTCTGGTTCCCACACTCGGCTCAAACCACGCAACTCCTGACACCAGACCTAGCTGGGACCTCAGGATGCCTACGCCTGGCTGCAGGGGGCGGGGGGTGGGGGCGCCACTCACGGTGCCAGAATTCACGTATTTCTTTTTCTTCATTTTCTTTTTTGGGTTTACCACCTGCGGAGAAAACAGTTACAGGATAAGGAGGGTTTCCAAGCAGTCAGGAGTGGGCCCCCAGACCTTCTTCTAACGACCCCTGATATGACCCCAGCCCCAGCAAGCAGAATGTGGGGTCCAGGGAGGGGAGGGTCCCGGGAGGATTTCTGAGAGCCTGATATTTAAATTTATAGAAACAGGCTTCCTGATTAGACCCAGTGTTCCACGACCCAACACACCAGGAATAATATTTATTTAACCCTCCTCCCACTGCTCCCCCAAAACACGCCCCCCACCCAAAGCAGCCAGAGGAGGTTTGATGTTGCAAAGGGGCCCTGTCTGTGCCTGCCCTTGTGTGTTGGCTCAGGCCGCTCCCCTCGCCCCAAATGCCTTCCCCTCCTCCCTCCACCAAGGTCCCCTCCCTGAGATCCAGGGATCAAATGTCCTGGGGCCTTCGAGGGTGCCCCCTTCCCCCCTCCCCCTCACACTGCAGTTAGAATTTCCTTAACTGTTCTTCATGTGAAAGCTCTCATTCCAAACCAGACCTGTCATCAGAGAATATATCACAGGCCTAGGTGCATATTTAGTAGATGCTAAAAAAAAAAAAATTACTTGTTGCTGGATTTAACTCCAGTCGTCTCAACTGCCCGTTCCCTCCCCGCCCCGTCCCAGGCATTTGGCAATGTTTGGAGATATTTCGGTTGTCATGACTGGGGAGAAGGTAGAGGCAAGGGGTGCTGTGAAACATCACGGAGCGCACAGGGCAGCCCCTCCCCACCCCCCCAAGAATCACTGAGTCCAAGACGTCTGGCAGCACCCAGCACCGAGGCTGAGAAGCCCTGGGTGAGTGAGAAGGACCAGAGCCTTCCAGGAGATCTTACACCTTCCGCATCTGTACTGGGCTTAAGCCTTACCAGCTCATTCGTTTTCACATGGGAAGCTCAGGCCAGGCCTTTCCCTAATCTCCCATCAAAGGAAGCAAGGTGATTTGACTTTCACACCCCCCAGGTCCCCCCCAGGTTGCTGGTGAACTCATTTCCCCTCCCCCCATCTCCCTGGGGGTGGTCGGCTCTGTCTTTAGCAGAGGCCTCTCCCGGTCAGGAATGAGAGCTGCTCTCCGTCTCTGGAGATAAGGAAATGAAGGCCCAGGGGCCAGAGTGATTTGCCTGAGGTCACACACCTGCTCCGTGACAAAGCTGGAAACCGGGTTCCTGCCCTCTGCCCAGTGCTGCCTACCTGGGTGTCACCTTGATAACAAACACAAACCCACTCCTTCACAAACAGTTATGTGGTGGGGGTGGGGGATACCAGTTTCTCTCTTCCAGAATCTTCACTCCAACTGGAGAAAGATCTGTCCCTAGGGAGAGAGAGGACAAGAGACACCAAAAAGGGGAGCCAGAAACCTGAAGGCAGTTGGAGGAAGGAAGGACTGTTCTAGGCCCAGCATGAGCATGAGCAAGCCCCCCGGGGACAGCTGGTGTTGAAGGGCCCGTGCTGAGGACAGGAAGGGTTCGGGCGCTGCAGAGAGATGGAGGGAGGCCATTCCAGTCAGAGGAGACAGTCATGATGGGGGAAGGGGGGGGGCGGGGGAGGCGGGCACAGAACTGGGCATGCTGGAAGAGAGCCTAGAGGGGCCAAACTAAATGTCTGATGACCTCTAAACTAATAGGCACAGGAGCACAGGTTCTAGGAGCCTGGGGCCTGGAGGAAAGGAGTATGGGGGGAGAAGGGGACATCAGGGGTATGTTTGCCCACTGGGTTCTACCACCTATGGCTGTGTGACCTTAGACAAGTTAATTTAGCCTCCACGGGCCTCAGTTTCCTCATCTATAAAATGGGAATAAAAAGTATCTACCTTATAAAAAGGTATGGGGATTAAATAGGCCAATATAAGTAAAGCATTTAGGATACGGTCCACGATATAGCAAATACTATGTAAGTGTTAGCTGCTGTTCCTTTTTTTTTTAAATGTTTTATTTATTTCTAGGAGAGAGAGAGAGAGAGAGAGAGTGTGAGCAGGGGAGGGTCAGAAAGAGAGGGAGACACAGACTGTGAAACAGGCTCCAGGCTCTGAGCTGGCAGTCAGCACAGAGCCCGACACGGGACTCGAACCCACGAACCGCGAGATCATGACCTAAGCGGAAGTCGGACGCTTAACCGACTAAGCCACCCAGGCGCCCCATCTGCTGTTCATTTTTATTACTCCTTCTCCTCCTACCACCCCAACAAGTCCAGGTGAGAGAGCCCAGGACAACCTCAGAGCCTCCACTGGCACAAAGGCCACCCAGATGACCTGTGGTGCACACACATTCACGGGAAAACCGTGTACTAGGCAAGCTCCAATGCCATGCTGTGCCTCAGTTTCTCAACCTGTCCCATGAGGGCGTGGAACTTTTAGAACTGAATGCACCTCAAACTTTTATTCCAACGTCTCCTCCCAGCTGAGGAGAATAAACATGGACTTCTGGGGGGCTGGGTGTCGCCCAAGGACCTGGCCACAAGCACATTTCTTTGAAGTCTTCTGTGTTACCTTTAAATTAGCCCGTAGTCCACATTTCCACTCTCTAATTATAACTGTTTTAATATTAAAGCAATGTTTTGTTCTCGGATCCTCATGGGAAGTGGGCACTGAAGAAACACCCTGTTTATTCTGAGGTTTCGTGCCTTCCCAGCACCCCACCCCCATGGTACCAGCCTCTCTGGCCCTAGATGGCTGCACCCTTAAGTTCCACGTGGGCGACCATCGCCCTCTGGGGGCCAGGCCAGGAATCTCCCAGCTCCCAGGCTGGAATTCTCCGCCTTCTCTCCCTCTCCTCACACCCCCAGGTCCTTATGGCCGCCCAGGGCAGGTCTGGGGTGGGCCCTCCTGTCAAGCAAGGCCCTGAGTGGCTCCCAGGGGCCAGGAACTGTGCTGGCTTTGGGAACACAACAGTGAAACAATGCCCCCACCCTTGAGGACGTCATGGTCCTTGAGGGGATGGGAAGCTTGACAAACAGGTAATAGCCAAGGGAGTGAGGGGATGCACAGGAGCGCCAAGGAGTACAGACTGTGGCAGTACAGTGGGTGTGCAGGCAGAGAAGGCTTCCTGGAGGAGGAATAATACCCAAAGGGAGTCTCCAAGGATCCACAGGCCCAACCAAGTGAAGAAGAGCAAAAGGGGTCCCGGGGTGGGGGGGCACCATGGAGTGAAGCACAGAGGCTGAGCTGGCAGGGAGGCTGACGGTGGCCGTGGGCGGAGGGAAGGGGCCGGGGCAAGACCCCAGGGCCTCCAAGGGCTGGGACACGTGAGTCCACTTATGCACGGCCACCAGTGTCCCACAGACTGCAGGTTGCTGGGGCGTGGAGGAGCTTGAACTCCTCCCTGTGGGTAAAGGGCCCTGTAGGCTCTCAGCTGGGCTGGGGGTGTCTTCCCGAACCTCCTCCCCACTCCTCTGGGTGAACCCGGGCTGATGCAGTAGGTGGGATGCACAGCCAAGGGTTAAGCGGGGCAGCGACGTGGTCAGACTGCCATTTTGGGGGAGCCCTTGGATTACTGAGTGGAGGAAGGTAGGAGGCGGAAAGGCCTTTAGGGGGCCGTTGCAAAGCCCCCCACACAGGGGAGATGATGGCGGTGGAGGTGGATGGGAGTGGAGGGAACCAATGTCAGAGTATGCAGGTGGTAGGATTCGGCTGTGGCCTGGATGTGGGGTGAGGGGCAAGAGGTGTCAAGGGTGACTTCCGACGCGCCATGGCTCCATGATGACCCCCCCGGGAGATGGCCAAGGGAAGGGGACACAGCTGTGGGGAGGCCTCAGCCAATGCATTCAGTTTGGGAAGGCGGAGTCTGAGGGCTGGCTGGCTGACAGCTGGACGTGGGAGTCAGACACCCAGAGTGATGCCAGGGCCCAAGAGGAGGGTCTTTCCTGACAGAAACCTGTTCTCTCTTCAGGCAGTTTGGATAGGAAGGTCTTTCAATGACCTCCCTCCGGCCCCCCCATTCAAGGTCGGCCAGAGTTGAATTCTTTTTCTGATGGCATTTCTGATGGAGAAAACAAGTCAATCCAACCTTTTCTGCTTTGAGCTTGAGAGATCATGGCCTCTTCTAGCCTGTCAAGCAAGCATCCTTAAAAGCCAAACTCCAGGAGATG
This sequence comes from Proteles cristata cristata, assembly GCA_017311185.1. Lineage (NCBI taxonomy): Eukaryota > Metazoa > Chordata > Mammalia > Carnivora > Hyaenidae > Proteles > Proteles cristata. The sequence continues at coordinate 2,238,900 of JAESUZ010005393.1, forward strand.
TAATCCCTTTCCTTCACCTCCCTAAAAAGCTCCTTAAAGGGACCCGGAGAAGGGATGGCGTCTGCTTCTCTCCGCCTGGGTGGGGGAGCTAAGACAGCCCTTTCCTTGGCTGACTCAGAAAACAAAGCAATTAACTGTGAGGACAGAGCCCTTGCGAAGAAATCCACCCACGCTCTATCTTCACCACGGCCTCCTGCAAGGGAGTTCGGTGTGTGCACGGATCGCAGGCACTTGCTGGGTGCCTGTGGCCAGCGTGACAGGAGGCCACGGAGAGGGCTGTCACCTGGCCCGCCCTTAGGGAGCTTCCGTCTAACTGGTACACGATACAGGGTGAGGGAGTGAAAGCGTAGAGCTTTCACCTTTTAGAAGGTGGGAGGGCACCCCGGGAGGAAGAGCCCCGGGAGGAAGAGCACACACAGGCAAGAGCTCAGCACCAGAAACTGTCCTTTAAGGGCAAACACTGTCATCTCCTGTAAGACTGGGGGCCTCATCCCAGCTTCTCCAGGTCCAGGTGGAGGTATCCTGACTCCTGTTCCTCTGACTCTTTCCTTCCAGAAAAGGTAAAAGGTATTCAGCAGGCCCTGAAACTGTTCTGACGGAGGGCAGAGGGCCACCTTGGACTCAGGACCTTGGGTCTCTGACCTCGGAACCTTCTGAGAATGTCCCCCACCTTCTGCCCCACCTGCGCCCCCTCCCCGCACCTTGTTGGAAGGGCCCTGCGTGGAGGCTCTGTAACTCAGCGATTTGGAGCCAGAAGAGCGGACACTGTTTGCCTCTCGATTCTCCACTTACTGAACCGTGGGTCTTTGAGCAAATTCCCTGACTTCTCTGAGACTCAGGCTCCTTAACTGTAAAATGGGACAGTGAGACCCACCTCCCGGGAGAGCAGGCAAAAGCCCCAGCCCCACACATGACCCCCCCTGTGGTCCTCAATGCCTGGGATTCATGTATTATCAGAGCAAACCCCAGACTCTAGGCGCCCACCTCACCTCATAGATGTTAAACTGGCTCTGCCCGCGGGCCAGCTCCCGGTAGCTGGTGGTGAACTCCCCGATGAAGTCGTGGCTGCAAAGGAAGGTTGCCGCTGAAACCAAGCAGCCAGGGCTGCGCCCTGCCTCTGCCCACCTCCCCGCCTCCTACATCCCTTCCCTCAGCTCCCCATTCTGCCCGGGGTTGGGGGTCCCGAGCAGAGAGAGGCTGGTTCCCTGGGAGGAGTCCAGGGTCACCCGTGGAGCGGGAAACCCAGTGGTCATGGGACCCACTTGGTACTCAGGTTCTTGTCAGAACAAACTAGCCATGCAAGGGAATCTGAGGACAACTGGAGAAATTTAAATATGAAATGAATATTAGGTGGTACTCATGAATGACTGTTCCACGCATCAGGTGTGATAATGGCACTCCCAGTTATGTGGGGAAAGGTCCTTATTTTTTAGACATTCTCAATGAGATCTTTAGGGGGTAAAAATGCCTTGATGTCTGTAATTTAAACCACATCAGCAAAACACAGATAAAGCAAATGTGGCAACGTGTAACACGTGTCAAATTCAGATGGTAGGCCTAGAAGCATTCAGTAAGCTCGCCTATCTTTCTGCGTATTTGGACATGTTCCCAGTAACATTTCCTGAAAAGACCATTCATGCTCTGTCCACCCAGGCAGCTGCAGGTATCTTCTGCGGCAGCCACACCTTCCAGGACTGCTCCCCGCCCCCCCCAAACGTGGGAGCGGAGGTTAAGCGCAGTGCAGCAAAATCGGTAAGAAGGGGAGCTCCCATCTGCCCTGTGGCCGGCTGCCTTTCGCTGTCACTGTCCCTGGTAGAAAGAACTTTCCAGGGAGTGATGCCCAGGGCATGTCCCTGGGGACTAGCTCTGCCTCGAGTCCACACTGTCTTTTGTCTACATATGCACAGCTCTCCACGTTCAGACCATGAGCTCCTCGATGCCAGGACCCCACGGCATCTGGTGGCTGTCCCCAGTTTTCCCCAGTGAAGGAGCTCCAGGGTAAGATGAAGCAAATAGTGGGTGGAAACGGGGCTGACGCACCTGTGACATGATTACAGAGGGGAGAACGGGGTTGGGGGGCAGGAAGACAGAGTGAGTTAACAGAGGGGCTGTGCCACTTAAGTCCTCTCTCTCTCAGAAGGCCTCAGGGGAAGATGGCTACCTGGCCCGGCCAGGGCCTAACTTAGAGCTGTGTCTGCACAGCCCTTTACAATATGCCTCCTGTCCACATCACAGACTGGAGAGGCATCCACAGAGCGGATGGGGCTTAGAGCCCCCTGCAACGCCCCTGGGAGAGCCATAGAATGGAGGGGTCACAAAAGTCAGGGCACATTTGGCTTTGGTTCAACAGACACGTAGGAGCCAGCAAGGTTTCTGGACTACAGCCACAGGAGGCCCGTTCTGGTCCTCATCTATCAATTCCCAGTGACAGTGTTCCCTGGAGGACAGTCACAGACAGGAAGGGTGGGCACTGACCTCCCAGAACCTGACTGGGAAGTGCCCCTCTCCTGGCCAGGCTCGGCCCTACTCAGGCACTGCTTCAGGGCTCTGGAGACCATTCACGTGAGTCAAAGCTTACGTTTCCGGGGGCGCCCGGGTGGCTCAGTCGGTTAAGCATCTTGGTTTCGGCTCAGGTCATAATCTTGGTTCATGAGTCAGGCTCTGTGCTGACATTGCAGAGCCTGCTTGGGATTCTCTGTCTCCCACTCTCTCTGCCCCTCCCCCACTCTCTCTCTCAAAATAAATAAACTTAAAACAATAATAAAAAGCTCACACTTCCCAAAGCCCACTCCCTCTGGGCCTGCTCCCTGCAAACAGATTCTGTGATGCGTCAAGGGCCTCCCCACTAGATTGGGGGGGGGGTCTCTGAGGGCTGAGCTTGTCTTCTGTGCCTCAGTCACCCCACAATGCTTAGTTAGCCTCACACAGAGAACAGGTCCGTGAATGCGCGGGGGTCGCTCAGGGGGTCTCTCGTATCTGTACATTAGAATATGCACATTTCAGAAAATCACAGCTCTCCCGAATGTGGGGAGGTTCTAGGCACCGGCAGGCAGCCAGGCAGCTATTTCAGGAAAAGAACGTCCATGCCCTGGAACATGGCCTGCAGGATAGAGAGCGCCCGGTGGCTCCGTGGAGCCCGGCAGGGACAGGCCACTGGAGCAGTGCCCCCTCCGCCCCCCCAGGAAAACCCTCTGACTCTCATGGCTGCCACAGTGAGGCCAGAGCACAGCTCTCCCCCTGCGAGGGCAGGGCCCAGCCGCCCCCCGGGGCTGTCCCCGTCCCTGCTCCCCGTTTGTCGTCTGCCTGCTTACCTGCCATCCCGATCCCAGTCGTACACCTCCACCTTGATGGTCCTGCAAGGCAAAGGGCCCGTGATGGGAAGGACTTGCCCCAGCACCTGCGCGGCCTGAACACAGCCCTTCCCGTGCTCCTGGGCCAGAAGGGGACGCCGGGCCACCCACTAGGCTCCAGCTGCCCTCGCTGGACACAGGCAGGGCATCCCAAGAGACAAAGGAACTCTCTTGAGGCCTTTTGGCGAAGGTCTTCGGGATAGTGGCAGCCCGCAAGCTGTGCAGGGACTTCCCCAAGTTTCACGGAAACGCCACCTTCAGTTCACCCACCTTGTCCTTCGCCCGCCACCCCAGGCAGGACACAGGTCCGAGGACGATGCCACACTGGGAATTGGTCAGGGGTGGGGCTGTGGGGTGGGAGTGTGGCACTCCCCGGGCCTGGGGCCTCAGAGGGCTGGGCTTTCGTGGGGACAGGGTAACGGGGCTGCAGGTGTGGTGGGGGGACCCCGGCCGGGGGAGTCTGTGTGGTGGGGAAGCAGCCCGGCAGGGAGGGACCCAGTGCCCGCGACCGGTGGACGGCCTGCTGAGTTCTCCCATTGCGACGACTGGCTCCTGAGTGAGGGTGTAATTATCTTCACATTTCAGCCTGGCTGCTTTAATTAGTTTGTTTTGACTCCTGTGCATGGGGCTGGGCTTTGGAAGCCCGGTTTATTTTTAGCTCGTTTCCATGGCAACGGGCTAGCGGACCAGAGGTGGGAGGAGGAAGGTGGAGGGCTGCGGGTTAACCCTTGGTGCCAGTGGTCCTTCAGGGACGCCCAGGGACCGGGGAGCTGCCAGGGTCCCACCGCAGGGTCGGGCCGGCGAGGCGGGAGAGGAGAGGCGCGGCGAGCCGGGGTCTCCGGCCTGCAGTCCTAAACGGGGCTCGCACAGGCCGCTGTAGGGCCTGGCATATGTTACCATCTCATCTCGCCCGTGGCCGCAGCCCATTCCCTTGGGTCTGCGAGGGGCCGGCCTCGGGACTGCGCAGCCCCCGGCAGGAGGCGCTGTCCCCCTTCAGATGAGCCTTCACCGGCTGGGCGGGGTGCAGATCCGCCTGCAACAGGGCACAAAACTGCTCCCAATGAGGGAATGTCTTCTAGGTTATGCACCAACCGGATTTTGGTTACCAAAACGTAAAAAGGGGCAGGCAGAGAAACCCACCATTTAAAGGAACCTTCTAAATTCTTACGAAAAACAAGAAAGCTGTGCCTAAGGTGAACTGTATGGAAAGGAAAAAAAAAATCTAGGCCCCGGAAGGTAGGCTGGAGAGCTAGAAAAAGAGGAAAGAGGCTGGGGTGCAGACTTAGATGCTGTGGGACCTGGGGATGGCACTGAACCTCTCTGAGCCACAGACCACCATTTTCAGATAGGGACAAGAGCGGCCTTGCAGAACAGCTGCAGAGACACGTGGGCAACCCCGCCTGGCACACAGGTGGGTCTCTACGAAAATGCCTCTTCCTGGGGCGCCTGGGTGGCTCAGTCGGTTAAGCGCCCCATTCTTGAGATTGGCTTGGGTCTATATCTGTGTGCTGACAGCATAAGGCCTGCTTGGGATTCTCTCTCCCTCTCTGCCCTCCCCTGTGCACTCTCTCTCTCTCTCTCTCAAAAATAATAATAATAAACATTAATAAAGGAAAAAAATGCCTTGTCCTCTTCACTTGGGCATTTGGCCACACATGGATAGTTTTTCATATGAAATTGACTTAATTTTTTTTAATGTTTTTATTTATTTCTGAGAAAGAGAGAGAGAGAGAGAGACAGCGCGAGCAGGGGAGGGTCAGAGAGAGGAGACACAGAATCCGAAGCAGGCTCCAGGCTCTGAGCTGTCAGCACAGAGCCTGACGCGGGGCTCAAACCCACAAACCATGAGATCATGACCTGAGCTGAAGTCAGATGCTCAACCGACTGAGCCACCCAGGTGACCTGATATGAAATTGACTTAAATCAGGGACACCCAAGCCTGAGTACCTGGGCTCTGCAACTTCCAATTCCTGGAATGAGAAGGCCGCACATGCCCTTTGTGGTGTCCAAGCCCAGCCATGTGGCAGATCGCCGGGGAGGCTCTCCAGACACACACAGCCCCAAGTCCAGTTCCTGGCAGCTCTGGGCAGGGCCCCGTGATCTAGTTCAAAGGCTTCCATAGTGGCACTGCCGCACACATTCCGGAGTCATACCCTCCAGCCCACTCCTTTTCAGATGGGGAAACTGAGCCCTAAGAGCTCCCGCTGATGTGCCCAGGGTCACAGAGCTGGTGAGGATGGGAGCCAGGGCCCTGCCTCACAATGCCAAAGTCCCCCAGTCCTCCCCAGAGCCGTGCAGCTCTGCAGGGGACATCCAGGGACCCCAGGGAGGAGTGCGTCTCCTCCGGCCATGACACCAGCCCCTCGGGCGACTCGATCGTGACAGCCACATGCTCAGAGGCTGTAGGAGGACCCCAGTTGCAGCCACAGCCTTGGATATTCAGAAAAATCACTGGGGAGATTTTTTTTTTTTTTAAATCCCAGGGCCAGAGGGCCTGATTTAATTGCTTTGACACAGGTAGTTTGGGACAGTCCCCTGGCTGATTGGAATGTGCGGCCAGAGCCAGTGACCTTCTCCAGATGAGAGCACTGATTTTCCAGCCTGGTTCATACTGGGTCCCTGGTGAGCACTAGCAATCCTGACACCAGCCAGTGCCTCACCCGAGGTTCAGAGTCAGTGGGTCTGGAGTCCAGCCTGGGCAGGGGGACTGTCAATAGCTCCTTGGGGAATCTGACACTACAGCCGAGGTGAAGACCACTCAGAAGTGTGAGATTCTGGTGTAAACTCAGCCCAGCTTCCACCGGGGTTCCGGGGACAGCTGTGGTCTGAGGGGGCCAGATTAGCTCAGAGACTGCAGCCCCCAGCACCGGGGGAAAAGGAGGGGAGAAAAACAGTGCCCAGAGACAGGGGAAGGCAGTGGCAGAAGCCGGACCCAGCTCTGACTACTCTATGGACTTCTGTCTGTATTCCGTCACTTTCCAGCCCTAGCTGGGCTGCCCTCGGTCATCTCACGTGCCACTTGTGGGCTGCAGGCCTTGGCTCCAGCCCCTTAACACAAGCCTAATAAAGGCTCATATCCAACCAGCTGTGACTTCTGGGGACAGCACCCTAGGGAAGGGGCTCCTGGGTACAGGACAATGAAATGGGCCTCTGCTACCCACAGAATGAACACCTTATTTGGCATTAAAGGCTCAGAACACAGAGCCCCTAATCTGAGAGGCAGTGAGGTGGCCAGAGAAGGCAGTAGGCTCAGGGGCAGTCCCGGCTCCCGCAGGTACCAGCTGTGTAGCCCAGTGCAACTGGCTTACCCCTCAGGGACTCTGTTTACCCCTCTGTCAAATGGGATCACTACCCACTTTGGAGTCAACTGCATTATTTGCACATCACTCACACCGGCACCAGACACGTGTTGTTCTGTTCCATCTAAAACACTCCAGCCTTTTGTCCAAGCCCTGTCTCCCCAACAATCCTATTCACCATGCAAATATCAGCTCCATGACACCCGGGACTTTTGTTTGTTTTGTTCACTGATGTATCTTTCAGCTTCTAGAACAGTGCCTTACATATAGCGGGTAACATACACAGTATTAAACACCCGTTGCCCAAGCTCTAACAACTCTGTGAAGTTACCATGCAGTAACAGTTCCCTCCTTGCCCAGAGTCACAAAGGGAAGCCCAGGGTGTGGGCTGCTCAGCTGTGAAGCCAGGCCCGGGGGGGCGAGCCAGAGTCCTGGGGATCTCCGGATGCCTGGGGCTGGAGTGACAGAGCTGGGTGTGTGTGAGCCTTAGCAGGGCAGGAAGAGGTACTGGGCTGGCAGGTCCCCACGGCTGGCCCCAGCCTGACTGAGTCAGCCCACCGGTCAACAGTCCTTCTAAGGGAAGAGGAGGAGTGCCAGGCCTCACTGAGCTGGCAGTGAGGCTGTATGGTGGTGCCCCATGCAACCCCAGCCAGACTGCAGGGCCCTAACCTCCACTGTCTGAGCTCAGTTTCTGCACGTGCGAGCGGGGCAGGAGAGAAGTCACAAAACCTGGGTCCTGTGTAGTGGCTGGGCCCCTCACTCCTGAGCATGTGGTGGGATTCAGAGGAGAAACATTTCCCTGCTCCAGGAGGCCGGCAGAAGTGTGAAGCTTCTATGAGGCGAGAACCCACAGTTCTGGGGAATCCTCTCCCCAGGTGAGGACCCAGTACAACTGACCCTCTTAAAACTCCACTCAGTCAACACTGAGGTATGAGTGAGTGATAGCATCCCCCCCAGGGGAATCTGGCTTAAGGGGGACAAATCCTCAAGTCACAGAAGGGTCAAGGAAGAGAGTAGAGGGACTTCAGGAAAAGGCAGGGGAAGTGCTTCCTGTCATCGCCCACTTCACCCCACTGGAGGGCTCTACTCGCTCTCATCTGGAGCTCAGCTCCCCTGACTCCAGCTCTGCTCAGCGGGCTCCGGGCTCCCAGGGTTTGGACCACAGACATGGCAAAGGCAGGGGGACCTGGAACTGGAAGGCCAGCCCAGAGGCGACTTCTAGAGAAGGAAAATGCACCTTCTCCTTACTCTGGCAAGATACATGAGTTCCAGGCCTCTGTGTCCCCATCTGTGAAATGGGCATGTCACTAGTACCTAACATTACTGTGAAATTTAAATGCACAATATAAGAGAAAGCTTTTAAATCAATTAGGACACAATCGGGCCCATGTCTGAAAGACTCAGCAATCTTAACTGGTTTCCACCCCTGACCCCCCCACTCCCGTTATTCCAAGAAAGCATCCTTTCTCACAGGTCCCTGGTTCTCACCCTCCTGGCCTCTATTTCACGACAGGAGTTGACAATTTCTGTTTGGATTCTCCCCTCTCAGCTCCCTTTCACCCCCTGATCTGGGCAGCTATCAAGGCCTTTGAGTCTTTCTTCCACCTCCAGGCTCAAAGCAGACCTGCCCTGAGTCCCTGGGTGAGCCCTCCTCCAAACGTGCCCCACTCACACCCATCTTAGCCACTGGGCAGCAGATTGAGGGTTAAGAACACAGATTCTATAGCCAGCCTGCCTGGTTCCAAATCCTGTTCCACCACCAACCTGCCGTAATTCACCGGGGCGAGCTACTTAACCTCTCTGGGTCTCAGTTCCTTTACTATAAAAGGTGAATAGTATGAGTGCCAGTTTTCAGGGGAAATACCAATTGTTGGGAGAATTAAATTAGTTCATATACATAAATTACCACAGAAGTGCTACAGGAGCCTTTGCTATTATTATTATTATTATTATTGCCTGTCTGTCTCCCATTCTGGCCTGGGAGCAACCTAACAGAGAGGCTTGGGTCTGATGCTCAGAATGCCTCCGGCCCCCAACATGGCGCCTGGTGCCTGGCTGGCTTGGAAGACACAGCTGGTAGATCAAATTAAATGTGTTCTCGGGAGACTTCGAGAGGTACCTCGGAAGGCGAGGAAGAGTGGCTTTGTCTTCTTGCACAAACCCCTCCCCCTCCTCCCCTGAGAGGGCCTCCCGGACACTTGCACCTCTCAAGTGGCTGATGGGTCCGCAGGTCACCCTGGAGCTCAGCGGCAGATGCCTGCTTGTTTTGCAGGCCAGAGTGACACGCCTGGCCCCCTCCATTAACACCAGCGTCAGTCACTTCATGGTCAATCTGCTCCTGGCTGTGGAGAAGGGCCCTTCAGTCAGCCATCCTGCAGGGAACATGGTCTGGGGCTCAGCCTGGGAGGGGGAACTGGCGGCCTGTGGAGGTGCTCCCCAACATCTGCACCCCCCACCACACCCCCACCTCCTCCAGTGGCTGAACAGTGACCCCCGGCCTCTGAGCTTGACTGCCCTCCTCACTGTCCCTGATGAGGCTGGGTTCTGAGGGTGCAGGGCTGTGGGGGTCAGGTAGACCCCCAACAACCTCTGGGCAGAGGGGCCAGAGACCTCAATTCCTCCCACCCAGTGAAACTTGAACTCCCATCCCCCAACCTTGAATTTCCCCTCCCTTCCTGTCATCTCAACCATTCTCCCAGCCACCAATACCCTCCAGTTCCTCCCCGCCTCCCCCAAACCTCCTTATCACCCTACTTCTCCAACCAGATTGTCCCGCCAGCCCCCAGACCCCCAGGAGCCTCAGGACCCGGCCAGATATGTACCAGGGGTTCATCTGGCTAGAGGCCTATTTTTGTCTCCAGTCTCATTTTGCACAATTATTTAGCTATCTAAAATGCAGATGTGCACACGTCTGAGCTCCCTGTGGTCAGACTTCAAGTTCCCTAAAGATGGAAACGTGGCTACATTTACATTCCCCCGAGTGCCACACAGCTGCTGGAGAAGCATAGCCAGCCCCTGTGACTGCCTCTGGGGGGGCTCAGCAACTGTCTTTGGAGCAGACTGTGGCTGCTCTGTTCCCAACAAAGGCAGGAAAATGAGCCACTTCAGCTCCTGGCTCAGCAACCTAGTAAGGCAATCCTGGGGGCTTCCTGGAGGAAGACAGGTGTCTGACAGCCAGCCACCCTGTCATTCACTCTCCATACCACCACATACAACCAGTCGGAAGCCACTGCGAGCAGGGTCCCAGGGAGCTCCTGCCAATGCCATCAGCCAGGATGCCCTGAAGGGGTCTGGGCTGACACCCCAGTGCTCCTGTCTGAGTGGCCAGCAGCGGCCCACCTCCTCCAGGCCGCCCAGTGAACCTTCTGCCAGCTCAGCCACCAGCAACAGCGATCACCAGGAAACCAGGCTGGGCTCTCGTGACTGAACACAGGCCGACACCATCTTCCAGCTCCCGTCTTACCCCCACCCCCAGCCCACTCCCCGGCACTTACCACAATTTGTAATTATATGTTTCTTTGTGGGATTATTGGATGAATGTCTGCCTCCCCCGTGAGAGTGTAAACTCCACAAGGTTGGGTGAAGGGTGAAGACTGCGTTTTGTTCCCTGCGGGTTTCCCAGCATCTAGGGCATGGTGCCCGGTGCCCGGCGCATGGTAGACACTTGGGGGACACGATGCTGGATTTGGTATGCACACTAGAGGCTGCCGGTGGAGCTTCTGAGCAGCCCTTTAAGGTAGGTAGCCATTTAAAACCCACTTTACAGATAAGGAAACTGAAGCCCAGACAGGTCACACCTTGCCCAGGTTGACCCAGGATTAGAATCTGGGTGTCCGGGATCGATGTCCAACAATCTACACTCAAAGAGTGATGGCGATAGCAGACGTGTCCTAAGAGTAGGCTATGTCACATCAAAAAAGAGTCACGAGTTCTCTGTACTCTGCCCCTCAGCCCCCATTTATCTTGGGATGCTGATTCCCCAGGTTCCGTCTGCAAAGAGCTGACGGTGGGGCACCTGGCCGCCTCGGCCTGCATCTAGAGCCCCCATCCTGCTCCCGCTGTTCCTCCACCAGAAATCATGGAGACACAGGCTGCAGAGCTCCAGGCCAGGAACCCCCCCGCCCCAGGAATCCCATCCCCCCAGCCTGGGGAGGGCCCCACCAATGGGGTGGGTGGGCGGGCTGTCAGACCAGGCAGGATGGGGCAAGAGGTCCCTGAGGAGACGAAGGCAGACACTGCCTGGGGAGGTAGAGGCAGGGGCAGCACAGCTCCTGGGGCTCAGCCCACACTGCCTGCCCCTGTGCTGGGCAGGGACTGGGCAGGGACGGTTTTCTCATCTCACCGGTCATAGTCCCCGTTGCAGAGCGCTCTCACAGGAATGGAGAAAGTTTGCCAGACTGGGTTTAGGGTGTTCTTCATGACCTCGGTCTTGTGGCAGATGGTGAAGCTGGCGAAGAAGAGAGGGAAGGTGTCAGGCCCGAGTCAAGGGAGGCAGAATCCAGATGCCAGACAGTGGGAACCACAGCTTTGTGAGGTGATGAGCTGCCTGTCACTAGCAGCATCCAGGCAGGACCTAGATGGGCATTTCTTTCCTCTTATATTTTTCTTTTTTTAACGTTTATTTTATTTTTGAGAGAGAGAGAGAGTAGAGCATGAGCTGGGGAGAGGCGGAGAGAGAGAGCAAGAGACACAGAATCTGAAGCAGGCTCCAGGCTCCGAGCTGTCAGCACAGAGCCTGACGTGGGGCTTGAGCTCACGATCCACGAGATCATGACCTGATTCGAAGTCAGACACTTAACTGACCGAGCCACCCAGGCTCCCCAACTAGATGGCCATTTCTTGGTGATGTTTTTTAGTTTGGTTTGGTTTTTTAGGTTGGCTTTACACCCAGTGCAGAACCCAACGTGAGGCTTGAACTCACGATCCTGAGATTAAGACCTGAGCTAAGATCAAGCGTCAGATGCTTGGGGCACCTGGGTGGCTCAGTCGGATGAGCATCCGACTTCAGCTCAGGTCATGATGTTACGCTTTGTGAATTTGATCCCCACATCAGGCTCTGTGCTGACAGCCCAGAGCCTAGAGCCTGCTTCCGATTCTGTGTCTCCCTCTCTCTCTGCCCCTCCCCTGTTCACATACTCTCTCTCTCTCAAAAATGAATGTTAAAAAAAAAAAAAAAGTCCGATGCTTAACCCACTGAGCCACCCAGGTGCCCTTCTTGGTGATGTCTGAGGGAGCAGGTGGGGAGCATCAGGAGATATGGGTTCTGCCCTTCCTCTCCACCCCCCACCCCCGTGTGACCTTGAGCAAGCAGATCCGTCCCCTATGAACTCAGGGAGCTGGCTGCTACCAGACCTTCTTCATCTGAGATCCACAGAAGGATCTGTGGGTGGGATTTCGGGGTTTGTAAACCCTTGAATTGGGGTGAAATTGGGTAGGTGACTCTCATATGCTTACCATCCCCCTTCCGGGAGCACTGTCTCCCCAGATTTCCATGTTCATGGTTTGCCTCCTCACTTCCTTTAGGTCTTTACTCAGATGTCACCCCACTGACATGAGCACTTGCCCTGAGCACCATACATGTAAATGTATAGCTGGTCCCCTGACTCTGACATCCCATAGTCCCCTTCCGTGCTTTTTTTTTTTTTCTACTTCACCTGTTACTGTTTGACATTTTAGTCTGTGTTTCTCCTTATTTATGTTATGGTCTATCACAAAATGTGAGTTCAGTAAAGGCAAGCGTTTTGTCTTCTTTGATCACTGGTTTATCTCTAGTGCCCAGACCAGTGCCTGGCGCTTAGTAGGTGTTCGCTAAATATTTTTGGAGGGAACGAACTAACGAGTATCTGTATTTCTCAGAGGAGGGTTTCCACAGATTTTGCTGGCATTAAAGGCGGTGAAATGGGGCCCCTGGCTTAGACGATCTCTGAGACATGTCCGGCTCTTCCAATCTGAATCCATGAGCCTACTGCAAACTGAAAGGGTAGAACCGGCTCATCCCGCTGGGCTCCAACCCAGCCTTCCTGCCCACTCCCTGTGCCATGCCTGCTGGCCCATCCCGGGAGCCTGCCCCGCCACAGGGAGGGGCAGCCGGGAGCCAGAGCTGGGGGGCATAGGCTGGCTCCCTGAGACTTCCCAATATCCACCCCGCCCATGCCCACACAGCCTGTACCATTTCTTCTCCGGCAATTTTCAAGTCAAAATGTCACTCCTGTCACCACGGCTCAGCGTTTCTCTTCTCTGCTCCTTCTCGCCCGCCCACTGGAGTGTAGAGATACATGTGGGAGACCTCCCCACACACCCCGGAGCTGATGACGAGGATGGGAGCAGGGACCACGGGGACAGGAGGAACCACAGCTGCCCAAGCTGGGGCAGGCAGGTGAGGCAGGCTGAGGAAAGGGTTGGGGGAGAATCAGGTGCAGCCGCTGGGCGGTGAAAGGAGGGACACTCCCGCTCCCGTGTGCAGAAGCCCTGGCCGGGCTCCAGGGACCCCCTACCTGCCACAGTCACACCGCCCTGCCGCCCTCCTGCTGCCCCACCCCCGCTGCCCTGCCATGGACCCTCCCAGCCCCTCCATCTCTTTGGACCTGCTGACTTCTCTGTCTCCTCTCCCCCGCCAGCCAATTTCTTGACCCAGTCTTCTGAGCCATTAGCCTGATTTCCTGCCTACCTGCTTCTCCCCGAGCGCAGCGTAGTCCTGCTTTTGCTTCAGACTCTTGTCTGAAACTGCTCTCTTTAAGGCCCCCCAGGCCCCTTACCACCAATCCACAGGCCCCTCGACTCCCCGCTGCCCCTGCCGTGGGAGCCAGGCCCTAGTGTGGCAACTGTCCCTGCAATCCTGTCATGGCTCAACTCAATTCATCCTGACGGACGGACATAGGCTCAGGAGCTGGAACCACAGGGCCAGGCAGGCAGGGCTCCAGTCCCTGGGCCTCTTCAACCCGCTGTGCAGCCCGAGGCAAGTGACTTTCTCTCTCTGAGCTTCCCCTTCACTGTAAAATGGGGAGATAGAGGCAGCTACCCCTGCCAGGCCCTGTTCTAATTACACATGTTAACTCATTTGGCCCTCACAGGAACCCTGTGAGGGAGGTTTTAGGATTATCCCCACTGTGCACACCGACAAACTGAGCTGTGGACAGACGTTATAGTTGCACTGCCCAAAACGGTAGCCACGTGGTGCCACGTGGGGCTGTTTACCTTTCAATTAACCTCAGTTACATTAAAAACCCAGTTCCTGAGTCACACTTGCCCCGTTTCACATACTCAATAGCCACATGTAGTTACTGGCGACTGTACTGGACGGCGAGCTATAGAACATTTCCATCATCCCAGAAAGTTCTGTGGGTCAGGACATTGCCTAAAATTACACAGCAAGCTGGCGGAGCCCCGCCCTCCATCACGCTCCTGATCCCAGAGGGGGCCCTGGCTGAATAAGACAGGACGGGCTTCAGGCCCAGCAGCACAGGGGCGCTCTGTCCACACCTCCTTCCCCTTCCCTCCGGGGGGGGGGTGGTGGGGGGCAGGCAGGACATTCCACTCCCTGGGCTCCCTCACTGACCTTCCTCCTGTCCTCTTCCTGACTGGGGACGTCTTCTCCACCTCCCTCCTCCTCAGTTCAGCCTCTGACCTGTGCCCGCAGACTGGCCCACCCTTCGGGGGCTTCTGGGTGGGCCTCCCGAGCTGCCCTTGGCGTCCCCTCCCGGACAGACCCGGCCCGCACGCTTCAAGTGAAACTCGCCCCCAAACACACTGCCATCGCCTCCCCCATCTGACCAGCTCCTTTGCCATTTTTAACTCTCTGGGTTCCCCGCAGCTCCACGACCAGGGAGGAGTGGGCTGTGCCTTCAGCGGCCACCCAAGACCTTCCAGTCAGGTCCGCCCGCTGTCCTTGCCCCGTCCTCCCCTCCCCGCTTCCTCCCTGCATCTCCACAGCACGGCTCGCCTGCACTCAGCACCTCCCACCTGTTCGCGGTGTCAGTCACGAGTCTCTCCCTCTTCCCTGCCCCCTCCCCACCCATCCTACACAGGCTCTGCTAGAACAATCACTGGCAAACACTTGGCAACGCACCCTCTCCTGCTCCCAAACCCAAGCCCCCTGGCTCCCGGCCGGCCGGCCTTCACCTCCGAGACCAACCTTGGCCTGGCCCTGCATCGCTCTCTGGTGGGGACCTGTGGGGACACGTCCTTTCCGTGGGCGCCCAGAACCCCACTGGGCCCTTTTCCTCCCTCCCTCAAGTCAAGTCAAAGTCAACAAGAATTATTTAAAGAAATCCTGCTGGGAGTCCTCTGGTGAGACAAAGACTCCTTTTGTTATGCAAATGATCACACCTAATTTCCCTTGTTTTGTTCCTTCAGGTTTTAAAATCAGTTTTCCCCTGGAACTGAAACACACCTCCTCCCTGCTCCTCCCTGCCCCCCAACACACACACACACACACACACACACACACACACACACACATGCACGCACACACATGCGCATACACGGAGTTCCAGAATTTAGGGGAACTTGGTGGCCGCCCTTCTGCCCCCTGCTCAGAGCATCCCTGCTCCGCTCTGCACTTGCCTATTGTTCTTCCCTGCCCCTCCCCCACAGACCCATCTTCCTCTCCTTTAAAACCTGCTTCCAAGTTCCCCTGCTGCAGCAGCGTTTCTCTAATTAACCTCTCTGGCCCCATTGCCTCCTGGTTCTGCAGGATCCCAGCCGTAAGTGGCCACAGCCTCCCAGGGCTGTGCTGCTTAAAGAGACCGTGGAGACCACCTAATCCAACTGGTTCATTTTACTGATGAGAAAATAGGCCCGGAGAGGGGGCACAAGTCGCCTGGGTCACACAGCTAGTCGGTGGGGCGGGCCCAGGTCCCCAGACCCTCAACCTAGAATCTGCGCATCCGTGTGCATGGCTGACCTACATTTGCCGGCGTGTTGTGTGTGTTTCCGTTGTATTGTGGGTGGCTGCTAGATTAGGGAGAGGAGAGGAGGAAATGGGGGCTTTGGAGACGTGTGTGGTTTTGAATGAAGCCTGTGGCCAGGTGTGGGGCTGGGCAGGTAAAAGGGTCCAGATTCGCCTTGCTGAGCATCTGGTAGTTGGGTGGGGCTGCGGGTGGAAGAGGGGCGGCTGGAGCTAGGCACGGATGTGTGCCAAAGAAGGGGCTATGGGAGGAGCCCCTTATGCCCAGACTAGCCCTGTTTTTGCTCACTCCCCTCACCTCCGACATACCTAGCACCCACCATTGCTGAGCCCCTCAGAATGGCACTGCCAGCCTGGAAGCCACCCCTACCATCCCCCTCCCCCCACCAGTCCCAACCAAGTGTCAGGGCAGGATCCAGGAGCCCCTGACTTCTACCCTGAGCAGGGGACCCAGGGCAGCACTGGGAAGAGGTGGGCCCAAGCCCTCCTGCCTGGCGGGTCAGGCATCATCCCTGATTCCGGAAAGGAGGTGAGGCATTGTCAGAGAACTTACGTTCCGTCCTCGTTGCTTCTGTAGAACACCAAGAAGGGGTCGGACTTCCCAAAGAAATCTTTCTTGTCCAGCTTGTTGGCACAGAACTGCATCGTGGCTACATCCTGGGGGGCGGGGGGAAAAACAGGGGTGTGAGGCAGGAGGAGGCTGGAAGGTGCCCCAGTCCCTGTGGATACACAGTCCCGGGGCCCTGGAAGACAGGAGGATTCGAGCACCGAGCTGGTTAGAAAGGACAGCGTGTTTCATCTGCCTGGCACCACCCAAGGGCCAGGCGCTGGGCTAACCCTTTGGATGGTTTCCTTTCATCTTCAAACCCCACCGGGCAGGTCTCCCTCTCCCAAACGGAGAGGTCCCAGTTTGAATTCTGGCTCTGCCACTTTCTAGATGTATGCCCTCGAACCAGAGAGGCAAGCTCTCAGAGCCTCAGTTTCCCCCTCTGTAACACAGGGCTAACAGCAGTACACACCTCAGAGCACTGCCATGTGGGCTAAACGCAAAGCACTTAGCAAAGTGCAGGCACGTCAATGTTAACACACCTCACTTTGTCACTATTTTCTGGGGGTGGGGGGGTACAGGGCTCAGAGAGGTGACATGGCTAACCTCAAGGCTACTCTGAACTTGGTCTGCCCACCTCAAAGTCCTCGCTTCTGTCCACACTGCCTCATTCTCTCACACCCCGTGTGGTCCCTGGAGGACAGCCCAGAGGAGGCATTGCTTCCACACCCACTAACCCAGGAGAGGCCCACCCAACTCTCGAAGGTAGGGATGGCCCCTTTTACAGCTGAGGAGGCTCAGGCTCGGAGCAGGGGGCGACACCCCCAAGTTCACCAGGCAGAACCCTGGGTTTCAGACTCCCCTCGCGGTTCATGGGCCCAGCTGACCCCATACTCGGCCCACGAGCACAGAGAAGTTACTCAGGGCCTGGTGAGGGCTGCTGGGTCCCTCCCCTCACATGACCCCTAGCCCCTTGGTTTGCCGCGGCTAACCGGGCACTGGGCAGAAACGCCCCCATGCCCTTCTCTCCCCGAAATCTCCCTTCTCTCAACCCAAAATCTCTGCATCCCGACAAATCTCCTGCCAACTGGCCAGAGCTCGGAGCTTTGTCTTCGAGTCCTTGGGGCCTGCCTGTCCCTGTCAGAGACTCACCTAGCTCTCACGCAGCCCCCTTCCTCTCAGTGGGGAGGAGGGTCTCTTGCGCTCAGTCCCACAGCCCAGTGAGGGCCGAAATGGTGGCAGAGATGAAAAGGCAACCTCCCACAAGTTTGAAGGGCATGGTCAAAGGTCTGGGGGCGGGGGGCAGTGGTATAATGGATAAGGATATGGTCACTGGAGTCAGGCTGCCGGCTTGAGTTCCAACCCTTTCTAGCTAGGTGCCCTAGGGCAAGCTAATTACCCTCTCTGGACTCAGTTCCTCATCAGTAAAATCGGGTACTGGCAGTGCCGACCCCATAGGCTTGTTGTGAGGTTGAAGTGAGTTGATAAGAGTGTGCTGCTGACAACAGCAGACGGTACACACTAGCTGTCACGGATGTGCAAGCCATTCCGGTTATTTGGACACTTGCCTTCCATGCACACACAACGTATGTGGCCTCTGTCCCTGCCCCACCCCACCTCACATGCCTCCCCTCAAGGACAGCTGACAATAGCCAACACAGAGCATCCAGCCACTCACTCACTCATTTATTCATTCGTTCAACAAACATGTATTAGATACCACATGTATAGCCAAGTCACTGAGCTCCTCATCACCTTCAGCCTGCGAATTAGGCCTTTGTTGCTTTTTTATCACCGAGGAAGCTGGAGGCGGGGCCAGCTGACCTGCGCAAGATCACCAGCTGGTAACCAGCAGAGGTCACACCACTTGGTGAGAGAGTGCATTCCAGCTGAGAGGCCTGGGGTAGGGGGTGGGGGTATAGGCAAGGGGGGGGGTGGCCTCTAGTTAATCTGGGACCGAAGTACCCACTACAGGGAGGCTCTGAGGAGGGGCAGTGCTGAGGGATACCGCAGCCAGTGCACAGAGGTGCCCAGGGAACGACGGTTTTCATCATGTCCCCTTCACGGCCAAACCCTGTGAAGGAGCTGGACCGGGGGCCTGCAAGGCTTAGCAGCTCCAGGAATCCTAGAGCCTCTAGAGAAATCTAGGACTTCAGATCTGGATTAAAAGAATCGCTGACTTATTGAGCACTTACTGTATGCAAGTCACCGTGCTAAGCCTTCTCTTTACATATATTATTTTACTGAATCCTCATAAAGACCATATGAAGTAACTCCACTATTCTCCCCATTTTACAGAAGAGAACGCTGAGGCTTTCAAAGGCTGTTATATGCCCACCGTCATACAGAGAGTAACTGAGGCAGGCAGACTTCAGGGCTTTTCCTCTCATCCTCCCAAAAAGATCTCTAGCCTTCTAAGCCTTGTCTCTCCGTAGGAGAAAGTTCCGATCTTACCCTCTGATATATGGAGGAAGCAGCTTATTTAAAAAAATTTTTTTAATGTTTATTTTTGAAAGAGAGACAAAGCACAAGTGGGGGAGGGGCAGAGAGAGAGGGAGACAGAATCTGAAGCAGGCTCCAGGCTCTGAGCTGTCAGCACAGAGCCTGATGTGGGGCTCGAACCCATGCATGCACCATGAGATTATGACCTGAGCTGAAGTCAGACGCTTAACTGACTGAGCTACCCAGGGGCCCCAGAAGCATTTTAAATGCCTCCCAGGGAAGCTCTATCCCATGGCCTAGAAAAAGGAGGAGGCTTAGGACCAGGTGGGCTCCCCCCAGCACTGGCTATATAATTTGTGGGGACCAGTGGAAAGGAAAAATGTGAGAGCAAGGCATTAAACCAAGTTTAGGGCCTGTGTCACTGCACAGATCATAGGCCCATGAAGCCAGCCCTGGCTCCTCCCCACAGAGGCACTGGGCAGTGGCATCAGAAAACACTGACCTCTTGGGGCAGTCGGTTAAGCTTCCGACTCTAGATTTCAGCTCAGGTCACCATCTCACGGCTCATGAGTTCCAGCCCTGCATCGGGCTCTGTGCTGGCAGTGTGGAGCCTGCTTGGGATGCTCTCTCTCTCTCTCTCTCTCTCTCTCTCTCTCTCTCTCTCTCTCTCTCTCTCTCCCCCTCCCTCTCTCTCTTTCCTTCTAAGTAAATAAACTTTAAAAAAAGAAAGAAAACACTGACCTCTCGGATTCTGCCAAGTACAGCAGTGGAGATAGCCCAGCAAGGTGCCCATAGTTCTGGTATCTCAGCCTCAGTTTCCTCATCTGTTGAGTGACATGCTGGACAGGATGACTACACTGTCTTTTAACACTGAGCAATTTCAGCTTCCGTACTAATGCTACGGGGGAGCGCACTGGAACAGGGTGGGGATGGGGAAGGCTGGCACTCAGGGGATAGTCTGGGAATCCAGAACCCCTCCATCAGCTTCCCCGGGCTACAGTTTGGTCGCATCTCCAGATGTGACGCCACACATCTGGAGGTCACCTGCGTGACACCTGAGCCTGAATGAGCACAGGCAAGCCACGCGCAGCAATCTGTACTGGTCGGCTCTAAAATACATACACATACTGGAAACAGCCAAACCTGAAAACTCCGGGGGAAAAAGTTCTCACTTTTGCTTCCTAGGAAAACCCTCCAAAGCCCTGCAAGATCGGGAAGGGGACGGGAATAAGAGGACAAAATCATCACAGAACTTCATAGACTGTAACTCCCAGGACCATCCGGTGTCCCCTGGGAGGGCCCCTGTCCCTGCAGCCTCTGACAAGCAACTTAACCTAAGCCTCGGTGTTCTCCTCTGGAAAAACAGAGTAATATTTAGAGTAATAGAGTAGTATGAGCTTCAGGAAGGCTGGAGCAAACGGCATATGTTGAATACCCGTGCACAGAGCCTAGCACGGAGCGGCTATAAGAATAGCAGCCAGGGGCGCCCGGGTGGCTTAGTCGGTTAAGCGTCCGACTTTCGCTCAGGTCATGATCTCACGGTTCGTGGGTTCGAGCCCCGCGTCGGGCTCTGTGCTGACTGCCAGCTCAGAGCCTGGAGCCTGTTGCAGAGTCTGTCACTCCCTCTCTCTCTGACCCTCCCCTTCTCATGCTGTCTCTCTCTCTCCTAGAAATAAGTAAAAACATTAAAAAAAATTTTTTTTGACTTTAAAAAAAAAAAAAGAATAGCAGCCAACACTTGTGCAATCCCACTGGGTCAGACCCTATGAAACCGTCTACCCACGAAAATGGCACAATAATAGGGGTCGACCTAATATGCATGTGCCGAGCACTATTTTTACAGTGATTAATTCATTTAATCCTCTCAATTGCTCCAATGAGGTAGGCACTATTATTATTCCCATTTTAGAGATGAGGAAACTAAGGCCCCGAGGGGTTAACCTCCTCTCCTGAAGCCACACAGCTATTAACAGGAGAAGCTGGGATTGGATCATGACAGTCTGGCTCCAAAGATTAATACGTGAGATTCCAAATGATGACCCCCCGAATCACCAAGATAAGTTTAGTTTATGTTCAGCAGCCTCCATTTGAGGAGTCAGAGAAGTGTGAAATCCATTTTAGAAAGGCCTCCTCCATGCAAACTAGTTAAAATTAAAGAAAAGAAAAGAAAGGACTGGCTCGAAATTCAGCTAACTGGAAAAAGGCTCCAGGGAGCCACACCTCATTCCCCCGCTGCTGGCAGATACAGGTGGTGTTGCTGGCGGCTTAGTTTGTCGCTCAGCCCGCCTTGCCCTCCCTAACACGATCTAGACCCAGAAACATTCACCAAAAGCCCATTACGATCATGGGCACTGCTGTGCCGCTGTCACTGTGGGATCCACAGGGACACAACAGACCTTCAGTGAGATTTCTAGGCTTTAACGAAAGCAAGTTTCTTCCTTCACGGGTGAGCCCGCCCTGGGGAGTCCTTGAGACCAGGAACCGTCGCAGTCTGGAGACCCTGCTTCTGAAGCGACTCTGAGTTATGTCAAAAGTCATTATCACACGAACAAGGCTTTGACTGCTCCCCTCAAACGTGGGTTTATGAACGGACCCCAGGAAGAGGCTGGGAAGAGGCAGTAGGTGGACTGGGCCAGCAGGATTAGGAGGCAGCGAATTCTGGCCGTGGTCAGAGGTCCCCCTGTTCCACAGCTTCAGCTGGAGGGTGGGGCTCTGAGCACACGAGCCACCGTTTGCAAACCAGAAGCATCTCTGGAATCAACTGCGGGGAAGATAAACAACTCCTGCAATATATAATTTCCTGCAATTTCTGCCTTTTCGCCCTCTCTTTTTAAAAAAACATATTAAGTTCTTCTAAAACAGCAGGATTGCCTCAATTTGCATCTCTCCACATGTTAATCAAGCTGCTAGGAGGGAGGGGGGAAACTAGAGCAAACAGCCTTTCTCTCCAGGGTGCCCAACTCACTCTAGCGCCAGCCCTCCCCCCGCCAGAGGTCAGCAGGTGGGCTGGGGGGAGAACGGGAAAACGGAAAGCTGGGTCTTGCTGGCATGCTCCAGGATCAGAACAAGTTAAGGGGAGTGAAGAATTTAAAAGGCGCCCCAAATGTCAGGAATCAAAATAAAGATTTTAACGTGACACCTTTAAAACTTGAAATCAGTGCCAAAACCCATCATAAATAAAACACCAACAATTTAAATAAAGCCATTTTACAATGACAAAACGGAGGCACAAAAGACTTAAGTTACTTACCCACAGTCACATGGCTAGTAAGCAACAGCGTTTGGTCTGGGTCCAGAGCCCGAGCTCTTAACCCCTTTGCCCCACTGCTCATACACTATACCCTCAAAAGTACTTTTACAGGCTTTTTTTTTTACATTTATTTATTTATTTATTCTGAGAGAGAGAGAATGTGTGTGAAAGGGGGAACGGGGAAGAGAGAGAGGGAGAAAGGAATCCCAAGCAGGTTCTGCAGTGTCAGCACAGAGCCCGATGTGGGGCTTGATCCCACGAACCATGAGATCATGACCTGAGCTGAAACTGAGTCGATTGCTTAACCGATTGAGTCACCCAGGCATCCCCTAAAAAGTATGTTTAAATGGATGGTGGAGGGGCGCCTGGGTGGCTTAGTCGGTTGGGCGTCCAACTTTCACTTAGGTCATGATCTCGCGGTTCGTGGGTTCGAGCCCCGCGTCGGGCTCTGTGCTGACTGCCAGCTCAGGGCCTGGAGCCTATTTCACGGTCTGTGTCTGCCTCTTTCTCTGACCCTCCCCTGCTCACGCTGTTTCTCTCTCTCTCCTAGAAATAAATAAAAAATATAAAAAAAATAAATAAATGGATGGTGGAACCATGGTGACATTTATTGTTTTCTCTTCAAAGTTTTCTGGGTTTTACAAATTTCCTGGAACTCATGTATTGTCTTTTTAAGTCCAAAAAAGAGAAGACATCAATTAAAAAGAAAAAGGATCAGGGGCATGTGGGCGGCTCAGTCGGGTAAGCAAACGGCTCAGGTCATGATCTTTCCTTTGTGAGTTAGAGCCCCACATCAGGCTCTGTGCTGACAGCTCAGAGCCTGGAGCCTGCTTCAGATTCTGTCTCTCCCTCTCTCTACCCCTCCCCTGCTCACGCTCTCTCTCACTCTTAAAAATAAATAAACACTTTAAAAAATAGAAAAAAGAAAAGGATCATTAGCTACAACTCTGAAATTCAGCACTCCAGCAGGAGGGGCACAACCCAGAGTCCAGAGCAATTCTGTGAGCAGTGACTTCTGGGAAGGGGCTTCCGCATTCACAGAAGGGCCTAGAACCCTGGGCTGCCGGGAGAAGACTGTAGAAGCGCGGGCCCAGGTGTTCCAGATGTCGGCAAAGACCACAGAGGCTATTGCTATATTGATCGCAATATAGGTGGTGGGTGTAGACGTTGGTCTAAGAGATTGGGTCTGCCTTTACACGTTGACTGTAATAACCACATGGGGTCAAGCTGTTTTTTCTCTGCTGTCTTAATAGCTGACTTCCCAAACAACCTAATCAGTCGTACATCTGTTGATTTGGTCATTCAGAAGCTGAAAACCCCAGATTGACTGTGTTCCCTCCCACTTCTGGAGCCTATGTGTCTGGGATACTAACCAAAATCCATCAACAAACACTCAAAAGAAAAATAGAGCAATTCGGCTAGGAGGATGTTCAGGGCAGTATTAATTACATTTTTTCCTAGAAGAGAATAGATTTAACAAATTATGGCTCATCTATATAATAAAGGAATAATATATAGCTATTAAATCTGTGTTTTCAAAACATATCCAATGATATGGGAAAATAAGTCTGAATACCATATTCTACTAATTGTAAAAGGGGTGCCTGGGTGGCCCAGTTAGTTAAGCCTCCAACTTTGGCTCAGGTCATGATCTCATGGTTTGTGGTTTCAAGCCCCATATCGGGCTCTGTGCTGACAGCTTGAGCCCGGAGCCTGCTTCAGCTTCTGTGGCTCACTCTCTCTGTGTCCCTCCCCTACTCATGCTCTGTCTCTCTCTCTCTCTCAAAAATAAATAAAAAACATTTTTTAAAAATTTATATACATGTACACCTAGAAAAAAAGTCAGAGGGGCGCCTGGGTGGCTCAGTCGGTTGGGCATCCAACTCGATTTTGTCTCAGGTCAAAATCTCATAGTTGCTGGGATCAAGCCCCACACTGGGCTCTGCTCTGAGACCCGAGAGAGAGAAAAAAAGAGAGAAAACCCCAAGCAAGCTCCATGCTGTCAGCACAGAGCCTGATGCAGGGCTCAAACTCACAAAACCGTGAGATCATGACCTGAGCCAAGATTAAGAGTCGGGCTGCTTCAGTCACTGAGCCACCTAGGTGCCCCTAAACTTTTTTTTTAAAGAAAGAGGGATGCCTGGATGGCTCAGTTGGTTGAGCTGACTTTGGCTCAAGTCATGATCTCACCATTCAGAGTTAAAGCCCCACACGGGGCTCTGTGCTGACAGCTCAGAGCCTGGACCCTGCTAGGGATTCTGTCTTCCTTTCTTTGTCTCTGCCTCTCCTCTGCTCATACAGTCTCTCCGGATCTCAAAAATAAACATAAAACATTCTTAAAAATTTTTTTAAAAAGGAAGAAATGTATCAAACGCACTAAAATGTCAGCAAAGATGATCTCTTTGTATTTTTTCACACCTCTACTATGAACATGTTTTTTGAGCATCAGGAAAAACCGTTTTTGTTTTGTTTTCTTTCCTCTTTTCTTTAAACTGGAGGGATGATTCCTAAGGCCAAAAAAAATTACAAACTATCTTGTCAAAGGGTGGTGGTTGACTGCTGGTCATTGGCCGCAAAGGCTACTTATATCCATGCTAGCCACAACACGCATCTTTCCTAAATACCAACCCGCATACTTCTGAGTTTCAGAAAGGCTTCAACCACTTCCCCCCTCTTCACCTAACCTCTTTCTTATCTTTCTCCCTTCCTCCCAGGCTCCCACATGGAGACACTGGGCTCTCCCTGGCGTCTGTCCTTAGAACAGTGAGAGTTCTGACTTCATCAAGATTCAAAACTGGTAAACAGCTCTGCTACAAGGTCTCCCCCGCACCCACCTCCCCCCCCTCCCCCCCTCCCACCTACACCCCCACCTCTCCGACATCACTCATCATTATCTCCCTGCCCCGAGCTGTTCTCTTTGCCTGGACCCATCTTCTTCCAGGTAGCTGTAAGGGCTTATTCTTTCACCCGCATGTATTTGGGCATATTACATGGTATTATCCATGGATCTTCCTTCAAAGCTGTAAAAAGTGCTGTAAAATACTTGCTATTAAAAAGAGGCAATGGGTCTGATGAATTAAGGACTCCTGCTGTACTGTGATTACTGGTTGGCATTTCTGTCTCTCAGACGAAATTGGACACTCTGGGTGGGGGTGGGGGGTGAGGGGGTGGCAAGGGCTGAGCCAAATGTTTGCTGAAAAAAATGAATGAACACATGAGCAGGCTGGTGATATCTAAGGGGTGGGGCTGAGAGGTCGAGGGGCAGCTGCAGTGAGAAGCTTTGACCCCCAGGCTTGTGAGGGGAGAGCCACACTCTTGGCAGTGTGTACACGGACCTGACTGGGAGGTGGTGAAGATGCGCTGTCTGGCCAAGAACTCCTGGCTCCGTGGCATCAGGGCTGGGTGCCTGGCAGGCATAAGGGGAGTCAAGGGTCTGGGAAGGGGAGGGCAAGGAGCTGCCCATCTTCTGCATCCATAACACCCCTGGACTCTCTCTAGAAGCCCAGCCACTCACCACGCCTGCTGGAAACCACTGGCCCCACAAAGATCACAGAGCCCACCCCTGTCCCATGTCCCATGAAGCTCCTGGTGCACTGTGGGTTAGGGAAATAACTCCCTGAGGATCTGGGGTTCATGGCTGAGCAATCTTAAACTGCCCCTTCAACCTCTCCCTATCTGTGAACTGGGGGTACTCACCCCTACACATGTCCCAACCCTGTGGTGAGGATCACATAGACTGTCAACATGAGGATCTTGGTCAATTGTGAAGGCTATGCAGATGTCGGTCAGTATAACACAAAATAATAACAGTTTGACTGCTAAACATAATTAAATCTTTGGTGATTCAGAGGTCCTTCTGGAGCTTAAGCTCATCGTCGTCAACATCAAGGATCACCGAATGGTATTCTGGATCAAACTCTGATTGCTGCAACTTTCTCGGTGTTTAAATTCTAGATAAGGAAGGCAATTCTGTAACCCATCAGAGCGTACTGGGGACTGACTGGAGGCCACTCCAGTCCTTTGCTGGGCGCCACCGCCCACACCGTCCCTGAGGTTGGAGGGAGGGTTTGTCTACTTAGGCAGAATGCATTCACTTGAGCAGAAAGCCCTGCTCTGGTAGGAAATAAAAAAATAAAAAAAATCCCTCAGACTCCACCCTCTTCCTTTGATCCTCCTCCTGAATGCCGGGCTAGAGCCACAGACGCAAAGCAGCTCAGATGTAATTATTTTCATTCAACCAGATGCTGAGAATTAGTCTCTCTTCCTTGCAAGTAAGTATTCTAGGGAAAGACAGCACTCAGCCAAAGACGCCCCAAAAGAAAAGGAGCTGACAATCTCAAGAAGGAAAGGAGCCCACCCCCCACCTCCTTGCCTCTGAACAGCTTAAATCACAGAAACTGTGGCCACTCCTGGAGGGAAGGTGGGGAAGGGGAGCGCCCAATAGATACTAAAGGGCAGACAGATTGTTTGCCAATCCCATTGTCTAGAGCTTCAGAATTCCCAAAGCCCTTTCACTTCTATTACCTTATTTAATTATAAACTGGGGAGGAAGTCACCCGCTGAGCTGGAAGCTTGGGGGCCAAGGGAATTTAGGCTTCAAGGAATTCAGATTCCATCCTTCCCCGGCCCAGTTAGACAGAACCACCTCCATGAGCTCCTTTAATCCTTGCGACACCCCTATCAGCCCCAACATGACAGGCTCGGGAACCTTCGAAAGCTCTACTGTCATGGTGGCTGGGTTCTCTCTCCCTTGTCTCAACTCCAGCAACTTCCAGATGGTCAGCATACAAACCCGTAGTTCACGGTCTGCTGCTATACATTGGGTCTGGGCTTTTATTCAGTTACAGAGTCCTTCTGATGGATCCTAGATAAATGTCTACTGCACACCAAACCGTACACCAGGGGTTCAGTCCTGCTGCCAAATTCTCCCAGAAACAGGGAGGCTAACAGACACTTAGACAAGTGCACGAGCAGTGCTGTATAAGTTGATTTGGGCATCACTACACTGCCCTGTCCCATCCATCTTGTTCTCCAACTGGAAGACTCTGCAACCGGAGTTTGGAGCCCCACAGCCTGATGGTTAAAGACCCTGGCTCTAGAACCAGACTACCTGGGTTCAAATCTCTCCTACCCAGTGGCTCTGTGACCTTGGGCAGGTCATTTAACCTCTCTGGAAAATAAAAACCATAATATATCAGATATTATGTAACACATCATACTACCTACAGTATTTATGTCGCACACAGGAATTTTGATAAAGAAGTCCATACATGTAAACCACTTAGCACAGTGTATGGCTCAGAATAATTGCTCGATTAATCTTGGTTAACACTTTATACCCGCCAT
This sequence comes from Proteles cristata cristata, assembly GCA_017311185.1. Lineage (NCBI taxonomy): Eukaryota > Metazoa > Chordata > Mammalia > Carnivora > Hyaenidae > Proteles > Proteles cristata. The sequence goes on from JAESUZ010005393.1 coordinate 2,266,039, forward strand.
AGCAGCAGTTCTCAAAGGATGGATCAGGGGGTGGTCCATGAGGCCAAAGCTATGCTCATAATAACATGAGTTTTATTAAAATCTAAAAATCCGGAGTTTTCTATAAGTGACCTAACAGTGATATCACAGCAGACTGACTCCAGAAGCAAATATGAGACTCTAACTCTCCTACGTTCAGCCTGACGTTAAAGAGACTTACAAAAATGCAAAACAAGGCCACTCTCTCACTCTTCACTTCTCACTCTTCACTCTCTTAAATGACTTTGTTTTGGAAAAGGCAGCTATTTTTCAGAAAAGTTGTTGTGTTATGCTTTAATAGGTTAAAGTGTTGTCGTTTTTAAATGAATTAACATATATTTTCTTAATTTCTCAACTTGATTTTTAAAACAGTTCTTTTTAATGTTTTTATTTTATTTCTGAGAGAGAGAGAGAGACAGTGTGAGCAGGGGAGGGGCAGAGAGAGAGGGAGACACAGAACCCAAAACAGGCTCTAGGCTCTGAGCTGGTTGTCAGCATAGAGCCCGACATGGGGCTCGAACCCACGAACTGTGAGATCATGACCTGAACCAAAGTCGGATGCTTAACTGAGAGGTGCCCCTCTCAACTTGATTTTCTAATGTGGGAAATATTTATAGCTAACAAACACCATAGTTGCACTGACTTCCCAGGAAGGTCAGAAACTCCTGTTTCTCCTCCTCCCTTCCACACCCTCTAACCTGAGCCCTGTGTGAAGTTGGGTTCCTAGGTCCCCCCAGGCTGGGTCCTGGGTTCACACTCTGTGGCTACCTCTTCCTTCTCTCCCCAGGACCCACCCCATTCCCACCTGCAGCTTCTAACTAACCTCAGAGGCATGCCAGCCTAGGAACGAGCCCAGGTTTTAGAATCAGGCTGACCTGGATGAGAACCTTGACTCGACCACTTCCTGTCCTTGAACATCAGACTTAGCTTCTCTGAGCCTGTTTCTTTATTCGTAAAACGAGAACAACAACAGTACCCACCTCTTCGGATTGTTGTCAGTAGTGATAACTTACGTAAAAATGCCCATCGCCTGACAATAATAACTATCATCATCGCTCTGTTCCGTCATTATGTTTGGCCATTGGGCCCCCTGAGCCCCTTGTTGGTATGCTCAGCTACGCCTTCAGCCATCCCCACCTCCCTCTGCTCCATAGTCCCACAGAAGAAGAAAACCAAGGGCCGCGGGGGATGACAGACTCTGGCTTCGCAACACACACACCCCGACCACGCACCCCACTCCCTCAACCCCGTGCAGGGTGTCACCCCACTAAAGAGCTAAAAGTGTGATATGATAACGAAATGCCAAGCACCCAGGCTCCACGACTGAAAAAGCCCTTCTGCTGCCAGTGCTGGAGCCAAAGCAGTCTTGGTTCACAGACATGTGAGAGGTGACCATGAAGGGGAAGGAAGGGGGCCCGGCATGGAGGGCAGGGGCCCAGGGCCAGACCAGCTCTGCTGCTAACTGTGGACAAGCTCTTCCCCCCTCTGGGCCTCAGTGGGCTCTGCTATAAAGGAGAAGACACCGGAGCGCCTGGGTGGTTCAGTCGGTTAAGTGTCCGATTATTGGTTTCGCTCAGATCATGATCTCACAGTTCATGGTTTGAGCCCCGCATCAGGCTCTGTGCTGGCAGTGTTGAGCCTGTTTGGGATTCTCTCTCTCTCTGCCCCTGCACCCTCCAGCCCTCAAAATAAATAAATGAACTTAAAAAAAAAAAGGAGAAGACATCTTCTAGCTCTGATGTTACGGAATTCTATGACAGCCAGGTCAAACTGAGGAGTCCTGCCTTCTGCAGACACTCTCCAAAGATATATGTGGCCCTGGGGTCACAGGGAGAGCAGCCTGCCCTCTGTCACTGCCCAACTCCCACTAGGTACCGTCCCGGAGCCCCTCTGCCACTCACCCTACAGTTGCTCAGCTCCTCAGCAGACAGGATGATGGTGCCACATTTCTTCCCTGGGACGCCGCTGGGAGAGGAGAAGATAAAAGGATGGAGAACCAGACAAAGACAGAACACTCCCCGAATCAGCCCTCCCCGTCCTCCCCACTCCTCCATCCAGCAGATCTGCCCGAAGCCCCTGAGAAGACAGAGTCTCCGGGAATACATGAGTCAGTGTGACCTGGCGCACTGCTTCCTGGGCCAGGCCCCCCAGGCCTGGAGCTGCCCGCCCCCTGCTCCCCGAGAGCCCAGAGCCCCCGCCGGGAAAGGTAGTGTCTGCGGTGAAAGTCCTAGAAGTGGAAAAGCATCCAGACTCACCCGGAGGCTTCCAGACCAGTGGTTCTCAAACTTTCCATCCAAAGACCACTTCTGTGGGCAAAAGACCTCGTGGGCCAGCCACCCCACCCTGCTGCACCCAGCTGACCCCCAGAGTCCCGGGCCATTTCAGCTCTGAGCCACTCCAGTTTATCATGGGAGGGAGAGCAGTGGGGGGGGGAGTTACCCAGAAGGTCTGGGGTGCACTTGGGGGGCAGCGTGTCCAGGTTGTCTCCCATGGCTACCTCCCCTTGAACTCCTTGGCTGGGGTCTCTCCGGGGAAGAGAGACCCCAGCCATTCATGGGGTCAAGCAGAGACCGGGGCAAGCAGGACATGAAGTCGGCCCACCCGAAGCATCCCTTCGGGGAGGCCGAGTTCCCCGGGGTGGGCCTGCACCCACCTCTTCCCTGGGTCAGGAAGGACCCCTCCCCCAGGCACCAGCCCATCTCACTCCAGTGTTTGGGATGAACTTGGGGGTGAGCGTCCCCAGTGTAGCCAGGGGCCACTGGGAGGGAGAAGAAAAAAGTCACGTTGTCCAGCAGCTGAGTGACTTGGGACTCATGACTACACCTCTCTGAGCCTCAGTTTCCTAAATCGAGTGTGTCTTATAGCCTCCATTATTACCACTGTGCCCGCTCCAAGAAAGCCCTCAAAGAGCGCCCCTTCCCTCCCTGCCCCCTTCCCTTTACAATTTGCAAAGCTGGCAAAATCCATCCCCACACCTCAGGCCAGCCTGCTGCCGGCAGAAGGCACTTTGAGAACCCCTGATGGAACTCTCCTCAGTGCCAGCTTTTGGAGGGAGGGGCTCTCAAGTAGAGGAGGCAGGGGAGCTGGCCCCAGCAGGGGAGTCAGCACAGGTCTCTCCAATCAGGTGAGCAGGGCAGGGACTGGAGGCTCCCATCATAGAAGTGTGGCAGGGCCCGCCAGCCTGTCCCCGTAGCCGTGGGGAGCTGAGTGGAGTGCCCCAACGGTGGCCCCCCACCCCCAGCCCTGGTCTGGCCCTAGCTGGGGTTGCTATGCTGTGTTTGACCCAGGAGACAGACCAACCTCCCCTGCCAGTGTTTCTCCATCTGTTCCTTCCTCTGCCTCTGGGCCCCTCTCCTACTTCCCATCTTCCCTTCCCTCCCCTCCAGACCCAACCCACTCCCACCTGCTTGGCCTTCCTTTCTCTCTCTCTCTACCTTTCTGGGCCTCCCTCTCTGCTTCTCTCCCTGACTCCTGTCCCCTCTCCAACGGCTGCTTCCATACTCTCCTTGTAAATTAGCATCCATACTCTTCCTGGGCCCCTAGAGGCTCCTTTCCCATATCCAGCTGCTCTGGGGGCCGGTCCGGCCGCTGGGACCCCACTCCTGAGAGCTCTCAGCAAGGCCAGTGGAGCTTTGCTTACTCAGCCAAAATGCCCATCTGTCTGAGTGAGGCACCTCCAGGCTGCTCCCACAGGCAGACAGCCCCTATCCTGCCCCCCAGCACCCTCAAGCGAGGACCCTCCCTCCAGGCAGGGGAGGGGAGAGGCTAGGGGTGGAGAGGGAGCATCTTTGTTGCACATAGATGCAGGGAGCCAGCCGAGAGCACATGGTCAGGGTGAAGGCCAGGGGAGTGAGGCCGGCCCACCACAGCTGGTGAACAAACAGGAAACGTGAGGATTTAGCGGAATCTTCTCCACGAAGAGGCAGACATCCAGCCGTGGAAGCAATGGAGGGGAATTGGAGTCAGGAGATCAAGAGAAGTGAGGGAAAGAGGAAGGCGAGAAGGCCCAGAGGTAAGAGGCCCAAGAAACCAGGCCAGGGAGAGAGGAAGAAAATGTATCCAGCCCCTGCTAAGCACTGAAAGCAGCCCCTACCTCTGATCCCCACCCTGCTCCCTGAAGTCCCATAAGCCACTGGGCCCCGGGGATGCCCTGCACAGGCCTGGGTGGGGGAGGGGCCGGCTGCGGAGTGGCCCAAAGTGCTCGCATCCTGGAGAGGGGACCCAGGCTCCTCTCTCTCCCCCTGGCCAGGGCTGGATGAACAGGGGCAGGAGTGGGGACAGGGCCTGGCCTCTGGGGCGCCCTCTGCCGATCCGGCTGGATGTCTGAGGACTCCAGGACCAGAGGTGTCTGCTGACCTACCCATTGGCCACAGCTGGCATGGGCTTGCCTGTCCTGGAATTCAGGCTGAATGCTCCTATCCTGTGGAGAGAGAGGAAGAGAGAGCATTCCATGAGCCACGTACCCCAACCTGGAGAGGCCACAGAACTTGACATCGAAAGTCTGGAGATAGATTTCTCTTCTGGATCAGGCATCAAACCAGGACTGAAAGCCACAGGCCAAAGGAGAGGCTTTCCTCCCAAGGCCCGTTGTGAAGTCCTGGGCGACTCCACCTCAGGGTTCTCAAAGTGTGGCCTCTGGACCAGCACCATCGGTGTCTCCAGGGAATGTGTTAGAAATGTAAATTCTCAGGCTCCAGCCCAGACTTGCTGGTCAGAACGGGGGATGGGGGGGAGCCCAGCAATCTGTCAGCCCAAACCCCCCTGACGATGCTGACCATTTGAGAACCACTGCTCTACTTCTCTGAGACTCAATGTGTGAACTGTGATATGGGGAGACCTGCTGAATGAACTTCATCAGAGAAGCCAATCATGGTCTGGCCTAGATGAGACGCCCAGTGAAGGGGGGCTGTGCGTGGGACTCAATGGGGTGACTGAGGCACCTGAAACCTTCAGTGGGGGAACCAGGTGCCCCTCATTCACCAACCCTTCCTTTCCAGGATCCTGCCTGCCCTCCAGGCTGGCCTCCCCAGGTCTCCTGCTGAGCTCCTCCTCAATCCCCCCATAGGGTGCACCTCTCCACCAAAGGTGCGCTGGGTGACAGCGGGGAAGAAACAGACCGGATGACGAATGGGCTTTAGACCCAGGCAGTTGGGAGCTGAGAGGGGCAGATATATGCCTCACTCTGGGACCCCAAATTCTATAAACTTCAGAGCCCCCAAACCTGGGTTTGTTCCCTATTCTCAATAAATGATGGTTTATATCATCATTTTCTGTGAATCCAGAGAAGGAGACCTTTTTAGGGACAGAGAGGCCAGTCTGGGGGACCTGAAGTTACCATACAGTTAGCGGGGGTCAGAGACAAGGGCCTGGGAGAGAGGGCCCCCTCCCCGACAATAAGACATTCTGCAGTTACTGATCACAGCGAGGGAATCGCAGCCAGCGTGAACTTGGCAGAAGCAAGCGGGGGGCTGGTGCCCAGCCTACTCTGATCCCCCTCTTTTGCCCACCCTGCTGCTTGGCCAAGATGCCTGTCCCAGTCTGCAGCTCCTCTTGTCTGGGTTCTGTCCCTAGGGATTCCTGAGAAATAGGGACCCTTGCTACCCAGCCAGCCCCAGATAGACCTGAAGCCACACGCAGGCTCCACTTTGAGAAGCTTTGGGATTCTTCATCCCGGAGCCTGCTGAGAGTAACGGCTTCCCCTAAAAGCACTTAGAGCTCTCTAACACAGGTCATCAGGGGCAGGGTGAGAGGAGGAGGGCCTCACTAGACCCACGTCTGGCGTACAACAAGGTGTGACCACTCTGAGCACTATGCTTAGTGAGGCGAACTCTGAATTCAAATCCCAGGTCTCTATCTTCCTAGCTGTGTGCCGTTGGGCAAGGACGTTTCCTTCCCAGGGCTTTGATTTCTTCCCCTCTACAATGGAAAGGGTGGGAGGTGGGAGTAGACTGGATAGTGTCACAGGCCATCCCAGGAATGCGGGCTCTAATAACTAAGCCCGGGTCCCTCGAAGATAACTGGGGTAAAAGTGCTGCCAGGACAGAGCCCACGGGGTCTTCTTATTCCTCACCAGCCCTCATGACTGGCTGGCTGCTTTGCCCCCACCCTGAGCCCAGGGCGGCTGGAAAGTTGGCCTATCACTGGGGAAGCAACCCAGGCAGGCCCCACTCCCTTGACACTCACGTGAGGGGCTTCTCCAGGCGACTCCCAGGGGACCCCACAATCTCTCCGAGGGTGCAGAAGGCTTGGCCCAGAAAATCCTGCATACCCGGGGAACAGAAAAAACCAGCATCACCCACCCTGCCCACAGCCACCCCACCTCCTCCATCGTCCCCTCCCTAGAAGCACGAGGGCTCTGAAATGACAGGTGGCAGCCTCAGACACCCAGTCAATGTCACAACGAAGTCCGAGGCCAACAGAGACCCTGGCATTTATGAGATGTTCAGAACCTCTGGGCAGTCGCTGGCAAAACTCACGTGTTTGGATAAATCAGGGCTCTTCGAGTCCACGTCGTAGCTGCACGGAACACACAGAGATGGTGAAGACAGCTGGGGCCCTTGAGCTGAGCCCAGACCCCTATCCTCCAAAACCCCAGGTTCTGACTCAGTGGCTATCTCTGGGAGTAATGGCGGGGAGGCGCATGGGGGAGCCTCAGAGGGGGCTGGGCATGTTCTGTCTTTTGATCTGGGTGGCGGTTATGTGAGTGGGAACATCTAGAAGTGCATCACGGGATGGCCTCTTAAGACTTGCACACGTCACGATATGCATGTTATACCTCCTTCAAGATTGAAAAATGAAAACAAACTTGCTCTGCAAGGTTACAGGTTTACGGGCACTCAGCCACCTTGCCCTTCAACTGCCTGTTCTCCCGTCTTCCAGCTGAGGCTCGGCTGCCATTGAAGTGAGCTCAGTACCTGGCTTTTGACCTTCCCCGATTGTGTCACCTTGCTCAGGCTTGCCTGCCTGACCTTGGGCCTTGTCACTCAAGAACGGGGCGTTCATTCAACACCTTCACCTCTTCTACCTGCAGCTGGGCACCTTCCTTTATCTGGGGCCTCACACCTGGAGCTGTATCTGTAGTCTTTTTCTCCGGTCACACTGGCCACCCAGGCCCAGATGCCTTATGAGGGACAGTCATTCTCGTGCTACCCTGCCCTAAGCACTTTCTCTCTCCCCAATGTCCCAAAATGGTGAATTCTCGACAATGGGCTGCAAGTCCTCCATCAGCCCCTGAGAAGTCATTTCCTTCTACTGTATTTTTTCCTTTGCTCCTTTAAGCCTACTTTTCGTCTACCCTGTCCACAATTCTCTGGGACACAGTCCTTTCTAACCACCCCACGTGGTGGAAAGACAACAATACAAGGCTCCCCCACCTGCTCACCAGACTGAAATCCCACCATCATATTTTTTTACCTTGAAAATATTTTTTTAATATTTATTTTTGAGAGAGAGAGACACAGACTGTGAGTGGGGGAGGGGCAGAGAGAGAGAGAGAGAGAGACAGAATCCAAAGCTGGCTCCAGGCTCTGAGCTGTCAGCACAGAGCCCGATGTGAGACTCGAATTCACGGACCGTGAGATCATGACCTGAGCTGAAGTCAGATGCTCAACTGACTGAGCCCCCCAGGCGCCCCCCCCCCACCGCTGTCATCATCTTGAACCTCAGCAGAGGGGCTCTCTGCTCCTTTGTGAGACCCACACACACATGCTCTGAGCCCCATCAGCCAGGTTACCTCTGCAGTAGGGGAGACTGGGGGGTACTCTCTCCCCAAACAAGCTCTGACAAAGGGAGCGCTCAGTGGGGACCTCCCTGTCATCTGGGGAGAAAAAGGCTCCCTGGAGGTGGAGCTAGAGCTGCCCCCAAGAACTTTCCTCAACTGATCCCTATAGTCAGGGCTCATCCAGTGCCCTACACTTAACTGAGACAAATGGTGGGGAGCCTCTGTTCTGTCTCCCCACCCCTCTTCCATCTCCTGATGAAGGTGGGGCTAGACTTCAGCTAATTGTCATCACATTCATTCCAGGCCAACCCTGAGCTCCCTCTACTATCATTCCCCGCCCTTATCGGGTAAGCTAAGGGGAACTACTACCAACCCCAGTCCTACAGCGCCCTCACCCATCAGTGGTTCCTCCCCCAGCCCCATCTTCAGCACCATCTTCCACTTACAGGTCAAAACGGAGGTTCTGCTTCTCCTCAAAGAAGTAATCCACGATGAATTTGCGCACAAAGTCAGGATTGAGTGTGTTGTCAATGACTTCGGTGCGTCCAAACTGCAAGAGAAAATGGGGCATGGACCTCAGGGCTAGGCTGGTGGGGCAGCGGAGAGCACTGAGCTCAGAGCCCCTCGGTCGTGGCCCCAGTAGTAATGGAAGTCATGCCTGTCCCGGCTCCTGGCCCCATCCCCCACCCCCAGCCAGGGCCTTCCTCTCTAACAATGGAAACCACCCATGCTAATGGCTCGAATGTCCATTGTCAGCTTTATTCTCCCTACCTCTATCCAGGCTCCACCCAGGTTGATACAGAGATACCTGAGCAGGTCTTCACTTTCCCACCTCACTGCCTTTGCCTATGCTCTGTCCTCCACCTGGCCTTCCCTTTTGTGCCAGACACATGCCCTCCATTTCTTCAAAGTCCTTTGATAATGCTGCTTCCTCCTAGAAGCCTTGCTGATTCTTCCACTCAGAGACTTTCACTTCTCTCTGAACCATCGGTGAACTTGTGCTCAGCCCTATGAGCACAGTCCTTCTCTGATTGATTCCAGTTAGGTGTGTACTTATCTGATGCCACAAATGTAAACGAAAGGGCAGAAGGAGGGATTGTGGTATCTTTTAAGATCCCCTATCTCCTGCCCTTGTATAATCTCCTCCCCTTTAAGGTGGGCTAGACTTCATGACTCACTTCATGAATAGAATGGAGCATAAGCCACTCCCCCAAAATGTTACAAACTACCATGATTTCTGTCTTGGGCACCCTTTCTCACTCTGCTTGCTCACTTTGAGGAAGTCAGCTGCCTTTGGAGAGCCCCATGTGGCAAGGAACTGAGGGTGGCCTTAGGCCAACAGCCAATGAGGAACTAGGCTGTCCGCCAACCCACCTGTAAATATCTGAATCTTACCAACAGCAACTGAGTGAACTTAGAAGTGGACCCAGCAGAAGCTTGAGATGACTGAGGCCCTGGCCCTGACCTTGACTGTACCCTTGTGAGAGACCCTAGGGTAAAGGAACCCACAAAGCTGCACCCTGTTATTTACCCAGATTCATGACCCTGTTAAGTTGCTAAACTCTGGGCCAATTTGTTACACGGCAACAGATAACTAATGAATTGACATAATTCTTTGGTATTGCCTACAGCACGTACTCTAGAACTTTGCACACATTAGGCACTCACTAACTGAATCCCCTTGACCTCCCCAAATGACATAAGGCAAATCACTCCCATTTCTGGGCATCAGAATCACTTGGAGGGTTTGTTAAAAGATGGAGTGTAGGTCTCACTCCCAGAGGTTATGATTCAATAGACTTAGGTGAGGCCTGAGAATCTGCATTCTCAAACTGTGCTGCTGGTACAGGGAGGGACCTCCCTTTGACAACCTCTGGGCTAGACTGTTGTATGCAGGGCTCAGACCATCTTGGAGTCTCCCGGGGGAATGGATGAGGACAGTGTGGACATGGGTCCAGGCCATCAGTTCCATCAAAACAACTCACTCTTACATCTGTTCGACGTACTGGACATTTTGGGGGAGATTTTATTGCAGAAATGGGACATGAGGCTAAAAGATAAGGCATGAAGCACTGTACCCTAACCTCCCTGAAGGGAAGGCAGGATATTCCACAAAATGAACAAGACAGACAGATGCACAACAAATAGTTTAAATAAGTTGCTAATATTTCTTTTTTAACATTTTTTAATGTTTATTTTCGAGAGAGAGAGGGACAGAGTGAGAGCAGGGAAGGGGCAGAGAGAGAGGGAGGCACAGAATCAGAAGCAGGCTCCAGGCTCTGAGCTGTCAGCACAGAGCCCGATGTGGGGCTCGCATCTACAAACTGTGAGATCATGACCTGAGCCACGGTGGGACCCTTAAGTGACTGAGCCACCCAGGGGCCCCAGTTGCTAATATTTCTGAACACATAAACATGTTTTTTTCAACGTGGGTAGTAATTTGCCAAGATAAAAAATTAATCCTGAATACTAGTCCTCCTTAATGCGGCTCTGCAGCCCAGAATAATGCCAGTACCTGGGCCCCTCTCCCGTGTGGTGGGCAAGGCCTCGTTGCGTGGGGCCTACACAAGCACTCACTTCTGCCATGAATTAAGTTAGAAAAGCTGCAGAGAACCCCCACCCAAGGCAGTGTGGCATCAGCTGAGAGCACTAGATTTGGAACCTTCTTGCCCTCTTTGCCTGTCAATTCCACCAGCTCAGTCTGTCTCCTGTCCCTCTGTCTTCATCTCCTCTGTCATGGCCTTGGTCTGGGCTCCCCATTTTCTTGCCTCAACTGCTGCAGCAGCCTCCTAGCAGGCCCACTAAGTGCGAACATTGCTAATGCTTGAAGACGTGGCTCCTGGGAAGTCCTCTCCTCCAACTCTCAGCCCCTCCCTGTGCTCCCATCCACTGCACATCCCTGTTACCACCCTTACCACGTCCCCCGATAATGACCTATAGAGGCTGTTCCCACCCCACTAGACTGAGCTTCTCAAACAGCAGAGGATCCAAGCTGTCCTCATATTTGCAGCCCAGGACCTGGCACTGTTTAACAGAATCACGGGCTCATAGTCGCAAAAGCACCAGGAACTGAGTTAAGTATTTTGCACCGTATTACCTTATTTGGTTAGTCCTTTTATGGCAGGCTTCCCCATTTTATAGATGGGAAAACAAAAGCACAGAAAAGCTAAGCCATTTGTCCAGCGTCTCACAACTAATCATTGCTGAGGTCAAGTCACAAGCTAGGCATTCTGGCCCACGCTCTCTAAGCCACGTTGCTGCACGTCAAGTCCCTAGGGAGGGCAAAGACTATTCGCTGCTCCCGGTGAGTGGCACACAGTAGGTACTCAGGAATTGTTGAATGAAGCAGGGTTGAATGAGGGAATGCATGGGCAGGTTTGAGTCCCAACGTTATCACAAGCTAATTGTGGGGCTTGATCACAGACTTTCAAAGCTCCAGACTCCTTATTTCTTAGAGGTATCATCAAATTCAATTATTGATTCAACAGTTTTTAAGCACTTACTATAATCCGGACAACGTACTGGGTGCTGAACTACTAATAGAGCATGAACTCTGTACCTAAGAAGTCTCTGTCAAGGTGGGATAACTCCAGGGGCGCCTGGGTGGCTCAGTCGGTTAAGCGTCTGACTTCGGCTCAGGTTCGTGATCTCACGGTTCGTGGGTTCGAGCCCCGCGTCAGGCTCTGTGCTGACAGCTCAGAGCCTGGAGCCTGCTTCAGATTCTACGTCTCCCTCTCTCTCTGACCCTCCCCTGCTCACGCTGTCTCTCTCTCTCTCTCTCTCTCAGAAATAAATAAAACATTAAAAAAAAAAGGTGGAACAACTCCAGTACAGTGTGATAACAGCGCTAACAGGGCTGCAGACAAACGTCTACGACAGCATCTCCCCTGGTTACATGCTAGAGGCACCGTGGAAATGTGAGACCGTGAAATCTACAAAAAACCAGATTACTGGGTATCCTGTTTCACGTACTAGTCCAGGTATCTGACTTCATAGAGATCTGCACTTTTCATTATTGTTGAGCTATTTTACATCTCTGCAAACTGCAGAAGGCAGAGTAATGCAAATGATTTTTTTTTTAAGTAGGCTTCTAGCCCAGAACGAAGCCCATGAACTCATGACCCTGCGATCAAGACCTGAGCTGAGATCAAGAGTTGGACGCTTCCCATAACTATTGTCAACTCACCTTTGACAAAGCAGGAAAGACTATCCCGTGGAAAAACGACAGTCTCTTCAACAAATGGTGTTGGGAAAACTGGACAGTGACATGCAGAAGAATGAGACTGGACCACCTTCTTACACCACACACAAAAAATAAATTCAAAATGGAGTAAAGACCTAAATGCGAGACAGGAAACCATCAAAATCCTACAGAAGAACACAGGCAGTGACCTCTATGACCTCGGCTGGAACAACTTTCTAGACACGTCGCCGCAGGCAAAGGAAACAAAGGCAAAAATGAACTACTGAGGCCCCATCAAGATAAAAAACTTCTGCACAGCAAAGGAAACAATCAACAAAACTAAGAGGCAGCCTAAGAGTAGGAGAAGACGTTTGTAAATGACATAGCTGATAAAGGGCTAGTGCCAAAATCTAAAAAGAACCTATCAAAGTCAACACCCAGAAAACAAGTAATCCAGTTAAGAAATAGGTAGAAAACATGAGTAGACACTTGTACAAAAACAAGTCATCCAGATGGCAAACAGACTCATGAAAAGATACTCAACCTCACTCACCATCAGGGAAATACAAATCAAATCCACTATGAGATAGCATCTCATACCAGAATGGCTAATATTAACAACACAAGAAACAACAGATGTTGACGAGGATGCAGAGAAAGGGGGGACCCTCCTGCACTGTTGGCAGGAATGTAAACTGGTGTGGCCACTCTAGAGAACAGTACAGAGGTTCCTCAAAAACTTAAAAATAGAACTGCCTTACCATCCAGCAATTGCACTACTACGTATTTACCCAAAGGATACAAAAAACAGATTTGAAGGGGTACATGAACCCCAATGTTTATAGCAGCACTATCAACAATAGCCAAAGTAGGGAGAAAGCCCAAATGTCCATTGCATATATATGCATATGTATATATACACATATGAGGGAGTATTACTGAGCCATCAAAAAGAATGAAATCTTGCCATTTGCAACAACGTGGATGGAGCTAGAGTGTATTATGCTAAGCAAAATAAGTCAGAGAGAGACAAATACCATATGATTTCACTACTATGTGGAATTTAAGAAACAAAACAGAAGAACATACGGGGGTGGGGGGAAGAGAAAGGGAAACAAACCATAAGAGACTCCTAAAGAACTGAGAGTTGATGGAGGGAGGTGAGTGGGGGATGGGCTATACTGGTAACGGGTATTAATGAGGGCATTTGTGATGAGCACTGGGTGTTATAAGTGATACATCACTGAATTCTACTCCTGAAACCAATATCGCACTGGATGTTAACTAAGTAGAATTTAAATAGAAATTTGAAAAGAAAAACAAAAAGAGTTGGATGTTTAACCGACTGAGTCACCCAGTGCCCCTTGTCTTTTTTACAAATGATTCTTATCTGTAGAAATAAATTTTGTTCTGTGGAATACAATTATTGATTATTATCCTGTGGATATTGACTAATTTTGCATCTGTTTATAAATTAATTTCAGCATTCCTGACTGCCGGATATAGCTGACCCTTGAACAATGGGGTTAGGGGAACTGAGACCTCCACACACAGTCAAAAATCCACATACAACTTTTGACTCCTCCCCAAACTTAATAGCCTACTATTGACCAGAAGCCTTACCAATAACAAGTCAGAGTTGATTAATGCATATTTTGTATGTTGTATGTCTTATACACTGTATTCCTACAATAAAGTAAGCTAAAGAAAGAGAATGTTATTAAGAAAGTCATAAGGAAAAGAAAATATAGAAAGTACTTTACCGTATTTATTGGAAAAAATCTGCATATAAGTGGACCTGTACAGTTGAAACTCGTGTTGTTCAGGGTCAACAGTATGTGTGTTGTTTGAGTCGTTTGAACCAGCTGTAACATCTTACTGGTTCCCTCATTTCATTAACATTAAATACATCTTTACCATGTGTTCATTTTATATTTATATGGGATCACGTTTTTACCTTTGAAAAAATGTGTCCTTTATCAGGAGCTTTTTAAAAATACTCAGGCTCAAAGCCGCACACAGACCAATGAAACCCCAGTCTCAATGGGTGGGGCCTGAACCACTGTGTTTTTTGTCAGTTTCCTAGGTGATTCTAAAGTGCAGTTGGAGTTCAGAACCACTGATGGAGGAAGGAAGAAAACTAACCTTTACTGAGTTCCTTCTGAATGCTCAGTAGATCAAGTGGATCAAGATCTCATTCAATTCTCATAAAAACTCTGTAAATTACTATCCGTTTCCCAAGTGAGAGAATCAGAGAGGTTAGGTCACACAGCTAGGCAGCGCTGGGACCTAAACGTAGGTATGTCTAATCCAAAACCCATTATATTTTCACTTCACCTAGAATCTAACAGGCTTCCTCAAGCACGATGAAAATCAAATGAAGATGAGGTTTACTTCACAAGTATTGATAAAAGCCCCACTGTGTTCAAGGCAATGGGGAGGGCACACAGGTGACTAAGACTGGGCTCCTGCCACATCCCCTAAATTCAAGAACAATCTTACAATGTATAATCCTCATTCTGAGAGAATTGCTGCATTTTCCTCTTCTGCTCTTTCTAATTGTTAGCATCTCTAGTCTTCAGACAAAAGGAAAATTTCTCCTAATGGCTTTCTTGCAGAATATTCCAGGTAAACACCCAGGTGTGAGAGAATCCTCCTTTAAGAAAGGGCCCTGCCGCTTCTTCAATGTACTGCTCTCCCAAACACAGTAAAAAAAAAAAAAAAAAAATCCCTCTTGCTGAATTTTAGATAAATCCCAGACCAGAAGGAACAGCCTTTGTGCTGTCTCTCTCCTCACCCGACTCTCCGCAGAGACTCGAGGAAAACACCCATTAGGGAAGATGACAGCGCTGCTTTTAAAATGGCACTTGAAGCTTCACTAGAGGGGAATTCCCTAGAGGTTGATCTCTGCCGGCGAAGAAAATGGAGTTCCCCTGGAAACAGGGCTTGAAGCAGGACTCCAAGGGCCCCCAAGATCTCCTAGCACAGGAGAAGGGGAAAGCATCCAGGCTGGGCAGTGATGAATTTCCAGCGCGCGGGGGTAATTAACATCTGCCAGTCACAAACAACTGTGAAATCCACAACCCAGGGACTTATTAAAGATGTTTTATAGCCTTCATTACTTTGGCTAATAACGAAGGGGGAAGAAAAGAGAAAACTTGGACTGTGAACATCCGAGAAGCGACCAGGTCTCTGTTAGACCCAACATACACACCTACTAATGACGCTAAGAAACAACCTAACTAATGTTTTTAAAAAATCCAATTTGGTCATATTCTGTTTCACACAGAACTACTGCTTCCAAGCTGGAAGGGACTTGGACAGATGAGGGATTAGCACCGAGCAGTGGGAAGCACATGAAAGTATGTAGTCTTTTTTTTTTTTTAATTTTTAGATGTTTATTTATTGTTGACAGAGACAGAGAGAGAGAGACAGTGTGAGCAGGGGAGGGGCAGAGAAAGAAGGAGACACAGAATTTAAAGCAGGCTCCAGGCTCCAACCTGTCAGCACAGAGCCCAAAGTGGGGCTCAAACCCACGAACTGTGAGCCGAAGCCAGACGCTTAACTGACTAAGCCAGCCAGGCACCTCAAAAGTATATAGTCTGAATGATGTACAGCAAATCCTGCTTGGGGGAGAAGGGTGGAATGGGCTAACCCCTTGCCAACCATAATCACAGCCAACCCAGCCCTGAACACTCTTCCAGCTCCGTGTCCCTCCCTCGGTCCATTCTGAACTCTGTCCACACACCAGGCTCTGGGGATTGTATGGGGTGCCTCACTTTGCTCACAGTCTGGGATACAAGCCAGCGGGCACGGGATTTCTCTAACAAAGCTGAAGGGAAACCTCGAAATCGTTTTACCGAGTGATTTCTGATGCCGAGAGTTTACAGAACTGTTACTGATGACGATGGGGGCAAGTGTGGACTGGGGAGGGCACGGTGTGAAACGGATGGGGCTGCGCAATCTGCAAAAAAGGTGAGAGACACCTCCCTGGCCCCGAGGCCTGGAACACTCTTCCAGTAAGGGAGAAAGAAAAAGCAGAAAGGAGTGAGAAAGCTGGGAAATGAGGGTATTCACCCTCTCTAAAGCTCACTCCTTGTCCCTGGCAACAAAACCCAGCGAGAAAACCTCCTGACACGGCACAGAAGATGCTCCTGAGGGCCCCTAAACCCTCTATGACTAAGCCCCGAGAATATCAATTAAGCAACATTAATTACATAGCATCAGTTCCAGCGAGACCCTCAAAGGGAAAGCAGAGCTGAAACTTCTTTGAGAGTGAAATTAAATGGCTCCCGGGGGCTCTGCTACACGGAGAAGTTGAGATTTATGGGGGTGGGTGGGCAGCGGTCCCGCTGAACCCCAAGGGCCACTGCAAAGCTGAGATTGAGAACCCCAGTCAGGCAGGTAATGTCTTTCCATCCCTACATCCAACTAGGTGGCCAGGAGGGGGCGCTCTTCTGTCATACCTGGGCCTCCTGACCTCCAGTGGGGCAGAGACCTAGCAGTTAGGCTTGGACTGCTTTGGAGGCTTATTCTCTGCTGCCCCCACGCCACCCAGCTCCTTCTCTGTCCCGTTCTGCCCTCCAGAGGGGTCGTTTCCCCTTTGAAGCCCATCGCCCAGGTTCCCTTGCCCTGTGGGTCCCAGTGGGGTTTCGCCATTGGTGGGCACTAGCAGATGGGAGATGGGTGGAGAGAGATGGGGGACTTCTTCCCACTCTGGCCCGGCCTCTGCACCACGCTTCTGGGAGGGGCTGCTCCCACCCCCCAGACATGCTCTGTCTCTCACTCACAGACAACAGCTCTGCCTCCTCCCACTACCCCTCAAGCCTGCGGTGAGAACAGCGCCCGGCTGTTGCTGGGCCCCGGGTGCTGCACTACCCTTACGGGCTTCAACCTCACCCACACCTTTGAAAGAAATCACTACCTCTCTTCAGTTAAACGAACGGAGTAAACTCTCTCTCCTGCTGCTGCCCTGACTGATCTATTTTTCTCTCTCACAAACACCTTCACACACATACGATTTCCAACAGAAACTGAGTCCCCACGCCACTCCTTCTGCTGAAACGCTGTACTAACACTCATGTCACCAACAAAGGGCGTGCAGCTGAGATGACAGCCTTCTGGGAGGCAGGGTCTCCGCACTGCAGTCCCACTGAAGGACCCCCGTGGGAACTCCCAGGGCTCAGGGCTCCCACCCCGGACCCTGCACTTCGCACAACGTGGCCATCCTGGCCCCATCCGCGCAGTTGCCGGAATGAGGCCCAGGTGGGGAAGAATACCTCCCAGATTAGAGATGCAGTTTGAGGCTTTTAGTCAGCTCTAAGTGGGCTTGTGACACCCTGAAATTGAATGCAAATGTCTGCATTTTCTGGGTACAGGAGCTGTGGTTTTCACCAGTTTCCCAAAGGGCCAGCATGTCTTCAGAAAGCTATAAGAGCTACAAAGACAGATCTCAGGGTTTCCCACATGAGGCAGGAAAGTGAAGCAGGAAATTGTGAAATAAGTAGAGCAGGGTCTGGAGCCAGGCTTCCTGGGTTCAAATCTGGCTTTGCTACTTCGGGGCTGTGTGACCTAGAAGAGATCCCTTCACCCCACTGTGTTTTGGTTTACTCCTCTGCAAAATGGGAATGACAATTTTATCCGCACGCCCCAGGGCTGTCGGAGGCTTACGTGATTTGGTTTATGTAATGCACTGTGAAGGCAGCCTGGGACATAAAATGAGCTCTGTAAACTAGTGATCCCACACTCTGGTCCTTCCTAAATCCCAAACCCTGGCCCAGTCACTCAGGAAGTCTCTGGACTCAGCCTTATCTCTGAGCTGTTCCGGCCCTCACTGCTAATACTTCCTGCTCACCTTCCATGCCCGAGAGCCCCCAGCTCTGAGTGCTTTCTCTCCAGAGATGTTCCACACACAGGCAAGGCTGAAGGAGAAAGGCATGGCTGTCCCTTTGCTCTTACCAAGCAGCTACTCCGTTAAGTTCTAGGCTCTGCCCTCCCCGTGGGCGTCCCGCAAACTTAAATGCCCAAGGCCTTTGCTAGAAGAAAAGGGAGTAGATCGTGTAAGGTTTGCTTAGAGACCCAGGCCTGGGGAAGAAACCACTCTCCTGCCACTGGCAGGGGAGGTAAGGCGGAAGGAACCCTTAGGTTCTGAGGCTGATTAGTGAGGGTGGGGAGGGGAGGAGAGGCCTTGAACCTCCAACCCCTGCTCAGACGCACTGACTACCAGGCTAGCAGGTGCAAAGCAAGGCAGCCTGGGAAGCGGCTTTTTTCTGTTGCTTCTAGATTTCTGAAGTCTGGTCCCCCTTCTCACAGCCCACCTGCAAATGCCCATGGCTGGAGGGCACTGGGGCCTAGAGCTAGGGAGCCACGGTGGTGTACAGAGGTAGTCAGGCCCTGGGTTTAGGACCCCCACTGGCCAGAGTTCTGTTGCTTATTATTTACAAGAGACGACCTAGAATCGCCCCTCCCAGGGTGCCTTTCCCCCTTGCTAAGATAGCAGCTCATTCCTTCTCCAGGAGGTCAGGCGGGAACGTGCATGAAGCCTTACCCAGAATGTCTGCTGCAGAGCTGACCTTCAGTACTGACAGTAACCCTCACATGGCCCTAAAGTCAGCCAGACGCTAAGTGTTTTCCACATGTTGTCTCCCTTAATCTTCATAACAACTTTATGAGGCAGTTGCTAGTAGTATACCCATCTTACAGACACATTGAGATAAGGCTCAGAGAGATAGAGTGACTTGCCCAAGGTCACACAACAGGTGGGTAGAAGACATAGGATTCTAACCCAGGCAGTCTCTGCTCCAAGTCAATAAGGAACCGATATAGTCAGTGACCAATAAGAGGTTAATACTGTACATGGGTCTTGAACTATGTGGTGTCCAGTCTTTACTCCTATTATTTTCCGACCTGCGGCAGAACCTCTTGACTTCTTCAATGGCTGCTCTCTGTTCCACCTTGTTGACTTCCTGTGGTTGAGTGGCTCGAGGCCGTGTGGCACAGGTGAGTGTCCTGACCTATTCCTCTGCTCACCTCCTACTCACACTTCCAACTCCCATAGACTATACACACGCACACACGTGTGCACACGCACACACACGCTCCTGGTCCCTCCTGTGATTTCCATAAACATTTGTTGATCAACATGATCAACAAGAACCTGAAGATCGTAGAGCTGGAAGGAACCAAATCCTCTCAACCAATGAGAAAAGACAGGCAGAGGAGCAGGCGGTGTGCTCCGACAGAGGTCACACAGCAAATGAGGCCAAAGGCTGTGGCGAGAGCCCAATCAGGTCAGCCCCAGCCTGGAGGGGTGCCCTGTTCTCCCGGAAGCTTGTCCGCGCCTCCTGTGTCAGGTTTCTCTCAGGTCTTCCTTCCATCAAATCCTCCTCCTCCCCCTGCTTTGTATCATGACTCCTCATCTTCAAATCACTTCCGTGATCTCATTTAACCTCCCCCCCCACCCAGGGACCCCGCGGAGACGTTACGATGGTCACCCCCATTTTACAGATGAGAGAACAGAGCTCCAGAAGGCCAGAGGACCTCCCAGAGGCACCTAGCGGTGGGGAGGGGGCCAGGGCTCCCAAGAGTGATGGAGCCACTGTGTCCCATGGTGTTTACCGTGGTCCCCTGCCTCAGTAATGAGTGGATGGTTCTGGAAGCCTGAACAGTCTTCACAGCCCCGGATTTAAGCAGCTCTTGCCTTTTTACAAATTACAGCTGGATGGAGCTCCAGAGACCTCCCCCCAGCTGCAAAGCCCCCAGTGGCCGCGCTGGCCGGGACAGGAGGAGGCCAGAGTTGACAGACGGCTCTCCACCTCGAAGCAGCTCACCCTTCCCCAGCCGGAGCTCCCCTATAATTTTCATATATAATTGATGGCTCCTTAATTGGGGATTGTAAAAGCCCTGCGGCAGAGCCCAGCCCTGGCCCCTCATGAATCATGTTCACCGGGATTAAAATTAGAGGCCGGAAAGCTATCTGACTCAAATAGAAATTGGAAAAGGGAGCGTGCTTGGTGCTGGGAAGGGGGTCCGAGTCGGTGCCCAGGGCTGGAAAAAAGAATAGCCTGAGGTCTGGGCTCAAGGAAGGAAGGGCTGCGTTTTCAGGAAGTGCACAAAGGACCTGGTTCCACGCCAGGCCCACAGCATCTTCAGTCTGGAAAGTTCTCCGAGGTTCCATCACTGGAGGGGTGCAGGATTCTGTGGCCACCCTCTCGAGGAAATCCAGGCCCAGAGAGAGGAAGGGGCTTGCCCACACCACACAGAGTCAACCATAATTTCGGTGGCCTGGTGGACTTCCAGATCACTTCCTGTTCTGTTATGGCCTCTCGGTGAGGAAGGGCAGAGGTGAGTGAGGAGACCTGAGGCTCCAAAGGCCTTCCTCGTTGCTCAGACCCGAACAGAGAAGTTTCCCTCTCGGGCCCCAGACACCAGCCGCGGCCAAGCTCATAATGAAAGACTTCCTGACAAAAGGCTTAGCTCCTAATTAGCCACTGTTCCAGATAATCTGTTATAAGTCCCAGCCCCCGGGGGAGTGGCCCTTTTACCAACGAGCCTCGCTGCCAAGCTGCTGGCAAGACACTCTCCACCAGCCGTGCCCTGGTCTTGCCCGGGCAGCGAGCCCTGGGTCTGGCTGCAGCCCGCGGGGGTTGGGGCCTGAGCAAGCCCCGCCCCAAAGGCTCTTGTCCCCTAGAGCACCCCACGATGTCTACAGCTCCCACCCAATGGCATCAGGGTGTCTGAAATGATGCCATCAACGGTTCTTTCCTCCAGGTGAAGCACGAGCTCCTCCCTCTAGGGCTTTTTCTAAGGAGCCATTATCGAGCACTTTCTCTTGCCAGGCGCTTTACAGGAATTAGCTCCTTTCATCCTCACAGCAGGCTCGTGAGCCCAGGCACTTGCCTAACAGCCCCAGCTGGGGAGGCAGTGGCCAGGATCTGGACCCAGTCACCCTGACTTCGGAGCCCACACTCTCAACAGCTCAGCCACAACTGTAAAATGCACCAGGACGCTGACCCTGAGGAGTAAACAGATTTATCAGCCACCGAAAAATCTGGACTAGAACCCCCAGAGTTAGAAAGCAAACTCTCTTTGAATGAAATCTTGGGCTCCCGTCTAATGAATTACACAGAGCTAACAAAACATCTCTGGCTGAGTAGGGGAAGGGGAGGCGGGGGCCACAGATAAGTTCCCAGTCGGCCCCCGATGCATCACATCAAAGCCTGAACATCAGAAAGCCCACTGAGACAGAGACCTGGCCAGATGGGAGGACTCAGGACACCACCTCCAACCCCAGCTCCACCGCTCTCTAGCCGAGTCACTGGGCAAAACAGGGGCCCCTCTGTGCCTCTCTGCTTCCTCATCTGGGTTGTGGTGAGGACCAAGGGGGATGACCAGGTGCTGCTGACGCAGGAACCACACAGGCACAGCAGGACAGGGGACAGGGCCTCCACCCAGCTCTGTCTGACGGTCTTACATAAGAATATTTACAAGTATGTGCGGAGCGATTCAGTTATTATGTCCCCACCACAGCCCAACGAGCAGACATCAAGATCCAATTTACTGATGGAAAAAACAAAAGCTCAGAGAGTTTGGGGGAAGTGACAGAGTCAGTATTTCAAGGGACGCAGTGACAGTAGCTCACTGTGCCAAACCAGGTTCTAAAACCCTAACCCTAAACTGTGAGCCGATGCCTGTGACCCATCTGGTCCCCAGAGGCCGGCTTTGGTCCCAGACGGCCTGCTCCTGCTGATGGCAAGTGAGGGCCCTGAAAATTCAGCTGCATGACGAGACTAAAGGCTATTAAAGACTGCCCAGAGGACCCGAGGCTCAAGAAGGACCTTTCTTTGCAGAGGGAGACTCCTCTCTGCAAAAACGGGAGAGTCTGGGGCACGTGGGTGGCTCAGTTAACTGTCCAACTTTGGCTCGGGTCACAATCTCATGCTTTGTGAGTTCAAGCCCCACATCGGGCTCTGTGCTGTCAGTGCAGACCCTGCTTTGGATCCTCTGTCTCCCTCCCTCTCTGCCCCTCCCTTGCTTGCACTCTCTCTCTAAAAAATAAGTAAAAACATTTTAAAAAAGACACAAACAAACAAAAAACAGGAGAGCCCAGAAAGCCAACCCCATGCTTGCCTTGGAGCCCAGCTCCTAGAGAGGTTTGTCTCCTGCTTTGGGGTTTAGCAGCAATAATGGCCATCCATTACTTTAAATCTTTTGATAAAGGACAATGTCACGTGACTGGGGCCAGGTCCTATGCTGGTCATGAGAGACGCCAAACTGGGCTCAGAGTGTGGTGGCAGAGGGTCATTTCACTTCACGTTTAAACTCTTGACCATCGGACAAATTGGATCCCCATGCCCTTGCCCACTACCGTCTTATCCCAGTGGCTCCACGAGGCTGCGAACTGTCTCCCTGTTTCTGTCCTTTCCCCCGCAATCTGCTCTGCACACAGTGGCCAGAGCTGTGTTTCTTAAACCTAAATGGGGTTGCATCACTATCCTGCTCAAAACCCTCAAACGGCTTCCCATCACACTCAGAGCGGTGTCTGAACTCCTATATGGCCTCTGAAGCCCTACAGGACTTGCCCCTATGCAAGTCCTCTGCAACCATACCACCCACTGTCTTCACTGTTCATACCACTCAAACTCTACTGGCCTTCTTTTTGTCCTTTGAGTGCAGTGAGCTTTTTTCCACCTCAGGGCCTTTGCACCTGCTGTATGCCCTGCCTAGAACCACCCACTCCCAGCCTTATGCATGACAACCCTTAGGACTTGATTCAAGTCACCAGAAAGGACTCCCTCAGCCCGCTAACAAAAGCAGTTCCCTCCTCCCTGGTCACTCTCTAGCTCATTAAGCTCTTTTATCTTTTTCACAGCACTTATCAATCAATACCTGAAATTTTCCAATTTCTTTGCTGATTACACTAAGCCTCTTCAGAGTAAGGACTCTGCCCGTCTTATTCTCCACCACATGTCTGGACCGGTGTATGGCATATAGTAGGTACTCAATCAATACATGGTTGTTCACTCACTGCTGACTCTTTGGAAACTGATCAGGCCTTGTACCCCCAACTGGGTTCCCAAGGGGGCACTGCCCTCCCTTCCTCAGCTCATCTCTCACCTCTCCCTAACACAGCCTGGGTCGCAGCCAGACCGAGGTACTGCTAGTTCACAGACACACGGGACATTCCCACCGCCGGGCTTTGCTCATGGCAAACCTCGTTCCCGGAATGCTCTTTCTTCTTCCCACTATCTTTCAAGTCCCAGGTCTGGTGCCACCTCCCCAGGAAGCCTTCCCAGCCCTCCTGGACCTCTCCCTGCTGTGGAGCACTGAGAATTCACATCTAAACTGCTTGGGTGGATCCTGGCCCAGTTGTGGTCTGGAACGGGGGGCTTCCGAGAGGATCTGCTCCAATGCTCCCATCAAGATACAAAACACAAGGCTAAGTCCTTTCACGTTTGTGGCTGGTCTCCCCAGCTCCCTAAATGCTCCCTGAAGGCAGGAACCTCATAGCTACTGCTTTGCACCCTGGAGGATACCACAGTCAAGTTACTTCCCTTCTCTTGGCCTCCCCACTGCTATCTATAAAATGGGTTACCTGAAAAAAAGCCTCGAAACTGCCTGGTACGTTGCCTGACACCCAGAGCTCATCAGTGATACTATAACAAGAGCTACCTTTGACCAAGTGCCTATGCGGCTCCTCCTACTTAGTCTATGTTCTCTCTAATCCTTAGACCGTCCAGAGGGTAAGTACTGTTGTCCATTTCACAGGTAAGAAAACTGAGGCCCAAAGAGACTAAGCATCTAGTACATAGCCACAGAGCTCTAAATTCCAAGGTCCTGACACAAACCCCAGAACTGCCCATGACACCAGCTTCCTCTGTAGCTCCATGGGGAGAGAACTCCGGTTTCCTAGCCGTGCCACCTGGGCTAAGTCATGTCACCTCTTTGAAGTCTGGAGATCATCTGTACCTGCCTGCAGAGTCACTACACAGATGAAGGACACGTAGAAGATGTGATGGTGAGCGCACGCCAGGCCCCCATAAAGGACGCCTGCTGTTACACAGCAGATTTTCCATGCATCTTGGCTGATTCTTTGAGTACTTTAAACCATCAGAGTTGTTGGGGCGCCATCCTGGCTGCCGGGATAGGGGTCCCTGGGGAGCTCCCGGAGAGCCAACGGTGGGCCAGAGTCGCATACAGGTGTGGGCCTGGCTGGAGGACCACTTCTGGAGGAACAGCATGAGGGTGGGAAGTACCCCAGATGGTGGGGGTGGGGATCTGAATGTCTGGGTGCAGTAGGAGGGACAGAGCTAGGGAGGGAGGCGGGTACCACGCTGTGAGGTCGGGCAGGACAAGCTCGGAAGCCAAACAGCTTGGCTTCTGTTCTGCTGTCAATAATATATTATTTAATTTTTTTTTTTTTTTTTTGAGAGACAGAGAGCGTGCTCCACACACCCAAGCAGGGGAGGGGCAGAGGGAGGAGAGAGACTTATTAAAGAGGCTCCGCACCCAGCACAGAGCCCGACGTGGGGCTGGATCTCACCACCACAAGACTATGACCTGAGCTGAAACCAAGACTTGGACACTTAACCGACTGAGCCACCCAGGTGTCCCTAAAATTACAATTTTTTAAGTTTTTTTAAGTACTTTATTTATTTTGAGAAAGACTGAGCAGGGGAGGGGCAGAAAGAGGGGGACAGAGGATCCCAGGCAGGCTTTGTGCGGACAGCAGAGAGCCCAGTGCAGGGCTCGAACTCACAAACCGCGACATCATGACCTGGGCCAAAGACTGAGCCACCCATGTGCCTGTGAAATTATATTTTTTTAAAGTGAGTTTTGTCCATCCTAGGAGTGCATGTCACATTTGAAAAGCCCCGACTAGGAGGCCTCACCTCAGATACCTGCTCCAGACCCCAGAGGACCCTGTTAACAAAGGGAAGCTGGCAACGGTTTTTCACAGGCAGCAGGAAGGTGCAGAGACACGGATTGGGAGGCAGTACGGCAGGGCACTTAGAAGTGCTGGGAAGAGCCGGCCCTGGAACCTCACTGAGCTTATACGGACAAGCAGGTGACTAGGGGGCCACATGCTAATATTAGATCAGAGTCTAACGTAACCATGAGACTCTATGAAATTGCCAATTTTTTTTCTCAAAATTTCCAACTGCAAATCTATAGGGTTCAACTCAGCGTGCCGGTGCAGGCGGCAGCCATCAGCCCGAGTCCTACTCTCACGGGTGCCGAGGTCGTGGGGAGGCTGCCGGCATCCACCCAAGAGGTCAAGACAGCTGCAGACAGATGTCCCAGTTAGGTGGCTGCATGGCAGACTTGAATCCCAATCCTGCTCCGATTTAACAGCGTGGCCTCGGACAAGCCGCATCGTCTTTCCCGGCCTCGGTTTTCTATCAGTGACGTGGGCCCACGGTACCTCCTCACAGGTGGTCGCAGCATCAGGGGTGAGCCGGCAGGGACTCTCTCAGGGACAGTTCCTCTCTGACAGCCATTTCTCAGCTGGTCCGTGTGGGAGGAGTTCTAACACCAGGCTAAGAAGTTGATGATGTTTTGGGGCACCTGGGTGGCTCAGTCAGTTAAACATCTGACTCTTGATTTCAGCTCAGGGCATGATCTCACGATTCGTGAGTTCGAGCCCCAGATTGGGCTCTGTGCTGGCGGTGCCCAGCCTGCTTGGGATTCTCTCTCTCTCTCTGTCCCTCTCTCCCTGCCCCTCCCTGGCTCTCTCTCTCAAAATAAAGAAATAAACTTTAAGAAAACCACTAATATGTTTAAAAAAAAAAAAAAGAAGTTGATCGTTTGTTTCAGAGGCTTGGGAAACAGGTCAATTCCTAACTGTGATTTTAAGAGCCATTGGAACCAGGAAAAAGCCCCTTTCTGTTCAGAAGGAGCTAAAGGGGAGAGAAAAAATGCTGGCTCCCAGGGGTGAGCATGGGGATGACCTTGAAGGCCAGAGCCAGAGGGGATGATGGAGGTCTGGAAGGGGGCAGCAGCCAGACAGGCCACCACTCAGAGAATCTGGGTTTGTTTGTTTTTTTCATTTTTTTTTTAATGTTTTATTTATTTCTGAGAGAGAGACAGTGTGAGCAAGGGAGGGTCAGAGAGAGAGGGAGACACAGAATCTGAAGCAGGCTCCAGGCTCTGAGCTGGCAGTCAGCACAGAGCCTGACATGGGGCTCGAATCCAACTGTGAGATCATGACCTGAGCCAAAGTTGGACACTTAACCGACTGAGCCACTCAGGCGCCCCCAGAGAATCTGGGTTTTATGGGCAGACTAAGAGGAGATACCTGCAGACAAACACCAAGGGAACAAAGTCACCCGCAGGACAGGGAGTGGGGGTCCCCCACTGTCCCAACACTGTTTGGGCTCAACACAATATTGAAGGTATCCCTGGGTCCAGCTTTTCCTGGAAGAGCCCCTCCTGGTGAAGGACCCTCCCCACACAAGGTTGAGATGCTTCCCTGCAAGTCCTCCTCTTCCTGGAAGCCCTCACTCCTTGGAGCCAATTGGGTCCTGGAGTTCTAGGCTTTGAGGAGGGTACTTGGTCTACAGGGTCTCCAAATACAGCGGTTTCCACCATGACAAGAGCGCCTGGGCGCTCAAGCTGGGCAATGGCACATTGTAGTTGACTATTTCCGGGCATCTTCACAAGTGTTATTTTAGCCAGTCCTCCTAAGAAAGATTCATACCCCCATTTTACAGATGAGTAAGCTGAAACCAAGAAGATAAAGCTCTCGCTCAGGTCACACAGTCAGTAAATCTCAGAGCTGAGATGGGAATGTAGGGTTCCAGATGCCAAGTTCAGGGCCTCATCTGACTAGACACCGGATTGTTATTCATAAAGCACTTAGAAAACAGATCGAGAAACATGGGATGGATTATAACCAGATTTTGCAGATCCTTGGTGGCTGAACAGCATAAACTCAAAGATCAACTAGAGAAATGAGGTCAATGTGGGCAAAGGCCTCCAGGGGAGGACCACAACACTCTACCCCATCCAACCCCATATCGTTCGTGTGGATGGTGATGGCAGCTGACCGAGGACCAGGAGGCAGAATCAAGATGCTGAACGCACGATCGTAATTCGACAAGATCGTCACAGCCGTACAACAGACCAGACCTATCAAGTGACAGATCCACTGAATCAATGAAGACAAATATAAACTCTCACACGGAGGTTCAAAAATTCAATAGTGAAGTCTGAGCTGGGGAACCCTGTGTGGAGAGCAGTTGGTGTGAAAAAGACACAGAAGCCCTGCACTCAAGATGAAGTAAGTCAAAGACACCTTTGGCGAAATCCTAGATAGCACAACAGATGTACGACCCTCACACACAGACACGGAATCAGAGAGGCAGGAGCAGGATTGTCTAGTCCAAGCCCCAGGAAGGAGGGAACATACCCATGAGGCTTTGGACTAGATACGTAAGGGAGCGCAGCGGGACGCCCACTCTGGGAAGAGCACTGATGAATGGATACACGTTCCAGGGAGCGTGACCAGACTGGACAAGGAACAAGAGACCGTGATATAAAGAGAAAGTACTGATAGAAATGGTCACATTCTAAATCTGCCTAAAGTGGACTAACGGCCCCATAACCTGTCCTCAAATACTGAGAGTAAGAGCATGTGGAAGAGAAAATCAACTTCTGTGCATCTAAGGACGGTCGAAGTTGGGCTGAGTGGCATTCTGCCCTTTATACAGAACTAGTATAGTTCTTAAAACATCATGTTCTAGAAGTTACTTTCACACTTCACCTCTCTGTAAAATGGGGCCAATAATAATAATAGTAATAATGCCTTCTGCATGGGGTTGTCGTGAGGATTAAGTTAGTTGCTATTTGTAAATACTTAGAACCATGCCCAGTGCGCCACTGTTAATAGATGTGTTTGTGGTTAGAATTCGTTACCTTCCTGAATCGAAAGTGAGCTTTTCTGGCTGTAGACAACAGTCTGGTGCCCCTGTGTGTCCCCAGCAATCTGCCCTGGCACACAGTAGGAATCCACACATACTTGTTGACATTTAGAGATGAAGTGTCATTCCCAGCCACTGTTAAATGTTCCAGGAACTGAGTTGCTCAAAAATAGCGCTCTGGCAGGGATGTGGGGGCGTGGCCACCAGAGCCAATGCCCCACAGGCCGTGTGGGATCGGTGGGACACCCTAAGATTCCATGCTACCCATCTCCTCCTTTTCAGGGGGCCCTTGGCCAGGACAGCTGCCTGGCCAGTGAGGGGCCGGGATCACCTGCTCACACACTTTTTAAACGGGGAACTAAGAGGCACTCCCTACTACGTCCCTCCTCCTGGTGAGGATGTTTCTGGGACCCTTCCCATCTGCTCGTCCACCCTTCCCTGGGACACGCAGAAGGCCCTGGCAAGCCCTGATGCAAACAGTGCTCGATTTCCTGGGCTAAAATTACATCTTGAGTCAATTTTCATAAAATGCATTGACAGATTTAGGTTCTGGAAGACGGAGCTTTCTCAGAAGGCATTAAAATGACCCAAACGGTTAGAATCAGCCGAAACCCGGCAGCCAGGGGCTGAGAGAACAGCTTTCATCCTGCTGCAGCCTTGTGGGCACCTGGGGTCTGGACCCTGCCTGGAAAGACTGCTGTGCCTGCACTTGACTCCTTCTGGCCACGGGGTGATCACCTCTCTGCCAAGGCTCCACTAACAGACGTTTTGCAATGAACTAACAGGTGGGAATCCGTTCCTGTTTATGAGCAAGAGTAGTCTGCCATCCCAGGGGCAGCTCCAGAGATAGATCTGGATTTTTCTTTAAAGTTTCTATTCCTGATACTCTCCTCTGTGGGTCACGGAAAGAATCAGGCAAAGAAATAGGACCTCGATATGTTTGAGTGTGTCTCCCCTTCTCCAGAAATAGCTTGAAGCCTGTGTCCTAGGGGTACCCGGGGGACTGAGCTCTGCCACCATCACCCCGGAAGGCTGGGGGATGGTGTTGATTGTCCACGGGGCAGCCTCCTTGATCTCTAGGGACCCTCCTGCTCTGACATTTTGACCCCATGACCCCAGCTGTCCTCAGCCTGACCACCATGAGCTCCCTGAGTTGCCTCTTCCTGTATTTTGCCAGCCTCATTCATCTGCTCGCAGTCCATTCTGGACTATCTCCCTCTGCCCGTCTGGATCCACTCTCTTGTCCACCCTGCTCTGTGCCTAGGAGGCAGACCCGTGTGCACTGCACCAACAGTCCTCTGCTTCCAGTGGGGTGATACCAGCGGGAGGCACTTGCAGGAGAGCAGGGGGTGGAAAGAGAGTGAGGTTGCCCGGGCCCCTGCTCATCCTGGGAAGGCCCCCTGGGGTTCCAGGACCTGCTGCCTCCCCTCACCTCCTCAGGCCTGTAGCAGGGATGGCTTTATACTGGGACCGGCCTCGTGACTCATCACCCCTCATTGGTTTCCCTAAACCCTGAGAACGCCTTTATAAATAGCCCCTTAGTACATCCCCCAGCTACCCAGGACCCGGACTGACTGCTCATGCCGGCCTCACGCTGTGCCTTCGCTTCTAACTACCATCTTTGCTGCGGGCTCTTGTGCCGTGTCCTCCAGCTTCAGGGAAACCCCGCTCCTCCAAGTGGATGCTGCCTCTGCACTGGGGGCTAGTGCCCTGCCTCCACCCCCTGAGGCCAGTCCTGCCCCTCTCTAGAGAACGAGAAGGTGGAGCGGCTGATCCCTAAAGTTCCTCTGACCATGTTCTCCTCTGCTCCACACCATGCACGCCTTACCTGATGGCCTGTGTTTAGTCACATTTGATTTTTAGAAGTCCAATGAGCGATCAGAGTGCTTTAGCTAGGGGCACCTGGGTGGCTCAGTTGGTTGAGCATCTGACTTTGGCTCAGGTCATGATATTGAGGTACGTGGGTTCGAGACCCGCACTGGGCTCTGTGCTGACAGCTCAGAGCCTGGAATCTGCTTTGGATTCTGTGTCTCCCTGTCTCTCTGCCCCTCCCCTACTTGCACTCTGTTTCTCTCTCTCAAAAATAAACATTTAAGAAATATTTTAAATAATAAATAAATGAAAGTCCAATGAGCCATCAAAGTGCTTTAGCTCGGGGCGCTGGGGTGGCTCAGTGGGTTGAGCATCTGACTTCTGCTCAGGTCATGATCTCATGGTTCATGAGTTCGAGCCCCACATCGAACATCACAGAGCTGACAGCACAGAGCCTACTTGGGATCTTTTGTCCACCACTGACCCCCCTCCCCGCCCCTTCCCTGTTTGCGCTGTCTCTCTCAAAAATAAATCTTTAAAAAGAAAAAGTGCTTTAGCCAAGCATGGCGTCCCGGCTGTAACTCTCTGTCCTCTGAATCCTCACTTTATTCCCACTGATGCTTTTTTCTCGCACTGTTTCCTCTATTAGGACCATTCACACATGTGAATCTCCTCTTTCAGGCTACAAACCCCGTAGCCCCAGCTTTTGGGGAGGCTCCATGTTTTGTACTATCTCCCCCTTTCTCCACTGCATCAGACACGTTGCCTGGGACACATACCTGCTCCCTGTTGCAAATATTAACCGATGGGGGAGTGACCGTGTGGCCCTGCCCACTCTGGGTGCTGCCAGACAACGGTATTTACTGAGCAACGACTACACACCAGGCACATTACATCCCCGTCATGTTTTACTCGCTCTCACCACAGGCCCACAAGGTAGGTGTTATCCCCATATTACAGATGTAGAAACTGAGGCACAGAAAGGGTAAGCAACTTGCTCCAGCTCCCACCTCCAGAAAGGGCTGGAGCCAGGAACAGAAGTGTGCCTGACACCGAGGCCTCCCACCTTTCCTCCAATCCACCCTGAGGGTGCGGGGGTAAACCACACAAGGCCGACAATCCGGGACCCTGACACAATGGAGATGAGTCTCAATTACTGAATGTAACTAGTGGCTAGCGGAGCGGCACCCTTCGGAAGAGGCCCGTCCAGACTTTCCCTGAATGAATCACTACGACATTAACACATGGATGTTTTCTGTGAAGCTCGGCCAAAAGGCCTCAAAAGTAATTAGTTCGCTTAAGTAGGCTAACCGTTCCCTCAGCAATCTGGTTTGCACCATAATTGGCTTAGGGTCTCTGAGAGGGGGAAAAGGGTAAAGGTTAGCCCCGCCCCTGTGGGGACACTTCCCATACATTCTAGGGATAAAATTCACCCTCTTCAGCCACTTGCTCCTGCCCCGCACAGGGTAGGGGTGGGGCACAGGGCACGGGATGCTCTGGCAGATCCCCCAACAAGGAAGGAGGTTTGTTAATCAAGTCTGAGTTACTGAGGCTTTTACTGGCTATTCTTGTTCTAGCCCGGTCATCTGGGAGGGACTCCCCAGACTCCTGGCAGAGCTTGGAAGTCAGGCTACAGAGCTGGGACTTGATTCAACGCAGAGAGGAGTCGCCGAAGGTTTCCAGGCAAGGGAATCGCCTAACTTGGTCAGAAACCAAGGGAAGGCTGGTGTCGATGAGACATGGCGCTGGCTGCTATAGCCATGTGTTAGGCCGCCACACAAGATCTTTCTTTCTTATTGGGTCTGGATTCCCTTTGTCTCCCCCTCAGACTGGGCTCCCTGAGGGCAAGGCTATTTGTACCCCTCAGACTAGGCTCCCTAAGGACAGGGCTATGTCTCCCCTCAGATAGGGGCTCTCTGAGGGCAGGGTCTCTCCCCTCAGACTAGGGTTCCCCAAGGACAGGGTTGTGTCTCCCCTCAGACTGGAGTCCACTGAGGGAAGGGCTATCTCCCCATCAGACTGGGGCTCCCTGAGGCACGGCTGTGTCTCCCCCCTCAGACTGGGGCTCCCTCAGGGCAGGACTGTGTCTCCCTCCTCAGACTGGGGCTCCCTGAGAGTAGGGCTGTGTCTCCCTCCTCAGACTGGGGCTCCCCAAGGACAGGGCTGTGTCTCTACCCTCAGACTGGCACACAGAAGGCAGGAACTTTTCCCTCCACCATGTTTCTGTGCAATAGCAGGGACAAAACTCCATGCTCTTCAAGCCTTACTATCCTTCCCAGGGGCTCAGACGCTGTACTTCAAAACACATCAGGTGGAGTGTCTCCAGAGTCAGACAAACAGACACACAAGGAGGGACAGATGATATTTCTGGGGTGGGGAAGGGGTCACCTACCTCCCGCCACTGCTTGTTCTCCATCCCTTGAGTATACATGACACACACTGTGGGGAGAGGAGAAAAAGAGGGTTAAGACCCCAGGCCAAGAGGAAAGCGGGGGCCCCAGATGTGGGGACAGCTCTGAAAGGGGAGGCACCTCAGGAGACTCTGATCTGGGTCGCACTGTCGTGTCTGGGGCGGGGGTGGGGGTGGTTGGCTTGGGAAAGGGGCCTAGAACATGAGCATGTCTGGGAGAGGCCCCCTTTCGGAGGAGGTCAGGGGCCATTTGCATCTAGGCCAGGACACGATGGGGTGCACGTGGAGGAGGACTGAGGTGCAGACACAGGAGAGAACATCGGAACCCTGAGTCATCCTTTTAGACCCCAAGGCAGCCTCCTGAGGCCTATTCCTATCATCAGCCCCACTTCACTAATGGGCACACTGAGGCTCAGAGGAGGCCAACGACCTGTCTGAGGTGATACAGTTGGCTGGCATTGCTCAGGGTTAGATCCCTGGCCCGGAAAATCCGTGCTCATCCCCCCCGCCCCCCGCCCCAGACCACAGCCAGTGGGGGCTCTGACATGTATTAGTTTCCCTGGGACCAAGACTTTCTGGCCCCAGGCACCCGGACCCCTGCCAACCCCCTTGGTTGTGTTGAGTCTTCACAAGGTCCTACAGGCTGGGAAGGGTCAGGCCCACCTGTGCTACCCCAGGCAGCGCCACTGACACACTAAACAGCCCAGGGGCACCCGGAGTGGCGCCTGGCCACAGTTAGCACCCGGGAAGGGCTCCAGGGTGGGCTGCTAGGATCCCGCGGAACGTCGTTGCTGTCGTTACCGTCATTATTGCCAGAGCAGGACTTACGTGGGTCAGACTTGGAGAACATGTCTTTGTCCAAAAGGTTCCTGAAAGAGGGGGCGGGGGGAGAGGAAGAGTTAGCACAGCCAGAGGAGAGGAGGATCTCAGGGGATTCAGGCCGCTGGGAGACCCAGAGGCTGCCTCAGGCCCTGCTCCGGGCAAAACCGGAAGAGAAGGAGGCTCCGTGGGCACAAGATTATTAGCTGCTCATTAAAGCCGGCACAGGGTGGGCCCTGGACGAGTCCCTCGGCTCAGCTTCCTACGGAGCACGGCTCCCCACCTCCCACCCTAACCAGCCACACACGCTCTGGGTGCCCAGGACCTCAATCTCGAGCCAAACCTTCATGTGCCCAATGTCTTAGCCTGTTCTAGAAATTCTCCTCTTATCACCTCTCTGCCTCTCAATAAATAAATAAAGTAAAATCTCCTCACATCGCGCTCACGAATCCCCGAGACTCCCAGAGATGTCCCAGCGAGAGGGAGCCCCAGATCCCCACCGTCTGTTCCAGTCTTCATTCAGGGGCCTCTTCCCAAAAGGCAGCCCCCCCCCACCCCCACCCCCTCTGCCTGTCTCCACCACTCCTGCCCCAGACCAGCTCCTGGCCAGCTGTCACTTTGGGAATCATCTGATAAACCTCCCAGTCCCACTGCAGTGAGCACCAGATGAAACGACACGCAAGGCGACTCTGAAGGGGGCAGGAGGGGGTCACAGGTAAGATATCATGTTCAAGTGTACACATCCACCCCAAAGCGGGCCGACCCCCTCACCCTGCAGGGGCGCGGTTTGGAGGCAGAATTGCCTTCAAACCAAAGATGAGACCCTACAGGGGACAGAACGTGATGCATCGTGAGGGGTAATAAAGAAGGGGGCGGGGCTTTAGTAAAGAGAGTGCTGCAATGTATCTCTGAATCCCATAATGAAATTCTGTAATTGCACAAAACCTTAGAATGTTCGAGCTGGAAGGGTCCTCGGAGGTCAGCCTTTCCAATTCCTTTATAAATCCAGAATATGAGACTCTGAGAAAGGGCATCTCGTTTCTCCAAGGTCTGTGTCTCCTCCAAGTTTGGGTCTGGAACTCAAGTTTTGTCATGTCTAGGCTAGTGAGATGTTGGATTTCAGCCTGTGTGTGTGTGTGTGTGTGTGTGTGTGTGAGAGAGAGAGAGAGAGAGAGAGAGAGAGAGAGAGACAGAGACACAGAGAGAGAGAAACAGAGACAGAGAGATAGAGAAGGAGGGACACAGAGACAGAGAGACAGAGGGAGAGATGGTGTCTTCAAAGAGAAGCAGGCCGAGCTTTTCCGGGCTCTGCGCACCCTCCTGCCTGCACTGAGAAATAGAACCAGGCATGGAGCTTCAGTGGCTCCCTGCCCTGCGACCCCAGGAGTCTCACGGAGCCCTGGGGCCTGGGTGAGCCTGACCCAGATGCCTGAGGACGATGAAGCCCTTGTCCCATTCCTAGCCATCCTGGATTTTGCCCTCCCCGAACGGGCACTGAGCAGCAGCCATTTCCTCTCCCCTCCCTGAGCCCTCCTGGGCCTGTAATGTGCAGCCCCCCGGTTTGTGGGACCCCATGTCCATACTCAGCCCCCGCGGGCTGCAAAATGGGGGACACATCGATCGTTCACACTGGCTGGGTGCTCCTCCGTGCTAGGGACACCACCTCTGCTGCGGGCCAGCCCAGCATCTGACTCAGCGCGGGTGCCAGCAAATCAGATGGATGAAGGAAGACCAAGAGGAATGGCCACACCGGTAGGGCTCCTGTCCCACCCCCTGCACGGCATCTGATCACACTCTGGACCGGCCCTTAGCCTTTCTCTTATCTGTGCAGCCTAGTGGTTAAGTGCACGGGCAGCAGGCAGACAAGTGGGGTTTGCATTCCAGCTCTGGACAAGTTACTTGCCTTCCTTGTGCCTCAATGTCCCCACTTGTAAAGTAGGGCTAAGCCAGTCCCTCCTTCAGGACTGCTCTGGGGCGCCTGGGCCTAGTGAGGCTGGCCAGAGGGCCAGTCACCATCCGCCCAGGGCTGAACAGAGTGGTCACTCTCCTGGCCCGTGTTCAGGTTCACTTGGTGAAAAAAAGAGACACAGGATGGGCGACACGAGCCACCTCCCCTCTCACCTGACCAAGGAAGCCCACCCCCAACCCATATACTCCCAGCACCCCATGGTGAGGACGCACTGAATCCCCCACTGGCCGACAGCAGCCCCACTCACCCCAGCCTCGGGCTCCTCTTTGGCCTCTCATCCTTTCCTCCTACTCAGCCTTAAGGACCTTCCGCCCTTTTGCCTAAGTCCCTGCACCCTACCTCCCCCCCCAACCCCCCCAGATCCCTTACGTCATCCACACTTGTCCCTATCTGTGCCTCACCCCAAGGGCCTGTCCTAACAGAAGCCTCAGGACCTGCTGAGCCTACTCTCACGGCCTTGAGATGGTGGCCTCCCCACCATGAGCAAAGGGCCTGTCACTTCCCGCGACTCATCCCTGCCCCGTGTCGTAAAACGGCAGATTCTTGGGCCCTGTGCCCAGAGCCTGGATTCTGCAGGTCTGGATGGGGTCCTGGAAGTCATGTTTCAACTAACTTCCCCACCATATGCACCCACAACCCACACCCACACCCACACACCACGTTTCTGACAGTGGCAGTCCAAGTACCGCATGCTGGGACACTGGGGGCCTGACGGCCGGGGCCTCTCCCACTGCAACCACTTACACACACAGCACCTCGAAGGTCTCACATGACCCTCAGCCTGAGGCACCAAGGACTCCCGACTCCGAGGCGAGGCCGAGAGAGAGAGAGAGAGAGAGAGAGAGAGAGAGAGAGAGAGAGAGAGGTGGTGAGTGGTGAGTGACTTGCCTACAGGCACACAGACAGCAGGAGGCAGAGGGAGAGGAGCCAGGTCCTCTGCCCCGAGGCAGGGCCCCAACCACAAGGGCACGGCCACACCAGACCGTAAGTGCTTTTTCTCCACTTTCTGTCTTTGGAGAGCTCAAAGAGAAATTCTTTCCAACAGGCAAAATGTATTTTTCCCCCAAAACAGCATAAAGCCCTTCGGCTGCCTGCACAGCAGCCCGGAGCTTGGCTTCTTTTGTTCTTGAAATTGAGGCTGGGGAACAGAGCCTGGGGCCCCTTTCCTCCCTGCTCTCCCCCAAGGAATTGGTCTGGATTCCTTGGCCTGGTGGGCGAGAGCAAACAACGATGCACTGGGCACTGGGTGGTGAGGTCAAGTGTCTCCAAGGCCCCCAGCAAAGGGAGAGAGCACTAAAAAGGCTGAACTAAGACCTCTTCCCTGGCGCCAAAGGAGGGAGCTTGAGGGTGCCACCCTCCTTCGTGAGACTTTAAAGAGTAGGGAGTACAGGCCGGGACTCTCCAGTCAGAGAAGGGAAGAGACACACAACCCTGTCCTCAGGGAGCCCCAGTCTGAGGGGGGAGACACAGCCCTGCCCTC
Source organism: Proteles cristata cristata (assembly GCA_017311185.1). Lineage (NCBI taxonomy): Eukaryota > Metazoa > Chordata > Mammalia > Carnivora > Hyaenidae > Proteles > Proteles cristata. The sequence continues at coordinate 2,302,370 of JAESUZ010005393.1, forward strand.
AGGGAGCCCCAGTCTGAGGGGGGAGACACAGCCCTGCCTCAGGGAGCCCCAGTCTGAGGGGAGACACAGCCCTGCCCTCAGGGAGCCCCAGTCTGAGGGGAGACACAGCCCTGCCTTCAGGGAGCCCCAGTCTGAGGGGAGAGACACAGCCCTGCCCTCAGGGAGCCCAGTCTGAGGGAGAGACAGAGCCCTGCCCTCAGGGAGCCCCAGGCTGAGGGGGAGACAGAGCCCTGCCCTCAGGGAGCCCCAGTCTGAGGGGAGAGACAGAGCCCTGCCCTCAGGGAGCCCCAGGCTGAGGGGGGAGACAGAGAGAGCCCTGCCCTCAGGGAGCCCCAGGCTGAGGGGGGAGACAGAGCCCTGCTCTCAGGGAGCCCCAGTCTGAAGGGGGAGACAAAGCCCTGCCCTCAGGGAGCCCCAGGCTGAGGCCCAGACACATTTGCTCTTGAGCTGAGCATGGGGGAGAGGGAACGGACCATCACACATCCAAGCAAAGTCTGGTTGTCTCCAAGCAAAGCCCATAAATGCTGCAGATGCTCTGAGCAATGACTCCAGCCCGGGCACAGCAGGAAACACATGAAGACACTCACCCACAGCTGTTCCTGGGCCAGGGGTCCCCACGGACCCCCTGAAACCATAAGGAAAACGTGGCATATTGGTACATTCGAATGCATTCTTTTTGGAGAGCAGTCACCAGATTCCCAAGGAGGCTCATGAGGCTAAAAAAGTTACGAAAAGTTGGTCTATCTTTTTCCCACCAGAAATCCTGCCGATGCCTGGTAAAAGGTGGGGTGTGGGGGACACGGAGAGCAGACTTGCAGCTTCACTGCTCAGTCCAACACTCAGTTCTGCCCTTTCCTAATGGGTGACTCCGCTTAAACCCTCTGTGCCTCAGTATCCCCATCTGTAAAGTGGGGATAATAACAGCCCTTCTCTCCTTGGTATTTTCTGAGAATTAACTGAGTTCATAGATGCAAAACCAGTTCGAAGGGTGTCTAGCGTTGTAGTAAGTTGCAATTCGGTGCCTGGAATTCAATGTGCGCTCGCTAAAGGCCTGTGGGGAGTGAAGGGGCATCTCTAAGGACGCCTCATGCTCCCCCCCCACCACGCCCCCCCAAATGGGCTGCAGCAGGACCCTGAGCACCTATATGCTCAACACCGCCCAATACGGCTGTGGGGCCTTCCTTAAGGAGAGTAGACTGGGGATAGGTGAGCCACCATCGGGGAGAAACAAGAATCTAGAGCAGACCCCCAGGGATCCCTGGTCCCAAAGAACAACACCCCATTAACCCGTGGAGCAATTCAACCCCAAACATCTGGCCAACACCCCAGGCAGGCAAAGAGGGTGGGAGCTGGCGGACATTAGTCAGAGATACAGTCTCCTCCAACTGCTTAATCTATGACACCCTATTCACGCTACGAATCAAATGCCAGGAAGTAGACATGGCCTCGTCTAGACGCCAGGGAGCTGGGGCCGAAAGGTGTGCCCGGTGCCACCCAACTTCCCAGGGAACACGCTGAGCTTGAACTCTGAAGCCAAAACCCAGCTAAAGGTGCCATGGGGGGTGTCTGCAGTTCCAAACCCAGGGTCGCCCCAAACCCCATCCCGGCGGACAGGGCTCCCTCCCGTTCTCACTCTCCCCCGGGGTCTGCCCCGGGTCTCATTAGGGCTGCTTCCAAAGGAACGGCTGGAGAGAAGAACTGGAGGGCTTTCTATCTCCTCCTGCCCTGCTCTCTGTCCAAACATGCAGAAGGGATCCAAGGAACGAAGAGGAGGGAGTTGGAGGAGGAAGGGACGTTGGCACCCAGCCCCTGGCACTCGCCCATCTCCCCTTTCAGATCCCGCTCCTCACCCCCGTGCACTGTGTCCCTGCCAAGCCACCTCACCAAGGTCTAGAAAGCAATTTGCACATGGCTTAAAGAGCTCTCCTTCCTGGGGCTATTTGCATTATTATTATGACCATTATTAATTATTGCAATAATCGTCCCTCCCGTGCTGTGAGGCCAAAGGAAGAGAGCAAGAGTTCTGGCCTCAGATGCATCCCGGCTGGAACACCCACGTGGCCACATGGTAATTCTGTGAGTCTGGACAAGCTACTTACCCTCAGTTTCCCCATCTGCGTATAGGGTCACATCCCTGCCTTCTGCAGTTGTGAGACTAATAGCTTAAAATAGAAAAGGCAGGAAGCACGTCGGACCCCTCGCTCCCTTATGCCCCCTCCTGTCCTATTTGTCAAGTCTTAAAGGCTTCTACTTCAAAAACACACTGCGAATGTGTCTGCCCTTCCCCACCCCGCCATCCCCACTGCCTCCTCGACGGACGTTCCGGCGGCTTCCTGCCTAGCTGGGTGCTTCAGTTCCAGCCCCAGTCTTCATACCAACCCAAGAAAAGTGTTTTTAGAAAATGCAGCAGATCACATTACTCTCATTTAACAACCCGACCCCCTAAATGCTGTCAGAATATCAAACTCCATGGTCACAAGGCCATGACCCACAACCCCCCCTTCCGCCTCTAGCCCCATCTTTCTTCCCTCCCTATCTCTCACACCGCTCCAGCCACACTAGCCTGCCTGCAGCTTTGCAAGCATACCAAGATCTTTCCTGCCATCGGGCCTTTGCACCTGCCGTTCTCCCCATCTGAATCACCTTCCCTGAAGATCCTGCCCCGGCTGGCTTTCTCATCCTTTGGGTCTCAGCTCGATGTTACCTGCTCATCCTGTCTGAAGTGCCCCCAACAACCACAAAATTATTTGCAGAACACCTATCTCTTTCAGACACTATTGGCTTAATAAAAAAATGTATATATTTGTTATAATCCCCTCCCCCCGTCCCCACACACATACTCTCGTTCACCACTATATCACTGGCACTTCAAACTATGAAGACTCAAGGCACCTGGGTGGCTCAGTCAGTTAAGAATCTGACTCCTGATTTCGGATCAGGTCATGATCTCACGGTTTGTAGGACAGAGCCCTGTATCGGGCTCTGTGCCAATAGTGCAGAGCTTCCTTGGGATTCTCTCTCGTCTCTCTCTGCCCCTCCCCCTGCTCATGCTCTCTCTCTCTCTTCTTTTTCTCTCTCTCTCAAAATAAATAAATAAATAAAAGCTGTGAAGACTCTCAATAGCAAATGAGGACCAGTACCAATTATCAAAGGAATGAATGGATCAGTCGTGTTCAGTTATTGCTACCTATTATCATTCTTAATTTTATTTAGCACATCCCACTTTACACAGAACTTCACAAATATAATGTCTTTTGTCCTCATAACAATTGTATAGAATGTGGATGGGACCAATATTTCTCCCCATTTTCCACATGGAAAGACTGAGGCTGGAGAACTTCACTGACCTGGCTGAGATTTTAGAGACAGTAAGCCAGGAACCACATTGACCTTCAGTGTCCTGTCCAGGATTCTTCAAGATCCAAAGGCATAAAGCTCTCCAACTGGGACCATGAGGCACTATGCTAGCTAGGCCATCAAAGGTGAGTGGTATTAAAGGAGAGAGGCACCTTGCAATGTTTTGCCCAGGATGTTTGTCAACTTATCACACTAAGTTTGGTGAGGCTGGAGGTGGGGGGGTTCTTGCCCAGGAAACTGTCAAGAACAGAGACAGTCAGGGATCTGGCCAAGCTGTGCTTGGAAAATCAGTCCCAGTCACCTAACACATGCCATCCACTGACTGCAGGAAAATCTAAGGAGCTGGTCCTCAGAGACACCAAACTCCAGGTCCCTGGTACCCCCGGGGGCTCAGGTAACCTATGGATCACCCAGAAAGCCTCCATGTGGCAGAGGTCATGGCTGCCCACCCAGCAAGCATTCCTCACTCTCTTCCTGCTAACAGAATCCACAATGGTTGAGTATGGAAACACTCGAAGTCCTAGGAGGTAGGTCCTTATCCCTCGTTGCTGTCAACTCAATTGTGTACCTCCTAAAACTTATATATCGAAACACTAATCCTCAATGTGATGATATTTGGAGACTGACCTTCAGATGGTAATTAGGGTCATGGGGTGGGCCCCTCGTGATGGGATGAGAGTCCTTATAAGAAAAGATACCAGAGAGCTTGCTCTCTCTTTCTCTGCCATGGGAGGACATGGTGAGAAGGTGGCCATCCGAAGCCAGGAGAGAGTCCTCCCCAGAGCCCAACTATACCAACCCCTTGATCTCAGACTAACATTCTCAAGAATGGTGGGAAATAAATTTCTGTTGTTTAAGCCACCCCATCTACGGTATTTTGTTATGGCAGCCCATGCTAACTAATATGCTGTCTAGAGGAGGATGTGAGACCTAGCTTCAGCCATTGACATAGAAAGGAAAGTCTGGAGAGAGATTTTAGGAGTGACTGTGCTTTTCAGATCAAAAGAACTTGTGAAAGAAAGGCCTCTGACCCTATGCCTTGCTTCCTAGCTTTGGATGCAGTTGTGATGCCTGGAACAGAGGCCTCCATTTTGTAACAATGAGGTCCACCATTTGGATGACAGCAGAGTAGAAAGATAGCTGGGTCCTTGGTAGCAAAGTGAGCTGACAAACCTGCACTGAGATAACCTACTTCCTGACTCACTGTGATCTGAGGAAAATACATATATTTTGGTTTTGAGCCACTATCAGATTTTCTGTTATCTGTAGTCAAAACATTCCCAGCTGAACCTGACTGTTCTGTGCCCCCAAAGCTTTCCAGCCTTATTCCCCTTACCTCCTTCCACCCTATCTTCCCAATGGTAAGCCATCTCCAGGGACGGTCTTGGGTCCAAGCAAAGAGAACTATGGGCTGAGAGAGGAGGAATGGTGAGCTATCACCATATGGTCTGGATACCGTGGAAAGCTCACCACAATCCCCTGACTCCCTCCAGTCTCTGCTCCCTGGAGATTCCTCCACTTCTGGGTGTGCCCCCCAGAGCCAGAGGCATCCTGAAGTAAGGAAGGCCTCTCCCATCCCTGGAGAAAGAGCAAATACTCCTTCTCTGACATACTGATGTCATACTGACATCTACTATGGTTGGTACCCAGGCCCCTACGATGACCCTCATGGAGACCCCAATCCCCAACCTCAAGAAGCCCTGAAGGCTCTGAAGTCTGAGGAAACTGGATTTGGATCTCCTTCTCCAAAATGTGCTAACTGGAGCCTTTTGGGCAGGTCCCTTAACCTCAGTGAGCTCTGATTTCCTAAGCAGCAAAAAGGGGAAATACTTCTATGTACCTTACAGGATTGTTGCAAGGTTAAAAAAGATGCAGCAACTGTGATGGCAGAAATCTAAGATGGTCCCCAAGAGTTGGGCCCCCTGGTGAACAAGCCTGCATAATCCCCTCCCCTTGAGTGTGGGTGGGACCTGGGAATGTGATGGATACTCACTCCTGTGATCACTGTTACTTTATGTAAGAGTGTCATGGCTGAAGGGGGAGACACCTTCCTGCTGAGTCTCAAGAAGGGACTGGCCATGTTGTGAGAGGCCCACACAGCTAGGACCTGAGGGCGGCCTCCAGGAGTTGAGAACCATCCTGATCCATCAGCCCGCGGGAAAGCAGGACTTCAATCTCACAGCTGCGAAGAGCTGGGTTCTGCCAACCATCTAAATGAGCTTGGCCTGGCCCCTGAGCCTCAGATGAGATCACAGCCTCCGCAGACACCTTGATTTCAGCGTGCCGAGACCCTGGGCGGAGGGGCCGGTGTGCTGTGCCTAAGCTTCTGACCTACGGAAACTGCCAGAGGATAAACCGCTGTCGCTGTAAGCTGCTAGGTTTGCGGTAATTCATTATGCAGCAACTGAAAATTAACATCGTAATCTTAGTTTGAACCAAACAGCTACCTGAGTAGATCAGAAATGGTTGAATATAGGCCCCTGCATATGGCCCAGCCTAATACAGCTGTAAGTGCCTAGCACGTCGTAAGCACTCAGTAAATCCCACTCATTCCCCTGGCTCCACTACCGAGGGCCTGGGAGTATTCTGCTTCCTAGCACTGGCCTTGACAGTGGCCACGATGGCCCTAGGCTCCTCCTCCCCCAAAGCTGCCCTCCACATGCCTGTCTGAAGAAAGCATTGACAGCCCATTCACACCCCTTCTGAGGTCTGGGTCACAGCTCCCGAGCTCAAACTCAGCTGCCTCTCAGGCCTCAGGGCAGCAAAATGCCAACCTGAACAGACAGCACAGAACATCTTGGGGGCAGAGACAATAACTGCCCACCAGCCCCGCCCGCAGCTGCTTGAGAGATTCCAGAACGGCTAAGCAGACCTTAGCCCGTTTGTCTTCTGGACTCTTCCCTCCTTGTCTTCCCTATGGGTGTCAAGAGCCCCACTGTGTGAAATTGTGCATTCCTTCTGCCGGCAGGAAGGACCCTGTGGAGGTGCAAAGGCTTCCTGTTACATAAAAAAGGCAAATTGCTCTTTCTACCACACTGGTCCGGATCTCTGTGGACTCTGAAGGATGGGACACTAGATAGCTGAGCTCCGACTGCGTCTGCAGGAAGGCTAACGGTCGGGAAAGATCGGAACAGACCATCAGAGGAAGAAGGTCACGGCTCGCGTTTTCTACGTCTACTGGCATCTGGTCCCACAAACCATCTACCCTACTTACCCCCCTCAGGATCTCTAAACGTACGTAATATGTCAAATATATCTCAATAAAGCTGAGGCGGGGAGGGGTGGATAAAAATCTCTAGATCAGATCGCCAGGACCCACACAAATCCTGGGATCCAACTAGAAAGACAAATGTTTCTTTACTTTCCGATGTCAAATACTAGGCAAATCAATTACTATTCCTGGACTAATCCATTGCATCCTCACGACCGTGAGAAGAATTAGCGCACACCTTTTACAGATGAGGAAACTGACATACGGGTTAAGTCGTTTATGCAATGTCACAAGGACAGAGCTGGTATTTGAACCCGGGCGGACAGATCCCACAGCTCATGTTCCTTACCATTGAGCCAAACAACCAGAGCTTTCCGGTGTTTGACCCTGAGTTTACTGAAGTCGGTAAAAACACCTGTTTGGGAGAGGACCATAAATCAGCCCAAGGGATACACTACCCAAAGCAGAGACCCAGATATGCCATCCCCCAGCATCACATACCTTCAGTGAGGCTTGGTGAGGCTTCCATGGTGGCCCTGTGTGGGCTCAGATGTGCCCCTGTACCATGCGGCTTTGCTCAGCCAGCGGTGCCCTAGCACAGGCACGGCAGGGGGTCAGGTCTTTGCCAGGCAAGAACGGAGACTTCCTGGGGCTGTAGGGGTTGGCCAGGACCTTCCTAAGGAGCAGGGTGGAGCTGGAAGGGAGCTGGCTCCCAGGGATGCTAGTTCCCAGTTCCCTGAAATACCGGGCCCCTCAACCTGAGCCGCCCATCCTGAAGTTCTCACGACCCCCAACCCCTCTGCCTGCCTTACAGGCCCTGCCCAGCAGGAGGTGTCACCTAGATGCTCTGTCCAGGACATCTTCTCCTGGGACCCAGCCAGTGCCGACCATGCGATACTGGGGAGGAAGACTTATGAGCATGGAGTACAGAATGTGCTGGAGAAAGCCATTCTGTGCAGCTCTCCTTCCTCCCTCTGCTCCTCTTCTCCCACCTCCCCTCTTCTCTTCTCTCTCTCTCTCTCTCTTTTAGAACCTAGACAGTTAGACCTGCTTGAGGCAAAGAGATGGATTTACAATTTCAAGCCCACCCAGACTGGGTTTTTTGTTTGTTTTTGTTTTTTTGCCTCGCCTCTGTTCCAGGTGACTCCTCCCTCCTTATTCTTCTTACCCAAACGATGTCCCATCCTCTGGCTTTCACCAGGAGCAGGGCCCAAGTCAGGCTATGGATCGTGTCCCTTGAGACGTCAGGGCCAATCCCAAATTACATCCCCCAGGAACTCAGACGCACCCCCAGGTATCTTTTAGGCAAAAGCTTTGAATCCTTTGGGCCCCTCCGCTTTTCGAGAGCAAACAGGAGGGGCTGAGTATCCTCGTACCTGCTGACCGAGCACCGACTGCGTGCCAAGCAAGTGCAAAGTAGTGTGCTGGGTGCCTCGCGATCCTCTACTCCCATAATTCTTCCAACGGGTGTTTGTTAAGTATCTGCTATATGCCAACCACTCTTCTAAGCATGGGCACTACCTGGGCAAATAAGATGGCTCAAATACAGGTTTCATTATTTATCCTTGACACGTGGGGGTGATGGAAGCGAAAAGCATGCCCCAAAGGGTGGAGCTGAGTCCGTTTCAAAGTGTCTGACTCCAAAACCACAGTGCCATGTGCCCTCTGCCTCCTCTCCTCTTCACCGAGTGTAGGGGGTTCATAGGTCTGAGCCAGGGTGGGGATCCCCGCCCTCGAATGCTTAGACAGTTGCTTTAGGGAAGCAGGGACAGAGTGTACAGCGTCTTCAGAGGTCGAGTGACCCCCTGGGCCAGGCTGAGTACTCAAGACCTAGGGGACACAGAAGACTCAGATTGGGACTGGGTGTCTCATGGGTGAGGGCTGGAAGGGGGGAGCCTGAGATCAAGCTCTCCAGGATGGAGGGGGGGGACCTGAACTGGCAGAGATGAAAGAGGGGTGAATTCAGGATGGTGAATAGGCTGTTGAGAGCTCGGCGGTGACAAGGATCCAGAGACAGCTCTGACACAAGCCTGACAAGCTGGGAGGGAGCAACAGGCGCAGGGATGTGGGCTCCACAGGGAAGGAAAGGCAGCCTGTGGCAACTACTGATGGCTGAGGAGGTGAGACTGGAGCTAATGGGCCGCCAGGAATCTCCCAGCAGAGCGATGGCAAGATGCAAATGGCGTCAGGAGAGAATTCTGACAGTGATGTGCGGGACCATGGGGGGCGACAGGTGAGAGTTATCACAGGAGATCAGGAAGGGCCTGGCATGGGGGGGAAGCTATGTTCCACCTCACGAGCCCTCACTCCCACACACCCTCAAATCCCAGTCCCTCCCCTTCTCTGGCTCTGGCACCCCTCCCCGCTCCCCGTGCCACAACCATGGAAAAGAGGGTTGAGAGGCCACGGGGGTGAGCGAAGGGTCTGACCAGAGAGGGGCCTGGATGAAAACGGAGAGGGTGAGTTGTAACAAGGGCACATCCAGGACCCCGGAAATGCTGTTGGTCATCTAGGGTAGCAGGAACAGTGTCTCCAGGAGAATGTCAAGGTGGGTGGGCTATGCCCGGGGCCACAGTACCCCTCACAGCCCAGCCAGGCAGTGACCCGAGGCCACCCACAGGATGACCGCATTAGAGAAGAACCCCACTTCTCCACTGGTCCCTCATACTGCCTGGGGCAGCCTTCTCAGGAAAAACTGGGAGAGACCCAGCTCTCAGATGAAGTTACCTCCAAAGTCTGTGTGACATGACCGAGGGTTTGGGGTGGAAGCCCACAAAAACACACCTCCCCTCCCCTGCTGCACTCTAAAATTCCACATTCACTGTTCTGGTCCTTTGGCTTAAGATTTTGCGTGCCTAAGTTACTGTTTATCTTAATGGTGCCACTTTAAGTTATCAGTTATCCATAGCTCGGTATGAATGAATCGATCTGATTGATCTTTTTCCATCAGTTCGTTGTTGGAGCTGAAGAAAAGCTTTAATTCCTGGGGTCTAGGGTTGGGGGGAGGCGGGTTGGAGGTGGAGAGGGCGGTGTTGGGGCAGAGGCAGAAGAGAGGAAAGAAGGGCCCAGAAGAAAGGGGCTGGTATGCCTGGGAAGGATGGGGCAAAATCACTCCCTTCATCATTCGGGGAAGAGTTGATCAGAAATAGCCTGTGCTAAGACCCAGAGGCAGCCCTTCATCACCTCCCTCTCCTCCTTGAGGCGCCCGGTCCCCTCTTCCTGTGTCTTCACGTCTCCTCTCGCCAACGGCGTGGAGTGCAAACTTTCCGAGATGGGACCCCAAGCCTGGTTCCCCCCCATTCCGCGGTCATCATCCGTGGCCGGGCAGGGCTCCTGCTGGACAGGCAAGGGGGCATCCTGGAGGCAGCGCCGCTCTGAAAGGGGGCGCGCGAGGGTGGAGGGGTCGGTGCGGCAGGAGCCCAGGAGCCGCGGGGCTCCGGCTCCAGGGGCGGGGCAGGGGGGACCCGGCCAGCGGGGCGGCTCACCTGCAGGACACGGTGATCTCCACCTTGGTGGCCGGGATGCTGCCCGCCAAGGAGTCGAACTCGCTCAGCGACGCCATGTCCTCAGGCTGCTCCATCGCCCACCGCGCCCCCCACCCCAAATTAGTCAGTCCCTGCGCGATTCACGCCTCCTCCAAAGCGGCTGAAACCCTGGGCTCTCCCCCAACTCCGGAGCCGGCGCTGGGCGGCAAAGGGAGGAGAGAGGAGCGCCAAGAGGGGGCGTGGGAAGTGAGAGAGGGAAGGGGGGCGGAGGGAGCGGGGGCCGGGGACAGAGGAGGGGGTGCAGGTGACGCGACGAGGAGGCCGGGGGTGCCAGCAGAGAGGGGCACGGTGCCCCGCGAGCTGGGGTGCAGCGGAGAGAGGCGGAGGGCGCGGGGAGAGGGCACCGGGAGGACGCGCGGAGTCGTGGAGAGGGGTTTGGGGAGAGGAGCGTGCGGCCTCGGGTGGGGACAGAAGGGGTGAAGGCGAGGGAGAGGGGGCGTGGGTGGGGGGCCGGATCGGGCGCGGGAGGCGGGGGCGCCGGGACGCGGGGCGCGCCCGGGCTGCGCCGCCTCTCGCTGGGTCTCGGCGCGGGCGGCAGCGGGGCCGGGGACCCGGCTGCGAGCGCCTCCGCCTCGGCTCCGGCTGGGGCTCCGGGGCGTCCGGGCTGCGGGAAAATCAAATCTGCCCGCAGCCGCCGCCTCCCGCCGGCCGGGGCGGGCTGCGTGCGGGGTCCGCGAGCGCCGGAGGGGGCGCCCGCAGGGGCCGGGGCGGGGCCGCGGGCGGGGTCTGCGCGCGGGTGTGAGTGTGTCCGTGCGAGCGTGAGTCTGTGTGTGCGCGTGTGTGCGCGCGGGGCGGACGTGGGGACGCGGCTCCCGATGCCGGCAGCCTGGGGCGGGGGGCGGTGACGGCCAGGGATGGTCGGGGCCGGCGCGTCTCCCTCCGCGCCCACCCCCTCCCCGCTCCGGGGTTTCCTGCTGGAAGAGCGAGAGGGTTCGGGAACCGCCGGGCGTCTGTTTGAGGAGGGTCTATGCCGGGGCTGGGTGGGAGTGACGTGCGCAAAAGAGACCTCCTCCCGCAAAAGACTGGGGGCGCTCTCTGCTGAGGGTGCGCCCCACCGGGGGCCGGGAGTCAGTCTATAAACAGAATCACGTCTCTCGCGGAGGTGTGTGGGGGCGACCCCAGTGCCCGGAGGGGCCTCCTGGGTTTTCTGAGGAGGGTCGTTAGGACTAGGCAGGGTCAGTGCTTGGGCGCTCCCGCCCCCTGTTCTGGCTCCCGCTGGGCCTGGCCACACCGAGTCAGCCACAGAAGCCACACGCCAGCGCCCTCCCCATCCCCGGCCCGTCGTGACCGCGTAGCTGAGCCAGCCCCTGGGGTCTAGAAGCTTCCTCCATCAGGCTGAGAGGGTGGCCAGGGCTCCCTGGGCTCCCATCCTACCAGCGCTGAGTGGGCGCCTGCTGTGTGCAGGGCTCTGATCCCTGTCCTGGGAGATGGGGATAGTGGAGGCACCTCTCAGGTGGCACCCCTCCCGAGCCAATCCCTTCGCGGCCTCAGAGCTGGGCAGGCCCCACCCTGCCTCAGGCTGGCCCTTCCGGACCAGGGGTCTCCGGAGCTGTGGGCGGTGTTGTTTCTCTAGGGCTGCCCACATGGACTGCCAGACTCAGACGCCAGGAAATCTCCCTGCAGCCCGTCCCCAGCCTCAGTCCGAGCTTTGCGGAGCTGGAGCCTACTTGTCTTGGCCCCACCACCGGATGCCATGAGGTGGGAAGGGCTGGGGGAGGCCGAGGGCCTGAGGCTGGACCCAGAAAAGTCACACCCTCTGGGCCATGCCTTTATCAAGCTGGGCCCATGCCTTAGCTGGGCAAGTCCAGATTTTCTGTTTGAAGCCAATTCCCAGAACATCAGATACATACAGCCAAAGTCAAAGATGACTGTAAGAACACGTTCCTTGGTCTGGGTTAAGTGTTTTTGTTTTCGCACAGGTCCAGGTTCGGCTGGACTCCTGCTACCTGGGACTGACACCAAGGGGCAGAGGCACTGGGATCCCATGGCAGTGGGGCACACCGGGGTCTGAAGGCCCCACTCCCGGATTGGAACTTAGGCCCTATCTCCCCAGAGAATAATTCCAGCCTCCTTTCCTGAGGGATGCAATACTGGGCTTGAAATTTCTATGCCTCCCCCACCCTCCCATCCCCCACATACCTCTGTTCCAAACGTACTTGTGGAATATGTTGTCCACTCCTTCCACCAGTATTTACTGAGCACCTACTGTGTGCCCAGCCCACTTCTAGGGCCATTTGGGAAACTTCTTGATAACCACCATTCTATTTTCAAAGAGCCTACCCTGGGTTAGACACCATGGTTAATTTTTTTAAAGATATTATTCCCATCCCATAAAACTCACCATTTTAAAGTGTACAGTCCAGTGGTTTGGGTATCTCACAAGGACCATATATGATTTTAAATTCTCAAAGTAATTGTAGAGGTGTGGCATTACTGTCTGCATTTAATAAATAAGGGAGCTAGTGGCCAGAGAGGCTAAGTAACTTGTCCATGAACACCCGGCAGGGGGAACTGGCCCACTGGGAATTTGAACTCTGATCATTGGGACCAAAGTTTGATTGCCTCTTAGAATAGGGCCAGATGATGGTCTCAAAAAGCATCTGTGACATTAGGTCCTGTTGGGGAGGACAACAAAAGGGAGCCATTGCAGGTTGTTCACCAGGTAAGTAGTAAGACTGAAGGTTCTACAATGTTACCTTGTAAAGTGACAGCATCTAGGAGAGTAGCCCCAGGACCTCTTTCTAGAAGGATTCTGGACTTGTCTGTTTCTCTCCATTCCCTCTTAGTCGTTGCATTTCCACTGCTGGGTCTTTGGCAAAAAAAGTTGTATTGGGTACTGGTTCCGTGCCAGGCGCTATCCGAGGCTTAGCGAATTTGTCCCCCTGGGTGTGCCCGCGTAGCTCCATCTACTGAGCATTGGACTCTTGGTTTGGGCTCAGGTCATGATCTCACAGTTCATGGGATTAAGCCCTGCACGGGGTGTGCTGAGAGTTGGCTTGGGATTCTCACTCTCTCTGCCTCTTCCCTGTGCGCTCTCTCTCTCAAAAACAAACAAACAAACAAACAAAAGACTTTGTCCCCAAAGAACCCCCAGGTTAACAGGGGCCCCAGGACTTGCAGACAGATGGTACAGACAAACCACAGTGCGGCATGCGAAGTGCTGTTGAGGTAGCTATAAAGGCCCTGGGAAGAGAAGAGTAGCCAGGAGGCCCCGGGTGGCTCCAGTCAGTTGAGTAGTTGGTTGAGCGTCCCGTTTCAGCTCAGGTCATGATCTCACTCGTGAGTTTGAGCTGCACATTGGGCTCTGTGCTGACAGCTCAGAGCCTGGAGCCTGCTTCAGATTCTGTGTCTCCCTCTCTCTCTGCCCCACCTGTTTGTGTGCGCTCTCTCTCTCTCTCAAAAATAAATAAACATTTTAAAAACAAAGAAAAGAGTGGCCAACGGTATTGCCTCAGGAGTAGAAACAAGGGAGGGTCAGGGGAAGCTGCAAACAGGTGATCTTGAGAAAGGCACGGAAGATGATGTCTGTTTCCCCTAGAGAGAAGCTTCTCTCCTGGCAGAAAGATCTGAATGTGAGCCATCTCTTTGGGAGAATGAAGGAGAACACCGCGTGGGGAGTACGGAAGGAAGACAGGTAAGCAGGCAATACTGGGTGGATGGTTTTTCAAGCCGGTTATGTGGGCAGCTAGGGCTCATTCCCACCGAGGACTCTGGCAGAACACGCCCCAGCCTTCGCCCGCCAGAGGGGCGAGGGAGCAGGGTTGTGTATACACCACCTGTTGTCAGGCATTGGCTTGGTGGCCGAGGGCTCCTGTTTGGTCGGGGGGGAAGGGGAATTCCCTGGCACTTCCAGCCTGACCAGCAGCACAGAGTGGTCAATGCAGGTTCCAGAGGCCAGAGGAAGCTTCAGGCAAAGAAGTGCGGCCACTGGCAGCTCCATGTGGGGCTGGGGCACACTCGTCAGGGCAGCACAGGGACAGCGGCTGCTACAGATGATGAGCTTCTGCCTCGAGGACAAGGCTGAGCAGGCACTCTTGGCAGGGAACCAGCATGATCAAGGGCCAGAGGGAGGCCACAGCATGGCGGGAGCCCAGGGGGAAGGTGGCAGGAGGGGGGGCATGGAACATGAGGCCAGGCGGTGAGGGGCCCTGATGTGAGGCCACAGGTCTTGGCCTCCTTCTCCTCCCTTTTCAATTTTTTTTTTAATGTTTATTTTCGAGAGAGACAGAGAGCAAGCAGGGTAGGGCAGAGAGAGAGGGAGACACAGAATCCAAAACAGGCTCCAGGCTCTGAGCTGTCAGCACAGAGCCTGATGCGGGGCTCGAACCCACAAACCGCAAGATCATGACCTGAGCTGAAGTCAAGACACTTAATCGACTGAGCCACCCAGGCACCCCTTTTTTATTTTTTATTTTTATTTAAAAAAATTTTTTTTAACGTTTTATTTATTTCTGAGAGAGAGACAGACAGACAGCATGAGCAGGGGAGTGTCAGAGAGAGAGGCCAGACACAGATCTGAAGCAGGCTCCAGGTTCTGAGCTAGCTGTCAGCACAGAGCCCGACAGGGGGCTCGAACCCACGAACTGTGAGATCTTGACCTGAGCCAAAGTCGGACTCTTAACCGACTGAGCCACCCAGGTGCCTCTCCTCCCTTTTCAGAAGGGAACACTGAAGGAGGGGTGGTCTGGAAGACACCCCCCAGCTACACGGCCAGCAGAGCAAGCCTCAGAACACAAAGCTTGCTGATCAGGCCCAGGGCAAAATGCCCACAGTCCTCACTCAAATGAATTGCCGTTGGTTCAGAAGCAGCCAGCAGCCACGCCATTCGAAGGGCCATTTCTTCTACTGAGGTCACTGTGATGTTCAGGGAAGCCAGCCCGCAGGCCTGCAGGTCCTGCGGACGTGTTGTCTGGGCCCGGCAGCCACGTCAGAACCCACCACGGCCCCAGCCCACCAGCCACGTAACCAACGCGTGTCCCTCTGATTAAGAACTGTGAGCACGGAACGGGCCGTGCCCAGAAGATCTGGAATAGTCAGCATCAGCGCTTTGCCTTCGCCATCTAAGACTGCAAACACCCGCTCGTCTGACCTAATCCGTGGTGTTAATGACGGCAGAGCAATTTTGAGAGGCAACTCGCAGCATTGATAAGGAGAGGAAAAGCACCATGGCATTTAGGAGGCAGAGTTCTTCACAGAGGAGGCAGCTGCTGTCCCCCCTTCTCGGTACACTTCACGTAAATGCCACCCTTGGATCTGCCCTGTTGGAGACTGGTGATGGAGCAGAAGGACGATTCTGCATGGCACGGGGCGGTGGGGGCAGCCCGTACCGCACCTTCCGACAGACTAGAAAAATGTGTTCTTTGCTCTGGGGAAATGAAACCCTGAGCCAGACGGGGTTCGTGGCTTGTTAAGCAGAGCGTGGGCTGGGCTTGAGCCTCTACTTCCTCCCTTGGCCGGGTGTCCTTGTGCAGTGAATGCCCTCCACCACCGTACATGGCAGCCCTGGAAAGAAAAGGGAAGATAGAGGGCATGACAGCAACCTGATACCACCGTGGCAGTAAGGAAGTGGGAGAGATGGAGTGTCTGATTCCAGCCATTAATAGAAATGCTAGAAGGGGCTGGGTTGGAGACCATCTACTTAAGCCCCTTCTTTCACTAAGAAGCTTAGAAAGGGAGAATGATACACTCAAGGTCGCCTGAATTCTTCCCTCGGTAAGAAACTCCACCCAAAACAGCAAGGTCAGGTACCCCAGAGCAGGAAACCTGCCTGAGAAGGGGTGGGGAGAAGCCATGTTCTGCTGGGGTAGAGGAGAGGCAAAAGCCGGCCACAGAGCCCCCACGCCTCCACCCCCCATTCCTCCTGGAGGGTGACAGTCTCCTGGCCGGGTGCCCTACTGTCCCAGCCAGAACCCCCACATTGCCCCTCCTTCCCCTTCTCCCCAGATCATAGCGTCAGCTAGCTGGGTCCATGGGCAAAGAGGAGGCCCAGGCCCTTCCACTGCCACAGTCCAACAACCTCTCCTGCCCCGGGACCCACTCCCCCCACACTTCCCTGCCCTGGTGTCTGTGGTGGTCCAGCAGACACCAGCTACCTCTCACTTCTCACTTCTGCCACCTCCTTCCAGGCCTCGCTCAGGGCCTGACCAGGAGCTTCAATGTCCGCCAACATGGCCCAGGTCCCCAGCCCCTCATCGGTCTGTCCCATGTGATCTATGCTCAGGGCCTTGACCCTTGCACTTCTCACTCTGTCCAGCATAGATATCCCTGTCTGTCCCCCACGCGCCCATATTTAATCCAGTATTTAGCTTGGTATTATTTTTAAGTTTATTTATTTTGAGAGAGAGAGAGAGAACACAAGTTGGGAAGAGGTAGAGAGAGAGGGAGACAGAGAATCCCAAGCAGGCTCCACACCAGCACAGAGCCTGATGGGGGGCCCAAACCCATGAACCACGAAATCACGACCTGAGCCAAAGTCAGGCACTTAACTGACTGAGCCCCCCAAGCGCCCCTAACTTGTTATTATGAGTTAGGATATTAGAGAGCTCAGTGCTGCTGACTTTAAAGATAACTCAACTTAGCTAGACTTTACAGATCTGGAAACCGAGTCCTTGAGAGGGGAAGAGATTTGCCCAAGGCTGTTCTGCCAAGAGGCAGAAACTAGATAAAACCTCACAGGGGCTCTGATTAGAATCAGTCTCAGGGGTCTTCTCTCAAGTGAGAGATGGGTCCCTCTGACTTTCTGTTGACTGATAAACACAAATGTGCCATCGCTGGGCCTTCTGTGATAAAAGCCAAGGTGATTGTCCGTCTCCTCGCCCCCACCAGAACCAGCAGCCCTTGGTTGCCCCTGGCCCGTCCTTCTTGCCATGTCCAAATCCTACCCATGTTTCAGGTACTCTCTCTCCGAAGAAGCTAGACTAGATTCTCCCAACCTGCCTGCTTCTCCTTCCACCGAACCTCCAAAACTCTTAAGTAGATTTTTTCCCTCACCCCACTAGCAGGGGGTGTGCCCTGAAGGCCTTGGACCAGGGTCGTCCACAGCGTGGCCTTTCCCGGGCCTCAGCCTCCCTCTTTCTTCTCACTGGACTTAATTGCATTTTGAATACATTACCACCAGTCAGCCAGTCTGCTCCCGGCCTCTTGCACTCTCTCTCCACTGGACGTAAGCCCATTTCCTCTGGTTTGAGCATCTTGGGAAATGGAGAGTGAATCCTCACATTTCTTCACAAGCTTAAAAGCCAACCGTGTCCCTCCCTGAAGTCCCAGCCTCCCGCCAACCCACTTGTCGCGTTCCTGATCCTCAGGCTCAGGCCTGGGCAAGGGTCAGAATAGCTGGATTTGTGCCCGGGGGGCCTCCACAGCTTCTATTCGCAGAATCCCCTCTCCCTTCTCCCCTGCCCTGGTTGCCGTGAGGGTCTGCCTCAGCCTCAGGACCCTCTGCCCCTCCCTACCTCAGGCTGATGGGTTCAAGGCTGCGGTCTCACTCCAGCCCTCAGATACCCTGGCACCACTGCTCCCTTGCTGTACCTGTGCTGGGGCGGCCGGAAAAGCCACTGAAGATGAAACCCTTCTTTTAAGGTCTAAATTAATTTTCATGCCAAGCTGCCTGTGTTTGCCTGCCCAGCTGCTGGAGAGAACTGGGACGTGCACTAAATGCCATGAGCCTGGCTTTGTGCAGAAGCTCAAGACCCAGCGGCCCTGCCCCTTGAGCTTGCCTGCTCACCTCTCCAGCTGTCTGCTGTGATTTCCTGGGGTTTTGTTCACTCTAGGCCCCGCGCTGGGAGAGGAGCTCATCAGACACCCTTCACATGGTGCCTCCTCCACCCCTGGCTGGCTAAGAAAAGTTGCCCTGATTACGGGAAGTATGTGTTCCCCAGTTCTCTGATAATTCTATCAGGAGCCGGGGTGAGACTCAGGTGTCGGGCTCCTGGAGCCGCTGCTGACAGCCTCTCAGAGGCTGCCTGCCTGCTCGCCTGGGGGCCGGGTTCTCCATTCACGCTGTGACCTTGAACCCCTCCCTGCATTTCTGATTCTCAAGCAGCCCTAGCTTTAAAAATGGGGATAATACACGTACCACCATACCCTCCAAGTTGGGTATGAGATTCTAATTAGATAAGGATGTGCAGGGAGCTACTGGAGGAGAAAAACGCCATCATCAAGTCAATGGAGTTTAGACCAGAGTGGGTTTTAGCCTGGGCCCCCCATTCTACAGATGGAGGCTTGGGGAAGGAAGCCGCCACAGTCACGCGGTGGCCTGGCTTGACAACCAGTTTGTGTATTTGTTTTGAGTGGAAGGAGGGGACAAAGGTAAATGCTGTCGCTGTGCGAATCTGGCGTGTGGCAGGACAGAACAGCCCCCCAGCTTGAAGCTCAGCCCTGCCAAGGCCCAACCAACTCAGTGGAGCCTTCACCCATGAAATGGATGCCTCTATGAATGGGACCTTATGGTGCCTCGTTCACGGGCCTTCAGTGTTTCAGTGGAATAATACGTGTAAGGCATCTGGCACCCGGTGTGTTCCCCAGCCACAAGTTCCTTCCCGACTCTTGTTTGATCTTAAACAGCATCACAAATGGTTTCAAAAAGGGAGGCACAAAGAGAACATCTTCTTAGAGCCGAATGTTGCCAAAAAGACAATTGTGAACCTCGGATTCCCTTTCCTTTGGGGTCTTTTTCTTTACAGTGAATGTGAAATGGCCATTTTCCCTGTCAGTGTAATGAGGAAGTGGAAATATTACCTCTCCTCCCTCCCCCGCTGCTTCTGTTGTACAGGAGCCTCCCCCCAGGTACCCGTGAGCCAGCGGCTTCTCACAGAGCTGTGGCTGGATGCTTATGGAGAGGAAAGTGGTTTCTGTGAGATCTGCTGAGTTGTGAGGCTAATATAGTTAGATCCGATAAAAGCACTGATTAGGGTCTTTTGTGTTCCCTCCCCACCCTTCCCTGCTGCTGTGCCTCCCCAGGCCTGCTTCAGGCTGCTGGGAAGGAGCACAGAGACAGCTGAGCCCGGAGCCTCCCAGCCAGCTCTGCGGCCACCCTAGGATGCTGCAGATTGGCCAGCAAGATTCAGGATCCAACCCCTGCCCTGCCACCAGACCATTCTCTTTCCATAGGTCGTCGCCCTCCCTGGTATGCCAAAAGGGAGAGAAAAGGGTTGAACTTGGGATCAGAAGTTCCCAAGCTCAAATCCTAGCCCTGGCCTTTTACTACCATGCAAACCTGGACCAGGTACCCTATCCAATCACCGACCAAGGCTTTGGGCTACTTACCTTTGGTATCCAGTTTGCAACCTTAGAGGCTGATTTGGGGAATGACAGAAAACTACAAATAAGGCTTCCACAGGGCATGGAAAAAAGACAATGGTAACGTCCTTTTTAAGCTTCTTTCTGACATTCTGATTCTATGAAAATACTTGCTGTTACTGGGCATAAGAGCGGTACCAGGATTACTTCTTAAATGAATGAACTCAACTGTGAAGCTAAATATTAGAGGGAACTGGCTCGCTCTAATGA
Source organism: Proteles cristata cristata (assembly GCA_017311185.1). NCBI lineage: Eukaryota > Metazoa > Chordata > Mammalia > Carnivora > Hyaenidae > Proteles > Proteles cristata. Next base: position 2,321,990 of record JAESUZ010005393.1, read on the forward strand.
GGCAAGCTAGAGAACCAGGCCCTGTGGTCACAAGGACTCGGCCAATCTTACCGTGCACAGTCGGCTTCTCTTCCATCTAGTGCAGTAGACAGGAAAGAGGGTTGGTCGGCATGTACCAACAGACAGACTTAGTGCCAGGCTGACTTCTGGGCCCTTGCAGTCCCAATAGTTGCTACTTTACCACATCCAAGGGGTGGCAGGCCAAGCTTAGAAAAATCGTGAGTAGGCCTTTCCTTCTGGCGCAAGGCTAAACTGTATTCACAGCGGCCCCTAGTGGCAAACTTCCAAAACAGCATGCTAAATGGAAACTTGGCAACTGAAGGCATCTTCTCAGAATGACCTAGATTCGGAAATTTGGGGCTAACAGGGGACTACTTCTAATTTTCGCTTGATGAATAAGGAAACCAACTTCCAGAGGTTAAGTGCTTCGCCAAAGGTCACACAAAAGCCTCACATCTCTCTGTCTGCAAACTGCCCCCAACTGGCCATCTGTGGTTTCGGAAACAGGTAGGGATCACGAATTACCCATTTGGAAAAACAAAGGAGGACCCAGTTTCTAAAATCAGACCGAGCTAACCTTCAGGTGAGACCCTAACATGTTCTCTTCCCCTGCACTCTGCTTCTCTCTTATCTGTAAAAGAATGTTGCTGGAAAATCTCTATCCTGGTATTTACCTGGAGTAAGTAAACTACTCTGTGGGCAACAAGGCTCTGAGGCCACAAAGCACTTTGTAGGCAGTAAACTCCACCACTCAAACAAATGTGCTTTTCAATGTTTCCTCCTCCACACGCTGCAAGAATGTGGTGCCAGAAGGGGCCACAGTGACGTCTCAGATTGGCTCGAGGATCGGGGGGTAGGAATCATTTCCCTTATGCGGGGAAAGCTATTTTGACATCTTCTGGAGACACAGTCCAAAAATAAATCAAGCTGAGGACTTCCAGAGGGCTTAGTGGAAAGGCTTTGCTGCCATGCCAGCTCAAGTCTGGGTTTGGAGATGGGGAGAAGCTATTTCAGCAACTGGATCTTAATCTTTTCCTGACAGAGAACAATTTTAAACTTGATTCATTTAGCAATAACTTCAAAGAATTGCGTAAGGTGCTGAGGGGGCTCCCAGCGGGGAATAAGACGTCTTTTCTCTTGGAGGCTAGCCCAGCAGGAGGGAGAAGCTGTACAAGATACCACAAGGATGAAGAGGCAGGAGAGGGGTGAGGTGGCTTTGAGGGCCACTGGTGATAACAGTAGCTGTTTCCTAAATGCTGGTGCTTTTTCCAGATCACCTGTTCGAGCTCATTTAAATCTTCACAATAACCCTATGAGGTCAGGGCTATTATCCTCATCTTACAGTGGAGGAAACTAAGGCACAGAGAACTTAGCAAACTTGGCCTTCACACCACTACAGTGTGGTGAAGTTGCGATCGAAACACCAGTCTGGTCCCAGAGCCCTTTACCTCCAACGTCACAATTGCTGATGACCTCTCCCCTGCATCTTCCATGATGTCTACGGCCTGTACCTTCTGACCCACTCTGGTGCCCACACGGGGACTCAGTGCCGCACACCACGGTCTGACGTCCACGGTGTAGTGAAATGGGAATAAAAGGCAGATGGACATGGTTTCCAAAAGCTTAATCTCAGCAGCCAAAGCCAGAAGCAGTTAACGCTCATCCTGTGCTCTGAATCTCTTCACTCTTCCAAGGCCACCACAGATCGAGGAGGCAGATCAGGTTATGGCGCTGACTGTCCCATGCATGTGCTTAGGAAAATCTCCCCCAGCCTCAATGTCAGATTGGGCAAACATGGCCTCTGGGACCTCACTACTCGGAAGTGTGATGTCTGGACCAGCAGTCACCATCTCCGGGGAGCTGGACAGAAATGCAGAATCTCTGGCCAGATGCTGAATCTGATCTGCTTTCTGGCAGGCTCCCCTGGTGATTCCTGGGTGTGGTGAAGCGTGCTGAGCACACTGTACTCAGGTCCTTCTTTCCCTCGCTGAGTAGTGATGGTCCATTCCCACCACTCCCACGACCTGGGCGAAAACGGGCACTCTCAAGATTATAATTCTGGGAGGCAAACTCGTAGAGGTGGACCCCATGACATCTGCCCAGTCCAGGCCAAGAGAAGTTTCTCCTTCCCCAGAGTCTAGAACAACACTCTGCCCAACACCATCTCTGAAAAGTTAATAAAGTTATTTATGTAGTCTGTTGTTGGGTTTTGCTTTTTTGATGTTGAAAAGAAAGAGAAAGAGAAGAAAAAGAAAAGAAAGAGAAGCATGGAGAAAGAGGCCAAAGGTGGGGAAGGCTTGGGGAACAGAACTTTTTGGTCATTCCCTACAGTAAATCATCATTTCCAAAATGTATGGAGTGACGAGGAAGAAGGGTAAAGCTCCAATCCCCTCTTCCATCAAGGAGCTACCAACTTAAGGAAGCCACATGCATACCTCCTCTGGGTCCATAACATGAAGGTGGATTTCCTGCAAGTTCAAGGGATGCTTTAGGTCTCTCAGCACATCCACCTGGCTAATCTATACACTTCCCCCTCACTCAGAAATGCCAGTGGATATCACTTAAATTCTTTCTTAGATACTGCCTTTTTAAAGTCAGACTTGCTCTTGACTAGAAGTCCACTGGAGACCACAAACCTAAAATGTGGAATCTTGAAGACGAGCCCTACAGAACTACTTGAGACGGTTCACATGTTAAAATGGCTGTTACAACCTCATACAGTATTTACAATCAGACCACCGCAGCAATTTCAACCATCAGTGACACTTTATTTTGGAAGTTTCTATGTGTTACATAGGTGTTAACTTCCTTTTTGTTACCAACCCCCATAGAAAAAAATCAGGAAGATTCAAAAAACATATAAAATCTCTTATCCGGTCTCTCTAGCCCTAGGTTAAAAAAAACTTAAGCGATGCCTCTCCTTCATGACAAGACTGCCTCATAAGGAGAATTCACAAGCTACCCTTCTGCTCACTACATAGTTCTCCGCCTTCCTGGGGAAGAAATGGTCAATGTTTCTGTTTCCTTCTAATAAATCCCTTTCTCGATTATTACACATTATCATTCCCCACTTGACACCTTCTTAGAAACTTGATTGTTGGATACATTTTTCATTTGGCAAAAGTCCAATGTGGCTTTGTGTGGGATGTCGAAGTGTCAGAAACAGCCGTGTTGATGTTCTAGTTTCGAGAGGGAAAATATATATAGAGAGACGCACACACTCCCTGGAAGAACAAATGTAGGAGACTGAAATAGGGTGTGCACAGAGTTAAGAAGGCTGATAGACACTACTTGGTTTTGGATTCTGTGGCTGTCAGCCACCAAAGCCTGCAGTGTAGGCCAGAATATAAATCTGCGGGAAGAGGTTCGGTTAGGCACTACGAAATGACAGAGCTGGCTTCGTTCTGTTCCAGTGTACCAGAACAGACACGTGCGGGGGGGCAGGGGCAGCATGCCCATTTCCCACAAGCAGTCCCTATGAATGATCACTTATTCACTTATGAGCATTTCTGTAAATGCTCTGTCAACCTGGGCACCCGGGGAAGAGAAAAGAAGCATCCCATTAAGATATACTTCCAGGGCACCTGGGTGGCTTAGTCAGTGGAGCGCCCGACTCCATTTTGGCTCAGGTCATGATCCCAGGTTCGTAGGATCAAGCCCTGTGTCAAGCTCTGTGCTGAGGGCCACTGGTAATCCCTTCCTTGGGATTCTCTCTCTCTTCCTCTGCCCCTTTCCCCCACTTGTGAGTGTGCTCCCTCTCTCACATAAAATTTAGAAAAATTATTTTTAAAAAAATAATAAAATAAAAAAAAATATATACTTCCATCTCTAACTCACCCAAGACCCTAGGTCTCCTTAGCTCTGTGATTTGCAAGGCCCAAATGAAGGCGGAACCTGGTTCACAGGGGCCATCTCAGAAGACCTGAGCATGCCCAAGACAGCAGCAAGCCTATCCAGAAGGGTACGCCTTAATGATCTTCACATCATCCACCGGGCGGTCCTGGGAGTTCGTCTCCACCATTCCTACTCGGTTCACCATTCCTATACCCTGGCACACACGGCCAAAAATAGTGTGTTTGCCATCGAGCCACTGGGTGGGGGCAAGAGTCACGAAAAACTGGCTGCCGTTGGTGTCTGGCCCTGCATTGGCCATTGCGAGAATTCCGGCCCCTGGTGGGAAAAAGGAAGAAAAGAGTATGAAAACCCCCCAAAGCCCTAGCCTGGAGCATGTTACACCACCCCAGGCTTTCGTCTGGCCACTGTCATCAACCAGGCAAACAATCTTCCCCTGAGGGCAGGCCCTCTGCCTTTACACAAAGGCCAACATTGCCCTACCCCAACAACCTCGTCTTCCTGGTCTCCACCTACTCCCCAGCTTCTCACCAACCGCTGGGCCATGTTCTGTATTCCCCTCAAAATCCCAGCAAGGTCCCCTGCTTCTCTGAGGAACACAGACTTTAGTTATAGTACAGACCTATAGATACATGGTATATAAACAAAACTCCGAGTTTATGCGAGCAACATCCAACAATTAGAGGCTAAACCACTCGGGCCAGCAGTGAACTTCTCAGGACCCTGAGAGGCGTCACCTTCTCTAATCCACCAGGGCCCTTTGTGGCGCCACAGCTGGGCAGCGATGTGGCACCATGCCATGGTGGCAGGCACACGGCCTGGGTCGGAGCCAAGGGCAAGCTTTTAAAGTCTACTCCCTCTTCCTACCCGGTCCAGCCGGATTCCATACTTACCTGTGAATTTCAGGTCGGGATGAAGTTCATCTTCAAACTGCTTGCCATAGATGGATGCACCACCCCGACCTGCCAGGTTAGGAGACAAGGGGCCAATTAGCCAGTTCCACACTCTACCTCACAGCAAGAACTACGGCCCAGGGTCAGAAGATTCTTCCAAGTACAGGAAAGGAAAGAGCAGAGAGCACGCCTGGCCCGTGCAAAATACACTGCAACTACAGAGCCCGGCAACAGAATCAAGCACAGACATGGCATTCAAATCACTGGTTTCATTCAGGTAAGAGGTGTCTTTTCAAAATAACACCAAGAGTGTTTTTTCCTGCTTATTAAAGTAATACATGTTCACTGTCAAATGGGCAGAAAGCATAGAACATCATCAAAAGAACATTAAAGTCCCTTATAATCTAACCATCTACAGATTAACTACCATTTATAATTTATCTTAAGAGATTTCATTTTTAACTTTCTTATGAGTATTTTAGACAGGAATGTCCCAGGCCTTAATCCTGTGCCCGTCACAGACATTGCTAATCGATCACCATTCCTCCCTGCTGAGCTTCGATCTGCCTCGGTAGCCTACCAACTCAGAACTGTAGGCAGCCATGTTTGGTTTTTTTCAACGTTTTATTTTTGAGAGAGAGAGAGAGACACAGAGTATGAGCAGGGGAGGAGCAGAGAGAGAGAGAGAGAGAGAGAGAGAGAGAGAGAGAGATGCAGAATCCGAAGCAGGCTCCAGGCTCCGAGCTGTCAGCACAGAGCCTGACATGGGGCTCGAACTCATGAACCATGAGATTATGACCTGAGCTGAAGTCAGAGGCTTGACTGACTGAGCCACCCAGGCACCCCAGCAGCCATGTTTAAGGGATCAGAGAGGGCACAAGAATTAAAGAGCTACTCGCTGTCCTTAACCTAGATGAAGGAAAATAACATTCATTTAAGTCAAAGATACCCAGCCTAAGCAAAGTAGGGTGAAAGTGGCAACGTGAGAGAAAGGAATAATACCACAGCAGGCAGGGTCCGTGGAGAGGAATGGTGGTGCGTCACAAGATTATTATGAAGAGACATGAAATTAGGAAAGATTCGCTAGCAACATCCCCACCACATGCCACTTATATTATGTCCCCAAGAGTGTGGTGCTGTGTACCCAGGTTCTGTTCTTAGGACAAAATGATATAATAAATGTGGTTTTCCCAAAGGAAAAAAAATGTCCTTAGAGGAGGCAACGCGTCTAATCAACTATTTAGCAAAAATATACGACTCGTTGAACTACTTTGGTTTCTCCAAGTTGACCAACAAAGACAAAACAGCCTGGAACAGAGTGAACACGGGTTATCAGCTTATTCTGCTGCCCTGGGGCCAGAGAACAGCCCAGACACCGGGAGCACGCCCCCTTTTACACCCTGCCGTGAGAGCAGGATGTTATAGCACCAGGATGTTACAGCACCATGTTCCTCCCAGCCCCTGGGGCCCTGCTACCACGTTTCCATGGAGAAAATCTGCTGCGGTATCTTTTAGGATGTTCCCCCCACTGGGAGCCTGTCACAGCCCTTGGTTCTGGAAGACCACACTTCTCGTGCAAAGAGGGATAGGGGTGGATCCTAACAGACTCAGGGAAACCTTCCCCCAGGCCCAGGCGACCTAGGTTTCTGGAAAAATACCCAGCTACCGAACTTTGTAAAAATTTGTTCTAAAATACCAACCTGTCAGTATACTTCTAAAAGAGCAATCATGTGACCAATACATTATCTCAGACTCCCGAGGCAAGGTTCCTGCCTGAGGCTGGGGGTGGCGGGGGTGGTTAGTGCTAGGGCTGAATATGCAAGAGAAGGCCATGGGGGCAAACTGTGGTGAAGCCCTAAATCCAGGGCTTGAGTGAGCAAATGGAGGGTGAAGTTCAGTAGTGGGCTGTTCATCGCAGGCTGAGCCTCAGACATGTGGTCCCTGCAAGCTGAGGGCCGCCAGGACGAAATCTCAGGGCCCCTGCCCTGCAGGAACTGAAAGCCATCGTGTAAATGGCACCGAGAACACTAAGAGGGATAAGGGATGGGCCAGTCAAGAGTCACAGAGGAAGCCAGGGGTTTTAGGGCATTAGGAGAAGAGAGGAAAGAGCATGGAGGCCCACCTGTACTCACTGAGCATAGTTTGACCAGTTGCAACTAGTTTGGGTCTCTACAGCACCATTTACGCATCAGATGTTATCTTTTCATAATCGAATTCAACCCAGTAGGGTTTGCAACAAAATGTCAGAAAGACAGAGAATTCCAATCAAAACATTCCTCTGGGCATGTGGAATAGGGGAAAGACGGTAGGGGGACAGCCGTGATTAAGGAGTTTTCTGGTGCAGAGCAGGCTACCCAGATGCGCGATCGCTTACAGAGCAGACAATTTGGAAGCTCTGCAGTCAGAATGCTGTGCCTCGTCTAGCACAGATCCGATGGAGACGGGCGTTGATCAGTTTTGTAAATTCTGTATTCTGGAAGTTCTTTTCCTATTCTGTATTCTGGAAGTTCTTTTCCTCTTCTGTCTCTTCAACACTTATTCAAGGTATTTACTATCTCAGACGTACAAGAGACAAGGACTAATGTGACAAACAATCGCACCCTCCCTCAGGACGAATGAAGCCAATCCCATCAAGGACCCCATGTACCCACTCCCTGCCCTCCGCACCTGCCTCCCCTCCTACCAGCCCACAACTGCTTCAAAGAATCAACCACTGTGCCAGCCAGGAGTCTGTCCCTTCTGTGCATTTTCCTCTCTGCAACCTAGGTATGCATCCCTAAAACAATGTACCGCTGCTCTGCATATTTCTCGGTTTATATAAATGGCATTAAACTCCATGTATTCTTCTGCCATTAGCTCTTCTTTGTTCGCCGCTGTAAGTGATACTTACCCATTCCGTTCGGCGCGGCTCTTTGGAGCATTCGTTCCCACTGTGAGTGTGACACCAATCTTCTCTTGCCTCGTGTCCATGGGCGTCTGGGATCCTCCTGCTCATGGTTTTGCTGTCGTAAACCGCACTGCAGTGACTGTTTTTGGCTTCTCTCAGACATGTGCGGGGGCTCTCAGGGCTACACCGCGTGGAGGACAGGGAGGGTCGCGGTCTGAGCACGTCCCCGGTCCCAGATTCCCCCGAAACAGCTTGCCCGCGTGGCCCCAACGTGCACCCCCCACTCTGCGCTCACTCTTACTGTCCTAGGTGCTCTAGCCAGAGGTTCTAACACTCCTCAGTCGGAGAGGCATCCGTCCCATCTCTTGGGTTTTAACCTGCATTTCCTCGAAGGTGTGTGTAACGTCTTGTTTACTGGCTATTTAGCTGTCCTCCTTCGTGAACTTACCTAAGTGGTTTGACATTCCTATACGTAAATATATATGGAATTCATACATACAAATTATATACATATAACTTGTACATTATTAGGATTAGTATTTTGGACACTAACCCTTGGTCAGTTAATTCTTTTGCAAATACTTTCTTCCAGTGGATGAAATTTTATCATTCTTCTATGAGGTCTTCTGCTGCACAAAAATTTCTGCAGTTGAAATTCCTCGACTGTTTTCTTTACGACCTGTCTTTCTGCTTTAAAAAATCTTTCCTTATTCCCAAGACCTCTCTGATGTCTCTTCTTGCCCACGGCCTGGCGGAAGACCCCACAGTGAACTGGAGTGGCATCAAAGACAGAACGGTCTGACCCCACGTGGTGCTACTTACCCCATGGCTCCCGTGGCACAGCCCGACCGGACCAGCCCCAAAGCAGCACAGGCGAGCCAGTGACCCGTTAAGAGGCCTACGTGAAAGCTCTGCCTGAGGCACTTGACACCAGGAGGCAAGTGACCAAACCCAGCAAAACCTCTCTTCTGGCAAGACAGCATCCAGCAGCGGGTTAGCTGCTTTCTGAGCATTTCCCACTCTTTCTCTGACCCCTTGTCCACAGCCTACTTCAGCCTCAGGGACATGAAGGGCAGTACTGACCAGTGCCTTTTGCAGCTCGGGGTGGTCAGGTGATCCGGTTCTGATTTACTGATATAAACAGAAGCCTGCTAAGCAGAGTGTCTGGGAAAGCTATAGTTCTCCTGATAAAAAGGGACAAACACGGCCTCTGTCTTTCACCCAGAGTTCGTTCCCCATCTTCCTTCTTTGAAAGCAGAGGTAGTGCCAGGAGCAGCGGCAGCCATGTTGCAAGTGTAAGACAAGGCTGAGATCCGAGGCCAACACACCAGGGATGATGGAATGGAAAGACAGAGTAAGCTGACGACCTGCCCGGCAGCTGGAGCAGGGTCTACAACTGCTTACCTTTAGCCATTTTGTTCTGCGAGAAAAACGAAAGCTCTCTGTTTAAGCCGGTGCAACTGAGTTCTCCGTTACACGCAGCCCAAAGCATCCCAAAAGGATACGATCGCTGTCAGTAAGAGAGTCTCTGGAAGAGGGGGCGAACTGGTGGAGTGGCTGCTGGCTGCCAGGGCAAACGCCAGACAGCAGATCTAACGTGGGAAACAGTGCTACGTGTCTCCAAGAAGCACTGAGGTTCCTCTCTTCCTCGCCTGCCTCTGGGGCCAGAGAGATCCAGACTTCCATCCCAGCTCCACCACCTACTGGCTGTGCAGCCTTAAGCAAGATACTCACCCTCTCTAAGCCTCAGTGTCCTTGTCTGAAAAACAGGAATCGTAGTAGTTCCTCTGTCTCACAGGACTGTTATAGGAACTGAGTAAGACCGGGCTCAGAACCCACATAGTGGAAAGCATGAGGCAAACCCAGTATGGTCAGGGATGACGAGCAATCTTTAACAGAGGTAACGTGGGCATTTTCCTATGAGAGGCAACTGCAGGGAGTGATTAACACCTCACCTTGGGAGCCAGCCTGCCTGGGTTTTTGCAGCTCCTCGCTCAGCAAACTTCTGCCACTCCCTCACTGCTCCTTGCTCTGAGTGTCATTTTGCTGATTTCAATGACACAAAAGGCAAAGGAGAACTTTCGTGTGCTCTCACAACCAAACCCACTCCCCTTCCCTTCCTTCTTCCCTTACGAATGCACTGTACGAATAAACTGTTCCTGGGACTCTACCACCACCACATACCTTATTGATCCCATTCACCTTTATGGAACTTTGCAACTACAATCCCTCCCTCTCCTGTATCAAGTTTTCTTTCTAGTAGATCATGCCTATCGGCAATAAAAAGAATATATTAATATTTCCTGTCTTAAAAAAGAAACACAACTCTCCAAGCATCTCCCAATTCCTCTGCACCCCCTCACAGGAAAACTCCTCACAAAAGCCGTTAACACTCAGTATCTTGGCTTCCTCTCCTGCCTCTAAATGCACTCGATCAAACTTTTGCCCTGACCGCGCCACTATAATGGCTCTTGCCAAGGTCATCAGTGACGATCCTGTCATTAAATCCAACGGTCAATCCTCAGGCCTCACCTTGCCTGCTCCATGAGCAGCATCTGACAGTTGATGTCACCCTTCTTAAAATCCCACCTTGGGGCGCCTGGGTGGCTTAGTCGGTTAAGCGTCCGACTTTCGCTTAGGTCATGATCTCGTGGTTTGTGGGTTCAAGCCCCGCGTGGGGCTCTGTGCTGACTGCCAGCTCAGAGCCTGGAGCCTGTTTCAGAGTCTATGATTCCCTCTCTCTCTGACCCTCCCCTGCTCACGCTGTCTCTCTCTCTCTCTCCTAGAAATAAATAAAACATTAAAAAAAAAAAAAATCCCACCTTACTGGTGGCTCCTCTTTTTCCTCTACTGGCTCCTTCTCCTCTGCCCCCTGTGCTTTTATAGGTTAGACCTGCGCTAATGTGTGAAGCCCTCCCCTTCCAACCCCCGCATCTTTCCCAGGCGTTTCCCCAACTGATCTCTTGAATGTCTAGCTCGGTCTTGGCATCTGCTTCCCAGAGGACCAGAACCAAGAGAACCAGGATCACCCTGGTCCAAATACAAAAAGCTCTAGTTCCGATATTGTCGAAAGCTTCCAACTGGTCTCCTTGCTTCTAGCCTTGTCTCCTCTTTTCCAAGCCAGCTGATTCTCCATGTGGAAGTCAGGGGGATCCTTTTAAAACCAGCCTCATCATGGCAGCCCTTGGCTCAAAATCCTCTAGTGACATTTCATTCATCGCACTTAGGACAAAATCCAAAGTCTTCGCCACTTATGAGATTCCGTGGCCTGGCATCCTGCTACCTTCCAAAGTCATCTTCTGCCACTCTTCACCCGCCTGGCTCGCTCCAGCCACTTGGTCTGTACGATTTCTTGCCAAGCATCCTCTGGTCAAAGGCCTGATTGCTATTCCCTGGGCAGTGTCCTTGCCACCGACAGTCTCAGGCTCACTTCGTCACTTTACTCAGAGCTCTGCTCCAGCGCACCTTCCCAGCGAGGCCTCCCCTAACCAGGCTATCCAACGCGGCACCCCCCTTGCTCCAGTGGTTCTCAACTGAGGGTGAGGTTGCCCCTTGCGGACACTGGACAACGTGTAGAGACGCATCTGGTCATCACACTGAGGGGTTCTACTAGCATCTAGCAGGGAGCTGAAGAGCCTACAATGCAGACAGTCCTCTAAGCAAAGAATGACCCAGCCTGAAACGTCAACAGGTCCAAGGCTGAGAAGTCCTGCCCTCTCCCCGTACTGCGGTATTTTTTGCACATCATTTGTCCTGACAGGGAGAGCGTATTGCGTAGTTCACGGTCTGGCCCACTAGAACGAGAACTTCACAAGGGCTTTCTTATTTCCTACTGGCTCCCAAGCTCTTAGAGCAATGCCTGGAAGATGGCAGGAGGCCAAAGACATTTGTTGCATAAGTTAAGAATCAAAAGAAATAATAAATAACACCTTTTATTTTATTTATTTATTTATTTTAATTTTTTTTTTAATGTTTTATTTATTTCTAGGAGAGAGAGAGAGAGAGACAGCGTGAGCAGGGGAGGGTCAGAGAGAGAGGGAGTCACAGACTCTGAAACAGGCTCCAGGCTCTGAGCTGGCAGTCAGCACAGAGCACAATGCGGGGCTCGAACCCACGAACTGCGAGATCATGACCTGAGCGAAAGTCGGACGCTTAACCGACTAAGCCACCCGGGCGCCCCTAAATAACAGCTTTTAAAGCTTCTATTTTGCGTTAAGACTGTTCTCACCATTTTACAAACATCAGCTCATTTACGCCTCGCGGCAACTCCATGAGGTACACACAACCACACTCTGCGTTTATAGGTAAGGAGGCTAGACGAGCTTGCACAACTTGTCTACGCCGAGTAAGTGTTCGCAGGAAGCCAAGACTCAACTGCAAGCCCACCAGGCTCCACAACCCTGCTGGTCACCCCACACCCCATGACCCTGCCGTCCACTCTGGCCAAATTAAATGTCCTCACTTCTTTTTCTTATCCCAGACTCAAGATTCCCAAAATGGTCCCAGAATAATATTAGATCAAATCTGAACTCCTGTCTGGGAGGCCTCCATGAACTGGTCTGATCTTATCCACCATCTATCTCTAGCCACCCTGTGCACTCTGTCCCCAGCTGCTCCTTAACTGTCCCCAATACCTATAGTTCAGGGACCTCAGAGATCAGATGGTATATATTTGTCCTGGACACGGAGAGGTGGCTACATGATATCACAGGCCCGGCCAGCATGTGAGACACAACACCTGGGGTGCTGCACTCTCCTTCACACTCGACATGTCTGTTACTCGTGCCCCTGCTCTACTCATTCTTCTTCCTAAACCTAAAATGCCTTTCCCTGTCCTCCAAAGAGGTAAAATTCTACATTTCCTTCAAGCCCCTCTTACGAGATGCCTCCATCCCATGCTCATTCCACTCCACTGTCCTTTTTCTCTTATTATGAATTACTCCACCCTATCTCATATACATAACCCAGAGTGCATTTACGTATTCTACTACTAAACCCATACATTTGCATATACTATCACTTTCCAGTTGTTTCTTTTGAGATTGAGAGACAGAACGAGAGCAGATGAAGGGCAGAGGGAGAGGGAGAGAGAGAGAATCTGAAGCGGGTTCTCTGCTCCGCACGAAGCCCAACACAAGGCTCGATTCCACAACCCTGGAATCACGACCTGAGCCAAAATCAGGAGTCGAACACTCAACTGACTGAGTGGCCCAGGGCCCCTCTTTTGTTTCTTAGACGAACCATCTTGTCTCCTGGCAGAGAAGGGAGAGCTGCCAGTAAAGGAAAATGCCTTGGTTTCTAATGCTTCAGCCTCTTTCTTCCCAGGCCTTACAAGAGCACAGGATGCCCAGCAGGCTCTTAGCAGCTAGTCATCAAATGAATAAAATTAACACGAGCTTGCTGTTTGACACACTACATTTCAGGTGTTCCTGGGGCTACCGAGAGGAGACGCGAAATCCAAGGGAGGGTGAGCGCAGCATAATCAGCACGTAACTAATCACTGCCATCATGCCGGCCAGGAGCGAAAGGAAGAGCTTGACAGGATGCCATGTCTTATGGGGGGACAGAGGGAAGAAGTTGGTAGAAGCAGATTAAAATGATGTTCAGACAGCTAAGGAAAAAGCCGGCATAGTTATTACAGCAAGAAAAATTTTAAAGAGGAATAGTTTAAAATGCAGCAAGTGGGGCACCGGGGGTGGCTCAGTGGGTTAAACATCTGACTCTTAATTTCAGCTCAGGCCATCATCTCACGGTGCGTGGGTTTGAGCCCCGCATCGGACTTTGCACTGACGGTGCGGAGCCTGCTTGGGATTCTCTCTCTCCCTCTCTCCCTGCCCCTCCCCAACTTGTGCTCTCTCTCTCTCAAAATAAATAAAACTTTGAGTAGCCAGACTGAGGGACAGCGAGAGACAGAAATGGCACACTGGCTTGCTGAAGAGCCCAGGGTGCCTCATGCTGTCTGCCGGAGATATTTAGCACAAAACGTGCAGCCTCATCAGCCAGCAGTTCACGTTAGTGACCCAGGAAGGCCTAACCTTGTTTGCCTTCTACCACAGTCCCACTAGCTCAATCGTTTATTACACTTGAGGCTGGATGCAATTACTTGGAAATCTTTTGAGTGATTCAATGTCATTAAAATTCCATCATGGAAATGTGACATTATGAAGGATTGCAAAGCGATTATAGAAATATAGGGAAGCTCTGACGCGAACCACTCACATGTGAGTCACTCCCAATTCTCGTACATTCATCATGAACTCGCTCAGTTCACTGGCGTTACAAATTAAAATTTTATCTAGTAACAACGAGAGAGAGGAAGTGGACAGGAAAGCACACCAAACTGCTGACAGGAAACTTTCAGATAAAGAAAGAGGAGTGCGGCAGGCTAGATGCCCCCCCATACCTGATGAAACAAACAAAAAATTGCCATCTTTTCCAAGCCCCAAATCCACCAGCATCTACCAGAGAAAGGAAACAAACTTATTACAAAAGTGCTGAGAAGAGTAAGCCAAAGAAAGAGATTGCTCTGCCTGTGCTCCCTACAAGTAGTAAGCAGGAAAGAAAGTGTGGAACCCAGAAAATCCTTACATACACCCTCCAATTTTGAGTAGCCAATAGAAGGAGCAGGTTGAGCAACCCTCAAAAAAACCAAAGAGCAAAGTTCCTGAGGGCAGAAGCCCACGTGCACCCCACGTGCCAGGAGTGGCAGGGCAGGCTACCAGCCACGCCCCCTTGGGGGAGTGGGGGTCACTGGGCTGTGCTGGGGACGCCAGGACAAGCCACCCCAAAATACCGCACTTTGGCACACTCAACATTTCAAATGGCAGGAATCTGAGAAACATCAGGTACAAGGACATTCTGACATCCCCTTGAAGCAGGGCCTAAGGCCCTCGTGGAAGGTGCCCTCACCCCATCTGGAGGAAAAGAACATCCCATTTCGAGGACAGAAGGACCCCAAGAGGAATGTGCACGAACAAGCCTCGCTGTTTACTACACTTGTTCAGGCCCCTCTCGTGCTAGCACGGTTCCCCGCAAACTTCTACTCCAGCACAGCACGGCCAAACCTAACTTCTTCAGGTCTTCATTATTCTTTTTTAAAAAAAAAAAAAAAAAAAGAAAGGGAGAGAGAGCATGAGAGAGAGGGAGGGTGAGAGACCATCTTAAGCAGGCTCCAGGCTCAGCACGAAACCCAAAGCAGGGCTCAATCCCATGACCCTGGGATCATGACCTGGGCCGAAATAATCAAGTCAGACGCTCAGTCGACTGAGCCACCCAGGCGCCCATGGGTCTTTTCTTTATCAAGGCTCCGGTGTCCTCAAAACTTAGAGCAAACAAATCTGTACGCTTTTCTCTCATTAATCTCTCTTGTTACAGAGACCCAACTATGAATGAAAAAGGGCAGCAAGATCTTTCTCCTCCACTACAGTCGCTGTCAGGGGACGACACGGAGCCCAGGGTTGGGGGGCAGGTCTCCAGGGACAGGGCTTTAATAGAGGCTGGGGAAACGGAACAGAGGCTGGCCCTCCCAGAGGGCGCTCACTCAGCATTAGCTCTCTGCCTCATCAGGCCGGAACAAAATGGAGAGAAAGCGACCCAGCATCTGGAAAGGGGACAACAACGACGAAGAGAATCCACTTACACTGTATCTGAGCAAAGAAAAGGTACGAAGAGCATCAGTGCCGACATACGCTGAGCACGGGTGGGATGAAAAGTGTCGCAGAAACTATGCAAACGTATTACCACAAATGGAAGGAGAGACAGAAAGGAAGGGTCCTAAGAGAGAAAACACCTCAGAAACCCAGTCTAGGAGAAAACATAGTCCGAGAAGGGCTTCTCCGCAACTGTCTCAGCTACAGATGCTTCAACTGAAATAAGATTCCAATAAATCAAGAGCTCAAAGACCAGACAATACATCAACAAAATAAGGCAAAAAGACTGCAGAGCTATGGAAACAGATTGAGAGCCCAATGACCCCAATACGGTGCTAATAAACCAATCAGAGCGGTAAAGCACAGAACAGACAGGACCAGAAGTGAATAAGGCACAGAGTAAGGGTCTAAGATTATCTCAGCGGATGCAGGACAAAACAGAAAAGCATCATCTCGCACGCTCAAAAGATGTGTAACAGGGGAGCCCGGGTGGCTTAGTCAGCCAAGCATCCAACTCTTGATTTCAGCTCAGGTCAGGGTCTCACAGTCATGGGATTGAGCCTCTCTTCAGTTCCACACGGAGTGTGAAGCCTGCTTGGGATTCTCTCTCCCTCTCTCTGCCCCTCACCCGCATGCATGCTCATGCGTGCTCGCTCTCTCTCTCTCAAAATAAATAAATAGGGGGACCTGGGCGGCTCATCTGGTTGAGCATCTGACTTCAGCTCAGGTCCTGATCTCACAATTTGTGAGTTTGAGCCCCACACTGGGCTCGCTGCTGTCAGCGCAGAGCCTGCTTTGGATCCTCTGTCCCCCCCACATTCTCTCAAAAATGAATAAACATTAAAAAAAAAAAAAGATCCTTAATAAATGAATAAAGATTTAAAAATAAAAGAAATGTAATATATGTGAAAAGCAAAGGTCATAAAACAAAGAATAACTAGTTTCCTGAACTAGGAAATCAGAGCAAGGGACAGAGAAAATACTCAGAAATACAAATCGAAACATCTCTTCTGAGCTGCAGGAAGGAGTAAATCTGGCCTCCATACTCTCCAAAGCCATGCTTACCACCAGAAGGGCAACAGAGCAGACCTGTCAGGAAAGATCTGAGAGAACGAGCGTGGCCAGAGAACAGGATACCCAGTCATGGTCTTTTTCAGATTCTCAAACATGATGGAGTTAAAAAAAAAAAACAAAAGAAAAAACAGAACACCCTTGAGCGCTTGCAATACAAACCGCTCAGCAGGAAATTCTGTCTCCAGCCCTGTGAACAGATAAGCCTAGCGGTAAGCACCAAACCCTCTGAAATGCAGAGCCCATACTGCAGCGGAGAGAATCAGGCACAGAATGGAAAATGTACTCTCATGACCGGGAAAATAAAACTAATAGAGCAAGGGCTGGAGTGTAGGTGTGAGGTAACAGAAGAGACACGGATGCATCTCTCTCTCTGTCCCCAGTTCCCAGCACAGAACTCCTAAAACTCCTGTAACTTCCTATGTGGTAAGAAGACTAGGGGGCATCTCTTGTTCTAATATTTGGTCTCTGACCTGTCTGTGAGATAGGGCTTCCGAAACCCTTTGAAATTCCTAAGTGAGAAGAGCACCAGGAGCATCTTTTGTTCTAATGAGGCAGGTGGGCTCCTGGATGGGGACTGGTCCCCAGAAAGACCAAGCCATGACTAGAAGCTTGGAGTTTTCAGCCCCCACCACCCCCTGCTTCTTCAGAGAGGGGAGAGAATCTGGAAATGGAGGTAATGATTGCTCACATCCACATGAAGGAGCCTCCATAAAATCCCACTACAGGGTTCAGAGAGATTCCAGGTGAGCTAACACATCCCTTCCAGGAAGGTGACGCACCCTAACTCCAAGGGGACAGAAGCTCCTACCCTGGGGACCCTCCCGGACCTCACCCTATTCGTCTCTTCATCTGGCTATTCATCTATATGCTTTATCAAGTCCTTTAATAAACTAGTAAACGTCTCCATGAGCTCTGTGAGCTGCTCTGGCAAATTAATTGACCCCAAGGAGGTGGTTATTGGAAACTAGGCTTGTGACTGAAGTGGGGCCGGGGGGCAGAGGGGCAATCTTGTGGGGCCTGGGCCTTAACTCGCGGGATCTGATGCTATCTCTGGGTAGGTAATGTTGAAACTGAGTTAACTGTAAGACACCCACTTGGTGTCACAGAATTGCTTGTTGGGGGCAGGGGTGGTAAGCCTCCGCACATTTGTGTCAGAAGTGATCTGTGTGAGCAGTAAGGAAGATGTGCAGGGGAAAAACACAGGAAGGAAGGACCAGGTTTTTCCCATCACAGAATGCAGGCAAAACTGAGTTTTTCCTAAACAACAGAAATGGGTAAAAATTTAAGTACTAACTGCCTCACCTTTCATAGCAGGAAATCAATATTTTAATTAAGCATGTACAAAACTAAATGTCTTTTTAATTTTTTTAATGTTTATTTTTGAGAGAGAGAGAGCGCGCGATCGAGCAAGATAGGGGTTAGAGAGGAAGACACAGAATCTGAAGCAGGGTCCAGGTTCCGAGCTGTCAGCCCAGAGCCCACGTGGGGCTTGAATTCACAGACCATGAGATCACGACCCGAGCAGAAGTCAGACACTTAGCCAACTGAGCCACTCCGGTGCCCCTGTTTTCTTGTTTTAAAAACAGTAATATGCATGACATTGCCTATTGTCTTGAAGTTATCTCTATTTAGCTAGTTATCCATCCATTCATCCATCCTTTTAACTAGGTATCGGAAAAGAAAGATGTCTAGAATAATGGCCATCAACAGTCAACATCAATTGTTTCTGAGAAGTGGGATATTGTGGGAATAATTAATAGTGGTTAGAAATCTTTAGGAAGGGGGCACCTGGGTGGTTCCGTCAGTGAAGCATCTGACTCCTGGTTTCAGTTCAGGTCATGATCTCATGATTTGTGAGTTCAAGCCCATCAGGCTCTGCATTGACAGTGGGGAACCTGCTTGGGACTCCCTCTCCCCCTCTCTCTCTGCCTCTCCTGTGTGCTCTCAAAATAAATAAATAAACTTTAAAAAAAAAAAAAGAAAGACATCTTTAAGAAGTATACTTATAAGTGATTTTCGTGTTTATATTTTAGTTCCCTATACATTCTGTATTTTTAAATGTATCCATATATTTTTATTTAAAAAAATTTTTTTTAGTATTTATTTATTTTTGAGAGACAGGGAGACAGAGCATGAGCAGGGGAGCAGCAGAGAGACAGGGAGACACAGAATCCGAAGCAGGCTCTAGGCTCCGAGCTATCAGCAGAGCCCAAGGTGGGGCTTGAACCCACGAACCGAGACGTGACCTGAGCCAAAGTCAGATGCTCAACCGACTGAGCCACTCAGGCGCCCCAATCCATATATTTTAAAAACACTGAATACTTCTGTTCATAAAGGGTAAATATTTGAGAACAGCTGAGATGACAAAGAACAGGATTAAGAAAAACTGGTACAGAGAGTATCAAACTTCTTTAAAGGCAAAAAAAAAAAAAAAAAAGCAAGAGCAGAAATTAGCAGCGAGAGAAAATGCGGACTGAGAAGTAAGGGGCCTTGAAACTCAGGTTAGCATGCACCAACTTCACTAATACATCTCATCTAAGTGACAGTAACTCCCAAATTCATACCTCCATCCCAGATCTCTCCATGAACTCCACACTCCTATCACTTCACTTATTCAACATCTCTAAATGAAGACCTGAAAAGTATTTCAAACGTAATGTGCCTAAAACCAAAACCAAATTCTTGACTTTTCCCTCCACACAGGCTCCTCTCTCAGCCTTCCCTATTTCACTGAACTCAACTCATGTTGGCTTGGGGCACCTGGGTGACTCAGTTAGGTGAGCGTCCAACTCTTGATTTCAGCTCAGGTCATGATCCCTGAGGGTCACAGGATCCCTAGGGTCATGAGATCGAGTCCTGCACTGGGTTGCACGTTGAGCATGGTGCCTACTTAAGATTCTCTATCAGGGCATGTGGGCGGCTCAGTCAGTTGAGCATCCGACTTGCGCTCAGGTCACGATCTCACGGTTTGTGAGTTCAAACCTCGTGTCGGGCTCTGTGCCGACAGCTAGAGGTCTGGAGCCTGTTTGGATTCTGTGTCTCCCTCTCTCTCTCTCAAAAATAAATAAACACGCACATACAAAACGATTCTCTTTCTCTCTCCCTCTGGCCCTCTCCCCTGCTCGCTCTCTCTAAGATAAAATTAAAAACAAAAAAACTGATGTTGGCTTAACTATACCTGTCCCTGTTGGGTCACCTCCCTGGATCATGAAGTCTTTGATGATTCTGTGGAATTTGGTGCCATTGTAGTAACCGCGACGTGCCAACTCTGCAAAATTCTTACAGGTCTTTGGAGCATGCTTCCAGTACAACTCCAGCACAATGATTCCCATGCTGTAGAGGACAGGACAGGAAAGTTCTAGTCAAGCACAAGGTCACAGTAGACAGGAATATGATAGGACTGATCCGAGACTCTTTATTTTCAAGCTCATATAAGTCATGAGATTGTAATAAACATCAGATTTCAGGCTCAGCAAAGGAAAACATCGCAACGTAAATGACATAAACACAGGTATCTTCTTTGTGTAAAACACATAGGAACTTCTATGTGCAAAACACACAGAAACAAAATAACTGTGGACAACTAAAAATTCAAACTGGCCTTATAAATTAAAAAATCGCTGATCATGGGAAACCAGTATAACCAACCTTTAATTTGAAAAAAAA
Organism: Proteles cristata cristata; assembly: GCA_017311185.1. Lineage (NCBI taxonomy): Eukaryota > Metazoa > Chordata > Mammalia > Carnivora > Hyaenidae > Proteles > Proteles cristata. Next base: position 2,342,011 of record JAESUZ010005393.1, read on the forward strand.
AAAAATTACCCCTAATTTGTAATTTTTTAAAAGAAGGATATTATTATTATTATCAGGAATTTGTATTTATTTATACATGTATTAAGTTTCTGGGTTGGGGTAGAAACTGGGCAAATGGGAAACAGGAAGGTTTTTAATGAGTGTTTTTTTTTTAACTTTTGTATTTTTGAACCATGTAACTATTTTACCTATTTGTAAAAGTTTTAATGGAAAAAAAAGGTACAGTTTGTGTGTATTTAGAAGAGGGTGTAACAAATGCAAAACTTGCTTACTTCACATCTCTATACCTATCAAAATGGGACGAGTCTTCCCCTCTCCTTCCCTTTCCCCTCCCCTCACCACCCAAGTACTGATCAGGAAAAAAGTAAAAGACTTAGACAGGTGCCTTCCCCTCCCCTCTACTCACTCCATCACTCACCTACATCTTAAGCTTCAAGAATGTGAAAATTGAGGCAACTATGTATATCCTGGATAGCCAGCGCGAAGCACAGCATAAGCACTCTATAAATATGTATATGGTAGATGCTAGAACATAGCTCTCTATAAAAAGCCTTTCTACCAGGAATTCATCCTTCATCCTACTAACATTCAACAGGGATTAACACCTACTCTGTGCAAGGCATGGTTCTAGGGGTTTTCCCCCTCACGGAACTTATATTCTGGTGCGTATTTTTTAAATATAGGGAATACCTTTTTGGAATGGCAATCAGGAAATACCTGTACAATTCTGAAATCTACATACCCTTTGACAGCAATTTCAACTTCTAAGTATTCTATAGCAAAACTCACAAGCATGCTTAAGAATACTGTATATGTAAGGATATTCATGCCAGTATCTGTCATAACAAAAAACAAGAGGCAACTTAAGTATCCTTCAAAGAAGTGACTAAAGCACAAAATATCCATACTATGGGAAGCTGTATTAGCATGTGAAACAAAAGCAAATTACAGAAAAAAAACCTATATACAGCATGATCATGTGATCTTGTTTTTGCTAAGAAACAGAACATATAAGAGAGATGTTTATATATTCAGAGAGAAAGAGGTGGAAGGTCATCCAACAAACTACTGTTTTTACAGGAAGTGGTGGCTTTCACCTGCTCTATACACTGTTACACTGCTTGGATTTAATTTTTGATTGATTTTGTAACTGATAAAAACATTGACAGGTGAATTCAGAAATTACTTTCAAGTTGGGGCCTTTAAAGAAGTAGAATTTTGGTGGTGGGGAAGATGACCAAGGAGCAAAAGCAGCATCTGAAAGCTGTGATCTGGGGGAAAACAGCACAGGCAGAAAATAGAAAAAAGAGACCTGGACCTAGGCTACTGATGGGAATGGCTGAAGATGTAGCCAGAGAGGGAAGACAAAGGCCAGGTAAAAAGAAAATAATCTTGAATGTCAGACTACCATGCTTTCATTTTATACTGTTGTAGAATTCACAAGTTCCTTACGTTATTTGTCCTACTTTCTTAAGATCACTTTGGACTTTTTCCAAAGAGGAAATGGAATGAACGGAGCTAAAGAACCTAGCTTGTGAAGCAGACTGACCAGGCTCCAAATGAGGTTTCCCTACTTACCTGCTATATGGGTTTGGTCAAATCATTTAATCTGTAGATTCTGGCATTTCTCGTGCTAAAACTGGAGAGAAGGTGGACACCCATGTGGGTAGTAAGTGGATTAAACTAGATGAGATGCTATAGGTCAAAAGCATGGCACTCGCCGATTAGTGCCCAACTATATATATCACTCTTCGACAGTGGGGAAAATGTGTTTCTTCCTGTACCTTTCTAACAATTTGTTAATGCATCCGAACTGCGCACAACGTTAGCAGTTACTGTAACCGCTGTATAAACTAGTCCCACCTAAATGACAGTAACTCTCAAATTCAAAGGCGGCGTGTGTCTTAGGCACCTCTATCCTGATTCCAGCTCCAACGTCGCTGGCTTGTAGACTCATGAGACGCTAGCTGAATGAATGAATGAATGGATGGATGGATGGATGAACGACCAAGTGGGAGAAAGGCAACCAGGCCGCTGTCGCTGGGGTCTCCCGGCGAGCCGATGCCGGGCTCGGACGCGGGCGGTGGTGGTCCCCATTCAGCGCCGAGGCTGCCCTCCCGCCGCCGCTCTACGCTCGTCCACGTGGAGGCCGGCCTCCCGGGGGAAAGCACGCGGAACCCAGCCCCGCGGCAAAGCCCGGGCCCCGCGTCGCCTCCGCCAGGCCAGCCCCAGAGGCCCGTCCCCTCTCACCTGGTCTCCAAGTACACGTTGGGCGGCTGCCAGGAGTCGGGGGGGATCGCCGCCATGGCGCAGCGCGCGCAATCCAGGAGCAACCGCTACTTCCGGTGTCGATTCTTGGGGACCCGCCGCCTGCACACACTTCCGGTCCTCGCCGTTCAACCCTTGCTATTGCAGGACCGGGGGCGTGGAGACGAGGAAGAAGGACCCCATTTCCAAGGTGGAGACACCGGGATGTGAAGCGAAGACAGAATAACCGCAGAGGCGGAGAAAAGCGCAAGCTCCATTGTACGGATGGTCTCGGGATGAAGAGAGTGCGACACTCTCCTCTCGCTCTGATTGGTTCGTTTAGGCGTGGAAGGCGGGGAGAACCAGCAAATCTGCACTCCGATTGGAGTTACGTCCTAATTTTCCATGGGAAGAAGTTCCTAGTTCCACAATCGGGCTGGGACTTGAAAGGGAATAGAATGAAAGGAATAGAAATGAGAGGTATCTGCGCTAGGTAAGACTTTGTACAATTGACATAGCACTTACACTTTATTCCTAGCTACTCCACAAAGCAATCATGTAAAGTAGGTATTATTGTTCCCATTTTTCAAATGTGAAAACTGAGACCCAGCAGTTAAATGACTTGTTCATTTGTCTCTAGCCATACAGCAAGCCTGAGCCTTCAGACTCCAAAAGCAGAGTCTGGAAGAGTGGAAGGGAAAGGACGAGGGGAAAAAATGAGAAAGAAAGAAAGGGAAAGACAGGAGTATGAAGATCAAAGAGATGAAAGCTAAAGCAAGGCTTAGAGTGACAGGCTGGAATAGATGGGATACAACGTTGTTAGGAAGGTTTGTTCAGGGCCAAAGAGAAGCAACGCAGAGGCCCTGCAAGGTTTGGAGGGAAGAAAAAGAAATGGCGTAAGTAAATGTTGTAGATGCTTTGCACACTGGTTAATAAAGATGGCTACAGGGTGCCTGGGTGGCTCAGTCAGTTAAGTGTCTGACTTCTGCTCAGGTCATGATCTCATGGTTCATGAGTTCCAGCCAGTCAGGCTCTGTGCTGACAGCACAGAGCCTAGAGGCTGCTTGGGATTCTGTCTCTCCCTCTCTCTCTGATCCTCCCCTGCTTGTGCTCTGTCTCTCAAAAGTGAAAAAATGTTTTAAAAGTTTTAAAAATTAAAAAAAAAAAAAAAAACGATGGCTAAATGAATTCCTTACTTAGGCATCTAAGTACTATTATGTACTTTCACATTGTTAAAATCAAACACAAATGGAGACCAGACTTGAAAATTTCCTGAGCAGGCAAAACAGTTTAGTCATATAGACAACCTTTAATTTAGCTTGTTCTGTAAAATAAATGAAACTTAACTTGGGCCACTTCTTGTCAATGCCTCTGAAAATCAAAAGCAAAACTCAAACTGTTCTCAAAATTGATATGAAGTAACTACTCGTTTTTAAACTTGTTAAAATATTTAAAAATATTTTGCACTCTCAGTGCTGAGCCAGATGCGGGGCTCGATCTCACAAATCGAAATCAAGAGCCAGACGCTTCGGGGCCCCTGGGTGGCTCAGTTAGTTAAGTCGGACTTCAGCTCAGGTCATGACCTCGAGGTTTGTGAGTTTGAGCCCCATCAGGCTCTGAGCTGACAGCTCTGAGCCTGGAGCCTTCGGATTCTGTGTCTCCCTCTCTCTCTGCTTCTCCCCTGTTCACCCTCTGTCTCTCTCAAAAATAAATAAACATTAAAAAAAAAAAGTCAGACGCTTAACTGACTGAGCCACCCAGGTACCCCATGAAGTAACTACTTTGAACCCATCCCTATCGCTAGGAAAATTCTAATGTTATAATTAATCTGAAGAGTAAAAAGCCACACTACCTCCTCACTATCTCCTGCTTCAAAACAATACACGTCTGAACCCCTTCCATGTTCAGATTGAGTGCTTCCAGTTTGCAAACTGTTTTTTGTGTATGATGAACTTTTACTAAGTACTCTTTCAGTGATCCAGGGGTTTTTAATTCTATTTCTAAACTTCTGACAACACTTAATCTTCCAAACCCAATGAGGTAGATATTGCTGTACCCTTTTTACTTTAAGGAAACTGAGCCTTACAAAGATTAAGTGACTCGGTCAGTACCACAGCTGGGAGCATCTGCACTTAACTATAGTTCAACCCTAGCTCCCTTAATTGTCAGGTAGGAATAAGGGTATACAGTGTTGTAGAGATCAAACTAGGCAGTGAGCAGGCTGGGCCTCCTTGATTTCTGTGCCTTTCTCGCTGAGTACTGAGATTAGGGTATTCAGGTTTTTGTTGAATGAATGGGCAAAAAATGAAAATTTTAGGCTGGTGAGTGCTGGGCTAAGGTAAGGTATAATAAATTCTACACTTTCTGTGGTCTCGTGTTCATGTCCTCTTTATTACCCTTGAGCTGGACAGGAAAGTCTTTATCATTGGTCCATTCTGTCTATTGCTTTTCGAGTTGGGTTTCTCTGGACCCTTGGTAGTTCCATACTATCTATTTTGGGAGGCTTAGGGCACATTGAAGATGCATTGGAGTTTTACACAAGAATAAGTCAGTGTCTTACTGTCTCATTCCAAAATCCTTCCCCCAAAGACGCCATATTTGTTGGCCTTTTGTCACCAAGAGAACATTGGGTGACTTCAGGGAGGAATTAATAAAGATTTCTGAGTATAACTAATAGTCCACATTAAGTTACTCAGAGTATCTTGTATTTACTACTTCTATTCTGTTAAGCTTAATTTGTCTTCTGAATAAATGTGCTTTATTAAAAACAAAATGATAAACTCTTCCAGAAACATCATTTGGGGGGCTAGAAACCTGAAGATCATCCTCTTTCTCTCTCCTCCCTGTAAGTGATACATCATCAAGACTTGTCAATTCTTTTTTCCCCAAGATACCCAAATTATATCCCTTCCTTCCCATCCCTGCTGCTGCTTCAAACCTGTTAAAGGATTATTTTAGAAGCCCCCTTGAGGGGTTCCCTGCCTTTTGGCTCTCCTCCCCCACCCCCAATTCATCCTGCACACACACCAGCCAAAGCTTTCCTTCCAAAATATATCTTGTAGTGTGTCACTTTGCTGAGAAATGTGAATCGATTTCCCTTTGCCTATTAAAATCCCTATGGCGCCTGGGTGGCTGAGTTGGTTAAGCTTGACTTTGGCTCAGGTCATGATCTCAGTGTTCATGGGATGAAGCCCCTCATCTGTGCTGTCAGCACAGAGCCTGCTTGGGATTCCCTCCCTCTCTCTCCCTCTCTCTCTCTCTCTCTCAAAATAAATAATAATAGTTAAAAATAATTTATAAAAGCCAACTAAATTAAATAAAGTCCCAAACCACATGAACTGGGCTTCAACGCCCTTCACCCTGACTTCCCCAACCTGATTTCCTACTATTTCATCCATGCCTCAAATGTGCCACCAACTTTCCCACTTTCCAGGCCTTTGCTCAGGTCATTCGTCCCCTTTCCTTGTGATGCTTCCCAAACCTCGCTCGTGCCTGGGCCTTAACTTCTTCAGAAATCCTCTCTCCCCTTCCTGTCAGCAAGTAGATTCTTCCCCTTTCTCCCTTCTTGGTCTTTAGTCCTCTGCCACCTTTCATTCTTGTCTAGCTGCTTGTACACATTCTCTTTTCTCCAAGTAGATTTTTTTTTCACCATTTTTATTTATTTTTGAGAGAGAGACAGAGCATGAATGGGGGAGGCACAGAGAGAGAGGGAGACAGAATCTGAAGAAGGCTGCAGGCTCTGAGCTGTCAGCACAGAGCCTGACACGGGGCTCAAACTCACTAACCATGAGATCATGAGCTGAGCCAAAGTTGGACTCTTAACCGACTGAGCCACCTAGGCGCCCCCTCCAAGTAGACTGATTGTTAAGAACCACATTAGGGACCATCTTCAAGTTTGGTTGAGTCCAGCATCCCCACCAGGCCTGGGCCAGACCAGAACCTGGAGAGGGAGAGCCTCCAGTGGCTGGGTGGAGCCAAGTCACCACAAGCAGTTCTATGGCACAGAGTGCTATTATCTGGAAACCTTCTTGAGGGTTTTTCTAAATACCAACAGAAGCCCAGGCTAGAGAGGAATATGTTTACCCATCATTTCCCTGCCTATCCTCTCCCCCATACAGTTCCTCCTCCTGTGCCCCCGGTCACTACACATCTTTGATTCCTCACCCTTCCTCAGCTACATCGCCACACACATTGCAGATTTCTCAGCACTTTCATATTCATGATCTCTTCTGTCTCCCACTGGCCAGGTTTTAGAGTGGGAGGCTCTGAGGGACCAACAGAAGGAAGCAACCAGCTCCAGGGCCCACCAGGATTTAGTGTGAGCTGGAACCCAAGCCTTTCCCCTGCCTTCTTCTCTTGAGCCTTTAAAAAAAATTTTTTTATGTTTATTTATTTTTGAGAGAGAGAGACAGTGTGAGCAGGGGAGGGGCAGAGAGAGAGGGAGACTCAGAATCTGAAGGAGGCTCCCGGCTCTGAGCTGACAGCTGATGTGGGGCGCGAACTCACAAGCTGTGAGATCATGACCTGAGCCAAGTTGGACCCTTAACCGACTGAGCCACCCAGGTGCCCCTCCGGAGCCTTTCTACTACCTGGCAGCCTTTCTGATTTGTTGTACCTGGGAAATCTTCCTTGAGTGGATTCTCGTTCTTCCATTCCTTTAACTTGGACCACCAAAGTTCTTTTTCCCCTGAACTTTCCAAAGTTAATTTTTCCTCTTCCAATCTAGCCTTTGCCCATCCCACAGGATTTTTATGGCCATACCAGAACTCTGACCACATCACAACCCTGCTCAAAAACCTTCAGTGGCTCGCCACTGTTACTCTTATGTCTTATGCCTGAAATGTCCATCCTCAGCCTCCAGTGTCTGAATCCTTATAGCCACTTCCAAGATCACTCTCTCCCCAAACCTTTTCCTGGAGCACCTACCAGCCAACCAGCCACTAGGCATTAAAAAAGATAAAGATGGGTCCCAGACATTGTGCCTGGCCCCAAAGGGACTCACATGCTCGGAGAGACAGGCAAACACTACTACAAGATAGTGTAAGGAGTGTTGTAATAAAGAAGCACATGGTACTTCCTGACTTCTGGTTGCTCCAGAGCTGGATTTGGGTAGCCACAGGTCTCCCTGGGAATGATAACCTGAGATACGGAAAATGTTGAAGTTCGCCAGAAGCCAGGAGAGAGTTCTCCTCTTTGTAGAGCTGGAACATTATAAAGAGCTTGGGAAGTCAGAGGGTATTTCTTGGGCTGCGCTGGTGCTGAGTGATGGGGAATCACAAAGGATCGTCACACTTGATCCTGAGGGACCCCGTGAAGTGGCAGAATTAGATTTTGTATTTTGGAAGTGTCAAGCTGTGGTATTGGAGACTGGCAGGAGGGGCCACAAAGAAATGGACTCCCGGAGTACTTTTTTTTCTTAAGTAAAAATTTAAATTCTGAATACATTCAGAAAAACAGACAGATCCCAAGTAGGATCATTCAATTAATTATTACAAAGTAAAACCCACCTGTGTAACCACCATCACATCAGGAAAAAGTAGTTTCCAACTCCAGAGAAGCTCCTCCTACCATTCAGTACCCCTCCCTGCCACAAAGGTAACCATTTTCTTTTTTTTTTTTTTTTTTTTTAATTTTTTTTTTAATGTTTTATTTATTTCTAGGAGAGAGAGAGACAGCGTGAGCAGGGCAGGGTCAGAGAGGGAGTCACAGACTGAAACAGGCTCCAGGCTCTGAGCTGGCAGTCAGCACAGAGCCCGATGCGGGGCTCGAACCCACGAACCGCGAGATCATGACCTAAGCGAAAGTCGGACGCTTAACCGACTAAGCCACCCAGGCGCCCCCAAAGGTAACCATTTTCTAACTTCTAAATTCATAGACTGTCTTTCTCTGTGTTTGAAATTTACATAAATGAAGTCATAGTTTTTGTGTGTCTGGCTTCTTTTGCGTAACATTATGTTTGCGTGATATATCCATGCTATTATAGGTAGTGACCATTATTTCATTTTTCAGAGCAATGTAGTATTCTGTCACAGAACTATACTACAATGCCTTTATACATTCTACTGTTAACAGGCATTTGGAATGTTTCCAGATTGTGTCTCTTACAAATAGTGCTGCTATGAATATTTTTGTATGTATTTTGGTGCACTTGTACATGAATATTTTGGAGTATATACCTAGAAGTAGGATTGCTGGGCCATAGGTTATATGTATCTTACCATTTAGTAGTTAACACCAGCCTGTTTTCCAAAGTGGCTGTAGCAATTTACATCCCTACCAGCAGTGTGTAAGTTGTAAGTTGCTCCACGTTCTTCACCAACACTTTGTATGAGTCTTTTAAATTGAAGTGATTTTGGAGCTTGTATAGTATCTCAGTAGTTGCTTCCCTGACAACTAATGATCAGTGAAGTTGAATACTTTTTCATATGTGTATTTGCCATTTAGGTATCCTTTTTCATGGTATCATCTTTTTGTGTTCAAATCTTCTCCCCACTTTTTATTTGGCTGTCCAGTCCATCTTTTTCTTATTTGTGAAGTTCTTTATGTATCTTGGATACAAACTTTTTGTCAGTTTCTCTCATTCTACAGGTTGTCTTTTTGGTTCTCTTAATCGTATCTTGGGGCACATTGGCTCAGTCCTTTAAATGTCCAACCTGATTTCAGCTCAGGTCAGGATCTCATGGTGCCTGAGTCACGCTCTGTGCTGTTAACACAGAGCCTGCTTGGGATTCTGTCTCCCTCGCTCTCTGCCCCTCCCCCACTTGCACGCGCGAGCGCGCACTCTCTCTCTCTCAAAATAAATAAAAATAAACTTTAAAAATAAAAAAAATTGTGACTATTAATGATCAGAGGTGGTTTCTAGTTTAAATTTTTTTGATGATTTAATTTATTTTTGAGACAGAGAAAGCATGAGGTGGGGAGGGGCAGAGAGAGAGGGAGACAGGAACGGAAGCAGGCTCCGTGCTGACAGCAGAGAGCCCCACATGGGGCTCGACCTCACAAGCCAACAGATCATGACCTGGGCCAAAGTTGGATGCTTAGCTAACTGAGGTACTCAGGTGCCCCAGTTTCTAATTTTAATGTGGTCCACTGAATCAATTTATCTTTTACAGAACATATCAGTTCTGACTAGCCACATTTAAGTACTCAATAGTCACTTGCACAGCAATGGTATTAGACAGAGCTGCTCCAAAGTTTTATTGTTTGGGGTTTCTTTCATATAGAATTATAGTGCACATAGAATTTATTTTGGTGTATGGTGTGAGGTTGGAGTCAAGTCATTTTTTCCTATATGTATATACAACTGACCCAGAACCATTTATTGAAAGCATTATCCTTTCCCTACTCCTCAGTTGTACCTTTTTGTCACGAAGCAAGTGTGTGTGTGTGTGTGTGTGTGTGTGTGTGGTATGATTTTCATTTTGGTCTCTCTATTCTGCTCAATTGGCTTGTCCATTCCTGCATCAGTATCACACTGCCTTTGTAGTTAGCTTTATTAGTATGAACCCAGTAGCATTTTAACGGTAGATCTCTAGCAGAAAGCAGTTAGGATCTTGGATCTTGGCACTAAGGACCAGGCAAAATAAGGAGCCCAGGTTCTAATCATGACCTCACCACTCTTTGTGTAATCTTGAGCAAGTTAACCTTTCCATAAACCTCAGCTTGGTTGGTATGATGATAAATGTTGTGGGGCATCAGGGAGGAAGAATTTCTTCTGCATTTCAAGGCCCTTCCAGCTGGACAAAGAACCAGATTGACATGAGACAGATTAACAGGAGAAAATCAAATTTAGTATTATACATGTGGGGAAAACACACACACACACACACACACACACACACACACGAAATTCCAAAGATAGCCAACATGAGACATCCTGAGCTGAGCTAAGCAGAGGGACAGGGGGTTGGGAATACAAAGGAGAGGAAGGCCCTGTTCTATTAGCAGGGAGATTAGAGGAGATGTTTGGAAAACACAGGTTTCCCTGTAAGTTTCTTAGGTAAAGAGGGATGGATCTCTGTTAATAGCTTTTTCTGGTATAGGCAGTTAGTTGAGCGGGTGGGTAGAGAGCTTTTCCTAAATCTGCTGGGTTTTTATTGCTCTTATTTCATATTCTTAAAGTAGGCTTTATGCCCGATGTGGGGCTTGTACTCACCACCTTGATATCAAGAGTTGCAAGCTTTACCAACTGAGACAGCCAGGTGTCCTTTGTTTTTAATTCACCATAATCATCATGCCAAAGTGTCCATCTTCGGGTGGCCTGCCCTTGGCCCCTACAGGGACTATTTATATGATATGGTTGTTGATTGGTTTCACAAACAGAAAGGGCAACGTCTGGCAGAGAGTAAGCTCCAATAAATATTCGTGAGTGGGGTGTCTATTTATTTGAATGATTTGTTTGCTTGTCTTTCTCTTACACTAAGCTCCCAGAAGTAAGGGCCTGCCCTCCATTACCTATCTCTCCCGCCCCTTAATGCCTAAAACGCTGCCTGGCACGTAGTAGGGTGCTCCAATCAATAGTTGTTCGGGACAATCAGTTCAGCGGCTAAGTCCGTGTTAACGCGGGAAGAGCCTGACGCCAGGGGGAGCAGGAACCCGTGCCCTCCAGATCTCGCGGGAGTTCGCGCGCGCGCGACCAAGTCACGGGTTCTGCTCCTGACGCAAGTGCGCGGCGTGAAGGAGCTACCCCAGCACGCGCGGCCTCGCCTGTGGCGTGGGAGCTGCTTCCGGGTCGCGCGCCCGGAAGCAGGAAGTTGGCGGCTCACCCTCCTCGCCCGGAGGCTGCAGTCCCCGAGGCGGGAGGAGCCCGAGGGGGCGCGGGCCTCGCATGTGAGTCACTGGGGCCCGAGGCCGGGAGGGGGGACGCCGCCCTGTGACACCCTCGCGCAGCCCTTTTCCTCCTGCCCCTGCGCCAACCTCTTCTCAGAGCCTCTGGGGTTTCGCAGACTGACAGCTCTGCCCGCAGCTCTCGCAGGGCCGACTCCCATCATCGAAAGTCTTTTCCTTGGCTCCTCGGAACAGAGCGAAGCGAGGTGGAGCCTGTTTGAACTTGCTTCGCAGGTGTCACAGCAGTGTGCAGAACACTGGTGCTAGCCAAGTCTAGGTCTCACTGCCCTTTTGACAGATTTCTAATTTTTTGGTATATGGAGTAGATTCCCAGCCCCCCCCCCCTCGAAACACCTTTTACTGTTATTAGTGGAAGCTTGCCTTGTGTCCGTGGAAGTCCCGGTTCTTGCATATTCCGCACAGATTTACATGAATATCCGCACTAGCATAAAGACGGTGAGAAGGAAGGTGCCAAGCACAAAGCAGTTTATTAAAGGGCAGGACACTTTGAAGATGGAGTCGGTTGCCGACTGTCCCGAGGCTACAGGAGTTTTTTCGCTCCTGCTTGTGGGGAGAGCTTTGACCCTACAAAGTTCCCGTCGAAACTCACTGGAAACTGTCCAGGCGGCTTCCCCGACCAGGAGGGCAAACCGCAATGCAAATGCACTGTAATGAAGTCTAGGGTTACTCTGGGGCAGAAAAGTTAGAGGGAAGAGCGCGACCTCTGCACCTGCTGCTGTTGGTCTGACAGCCCTGGAAAGCTGGGAACCTCTTGCCCTCAGTTCTCTAAATGTAACCTGTAAGTTCATGGCCGTGTCTGCCTCCAGCTCATATCTCACCAAGTGTCTACTGTGTTATTTCCCCTTCCAGGACTTGGGGCTCTGAAATCTTTCATGTTGTGGGCCAAAATCAAGTTTCTGTAGCTGCTTCCTGCTGAACGGGTAGTGTTTTCACTAGAGTCCCAACCCTTGATATCTGTCTGGGCCGTCAGGAGGTGGGGTGAGGTTAAGGTGGAGTGGGGCTTGTGCCCCGGTTGCAGAAGGCTTGACGTCGCAGAAGGCTTGACGGCTCCAGTCCAGGGGCCATAGTAGTCCTGATGTTTCCTTGATAGGGGCTGATATCCTTGTTGCAGTAAGAGCTGAAGGTGGGCTTGTCTACCACGAGAGGAGATGAGCTCAATTATAAGATTACGAAGACATGATCCAAAAAGCAAAAGAAGGATCGTGCAAAGGAAAGGTCCTATGAAGGGAAGTATCCGTGACATAAGACCCCAGGACAGGGAAGTGGTGCATGTGCTGATAGGAGAAACTGGCTTGTGTTTGGAGTCTTTTGATACTTTGTTGAGTAACCTGACCGATTGACCTAAAAACAACATAGTTCGTGGACTGACTGACATAAAAACAACATTCTTCCTGGACTAACGCACAGGTACCCCCTTGGGCAAAAGTGAGGCTACCTAATGCCCTTTGATTTTGGAGGACTATCCCTGAGAGTGACAACCAGACAGGAGCTGAAGGAAAGCTTACCTATAAAGGAGGTTAAGGCAGAGTAGGTGGTCCCTGTGTCCAAAAGAAAACTAATTGTCCTACCTGCCAGTGAGTTGAGTTGGAGGCCTAAGGTTGCCAAGACTTACATAGTTTCTTGAATGGATTTGCCTGTTTCTTGAGAGAGTTGGGAAGGACAGTCCTCGTGATCCCTCTGGCCAGTCCTCAGGCTGCTCCCAGGAGGGACCCTAGCAAGAGGAGTGTCAGGACGTCCTGCTTGGACATGGATGTTTCAGCTATCATAAGGAGGGAAACTCTTTGAGTAACTCCTATGAGGGATACATCTGGAGCTAAGCAGGCCAAAGTATAAGTGTCCATCCATCCATCTGGAAGGGTCAGGTATGCTTGAGTTCCAAAAACAGAGTCCCTTCTGAGGATGCAGGTGAACCTTGGTTAGGATAGAAAATAAAGGCACTTTCAGAGGGGGCTCCCCAGGGCCAGCAGTGGACCTAAAGAGGACCAAGGCCAATATGAAGGTGGGCAAAGGGATCATGACTTGATGTTGTACAGTTGCATTGCCACTTTAACACTGTTAAAGGACCCACTCTTGAAAATTTTTTTAAATTTATTTTTGAGAGAAAGAGTGTGCGTGAGCAGGGGAGCGGCAGAGAGAGAGGGAGACACAGAATCTGAAGCCGACTCCAGGCTCTGAGCTGTCACCACAGAGCCTGATGTGGGGCTCGAACCCAGGAACCGTGAGATCATGATTTGAGCAGAAGTCGGACTGAGCCACCCGGGCACTCCTTAAAAGTGGTCTCCTTAAGAGTGCACTCACTCTTAACCTTCTCCCAAAAGTCACCATCACCCCCGTCCTTGGTCCTCCATGTCTCAATATTGCCAGGGCCATCTGTCAGCCCAGATAACATCCTTCTTCTTCAATACATCTTCTCAACGGCCCTGTCTCCTGCTGGAAAAACTCCTGGAACATATGTTCTGGGATCTACATCAAAAGCTTCTCTTTAACTGTGTTAAAGTAGCAATCAGAAACACTTTCCCAAAAGAATGACTCACCTGCCGAAGTTAGGTTGAAATGATAAAGGCAGGGAGACAAGGGAATAAAACCCACTGGAGTCCCAAATGATGGGTTAGCGCTAACACAGATTGGGAAGGTCATATCAGAAAGTTTAAGCTGAGTATAGAACAGTCCCAAAATAGCCGGTGTTGGGAGGGGCCCCTGCACATTTAGGATTTTTGTGCTGTGTTCCATGGCCTTTCTTTGGAAGTTTCTTGCACTTATGTGGGGCTGGGAGGTCCATGTTGGTATCCAGACACGGGTAGAGGTGAAACTAATGGGGCTATTGGCGGTGGCCCACAATGCAGCAGGTGCGGAGTTACAGCGGCTAATATCCAGCAGGGGGAGTTATAACTGGTGTTGTCCAGATAGCGCTGAACAGTGTAAGTGAGGGTGGCTATGGGGCAGCGTGAGGCAGAAGTGATGTGTGATCACAGAGGTACCATGCCCATGGGTCTCTTTAAGGGTGTGGCCTTGGAAGTCCCTTGGAAGAACTCGGACCACACTAAGGTGTTGGACATAACAGAATAGAGGATTTGAGGATTTATGTGAGATGGCCCTCTTTGACCAGCAGTTCGAGGTCTTCCAGTGGCTCACAGGTAGGCTCAGAGGTACTGGGGCCGTCCTCTTTGTTAGAGTTCACAGCAGGCTTGGCTCGGGAGAGATTGATCCATCTGGAGATTCCTGGGAACTTGCTGGTTGTAGGGGTGGACGAAAGAACAGTTAGGGTCCCTTCTGTAAAGGAGTTAGTTGGGATCCAGGAGATCCAGCTCTCCAGGTTTTAATTAGGACCTTATCTCCTGGTTGGACTGGGGAGGTTGGGGTTGAGTAGTCTGGCTTTAGTAGGAACCTTTTCCCATAGAGCCTCTCAGAGGCACTGAGTCCCAAGAACAGGTGAATTTTAGTCGGTAGGCTGTCCACTCCCATAAGCAGACAGGAATTGGAGGCAAGCTTACCCGTAAAGGAGGTTAAGACAGAGTAGGTGGCTCCCATGTCCAAGGAAAATTAACTGTCTTACCTGCCATGTCAAGGATCACCCTGGGCTCTGTCACAGTGGTGGAAACATTGAGCGGAGGAGCCCATTGGTACCGTAGGCTGCCTCAGTCCACGGTGCTGACAGCTAGAAGGGACTCTGAGTGCCTGGTTATGAGCGGGGCAGTTTCTCCACCAGTGTCCTGTTTGAGGACATTGGGACAGGCTGTATTAGGGAGCTGAAGGAAAGGACATCCATCTCTCCAGTGTCCCTCCTTTTTCAATGGTAGCAGGCTCCTTTGGGTGTCTCCCTTTTGACAGGGTGACCCTGGGGTGACAGCTGGCATTGCAAGGCCACCAGGAGTCGAGTCTGTCTCTGATCCTTACGTTTCTCCTTTTCCCTTTTTTTCCCCTTCTTCCTGGTCCCGGCCATAGAACACAAAATTCACCACCTTAAGGAGTTCAGAGTTTGTGATGTCTGGCCTAGGGATAACTTTTGGAGCTGCCTCCTAATATCTGGGGTGGCCTGAGTGATGAGTCAGCCATTAAGAACTGTGAGACCGGCCTCTCATCTGGGGTCAAGAGTATGTTTAGCTGAAGTCTCTCTTAGTCTCTTCATAAAGGTTGTGGGGTTTTCTTCCTTTCCCTGGTTTAGGAAAGCCAGCCTGTTACGTAATTAATTGGCTTTGACTGGCATCTTTGCAGTCCATTTGTAAGATCATGAGATGGTCTTGGGACCATTGCCCTTGCGCAGTGTTGTAGTTCCAGTGAGAATCTGTTCTTGGGACCGCCACGTTATCTGCCAGATACCTTGCACTGGAACTATGAGGCTTATCCCCAGATTAGGTGGCAGGCTCCCCAGTTCCATCTCAGTCTGCCTTGGAGAGAGTCTGATTGAAAATGACCACTATGTCCTTCCAGGACAAATCAGAAGTTAGTATCAAACCCCGAACTCCTGACATGTAACAGTCCAAGGTCCCAGGAAAAATCTCTCAAGTCCTTCTGGACTTGGTGGACATCACTCACAAAGAAAGGAATTTGGACCCACATGGTGGTTCCTGCTGGATCAGCCATTTCCTGGAGGAGACACAGAATCGGAAGGGGATTGTTAGGACTTGACACTGTGGGTGGTCCTGGATATGGGTCCCCCACCACCACCAGGTGAGGCCCATGGCCCAAATTAGTATTACTGCAGCCTGTCCTTTCTTTACGTGCCTCAGAATTGAGGTGCCAATGAAGGAGGGCGTGGGTATATTTTATAACCCCTAATGACTCCCTGAGTGCCAGGATGTATGCCCCAGCCCTCAACATCTATGTAGTTCCATTTCCAGATTTCATCCCAGGCTCCTCTTAGAAGTATCTTAACTTGAGGAGTTGGAACAGACATAAAGATTTGCCCTTGCCCTCTTGGTAATAAACTCCCACTCCACTTGCTCAAGACTGATTATCACACACCCACCTTAGATTTAAGTATCAGAGGCTGATTGAGACCATCTCCGGAAAGGGAAGGGGAGGGAAACACATAAGGTGTGACTTGAGGCAACAGAACAGGGAGAACTACCGGTTAGACAGCTCCTCCAGGAGATTGAGTATGAAAACGGACTGGACCACAGATCCAGAGGCTTTCACGTATATACAGCACGGCCTCGGGTTGGGAGGGGCACAGACTTTGTGATGGCAGAAGTGGTTTATGAGAGGAAGAACAGACAGTAGCAGCCAAATTGCAAATGAGTGAGAGCTGACCTCCTCAGAAGGTAAATCAGGCATGGGTCCTCTAGCCTCAGCGGGGTGAGGACTGTCTTACCTTGGGCCATCGGAGGCGCGGCACCAAAAGAGGTTACTTGCATGGTGTCAATGGAAGTCTCGGTTCTTGGATTCCCCTCAAAAGATTTATAGGAGGATCTGTGCTCGAATAAGGACAGAAGGGAGGTACCAAGCAAAAAGCAGTTTATTAAAGGACAGTACACCGTCAAGATGGAGGAGATGGGGGTTGATGAGTCCCCGAGGATACAGAAGATTTTTCTAAGTAAATAGGGTCTTCAGCCATGCAGGCGGCGGTCTCTAATGGAAGCTGCCTCACATCTTTGGGAAGACTCCTTCCCGCGGAGCGAAAGAACTTTGACCCTACGAGGTTCCTGCTGGAACTGTCATGGCCGTCATTCCCCACCAGGGGGCGCAGAACTCGTAATGCAAATGCTTTATGAAGCCAGGGGTTACCCTGAGGCAGAGGTTGAAGAGGAGAACGCATGCTCTGCACCTGCTGCCCTTGTTTCGCTAGCTCCGGATTGGAAACCACAGTGTTTGTTGCCTTTCTCTTAGACTAAGCCCCAAGAAGTAAGGGCCTGCTCTCCATTATCTATCTCTCCCGCCCCTTAACGTCTGCCTGGCACGTAGTAGGGGTCCCAATCAATAGTGGTTCGGATGAATCAGTTCAGCTGCTAAGTCCGTGTTAGCGTGGGAAGAGGACAGACCCCGGGAAGGACTTCAGTGGACCCAGCAGGAAGAACCCGACGCCAGGGGGAGCAGGAACCCGTGCCCTCCAGATCTCGCGGGAGTTCGTGCGCGCGCGACTGCTTCTGACGCAAGTGCGCGGCGTGAAGGAGCTACCCCAGCACGCGCGGCCTCGCCTGTGGCGTGGGAGCTGCTTCCGGGTCGCGCGCCCGGAAGCAGGAAGTTGGCGGCTCACCCTCCTCGCCCGGAGGCTGCAGTCCCCGAGGCGGGAGGAGCCCGAGGGGGCGCGGGCCTCGCATGTGAGTCACTGGGGCCCGAGGCCGGGAGGGGGGGACGCCGCCCTGTGACAGCCTCGCCGCCGCTCCCGTCTCTGACACCGTCGCGCAGACCTTTTCCTCCTGCCCCTGCGCCAACCTCTTCTCAGAGCCTCTGGGGTTTCGCAGACTGACAGTCCCGCCCGCAGCTCCCGCAGGGCCGACTCCCATCATCGAGAAAGTCTTTTCCTTGGCTCCTCGGGGCAGAGCGAAGCGAGGTGGAGCCTGTTTGAACTTGCTTCGCAGGTGTCACAGCAGTGTGCAGAACACTGGTGCTAGCCAAGTCTAGGTCTCACTGCCCTTTTGACAGATTTCTAATATTTTTGTTATGTTGAGAGTCGATTCCTCGTCCCCCTTCGAGACATCTTTTCCTAATAAAGCGTGGACTTGCATGTAATGAACATAGCGTCTAGGAGTTCAGAAAGTTATATGACTTGGTTTATTGACCCGATAATGAGCTGTTGGTAATCACCTTTTGCTACAAAAATGTCCTTCCTAGTGTTGCATCGTGCTTGACGACCACTAACCTTGCTGGTCACACTCGCGTAGTCTTGATATTCGCGAGTACGTTTAAAGTATTTAGTCATCACTTTATAATAGAAACTACTCCCCGATTCTTAACTATTCTTTTTCAGGTTGCTCATTTGGTTGTTCCCATGGTGGAATCCTCTATCGGCATTTCTCCCTTAATAAAATTCTGTGTTTTATCTGGGGTTTATCACAATTTCTCTCTAAGGAGCAACACCCTTTAACCTAAATTCAACTTTGTTATGTTAAAGTTTGACTAAAGTTCACATAGTTCAACTTGTATGCCAGAGAGTGTCCGTGCCATGCCCTTTCTGCTTTGAACCAAAACAATTTTCAAGACCCAGTGTTAATCCCTTTCCTCTAACAAGCCACCCTTCAATGCCACAGAGATTGTCTAAATGAGAGGTTCCTAATCTGCTCACCTAAACCCTCCTTAGGTTGATGTATTTTTAAAAATGAGAGGAATAAATGGTAAAATGAACCAACCATTAGTTAAATTAGTTGGGAAACAGAATGAACACTTCATGTCCTTTCTCTAAACTTGTTCAGACGACATTGATCAGGTGCCATGACTCTGAGGTGAATTTCCATGTCTGTCGTTAGTTTCTTCTGTTATTTTCTCCACTTATCTCTGCTTTCAAGTGTTAAATAACAAAAAAATTCAGATGAGTACATTTTGAAGATCTAATTGCCTTAATTAAATCATGAACCAGGCAGCATCCCATCTAACAAGTAGAGAGGAGCTCCGAAAGGGCTACAGAAAAGGAAAGGTTTTTAAAGGTAGAGAGTAGGGTAAAGGAAATTAATTTTTTTAAGCATTGCCAATTTTTTAGGCAAGGTCATTCTAAGGGGGAGTGGAGGGGATGTATCAGTAAGTTTTCTAGCACTGACCAGGAAATTCCATGTTGACTGGTTAAAGTCACATTTCCAGGGGATTTGAAACTGCAGTTAGGTTAGCTGTTAAGTCTTGGTTTACTGACTTGTGGCCCTAACCTAAGTGACACCATTTTGGGCCTGTGGTTTTTGTTTTTGTTTTAACACAAGGAACAATTTAGTGTGAGGAGACATAGAAATAGGTATAATACAAAGTGATCAGAGTTGTGTTTAAGGTTCAAAGGACAAGCATCAAGGCTGGAATAAGGAGTTCACTGATTGGAAAAGCATGGGGGCTAGACTTTGTAGGCAAAGAAAATTATTTGTACAAAAGCAAAAGGCTGTAAAATGGTATGGCAGTGAGGAATGTGAGGAAGGACTAGGAAATGAGACTGAACAGGTAGGCAGTGACCAGGCCACAACAGGAGGCTAAGTAATTTCAACTTCATCTTGTTGAAATTACTAAGTATTAAATTCGGTTATTGGGACAGATGTTTTACATTCATCATCTCGTAATCCCTTCACAGCAGTGTTGGGAAGACACAATTATCCCCGTTTTATAAAATAATGGAAACTCAGGGGCTTAGATTAAGTCGTATCTCATGGCTATACAGTAGGAGGTGGAAGATCAAGTATTTTTATTCAGCTTTTTCCAAGTCCATTTGCTTTCTTTTTTTTAAATTTATTTTTCTTTTTTCAACATATATTTATTATTTTTGAGAGAAAGAGACAGAGCATGAGTGGGAAAGGGGCAGAGACGGAGGGAGACACAGAATCGGAAGCAGGCTCCAGGCTCTGAGCTGTCAGCACAGAGCCTGACGCTGGGCACGAACCCACAAGCTGTGAGATCATGACCTGAGCTGAAGTTGGACATCCAACCAACTGAGCCCCCCAGGAGTCCCCCAAGTCCATTTGCCTCCTTAACTACCTTAGTAAGTTGTTCCACAGCAGGGCATGAGATTCAAGGAAGTTGCTTTAAATAAACAAGTAACATTAGCTGATTTGCTTCAGAAAAATAGTTTGTGGGGAGAGTAGAGGATGGATCAGAGAGGAGAAGAATTGGCAGTGTAGAGACTCAATATATCTTTGTGATTGTCCCAGGGAGAGATGTTGAGGGCCTTGACTGCCAATAATGTAGGGCTAAGAAGGAGATGATGAATGTAGAATCGAGGATTTAGTGATTGGTTCCTTAGCAGAGATGAAAAAGGAGGAGGCATTTTAAATATAGAGAACTGGTGTTTCCATTAATTAAAAAACAGAATATGGGAGGAGAAATGGGTTGCAGGGGGAAAATGATAAATCCGTTACGGACACATTACATAGGGAGCAGAAGGAAGTTTCTGCCAGAGTCTGGTACGTAGATAGATGGATGGGTCTGGAGTTCTAGAGAAGAGATTTGGAAATCACTAATAGCTGGTGGTTAAAGCCAGGGAGGGAATGAGATGATCAAGGACAACTGTGATGCATACCAGCACGCAGGGGTATAGCCTCAGAAAAGAGAATTATGCCGAGGTTTGAGAGCACTCGAGGGAGGAAATGGCCGGCAACAGAAGCTTCTGTGGAGAGGTTAGTTAAGATAGTTAAGGTGTTAATTGAGAAAACGTCTCTTGGACTCGGCATATAGAAAACCATTAGTGACCTGAGCGAGAGCTGTATTAGTGTGATGTGAGGGGGGTTGCAGAAATATGATTTCAGTGGTTTATAAACAAATGGAGACCTTAGAAATACGAAGGTGAAGTGATGCCCTTTTTTTTTTTTTTTTTTAAGGAACTTGGCTCTGAAGGGAGAACACGAGCCCTGGAGTTCTAGAGAGGAAGGATTTTTTTTTTTTTTTTTTTTTTTTTATGGTAGAAACTGGAAAAAGTGAGGATAGGAGCAGGTAGAAATAAAGTTGGTTTATTTTTATTCTAGAGAGAGTGAGCATGTGAACAGGGGAGAGTTGGAGAGGGGCAGGGAGAGAGGAGGGAGAGAAGGAGGGAATCTTTAGCAGGCTCCATGCTCAGCACAGAGCCCACCTTGGGGCTCAGTCCTGTGACCCTGGGATCATGACCTGAGCCAAATTCAAGAGTCGACCTTCTGAGGTGCCCCAGCCCTCTCATGTTTTAGCTCGATGCATCTAGAGTTGCCTAGCCGGCACAGCTGTTTACTTTGGAAAGCTGAACACCTCCAGGGCAATGATGTCAAATCAGTGTTGAGGACATACTTGTAACTCTAAAGGAGTTCTGTATTAAGCAGGACAAAGGAAAGGTTTACATTTAGTCTGACCTCTTAACCTGTTTTCTGCTATAAACAGACATTTCTACTGTAAGTTTTGTCAGAGTCATTCTATCAGTTATGCTCTGTCCTGTTTTTTTCCTAGACTGAGACTCAGAAGGAATTGTGGAGAACATCTCTTCAGAGCCATCAGTGGCTTCTTCCTATTCCCAAGATGCTCCTTGAGAAGTGAACAGCCTCCTGGCTTATCTCCCCCCTCACCCCCACCCTGGCCTCCCTTCAAAGCAGAATGTCTTAGCCTCGGCACTCCTAACATTTTGAGTGGGACACTTCTTTGTTGTGGGATGTTCACGACACGCCAGGAGTGCGCCTCCAGCTTTGACAGTCAGAAGTGTCTCAGACCTTGCCAAAAGTCCCCTGGGGAGCAGAGTCACCCCTAGTTGAAGAACTGCTCTTCTAAAGCAGTGTCTCCTAATTGGGGGTGTGCCTTTTCTCATCAGAGAAGAGTTTGAATTCTTCTTTGCCTGGATCCTGCTCCCAGAGATTCTGGCTATTCAGTATGTCCGGGGTGGTGCAGGAGACCGTGATTTTTATAATTCTGCTAGTGACCCTGCCTGTGCCCTTGCAGGTAAGGGTCAAGCTCACTCTTTGGAACTTCCCTCTGTGGCAAAGCTCATCCCTGCTAGAGTTGCATCTTCTTTGTTTCTGGAGGTAAAGCAATTGCCTTGCTCAGCTGATATCAGTCAGCCCCCTCATACTTGATGCTTAGCCATGACTTTGTGTTTGAGAGTTTTTTTGTTTTTTTGTGGGGTTTTTTTGTTTGTTTATTTTGGTTTTTAGTACAAATCCTTGTGTTGAAGGCCGACTTTCAGATCTCAGCAAAGGAGCTGCTTCCCAACCCAAAGGGACAAGATTTTTTTTGTGTGTGGTTAATTGACATCATATCTACCAGATGCCAGTACCCCTCAGGTGTGACCATCAGTATGTCTCCAGACTTTCCAAATGTCCCTGTCCAGAACTATCCCCAGTTGAGACCACTGATCTACCCAAAGCCAAAAGGAGGGCTTATTATGAAGATCCCCACATGCTTTTAGAAACTTTATGAAATTATTAGTAAAGACTCTTCCAGTAACTTGGGAAATATGTCAGAATCTCAAGGAAGAAGGATGTACAACTTGCAAAAATATATTCAGTATCATAATGCCGTTGTGTACTTGAATTACAAAAAAAAAAAAACCCTATTGTTTTTTGCAATACAGACTAGAGGCTTAGTGAGGTTTTTATGTGTCCTGAAAAGAGGCAGAGGTTTACAAAGGTTGTGAAATAGTCATCAGAAATGGTGATGATAGGGGCGCCTGGGTGGCTCAGTGGGTTAAGCATCTGACTTCGACTCAGGTCATGATCTCATGGTTCATGAGTTTGGTCCCCACATCAGGCTCTGTGCGGACAGCTCGGATCCTGGAGCCTGCTTTGGATTCTGTGTCTCCCTTTCTCTCTGCTCCTCTTCTGTTCATGCTCTGTCTCTCAAAAATAAATAAACATTAAAAAAAAAAGGAATGGTGATGATAGTTGGGTCTCCTCTGAGCCTTACTTGCTCTTCTGTTCCCTTCACGGTTCTCCTAAAGGCACACCAATGTCATGTTCTCTTCTGCCCGAGGGAGACCTGCACGTGCCCCACCTTCCAACACTTTTCAGAATTTTTCACTGGAATCTTTTCCACAACTCCCCCTGCTCTCTTTTCTGGTCCTTTCCTGAGTTTTAGTGGATTTTGATTGGCTCTTGTTGGGTAACTTATTGTAATTTGTTTGAACGAGCATTATCCTTGCTTGCTTGCTTGGAATATCTTTGTTAACTTCAACAGAAAATATGCCATCTCCAGAATCACTAATCACAGAATCAAGATGTGAAAAATGTTGCTGTAAGTTACTGCTTTATTCTTTTTCCAGGAATCATTGTAGTTGATCACTTTTCCAGTTCTTAGCCACTCAGTTGTGATAATCGAGGGACACGGTGTTGTGGTTTCCGAACTGCCAGCTCAGAATAGGAGACAACTTGGTCAGGAAGGCAGCATGCAGAAAGGTTAAAAGCATCAAGCTGGAAGTCGGGCACCCTTGACTTCATGTCCTGGCAAGTTATGGAAACTTTCTGAGCCTTAGTTTCAGCATCTGTGAAATGGGATTAATCGCAACTACCTTTTGGCAAAACAAAAAGCAAAGAGAGACAAACCAAGAAACAGACTCAACTATAGAGAACAACTGGTGGTTGCCAGAGGGGAGGTTGGGGGGGGAGGGGATGGGTGAAGCAGGTAAAGGGAGGATTAGGAGTACACTGATCATGATGAGCACTGCGTAATGTATAGAATTGTCGAATCACTATATTGTAGGCCTGAAATCAATAGAATACTGTATGTTAACGATGCTGGAATTAAGATTAAAAACTTAATAAAAAAATCGCACCTACCTTTTGGGATTGCTGTGATGATTTACTAAGATAACGTTTCTAGAGTGCTTAGCATGGTGCCTGGCATACAGATTGGCACAACAGGAAGTAGCAATTTAGGAATGTAATTGGACATCAGTCTTTAGTTTCTAATGAATTGAAGTTTTCCCACTTCCCAAAGCCTTCCTATGCCCTTACAATTTTAGAGCTAGAGGGGAATTTGAAAACCTCTTAGTTCAGTCCTTTTATTTTTTTTAAAATTTTTTAATGTTTTATTTATTTCTAGGAGAGAGAGAGAGAGACAGCATGAGCAGGGGAGGGTCAGAGAGAGGGAGACACAGAATTGGAAACAGGCTCCAGGCTCTGAGCTGTCAGCACAGAGCCCGACGCGGGGCTCGAACCTATGAACCATGAGATCATGACCTAAGCAGAAGTCGGACACTTAACCGACTAAGCCACCCAGGCGCCCCCAGTGAGGAAATAGACCAAGTGACTTAGCCATAATCCTAACAGTGTAGTTTAATAAATGCCACAACAGGGCTAAGTTCAAATTCTGTAAATATACATTTTAAAAGCATCTTTACTGAGATTTAATCTATATGCCGTACACCCACTTGAAATGTACAGTTCAGTGGTTTTTATTATATTCACAGAGTTGTGCAATTATCACCACAGTTTAAGCTTAGAACATTTTTATCACTCTAGAAAGAAACCCTGGTCTACAGACAGTCGCTCCCCATTCTGCTCCACTCTGTTCCCTTCGTAACCACTAATTATTCTACGTCATGTCTCTGTACGTTGCGTTATTCTCAACTTTTTCATTTTATTAATGCGGTCTTAAAACCTGATCTTTTTGGCTGTCTTCTTCCACCTATGTTGTGGTGTATGTATCCTTTATTCCTTTTTTTTTAAGTTTTTTAATGTTTTTATTTATTTTTGAGACAGAGACAGACCATGAGCAGGGGAGGGTCAGAGAGAGAGGGAGACACAGAATCTGAAACAGGCTCCAGGCTCTGAGCTGTTAACACAGAGCCTGACACAGGGCTCAAACCCACAGACTGCAAGATCATGACTTGAGCCGAAGTCAGACACTTAACTGACTGAGCCACCCAGGCACCCCTCCTTTATTCTTTTATATTCAATAATATTCAAATGTATGGATATGCCATATTTTATCAATTCATTTAGTACATGGACATTTGGATTGCTTTATTTTTGAGCTGTTATGAATAAGGCTGCTTGGTTATCCATGTATATATTTTTGTGAGGAAATACGTTTTAAATTCTCTTGGGTTCATACTCAACAAGGGGAGTTGATGGATCATATGGTAACTCTATGTTTAAGTTTTCGAGAAACCCTCAAACTTTTCCAAAGCAGCAGCACCTTTTTATATTCCCACCAGCAGTGTACAAGGTTCCAGATGTTCAATATTTTCCCCAACTTATTATCTGAATTGTTTCTTTAAGTTTATTTATTTGTTTTGAGAGTGCGAGAGACCATGGGAGGGACAGAGGGAGAGGGAGAGACAGAATCCCAAGCAGGCTCCCCACTGTCAGCGCACAGCCCAATGTGGGACTCAAACTCACCAACTGTGAGATCATGACCTGAGCCAAAACCAGGAGTTGATGTTTAACCTACTGAGCCACTCACATGCCCCTATTATGACTTTTTGATTATAGCCATCCCAGTGGTTGTGAAGTACTGTCTCATTATGGTCTTGACTTGTATTTATTTCCTTGATGATTAATGACATTGAACATCTTTTCCTGAGCTTATTGTCCATTCATGTATCTTCTTTGGAGAAATGTCAATTCACACCCTTTGCCCATTTTGAAATTGGGTTGTCTTTTTATTATTGAGTTATAATAATTCTTTATGTACTCTGAATACCATCTCTTATCAGATACGTGGTTTGCATATATTTCCCCCATTCCGTGGGTCATTTCACTCTCCTAAAAGCTACCATTAGCAGCACAAAAATTGTTAATTTTTAATGTCCAGTTTATTTTCTCTTCTGCTGCTCATGCTTTCGGTGCCATATCTCAGAAGCCATTGCCTAATGCAGTGTCACAAAGATTTTTCCACTACGTTTTTCTCCTAAGAGTTTTTAGTTTTAGCCCTTAGGTTTAGGTCTTTGATACATCTTGAGTTAATTTAGGTGTAGGGTAGAAAGAAGGGCCCTACTTCATTCTTTCGCACGTGGATATCTAGTCCCAGAACCATTTGTTGAAAATACACATTTTTAAATAGAATTTACATCATCCTTTTATCTAAACCTTGAAAGGAAAGCCTATATGGCCTAGGAAGAATGCAGTCTGAGCAAAAGCAAAGAGTTTGGGGAAGGGACTTAGCCGGTTAGCATATGGGGGTTTCCACCCCTCCCCCAACCAGTTCTTCAGTCTAGATTACTGCCAATTAATTCACCATTGGAAATCTAATGTTTTATTTCTTTGGCTCCGGTTGAAGCCCTGGTATGAGCATTCATTAAAAACTCGCCAGGTGATTCCAGTGTGGAGGCACACTTAAGAACGAGTGAGGTAAAGGGTTAATAGTGCTAATGAGGACCAAGCCAGCAGTATCAGATGGGAAGGGGAGGGAGATAGGCTGAGGTGCTTGCTTTTCTCTGATGAGCTACAGGACCATTGTCCTCATCGGCCTTGTTGTTTGGGGCTCTAGAGGTGGCAGCATCTCCTTACAGAAAAACTAGAGTTGTACCACATCAGTGCTTTCTGGGGTTAGAAGCACTTTGGGCATGAAGTATGTGAAATAAGACGACTTCTACATTTAAGGGGGAAAAGAAAGACCAATAACATAAATCCCAAGCACTGTTTCTCCTTTGGTAAGTGACAGAAATATTGTTTTATAACACAAGTGCTTTTTAAAAAAAAACAGTTTGATTGCATTTCACAAATGTTAGAAGAGAGTATTCTACTACTCTGCCACTTGAGTTTCTACCTTTTCTTCTGTGGCCACTGTGAAACATTTTGGCTTTAAAGTAACTATATGAGAACAGGGGTGCCCGGGTCACCCAGTTGGTTAAGCGTCTCGACTCTGCTCAGGTCATGATCTCACAGTTCCTGAGTTCCAGCTCCGCATCAGGCTCTGTGCTGGCAGCTGGCAGCTCAGAGTCTGGAACCTGCTTCAGATTCTGTGTCTCCCTCTCTTTCTCTCTGCCCTCCTCCCACGCCTCCCCCGCTCACATTCTGTCTGTCTCTCTCAAAAATAAACATTAAAAAAAATTTTTTAAGTAACTATGAGAACAAATTAAGTTTTGAAATTAAAGATCTTAAGTCTTTTGAGTATATGAAATACAAGTAAAATGTTCTTTATTGTCTAAAACTGTAAAGTGTCTGGGAACCAGTAAACCATGTGTCACAAGCCATCAAGGAACACTTAGAAACTGTGTAGCACTGACTTGACCTCCTCTAGACATTTGTGGACTGGGGAAAACAGGGAGCTGGTCTTTCCCCACAGATGGTCGTGAAACTCTGTTCCAAAGGAAGTAGCTTTGAGGAGGGAGGTCTTTTAAAGAAACCATCTTACTTTTTACATTTACTTTCTTTCAGGGATTTTGTATTGGAAGACATGGATCTTGCTGCCAACGAGCTCAGCATTTATGACAAACTTTCAGAGACTGTGGATTTGGTGAGACAGACAGGCCATCAATGTGGCATGTCTGAGAAGGCAATTGAAAAATTTATCAGACAGCTGCTGGAAAAGAATGAACCTCAGAGGGGGCCACCCCCATATCCTCTCCTCATAGCCATGTATAAGGTAAACATGTGTTTTCACTTGGAAATACCTTAAACAGCACAAACTCTTCAACCTTCTCCCCAAACGTCACTACTGTTGATGGATTCCACCATCGAACCTTAGTTTTCCTGTGACTAAGTTGGCCTTTGCTCTCATTACCATGAGTTACTAAGATATTTGACCCATTTTGTTAAATATCCTTGGTGAAAGCTATATATTTATACTAAACTGTATTTGTGTATACTCTTTAATGGAGGCCATAGTCCCCGGTCATACAATGGAAGCCTGGTGCTGGGTACCTGTCTGGCTAAGTCAGGAGAGTGTGCAACTCTTGATCTTGAGGTCGTGGGTTCAGGCCCCACTCTGGACATAGAGCCTACTTTAAAAAAAGAAAGAAGGAGGGAGGGAAAGAGGAAGGAAGGAAAGTTGATGAGCCATGCAGTCCTCATAGTTCTCAAACTTTAAATGCATTTCATTCAGAAGTGAACATAGGCAATTTGACAATAAACTGTATTTTAAAAAAAGATAAAATATAAATATTTAAAAAATAAAACTACAAAAGGTTAAAAAATGAATGTAAATGGCTTGTTTATGAAAATGGACTAGTTCCTAAAGCACAGTGAAAATAGTGGAAGAGGCTGGGGTTTTTTCTTTCTTTTTTCTCTTGGCATTAAAGTATTTCGTTTGCCAGGACAAGTATTAACCCTTATCCTGTCTTTCCTTATAGGTCCTTGTAACCCTGGGATTAATCTTGCTCACTGCCTACTTTGTGATTCAACCTTTCAGCCCATTACCGCCTGAACCGGTGCTTTCTGGAGCTCACACCTGGCGCTCACTTATCCATCACATCCGGCTGATGTCCTTGCCCATTACCAAGAAGTATATGCCAGAAAATAAGGGCGTTCCTCTGCATGGGGATGATGAAGACAGACCCTTTCCAGGTAGAAGCCTGCATTTTGCTACTTACACAGCTTTCTTGACAGTGTATGATGGGAAAGGAAATAACGTGTACTGACATCTAATGAGAGACACTTTCCCACTTTTGTCTTTTTTTTTTTTTTTTTTTAATTTTTGTGTGTTTTTATTTATTTTAGACAGAGCGAGCAGGGGAGGGGCAGACAGGGAGGGAGACACAGAATCCAAAGCTGGCTCCAGGCTCCAAGCTGTCAGCACAGAGCCCGATGCGGGGCTCAAACTCATGAACTGTGAGATCATGACCTGAGCTGAAGTCGGACGTTCAACCAGTTGAGCCACCCAGGTGCCCCTCAGTTTTGTCTTATTTAATTCAGTCCCCACTAAAGCTCTGTTTGATAGGGTTTTTTTGTCCCTGTCTTGCAGATTGAGGAACTGAGGCTCAGAGAGATTAAGAAACTTGCCAGAAAACCACTTCTGGGGAAGTCAAATTCAAACCCCCTGATTCCAAAGCACACATGGTGGGGACAAGTATTTTTGTTCATAAGAAAGGTTTGAATGTACTTTAGTCTATCCTTTTCTCTCCTGTGATCCCTATCCATATAGATATTTTAATAAATAGCTATTGATTTATTGAAAATATCTGAGTCCAGCTTGCTTTTAAGCAGATCCTCTAACAGGCCTTAGCCTGTTGGGCTGGAGTTTTGTCCCACTTTGTCACACTCTTTCAGTGTAGCATTTTCTCTGTCTCACAATAGACTTAGTGCTCCTATGTGTGCAGTTTTGCTAGTAAGTTGAGTTTAGGAAATATTTAAATTTTGTAACAGTGTTATCAGTGAGAGCACAGGAATTTCTGGTCTGACACACCTTTTGCAAAGATTATAACGTGTGATAAGACTTGAAATTTTCTTTTCTTTTTTTTTAATGTTCATTTTAGAGAGAGAGAGTGAGCGAGCGTGAGCCGGGGAGGGGCAGAGAGAGAGGGAGACACAGAATCTGAAGCAGGCTCCAGGCTCTGAGCTGTCAGCACAGAGCCCAACGCAGGGCTTGAACTCACAATCCGTGAGATCATGACCTGAGCTGAAGTCGCACGCTTAACCAACTGAGCTACCCAGGCACCCCTGAAATTTGCTTTTTGAGAAATAATAGAGGGGATTTTATTTTATATTTTAAAGTTTATTTATTTGAGAGAAAGTGTGAGCTTGAGCTGGAGAGGAGGAGAGAGAATCTGTGCTCACAGCACAGAGCCTGATGTGGGGCTCGAACTCACGAACTGTGAAATTATGACCTGAACCAAAGTCAAGAGTCAGATGCTTAACCAACTGAGCCACCCAGGTGCCCTGGATTTTATTATTTTG
Source organism: Proteles cristata cristata (assembly GCA_017311185.1). Lineage (NCBI taxonomy): Eukaryota > Metazoa > Chordata > Mammalia > Carnivora > Hyaenidae > Proteles > Proteles cristata. Next base: position 2,371,455 of record JAESUZ010005393.1, read on the forward strand.
GTGGTGTTCATCTTATTTGCCCAGATAAAGGATTATGGAAATTAATTTCACAGGTATATTATAGGAGTTTTTGTGTCACTGTGTTCTGAAGCCTTTAGATTCCAGCATAACTGAACTCTAAACTGTTTAGGAAGCATATTTTCTCCTCAGTGTTGTGTTCATAAAAAATTTCCTAGTGGAAGCTACACTTTATACTGTTACTCTTTTTTCTTTTTTAACTTTTTTTTTTCTTTTTGAGAGAAAGAGGAGGGTCGGGGTGGAGGGAGGGAGCTCAAGCTGGAGAGGGGTAGAGAGAGAATCTTAAGCAAGCTCCAAGCCCAGCACAGAGCCTGCCATGGGAGTCCATCCCTCAACCATCAGATCATGACCCGAGCCGAAATCAAGAGTCAGATGATTAACCCACTGAGCCACCCGGGCACCCCTACAATGTCACTCTTTAAGCCAAAACCTAATCAGTCATAAAAATCCCTTCTATTGAGTCTCCTTTGAAAGCTCTTTTTGTACACTTGAGGAAATTATGGAAAGATTTTCAAAAGTATACCAAAATCAGAAGATGGAAACGTTGTAAAGCAGAAAGACTTGTGAGGTTTTTTTTTGTTTTGTTGCTGTCTTTTTTGTATTTTTAGGATTTTTTTTTTTAGTTGGCTCATATGTATAGAGTTTTTAATTCCAGATATAACTTCCTTGTGTTGTTGAAATGTCATCAAGAAAACCAAAAAAAAAAAAAAAAGAAGTGGTATTTCCCACTCCTCTGTCAGAAAGGTCCAGAGCACATGAGGGAAAGACCCAGAATAACTTGTCAGGCCAGCCTGGTGGTGCTGCCTCACACGCATCAACGCCTCAGCCTCTTTTCCTGGCTTCCTCTCATGGCCTCCCTAAAGGCATCTCTACTGCCCTCTAGCACATAGAGATCGAGTCAGCAATTTTTAGGACCAAGTTGATGGCAGTTACTCTGTTTCTCCCCATCCCGTAAGGGGAATTTCCTTAGATTGTTGGGTGAAGAAGTGATAGCTGATGGACCACGATTGCTCATTCTCTATATCAGAGTCCTGTAATTCAAGAAACCTTAGTGGCTTGTCAACAAGCCTAACTGTTGGGGCCACTCCAAATGAGTATTTTGCCTTGCAGATGGAAACTGAATTCTTGGAGCTCAGTTGTAAAGAGACAGCGTTGCAAGGGTGTGGTTTTTAGCTTTTCACTGTTGTTGACTCTTAAAGTGCTGCTTTTGCTTCTAAGTGTGGGTATTGATCGCTGTGTGTGTGAACGTCCTGGGAAGCTGTGGCCATGTACAACTAACAGCATTTTGCAGAGCATTTGGAAAGAAACTGAGGAATACATAATAATGTAAGGGGTAAATGGAAACAGATGGAGGAGAATTAGGTACAAGAAATAGGACATGTGGGGCCTAGAATAGGGCTAGAAAAGGAAAAAATATAAATTATTCTTCCTGATATCATGGTACCAACGAACAACTGCCTTATAGTTAGAAGCACTTAGTAAAACCTTTGAAGTACATGTAGAGGGAATGCGGCGCGGCCGACTCAGCTCCCTAAAGGAAAGCCCTCAAGCTTGTTGTTTCCTAAGGGTTGACCTGTTGGAAGTTCCCAGGTCATCTGATGCCCCTTGCAGTGACGCCTTGGGAATGACCTAGGGCACTGGGAGCAATGCCCTGTGGTCGTTTTTCCTCTTGACTCCACCAAGGGAACAAGAGGCAACAGAGGTGGGGTTCTTTTTCCAGGTTTCAGTCTTGGGTAGGAAACCCTACCTCGACAGGGTTTATCCACACGTATAAGTAAAAACCCTGCACCTGAATCCTCTTGATGAGAAGAATGGAGGGACTCTGCAGTGACTCACGGCAGCCTCCCACTCTGCAGCAGAAAATAAACAAGCCGACACTTACTTACTTGGTACTTCCAAGATGCCAGGCCCACCTCAAAGACTTTCCATATATTGCCTCATTTAGTCTTCACATTATCCCTGTAAGGGAAGTTCTGGTTTTATGCCCGTTTTAAGGATGGAGACACCAAGGGACAGTGACATTACGTCACTTGCCTTAGGTCCCAAGGCTACTAAGTCATGGAACTGTGATTCAAACCCAGGCATCCTACCCTTGGAGTCTGAGCTCTTAGCCTCTGCTGTGAGCAGGGTGTAGCTACACATTATACCTGAAGAATATAGCTTTTAGTGTGATTTTGGTGTTCTGTGCTCTCTCTCAGCTCACCAGATGCTTCTCCTCTGCTCCCTAGTGTCCGGAACAAGTTTTTTCTGGCTGGCATTGCATGTCCAAAGATAAACCATCTTCCAGGCTCTGGCCATTTAGAATTTTCCTGAACTAGTCTTTTCCTAGGCATTCAGCCCAGCTCATCTTCCCAGTCTACAGCCTTATGGGTAATGTGTGACTTGTTGTTTGCCTTAATCCTTTATCTGATTAACCCATAGTTTTCCCTTCACAGTCACATTCTCTTAGTCCCCCTCACCCCGACCTCATATCTTTATATCCACTTTGATCCTCCTAGCCATCCCCTTGGGTTTCACCCTTCCATGGAATCACTGAGTCTTAGAGCTAAAGAGGAACTTAAGCATTGATCTAGCACATAGCCTTGTTTTGTAAAGAGGAAATTGAGGACAGGAGAGGTGAAGTAACTTGCTTACCCAGCTAAAAATGCCACACTAGCACTTGAACCTTTGTTTCTTAATTCTAGTCTGGCATCTTGCCATCACACCACACTCACTGTCTGCTATCTCTGCCCTCAGCCAAGCCAGGCTCCACATGTTAGGCCCAATTACTTTGTTTACTTTGGATCTGTAATTTTTTTTAAGATATTATTTTTGGGGCACCCGGCTGGCTCAGTCGGTTGAGCATCTGACTTTGGCTCAGGTCATGATCTCATAGTTCATGGGTTCGATCCCCATGTCAGGCTCTGTGCTGATAGCTCGGGGCCTGGAGCCTGCTTCTGATTCTGTGTCTCCCTCTTTCCCTGCCCCTCCCCTGCTCATACTCTGTCTCTCTCTCTCTCAAAAATAAACATTAAAAAAAATTTTTTTTAAGATTTTATTTTTAAGTAATCTCTACTTCCAACATGGCACTTGAACTCACAACCCTGTGATTAAGAGTTCCATGCTCTATCGACTAAGCCAGCCAGGTGCCCCTAGGCATCTATAATTATGACACCCATTAATGCTGAGGAGGTCTGAGACAGTCTCATATGCAATGGGAAAGTGTATCTCTATATCTGTACTGCGTAATTGGAACTTTATATGTCCATGAACTTTCAAGGGAAGGTTGGAGTAGATCTGGAAACTCAGGTGGTTTTGGGATCATTCAATGACTTAGAACTGAGGACCGAAGCAGAGTCAAGGCTAGTACCCAAAGATGAACTGCTTGGACCTCAGGAAATGCTCTACTATTTTATTTGCAAGTAAAATTTGAGGTGATAATAAATATGTCAAGCGCTTACTGTATATGAGGCACTGTGTCATGTACTCTGCTGTGTCCCAGTGTCACAATAGTCACAGAGGTAGTTACCATTTTTATGTCCCTCCCAAAGATGAGACTGATATGCAAAGGAGTTGACTAACCTAAAGTCGTATGTTTAGAGTCCATTAAAAAATACGTATATGTACATATATATATTTAAGTTTATTTATCTTGAGAGAGAACACACATGTGAGCAGGGATGGGGCAGAGAGAGAGAGAGAACCCCAAGCAGGCACTGTCAGCATGGACCCCAGTGCAAGGCTCGATCATGAACAGTGAGCTCCCGACTTGAGCTGAAATCAAGAGTCGGATGCTGACGGAGCCACCCAGGCGCCTCTAGAGTCCATTTTTTAAAATTGAAGTATAATTGATCTACGCTGTTACATTAGTTTCAAGTGTACAGCATAGTGATCGGACAAGTTGTACTTTCTGCTGTGCTCGCCACCAGTGTAGCTGCCAGCTGTCCCCATACAAGGCTGTGTATCCCCTATGCTGTACACTGACTGTGTCCCCTATGCTCTACCTTTCGTCCTCATGACTTACTCATCCCCTAACTGGAAAGCTGTGTCTCTCAGCCCCCTTCTCCCATTTTGCCCATCCCCCTCATTCCCCTTCCCTCTGGCAACCATCCGTTTGTTCTCTATTTCTTTGAGTCTCTTGCTGCTTTTGTTGTTGTTGTTTAGATTCCATGTGTAAATGAAATCATATAGTTACCAAGTGACCTAGTAATACCTGACTTTGTTTTATATATGTTTTTGTTTAAAGATACTTTATTTAATACATGTTTTTGATTGATTAACACTGAATTCCCCGTCAACAGCACCATAACAAAGCTTACCTAACATGTGTATTTTTTCTGGAAGGCACCTCACAGCCTGCTTGCTCTTAGGAACGCTAGAGAGGACTTTAGTATTGTGCTGGAGGCTGTTTTTTACTTAGTAAACTATTTGTTGAGCAGTTTTGGGTTCACAGCAAAGTTAAGTAGAAAGCACAGAGAGTTCCAATAGTACCCCCTGTCCCCGCAAGCACAGTGTCTTTGGGAGCCATTCTGACCTGCGAAACCACAATAAGAATGCAAAAACTGTGGCACCAAATACTCAAAAGGGACACTCATTTGCATTTCTAGAGGTGCAACAGAAAGGTAGAGTGTTGCCTCCCTCCACCTCCGCTAGCGTTCACCACTCTGCCCCAGGAATTGACTGGGTTATAAATAAATTTCAGAGAGAAGGCAGATTCACAGATCAGAGTCTGTAAGTACTGATTGTAGCCTTTTAATTACAGTACTTTATAGAATGCTACTATGTGTTTCTATGCTCGGAAGAGCAAGTTCCTCATTTTTTTCTTCATTTATTGTCTACAACTCTTACCACTCAATATTGGACAAATAAGCCAATTAAAAATGGGCAAAAGATTTGAGTAGACCTTTCTCCAGAAAAAGATATGCAGATAATGAGAGTGTAAACTAGTGCAGCTGCTTTGGAAAACAGTTTGACAGTTCCTCCGAAAGTTGGACAGAGTTATCAAGTGATCTAGTAATTCCACTCCTAGGTGGGGTGGAAGAATTGGAAACACATGTCCACACCAAAACTTGAATGCAGGTATTCATAGGAGCACTGTCCATAATAGCCCCAAAGTGGGAATGTCCAGCAACATATGGATGAGTAAACAAAATGTAGTGTATCCACATAATGGAGTATTACTTGGCAGTAGAAGGGGAAGAACATTTGATAGACACTGTGACATGGATGAACCTTGAAAACATCAGGCTAAATTAATGAAGCCAGACACAAAAGATCTTATATTGTACAGTTCCATTTATTTGAAATATCGGAATATGCACATGCACAGAGACTGAAAAGATGAGTCGTTGCTGCCAGTCGGGCTGGCAGGAGAGAGGTAGTATGGGAAGCGTCTCCTAATAGGCACAGGGTTTCTTTTTAGGCCAATAAAAATGTTTTATAATTATATAATGGTGATAGTTATTCAACTATATGAATACACTAAAAGCCACTGGATTGTACACTTTGAATGAATTTTATGGTCTGGGAATTAAATCTCAATAAAACTACTTTTTTTCTTAATGTTTTATCTACACAGAGAAAGTAAAATAATGCTCTCTCCTTCCAGTCCTGCCCTCTTTATGCCCAGCATGGAGAGAGGCTCGAGCCGTCCAGTGATGCATGAGCAGTGAGGGGTGAGGGTCCTCAGGTCCACCCATCTGCCCAAGGTGTATCACATAAGGCTCTTAATGTATTCTTTAATGGTTATCTGTGCCTGAGGGAGGCGTCCTCCATAGATTTTAAGCAGTGACCATACTTTCTAAGTCATTTGTATTACCTAGGTGTTTATTCATTTTTGAGAGAGAAGGAGACAGAGTATGAACAGGGGAGGGGCAGAGAAATCTAAAGCAGGATCCAAGCTCCGAGCGATCAGCACAGAGCCCGATGTGGGGCTCGAACTCACAAACTATGAGATCATGACCTGAACCAAAGTCAGGCACTTAACTGACTGAGCCACCCAGGCGGCCCCCCCCCCCAGGATGCCTTCTGGCCCTTAAGTTATTTCCAGAAGTACTTTGGGCAGGGGATGGATTATTGCCTGTTCTCATACATTTATTCTTGTAGATGAACTTCAGAATGAGATTGTCACAGCCCCACCCTACTCCCATCTCCACCAGAAAGAAACTCTATTCCCACTCTGTTCCCATGAACCTATCCAACTTCTATTGAATATACTTTTGGGTAGACTTAGCATCTTTATGATATTTAGTCTTCCCACCCAAGATCACGGTATGATGAGTTTATTTAATGCCCTTCAGTAAAATTCTGTAGTTTTATCCTTCTTGTTAAATTTATTGCTGGTTGTGAAGGAGGCCATTTTCCGTTCCAATTTTTACATGACTGTGGCCAAGAGAGTAAGAAGTAATTGATGTTTATGTGTCTGGATGTGAATATCCTGTATTCTGCCACCTTACTGAGGCCACTCTTTATACTCTCTTTCTCCCCTGATTTCCTTCCCAGGGTTTTCTTCTGCCTGTTTCTCAAGCCATCTCTACCTGGAAATCCCATGAGTATCTAAAGCTCAGAATAAAACTGAAATGAGCTAATTTACAGTTAAAATAATCTCTTCATGCTCTTAGGTTCAGAACTTCTCACGGCTAGCTCTTGAAGCACCTTTGTATAAATTAGGAGAAGATGCCTCTTTTCTGACACTTGACTCATATCTCCTGGGGAGATTGCTATACCTAACTGATTCTGTCAGAATATGACACGTGACTGCAGAGAAATGTCATAATGAATTTGCAGGTGTCTGGCGTCTTCTGTGTCCAGGCTTGCTTAGACGAGGTGTGTTCAGGCAGTCTCAGCTGCAGAGGCATTCTTGTAGCACTGCGGATTTTATTTTATTTTATTTTATTTATTTTATTTTATTTTAGCTATTCTATTCTATTCTATAGAAATGTCTATTCTTGAGAGAGAGAGAGTGCAAGCAGGTGAGGAAGCAAGGGGGAGACAGAATCTGAAGCAGAATCTAGGCTCCGAGCTGTTGGCACCAAGCCCCGCGTGGGGCTTGAATTCACAAACCACGAGATCATGACCTGAGCTAACATCAGACACTTAACTGGGCGCCACCCAGCCGCCCCTTTGTAGTGCCGCTTAGATATGTCTTTGGTGCCTCAGTTTACCTCATTATATTTCACCTCTCATCACAGTACAACCTCCGCTTCCCACCCTTGCCAAAAGGACAAAAACAAAGTGTAACCCAGTATTCCTCTTTCCAGCCTCTCTCATCTCACTCTCGTCACAGTCCAGAATAACCTTCCTAAAGCATCAGAAACCCCTGCCCAAAGGCCCCTGATGGTCCCTTACTTTGCTCAGAGTCCGATGTGCTCCAAGCCCCAGAACCCTCATCGCAGTCTTCCTCCGCAGCTGCTTTTCTCGAGACCCCCGCCCCTCTCTGTGCTCTGTCCCATCGGGAACTCATGGTTAGCTCCTGTCGCCTCTCCCTCTCCGTTTTCTCATCCGTGAAGGGAGAATACCGCTGCCTCCTCGATAATTCTGCGGTAGCAGGTAAAAGATACGGCTCACGCCCGTGACCAGCACAGGCCCTGACTCTTTCCCCTGCCTTCCCCCTCCCTCACAAGGATTTGGAACCTGAAATGCTATATAACTATTACAGGTTGTTATGCTTATTTACGCCTCATTGTATGGCCATTACCTGAAGTTTTTCTTTTTAGGCAAGAATTCATATTTGACCTCTAATGAGGAACATTTGAAAAGATTCCAGAAAGAAAAATAAGGGTCACTTTGCAGCCTCAGTGTACCACCACAACAGGTACCACCAAAGGGTTCCCAGCTATCCTCGGAGGCACCTGGCAGGCTGAAGGGTGCAGCATTGTGCTCTGGCTGTGACGGTGTGCCCACGACTGAGGAGGGTCAGGAGGGGAGGTGACAGCCACCTCAAGGAAAGTTGTTTGGAGGGTGCTCAGGAAGTGTGCTGAGAGCACAGCCCTTCCCCCCACTACTCCTGCCTTAAGAAAACAAGGAAGAAGCACTTGCGGCCACAGCAAATGTTTTGTGGTTAAGAGCCATTTTCCAAGTGTGTGTGCTGGTCCAGAGAATTGATTTCATTTCAGCCCCATTTAGTGGTCCGTTTATCTTGTTCGAGGCTCTCTCCCGATTCGGTTTCCACTGGGTTTTAATCAGAAACCATCTGGTGAAAACATTTTGGATCCACATTAGGGTTTATCATAAGAACAATCTCCAAGAACACAGATGAAACCCGGAGTGGAACAGAACACAAACAAGAAATAATGCAGTAACACTATCAACAGAACAGTGTCAGAAGGAGGGAACCGAGGGAAACCCAGAGTTTATGTGTAGAGAGGGAGTCAACCCTTCAGAGGAGGACCAGCCCGGGGAAAGGGGGTAGCCGGGCAACTAGCACTCACACCAGGGGCTGGTGGGCCCTTCTTCCCTTGCTCACCAACCTGCTGTCCTTGGTGGGGTAGAAGCCACAGTTAGTAGCCCTTCCCCACTTCTGAGCTGGGACAGAGCACTGTCCAATCCATGGGCACATGCAGTTCACTCCCCTCCAGAGATGGGCAGAGCCCCGTCTCCTTTCCACCCCTTCTCTCCACACCCTTTTCTTCCTCTCCCTTTCCCAGAGCCATCCTCCACTTGGGGAAGACATGCAGTGGGGCTCATCACCGATGACGGGACCACGCTTATTTGCCTACCCCTCCCCCATGTGCTGTAGACATGTTAAAAAATATTTTCCATAAAGTATAGCAGACTATAGAGAACACACTTCTCCTTCCAACCCCATCCCTGTGCCCCCTGCCCCTTTATCAGAGGCTGTTTCATCTGTATCTTTTCAGAGGTCACCAGTGCTTATCATTGTTAACTTTTAAAAATTATTATTGTGTCTTTCCTTTTTACTTTCACTGCTGAGGCCGCTAGATTTACCCGCTGTGTTTGTTCTTCCTGTGTCTGCCTTCTCCGCATCCCTTCCTGTCATAGACTTTGACCCTTGGTGGACAAGCAGTTGTGAGCAGAATGAGTCGGACCCCATCCCTGCCAACTGCACCGGCTGTGCCCAGAAATTACCCCTCAAGGTGATGCTCCTGGAAGATACTCCGGAGAACTTTGAGACACTCCATCCTCTGGTGATCAAGGTGAGCAGGAAGCAGGATTCCTCCACTGACAGATGGTCTGCTTAATGCCCACAAGGCAGCAAGCTCTGGGACATTCTCAATAAGTAATCCTGTGTTGTTCTGTCTCGCTCTTCTTGTCCGCCCTGCCAAGACGGGCCAGCTCTTATTCCCAGAGGAGCTCCAGCACTTTCTGTGCCAGTACCCCGAGGTGGCGGAGGGCTTCACTGAAGGGCTTTTCTCCAAGTGGTGGCACTGCCTTCCCGAGCGGTGGTTCCCATTTCCTTACCCGTGGTGAGTATGGGCAAGGGCACTTGGTCTGTGCATGATAGGAAGGGGGGCAAACCGAAGGTCAAAACACTACCACTGAGACCCTCCCATGCCCCGCACTGTGTGGACTAGGGCCCTCTTCAAGTCGGATGACACTCAGGAGCTCACTGTTGAAAGATCAGAGGTGGGAGATGAAGAGGATGAGTCGAAGAGGTGTGTCAAAAGGGCTGTCACCGCGAGTGGACACCGAGATTGCCTCATAGCATCGCAGTTTACCTCTGAGTATGTCTGTGCAGGATGCGCCCTGAGCATTGAAGGGCTAGAGTCAAGGCCTGAAGAATAGAAGGAAACTTCATTTACTGACACCTTGTTGGTGTCAGACAGTGTGGCTTGGCGGTTAGGCCCTGTTGTTCACTGGTGAGGCTCATGTTAGCTCTAGGAAGCAGGAATTATCATTGTTGTTTTTCAGATCAGAAAAGTGGGGATCAGAGAGGTTAAGTACCTTGCTCAGCCAGGATGGAAACCCAGGCCTGTCCTCCTGTTCCTTCTTGTGTTCTATAGAAGACATGGTCTGTTTCTTGGGATGAAGATTGCTCTCTAGAAGAAAAGAAAGCAAACCAGTTTCCATCTAAAACCATTCCAAAAGAGAATTGAAATTGCTTTTTTTGGCCTGATAATTTCTCAATGCTTTTGTCTTTTTTTTTTTTTAATTTTTAATGTTTTATTTATTTCTGAGAGAGAGAGAGAGACAGCGTGAACAGGGGAGGGTCAGAGAGAGGGAGACACAGAATCCGAAGCACGCTCCAGGCTCTGAGCTGGCTGTCAGCACAGAGCCCGACACGGGACTCGAACCCATAAACCATGAGATCATGGCCTGAGCCAGAATCGGAAGCTCAACCAGACTGAGCCACCCAGGCACCCCTCAATGCTTTTGTCTTTATTAAAGCGTTATTTAATTTGTTTATGCATTGATTTGCATAATAGAATACTCACTCTAACTAGTCAGGCTTCCCACCGCATGCTGCACTGCCCTCCAAGGTTTCTTGATTTTTGCCCTTTCCTCCTCCCTTCTGTTCTCCCTCCCAGTCTGTTTCTTCGGTCTCTTTTCCAAGACAGAATAAATGGGCCATTTATTTCCTTCCTCTATATGTTGTTTTAGCTGGATTTTATAAACATCCCACCCACACGTACAAATGGCGGCTGTGGCGTTGTGTGCTTGTGCGTGTTACACTTAATTGGTTTGGCATGCACCTAATACTTAAGATACTGTCCTCATATTTCTCCCCCTTTACCCGCCGCCCACAGCTTTCCCACCCTTGCTTGGCCCTGCTAGTCATGGAGCTAGAGGCCGGCCTGCCTATCTGACTTACTTTCGTCTCTTTCAAACTTTTACAGGAGAAGACCTCTAAACAGATCCCGCATTTTACGCGAGCTCTTTCCGGTTTTCACCTACCTGCCATTTCCAAACGAAGTCTCCTTAAGAAAGTGCTTCCTTCTTCAGCCAGAACCTATTGTGGGTAGTAAGGTAGGACATTTTGAGAGGACTTGGGTCGAGGATTTTCCTCATTTGGCACCTGGGCTGATGTCCTAATCTCTTCCTTCCCTACATGTCAACACGGAGTGTGACTTGCTAGCGGGGGGGACCTGCAGTGGCCCACCCTTTTATGAAGGCATGCTTGTAAAAAGTCTAGTTACCTTGCACATCTGTCTCCTGGCCTAGACACGTGGGGGCAAGCTACTTTTCTACAGTAGGAAGTAGAATCCTAAACTTTGAAGGGACCCAAGCATCCGATTAATCTGACTTCCCTCCCTCAAAGTAGAAAGCAGTCAGACTGTGAATGAATAGCCCAACTTACTCATGTTGTGGATAGGGACACTGAGCCCCAGAAAGAGTAAATGATTTGCCCAAGGACACAGGAAGTTAACAGGAGGGCTCTACCCACCCCCACCCCCATTCCCAGGTTTGTTTTCCCCAGAAATAAACTAATGAGAGACTTCAGGCGGAGAGCTGGAAAAGCAGACCGTTTGAGAGGTTTGGGCACAAAAGAGTTGATGGGCACCAGACTAGTTTTGGTAGTAACGCTTCTTAGTCCATGGCCAAGACCCCAGAGCCCACATTTACATCTCCGGGGCCAGTGGACCCGGTAAAGCTGTCCTGTATTGTGTCCATTTACTTTTCTCTGAATTGCCTTTTTGTTGAGCCTCATTCCTGAGGAAGGTTTTTGACTTTGGATTGGTTTGGAAGAACTAAAAGGATGAAATTTCCCAAACTGTGACCCCTACCAACTCCGGGTTGTGTTTTCAACCTCCCAATACTATTGTTTGGCTCCGAATTTGCTGAATCGTCTTAAAGGAATTTCAAAGCCTATAAAAACAATCATTTTGTCTAGGAGTAAGAACTTCTGTCTGCCAGCAGTAGGGTGGAGGTGCTGGGCTCTTGCCTCAGAGTTGAAAGTTTATTCTGCTGTCCCCAGCTAGAACTCAGGGCCCTAGTATGATTTCATTCTCATCATTATGATATAATTTTGGGCAAAAGCTTTTATCTTTATCTTGGTTTTCCCCACTTGAATCTGAGGTTAATTTCACTAGTCTGGTTAACAGGGACCCTGAGGAGCCCAGCCTAGAGGGTAAATGCGAAGTCACTCAGACGCCTGTCAGACTCTTGTGGTCCCCAAGCGTGTTGGGGAAAGGGAGTGGTCCAAATAGGCAAAAGTCCTGAGAGTCTGGTTTCTTAGAGCATCTGCTCCCCGCCCCACCCGGGCTCTCCTCGCTCTTCAGCCTTGTTACTCCACGCTGGGCCCCTGGACCCTGGTAAAGTCACATGTCTGTGGGCTTAGGATCCGAGAGGCAGCCTCGGGACAGAAGATAAGAGGCGAGGCACTGGGGAAAGAGGTGACGGCCTCCAAGGAAGGCCCGTTTCACCCAGTCCGCAGTGTAGCCTGGGGCTGGCCCGCTCCATCCGGTTGTCTGTTTCTTCCCCTCCTGGGTGTGGAGGGACAGGGCTCCCCCCACTTAGGCCCGTATGAAAAGAGGGTACATCCACTTGGTTCTAGTCTTCCACGTTTCTTCAAGACTGCAGATGTCAGGGTTTCTGCCAGTCACTTGCAAGCCACTAGTCCTCCTAGTTAGTCCTCCTCCTGTCCTGACAGTGGCAGTTGAATGGCTCTAGTGTTGCCAGGGAAACAGAGTCATGGGCAGGGCCTATGGGAGCAACGGAGAGACCAGGGTTGGAGACCAGAGAAGACGGAGCCGAAGCCAAAGCTCTGGAGGGCTTAAGTGGTGAAGAGAAAGTCTGGCTCAGGGAGTCAGGCTTCGGATCCCTGCCTTATATGGACACGGAAAGACTTTTCCTGGAGGGGACCTGGAGGGGGGTCCTGAAAGTTTTCTCTCACCATCTAGGTAGGAAGCAGAGCCTGAGTAAGACCAGCTTCTCCCTTTGGCCCTCCTCCTGCCCACCCCAACACCAGGGTCCACAGCTGTACCTGGCCCATAGCAGCTTGCACTTAATGCCCGTTGGTGGCAGTGGTAGCCCTCACGGGCCCAGCAGTTGCCTGTGGGGGTGCGTCGCCCAGTTTTCTCCTTAGTATTGAAACTCTGAGGCCAATCTTTCTGTCATTACTCTTTAGTCCATAGTATGAGAGATCTGCTGACCTAGTGTGAACCTGAACTTCCTGCTGTTCAGTTCTCACCAAAACTCTGGCAGTAAGAAATAATTTTCTAGAAATGAGTACATTGCCCAAAGTATATGCAGGCCATCTATTTCTCTAAAAAAATCTGGACCAAACCAGACCCTCAGAAGATTGTATACTTAGACCGCCATATGTTGGCCTCTGCTAGACTTCTGTTAAATTGTGCTTAGATAACTTGCCTTTAGCCCCCTTTGGAGCTGCAGCTAGAAGCAGTCATGAATTATAAAGCTCATGCTATATCTGCATTCGGGCTATTTGTTGAGAATGTCTCTTACTAAATCACGGGGTCTCTTTAGGTAGAGCCCACAGAAGAGATTTTACCCCGCTCTCAGGACCAGTAGAGGCCATGCTTAGGAGAAACTAGTTTGTTTTTGTCTCTTGGACATAATTGCGAATTGTGTTACTGGTTCTGTTTTCTTTTTTGCTTAGGCTGCTAGGAAACTCAGAGCCCTCTATAGACAGATTTGTGTACATTAATCTCCCATGCCACTGGGTCTTTCTTACTTTGTTTTCTTTTCCCTCCTCTTCTTCTTTTCTTGTTTTTTTCCTTGCAGATGCACAGAATGCATGACCTATTTATCATCGGCAGCGGCGAGGCCATGTTACAGCTCATCCCTCCCTTCCAGTGCCGAAGACACTGCCAGTCCGTGGCAATGCCACTAGAGCCAGGGGATGTTGGTAGGTGGCGCCCCCAGAGGGCAAGGTCCGTTTCAGGATCTTTGTAGTTTTTAACTCAGAAAATAGCCTAAGAATTAAATATTGCCTTCGCAAAGCTTCAATTCAGTAGAGTCAAAAATAGCATTCCTTTATGGGCAGAGCCCGTATTTGTGCTGGGTGGAACAACTGATAGGGAAATTAGCCCAGAGAAGTGCCTCATTTTATATATATTTAGAATGTGTGATGTGTTCCATTGGTTGTAGAAACTTCATTAGAAGGCATCATAGAAAATATTTAAGGGCACCTGGGTGACTCAGTCGGTTGAGCGTCCGACTTCGGCTCAGGTCATGATCTCACAGTTCGTGAGTTCGAGCCCCGCCGAGAGTAGAGAGCCCGCTTCAGATCCTCTGTCTCCCTCTCTCATTCACGCTCTCTCAAAAATTAACATTTAAAAAAAGAAGAAAATATTTAGAGCAATCCTTTATTTTACAGATGAGGAGATTGAGACCCAGAGAGGAGAGGTGACCTTCCCAGGTCCCTCCCGTCACTTAGGCAAAGTGCCAAGCTTTAAGTGTCTCCTTCAACAGAGTCAGGTCAGGGGAGGCACAATCCTGGAGGAAACCCTGTCTGTGTCTCTTTCGCTGATCACACAGTGCAAGCAGTATGTGAGGGCAACGGCCCCATGAGGAGACATTCCCTTCCGTGTGGGCCCCACTGCCAAGTCACAGCCTCGCAGTCATGACTCACTCTTGGCTCTTTGATTTCCGAACTGCGGCTTGCTCTGTGCATTATATTCTAAAATTCTGTTCCAAAGAGACAGGTTTGAATCAACTGCTGTCCGTAGCAATCAGTTTGACAGTAGGGTGTTCTTGGCGGAAGCAGATAGCAGGCATCACGATTGCCTCCTGTGTTTTTCCTGCCCCACAAAACCAAGGGGAAGCTTCAGGCCCCTGACAGAACCCAGGCTGGTTTTCCAGTTGATTTCTTTTACTTTTACCTACTTAGAAGACCCCAGTCTCTGGAAACCTTTCACCCATTTGGAAGTAGGATACATACTGCAAACTGAGACAGGCTTTAATCCACGTTACATAACTTCTTTCAGTGAAAATCATGCACAAATTAAGCGTTAACTGATAATGGAGCACAGCTGGCCTGGCCTTGGGGAATTACTGCAAAAAAGAAGATTTTTGTGTAGAAATTGTTTTGAAGCTATTTTCCCATAGTGGAGTGACCCTTCCACGAGGCACGTCTATTTGCATAAGCGTGTGTGGCATTTGCGCTTTGAGAATGCGTAGTTTTCCCTGAAAAGCTCTCTGTCTCCTGTTCTGCAAAGGCCGGACAGTTCAGACAACTACAGAAACACCTTAGTTATCCAAGTTTCAGGCTTCTGGACCCCACAGACCTCTCAAACACTACTTACAGAGTTCGGGGGAATAAGTGGATACCTGTCCGTGATCCAAGAAGCTTCGAGCATCCGGGGCTGGTAGGGATCGTGATGAAAGGCCTAAAATCTGGAGCCTGAGCACCTGCCGGGCTGCGAGTGGCCAGCTTGCTGATGAGGAGGCAAGGAGCCCTGTGGGCATGAGAGGCCAGCTACAGGACAGCAACGTGGAGAAGGGATGGGGGATGGACTAGAACAAGAGGGAGAGGGCAGGTCTGGGAGAAGAACGGGGCAGGAGGGGCTGGGGAGGACAGTGAGCGCCTGAAGCAGTGGCAGAGATAGGAGCGATGGCACCACTGCCATCAGTTAAGGACGGAGTTAAGGACGAGTACAGGAACGTGGGCCCTGAGAGCAGAGTAGAATAAGCCAGTGCAGGGGACTGTGGGACAGACGGCAGGTCCAGCACCTCAGGGGGTCCATAAGAATGGCACGGTGACCAGTAGGTTCTGTGGGTTTTGCCAAAGTAAGCACTGTCTGCTGAAGGCCGACAAGGATACAGAGCATCAGAAAACCCACGATAAGAAGCATTTGCGAGAATGGTGTGCGGGTCAGGCATCGGAGGCTGATGGTAGTGAGCCCACATGCCTGCCGTGGTAGATGAGTCACTGCCCACAGTGGCCTTTCTTTTCTTTTTTATTAAGAAAAAAATTTTAATGTTTCTTTTTGAGAGAAAGAGACCGTGTGAGCTGGGGGAGGGGCAGAGAGAGAGGGAAACCCAGAATCTAAAGCAGCCACAGATGCGGGGCTCAAACTCATGGACTGCAAGACCGTGGCCTGAGCCAAGGTCAGACGCTTAAGCAAATTGAGCCACGCAGGCGCCCACGTAGTGACCTTTCTTGAGTCACCAAGTAGAGGTTGAATTCTATTCAGTGCTCTCAATTGAAGATGGGTAAGTACGTCACACTCTAGAAAATTTTCCATCAGGAGATTTTTGAAGTGTTCCAAGTTTTTAAAGCTTTTAAGTCTACCTTCATATTCCACTCAAATAATGTAGGGTCAGTGTTTCCTAATGTTTCTTCAAATCACCGATAACCCTAGGGGTGGGAACAGGAGCCCTTTAGAAAAGCCCTTGGCAAAGAGGGCTCTTGGATCAGCTGATTTGGGGAACTAGTTGTCTTGTGATTCCATAGTGCACATCAGTGTACAGAAGGCTCCAGAAGCCTTAGAGGAACCTAGTGTTTCTCAAAGTTCCTTGGCCAGGGAACCCACTGTCCTTGGACTATCTTATGGGATGTTCCCATTTGCAGAACACAGTCTAGGAAGTGCTAGTGTGAGCTAATCTGGATGTTCTATAATGAGGCCACGTTACCGATAGCATTAGGAGAATTGGATGGGGGCGTCCTGCTCACCCTCAGAACTCATGCTGTCTTCCTGCCAACGAAGATGAGCTGGGTCTGAGAATTGATGCCCAGTACCAGCCTCGTGCAGGGCATGTTGCCTGTGTGAACCTGCTGAAGTGTGAGTGGGGTGATGAAGCACTGTGATCCCGTAGTGGCTCCCCTTGGACGTCCCATTACAGAGAGAACCGATAACCGGACTATGTATGGCGGCCACAGCTGCCTCGTCTGTGCCCACAGGCGTGCCCAGTCCTTGCCATTCACCTGCTTTCCTGTTGCTGTTTACCTTCAAGGCTATGCCGGTGCCATCCACTGGAAGGTCTATGTTACAGCCAGAGGGGTCCAGCCTTTGGTCATCTGTGATGGGACCACCCTCTCAGAACTCTAGGGAGATGAGAACTGACCAGACGAAACAACTTCGAGGTCTGAAGGAAGACCAGATTGAAAGGGGAGAAATAAAAACAGAAACGATGAAACCACTTTCCAAGGTTCCTTAGTTCCCTGCCCTGTGCATGCGTGTATGAGCCTGCCATACACTGGAGGCAGCGGCCGGAGCCTGGCCCTCCCGACGCCTCCACATACCCGCGTGGCCAGGATTTCGCCAGTACCTGTCTGTGAGACTGGCCTCTTCCACACCTTCTGGAACCGCAGCCTCTAGGCCGCCCCTCATGCAGGAAACAGAGCTGACACCTTCCCTTACTTGCATGGCATGGTCCCCTCTGCTGGCCCCCGGGCCACAGAGAGGGTGGCCAGCAGGCCCTGACTTCAGGGCCATCCCTCACCAGGTGGGCGCGCTTGGCCTGTCACCCCGACCACACCACCCAACACTTTTATGGAAAGCCATGGCCGATTAAAGAAGTTGTTGCAGTTTCCCAAGTGGAGTGGCATCTAGAACCAAGATTAAGTAATCTCATCGTACTCAAGAAGTGCCCTGCCTTCCCAGTGTCCCCAGCCCTTGGAGTCTCACTAACACCAGGCTGGAGTCTGATTATAATTGAAATGCAAATTCCTGAGGTCAGACTTTCCTCCCCGCCACCTCCCTTCCCTTCCCGCTAGCCTCTCTAGCTGGTTTCTCAGAAGCCGGGCTGCCGGTCCCCCTCCCTTGGCGAAGCCCTTTATTGCTGAGGCAGCACCGCTTCTGTCCTTCTGTCGGGGCGAGTCTGGGTTGCTTTTACCAAGTGTCTTCAGAGGGGACGAGTTAGAGCACTGGCCTGGGGAGAGGGTGCCTCCCCAGGTTTGATCTTTAGGGCCCAGCTTTCCGCTGGGAAGATGTTTTACAGATGTGTCAAGCTGATGTTGTAATGTGGCTGGGGAAGGAGCCGCAGACCCCACATGTTCGCCAGCTGGGCGTGCAACTGTGGCCTCCTCTGTCTTCAAATGGTTTCTCTCTTTGTACTGGGAGACAAGGTGAGGTGTTTTTATTGTTTGTAACGATATAAAGCTTTGTCTTTTCAGGTGGGTGATTCGCTGCACTTTTAGTGTGGATTAACCAAACGGTACAGATGAGGACATACTTTTCTTCCTTCTTCCCTTCTGCCCCCCACCCCCCACCCCCCACGTTTATTCTTTTATTGATGCTGCTAGATACCGGGGCTCCAGTCCTGTACCATCACCCAGCTCAAGAAAAACCCACGCTGTGGCCCCTGGTTGTGAAGTGCAGAAATCAGTTGAATCCAGGTGTCCGTGGCTGAGTTACTGGACCAGAGGCAGACCGTGGAGAGGGCAGAATGTGTGACTCCTCGCAGGGTCCCCTGCATTCTTGCGGGTACCTCGTCCTGCACCTCGCCCTTGGGCCCTCTCCCAGCACCTCTCATGAGGAGCTGTGGGGACCATTTGGGTGCCAAGGGGTCGGTTTGTGGGCTTGTAAAGGAGGCAAATGGTTCACAGAGCTCAGGGTGGAAGCAATCCACCTCCGCAGACGTGAATGAAATGAGGATAAATGGTACCTGAGGGAGTTTCTTCTTAAACAAGTCCGCGCCTTGTGTGGGTTAATGCAGGAAAAACAAAATTTTTTTGTACATATTAAAGTCATGCTGCTAAGCCGTTATGATTTAAGAGGTTTGAAATCAGAGGGATCATTTCAAGGCCAGCTTTGCGCAAGCTTTTAGAGCCTTCGCAGGGTCCTTACCCCTGCTGCTTGTGGAGGAGGCTTGGACGTAAACAAGTTCCTCAGTTTTCTTAAATGAGGCCCTTTGGGTTAACGAAAGAGAGGGTTCCTTGGAAAAAAAAGAAACTGTTTTGATGACTGCGATCTCTCTCTTGTCTTTGTGCATTACCCCGCGTTCCTTCCCCATGTCATGCCTGCCCGTCACACCGTCACTGTTCATAATAGCCACTGCACCTGAAACCTTTGAAAACGAAGAAGCCCTTGCACGTGTCACCCTTCTGAAGTGTCCCCCGGGGAGTCGCCCAAGCCCCTGCACTGTCTGCAGTTCAACCAAAAATGGTGTCGCAGCAGATCAGCTGAGACTCCCATGTGTGTCCTACCCATTTTACTTACAATCTGCCCCGTTTGGAATCGAAGGTGGATTTCTGTTAGGGAGGAAATTTTCCACAGCGGTGTTTCCTGGGCTTAATTACTGGATACAGAGAAGTAATTGGCCTTATCCTCAAGGCAATTCTGATAAGCAGGGCACAGGAATGGCTTCCTACAGGAATGACCCACGGTAGCCAGCTAGTCCCTTTCTCCCCAAGGCTTTGTGTGAGGGTGCTGCTCACCCCTCTGTCCGCTCCTCCACCAGAGGCAGAAGGCCTTCCCTGTGACCTGGTGTGCGAAGGAGGGTCATCAGGGTGAGGGAGAAGGGTCGGGAGGCATGGTGGGGGCGCCTAACCAACCCCCCACCTTTACCACCACAGTAAGTACAAAACTACAGGGACCCACTCACACGTTTCCTGACTGGTTACTCTGGGGTGACACTGTGCTGACCTCTGCATGTGGGGTGGGGTCACTGCCTTGTAGGTCCCCAGAGCACAGACTCAGGGCCCCAGATAAGCTCCGCGGGGACAAAGGCTGCTTGGCAGCAGCAGTGTGAAGCCTTTACTTCCAGATGGGCTTAGGTCTGGAGGAGTCCGGTATTGACGAGATGCCATACCCGTTCAGGCTTCTCAGAAAAGGCAGAACTTATCTTCTCCCAACTCTCAAATTTTTTTTTAGGGAAGGGAGGAAGTAAAATACTATGGTTTATGAAAACAGAATCTAGGGGGCTCCTGGCTGGCCCAGTTGGTGGAGAGTGAGACTCTTGATCTCAGGGTTTGTAAGTTTGAGTCCCACATTGGGTGTAGAGGTTACTTCAAAATAAAATCTTAAAAAAAAAACAAACCCAGAATCTACTTAGTTGGTAAAAAAACAAAACCGTCTAGGAAAGGAGCAGACTCGGGCTCATTATCTGAAAGAAAAGTAATATTTGTCCAGTCCGTTTTAAGAGTGTCTCCATATACGTGATCTCTTTTCATCGCTACTCAGTCCCATAAGGTAGGTATTCGATCTCATCTTACAGACAGCGAGGGCTTGGAACAGTTAACTGATGGCTTTGCAGCGTACTCTTTTCCTGCTTCCGCGCAGTGTGGTGCCCGAGAACGAAGTTGTGGGTTTAACTGGCTCGGGTGTGCCCCAGCTGGGGGCGGGGAGGCCCGAGGGAGGGGGTCAGCAAGCCGAGAACACTCCGGGGTTGTTTTCAGAACTGTCTTGGACAGAAATGGAAGAGGAGAGAATCTAACCAGATGACTCTTACAAAAATCCTTTCACTTGTTCCCTGTAAGAGCAAGTGTGGCTGGAATGGAACTGTGTCCAGCCATTTTCCCATCCCCACATGTTTCCAGATGTGTGACCAGAAGAGGGACTCTGCCCAGTTCCAGTTGTGGGTCCCCTTAGAGTTTACCTCACTTGTTTTTCAGTTCTCATTTCTGTTCCCGTCTTCCAAATTCCAGCACAGACCTCTGTAGGAATAGTTCTTTTCTAAAAAACCGCAAGCTCCTTAGATGCAAGTGATGGCCTCAGTCGTTCTAACATAGTCGGGAATGAGGGTTTGCTTCTTATCCTGTGGCTTCCGGGATGAACATTCAAAACTCCAAAGCATATGTTCCCTTCTCATCTCGTCCTTGCCCGCAGGAGAAGGCCAAGTTGTAGGGGAAAGAGGGGAAACCGTGTGTCTGGTTACATGGAGAGAGGCGACCTTGGCGACCTTTTGAGAATCTGTTAATATTCGGAGGGGTCTTTCAGGCTTTTGAGGTCTCCTCACGATGGAGGAGAAACTCTCCTGAGTTCAGAGCCTCACGCTCATTAATTTCCAATGGTGAGCCATCACCCACTATAATTGGTCAAAGGAAGGCAAGGCCAGAGATGTGCTTTAAATGGCATGGAGGTTCTCTCCACGTTTGGAGCTGTTCGTCTTCTGCACGGAGCTGATGGCGTCAGGGCCAGGGGGCTGGGAAAGTGCCGGCTCTGAGAGAGAGGCTTACAGAGAATGAGAAATGGGAGGCCCTGGGGGTAATGCCGTGTTGCCATCAGCGTGCGTGTCCCTGGCTTCCTCGCCTGCAGCCTCCCAGGACCCAATGGCTCCCTCCACAAAAGCATCTCCAAGAAGATGGACAGGTGCTCTCCCTGTCACACGCCACACCCAGGTCGGGCCCGCCCTTGGACACAGCGTGGTTTTCTGTGCTGGCCTCGGTGAGAAGCCCTCGGGCCAGCTTGTCCAAGGTCCAGGTCCCTGCTTTCCCTGCCCTGCATAATTGAAGCATTAGAGCTAACTCCATCTGTCAGCCTCCTCTCTCCAGAGACTGGGAAATGTCCAGAGCTTTTCAAAAGAGTGGTGGGAAGAAATGTTATGTAACTCCTGGTGGAACCGCCCAGACATGCCGGGGCGGGGGCTGACACGACCACTCCTCTTGCACTTGGCTCGTCTGTGGGCGGCATGAGTCTGGCCCTGAGCCCCAGCTGTGAGCACCTGTGCAGAGCAGGGACACCGGTCTGGGGTTTCACACAGAAACGGGAGTCCAGACACCAGCTCTGTGCCAAGCTTGACTCCCCTCATTGCCTCACCACAGCTTTGTGGGGTGGGTGAGGTCGCCCAGTGAGGCCACCTTTACTCGAAGCCCAGCAGTGCCTCCAAATTCCAGCCCCTTGGGGGCACTTTTGGCCCTTTTCGGAACAAATTCTCACGTACCCACAGGAATCAGTGACAGGATCAGACAGACGCATGGCCTTCCCAGGAACCCCTCGTCTCATCGTGACAGGCAACTTCCCCTCCAAACTCCTTGCCACAGTTTACCCCTGTGGTCTCTCTCCTCCCTCCCTCCTGCGGGAAGAGTCCACAGCAGACACTGAGGCAGGGGGACCGGACGGAGGGGCCGAGGTCGGCGGGAGAGCCGCCGTGCATCCTCAGGGAACCGGGAACGTCCCAGGAGGCAGAGGGAGATGGACGCCTGTCCCAAGTGCAGGTGCTGCATACAGCGCGAGCTGTTCTAAAATGTGTTCAGTGCAAAAAGTTGACAGCGACAGTGCACTGCCGCCGTGTGAAGAATGTATGTAAATTAAAATTCTATGTAATGAAAGTTTTTACTTTTGCAATTAAAAGCGTGTATGTTGGTTTCCCTGTCCTCAGTGTCATTCTTAGATTTCCAGTTCTCTTCTGCCGTAACTGAGGAGACCAACTAGCCACGTCCTACTCGTGAGGCAGGCCCGAGGGGCCTGCTGGTCACTTGTCCCCTGTCCCCCCTGCCCCCGGCCTTGGTCCTCTCTGACGTTCTCTCCCAGGATTCAGAGGAGGCCCTGCGAGCCTTTTCCTGTCTCCTGAGCTGGCTGCACATAGTCCAGATGTCATCAAGTGTCACCTCACCTGTGGATGTCCTCGCTTCTCACAGGGGGACAGCTGGCCTCTGATTAGGGCCACTCTCAGCACTCCGTTAATTCAGTGCAGGTTTGAGTTAAGTCATTTTGGTGTGTTCATATTTTTTTTTGGTAACGTCTTTTTTATCTAGTAAAACTATAAATGCATAAATAGAACTATTTCCTATGTACTGCGTCGTGTCCTGTCTTTCCCCCGTTGCTTGCTACAGGCTTGTCCCTGTCCCCCACATGCCTCGCCCCCTTCCCCGGTCAGGTCAGTGTAATATATACACAACCGTGTGTCTTTCCATGGCTTCCTCCGTGCTCTCTGATCATAACCCTGGATCAGGATTCTTGTCCTTGCTTTATCAAAAATGCGATCACAATGACAGGCACTCGTCTGTCACTTTTCTCACTCAGTACCTCACAGAGTTCTCTTCAAGTCACCTGGAGGAGCGCTAATCCTTTCTGTCTAATAGCTGATACTCCACGGTGTGGATGCCACCATTTATTCCATTGTGCTCTTACTGTCGGTAAGTCATCCTGTTTAATGATTATTTGGATTAGAAGTCAAGAAGTTTAGGGTTCATTTTAGAAATACTCGTTTTGGGGTGCCTGGGTGGCTTGGTAGGTTGAGTGTCTGACTCTTGATTTTGGCTCAGGTCCTGATCCCAGGGTCCTGGGAGGGAGCCCCTGCGTGAGACAGTGTGCTGAGCGTGGAGCCTGCTTGGGGTTCTCTCTCCCCCACTTTCACATGCTCTCTTTCTCTCTCTCTCAAATAAATATTTTTTAAAAATAAAATTTGTTTTAGGGGCGCCTGGGTGGCTTAGTCGGCTAAGCGTCCGACTTTCGCTTAGGTCATGATCTCGCGGTTCGTGGGTTCGAGCCCCGCGTCGGGCTCTGTGCTGACTGCCAGCTCAGAGTCTGGAGCCTATTTCAGAGTCTGTGTCTCCCTCTCTCTCTGACCCTCCCCTGCTCACGCTGTCTCTCTCTCTCTCTCTCTCCTAGAAATAAATAAAAATATTAAAAAATAAATAAATAAAATTTGTTTTAAAAAAAAGTATATTCATGCGTCTTTGCTCCAGCTAATGTATATTCTTCAGAAATTCAAATTTCAACCCATTCCATAGGACTGTTCATTTAGCTGCTTGAAAGGGGCAAGGGCTTGACTCCATGTGAAAAGGTGACAAAGTCACCAGGTTTCAGTCCCCTTCTTTCTCTGTAGCACTTGACGCTGGTAGAGAACATCTCCCTCCCTTGGCTTCTCTGAGACTCACTACTCCCCTCCTGAACCTCCTCTTTTCCACTTCTGTCTCCTTTGTGGAATTTTCTTCTCCCTGTCTCTGAAACGTTGGTCTCTCCTTCCGGCCCTCCATGCTCTCCCTGCAAGGTCTCAGCTCCATGCTTTCCCTTCCACCCAGGGCCGAGTCATCTTCACCCTATGTGCCTGGTCCGCCTGAGCCCTGGTTTTGTAAACCCAAGTGTCGCAAAGTGTCGCTCATCCCTCCAGTTCTCTCCCAAGTGCCTCTAGTTCACCGTGTCCAGAACGACTGTGGCAGCCTCGCAGGGCTCGTCTTTTCTCTCGGCCTCTGCGTCTGATCAGGACCAAGCTGTAGAGAGTTCTGCCTCCTCGTTGCATGTCCAGCCCCATTGCAAAATCGTACTATTTTTAGAGCGCTTTTGGGTTCACAACAAAATTGAGCAGAGAGAGTTCTGATACAGCCTCTGCCTGCCCCCCACCCCACCAGTGCAACCACTACTGACAATAGGGGTACATTTGTTGGACCTGAACCTATGTTGACACATCACGATCCCCCAAAGTCCATAGTTTACACTAGGGCTCTCTTGGTGTTGTGTACTCTGTGGTTTTGGACAAATCTATAATGACACGTCTCCACCACTACAGTATCATACGGAATAGTGCCACCACCCTGAAACCCTCTAGGCTCTGCCTCCCTTCCTGCTAACAAGTCCCCAGCAACCAGTGATCTTGCTGTCTCCATAGTGTTGCCTTTTCCAGAATGTCAGATAGTTGGAATCACACAGTAGGTAGCCTTTTTTTTTTCTTTTAATGTTTATTTATTTTTGAGAGAAAGAGCACGAGTTGGGGGCAGGGGTAGAAAGAGAGGGAGACACAGACTCTGAGGAAGGCCCCAGGCTCTGAGCTGTCAGCACAGAGCCCGACACGGGGCTCGAATTCACAAACCGCGAGATCATGACCTGAGCCGAAGTCGAGCCCTTAACCGGCTGAGCCATTCAGGCACCCAACCTTTTCAAATTGGTTTCTTTCACTTAGAAATAAGCATTAAGTTTCCTCTATGTCTTTTCATGGCTTGATAGCTTGTTATTCTTTTATGTTTATTCATTTTGAGAGAGATCCCAAGTGGGGAGGGGCGGGGGGGGCGGGGACAGAGGATCCACACTGGGTTCTGTGCTGACACCAGAGAGCCCGATGGAGGGCCGAACCCACCAACCGTAAGATCACTACCTGAGCCGAAGTCAGAGTCTTAACTAAGCCGACCAGGTGCCCCTAGCTCATTTCTTTTTAGTGCTGAATGATTATCCATTGTTTGGATATACCGCAGCCTATTTATCCATTCACGTACTGAAGGACATCTTGCTTGCTGCCAAATTTTGGCAATTATGAATAAAGCTGCTATAAACATCTCGTGTGCATCTTTTTGCACAGACATAGTATTTTTTTTTCTTTTTTAAAATGTTTATTTGAGAGAGAGAGAGGGAGACAATCCAAAGCAGACTCCAGGCTTTGAGCTGTCAGCACAGAGCCCAATGCGG
The DNA here is from genome assembly GCA_017311185.1 of Proteles cristata cristata. Lineage (NCBI taxonomy): Eukaryota > Metazoa > Chordata > Mammalia > Carnivora > Hyaenidae > Proteles > Proteles cristata. The sequence continues at coordinate 2,396,597 of JAESUZ010005393.1, forward strand.
GGCTCAAACTCACAAATCACAAGATCATGAAGTGAAGTTGGACACTTAACCAACTGAGCCACCAGGTGCCCCTTCTTTTTTTTTTAATATTTATTTTTGAGAGAGAGAGACAGTGTGAGTGGGGGAGAATCAGGGAGAGGGGGAAACACAGAATTCAAAGCAGGCTCCAAGCTCTGAGCTGTCAGCACAGAGCTGACACGGGGCTCAAATCCACAAACCGTGAGATCATGACCTGAGCTGAAGTCAATCGCTTAACCAACTGAGCCACCCAGGCGCCCCTGCATAAACATACTTTTCAATTCTGCTGGATAAATACCCAAAGAACCATGACTGATGGATCATGTGGCAAGAGTCATGTTTAGTTTTCTAAGAAACTGCCAAACATTTCTAAAATGGCTGTACCGTGTTTGCCTTCCCTCCAGTAATGAATGACAGTTCTTCTCACAGCACACCCTCACCAGCTTTTGATAGTGTCCATGTCCTGGATTTGGCCATAGATAATTTTGTCATGAAATTGCACTGTTGTTTTAATCTGCAGTTCCCTGTGACATATGCTTACTTGCCACCTGTGTACCTTCAGGGGTGTGTCCATTCAGGTCTTTGGCCCATTTTGTAATCAGGTTGTTCATTTTCCCATTGTTGAATTTTAGGATATATTTGGTATATTTGTATAATTGTGATTAGGATAACTTGGTATAGTTTGGATAACAGTCCTTTATCAGTTGTATCTTTTAGAAATATTTGGGTGCCGGGTGCCTCAGTCCATTAAGCGGCCGACTTCAGCTCAGGTCATGATCTCTAGGTCCATGGGTTAGAGCCCTGTGTCGGGCTCTGTGCAGGCAGCTCAGAGCCTGGAGCCTGCTTCTGTGTCTCCCTCTCTCTCCCTACCTCTTCCCCTGCTTTTTCTCTGTCTCTGTCTTAAAAGTAATAAACATTAAATTTTTTTTTAATTTATATTTTCTCCCACTTAATGGTTTGTCTTCTCATTCTCTCAACATTGTCTTCCGTACTATAGAAGTTTTATAGTTTAATAAAATCCAGCTTCTCAGTTGTGACTTTCATGGTTCATGCCTCTGGCTAGTAGTAACCTAGGTTATCTAGATTTTCTCCTGTGTTGTCTTCTAGGTGTTGTATAGTTTTGCATTTTGTGAAGAGTGTAGGTCTGTGTCTAGATTCTTTTCCTTTCTCTCTCTCTCTCTCTCTCTCTCTCTCTCTTTCTCTCTCTCTCTCTCTCTTCATGTGGACATCCAGCTGTTTTAATAGCACTGTTTGTTGAAAAAATCACCTTCACTTTATTGTATTGTTTTTGCTCCTTCATCAATGTCCCGTTGCTTGTATTTATATGGGTCTATTTCTGGGCTCTCTGTTGTGTTCTATTGATCTTTTGTCTTGTTCTTTTTTTTTCTTTTTTTCACTTTTTAAAGCTTATCTATTTATTTTGAGAGAGAGGGAGACACAGCTCGGGAGGAGCAGTAAGAGAGGGAGAGAGAGAATCCCATGCAGGCTCCACACTATTAGCCCAGAGCCCATCCAGGGCTCGAATTCACAAACTGTGAGATCCTGACCTGAGTCAAAAACAGAAGTTAGATGCGTAACTGACTGAGCCACCCAGGCGCCCCACCTTTGTCTTATTCTTTTGCCAATACCATACTGTTCCCATCACTGCAGGCAGCTTTATAGTAAGTCGTAAAGTCGGGTGATGTCAGTTCTCTGACTTTGTTCTTCTCCTTCAATACTGTGTTGACCATTCTGGGTCCTTTGCCTCTCCAAATAAACTTTACAATCTGGGGCGCCTGGCTGGCTCAGTCGATGGAACACACAACTCTTGGTCTCAGGGTTGTGAGTTCAGGCCCCATGTTGAGTGTTGAGGTCACTTTAAAAAATACTTAAAAAAAAAAACAACAACAACTTAGAATCAGTTTGCTGATATCCACAAAACAACTTGCTGAAATTTTGATTGGGATTGTGTGGAATCTGTAGATCGAGTTGCATCCAGGTTGCAATCGAAGTTATAATTCCTATCCCATGATAATATTTGTGAACTTCAATATGTCCTTTCTTTTGCTCAGTCTGAATTCCAGTTTCTTAGTGCACATTCCTCCAACATGACACATGTCCTTTAGGCTTTCCTAATAAATCAAACTGACAAGCCTCCAGACACCATGTTGCAGACAGATATTTCACCAGTCTTATTTATTCCAAAATAATGACTTTATTATTTTTGTAAAAATGATACATTCTTCTTATAAAGAATTGAAGAGAATTTGGGTGACCTTATGAATATCTCCACCCAGAGATAATTAGTGACATGAGATGAACAATATTCTAGGCATTCCTAGGAAACTTCTAGCTAGGTGAGATAGAAATCCTTTTACGAAAATGGAATTAGTCATGCTATTTAAAAAATAAAAGAGGGGTGCCTGAGTAGCTCAGTCGGTTGAGTGTCTGACTTCAGCTCAGGTCATGATATCACAGTTCATGAGTTCAAGCCCCATGTCTGCCTACCTTGGATTCTGTGTCTCCCTCCCTTGGATTCTGTATCTCCCTCTCTGCTCCTCCCCTGCTCACTCACTCTCTCTCTTTCAAAAATAAATAAATATTTTTTAAATTGTAATAATTAAATAAAAAAAATAAAGTAAAGCAATTTTATGCAAATCTAACAGAAGAAAATCCAAAGTAGGCATTTCTTCCCTAAGAAAAATTTTATATATATGTATATAATATTTTTTTAAAAATTCTATATATGTATATATGTATATAATATTTAAAAATTTTTATATATGTATATATGTGTGTTTTATATATATGTATATAATTAGCACTATGTGTAGCACTATATATATATTTATATTTATATTATAATATATATTATATATTATATATAATATAATTAGTCCCTAAAAGAACTTTCTGAGTTTGAGGTTAAGTTCATAAGAAACATAAACTTTAAGAAATTGGAATTATGGGATGCCTGGGTGGCTCAGTCAATTAAGCATCCAACTCTCAATATTGGCTCAGGTCACGATCTCACGGGTTCATGAGTTTGAGCACCGTGCTGTTAGTGTGGTGCCTGCTTGGGATTCTCTCTCTCCCTATGTCTCTGCTCCTCCCCTGCTATCTCACTCTTTCAAAATAAATAAATAAACATTAAAAAAAATGAAAGAAAGAAACTGGAATTATTCTAGGGCACCTGGCTGGCTCAGTTGGTAGAGCATGCAACTCTTGAACACAGGGTTGTGAGTCTGAGCTCCACATTGGATGTAGAGCTCACTAAACAAACAAACTAGAATTATTTTCTTTAAGTGACATTGTGCCGCCTTTTTAAAGTTTTATTTATTTGAGAGAGACAGTGCAAGTGAGGAAGGAGCAGAGACGGAGGGAGAGAGAATGCCAAGCAGGCTTCATGCTGCCAGCACAGAGCTCAGCGTGGGGCTTGAACTCACAAAACTGTGAGATCAGTCATGACCTGAGCTGAAACCAAGAGTTGGTCGCTTAACCAACTGAGCCACCCAGGTGCCCCTGAACTAGAATTATTCTTAATAAGGCTTTCTTTTTAGCTGGCACAGTTCAAGGCTCTGAAGATGAGCAAACCACTTGCTTTTTCTCTCGTCTTATCTCTTAGCTTCTCAATTTGTGTTAATCATACCTATAGTGACATTATCAAAATCTGTGCATTGCCTTTTGCTCTGGAACCTTAGTTCTCAAAGCTGTTTAGACCTCATCTTATATTCAAGCTGATTTGTGCCCCACCACCAGGACTTTTACCATCACCTTTTCATTCCTGAATTGTTTCCTAACTCTTAATTGGCTACATTGCATCATAAAATTCCTCAAGGATGGCTCACGAACATTGTACCTTCTGCGTTTGAGAATGTTTCCGTGGTTTTTCTACTTGAATGCAGCTTGGCCGAGTAAAACAGTCTTGCATCACACTCTCTTTTACTCAGAACTTGGGAGACATTTCACTGTTGTCACACGGCAGCATTGTCTGCTGGTAGGAACCAGTCAGACCAGCCTTAGAGACCCCTTTTAATCTGTATGTCTGAAGAATTCTATCTTTCCTGTTATTTATGAGTGTTCTCTGGAGCAAAGTGTGCTCTTTTAAGCTGCTATTTCATGCTTCTTTGGGGGGAAGTTGCCTTGTATTTTTTTTTCCTTCCAGTCTTATTGAAAGCTAATTGACATACATCACTGTAGAGATGTAAGGCGTCCAGCACGATGGTTTGATCTACAGATATTGTGAAACCCTTGCCTTGGTAGGTTAATTTCACATCAGTCATCTCGTGTAGATACCATAAAAAAAAAAAAAAAAAAAAACACAATTTCTCTTTGTGATGAGAACTCTTCAGATCCAGCCTCTTAATAACTTGTATGTTCTTTATGAATACTTTTTATTTTTCCATTTGTTGGGTTTTTGTTTCAGACTCTGTGTTTATTCCTTTGTTTCACTGTCTTGTTATTTTTTTTGTTTTTGTTTTTTTTTTGTTTTTTTTTTTTGAGAGAGAGAGAGCAAGTGAGGACAGGGCAGAGAAGGAGATGGAGCATCCTAAGCAGGCTCTGCAAGATCAGCACAGAGCCCGACACAGGACTTGAACTCACAAACCATGAGATCATGACCTGAGCCAAAATCAAGAGTAGGACACTTAACTGCCTGAGCCATTCAGGTGCCCCTCATTGTCTTGATCCTGTATAACTATAGTGTTCTCTCTGTTACATACTTGTCTTTTTTCTCATTTCCCATGATTCTCTCAAGCCTTCTCTCTAGATCCATTTATTTTTTTCCAGCCATATCCAGTTTCTTGTTATTTCTGAGGCACTAGTTTTATCAAAGTGTACTTCTTTGTTCCCTTTTCTCATCCTGTCATTTTATCTTTGCTTACTTTCTTGAAAGCCTGGCGTTAATTTTTCTATAGCTCAGAATGCTCTTGGGGCTTTTTCCCCTCTGTTCTTTGGATGACGTTTTCTTTCTTTTTTTTTTTTTTAATTTTTTAATGTTTATTTACTCTTAAGAGAGAAAGAGAGACAGAGTATGAGCGAGGAAGGGGCAGAGAGGGAGAGGGAGACACAGAATCCAAAGCAGGCTCCAGGCTCTGAGCTGTCAGCACAGAATCCAACGCAGGGCTCGAACCCCCCAGTTATGAGATCATGACCTGAGCTGAAGCAGGACAGTTAACCGATGGATCGACCCAGACACCCCAAGAATGGATATATTTGTGTGTGTGTGTGTGTGTGTGTGTGTGTGTGTGTGTGTGTGTGTGTGTGTTTATAATCTTAGGGTAACACTTCTCTTTTAATTTTTTAAAAATTTATATCCAAGTTAGCATACAGTGCAACCATGGTTTCAGGAGTAGATTCCTTAATGTAATGCCCCTCACCCATTGAGCCCATCCCCCCTCCCACAACCCCTCCAGTAACCCTCTGTTTGTTCTCTATATTTCAGAGTCTCTTATGTTTTGTACCCCCTCCCTATTTTTATATTATGTTTGCTTCACTTCCCTAATGTGCATCTGTTTTGTATCTTAAAGTCCTCATATGAGTGAGGTCATATGATATTTGTCTTTCTCTGACTGACTAATTCCACTTAGCATAATACCCTCTAGTTCCATCCACATAGTTGCAAATGGCAAGATTTCATTCTTTTTGATTGCCTGGTAATACTCCATTGTATGTATGTATATATACCACATCTTCTTTATCCATTCATCTGTCGATGGACATTTGGGCTCTTCCCATACTTTGGCTATTGCTGATAGCGCGGCTATGAACTTTGGGGTGCACGTGCCCCTTCAAAAGAGCACACCTGTATCTCTTGGATAAATACCTAGTAGTGCAATTGCTGGGTCATAGAGTAGTTCTATGTTTAACTTTTTGAGGAACCTCCACACTGTTTTCCAGAGTGGCTGCAGCAGTTTGCATTCCCAAGGAATGGATATATTTTTGATTGACTTTTCTAGTTCTGGGATCTCAGTGAACCAGGAAAAGCCCCTATAGATAGTATGACCAAGACCATTCCCATCTATTGTAGGATCGTTCATGCTAAAGATGCCAAAATCCAAGTCCCTCTGAGCCAGGGATTAGACTCCTGACCTGTTTAAGGCAGTGGCTGGGAATGAGCCCCATTCCCTAGGGATCTGGGTCCTAGGGAAGTCATATTATAAACCTCCAGTAGATGGGGCACCTGGGTGGCTCAGTCAGTTAAGCATCTGACTCTTGGTTTCTGCTCAGGTCATGATCTCACAGTTCCTGAGTTTGAGCCCCACATAACGCTCTGTGCTGATGGTACAGAGTCTGCTTCAGATTCTCTCTCTCCTTCTCTCTCTGCCCCTCTGCTACCCCTCCCCTGCTCGCTCGCTCTCTCTCTTAAAAATAAATAAAAGAGTGACCACTCCTAGTAGTTGGGGAGTTAAGCACAGGGGCCTGCTGTTAGTCTCTCCCGGCCTGAGTAAGGCAGGGGCAGTTTAGATAGGTCAGGAGAGGAAATAGGGTGTATCTGGCAAAGATCCGGGATCCGGAGGGAACAGAGTTGCAAATGGGGCTGAGGCCTGGGGACGTGTGCCGGATCTTCAGGGCAAAGGGAAGTCTATGGGGTCTTTGGGGGTCCCTTCAAAAGAGCAGGTCTTACCCTTTGAGTTAGATAGTTGGATAGGCTTAAACCCACCTTTCTTCTTCTGCAAGGCCATAAAGCATTGTACATAAGGGATCTCATCCCATTTTTCTTCCTCCATACATAATAGGCCTAACTGGAGTATGGTATTTAACAAGCCATTTTCTGGCTACATCTCCTGGTCTCCTAGTTGGTACTGAGGCCAGGCAGTGGTGTTACAAAAGAACACACGTTTCCTTTCTCATTGGGGTACCCAAAAAGCTAAGGGTGCATGCATATTCATGAAGGGGAATTCAGCATAGAATTGGGTCCATGTCATCCTAAGTTGACAGGTCCTAGTTGGTTGAAGACATGAGGGACAGAAAGGTCAGCATCTTCAAAGAGGGCTACTCATGTCCAATTAGAGTCCCAGAGAGGCCTGGGACAGCTGTGCTCCATCAGGAATTTGCACCGGGAAGCCAGCAGACCGGGGAGGCCTGGGCCAGGCGCCGGCCCTGCTGAAGCCAAGGGCTCCCAGCCGCAAGCTTTGGGAGTTGGCTGACCTTGGCTTTTTGGGGTTGGGGGAGGTGCAGAGAGGAAGCCTCTGTGGGGATGCAAAAAGCTGGGGCCTGGTTAACATGCGTTGTCAGCTAGGCAGCTAGGCTTTCCTCTTTGGGACAATACTTTTTGGTCCCCGCCTTGAGGTGACATCCTCTCCTCAGAGCCCCCCAGCCCCATTCCCAGAGCCATGAAACCCCAGACCAGGAGATTAGCATATCCCATTCACCTCTGCCAAGGCACCTGGGAATCCCTTGCCTCTTTCCACCTATTCAAAACAGTTACTATTTACCAAGTGCTAAGGGTTTAGCCTTTTTTATTTATTTGTGTATTTTATTTATTGTCAGTTTGTTTTTGAGAGAGGGTAAAACTGAGCAAGAGGCAGAGAGAGAGAATCCCATGAGAGGCAGAGAGAGAGAGACAGAAAGAGAGAATCACAGTCACCCAAAGCGGGGCTCAAGCTCATGAACCATGCGTGAGATCATGACCTGAGCTGAAGACTGATGCTTAACTGACTGGGCCACCCAGGTCCCCTGGCCTTCATTTTATTGAATCACCTCAGAAATTCTCTGAGGTCTGTGTTACCTCATTTCACATATGTACTAAGTGAGGTTTGAGGGATAAATGACTTGCCCAGCTAGTGAACAAGATTGGAGCCTGGATGGGTCCGACTTGCTTATGCCTCTGAACCTCTTGATCTGTTCTCTCTTCCTCTGGTGCTCAGTCTGCCTTCCTGTCCTTCTGTGTGTCTTTCCTCCCCATCTCTCTCTTTCTCTCTCTTGTCTTCATCTTTGTGACTCCCTCTTCTGCTCTCTCCTTCCTGATCATGGAGAGGGCAGGCATTATATTTAACATATCAGTCCTATCTGTAGAGGCAAGTTTTGAACCCGCCGTTCTTATTCTTTTTTAATTTTTTTAATGTTAATTTTTGAGAGAGAAGGGGAGAGAGAGAGAGTACAAGTGGGGGAGGGGCAGAGAGAGAGAGGGAGACACAGAATCCAAAGCAGGATCCAGGCTCTGAGCTGTCAGCACAGAGCCCTACCTGGGGCAGGGCTGTGACATCATGACCTGAGCTGAAGTCAGGTGCCCAACTGGCTGAGCCACCCAGTCCCCCCTGTCATTCTTATTTTTAAGTGACTTCAATCATTCAAATGTCTGTTTTTATTTTTTTTTAATGTTTATTTTGAGAGAGAGAGAGAATGTGTGAGCAGAGGAGGAGCAGAGAGAGGAGAGAGAGAATCCCACGTAGGCTGTGTGCTGTCATTGTGGAACCTGACGTGGGGCTCAATCCCACAAACCACGAGATCAGGACCTGAGCCGAAATCGGACCCTCCACCACCTGAGCCACCCAGGCGCCTCCTGGGCCCTGTCTTGAAGGTGGGACCCAGAAGCACAGAGATAACTCACCGTAAAGGAAGGCGGGCTTCCCAAAGTGTCCTGAGGGGTGGATACCCTGCGTCCTACGGGATAAGGCCCGTGCCCTTGGGAGCTCAGGCCCACCCACTCCCAGGAGCCAGGGGGCCCTCCAATGGTGGCTGCCTTCCCCAGGGACACCCCACACATCCCACCATCTTAGGGGGAAGACTGAAGAGAAGGGTCCCGCTTCAGAAAGAAAGAACTCTAAGGGGCTTGAAGGGTTTCGATGCACAGGAATCACTTTTGGTTTGTGGCAGAAAGGAGGCATGAGGGCCCAGGATTTGGGGGTAAGGGGAGGCAAAGACAGGGAGTTATCCCACAAACTGAGAAAGTACAAGACACTGGGGGGGGGGGGCGGGGAAATGAGAGAGGCTTCCAGAGCCGCCCCCCACCCCACCCCACCCCACAAACCCCCATAATGACAGTAGTGACTTGACTTTGGGTGAAGCCATTCCTGACTCAGTTCACTTCCCAACAGCACCGGGCAGAAGGGCCTTGGAGGGACTCAGGTGGATCTGCCTGGGTGGTTCACGCCAAGCGGCACATCTCATATCCCTTGCTTAGGCCTGAAGAGAGTGAGGACCAAGATGAGGGAGACCAGAAGAGGGGCAGCTCTTTGGTTCAGGATGAGAAGGAGGAAAAGGAAACTGTGTGTTGGCAACTGCCCAAAACACGGGTCTGAAAACCCAGGAAGGCAGATTCCAGGCGAGCGGGCGGCCTGGGGTGCAAGGGAAGGGGCATAAATCAGACGCATGTGCAGGAAGGAGGCCTGGCCTCTTCTCTATGACCCCCCCCCTCCCCCCGCCAATTCAGGACCATCCATTTTCAGCATCTTGAGCAGGCTGGCTTCCAGCCCTGGTACATGGCTCCCTGATGCTCTCTGGGGCATGCATCTGTTTTCAAAGGGTCTGTGTCCTTCTCACCGACTGCTATCCCCGCTTTGGAGCCACTGAGATGAAAGGAAAGGAAAGTTCTGCTATTGCTGTACCATCCGGTGGCTGAAATTATGAAAGCCAAGCTCCCAGGGGAATTTCCATCCAGCACCAGGGACCTTTTGTTTTCATGCAAATAAAGAATGTGGCAACTAGCAACCGGAATCCTAATAAAAGAGCAAGCCAAGCTGCAATGGTGAGAGTGGGAACTAAAAAATAATACCCAAAATCTAAGAAAAAGAGGCGCCTGAGTGTCTCAGTTGGGTAAGCATCCAACTTCAGCTCAGGTCATGATCTCACGATTCCTGAGTTCGAGCCCCACGGGAGCCTGCTTCCCATTCTGTCTCCCTCTCTCTCTGCCCCTCCCCCGGTCACGCTATGTTTCTCTCTCTCAATCTCTGTCTCTCAAAAATAAACAATAAAAAATTAAAACAAAACAAAACAAATTGTTATATTTTAAAAAAAAGACAAAACATAAAACAAAATATTAAAAAAGGCCTTGTGCCCAAAGGCGAGTCACTCGGAGGTGTCCCTGAGTCCCCCAGAGGTTAACAGTCTCACCGTGGCACCTGGCGATAGTACAGCCCTTGTATGGCATATTCTGCAATATTCTGCAATACCACTGAGAGTGATAGTCATAAGGACAGCGCAAGTTGGAGAAATTATTTACAGCAAATCACCTGGAGGGAAACGTCAGGCGCCAACACCGTCTGTGTGCTATTGTTGCATTAAGGAAATAGAAGGGAAACATACTAGGGCTGTGCTTCTCAAACTGAAGGACCAGTTTGTCGTAAAATTTCTGGTCCATCACAAACCAACGGTTTGGCAAAATGCCATAAAAATAAATGCCAAGCACACATCTATCAAAGGACCGACATTTTTAAAAACTCTCAAAATTCAACAGTGAAAAAACCCAAACCTATCCAACTAGAAATGGGCATTGGACGCGAATAGACCCTTTATCAAAGAGCATGGCAAGTAAGCACATAAAATCATGTTCACTATCATTATCCACCAGAACATGCAAATGAGGGTGCACCTGGGTGGCTCAGTCCCACTCTTAGTTTCGACTCAGGTCATGATCTCACAGTTTGATTTCGAGCCCCATGTCGGGCTCTGCACTGACGGCATGGAGCCCACTTGGGATTCTCTTTTCCTCTCTCTGCCCCTACCTGACTCATGCTTTCTCTCTCTCTCTCAAAAGCAATAAATAAATAAACTTTAAAAATTAAAAAAAAAGAAAGGAAATCAAATGAGACCCTCACTGAGGCCTCACCAGCACCTGCTGGAATGGCCCCAGCAGTGTCCTCGGGCTGCATAACAAATCACATAGGGAATCACCACAAACTGGGTGGCTTAAAATGACAGAAATGTATTCCCTCACAGTTCTAGAGGCTACAAGCCTGAGATTAAAGTGTTGGCTGGGCTGGGCTCCCTCCGAAGGCTCTAGGGAAGAATTCCTCCTTGCTTTTCCAGCTCTGTGGCTGCCAGCAACCCTTGTGTTCCCCGGCTTGTCACTGTATCTCTCTGCTTCTGTTTTCACATGGCCTCTTCCCCGTGTGTCTGTGCCTTGGCATGGCCTGCTTGGAAGGACCCCAGTCAGTGCATTTAGGGCATACCCTAATCCCATACGACTTCTCTTTAATTTGATTGGATCTGCAAAGATCTTATTTCCAAGTAAGCTCACATTCACAGGTACTGGAGAATGGGGCTGGGACATATCTTTTAGGGGGGGCATGTTCAACTCACAGTAGTGGCTAAAATAAAAAAGAGTTAACCACAAATGCTGATGAGGATGTGAGGAGCCAGGTCCCCCAAACACTGCAGCTTGAGAACAGTGTGAAAGGGATTTTTAAATTATTATTATTTTTTTTAATGGGGCACCTGGGTGGCTCAGTCGGTTGAGCGTCCGACTTCAGCTCAGGTCATGATCACACTGTTCGTGGGTTCAAGCCCCGTGTCAGGCTCTGTGCTGACAGCCAGCTCAGAGCCTGGAACCTGTTTCACATTCTGTGCCTCCCTCTCTCTCTGATCCTCCCCTGCTCAAGCCGTCTCTATCTCTCAGAAATTTTTTTAAAAATTTTTCTAAATTTATAAAAAAATGTGGTTTTTTTTAATTTTCGAGAGAGAGTGGGGGAAGGGCAGAGAGAAGGGGACAGAGGAACTCATGAACCACGAGATCATGACCTGAGCCTGTCAGATGCTTATCTGACTGAGCCACCCAGGCACCCCAGTTTGTTTGTTTTTTTAACGTTTTATTCATTTTTGAGAGCAAGAGAGACTGAGTATGAGTAAGGGAGGGGCAGGGAGGAGAGGATACAGAATCTGAAGCAGGCTCCAGGCTCTGAGCTGTCAGCACAGAGCCCGATGTAGGGCTCGAACTCACAGACCACGAGATCATGACCTGAGCCAGTCAGGTGCTTCACTGACTGAGCTACCCAGGTGCCCCAGCCCCAGTTTTTTAAAATGTTTATTTATTTTGAGAGAGGGTAAGAGAGAGTGAGTTGTAGGGAAGGGACAGAGAGAGGGATAGAGAGAATCCCAAGCAGGCTCCACGCTCAGCACAGAGCCTGATGCGAGCCTCGATCTCATGAAACTTGAGAGTCTAAATCAAGTGTCAAACAAAACATGTACTTACCATAAGTCTCAGAGATCACAGTCTTGTGCATTTATCTCAAAGAAACAAAATCTAATGTTTACACAAAAACCTGTACACAATGCTTATAGCAGCTTTATTCATAATAACCAAAACATGGAAACAACCCAAATGTTTTTCAGTCAGTGAAAGGTTAAACCAACCAGGTACATCTAGACCACAGGCTACTGTTCAGCCATATGAAGGAGTGAGCCATTGATACTTGTAACAATGTGGTTGGATCTCAAGGGCATTGATGGTCTGTGAAAAAGCCAATCTCAAAAGGCTACCTGCTCGGGGTGCTTGGGTGGCTCTGTTAGTTAAGTGTCTGACTTCATCTTAGATCGTGATCTCAGGGTTTGTGGGTTTGGGCCCTGCGTCAGGCTCTGTGCTGACAGCTCAGGACCTGGAATCTGCTTCCAACTCTGTGTCTCCCCCTCTCTCTGACCCTCCCCTGCTCACGCTGCCTCTCTCTCTCTCTCTCTCTCTCTCTCTCTATCTCTCTCTCTCAGAAATAAATAAAACATTTAAAAAATGTTTTTAAAAAGGCTACCTGCTCTATGATTCCATTTACAATTTCTTAAAATGAGAAAACTATAGCGATGGAGACGTGGAGACTAATGCCAGGGACAGCATTAGAGGTGGCAGTGTGTGACTTTAGAGGGGTAGCAGGAGAGAGTTGCTTTAAATTCTGTCTTGGTCGTCATGAGGTCTAGACGATCTGAGATCACGTTGCATGGAACTACCCCCAAGACACATCCACACATACACAGGTAAGTGAAATCTGACTAAAGTCTGTAATTCAGTTAACAGTACTGTACTAACAACTTCCTGGTTTTGATACAGAGCCACAGTTATAGAAAATGTCACCATTAGGAGAAACTAGGCAAAGGATTCATGGAACTTTATGTTGTTTTTGTGGCTCTTTTGAGGCTATGATTATTTCAAGATAAAAATTATTAGAAAAAATGAAATGGGGCGCCTGGGTGGCTCAATCAGTTAAGCGCCTGACTCCCGATATTGACTCGGATCATGATCTCAACATTTGTGAGATCGAGCCCCGTGTTGGGCTCTGTGCTGACATCGAGGAGCCTTGCTTGAGATTCTCTCTCTCCTCCTCTCTCTGCTTCTCTCTCTAAGTAAGTAAATAAATATTATTTTAAAACAAGAAAAATGAGGGGTGCCTGGGTGGCTCAGTCGGTTAGGCATCCGACTTCGGCTCAGGTCACGATCTTGCGGTTTGTGAGTTTGAGCCCCGTGTTGGGCTCTGTGCTGACAGCTCAGAGCCTGGAGCCTGCTACAGGTTCCGTGTCTCTCCCCCTCACTCTGCTCCTCTCATGCTCATGCTCTGTCTCTCTCTGTCTCTCAATAGTAAATAAAAATGTTAAAAATTTTTAATTAAAAAAGAAAACTGAATGAAAAAGAGATATACAAAATACAAGCCCCAATTTTTACTTTTGTTTTGTTTTGTTTTGTTTAGTAGGCTTCAAACCTAGCATGGAGCCCAAAGAGGAGCTTGAACTCATAACCGTGTGATCAAAACCTGAGCCAAGATCAATGGTTCGATGATTAACCAACTGAGCCACCCACATGCCCCACAAGCCCCAATTTTTAAATCACAAATTCCAGGGGCACCTGGGTGGTTCAGTCCATTAAGTGTCCAATTATTGATTCAGGCTCGGGTCATGATCTCATGGTTTGTGTGTTCAAGGCCCTCACTGGGCTCTGCGAGGACTCTCTCTCTCTCCCTCTCCCCCTCTGCCCCTCCCCCACTCAGGCTTACACTCTTTCTTTCTCAAAAATAAATAAACTTCAAAAGCACCCCCACAGATTCCACAGACATAGAACAACTATACTGCTGTAGGGGTTTCTCAATGCTCACTCTTGTCTTCTGCACGTGTTGTGTTGACCAGCTGTAACGAACATCTGGAAGAATGGCATCAGGCCATGGGCCACACTTGGAGTATCACCTGCTGAGAAACAAGAAGAAAATACTGGAGGTGGAATCTGCTCCCCTTTTGGCTTAACTTTTGTGTGGTGGAGCGACACTGCTATCCGAAATGAAACTTGATTTAAAATATGTGTAGATAATAACTCCATAATAATAAAGAAATAATAATAAATATATGTTTATATTTAGAAATAAATTATATGTATACATTTAGATTAGTTAAAATCGAAATAAGGAAATATGTATTTCCTCCCCATCCTGGTTTATAGATAAACACAGCTGATGTACACCGCAGCCAGTCCTCCGTGGGCCTGATTCTATCACCTCTCCCTCCCCCTGCCCTTCCCTGTCCGCTTCCTTGGAACTTCACCCCTGTCCTCCACTACCCCTGCCCAACCCGCCTCGTACTAGCCCTCAGCCTCCGGCTCTCCTGCTCTCTCGCTCTCCAGCTCCCCCTAGCGACGGGTCCCACCCCACCCCCAACTTAAGGGACATTCTCTGAGCACGTTGCCTTGCGTGCGGTGATTTTGAGACCCACCTCAGAGCTGTCCTATGAGATCGTCCACGTGGCAAGGGCTCCGAGAACGACTCGGGAATGTGCATCTGCAGATGGACCTTTCTAGCAGCACGCCTTCCCCAGACCCTGAGGCTGGCTACGGTCAGCCTCCCAGGGCTAGTTCGCATCTCACCCTCCCCTCTCCGGCAAACCAGGCTCCTCCTTTTCTGCCCACCTCCCACCCCCAACTCACGCCAGCGCCCCTGCCCCCGCGTCCAGCTGCTCAGGGGAAAAGGCGGGCTAGGCTGTTTTTTTTTCTTTTCCTGCTACAACTTGAGGCCCTGTTAACTCTACCACCTGTAATAATAATAAATAACAATGATAATAATACATTCATATTGGCTAACTCAATGAGCACTTAGAATGTGCCAGGCACTATCCCAAGCTCTACCCATGTATTAACCCATTTAATGCTGACTACCATCCTATGGAGTAGAGTCTGTTTTTTTTTTTTTTTAATTTTTTTTTTAATGTTTTATTTATTTCTAGGGGAGAGAGAGAGAGACAGCGTGAGCAGGGGAGGGTGAGAGAGAGAGGGAGTCACAGACTCTGATACAGCCTCCAGGCTCTGAGCTGGCAGTCAGCACAGAGCCCGACGCAGGGCTTGAACCCACGAACCGCGAGATCATGACCTAAGCAAAGTCGGACGCTCAACCGACTAAGCCACTCAGGTGTCCCAAGAGTAGGTTCTGTTCTATACCCAATTTGCAGATGAGGAAACTGAGGCTAGCAAGCAGGGAAATAGCCTACCCAAGGCCACCGAGCTGGAAAGCCCCACACGCTTACCCACACCACTATCCATGTTTTCCTGGTGGGTCTCCTGCATCATGACAGTGGAAACTGGGTCTATCTATCTTACCCAGCTCAGCACCTGGCACAGTGGAGAAGCACTGAAAACCTGTGTTGAATGAATGAATGATGGGGGAACGAAGGCGTCCCATTGTACTACGAAGCTGTTTTTCCCTGCCACACAGGGCAGCCTGGGTGCGGTGCCTGCTTCCTCCCAGGCAGTGTCCGAGAACGGTGTCCTTCCCACTTCCTCCAGCACCTCCCAGGCAGGGGTCTTTGGCACTTTACTCCCTGGGAAGTTTTCTTCTGTCTCCTTATTTCTATCTCAAACTCAAACAGCCTTCAGGCATTTGCCACATTCCCAGTCCCTAGAGGGAAGATACCATCTCACAGCTCTCTCAGCTAAACACCCTGGGAGAGCTGCCCTGCGGGCTGGGCTGGGCTGGAATCTGGAGGCTCCTGCCCTTCTCTCCTCCACTCCCTCCTCCTCTCCACAGACTGACCCACTTTCCTCAGCTCTTCAAATTCTCACGCTCCACCCTACTTCCTAAACCTGGCTTCTCCTTTTTCCAGGGACCTATTTATTTCCTTAATCATCTTAAGCATAGTTATTTGAAAGTCTTCCAGACTGTTCTATTATCTCAAATGTTGGGGACAGAAACCGTCCCATTTGTGTTGTGTGCTGCTGCTCACCGTAGCTCAGTTTCTCATGTGTTTTATAATTTCTGATTGTGCACTAAAGCTGGGGACTGTTTTCTCTTGTGGATGGCCCAAGTGGCCTGGGCTGTGAAAGCTCCCTCCAGACATGATTTTCTCTCATTTCTGCTGAGACCACTCACCACTACTTAATATCTATCCTACTTTGGGCCAGTTAAAGAATTCCTAAGTTTTGGGGAGCCTGGGTGGCTCAGTCTGTTAAACGTTCGACTCTTGATTTTGGGTCAGATCATGATCTCACGGATTCCTGGTGAGATCGAGCCCTGCATTGGGCTCTGTGCTGACAGTACAGACCTGCTTAAGATTCTCTCTCTCTCCTGCACCCCCACCACCACCTTCCCTGTACACACACACACACACACACACTCTCTCTCTCTCTCTCTTAAAATGAATAAACTTAAAAAAATAAAATTCCGAGTTTTGTTTGTTTGTGGTAAAGTACACATAAGATAACATAAAATTTACTCTTACCCATTTTTGTGTGTGCAGTCAGTGGTATGAAAGTACATTCACACTGCTGTGCAAACATCACCACATCCAGTTTCAGAACTTTTTCATCTTGCCAAACAGAAACTATAAAAAATTACTTTTCATTTCCCTCCTGGCCCCTGGAAACTACCATTCTACTTTCTGTCTCTATGAATTTGACTAGTTTAGGTCCTTCATATAAGTGGAATTATACAATACATACCTTTTTGTGTCTAGCTTATTTCACTTAGCAGAATGTCTTCAAGGTTCACCTCATCCTTTTTTTTTTTTTTTTTTTTTAATGTTGTCTCCACACCCAGCATGGAGTCCAACACAGGGCTCGAACTCACGACTCTGAGATTAAGATCTGAGCTGAGATTGAGTTGGATGCTTAACTGACGGAGCCACCCAAGTGCCCAATAGATATCCTTCCTTTTTTAAGGGTGAATAGTATTTCATTGTATGTATATACCACATTTTGTTAATCAATTGTTCTTCGATGGGCATTTGGGTTGTTTCCATCTTTTAATTATTGTGGATAGTGTTGCGATGAACATTGGTATACCAATATGTGTTCAAATCTCTGCTTTAAATTCATTTATACTCATATACTCAGAAGTAGAATTGTTGGATCATAATGTAATTCTGTTTAGTTTTTCTCGGTAACCACCATACTGTTTGCCACGTGGCCACACCATTTTACATGGTTGGCAGCAATGTACAAGGGTTCCAATGTCACTGTATCTTGGCTAGCACTTAGTATTTTCAGGGGAGTGTTGTTTTCTTGTTATAATAGCCATCCTAATGGATGTGAAGTGATATCCCAATGTGTGTGTTGTTATTTAAGTTTATTTATTTATTTAGAGAGAGAGAAAGAGTACGTGTGTGCACACACATGTTGGGGAGGGGCAGAGAGAGAAGGAGAGAATCCCAAACAGGCTCTGTGCTGTCATCCCAAAGCCCAATGTGGGGCTCAGTCTTAAGAGCCATAATATGATCATGACCTGAGCCAAAACTAAGAGTTAGACGCTTAACCGACTGAGCCCCATAAGTTGTGGTTTCGATTTGCATTTCCCTAATGATTAGTGACATTGAACATCTTTTCATGTGCTTTTTGGTCACCTGTATATCTTTGGAGAAATGTCTATTCAAATCCTTTGTCCATTTTTTAATCAGAAATTTGGGGTTGTTTTGTTCTTGAGTTGTAGGAGTTTTTTATATGTATTAATCTCTTATCAGACATATGATTTGATAATATTTTCTCCCCTTCCATGGATTGCCTTTTCACTGTGTTGATTTCAGCCTTTGAGATGAAACTCATCTCCTTTTTCTTCTGTTGCCTGTATTTTGGCGTCACACCCAAAAAAATTCTTGCCAAATCCAAGGTCATGAAGTTCCCCCCCCCGTGTTTTCTCCTCTTGTTTTGTAGTGTTAGCCCTTATGAGTAGGTGTTTGATCCATTTTGAGCTAATTTTTTAAAAAATTTTAATATTTTTTTTAAATTTAGTTGTGAGAGTTAGAGACAGCGCCAACAGGGGAGGGTCAGACAGAGAGGGAGATACAAAATTCAAAGACAGGCTCCAGGCTCTGAGCTAGCTGTCAGCACAGTGCCCAACGCGGGGCTCGAACCCACAAACCATGAGATCATGACCTGAGCTGAAGTAGGATGCTTAACTGACTGAGCCACCCAGGTGCCCCTAATTTTTTTTATATAGTGTAAAGTACAGGTCCAATGTCATTCTTTTGCATGTGGATATCCAGTTTTCCCATCACAATTTGTTGAAAAGACTGCCATTTCTCCATTAAATGGTCTTGGCACCCTTGCCAAAAATCATTTGATCATATATGCAGGAGTTTATTCCTGGAATCTGTATTCTGTCCCATTGGTCTACAGAGCTGTCTTCATGCCAAACCACACTGTTTTGATTACTGTAACTTTGAAATAAGTTTAAAAAACAGGAAATGTAGGTCTCCAACTTTATGTTTTTCTTTTCTAAGATTGTTTTGGCTATTTGGAGTCCTTTGAGATTCCATATGATTTGGGGAGATGGATTTTTTTATTTCTGCAAAAATCATCATTGGGATTTTTATAGGGATTGCACTGACTCTATAGATTGCTTTGAGTAGTATTAAAACTTATAGTCCATGAACATGGGCTATCTTTTCATTTATTCATAACTTCTTTAATTTATTTCAGCAATATTTTCTACTTTTTGTTTGTGAGTTTTGTTTTGTTTTAGAGAGAGGGAGAGAGAGCATGCACATGAACGGAGGAGAGGGGCAGAGGGAAATAGACAGAGAATCTTAAGCAGGCTCCATGCTCAGTGCAGACCCTGATGCAGGGCTCAATCCCACAACCCTGAGATCATGACCTGAGCTGATATCAAGAGTCAGACACTCAACCAACTGAGCCACCCAGGTGCCCGTGTTTTGTAGTTTTAAATGCACAAGCTTTTTGCCTCGTTGGTTTACTCCTAAGTTATTTCATTCTATTTATTACTATTGTAAATGGAACTGTTTTTCTTTCTTTTTTTTTTTAATGTTTGTTTATTTTTGAGAGAGAGAGACAGAGTGTGCTTGGGAGAGGGGCAGAGAGAAAGGGAGACACACAATCTGAAGCAGGCTCCAGGTTCTGAGCTGTCAGCACAGGGCCTGATGCGGGGCTCAAACCCACAAACTATGAGGTCACCACCTGAGCTGAAGTCAGATGCTAACTAACTGAGCCACTCAGGTGTCCCAATGGAATTGCTTACTAATTTCCTTTTTGGGTTATTCATTGTTAGTGCATAGAAATACCACTTGTTTTGTGTGTTGTTTTTGTACGTTACAACTTGGCTGAGTTTCTAAATTAGTTCATACAGGCGTGTGTGCCTGGGTGTCTGATCTAAGTTGTTTTTGGTTGCCTTTTTTACCCAGAGAGATCTGAAACCACCAAAAGTGGTTTTCTTGACATCTTCCAAAGCCAGTGAGTAGACTTTTTTTAGGTCTCCATTCCCTGAGAGGGCAGGCTTTAAGAATCCAGCTGAGGGGCGACTGGGTGGCTCAGTTAAGCGTCCGACTGCAGCTCAGGTCATGATCTTGAGGTTTGTGAGTCCGACCCTTGAGTCTGGCTCTCTCCTGATAGTGCAGAGACTGAAGCCCACTTCGAGTTCTGTGTCTCCCTCTCTCTCTGTCCCTTCCCCACTCACACTCGGTCTGTCTCTCTCTCAAAAATAAACATAAAAAAAAAAAAAAAAGAATCCCAGTTAAACTCGAGTATGGTTCCAGATTCCTGCCTCATGAAGGCCAAGACCTTGGTCCCTGCCCCTGCATGGTGATTACCATCAAAGTGCTTGGCTACGGGGTCTATTTCCCTTCCAATACCCTTCCCTCAGAACTCCTGCTGCATCAGCTAGCTCATGCCTCTGCTTTGTCTTGATTTCAAAAACAGACACATTCTATTTCCTGGATAGTCAGAGCAGGAAAGATCCCAGCATCCCACTTCCCAATAAACACCTCAAGCACGTGCGTTCTGAGGGCGCATAGAAGCCAACATTTTATCCATAGTGAAAAGCCCTATCCCAGGATACAGCTAGCGTGGGGAAAACCGCAGTCTCTTCCCTCGTGGGCAGGAGTCCTGCCTCCCCGTGGGGCCGGGGGCTAGCCAAGGCCATGCCATATGAGTGATTGTTGTCTACTGTTACTGAGGGCTGTCACGTGCCAGATACCGTACAGGATATCTGGCAGGCTTCACATACATTTGATCTCATTTAATGTTCCTTCTGCCCTATCAGGTGGGTACTATTATGGCCACTGATTTAATTGAGAAAACTGCCAAAAACACAGCCGGCAAAACAGCAGAATCAAGATTTAGGCTTTGGTTGGCCCATTCTTTTCTGTTTTGTTTTATTTTGTTTTTTGGGTTTCTTTGTTTGTTTTAGTTTTTGTTTTTTTACCAAGTACATCTTGTCTTCCTCCATTCTTCCATAAGTCAGAGTTTCCTCACCTTATCCAATCGAGAAGCAGGGTCCAGGCGGTTTTCTTCCTCTTGCTTGTCCTCAGCACCCAGTGAGTATGACCTGGGTTACTCTATTTTGCCCCCCCTCCCCCACCGGGGACCTTTCCACAACTCAGGGGGGACTCTGGAATGCACGTAGCTCTTGGCCTGAGCCCCTGCGACCAGGAGACAGGAGGCTTTTGCCAAGGACTCGGAGGGGAGATCAGTGCTGGGAGTGGACTCAACTCTGATCAGGACCCAAGCACCCAGCCCTCCCAGAGACACTGTGTGAGCTGGGCCAGCCCTGCAAGACAGCCCCTCCCGCCGCCCCAGCCAGGGTGGTGCTTGTGTGGGAAGGACTTTAAATCCAGCTGCCAAACCCCTGGCCGGGAGAGGCAGCGAGGACTGGTCACCATGCACAGCTCCTGCCGTCTGCCGCTGCCGCTGCCGCTGCTGCTGCTGGCGGCCACCGCGGGCCCCGCCAGCGCCCTCAGTGATGATGAGAAACGCGTGATGGTGGAGCTGCATAACCTCTACCGGGCCCAGGCGTTCCCCCCAGCCGCTGACATGCTGCAACTGGTGAGTGCGGCCAGGGGCCTGTACCTCCCGGGCCCCCCGATCCTTCCCACCCGAGTGGAAGCTACCTCAGAGACTCATCTCTCTGGTCAGTGACAGAATTCCTGATAGGATGTAATTCACAGCTCCCCAGAGGCAGCCCCATTATCCAGATCGGGAAACTGAGGGGCAGAGGGACTTGCTGGTCACACAGCTGGTAGAGCCAGGCCTGGGAGCCCCAGGTGCCCCACTCCTGCGACTCCTTCCCAGCACATCCTAAAATGCAAGTGCCCCTGATTGGGGCAACACAGGAAGTTCCTAATGCGATGAGAAGAGGAACGAGGGCAGCAGGAAGGGTCCCGGCACCGAGGGTAGGAGGGGTGTTCTATGGAGGTGGTGAGAACAGGAGCCAGAAGCTGTCTGGATCACACAGTTCAAATTCTGTTGCGGTCACACAACAAGACCTGCGATTTGGGGTGAGTCCCTTAACCTAGTAAGGACCCTCAGTTTTCCATCTGTAAAATGGGGTCATAATTAGAACTACATATATATCAACATGGACTGAATGTCACAGATACAATACTGAATGGGGGGAATGAAATCTGTGTATATATGTGTATACACACACACACACACACACAGTAGGACACATTTACAGAAGGTTTACAAACAGGTAAAAAATACTATTGTATACTGCTGGGGACGCCTGCAAATATTGTCAACATACAGGGATGTTCTTATAGATGACAGAAGGCAGATTTTGGGTGGTGGTTACCTCTGTCGAGAGGGAGAGTTATTTGATGGCAGAGTTAGGAGCAAGGTGTTTATGCTCAAGATGAAAAGAGATAAAATCAGAAATCCACCCCCTTCCTGCCCTCCCTGAGGGCTGAGCTGGCCATCCTCTAGGCCAACCTGGAGGACTCCTGGGCCCTGTCCAGGGACCCCAGTTAAGTGCCCCAGAGCAAGGTCACACCTGGAAAAGAGAGCAGTGAGCCCGAGGGTCCAAAACTGGAGTTCCAATAGCTCTATTCAATCTGGCAAAGTGAGTCTGGGTGGGTCCCTTTACTTTCAAAGGCTTCCACTTCCTGATCTATCACTTGGGACAATTCCTACCCTGAGGGTCAGACGGGATGATGTGTGACAGAGGTCAAGGAAGGCCTCTAGAAATGCACACAGCAGGACCATTCAACCCCTGGCAACCAGGAACTGCAGGCGATCTATGAGGAGCACGGGATGCTGGTACCCGCTATGCCAACAACTTCCCGACTGAGGCCTGGAACTCATTGTTGAGCCTCAGTTTTTCCATCTGTAGATCCCTGATGCCCTATGATCTTGTTGTCTACCCCAGCCAGGAGCTGCTTTGTGGACAGAGGTGGACCTTGGGGGTGGGGGCCACGTTCTGGGAAGCAGTTTGGATATTCAGAGGGGTATGCTGCTGTCCGGTGCGAAGTGATGGGAGGAGGGGATGGACTGGGACACCAGGATAAATTCGGGACAAGGCTCCGGCTCGACCTCAGCAGGTGGTACATACAGAAAGCCTGGAGACAGATGGCCCGGTTCAAATCTTGATTCTGCCGTTTATTAGCTGTGTGACGTTGGCTAAGTGATTTAACCTCTCTGTGCCTCAGCTTCCTCATCTGTAAATTGAAGATGATGACACCATAGCAACTCCCTTGCAGGATGGCTGCAAGGATCAAATGAGTGACTATTTATAAAGCACTTACAACAGTGTGCGGCACACAGTAAGTGCTCAATAAGTGTTGGGTTAACGAAAGAGAGAATGGATCCAGGGTGATACAGGATTCTTTTCTCTCCCTTAGCTTCCATTCAAATCATCACGACTTTTACCTCCCAGAAGGTTCAGTTTTCCTTGAACCCTACTTCCCCATCCTCATCCCTTCGTACAGCCCTGACCGGCGTTTCATGACTTCTCCCAAGGACTCCTAAAACAGTGCCTACCTGCCTCACCAGCCTCTGGCCTCTGCTACCAGAGTGAATAATGCAACATATGGGCCTGACCTTGCTCAGAGTCCTTCAATGGCTCCCACTGGCTCCTGACTGCTGGGGATAAAACTCCTGCTCCTGAGAAGGCTCCCTCTGTGGGTCTGGCCCCTGCTTACACCTCCAGCCTCCTCTCCTGCTCGGCTTTTCCCTCTTAACCTCAACAGCTTCTCTTTCCCCAGCCAAAATGTTGTTTCTCATCTCTATGCCTTTGCTCATGCTGTGCCTTTTGTTCAGATGCCTTTCCCTCTCCACCTGACCAATGCCTCGGTTTTATCACTTAGCTTAGCGTCTCCTTCTCCACCTTCAGGTTGGGCTAAATGGCCCTCTTTGGTCCCTTTATACTACCCATCGCATATGTGTCACTTACCACGCGGTGGCCCAATCAACCGTTTCTGACAGTGTGAACTTGGGCGTCTTGGTCCTGGCTCTCACCTCCAGGCTGGTACGGTGCCCCAGACTGTTTGTTGAATGAGCGGATGAAGAAATGGACTTGTTTTCAGATGATGACCAAGTGACCAGTGTGGGTGGGTGCCGTGATTCTCAAATATCCACAGGGGTCTCTGGAAGACGGAGAAGCCTTGAGACCCACAGGAATGACTACTGGCAGAACCCTATGCTGCCAGTCGGAGCCGGAATCACAGCTGGGCTCAGCGGGGAGACTGCTCTTAAGCAGGGCCTGTCTCAGTCATCAACAGTTGACAAATGTCTATTGAGCACCTGCGATGCGCCAGCACTGCACCGGACACTGGGGCTATGTACCCCGAAGAGATGGCAGTGTGGTCTGGACCCCTACATTCATCTCAGACACCCTGATCCTGGCCTCCTGCACCCTGCCGCTTTCCACTCCCTACCTGCCCTTACTCCCAGGGTCTGAGAGACCCTCCAGGACCAGTGATTTGGGACAAAAACACCCAGGGAGGGAAAGGAATTCACCCATAGTCACAAAGTGCGGCTGTCCCAGGCCGGCGTGGCCCTCCCCACCCAGGCAGCTGCTCCTGAGAACCTTGTGTGGGTGAGGAGCCCCGTCGGCCCCTCCTCTCAGGGTCGCCCAAGCTCTTGGCACTTTGTAGGCTGTCTGGCTCCCACAGCTGGCTGGGCCCCCAGAGGGTGGAGCCGGAGTCGCTGCCAGGCCATCCATTTCTAGGAGAGGCCAAGGACAAGGTTTAATGGGATCCAGGCCTTCCTCCTCAATCCTTTGTTAATCCCTCTTCCCACCCACGCTGGGCCTGTCCTCCTGGCCAGGGACACAGAGAACCTTAGAGGTCCCTTAACCTAGAATGCCCCCTCCTGCTGCCTCACCTGCAGTCTCCGCAGAAGGACACTGCCCTTGGGATCTGACAGCTCCTTGAGACACCAAAGCTCTGTCTGAAAAGAGGCCTCTCAGTGAGGGTCACACAGAGATAGTTTTCTAGGGGAAAAGGGTTGTCAGGTGACAAGAGGTGAGAGCACTTGGGAAAAGCACTTGGGAGGGAAGCCAGAGCTGGTAAAGCCATGGAGGCTGGGCGACCCCAAGGGGAGGCTGGGACCTGAGAGGGGAGTATCATATTTATGGGGGGCAGGTGAGGGGTTGGGGGGGTGGCTGAAGAAACAACGCAGCCCTTGAACTTTTCACTGGACATTCTGTGGTCTTCAGAGTAGGCAGGCAGCCCTGGGAGGTAGGCAGGGTACAGTTGTCACCTTTCACATAGAAGGATATTAATATTAATTAATAACAACAGTGTCCCAAACATCATCTCATTTATTCTTCTCAAAGCCCTGTGAGAGTTCAGAAAGGTCAGGCAATCCTGTCTAAAATCACACAGCTGGTAAGTGGGCCCAAGCTTAGCTCACTCCATGGCCTGGGGTGGCACCCTCCCACCCACCCACCCACCCCCCAGAAGCCCACCAGGAGCACAGACCTGTTCCCGATCATGGCCAAGAGTCACCCCGAAGAAGGGGAGGGTCTCCGGCCCCCAGAGGCCCCCAGGACACCTTCATCCTTCTTCTCTGATCCCTAGAAGTGTGGGTATCCTCACCTCCCTCTCCCGCACCCCCTCTCTCACCTCCACCGAGCCCAAGGCGTTCCTCACCTCCCTCCCCGACCCGCCCCCCTCCCCCTCCCGCAGAGGTGGGACGAGGAGCTGGCCGCCTTCGCCAAGGCCTACGCGCAGAAGTGCGTGTGGGGCCACAACAGGGACCGCGGCCGGCGCGGGGAGAACCTGTTCGCCATCACGGACGAGGGCTTGGACGTGCCGCTGGCCATGGAGGAGTGGCACCACGAGCGCGAGCACTACAACCTCAGCGCAGCCGCCTGCGACCCGGGCCAGATGTGCGGCCATTACACGCAGGTGCGAAGCCGCGGGGCGGGTGGGCGGGGCGGGCCCCAGGAGCACTGGGCGGGGCTACACGACGAGTGGGCGGGGCCGCGCCCGCAGCGGGCGGGGCGGGGCGGGGCGACCTCTCCGCTCGCCGCCTCGCAGTTCGCTTCTCAAACTGCCTAAACCATCTTCAGTGGACTCTAAAACCACAGTCTTTTGAAAAATCTATGTGGCCCCTCTCGTCCTCCTCGTACTGAAGGGACCTCCTCGTAAGTTAGGTGTCGCAGAGCCAGTTTCATGGACGGTGGTTGTTCTAGGCAATCCTAACCGACCTCTAAGCGGTCCTGTCCGACCTATGTGAGGCAGGGCTGTTTGCAGCCGCGGTACATGCCCCCGACTTCTGTCCTCTGTCTCACTGTCCCTCTTCTGTCATTTCTCAGAGCGTCCAAGTTGCTGCTTCTAACTTGCCAGGGGCCGATAAAACAAATAGACTATTGTGCGTATTTACTGTTTCTTCTGCCTTTAAACACTATGCGTAAATGAGAGCAAATCGTCACTGCGTGAAGGTCCCAGGGAGACTTCGAGCGCATTTCCTGCCCCGCACAGTCACATTTCGCTTAAGTCAGGGTTCTCACTGCACCTTGAAAGTTTTGAGTTTGTAGATAAGAAGCTTTGGGTGAGGGTACTGTCAGGGTGTGTGTGTGGGTGTATAGGGGAATTAACATTAGTGTTCTTGAATTCTTGTTTTCTCCACCCAAGACTGATTGTTCAAACAATAGCAGGACAATTTTTTAAAAAAGAAACATTTTCCCACCCATATCCACCAATTCCACTTTCCAGGGCTTCTTTTGAGTGGTTATTTTTAGTGCTAAACTTTAGGGAAGGAAATTCTTCCATGATGGAGAAGTTGTTGAATGCCCAGAGGCCCTCTCTGGTTCCCTTTCCTCTGCACCCTGACATTTCTCACACTTCCCCCACCCCCAACACACACACACACACACACACACACACACACACACACACACACACACACAATCTTCCTGCACAGATTGCTGTCAGTGCCCAGCAGGAGAGGATTCACTCCACCTCCACCCCTCTGTTCTCCAGGGCTGAGTGCACATGAACTCTGGGGTCATTTCTGCCTGGGAGATGCTTTATTGGTACCTTCAACTGACTTAAGTGGAAAACCCCCATTCCCGGGGTTGTGTGTAGAATGATACCCAGAGCCAGACTGCAGAACAAAAACTAGCCTCCATTTGAGTGACTCCTAAACAGAGTGGGCCTAGAAACAGCAAGGGGAGGCTGCTGGTCTCTGCCAATGGCAGTGCCAGAAGGTTTTTTTGTTTTTTTTTTAAATTTCTGAGAGAAAGAGACAGGGCGAACAGGGGAGGGTCAGAGAGACAGGGAGACACAGAATCTGAAACAGGCTCCAGGCTCTGAGCTAGCCATCAGCACAGAGCCTGATGTGGGGGCTCAAACCCACGAACTGTTAGATCATGACCTGAGCCGAAGTCGGACACTTAACCGACTGGGCCACCCAGGTGCCCCAGGTTGTTTTGACTTTTAAAATTTTATACTTAGGACGGAATTCCTTCTAGCGGGTAGAAGACCCAAACTTAGAAACAGCAAAGCAGATTCCTGCTTACTTGTGAGTAAGCACTTCCAAAATGGCTTCTTCTGTTCCTGGGATTTTGCTTGTTGCTGATATCTCAGATTCTCCCATTTGAGATTCAGTCCTTCGGATATACTCTTATTTAAAATGCACAGGAAATTGGAAGAAAATGCGCAGGAAGAATTCATGAGGGTATATACAAAGGGAAGGTTTTCAGAGAGGCCTGGTAAAATAATGTGTGTGGTAGGCAGGGGGAACTAGACTGTTCAGGACAAATTCCAACCCCCCCACCCCCACCCCCCACCCCCCACAAAATCCCTGTTTAGAGTTTTGACCCGAAGCTGCATGTCCTCAGACTTGGATCTTACAGGTTGTAGGGATCCTCCTCTCCCCACCCATAGAAGACTGGGGTAGAGACACTAGTTAGGGACAGTCCCACCCAGACTAAACTTTGAGTTTGCCCTCCTTCAGGTGGTCTGGGCCAAGACAGAGAGGATTGGCTGTGGCTCCCACTTCTGTGAGAAGCTCCAGGGTGTGGAGGAGACCAATATCCATTTGCTGGTTTGCAACTATGAGCCCCCGTGAGTGCCCAGGGAGTCTTGGGGGTAGTGGATGAGCAGGGCCAAGGGAAGGGCTGAGTCGTCAGTCTAAGAAAGTTGGGGAGAGGGGCCATCTAGGGCCTATACCCTCTACCCTTGGGGGAGCTGTGAGGGTCTGCTCTCATTGGCCTAGCACGTCAGTTGGGAGCAAGTAAGACCCAGGGGGTACTACCGGCCTAGGTGTGTGTATGAGGGATAAGGACAGGGGTTTGTAGGACCGCGCCCACCATCGTCCTCGCCTCCCACAGGGGGAACGTGAAGAGAAAGAGGCCCTACCAGGAAGGGACTCCATGTTCCCTGTGTCCCTCTGGCTACCGCTGCGAGAACTCCCTCTGTGGTGAGTTGGGGGTGGGGTGGGGGAGGAGAAAGAAGAGGGCGGGTTGGGGGGAAGGGATGCCTACAGAACGGTCCTAGAGACTCCCACGACTTCCGAGAAGTGCACGGGCAGGGGGAGGGGCTCTTGGCGGGCCCACCCTATGCGGGTTCCCAAGCCCAGTTTGCCTTCCTTGCTCAGCCGCTTTGACCCCCTGTCATTCAGAGTGACCTGATTTCAACCCCCCAAGTGGAGGGTAGAGGAAGGAGGCAGGCGGTTCCAGAGCGCTGGGCTAGGTGGGGGTGGCCAGAAACGGTTTTTTCCTCCCTGTGGGCGGAGCCTATCGGTAGGCGTGAACTTGAAGGGGCCCCGGCCTGCGTCGCGGTGGAAGAGCACAGGCACCTTGCTAGAGAGTTCCCTGAAAAAGTGATTGTGTGAGTGCGGAGAGAGGATTTGGACCAGGAGGAGGCTGGAGGAGCCGCTGTTACAATGTTACAATTAAACAACAGTGTTATAACAAACTAGCATTTAGGGGCGCCTGGGTGGCTTGGTCGGTTTAGCTGCGCGGACAGCTCAGAGCCTGGAGCCTGCTTCAGATTCTGTGTCTCCCTCTCTGCCCCTCCCCAACCCGTGCGGTCTCTCTCTCTCTCCCTCAAAAATAATAAACATTAAACATTTTTTTAAAAAAAAATAAGTATCATTTATTATGAATGAGGGACATAGTCGCTGGAGAGGATGTGTCTGTTGTCGGACATTTGGTGGCGCTGGGGTGAGGGACCCAGGGTCCCGCTGCAGCACTAACGCCAGGCTTTGTTTCTTATCAGAACCCATCAGAGGCCCGGAAGAGGCTCAGGATTTGCCTTACCTGGTAACTGAGGCCCCATCTTCCCCGGAAACGGACGCTTCAGGCTCTAGGAAAAGCGGTATCCCTGCTATCCCTTCTTCCCGGGCAACGGAAACTCCTCCATCCTCCTTGGTAACAGAGGTCTCAGGCCCCCTGGCAACCAAGACTCTTCCTACTGTAGAAACCAAGGCCCCATCTCCCGTAGCAACGGAAGATTCCCCCTCCATGGCAACAGAGGCTCCGCCTTCCTTAACAGCTGAGATCCCTTCCTCTCTGGCAACTGACAGCCTGTTTTCCTTGGATGAGGGGCTAACTATCTTCCCCGAATCGACCAATGATCCCACCTCCAGATTAGCAGACAAAGAGGCCGGCAGGACAAGAATGCCCTCCAAGACCCCAGAGAGTTCTCTGCACCCCAAGACGTTCTTGACAGGGACACAGGAGCCACCACCACCCCACTCCCAGAAGGCAGGCAAGGCTGAGGCCAAGTTGTCTCCTTCTGGTGAGGTCTTGGCTTCAGTTTTTCCAGTCCAGGACAAGACAGCTGAGCTGCTGGCCACACTGGACCACGTGGGGCACACCTCCTCCAAGTCCCTGTCTAACTCCCCCAATACTTCTGCCACCGCTAATGCCATGGGTGGGCGTACCCTGGCCCTGCAGTCATCTTTGCTAGGTAAGGCCTGTCCCCGTCGGGTCTCCAGCATGTCAGCACCCTGCTCCCAGCATAGGTGTTATGGGCATAGCAGGGCATCCACCCTCTGAGGTGGACCTTCCTCCCTGGCCGGGGTGGGGGGGGGTCCCCACTAGCATGCCTGGCGGGGAGGGTGGGAGGTCAGGCAGAGCGCTCTCCAGACTGAGACAGAGCCTCTCCCTCCCTGCAGGCGCAGAGGGCCCTGAAAAGCCTGGCCTCAAGTCGGGGCTGAAGTCGGGCCCTGGTCGCATCTGGGGCCCCCTTCTGGGGCTGCTGCTCCTGCCTCCCCTGGTGCTGGCTGGAATCTTCTGAAGGGGTCACCGCTCAAAGGCAAGGCCTGGTGGGGGGACCCTGGCCTCACGCCCGCTCCGGATAGTCTTTCTCCAAGCAAGAGGCCATGGTTTCCTGGGCAGGTCCTGCTCTGTGGCCCAGTAACCCGCCCCACTTGACCCCAGCTTCTGGCCAGACTCCAGGCCAGTGACCTTGTGCTCTCGGGAGGCCTCCCTAAGGCCAACTCGTGGCTCTGCCACAGGAGCGCCTCTGCCTCTTTGGAGGTCCACCCCTTAGCTAGTTGCAGAGTGTGCCGAGTGGTGTTCCTGTGGCCATTGGTGTTCCTTCTCCAGTTGCCCCGCGGTCACAGTTCTGCTCTTCTGGGGACAGGCTATCGCTGCTTCCCAGAAACCCCTTGGCCCCTCCTAGTCCTCTGGCTTCTTCCTTAAGCCTTTGGTGTCTGAGACTGGTTCCAGGAAGACCTTCTGCCTTCCCGGGGTGAAGAGGTCAGCTGTCCTCCTGCCATCTCCCCCACCCTGTCCCCACCCCCCAAACAAGACGCTTTTTGGCTGCAGGCCTTCTAGAAAGGAAAGGCTGCAAGGGCACGCCTCATCCACAGGCGCCTTGGGGGGTGCAAGGCCTGGATGGCTATGAGCTCAGGTTGCCTCCGATAACTGCATCCCCCACGGGGACCCCTCCGGCCCCTCCCACCTCAATCCTGGGGCTGGGTGGGGGTTCAAGGGAGACTTGTGCCCACCGGCCTGGGAACTGTGTGCCTGGGCAGGAAGGGTGTTCTTCCTGAGCGTCCCCTCCCCCTACTTGCTGGTGTAGCCGGGACAGATGAAGGACAAGCCCCACCTGAATGGGGTTCTATGGGGGGACAGGCAGGGACCAAGGAAGGGAAGCAGCCCGACTCCTGAATAAAAGCCTGTGTAAGAGTATCAACTGTGTGCTTGTGAGGGGTGGAGGGCAAAAGGCGGGCTCTTTGAGAGGCCCTGAGGGGTTCCCCTTCCAACCCCTGGCACTGGCTCCTTCTCTGACACACCTCCTCTCCCCACACACTCCATCCAGTCCTTTGGGGCACTTTTCTTTTCCTTCCTAAAAAGG
This sequence comes from Proteles cristata cristata, assembly GCA_017311185.1. Lineage (NCBI taxonomy): Eukaryota > Metazoa > Chordata > Mammalia > Carnivora > Hyaenidae > Proteles > Proteles cristata. The sequence goes on from JAESUZ010005393.1 coordinate 2,427,470, forward strand.
GTGCCCCCCTCCATGACTCAAATCTGCAAGCGGCCCACAGGAAGGAGAACGGGCCAAGGGGCTGGCTCTCCCAGCTCCAGGAGTCACCCGGGGCGGCTAGTTGGGTTTTAGAACCGGAATCAAGGAGTGGCATACAATCTTTTTACAGGGTGCTGCCGCCCAGGCCTGTCTGGTTCACGAGACCAGAAGGTGGTGGCAGCCCTTGGTGCTTCGCGGAATCCCAAGAAAGGGTTCTGGAGTCCCAGCCACATTGCCCCAGGGTCACATGGCAGGACTGTGTAGACCGCAGTGCGGCAGGAAAGCACAAATGTGGGGGGGAGGGGGGGAGGCTAGCAGCAGGTGACAGGGCAGCTTGGGACCAAGCCGGGGCTGGTGGGAAGGGACAGAGACTGTCGCCAGGCCAAAGCTGGAGTGCCAGCAGTTAAAACAGGAAGCATACAGGTCAGGCTGTGTGGGGTGTGGTCTTTATACATATTATACATATGGTTGTATTCACGTGTATGTATACATGTACATATGTGTGTATATGATACAATGTATATACATTGTATATACATGTGAATACACACATGTATATATGTGTGTATGATACAATGTATTAAGGTAAAACTTAAATATATAAATTGCGATATAACTCATATAGGGGTGGCTGGGTGACTCCATCAGTTGAGTGCAACCATCAGACTCTTGATTTTGGCTCAGGTCTTGATCGTGGGATCAAGTCCCACATCAGGCTCCGTGCTGTGTGTGGATCCTGCTTGGGATTCTCTCTCTCCCCATCCCTCTCATTCACGCTTGTTGTAAAATAAATATATATAACTCATATAATAGTCACCCATTTAAAGTGGCCACTCAGTGGTGTTTAGTCTACGCACAGGGTGGTGCAACCATCACAACATTTTAGAACATTCTCATCACTCCAAAAAGAAGCCCAACACCCATTAGCAGTCACTGCCCCACAATTCTAGGAATTGCCAGATCACTTTCCAAAGTGGCCACACCATTTTACATTCACATCAGCAGCAAGGGTTTCAATTTCTCCACGTCTTCACCAACACTTATCTTTTTAAATTATAGCAGTCCCAGTGAGTGTGACATGGTATCTCATTGTGGTTTTGATTTTCATTTCCCTGACGGCTAATGAGGCAAAACACCTTTCCATGTGCTTACTGGCCATTTATCTATGGAGAGAGGTCTATGCAAGTCTTCATTATTGAGTCGTAGAAATTTTTCTAAATGTTTATTTTTGAGAGAGAGAGAGAAAGAGAGAGACAGAGAGCTGCATGTGGTGAGCAGGAGAGAAAATCCCAAGCAGGCTCTGCACTGTCAGCGCAGAGCCCTACATGGACCTTGAGCTCACAAACCATGAGATCAGATGCTCAACCAACTGAGCCACCCAGAATGCCTCTGTGGAAATTATACAGTCTAGATACAAGTCTAGATCCATTTTGAGTTAATGTTTCTATGTGGTGTGAGGTAGGAGTCCAACTCCATTCTTATGAATGTGAATATCTGGTTGTCCAAGCACGTTTTCTGGAAGATGATTCTTCTTCCATTTAATTGTCTTGTTGCCTTTGTCCAAAATCAACTGACCTCAAGTGTAAATGTTTATTTCTGTATCCTCAGTTCTAGTCCATTGATCTGTATGTCTATCTTCTGCAAGTACCACACTATGGTTACCATAGCCCTGTAGTTAAATTTTGAAATTGCAAAACGGGTCCTCCAATTTTGTTCTTTTTCAAGATGGCTTAGGCTATTTTGGATCCCTTGAATTTCCATATGAATTTTAGTTTCAGCTTGTCGAATTTCTGCAAAGAACTCAGCTGAGATTTTGAAAGGGACCATGTAATCTGCCATCTAGGTTTTCCAATCCATGAACATGGGTTGTCTTTCCACTGATTAAGGTCTTTAGTTTTGTTCAACAATGTTCTGTAGTTTTCAAAGTATACGTTGTATGATTTCTTGGTTAAACTTATTCATAAGTATTTGGTTATTTTTGATGCTATTATAAATGATATTGGTATTAACTTCATTCTCATTTTGTTCAACTGTAAGTGTAAAGAAGTATGAGTGATTTTTGTATATCAATTTTATATCCTGTGCCCTTGCTCAATTACTAGTTATAACAGTATTTTTAGTGGATTCTTTAGGATTTTCTATGTAAAAGATCATGTCGTCGGCAGACAGTTTTACTCCTCCCTTCCTTTCTAACCCAGATAACTTAAAAAAAATTTTTTTAATGTTTTTATTTATTTCTGACAGAGAGACACAGCATGAGCAAGGGAGGGTCAGAGAGAGAGGGAGACACAGAATCTGAAGCAGGTTCCATGCTCTGAGCTAGCTGTCAGCACAGAGCCTGACGTGGGGCTCAAACCCATAAACTGTGAGATCATGACCTGAGCCAAAATCAGACGCTTAACCGACTGAGCCACCCAGGCACCCCATAACCCAGATTAACTTTTTATTTTTTGAAGTTTATTTTGAGAGAGAGAGGGAGAGAGAGAGAGCAAGAGCACTTGAGCTTGGGAGGGGCAGAGAGAGAGGGAAAGAGAATCCCAAGCAGGCTCTGTGCTGTCAGCACAGAGCCCGACACAGGATTCACGAATTGTGAAATGATGGCCTGAGCTGAAATTGAGAGTCAAATGCTGAACCGACTGAGCCCCCCGAGTGCCCCCCCCTAGATAACTGTGAATTCGTTTTCTTGTCGGACCACCCTGGTTGGACCCTCCAGTACAACGGTGAGTGATGGCAAGGGCAGACATCCTGGTCTTGTTCCTGATCGGGGGGGGGGGGAGCAGAGGAACATTAGGTTTCTTAATTATGGGTTTTTCATAGATGCCATTTCTCAGGGTGAGGAAGTTCTAAGGTAGTTGAATGTTTTTGTCATTAGGGGATGTTGGATTTTGTCAAATACTTGTTCCGTGTCTACTGAGATGGTCATATGCTTTTGTTTCTTACTCTACGTATAGAGTGTATTATATTAACTGTGTCCCGTACTAATCAGGCAGGGCTGTGACAAACGGGCAGGGAGGGGACATGTTCACCAAGCCCAGGAAAAGAGGAGGGCATGCTCACAGGGGAGGGTGATGGCCCCCAAGACCAGAGTGGGGAGCACTCTGCTGCACTCCCCCGAGGCATTTGGGGACCCGCAAAGCAATGAAGGCTAAGGTAGGACCCCGCGCAGCCCACCACTAACCAGCTCGGGCCTTTCAGGAGGCCTAGCAATGGACGTTCCGCTTCTGTCCATCAGAGTCGAGTTTTCCAGGAGGAGAGGATGGAGACTAACTCCCCACCAGGACACTCCCATTCCTGTCACCCCTCCTTCTGCTGACAGCTCAGCTGTGCTCGAGCCCAACCCAATCTCCTTTCTCAGCTAAAAACCTGGTCGCTCAAGTCTCCAGGAGCTCAAGTCTTGGGGCTTGGGGCTTGGACGGTGGGGGAAGGGAGTGAACAAAGGGAGCTTTTAACATACCCAAACCCACATCCGAATACCTAGAATACCTACCGACCTGAAAAGCATACCGACCTGAAAAGCGTTAGAGGTATAACCAGTACTTTGCTCTGACTGAGGGTGACTGTCAGAGAGGGGGACTCTCCAGGGTCAGCTCAACGCAGGCCCCAGAGATGCAAGTGCCCCTAAATCCGGGGGACCACAGGACATAACCAATGCAAACACAGGATTTGAGGGTGAAGCAACAGGCAGAAGAGTCACCCCTCACCAGCGGTTGGTGCCATGGCGGGGAAGCACACAGGGCTGGAGAGAGGTAACGGGCCACGAGGCAGACCAGCCTCTGAAGGGCCTTCCACCTCTAAAGAAAACGTGCCAGCAAGGCCCGGCCCGCAGTGCTCTCCTTCCCTGCTGCTTTAGTGACCCGCCAGACATTTACGGGACACCCACACAGCATGCTCCTGAATTCCTGGGGGACACGGATATACAGAGCAAACTGGCCTCAAGTCAAGCATTACGAGGCCCCTGGGGAAAATGGGTTTTGCAAAAGCATCCCAGGCGCTTGTGAAAGGCAGGACCACAGTCCCCAGATCCCGACTCTCTGAAGCCACTCCCCTAGATCAAAGGCAGAGAAACACTCGGGGAACTCAGCTGGACCGTGACTGGTATCCAAGCCCCATCAGATGGAAGCGCATGGCCCCGAGAGGCCAGCAGGCTCTGTTTGTGAAGTTTTGGGGGCTTATAAACCCCAGCGTCAGGCAGCAGCGAACCGAAGGGAGATGTGCCTTTGTCAGAGAAGACAGCTCAGTGCCTCAGCTGGGCCCATGTGCGCCCCTTCCACTGTAACCACACCAAAGGACTTGGCAAAATCTGAGAGTGTCATCTGCAAACCGTGCTGAGGCGACAGGGGTTTGGGCGGAACATATTCTGAAGCTGGGAAGGCCTTTCCAGGGGCTGCCTTCCTGGAAATAGGCCCATGTCCTCCCCCCTAGGCTGGTCATCCCCCCAAGCCCTGGCCACTTCTCATCCCCAGGCTGAGCTGCCCCGGCCCCCTTCTCACACACACAGAGGACTGAGCGAGACTCCGCACACAGCTATTAAGTTCATAAAAATAATAGACTCTCAGGGGCACCTGGGTGGCTCTGTCAGGTAAGTGTCCGACTTCAGCTCCAGTCATGATTTCACGGATTGTGGGTTCGAGCCCCGCGTCGTGCTGGCAGCTAGCTCAGAGCCTGGAGCCTGTCTTCAGATTCTGTGTCTCCCTCTCTGTCCCTCCCCTGCTCATTCTCTCTCTCTCTTTCTCAAAAATAAAGAAAAATTAAAAAGAACAGACTCTCCACAAAACTCCAAATCACCAACGATACATTTATTCGAGGGAGAAAAGGTCAAATCTTATCAGGAACTTTTAAACCAAATAGTACGAGAGACACTGACCTGCCTAACTTCTGGGTGCTCACAGCTGCGCAGGTAACCAGGTCCTGCCTGTGAGGCATTACCATTAAACCGACGAGCATTTGATGAGGGAGATACACTCCGAGCAGTCACATGATTTCCCATTCGGAAGGTGCCGCCTTCGTATCGGTAAAGTAGTGTTGAGAGACAGCGAAGGCAGACCTAGCTCTTCGCGCAGGCCTGCACATGACGGTGGCCTCGTGAAAGCGGATTGTGCCCTATTTACAAAGCAGGAGAGCAAAGCTCCCGGCCAGGCCGCGGGATGAGGGCTGGGGCGGACGTGGGCATGAGCAGGGGGTGGGAGCTGAGCCCACGGGCCTTGTCCCGTCCTACCTGGGCCTCCACTAGCCATTCCCTGGCCCTCTGCACAAGGCAGACTTGGCGAGTCAGTGAAGGCAGGGGACTGTGCCCCAGCTCCCTGGGCCCACCCCACCTTCCCCAGGCCGAACAGGTAACCAAGCCACGGGGTGCAGCCTCACCCCCAAGCAAGCCCCACGTCTGGACAGACAGACACACTAGGTAAATATGGAACCCGAAGCCCGGCTGGCTGGAGCACATCTACGTGTTGTCGGGGGGTACTCGTCCGACAGTGCCCAGGCTGACACAGCACGTGTTTGAGGGCGGTTCAGGCTACTCCAGGGCAAAGCACGATCCCGAGGACACCCGGCGGAAGAGCAAGCTGGAGCCACGGAAAAGCTGGCCCTGGATCGGAAGGGGCGGTCAGGTCAGTGAAAGGGGACGTCCTGCCCCTGAGCAAGGCCAGCAGGACACAAGAGAGGGTCCAGCGGCTCCGAGACCCTGGGGTCAGGCAGGGGTGGAGGGCGTCAGCTTTCGATCCTAGAGGGCAAAGTCAGAGAATGCCCCGTGCCGGGGCCCGAGGGAGCGGTCTGCTTCGCGTCACAGGGTGCCCTGTGTCGCTGGGGCTGCTCAGCAGGAACCCCCAGAGGAGCCTCATGGCCCTTGTGTTGTCAGAGACGGGGGGGAGGGGGCCCTAACACCCACGGGATGTGACGCACGCAGACCTGACAGGAGCCGCTGGGAGGAACTGCGTCTCTTGCCCCCTTGCTTCCCTCCCACCTGTCACTTTGCAACCCGGTCAGTGCGCCGGCTCCTCCCCAGGCCGCTGCCTCCTTTTACTGTAAGGCAAACCAAGGCTCGGGAAAGGCACCGGGATCCTTGACCTCTGGGCCCAAAGGCTGCAGCCCAGCAAGAGGGTGCTTGGGCAGAGAACATGAAATCCCAAGACCGGCACCCTCACCACGTGGCCCAGCGCACACCTTGGGGTCCCCTGGGCACCGGGGATGACCCTCCACAGGAGGGACGGGTCGGCCCCGGGCCCAGCAGCTCCTTATCCGAAGTGCTCTTGGCCACTGAGACTTCAGCCGTGTCACTCAAGGACTAAGACGCCACCTACCCCAGGGCTCCCTCACAGTCCATGTAAGAGTCTTTAAGAGTCGAGGAAGGAAAAAAGGAGATGGGGTCTGACGTAAGATCTATAAGCAAATTCAGATCCAATGACCTCACATCTTTTCTAAAATAAAGAGAACGTTTAACGAAAACGCCTTAAGCCAAGGGGTCTGCATTCTCTCTGTCCTCCCTCCTGACAACACTGGTCCCATGACCATCCCTTATCTTTCCATGCGACATGGGGTCCACAAAACCGTCTCACCTGACTGATGTGGGGGAACGGGGGGAGCCTCCTGTGTTAGGAGCTTGCCTACCTGCACACTCAGGTATTTCCAGCAGTGGATCCAAGATTTGAACACGGGGGAGTACGGGGGGAGCCCGGCCTGCAGCCTGCCCAGGAAGGAGAGCACGTCAGGCCCGCCGCGCAGCGGCAGACGGGTCGGCCAAGGAGAAGGGCACTTAGGGGAATGGCCTGGAGCTGCCACCACCCCCATCCTGAATCACAGTCAGCCCAAAGCGAGGCAGTGGCTCCCAGAGGACGCCAGGGCACCTGGGACCCAGCCTACGCACAGACCAGGCGGGAGAAAGCAGAGCACTGGACACACTTAGCTGGACCACACCCCTCACCCCTGCCCTGGCAGGGTGCCTAGGGGAGGGGTGCACACATACCCACAGTTGTTCACAGCCATGAGGTCACCGACCAGCAGGAAGGGGTAGGTCAGCATGCTCACTGCAATCTGAGATCCGGGGACATGTGAACGGCAGGGACCCCCCAACCCCCCCCAGCCCCTACCCTGGCTCAGGGACCCAAGACGCACTTTGCCCACACCCTACACCTAGACCTGCCTCCAGCCACCATTAGAGCTGGCCACCTAAGCCCCACCCAGGCCCACAGGGCAGCGGAAAGGGCAGTTGGCTGAGCAGCTGCCTCGACTTACCCCCATCACAAATTTGGTATAGCTCCGGATGGCCAGGGCCTGGCTGAACTGGAGAGATGAGAAAGGGAGACTGGTTAGCTACAGGTCCCTCAGGATGAGACTTCAGATAAGCACCCCTGCCCCAGGCTGCCTGGGCTGCACATCCCCGCCCAACCTCACCCTGCACACTGGCCTCACACACCCTCTGTGCTCGCTTCCTCGCACACTGCCACACACACCGTGTTTCCCCTGAGGGCCCGCCAGTGGCCTTGCAGTCAGAGCCAAGAGCAGCTCTGGGAGGCAGAAGCAGGGTAAGTGGACCGACAGGGCTTTGGAGACCCTGCTGGGGATGGTGAGGAGCACAGGTACAGGCCACGTAAGGGGGAGGTGGGCTCCAAGGGTCTTGCCTGGGTCTGTCTTCATCAGTGTCCAGGGCTTGCCACACGAGACAGACACCCACCCAACCTCCCCAGACACAGCATCCTGGTCCTACAGCAAAAGGTGATGGGGAACTCTAAGCCTACTGCCACTCCCTTACCTGATCAAACTCTTGTCCCCTTCGGAACCCCAACATCCGAATTCTTTGCCCAGGAGACGGCCCCTTACTAGGAAGGGTGACCCCCTATCCCTCAGCCTCCTGTGGCGTGGCCATCCCACCAGAGGCCGCCCCGTAACCCGGGGTGGAGGCTTGCTCAGTCCCCTGCCTCACCAGCAACCTCACCTTAGCCTTTGAGCTACACGCAGAAGAGCACTTGAAAAGTCATTTCCATAAAGCTGGCGGCTGTTGGGTGCTGGTAAGTGCAGCAGCCCCCGGGTCACTCACCCACCCACCTAGACCGGGGGACACTCCTCCCCCCACCAAGATGCCCCAGCGGCTGTGTCCAGCAGCAGCGCCCCCATCCACAAGGGCCCAAGGAAGGGCAGGGCCCTGGGCATGTGCCACTCTAACTGCAGGTGAGAGCTGGTCTCAAGGTCAGTAAGACTCACCCACCCAAGGCCAGACCCGATTTCCCTCTGAGCAGAGGCTCTCAGCTGGGGGACAGGGGTGGGGTGGGGTGGCATTCACCACACAGACACATGCGCAGACAGACATATGCAAACCATGAAACTCCATCCCCACCGCAAGGTGATTCTGGCAGACAGTCCCCCAGCCCACCTGTCATCCTGAGGCTGGCAATCCCTGCTGCTGGCATGTCTGGCTACCTGCCCATCACCGCTCCCCAGCCCGGCCTGGTTCAGGTGGAACCAGTCAGCCCATCAGGCCCCCAGACACCTTTCTTAAACAAGCACCTTTTAGACGGACCAAACCCTCCTACTCGACCTAGCTTGCTGAGGTCAGTGCCGACCAGGCTGTAGGGATCACTGCTGATAAGATTGTGGGGCGCGCCTGCGTGGTACACTTCTAAGCCGAACTAGAAAACCTCGAGGCGCAGGAAGGCACCCTCAGCACAGCACGGGGAAAGACCTAGTTCTGGTCCTGCTGAGTCCCAGGCTGGGGAGAGCCTCTCAATCTCCGGGTCTCAACTTCTCTACCAGGAGAATGGGACATTCTACCTGCTCTGTTCCCTTCACAACTGGGATTAAATATTGTAACATCACAAAAGGGTTTTGAAACACATACAACGTTAAGCAGAAGTTAAAGGGCTATTAGCCGGCCTGTGTTGTGATCTCCTGACTCCTAGCTGGGTCACTGCCTCGGAGGAGCTGGGGTCTGTTTTATTTCTAAAACCGCCTGAGAACATGCATTCCATGAACCCCTCTGGTCTGGCTGCGGATCCTGGATCTCCTCTCCGGAGCCCACTCTCCCCAGAGGCAAGGATGACCCCAGGACAAAGGGGGGGGTGGGGGTGGGGGGCTCTTAGACCACTCCCAGGAGACCCCGTGACCCTCAGGACTTGGTGCCCAGATCCCCGAGCCCTCGAGCCTACCCCTGCCCCTGGGCATCGGCGGCCATGGAAAGATTGACAAGTCCTTACTCCAACCAACCTGGGAACCTGGATTCTGGCGGCTCCCCAGCCCCCCTGGGGTGTCACTCACGCTGTCGTCCACCAGGTAGGCGTTGATGAAGTGGGCCAGCAGGTTACAGCCCCACAAGAAAGCCACATCTCCCAGGAGGTGAGGGATTAAGCCACTAAAAAACAAGGTGGGCAGACATGAGCAGGGGATGCAGGGGGATGTTTCCCAGGGGCTCCAGGCCCAGGAAGGAGGCAGAGATGTTCCAAGCTCAAAACTTCAGCATACCCGGAAGTAGAGCCTCAGGACAACTGCCTGCAGGGGCTGCGCAGGCCAGGGGCTACCCACGCCAGGCAGGCGGGGTGCTTTCCTCCATGGGAGTGTCACCCGCCACATCTAAGGCCGATAAGCCACAAGTGGTTTTCAAACCACAGAGGCCAGGTCTCCAAATGTGAATGCTGCTGCTAAATCTGGGGTTTTCAAATGCAGCTTCTGAAATAGGGGCTACACACTGAGCCTTCTTCTCCTGGCCTCTTTACCTAATCAACGCTCACAAAGCACTCTGCTTGATGCAACTGCTGTCTTCACTTCTAGAATGTTCCACGGAAGACATTCCATACAAGCTTTTGCAAAGAGGGCTGACAGTTAAAAGTGATGGCCTTTAGAATTAAACAGGTCTACAAATTGCTGTGGAAGGCCCCTAAAATACAGTGCAGAGGGCAAAAAGCCATATTGGGATCAATGAGTCCCATGTGCTATTTGTGGGGTTTTTTTTTTTTATGTTTATTTACCTTTGAGAGAGAGAGAGAGAGAGAGAGAGAGAGAGAATATACACGTGCAAATGTGAGCAGGAGAGAGGGAGAGAGAGAAGGAAGGAGAGAGAATCCCAAGCAGGCTCTGCAATATCAGTGCAGAACCCGATGTGGCGCTCGAACCCAAGCTTTTCAAGTATTTTGAAATTAGGTTTTTAAACATTCAAAAATCCCTGTCACCCTTCCCAAGGTAGTGATTCTCCTCCTGGAGATCTTTCCAAGTCGCTGAATATCTAAACATGCAGATGAACACATTAAAAAAAAACCACAAGTAAAAAAACCAAAAAAACCAAAAAAACAAAAAACGGGCACCTGGGTGGCTCATTTGGTCAAGTGTCCGACTTCGGCTCAGGTCATGATCTCACGGTTCGTGGGTTCCAGCCCCACGTCGGGCTCTGTGCTGACAGCGCAAAGCCTGGAGCCTGCTTCGGATTCTGTGTGTCTCTCTCTGCCCCTCCCCTGAGCTCACTCTCTCTCTCTCAAAAATAAACATTTAAAAATTGTTTTTAACGTTTAAAAAAACATTCAAAAAGCTCAAAAGACTATCACAACACATCTATCTTATAAGGGACAGGAATAAAATGAAGCTTCAAGGACACCATCTCCAGTCCTGCTGCCCCCACCTGTGCTCAGACTAATCGTTCACATACGCTCTGGTGCCTTCTCAGTCCTGTGACACGTGCGTGCATCACCTGGTCTGCAAGTATGTGACGAACAAAAGAACTCAAAGAGTAAGCATGTGTGGTGTCCGAAGCCATTCACGCCTCAGCAGAGGACCACACAGTGAGTGTGAAAACAGCCAGGGGTGCAGCCATGTCGTTCATGGTCTGATGTGCCAGTCACATGATCAAATACTCATTCATGTATATTTACACATATGTATATACATACATATACACACACCTGTATGTGAATATAGGAGTGTGTGAGTGCGTGTGTGTGTGTGTGTAGATCAAGGTTTTTCAATCCTGGCACTATTGACACTTGGAGCTAGGTAACTGTTTTGGGGAGGCCAACTTCTGCATTGCAGGATATTTATTTTGGCAGCATCCTTGGCCTCTACCCACTAGATGCCAATTATGACAAGCAAAAGAGATCTCCAAACATGACCAATGTCCCCTGGAGGTGAAAAATCACCCCTGGTGAGAACCATTTATTACATATGCACGCGTGAGCACACACACACCCCGCTATATGGTGTCTTGGTTAAATGAGAGATCCTGAATAAAAACTCCTGACCAACTATGAAACCGCAATGAACTAACAGAGAATCTCATGCCTAGAATATTACGTATGTAATGGCATGAATGTCACTGCCAAGGCCTTAACAAGGCAAAACAAAAGACATATGTCAGGCTTGGCTCTTGGGTCTGCTTGTGGTTTATCCTGTCTGGAGACAGTCTTTCGGTTTTCCTCTTTTCTACAGGAAGGCGGATGTGAGACGCCGAGGAGGGCAGGGGTCTGTGGTCCTCAGGACATCACGTGCCCTGTCACTGGCTGCTCCCCACACACAGGCCCGGCAGAACCGGGTTTCCTGACTTTTCAGGAGAAGCCAGAAGTACGGATTGTTACGCGGAATACCCTAGACAGAGGGCCCTGGCTCAAGACCAGCCCCGGAGCAGACGGACAGGGTCTGGCGCAGGGGCCCGTTGGTCCATCTCCCCAGGGTGCGGGACACCCAGCACCATTTTCGAGTGAGCAGTGATCTGCAGAGGGCAGGACAGGGCCCAGTGGTTAGTCTGAGCACGGCAGCTGTGGCTCCGGAGGTGGGGACCACATCTGTTAGTAGAGCCATGACACGTGGCCAGCGATGGGGCATAGAAACTCACGTACACAAAGAATCCCAGCAGCCCCTCCTCTTTGAAAATCTTCCCGATGGAGCTCAGCACGCCGCTGTGAAGAAGGCAAGACAGGGATATGAGGTCACCCAGTCACGGTGGAGAAGGCCACCCCCTGGTGTGGAGGAGAGGCCCCCATCGCTGCTCAGAGCCATCCAGTCCCAGCTGGGATGGGGAGATGAGATTCGCTGTTACCAGGCAGCACCCGTCTCTTCACGGAGACGGGAGACCCCCTCACCCCAGGACTGCAGCCTAATGGCTGTCTACTACTGCTTTCTGTGGACCTGGAATTCAGGAATTAGCCTTCCGGTCTGGGCTCCTGCAAAGGTACCGGGAGCTTCTCCTGCCTGGCCCCAGCGCTTATCCTTCTGGCAGAGAAGACCGCGTGCCTGACAGCGTGGGAGCAGGAGGGCTGGCGAGCGGGGAACCGCCTGCCCAGAGGGCAGAGAAGGAACCTGTAGCAAAAGGCCCTGGAGGCAGCAGGCCCCGATGCCGCCTGGGAAGAGGCACCTGGCCCTCACCAGCAGGAGCTTGGAGATCAAAGGACAGGCTGGGGTCAGGAGTGAAACAAGAAGCAGGCTTAAGAGCCATCTCTGTGGTCCTACTAAGCCGAGGCCCTACAAAGCCTAGGCGGCAGGGGAAGCTTAAAAGAGAGATGATGGGGCCAAAGCCCTGGCCAGCGCTGCTCCCAAGGCCTGCAGGCCCCCTTCTCGGCCACTGGGCTCTGAGCCAGATCATCCCCTCCTGGTCCTGTCTACCAACCTTGCACTTCTGTTTGGGAGAACGGGCCACTGTCCCATTCGTGAACCCGAGTGACCCGGGGCAGCGGCCCCGCAGGACCAATGCCAAAACCAACTGAAGCCAGAAAGTAAGAGTCTTGGGAAAGGAAACAGAGGTGTGTCCCCCTGCCACGTGCCTCTGGGATCCGCCTCCTGTCCTCCATGGAGTTGCCAGGGCACAGCCATCGCAGGGGAGAGCTCTGTCCACCGGCTGTGCCCCGTGGCAGCCAGCTCACTGCTGGCCTGGCAGATGCTGGGGAGGTGATGTGGTGAACAAGCGATGAGACGGACCCCACCCACGGGGTGGACAGCCTCTTAGCAGAAGATGACACGGGCCACAAATCAGTTCTGTGACAGCCGGAGGAATGGTGAGGGCAGAACTGGGGGGGTCCAGGCTGGAGCCCTAGCACAGTCCCAGGCGGCACAGGGCAAGCCAGCTCCATTCCCCTCACCCCTCGGCAGGGCTGCCAGGATTATCCAAGGCGGCCCCGGACACAGGACGGACACAGGACAGAGAAAGGAGAGAGGAAACGCCCCCAGGGTACCGACGGTGCTGCCCACTGCCACGTTCCTCTGCTAGTGCGTTAGAACCGGGGTAGAAAAGGGAGAGCAACTGGCCCCAGCACAGCCTGTCCTGGCAGACTGAATGGTGACAGGCCACTCCTGCCAGTCCTGGAAGAATTACCCACCTGTACTTGGCCTCCCGTCCCACAAACTGGACCATGCAGCGCATCGAGATGACTGAGGAAAAAGAAACACACACAGGTGACGTCGTGGCCAGAGCCCACAGGGCCCAGCTGCGGGGTGCCCCGTGCAGCGGCCACTGCCGAGGGCCCGGGTCTGAGCGCAGGAGGGGAAGAGGGCCTCTGGGGTTCCCGGCCGCACCCCAGAACCACAGCATCCCATTTCCTCTTGCCTGGGAAGGGTTCCTGATCCCTCTGGGCAGGGCCCCCCTGCCCATCTCTCCTTAGCGCGGTCCTGGGGGAACCCCCCCACCCCACTACACTTCCCGGCTTCAGTCCACGAGGGCCTAGCCCACAGGTGAGGGGCAGTCTCCAAATGGGGGTGGGGGGGGGCTCACCATGCAGGGGGTGGGCCAGCATGCGGGACACGCACTGCATCATCATCTCGTAGGAGGTCTGGAAGAGAGCGGAGGGCAGGCACTCGGTCTGCTCTCTCTCTGGAACTGGCACTCGAGGGGAACCACTCGCTCTTACAGGGGAGAAACTGGTATCCCACAGCCCCCGCTGGGGTCAGCCTACCTTGGAGAGCCCCACCTGTCGCCCACCCCCAACCCCCTCCATCTGAAGTGCCACTGGGTGGGTCTCAGGCCAGGCCCCGTGACGGCTGAGAGGCTTTCTGGGATTCCTGGCAGTGGCCATGCCGGGGCTCCTTCCGTGTCCCACCCTGCCCACGCACAGGTGAGGCGCCAACTCAGTGTCTCTTCAATGACCCACCCCACTTGGCGGTGAGAAACAACAGACTCTCCTCCAGGGCCCCTCCTTCTCCCACCCCAGATACCCACCTCCTTCACTACTTTCTTCAGGGAAGTCTTCATGTCGTCCTTGTTGGAAACCTGCTCAATCTCATCGGGAGGGAAAACCTGAGATACAGAAAACAAAGGGGCGGGACGCCTGGCTGGCTCGGTGGGTCAAGCATGCGACTCTTGATCTTGGGGTCGTGGGTTCTAGCCCACCTTGGGCAGAAAGCTAACTTAATTAAAAACAAAAACAGGGGTGCCTGGGAGGCTTAGTCGGTTAAGCGTCCGACTTTTGCTTAGGTCATGATCTCGCGGTTTGTGGGTTTGAGCCCTGCGTCGGGCTCTGCGCTCAGAGCCAGCTCAGAGCCTGGAGCCTGTTTCAGTCTGTGACTCCCTCTCTCTCTGACCCTCCCCTGCTCACGCTGTCTCTCTCTCTGCCCTAGAAATAAATAAAACATTAAAAATAAATAAAGTAAATAAATAAATAAAAACAAAAACAAAAAAACAAACAGAGGGCCAAAAGCAAAGGACAGCTATGCCTCTTCAATGTAACTCTTAAGGGACAGGAAAGGCAGGACTCAGCTCCTACTGTGTTCCGGGCAGCTAGCTAGGTCCACCTCTGGTAACCCCAGGGCTGGAGCGTGGCCGGGGTGGGAGAGGGCACCCCTGCCTGGTGTCCCAGCTGTGGAAAGAGGGAGGATCGTGGGCGGGAACGTTCCCAATCAAGGAGACACAGGCCCAGGGCGCATGGCTGCCTCTGGGGGCGGCAGGGAGCTTGGGGAGAGCCTCAGGCAAGCGCTCCCGGCTCCAGCCCAGGCTCACCTTCTTCATACTGCCCCGGGTCACAGTGGAGAGGGCGTTGGACATCAGCCGGGGGCTCAGGCCTCGGAACAGCCCTATCTTCCCATCCACCTGCACGATGTACTTGGCTACAAGAAAGCAGAGGGGGCAGTGTCACCCCCCCACCCCCCCCGGGCCCAGACAGACCCACTCCTGGTCACATTCACACCCAGACTGGATGCATCCTGTAACCTCAGCACATGCCGACTTTGGTCACGGAAGGGGGCAGCTGCCCAAAACCCCAGAAGCAATCAAGCCCCAACCCCCAAGTCTTCTCTTGCCCATTTCTTTTCATAAAACCTTCAAAATATATTTTTGACAAACAGATGCACAAATTTTTTTTTTTTTAAGTTTGAAAACTCGACCTGGCCAACTCAGCTACAGTTTTCCGATCCAGCAACTTAACAGCTACCACCCGCAAACCAATTCTGTTGCTTATTAAAAAATGTTTTTCTTGGGGGCGCCTGGCTGGCTCCGTGCAAAAAAGGAAAAAGGCAGAGTGCCCACAGGCAACGAAAGTTTGCAGCCTAAGGGAGAAACAGGGGGAAGGAAGAAATCCCAGAAAGGCTCAAGAGTGTCCCCTGAGCATATCATGGAGACAGCTACCCTTACCCTGTCACTGAGCTGGCCCTGGGCCCCACCTAGTCCCTGTTAACATTTATGAATCACAGCAAGGGATGGGGGGGGGGGGGCGGGGAACAACAGAACCAGTGAGCAAGTAAAAGGCACCAGCTAACTATTCTACAGAAAAAACTTAAGCAGTCAGGGAAGGTAGACCCTACCTATGAGTCAGTGTTTTTTCATTAGGATCCCTTAAAGGATACCTCCTTAATGTTTCATTATTATTTTTTAAGTATATGTATTTATTTTAAGAGAGAGAGAGAGTATGAGCAGGGGAAGGGCAGAGAGAGAGAGAGAGAGAGAGAATCCCAAGCAGGCTCTGTGCTGTCGGCATGGAGCCGGACATGGGGCTTAAACTCAAGAACCGCAAGATCATAATCTGAGCTGAAACCAAGAGCTAGAGCCAGAAAGATGCAGATCCTCCTGAGCCACCCAGGCGCAAGCTTTTATTTTTGTAAGTAATCTCTACACCCAATGTGGGGCTCAAACTTAACCCCAAGATCAAGAGGTGCATGCTCTACTGACTGAGCCAGCCAGGTGCTCCAATGGTTCATTATTATAATGTCAACCTTTACACTACGATCATTTTTTTTAAACCTGCATACCTAGAAGCTAGCAGAACTTTCTCTTAGACACTGTGCTCCCCTTCCAGACCTGACTTCAGCTCCTTAGCACCACACAGTGGCAGGAACTGGCAAATGTGCCTTTCTCTCACCGCAACATGTCTGCCGACCCAGCATTTCAATGTCACTGCTAGAATGGGGCTCACCCCCCTGGGGCCCTGGGAGCACCTGGTCCCTGCATATCTGGCTTCCTGAGATGGGGGTGGGACTGGAAAGAGAGGAGTAGGAGGGGACAGGACATTGGGTGACATGGCAGGGCACCCTGCTTCACAGAGTGGAGGTTTGTTTTGGGGGAGGGGAGCTCCAGCCAAGCAAGAGAGAGCCAGGTAGGAAAAAGTCTTAGAGGGATCATGAGCGAGTCACTTAAACTCTTTCTAGCTGATCTGCCTGCCAGTATAAAAGGAGCAAGAACTCCATTTCTTGGAGCAGAGAAAGGCATGCAAAAAGTCCTCCAGGGGCCTTCGTGGGTCCAGAGGGCCCCACAGCCGGCCAGGGGCTCCATCATTCCATGGTTTCTCTCCAGGAATTTCATTCTGTTACACCAAAGAATATCAAGACAGCTGTGGTACTTTGCATCATGACATGGGGAGGAATAGATGCTGTCCAGACAGAATCTAGACAGCTGGGCAGCTGAGCCCCCTCCCTGACGGGAGAGCAGGTAGGATGTCAAAAGCCACCAGATGGGCATCTGTTGACAACAGATAAAAGAAACATGTACCTACACGGAGTGAGCCAGGGAGCCTCAGAACTCTGCTCATCTCTGCAAGAGGCAAGATGTGGGTCAAGTCCCCTCTATCATGAGTCCTTCTGGGAAGGACTGTGTGACACAGGCAGACACAGCCTGGGCCCTAACTTGGGGTCCCTCATTTGGCTAGAGCACACGTAGAGGCCACAGTGGAAGGTTCTCAGAGGCTTTTCTGTGCCTATGTCAGTGCCTTCTCCCTCCCCTTCACTGACTGTTTTTAAATAAACAAACACGAACACACTTCCCCACAAAATGACATATTCTGCCTGGCCCTAGGCTACTCAACATCAGGGCGGCAAAAATGGAAGAGAAAAGGGACATCGGATTCTGCCAAGAGTGTGTGAAATTTTTAAAAAGGTGACAGGAGGCAAAACCCCAGGTTATTAAACAGAAAGATTTTCAGGGGCGCCTGGGTGGCTCTGTCGCTGGTTGAGCAACTCAGGCTCAGGTCATAATCTCACGTTGAGTTTGAGCCCCACATTGGGCTCTCTGCTGTCAGTGCAGAGGCTGCTTTGGACCCTCAGCCCCTCCTCTTTCTCTGCCCCTCCCCGTTTGCACACTCATGCACACTCGAGCTCTCTCTTAAGAAAAAAGAATGGGAGGGGGTGCCTGGGTGTCTCAATTGGTTAAGTGTCCGACTTCGGCTCAGATCATGATCTCGCGGTCCATGAGTTTAAGCCCAGCATCCAGTTGTGCTGGAAGCTCAGAGCCTGGAGCCTGCTTCAGATTCTGTGTCTTCCTCTCTCTCTGCCCCTCCCCTGCTCATACTCTGTCTCTCAAAAATAAGTAAACATTAAAAAGAAAAAGATTTTCAGAGAACATTCTGGAAACCAAACAAGAAAGAAGAGCAAAAATGGAGGAAGCCTGAGGGGGTCAGCCCAGCCGGGAACACGGAGACCAAGGGCACATTTATAGAAGTTTGGTGAGGGCAGGCACTGGGAGAGACAGCAATGGTGGATTTGAAAGGCTTTGGCCAGCTGGTACCCGGGGGCGAGCCATAGAGGCAGCCAGGTGGGCCGAGGCAGCATCGGACACGCTCCACTGTGGCAGGCTTCTGGTGGCGAGACCTCCCAGGCGGCAGGGCCGCAGAGGGCTGGGGGGAAGGTGCCTGAAGGGCCTTGACCAAGAAGCAGACACACAACTTTGCGGACAGATGCATGGGGCCAGGGCAGTGCAGCCATCTGCACGAGCTCGTGCAGCGGGTCAGGGCATGCCCGATGTCAAGTGCAACACCGCATGCGCCAGCGACCGTGCCCACTGTGCAGAGATGCCAGAGTGGAGTCCACTGCCTGGGGGACATGGCAGAAAGAGGAGGAAGAGAGAAAAGAACCTAGCGAGCAGAAAAACTGGTACCGGGCCCAGATTGCTCAGAAAGCAAAAGGGAACCTCCCCAGACCCCTGCACTCCCAGGCACCACTTGGGGCAGCAGGGATGACAGGGACCAGCGGCCCGGCCCGGCCCCTCCCACTGCCTGGGCTGACGGCTGGCAGCCGCTGGCAGAGGGACGGGCCCAAAGCTGCACTGTTAACCTGCTCCCGCCCCAGCAACCCTGCTGCCCCTGGCCGTGCTTTGAGCCCCTCCTGCCTGCCCGTTCCGACCCTGGGTGCCGGTGTCATGCTGCCCTGCGTGTTCTTTTTGGCCGGCGCGGACCCTCTGTCTGGGAAGCACACTCACCGTAGGTAAAGAAGCTGGGCAGGTAGAGGACCTTCCTCCCCAGCACATTGGTCCCGATGGTCGGGGGCATCGGTTCATGACCCACCTTCAGAATCAACAAATACAAAAGCAAGGTCAGATTCTACCGCCGATCCGGCTCACTGCTTCTCACACCCCAGGCCTCTGCCTCTTCTCCCACAAATTCCAGTGCTGCTCTTGCTGGATTTCCCCGGCAAAACATACCAGCAATATCATCAGAATCTAGAACCGTCAGCATCATGCAAGCCGCCAACGAATGGAAATGTCTAGTCCCAGATCCCTAACCCCTACCACAATCCAAGTCACCCTATCCTCCAACTTTCTCACCTTCCAATGCCAGACATTTCCAGGGCAGAACCCCCATTTTTATGTACTTCAAACCCTGCACTCACCTCAGTAACGCAATCTCAGTTACGTCCCATCTCTGGGCTAAAACTTCAGTCCAAGCTCAATCCCAAAGGTGCCGCCACCAAAACGCATCACACCCACACCTCAGTCCCGAACTTCAGGACAGCTCAGCTCCACCCCAGAGTGCGCCCCACACTCAGGTTCCTTTCTGCACCCACTGCAGATGCCGACAGATCGGGCCCTCTTGCTCCCAGGCCGGGCAAACTGGCACCTCCACACCCGGTTGCCCCTCAAACAATTCCTCAATTGTATTCTCATCCAGATCACTTTATATCCCTGTGACAGAAGGACTCCCTCATTTCTTCAGGGCTATCTTAATTCTTGGTGTATAGATGCTGGTTATTATGACAGTAGCCATTACACTCATGGGGAGGGAGGAGTGGGGTGAGGGAAGGACATAGCCACCCACACACCTTTGAGGAGGTGGGGTCTCTTCTGAGGGGTGAGGCCAAATGATGAGGATCCAAGAGACCCTCTCTGCTGCCAGGGAGGAAGAAAGGTGTCTGAGAGACCAGCACCTAAGTGGAGTGTGAGAAGACCCCTTCCAGGACACAAGCCCCACCCCTCAAGGGAGGCCAGCCAAGCCCCTGGGCCACAGCAGCTCCTTTAGGTTGTAGAAGGGACCAGAAATGACAGGGTTGGGAAGTTCTGCTTTAAAAACTAGACTAGGTATGCTTCAGGGCTTTCCTGGTCCCATTTCCTCTCTTCTTCGCCTTAGTGCAAGTGTGTTTCAAAGTTCTGGCTGTCCCTTGTCGATGTGATTCTGAGCTACAGGATAGATTACTGACTGAATACCCTCCATAATGGCGACCGTCCTTCAAAAACAAATTCTAGCAGGGGTGGGGGTGGGGGGTGGGGGTGGAAGGAAGGGGGTGAGCCAGTTGACCCATGCAGTCGGCCCTCCCCTGCTAGACCTTTCTCCTTCTTGGATAAACGTTCAAAGCTTCTGACTTAAGTTTGGATTTTGTTCTCCTCTATAGGGCGGTGTTCCCTTTACACCTTCAACGCCAAGTGTGAGCTACTCTTCTGTTGCTGTCTCCGTCTAGTCACAACTGGGGAGTCCTAGTAATTCCAACCACACCTTTAGGTCTACTGTGTCCCTTCGCCCGTCTGTTGAGTCTGTTTTTTGAACTTCCACCTGAGGCCATCAAAGGCACACGTCGCAGCCCTATTCCCCTCCTCCTCAAGTTTTCATTATCTGTGCCCAAGTCTCATTCACCTTATTTCATCCCCAAATCTGTCCCCGCGCCCCCCCCCGCCCCCCATCCTAACCACAGCCGAAGCCGTAACTCTGCAGCCAATGCATCACCCTCCGATCTCCAACTCCCGCAACTTAACACAGATGAACCCTGATATGGGGCCTGGCGTTCTTAGTCACTTGATCTAGTCACAACCCCCAAACCTGCCACTCCAATCCTGTCACCTGCCCCCTCAACCAAGATCTGCCTTTTCTGCAAACTGCGCGGACTCCCAAGCTCTAACTACTAAGGTTTCACCCTGAAACGTGTTACACTCAGCACCAGCTGGGCTCAAATCAGACAGACCACTTCTGTCACCCCAAGTGGGCTCACCCATCCCCCCACCCCCACCCCCAGAGCTTTGGTGTTCCCCATTCTCAATTCCCTCTTTGATCGCTTGTGTTTCAATTTTCTCCTCAAACCAGTAAACTGCATCTACCATGGTCCAAATGATGAGCACTCCCCACCTCACCTCCCCGCCCCCAGCCATTCCTTATGTACTCCATCACCCTCCACTCTACAGACTCTCCTGTCTATCACCCTAACCCAACCTCACTCCATCAGAGGGAAAACCCAGCTCCTGAGACCCTTACTTCTCATCTCGGGTAACACCAGTTCCAAAGCCCTATTTTCCCTCCCAAACCTGTAATCTCTATTGCTGAAAATACAATCCTAATTCTCTAAGTCAAGCAGCCCTCACTCCCAAACCACAACTAAATGCCAGTCTCAGTCTCCCCCCACCAGCCATTTCCAAATTTCAGTCACAATTAGATGGGAGTCAGGCGCTCTGATGTCCCCGAACTGAATCTCCTCATTCCTCGTCATATTCCTGGTCACACCTAAAATTCTCTTGCCCTGTTCTTCAGATCCCAGATTCCAACTGCTCCCATTCCAACCGTATGCCCCCCCTCCCCGGACTCTGAACCCAGTTCAAGAGACGGTAAATCTAACACCCATTTACCTCAATGCAAACCTCAAATCTTGGTTGATCTCCATCTCAATTTTCACCCCCTCCCCGTGTCCCTAACTGGAAAATTCTAGGCTAAATCTTCAGTTATCAGTCGACGCCGGAATTACCCCCATCTAAACAGTGCCCATCTCAGCCAAGTCCATCTAATTCTGCCAAATGCACTCCCTCCACCGCACCTCCTTCCAGCTCAATCTCTCTCTCACGCAGCCCACTTCATCTGCAAGGTCCTGCTGGCCACCACCATATGCCAAGTGCCCCTGCATGGCTCCATTCCAGAGTCATCCTCACCTTGGTCTCAGTTTCTGCCAGCCTCTACCAATCCTGCCATCTTAAGTCCCAACGGCCCCTTTCTGCCTAATTCCAATACTTCATAACCCATACCCCCCATACAAGGACTCTTCAGTCCCACCTCCAGACTCCCAACTGTGTTTTTCATTTTCTCTTCCAAATGCGTCATCCCTTTCCCCCTAAAAGCCTCCTTCTGGCTCCCCTTTCAGAAGAATCGCCATCACACCCCTCCCCCACTCCGACGCCCTATCTGTTCCCCTCCCTCAAAACGCGTCACCCTGTCCCCTCCTCCCACCAAATCTGTCGTCGCCATCAAATCCAGAGCCCCCATATCCTGCAAACCCAGTCTTCCCCTGCTAAATCCCTTGCCTTCGCCCTGTCCCACCAAATTCCCTCACTATTAAATCCAATGCCACCTTCTCCTCCCCACCTACCTCCCCCGAGTCTGATGCCCTTTCTTTCTTCTCTCCTAAATTTTTGGCCCTGGCCTCCACTCCTCTGTCCCCCCAAATACCTTTAAATTCGTCTCTATCAGGTGCAGAGCTCTTGCTCCCCTCGACCCTAAATCTGTGCTCTTCATCTAAATACTTTAAAAGCCTTGGCCCCCAATCCTCCTCTCCGCCCATTCGCCAAAACTCCCCCCCCCATTCTGTTGCTTCTTTACTGTCCCAAAATGCTCTGCCCCTTTCCTCCGATTCCAAGTTCGTCTCCCTTCCTTCAACCTCCAAACGCGTCTCCTCCATCCCTTCGACCCCTCCCCTGCACCCACCAAATCTCGTTTCCTTCCATCCTCTCCCAAGTCTGTGGCTTCTACCCTTCGCCCCGTTTCCTTCACCGCCAGACCCCTCAAGGCTTCCTTTCTGTCCCATTCTTTCAGCTCACCAGGCCTTCCGTCTTCCGCCCCTTCCCAAATCCGTCGCCACAGACTCCCTGCCCCCATCCACCTCCAGATCCCGGCCTGTCACCTTCACAGCAGCCCCCACCTCCCTACGGCACCCCGGCCCCCCACCTGGATGAGCAGCTTCACGTAGAGTAGCGGGTGGCTGAGCGCCGTCACGCCAGCGCCCAGGGCCACGAAAAGAGCCTCGGTGGTCGGGGCGTTGTCCCCGGAGCCTAGGCCCCCGGACGAGCCGTCCATCCTGCGCGCAGAAGGCTGCGCCGCGGGCCGAGGATGGCGAGGGTGTGCACGGTGCGCGGGCGGCGGATCGCGAGCCCGAGCCTCGACCCCCGCCGCCGCGCCCCCGCGAGCTCCCGCTCCTGCTCCGGCTCCCGCCATCCCCGCGGCACCGCCGCGAGCCCAGGGCGCCACTTCCGGGTCCGAAGCCCCCGTGGCGCCGGGCGGTGAGGTCACTCCACGTCACGTGACGGGAGGACGCCCCGCCCCTAGTTGGCATTGAGGGCGGGGCCGGGCCGCACCACTCGCGGCTCCGGGGGAGCGCGGCTGTGTGGCGTCGCAGGTGGTACGCGCCGGGCTGTGGGCCTCGGGCGCGATTGGGGTCTGGCCCAACGCTGGATTGCGAGCCGGGGGTCGGTGGTCGAGAGCGGCCCAGGCCGCGGGTTCGGGGAGTGTGAAGATTGCAGTCAGCCGGGGCGCTCCCCCGGGAACCCCTCCGAAGGCGGCGGGGGCGGGGCTCGGCGGCTGTGCCAGCCCGACGCCCCCAATATGGTCCGAGGCGCTTCCAAGCCCCCTCCCAGGCTTCGGGAGTTTTCACCGCAGTCCTGGGCCCGCCTCTTTGCGGCCCGGAGCACAGGCCCTGCGGCTTGCATGACCTCCTCCCCGAGCCTGATCCCCCTCCGCGGTCTCCAGTCGTGTCTTAGCCCTTTGCCCTCCCAACTAGACCAAATCCTGGCGCCCCTTAACGACTGTGGTCATCCTCCTTTGCAGCTGAGCCTTCGCGAACGTCCCTTAGAGCCTACGGTTAGGAAAGTGTTTGGCCCTAGAGTATTTGTGTATCTCCCTCACTGGAAAGTGAGGGTTTTAATCTGTCTTTCCTTGAGAGCATACGCAAGTCCTGTGCTAGGCTTCCAAAGCCTAATATTTAAATAAGTAATGATAACTGGCCCGTAAGTCACACTTACTATGTGCCAGACATTGTAAAGTGCTTTGCGATGTGTTAACTCAAGAATAATCCTCATGACAACCCTGCGAAGAACAAAGAACGGACTTCAGCAATTGCCTTGACCCTGTCTGTAAACTTGCCCGCTCTCACCCCCACAACACCTAGAGCAGTGCCCTGCTGGTTGCGGAGGTGCTCAGTAAACATTTCTGTTTTTATGGAAAAGAACGAGTATTCCAGAGTCTGCAGGGACACAGCAGAGGGGCATCTGTCCCTTCGCTTGTACTTATCCTGTGTTCCTTGTGAGAAAAGTTCTTTAGAATAGACATAATGCCTTCTGACCATTTAGTCCAGGTTTCCTGCAGTCTGCCCCTCCCGACTCCCTTCCTGCCTTGTGCCCTAAAAAGTCACCCGCCCCCCCCCCACTCCTGACAATAAATACTCCATACACTGCCCACATCCAAATCCTGCCTGTCTACTTCCCTCCCTTCCTCTCTCCCTCTTTGGGCTCCCTGACCCAGGCTTGTTTTGGTCTCAATCAATGCAAAGCTTTCTACCCCTTTCAATTTTGTTTCCCCCTTAAAACACAACCTTCATCAAGCCTACCTGAGCCCCAGGAGTACTTTAAAGGACCTCCTTTTGCCTGGGTTCTGATTGAGCTTTCTTACCAGAAACCTTAAAGGCAAGTTCATCCACAGCCTCTGATAATGGCAGTGGCAGCATGTTAACTCTCCACACAGAAGTCAGCGTTCAGCGGGTGGGGTAGAGGGATAGTTCACTTTACTTCTGAAGCTTCTTCACACAAACCTACTCCTTTCCTGGGTTTTCCCTCACCATCTTTCTCCACTTGTTTTTCCTTCTGAACTTGACTGGGTGTTCACCACTAGGGTTTTGTTTGTTTGTTTGTTTGTTTGTTTTTTATGTTTTTATTTATTTCTAGAAGAGAGAGAGAGAGACAGCGTGAGCAGGGGAGGCTCAGAGAGAGAGGGAGTCACAGACTGAAACAGCCTCCAGGCTCTGAGCTGGCAGTCAGCACAGAGCCCGACGCGGGGCTCGAACCCACGAACCGCGAGATCATGACCTAAGCGAAAGTCGGACGCTTAACCGACTAAGCCACCCAGGTGCCCCCACCGCTAGGGTTTTTAATCTGACTCACCTACATGATCACCTAACTTTGTGTGGGTATTTGGTCCTTTGAGTCTGGTTCCATGTAAGGCAGTAACGTTGTCTTGCAGTATTTCGTATCTTCCACAGCACCAAATATGGGGATGTACATACTGTAAATGTTCCGTAAATTGGTTTTAAGTGACTGAACAATTTCCCTAAACAAAGAAATTGTAAAAACAGATCAACTAAAGCAATGATAACTCTAGGGAATCGAGCAGAAACAAATGGAAACTGTACCATAGCCATGTTTCCACAACCCAGGGCTCATAGGGACACCGAGAGGGGGAAAAATCCCTCACAATAAAAAAGCTACAAACCACTCAAAACCACATTCCATCATGAAAGTGAATGGGCAAAACAGGAGGATAATACTTCTGGGAACTTGACCTACTAAGGCAATCTGATAAAAACTTTAAGGGGGGAAGTGTAGTTTTCCAGTGATGGCCAAAATAAAGAACAGAAAGTAGTGGGGGAAAGGACAGTGTGAAAAAAAAACAGGTATATTTGAAAAGAAATCAAACAAATCATTTAGAAATGAGAAGTATAGGGGCACCTGGGTGGCTCTGTCGATTAAGCATCTGACTTCAGCGCAGGTCATGATCTCGCGGTTTTTGAGTTTGAGCCCTGCCTCGGGATCTGTGCTGACAGCTCAGAGCCTGCAGCCTGCTTCAGATTCTGTGTCTCCCTCTCTCTCTGTCCCTCCCCTGCTCATGCTCTGTCTCTCTCTGTCTCTCAAAAATAAATAAATGTAAAAAAAAAAAAAACCGAAATGAGAAGTATACTCATTGAAGCGATTGAATGAAAGAAAATCTTGCCCAGTACTTCTACTGAGCAAGCTAGCAATAGTCCTAAGAACTATACTTAAGTACTTCTGCTTAATAGTGCTTAGAATTATAAAACAGTTAGCTCTGGGCTAGGTTAGTGATCCTCTGTGTTCTCATTCTCATCTGCACTTACCACACTGTACTGTGGCTGCCTACGTTCTGGTCAGTCTCCCTTGTTAGACTGTAAATTCCTTTTTTGGTGTGTTTTATTTTAGAGAGAGAGAGTGAGCCAGAGAGAAGAGCAGAGGAAGAGAGAAAATCCCAAGCAAACTCCATGCTCAGTATTGAGCGGGGCTCAATCCCACAACTCTGGGATCAGGACCTGAGATGAAATCAGGAGTCAAACGCTCAACCGACTGAGCCACCACATTGTAAATTCCTTGAGAGCAAGACTGTCCTGTTCACGTTGGCACAGTTCCTACACATGATAGAACCCGACTAAATACTTTCTAGAAAATGAATGAATAAGCAAAAATACTTTAAGTTGTAGTTATTTACAGTGGCACCATGTACAGAATGAAACCATTAGGAAGACCCTTGTCTTCCAAAAAGGGATCAGAGAGCGGAAAATTAACAAGAAATAAGACTGTTGTTGACCTTGAACATCGCCAAGTATATAAACCACCAATCCCTGGAGTCCCATGGGGAAGTAATGTTACAATGAAAAGAGAATACCAAATAGTAAGTACCCATTACTGTAACTAGGTCGATATCACAGGAACCAGGCTTGGGAGGGACTTGAGGTACTCACGCCAAGGTCAGCGTGAGAATTTAGGCCTTATATCAGAGGGGCGTGCGGCACACCAGATACTGAAGTGACGCTGGTCTAAAGAAGATGGGCTTGTTCTGGATGTAGGCTAGTTTACTCGTTCTGGGTGAGAACCTTCTGGCTACTGTCTCTGTTCACGGTCTTCACTCTGGGTGGGGGTGGGGAGCACTGGCCTTCTTTCTGTCCGGATCCCTGGGGATCTCCACCCAGACATCAACCCCACCCAGAGGCCAAGCTACAAAAGGAGCCAAGCTTAAGTTCTGGCACCCCTCCCCCCACATCCCCTAAAACACATGGGATTCTACTGAGCACTTTCTTTTATTTATTTATTTATTTATTTATTTATTTAATGTTTTATTTATTTCCGAGAGAGAGAGAGAGAGGCAGCGTGAGCAGGGGAAGGTCAGAGAGAGAGGGAGACACAGGATATGAAACAATCTCCAGGCTCTGAGCTGGCTGTCATCACAGAACCCGATGTGGGGCTCAAACCCACGAACCGTGAGATCATGACCTGAGCTGAAGTCAGTCACTTAACCCACTGAGCCACCCAGGTGCCCCTACTGAGCACTTTCAAGAGCTAAATTCAAGCCGCTGTCCTTTATTCAGGGACTCCTCTGCTAAGTGACAGGAGTCATACCTTCACAGGTCTCGCCAGACACTGTTGCTACTGGCTTTTACAAGCTGTCAGGGCTGTGACGATTACCTTCAGACGTTTATTTCCATAGGTGGGGAAACAGAGACCCCCAGAGGTTAGCCTGGCCAAGGTCACACCGCTAGTAAGAGGCAGAGCTGGGATTCAGAGCTGCATCTGCCTAAGTCTGACACCCCGTGCTCTTAAACAGAGGTCAAAAGCAAGAAATGGACAGGTGTCCAGAGTGAGGACCCTGGGCCTCCAGAGGCTGCTCCCGGGCCCAGGCCAGTCACTTCGAGTCCTGGGCAAGGCCTTCTGGACCTGTGGTCTGAGGAGAGAGCAAGCTTTCAGCACTCACCACATTCACACCTCCTAACGGTACCTGAGCTAGGCACCCTGCACCTGTGAACCAGAGGGCGGCCTGATGCCAGCCTCTCTTTGTCTTCCTTCCTTAGGTATTCATACTTGCTGTAGAGACAGCCCTTCTTAAAGGGACCTCGCTCTACTCCTGAGATGACCCTCTCCACGGGCCATCTCCAGCCTTGGAGCTCCACAGTTGCTGACTGCTCTAGAAAGAGCCTACCTGGAATAGGAAACGTGTAGTCTGGAGTCAACTCTGGCTCTGACTCCTGTCATTGTCGCTCTCAGCAGCATGGCCCTGAGAGCCTCTCTGAACCTCGGCTTTCGGCTTCCCCAGGTCTGCGATGAGAACTGGCAGTAAGGAGGGGCGCCTGGGCAGCTCAGTTGGTTGAGCATCTGTCTTTGGCTCAGGTCATGATCTCACGGTTTGTGGGTTCGAGCCCCATGTTGGGCCAGCCCCACTTCGGGCTTTGTGCTGACGGCAAGGAGCCTGCTTCTGATTCTCTGTCTCCCTCTCTCCACTCGCATGTGTATGTTCTCTCTCTCTCTCTCTCTCTCTCAAAAATAAATAAGTCTCGGGGCACCTAGGTGGCTCAGTTGGTTGGGTATTTGACTTTGAATCAGGTCATGATCTCACAGTTTGTGAGATCAAGCCCTGCGTCAGGCTCTGTGCTGATAGCTTGGAGCCTGGAGCCTGCTTTGGATTCTGTGTCTCCCTCTCTCTCTCTTTTTCTGGCCCTGCTCCACTTGTGCTCTCTCTCTTCCTCTCAAAAATGAATAAACATTACAAAAGTTTTTAATAAATAAGTATTAAAAAAAAGTAGTGGAAATAAGGAATATGACAGAGTGGCGGGGCCACCACTCAATAAATCCTGGCTGTTATTTGTGCCAGAACATCGTTGGCGGGGGCATGGGAGGGAGATCTCATCTGTGGATTTGAGAATTTCCTCCATGGATTGCTTTGAATATTTTCCCAGCCTCCTATCATTCCTTTCTCCGTGGGTAGTTCTTCATTTGTGCAACCCGACCCGTTTCTGTGCCGAACAGATTGGTTCTTGCTGGTGTTGGACTGCTTCAACCCAAGATCTCTCACTAGCTGTCCCTGCCCAAGCGGACTCTCTGAATTAAGGGACCAGAGAACCGTGCTGAGAGAACCACCCAACTCACGAACCACCTTTTCTTCTAATTATGCTAAAAAAGGGGACATTATAACCGATCACCTCAGGAACTCTGTCTCAACGTGCGGGTCACCAGGAAGGGCACGAGGAATCATAAGACACAACTCTGGGACTCGTAGGCCCCAAGGCCTTAGGACGAAACATGCAGGAAGAGAGAGGGGAATTAGGACCTCGGCGGTGGGGACATATGGCATCTCACTGAGCTCAACGCTCACTCTGCTGTCAGAAAGGATCAAATGCCTGCTTGCTTTGTGCTCTGCCCTACCATTCTCTCTGTAGCGAAAGGTGCGTCTGCTATGTGAATCTCTCCTGCCCAGGGTCTGTTTGTCCTAAGACATGGCGAGAAGTTTCTTCTGCTGCAATTGTAAAAATCAAACACGAATGGGCCCTCATCCAGAGTTTTGGGTGCCTCTGGGGATTAATACGGTGTCATTCGGTGGGACACTATTCAGCCCTGCGAAGGAAGGAGCTATTGATACGAGCAATGGCAGAGATGAACCTCAAAAACATTATTCCGAGTGAAATAATCCAGACACAAAAGAGCACCTGCTGTATAGTTCCATTTATATAAAATTCTGAAACAGGCGAAATTAATCTGGGGAGATAAACATCAGAACGGTGCCTACCTTTGGGGGAGGAATGGCTGGGCAGAGGCATGAAGAACTTTCTGGGGGCACGAAACAGATTCGTCCTGGTTGGGGTGGTGATTACACGCATGGATACACTAGGAAAATCTCACCAAGCTGTACTCTTATAACTTGGCCATTTCATTGTGTGACCCTTATTTCTAAATTGAGGAAAAAATACGTCAGGACTAAGAGTCTCATTTCCCCGTACTGGGCGTCTAGGGGAAGGAGCTGTCAGCATGTCTACTGCACACATTCATGCAAATTCTTATGTAACTAGAAAACAAAACGGCTCCCTTCTCCACTGTTCCATACCGGCCCTTGGTGGGTTCTGAATCCCTGTGTGTAATACTGTGCTCGTAGGTTTAATACCTGGTCCTCTAGGAAGAAAAACATGCCGGTTTGCAGCACTTGCCGATTCATGAGGTGAAATTACTCTCACCGTGACTGATTTCAAGCTGCTAATGTGACGTGTCACTGGATGTGGACTTGGTAAGAGATGGGCACAATGGACTTTCGCGGGCCAGTGGGAACAGACTCCAGCACATGGCCGGCCACTACAAGCCTTTCCTGTAAAACTCCAGGGGAGTTGTGGCAGAGTGAGGGAGCGGCTGTTAAGCATCCTGTGGTTCATTCCTGCTAGCTCGAATGTGAATGATGGGGCACCCTGCCCCAAAGCCATCATGTGACATCCCGACCCCGCTGTAAGGGGGGGTTCAGCCTTGCAATATGTGGTATTCCCAACAACCTTATAACTGGGGTTAGCAACACATTGGCAGTCTCAGGATTTTTACATGAAAGTATGGGTTATTTCATTTAAAATTCCCAAGTTTCTGGGGCACCTGGGTGGCTCAATCAGTTAACTGTCCGACTTCAGCTCAGGTCATGATCTCGTGGTTCACGAACTCGAGTCCCACATAGGCCTCTGTGCTGACTGCTCAGAGCCCAGAGCCAGCTTCAGATTCTGGGTGTGTGTCTCTCTCTGCCCCTCCTCTGCTGTCTCTCTCTCTCAAAAATAAATAAAAACATTAAAAACTTTTAATTCTTTAATTTTAATTTCTCTTGAGGAAGACAGAGAACATAAATCTAGCACCATGGGGCCTGCATTCACTCCCGACAACAGGCCATAACAGAGTTAAAGAAAGCTCCTCGTGAGGATGAGAAATCTGTGGTTTTCCATAATTCAATGACACACTTGCTGCGGCCAGTTGTGTTCCCTGTGTGGTTCTAGTTGGTATTTGGGTTTATAAATCCTACCTGAGGCTGTGCCATGTCTGAGAAACAGTTTGGTCTTTGGTACCACTGTGTGGATGTGTACGCACATGGGCACTCCCAAACAGTTACCTGTGAGATGAGCTGGGGAATATACATGCACACCCACAGTTTCCCCAGTGAATTGCCAAGACTTGGCATCTTGGGGTACCTGTGCTCACTCTGGGTGCTCAGCAAGACTTGGGACATTGAGCAATACCAGAACCCAGCCAGGGCATTGACTGGCTTCCCAGGCAATTACCCTGATTCCCTACCCTGGGTGAACATTAGAATCACTAAAAGAGTTAAAAAAAAAAAAAAAAAAGCCCAGTCCTCAGCTCAGACAATTGACTAAGAATCTCCGGGGATGGAGTCTGGAAATTAAAATGTTTTGAAAAAGCAGTACCAGTGATTCCTGTGTGCACCTTTTCTTTTTTTTCAAGAAGCGCTATTTAGGGTGTCTTTTCTTTGCACTAAGAGAACCGGAGAGGCCAGAGTTCTCGTCCCTCCTCAGGCTGTAATTCCCATTCCAGCCTGTAATAAAGGGGCGGGGCAGTGAGGAGGTGGGGCTTGCTCACATCGCCCCCTGCTGGGGACAGGGTGGAAGCTGCATTTTGTCCAGGAGACTGAGGGTGGGAAGGTGGGGAGTTGGGGGGGGGGGGGGCGGGTTCCATCAGGCACCAGAGGAAGAATGAGCTTTGGCTCACAGTGAGTGCAACTGGGTACCCTGGAGTTTCTGCCCTGTGAGAGCTTAGAAGGGACATAAAGTAAAAATTCCCCCTTGATTCCTTCGACCGATATTTATTGAGCACCTACTATGTGCCAGGCACTGTTGTAGATGCTGGGGATATAGCAGTAAGCCAAATAGACAAAAACACCTGCCTTCCTGCACTGACATTCTAGGGACGGAGACAGACACTAAATGTAACCAAAAAGATTAGTATATCAGCCAGCGAGAAGTGAGAAAAATAAAGCAGGGAAGGACTGGGAATGTGTGATGGTGTTGCAGTTTGGGGAGTATGTGGGAAAGAGGAAAGGCCTTGGTGACAAGGTGACATTAAAACAAAGATCTTTTTTAAAACGTTTATTTATTTTGAGCAAGAGAGAGAAGGAAAGCACAGGTGGAGAAGGAGCAGAAAGAGAGGGAATCCCAGGCAGGCTCTGCAGTGTCATCATGGAGCCTGACACGGAACTCGATCTCACAAGCCACAAATGAGATCACGACCTGAGCCAAAATCGAGAGTCAGACGCTTAACCGAATGAGCCACTCAGGTGCCCCTAAAGCAAGATATGAAGGAGATGAGAGGGTAAGCCACACAGATATCTATCTGGCAGAAGAGAGTTCTAGGTAGAAGGAATGACAAGTGCAAAGGCCCTGAGGTGGGCGTTTGGCAGGTTGGAAAGCAAAAAGGAGGTCAAGTGCTCAAGCAGAGCAAGAAAGGGAACGGCAATGGAAATCAGATCAGGGAGTTGGGCCTTGTAGGCCATTGGCTGTGGACTTGACTATGACACCCGGTGAGGCAAGCTAGATATATCCCTAATATAGAGCAGTGGAAGGTAGCCTTCAAAAAGATTGGGGAACTGAGGCCTAGAGTAGTGGACATTCTAGCACCTTTCTTTCCCGTTTGCCCTCTGGGGAACTGAGCAGGGAGGTAGCTCACTCACATTGGAGCACTGAGCCCTGAGCTGGGTGGAAAACTGAGAAATCTGTACACAAGCCCTGAGGAGCCAGCCCCTGGGGGAGGAGGAGAGACAGCGTTAGGGCTTAAGGAACCTGGTCAAGATAGATGATGGGGCTGGGTTGGGGGAGGAAAGTTGGGACCAAAAGCCAAACTCAGAGCAGAAGATTGAGGAGGGAGAACACTGCATTTTCCCACGATCCCTTCCTTCACGCTCAGAATGTCCTATTCTCCAGGAAATGTGGGGAGGGCGTACCGCGTGGCAGGCCCCGAGCTCAGGCAAGATTTGAGAGGATTGTTTGTCATATCTTCCCAAGTTCCCGGGCCAGGGGCTCTTGGTTAAAAGGAAAGCAGGAAGGGAGAAAGCCAGTGGGAAGAAAGGAGGCAGTGGACTGGAGTGGGCTCATGCGTGGCTGCTTACAGAGCAGAGCTCCCAGAAGCACAGGAGTGACAGAGCAGATGCGTTAGGAGTGGGCGCACAGAGGGAAGAAGTCCCGCTGCGGTGTGGGGAGATGGGAAGGGGTAGCTGGGGCTGGGCAGTGGGTCACGGAAGAAAGGTCACCAGTGGGCAGGGCAGCTGGCCGGGCCGAAACAATTTGTTCTCTTTTTCCACTTGGGAGCCTGTCGATTCTCTCCAAGCTGCTCATGTTTCTGCATGAGCTGCTGTGGGGGGCCGGGCGGGCAGTCCTTGAGAAAGGCCCACAGCTGTTTGGAGATAAAAGAGTGACCCGGAGCGTGAGGCCCCACACACTGGCCGTGTGCTCACGCTCCGGGCGCCTTCTCAGGCACGGCCTGGCACCGTTCCTGGGCTGTGGCCTTGCCCGGCTGGCTCCCTCCTGGTGCCTCCCTGCCCAGCCCGGGGGGCCCAGCTCTGTGCGGGGTGGGGGGCGCCGTCTCCTCCCCCAGCAACACAATCCGTCCCTCTGCCCCCTCCCGCCTCCCAGGGGCATATCCCGTACCTCCCGCACAGTCCCTGTTAGCTGCCGTTTCACACACCGCCCTTCCCTCTTCATTCCCAGTCTCCCAGGACGCCTCCCTCGGCCCCACCTGATGCCTGCCTCTGGTGACCTTGAGTCCTTCCTGAATAGTGGGGTGGGTGCCAGGGCCTGGCACAAACATTGCCCAATCCCCGAGAATGCCAGCTTTGAAACTTGATCGTTCGCACGCTGAAGGAGAAAGAGCTGTTTATGTTCCTCACTGACGTCCTCTGGGCCACCCACGTCAGGGCTGACACACATTTGCTGGCTTGTCCACTTTGGCCATCTCGGCACCCTGAAAGCTGACCCTCCGTCTGGGCAGCCAGCCCTGGGCTAGCACGTCCTGAGGGGGGTTGGTTTGACCTCCCTGTGTTCCTCCCAGAGCTAAAAGGCTCTGAATAATTACACCACTTAGACCGAAAAACTTTAGGACCTCCCAGACCTCAAAGGTGCAGGGGTGCGCAGTAGCCGAATATGGGAGGCATTCTGGGAAAGGTGCCCGGCAGGAAGGCCGACGGGCGCCTTGAGGCCTGACACCCACGCCTGCAGGCGACAGGACCAAGTCCTCCTAGGAGACAGCTTTGGTGGGATTTCCAGCAGAGGAACAGGTGGAAAAAGTCTGACTGTTGGGGAAAGGACAGGGGAGCCATATCTACGAGGGACGACGTTAGCTCGTTCATCTTTCCCCACATCAGGGACTGGCAGTGCAGACCCACACCTCCCAAGGCCTCTGTCCCCACATGACCACCCAGACAGCGCCCGACCAGGGCCTCCCGCCTCCCAGAGACCAGTAGTCGGGCGGAGGACTAAGGAGGGGGAGGGTCAAGGGGGGCTGCGAGGTGGCAGGCAAGGGCTGGTGGCCAGGAACAGGTTTCAGCTGGCCGCCTGCACTTTCCCTGGAGCCCGTTCTCCCACCCTATGTCTGTCATGGGCCATTAAGCTCTCAGCAGGTGCTGTGCTCCACTGAGGCTGGGGGCAGGGTTGGGGGCAAGGGGGAACCCTGGGAACACACCAGCCTGTCCCCTCCCAGGCTTGGCTCACTAGAGATAAACGCTCCTCTGGGGAATCTTCATCCCCCCCCCAATGAAGCTATGCCCTCACGAGCCCCTGGAGATTTCCTGCGTGTGCACACACATACACACATACATACCACACACACACACACACACACACACACACACACACAGCATCCAGGTCCTAAATTCTGACACTTCTTCCCTGATGGCCCCCAGAGGCCCCCTGCTGCTCCAGGGCCACCAGGGAGAGGCCTTTTGGATGCTCCTAATCTGCACACAGAGAGCTCTTGACAGCCAGCCATGTGACCGCCCAGCCCTGCAGTTCCTAGTGGGGTGTCCCTCCCTACCTGTGTCTTTCCTCTTCCCACCTCTTGGGGCTGCAGGGAACTGAGTGAGCTCTTCCAGCTTCCTTAGGGTTTGAAAGCAGAGGGGAGAAAGCACGAGACTTATTCACACCAAGGAGCCCTGAAATGGAGATGCTGCCCCCCACAGAGGGAGATGTGTGCATGCCCATCGGATCAGGGGCTCCTCTGCTTAAAACTCTGCACCCACCCCTCTTAGCTCACAAGCACATTCGCTCGGCAGACAAAGCCCGTCAAGGCCAGACCCCTGGAGTCTTCTCAGCCTGTGTCCTGTCGTTCCCCAGCGCCTGGACCCCCAGAGGTGCTGGACTGTCCGCGCTTCTGCCCAGTCTACCCTGGGTGTATCAAGCCTACACCCCTTTGCGCATGTTGTTCCTTCTGTTTTGAATGCCTTTTCCTACCTTGTCCATCTGGAACGTTAACTCATCCTGCACCCTTGAGGTTGTCTCTGCTAGGAAGACTTCCTTACTAGCACCTACTATTCTCTGCAGACTTTGATGCCCCTTCTTTGGGTCCCTTTTTCAAAGCATTTCCCACATCATAGCTTAGTGGTTAACAGGCCCATCTTCCTCATTAAACTATGAGCTATGGGGTAAGGGACTGTGTTTAATCTATAACTTCTCTCCTATTGCTGACATAGAGTAGATGCTTTAAGAAATACTTGTTACCTGCAAGCATGCCTTAATAATGGGGCAGAAGAGATCAAAGTAGACAGAGAGGAACACCAGGTCTCTGAGGAGAGAAAGGAATTCCAGTGGTTGATATCAAGGAAGGCTTCCTAGAGGAAGTGAACCGGATGTTGACAAAGTGGAGACATTCGAGGCAAAAGGAACTGATTGGTCAAGGCAGAGGGTAACCATAACAAAGGTCTTCTGTCAAGAACAAGAATGTGTGAGGGGCGCCTGGGTGGCTTAGTCGGTTGGTCGTCCGACTTTCGCTTAGGTCATGATCTCGCGGTTCGTGAGTTTGAGCCCCGCGTCGGGCTCTGTGCTGACTGCCAGCTTAGAGCCTGGAGCCTGTTTCAGTCTGTGACTCCCTCTCTCTCTGACTCTCCCCTTCTCACACTCTCTCTCTCTCTCTCTCTCTCTCTTAGAAATAAATAAAAATATTAAAAAAAAAAAAAGAACAATAATGTGTGTGTAGCCAACATCCCCTGCATGCTTGTTCTCTCCCAGACCTCTGAGCTCTTACACGTGGCACTGTCCCCTTGCATCTTTCCAACCAGCACGGAAGGTTGGCGCTATAACAATCCCCATTTGACACAGGAGGAAA
Organism: Proteles cristata cristata; assembly: GCA_017311185.1. NCBI lineage: Eukaryota > Metazoa > Chordata > Mammalia > Carnivora > Hyaenidae > Proteles > Proteles cristata. The sequence goes on from JAESUZ010005393.1 coordinate 2,463,150, forward strand.
GTGAAGCTCAATTACTGGCCCAAAGCAAATAGGTTGGATTTGATAAAAGAAGCAGAGCCACCAGGAGTGGCGGAGAATATAGGGTTTGACCTTTTTATGACACGAAAGCTACTTAAAATATCGATGCCTCTGAGTCCAAGATCATCAAAGCGGGCAGTGGGGAAGGGAAGACAGGCGTGAAATGGAGGAGGGGTGAGCAAGAATGGCCCGAATCAGTGACAGAGAGTTGGGGCTCCACAGGACGAAGAGGCAGCCCCCTCCAAGCCACCAACCTTGATGACCCAGGTGACCTGCAGAAGCAGCCAGCGCCCTTTGTCCTGGAGCCAACCACACGCCTGTCCCAGGAGCTAGACAAGCTGGAGGTCTGCGGAGACCTCATGGAGCGGGCGTTGGGGGGTGCGGGCCAAGCCTCGAGTGCTGCCTGCAGGCAAGAAGCAAGTCAGGCAAAGGGGCTGGCAGAACAGTGAGGGGCTGAAGCGGGGGGACCGAGGAGGCAGAGCCCCAGAAGATGATTTTGGGTGGGGCCATCTTGGCTTTCCTTCCAGGCTGATGCAGCTGTTAGGGTGCCTGTGCCCGTGTTCAGAGTTGGGCCACTAGATGGCCTCCTGCAGGTGCCCCTGTGCTTGCTCCTGGCCCTGGGGGAGGGACATGTCCTGCTCTTCGGGTCTCGGCTCTGCTCTAGGAGCCCAAGGCACTGGCACCCAAGGGCTGAGATAAGCCTCTGGGCTCAAGCTGTGACATTGGTCCATTCCATATGGCTTCTGAGGCCTCACTATGTTCTGGACCCTGGGCTGGGCTGGGTACCAGATGGGCAGTGCATGTCCCCGGGCCCTGCCTGCAGGGGGCCAGTGTAGAGTCTGGTGGGAGGCAGAGGAAGAAACTGGGCACTGGGCAGTTGAGGGCAGAGGAGCACCCACCAAGGAGAGAGCATCCAGGAAAAGTGGCATTTAAGGATGAATCTGATCAAGCCCCCTGCTCTAACCACCACGGACAGGAAATCCAGGGGTCAGCCCTGCAATTGGCAAATGCCTGGCCACGGGACCCGTAGGGCCAGCACCCCAGTGTCCTCTTAACTGTATTGTATGGGAACACGAAAAGAATGGAGGAAACCTGAGGGTAGAGAGTTAATCATGGGACGTTGTAGCATGTGGACATTGTTTGGATCCTGATTTTTATTTTTATTTTTAAGTAATCTCTACCCCCAACATGGGGCTCAAACTCACGACCCCTGAGGTCAAGAGTCACATGCTCTACCGACTGAGCCAGCCTGGTGCCCCTGGATTCTAATTTTTAAAAAATGCTGATGGATTAGTCTGCTCAGGCTACCATAACAAGGTACCACAGCCAGAGAGGCTTAAAAACAATACGAATTTATTTCTCACAGTTCTGGAGGTTAGGAATCCCAGATCAAGGCACAGGCAGGGTTCCTTTTCTGGTGAGGTCCCTCTTCCTGGTTTGTAGCTGGCCACTTATCTCCACGTGGCCTCCCCTCAGAGGGTATGTGGAGTGGGGGTAGACGTAGGTACGAAGAGATTGCTCTTATTATTATTTTTTTTTAATTTGAGGGAGAGAGTGAGCAGGGGAGAGGGGCAGAAGGAGGGAGAGAGAGAATCCCAAGTAAGCTCCATGCTCGGCATGGAGCCCAACTCAGGGCTCCATCCCACAACCCTGGAATCATGACCTGAGCTGAAATAAAGAGCTGGACGCTCAACTGAGTGAGCCATCCTGATGCCCCAAGGCAACCGATCTTTATAAGGACCTTACTTTTATGACCTCATTTAAGCTTAATTATTTCCTAAAAGCCTTACTTCCCAACAGATACAGATACATGGGGGGGTAGGGCTTAATAGATGAATTTGGGGGGGAACGCAATTCAGTCCATAGGAGATGACATTTAGAAAGAATTGGGATTTTGAATGCTAAGTATTTGATTATATTAGAGAATTATTAGTAAATATCTCTTGGGGTATGATAATGGTAATATTGTTTTATATATAGATATACATGTATATAACATATGTATGTATGCATATGTAGAACAATATTACCGTGTATATATATAACTTATATATAAAATACACACACGTATATACGTATATAAAATCTCCTTATCTTTTAAATTCACCCCAAAATATTTATGGGTGCAATTGACTGACATCTGGGATTTGTTTCAAACTGATAAGGGGGATGGGGGACCTGGGTGGCTCAGTCTGTTGAGTGTCTGACTTCGGCTCATGATCTCATGGTTCGTGGGTTCGAGCCCCATGTCAGGCTCTGTGCTGACAGGTAGCTCAGAGCCTGGAGCCTGCTTTGGATTCTGTGTCTCCCTCTCTCTCTGCTTCTCCCCTGCTCATGCTCTGTCTCTCTCCCAAAGGTAAGTAAAGATTTAAAAAAAATTTTTTAATGATAAGGGGGAGTGAAAGTGGCCATAGATGAAGCAGTACTAGCCATGAGTTGATGGTTGTTGGGTCTGGGTTATGGGTTCCGGGAATCCATGATATTATTCTGCCTACTTTTGGGTGTGTTCTAAATTCTCCATTAATAAAAAGTAAAAACAAAAAGTGAAGAGGGTTAGTGAAGTTTAGGGCTAGGGGGAGGAGTCAGAAAAAATTACTCGAAGAAATCGCTCTGAGCTAGTGAGGCAGGTGGCTGTGTGAGGCCCCAGGGGTTTACAAGTGCTGGAGCGTGAAGCTGTGCCAGTCATTTCCGATCACAAGGTGACTGAGGTTCAGTCCCCACAGTCCACGACAAAGACAAGTCTCAATGGAAAGCCCTGGTTTAGGACAAGTGAGATTGGAACCCAGTGGGAGAGCCTTGCAGGGCCAGGAAGTCTTGAAGAAGGGGAATGTACACAGTGGGCATTTGCTGTGGAAGGACTGGGACACCAGATGGTAGATGAGGCATCGGGCCGAGGCCACCCACCATGCCAAGACAGGGAAGTCTGGGGAGGCAAGAACATGGTCATCCGGGGTCCCAACCCAATCTTTGCTGGAATTGTAGGCCACTCCTCTTTGCTTTGGAAATCTGACTTCTTTAGTGTTCTTACTGGGTGACTCTGGGTGAGTTACTCAGTCTCTCTGATCCTCAGTTTCTTCTTCTGTAGAATAGGGATAGTAAGGCTATCATGGGATTAAATGAGAAAATACTTGTAAAGCACTAAAAAGAGTGCCCAAGTTAGTTATTATCTGAGTTTCAGGGAGGAAGCCACCCTCCCCTGGGGCCAGGAGGTGGAGACAGCAGTCAATAAAGGACAGAGACCTATAGGGAACAGCACTGTACTCCTCCCTGCTAGCTCTTCACACGTTTGTGAGCTATTTTTAATTAGAAAAAAAGAAGAAAAAAAAAGCTGTTTCCTCACAGCAGTGAGCAGGTCAGATGCAGAAAAGAAGTTGCAGAGAAAGTCCCAAGTAAAATCCACTGGGCCTTATGAGAAAGTGCGGCTGGCCAAGATCAGCCAAGGGCCCGCTTCAGAAACTACCTCTGGATCCCACTTTCCCCCTTGGGGTGGCCTCTGGAATGGGGTCTACAAGAGTGAAAGGTCAGACCCTGTGAGGGAGGGGTGGGGCCTGAGTGGGCTCCTCCCTCTGGAGGAAGCACAGGCCTTTCCCCTTTAGGGCTGTGGCTCTGGGACCACTTCCTCCTTCTTACTCTGAAGCTGGGGGCAGGCCTCCTGAACCCTCTGGAAAGACAGGAGCACATTCTGGGATGCCTTAGCCCATCTGTGACCCCGGGTGGGGGCGGCTGAGGGTGCTGCTGGAGGCCTCCTTCCCTGCTTCAGAGGTAGTTGAGGCCCACCCTGGAGGTCTGCAGAATGGAGAAAGAGAGTAAGGAGAAGCTGGCATCTGTGTCCAGTCTGGTCACTGTGTTTGAGAACAGCAGGTATGGGGTGGTGGGGGTGGGAAGGGTCGCCAGGGTGGACTGGTGGCCTCCCTCTAGCTCCTCTGCCCACTCTGGGCCCCCCTCTGCCCACTGTCAGGCCCTGGAGCACAGGCTTTCCCAGTCTTCAGGCTGAGGATCAGGGCCAGGGCTGCCGTGGGGCCTCACAGCAAGCAGTTCTCTCTCTGGGCCCATCCTGGACACCTCCTCCTGTCTGGGCAGTGCCTGGGCTCCTCGCAGCATCAGGCAGCATCATCAGGCACCAGGAACGGGGCAGTGGTGAGAGTGTGTGTGTCTATGTATATATTTTAATGTTTACTTATGTACTTTGAGAGAGAGAGAGAGAGAGAGGGAGAGAGAGAGAAAGAGCGCATATGTGTGCAAGTGGGGATAGGAGCAGAAATAGAGGGAGAGAGAGAATCCCAGGTAGGCTCTGTGCTGTGAGCGCTGAGGCTGACCCGGGGCTAAATCTCATGAACTGTGAGATCATGACCTGAGTTGAAACCAAGGGTCAGATGCTCATCCAAATGAGCCACCCAGGAGCCCCAAGAGTGTGTAAATTTATACGTTGGGGAGAGTCTAGATGTGTGTAGTTATGAGCGAGTGTGGGTGGACCAAACAGTGTTTGGACTGCACCCATTGGAAATAGTAGCTAATACTTACCAAGCACTTACTCCTTATAAGTAGGACAACCATATAATTCATCATTCAACTCAGGGCACAATTAAAACTTAAAGCGGATGCCATTCAGTTTTTTTGGCAGAAGGGAGGGGACAATAAGAAAAGCTGAGACTGTATCAGGCAAACCAGAATGTACAATCAGCCTACCTTTGGGGCATTTTTCTACGTGATTTTTGTCACTTACTTCATTTAATTATCTAACAGCCTCCTGAGAGTAGTTCTGTTTCTATTCCCATCTTATAGATGATGGGAAGTGATGCACAGAGAGGAAAGGAGGCTTAAAAGGCTTTAAGTTCATGGGTAGGGACTTTCATCTGAAGGAAAAGAAAAACGGCCAGATGTGTGGAGGTCATTGGTGGCCCTGGCAGTGGTGGTGGTGTGTGTGTGCCTATGTGTGTGTGTGTGACATTAATCTACTCTGCAGGCATTCCTTAAGCCCAGGACTGTGTTAGGGAATGTTGTAGGTAGCATTCTCTGGAAATAGACTCTAAGATAGAAGTTTGCTTCAAGGGATAGTTTTGAAACAAAACCTGTTGGGGCGAGGGGTACAGCATGGGGAGAAGTTGAACTGCGTGCAGTTGCAGCAGGGGCCCCGGGGGCCCCAGCCTGTCCCAAGTTGCTGTGAAGCTCAGATGTCCCTCAAGTTGTTCTAACTGAGGCAAAGCGATGGGTCTTTGTACCCTCACATGGGCTAGTTGTTGGATATGGACTTGACCTTGGATGAGGCAGTTGTCCTTCAGGAAGGAGAATTCTGACCAACAACCGGGGAGAAGAGCTCCTCAGTCTTGAAAGGGGTGTGAGTGGCACAACGTAGCATCACACAGGAACCTTAGCAGACATGGGAGCTGAAAGAGTGATCCCTGCTGGCACGATTTCTGTCTTTGGATGCCAAGCTCATGGAATTACTATGATGCCAGGTCATAGACAATAGATACCCTGAGAGGAGCCTAGATTTTGTGCTCAGGGCACTCAGAACAGACCAAGGCCTTTGTGGCTTTCAAGGTGGATGTGGCATAGATGTGGACCTAGAAGGGCAGTTCAACTGTCTGAGCCAGGGACCTTACCCTGACTCTCCCAGGGTCCTTTGCCAAGCACGTTCTGTTCAGCACCAAGGACAGCTCCAGGCACCACCTTCCTGGTCCCCCACCCCCATCCCCTGCCCCCTTCTGTGGGGGAGAGAGCACCACCCCATTCAGCATGCCAGGTGTGCCCAGTGGAGACGAGACCCTCAGCATGTGTGTTGGGCCCAGGCCACACCAGGCAAGAGGAGGCAGCCCTCAGACCAGAATGGGGTCAGAGGCGGCCTTGTCTGAAGGGTGAGAGTCACCTCTTATCTTGTGAGAGGCCCTGTGCCAGCAGCCTTGGCTTTGGCTTTCTTGTGAAGTCTTCCAGCCCCTTAGCTGATCTGAAACTGAGGGGTGAAGAGGAAATAGAAGCTGGCCTGGGGCACTTGGAGGGAAATGCAGAAGCTGAAACCAAATGTAGAACAGAAAGCCTGAGGCCCAGCTGTTTCCTCGGGTTGAGGAACCAGGCCCTGAGGTGTCAGCGGAGGGTAGAGGAGCCCATAAGGGCCGCTGAGACCTGGGTTCCAATCCTCTCTACCGCCAACCAGCTGAGTGACTTGGGGCAGACATGCTGACCCTCTGGACCTGTTTCTTCTCCACTCAGATGGGGAGGGGCAGTTTAGGGATCAGATGTCTGATCTGAATCCCACCTTTGCCAGCCCCTCACTGCGAGTTACTTATGCTGCCTGTACCTCAGTTTCCTTAGTGGCAAAACTGGGGCAATGAAAACCTTTCTCAGAGTTTTGGAGATTTGGTACCTGTCTGGTCCTCCATGGCCCAGACTGTCCCATTGCAAGCCTTTCCATACTATGGGAATGTGCACAACCCAAATCATGGGGTACACTCAGTGAAGGTGACCTCTTTTATCTAAATAATGTAACTGGCCTGCAGACCCTATTAGGTAGAATAACACACACAAAGATACCCTTCAAAGGCCCATTCTTGGAGGAACAGAGAAATGCTTCCAGACTGGCTTCTCCCACCACCCACCCACTAGAGGTGTGGAAGGCACAGCTCCCATTAAAAAGTCCCAGCTTTAGCAGCTCTGTCCTCCCTTTAGAGTGTTCCGTGGCTCCCACCTTCTCTCCAAGTACAAGTTACTAAGATTTTAGGGGCTTTCCCGCTGCAGAGACTTAAAACAGCAATGAAGTGTACAAGTGAGGGTGACCTGGGGCCACACTATATGCACAAAGAAGGGTTCCTCATTGCATTTTAAACAAGGAAGTATGTAGTTTCCAAGAAATCAAAACAAGTTTACACTGACTCATTTTGAAGCTTGGAGTTCCCTGCAAGAAGATGTTGGGAAAGAAGTGGATGTTTTACTTAGCAAATTCCTCCTGCGTGCCAGGCACTCAGGGGCCACTCCACACCTGTGATGTGCATTAAGCATTCCTAAATCCTGGCCAGGGCTATTCTTCCTGCCTTACAGACAGGAAACTCTCAGATCTGTTCTGTTCACTTCAGGACTCCAGGAGCAGCATCCAGTGTCTCCAAACCAGACACTGAACATCACCGCCCTGGGTGCAGGCTTCCCCCACCCGCAGAACCATGGACGGAGCCTGACGCTGGGGAGACCTTGGGGTCTGAGCCCAGGACGGTCAGCAGGAGGTACCTGAGCTCCCTGAAAAACAAGCTGTCCAGCGGAGCCTGGAGGAAATCTTGCCAGCCCGGAACCCACCCTGGGCCAGGGATGCAGGTGCCTGAGGGCTGGAGCAGATGTGGGGAGCTGGGGGGCCCCTTCACTGCCCTCCTTCCTGCAAATTCTCTCCCAGCCCAAACCAGCACTTCTCCAAGCAGGAGTCTTATGTCACCAGAGATCAGTTGAAAGATAGATTCTACCGCCTTACCAGCCTTTGATTAAATGTCTACAGTGCACCCCACTGTTTCATTATTTCACATCCCCTTCACTGTAGGAGTCTTTTAGGCAAGGACATTGAAACTCAGACAGCTTAGGGGTGCCTGGGTGGCTCAGTGAGATAAGCATCCGACTCTTGGTTTCGGCACAGGTCGTGTTCCCAGCACTGTGGGATTGAGCCTTTATCGGCCTCCAGGCTGAGCGTAGAGCCTGCTTAATATTCTCTCTCTACCCGCTCCCAACTCTGTCTCTCTAAAACAAACAACAAAAAAAAACCCCAAATAACCCCACAAAACTCAGACAGCTTAAAAATTTGTCCAAGGCCCCACGGCTTGGAATAGTCTCCATTTTGTGAACTTGGTACCCTTCCCTGGAGTGGCCTCAGTTTACCCACTGCAAGAGGCAATAATCCCAAACTAGAGATAGAAATTAGTGTTGATCCTACCCTTAGATTGATCCTGGGCAGGTCACCTCCCTTTTCCGGATTTCAGCTTCCTTGTCTGTGGAGTTCAAGGGTTAAGCTGCATGATACTGTGTCCCCTGGAGCCAGACTGCCAGTGATCACGCTCCAGCTCTTCTGCTCCCTGTGTGACCTTGGGCAAAGCACTGTAGCCTCTTTGTGCCTCTTTCCTCATTTATAAAATGGGAATGGCGATCAGTATGTTGTGGTTACCAGTTGCTGCATAACAAGCACCCCAAACAAAATGTCTACAAGTCGACAATGTCGAATATGACTTGTTATTTCTCACAATTTTGTGGGTTGACCGGAATGCTACTGGATGGTTTTTCTATCCATTTCACTTGGGGTTTGTCTTAGTCTGCTTGGGCTGCCACAACAAAATACCACAGACCGGGGGACTTAACAGAGATATATTTCCTTACAACTCTGGAGACGGGAAGTCCAAGACCAAGGTGCTGGCAGGGTTGGTTTCTGGGGAAGCCTCTCACCTTGGCTTACAGATGGCTGTCTTCTCACTGCGTCCTCATGCACATGGTCTCCTGGTGTCTGTCCCTCCTCTTATATAGACACCTAATCCTATTGGATTAGGACCTCACCCTTATGACTTTATTTAACTGTAATCATCTCCTCAAAGGCCCTATGTCCAAATACAGTTATATTAGGGGCTACAACTTCAACATATGAATTTGGGGAGGGGGAGCACAATTCAGTCCGTAATAGGGTCTCTCACATGGCTGTGGTCCGATGGTGGCCGGGGCTGGAATGTCCAAGATAGCTCAGCTCTCAAGCCTGGTGTCTGGGCAGGGACAGTGGGAGGCTGGATTCAGCTGGGGTGCAGGCACAGCAGGGCCTTTGGCTCTCTCTATGTAGTCTCTGGGCCTCAGCATGGCCTCTCTATCAGCCAGACCTCCAGAATGGTGGTTCATGGCTCCCAAGACAGCATAAGCTTCCAGAAGCTTCCGGCTCTCTGGAGCCTGAGGCCCAGAACCAGCACAACCTCACTCCTGCCCTTTGACAGGGTCCTTTGTTAAAGCGATCCCGGTGCCAGCCCAGATGCATTGTGGGAGGGCATGAGTGCCAGGAGGTGGCCAACCACTGGGGCATCTTTGGAGGCTACATCCACGGTCCCCATCGGAGAAGACCAAAGCTGTCTCTCTCCTTCTCCTTCTCCCGCTCAACCCTCCTGCAGGAGCCAGAGGAGAAGAGGATCGTCCAGGAACTGCTGGAGACCGAGAAGGCCTATGTGGCACGCCTCCATCTGCTAGACCAGGTCAGTGGCCAGAATACTGCCCCGTCCTGTCCTGAGCCCAGCACCCAGGCCTCCTCACCCCACCCCTGCTCTCCCTTCTGTATACCTCACCAGAGTTGAGAGTTAGGACCTGGGATTTGATTCTCAGACCTTCAGTCCCTGTTGGCTGAAGTTAGGGTAGAAATCAGGATTTAGTGCATTAATACCACCTGCCATCCTACCCCCAGTGCGGGGGCTGGCCTCACGTGTAGCAGACCGCACACATGCTTCTAGGCCCCGCACAGCATCCTTGTCCGTTACCCCAACACTCGACACCCTCACCATTATTAACCCTTCACGCTTTCTTAAGAAGCCCCAAACAAGTGGTACCTGGGAGGCTCAGTCGGTTAACAGTCCAACTTCGGCTCAGGTCATGATCTTGCAGTTTGTGGGTTCAAGCCCCACATCAGGCTCTATGCTGACAGCCAGCTCAGAGCCTGGAGCCTGTTTTAGATTCTGTATCTCCCTCTCTCCCTGGCCCTCCCATGCTCACGCTCGCTCTCTCTCTCTCTCTCGTCTCAGAAATAAATTTTAAAAAATGAAAAAAGAAAAAGAAGCCCCAAATAAGAGGGTTAAATATTTGGACCTCATCAGGAGCGGGATCTTTTTTTTTTTTTAATTTGTTTTTATTTATTTTGAGAGAGAGAGTGCAAATGGGGGAGGAGTAGAGAGAGAGGCGGTGGGGAGAAGATGCCATGCAGGCTCCGTGCTATCAGTGCAGGGCCAGATGTGGGGCTCAAACTAACCAAGCGTGAGACCATGACCAGAGCCAAAGTTAAGAGTCAGACGCTCAACTGACTGAGCCACCCAGGCGTCCCAGGAGTAGGATATTTGACGTGGCAAAGTCCAAGACCTTGACAATTGCAAGACGGGCCCATTTCTGACACTCATCAGCTGCCACCTCTCTGGCCAAGGGTCTGAGTCTCTAGGCCTTCATTTGCCCATCTGTAAAGTGGCCGGAATACAACCCTCCCTATCTCCTGAGGTTGTTTCAAGGATGGGAGACAGAAGAGGTGAAAGCATTCAGTAACCTAGATGGGGGGAGGGGAGGGGCTAAAGCCCCTGGGCTGTGCTTGTCTCCCCCTGGGCGGCTGTGTGGGTGGCTCTTCTCTGCCACAGGCCCCGTGACACACAGTGGCGGCTGTAGGTGTTCTTCCAGGAGTTGCTGAGGGAGGCCCGCAGCAGCAAGGCCTTCCCCGAGGATGTGGTCAGGCTCATCTTCTCCAACATCTCCTCCATCTACCAGTTCCACGCACAGTTCTTCCTCCCGGAGCTGCAGCGGAGGCTGGACGACTGGTGAGGTCCACCCCTAAGCCCTGAGGTCTCCTGACTGCAGCCCCCAGGGCATGAGGTTTGGCCTGTTAGGTGCCTGCCCTTGTTGCGTGGCCATGACAGTCTCCTCCTCTGGGCTCCGTCTGTGTCTGTTCTCAGAGTAAGGGGCTTGGACAGACGAGTGCTGAGGGGCTGTGGGTGTGTGCATGCGTGTGTGTGTGTGTGTGTGTGTGTGTGTGTGCGTGCGCGTGTGTGTGAGAGAGAGAGAGAGAGTGTGTGTGCGTGTGCATGTGTGTCCTGGGGAAGAGGATGGATCAGGTTCTCACTAGGCTGAGTGACTTAGGAGGTGATGGAAATAGCCCATGCTAACTGAGGGCTCCCTACATGCCCGGCCTTGGGCTTCATACCTATTACTACTCTCACCTACATTACTGTTACTATAACCCATTACTGTTACTATTACTCATTTGATCTTCCAATCAGCCTGCTATGTGATCCTGGTTATGCAAGAAACTGTCTTTGTTTTCAGAGATGACCACTGTAGTATTTGGTGATGAAGTTACTTGCTTTATATATTTTGCCAAAGCAATGCCATAATGTGTGGAATGTCCTTTAAAATTCTTCAGCAGAGAGAAATGTCTGTTATTGTTAAATACAGTAACAGATATATGGGGGTTCATTATTTTTTTTATGTTCTTATTTTATTTTTTTGAAAGAGAGACAGCGCTAGCGGGGGAGGGGCAGAGAGAGAGAGAAAGAGAGAGAGAGATGGAATCTGAAGCAGGCTCCAGCCTCTGAGCTGTCGGCACAGAACCCAATGCAGGGCTTGAATTCATGGACTGTGAAATCATGACCTGAGTGAGCCAAAGTCAGATGCTTAACCGACTGAGCCACCCAGGCGCCCCTATAGAGGTTTATTATTATATTCATTTTAGTTTAAAGTTTTTCACAATGAAATGGTGGTTTGTGTGTGGTGTTTTTTTATTTTAATTTTTAAAATGTTTATTTATTTTTGAGAGAAAGAGAGAGACAGAGCATGAATGAGGGAGTGGAGGACAGAGTGAGAGACAGAATCCAAAGCAGGCTTCAGGCTCTGAGCTGTCAGCACAGAGCCCAATGCAGGGCTCAAACCCACAAACCACGAGATCATGACCTTAGCTGAAGTCGGACACTTAACCGACTGAGCCACCCAGGCACTCCTGTGGATTTTTTTTTTCAAAGACAACCCTATGGCTACAACCATTCCCATTATTTTACAGTGGGAAGATCAAGGGACAGTGAGGTTAGGGGACTTGTCCAAGAACACACAGTTAGAGTAAGTGAAATAGTTTGGAATCAAACTCAGGGAGGCCAGATCGTGGCCCCTTGCTGCTCTACTGTAACAGTCCCTGGGCTGACCTTTAGGATACGTTCTTATCTCCTGAGCCTCAATTTCCTCATCTCTAAGATGGGCCAGTGACCATCCCTTGCAGAGTTAAATGAGATGAGACACGTGGCGTGTTTCGAGCAGTGCTTGACATGTGGCCCTCGCTGGCATTACACTGTAACCCTTGAGTAACCCTCAAGTGGTTACTGGATACATGTTGTGGGCCCAACACTATGCTGGGTCTCTGGGGTGGAAGAGAACGGCATCTGCCCTCAGGGACTCAAAGTCTAAGGGGGGATGGACCATACACTTTTGGGCGAGGATGACACGTGTCCCCGTCCCTGCACCCAGAAGTGCAGCGGAAATCTGTTCTGGGGAGTTCAGAGAGCCTGGCCTAACCTGGCTCTGCCTGAAGTCAAGAGGAGATCCTCAGGCTGAAGGCAGCACCCAGGTGGTCCTCTTGCAGGGCAGCCACCCCCCGCATCGGTGACGTGATCCAGAAACTGGCCCCATTCCTGAAGATGTACAGTGAGTACGTCAAGAACTTTGAGCGAGCTGCTGAGCTGCTGGCCACCTGGACCGACAAGTCTTCCCCCTTCCAGGAGGTGATCGGCCGCATTCAGGTGAGGTTGGGTGAGGGGCGGGGCAGGGCCTGCATTGCCACCCCCAGTGTGCCCTGGCTTAGTTTCCCTGAGTGATTGTGGCCATCTCCAGGCTCAGCGGTTTGCATACCCACCAGCTCCGGCCTGCCCTGCCTGCTCCTGTTAGCCTCAGGGCCGCCTGCCCCGCCCTTCTCCATTCTCGCCTCCACACCCTTCCTCTCCCCATCTCTCCCCAAGAGCAGCGAGGCCTCCGGCAGCCTGACTCTGCAGCACCACATGCTGGAGCCTGTGCAGAGAATCCCACGCTATGAGCTGCTGCTCAAGGAATACATCCAGAAGCTGCCAGCCCAGGCCCCAGACCGGGTGGATGCTCAGAGTGAGGACACCCCCAGAAATCCAGGGGGTGGGGGAGGCCTGAGTGACTCCCCTTTATTTACGGAACACCTGCTAACATGCTTGGAATGGCTATCCACTATCAACATTGATTGTTGGCACCTTCTTAGACAGTATCTACACCATTAGCCTTTCTTTGGTAGACATGAAGGCCAAGAGAGATCAAATGATTTGCCCAAGGTCACACAGCCAGAAAGGGGCGGGGTTGGGATTTGAAGCGATTCCTGTATTATGCCAAAACCCATGGTCTTTCCGCAGCACCCTCTGGGTCTGATTGGTTTGGTGAGCCACGAGAGTCACAGAAGCCCAACGCCTAAGCCCTGTCTATGGTGGCTTCCAGTGTCTCCACTCTGGGTGGGAAATGGCCCCCATGATCCAAACATCTCATGTGCCAGGCTATACAGTCAGGGCCGCTCCTACGGTCACTCACGGCAGGCCCCCTAGGCCACTTTGTTAAGCCTCAAGGACTTCCTGCCTCAGCCCCCAGCCCCCAATTTTCAGGAGATAACTCTGGCCCTGTTCCCCCTTTCAGAAGCTCTCGACATGATCTTCTCAGCCGCTCAGCACTCCAACGCAGCCATCACTGAGATGGTGAGCAGCCAGCCCTCGTGGTGGGGTAGGGGGAGGAGCCGGCATCCGCAGGGGCCCTGTACCTCATCCCTGCAGCTCTCAGCCTCGCCTCAGCCCCCCAGGTCTCTATCTGCTCACCCCCTGATCCCACCCCATGACACCTGGCCGGATGCTGTCCTTCCCCTCCCATCCCGTCGGTGTCTGCACAAGGCAAATCTTGAGGCAGGGGGCCCCTGCCCGGCTTTGGCTGAGGGTGCACCCCCGTCCCAGGAGAGGCTACAGGACCTGTGGGAAGTATACCAGCGCCTGGGCCTTGAGGATGACATAGTAGATCCCTCCAACACGCTGCTCCGGGAAGGCCCTGTCCTCAAGATCTCCTTTCGCCGCAGTGACCCCATGGAGCGCTACCTTTTCTTGGTAAGGGGATGCTGGGGGCCCACCCCGCATGGGGAGGGAAGTCCGTGGGCCACGCTGCCCCAGGTCCTGCCTGCCTGCTGTCCACCTGGCGCCTGTCCTTACCTGATTGGGCATCCAGGTGATTTGGGACAAGTCACTTGCGTGATTTCTCAGACCCACCCTAGGAAGCAACAGAGTCAGATTTTGAACCCAGGTCGTTTGGCTCCAAACTCTGAGCTATTAATCTGTGCTCTAGGGAACGTGTAGCAGGAAAGAATTAGGTTACTGCTAAGAACTGCCCAGATTTGCATTGAGGAAGCCAGGGGGTCTCCTGGAAATCCGGAAACTGGTCCTGCCCGGAGGTCCGGGGGAGGGAGCTGTAACCTCTCGTAAGCCCTCGCCACCCTGAGCCCCGATTAGAAAGTCCTTGTAAGTTTAGTCTACGGCCATACCACCCTGAACTTGCCCTATCTCGATCTCGTCTGATCTCGGAAGCTAAGCAGGGTCGGGCCGGTCAGTACTTGGACGGGAGAAAGTCCTTGTAAGTTTGATGCCCACAGATATGACAGCCCTTCAATGGCAGTCTTAGTTGGATTAGGGGCCAGACAACCCTTTCATCATCACACCTGTGACTCCCGTGAGCAGCCTGGGGCGAGGCCAGTGGAGAGGGAGACCCAGTGGTGCCCCGCCCACCGCCCCAGGAAAGCCCTGCCCTACCATCCTTCCTGCCCCGCCGCCGCCGCGCACGCGCACATCCTGTTGTGTCTCCTGCAGTTCAACAACATGCTATTGTACTGCGTGCCCAAGGTCATCCAGGTGGGCGCCCACTTCCAGGTGAGGACCCGCATCGACGTGGCCGGGATGAAGGTGAGTGACAGGCGCCCCAGCCACTGTCAGGCTTCATCCCAAAGGTGGGATGGAGTATGGAGATTACCAGGAGGGACCACGCTGCATTCTCAGTCCAGGATCCCTAATCTGGGAGGTCCTGGGCCACCGATGAATCCCCTGGGAGTGTTGTTAAAATGCAAGTCCGGATTCCGTAGGTCCGGGGTGGGACGTCCCCCCCCCCACCCAGGTGATGCTGCTGCCGCAGGTCCACAGGCCAGACTTGGAGTTGTAAGGGTCCATACTGTCAGCTCAGCTGATGAATCGTGAATGTCCCCATCCAGTGGTGGCCACCAATGAGCGAGGACAGCGGTCCTATATAATAGTGCCCCATGGACTGGGCCCCATATCATCCCATCAGATTCTCCTGGCATCCCTACAGTGTAGAGGCTGTTACTTCCCCTTGCAATTTTTATTTTTCCTTTTATTTTATTTTTTATATATTTTTATTTATTTCTAGGAGAGAGAGAGAGAGAGAGACAGCGTGAGCAGGGGAGGGTCAGAGAGAGAGGGAGACACAGACTCTGAAACAGGCTCCAGGCACTGAGCTGTCAGCACAGAGCCCGACGCGGGGCACGAACCCACGAACCGCGAGATCATGACCTAAGTGAAAGTCGACGCTTAACGGACTAAGCCACCCAGGCGCCCCTAAAATTTATTTTTTTTAATTTACATCCAAGAGAGTTAGCATACAGTGCAACAATGGTTTCGGGAGTAGATTCCTTAATGCCCCTCACCCGTTGAGCCCACCCCCCCCCCCACAACCCCTCCAGTAACCTTCTGTTTCTTGTCTGTATTTAAGAGTCTCTTATGTTTTGTCCCCTTGCCTGTTTTTATATTATGTTTGCTTCCCTTCCCTTATGTTCATCTCTTCTGTGTCCTAAAGTCCTCATATGAGTAAAGTCATGTGATATTTGTCTTTCTCTGACTGACTAATTTCGTTTAGCATAATACCCTCTAGTTCCATCCACGTAGTTGCAAATGGCAAGATTTCATTCTTTTTGATCGCCAAGTAATACTCCATTATGTGTGTGTGTGTGTGTGTGTGTGTGTGTGTGTGTGTGTGTGTGTGTGTGTGTGTGTGTATGCCACATCTTCTTTATCCATTCATCTGTCGATGAACATTTGGGCTCTTTCCATACTTTGGCTATTGCTGATAGAACTGTTATAAACATTAGGCTGCTCGTGCCCCTTTGAAACAACACACCTGTATCCCTTGGATAAATACCTAGTAGTGCAATTGCTGGGTTGTAGGGTAGTTCTATTTTTAATTTTTGAGGAAGCTCCACACTGTTTTCCAGAGTGGCTGCACCAGTTTGCATTCCCACCAGCAGTGTAAAAGAGATCCTTTTTCTCCACATCCTCATCGACATCTGTTGTTGCTTAAGTTGTTAATGTTAGCCATTTTGATGGGTGTTGGGAGGTATCTCCTTGTGGTTTTGATTTGTGTTTCCCTGATGATGAGTGATGTTGAATATTTTTTCATGTGTCTGTTGGCCATCTGGATGGCTTTTTTGGGGAAGTGTCTGTTCATGTCTTTCGCCCATTTCTTCACTGGGTTATTTGATTTTTTTGGGTGTTGAGTTTGAGAAGTTCTTTATAGATGTTGGATACTAACCCTTTATCTGATATGTTGTTCACAAATATCTTCTCCCATTCTGTTGGTTGCCTTTTAGTTTTGCGATTGTTTCCTTCGCTGTGCAGAAGCTTTTTATTTTGATGAGGTCCCAATAGTTCATTTTGCTTTTGTTTCCCTTGCCTCTGGAGATGTGTTGAGTAAGAAGTTGCTGCGGATGAGATCAAAGAAGTTCTTGCCTGCTTTCTCCTCTAGGATTCTGATGGCTCCCTGCCTTACATTTAGGTCTTTCCTCCATTTTGAGTTTATCTTTGTGTATGGTGAAAGAAAGTGGTCCAGGTTCATTTTTCTGCGTGTTGCTGTCCAGTTTTCCCAGCACCACTTGCTGAAAAGACTGTCTTTATTCCATTGAATATTCTTCCCTGCTTTGTGAAAGATTAGTTGGCCATTATGTTTGTGGGCCCATTTCTGGGTTCTCTATTCTGTTCCATTGCTCTGAGAGTCTGTTCTTGTGCCAGTACCATACTGTCTTGATGTTTACAGCTTTGTAATACAGCTTGAAGTCTGGGATTGTGATGCCTCCTGCTTTGGTTTCCTTTTTCAAGATAGCTTTGGCTATTTGGAGTCTTTTCTGGTTCCATACAAATTTTAGGATTCTAGCTCTGTGAAGAATGCTGGTGTCATTTTGATAGGGATTGCATGGAATGTGCTGATTGCTTTGGGTAGTATTGACATTTTGACAATATTTGTTCTTCCTATCCAGGAGCATGGAATATGTTTCCTTTTTTTTTTTTTTTTTTTTTTTTGGTGTCTTCTTCAATTTCTTTCATAAGCTTTCTACAGTTTTCAGTGTATAGATTTTTCACCTCTTTGGTTAGATTTATTCCTAGGTATTTTATGGTTTTTGGTGCCTGCATTTGCTTTTCTAACTAACTGCTAACTCTACTGGTTGCTGCACATGAGTACTTCAGCAGCTTCCTCACCCTTCCATGTAGCCGCAGGGGATCCCAGTGTGTGGAAAGCACTATAATTTGTTCATTCAGCCAACCTACTACTGAGGGTCATTTAGATTGTTTTCAGGGAATCACTACAAATGAATGAACTATGTACGAGGCTGTGCATGAGTATATCTGTAGTCAATCCCATTAAAAAAATAAGGAATAAACCGTTGCCCGTGTAGACAATGGAATACTATTCAGTGATAAAAAGAAATAAGCTAGCAGGCCATGAAAAGACATGCAGGAAACTTAAATGCATTTTGCTACGTGAAAGAAGCCAGTTTGAAAAGGCTACAACTGAAAAGGCTACCTGACATTCTGGAAAAGACAAAACTATGGAGACAGTAAAAAGATTGGTGGCTCCCAGGGGTGGAAAGGAAGGGATAAGTAGTTGGAGCACAGAGGATTGTAAGGGCAGTGAAACTACTTTGTGTGATACAATATGGATACATGTCATTATTCATTTGGTCAAAGCCACAGAGGGTACAGCACAGAGGGTAAATCCTAACGTAAAGTATGGGCTTTGGGTGATAATGATGTGTCACTAGTAGTAGTAGTAGTAGTAGAATGATGTGTAGGTTCATCAGTGCTAACACATATGTCCCTCTGGTGGAGAATGTTGATAAAGGGGAGGCTCTGCGTGTGCGGGAGCAGGGGTGCATAAGAAATCTCTGTATCTTCCTCTCAATTTTGCTGTGAACCTAAAACAGCTCTAAAAAAAAAATTAAAAGCCTTTTAAAAGAAAACCAAGGCCCAGAAAGGTTCTAATTTGCTTGGGGGGTCACACAGCAAATCCTGGTTTGAGCGATCAAACCAGGTATAACTGAGTCCAGAGCCCCCGTCCCCAGTCACCATACTGGACTGCCACCTATTAAGGCCTCAGCCCAGAAGGGCAAAACTTATGAAGAATTGTAGGCCTCGTGGAGAAAGTGAGGGGTCGGGGGGGGGGAACCTTCTTGACAACTCCTCTATGATCACTCCTGAGTCCCGGTGTGTCCTGAGGGCTGGGGCTGGGAGAAGCAGAGTCCAGGTGCTGCCTGTCTTGGTACCCTTCTACTTCCCCATCTCTTACCCCTTTCACCCCCTCCCTGTCCCCTCCCAGGACCTGTCTCAGTGGGGGAGGTGCAGGTAGGAGTTGAGCCAGGACCCTGCATCCTCTGGAGAACCCTGGGCCTCTGAGAGCCCTCAGCAGGCGGGCCTTGCCCTTGCTCTTGACTAGGCTTCCCTGGCATTTGTGGTCCAATCAAGGGGCCTGCAAACAGGTGCAGCCTGAAGGTGATCAAAGCCAGTAGAGGGGCCTGGGCACCCCGTGGGCACTCCAGTCCACTCCCCATGCCCAAGCTGACTGAGGCCTTTTATGAATGCAGCCCTTTACCCTGGGACATCCAGCTTTTCTTCCTGAGTCGTCAGAATGTCCCAGAGGCCGGGGTGTGTGCAGGCTTGCATGCCTGGGAGCCTTGGTGAGTGAGACTGAGAAAGGCATGTTTAAGGAGAAAAACACACAGACATGGAGACAGGCAGCCCTGTCTCAGGGCTGGCAGAGACCCAGGCATAGAAAAAGAGAGGCAGAGATTGACAGATAGAAAAGCTAAGAAATAGAGAGGCCAAAACAGAGTCATAAAGAGAAAATATATGGAGACAGGACTGAGAGCATCAGAACCTTAGAGAATGTGTTGAGGGGTCAGTGTGCACACCGGGTTCCTGGTACCGGTCAGTCCCACCGAGAACATTCCCTGCACAGCGTTGTCTGATGTTCCATTGGCTGCACGGCACCTTCTGACTGGATCAGGCTGGGCAGGCGCAGAGCTATCTACTTGCCCACTTCTGTGCAGGAAGCATTTTCTGAGTCTGAAGTCTAAAGACAGGTCTGGCCTTTGATCACCATGATGGTTCCCACTGGCCTACGACCCTCTAGCCTCCTCCTTTCTGGATATCAGGAAGACCTAGTTCTCAGCAGCTGATTCTCCCCAAGGTCTGAGTTGGTCCTAATGACATGCCATCATAGGAAGAAGGAAGGGATAAAGGCACAGTTACATACCCAGAGTCTCATGCAGGTTGGGCACTGCACAAGCATACCTCCCCTAAGATGAGCAAACCTCATCTGGGTTGTTTATTTACAATTCTTATTTCTAAGTTTGTATGTATGTATGTATGTATTTATTTATTTATTTATTTATTTATTTTTTTAATGTTTCATTTATTTCTAGGAGAGAGAGAGACAGCGTGAGCAGGGGAGGGTCAGAGAGAGAGGGAGTCACAGACTGAAACAGGCTCCAGGCTCTGAGCTGGCAGTGAGCACAGAGCCCGACGCGGGGCTCGAACCCGTGAACCGCGAGATCATGACCTAAGCGAAAGTCGGACGCTTAACCGACTAAGCCACCCAGGCGCCCCTGTATTTATTTATTTTTGAGAGAGACATGGAGCGGAGGGGCGGAGAGAGAGGGAGCGAGAGAATCCCAAGCAGGCCAGCACAGAGCTCAGTCTCACAAACCTCAAGATCGTGACCTGAGCCGAAATCAAGAGTTGGACTGCTAGGGGTGCCTAGGTGGCTCAGTCAGTTAAGCATCTGACTTTGGCTCAGGTCATGATCTCATGGTTTGTAGGTTCGAGCCCTGCGTTGGGCTCTGTGCTGACAGCCAGGTCAGAGCCTGGAGCCTGTTTCAGATTCTGTGTCTCCCTCTCTCTCTGACCCTCCCCTGCTCACACTGTCTCTCTCTCTCTCTCTCTCTCTCTCAGAAAAAAGTAAAACATTTTAAAAAATGAGAGTCGGACTGCTCAACCAATGGAACCACCCAGGTGCCCCTTTATTTACAACTCTTAACTGTCCGGCAGGTGGCAGTCAAGTGTCTTTGTCCAACAAAACCTGAATATTATGCCACTTTGCCAACAGATGTCAGTAAAGTGTTTTGAAGACCGGGTGTCTTTTTCTAATTAGCACAAAGGCACTGTGTGGCTCAGCAGTGCCCTAACTGGCCCAGACCTGGGGAGTGGCTGACACTGGACACAGCAGAGCCTGGGAACTGTCCTCCAGAAGCAGAGGTGATCCTTCACCCTCGGGTGGGGAGCTCTCCTCAGTTCCCCCTTTTCTACTAAAAGCATCATATTTCTTTTTATCTCTGGACCCCAAACCGTAGATTTCTCTTCTCCCCCTCCCTTCTTCTTTCCCAATTAGTCATGGAGTCTTGTTAGATTTCCCAAGATCATCCCCAGGGAGAAAGGTTTTCTCTTCCCAGGTGCAGGCAGGCCCATTTTCCGGGAGGGGCTTTCTCAAACCCCTCCCTGCACATAAGCTGCTCCATGTATGAGCCCTCGGAGCCTCCGCATTGCCAAGAGTTCAAGTCCAAACCACATCAGGCTCCTTCTAGAGGGAATGGACTGATTTTGTGGGCCTGAAGGTAAAGCAGGCCTAATGCGGGGCAGGACGTAGCCAGAGTCAGTGTTCTCTGGGATGCGGTGGGCCACCCCCAAAGTGTGCGAAAGCCTGGCCACCGCATGGCTGGGAGCCAGCAGGGAATCTCAAGTGTCAGTGGAACAACCAGGTTCTGCCACACTGGGGTGCTTGTCTATGCCTTAGTTTCCCTTTATGACTCTCCCTTCCACACTGCCTGGAAGAGGTCTGTGCTTGGAGGGCTTCAGGAGTGGCATGGAAATAGATGTTCTTCCCCCTGAATTTGAGTCCTCATTCTATCCTGTAGATGCTGTGTGAGCTCAGGCAGGTCTCCTGCCCTCTCTGAGTCTCCATCTGCACATCTCCTAAAGGAGGGTGATAACATCTCTCTCTCTCTCTGTCTCCTAAGATTACTGTGAAGATTTGCTTTAAGTTTTTATTACAGACATTTTTGAGCCGAGAAAGCAGTACAATGAACCCCTGTACACCCATCACCTGGCTTCAACAATTGTTAACCCCAAACCTGGCTCGTTTCCTCAGGATTCTCCTTCCTAATCCACTTTCCACTGGATTATTTAAGAGCAAATCTCAGATGCATAATCATTTCACCTGTAAACCCTTCAGTATGTGTCTGAAAGAGAAAGGACTCTCTCTTTTTTTTTTTTGCCATAAAAGGTGACAATAATTATTTAATAATATTAAGATCCTTTGGTTTTCCTCCACTGTCTCATAAATGTGTTCTCACAGCCGATCTGTTTGAATCGTCTGTGATAAGTGTCTTACATCCCTTCTAATCCATTACACACTCCTTTCCTTTTTTCTCCTTTATTAATTAATTAAACCAACTCATTCTCTGGGAGTGTTTCTCAGTCTGGATTTTGCCGATTGCATCCCTGTGGTGTCATCCAACGTGTCCCATGGTCCCCCATATTTCTTGTAAACTGGCAGATAGCCTAGAGGCCTGACCCGATTCAGCTGTGCAAGGCTGTCGCTGCCTGTCTCTGTCCTCTGAGGCACGTAGAGGCTAAGTGTTAGTGACTCAGGCGGCTCACGGTTGTGCACATAAAAAGAGAACGGGTATGGAGAAGCACTGAGCTTAGTGGCCGCCACATAGTAAGCGCCGTCTGACTGGCAGCCCTCACAGTGACCTTGGACCTATGGGGTTCTGCCACAAGGGGAACAGTGAAAGACAGGAAGTGGGGGTCTGTAGGATCTATGTATTGGGCAACCAATGTCTTCATTCACTGTGGGGGGTGGAGGCTCTTATTCTAGGCCTTAGGTCAGCTCTTGAAAAATCCATGACCCCAAACCCAATTTATGACCCAGTTGGAGCTTTTGGTTTGTGAGGAAGCGTCACTCCTACCTCACACTGGGCCGACTTAGCTGCTGCTGAAGCTCCAGGAGCCTTTACAGCCCGTGTTCTCCGGGTGCAGCCTGGTTGCGGGTGCCTGTGCTTGGCCCTGCGGGTTTAGGGAGGCCGTGGACAAGGTTCCGATCCCTGTCCCGTGGGCATCATCCACCTGCATCCACTCCGCAGTGTCGGCGCGGGGGGGCAGGGAGTGACAAACGTCTCGGAACAGGTGCGGGAGCTGAGCGACGCGGAGTTCCCCCACTCCTTCCTGGTGTCGGGGAAGCAGCGCACCCTGGAGCTGCAAGCCAGGTAGGCAGGGGGCGGGGAGGGGAGGGGGAGGAGGGGCAGGCCGGGACTGGGAGGGGCTGCTCTCCTCAACACCTGTGTTTGCTTTCCGAGCAGGTCCCAGGAGGAAATGATTTCCTGGATGCAGGTATCAGAACGTTCCAGGGCCCCTAGGATTCTGACCCCGCACTACTCACCCAGGCTGAGGGGGACGGTGGGGAGTGTGTACATGTTCGTGGGCGGGGTGGGGGGTGGGGAGGTAGGTGTGTGTGTGTGCGCGCGCACTCCCTGTGCTTCCTCAGGAGTCAGTCTGGGTGGAATCAGACCTGGGTTCAAATCTTGCTGCCTTTCACTGCCCAGCCGGGAGGGATTGGGCAAGCAGCATAATGTCCTTGAGCCTCAGTTTTCACATCTGTAATCTGGGGCTAACAGTCTCTCCTCCCTTGAGTCCGCCAGTGAGTGTTGAATCCAGCGCCTGGCACCCAGAGGCTTTCAGCAGTGTCTGTGGACAGTGTGGATGCATGGACAGATGAGCAAGCCCTCCCCGCCACCCCCCTAACCACCTCCCGTGCCCCCCTCAGGCCTGCCAAGCAGCCATTGACCAAATCGAGAGGCGGAACGAAACCTTCAAGGCTGCGGTCCAGGGCCCTGAGGGAGACGCCCAGGAGCAGGAGGTAAATGAAGCCTTTGCACCCCTCGCTGGAGCCACCAGCCTCACACACGCTTATCCCTCTCTTTGCCCAGCCCAGCTGGGAGGGCAGGGCAGTGTCACCCACCAGGAGTGATTCAAAGGGGCCAGGGAACTCCCACCCACCCCGGCATCAGAGACTCAGTGCCAACGCTTCTTCCATTCCCAAAGCATTCCTTGGGGAGCCTGCCTATGCAACCATCCCTAGGAAGGATTTCCCGTCCACACGGCTTGCGCGGGTGGGGCGGTACCGGTCTGGACTGACGGTGTCTGAGAATGTTAAGACCAAGGGGAGGTGGGGGTGGGAGACGCAGAGCGTCAGTGACTTGATTTCTAATCTGAGCTCTAAACTCTGACTTGCTGGGTGTCTTTGCTGAGTCCTTTGACCTCTCTGGGCCTCAGTTTCCTCACTTGTAAGAGGGGAGTAGTAGAGACTGACCTGCCATCGAGTCAGTTCGGTCAGCGTCAAGCCGCTGGTAAGCACAGCACACGCAGTCCCTGCCACCAGCAGGTGGCCAGAGGGCCAGGGGCGTGGCCAGAAGGGGGGCATGAAGTGCGCCCCCTGCCGCCCAACAGCTGCAGTCTGAGGAGCTGGGCCTCCGGGCGCCGCAGTGGGTCCGCGACAAGATGGTGACCATGTGCATGCGCTGCAAGGAGCCCTTCAACGCTCTGACGCGCCGCCGCCACCACTGCCGAGCCTGCGGCTACGTGAGTCGTCCCGCCGGCACCCCTGCCTCCACCCGTCCCTCCTCTGCCTCCACCTTCCCTGCCCAGGGTCCCTCTCCCCTCCCCGCCAACTGGGCCGGCTCCCACCCCTGTAACCCAGAAGCATCAGGACACTCGCAGAGCCGGCCCTGATAGCTCATCTGTTCTTACCACCATTTCCTGAGAGCCCCAGACCCGGGAAAGGGGCTCCCGTCCCAGGTGGGGCACCCACACCCCTCAGCCCGTCTCAGGCCTTGCACCCACTGCCTCAGCAGCCCGGTGCCACTTTCCTGTCTTCTTGGCTGGACCCTGGGTCCCCTCCTCTCCTGGCAAGTCCTCGGTGCTCCAGCACCTGGTCAGTTCTGTTCCTCACCGGGCCTCAGTTTCCTCACCTGTACAGAGGGGATTATAATACCTACCTCCAGGGTGGTAGTGAGGACTCAGCAAAGAAGTTTCAGTGCCTTCCCTCTCCTCCTCCTTTCCCTCCTCACCAGCTCAGGCGGGGCTCACTCAGAGGAGCAGCCACCCGTTGGCTGAGGAAGGGACCTGTCCGCTCTTATCCGGCAGGGTTATCTGAGCCGGATTTTGCACCGCATTTTAAGCACCTGCTGTACTCCAGCTGTTCTCTGTTGGCATCACGACCCCTTCCATTTACTCTGCAAATGAGAAGCCCTTTATGACCTCAGTCTTTAACGACCTCCAGGGGACAGGAGACCAGCCTGGCAGGTTGGGGCCAGTCAGGGAGGTGTCCCCAAAATGTATTAAACGACAACTGGGACACAAAGGAAATCTCTAGGACTGGGGAACACACCTGTGTTCAAATGTCTGTGACAAGTTCTATCAGAACCCAGTAGAAAGGATCTGGGGATTAGCTACTGTTCTTGGTGATGCACGCCTGTAAAGAAGGGTTGGACACTTACTACTTTGTAAGTACTTCCTCAAAAATGATGAAAAATCGTGAAGGAATACAAAGAGGCACAAAGAATAACAATACCCATGCACCTTGCCTTCAAGGTACGTGGAAGAAATAATCAGGCAAAAAAAAAAGAAAGAAATGTATGATCCTTGATTGGACTGTGGATGGGAAAACAAGACTAGCCACAGAGGTCGTTCTGGGGGATTTCGGGGAAGTTTGGTCACAAGCCATCTATAGATAATCATATCAATGCGAAATTTCCCAAGTATGACCATGACATTATGTACGGGCAGGAAAATGCCCGTGTTTTTAGGAGATACCAGCTACATATTTGAGGGTGTGGTGCCATGAAGACTGTAATTATACTCAAATGATTCAGAAAAAAATACACACACACACACACACACACAGATAAAGCATATGTGGCAAAAACGTTAAGAATTGGTGAGTGTGATGGGGGCAGTATCGTGTCATTTATTGTTTGTAGGTTTAAAATTTATCTGTAGGTTTGAAATTTTTCAAAATAAAAAGCTGGTGGAGGAGAAAATAAATACACACTCACAAGATAAACAATTTAAATCTCAATACCTTAAAATACCCCCAAGGTAGTTGAAGCCCCCAGTGTGGGGCCGCCTGAGATCCCCTTGGCCCAATTTCGGGGTTTCCCATGCCCGCGCCTACCTTTGTATTCTGTGAGTCATCCTTTCGGTGGTTTGGGCGCCCAGTTTCTGTCTCCTCACCTGCCAGACGGGAATCCTGGGGAGGGTGGGGCGGGCCAGGCGTTCGGTGGGTCCCTCCTGGGCCGCGTGCTGTGCCGGCCACCCAGAGGAGCCGCCTCATCTCGGGGCCTGGCCCCCCACTTCCAATCCCACATCCCAGGCTCACTGTGACACCCCAGTCTCCCTGGAAGTTACACCCCGCAGCACCCATGCTCCTCTCCGAGTCTTGTCGCGCCTCTTTTTCCTGGCCTCCCTAGCATGAGCCCTGCTGGCCTGCCTGGGGGCCTCCTCCATGCTGGGCTCCGGGCGGGCCCCGCTCCACAGAGTACACATGGCGGCAAAAACAACCAGCCCACCATTTTTATATTAAAACAGGATTGAGTGGAATGCAAAATATACACAAATCTTAAAGCTAAACCATGGGACTTTAAATACCTGTCCCACGTGTGGAGGGCCAGCCAGGTAGCCCTGGGCAAGTGACTGCCCCCTTGCAGTCAGGAGGGGATGACAGGCCCAGCGCTTCACTGGGGGGGGAGAGGGGGGAAGAACCCGGCGAGATGCAGAGGGGAGGGAGAGCTTCGAGAAGTGAATTAGCTGCAGCACTGCATGCAGTGCCCGGAAGCCCCTGGGATGAATAGCTGCACTTACAAAAAGGGGTGAGAGGCACCTGCAGTGGGGACCTGCCTTCGAGCCTCCCCTGCGGAGGGAGCCAGAGCCTGAGCTCTCCCTCCTCCCCCTCACCCCCCCCCCCCGCCCCTTGCCATGTCCTCCAGGCCACTAGGCCTGTGCTAGCACAGGGACTGCCTGTCTCTGCCTCCATCCCTCTCCCCAATCTTGCTTTGCCTTCCTCCTGTCCCAGTTGCTCTCAAGCTCCCCTCCCCCACCCCTGCCTCACCTGGGGCCCCAAGCCCCTCCTGCTCATCTTCCCCCAGGTGGTGTGTGCCAAGTGCTCTGACTACCGGGCTGAGCTCAAATACGACGACAACAGGGCCAACCGCGTCTGCCTCCACTGCTACACCTTCCTCACCGGCAGCGTGCTCCCTGGGGACAAGGACGAGAGGAGGCGGGGCATCCTGGAGGTGAGGGCCAAGGACCTCCACTCAGCTGCTGTGTGCGGACGCTGTCCTCGCTGTCCTCCGTACAGAGGAACCAGCCAACTGTGGTCACACTCCCCACCCTTCTCTCTGCCCACGGTGCCTCCCCCTCCCCCCCAAACAGAGCCAGGCCTGTCCCCAAACGGAAGCAAACTTTGGCTCTGGGCTGTCATCCGGACTCTCCACCTGTCCTCCGGCCCCATCCAATGACCACAACGACCTCCCTGCACAGTTCCCATCCGTATCCCCACGCCCTGCCCAGCAGTCTCAGGAGGTGAAAGAGCCCGTGTCACTGATCCCATTTTACAGTTGGGAAAACTGAGGCTTCAGGTCAGGGTCCTACTGCTGGAAAGGGGCAGGCTGGAAACTCCATTCTAAGTGGAAGGGATTTCAGGGACCTGTCCCATGGAGACCCAGGACCAGAGAGGCAACTTACCCAAGGTCACCCAGCAAGTTGGGGGACAGCTCTCTGGCCTCTGCCGCCTTGGGGCTGGTTGGGCCACTCTCCGCACCCCCAGGTGCTCCCCCTGCTCCTCCTCACTGCCGATCAGCACCTATGGGGCGCCAGCTGTGTTCACATCCTGCTACAGATACAGCATTGCCCAGCCCAGAGGCTGGCTACCACTGTCCCTTTGCCTGTCCCCGGTTAAAGGTCAGGGTGACATCCCACTGTCCCAGGGAAGTAGAAGAACCCCCACCCCTGACCGCCGCATTCCAGCTGAACACAGCTCCCAGGTCCCAAGGTGGTTCCCTTCCGCGGGCCTCTGCCGGCTCTCCAGTCTCCCCCACCCCCTGCTCACGCCTTCCCTGCCCGCCAGGCCACACGGCCCACTCCCTTCTCTGGCCCCAGTTCTGTTCCCTGGGGCAGCTCACAGGTGAGCGGCGCCTCCTAGCACCTGCCCCCAGCTCCGGCTGGCTGGCTTTGGACCGCGGCCCTGCCAGTGACCCGCTACGTGACCACAGGCCCGGATGGGACCTCTAGGCTCGGGGACAAACAAGCCCTCCTTCCGGGGTTGCTGCAAGGATTCGAAATCGTGACTGTCAAGCCCCCAAACCAATGTCTGTCACACAGTGGGCGCTCTGTCCCCTGACGGCCTCTCTCTCTGGTTGTAGAAAGGGTCCGAGCAGAGCCTGATGTGCAGCTTCCTGCAGCTGGTGGGGGACAAGTGGGGCAAGAGCGGCCCCCGGGGCTGGTGTGTGATCCCGCAGGATGACCCCCTCGTCCTCTACATCTACGCTGCCCCCCAGGTAAAGCCACCACTGCCTCCCAGACCGCGGCCTTCTCCCTGCATGCGTGGGGGGAGGGGGTATCGTTGGCCGAGCCCCTGGGGGGACGCGCTTCCCTCCAGTCAAGGTTAGTGGCTTTCAGGGCTCGGTCCAGACTCTGTCCAGAGGGTAGCCCGTCCTCTTCTGCCTGGAGGCACCCCCTCCCAGCAGTCCACCTGCTTCGTGGGTGTTTGGGGGTGTGTGAGAGGTGGGGATGTGGCTGTCACCTTCGCATTGGCTGTCTGAGGCATTGGGATTGAAGAGAAAGACAGCGGCCCATGGCTCTCTCCTCCCCCCCAGGACATGCGGGCTCACACCTCCATCCCCCTGCTGGGCTACCGGGTGACCGCTGGGACCCACGCAGACCCCCGCGTCTTCCAGCTGCAGCAGTCAGGCCAGCTGTACGCTTTCAAGGCTGAAACCGAGGAGCTGAGGGACCGCTGGGTGAAGGCCATGGAGCGGGCGGCCAGTGGCTGGAGCCCCAGGGGGTCCGATGACGGGGACCTGTCTGACTGACCCACAGCCGGCCACTCTCCCCTCTGGCTCTGAGATCCACCATTCCAAGCGCAGCTTTCAAATAGCTGATTTCCATGGACGCCTGTCTGGTTCAGGCTGTACAGCTCGCCACTCTCGATCCTCGGGGGCGTAACTGTGAGCCCCACTTGGGTGTAGAGATTACTTAAAAAAAAGAACTTGAAAAAACAAACGACCAATTTCCAGTCATTGGTGCCCAGACTGTGGTGTGTTGATTTGGGATTCAGAAAACGTGGGTCTGTTCCTTTGGGGAGGTTATAACCCAGCGTCCCTGTTTGCCCAAGAGCTGAAGTGGCTCTTGGGACATAGGACTTAACAGAAACCTGGAAAGTTCCAGACAGCCCCGGACTGTTGGTCCCCAGTATGGTTCTCAGCCTGGGCTGTACATTAGCATCACTGGGGGAGCTTTAAAAACTACCAGTGAAGGGGTGCCTGGGTGGCTCAGTCAGTGGCTCAGGTCATGATCTCACGGTTCATGAGTTTGAGCCCGGTGTTGGGCTCTGTGCTGACAGCTCAGAGCCTGGAGCCTGCTCCGGATTCTATGTCAACCTCTTTCTCTGCCCCTCCCCTGTTTATGCTCTATCTCTCTCTCTCTCTCTCAAAAATAAATAAACGTTTAAAAAAAAATTTTAATACCAATGAAAAAAATAAATATAAAAATAAACTAGAGTCAATTGAGCATTTAACTCAACTTGATTTTGGCTCAAGTCATGATCTGAGGGTCTTTGGATCAAGCCCCTAGCTGGGCTCTGCACTCAGCATGGAGCCTACTTGAGATTCTCTCTCCCTCTCTTCTCTTCCACTCACTCATGCTTTTCCTCTCTCTCTTGAAATGAATAAACGTTAAAAAAATAAACTGAAAACAAACCCCAAAAAACTAAAACAATAAAAATGAACTAAAACTTTTAAAAATATCAATGCTTATATCCATTACAGAGATTTCTAATTTGGGGCACGTGGGTGGCTCAGTTGGTTAAACGTCCAACTCTTGGTTTTGGCCCAGGTCACGATCTCACGGTTCATGAGATCGAACCCAACATCAGGTTCTGCACTGACAGTGCATGGGATTCTCTCTCTTTCCCTCTCTCTCTTCCCCTCCCCCTGCTCGTGTGCCCTCTCTCTCTCTCAATAAATAAATAAATAAATAAATAAATAAATAAATAAATAAAGTTTAAAAAATTCTGACTTCATTGATCTGGGATGAAGGAGGCACAGGAATGCTGTAGGATGACCAGTGCATGGCTGATGTGCAGCTTGGGTTGCCCAGATGAAGAAGAGAGTGGGCGGGCTACCAATGGTTGAGCACCTGTCAAGTGCCAGGCATGACTGTGATCCTAATAATAAATAATAAACACCTACGGGTCAGGCACCGTGCTGGGCGTTTTCCATGGATTAGCTCATTTTACCCTCAGGAGTTATAATCCCCATTTTCCAGATGAGGACATTGAGTCCTAAAGAGATTTAGTCATTGGCTGAAGGCCATACAGCTGACGGGTGCCAGAGCCATGTCAAAGCTCTTTCTGTCAGTCCACAGTGCAGCAAGGCAAGCAGAGAGGGGAGGAGAGTGGGAAAGAGGGAAAGGGAAGGAGAGACAGGAGGGAAAAGATGGCGGGGTAGGGGCATTGCTGTCTGGCCCTCTGGCTAGTGGGTGAGGCTGCTTTTTCCCAAGGGGCCACTAGGGGACGCCAGTGGCCCCAGTGTGGGCCCTGACATCCTGAGCCCTTCCCATCAGGCCAGCCAGCCACAGTGGGGCTCTGCCCTTAAAGAGGCAAAATGGACAAGTCATTTATCTTTGTCCCATGCCAGTCCCAGCGGTTTGCACCCCCAGCCTGAGGCTACCTCCTTGCTGAAGGGTATTTTAAAAAGCCCAAGAACAACAAACCTCATTGGCACAATGTCTCTGAAACCAGGCTGGCCGTGAGTTCATTCCTTCGCTCAACAAATATTTGCTGAGCATCTTCTAGAAGCAAATGCAGCAGTGAATGAGATAGACAAAAATGGCTTATCTATTCTTGTACAACAAAATAACTACTTAAAATGCAGAGCCTATGAGATGTGATAAGTGCTTAAATAGAGTGACAAATCATCCCAGGCTTTCCTAGTTTTGAAACTGAAAGTGCTCAGGTCCCAGGAAATCCCTCCATTCCAAGCAAATCAGGATAGTTGGTCACACGAGTGGAAGAAAAGAACAAGAAAGGAAGCAGGAGAATGGTGTGTGTGTGTGTGTGTGTGTGTGTGTGTGTTTTTAAAGGAATACCATGGAAGTCCTCACTGAGAAGTCAGTGTTTGAAAAACAGCCTTAAGGATGAGGCTCAATCAGTAGAGTGTCTGACTCTCGATCTCAGGGTTGTAAATTCGAGCACCATACTGGATGTAGAGATTACTTAAAAATAAAATCTTAAAAAAAAAATCCTTGGGGCGCCTGGGTGGCTCAGTCAGTTAAGCATCAGACTTCAGCTCAGGTCATGATCTCACAGCTCATGAGTTTGAACCCCGTGTTGGGTTCTGTGCTGACAGCTCGGAGCCTGGAACTGCTTCAGATTCTGTGTCTCTGCCTCTTTCTCTGCCCCTCCCCTGATCGTGCTCTGTCTCTCTCTGTCTCAAAAATAAATAGGCATTAAAAATAAATTTTAAAAAATTCTTAAGGAAAGAAATAAGGGAGGGAGCCACACAGATATCAGAGGGAAGAGCGTTCTGGGTGGAGGGAAGAGCAAGTGCAAAGGTCCTGAGGTGGGACCCTGCCTGGCACATGCAAAGAGCAGTGAGGAAGTCAGTGTGTCTGGAGCAGAGTGGGTAGGGAGGAAATAAGAGAAGACATCAGATCATTCAGATCATCTCTAAACTAAGGGTGAGGTCAGGGGAGGCAGATGTGGGGGCCCTCCGAGGGCCAAGTGAAATGGAGAGTCGTTAGGGGGCATCTGATTTAACAGATTCCCTCCTGCTGCTTGTTGTGATAGACTGAATGGGTTGAGGGGGGAAGCAGTTTTGAGGCTGTCGCAGCAACCCAGGTGACAGAGGCCATGAGAAAGGACTAGATTCTGGATTTATTCTGCGGGTAGAGCAGAGATGCCCTCACAGAGTGAAAGTGGTGACGGAGGTGGAAGGAGCCAAGGGCTACACTGAGAGAGACCTCAGTGAGCATGGAAGACGGAGCTACTATTGACTGAGATGAGAAAGCTGTGCAGGGGCGCCTGGGGGGCTCAGTCAGTTGAGCGTCTGGCTTCGGCTCAGGTCACGATCTTGCGGCTCATGGGTTCAAGCCCCGCGTCAGGCTCTGTGCTGACAGCGCAGAGCCTGGAGCCTGCTTCAGATACTGTGTCTCCTTCTCTCTCTGCCCCTCCCCTGCTCACGCTGTCTTACTCTCTCTCTCTCTCAGAAATACATAAAACATTAAAAAAATGTAAAAAAAAAAAAAAGAAAGCAAGCTGTGGAAGGGGCAGGTCAGGGGGCAGCAGCACATCAGATCTCTGACGTGGACAAGTCACAGCTGAGGCACACACTCATGGCCACGTCCAGTGGTGGAGTATCTGAGCCCGGGCACCAGGTCTGGACTGGGGATGTAAACGTGGGAGCTGTCAACCCAGAGATGGGGTTCAAAGCGTTCATGAAACAGGGGTGCCTGGGTGGCTCGGCGGTTGAGCATCCGACTCTTGAGTTCAGCTCAGGTCATGATCTCACAGCTCATGAGTTGGAGTCCTGCGTCAGACTCCACACTGACACCGCCGAGTCTGCTTGGGATTCTGTCTCTTGCTCTCTGCCCCTCCCCTACTTGTGCGCACACATTCTCTCTCTCTCTCAAAACAAATAAATAAAGTAAAAAAAAAAAAAAGACTATCAAAGCATGCATGAAACAGAAGGAAGAGGTCCAAGTCCTGAGCCCTGCACATCCCAACATTTTTTTTTTAATGTTTTATTTATTTCTAGGAGACAGAGAGAGAGACAGCGTGAGCAGGGGAGGGTCAGAGAGAGAGGGAGTCACAGACTGAAACAGGCTCAGGCTCTGAGCTGGCAGTCAGCACAGAGCCCGACGCGGGGCTCGAACCCACGAACCGCGAGATCATGACCTAAGCAAAAGTAGGACGCTCAACCGACTAAACCACCCAGGTGCCCCCACATCCCAACATTTTAACATTTTGACCTATAGTTATGATTCTGAGAATGTACCCCAAGGAGACAGGCCAGTGCGTCAAGACTCACAGACATGATTTACAATAGTTCTCCCAGACTGAGAACTACGTAAATGTCCATCCACAGGAGGAGACCTTTGCCCATAAACCCCTGCCCGTCCCGAGGGACTCATAGACAAACTGCTGTATCCGAGCAGGGAACCATGCCTCTGGGGGAGGGGGGGAGGGGGAGGGAGGCTTAGATGTTGACGTGTTTGCCTGGGAAGACAGTGGGGAGGCGTTCAATGAGGAACAGCCACAGAAGGAGCAAAGCACTGTGCTGGGGCCTTGGAGGTGATTATTGCATTTGAGTCTTCTATTTTCTCCTTTTTTTATGTTTATTTTTGAGAGAGAGAGACAGCATGCACACGATCAAGCAGGGTAGAGGCAGACAGAGAGGGAGACAGAGAATCCAAAGCAGGCTCCCAGCCATCAGCCCAAAGACCAGTGTGGGGCTTGAACCCACGGGCCTTGAGATCACGACCTGAGCAGAAATCCAATGTTCAACCAACCGAGCCACCCAGGCGCCCCTGATTCTTAATAACATTAGAAGTCGGTACTATATTTGGATCTTTATTTTACAGATGAGGAAACCGAGGCTTCATTGGTTGGGTAATTTGTTTGTGGTCACATAACATGGGGTAGAAGAGGCAGCATTCCAAACCATTGTGCGGTGGAAAGTTCCGGTGCTGCTTGGAGGGAGATGTTTTATATCAGCACCATCTCCAGGGCTGCCCGATACACTTGGGGAGTGGTTGATTTGCTTTCTTCTTTAGGTGTTGCTGTGGTATTTGAATTTTTTCAGTATCATATATTACTTCTTTTTTTTTTTTTTTTAAATGTTTTATTTATTTCTAGGAGAGAGAGAGACAGCGTGAGCAGGGGAGGGTCAGAGAGAGAGGGAGACACAGACTCTGAATAGGCTCCAGGCTCTGAGCCGGCAGTCAGCACAGAGCCCGATGCGGGGCTCGAACCCACGAACCGTGAGATCATGACCTAAGCGAAAGTCGAACGCTTAACCGACTAAGCCACCCAGGCGCCCCAGTTACTTCTTTAATTCCAAAGACAAAAGTGATTTCCTGTGTTAAGAGGAACATGAAGGAAGGAACAAAGGAAGACTCACCTGTTCTTCCCCAGGGGCCTGACCTGCTGGTATGCAGGATTGCTAAGACATCAATCAGTGCCAGAGCCCAGAGGCTGAGTAGCCACGGGGAGCACTATATGGGAGCACCCAGTGGGAATGGGGTCACTTGCTGTGCCACAAATCAGTGTGGAGACATGGAAATGTGTAGTGACCAGGAGGTAAGGGAGGGCCTGGACTTGGCAGAACTCAGGGTCCCACCGGAAAGCCATGGACACTGAGAAGGCTGTCCCCTGGGAACCCAAATGGCCCAATATGATCCGGGGAGCCCCTGACCTCTCCCGGCAGCTCCTCACCCTGGAGTCCTCACTTATTGGCACTGTGCAGCCAGGCTCTGGCCGTCAGGCCAAGGGCTTTGAATTTCTTCTACTAAAGGTCCCTGCCTCTAAAAAGCTGGAGGTTCCCCGGTGGTCTAGTGGCTCTGGGGCCCGTGCACCCCCACCCTGGAGGGGGGGCTCCGAGGGAAGAAGGAAGGCTTGCAGATGCCTGGGGGGCCTGGTGGACCCTGAGTCAGTTGGAAGGCCTCCCCTCCTGGGGAATCTCCCTTCCACAGGCGCAAGAAGGTGGCCCCACTGCCAGCACCCTGGGGCTCTTGGAAGGGCATTCATTCATTCATTAATTCATTCATTCACTCATTCATTCATTTCTTCCTGTGTTCATTATCACTAGCGTTGTTGAGCATTTTATTATGCAGAGAGCTGTTGGCGCACATCCTCTCCCTTCATTCTGTAGCAGCCTTTTAACATTATTTCAAGCAACCGAGTTTTACAGATGAGGAAGGCGAAACCAAGCAAGGCCGAATACCTTGTCGGTGGTCACCGAGCCAGTGAGTAACGAATGTATTCAAATTCAAACCCAGGCCCATCGGATAGCGAAGTCTGACCCTAGCTGGCACTAGGGGGCGGTATGTCCCAGACGTTAGTGGGTCCAAGCCACCACACAGCTCTGCCTGTCCCTTCCTGGCTGTGCCGTCCTGTGGAAGGCTTCTCCGCTCTGTATGGGGGTTCCGCACCTGTCAAAGGGGGATAGCCATGGTCCTGCCTCTCTAGGGACTGAGGTGTCAATCGAATGAATACGTATCAGGCATTCCGTACAGGCACAGCCACACGTGATTATTACGGGCGTTCACAGCTATAGGCTCTTTCGTACTGCACTGTCGGCCTCTATGTGCTGTGATGCACATATTTTTGGAGGAGCCGAGGATACAAAGTTGAAAAAATGCTGGTTCCGGTTCTGAGGGAGCTCCGCGTCTAGGTCATTAAAATCACTGGGGAATCTTGTGAAACACTCCCAGTGCCCAAGCTGGACCCCGGGCCCAAATAAGAAGCCCTGAGTTTGGCTGGGACTGTGGCATCAGAATTTTAAAGCTCGATGGTGAATCTGATAGCGCACTCAGAAAGGTCGGGGCCAGTTCCTGAGCCCTGGAGCTCTGGCTCCCGTCCCCAAGGGATGGGGGTGGGGAGGTTGGGGGAGGGGGTGTCAGACTGAGGAGGGGTGTGGGAATGGCCTTACTGTGGCACGAAAGAAGTTCGGTTTATTGAGGTATGATTTACATACAGTAAAATCCACCCCTCGTAATATAGCTTTATGAGTTGTGGCCAAGGGTACAGTCGTGTAACCACCACCACATTGAAAACACGGAACAGCTCCGTTCCCCCCCAGAAGCTTCCCCGTGCTGCCCCTTCGTAGCCGCCCCTTCCCCTCACCCCCAGTCCTGGCAACCACTGACCTATAGTTTTATCTTTTCCAGAACGTCACTTAGATGGGACCATAGAGTATGTAGCCTTTTTCGTCTGGCTTCCTTCCAGAGCTGTGTATTTGAGACTCACCCCTGTCGCCACACGTATCAGTAGTTTGTTCTTTTTCTTTGCTGAGTAATACTCCCCTTGTAAAGCTTGTTTACTGGTTTACCAGCTGCAGGACAATTGAGTGATTTCCAGTTTGCAGCAATTATGAATAATACTGCTAGGCGCTGTAAACATCCATGCTCAGGTTTTGTGTGAGCACATGCTTTCATCTCTCAGGGGGACATGCCTAGAAGTAAATCACGGGGTTGTGCGGTAAGCACACGATTCACCTTCTCAGAAGCTGCCACCCCGTCTGCCCAGGTGGCTGTACCATTTTGCATTCCCATCGGCAACAAGGAGGGTTCCCACTGCTCGTAAACTTCCTAGCATTCGGCACAGTCAGGGTTTTGTTTGTTTCTCATTAAAAGAAATTTTTTAATGTTTATTTATTTTTGAGAAGGAGACAGAGACAGAGTGCAAGCCAGGGAGGGGCAGAGAGACAGGGAGACACAGAGTCTGAAGCAGGCTTCAGGCTCTGAGTGGTCAGCACAGCACCCAGACACAGGACTCAAACTTGTGAACTGCAAGATCATGACCTGAACCGAAGTCGGACACTTAACCAACTGAGCCACCCAGGCGCCTCTGTTTTTCATCTTAGCCATTCTGGGTGTGTGTGATGCCTACAATCTTTTTAAAGTTTATGAACATATCAAAACTATTATGTTTTCCACCTTTATTGTTTCTTTTAAGGAAGTTCTACGCTCAACATGGGGCTTGAACTCATGACCCTGAGATCAAGAGTCACATGCTCTACCGACTGAGCCAGCCAGGCACCCCATGTTGTAACACCTTAATCTATATAATTTTTATTTTTAATTGTCAGTAAAGCTGAGAGGAGTTTATGAATGTTAAAAAAAAATAAAGACCTTTAATAATAAGTATTTTCCAATTCATAATCCCTATGTGCCAGGCAGAATCCTAATCCTTCCAAAGTCCCAGGAGCAGCTGATATGATGGGAAGGACACACATGAGGGTCTAAAAGGCTCAAATTCCAGCTCTGTTGTGGGCTTGCTGTGGGACGTCAGGGACCTCGCCCAACCTCTCTGAGCCTCCATTTCTTTATGGTAACTAAACTGAGCAATGCCCTCTTGCAGACTTGGTGTGAAAATCAAAGGAGATCATGCAAGGCAGCTCGTGGCTCATAGGAGCTGAATAGCTGGGGGATGTTACAACCTTTGTTCTTTTGTTTTTTTAATGTTTGCTTATTTTTGAGGGAGAGAGAGCCTGGGAGGGGCAGAGAGAGAGGGGGACAGAGGATCCAAAGCAGGCTCTGTGCTGACAGCAGTGAGCCCGATGTGGGGCTCGAACTCACGAATCATGAGATCATGACCTGAGCCAAGCCAGGGCACTCAACCTACTGAGGCACCCAGCCATCCAAGACTCGTTCTTTATGTAGCTAACTGCCTGGAAAATGTTGTGCCAGCAGCGAGTCTGGTTGTTTCTACTTCTGTGTTCTAAATGGAGCCCCTCCTCACACGCCACACCTGCCTCAGGCCACCACTCTGGTCCAAGCCATTACCATCTCTCTGGAGGTATTACAAAACCTATTCTCGCTGGTTGTCCACTTGTCCACTGGTGGTCGTACCTACTCCAAACAGCCAACAAAAGAGTTCTTAGCAGTTTGAAACCACCACCTCCCCCCGCCAGCCCCCAATCCAGGGTCCTGGTCCCAACTCTCCGGTGGCATCATGATTTAAAGTCCGTCTGATGCCTCCCTCCCACAGTTCACCAGGAGAAATCTGCCAGGTAGCTGCATGGCATGTCCCCCCAGCTCACTCAGGTGCCTGCCTCAAAGGACAGCCCTCTGTCCACCTGCCTTACTTAGAGCACCGTGCCCCTTTGTGTCTCGACACCGCTTCAGTCCCTCGATCACACCAACCCTACACCGCTCTGTCTAGTTTGCATTAAGCTAGTATCTATCTCCACCCCAGTTCCTGGCGGGCAGGGACTTTGTCTCTCGTTCGCCGTGTTTCCCAGCCTCTGGCCCACAGTCTGTCCTCGGAGAAGCTCTAGGGACTGTTGGGGTGAATCGCGCAAGCAGTCGCTGTACTTACTAATCATTGCTAGGGCTACGCTGACATGGCCTTAGAACCTTCCCCAGCCCGGACCCTCTGACTCATCTCTGTAACCCAGAATTTGGCACATAGCAAATGTTCAAAAAATATCCTCTGGCCTGGATTCCCTCTAGCTCTGTGCCCCCGATGTGGCAGGTGCTATTTTTCCACTGTTGAGGCAGCTGGAGGTCAAAGAGGTGAAATGACGAGTGTGAGGTCACATGGCACTTCTGTGGACTCTCTCAGGGACCAGGCCGCGACAGTCCTAACTCTGAGGCCTCACGCCTTGGCCTTTTCCTTACTGCTGCCCGCCTCTCTCCCATGGCTGGACCCCAGGGCCCCATTTCTTTTTGAAACTGGTCACAATGGGAGTATTCACACCATGGAAATTGGCCAATGGGCCTCTCTCAGCCCTCAGCACCCCCCAAAAAGATCAGGTTCTTCATTTTCACCACTGGGCACCCAGTTTGGCATCCTGAGAAGAGCAAGCAAAGCCACCTCCCCCCACCTGTCTGTCTTGAGTTTACAAGGGTGGCCCAGAAGTCCAAACTCTATATTTTCTCCCCTGCCTGCCTCATGTTTTCTCCTGGGCCACTGCCAGCTGGACTTGGGCCTGTGCAAACAGTGTGCTTCTGTAGGTTGAAGGCCAAGGTGGGGGTAAGGCACCTATTGGTGCTCCTGGCCTGTCCTTGGCCTCTGCAGGGTCACTTCCTTCCTGCTCTCA
Organism: Proteles cristata cristata; assembly: GCA_017311185.1. Classification (NCBI taxonomy): domain Eukaryota; kingdom Metazoa; phylum Chordata; class Mammalia; order Carnivora; family Hyaenidae; genus Proteles; species Proteles cristata. Next base: position 2,501,311 of record JAESUZ010005393.1, read on the forward strand.
CTGTGTGAACCATGAACTGATGGGTGCGTGCCATTTCTGCCTCTGAGTATTTCTTCTCACCCTCTTCTTTCTGTGATGCTCTTATTTCTCAACTTTGCCCTTCTTATCATGTCCCTCTTTGGGACTAAAAATAAGAGCTAACTTTTAATTTAAAAAATTTTTTTAAGTTTCTTTATTTTGAGAGAGAGAGAGAGTGCGCATGAGTGCGCAAGTGGAGGAGGGGCGTGGGGGGAGGGGGAGAGACTCCCAAGCAGGCTCTGCAATATCAGTGCACAGCCTGACACTGGGCTCAATCTCACAAACTGTGAGAGTCGGATGCTCAACTGACTGAGCCACCCAGGCATCCCAAGAGCTAGTGTTTAAAGAGCACTTACTATATGCTTTCCCATGTATCAGCTCATTTAATCCTCACACCAGGTCCATTGTACAGATGAGACTAAGGAGGCACAGAGAGATTCAGCAACTTGCCCCACATCACCCAGTGGGGAAGCGGAATGGGTCCTAGATGCTCTGTGACCTCTCTGGGAAGCAGCAATGAGCACATCAGATTTCGAATTTTAGAAACGTGATGTTGAGTCCTGGTTCGGTCACCCCCTTGTGACTTCAGTCTGTAGGTCCCAGCTTCCTTCCTCATTCATAAAACGGGATGACCAACACGTGCACTGTCCATTAATAGGCTTGTTTCGGGGTCAAAAGATATCGTGGGTGTAAAGGGCTTCAAAGATGGTAAAAGGCGGCGTGCACGAGTGGACGATTAGCATATGCTTCTCTTTTCCAATTTTCATGTTCTCTCTTGCTTCTCAAAAGGGTTCCTTGCCTCAGTGGTACTCGGGGAGTGTGACTGCTCTTCCTCTGTTCTCTGCTGGGTCCCTCTCTCCCAGCTTTTCAGGGAGACCCACCACGTGTCCCCTTCTCCCACTATCATCAAGCACAGTCTTAGGGAGGGTAGAGCATTCCCTCCAGCAGGCGTCTAATGCCTAGATCAAGACCAGCACTGGAATCAAGTCTACGAACACATCTTAGACATTACAGTAGAAACCAGTCGGAAACTGTACTTTGTTTTATAGACACTGGCATAAGGAAACTCTCCAGAAACACACCTACTTTTGTGAAACAAGGCAAAAACTTCTGCTCTTAAAAAAATAATTTATTTGTCTTTTAAAAATTATTTTTAATATATTTAATTTTTTCATGAAAATACGTCACTTTTTTGGAAATACAACTTGTAATAAAGTGCACAGATATTTAGTGTGTGGGTTGATGGCTTTCCACCTGTGTTCACCCACATAACTGCCACTCAGACCAAGACCCAGAGCACTTCCAACACCCCGGAGGGCTCTCTCATGGGCTCTCTCATGTCCCGCTCACGGGCAATGGCTGCTCCCACGGTATTATTTTTGGTACCAAATTCAAAAGGGGCAAAGGATTAAGTTGAAAACTCTCCCTTCTATCCTGCTGTCAGACACCCATTTTTTTCCCCTGAGTCAGAAAGGAGACAGGTGTACCCACACAGAAGCTCACACAGTTATGTTTTATTATGTTACGTTATGTTACATTGTATATATTCTCTCTCTCCCTTATACACAAAAAGTACTTTACTATGCAATTGTCATATGAAATTCTCATAGGCAATTTTCCAATTGTTGTGCTCTTTATGTTTTTTAACTTAACAATACATCTTAAAGCACTAGAATCATTTTAATAATTGGTAAATTAAAACTTTACCAAAAGCTGACCCTTACAAAAACTTGATTTATATAAAATCCAAATTTTTATTACTGAATAATTCTTTTTGTAAACAATTTTTTAATGTTTATTTGTGTGAGAGAGAGAGACAGTGTGCAAGCGGGGGAGACACAGAGAGCGAGGGAGACACAGTTCGAAGCAGGGTCCAGGCTCCAAGCTGTCAGCACAGAGCCTGTTGCGGGGCTCAAACCCACAAACCATGAGATCATGACCTGAGCTGAAGTCAGACGCATAACCAACTGAGCTACCCAGGCACCCCTGTTACCAAATAATTCTATGCTGTGCCTTACAGCCCTCTGAGGGTCCTTAGGCAGCAAGTCCTTCTGCTACATCAAAAAATACGATTCGATTATGATTCGTGTAGCTTTTCACAGCCCACCCAAACCATCCTGGGTTTGTGTATTAGTCTTATTGGTATTATCTTTTCTTTTTGTAGTCCTTATCAATAACACTATCATAGATTTATATTCTCAATAATTCATGAGCTCTTTTTGTTTTTAAAGTCCAGTTATACTTTATTGAGACATTAAAGAGCACAAAATAAAATGCAATGTAGGAATTTTTAAGAACAACAGAAACATAAAGCTGAATGTCTCTTAGAATCCATCAGCTGCGCAAGACTTTCTATTGACTTTTTTTTTTCCCCTTAGACTCTGGACTGCTGTTTAGTTATAAGAGTCAGTGCCTTTTTACCTAATTGAGATTTCTTTTCCTTTTTTCTCAAATATAATTTATTGTCAAGGTAGCTAACATACAGTGTACACAGTGTGCTCTTGGCTTTAGGAGTAGATTCCCATGATTCATTGCTTACTTACAACACCCAGTGCCCTTCCCAACAAGTGCCCTCCTCAGTGCCTGTCATCCATTTTCCCCTCCCCCGCTCTCCCCCATCCACCCTCAGTTTGTTCTCTGTATTTAAGAATCTCTGATGGTTTGCTTCCCTCTCTGCTTGAAACTATTTTTCCCTTCTCTTCCCCCATGGTCTTCTGTTAAGTTTCTCAAGTTCCACATGTGAGTGAAAACATATGATATCTGTCTTTCTCTGACTGACTTATTTCACTTAGCATAATACCCTCCAGTTCCATCCACGTTGCTGCAAATGGCAGGATTTCATTCTATCTCATTGCCAAGTAGTATTCCATGGTATAGATAAACCACATCTTCTTGACCCATTCGTCTGTTGATGGACACTTAGGCTCTTTCCATGTTTTGGCTATTGTTGAGAGTGCTGCTATGAACATTGGGGTACATGTGCCTCTATGAATCAGCACTCCTGTATCCTTTGGATAAATTCCTAGTAGTGCTATTGCTGGGTCATAGGGGAGTTCTATTTTTAGTTTTTTGAGGAACTTCCCCACTGTTTTCCAGAGAGGCCGCAGCAGTTTGCATTCCCACCAGCAATGCAAGAGGGTTAATAATTCACAAGTTCTAAAGGACATATGTGAGAGACCCCTCCCAAAGAGTGACTAAAATGTAGAACATACATTATGGAATTTCTCAAAGGCCTGAATTATTGGAGCTTATTAAGTTGGGGTGAATAAAAGGGAAATAAAATCTTTTGTACTTTCAAAGGCCTTAAGCAGTTTTTCTGGGAAATTGGTGAAGACAATCCTCTGGTGGGGCGGGAACTTCCCCAGGGGAGACAGCAGGTCAGCCGAAGGTGCAGTGGAGGGTGCTGGGCTGGGCTGGAAGTTCCAGGAAGCAGAGTAGGGCGAGGTCAGGAGCAGGAAGGCTGGGAGATAATCCAGGGGTGCCTAGGTCGCCTAGTCAGTTATGCATCTGACTCCTGTTTTCAGCTCAGGTCATGATCTCACTGTTCGTGGATTTAAGCCTGTCATTGGGCTCTGGGCTGACAGCACAGAACCTGCTTGACATTCTCTGTCTCCCTCTCTCTCTCTCTGCTCCTCTCCTGTTGACACGCTCTCTCTCAAAAATAGATAAATAAAACGAACGACATATAAGTTTAGAAGATAATCCAAATCAAAGCCTTCAGATGCATCAGCAAGCCCAAAGAGCATAACTAGGGCCCGAAACCAAAGACACGGCCAACGGGCAGAGCTCTGGAGCAAGACTGGCTGAGAATGGAGTCAGGAACAAGGCAGCAGGCACCAGGTTGTTGCCAAGAGTGAGGCCAAGGCTCACTTGTCTCTGGGCATGTGTGGGGTATACTGACCCACCATACAGACTTTGTGGAGAATTGTTACAATGATGGCCCCCAACGGAATTAGCCCCACCCCTGTCTTTTGGAATGTTTCTATTATCATGTGAAGAAGACCAGCGTGAAAGACCCCAAAGGGAGAGAAAGGTTTAGGCATCCAGCTGATCTAGACCACCAAGTGAGCTGAGCAGTAAGCAGACTGCAGCTACATGAATAAGATCAGAACAGGGACCACCCAGTCAACGCACAGACCTGCAAGAAAGAATAGATTGTTGTTTTAAGTCATTTAGTTTGGGGATGGTTTGTTACACAGCAACAGTAGGCTTATACATCCCTTTACCCTATGTATTTACTACATGAGTCAACAAAGACAAACTCAGAATTGTGAGACCCAGAATTACAAGTATCTTATGTGTTAATAATTACATTCATCTTCCCATGTAGTATTTAATTTAATGTCATGACAATCCAGTGAGGAAGAGGAAGAGGGAATATGGCATATCTTCATTAAACATGTGAGGAGATTGAGGCACAGAAAGATATATTACTGCCCCAGAATTACTCAGCTAGTCAGTAGGGATACTATTATGGACTGAATTGTGTCCCCTTCACTGCCAAATTCATCTGCTGAAATTCTAATTCCCCCATATGACTATATTTGGACATAGGGCTTTTAAAGAGGTAATTAAAATTAAATGAGGTCTTAAGAATGAGCCCTAGGGGCTCCTGGGTGGCTCAGTCGGTTGAGCATCCAACTCCTGATTATGGCTCAGGTCATGATCCCATAGGATCAAGCCCCATTTCGGGCTCCACGCCAAGTGTGGAGCCTGCTTGAGATTCTCTCTTTCGCCTCCTCTGCTCTCCTCCCGACTTGTGTGCTCTCGCTCTCTCTCTCTCTCTAAGAAATAAATAAAAATAACAAAAGAGTGAGCCCTAAGCCAATAGAACTTATAAAAAGAGGAAGAGACATCATGAGTGATACCCACAGGGAATAAATAGACCATTGAGGACATAGTGGAAGGTGACTGCAAGTCAAGGAAGGAGACCTCAAGAGAAATCAAGCCCTGCTGACACCTTAATCACAGACTCGCAGGCTCCAGAAATATGAGAAAATAAATCAATGTTGTTTAAGCAACCCAGCTCATGGTAGTTTGTTATGGAAGCCCCAACAAATAGCCATGCTCACAATTGGGCTTTCCGCCTTCTTGGTAGGAATTTTTTTTACCACAATGAGATACCATTTCTTACATATCAAATTGGCAAAGATTCTTTAAAAATGAACTATGCAGTCGTAAGGCTGTGGAGAAATGGACTTTCCCAAACACCACTGGTGGGAGACTAAATTGGTACAACTTTCTAGAGGGAATATGGTAATACATATCAAAGGTCTTTAAAATGTACTCACTAACATGTTTTCATAATAACAAAATACTGGAAATGATGTATGGCAGATTATATTTTCTAAAGATGGAAGTACTGTTCTGTCCCATTTCTCATGCTCTTCTTACAGTGTGATGGTAGCACTCATACAATGAAAGGTAGGGTCCATTTCCTCCCCTTGAACCCAGACAAACCTATGTAGTTGCCACAACCACAAGAATACAGTGGGAGTGAAGGTGTGTCACTTCCAAGGCTGGGTTATGAAAGGCATGGTAGCTTCCACCTTGGCCTCTTGGATACACTCACGTGGCGAAAGACAGCTGTCATGTCATGAGGATGCTCTAAGCAGCTCCTTAGAAAAGTCCATGCAGAGAGGCCCGGAGGCAGCCAGCCTTCAGCCAGCACCACTTTGTCAGTTACATGAGTGAGTAACTATAGAAAGGGACCTTCCTTCAGATGAGATCCGGCGCGCTCAGGGTGGTGTGGCTGTAGACAGAAATGGACCTTCCTTCAGATGACTGCAGCCCCAGCCAGCATCGGACTGTGGCCTCCTGAAAGACCCCAAGCAAGAACCATCCAGCTCAGTCCTTCTCAAATTTCTGATCAACAGAAAACCTAAGAGAAAATAAAATTTTATTGTTGTGTTTTGTCACTGTGTTTTGGGGTGATCTGGTATACAGCCATATATGATTAATACACAACCTGTATGTCCATCAAGAGGGGACTATTTAAATATATATAGTACATGCCTACCATGAAAATACTATTCAGCTGCTAAAAAAATGATGAAGCTCTTTAAAAGAAAAAAATTTTCTTGATGTTTATTTAGTTTTGAGAGGGAGGGAGAGACAGAGCATGACTGGGGGAGGGGTAGAGAGAGAGGGAAACACAGAATCCAAAGCAGGTCCCAGGCTCTGAGCTGTCAGCACAGAGCCTGATGCGGGGCTCCAATCCATGGACTATGAAATCACGACCTGAGTGGAAGTCAGACACAACTGACTGAGCCTCCTAGGCGTACCAAAGAAGTTCCTTATGTTCTCACATGGGAAGTTCTCCAAGATAATGTTAGGTGAAAAGTGCAAAGTACAAAATAGTACCTAGAGAATGCTACCATTTGTGAAAAAAAAATACATATGTAGATATATGTATATATAGAGAGAAATGTATATATATGTACATATGCATATTTATACAGAATACACCTATATTTTATACTTGTGTGTATATATACATACACATATATGATATACATATGTATAATTTATATACATGCAAAATATCTCTGGGAAGACCGGAAGACCTTGGCAATAACGATGGCCTCCGGTTGACGGGGAGCTGGGTGACTTGAGAACAGAGGTGGGGAAATGCCTTTGAAATTTGAACCTTATGAATATATTCAAAAATAAAGTTTAAAATGTTTAAATACTGCTTTCTGATCAGCACGCAAATTTCATTTCTAGGAATTTATTCTTGGTAAATAATCATGGCAAAGATTGAGCTGGGAAGATGCTATCACTTCATTTAATATCATGAAAAAGGTGGGGGCCCTGGCTGGCTCAGTTGGGAGGAGCATGTGACTCTTGATCTCCGGGTAGTGATTTCAAGCCCCATGTTGGGTGTAGAGATTGCTTGAAAAAATAAATAAATAAACTTTAATACATGCAAATGGTAAATAACCCAAGTATTCAGTAATAGGAAGTTTGTTGAATAGCTTATGCCACTCTCATACTGTGCCACCATCCTAAATCGTGCTGGGGGTAGGAGGTGGTTCCTGGGTGACTCAGTAAATTGAGTGTGCAACTTTTGGTTTCCACTGGGTCATGATCCAAGGGTCATGGGGTCCTTCACACTCAGCTTGGGATTCTCTCTCTCTCTCCCACTGCCCCTCTCTGCCGCTTGCATGCTCTATCTCTCAAAAGAGAAGAGAAGAGAAGAGAAGAGAAGAGAAGAGAAGAGAAGAGAAGAGAAGAGAAGAGAAAGGAAAAGAAGAAAAGAAAATGGTGCCAGAGAAAACAATTCCGTGCCCGCTGAAGGGATCGTGATATAGACATTGATAAGAAGTTATGAAATGGTACTACTTAATCCTATCTTTCAAGTAATTTTAACCATATAAACGTAGATGGAGAATAGATACAGATTGAGAAATGTTAACAGTGATCATCTCTGGGAGGACTGACTCAATTTTGTTTTCTCCTTTTTCATCTGTGTTTTCAATAACAAACAGGTGCTACTTCTATAAAAATACAAAGGCTAAACGTTTGTCTCTCTCTCTCCTTTTTTTTTTTTTTTAAGATTCATGGGATGATCCTATAAATAGCAGCACTGGGTAGAGAATTTGAAACTTTGTTTTTTAAAGAGGACAGCTCTTCAAGGGTAAAGATCATCAGACTTTCATCGTTGGGTAGAGAGAGCGGCCCACCCTGCTGAGAAGTCCCAGCATTTGGTCATGACATTGACACCCTCCCAGCCTGCTGGCCAGTGGGGGTCCACATCCAGAAGCTGTCTTCAAACTACTCCTGATCAAAACTGGTAGGCAGAGGAGGCTTCAGAATGTCTAGAGGGAGGTGGTCATCACTGAAGTGTGATCTTGGGATGAGTCTCCAACCTGCATTTCCAAAGTCAGCACCCGGAGCACATTGTTTTCACTTCCGTTGTAGGTTAAAAATCATCAAGCATTCGGGCGTCTGGGTGGCTCAGTCGGTTAAGCGTCCGACTCTTGGTTTCAGCTCAGGTTATGATCTCATGGTTTGTGAGTTTGAGCCCCATGTCAGGCTCTGTGCCGACAGTGCAGATCTTGCTTGGGACTCTATCTCCCTCGCTCTCTGCCTCTCCCCTCCTCACTTTCTCTGTCTCTTTTGAAAATAACTAAACTTAAAATTTTTTTAAAATTTTTAAAAAGTAATCTATTTTTTATATAATTTTTTAACATATATTCATTTTTAAGAGAGAGATACAATGCGAGTGGGGGAGGGCAGAAAGAGAGGGAGACGCAGAATCCGAAGCAAGCTCCAGGCTCTGAGCTGTCAGCACAGAGCCCAACACGGGGCTCGAACCCACGAACAGTGAGATCATGACCTGAACCGAAGTCTGACGCCCAACTGACTGAGCCACCCAGGTACCCCTAAAAAGTAATTTATTAAAAATCACCAAGTGTTGGGGGCACCTGGCTGGCTGAATTGGTAGAGCATGCCACTCTTGATCTCAGGGATGGTCGTCTGAGTCCCATGTTGGGTGTCGAGATTACTTAAAAATAAAATCTTTAAAAAAATAAATAGGGGCACCTGGTTGGCTCAGTCGGTTAAGCATCTAACTCCTGATTTTGGCTTAGGTCATGATCTCTTGGTTGTGGGATCGAGCCCCACACTGGGTTCAGTGCTGACAGCACAGAGCCTGTTTGGGATTCTCTCTCTCCTTCCTCCACTTATGCTTTCTTTCTCTTTCTCTCTCTCTCTCTCAAAATAAATAAATAAACTTTAAAAGAAGTAAATAAGGAGGTAATTGAGGTAAACTGAGGTCAGATGGGTGGGCCCCAATCCAATGTGACTGGTTTCCTTGGAAGAAGATGCGATGGGGACACAGATGGGCACAGAGGGAAGACAACCTTGCTCTAAGGCTCCTAGCCTCCAAGATGATAAGAAAATTCATTTCTGGTGTTTAAACCAATGGCAAGCCAGTACCAAGTTTCCTACAGACACACGTCGACAATGCCCCTTGTCTGCAGCAAAGACTATTATTTCCCGGTCGTAGCTCCAAGGTATAGAGCCGATGGCGGTTCCTGGGGCTCACCTAGCCCCTCAGGTATCACCATGTCTGGCCGCAAGATAGCACCCTGGCCTTTCCAGCAGGCCGAGGCGGAGAAGGAATCCCAGCGCCCAGCCGGCCTCGGGGGCACCCGAACCTGGCTGGAGGGATGGCCTCCAGCTAGTTCCCTGTCAAGCTTGCAGCCCTACGTGCAGCTGCGGCCTGGCCCTGAGGTCACAGCACAGTCTCACCAGTCCTCTCTCCACGGACCATTTGGGACCCTGACTGTCCTTTCAGAGGGGGCCTCCCCAGAGCTGCCCACCACCTGTATCCCCAGAGATTCTGGCTGCTAACATTCACCCCACACGGCCATCAGATCCTGGAATACGGCTGCCCATCTAGAGGGAATGCGTGGTCCCCACATCCCAGAGACTGCCCTTTGTGGGACTTTAAAGGTCTCTGGGCATTCTTCCTCTCAAAGGCCACATCCCCCAGATGTATTCAGATGCACCCACATACCGAGTTCACATATCTGCATAAGCTATAGAAGCCGAATTGCAATTGTCTAGTTAACCCTTTGTAGACATTTAATCATTTCGTCTTTATAATAAGCTCTGCTTATTTGGGAGTTAGTGACCAGCCCCACGGTAGTTCAATGTTTCCATGGATGTTTGAAAAGCTGGCTGGTCCTGGGCACCATAGCGGTTGATGCAGCCGCGGGGGGGTGGGGGGGGGGTTGTCCCTAGGACCCCTTCTAAAGAAGTCCAGTTGGAACTGGGTGTGCCTGACCCAGGAGGAGCCCCCAGGTACCCAATGTCCATCTGCAATGCCCCAATCTCCTTCCGGGGCTGTGGGCTAAGAAGGCCGCCCTTTTCCAAGTGTCTTCCTCTTCTTTAAACCTGTTCCTTGGCCAGCTGGTACCTTCCCTTGCTTCCAGCAGATTTCCCTTAGGCTGGAAAAGCCAAGGGCCAGGAACACCTTAGCCATCACAGCATCCAAGCCTCGCCCCATTACAGAGAAGAGAAAACTGAGGCTCAGAGCAAGGAGAGTCTTCTCCGGGAGCACCTGTGCATTTTTGGCGGGATTTGAACGCAGCACTCTGCCCTAGGTTGAGCAGAGATTCTGGGATTGTTCCAGAGGAACCCTTTAAGCAGAGCGTTCCCACCCTTCTCTGACCACTGAAAATCCCAGGTTTGCTTTCATCCCAGGACAGTGTTTTTCTCCCTCCCAGCTGTGTTGTGTCTCTCTCTCAACGGCACCCCGCGGGGACCTTGGGGGAAGGCTTTGCCCCAGGTGCTGAGTGTCTGGAGTTGCCAGAAACAAAACAGGATGCCCTGTTAAATTTGAATTTCAGATAAACAACCATTGTGTGTGTGTGTGTGTGTGTGTGTGTGTGTGTGTGTGTACCAAATGTTGTTGTTTATCTGAAAATCAAGTTGAAGGGAGCATCCTGTGTATCTTTGTTTACTAAGCCTGACCCCCCACCGGGGGTCCTCTCTCCTTTGGGTCAGGTCCTTCCGCCACTGAGCAGGTGTGCATTTCCTTGCCACCTCAACAGAGCGTGAGTCAAGCAGCGGCGGACCTCCAGACACATGTTTCTGAACGGAAGAGCAGCACGGTTTGGGGGAATCCCCCCACTGTCCCCATAACGTATGTGTTGGCCAAGAATGATGCCCGCGAGAGGAAAATAAAAGAGGCCATGGGGGTTCCAACCACCCTGCGGACGGCCCCGGCCCGGGTCAGCTCTGGGAAGGCAGTTTTAACTGGATGGCTTGCTCTTTACGTCTCAGAGAGGCTCCAGCTGTGGTGAGAATCTTCGGGATATCAGGGGTCTGACCTTCCCAGTCAGCTCCTCTGGGGGGGTCTGATATGCTTCCTTCCCTGGCCTTCTGAGAAGACGTCTACTGGGAAGAATGGGCTCGTGGGCTGTGTGCTGGGGCAGGTGGCTTGACTTCAGGGATCATGATTGTATCTTCGTCAGGGGGTCATTGTGGGTAATATAGGAGGAAGTTCATGCAAAGCGCTTGGCACACAGTAAGTGCTTACTATCAATGGTGGCTATTGTTTGAATAATGTAAGGGCTTTTACTTCACCCCCAAGCCAGTGGGTCCGCTTAAGAAAGGCTGCTGTCAGTTCTCTGGGCTCCTGCAGTTTGTCCTTAGGAAGCGAGGGAGCTTCCAAAAGGGGCGCCTCCCCGGAACTGGACTTGGCCTTAAGCTGGAGTCAGTTCTTCCTTTGGGTTAGATGTTCAGTTGCCCGGCCAAGCCCCGGGGAGGCAGGATTCGGAAGTTGGCTCCGAGGGTTGAAGCAGTTAGTTTCCTGCCCTGGTGTCCCTGAGGGAAGGCAGGCCACCGTCTGTGCCTGACGCTGGGAACGGGGAGGGGGCTTGGGGTTGTGTCCCTGGAGAAGAAGAAAGCGGGGGCCATGGGAAAGGGCCTGCACAGCGCACGTCCTCAGTTTCCTCTTCTGGAACTTCCGATACCAGGCCCCGACAAACGCACTTTGGTTGGAACCGAGGCGGGAAAGCCCCTGAAGCTGAAGGTCTCTCCCTTTAACTTCTGGCTCTGCCCAGGGCCCTGGGGTTGGGACACTCCGGCTTCTTAGAAAGAAACTGAAAGCCCTTAGGAGAAACTCCACCACTTCCCCTTCCTCAGTAAGAGGAACCTGGAGTTGCCCTGACAGGAAAGTCTTGGTGGGGTTTCTCGGAAGCTGCCACTGCTTCTCTACTGAGGAAAACCGCAGGCCGGAGGGGGGGCGATTAGGGGGCCAGGCCAGGGGCCAGGCTGGAGGAGAGCCAGCCATTGACAAAGTCGTAGCCTTCAGATAGACTCTTGAGGCGAACTGGGAGCCGCCAACATTTTCTCTTCAGCACCACCTGCCAACTTCTCCTTGGGGTCTTCATGCTGCCTCCTTCCCGCTCAGCTGCCCAGGCTCCCTCCCCACTGAGTCCCCCCTCCACAGGCCTTTTAACCCAAACACCCTGCGTCTGGGCTCTAGGTCACCCAGTATGTGCACCACCTGTCACACTCATCCATCTGGCTCTACCCCTCAGAGAGGCACTGACTCTCTAGTGGAGGGCATTGGGGTTACCCAGTGGGTACAGGGAGCGACATTCTGGAAGAGGCCATACCCTCTGTGCTGTCTCAGGTGGCCTAGCACGTGAAGAAGGGACATCTACCAGGCACACACGGAAGACTGACTTAACAGCAGCTGCTGTTCGCTTCACTCACTTCTAGACTGGACACTGGCTTCTCCCTGGGGACTGAGGTGTCTCTCCCCCCCACCATGGGTGTGTCCAGGGGCAGTGCTGCAGTGAGAAGAAACAGGACGCAGGCACAGATCACATCCTAGGCCCCGCCTTGCGGGAGGCCGACACACCTCAGGTCCTCAGCTCTAGGACGAATGTGCCAGTATGATGCCACACCAGAGTCTGGCCATGCATGGCGCCCTTGCCGAAAACCTTGCGTGGTTTCCCATTGCCTGGAGGACAGAGTCCAGGCGCTGGGGCCTGTGTCTAAGACCCTTTGCCGAGGGCCCCAGCTCTCCTCTCCCGCTTCTCTGAGCTTGGACCTGATGAGCCCCTGCCTCCTTCACCCCTCCAGCTCCTGCTCACGCAAGTCCCAGGGGAACATGGATTTCCTAGGGAGGCCCTCCCTGCTCCCAGCCCCTGTCCAGATGGGGTAGGGGCTGCCCTACTCCCCCAGGACCTTATCCACAGCACCTTGTGGTTCCTAGTCTCTTGACCATCACCCAGCCCGGAGGATCCTGAGGGGCAGTGACTGGACCTGGCATAGCTCAATGAACATTTGATGAGGGAATAAATGAGTGAATTTAATGCTATCTGCCAGGCTGGGTGGCTGAGAGACCCACGTGCCCACAGGCCCAGACATCCACGTGTGGATGTGGATGCCCACGTGCAGTGGGAGGAGACACGTGCATGCCTGTCATGGTGTCCCTGAGATGTCCGTGGGTCCCTGCATCTATGCACCAGCATCAGGGATGATGTCCTTCTGGCCGGCAGGTGGCGCTGCGCCCTTCCTCTGCAGTGTTGATTCACCCTGACCGGCCCTGGCTGTCATCACCAGAGGGGCCCCGGGCAGGGACACAGAGACGCCTCCCTCATCCCACAGGGGGACCAGGACTGCCCAGGTCTCATGCGGAATCAGTCTGGTCTTCCAACTGAGCAGCCAGGGCTCGGACACCACGTGCCCAAACTCTGGTTCAAGCCTCATGTCCATGGCAGTCTGCATGCCCCACGCCAAGCTGGACCTCACGAGAGAGCCTGAAGTCCAGGCAACTGAAAAGCATAAAGGTGAAAATAAAAGCAGGGGCTCACCCTCCCAGCTCTGTCTCTGGCTGGCTGCGTGACCTTGGACGAGTCCCCTACCCTCTCTTGAAGCGTTTCTCTGTTAAGTGGGAATCGTGGCAATCTGCACAATGAAATAATCGATGTAAACCACAGGCCACCATGGTGCTGTACCATAAGGCAGTGGTTCTTAAACTGTATCCTTGGAACACTTGTTGAAATAGACTGCGGGGCGCCCCTCCAGAGCTTCAGGTTCAGTAGGTCTGAAGTGGAACCTGTGACTTTGCACTTCTAACGGGTTTTTGCCATCTGGAGACCACACCTGGAAAACCCCTGGATACGGGATGCTCATAGGCAGTCAGGGGAGACACGCATGGGACAAAAGCATCAGGTGTCTGGTGAGATAGAATGGAAGCAGAGGAGAAGAAGGAACAAATTCTGAGGGCTGCAGGGGCTCAAGGGGGAGGGGGACTGGGCAGCAAGGGGGGAGGTTCGGACCAGGCTGTGTTCTCTCCTTCAGCCCGAGAAGTCACACTGGAGGAGGTGAGCCCGGGGGCAGCTGCCAGACACCAGCACTGCCTGGCTCCACGTGGCGGCCGCCTCTCCCAAAGGGATAGGTCGACCAGTTCTCTCTTCCCGGTATGGCCTCCACTGTGCTTCCTTGTCCTCTGGGAACTCACATTTCCTTTCTCTGTCCTTTTTTTAAATACTGCTTTTTAATTGAATTATCATAAAGGCAACATATGTCCATCTTAGAACATCAATACGATATGAAAAAGTGTAAAGAAGAAAATGAAAATAGCCTGGGTGGCTCAGTCGGTTAAGCATCCAACTTGGCTCAGGTCAGGTTTGTGGGTTCCAGCCCCATGTTGGGCTCTGTGCTGACAGCTCAGAACCTGGAGCCTGCTTCAGATTCTGTGTCTCCCTCTTTCTCTGCCTCTCCCTTGCTCTCTCTCTCTCTGTCTCAAAAATAAATAGACATTTTTAAAAAATAGCAGTCCAAGATCCAGTCGCTCAGAGAGAATCACTGAGTCTAGTTCTTTTCTTGTATACGTGTCTCAAGCACAATATTGTATCCACTTGACATTGCAGCCAATGTATTGTCCTTTCCCACTAAAAGTCTTAGGGAACGTGACTTTAAGGACAGCACAACAATCTAAGTGGAGGTCTTGATCAAATACTGCCAGCATTTCGGGTGACAGCCCCTGGGGAACTTTCTAGAAAGGGACTCGCTGGGTCAAAGAGCATGGAAAGTTTTATTTTTTATTTATTGATTTGTATATTCTTTTTGAGCATGAAAAGTTTTAAGACTCTTGATCCATATGGATAAAGTGCTTCCTAACCCCGTTGTGCATGTTGGCGGTCCCATCTAAGATGGGGAGGGAATGGCAGCTGCCAGACCCAATCCACAGCCTCTGCAGGGGAACAAGGTGGCCCAGGCAGCCGCCGGGAGGGAAGAAGGGCCGGCACTGTCCAGCGCTGACATCGGCCCAGGCAGCGCCATGCTCCGTGCCATGCTCCAGACAAAGGATGTGGTACCTCTGGCCAGACACAGCCTGGGCAAGGCTGCCCTCCTGTTCCTGGAGCCAGAATCGCCCTTGAACCCTTGCTTTCGCACCTCATGTCCAGTTTGTCTGCAAAGGCTGTTGGGACTCCTTTCAGAATGTCCCCAACGTGCCTACTTCTCCCCACTCTGCCACTATGACCTGGCCCACCTCTGCCTGGATAATCTCAGTAGCTTGGCATGGTGCCCCTGCCCACCCTCACTTCTTGCCTCATTAGAGTCTCTTCTCCACAGCAGCCAGAGAGATCTTTTTAAAACCTAGCCCAAACCAGGTCAACCCTCAGCTCAAAACCCTCCAGCGGCTCCTATCTCACTGGGTTAAGAGCAAAGACCTTACATGACTTATCAGGTCTTTAAGGATCTGTGCCTGCTCCACTTCCATGACCTCCCTGATCTCACTTCCTATCACTCCTTCCCTCCCCTACTCAGCTCCCTGGTGCCCCTCTGAATACCCCATGCACACTCCTGCCTCAGGGCCTTTGCACTTGCTGTTCTCTCTGCACGGCATATTTCCTCAGATATCCACAGGCCTCCTCTGTTCACATGTCATCTCAAAAAACAACCACAAGCAAATATGGCCTATTTTGGAAAGGCCTTCCCTGACCACGCTGTCTAAAATAGCACCCTGGCCACTCTTTGCTCTCTGACCCTGTGTCATGTTCCTTCAGGAGTAGAACTCATTTACTTGATTATTGTCTGTTTTCCTCCTGGAAGAAAACCCCCAAGAGGGCCCCACTCTCTGCCTATTTTGTTCACTGCTGTATCCCCAGCACCTGCTGGACTGCCTGGTGCACAACATCGAATGGACGGACGATTGAATGAAAGATTTCACCATGTGTATATGGGCGTGTTTTCACCTCTAGGCTGCTTCTTGCTGCCTCTCAGTCGCCAGCCTGTGGGCAGCACCCAGCACAGAGTAATACCCCTGTCGTGCCTGCCGCCCAAATGAGTACACGAGGAGGGGAAGACACTCCAGGCAGCGCATGAAAGACCCCTGCACGGAGCTGGGAAACTGGAGTTCCCGATGAGCCCTTGCCACTCACAATCACTGAGGCCTTGGGCAAGTTACTTCACCTCTTGGGACCTTGATTTTGCCATCCATAAAATGGGCAGGATGATGCCGGTGCTTCAGGCATCACAGGCTGCTGTGAGGGTTCGCTGACGAATGTGGGTCAGCCAAGTATGAAGGCAGCCCGGCGCAGGCCCAGGCTGCCCCTCTGTGAGCCTGGCCCACACCCACCCTCGACCTACCTGGCGCTCCCACTCCCTTTGCTGAGCGCTCGCTCGCGGCCCCAGGTAGGTACGTAGATCCATGCGTGTGCACGGGGGCCCCGCTGGCTACCCAACTTCATGTCCCGCAGCCTGTGTGCCCTGAAGGCCGGGGCCTGGGTTCCCCGTCTTCGCACCCATCCACCGGGCAGCTGAGCAGTGCCCCTTGGACATTGGATAACTGACCAACAAACACATCTGTCGAAAGCTATAGGTGCGGTACTGTGCTATGAATGAATAAGGGCAGGGATTTCAGAGCTCACGGAGGACGGGTGTGAGGCAACCCGGCCAGGGGCTTTTTGGGGTGTGGGGCAGGAGGGCCCGCTGGGGCCTCCAGGGCCTTGACCTGAGAGGAAGGGAAGGAGAAGCCAGGCAGTCTCCTCTCTGGGACGGTGGCTGGCCAGCGTTCGCCCCAGACATCTGCCACACCAGCCACATCTTCTGGGCCACGGGGCGGAGGCCTGGCTACCCAGCCCACATTCCTCGCCCTGTCTGCCCATGACCTCATCCTGGCCCCGCAGCCGCCCACGGGGCAGGAGGCTGTGCCCCACTTTGCGGATGAGGAAATGGAGGCTCATGGAAATCGCTGCCCTGCCCTGAGTCGGTCGGTCACCCATCCCGGGCTCTGGCAGGGGCTCTGGTGAGCCCCGGGCTCCAATGAGACAGGTGGGGTTGCTCAGGAAGACCCCTTCACGCTGTCCGGTCAGGTTTTAAAAGCCCCATTGGTACTGTCCACACACTTAATAAACTCTGATCAGCGTGTTGATTGGCTCTTCCTAGGTGCCCAGCGCAGGGGCGGGGCAGTGCGGGGAGGGTCCAGCCAGGCGCAACTGCCTTCCCTCTGCAGGCTCAGTGACCCAGACCGTGCTAGCTGACACACAGGCCCTGCCACACAAGGAGCGAAACTCCTTTTAGGAAGAAGTCTTGGAGCCAAGGTTGAGAAACTCGGTCTGGCCGCAGCCTCGGGGTGAGGGAGCCCAGGTGAGCCGACTCAGTCCTCAGGAATGGGTGGCGTCTGAAGGGGAGGCGGGCACTTCCTCAGGCCCCAGCCCAGGGTCCTGGTTCAGTCCTTTTTGGGGAGTTTCCTGGCGACAGGCAGTGACCTGCCGGCTGCCCGTGTGGGAAGCCGCTTGGCGTGGCCCTCACCATCTCATTAGCGGTGATTCACCAGGACTCACCTGGCTGTCAGGGACCTGTCCCGCTGTCCGCCAGAACCAGCTCAGCCTGCACCCTCGGAGGGGCAGACACCTTGTTCCCTCAGCCCTCTGTCCTCTCTGGCACCCGAGGCAGAGCCTGCCTGGCACGCACACAGAGCTCAGAATTCATTCATTCTACCAACAGATCCTGATTGAGCGTCTACTGTATGCCCAACGCGGTGCTTGGCGCTGGGGATACGGAGTGAACCAGGTAGACCGAGTTCCCGCCCTCCTGGAACCCACAGTCTCGTGGGGAAAGACCGACGGTACACAAATAAATAAGTGAATCATACAAGCTCTTGAGGAGGGTGAGTGTGACCTAGGAAAACAGGGAAGACTGTGAGATGAGGTTGCAGTTTTTAGGTTTTATTTTTTTTTTAAGATTAAAACAGTTATTTTTAATGTTTATTTTTGCAAGAGAGCGACAGAGTGCGAGTGGAGGAGGGGCAGAGAGAGAGAGAGGAGACACAGAATCCGAAGCAGGCTCCAGGCTCTGAGCTGTCATCACAGAGCCCAGTGCAGGGCTTGAACCCACAAACCGGGAGATCATGACCTGAATCGAAGTCGGTCACTTTACCGACTGAGCCACCCAGGTGCTCCAATTAAAAAAAATTTTTTTTAATAATTTTTTTAAAATGTTTATTTATTTTTGAGAAAAAGAGCAAGCAGGGGAGGGGCAGAGGGAGAGGGGCACAGAGGATCCTAAGCAGGCTCTGCGCCGAGAGCACAGAGACCAATTCAGGGCTTGAACTCACGAACCGTGAGATCATGACCTGAGCCAAAGTTGGATGGACGCTTGGCCGACTGAGCCACCCAGGACCCCCTCCCAAGATTTTATTTTCAAGTAACCTCTACACTCAAGATGGGGCTCAAACTTACAACCCTGAGAGTAAGAGTTGCATATTCTACCGATTGAGCTGGGCTGGTGCCCCAGAGGTTGCAGTTTTACATGGGGTATTCTGGTGGACCTCTCAGAGATGATATTCAAGCAAACTCTAATGGAAATGAAGAGAAGGAAGGTATACCAGGAATAGCAAGTGCAAGGGACCTGGGGTAGGAATGTTGGGGGTAGGGGACATATTGAAGGAATTCCTGGGAGACCAGTGTAGCTAAAGCAGTTGGCCAAAGGGAGAGCAGTGGAAGAGAGGGTCAAAGAGGTAGGGGCTAGTTCAGCCTGTGCAGGGTTTTATAGGCCTTTACAGGCCTTTACTCAACCGAATTCTGTAAAAGTGCTCCAGCTCCCTATCCCCACCCCACCCCCTTCTTGCCAATTGAACCCAAGACCAGCTTGTCAGGCTTCTCCCGCCTGACTCAGAACCCAGGGAGCTAGGTGAAGGGTCAGGGGTGTTTCCACTGGGGAGGGACTGGAAAGATGAGTTTGCAGAGCAGAGGGCTGCTGCCTGTGGAGGCCGTGTGAAGAGGAGGATGTCTGGGAAACAAGTACCCACTGCAGAGGGATGTCGTAGGGAAACGAAGAGAAGGGGGTAAAGGTCAAAAAAGAAAGCGGGGGGGCAAATTTGCCCCGTTGCCCTGCCCCCCCCCAAGCCTGTCTTTCTAGACTCAAAGGGAACGTACCTCATCTGACACTCTGCTACAACTTCTGACCTCTGGACCTTTGCACATGCCATTCTCTGTCTGGGAATCCTCGACATCCGTTGCTGGTGATTGATGCCCGCCGCCTCCCCCATGGGCCCAGCACACTCCCTAGATGAAGCATTTTCACACTGGGCTGTATCTTCCCATTGAGGGACAATGCTTCTCTGTGACACCATGGCCACAGACCACACTGGGCTTTGCTCACTAAAGGTGAGCCCACCAGAGGAGGTGCTGAAACAGAAGAGTGAATGAACGAATGCTCGCCAGGATTTGGATCCCTCAGAGGTTTGGGAACAGACTGACAAGATCTGATTCACATTTTAGGAAGATGACTCTGACTCAGTTTGTGATGGGGGTGGGGGGGGATTGGAGGAGGGTGACGGCTTACAGGCTACTGCAGTCATCCAAGGAGGGGCAAGAGAGAGGTGAGGAAGGACAGAACCAGTATGTCAGCTGCTGGGTGTGACAGGAGGGGCCAGCCCTAGGAGGTTTTTAAGAGGGACATCAACACCAGCCCTGGGCAGGAGGGGGGGGCGGGGTTGATGAGGAAGAGGGAGCAGAAGGCGGCGTCCACTCTTCCCTGTTTCTGTGTGTCCTTCCCTATATCTGGTCCACAGAGAGATACTACTTCGTCAGATACAATATAGCACAGTGGTCATGAGCCTGACTCTGGGTTCAAGTCCTATCTCCACCACCTTCTTGCTGTGCGATACTGGCTTACTCGACCTCCCTGTTCCTCAGTTTACCCATCTATAAAGCAAGGGTGACAACTGAGAATTAGTTACTGCATTTTGTCGATTCTAAGATTCCTCTTTTAACATTTCTGGAATCAGAGTGAGTCTTAAAATCAATGCCATGCCATGGATTAATTGGCAGCGATTTTTTTTTTTTTTAAGTAACCTCAGTACTGAAACTCACAACCCCGAGATCAAGAGTCACACGCTCTGCAGGCTGAGCCAACCGGGCGCCCTAATTGGCAGCATTCCTTAGTGGCACATTAAATAATTGTACATCTGAAGACCGATGGAGCCTTCGATATGATGAAACACAAAAATACACGGAGAGTCCAGCACCTGGCATGTCACAAGGGCTAAATAAGTGTAAGCGATTGTTACCACTGTCATCATCTGCTTTCTGGAATTCTGTTCATCGCAGTAATAAGTGCTCCATCGGAATAAAGAGACTTCGTAAATAGATGTAAAGGTGAAAATTTTTTAGTAATTTCCCCCAGAAAAACACCCAAAGTCTGATACTTCCTCTGAAAGATCCCATAGAATTCTGCCAAAGTTCCAGAGAAAACTTCAGAAATTCCTCCTTTACCATGGGGACCAGAGCGCCTGGCTCCCTGACCGGCAGGGGGAACCAGGGCATGCCCCCAGATGACTTCGGGGGTGTTCCCTGTGTCCTTGCGAATTTTCCTGAGTCACCATTACTCACTGCCCATAATCGGGGCTCTGCTACCTTCCAACCAGGAGACTGATGCTCTGGGATCAAGGGCTGTCCTTCAACAAAAGTGTGATTATAGAGTGTCCCGCACGGGCCGTAAACCATCTGCAGCTCAGGAGAGCGGGGTGACCCTCGCCGGTGTCTTATTTTTGGCTTCCCGGGTTGTGTTCCTGCCTACTGACTTGGCAAATCCTGGGCGACTCGCCTTGTTTTCTCTCCTCACTTAAATACATGTCTGGAAAAAGCCTCCGCCCCCACAGACACTGCTGTGTGTGGAAAATGGTGACAGGCCTGATGGGGGAGGAGAAACCAGGCGGTTGATGCCTGGAGCCTCCCTCTCACTGAGGGGGGAGGGTTGGCTCAGCTGCTGGGGTTAGCCACACACTCAGGCCAGTTCTCATTCTCTCCTCCTCTGCCTAGTTAACAAGAGACCCTCTCGGCCACTGACACCGCGTATGCAAAGTTCTCTGGTTCGCACCTGGGGTCGGGAGGCTGTCACCCTGAAAGCACAGGGACCCGGTGACCCCCAGGCAGCGTGCATGTGCTGGATGGCAAGGGGCTGGATAAAGGCACTCTGGAGCCCCCAGACCACATGCCTGCTCCTGCCAGCTCTCCGCCAGTTGGGGGGGCAGGACAGCCCCCCAGGGGAAACGAGAGACCAAGAAACCAGTGGTGGGTCTCTGTGGAGGCCCTCTGGACAGGACAGTCAACAGCCCTCTCTCTGGATCCCCAGACACCCGTCCAACGGTCACCCATCTTCATTCCAGAATGCTAACCCTGCACACAGCCGCCCGTTCATGGGTTCTATTGGATCTCTGCTCCGGGCTGGGGAGACGCCAGGCTGGTTTCAAAGTCTCAAGATCCTCCATCCCAACCCTCCCGTTCACACGGGGAAGACGGGACTGACGAAGAGGAGTGCGGGGCTCCTCCCACGCCCAAGACTCCGACAGGAGTCCAGAAAAGCAGGTGGCATCTAAAGGGGGCCAGAAGCCATGCCGCCTCTCCATCAGCTCCACCGGGCCGTGGTCAGAAACTCTTTATTTTACGCAAAGGCGCTCTGCAGACTCAGCTCCAAGACTCTGCCTCCGTGGAGAACCCTGTGGCCAGCCCTCCCCACTCCAGGTCTGGATTGAAAGGAGCTGCTTCCTTGTCTGTCTTATTCTTTAAAGTATAGCTTCCAGAAGGCGGGGCTACGTCTAATTCATCCTTGATCGCCTGTCCCCAGCGCAGCCGGCACAGAGTAGGCCTGTCGTGTGCCTGTTAAATCAGAGCACTGGTACTCAGGGCCCAGCACTCACCCATGCCTGTGTCAGCCTGAGGAGACAGGCATTCTCATTTCCACTTATCAGCCTCATTTAAAACAAATGTTTATTTATTTATTTTGAGAGAGAGAGAGAGAAAGCAGGGGAGGGGCAGAGAGAGAGGGAGAGAGAGAATCCCAAGCAGGCTTCACCCTGTCAGCACAGAGCCCTGTGAGGGGTTTGATGAGGGCCTTGAATTCACAAACCGTGAGATCATGACTGGAGCCAAAATCAAGAGCCGGATGCTCAACGGACTGAGCTACCCAGGCGCCATTATCATCCCCATTTTAAAGATGAGTAGACTGAAGCCCAGGGAGGTAAACTGCCTTGTCTGTGGTCCCACGGTTACGGGTAGTGGATCTGGGCTTTTAATCAACGTCAACCCCCAGAGCCTTCGTTCTTGAGCACTGTGTCATACTGTGTGCTTAGGAGGTACTTCACAAAGCCCCTGGCCTACAGAGGGTGCTTAATAAACAGTAGCTATTTGATACACAGCACTGATCTCACAACAACTCATTGAGGTAGCATTTTTCTTCCCATTTGATTTTATTTTTTTAAGTAATCTGTACACCCAACATGGGCTCAAGCTCCCAACCCCGTGATCAAGAGTCTCGTGCTCTGCTGCCAGCAGCAGCCAGGTGCCCCACCCCTCAGCCCGCCGCCCTTTTTTTTAAGTGATCCTTTTTTGTTTTTTTAATGTTTTTATTTATTTCTAGGAGAGAGAGTGAGAGAGAGACAGTGTGAGTAGGGGAGGGTCAGAGAGAGAGGGAGTCACAGACTGAAACAGGCTCCAGGCTCTGAGCCGGCAGTCAGCACAGAGCCCGACGCGGGGCTTGAACCCACGAACCGCGAGATCATGACCTAAGCGAAAGTCGGACGCTTTACCGACTAAGCCACCCAGGCGCCCCAAAGTGATCCTATTTTAAGGATAAGGAAAAACCAAGACTCCAAGAACTTCCATAACTGGCCCAAGCCCACACATTTAGTAAGCGGTGGAGCCAGCTGGGTTTGAACCCAAATCTTATCTCACTTTACAAGTCAAGTGCTGACCACTGCACACAGCATCTCTATTTTGGAAAATGCTGCTGGCTCCACTCAACCGAACAGCCGCTTGTATTCTCTTTCTGCAGGCCCCACATCTGGAATTTTCTCTTCTTTGTCTCTTCTGGCCAGCACCTGAGCTTTCCATCCAGCTTCCCAGACAAGGCGTCCTCCTGAAGCTGAGCAGCGCCCCCAGTGCAGGCCGCCTCTTTATTTGGCCCCCAGTCATGCCTCCAGGCCCTGCAAAGTTCATTCAACAGCGCCAAACAGCCTTGGCTTTGAACTTGTCAACAATTTCTTCTCCAAATGTAACCTTGGGAGAGATGTCAGGAGGAAGATAACAACAGCGAGAGGCTATTGAGAAGGGTGACGGGCTGCATGAGGTGATCTGCCCTCCCCACCCTCACCCCTATCCCCTCTCCCCAAGGGTACCTTTATTCCTCCGCGGCATCTTTTGAGCCAAAGCAAAAACAGTGGCAGACTTGGCCTGTCTTTGCAGCTCATGCGTGCACCTGTCCAGCCACAGGCCACAGGGGACAGCTCTCAGCAGGGCAAAAGCATCGGGGTCCCTGCCCAACATTGCCTGGCTCTCCAAGGATTGCAGAGAAAACACACTCCTTCGACCAAATACGGGGTCAATCGAGTAATCAGACTCAATAGAGGCACTGCAGGAGCAGTAAGAGATTATAATAGTTCTACAAAGACATCTTGTTTATTCACATCCATTACTATGGCTACTCTTAAAAAAAAAAAAAAAAAAAAGAAGGTAACAAGCATTGGCAAGGACATGGAGAAGTTGGAACCATGAGCACCTTCGGCGAGACTGTGAAATGGTGCACCCACCAGGGAAAACAGAGGGTCCTCAAACAGTGAAAAACAGAACTACCGTATGATCCAGCAATCCTACTTCTGGGTATATGTTTGAAGGAATTGAAAGCAGGGTCTCAAAGTGACATTTGCATACCCATGCTCATTGCAGTGTTCATTGCAGTGTTAGCCACCATTCCACCAAGGTAATCTAAATGCCCACCAAGGATCAAGGGACAGGGCACCTGGGTGACTCAGTTGGTTAAGCGTCCAACTCTTGGTTTCGGCTCTGGTCATGATCTTGAGATCTATGGGTTCCAGCCCGCCTGTCCTCTGCTCCTGATCTGTCTCTCTCTCTCTCACTCACTCTCAAAAATAAATAAATAGAGGCCCCTGGGTGACTCAGTCGGTTAAGCATCTGCCTTCCGCTCAGGTCATGATCTCACAGTTCGTGAGTTCAAGCCCCCCATCGGGCTCTGTGCTGACAACTCAGAGCCTGGAGCCAGCTTTGGATTCTGTGTCTCCCTCTCTCTCTGCCCCCTCTATCTCTGAGCGTGCCCACTCACACTCTATCTCTGTCTCTTAAAAATAAATAAACATGAAAAAAAATTTTTTTTAATGTTTTATTTATTTCTAGGAGAGAGAGAGAGAGACAGCATGAGCAGGGGAGGGTCAGAGAGAGAGGGAGTCACAGACTGAAACAGGCTCCAGGCTCTGAGCTGGCAGTCAGCACAGAGCCCGACGCGGGGCCCGAACCCACGAACCGCGAGATCATGACCCAAGCGAAAGTCATGACGCTTAACTGACTAAGCCACCCAGGCGCCCCGAAAAAAAAATTTTTTAATAAATAAGCATTTGAAAAAAAGGATGAATGGATAAACAAAATGTAGTCTATCCATACAATGGAATATTACTCAGCCTTAAAAAAGGAAGGAAATTCTGCTACATGCTACAACATAGAATAACCTTCAGGACATTATGCTAAAACGTAAACCAGACACAGAGAGACAAATACCACATGATTCCATTTATAGAAGGTATCTAAAGTGGTCAAGATCATAGAAACAGAAAGTAGAATGGTGGTTACCAGAGGTCTAAGGGGCAGGGGGATGAGGAATTGTTATTTAATGGGTAGAGAGTTTCAGTTTTGCAAGATAAAAAAGATCTTGAGATTTATTGCATAATAATGTGAATATACTTAACACTACTGAACTATATACTTACAAATGGTTAAGAGAGTACGTTTTATGTGTTTTTTTTTTACCATAATTAAAAATAAATTAAAAGCCAGGGGAAACTTGTCCATTTCCTCACTTCGGAGATTTATGATACTGACCGAGCTAGGCACTTTATATACATTGTTTTAGTCGTCACCTGGACTTAAAGTAGCTGGCATCACTATTTCTTTTCCATGGCCTGGGAAGTTGTGGCCCAGGGAAAGAAGTGGCGTCATCCACTCCCTTGGAATTTGCTGAGGGGAGGAGCCCAATTTGTACCCAGCTTTGTCTGCCTCCAAATTGGGGTTCTTGTCGCTTCCAATTCACCGCCAGATGAGTGTCTCCACATTCAAGCAGCGAGTCATTGACAGAAAGAAGATATTTATTTATTTATTTACTTATTTATTTATTTTGAGAGAGAGGCTGGAGTGAGGAAGAAGAGTAGAGGGGGAGAGAGAGAATCTTTTTATAAAACAGTTTCTTTTTACTTTTATTATAATACATATATATTTTTTAAATTTTAATGCTTATTTATTTTTGAGAGAGACAGAGTGCAAACAGGGGAAGGGAAGAGAGAGAGAGAGAGAGACAGAATCTGAAGCAGGCTCCAGACCTGAGCTGTCAGCACAGAGCCCGATGCGGGGCTCAAACTCATCAACCATGAGATCATGACCTGAGCCAAAGTCGGACACTTAACTGAGCCACCCAGGTGCCCCTGTTATTATATTTTTTAAATTTATGTTGAAGAGAAAGAATGAGAGAGAGCGTGAGCAGGGGAAGGGCAGAGAGAGGAAGACAAACACTCCTAAGCAGGCTTTGGGCTGACGTCAGAGAACCCCATGTGGGGTTCAAACTCAAGAACCGCAAGATCATGACCTGAGCTGAAGTTGGAGGCTTAACCGACTAAGCCACCCAGGTGCCCCGAGACAGAGAGGGGAGCGATGGTGGGGAGAATTCCAAGCAGGCTCCACACTCAGCACTGAGCCCCATGTGGGCTGGGATCATGACCTGAGCCAAAATCAAAAGTCGGACACTCAACAGACTGAGCCACCCAGGCGCCCCCAGAAAGAAGACAGGCTTTTAATATGACTGTTCCATTTCCCCAAATTGAGCAGAAGTTCCTTGGTGGTAAGTTACTTGAATCTTCTACTTCTTGATCTGCTAGGGGAATTAAGTCAAGTACTGGGGACACATAGTTAGTAGGTAACAAACACTTGAGAATTAGTGGATTTTTTAAAACATCTCCCAGCGCCAGAACAGGTTTTCACGGAAAACACCACTTAAGCACTTCCAGCTCAGAAAGCATTTTCACATATATTAACCTCTTTGCTCTGAGTGGAATCCTTGGGTAAAAGACTTCCTTATGGTCTCCATTTTACAGAGAAGGGAAACACGGCTCAGAGGGCCATGTTCAAGGTCCCACAGCTGGGACTGCAATTTCTGGAGGCATCCAGGGGTGTCTGTTGTTCTCGTGCTATGCTCACCTGCTGATAGAAAGACTGGGCCTTGACCGTCAAGGCCAAATAAGCTCCGGGAAGTCCATGTGAAGGCTGGATGTGCCTTTCTTGAGATTGCAGTCGTAACATCAATACTCAGCCAGGTACCATGTGCCAGTGAGTGAAAGGCTGGGCATTCCCAGCCCCAGGAAAGGGCCGGTCGGACAGGGGTCAGGCCGGAGTCCAGCTAAGCAGGGAGGCGGGGCAGCTGGCTCAGGGGAGGGAGGCACAAAGAGGCCAAGCTTGGGGAGCTAGCTAAGGCCACCACATCGATAATAGCCGACCGGGTCTGCCACCCAGGGGTCAGAGATTGTCCAGAGGAGCTGGAGTGGGCAGATCAGAGGACCAGTGCTGCCTGTTCTCTGCCCTATTTCCCACTCCCTTGCCAAGTGTGAGCAGCTGCAAGCCCCAGGATTCTGATCCTCTGTTGAGGGCAGTCGTTGGCCTGCGGGGTCGGGGGTGGGGGTAGAGGGATGGCCACCCAGTGACCAATCACATCGTTAGGACGTTTTTTTCCCCCTGACAAAAGCATCTTGTGTTCACCACAAAAAATACTGAGGACTAGGGGCACCTGGGTGGCTCAGTCGGTTAAGCTCAGGTCATGATCTTGTGGTTCTTGAGTTCGAGCCCCACATCGGGCTCTGTGCTGTCGGTGCAGGACTCACTTTGGATCCTCTGTCCCCCTCTCTCTACCTCTTCCCCATTTGTGTGCACACTCTCTCTCTCAAAAATAAATGAACATTAAAAAATATATGTTGGGGCGCCTGGGTGGCTCAGCTGGTAAAGCGTCCAACTTCGGCTCAGGTCATGATCTCACAGTTCGTAGGTTCGAGTCCCATGTCAGGCTCTGTGCTGACAGCTAGCTCGGAGCCTGGAGACTGCTTCAGATTCTGTGTCTCCTTCTCTCTCTGTCTCTCCCCTGCTCATGCTCTGTCTCTCTCTCATAAATAAATAAACATTTAAAAAAATTTTTTAACTAAAAAAATTATTGAGAGCTACCCGAAAAACCACATATGCCCACAATAAAAATCACCTATAATGCTCTGTTTTTGAACTGTTAAGGACAAAAGTTAAAAAGCAAATGCCCTCAGCTTCCCCCCCAACTCTCCCCTCCCCCACACACCCAAGGTCATCAAAATGGTGGCAGCTTCATAGAACTTAGTCAGGCTCCTTCCCTCCCGTTTTCTTTCCCTTGGAGGGATGGATTTTCCGAGGAAGGAAGCAAGAACTCAGTCACTGTTTTCAATGACAACACAAATGCGAATTTCCCTCTAATGTTGATAACAAGGCACTCTGTCTAGGAAGGGTCTCGGCTCTGTCCACTCTGAACACATGTACCCCGCCCCCCGCCCCAACCCCTCCAGCCGCCCTTACAACCTCCCCGTGCAGGAAACCAGAGGAGGCAGCTCTGGGCTTTGACCTCAAGGCAGCCAGGAGGCTTTGGTGCCCTCCAAACACCTATTAGAGCACTGACACTGGAAATCCCACCATTTGAAGGTCATAATGTTAACGGAAAACTTCATTTTCCCTGAAAATACAACTCCCTCATGGGAACTATGAATCTTTTAAAAGCATGGAATAGACAATATGTTGCAAGCTTTTTTTCCTGAGGATGGAGTTTAGGGGGTTTTTGTTGTTTTGGTTTGGTTTTTGAGACAGAGAGAGAGAGCATGTGCCTGCATGTGAGCAGGGATGCGGGGTAGGTAGGGGCACAGAGAGAGAGAGAGAGAGAGAGAGAGAGAGAGAGAGAGAATCTTAAGCACAATCCACGCTCATCTTGGAGACCGACGCAGGGGTTCATCCCACCACGACCCTGGGATTGTGACCTGAGCCGCTGAGTGAAACCAAGAGCTAGACACTCGACCAAATGAGCCACCAGGTGCCCCCGGGTGCTGTTTTTGTTTAATGCTAGTTACGGTTTTCTTTCCTGATTATAAAATAACACATTTGTTGTAGAAAAGGTAGAAGAAAAAAAGAACATAAATAAGAAAACAAAATAAGTCATATCACGACTGACATTTTTTATATAAAATTCTTCTAGGGGCACCTGGGTGGCTCAGTCAGTTGAATGTTCAATTATTGGTTTCTGCTCAGGTCATGATTTCACCTTTGTGGGGTTGGGCCCCACGTTGGGCTCTGCACGGAGTGTGGAGCCTGCTTAGGATTCTCCTCTCCCTCTCTCTCTCTCTGCCCCTCCCCTACTCACAGGCTCTCTCTCGCTCTTAAAATAAACATTAAAAAAGTAATAAAATAAAAATCTACGTTTTTCTAAGTAAATTATATATGTCTAGATAAATACACACAAACACGTTTGCACATAGACATATAAAGATTCCCAAATTGGCATTAAAACAATTTTTTAATGTTTGTTTTTGAGAGAAAGAGAGCACAGCAGGGGAGCCGCAGAGAGAGATGGAGACAGAGAATCCCAAGGAGGATCCAGGCTCTAAGCTAGCAGCACAGAGCCCAGCGTGAGCTTGAACCCACAAACCATGAGATCATGACCTGAGCCAAAGCTGGACACTCAACTAACTAAGCCACCCAGCTGCCCTTGAAATTGTCATTAAATTTTTTTTTTTAAAAAAGGTTTATTTATTTTTGAGAAAGAGACAGAGTGATAGCGAGGGAGGGGCAGAGAGAGAGGTAGACACAGAATCGGAAATAGGCCCGAGGCTCTGAGCTGTTAGCACAGAGTCCAACATGGGGCTCGAACTCATGGACGGAGAGATCGTGACCTGAGCCGAAGTTGGACGCTTAACGGACCGAGCCCCCCCGGGCGCCCATGAAATTGTCATTCTTAAAAAATATTTTACCATGTCATTAAATATTCTTTGATCACGTAACTCTTAATGTATACATGCACATTGTCATATAAACGCACCCCAGTCCAGCGCAGATAAACGGTCCCCTGCCGCTGAACACACCTGCTGTGCCAACTTTCCTCTCCTACACCCAATGTCGCAGCGAACAGCCTTCTGGAGAAGCACTGCAGCGGGTGTCACCCCTGGGATCGGGGAACACGCAGAGCAACACGGGCCAGAGTCCGGGCAGGGGCCACTGAGAAGAGAGTGCCACCCACCGGGGAAGCCTGAGGAACACGGAGAGAGTGGGCACCGGGACACTTCCCAGGTCACTCGCCATGGGCTGGGGCTGGCCTCCGCTGCATGGCACGTGAGACATGACAGGCGGGTGCTGCCTGCTGGCCAGCTTAAATGCCCCAGCGCTGTCCTCCTTCTATAAAAATAGCTCGCATGCTCCGGTGGACGGTCTGCGTGGCTGTCTCCGAGGGCAAGCTGCAGCCTCGGCCCCTGCAGGCACTGCCTCGCGCTGCCCGGCCGCAGGAGCCCACACCCTGGCCGCAACTGTCCCAGCCAAGGTTCGGCCTGACACAAAGCAGCCATTTACGGGCTGGGTTTGCAGGAGGGGCCTGTGGGAGGGGCAGGCCAGCATTCAAACTCTGCCCAGCGGGGCCCTTCTGCATGGACGGTGGCTTCCCCGGCCACCTTCCCGGCACGGCTTTACAAGCAAGCCTCCTCCCTGGAAATGACCAGGGTGGGTCAGTGCTCCCCACAGGGCGGAAGTTTCACTGCATACGCCTGGATGGCACTTTCCTGGGAGTGTCTCCTCATAACAAGCCCGGTAGGGGGAGGGGCTATCCCCATTTTACAGATGAGGAGACAAACGTTCACAGAGGATATGAGTCTGCTGACAGGTCAGGGGGCAGATACTGAGAGCCAACTTTGCTTACTCCACGTCCAAGAGGTTCACACCACCCCAAGTGGCATCGCCTTCCCTCTCCACAGATGCCCTCACGTGCTGCCTACTGCTGTCACCAGCCCTTTCTGAAAGTCACCTAGCTGTAGTTGACATCATGTGTTTCAACTCGTCTACTCAGCTGGCTGTTATAATGCGTGACTAGGACCACGGGTTTCCTGGTCCATAGTGCCCCGTGTGGGGGGGATATAGTAGGTGCTCAATAAGTGCAGATGGCTCCCCATGCAGTTTTTCAAAAAGTAGAGCCCACGTCACATTTCAGAGTATAGAATGGGCTTCTAGGCAGCTTTGAAAGAATGTCCCTGGGAATCAGATTACATTCCAATTTGAAATCAGATATACAGGACGCTTATTCAGGCCCCTCAACTCTCAAAGACGTGTCTATGAACCAGGAAATAAGGAAAAATATGTAAATAAGTAACCAAATGGAATCTCATAAATTCCATGCACAAAAGCTAAAGTATGCTCGTCTTAAAAAAAAAAAAAAGCGGGGCGCATGGGTGGCTCAGTTGGTTAAGCGTCCGACTTTGGCTCAGGTCACCATCTTACGGTTCGTGGGTTTGAGCCCCGCTTTGGGCTCTGTGCTGACAGCTAGCTCAGAGCCTGGAGCCTGTCTTCGGATTCTGTGTCTCCCTCTCTCTCTGACCCTCCCCTGTTCACACTCTTTCTCTCTCTCTCTCCCAGAAATAAATAAAACATTTTTAAAAATTTTGTTTAATGCTTTAGCCTCACTCTGTACCTATGTAACCCTTACTTTACACATAATTCTAACAAGGCTGGTCACTTGAATTCTAAGCCCACAGTTTATTGGGAACTGGCTGATAGTTTGAAAACTGAGGTCTCAGTGTAGTAACAAACATCAGTAATCATAATCATGGCCTTGAGTTACCAAGACAAGGTTCAGTTATGTAGCAGGAAGATACAATTCATTACAGAAAGAGCTTCTAAAGAAGACAATGGTGGGGCGCCTGGGTGGCTTAGTCGGTTAAGCATCCGACTTTCGCTTAGGTCATGATCTCGCGGTTCGTGGGCTCGAGCCCCGTGTCGGGCTCTGTGCTGACTGCCAGCTCGGAGCCTGGAGCCTGTTTCAGTCTGTGACTCCCTCTCTCTCTGACCCTCCCCCTGCTCACGCTGTCTCTCTCTCTCTCTCCTAGAAATAAATAAAACATTAAAAAAAAAAAGAAGACAATGGTTTGGGTGGGGTTTTAAGATTTTTTAAAAATGCTTTTTATTTATTTTGAGAAGGGGAGGGAGCCTGTGTGGGCATGAGTGCATAATCAAGTGGAGGAGGGGCAGAGAGAGAGAGAGAATCCCAGAGCAGGCTCTGTGCTGTCAGTGTAACAGCCCGACACAGGTCTCGATTTCACAAACCGTGAGATTGTGACCTGAGCCAAAACCAAGAATTGACACTCAACTGACTAGCCACCCAGGGGCCCCTGGGTGTTTGTTTTCTTTTTAATGTTTATTTATTTTGAGAGAGAGAGAGAGAGAGCAAGTGGAACAGAGAGGGAGGAAGAGAGAGAACCTCAAGCAGGCTGTATACTGTCAATGCAGAGCTGATGCGGGGCTGAATCCATGAACTGTGAGATCATGACCTGAGATGAAACCAAGAGTTGGCGCTTAGCCAACTGAGCCACCCAGGCGCCCTGGTTTGGGTGTTTAAAGGGAAGAGTTTCAGGGGCACCTGACTGGCTCAGTCGGTAGAGCATAACTAACTCTTGATCTTGAGGTTGTAAGTTTGAGCCTCACCTTGGGTACAGAGATTACTTAAAAATAAAATCTTTAAAACTTACTTTTTAAAGGGAAGAATTCCAGTTACCCTGAAGAATCACCATGTGCTGAAAAGGCACCCAGTCCCTGCCCTCAGTTCTCCAGTATTGCCATCCCGCCGGCGATGATTGTCTCATTGCATTGCACCCCTCCAACGTGTGCACTGTGGACTCTAACGTCATGAACTCTGGAGCCAGATTCACGGGGTTCAACTCCAGGCTCTGTCACGTCTAAGCTGTGTAACGTTGGGCAAGTTACTCAACCTCTCTGTGCTCATTTCCTCAACAGTCGAATGAGGCTAATAATGGTTCCCACCCACCTGATGTCCCAATCAGGTACATATAGAGCCCTTAGGCATGAGCGTGATAAAATTCAGCTCTATGAATCCTCATTTGTGAAATGGAGGGGCTAATGCCCACTTACAGGTTGTGACCAGGGTGAGCAGTGAGTACACAGAGCTCCAGCAGAGGGTGGACCCTCAGGCTGTCATTACTGCAAGCTCACAGCTCCTCACCTGCAGCCCTGGGGTCAGACACATGTGGGTTTTCTGAGCTCTCCAGATTCCAGAAGGGTCACACAATGCACATGCTGACACTACATAGCGCCCCAGCAGGGTCTGGGGCAGCGTCCTCAGTTAAACCCAGAGAAGGTCTGGTGGCGAAATGCACAAGCCCTCCCATCCAAGTACTAACCAGGCCCGACCCTGCTTAGCTTCCGAGATCAGACAAGATCGGGCGCGTTCAAGGTTGTATGGCCATAGACTGCACAAGCCTTAAGAGACTTTAAGAGGGTGCCTGGGTGGCTCAGTGGGTTAAGCTTCCGACTTCGGCTCAGGTCATGATCTCACAGTTCGTGGATTTGAGCCCCTGTGCTGGCAGTCAGCTCAGAGCCTGGAGCCTGTTTCAGATTCTGTGTCTCCTTCTCTCTCTGACCCTCCCCTGCTCATGCTGTCTCTCTCTCTCTCTCAGAAATAAAAAATTAAAGACTTTAAGGAACCTCATGGCAGGCGGACCAGATTCACGGCTGAATCAGTTTATATCAGGCTTAGTTTTTAACGTCTGCGTTTTGGAGCTTTCAGAATTCAGAACTGCAGCAAAGGGAGTGTGAGCCTGGATGACAAAGGGGGACAGGCAGCCCTGGTGGAGACCCTGGGGAGACACTGCCAGTCTTGAAGTAAGATGCAGGGAAGGACTGAGCAACTGCCTGATGGCAGGGGTGAGTCTGTAGTCAGGAGGAGAGGATACAAAGCAAGCCATCAGATGCTTTGGAGACCGGAGAGACCCTGACACACAGATGTAGGAAACTGTCAAAGATAGGGTCTGAGCAAGAGTGTGATCTAATCAACGACGGACAACAGATTAGTCAGACTTGCCAACAAACAGGAAGAAGGCAGCCTGGAGTTATCTCTTGGCCCCACTGAAATTTCCCAGCCTAGAAGGAAGAGCCCACCATGCTCCAGCCCCACCAAAGTCACACAGGGGAAAGATTTTAATATCCTGTCAGCCTGTCAGGGACAGTCCATAGAATCTTATCAATTACATGGGCACATTTAAATCATCAAAACATAAACAATAAACATAGTTCGAGTTCTACTGGTGCCTGGTCATGAGCAAGTTGTCTCTAGCTCTTACAGTAGTTTATAAGGTATGAATTATTGTTCCATTTTACAGAGGAGGACACTGAGTCTC
This sequence comes from Proteles cristata cristata, assembly GCA_017311185.1. Classification (NCBI taxonomy): domain Eukaryota; kingdom Metazoa; phylum Chordata; class Mammalia; order Carnivora; family Hyaenidae; genus Proteles; species Proteles cristata. Next base: position 2,534,807 of record JAESUZ010005393.1, read on the forward strand.
AGATCACGTAAGAAAGTCCAGGGTCACATGGGTTATTCATGTAATGCTAGTGCCTGAAGGTCTTCCATTAAACCACATGCTCATGGGACTACTGCAGCTGAGGCCACGAAAGGGACACATGGAGGGCTGAGGTCTGGGGAAAGGGTCATCTCAGAGGGGTCTGCAGCCTCAGAAACCCCTGCTTCAGACTTTGGGTCCCTCGGACTTTCTGAATCCTTATGTTTTGGATGTATCTCTTGTAAACCCCAGAGAGTCTGTCCTGACTCCATTCTGACAATCTTTATCTTTTTTGGGGAGCATTTAGTCCATTTATATGTAATGTAATTACAAATATGTTTGGGATTAAATATACTCTTTCTGTTGGTTCCATCTGTTCTATGTTTCTTCCCCCCCTTCTTTTTTTTCCCCTTCTTTTGGATTTATTGTTATTATTATTACTATTATTATTGTTTGCTATTGAATATTTCCCTCTATTAACTTGGAGTTTATTCCTCTCTCTGTGTTTGGGCCTATCCTCAGTATTTTGAGGGTTATGTAAGATAGAGAGAGAGAGACAGACAGAGAGAGACAGAGATAGAGATAGAGATAGAGATATGAAAGTGTTTTGTAGCTCTAGTGGGATACCTTGAGATGATCTTGTAAAAAACAAGAGCTTTGGAGTTAGACAGGCCTGGGCTAGAATCCTGGCCCTAGCACCTTCTAGCTGCGTGCTCCTTCCTAGCTGCTTTTCCCCCAAGTCTCAGTTTCTCTGGCTGTAAAGTATGTAAAATGTCACACAGCTTATTGTGAAACTTCAGTGAGCTAGGAGATGCCAAGTGCGCCGGCCAGGGCTTGGACAGAAAAGAGGCTTGACGTTCCTCTCCGGCCTTCATTTCTCTGCATCCTGGAAGATGCAAGAGTCTCAGGGGCCTGGCTGCACAGCTGGGCTTGACCGTAGAAACCCTTCCCAGAAGGAGTCCCTTGGCCGCGAGATGTTCCCAGGGCACAGCCAGGCCATAGCATCATCATCGATGACGATGACGGACAGCACTGCCTCAGTCTGGGAAGTCGGAGGCTGTTGGGAAATTCTGCCAAAATGCGGAAGGGGAGTGGGTTGCACTGCTCAGTGTCCCAGGGGAGCCCAGGGAAGGGGCAGGGCTCCCTGACACTGCATGTGTCTCCAGCCCAGCTGGGGAAGGGGGCCTGACCAGTGAGCAGCAGTCTCCCCTCCTGGGAGGCAGGTGTGTCCTCATGGAGAGCAGAGCGGTGACTCACCAGACCGCCACGGCTCGTTATAAATATCTCTCGAGACACCTAACTCCCTCGGTCCTGATTCTATATTAGCACAGCGGCGCTCCATAATTCCATAATTAATTAGGTTTCCTAGGCACCCTGAGACTGGGAGAGGGTGTCCCAACCCGTGGACACAAATATTACAAACTACATGTGAACTGAGAGAGAAGTTCTCTTTCTTTCTCTCATCTACCTGGGTTTTTTTTTTGCAAAGCAGCGTTGTGGAAATTTGGAGAAATGAGTCCCTTATTTGAATGATTCTAAAGTGTTCTGATGGATCCAGTAACCCAAACCAACCCCCCTCTCATTTACTTAACCCACTTGGGGAAATTGAGGCTGAGGGCGGGGAGCATACAGATCTCGGAATATGGCAAACAGTGGCTGAGTGGTAACCCAGGGCTCCTGCCTCCCCTTTCTTCAGCTCCCAGAGTCTTGGCTGCCTCACCCGTGAGCAGAGGTACCAGTTCCTGATCTGAAGGGCTGTCAGGATACTGAACAAAAGAGAGGGCGAAGGGCCCGTGTTGGGGGAGCCCAGCACATGGAGGCACTAAAGGACATGGGTCCCCTTGTCTGGTCCCTCGTCCTTATTTTTTCCTTCCAGACCAACATCTTTCTCTGCTTCCTTCTATTACGTCTGGCAGTCAATGGAAAGTCTTTTTTTTTTTTTTTTTTTTTTTACAAATAGTTTATTGTCAAATTAGTTTCCACATAACACCCAGTGCTCATCCCCACAAGTGCCCTCCTCCATGCCCACCCCTCCTCCCCCACATCCACCAGTCCTCAGTTTTTGTCAGCATTCAAGAGTCTCTCATGGTTTGCCTCTCCCCCTTTCCCCCACCATTTCTGCCCTTCTTCTCCCCCTTGGTCCTCTGTTAAGCTCTTCCTAATCCTCCTATACGTGCACACATATGATATTTGTCTTTCTCTGCCTGACTTATTTCGCTCAGCATAACAAGTCTTAATAAAATGATTAAAGGGGGCGCCTTGGTGGCGTAGTCGGTTGAGCGTCCCACTTCAGCTCAGGTCATGATCTCATCGTGGGTTTGAGCCACACGTTGGGCTCTGTGCTGACAGCTCAGAGCCTGGAGCCTGTTTCTGATTTGGTGTCTCCTTCTCTCTCTGTCCCTCCCCTACTCACAATCCATCTCTCCCTCTCTCTCAAAAATAAACATCAAAAAAGAATTTTTAAGCGGCTAGAGCAACTGAGGAGCTACATTTTTAATTTTAAATTAAATATAATTAAATATAAATTAAATATAATTTTAAATTAAAAAATTGATAATTCAGTTCTCAGAAAAATTTTAAGAATGTTTGGAACAATCTGGGTATGTGAATCTACTGTTCCAACTGTAAATTTTGTGGAAACCTAACTACAAATCAAACATTTAAAAAATGTTAATGTTTCTATTTGTTTGTTAATGTTTATTTATTTTTGAGAGAGAGACATACACAGCATGAGTGGGGGAGGGGCCAGAGAGAGCAGCATACACACACAGAATCTGAAAAAGGCTCCAGGCTCTGAGCTATCAGCACAGAGCCCGATGTGGGGCTCGAACCCACGAACTGTGAGATCATGACCTGAACTGAAGTCTGACGCCCAACCAACTGAGCCACACAGGTGCTCCATGTTTTTATTTATTTTTGAGAGGAGGGGAGGGGCAGAGAGAGGGAGACACAGAATCTGAAGAAGACTCCAGGCTTTGAGCTGACAGCACAGAGCCTGATGCAGGGCTTCCATTTATGAACCATGAGATTATGACCTGAGCCAAAGTTGGACGTTTAACTAACTGAGCCACCCAGGTGCCCCTAGATCAAATATTTCTAATGAAAATTTAGTGTCCAAATTGAGATATGCTATTGGATGTAAAATCCACACTGATTTCGAAGACTTAGTATAAAAAAATCTGTTGAATATCTCATTAAAAATGTCTTTTATATGGAGAAATGTTTATATGACAATACTTTGGATATATTGGGTTAAATAAAAATGTTATTAAATTAATTTTACTTCTTTTCTTTTTTTTTTAATGTTTATTTGTTTATTTTTGAGAAAGAGCACAAGAGGTGGAGGGGCAGAGAGAAAGAAGGAGACACAGAACCTGAAGCAGGCTCCAGGCTCTGAGCTGTCAGCACAGAGCCTGATGTGGGACTCAAACCCACAAACCAACAGATCATGACCTGAGCTAAAGTCAGACTCTCATCCCAACAGACTGAGCCACCCAGGTGCCCCTACCTGTTTTCTTTTTACTCTTTTAAAATGTGTGTAGTAGGGGCACCTGGGTGGCTCAGTCAGAAGAACCTGCCTTGATCCTGGGGTTTTGAGTTCAAGCCCCAGGCTGAGCATAAAGCTTACTTTAAAAAAAATGTGAATCATAGAAAATTTTAAATTACAAATGTTTTGGGAAAAACAGTGAAATCTGAATAAGCTTGTAGTGTAGTTGACTGTATTGTGACAATGTTAATTTCTTAGTTTTGGCAAATGTACCTTGGTTATGAAAGATGTTAACCTTAGGAGAAGCTGACTGAAGGGTCTACTGAAACGCTGTACAATCTTGGCAACTTTTCTACAAATCTAAAATGATTCCAAAATTAAAAGGGTAAAATACTCCCCAATTACATATGTAATTACTATTGGAGAAATACATAATGCTATTGTATTCCTATTACAGAGCTTAAAACAGCTGTCTAAGAGGGGCGCCTGGGTGACTCAGTCAGTTAAGTGTCTGACTTTGGCTCAGGTCATGATCTCACAGTTCTTGGATTCGAGCCCTGCGTCAGGCTCTGGGCTGAGAGTGCAGAGCCTGCTTCAGATTCTGTGTCTCCCTCTCTCTCTGCCCTTCCCCCACTCACGCTCCGTGTTTCTCTCTCTCAAAAATAAACACTTAAAAGTTTTTTTAAAATTGGGGCGCCTGGGTGGCTCCGTTGGTTAAGTGTCTGACTCTGACTCAGGTCATGATCTCCGGGAGCCCCACGCTGGGCTCTGTGCTGACAGCTCAGAGCCTGGAGCCTGCTTCAGATTCTGTCTCTCTCTCTCTTGTTCTGCCCCTCCCCCACTCATCCTCTCTCTCTCTCTCTCTCAAGAATAAACATTTAAAAATTTTTTAAATAATAAATAATTTAAAAATGTGTTTAAATTAAAAAAAAAAACAACCAGTTCTCTAAGAGAGATTGTTCTCATAGATGAGGAAACTGGTGCTCAGAGGGATAAGTGGTGGGATTTGGGAGCCTATGTGTTTGGTTTAGAAGCCCTTGAACTTCCTGCCACCCTTGGCTTCCTCGTTAACTACTGGCACCCGTTAGATCGCCGGGAGCGTTTTCCCCAAGGACTCTAGTGTGGGTGCGCCTATTAGGAAGCCACTTACTGTGACAGGCAGGGCCAGTGGGTGGAGAGGAGACAGGGAGATGGGGAGCAGAGGCAGAGGAAAACTGGGGCTCCTGTGATAACAGGGACCATCCAGGTGGGAGTCCAGGCCCGAGGCCGCCAGATAAAAGGGAGGCACATGGGCAGAGCGGATGCGCCTTCCATTTCACGGCCGCGCTGTTTTATCTCTGCCTCGCTTTGGAAAGGAGCTCAGGAGCGTCTGCTGCTGAGCAGGACAGACTCGGGGACAGAATCGGGGGGCAGGGGGGGGCTGCTAAAGCCTTAGATTAACAGGCCCCCAAGGGAACCAATAATGGCACCGCACGGGGAGAGCCAGGGACCTGGTCACGTCCCAGTGTGCGAACAAGGCAGTGGGGACGCTCTGTTTGCAACACGCCCGTGGCACCTTCTTCCTTTCTCATTTCAAACGAGAGTGTTCTCCGTCCTAACGTCCAAGACCCTGCCTTCCAACCTGCCGCGCCCAGGAGAGGCCACCAGAAGCCGAGGCCGTCCCTGTCCCTGTCCACTCGCTTCCCGCAGCCCTGAAGCTCCCTCCGCTCCCGGTCCCAGCAGGCCCCCAGGCCCCAGCCCAGGCCTCCCTGAAGGCGAGAGCACTGAGCGGGGACCGAGGGCTGCCACCTCCGCACCCCTACACCCCATCCCACCCCCTCAACCCCCCGCCCCTCATCCCCACCCCCCATCCCCACCCCACCCCACCCCCTTAACCCCCACCCCCCTTCCCCACCCCACCCATCCCCACCCCACCCATCCCCACCCCACCGACGGCCTGGGCCCCCGGGGCCTCCGTCTCCCCGGCCAGGGAGGGCGCCACCCTGCTGGCTCTCGGAGGCCAGGGCCGGCCCGGCTGGCAGCGCGCCTCTGCGGCCGGCCGCCCACCGACTTCCCGCTGCCAGATGCGGCGGAGCGCGCCGGGCGGCCCTGTCCTGACGTGCCCCTTCCCCTCTGCTGCCCCGCCGCGAGCCGCGCTTCCAGGCGGCCAGATGTGCCGGCCCGGGTGCCGGCGGCCCCTAACGAGGTCCAGATGTGCGGCGCGGCCCGGGGCCGGCGGCCGCTACCAAAGGAGAGGGAGGCCCCGGGAGGGAGGAGCCGCAGCTGGACGCGGCCGTGCCGGGGAGGAATGCGCCGGGAAGGGTGCCCGCTGGCCTGCGAGCTCGGGATGGCTCTGCCTAAATAAGGGCCTGGCCTCTCCCCGAGCCCGAGGCCCCAGCAAGTCTAGGTGCGGCGGCGCTGGGGACGCGCCTTCCCGCTGTGCCGGGACCCCCGGCAGTTTTTTCTCCCTTCCTTCTTCCTTTGTCTTTTCTTCCTTTCCTCTTCTTTCTCCCCTTCTTCTTACTAATTGTTTTTAATGCTTTATTTATTTCTGAGAGAGAGCGAGAGAGACAGCGTAAGCAGGGGAGGGGCAGAGAGATAGGGAGATGCAGCATCCGAAGACAGGCTCCAGGCTCTGAGCTGGCAGTCAGCACAGAGCCCGACGCGGGGCTCGAACCCACGAACCATGAGATCATGACCTGAGCCAAAATCGGATGTTTAACCAACGGAGCCACCCAGGCCCCATTCTTCTTACTAATTTTAAAGAAGTTATACACAGTAATGAAAGGCAGTTTAGAAACCCAAATAGGAGCACCTGGGTGACTCAGTAGGTTAAGTGTGGGACTTTGGCTCGGGTCATGATCTCACCCTTGGTGGGTTCAAGCCCGGGATCGGGCTCTGTGCTGACAACTCGGAGCCTGGAGCCTGCTTCAGATTCTGTGTCTCCCTTTCTCTCTGACCGTCCCTTGCTCATGCTCTCGCTCTCTCTCTCAGAAATAAATAAAAAACATTAAAAAAATTTTTTTTAATTTTAAGAAACCCATATAAGCTACGGGTGCCCTGGGTGGCTCAGTCGATTGAGCATCGGACTTCGGCTCAGGTCATGATCTCACAGTCCCTCTTGGGCTCTGTGCTGACAGCTCAGAGCCTGGAGCCTGTTCTGATTCTGTGTCTCCCTTCCTCTCTGCCCCTGCACTCCTCTCACACTCTGTCTCTCTCTCTCAAAAACAAACATTAAAAAATAATAATATGTTAAAATTAATTAATTAATTTAAAAAGAAAGTAGCCCAAATAAACTAAAAGATGAAAAGAAAAGATATAAATAAAAATCACCTACAATCCTAGTACCCCAGGATGTGTCTTGCTAGCCATTTTTTTTCTAAGTACAAATATGTATGTAGGTTGGTTTGTTATTTCCAAACATGCTACGGAGGTTCTCGGAACCTGTGCTCTCCACTGAGCTCTTCACTCGGGAGTCGGCTACTGCAGCGTCTCCCAAACTGGTCCCACAGAATCCCAGAGCCACTGTGCTGTTACCAGGAGAGCCCTTCCCCCCTGTTTGGGATGTACTGACTTATGCCAACCTAAATGGGCTTCTTTCCTGGAGAACTTCTCAGAGTCTTTAATTTACTCATGTGCATTCTGAATCATCAAGAGGAGACTGGCATTTCCTAAACATACTTCACTGTGAAATCCCTTGAGGAATCCTCAAAGCTTGGGTCTGTGGGACATCATGCAGGAAATGCTGTTCTGCAACATTCTTTATAGGGCTGCGTAGAAGCCAACCGCATGTATACACAGTGCTTATCTCAATACCCTTCAATGGGTGGGCGTCACAGTTGTCTTCCATTTATTGCAATTTCAGATAATTTTGCGATGACCATCCTCGCACTCCTCCTTTGTTATACAGAAACATTCCAACAAGTAGGGCTGTTGCTCACCTGAAAGACTGTTGTTGGGGTGTCTGGGTGGCTCAGCTGGTTGGGCGCCGACTCTCGCTTTCAGCTCAGGTCACGATCTCACAATTTGTGGGTTTGAGAGCTGAGCCTGTTCAGAATTCTCTCTCTGCCCCTCCCCCACTTGTTCTCTCCCTCTCAAAATAAATAAACTTAAAAAAAGAGAATGAGAAAAGAAAACCTAAGCCAAACTAGGCACCCCAGAAGAATGCCTTAAAGCACAGGCACATGGCAAGGGTTTGCCTTCAGTGTCAGGAGCCGACACGTGGATTTCGTGATGGTCCTGACCAAGAGAACTGGTTGTGGCTGACCCAGCTTGAACACACTCCAGTGAGGGCGGCTGCTTTCCATAACCTTCTATCTGCACCGGATCCTCACGCTACCTTGTAAGTTTGCCTCCCACAGGGCTGATGGTTTGCTGGGAACTGACAGGTCCGTTATCCCTTACTCTCGGTTTCAAAATCCCCAATCTACTGAAAACTGTATGATAAAGCCATTTTTATCATAAGTCATTTTACAACAAAGCCTGACCTGACGTGAACTCATTTGGCAGCAAAACGAACCTCCACTAATGTGAGGCTATTTATGGCCTCTATTTCCACCACTTAGTGTGTGAATGTTCGTGGACTTCGCTCAGAACTGTTTATATGTTTACCAGGTACTGCCCCACACGCTGCTGGGGGTATTTTGTACCATACGGTGTTAAGTGAGCCCATCATGACACCTTTTTTTTTAAGGGGGGGGGGGAGAAAGACAGAGAGAGACAGAGAGACAGAGAATCCCAAGTAGTCTCTGTTGCTGTCAGCGCAGAGCCCGATGTGGGGTTTGAACCCACGAAGCGGTGAGATCACGACCTAAGCCGAAACCAAGAGTCGGATGCTTAATCAACTGAGCCACCAGGTGCCCCTCAGGGCATTTTTCTAAACCGTGAAAAATTCTGAATTCTGAACTATCTGGCTCCCAAGGTTTTAGGTAAAAGATTGTAGATCTGTACTTACAAAAATGTCCCTAAAAAAATGTCATGGGCTTCCAAGTAAAAGGAGCCAGACACAGACACAGATAGGGTATCCTATAGGGTATTCCTGTTTCTATGAAGTTCAAGAACAGACAAAGCAAACTGACAGTGGTAGAACTCAGAATATCAATTACCTCTGGGGAGGAGAATGGACCAGGAGGGAGCCTGAGGGAACCTTGCAGGGTGCTGGAAATGCTCTGTCTCCTGATCTGGGTGGAGATTACACAGGTACATACATATGTAAAAATTCACCGCGCTGTACATTAAAGCGCACTGCACTTTGCGGTAAGTCTGTTACACCTCAAACTGAAAGAATAAAGATTATGGGAATAATCAATGAGTTAAGCAATAAAAGGCTCCCCGTGGCCCCCCATCCCGCTCTACGATGTCTTTGAACGTCCCAACAAAACTTAAAGTCATCTTCCCACATGTTTGGCTTGTCTTCAATCCCAAGAAACAAAATGTATCACAAAAGTCAAATTTAGCGAACAGGTAAAAGAACTCTGCTTTGCCCTCAGAAAGAACCCATGCCCAGAGCGCAGCTGCGCTTTCAATGTATGAAAGTACCACAGGAAAACACTCAGGGCCTGGCTCCCTGCGGTGAGAGCCTCTCCACTCACATCAGATGCTTCCCGGCACTGCTGCCTCCAGCCACGGCTGCTCAAACACACCGGCCGGGCGGTGAGCGCCTATCCAGGCCTGGCAGCCTACCCACGGCGCTGCAAGTCAGAACTTGCACCCGACCAACAATATCCCTTAATTGCATCTGATTAGCTGGAATTTGGAATTTGTATCTGAGAGCTGGAGGGCCCAGGGGACTCCTTGATTAAACAGGTCAGATAAGCCTAGACTGTTGAGAAGAGTGAGCTTCTTTGCCGTAGCTTCTTTCGCTCATTGCTCAACATCTGATTGCCCATGGCCTTGCCCTTTGACATGCACTCCCGTGACATGCCCACCTCCGCTTTCCCTCCCACTTCCTTTCTGGGCCCCGGAGGAGGTCAGTGCTCTGGACTGGGGCCTCGCTTCTCTCTGCTAGTCCACTCATGACTCAGCCCACATGTCAGCCTCCCCATCTCCAGCCAAAGGGCACCGGTCTGATGGCCTCGGGCTGTCCTCGGCAGCCTCTGATCCTTTCAGGAACAAGTCAGGATATAAACAAACAAACTGACCCACTTGGGCTTTTCCCTCATCTTTCTAGAGCACACTGTCCAAAACAAAAGTCTGTGCAGATGGAAATATTCGGTATCTGTGTTCTCTAATTCGATAGCCACTACCTACCTGAGGTTATGTAAACAGCACCCCAGGTATGGCTAAGTACAACTTAGGAATTGAATTATGTATATATATTACTGATGCTGCATTCAGTTGTATTTTATCTTTTATTTTTATTTTTTAAAGTTTATTTATTGATTTGAGAGACAGAGAGAGCAGGGAAGGGGCAGAGAGAAAGGAGGGAGAGAGAATTCTAGGCAGGCTCTGTGTTGTCAGCACAGAGCCCGACTTGGAGCTTGATCTCATGAACAGTGGGATCATGATGTGAGCCGAGACCAAGAGTTGGACACTTAACTGACTGAGCCACCCAGGTGCCCCTATAATTTTCTTCCTTTCTCTCTCTCTCTTTTTCCTTCACTCCAAGCCCAAGGTGGAGCTTGAGCTCACTACCTGGAGGTCAAGAACTACATGCTTTAGGGGCACCTGGGTGGCTTGGTCGGTTAAGCATCTGACTTCTGCTCAAGTCATGATCTCACAGTTCATGAGTTCAAGGCCCACATTGGGCTCTGTGCTAACAGCTCAGAGCCTGGAGCCTGCTTCGGAAACTGTGTCTCCCTCTCTCACTTTCTCTGCCCCCCGCACCCCCTGCTCATACTGTGTGTCTCTCTGTCTCAAAAAAAAAATTAAAAAAAAAAAAAACAAAAAAAGGAATTACATGCTTTACTGACTGTGCCAGCCAGACACCCCCACCTTTTTTTAATTTAAAGAAATTTCTCCTACTCTGGGTTTTGCCTTGCCTACCTCATCTGAAACAGCATTCCAATAGGTCAGTCTTCCTCATTGGCAGAGGGGTTGGAATAGAAAAGTGGCAAATACTCAGCATGTACCTTTTTTATGTTACCTCTGTAACACAAGGTCTCTATTATCCCCAGTTTACAGATGTGGAAACTGAGGCACAGAACACTTAAGGGCACGCAGACAGTGAAAGAAATCGCAAGGCCAGAGTCGGGAGAACCCTAGGACAGTGGATCTCTCCAAGCTCCCTCATGAATTGCCCGCTCAGTGTGCTGTGCCTCCTGTCCTCGCTCCGACCACAAGCCCATGACCGATGGCCAACCAGCAAACCTAGCCTCGCTAACGTAATGTGCTATTGACTGCCTGGGTTACCACACACCCCCCACCCCCCCAGGAAATTCCATTCTAACCAGGAGGGAAATGCTGAGCTCCAAGGAGTGACTCAGTGAGGATCTCCCCTCCCAGTTTCTCAGCCTGGGATTCAAGGCTCACCAGGGTGTGCTGAGCCCCCTCTCCCTTGTCCTCCTGGCCTGACGGGGCCAGCCTCCTCTCCAGCTCCTCCTGACTCCGCCATCCATCTGGCCCTCGGGCTGGGCCTCCCCCACCCCTAACAGCCTGCTGTTCCATTTGCTCATGAATTATGATAAAATAGACACAACACAAAATTTCCCACTGTAACCACCCTCAGGTGTTATAGTGTGTGGCCTGAAGTGCACAACATGCTTGTACAACTGTCACTGCCGTCCGTCCATGCAACTACCCCACACCCCTCACAGAAGTGAAAGCACACAGTATTTGTCGGGTGTGTGTGACTCAGTGCATCTTCAAGGCTCATCCATGTTGTAACCTGTATCAAAGCTTCATTTCAATGATGGGTAATATTCTATTGTACGTAGAGCGCACATTTTCTTTTCTCTTCCTTCCTTCCTTCCTTCCTTCCTTCCTTCCTTCCTTCCTTCCTTCCTTCTTTCCTTCCTTCCTTCTTTCCCTCCTTCCTTCCTTCTTTCTTTCTCTCTCTCTGTCTCTCTGTCTCGAGTAGGTTTCATGGCCATTGTGGATCTCAACACGGGGCTTGAACTCACCACTCTGAGATCAAGAGTCAGATGTTTGGGGGGCGCCTGGGTGGCTCAGTCGGTTAAGAGTCCAACTTTGGCTCAGGTCATGATCTCACGATTCATGGGTTTGAGCCCCGCATTGGGCTTTGTGCTGACAGCTAGCTCAGAGCCTGGAGCCTGTTTCAGATTCTGTGTCTCCCTCTCTCTCTGACTCTCCCCTGCTCACTTAGTCTCTCTCTCTCTCAGAAATAAATAAAACATTTAAAAAAATTAAAAAAAAAAAAAAGAGTCAGATGCTTGGGACACCTGCATGGCTCGGTCGGCTGAGCATCTGATTTGGACTCAAGTCATGATCTCGTGGTTCGTGAGTTCGAGCTCCACTTTGGGCTCAACACTGTCAGCGCAGAGCCCTCTTCTGATCCTCTGTTCCACGCTCTGCCCTTCCTCCACTTGCACTCTCCCCAAAATAAATGAACATTAAAAAATTTTTTAAAGAAGATGCTTAACAGACTGGGCTGCCCAGGCGCCCCAAGACCACATCTTCTTTATCCATTCGCCCATCAGTAGACACTCGGGCTGTGTTCCACCTGTTGGCTGCTGTCAATAATGTCACTGTGAACATGGATATGCAATGATGTGTTTCATTCCCTGCTTTCAATTCTTTTGGGTGTATACCCAGAAGTGGGATTAAAAAAAAATTTTTTTTTTTATAGTTTATTTGTTTTTGAGACAGAGAGAGACAGAGCATGAGCGGGGAAGGGGCAGAGAGAGAGACACAGAATCTGAAACAGGCTCCAGGCTCCAAGCTGTCAGCACGGAACCCCACGCAGGGCCCGAACCCACAAACTGTGAGATCATGACCTGAGCCGAAGTCGGACTCTTAACTGACTAGGCCACCGAGGCGCCTCAGAAGTGGGATTGTTGGACATAGGAGTAGGTCTCATTTTTGAGGAATTGCTGTTCTATTTTCCACAGCTGGGGCACTACTTTTACTCTCAACCTTCACTCCTCTCACAGGATCAATCTGGAGGAAACTTGGTAGTGTGCTATGGGGTTGGGTTTGACCTGGCTCATTTCAGTGTTTATATTAGTAACTCCAATAAAGATGTGCAGGTCTGCTAATCAAATACAGGGAGCATGTTATAAGATGAGAGGTCTGGCATCCACATAACCAGGATTTCAAACTATTGTGACAGGCAGGAGTGATACAGCGACAAAATTAGCTTCTCTTCAGGAGTACCTCAATGGACCAAGCACTGTGCCAAGTTCCTTTATGTATCGTTTAATTGTCACACCTCTATGAGATCAGAAATCATGCCCCAGTTTACAGATGAGGAAAGTGAGACTCAGAGAAAGCTAAGTAAGTAACTTACTCACTCGGAACTTCCAAAGGACCCCAATGTTCATACCCTTCCCACCGCTCTATGCCGTCTCCTGCTTGGTTACACCAACAAAGTGAACACGAAAGGGGTAATTGACCTTGATACAACGCCATAGTAAAGCTAGAGGAGACCTGGCTTTAACATTCATGACATCAAAATCTTGGCATTTCTGCTGAACTTAGAGAGCAGTGATATAACTCCCGGAAAAGCTCGCCTGACCTCGGTCTCCACCACGGAGTACAGTGACCACATTGAAGGAGCTAGCTACCCTTCTGTGCACCCCACCAGTCAGTGACATCGAGAGGATGGGACCAGTTCCAAATAGCAGGCTTTTTAAATAGCTTTCTTGAGGTATTGCTGACATACAATAAACCGTGTGTGTTTAAAGTATACAATTTGAGGGGCGCCTGGCTGGCTCGGTCGGTAGAGCGTGTGACTCTTGATCTCGGGGTCATGAGGTCCAGCCCCACGTTGGGTGTGGAGCCTATTTTTAAAATAATAAATAGAGATGTCTGGGTGGCTCAGTCAGTTAAGTAATGTCCCACTTCGGCTCAGGTCATGGTCTCACGGCTTGTGAGTTCAAGCCCCACATCGAGTTCTGTGCTGACGGCTCAGAGCCTGGAGCCTGCTTTGGATTCTGTGTTTCCCTCTGTCTCTACTTTTCCCCCGCTCATGCTCTGTCTCTCTGTCTCTCAAAAATAAACAAACATTAAAAATTTTAAAAATAAAATAAAATAATAAATAAATAAGGGTGCCTGGGTGGCTCAGTTGGTTAAGCGATCAACTCTTGATTTTGGCTCAGGTCACAATCTCATGATTCATGGGTTCAAGCCCCACGTTGTGCTCTGCACTGACAGATATTCTGGGATCCTCTCTCCCTCCCTGTCCCTCCCCTGCTCTCTCTCTCAAAATAAATAAGCTTAAAAAGTTTTTAAAATAAAAATAATAAAGAAAGCATACAATTTGATAAGTTTTAACGTATGTATAAGCCCGTACAAGCATCATCCCACAGAACGTCTTTGTGTACTTTGTAATGTTTCTCCGGCTCCACTCTGTCCCGGCACCCCCAGCAGCCACTGAGGTGTTTCCTATTACAGATAAAGCTGCTATGAACACTTGTCCTTAATTGGACAAATGCTTTATGTATGTATATATGTATGTATGTATGTATTTAAGTCTTTATTTATTTTTGAAAGAGAGACAAGGAGAGGGAGATGCAGAATCTGAAGCAGGCTCCGGGCTCTGAGCTGCCAGCACAGAGCCCGATGCGGGGCTTGAACTCATGAACCTCGAGATCATGACTTGAGCCGAAGTCGGACGCACAACGGACTGAGCCAGCCAGGCGCCCCTGGACAAATGCTTTAATTTATCCTGGGTTAAATAGCTGGGCAGTTGAACGGCTAGGCCATATGTTTAACTTTTTAAAAACCTGCCTGCTCTTTTCCAAAGTACCTGTCCCACTTTATGTTCCCAGGACAAACCCAGCTGGAATTTCAGGTGCTCCACAGCCTCGCCAGTCCTGGGTAGGGCCTGTTTGTTATCTGAGCCATTCTAATAAGTGTGGAGTGGTCAGACATCACTTTTTAAAAGGGCCATGTTACAGGGGGACTAGCTGGCTCAGTCGCTGGAGCATGAGACTTGATCCTGGGGTGGTGAGTTCGAGCCCTAAGGTGGGTGTGGAGCTTACTTAAAAAAAAAAAAAGAAAGTGATATTAGAAACCAAAAAACATATGGAAGAAAAAGTTGGAGGGGAAGGATCTGTACCCAAGACCCACAGGGAGCTGGGAGTATTTGGTTTGGAGAAAGATGGGTATCTTAAATATCTGACAAAGGGATTACATTTCTATGTTGTTTTAGGAGATGCGCTAGAACCTGAGGGAAACATCCCTTGCAAACAAGACCTTGCCACTCAAGAACTTTTTCACTCAAGGACCTTTGGATACAGGCTGTCAAAGGCAGAATGAGTGTCTGAGGAAGTGGGGTCTCTGTCATTAGAAGGATCAGGCAGCAGTATTTGGCGGATTCCCCTCTCGGGGACGGTCAGTTCAACACTGTGCATGTCGGTTGAGTACCTACTATGCACTGTGACGGGACCGGGTAAGAGGACACAAAAGCAGATGTTCTCATGCCTTTGCCTAAATACTATCATGTGATTAGGGCTCTGGCAAAGCTATGGGCAAGGGTGACGGGAGGGAGAAGGAGGGAGAGCTTCCCAGAGGAGGTGACCCTGGTCTCCCAAGTGCAGTAGGACACTCTGAAAGAATTCCTAAGTAGGGGCGCCTGGGTAGCTCAGTCGGATAAGCATCTGACTTAGGCTCAGGTCATGATCTCAAGCCCCGCGTTGGAATAACATTCAGCTGAAATACAATCTGGAACATTCTCTCCATAAGCTATGGAATGCTCTCCAAGATCCGTTAAGAGGAAAAAGCAAGGTCTCGACACTGTGCATGGCAAACTACCGTTTGAATTTTTTAAACGGGGTTTGGTGAGTTAAGAACACACACACACACACACAGGGTTTCACTTGCATAATACCTTATACCTCTCGCCTAGTAACACAGGTTGCTTTTGAGACAGGAAGTGGCTGGGAAGCAGGTGTGGGAAAGAAACTGTCTGGCATGCCCTTCTGCATCCTTAGAATCTTAACTGCGTGAGTGAGTTGCCGATTCAAAATAAAATTAAAATTAAAATTAAAATGTTAAAGGCACCTGCCTATTTCAGCATGTTTTCCTGGAGTGCCTTCCTCAGCTTTTTCCTCTGTGTTCGCTTCCCTCCATTGAACCAGGGCTTGTGGGCAAGCCTTCCTCTCCCGAGGAGGCCGCCCTGGGGCACTTATATTTCTTTCTGCCTCTCTCCCCAAGGTACACATCATCGAGACCAATTTTTCTTAAACATTAACGTCCATTGATGTAATCAACGAGCTGTCTTGTAAAAATGCAGATTCTGTTTCAGTCGCCTGTGGTGGGCACCAAGAGTCTGTATTTCTAACCAGCTCCCTTGTGGAGCCAATGCTGCTCGTCTCAGACTACATTCTGAGCCGGAAGGGTCTAGAGCTCTGTGTGCTGCGCGATGAAGCTCATGGTTGAAGCACTGAGAGGTCTCGAGAAGCTATTCTGCTCCAGAGAAGGGAAGGGATAGGATACTGGAGATTCTGATAGAGACAGGCACGTCGATCCCTGAGCCCGTTAGTCAGCACTGCCGACAGAGTAGGGACCACTGACCATCACCCCGGGTTTCCATTCCCACCCCGCACTCTCTTGCCTGGAGCACAGATGGACTCCCACTGCTTCCATTGAAGGGAAGCCCAGATAGCAGGTGGGACCAAATGGTGCCTCGGAGGCAGCTGGAAGGGAAGATGCACCCACGAGAGACATAAATGCCTTTCTTCTCTCTTTCTTTCTTTTTCTTTCTTTTTTTTTTTTTTATAGTTTTAATGTTTACTTATTTTTGAGACAGGGAGAGAAAAACAGAGTGTGAGGGGAGGGTCAGAGAGAGAGGGCTAATCCGAAGCAGGCTCCGGGCTCTGAGCTGTCAGCACCGAGCCTGATGCAGGGCTCAAACCCACAAACCACAAGATCATGACTTGAGCCGCACCCAACGGACTGAGCCACCCAGGGGCTCCTCTTTCTTTCTTTTCTTTCTTTTTTTTTTTAAAGTAAACCCTATCCCCAACATGGGGCTTGAACTCACAACCCCAAGATCAAGAGTCGCATCCCTTTTTTATTTCTGATGGGCTAATGATGGTGGCTGCGGGCCACCCCCTCTCTCAGGCCCTCCCTGAAAATTCAAAAGCCAAACCAAACCTCCTACAAAAAACGAGACCAGACAGCATTCGGCACAGCCTTCCTTCCCGGTGAAAAGCAGCTGTCTTGGATCCGGGTGTGGCGGCACCACCTGCTCTGGCAGAAAGCGGATCGCCCTCCGACGGAGGTCTCTTCACTTGCCCAGGATGAGAACTGACCTGTGAACCTGGAACCCAGGCTGCTGAACGGCCCCCTTGCCCCAGGGGACAGGGTAGTTTCCTAGGCCACACACGTGGATTTCCCTGATGAGGCATCCTTCTGTATGACAAAATCCTGCTTCTGCCATTGCCAGAGAGAAAGGAGTATGGTGTAAGTTCTGGAGGGAAACCAACAGGCACATTCCCTCGGGCTGACCTCACCCCTGCCTGGAGCACTGCCCCCTCACCTCAGTGACCGCTGGAGAAGAGCCAGGAGAGGCACCCCCTCTCCCCATATCACCCCCACCCACCCGTGACCATGCCTGAAATTGCACCGTGCACGTTCATTCTTTGAGGATGAGAAATTGCATCTCTTAAAATACTCCCACCCACAGGACAGGTAATACATGAAGCTGTTATCAGTCATCTACACCTTAATGTGAATTAGTTGATCGGTCCTGGGATGTTTCACCGGGAATGGGCCTGGTCCAATCCCTCTTATTACAAGCGAGGAAGACCAAAGCCCAGAGTGGCGGTGACTACTGAAGGTCAAGCAACAAGGTGGTGGCCACATCCTGGCCGGGAAGAGGCGTAGGGGAAGGATTGTTTGCAGGTGGCAGGGCAAGAGGAAAACCCCCAGTATCACTGAGAGGAACAGGCGCACCCTCAAGGCTGTGCTTTGGAGACTAACTCAGCCCGTATCAACCTTCTCCCCCATGCGAGGGTAGGAGGCAGAACCAGAAGCGGGCCTCCACCCCACCCCACCCTTGAACATAAAACTTCTTTGAAGTTTATCTTAGAGTTCATTCAGCTGCAACAGTCTGCTCTAAAGTATATTCTGGTTTGTTTTCACATAAAAATAGTAGAGAGAATAAACTGGTGGTTGCCAGAGGGGAGGTTAGAGGGGGAGTGGGCAAAAGAGGTGACGGGGATTAAGAGGTACAAACTTCCAGTTATAAAATAAATGTTAAAAAGGTTTAACACAAAATATTCTTTATTATTTTTAATGTTTTATTTATTTTTGAGAGAGACAAAGAATGAGCGGGGGAGGGGCAGAAACAGAGGGGGACGGAGGATCCAAAGCAGGCTCTGCATTGACAGCAGAGAGCCTGATGTGGGGCTCGAACTCACCAACCGTGAGATCATGACCTGAACCAAAGTTGGACGCTTTAACTGACTGAACTACCCAGGCGCCCTAAAATATTCTTTAAATGGTGATATTTAGAGATGCCTGGGCGGCTCGGTCAGTTGAGTGTCCAACTTCAGCTCAGGTCATAGTCTCATGGTTCACGGCTTTGAGCCCTGCATCAGGCTCTGTCTTGGCAGCTCAGAGCCCGGAGCCTGCTTCCAATTCTCTGTCTCTGGCTCTCTCTGCCCCTCCCCCACGCACTCTCTGTCTCTGTCTCTGTCTCAAAAATAAATAAACATTACAAACAAACAAATAAATAAATGGCGAGATTTAAAGGACCACCTAGGTGGCTCAGTCAGTTAAGCAATGGGCTTCAGCTCAAGTCATGCTCTCGTGCTTGGTGAGTTCAAGCCCCTCCTTGAGCTCTGACAGCACAGAGCTCTGTCTCCCTCTCTCTCTACCCTTCCCCTACCACTCTCGCTCTCTCTCTAAAAAATAAATAAACATTTAAAAAATAAGTAAATAAATGGCAAGACTTATTTAGTCAGATAGCATTTTCCACTTGCCAGGTAGGCTGAGATCGAAGCTTGTATTTCTGAGGAGGAAACTTAGCTGGCTGCAATGGGGTGAGGAAACTTCTGTGTATCCCCTTTGAACCTTTCTCTCTTTTTTTGTTTTTTAAATAATCTTTACCCACAATGTGCAGTTTGAATTCACAACCCCGAGATCAGGAGTCTCATGCATGCTTCACCAACTGAGCCAGCCAGGCAAACCTCCCCTTTGTACCTTTTAAACTTTGCCAACTGCAAATATTACCTAGTCAAAAAAATTAATAAAATTGAAACTTGAAAATGTAGGTGGTCTGGGGTATGGGGAGACAGACCTTTTTGCTCAGATCTTTTGCGTGTTGGACCATCGTGGTATTTACCCATGTTAAACGTGCATCCCTTTCCCCAACAATGTCGGCCATGGGGATTGAGCCCACACCTCAAGGTAAAAGGCACACAAGCATATTCACGGCTCTATCATCTGTGCTCTCCCTCAGAGGCTGACCTGAGCATCTAGTCGTCTCTGAAGACCTTGCTGACACTAAACAGGAGCTAGACTGTGTCCTTTGCAGTCTGGTGACCTTCGCACACCACCTCTTAAAGAATCGCTCAGTGCATAATAGTAAAATAACAACAGGGGTGCCTGGGTGGCTGAGTTGGTTAAGCATCTGACTTAGGCTCGGGTCATGATCTCACGGTTCGTGGGTTCGAGCCCCAGACCTGACTCTGTGCTGACAGCTCAGATCCTGGAGACTGCTTCGGATTCTGTGTCTCCCCCTCTCTCTGCCTCTCCCTTTCCCTGGCTCATGCTCTGTCTCTCTCTAAAATTAATAAATGTTAAAAAAAAATTTAAAAACAACACCAACAACAGCTGCTGCCTACCAAGTGCTTGATTTTGCCTGGCTCTGTTATACTGCCAACACCTTCCGGGTCACAGCCACTTCGTGAACTGGCTCTTCTCCCCAGCCGTGTGGTAGACAAGGACATGAGGGCACGTCAGTGCTGACCTTGCCCACAGCCACGCCCCCTAACTCGGCCGTGGCAGACAGAAGATTCGAACCAGATACACATGCATACATACCAGCTACCATTTATTAATGTGTGCTGTGTGCTGAGCCGCTGTGCTAGTCGCTTGGTGATGTTTTTCCGAGGTCATCTCATAGTCCTGTGTTGGGTGCAAGGGGTGATGGGAGTTAGGGGTGTCACTGAGGGAACCATCCCTGCCCTTAAGAAGCTGATAATACGTGTAAGAAGATGACAACAACGATCCTTCCCTTTCTGCAAAACGTCACGGTTTTCAAAGCCCTTTATCTATCTCATTTAATCTCCTTGACAATCTTGCCAAATAATTTTCATGATCTCTGCTCTGGGGTGAGGAAAGCAAAGCTCTCCCAGTCACATGGGATTTGCCCCCAAGATCATCCAACCAGCCAGGGGAGGGGCTGGAACCTGACCTCAGGTCTCATGACTCGTCTCTGCGAAAAGGGAGGAAGGGGGGGTGACCTGCTGCCTCTACCACCCAGATCCGTGGTTTCCAACCTGCTCTAACACGAGGACTCCTTCCCCCCCATCCCCACCCCTTTGGAAATTGTCGCAATCCTGCAAATGAATGGAGCTGTTATTTAGGGTTTTAGTCAACCGGAGAAATTCACAGTGGAAAAATGACCAGGGAAGCAGCACAGTTATACCCAGACATTACTTATACAGTCGGCAGACGATGTTTGGAGTACAAACAGACACAGAGACTTCTTGCAATAACCCTGCAGCCGTGAGCAGGCAGCCCCTGGCTGAGGCCCACTGCCCGAGGAGTTCAGAGGAGGACAGGTCTCCCAAGCCCATCTTCTCGATCAGAGCAAGGGGGGGGGGGAGGGTAAGCGCCACAAGTCAATGGGATTGGCAGAAAGTGGCGTGGGGGGAGCGTTGGCAGCAAAGGGGCTTGGTGAGGGCAACAGGTCAGTGGGGAGACCCACAGGGTATGTGGTTGTATGTGTATTTCTTTTGGAGGAAAAGCTTAACTCTGGATGCCCAAGAGCCGTTAGAGCAGTTGGGATAAGAAGCAGACCAAACATTAAAAAAAGAAAAAATTGTGAGTTCGAGCCCCAAATCGGGCTCTGTGCGCTCAGCTCAGACCCTGGAACCTGCTTCAGACTCTGTATCTCACTCTCTCTGCCCCTCCCTTGCTAACGCTCTGTTTCTCTCTCGCTCAAGAATAAATAAACTTAAAAAAAAAATTTTTTTTTTTAAAGAAGCAGACCAGAAGTGGAGAGGGTGACCTGGAAGAGAGATCATGCAAGAGGTTTGAACTTGCCGTGACATTACCTTTCGTGAGACAAGGAGAACATCCAAGGCGGTAGCAGTGGGTCTTCACTTGCTGCTGAGTGTCCCCCGCCCCGGGCCATACCACTGCCCGGTGCACCCACGTCCGGGCTGGTCAGACAGGCTGCCCTGCGTGCCCTTGACTATGTAGAAGGCCTCCCTGCTTGGCCATCACTCACCTTGCCAGGATCTGGTCGGCGCATGAGGCTCATGGATGTTAGAACGCAGAGGCCCAGGGGCTTGTCCCAGCTCTGCAGCGACCCTGTAAGACATTACACTTCTCAGGGCATCAGTTTCTTCGCCTGTAAAATGGAAGTAACAATAGTACTTGCCTGTTACTATTTCGAGGATTAAGCACATGCGCAAATGTTAAATACTGAGAACAGAGCTGTCCTAGAACAAAAGCTTGAAATTATTCCTATGGAAAGGCCATTACCGGGACACCTGGGTGGCTCAGTTTGTTGAGTGTCTGACTCTTGATTTCGGCTCAGGTCCTGATCTCATGGCTTGTGGGATTGAGCCCTGCCTCAGGTTCAGTAATGACAGTGTGGAGCCTGCTTGGGATTCTCTCCCCTTCTCCCTCTGCCCCTCCCCTCTTCATGCTCTCTCTCTCTCTCTCTCTCAAAATAAACACTTAAAAAAAAAACTTAAGGGGCACCTGGTGGCTCAGTCAGTTAGGTGTCCAACTTCGGCTTGGGTCATGATCTCACAGTTTGTGAGTTCAAGCCCAGGGTCGGGCTCTGTGCTGACAGCTCAGAGCCTGGAGCCTGCTTCAGATTCTGTGTCTCCGGCTCTCTCTCTGCTCTTCCCCCACTCCTCCTCTCCCTTTCTCTCTCTCTCAAAAATAAATAAACATTTAAAAAATACTTTTAAAAAGCCTTTTCCATAGGAACTAATCACTCTTCTCCCCTGCACACTTGCCTATCCAACCTCTTCTGACACTTTTTTTTCACTTACTTGCTTGTTTATATTTGATTCTTGATATTAAACTGTAAACACTTGGCACATCATAGACATTTATTAAGCATGGAAGGAAGGGAGGGAGGGAAGGAGAGAAGGAGAGAGGAAAAAGGGTCCTAACTACAAAAACTTAAAAATTTTATTATGGAACGAGGTTGGCTCAGTCTGTAGAGCATGGATGGGACTCTTGACCCATCGTGCGTTCAAGCCCCGTGTTGGCCATAGAGCTTACCTAATAAAATAGTTTACTGTGGAAGGTCATCAAAGTGAAAAGAAACCATACAATCCTCATCTGTAGGCATATCTTAAAACGCACGAAGCTCTGGGAATGAAGTTTGCAAAAATCACCTAAGTTGCAATCCCCGCATCCATGGAACTGACAATCTATGTTGGGTGGTGGGACGTGCCAGGTGAAAACTAGCTGTAGAACAAGGTTGTGGTACTTGCCAGCCAAGTGATCGGCAGCAGCCCCGGAAGGCCACAGCTGGGAGAGGGCAGAAAAATATGGGTGAGTCACAAGTGTGTGTGTCGTCCTTGCTCAAGGTAAAATAAGACTGTTGGGTAACAATAGGAAAATGTCACAAAGCAGGATGAGCCAGCGCATGTCCCTGATTGGTGGGCACAGCCTTGGGTGTGGAGGAGGGAGACAAAGAGAAGGCTTTTTGCTGGGGGTCAGGGCAGGCGTGGTGAGACAGCGGGATCGAAGTCCAGAGTCCGAGCCCTTCCAGAGCACCTACTGGCTTAGAACCTCAGCTTTTTATCTTCCCTGTGTGGTAAGCTCTTCTAGATGTTGGTTTCTGATAACTTTTTTATTATTATGCAAGTAACACGCTTTCATAGAATAAGGAGGAGCCAGAAGAGGGTTAGGAGACGGAAAAGAAAATACAGAGAACCAAAGAGGAAAACTAACCTAAAGTCCCACCCCGCCCCCAAATCACTCCGTATTTTGGTGCCTGCCCACCCACCCTTTATTCACCCTTTCACCCACCCATTCATCCATCCGTTTTGCACCCACCCACCCTTCAACCTACCCACCCATCCACTTGTTCATTCATCTATCCATCCATCTGTATCAGAATTCTTAGTTGCAAACAACAGAATCCGCTCTAACTGAAAAGGAACTTATCTCTCTTTTTTTGATGATGTTTTCAGTTTATATATATATATATATAAACTAAAAAATATATATATTTTAATGTTTTAATTTATTTCTGAGAGAGAGAGACAGCTTGAGCAGGAAGGGTCAGAGACAGAGGGAGACACAGAATCTGAAGCAGGCTCCAGGCTCTGAGCTAGCTGTCAGCACAGAGCCCGACGTGGGGCTCGAACCCACGAACCGTGAGATCATGACCTGAGCCGAAGTCAGATTCTTAACTGACTGAGCCACCAAAGCACCCCTCAGTTTATATTTTTAAATTATTTTTTCAATGTTTATTTTTGAGAGAGAGAGAGAAACAGAGTGCAAGTGGGGGGGCAGAGAGAGAGGGAGACACAGAATCTGAAGCAGGCTCCAGGCTCTGAGCTGTCAGCACAGAGCCCGACGCGGGGCTCGAGCTGACAGACCACGAGATCATGACCTGAGTCGAAGTCAGATGCTTAACTGACTGAGTCAAGGAGCCCCTTTTTCAGTTTATTTTGAGAGAGAGAGCACAAGTGGGGTGGGGGCTGGGGGAGAGGCAGAGAGACAGGGAGGGAGAGAATCCCAAGCAGGTTCTGCCCTGTCAGCACAGAGCCTGATGGTGGGGCTCCATCTCCAGGACTGTGACGACATGACCTGAACCGAGATCCAGTCAGATGCTTAACCGACTGATCCACCCAGGTGCCCCTAACAGAAAAGGAACTTGTGAAAACAACATTCAGTAGCTCACAAAATCCAGAAGGGAAGATAGGCAGAGACTCAGAATTCAGGCATGATGCCCAAACCACCTAGGGGTACTTTCCTAGCCAAGCCACCAAGGCAGCTATTGGCATAAATTCTGCAACTTGCCTCAACTCACCCCCTGCAACAATGGTGGGAATTGGACCTCAGACCATTCCTCCTGTTGCTCCGAAGGCCAGACGCCTCCTCTAAGCCCCTTCCCCAGGACACCTGCTTCCTGTTGTCCTCTTCCAAATCAAAACCTCACGTGGAACCTAGGCCACATGCCTTTCCAACCTTAGTTGCAAAGGAGTCTGGGAAAGTAAATTTCTGGCCTTCAGTGAAGCGAGATTTATGATCTAGGGAAAACCCACAAACACAAGAAAGTTAATCAAAAGATACATACTGGTGACCTTAATGCAGGGCAAATGTCCCCTGCATTAAGCATTATCTTTCTTCTTACAAATATAGAATGATATCAATGATTCTCTG
This sequence comes from Proteles cristata cristata, assembly GCA_017311185.1. Lineage (NCBI taxonomy): Eukaryota > Metazoa > Chordata > Mammalia > Carnivora > Hyaenidae > Proteles > Proteles cristata. The sequence continues at coordinate 2,558,928 of JAESUZ010005393.1, forward strand.
AACCTCCAGTCCCTGGCACACTATAGGCACTCAATGCATGAGGAAGGAAAGGAGAAAGAGAAGGGAGAGATTACATGTTTACATGCTGCCTTACGAAACAAGATTGAATGAAAACTTTATGTTTAGAGAGTCCATACAACTCCCAAGGCCTCCTCTGGATTATGAAGGAAATTCTCTTGCCCAGCACGTTAGTACAAAACTGCCCCCCCTCCCCCCCCGGTCAGGCTTGTGCTCTGGCCATGGCATGCAGCATCTGGACCCCAGGGAACGCTGTGTCCTGAGGAGTCACTTTCTCCATCCATAGTCCACCTGTTGGCTTAATGTCACTCAGGCTGATGCAGAATCTTCTCCTGTCCCCAATCCCAGAGTTTCATGAGGTTTTAAGTAATCTCTGAAGGCCAACCTAAAACAGTTGCTGCAAAGGCAACATTAGAGGCCTCCCAGGGTGATAAAATCACTGGCACCGCTTTCAGGCAGATCTGTGAAAATCAGTCTTGTTCTTCATGGTCAAGGTGTGCCTTCACAGAATTATATGGGTCCTGCCTTTTAGAAGTTTATACTGTACTTTAATTGTTAAGAGGCAAGATACATGCACTTAAATGACAAGCTCTCTTGCTGCCAAATAAGGTAGGAAACCATCCCTATTCCCAGGGCGTGGGGACGGCCAGGCCCCACAGGCTGTGAGAGGAGGCTGCTGAGAAGGGGAAGGGCTGGGGATGCAGTGGTCAGGGCACTGGCTTGGAGCTCACAGCAACCTGCATTCTTCCCTAACCCCTTCAAAGCAGGTCAGACCCTGTATCTTCAATGGCTATAGCATCGCCTACCCCTCTTTCTGGCTGAATTTCCTTTAGGGAGTTGTCTGGTTGTTGTCTGCTTCCTCCCCTCCACCATGAGCTGGTTGTGGTGCCCTAGGGAGGTGCTGGGTGGGCAGAGGCTGGTGAGGACCAAGGCAGGGCGAGGCTGCAGGGAGGGTGAGGCTGAGACCCATCACAAAGACAGTCTGAAGCCTCCCCTTCACACTCCTTTCCCCCAGGGAGGAGCAGCTGATGCGTTTCTGGAGTGTTCCAATCCAATTAGTGCCCTCCCCTGCTCCAAGGAGGGGCCCAAGCCACCACTCCCCTCCCTGAGGTGGAGACGGGATGGGGAGGGGGTGCTGAAGAGGTCTGAACACCCTGACCCAGCTCCTCCTGGCAGCGAGGCTGGCTCGCCGCTACTGAGAGGCTGCTATGACAGCGCCCGTTTCTAGGCGACTGTTCTGGGGAATGGTCTGTTTTGGCAACCGGAGGGCCCCTGGGTAAAGGGGGCCCGCAGCCCGCTGCACATTTGCATAGCAACCTCCTCCCCTACCAGAGTTGCTGGCTGCTCGGCGGCGCTCCGCGGGGCGGGCGGCTCGGGCTCCAGTCCTTGCCCTCGGTCCCGGCCGCCGGCCCAGCCCCGGGCCCGCCCTGCGCTGTCACCGCAGCATGGCCCCCTCTCACTTCCCGGGGAGGTGGAGGCTGCTTGCTGAACTGGGGCATTTCCGGAAAGGCTAGTGCCCTAGGGAAGTGGGGGAAATGATGCTTGGGAACAAAACACAGAAATGGGGGTGGGGGCAGGGAGGGAGAGGGGGGAGGGGATGAAATATATATATTTTTTTTACAAATCAGAGTCAAAGTCACATGGCTTGGTAGCATCAAAATGCATTCTGGATATCAGGGGGGGCTCGCAAAATGTTTCTGTAGGTGAACCCTCAACTAAACCCTCGGAGGTGCTCAGATAATGTCTTTGGGGTCCTTATATTGCAAGCGTATATGTGAATATGGAAATGGGTAAGCCTGGAAAAAAATATTTCTTATCTAGAAAAGTCAGGGGGTGATATTCTTAGGAAATATTTTCAAAAATTCGCAGGAGGAACTTGGCGACGTGGTATTATCTATGTAGTTTCCGAAGAAACCGAAAGGGAAAATAAATAACTCCTGGAGGCCCCCCCTTCTGTCCTGCACATGTCCACCCCACCCCAACTACATCTGCTATCTGGAGTCCGTGATGCCAACTGAGATACCAGGCTCTGAACACACAGACATTAACCGCCCAAGGACACATGCCCCGGGCTGGAACCCGAGAAGGGGGTTGGGCAGAGGCAGGTCACCTCAGCTGAGCGATCACATTCCCTGGCAGCTGTCCAAGGGGCAGCTCTGGCTGCACCTGTTTGTGGGGAGATTTGCTTTTATCAGTATTGACACAGCAGCAGGGCCAGGGAATAACATAGTAATAAATAAATGAAAGAGGGAGAGGAAAAAAAAGGGGGGGGGGACCAGGAGCCACCGAGGCGAGGCAAAAATGCTGAGGTCTTTTTTTGCTTGTTGTATGTCAGCGCGTTCCATCCAGTTTCCCCACCTCTGAAATCTCCGAGGATCACGGAACAGCCTTGGCATGGGAGCTCTGGGTCTTAAAGAGATAGAATTGTAGATCGGAAGCACCTTAAGATAAGTTTGGTGCCAGTCTCCCTAACCTACAAATCTCAAGGTTACTGGGTATCCTCACCTGTGTAGAATAATTCCTCGGTATATATACAGTTCACTTCGTAGCTGTTATTATGTATCAGCTTCCCATCAAGTTTTTTTTCAGAAATATCCTTTCCTTCCCATAAAAAAAATAAAAACTAATAATAAAGAAAAGAAAAAGGTGAGGGGAATCTGGTCTGTTCCAGAAATGGCAGAGGGAACGAAAGAGCTTGAGACAGTCTTTGTCTCCAAACAGGGGCGAAACGTGACCCCTTAGTTTCTCAGGCTTGCTTCCAGGGGCTGCAAAGCACCTCACTTCCAATCTAGTCCAAAACAGTGCAGTCAGTGGGTAGCAAACAAACCTGTGTCATCAGGTTTATATCATCAGAAGATATCCTGACCAAGCCCAGCAATAAACTGCATTTGTAAAAATTACTTGCAGTGAGTCATTACCACGTTTAAGACCAGGAGGTAGTTTCTGCAGAGAGCAGGCTAGTGTAGCAGTGAAGACGGCAGCCGGAGCTGTCAGACCACTGGACTCTAACCCCAGCCTTGGCATCTGCTATTCATGGGCCTGTGACAGCTTATTTAACTTCCATAAGCCTTTCTTTCCTTATCTGTAAAATGGGCATAATAATGCCCCATAGTCTTGTTGTGTCCACGGAATGCATGAAAAGCATGTAGTGAGTGCATGACACAGAGAAAGTGCTTAATCTTGTCAGCACTTGTAGTCATTGCTGTTTGACGAATGAGGCCAGGGACTGTGTCATATATTCATCCCTGTATCCCCAAATCCTCAAACAAAGGCTGGCATTTAGTCGAGTACAGTAATGTTTGACGAATGAATGAATGCAAGGCCCCTGCCCTCAAGAAGTTAAAACTACCCAGAAAATAGAAAACATAAACTACCTAGGGCACTCAGGCGCTGGAGACAGTAGAGGGTTAAAAGCCATTCTGCCAGTCCCGAAGCCCCAGAGGCAGACAGTCCCTCGGATCCCTGTTTCATCTACCCAGGATGCTTTCAAGGGAGGAAAACAGGAAGTATCCCTGATAGCCCAGCTTGCTCTGTGTGTGTGTGTGTGTGTGTGTGTGTGCGCGCGCGCGTGCACGCTCACGCTTTAATGATGAGGGGTGGGGGTGGGGGTGGGGGAGAATGGTCCTCTGGGTCATATTTTGCCAGTAAATCAGGCTCCTTCCCTTGAAATGCTGGGACTTCCAAAGGGGCAGATAAATAGCTTCTTGCTCAATGCAGAGAGAGAGAGAGAGAGAGAGAGATGTGGTCCAGAAATGACACAGCTGACAGGTTGGGGTTCTTCGTGGACTGCAGGTGTTTCTAGTGCTTGTCCTTTGCATTCATTCCCTCCCTCCCTCCTTCCCTCACTGTGGACTAAGTGCCTGGTCTGGGTGTGGGGGAGGGGGTCCCTAGGGTTACAGCTCAGTGCCTAGTGTTCAGGATATAAACAGTCCCAAACAAAGGGCAGTGGTGAACTTAGAGAAGATGGAGAGAAACAGCAGCATTAGGAGAAAACAGTGGTAGGAAAGAAAAACAGAAGAGGGGCACCGGGATGGTTCAGTAGTTAAGCGTCTGACCTTGGCTCAGGTCATGATCTCAAGGTGGCTCGTGAGTTCGAGCCCCACACTAAGCTGTCTGCTGTCCGCCTGTCAGCGCAGAGCCTACCTCAGATCCTCTGTCCCCTTCTCTCTGACCTTCCCCTGCTTGTGCTCTCCCAAAAATAAATATTTTTTAAAAAAAGAAAAAATGGAGGAAAACAAAAGAAAAACCCTAGAGATTAGGCATTTAAGAAAAACAAATGAGAGCTTCTTTTTTTTTTTTTTTAAGGTTTATTTATTTGTAGTAATCTCTATACCCAACGTGGGTCTTGAACTCATGATCCCGAGATCAAGAGTTGCATCCTCTACTGACTGAGTCAGCCAGGTGCCCCAAAAGCTTCTACGAATTTGCAGCCCAGGTAACAGTAACTAGACACAGAGCACATGCAGAAGGCCGTCACCTCTAGGGCCCCACAGGTAGCAGGAGTGGACAGAGGCTGGAAGGAGAAAAATAGCTTAAGACAGCAGATCTGACTCTGGCCTAGCCAGCCTGAAGACAGCATGTGCTAACTAACCCCTCCGTGTTTGCTAAGTTCACACTGATGTTTAATTTAATTGTTTAATAAGTTCTGTTATCCATTTGCCCATGATGGACAGGAGAGAACTTTCTAGAAAGGTGGAAATATTCTCTATTTTGAGACAGGTGTAGTTTACAACGGCAAATCTATTTGTCAGTATTACACAGTTAAGATGTCTGCGTTTTGGGGCATCTGGGTGGCTCAGCAGGTTAAGCGTCTAATTCTTGCTATCAGCTCAGGTCATGATCTCAAAGTTGGTGAGATGGAGCTATACACTGGGCTCGGCACTGACAGTGTGGAGCCTGGTTGGGATTCTCTTTCTCCCTCTTTCTCTGCCCTTCCCCTACTTACATTCTCTCTGTCTTTCAAAAATAAATAAATAAGCCTTAAAAAGAGAGAGAGAGAGAGAGAGAGAGAGAGACAGGGGAGCGGGGGGCACCTGGGTGGTTCAGTCAGCTAAGCGTCCAACTTCAGCTCAGGTCATGATTTCACAGTTTGTGGGTTTGAGCCTCTCATCGCAGAGCCTGGAGCCTGCTTTGAGTTCTGGGTGTCCCTCTCTCTCTGCTCCTCCCCCTCTCTCAGTCTGTCTCTCTCTCTCCCAAAAATAAATCAACATTAAAAAAAAATTTTAAAGAGAGATTTCTGTGTTTCAACGTTTGTAAATTTCACTTAAAACAAGAACTATACAAACTAACCACACAACTCTACAAAATAACCAAGTGGTTGGGGCTGGAGGTACAAGAAAGAACATAAACGATAGGTAAAGCATAAGTGGGAGTTTTGTTGACATTAAATTTGGTTTGAAAATTTTCATGATAAAAAAGGTTTGGGGTGGGGGTGCCTGAGTGTCTTAGTCAGTTGAGTGCAGGCTTTCAGCTCAGGTCATGATCTCGTGGTTGGTGGGTTCAAGCCTCATGTCAGTGCTGGCATTGCAGAACCTGCTTGAGATTCTCTCTCCTCTCTGCCCTCCCCCATGCGCGTTCTCTCTCTCTCTCTCTCTCTCTCTCTGTCTCTCTCTTCTTCTCTCTTAAAATAAATAAATAACCTTAAAAGTTTTTGCTTTTTAATTGCCTGTTAAATTTCACTGTTGTCCTTAAGCAAGTCCCTTTTGGGTTATCAGGAAGGCAGTGGGACATTATCTAATCCAGTCATCATGTTATAGATGAGGAAGTCGAGGTGCACCTTGACTTGTTCGAGGTGTTCTCAGATATCAAGCAGCAGAATTGACGCTGGAATATCAGGAGGGAGCGGCGCCCTTTTGACCTTTTCAACTGTCACCCACTTGTAGGCAGTCAGCTGGAATTCACCCCTAGCCTGGGTTTGCCTCTCCAACCCCCCCCCCCACACCCCCCCTAGCCCCAAGGACGTGCAGGGAGGTTAAGTGGGCTGGAGGGGGTCTGGTAGCTGCAAACCACTTTGCTTTTGTTCTCGGTTGTTTTCAGTCTGAGAGGTAATCCTGAACTCGCAGAGATTCACTTAGGTCCCTTAGCTGCCACTTACAAGGGCAAAAAAAGGGAACCCAGACAAGTAAGGATTTCCAGTAACCAACAGCTGAAATTCCAAGAGGGCTGGAGTCCCAGCTCTGTGGCCGTTAGAGGCGTGGCCTTAGGGCAGTCGCCGGCCTCTTTTGCCTTGGTTTCCCCTCATTTATAAGAAGGGAGGGAAGAAGACTTTCGAGTTCGATGACCTCACGGGGTTGTCATGAAGATCTCAAGAGGTGTGGCTAGGAAAGCACTATGAAAAGTACAAACACCAATAACATAGAGCAGCATTGTCACAGAAAGAGAGGGAAGGGTGAGCGAGGGGAGGTAGGAAAGCAGAAAGCCTTCTGCAGGATTCTTTTTTGTTTTTTAATGTTTATTTATTTATTTTGCAAGAGAAAGGGATAGAGAGTGGGGGCAGGGGGTAGAGAATCCCAAGCAGGCTCTGCTATGTCAGCACAGAGCCCCGACCCGACCGCAGGGCTCGAACTCGCGAACCGCGAGACCATGCCATGAGCAGAAACCAAGAGTGGGATGCATGAGGGACTGAGCCACCCGGGTGCCCCTTGCAGGATTCTGAAACAAGTCTTGTGGGCTGTGCCTTGAGGAAAAGACTTTCCGAGGCCGGAGGGGACATGTATGGACATCTTGCACCATGCCTGACACGTGTGCCTTCTCTGTGATCCCTCATTTACTCCTCAAAACACCTCGCGGGGATTCAGGTACTATTATTTTGCTCATCGTACAGTCGAGGAAGGAGGCACAGAGACCCTTAACCAACCTGTCCAAGGCCAGGCAGCTGGTCCTGGGCAGAGCCAGGACCCAAAGCCAGGTGCTCCTGAGAGTCGCAGGCAAGAAGGCCACACCCTCATCTGAGGGCCCGGTGGCTGCTGAGGCTCCCGGTCACCTGGGCGGCCGACTCACCGTCAGGGGACCCAGCCTCGAGTTCCAGCTCAGCAGCTTCTGAGTCCCGTGACCCAGGCCGAGTCACACGGGTCTCCAGCTGTGCGATGGTGATAATACTCCCCGCCCCACCTACCTCACGAGAAGGCGGCGAGGATTCCATGAAATCACTGATACTGCAAGTGTTTTGAAGCAGCTGCGAAGGGCGACAGAAATGAGGACCTCCGGACGATTTTGTCAGAGACGCATTCCTGGGTTATCACAGGGGGGCCACATTCCAGCTCGCGTGTCCCCGGCCCACCCTCAGCCCCCGACTGGTGGTCAGATCTGGGGCCTGGCCACCTCTTCGAGTCCTGTTTTGGTGGAAAAGGGGAAAGAGGGGCGTCCCGGCTTAAGTATTCCCCAAACAAACACGCGAGAGCCCTGGCTTCAGGCTCCACCCGAGGCCCGAATTTCAGGGAGGGCCCCCTTTTCCTGTTTGTCCTAAAACAAACAGGCTTTCAGCTACTCGGGCAGGATTTAACTGGCGATCGGCCCTAGAGATAAGTGGATCCCGCTCAACAAGCTCACAGGGGAGAAATTTGTACCCAAGAGCGGTTTATAACTTATATTTTTGAATCCACAGTTAGGGAGCTGCCTGTGCAGTGACTAAAGACAGTCACCCCGTAAACTGTATGCTCCCTTCCATCCAGGCCTGAAATAATGGAGATGCAAGAGACCCTGAAGCAGGCATGAAATTAGTCAAATGAGCGAATAGCTTCTTCTTATAAGACTGGAAAACTTTGGGGGGTGCCTGGTGGCTCAGCGGGTTAAGCGTCTGACTTCCGCCCAGGTCATGATCTCGTGGTTCGTGGGTTTGAGCCCGGCGTCAGTCTCTCTGCAGTCAGCACAGACCCCACTTTGGATTCTGTCTCTCTTTCTCTCTGGCCCTCCCCCGCTCACTCGCTCTCAAAAATAAATATTAAAAAAAAAAAAGACTGTAAAAATGTGAGGATAGGACCTCTTCCAGTTTCTCTGTTTTGGGTCTATACCTCCCTCCCCCACCCTGCATACCTGACGCACTTGGAGCAGGACATCACACAAAAGCACAGAGAATGTTTGAGAGAGAATGCAGACGCTTTGCAGGCTTCCTGGAGGTCAAGGCGAAGCTGTGTGTGCGGCTCTTCCACAGGGTTTGTGCCTCTCTGTGACGCCCCCACCCCCACTCACTGCCCACCCATTTCAACTCTAAGCTTAGAGAGACCGTGTTTCCAAACCACAAATCAAGAAACCAAGCCTGACAGAGTATTTGAGACCAGGAATCTAGGTGCCAGAAGGATTTGTGCCCTTCGGTCTGCACTTGGATTTATAATATCCTCCTCCTGCATTTTGGCAGATTTTGCTCAACCCAATTTGCCCGTTTACAGCTTTCTTTATGGTGATTAAATTGATTCCTAAATACTTCTAGGGAGATGCCATGAACTCATCAGCAAACCTTCAAGTTAACTCGCCTGGTGACTCGGTGGTCCAATTCTGGGGCTTGCCCATGTCTCCATGTCCCTGTTCTGCTGTCCTTCCTGGAGTCCGCTAGGCCAGCCACTGGGACTTGGAGCACAGGAATGGGGGGGGTGGGGGTGCAGATAACTGACTAAGGTCAAGATTCTCCCCAAGGGAGAGCCTTCAGGTGCTGGGCAGGGCAGGAGGAGCCTGCATTCTAACTGCAAATCTGCTTCTAATCAATGGTGTGTCCTTGGGCAGGTTGCCTCCACTTTGTTCTGGTCTCACTTTAAATGAAGGAATGTGTTGGGGCTCTGGTGGCTCAGTTGGTTGAGTGACTTCAGCTCAGGTCATAATCTCACAGTTGGTGAACTCGAGCCCCGCATGGGGCTCTGTGCTGACAGCTCAGAGCCTGGAGCCTGTTTCGGATTCTGTGTTTCCCTCCCTCTCTGCCCCTCCCTTGCCTATGCTCTGTCTCTCTCTCTCTCTCTCTCTCTCAAAAATAAACATTTTAAAAAAATGAAGGAGTGTGGTGGATGGCACAGGCCCCAAGTGTGATTGACATCTTGCAACTCAAGCACTCAGTGAGCCGCGGGATGTGAGAATTTACCCGCACACTCTGCTCTTCCTCCTGCATTTTGGGGATAAACTGTCTGGCTCCTATCTAAAGCAGACACCTTCACTGGCCTCTAGATTCCATCCTCTCCCTCCAGCAATGCTCTCTTCTGTACCATCTCTATTTCCCTGTTCGCTAAGTCATTCACAACAGCATATAAATATATTTAAATATGGTATAATTTCCCCCATCTTGAAAAGAGTCTCTCCTGGGATGCCTGGGTGGCTCAGTTGGTTGAGTGTCCAGCTCTTGATTTCAGCTCAGATGAAACCCTCCATGTGTCATGGGTTTGAGCCCTAACTCGGGCTTGCACCAACAGTGCAGAGCCTTCTTGGAATTCTCTCTCTCCTTTCTGTCCCTCCCCTGCTCTCCCATACGTGCACACTCGCTCTCAAAATAAATACATAAACATAAAAAAGAGAGAGAGAGTCTCTCCTGACCCTATTTCCCCTCTAGCTTATCTCTCTCAAACTCATTTCTTTTGTTGTTGTTGTTGTTGTTTTTAAGTTTATTTGTTTACTTTGAGAGAGAGAGAGCATGAGCCAGGACGGGCAGAGAGAGAAAGAATCCCAAGCAGGCTCCAACTCCCAAACCGTGAGATCATGACCTGAGCCAAAACCAAGTCAGCTGCTAACCGACTGAGCCACCCGGGCACCTCTCTCAAACTCACTTCAATCACTACACAACTCTACCCAAACTGCCCTTTGTTGAGGTCGGCAAGCCTCCCCAACCCCCTTGTGGTTAATCCTAAAAGTCATCTTTAGTCTCCATCTTTGACTGCTCAGCAAGGATCAGCCGACCATTCCTTCTCCCTTAAATACTTGTTACTCTTGGCTTCCAAGACACTGCATTTTCTGGGCTGTTCTTTAGGGTAGGTTCGCTCCATCTCTTTCACCGCTACGTGTTGGAGGGTCGTGGGGCTCAATCCTTGTATCTGCACCCAATCTCCACCAATCCATTTGGTGATCTCATTCAGTCTCATGTTAATGCCACGTGGCTGAGCTTAGGCACCTCTAAGAGCAGAACCTTAATAAAAGGTTTGCATGCAGGTTGTTTATACGGGAATGAAATTCCAGAGAGCAGAAATGAGGGACAGGGTGACGAAAACAGAGAAGAAAGGATAAACCAATTCAAGAATGCATTACTGAGCACTACTGAGTGACCACCACTATGGGATACTGACGCTATTGTCCACAGAACCTTCTAAGGAGATTCAGAACTGTCTGTGAAGGGATAAAAGGGATCTACACGTATCCATCGGCTTCTCTTCAACAAGAGCATCAACTCCCCTATCATCCCAACTCTCTGGGTTACACATATGGTGATGCGGAGTGAGTTTCCATAGTTGTCCTCAAGCTCACTTTGTACAGGAAGCAAGAGGTAAACAGAGAGGCGGGGGTGAGGCACTGTCAGTTTGTACTCATTGCAAATCTGGCCAATACCAGCTGCATGACGTCAGGCTGGGGGAAGAAGCCAGGGCCCAGAGAATTTTAAGTATCTGATGCATCATCTATACCTGGACAGCTCTCACGTTTATATCTCTAGCCCGGACCTCCCCCTTAAACTCCAGACTCATGTATCCACTGCTTACTCCATGCTTCCCCTTGATTGTCTCCTCAAAACCTGCTCCATTTCTAGTCTTCCCCATCCTCAATATGTCAACTCACAGATATTCCTTCCTTCCAGGGCAAAGATCTTGGAGACATCTTGAAGTCAGTTCTACATAAAATCCATCAGTACATTGTGTTGGCTTTACCTTCAAAATACATCCAAAATCTGACCACTTCTTTTTTAGTTATTTATTTATTTTAATGTTTATTTATTGTTGAGAGAGACAGAGAGACAGGGTGTGGGGGAGGAGGGGCAGAGAGAGAGGGTGACACAAAACTCAAAGCAGGCTCCCAGCATGGAGCTCAAACTCATGAACCACGAGTCGAAGTTGGATGCTTAACCAACTGAGCCACCTCGGGGCCCCCAGACTCTGACCGCTTCTAATCTCTACTCCTTGTCCGAGCCCCACCACCAGTCCAGGACTGGACTGCCACAGCTATCTGCTAATCAGTCTCCCTGATTACTCACGTATCTGCTCATGGTCTATTCTCCACGTCAGCAAGTGAATCTTTTAAAATGCAAGTCAAATAATGTCATTTCTGGGCATTTCCTTTCCCCTTCCCTGCTTGATAGTTCTCCTTCACACTTATCACTGTCTGACATAATATATACACTGCATGTGTTTTCGTATTTGCTTTGTCTATTGAGTCTCTTTCTCCTGGAATAACAGCAAGAATTTTTGTCTGCTGTATCCCCAGTACCTAGAACAGTGCCTGGTGCCCGGGGGGGCGGAGGAGGGGGAGTAATACAATAAATATTTCTTGACTAGAGACCATCTAGTTCAAGTCCATGCACTTTACAGATGCGAAAACTGTAGCCCAGAGACATGACCATGCTAATTATACTGCTCACCTGTTTTGTTTTTGTTTTTGTTTTGTTTTGCGAGGCTTTCTTGATACCTCTACTGGTGTTCTGAATAACTGGTCTCCATTTTCAGCAACATTAATTGTTAGCTATTATTATGGATGTTGGCCCTCTCGCCAGTCTGAAGAGCAGCTGGTAGTCAGGTTCAAAGGTACCTCCACAAAATCACTAGAGAACAATTCCAAGGCCTTGGAAGCTTAAGTAATCCTAGATCATACAGTATAAAGGAAGCAAGCAACATCGGAGGGACTTCAAGGTGAGGAAAGTCTCCGGGGTGTTTCAGGAAGTGCAACATTGAGATCCCTGAAGGAGAAAGTGAGTATTTCAGGAGGAGGAGCAGCGAGAGTAAGGAGACAGAATTACTCATCCCGAGGTGCCTGGGTGGCTCAGTCAGTTAAGCATCCGGATTCAGCTCAAGTCATGACCTCACAGTTCATGAGTTAGAGCCCTGCATCGGGCTCTGTGCTGACAGCTCAGAGCCTGGAGCCTGCCTCAGATTCTGTGTCTCCCTCTCTCTCTCTTCCCCTTCTCTGCTCATGCTCTCTCTCTGTCTCTCAAAAATAAATAAAAATGCAAAAAAAATAGATAAATAAACACTAAAAATTTTTAAACATTACTAATTCCTAATATACAGCATTCTCTGCCCCTCATTTCAGCAGAGTAGAATGGCAAGTGTGTATGATTTTGGGTTTGACCTGGGAGGTTCTACTCAGCTATGTTCTAGCTGTGTGACTTGGGCAAGTTACTTAATCTCTCTGAACCAAGGTTCTCCATGAGGAAGATGATACCTACCCCCACTGAGATGGGAGTATTACATGAAAGAACATTAAAAAGCACTTAGCAGAGAGACATAGACAACCGATAAGTAGTATTAAAGTTATCACTATGATTCTTTGACCAGAATCATAAGAATATGTGTCTGGACCAATCAGGAATAAAGTGGTGACCGGCATAGAGAGGTGTCGTGAGGAATGTGAAGATTCAGGGGCCAGATAATGGAGGACTTGGCACAAGTTGGAGTCTTGGCACTGTGATGTCACTAGCAGATCCTGACCAGGGAACACACAACACTCGGTGCCTGTGATGAAGAAAACCTGGCATCCAGAAGACCAGCAGGAAGGAGCTGCCTTCTGTCACCTAGCCTTGCCGCAGGTATGTGTACACCTTCCGTCACGGCTCTTTCCTCGTGCCATTGCAGTGACCTGTTTCAGGTCTCTGTGTCTCCTGGAAGGTCAGGACAAAGTCATCCCTACCCTCAGAGCTTGGCACACAGGGCCAGGCACATAGTAGGGCTCTGTGAGAATTTGTTCTAGTCTTAACAATCTGGACGGACTGCTCTGGTGATAATTCCAGTGTGTGATGATGGAAGCCTGGGAAGGGAGAGTGGCGGTGAGAATGGGCAGGGTCAAATCATAGAAACCTGGGGAGAGACAGCAATTGCTGCAATTCTTTTAATTTTATTTTAATTTTTTAATAGCTTTTCTTGATTTTTAATTTTTAATTAATTAATTTTTTGAGAGAGAGAGAGCTAGCACAAGCAAGGGAGGGGCAGGGAGAGGGAGACACAGAATCTGAAGCAGCTTCGAGGCTCTGAGCCGTCAGCACAGAGCCCGACGCGGGCCTCGACCCCATGAACTGTGAGATCATGACTGGAGCCGAAGTCAGATGTTTAATCGACTGACACACCCAGGTGCACCGTTGTTCTTTTTACGCAGAAAATCAAGAAGACATGCAATCCAGGCTAAGAGGTCATTTGTTTTTTTAAATTTTTTTTTAAAGTTTATTTTACTTTTCAGAGAGAGAGCAAGATGGGGTGGGGGCGAGAGGGAGACAGGATCCCAAGCAGCTCGATGCTGACAGCACGGGGCCCGATGCGTGGCTCACGCTCATGAACTGTGAGATCACGACCTGAGCCCAAGTCAACTGAGCCACCCAGGCGCCTCGGAGCTAAGAAGGGCATTTAGAAGGTAAACCCGAGTTCTACCACCCAGTAGCTGGTTGATCCTGGATATGTCATTTGCCCTCTCTGAGGCTCATTTTATCTAGAAAATGAGGTTAATGCCAGCCCCAGCTGCCAGCACCATAAGAATCCAAAGATGGCGGATCTCTAAATGATTTGTAAACTGTCAAGTGTTTTTAAAAAGTAAAGTGATGTTAGTAATACGCTTATGACTAATTCCCCCACTCTATTCTATTCAATTCTTCATTTAAAATTATGAGGGGACTGTCTTTGAAGGTTCAAGCTAAGTCCCTTCACAAACACAGAAGAAGCAAAGACCTCAGGTGCTGAGGTTTTCTGGCTTCAGGTAAAGTGAAGGGTAGGTGTGTGGTTGGTCCGCAGCTCCCAGGCAATGACAACAATGACAACAGAGAATAGCAGGAAAGAATGACAGCCAGTCCTTCAGCCCCGAGGTGAAGAAGTTCCCACCTCCTCAGAGATCTCCCCTAGCTGGAAGCCACGCCTGCTGCTCCACTCCTCCACCAGGGACTGAAACAGAAGATTGCCCGTCCGAATATTAAATGATAAATTACCATGATCGGAACTAGAGCAAAGAAGGACATCCATTTGGTTTTAAGAGTTTATTTTTAAGTAATCTCTACACCCAACGTGGGGCTTGAACTCACTACCCTGAAATCAGGAGTCATATGCTCCATGAACTGACCCAGCCAGGAGCCCCAAGGAAGGCATTCTTTTTTTTTTTTTTTTTTTTTTAAATTTATTTCTGAGAGAGAGAGAGAGACAGTGTGAGCAGGGGAGGGTCAGAGAGAGAGGGAGACACAGAATCTGAAACAGCCTCCAGGCTCTGAGCTAGCTGTCAGCACAGAGCCCGACACGGGGCTCGAACCCACTAATCATGAGCTCATGACCTGAGCCGAAGTCGGACGCTTAACCGACTGAGCCACCCAGGCGCCCCGGAAGGCATTCTTTTAAAGCCCTCAGTGGCACCAGAAGACAGGTCGTACTAGACTGAAGGAAATTTGGCATACGTTAAAATTAAATTGTCAGGGGCACCTGGGTGGCTCAGTCGGTTAAGCGTCCGACTTTGGCTCAGGTCATGATCTCACGGTTTGTGGGTTCGAGCCCTGTGTCAGGCTGTGTGCTGACAGCTAGCTCAGAGTCTGGAGCCTGCTTTGGATTCTGTGTGTGTGTGTGTCTCTCTCTCTGACCCTCCCCTGCTCACGCTGCCTCTCTCTCTCTCTCTCTCAGAAATAAATAAAACATTAAAAAAAATTTTTTTTAATTAAATTCTCAGGTCCCACCCCAAACTTCCTGAATCCCAATCTGCATTTATTTCTTTTTAATTTTTGTTTTATTTTTGAGAGAGAGAGAGAACATGAGCAGGGGAGGAGCAGAGAAAGAGGGAGACACAGAATCTGAAGTAGGCTCCAGGCTCTGAGACATGGGGCTCGAACTCACAAACTGTGAGATCATGACCTGAGCCTAAGTCAGTCATTCACCCTGACTTAGTCACCCAGGTGCCCCCCAATCTGCATTTAACAAGATTCCCAGGTGATTCCTATGTAGCTTGCAATTGTAAAAGCATCTGTGAACGGGAGGGTCAAAGGCAAGGAAAAGTAGGAGTTACAAAGGCAAAGATTCAGGCCCACCCGACATTTTTCTAGTTGAAAAGTAAACACCTGGCATTTTCATTTGATACACAAATCAAAACGTCAGATGAGGGCCCACTTCTGGGGTCTGATAAAGGAACCTGGGTCCTAATCAGATAGCCCTGTCCTGAAACAGGCCAGCCAGCCAGGGGGCCTTTTCCAACAACTCTCTCATCTCCATCCCTCCTCAATCCCAGAATTTCTACCTGTGTCACATCAGTTGGCTCTGCCGTTCGTCTAGCATCCATTTCTTAATTTCACACTGCCAGTGGGTTCAGTTCCCTGCGGGCAGCCAAGGTCTGCAACTGAAAACAAACATGTAAGGATCAATGGCCTGGGTGCCATGAGCTTAAAGCCAACTAGGCAAGGGAGTGCCTGCAATGAAACCGTGATTTCTTGTGGGGGGGGTTGGTATTTCGCTGAGGTTTTGATACCGAAAGAAACAAAAAAGAAAGAAAGAAAGAAAAGCAAAAACCAAAAAACCAAACCGTAAACAAAACACACACACACACACACACACACACACACACACACACACACAGGAAAAACAGGAAGCAGAGTTAGGGAATGGCTACGCGAATTAGGCACATGTATACACTGCATGTATATATTCAACACAGTGCTCTGCGGCACGTAGATTGTGGGTAGTAATCTGGAAAGTACTAATCATATATATTCTGGGACCATCAGAGTCCCAGCAGGAAACAGATGGCACGATCAAAATTGGGAACTTTGGAGAGAGTTTAATGAAGGCACTACGTGCAAAGGTGTGAGCAGCATTTGGAAAAGCAAGAGCGAGGGGGGCTGCTTCCACTTGCACGCTGGGCCTGAAGGGGAAAGTGGGGCCCAATCGGAACACGGAGAGAGAACCACACGGAGTAGTTCTCCCCCATTCATTCACTCTCTCTCTCTCAAAATAAATAAATAAACACTTAAAAAAAAAAAGTTTAAGGGGGCCCCTGGGTGGCTCAGTTAGTTGAGCATCTTGACTTCAGCTCAGGTCATGATCTCACAGTTCTTGAAGTTCGAGCCCCGCATTGGGCTGGCTACTGTCAGCACAGAGCCCGCTTCGGATCCTCTGTCGGCCACCCCCCGCCCCCCTCGCCGCCCTTTCCCTGCTTGCACTCTCTCTCTCAAAAATAAATAAATCTTTAAAAATAAATGAGTAAAAGTTAAAAAAAAAAAAAAGTATAGATACTTATGAAAAGAGATCGAAGGGAAATCTATCCAAAAGGCAGTCGTTCTTGTAGGAAGGCGCTGGGGACTGGACTGGGGATTTTGGTGCCATGCAGGGTTGTTGACTTTCAATTATTGATAATGTGGTCACGCAACTTTTCTAATAAAGCGCAATCAATGAAGTGAGCTGAGGAAAAGCAGGGGAGGGGGCGGAGCAGGCCGTTCCTTGAGGCACCTTCTGGTCGCTTCATTGTTCAAAAGGGAGAAATGACTTGTTCAAAGTCATAAAGCAGGTTAGTGGCAAGCTGGGAGGAAATTTGGATTCCGCTCTCCCCAAACCCACACAGTTTTCCAAACGGTCCTTACCTCTCCATTCATCCCCCCGCTCCCCTCCCCAGCCTCTCCCCCCCCCCCACCCCCCACCCCCGTTTCCCTCTCCCCTTCTCTTCTGGAGCTACTCCTGCTTGAAGCCGCTAAACAGCCTCACACCCTTAATCTCACTGTCTGAATGATAAATCCTGCAGCTCATCCCATTCAAGCCCTTCACACTCCCCTTTGAGTAGCTGGGTGGTCTCTTCCGCCGAGGCAGGGGCGGCTTGCCCTTCCTTCCACTTAGCATTCCCCCAGGAGTCCAGGACTTCCCGGGAGCCAGGCATTCGCCTCCAGAACAATATCCAGATACGACACGGCCCTCCCAACCCCCTTTCAGGGCCAGACCATAAAATAAAGCCGCGTGGGCCTTGCACCCCTGGACAGAATCCTTTGTCTGGGTTGGAAACAGCCTAAAAAGATGAAAGAGGCTTCCACTCTGACCTCTTCACCTCTTGTTATCTCGGGCTCACTCCTTTTAGACTCTCTGAAGCAGACGGCAGCATTTTCCCATGGTCGCTGGGGTTAACAACGTCTTAGCAGCTCGCGGAGAGAGGAATGTGAGGAATGTACCTGCCTAAGGGGCGATTATTTTCATCAAGGACAGGCTGAAATGGATAATGAGGTCAAAAACAAACGCCATCTCTTTCTCAAAGGACTCTGTAAAGAGAAGCTATTAGATATAGTTCATTAGTTAGGGGGGTGAGGGGGGTGGTTAGAGAGCTACTTTTTAGACCTGCTGCTTGAAGAGAGAGGAAGGCATTTTGCCAAGTTGAGATTCTTTCCAAGTCAGCGGGGGGCTAAGTTTAGACGCAGATTCAAGCCTTTATGCATCCGCGTTTGCGTTTCATTCAGGTACAGGCAACGAGTGATATCCTGGACTCAGGGGAAAGATTTGCAAAAGCGAATGTATCATAACGATACAAGTGGGGTCCACAGTAAAACAAACAAACAAACCCCAAAACACACAAAAAAAACCAAAAAACAAAAACCAAATCCCCACCTCCCCCATCCTATTTGGAAAACCAATGAGCCAGGCTTTACATATAAAAATATATTTACCATGTGTTAGCGTCCTTTCACAACATCCCCCTCTCCATGACCATCAGCCTCACCTAAATTCAGGCCCTAACTCCCCACCCTGCACCCCCAGACTTGATCATGACTTGTCAACTGGAGCCTTCTCAAACCCTTTCCCTTCCGACCCATCCTGCATTCAACAGGCTCTTCTTAAGCTGAACCCTCAAACACTTTTCGCTGCTCACCAAGGTGGAATGTGAAAAGTTTCCGGTGGAAGACCGTCTCCCTTCCCTTTTTCTTATCACCATAAAATCAAGTTTAAGCTCCAGATGGCAGCTAAAGCTCTCTAAAATCGGAGCCTAATTAACTTTCAATTTGTAACACACACACCCCCCCACAACACCCCCCCACACACACACACACGCATATATTTAAAGGACCACTTTCCAGTAATAGTCCTATCTTTGTGAATGTGAACTCAGGGCAAATGCCTTGGGCAGCAGCGGTGTGTACAATAAAGTCTTCTTGGTACGTTTCAGTTCTTCTTTGGGGTTAATTTTCTCATGGAAAAAAAAACCACAACAAACGGAACTTCAGGCTTGGTTCAATGCATACACCTTCATTTGCTGGAACACTGTGGGGAGGCAAAGGCCAAGGCCAAATGGGTGACCTCCCAGAGTGCCCTGTCGGACAGGAGGGGGCCTGGATATGACCATACATACATACACGTGAGAAAAAAGCTCACGCCTCCAAAACAAAAATCTGTTAAAAAAAAAAAAAAAAAAAAGGAACAGAAGCAATTGGGAAAAGAACAGCACAGGCGCTTTTTAACCTGGGGCAGTATCTTCCCGGCTCCCTAAGCCTGTTTTCTCACCTATAAAAGGTGTTAAGACTTACCTCTTAGGGTTGTTGTGTTTAAAATGGGAGATGTGAGTAAAGCACTTAGCAGACTGCCTGGCACAGAGTAAGTTCTATGTTAGGTCTGATGGTGATGATTATGATAATATAGACGGACACCCTCAAAAGTTCTTCATTGCATAAAAAAACAAGGCTGCTCTCTGTGGAACGTGCTGGACTCCAAGGTCCCTGATCAGGCTGTGCTCACTCAGGCTTTGTACCTTTGCCCCAGCTCCTCTCTGGGTTTGGAATGTACTCTCTCCACCTCCTATCGCTGTTCAAAGGACACCTTCCCAGACCAGTCCCTCACTCCCAGCCTAGCAGAATGAATTCTTCCCTCCATTAAGGGGCCATAGCTCTGATGGCATGCCTCACACTGTAGAAAAATGGCTTGCTTATATGTTGGTCTCCAGAGTTAGGACATTAACTTCATTTTTAAAAAATTGTTAATGTTTTATTTATTTTTGAGAGATAGAGACAGCGTGAGCAGGGGAGGGTCAGAGAGAGAGAGAGACACAGAATCTGAAACAGGCTCCAGGCTCTGAGCTGGCTGTCAACACAGAGCCCGACGCCGGGCTCGAACCCACGAACCGCGAGATCATGACCTGAGCCAAAGTCGGACGCCGTACCGACTGAGCCACCCAGGCGCCCCAGAATATTAACTTCTAACCCCACTATTAGCTGTGGAATTCTCAGTGTCCAACGCAGCCCCATATCTAATTCGCCCATTGGGGTGTTCAGTAAGTACCCGCGGAAGGAATGCACAAAGAACGAACAAAGAAATGGCCTTACCTGCATGAGTTCACGCCAAATCCCACCCACCTAGCCTCTCCAGCGTCAGACCCCTGCTGACACCTGTCTGAGAGTCGCTACTCCCAGAGGCTCCCTGGAACCTACCAGGGTATTATTGCATTTTCAGCTGTGGCCTTTCGCCACCTGGAGTGACCTGCTGACCAGCTGGAGATGCCTCAGGGAGTGTGACTCAGGGTGGCCAAAAGATAGTTTACTCCCCAAACTACAGAATTCAGTTACCGGAGACTGCCTAAACTGCTGCTTTAGGAAATGTATGCAAATTGATCTGTGTAATGTAGTTTATCAACACTGACAATTTGGTGGGCTTGCATTCTTTTTAGTTCCTAGGAAGCTCAGAGGAACAAAACGGTAACTGATTACTTTCTACTTTTGTCCAGTAGTCATGAAAGACACTTCTCCTTAATTCCAAGTATTCATCAAATTCAAAGGTACATAGAAGTCTGTGGTCTTGGAGTAAGACAAAGATATTGGGTCCTCACAGGAATAAGGCCAGTGACCTCCATCTCTTTACCACCTGTTATGTCCTAGTGAACTTAATGGGCCACAGCCAGAGCTTCAGGGCTGCTGGAGACGTAATGCAAGGTGGTGTCGCTGGGGAGGTAATATAAGAAATGAAGCCTGGTCTCCAGTTAGATTTCAGTCACTATAGGAATTTACCACTTATTTTTTTAATGTTTATTTATTTTTGAAGGAGAGAGAGAGTGTGCGTGGGGGAGGGGCGGAGGGGGGGTACCCAAAACTCGAAGCAGGCTCCAGGCTCCGAGCTGTCAGCACAGAGCCAGATGTGGGGCTTGAACTCACGAGCCAGGAGATCATGTCCTGAGCTGAAGTCGGACGCTTGCCAACTGAACCATCCAAGCGCCCCAGGAACTTACCACTTATAAACTATAGGAATATGCAAGTATGGAAATTTCTGAGCCTTGGCTTTCTTCATGTACATAATGAGGATAATAACTTACATCAGAAGACAGAGATAGGAGGATTAAACGTGACAGTGAGTGTTAAATCACGTAGTGAGTGATTCCTTAATAAAAGGCAGTGGAAAGCTACAGACATATAAGCTTGAGTAATAGTGGACCAGTAAACAAGCAGAAATTAGGGAATGTGTACCTGCGTGGGTTGGGAAGGGAAGGGAAAGGGGAAGAAGGCTGTTCCAGGGTAAATGTTGGTGTCTGAAACAAGGGCGGGGGAAGGGACTGAAGTGAACAGGTGGGTATCAAAGGTAATGAAATCGTCTATCCCAAAGTCTGGCAGTTAGCTGGTCACCTGGTCCCCCCGCCCTCTTCCTCGGCATGTATCCTGTCTTGTCCTGGGCCCTGGGCTCTGGTCCACTAGATCCACTAGGGTCCCTCAGGGAGCCTAGGCGAGTCGCTCAGTTATGATTTCACATCTTAAGTTCTTTTTTTTTTAATGTTTATTTATTTATTTTGAGAGATAGCGCATGTGCATGCACACACACAAGTTGGGGAGGGGCAGAGAGAGGGGGAGAGAGAATCCCAAATCTGACAGGGCAGAGCCCAACTCGGGGCTCTATCTCATGAACGGTGAGGTCATGACCTGAACCGAAATCAAGAGTTGTACTCTTGACTGGCTGAGCCACCGCGGTGCCCCTTACATTTAAGTAAGTTCTTTTTTTTTTTTAAGATTTTTATTTATTTCTAGGAGAGAGAGAGAGACAGCGTGAGCAGGGGAGGGTCACAGAGAGGGAGAGTACAGACTCTGAAACAGGCTCCAGGCTCTGAGCTGGCAGTCAGCACAGAGCCCGACGCGGGGCCCGAACCCACGAACCACGAGATCATGACCTAAGCGAAAGTCGGACGCTTAACCGACTAAGCCACCCAGGCGCCCCATTTAAGTAAGTTCTTGAGGGAAATCTTGGACATCATTAAATCCCACCACACCATTTTATCAGTGAGGGAACCAAGGCCCAAGTCACCATTCCAGTCCTGCCTATGCCACTCACAGGCTGTGAAGCCTTTGGGCAAGTCCCTTTCTGAGCCTGCAGTTTCCTCCTCTGTTAAGATGAGGGGTCTGCAGTATTTAGAGATCTAAGTTCCCTGCAACTGACTTTTGCTGTTTTAAAATAATGGTTCTTTCTGGGGCGCGTGGGTGGCTTAGTCGGTTAAGCGTCCGACTTTCGCTTAGGTCATGAACTCGCGGTTCGTGGGTTCGAGCCCCGCGTCGGGCTCTGTGCTGACTGCCAGCTCAGAGCCTGGAGCCTGTTTCAGTCTGTGCCTCCCTCTCTCTCTGACCCTCCCCTGCTCACGCTGTCTCTCTCTCTCTCCTAGAAATAAATAAAAAAATAAAATAAAAAAATAAAAAAAATAAAATAATGGTTCTTTCTACCACTCTCAAGTTTAGACGTTAGATTCCTCATTCTCCGATCGCCCTTCCCCCACCCTGCAAAACACACAAAAGTCAAGAAAAGACATAAGACATGCTTGGATACCTTTTGAGTTCCCTTCATTTTAACCGAGGGCTAGATGTCACCAAGGGTGAGGACAAGGAGAGAGTGGTCACATAAAATTAAGTGCTGGAGGCTGAGGGCTCCTGGGCACTCACCCGGTGTGCCCAGCCCCCACGATCCCTCCCCTGAAGGGCTAAGAGCTGGCAGCTCCGCGGGAGAAAAATGAGGCCAGCGAGCACCCTTACATGGCCATCCCCAAGGCTGCCTGGAATCCCCGGGATTACGCAGACTTCTGGAGGCTTGGAGCAGGTGCCCGTCACCTGTTGCGGCCACAAGTGTGCCTGGGCTTCGGCGGCCTCCGTCTTGTGACCGAGGGATTTTTACGTGGAAGCTCTGAGCTCACAAAAAAAGAAAATGTCTCCCTGATGTCACACAGTTGCTGCCAATTCATCAGCTCGAGCTAAAGGTCAGGGAGGGGGAAGCCACGGCTCCAGGGTCCTGCGGCTGCTCCCTCAGATGGGGCTTCCCTTCCAGCAGGCTCCCCGCCAGCCACCCAGGCTGGGCCAGCGGGGGAAGCCAAGCCGAGAGCGGCTTGCATTGCCAGGGCGCGCACAGAGGCGGTCCTTACACCGCTGAGCTGGCTCCTCCCCTTTGCAGACGTTAATCAGTTCCCCCTCCCAGCCCTGTCCTGACACCGCTCTCTTCTGCAGTCAGCACACACCTTGAACCTTGACGCAGTGCTGTCTGTCCTCAGGGTCCTTCCCTGGGATCGCTTCAAGAGTAAAACCAAAGCGCACAGAGCTTCTTTGGGTATTGTAAGTACTAAATGCAGTGTTCAAAGAGCAAAGAAGAGGAGCCCCCCCTCTTAGGATGGTGGCAAGATGCTTCCATAGAGTCCCAGGAGTGGCATATTTGCAAGTTATTTGACTTCTCTGTGCCTGCTTCCTCCTGACCTGGAAAATAAGAATCCTTAACTCATAGCGCTTTCCCGAGAGTTCAATATGAAGCTCCTGTCCAGAGCCTGGCATGTTGTAAGTGCTCAATAAATGTCAGCTTGGAACGAACACACACAGCTGTAACTGGACAAGATATTTAATCCCTGAGTCTTCGTTTCCTCATCCGATGGGGATGCAGCATATGTAACTGACAGGGTCACAGCGAGGATTCAGTGAAGACAAATATAAAGCAATTAACACAGCCCCCAGCCCTGGAAAACTAAATGGTGGCTGCTGGGACCATTCTGTCCGACAATCAAACTGTGGTCTGTAGGGGAGGCCTGTTGTACTAACACCTCAAAACCTGACACAGTCCTTGGGCCCCCACAAATCATAATCCAGAGTTAAAAATAGGGCACATAAAAAAATATGTATTTGGGGCGCCTGGTGGCTCAGTCGGTTGAACACCAGACTCTTGGTTTCGGCTCGGGTCATGATCTCACGGCTCGTGGGATGGAGCCCTGTGTAGGGCTCTGTGCTGACAGTGCTGAGCCTGCTTGAGAATCTCTCTTCCCCTCTCTCTGCCCCTCCCCCACCTGCTTGCATGTGCATGCTCTCTCTCTCTCAAAAGTAAAGAGACGAGACGGAAACTTAAAAAAAAAAGTCACGTAGGCTTTAAAAATAGAAATAAAACTATTAAAAAAATAAGTAATAAATTAAAAAAAACATGTATATGGTTCAAACATGGGCACAGAAAAAAATTCAACAGTTGGGAAAACTGTTTTCATTTGTGGCCTGAGTTTCCAGGAGAAGAGACAGATGATAAAATTTAATGGTCCAAAGAGAGGATTCAGTAGGTGGACCCAAGGGGACACTAGATGCAGAGTGAAATGACATCGAGGAGGAGGCTAAAGTATTACCACGTAATAAGAGAGCAGTGGACTTCTCTAGAATTGAAAGGGACTACAGGCTGGGTTCTCTACTTCAAATGTAAAGAGCAGACCTGGAAAGATCTCTGGCACTAAACTGAGACTTCTGTGTCAGTGACTGACGGAAGGCTGCCTCCTCCTATCCACTCTGCTGCCAACCCTGTCTCTCTTTCCTCCCTGGTCTCTCCCATCCTTCACTTCTCCTGGCACAGGAATATTCTAGATGAGGCTTTTCTTCTGGGCTCCTCGTTCGCTCTCGGTAGGCTCTCACAGGGACCCAAAGAGGGGAGACCTGGTAGCCTCTTCCCATAGTCCTTCCTCTTACCCTGAAGACAAAGGTGTTCAAGGCTCTTCACTTCATAGATCCGTGAATAAATATTAAAATATTAATATTTTAATGACAAGCCCAAGAGAGTCGACCTAAATATATCACATTCTGTGAACATTCTTTGAGCCTTTTCCCAATTACCAGGCACTACTCTAGACCCTTCCATTTTCTCACAACTACCCTAGCGGCTTCCCAGAGGCTTCAGCTGTAAACCTAGCATCACAGGGCATTGACCGTCCACATCCTCCTGCCCTTCAAATCCTGGCGATGACCAAGGGTCGTGAGATTTTTCTTCGGTCCCCCACGCGTGTTTCGCCCTTGCTGTTTCCCCTGGCCACCTCCCCTCAGCCGTTCCAGCCTGTCATTTGTACCTTATTCATGGATGCCCCTGCCTCCAGAGCCTTAACCTTCCTCTAACCTATTCTGTACAATCACATCTTCCCCAAACGCCTCCTTCGTCATGTCATCCAAACCCCCGACTCCAAATCCTTCAATGGTGTGCTCCCCACCCCCAGATTTCATTGTGTTCTTCGTAACCCTGCTGTAACTCTCCGGAGTAGGATGTATTCATAGAGCCCTCCCTCACCATGACAGGGGTTTCGGGGAAGGCAGAAGGGGGTGTCAGTCTCGGTCGGTCGGACCAGAGGGCCACGCGCCCAGGAGGGCTTAGCGCAATGTGGCTGGGGCAAAAATCTGATTCATAGTCAATGAGGGCAGCCAAATTCCTATCTGGGAAATCAGGGCAGTCTGAAGGGTGAGGCCAAGCCGTAAACAGAATGAGTAATGAGGTCAGAAGCTGGTGGGGACCAGAATCATGTCTAGATGCAGTTCAAGGAAACGGAAATGGTACAGGACTGAGGCTGTGAATTGAATTATAAGAAGGTATGCTGCTCTACATGGGGATGGGGGTGGGAGGAATGGCCCTCGAAATCTCCCTTCCCTCTGGCTCTGCTCTTTGGGCTCACGGGGCGGGGGAGGGGGGGTAGTAAAGGCCCTGCCTTCCCTGCTGCCGCCGTGGTTTCACAGGCTTCCCGTGCCCCCAGCACCGCCAAGTGACTTGTCCAAGGTTGTGCGATGGCAGATGTGGAAACAGAGCCCCATCTCCCCCCTGACGGGTGAAGTGCTAGGGAAGTAAGCTTAAAGCTGTCATTTGGCAAATTCCCTCCCATCTCCCTGTCTCAGATTCCTCATCTGTAAAGCAAGGACAATAATAACACTACTTCATAATAGCGTTACATAATAATAACACTCATATGAGGATTAGCCAAGCAAATATTTGTAAAACGCTTAGAACAGTGCTTGGCACATAGTAAATGCTGTATAAGTGTTAGTTAAATAAAAATAAGGTGCACAGCTGGTAAATAGGGCCAGCACTCAACATCGGTTCTAATTTTAACATTTGAGTCCTTAGATCCTCCACTAAGGTCAGCAGCAGGTTATGATGGACTTAGCTGACTATGGGACTTTCAAAAATTAATTTTCATGTCAACTAAGAATAGAAACATGCTGTTGGCTTATTTCACTTGGGCACAAAGGAAATACCACTTGAGTTACCTCCCTTACCTTTTCTTAGGAAACCACTAAGAAATCCAGAAGGGCCAGTTCAAATAATAGTTCCTATTCCCAAATGTAATACGCCTTAAAAAAAAAAAAAAGTCAAACTTGGGAAATGACTGCAGGTGTCAGGAAGGAACAGCACAGGGGTGCCTGGCTGGCTCGGTCCGTGGAGCACACGACTTGATCTTGGGGTTGAGAGCTCTGGACTTGAGACTGAGACTTTTGATCTCAGGGGTTGTGAGTTCTGGCCCCATGCTGGGCGCAGAGATTATTTAAAAATAAAATCTTAAGGGGCGCCTGGGTGGCTTAGTCGGTTAAGCGTCTGACTTTCGCTTAGGTCATGATCTCGCGGTTCGTGGGTTCCGGCCCCACGTCGGACTCTGTGCTGACTGCCAGCTCAGAGCCTGGAGCCTGTTTCAGTCTGTGACTCCCTCTCTCTGTGACCCTCCCCTGCTCACGCTGTCTCTCTCTCTCTCCTAGAAATAAACAAAACATTTAAAAAAATAAAATAAAATCTTAAAAAAACAAAACAAAATGGAGCAGTGTAGATTAGGGAAGCTTAGTTTCGTCTGGCAAGGGTCATGGCTACAGAGAGCAGAGATAACACAGGGGAAGAAACACCATATTTATTTTCCAAAAACTGTTGGGGGAAGGTGTTTGGAAAAGAGGGAGAATGTGTGTTCAGTTTGTAGGACGATAAAAAATGGACTGAGTGTATGGTTCTTTAGCTCAGTAGCAATTCAAAAGACATAGTGCAAAAACCTGTTTGCTCTTCGCGGTCTATCACCCAGAAATCTTTATTAACTGAGCCTCTGACGAGACTGCAACGTGGTGCTAATAGATGTCTGAAAGTGATGACCCCGATAGGCTGCAAAATCCTAAACAGCTTTCTGAAACAAGAGGGAAAAAACAAAAAAAAGATTAAATGAAGCTTGGTATGGTGTGTGACAGGTGTATTTTATTGTATTCTGTTTCTTCCCAAACAGGCAATATTTTTGTCACTGTGGAACGGGGTGATTTATATGCCATCTAATAACTTTCTACTCATCATATTATTAGAACAGTACGTTGCCTGATTAAGGTTGGTATCAAGGTTTCATAAATATTCCTTTTCTCTACACCCGCTTTCCAAATTGCTTGCTTCCGGGTTCCCACCCCTGTCCTTTATGCCCGTCTGGACTAGAACTTGAACTTGACCCGGTGGTCCTCCATTTTTTTTTTTTTTTCTCATTCTTTCCTTAAAGAGGTGTCCCTGGCCTCGGGAACGACTTACCCTGCTTTGCACACCTTCACACTGGCATGGAAAAGGACACAAGCCTGGGTAGAATTTAAGAAACAAGCCCAGCTCTTGGGAGGTAAGGCCTCGGAGAGGGAGGCAGCGACGGTTGAGCAGCGCGGAGCACGTGGCTGGACTAGAACAGAAACCGAGCTACAAGGGACCGCCCCGGGGACGCCCGAGACACAAAGCAGGGCCCCGGGATCCCTCACCCACGTAGGAGGCTCTCCCGCCTTTTCTAATGACCTTGCCGTTCCTCTTGCTGCCCTCCGGAGCCCGCGGTTCAGGCTCTGCATACCACCGGGGTTAGACACGGATGAAACCCCTACAAGGACTCCACTCTCCGGCCGCAGCATCTGCTTACGGACTCCGACCCAAGGCGGCCTCGGCTCCCACCCTTCCCCACCGCCTTCCCCGCTAGCAAACACCAGGCACTTAGTAACACCCTCAATCAGACGCCTCTGGGCTATTATTCATCCCCGACTAACCTTAAACCAACTGCATCTTCACAGGCCTCCCCCCAGAAGAGAGGAAATTCCACAGCTCTGAGGTGATGTGAAACGTGTTCAGCCCGCCCCACTCTCTTTCTCACTCTCCCCCGGCCAGTTCCCAACCTGGGTTTCCCTGGCCCCCCTGGAAGTGGCCTTCCCCGTCCCCCTCTCCACCCTCCCCCTCTTCTTTCCCTCTCTCCATTTAACACACTGTAACCTGATAGGCTGGAAATGCAGCCTCTTTCATCTTCCATTTCCCACATCCTGAAAGTCCTTACAGAAGGAGCCCACCCAGATGAAGGAATTCCAAGTATGTACATCCCCCTCCCCCTTTAGCTCCATTCACAAAGCAGATTACTAAAGGCTCCGGGCTCCAGGGAGGCCTCACTCCCCTCCCCCGCCCCCCCCAAGTGCCCCAGCACCGTCCCTCCCCCCCACCAAGAGTTTACTCATTCCAAACCCTCACTCTTCGCCCCCACAAAAACCTAAGTCCACATGCCTGCAACCAAAAATTAACTTTTCCCTGGACTCTGATCCTAAGGGAAGCTTTCAAACTTCACTCTGATTGGGACTTGCAAGGACTGGAGATTCTGCCTACCATTCATCTGTCCCCTCAGCATTTCTAGATAGGAAGGCTCAGAGAAAATGTGTCATAAGATACAAATGTAACATGTGGACACTGCTCCTGTCTTTAGGAAAGATCACAGACTGTTCTAACCCAGAGACATTGCCTTCCAACAGAAACTGCTTGGAGGCCAGGGAAGAAGATGCTTTATTAGAGGGGATAGGCGTGCGTGCGTGCGTGTGTGCGTGTGTGCGTGTGTGTCTGGGGAGGGAAGTTCTGGTAACATTTTTTGTTAAGAAATGTATTGAGTCCAACTATCCCATTCTAGCGCTTCCTTACCCAGAAGTCAGTGACTATAAACCATGCCCTCCGCTCAGTTCTCTGGCGGCCCTGTCCCGAGTTGTCACTGACAGGGAAACAGAGGGCAGGTACAGCCTCTCTGACCTCATCCTCAAAGGTTAGGAGGTACCCCCCAATCATCTCCTGTCATTGAGGATGATAAACTATCATATCCATCCTTTAGAGAGGGCGAGAAAGCTATCTGAATCTGTCCCAGGTCTGGGATAATCAGGTTTCTGAGTTTACCAGTCACTGTGTGAAACAGGATTTCCTGTGTCAAAAAGTGCTCCCCAGTCCTGATACAATGGAGTATAATTAATAGATTATAAACCATACCGTCTTTGAGACTCAGGCTAGCTAACTTGCCCAACGCACTAGCATTGGACCAAAAATATGCTAAAATCTAGGCGCAGGCGTTGGGTCATGCATTCTAATAGACATAATTATTACCCAAGAAGTCTCATGGAATTGCAAGAAGAATCCAAGAGCCCAGAGCTGGGAGATGCAGTAATGATGATAAGAAATAACAGACTGGCTGAGCAGCCACATGGCGGCTCCTCAGATCATCCCCTCTGGTGCCGAGGAGAAACCTGTCCCGTAGCTCAGCTCCAGGGCTGGCCCACATTTGCGGTCCTGAAATAATGCAGCATGCTGCCCATATCCAGCTGGTAAGGGGCTCCTACACGGCTCGGCCCCCTTAGAAAACAGCAGCACAAAAGGATGTGCCTGATGCCTGCAAGTAGGAGCAAGTATTATTCTGAGTCTCGGTTTCCTAATCTGTAAAGTACAGATCCTGGAGAATGAAGGAGTAGGCTTCACCCGGGAACTGGCTGGAAATACAGAATTTCAGGCCCCACCTCAACCTACTTCGTTTGAACAAGACTTCCAGGTGATTCCCAGGCATGTTACACTCTGAGACGCTTCTGGCCTGGGGTCCTCTTTCTAGATCTGAGACTGTCCAGACCACGAAGTGGTGTCCAGGGAAGTTTTTCTTCTCTGATAAATGGTGTTTCTTCTTTCTTGCGTCTCCTCTTGCGGTCTCCCCTGGCAAGGAACTCAAGGGTCAGGAAGCATCCGATTTGCACGAGGAGCTTATTTAAAACGCAGATTCCCCAACCCCATCAAGAAACGCCGACTAGGACTGGGGCGGGGCCAGAGAATCTGCATTTCAGCCACTTTCCTCCAGGTGGTTCTGCAGATTATGGTTCCCAGATTACAGTCCTTTCTTCAATTAAAAAAAATTTTTTTTTGAAATGTTTAGTTATTTTGAGAGAGAGGGAAAGGGAGAGAAGGACAGCAAGTGGGGGATGGGCAGAGAGAGAAGGAGAAAGAATCCTAAGCAGGCTCTGTGCTATTAGCACAGAACTTGACGCAGGGCTCGGACCCACGAACCATGAGATCATGACCTAGGCCGATATCAGAAGTCAGATGCTTAACCGACTGAGCCACCCAGGCAACCTTCTTCAACTTTTATTATGGAAAATTTCAAACACAAAACAGCCAAAATAGTAGTAATGACCAATCGTGTTTCAAAACCTAGCTTCAGCAATTATCAACTCAAGGTCAATTTTGCTTCGCTTGGGTTGTATTTTTGAAGAACGTTTGCATCGAGACCTTCCCAGTCATCTCAGTTCCCGCCACCTAAGTGCCTGTAGTCCTTTGTTTGTTTGTTTGTTTACAAGTAAACTCTATGACCAATGTGGGACTAAAGCTCACGACCTTGACTCCAAGTGTCATTTATACTCTGCCGACTAAGCCAGCCAGGTGCCCCAGCTCGCAGTCTTTTAAAGCACAGTTTATTCTCCTTCAGGGCAAATCTTGTGTCAAATCGTCTTGGAGCCCCCAGTAGCTACCATTGTGGGCACCCAGATATCCAATAGTACACTAAGAAGAACTTTAAAGTAAAACCTAAATTGGGGCGCCTGGGTGGCTTAGTTGGTTAAGCGTCCGACTTTCCGACTTTCGCTTAGGTCATGATCTCGCGGTTTGTGGGTTCGATCCCCGCGTCGGGCTCTGTGCTGACTGCCAGCTCAGAGCCTGGAGCCTGTTTCAGTCTGTGACTCCCTCTCTCTCTGACCCTCCCCTGCTCACGCTGTCTCTCTCTCCTAGAAATAAATAAAACATTTTAAAAAAATGAATAAAAACATTAAAAATTAAAAAAAAAAAGTAAAACCTGAATTAACATCTACCTGGATGGTTTCAGATGGAGGTAACCGGCATAATCAGATCCTCCGTTTTTTCAATGTGTTTGCCTGTGAAGTCTTCAGTCAGAGAAATGAAGGCCCCCAAGTGCACCGGACCAAGGGACAGAACTGGTGGAGAGTTTCCAAAAGTCCTTGTTTACGTCTCTTTCCTTCTGGTTTCAACATTTTGTAAATGATTTTGTGTTTGTGTGTGTGCGGTAAGAGAAAAGGTGGGACAATAGGTCTGGAGAATGAGGATATCATCTCCTGGCCTGTTTTTACTCTTTAACCTGGTAATAAATCTCTTAGAGCTCCTGAGGTATTCAGAATATCCTGTCCACGGCAAGGCCTCCCCACAACGGTGAAAGGAATTCAAGTTTGCTATGTGGACGGAGCGATGAGATCCCAAAGACACAATCCTACCCTTTACGACTATTTGCTCACTATGAAGGCTAAATCTGAGAGCTCTCGGACGGACACGCTAAATAATAGGAGGGGGAGTGCGGGAAGAGGCAGGACCCAACTGAGAAAAGAACTCTGCAGTTCCAAAACTCAGCACAACAATCAAGGGATAAAGCGGTAATTAGGCCTGATTATCATGCAAGGCGGCCCCGGTTAAATTGGAATGCAGCCGGAGAGACGGAAGGCTGGATGGACAGTTTGCTATGCTGGAGACACGCTTTGATGTCTACAGGGAAGGCTGTGTTTCATTCAGCCATCCAACCAGTCAAAAAAATGCTGCAAGAGCAATAGGAAACCTTCTAAAACGCAGCGGACGGCAAGCTGGCGTGGAGAGCAAGCGGCCGAGTCCGAGTCCTCCTCGCGAGTGTGTGTGTGTGTGTGTGTGTGTGCGCGCGCGCTTCCATCCTCCTTGTCTCAGACTTACTGCTCCAGCCTCTTGGATATGTCATTAGACAGGAAGAGAGGACACGCTCCAGCTATTAACTCACCATCCTTGGCTTGGCAATTCGTCTGGCAAGGGGGAATGTGTCAAAGCGTGGGGCAGCCTTCTTACCTGCTGTGGGGAGAAAGCAAAGGAAATGGAGGTGAATTGCTCTGTGTGTCCTGCGGAGGCCCGGACTAACCTGACAGTGGCAGATGGAGTCATTTGAGGCTGCCGGCTACCGCAGCTTTTACACCGATGAATGTAGGGAGAAGAAAATGAGCCAAGAAAGTAGGTTAATCTCCCGGAGAAACGCAAAATAGGTAGCGAGTGCCATTTTTACACCTTTCACTTTTTAATTGCTTCCAACCCGGAGCTGTGAGGCACAAGGAATTCCTTTTGTGTCCTTACCTTACCTTTTAAGGGTATCCCCGATCTCAGGTATTGTTTCTGTTCGGGAGTTAATTGCTCCGCTAAGTGCACTCCCCGAACCAACCCTATGATTTCCAGGCAAAGGATTTTCAGTACAGCTTGGTATTGGGAGACCATGAACTTTTTCTGACAGGAAATCACTGACAGGAAAAACAGTAGTTAGGTTTGGGGCGTCTGAGTGGCTCAGTGGGGTAAGCGGACGACTCCGTTTCAGCTTGGGTCATGGTCTCACTGTTTGTGGGTTCGAGCCCCTTGTCGGTCTCTGCTCTGGTGATGCAGAGCCTGCTTGGGATCCTCTCTCTCTCCCTCTTTCCCTGCCCCTCCCCTTCTCGTGCTCTCTCAAAATAAATAAATAAGCTTTAAAAACCAAAATAAAATAGTTAGGTTTTGTTTTACTTATGCGCAGGGTGTTCACCAGAGGAAGCAGGATAATGCAGTCTTTTTTTTTTTTTGTAATGTTTTATTTATTTTTAGGAGAGAGAGAGACAGCATGAGCAGGGGAGGGTCAGAGAGAGAGGGAGTCACAGACTGAAACAGGCTCCAGGCTCTGAGCTGGCAGTCAGCACAGAGCCCGACGCGGGGCTCGAACCCACGAACTGCGAGATCATGACCGAAGCGAAAGTCGGACGCTTAACCGACTAAGCCACCCAGGCGCCCCGGGATAATGCAGTCTTGATCTTGTATTAAGACAGTCCATGAAAATACAAAAATCTTGCGTGGAAGACCAAATGCAATTCCTAGCTGTCAGAGATTCCCAAAATAAGACCCTCTCACCACTATGCTATACCATCCAGACACACAGTTCAATACTTGTTTTCAAAAGAGATGAAGTTGCTGATCAAATTATCCTGAGGGGAACCAAAGGAGCATGAATTACATATCCAGCACATTGCTTCTTGGACTTACCTCAAGGTTGTCCTCTGCTTTTGCAATAGACAATCCACAGAATCAGCTATTTTTGCTGTTTCTTCTGTACCCTATATTCTTAAGAATGGTATAAAATAATGATGTGTATTTACCATATAGGAAAGAGACCACAGAATAACTACAGGTGCAAGCCTATTGCATCTATCACTACTGATATTGCTACAATACTACAGAAATTATGTGAGTGAAGAATGAGCCTTTGATGTACCAGGCTCTTCCTCCTCCCACCCCTCCTTCCGACCCACCAAACAGTGTCACTTGATTTAGAAGAAACCCTACTGCCACCCCCTCTATCAAATTCCCTGAAATTACTCTTGTAGTGTGCAGCATAAATTTAGGATAAATAAATTGCACAAGATTGAAAATACCCTTTCAGCTATCTTATTTCGTATAATAAATGAAAATGAATTGTGGAGTTTTGTTTTTACTCAGCCTAAAAAATAGAGGGTACAGGGAGGAAGAAAGAGTCTTAGCAGCTGTGTGTGTGTGTGTGTGTGTGTGTGTGTGTTTTAAATAAGAAAATAGCATTCCCCAGAATTTCCAGTAAAACCCTTAAGATTTAGGCAGTTCATCCCTAAAGTATGTGTGGGATGCTGGGAGCTCCCTGGCTTTTCCAGACAGCCCCCCCCAAACACCCCACAAAAAAACAAAAGCAGATGGGCTGCATCTGAACGAATCAAACTCCCCAGGGGCCGGAGCTCTCTGCTCTAAATGCTAATAGAGTGAGTAATCAGAAACCTACATTTGGTAAATTATTTATCTTATCTCTGGAACTCAGCAAAGCTTAGAAGACAGCAACTTCTAAAGATGCTGTTGGTCAAGAACTGCAGCTGGAATTTGTACTTTTACTAGAAAAGGGAAAAGTTCAGAGTGCAGTGTGGCTCATGAAGCAACACGGGTTTTTTTAATGACCAAAGGCAAAGCCAAGGAAAACTGACATCACAGTTCTGTGGAACAGGTCTGGTTCATGTTTTGTCTAATGGGCCTTACGTTCCATCTGAATTAGGGTAATGGCAAAGCAAACCAATAGACAATAAGGATCCCAGAAGAGTCGGGAGTAGGTTCCCGCATCCCCCATCTCAAAATTTCCTTGCAAAGGGCAGCCAGCCAGAGTAACTAACTAGAAGCAATGGCTCTGGGAAACTTGAGCTTCCCGCATCAGAATCACCTGGAGGGCTTTTACAACTCAGATTGCCAGGCCTGCCTCCCAGAGTCTCTGATTGCGTTGGCTTGCTGGGGCGGGGCCTGATCATTTGCATTTCCGCATTTCTGAACAAATCTCCAGGTGGCACCTTGAGGAGCACTGGCCTGGAGGAGGGCGGGAGTCTTTCCGCAAGCTGGTTGGCTTTCTGTAGAATCTAAGCTCCCTTCCTCAAGTGAGATGCATAGACTTGTAAGTGTAAGGCCTGTAACTGGGATTTTGACGGTGGAATGAGCCCTAGTAAAGTATCTCAGCCCTTTCACTTACTTTACAAAATAGATTAACTTGATAAATCAGTTCTTGATTAACATTATGCTGATGGCATATATACTCGCTTTGTGTCCAATAGTCCCAAGCACTTTGGGGTTCAATAGAATTGAGTAAATAAAAAAAAAATAAAGGCTTCATTTGAATAAGTATGGCAGTATAATTCACATTCATATTTATAAACACATTAAAGGTTTTCTTTTGTCTCTATATGACTTTAACAGTTCATCTACATTGTGAACTTGATTCTGATGGACTGATTTGTACAATCAGAGAAACGCAAAGGATTCCTCTACCTTTGCATCTTTCCTTCAAACAACAAATATATCTGGAGCACATATTATATGTATGGATAACGTATAACAAAAATATAATACAAAGTATTGCCTCTAAGGGGAGATGAGACCAAATGATACAAACCACATGGGTGAAAGGAATTCCCCAGCAAGTATGGCTGCCAGGTAATAATGCTTTTACAGAAGGAGGCACTTGAGTTGGGTCTGTTCAGAATCCTTCTAGGGCTTTCCACCACCCTTCAGATAAAATTCATACTCAACAGAACAGCACACACAACTCTTTATGGACACCTGTGGTTACCTGTTCAGTTGGATTTGTCTCTTCTCCTTTTACATCCCAGGGGTCAGACTCAGCAGCAAGGTAAACGTTTGTGATAATGTGGAGCACCTGGCTAGTTCAGGCAGAAGAGCACACAACTCTTGGTCTTGGGGTCATGAGTTGGAGACCTTTGTTGGGTGTGAAAAGTCTGTGATGATTTGAATTTCAGATGTAACTGCAATTGACAATGAATCCTCTACCAAGCACTCTACCACTTTTTCAAATGGGGGCAGACTAAAGAGCTCTTTGGATGGAGTGTTTTACTTTTTGTTTATTATTTATGTGTTTTAACATTTATTTATATTTGAGAGACAGAGTACAAATGGGGGAGGGGCAGAGAGAGAGGGAGACACAGAATCTGAAACAGGCTCCAGGCTCTGAGCTGTCAACACAGAGCCTGCTGGGGCTCAAACCCACAAATCATGATATCATGACCTGAGCTAAAGTCGAACCCCGAACCAACTGAGCCACCCAGGCGGCCCTGGATGGAGTCTTCTAGGGAGCAACTGGAAATGACTGCCTCATGATCCTTTGTACTTTGCTTCAATGAGCAGTCAGTCATGGACACAATGAATTTCACCACCCTTACTTTGTGTGCTTTTTGTGACAGCACAGATCCAACCGAAAAATAACCATTTTTCTTTAACCTTGCAATAATGCAACCTTTACCTCTATTTTAGGGTTATAAAATTTTAGACCCTACTTACAGCGATACGGTGGGTTTTTTTTCCTCCCATGCAAATTTGTGACTCTGGGTGTTTACGCATGCTGGTCCTTCTTGCTGAAATTTGAATTTCCCTATCCTGTCCTTTGGCTGGTTGATTCCTGTCTTCCTATTAATGTTTCAAGACCCACATCAGGTGCTACCTCCTCTCTGAAGATCCTTGATCCTGGAGATCAGATTTAGAGGGTATCATAACTTTCTTTGCATACTGTGTCCTAACTCTGGTCACCGTAGAATAAGTGTTTGACTACGTGAGGGGTGTTTATTAAATGTTTGTGAAGAAACGAGCCCAAATGGAGAAAGGCGGTACATAAACAAAGAGAGATGGGAAAAATCCAAGTCTCACTCTGGGAACAGCAAGTTCTGTCCTGCCCTCACCTCACATCAGAGGAAAAGAAAGACACACAATTATGAGAAGAAGACCTCAGAATAGTTGGGTCTTAGTTTCCTCATCTGTAAAGCTGGGATCATGACAGTACCTGCCTCATGGAGTGCTTGGGTTGGGGGTGGGGAAAGTGTTTATAAGGCACTTAGCACTGTTCTTGGCACATAGAAAGGGCTCAACACATGTTAGCCGTTATTTGCTATATTAGATAAATTTCAGGCTTTCATGAAGGAGTCAAATGGCTTACGTTAAGGTGATGTTTCATAGGTACTTGAGTAAGTAACTGGGATCCCATGTATCGTCCAAATTTAGACCCAACAGCTAAGTGGTACTTTGGGGATTTTCTGTGTACTGATGAGTCTTAGAGTGAACAGTTCAACAGTGAGATCTCCTGGGACTGAGACTACCCCAAAGGTGGGGGTGGGGGAAGGAAGGGTAGTGCATGCTATCTCTCCCCACAACAAAATGGCTTCAGGGAGAGCAATAGCTTTGTTTTGAGTTCTTCAGAGGGCCTGGTGAAGACCAAATGAAGTTACAGAAAAACAGATTTTAACTGAACATTTTAAAGGCTTTCCAACAAGCATGGCTGTTTGGGAAAGGTTGCCTGTGAGGTGGCAAACTCCTTTGTAGCAGGCAGGGGTAACCAGGGTTTCTGGATAATCAAAAAGAATGTTCTAGGACCCTCAGCTTTCAGACTCTTGACTCAAAAACATGAAAGGCTGTTAAGTTTCTGTTCCAACCATAAACTTGGGAGTTCAAAGACTGGGCTTCACATCTCATTTCCCATTTGACTGTGGTGTAGCTGCTTAGTCTGTCTTTGCCTCAGTTTCCTTATCTGAAATGAAGATAATGACCCCTATTTTCTTTAATACCAGAGCATTAGATCTTTTAAAATGTGCAAATACTTTAGTACAGTTGCTATAGTTAACATCTGATAAAAGGCAGCTATTTTCATTATTAGGTTCAATGTTCTCTCATATGTGTGCTCATATAAATTCCTCTCGATGTCTAGGATCTTTTTACCTGTGATGCTTCACTGCCTGTTACCAGTCCTTGATCAGTGTTTGCATGAGCCAGCTCACTCATTTTGGTTAATCTGGGCACTAGCTATTCGGCCATCTCCAGAGATTAGGTAGAGAAGTTTACCTCTAAGCCCACGGAATGTGTGTTTTCTGGGTAGGTTCCAGAGTAAATGCCCTTTTCCTTTAGGTGCCATAAATAGTCCAGGCACTGCTTCCAAGCTCTGTTAAGAAGAGGAACAGACCTGTTTCCTCTTAGTGTCCCCTGAGTGCTGATAACTGGATGCCAAGGAGTTGGCCAGATCATGTGGGATAGGCAGCTGTCTACATGGTGTAATTTGAGGGGTCTGAGGAAATCCCCCTGCTTAAAATATCTTCCCCCGATGGCTGGGACACATGCCTGAAATGTATGACTTACCGTTCAGAATAAAGTGCTGCTGAAATCAATTGTTATCTAGAAGTAGACTCACATTCGGCCATTATCATTCATTAGCACCTCAGTTTAAATGAATTTGTCAGATGAGTTGCTTGAGGATCCCAAAGAGAAGCAGGTACAAGACTAGTAAGTTTCAATGAGGGAAGCTGATTCCAAAAGGTCAGAAGTATGAGGCTCTGGGTCACTCAGGTGAGGGGCTGTGAGAATGGTCAGAACAGTTAGGGGACAGCAAGAGAGGGCTGAGATGAAAGGCAGGAGAGGTGAACTATAGATGGGGGTTGAAGAGGCTCAGAACACCATCTCTGTTTTGATTTTTATTCATTTTTGAGAGAGAGAGAGAGAGAGACTGAGCGGGGGTGGGGCAGAGAGAGAGGGAGACTCAGAATCCAAAGCAGGCTGCAGGCTCTGAGCTGTCAGCACAAAGCCCGATATGGGGCTTGAACTCACAAACTGCAAGATCAAGACCTTAGCCAAAGTTGGACTCTTAACCTACTGAGCCACCCAGGTGCCCCTCTCTATTTTGTTTTTCTTTTCTTTTTAAAAAAATTTTTTTAAATGTTTTATTTATTTCTGAGAGAAAGAGGGAGAGACAGCGTGAGCAGGGGAAGGTCAGAGAGAGAGGGAAATACAGAATCTGAAACAGGCTCCAGGCTCTGAACTAGCTGTCAGCACAGAGCCCGATAAGGGGCTCGAACCCACAAACTGTGAGATCATGACCTGAGCTGAAGTCAGATGCTTAACTAACTGAGCCACCCAGGCGCCCCTGCCCCTCTCTACTTTGAATATAACTTCAGTTGAAGACATTAAAAAATTTTTTTTAAGTTGATTTATTTATTTTGAGAGAGAGAGAGAGAGAGAGAGAGAGAGAGACATTGAGCACAAGTGGAGGAGGAAAGAGAGAGAGAGGGAGAGAGAATCCCAGGCAGGCTCCAGACCATCAGCACAGAGCCTGATGTGGAGCTTGATTTGGGGCTTGAATTCATGAACCGTGAGATCATAATCTGAACCCAAATCAAGAGTCAGATGTGTAACCAGCTGAACCACCCAGGTGTCCTGACATTTTTATTTTATTTTTTTATGTTTTTAAAACATATTTTTAATGTTTATTTTTGAGAGAGAGACGGAGTACAAGCCCAGGCAGAGAGAGGGAGACACAGAACCTGAAGCAGGCTCTAGGCTCTGAGCTGTCAGCACAGAGCCTGACTCAGGGCTTAAACTCAGGAACAGTGAGATCATAACCCGAACTGAAGTTGGATGCTTAACCAACTGAGCCACCCAGGCACCCTTATTTTTTTTTTAATGTTTTTAAAAGATTTTATTTTTAAGTAATCTCTATATCCAACATGGAGCTTGAACTTATGAATCCGAGTCAAGAGTCACATGTTCCACTGGCAGAGCCAGCCAGGCACCCCAAAAGAAGTGTTATTTTTTGAAAATGTCTTTGGGAAGGCTGGCTGGCTCAGTTGGTAGAGCATACAACTCTTGATTTCGGCTCAGGTCATGATTCCTGGGCTGTGGGATCAAGCCCCGCGTTGAGCTGTGTGCTGAGCATGGAGCCTGCTTGAGATTCGCAATCTCTCTCTCTCCCTCTAAAATTAAAAAAAAAAAAATAATTAAATTAATATCAAAATTTTGATCACATGATGCCAAAAAGCTAGGAACCATCAGCTCTGTGTTAAGTGTGCTTGCAGAAGCCACTCATTCATTCATTCAACCAGAAGTTGTTGAGTTTATAGCAGATGCCAGGTGCCATATTCGGCACTGGGGACACAAAACAAAATCAGCAATCTCTATCTTCATACAGTCTAATTACTATCAATTTCAGACAATTTAACCATTCTTGGGTGTTGCCTCTTTCTACTACATTCTAGACATTCTTATTCTTTTTAAAAAATTTTTTAAAATTTCTTTTTAATTTATTTCTGAGAGAGAGAGACAAGGTGAGCAGGGGAGGGTAAGAGAGAGAGGGAGACACAGAATCTGAAGCAGGCTTCAGGCTCTGAGCTAGCTGTCAGCACAGAGCCCGACACAGGGCCCAAACCCACTAACCACGAGATCATGACCTGAGCCAAAGTCAGACACTTAACCGACTGGGCCACCAGGTTCCCCCTCTTGAAAAATCTTGATCTGTCATTTTATACAGTCTTTTAAAAAGTCACCATAGAGGTGCCTGGGTGGCTCAGTCGGTTAAGTGTCCGACTTTGGCTCAGGTCATAATCTCACAGTCCATGGGTTCAGGCCCCGCATCGGGCTCTGTGCTGACAGCTAGCTCAGAGCCTGGAGCCTGCTTCAGATTCTGTGTCTTGCTCTCTCTCTCTCTGCCCCTTCCCTGCTCACTCTCTGTCTCTCAAAATAAAATAAAGACATAAAAAAAAATGTTTTTAATAAAAAACCAAAAAGGCACCATAGTACTATGTTTGTTAAACTGATTCAAGCATTACGGTAAAATTCTGCTGTAATTCTATCTCTCAGAGTCCATTCTGAATAATCTGGTTAATTATCATTTTTAAGTCACCATAAACTGAGTGCCTACGGTATACTTGCCAATTATTGAGTTATGTCTAGGATGGAGCTATTATTAGCCCCAAATTACAGACAAGGAAACTGAGTCTTTAGAGGTTAAGATTGCATAACTTCTAAGCGGCTGAGTCAGGACTGAAACCCATCTGTCTGACTCCAAACTGAGTTCATACTGAGCATGAAAGAGTAATTTCTTAAACAAACACTTTAATGGTTAACATCTAAAGATGGTTATAGAGTCATCTAAAAATAAGATTGTCTTGTCAGAGGCTTGGATGAGAATTCCTGAATTTCAGAGCCAGTACTTTTGTAAATTTTTTACAAGGCATATTGGTTCAGCACCTGGCTGGCTCAATTGGTAGAACACGTAACTCTTGATCTTGCGGTTGTGAATTCAAGCCCCGCGTTGGGGGTAGTTTACTTAAAAAATAAATTAAATTAAAAAAACAAGCGTATTAGTTGTCTAAGGCTATCATAACAAAGTGCCATAATCAGGTGGCTTAAGTAACAACAAAAATTTCTTTTTCTCACAATTCTGGAGACTAGAAGATCAAGGTGTTGACAGGGTGGATTTCTTCTGAAGCCTCTCTTTCTCTCCCCACCCTCTTTTTTTTTTTTTTTTTGAGGGGGTGAAGGGGAGAGGGGGAGAGAGTGAGAGAGAGAGAGAGAGAGAAAGAGAGAGAATTCAAAAAAGGCTCCAGGCTCTGAGCTGTTAGCACAGAGCCCAATGCGAGGCTGGAACCCATGAACCGTGAGATCATGACCTGAGCCGAGGTCAGATACTTAACCAACTGAGCCACCCATGCTCCCTGAGAGACCAGAGTTCTAAGCTCAAAAACATATCAGTGTCAGGGCACCTGGTGGCTTAGTCAGTTAGGCGTCTGACTTCGGCCCAGGTCATGATCTCATAGTTTGTGAGTTTGAGCCCCATGTCAGGCTCTGTGCTGACAGCTCAGAGCCTGGAGTCTGCTTCACATTCTGTGTCTCCCTCTCTCTCTAACCCTCTCCCTCCCATGTTCTGTCTCTCTCCATCTCTCAAAAATAAATAAACTTAAAAAAAAATTTTTTTTAATGTTTTATTTATTTCTAGGAGAGAGAGAGACAGCGTGAGCAGGGGAGGGTCAGAGAGAGAGGGAGTCACAGACTCTGAAACAGGCTCCAGGCTCTCAGCTGGCAATCAGCACAGAGCCTGACGCGGGGCTCGAACCCACAAACCGCGAGATCATGACCTAAGCGAAAGTCGGACGCTTAACCGACTAAGCCACCCAGGCGCCCCGAACTTAAAAAAAATTACCCCCCCCACATCAGTGTCACCAGGCGGGCTTGTTAAAAATACAGATCACTGGGGGTACCTGGGCAGCTCAGGATTAAATGTCAGACTCTTAAATCTCTGCTCAGGTCATGATCTGATGGTGTGTGAGTTCAAGGCTTGCGTTGGGCTCTGCGCTGATGGCACAGTGCCGGCTTGGGATTCTATTTCTCCTTCTCTCTGCCCTTCACCGGCTTGTGCTCTCTCTCTTTCTCAAAAATAAATGAACTTAAAAAAAAGACTTGGGGCACCTGGGTGGCTCAGTCGGTTGAGCGTCTGATTTCGATTCAGGTCATGAGCTTGTTGTTCGTGAGTTCAAGCCCCACATCATGCTAGCTGCTGTCAGTGTGGAGTTCAGGTTCGGATCCTCTGTCCCCCTCTCTCCCTGCCCCTCCCTCACTAATACACGCACGCGTGTGCTCTTTCTTTCTCTCCCAAAAATAAATAAACATTTAAAAAAATTTTAAGACTTAAAAAAACAGATTACTGGACCCGCCCCTAGGGTTTCTGATTCAGTAGGTCTGGAGTGGGCCCAAGAATTTGCATTTCTACCAAGTTTCCAGGTGCTGCTGGGTTGGAGGGACCACACACTTTCAGAACAACTGAGCTAGACATATCAAGATCACACGTGACGTGTATGATTGAGGTGGTGCAGGTGCTCAGGGAACATAGAGGAGGGGCCGTTTTCTGTTTTCATGCTAAAACAGCTGAGGAGACAACTGGGAAAGTCCCTTTGCACCTGAAAATTACCCAGAAAAAGTTTTAGCATTTAGACCTTGACTTTGGAAACATGTTATGGTAAGAACCAATGCATTGTCTATACCAGTAATTAGCTGTTTGGTAAATAGTACCTTTTATTACTAATTATATCCATATAAGAAAATAAAAAATGCCTGGGGTAGCAACCAAGTCTGGGCTCTATCTTTGCTCTGAAAATGCTGTGGGAACTTTGGCAAAGTCCCTGTCTCTGAGGTTTGGATTTGGTCATCTATAAAACTAAACAGATTAGATAGGAAGATATTTAGTTTGTCCAACAGCTCTATCTTTATGATTCTATATCTCGCCCTAACAGGGTAAAAATATCTTTAAACAGAACTAGGACCGTATCCTTTGTCTCTATGCATCTCGGTGGTACTTAACTCAGTACCTTGAACCTAGTAGCTATTCAGCAAATATTTGACTAATTGAATCACTCAATACCAATGCAAGACACAAGAGGTTCTTGTCTCACTGTTATAAAGATTATAGCTTCCCCTTACCCTAAGGCTAACCCTTACCACACAAGCTTCTCTGCCAGGAGCTCTGGTTTTCCACATCCATTCCTCTTTGCCGCCACTCATGCACACGATTAACGTTCAACATTGTTTCAATTCCCATTCATTTTTCTTGGGCACAATATTGAAGGAAATTATCCACGGATCCCATTGTCTTTCCATTCATTACCTTGCTTCCTGATTTTATTTAATCTGGCTCCTGGCACTCTGTGCTCTGAGTATCACCTCTAACACACAAAGAACTACCCCATGGGAATGCAAACTGGTGCAGCCACTCTGGAAACCAGTATGGAAGTTCCTCAGAAAATTAAAAATAGAACTACCCTATGACCCAGCAATTGCACTACTAGGTATTTATCCGCAGGATACAAAAATGCTTACTTGAAGCGACACATGCACCCCAACGTTTATAGCAGCACTATCAACAATAGCCGAAGTATGGAAAGAGCTAATTGTCCATCAACTGACGAATGGATAAAGAAGATGTGGTATATATACTATATATATATGTGTGTATATATGTATGTATATACATAGTATATATACATACAATGGGGTATTACTTGGCGATCAAAAAGAATGAAATCTTACCAGTTGCAGTACTGGATGGAACTAGAATGTATTATGCTGAGTGAAATAAGTCAGTCAGAGAAAGATAAATATCTTATAATTCCACTCATGCAGAATTTAAGAAACAAGACAGATGAACATAGGGGAAGGGAAGTAAAAATAAGATAAAAAGAGAGAGGGAGGCAAACCATAAGAAACTCTTAAATACAGAGAACAAACAGGTTTGCTGGTGGGATGTTGGGTGGGGGAATGGGCTAAATGGATGATGGGCATTACGGAGGGCACTTGTTGGAATGAGCACTGGGTGTTGTATGTAAGTGATGAATCACTAAATTCTACTCCTGAAAAACAACAACAGCAGAGCTACCCGAAACATTGTTTATCCTCTTAATCAGTTTATGTTCATGAATCATGGCTTGTGCCTCTCTCACCTGTGGACTTTTGGCAAGTTATTTAACTTCCTGGATATAATATAATAAAGAGGGGGCACCTGGGTGGGTCAGTCAGTTAAGCCTCTGACCTCTGCTCAGGTCATGATCTCACGGCTCGAGAGTTCAAGCCCCGTGTTGAGCTCTGTGCTGACAGCTCAGAGCCTGGAGCCTGCTTCAGATTCTGTGTCCCTCCCTAGCTCTGCCCCTCCCCCACTCATGCTCTGTCTGTCTCTCTCTCAATAACAAACACTAAAAAAATTTTTTTAAATGATAATAAAGAGGACTAAAGGCAAAGTATAAATATATGTGCAACACGAATATCTATTATATATAATATGTAAGCACCATATATTAGGTATATGAAATGATTAATTAGACTAGTGCTTAGCACATAGTAAATGCTTAATTAATATTAAATGTTATTACTATAAATTTGACTGTATGTACTTCTCTAAGCCTTTGGTTTAGGAATCTGGCAATCTTGGGGTGCCTGGGTGGCTCAATTGGTTAAGGGTCTGACTTCAGCTCAGGTCAGGATCTCATGGTTTGTGGGTTTGAGCCCCACATCAGGCTCTGTGCTGACAGCTCAGAGCCTGGAGCCTGCCTCGGATTCTGTGTCTCCCCCTGTCTCCCTGCCCCTCTCCCACTTGCACTCTGTCTCTCAAAAATAAATAAATATTAAAAAAATAAAAATAAAATCTGGCAATCTCAATTGATAAAGGTGCTTTTCTGAGAAAGGCAAAAATTTCTCTTTAGTCCATATTCTCCAAAGAGCAAACAGCCACTTGTCTTTTCATTATAATATATAGTAAAAGGTGGCAGGGGAAGATTAAGGCAGGGGAAATTCACAGGGTCTTATGTGTTCTCTTTGGGGTTTAATTCAATTTATTTTATTTTATTTTATTATTTTTTAATGTTTATTTTTTTATTTCGAGAGACAGAGACAGAGCACTAGTGCAAGTGGGGGAGGGGCAGAGAGAGGGAGAGAGAATCCTAGGAAGGCTCCTTGCTGTTAGCACAGAGCCCAACCATTGGGCTCAATCCCATGAACTGTAAGATCATGACCTGAGCCAAAATCAAGAATCAGACGCTTACTTGAGCCACTCAGCCACCTCTCAATTTAGGGTTTGTTTGTTTTTTCCATTTTTCAAATGTTTATTTTTGAGGGAGAGAGACAGAGCATAAGCGGGGAAGGAGCAGATAGAGAAGGAGGCACAGAATGCAAAGCAGGCTCCAGGCTCTGAGCTGTCAGCACAGAACCCACGTGGGAGCCGTGAGATCATGACCAGAGCCAAAGTTGGATGCTTAACCGACTGAGCCACCCAGGAGCCCCTCAATTTAGCTTTTAAAAAATTATCTGTTTATGGGACTCTCGGGTGGTTTAGTCAGTTGGGCATCCAACTTTGGCTCAGG
This sequence comes from Proteles cristata cristata, assembly GCA_017311185.1. Lineage (NCBI taxonomy): Eukaryota > Metazoa > Chordata > Mammalia > Carnivora > Hyaenidae > Proteles > Proteles cristata. Next base: position 2,603,791 of record JAESUZ010005393.1, read on the forward strand.
TCATGATCTCGTCGTGGTCTGTGAGTTCGAGCCCCATGTCAGGCTCTGTGGTGACAGCTCAGAGCCTGGAGCCTGCTTCGGATTCTGTGTCCTCCTCTCTGTCTGCCTCTTCCCCACTAGCACTCTGTTCTCACTCTCAAAAATAAACATTAAAAAAATTATCTGTTTAGTCCCTCCCAAAGGGAGCTATGTGGTCTTAAAAAATTACAATATAGTCTCTGCTTTTGAAGAGCTTATGGTTTCACTGGGGAAACATATGTTCTTTAACAGCAGACACTCAGTGCTCGCTGATCTTCACGATGCTGTAATGACAGTCAACACTTAGGTAAAAGAATATGATTGTATCAGATCACCAGAACAAATCACTGCTGTGAGTTTACATACTACTGCCTGGAATGATCAGTAAAAACTGCAAAAAGCAAAATGGACTTGAGTTGGTCAGACACGATGGACTTAACTTATAATTGAGCCAAGTGTGCCATCTGTGTTGCCTTTATAGCCCTACCCAGGAGGACTGGCTATTTGCCAGTATATCCCCCATTCATGAGGATGACTTGGGAGCTAACGCTAATGACTGTCAAGGAGAAGTCTGATTCGCAGTAGTGAGTGGGTATCTAATAAAGTAAAAGCTCCTGAATACAGGAGCAAGCTTAACCTGTCCAGGGGAAAGTAACATCACTTCTATAAAGAAGACAACACAGCTCACCCTAGAGCAAGCAAGACGGTACATTAAAAAGAATCTTTGACAAGGTTACACATTGCAGGCTATAAAAAATTGTTCCTTGTTTGTTAGTACGGTTGTTCTGGCTCTGACTGTGGGGAGCTATGTTTGTTTTAACAGCACCCAACCTGAAAAAGAGGACTAAAACAGACCTGGAAAAAAAGGAAGTATCTGTTGAACATGTTTCTCCAAATTATCGAGTGGATTTTATCCCCCATCATGTTAATGCGTATCTTCTTTGTCATTTGGATCTTGAACACCCTATGTGTTAACCACAGTGTAAACTGTGATTTTCTTAAATCATAACCTTTAAGAGATTGAATAGAGAATCTTCTTAGTTTGTTCTTCAATAAAGACTGAAATAAAGCCTACACCTTTTTTTTTATTTCACCTTTTACATCATGACATCAGGAGGCCCTACTGATTTCTCCCTCTGACTTTCTGCTTTTATTTAAAGAAACTTTTACTCATTCATTTCTCATGTTAGAGGGAATGCAAAGAACATAATACAAAGCATCTTGTGCTTCACTTCCTGATGTTGCTCAGCCCATTCCCGCTCTCCTTTCTACCTATTTATATCTTACTCCTCCTATAAGATCCACATGAAGTTCAGGGACACTTGGGTGGCTTCGTTGGTTAAGCGTTCGACTTTGGGTCAGGTCATGACCTTACAGTTTTTGAGTTCCAGTCCCACATCCGGCTCTCTGCTGTCAACGTAGAGCAGAGAAACCCCGCTTTGGATCCTCTGTCTCCCTCTCTCTGCCAGTCCCCCACTCTCTCTAAAAAATAAGTAAACATAAAAAAAAGACTTCTTTAGAAAAAAAAACCCAACCAATACACATTAAGTTCTATATCCTCATGGAGACTTTTTGACTTCAGCCTCCTCTGAACCCTGCCCTTGTGGATGAGATCCTCAGAACTTAATCACAGAAAACCTTGTCACAACCCTTAAATTTGTCTTGGGTTCCTTGGAAAAGTGGAATGTCATGGTGGGTAGCAGATAGCTCTGCCATATAGCCTTCAGCAAATTACTTCTCTTAGTTTCTGTTTATCTGTAAACCAGTGAAGATGGTAAAACTACCCAAGCCCTAAGATTTATATGAGGATCCACACAAGTGCTTAGAAATATGCCTAGAACATCTTTGATGCTCAGCTAATGTTGGCTGCTATTACAGTGTCCCTTTTGCCCCTTTCACCAGACCTATTTTTAGCACTTAGCCTTTATGTTCAATGAAAGGATTTCTGCCCTTAATATGTTTATAATCTAGTTGTAGAGACTAAACACTTACAGAAAAGTAAGGCTGCTTACTATTAAATGACAAATGAGATATACAATAAACACATGTTTTCACTAGCATCTGCCTAAGTGCCTGAACAAGATATCTCATGAAATATTTTTGAGCAATTTCCTTTTCTTTTTCATTTACCTAGATGTTCTCTGCGGCTTTTCCAAGTTTCACATCAGCAATTTTATTCTTTTCTTTTTTTAATGTTTATTTATTTATCATTGAGAAAGAGCAAGTGAGCAAGAAAGGGGCAGAGGGAGAGGGAGAGAGAATCCCAAACAGGCTCTGTGCTGTTAGTGCAGAGCCCAATGCAGGGCTCAAACCCATGAACGGTGAGCTCATGACCTGAGCCAAAATCAAGAGTCGTATCCTTAATGGACTGAGTCACCCAGGTGCCCAACAATTCTATGCTTTTTAAAACATGGCAGACAATCCCCTCACTTCCAAATATATGACATTCTCTCTCTCTCATGCCTGCTCCCCTCCTCTCCTTCACACACACACACACACACACACACACACACACACACACACTCACAATGGCCCCTTTTCTTTTTAAAATTTATTTTAGGGGCGCCTGGGTGGCTTAGTCGGTTAAGCGTCTGACTTTCGCTTAGGTCGTGATCTCTCGGTTGGTGGGTTCGAGCCCTGCGTCGGGCTCTGTGCTGACTGCCAGCTCAGAGCCTGGAGCCTGTTTCAGTCTGTGACTCCCTCTCTCTCTGACCCTCCCCTGCTCATGCTGTCTCTCTCTCTCTCCTAGAAATAAATAAAACATTAAAAAAAAAAAAATTAAAAAAATAAAATTTATTTTATTTGTTAAAAATTTAAAAAGATCTTTATTTATTTTTGAGAGAGAGAGAGTTTGAGTAGGAGAGGGGCAGAGAGAGAAGGAAACAGAATCAGAAGCAGGTTCCCGGGTCTGAGCTGTCAGCACAGAGCTGGATGCAGGGCTCGAATTCACAAACTGTGAGATCATGACTTGAGCTGAAGTCCAAAGCTTAACCGGCTGAGCCACCCAGGTGCCCCTATTTTAAAATTTTATTTATTTATTCTTTTTTTTTTTTAATGTTTTATTTTATTTCTAGGAGAGAGAGAGACAGACAGCGTGAGCAGGGAGGGGCAGAGAGAGAGGGAGTCACAGACTGAAACAGGCTCCAGGCTCTGAGCTGGCAGTCAGCACAGAGCCCGGCGGGCTCGAACCCACCAACCGCGAGATCATGACCTAAGCGAAAGTCGGACGCTTAACCGACTAAGCCACCCAGGCGCCCCTTTATTTATTTATTCTTGAGAGAGAGAGAGAAAGAGAGAGAGTGTGTGAGCAAGGGAGGGGGCAGAGGGAAACCCAAGCAATCTCTGTACTGTCAGTGTGGAGCCCTACTTGGGTATTGAACCCACAAACCATGATATCATGACCTGAGCCCAAACCAAGAGTCATGCTTAACCAACTAAGCCAGTCAGGTGCCCTGACCCCTTTTCTTTATCAGTTAGACATGCGGGTTTTTATTAATGTGCCTGGTCTTTTTGATCTGAGGCATACATTTTCCTAGTCTAACAAGGTATTTTATAACAGTCTTCAAGCTCCCTTCAGCCTTTACATTCTTAGCTACTATTTTTTGTTTTTACCTATCCAATAAATACTCAGGAACTATAAAATCTTTGTGTATAGTACCTTCAATAAATATTGATTATTTTTGCTCAAATTTTCAGTGCTGAATGTGTAAAATTCCAAAAATAAATCTAGGTTATTTTTATTTCTTAAAAAAAAAAGAATTGGTAATGAACTTAAATATACTTTGCCAGATAATAAAAACACTTCCCTTCTCCAACTTTGCTGAGGAAACTGAGAACCAAGTGATTTATAAACTTGAAACAAATGTCATGTCTTATCAAGGACAAGAACCAGGTCTAGCTTGACTACATAGATTCCCTGATCTTTCTGAAGTTGGGATACTGTGGATTTCTTAGCTATTCACGACTACCATGATTATGACAACTTAAAAAAGAGGTTTTACTTCAGTCTTTTAAAATTTACTGTTCCATGTCTTACAGTGTGTAGTGGATTTTTCCATATATTCCACACATAGGAATATATGTGAAATTTACATTTTCTAACTAATCTTACACTGTTGAGGTAACTGGAGTTATTTTTAAAGTACAGAAAGCGGTTGGCATTCTCCAAATTTTCTCCTTTCTTTTTTATTTCCCCAAACAAGGAGAGAGTAAAACAAAAAATAGTGGTGTTTCACAATTAAGCATTAAAAAACAATACAGTAATTCGTACACCTGAAAGGAATGTAACATTGTGTGCCAACCAAACTTCAATTAAAAAAAAATACAGTAATTCTTTTTTTAGGAGAAACAGAAGAGCTGCAGATCCAAATTACTTCCACCCGATTAATTGCAAATGGCTTATAGAGAAAATGGTATACAGACCTACTTATTATATGAGTGCATCGACTAGACTCAGAGGCACTTTAAAAAAGTGTACAGGCATCCCTTTCAAACTTACTTCCTCTAAACTTCAGAAATTGCTTAAGTCATTCCTTTGACAATGACTTGATTAACTCTGTTATCAGGTGGAATATGGAAACTACCTAAGGATTAATGTGGCTATTGTTCAAATTAACATTAACAAATTCTTCCCTTTCCAGAGAATTGTTAAGCATAATTATGGCCTTTATCTTTCTAAAAGCTCTTGTTATTTAATTATAAGCATGATTTTTCTGATTCTCTGTTAGATTCTTTGAAACAGCGCAGGCAGTGATTGTTTTTATTATTAAAACTTCATTTTGATGAATAGAAACATCAAGGTGCCTACTCTTGAAGAGTAACTTTTAATGCAATACATACTTGAATGTTTAATAATTATTTTTCAAAGCAGCTTTAAGTAAATAAAAGCTCTTTACCAAGCAAGGTCCATGTTTTGTAACTTCCAGCTGTGAAGCAGCCATCATATGAAGCAGCCATATTAAATGTTAATCACTTTAGCTCTGCCTAATTAAATATTTAGCTGTACAAAGATATAGAGAAAGTGAAAAAGGTTGAACTTGATTTAATGTATACAATTATTTTGAATCACATTCTGTCCCTGGATGATTACAATCAACTGATGTATCTAGTATTTCACCTTTGGAACCTCGAAGTGCAACACCATTCTAAAATCATTATTGTCATAATCATAGTCATCATTATTGCCATCACAGCTAGTATTTATTAGAAGTTTGCTGTGTGCTAGGTTATGTGCTTTACATGTAGAATTTTATTTGCTCCTTACAACAGCCCTATGAGGTAGGTGCTATGATTATTTCCATTTAGAGTCTAAAGCTTAGGAAGGTTAAGTAACTTGTAAATGTCACATAACTAGTAGGTGCCAGATCCCAAATTTGAAAGACAAACTCTGTTTAACCCCCTTGCTCCTAACCTTTCCTTTATTTTACCCAAAGCCCATGTAATTCCCTTAAATTTAGTATAAATTGGCTTTAATCATGACCTTTTTGTTGAGACTTATTTTGGTCTTCTTCATCAGCACATGTTATCCAATAAATGTCCCACGGCAAAAATATATACTTTTGGGGCACCTGGGTGGCTCAGTCGGTTGAGCGTACAACTTTGGCTCAGGTCATGATCCCACAGTTCAAGCCCTGCATTGGGCTCTGTGCTGACAGCTCAGAGCCTGGAGCCTGCTTTGGATTCTGTCTCCCTCTCTCTCTGCCCCTCCCCCGTCACACTCTGTCTCTCTCTCTCTCTCAAAAATAAGTAAACATTAAAAAGAATAATAAAAGGGGCGCCTGGGTGGCTTAGTCGGTTAAGCGTCCGACTTTCGCTTAGGTCATGGTCTCGCGCTTCGTGCCGTGGGTTCGAGCCCGGTGTCGGGCTCTGTGCTGACTGCCAGCTCAGAGCCTGGAGCCTGTTTCAGAGTCTGTCACTCCCTCTCTCTGTGACCCTCCCCTGCTCACGCTGTCTCTCTCTGCTAGAAATAAATAAAACATAAAAAAAAGAATAAAATACTTTAAAACATATATAAATATATAATATAAACTTATAAACCTATAAATATAGATGTTGAAAGAATAGAGAAACAAGATGTAACTAAGTGAAGAGTTAATCAACAATGAACAAATAAAAAGCCAAACACATGATTGTCAGATGAGTGGAGTGGACAGTGAAGAATGTTTGGAGTTGTTTAACAGTCTGGTGTGTCCTGAAGGCTGGAAAGGCTTTAAATAAAAGCGAGGAGGTGAGGGCATCCTGGGAAATAGGTTGACTGCCTCTGGAAAGGCAGAGTCTGGAAAGTGCTGGGTGACTGGCAGCCTGTGGGACTTGTCCTTAGGGCTTGAAAAAGGAGAGGGAGGGTGGAGGGTCGATGGGAAGTGCTGGCTCACACACATTTATACTTGATGTCTTACTCAGTACCAAGGAGAAGTTTAGGCCCTGGTAACAGGTCATCTTTGTACTCCAAGTTGCATTCGGGTCATTTCATCTCTTCCTCGCCTAGTTGTCGTCATCCTACTAACGTTTCATTTCCCCGTCTGCAAAAACGGGAATCATTCTTGTTCTCTTGGGTTTTCCCCTAGACATCGAGAATCAGGGGCCACAGTACACAAACAAAAGGAAAACGTAGTATTTTATAAGACAGATTCGTAAAAGTCGTGGAGTATCAGGGACCATCTTCATAAACCAAGCACTGTCAAAAACTTTTGATGAGACAGATCCTCGAACTTCTTTTCTCCTTTCAGTGACAGGCACTTGAAACATTAAAATGGGAGGCAGCTAGCTTTCAGTTATGAACGCCACTGACAATTCCATTTATGGATGACACGGAATTTTAATTTACTCATTTCACACGTCGTTGTCAACTCTACGTGAAGTTTAAAAGGACAAAGGACGAAAGTGGATTTGGCCGGTTTTCCGTGTTATTTCCACGGTGGGGCAGAGGAGTGGGGGGATTTCCTTCGAGACAAGGCTCGGTGCAGCCAATAATTGCCAGGATTGCCAGACTGGTAATAACAGGCTGATGAAAAGGTGAACACAACGTGAAAACTCTGATTAAATCGAGGCGCCCTCCCACCCTCGTTTTAGACGAGCCATTTTCCTCCTCCTCCTCCCGCCCGCACAGACGGGGCTGAGACAGCATCTGGCATCATAATACCGACATTTGTTCCGTGATTCCTCTTTATCGGGCACGCTCACACACATCACTTCTTAGGAATCGGGATTCACTGGGACTTGTCTGCGTTTTTAAAATAAACGCCGGCTCGAGAGCCTGGGGGCGGAGTTTTTTCACCAGCTGGAAGCACCGCGATGCGGACCCCTCCCCCGAAGAAGCCGAGCTCTCCCCGGGTTTGATGCCGGGCCCGTGACACCTCCACTCCGTCAGTGAAACCGCCGTGACTCACATCTTTGCAGCTCCGTCGCCCCCCCCCACGCGCCCCCGGCTCACAAATCCCGCGGACCCAGCCCGAGCCCACAGCGCCTCGTGAAGCCACCCAAGCCGACTCGGAGGTCTCGAGTCTGAGTCACCCAGGAGGACCACCCTCGTCGGCTCCCCGCCCCCCCACCCCAGTCCCTCACACCCCGGCGCGCCGGCCGCCCGGCCTCCCAGCCTGACACACCGACGCCCGACGTCCCTGCGCCACTTGTTATGCTCCGGCTCGAGCCCTTGACCCAAAAACCTCCCAGAAACAGAGCGGCAGAGCCCGGCCTCCGGCGGCCTTTGATGGCTTTGTTATTGTTTGGGTTTGAATCGATACGCCCCTCCCCATCCTTCCTCCCTCGCGGCTCGACACCCAGCTCCCGCCTCCCCTCACGCCCCGCGCCCCTCCCCCTCCATTTTGGCGCCTTTTCCTTCCCGCCACGTCGTGGCGGCGTAGAGACCATTCTGACCGCGAGAGCGGGGCGGGGCGTAGGCGGGGCGCGCCGCGTTATGCAGATCAGTCGGCTTCTGGTTGGCTGGAGGCGCGCCGGCGGGGGCGGGGCCGGGGCGCGGCGACGGAGCGCGCGGGGCGGGGGCCGCGGGGAGTCGCCCTGTCCCGCCGCTTCCCCACCCCCTCTCCTCCCTCAGCCGGCGCGGCAGCCGGCTCCCCCCTAGGCCTCCCGGAGAGGCCCCGCCCCATCCCCGCCCGCCGGCGCCCCCTACCGCCGGCGCGCTCCGCCCCTTTACTCCTGGCGGCTGGGCGAGCCGGGCGTCTGCTGCAGCGGCCGCGGTGGCGGAGGAGGCCCTACAGGACTTGGCGGCAGCAGCGGCGGCTGTGGCGGGACCGGCAGCAGCAGCAGCAGCTACAAGCTCCCAGTGCCGCGGCGCTGCCGCACGAGCCCCACGAGCCGCCCACCCCGCCGCCCTCCCCGCCGCCCTCGGCGCTGCCTGACCCCGCCGGCGTGTCCGCCAGCCGCCAGCCCCGGCAGCGCCCCCAGTCGTCCTCCGGCTCGCCCTCGGCCTTCCGCGCCAGCCGCAGCCGCAGCCGCAACGCCACCCGCAGCCTCAGCTCCAGCCACCGGCACAGCCACCGGCACAGCCCCAGCCCCAGCTCCTGCTGCAGCTCCTCGAGACACCGTCCCTACGCCGACACCCTGGAGGTTGGGATGCTCTTGTCCAAAATCAACTCGCTTGCCCACCTGCGCGCCGCGCCCTGCAACGACCTGCACGCCACCAAGCTGGCGCCCGGTGAGCGTCCACCCCCCCTTCCCCAGCCCGGGATGGGGAGGCGGCTGGACCCCCAGGGTTGGGAGCTTTGGGTGGGAGCTCATGGGCCGGCACTGAGTCTCCTGTGCCTCCCCCTTTTCTAGGCAAGGAGAAGGAGCCCCTGGAGTCGCAGTACCAGGTGGGCCCGCTCCTGGGCAGCGGCGGCTTCGGCTCGGTCTACTCAGGCATCCGTGTCGCCGACAACTTGCCGGTGAGTGGGCGCCCCGCCGTGGGGAGGGCGCGCTGGGCGGGAGACTCTCGGGTGTGCTTCGGCCCCGGTGAGGGGACCTAATGGAGCCTCTTTGGGGGGGGTTTGCAGGTGGCCATCAAGCACGTGGAGAAGGACCGGATTTCCGACTGGGGAGAGCTGGTGAGTGCCTCGGAGTGAGCGACCCTCAAGGATGGGTGGGGGTGAGGGGCACCCTCCGACTCCCGCCCTAACGCACACCGCCCCCCCACCCCCCGCCCCTGCAGCCCAATGGCACCCGAGTGCCCATGGAAGTGGTCCTGCTGAAGAAGGTGAGCTCGGGCTTCTCCGGAGTCATTCGGCTCCTGGACTGGTTTGAGAGGCCCGACAGTTTCGTCTTGATCCTGGAGAGGCCCGAGCCGGTGCAAGACCTCTTCGACTTTATCACGGAAAGGGGGGCCCTGCAGGAGGAGCTGGCCCGCAGCTTCTTCTGGCAGGTGCTGGAGGCGGTGCGGCACTGCCACAACTGCGGGGTGCTCCACCGCGACATCAAGGACGAGAACATCCTCATCGACCTCAATCGCGGCGAGCTCAAGCTCATCGACTTCGGGTCGGGGGCGCTGCTCAAGGACACCGTCTACACGGACTTCGATGGTGAGCCAGGCCTGGGAGGGAGCGGCCGGGGAGGGAGCTGCCCAGGTGACTTGGCCTTGCCCGGAGGCCTCGGCCCGCTTCCCTCTCCGGCGCTTTGTAAAGGTCATCGGGCCGTCTGGCTCCATGCTAGCAGGGGTGGGGCGAAGGAGAGCTTCCCAGCGTAGTAAAAGCCGGAGGTTTCCAGCCAGCTGAACCTGTCATGTTTCTGGCATGATTTTATTTTTTAAGTGGAATTCAGTGGGTTCCAAGCTTTCCCGATGAATAAGAGGTTGTGGGCAACCGGCCGTAGCCCAGATTTCTGAAGTCTGACCCAGTTTCCCCGCCAGTGAAAGGATGGGGGGAGGGGGAAGGGAGGAGAGAGCGGGAGAGATGGAAATTGATGCCGGTTTTGTAATTTTTGTTTTGTTTTATAAAGGAGTTTTCTGTGATGTAGTTTTTAAGAGCGGCAGCTTTTCTCCTCTTTGATCTAGGCACGGATAAAGGGATGGAAACAGTAGTTTCACTAAATAACTCATTTTATTGTGCTTCTTCCTTATTTATTTATTTTTTGGCGTTGTGGGGTGAGGGAGCCGGGAATGAGTGTTGTGAAATAAGATCTCTTGCTGGTTTGAAAATTAGTTGGGTGTCTCCGCAGAGAAGATGAAAACCTACCCTAGGGAGGGGCTTGGAGCCGGTTCTTTCTGAAAAGATGGAATTGAGAGCCGGAGATCAAAGCAGAGGAGGGTGGGTCATCATCTGAGCGGCTTAACCTAACCAACTACAGCCTTTCAAAACTTGTGACTGGGGCTTGTGGTTCGTGTTTATTTGCCCTTGGAGGACGCCGGGTTGGGCAGCATTTTTTTGTATTTAACAGTTAATGGCTGGCCGGGTCCTCCCTTGTTTTTTCCTCTGAGTCTTTGCTGCCCCCTGGTGAGCACAAGCGGGATGGCCCCCACCTTTTTTTTTTTTTTTTTACAACCCAAAGTTTGTAAACAGGAATCACGTGGTCTGAAACCGGCTCTGCAGCGTTGTCTACCTTGGCAGTGGGGGGAAGAGAGGGTGCGTGTGTCGGTCCCGGCGCTCAGAGGGTGGGGAGGAAGGCCTTTCAAAGGGCGCCCTGACTTTTAGGATGTTGTGTATTGTATAAGGACCCCCGACTGGATGGTATCAGAGGAGAATCACCCAGCTGCCTGGGCCACCTTAATGCAGTTCAAGGGTACTCTGGGATACCTCCCAGGATCCTGCAGACTTTCAGCTCTTCAGCCCACTGTGGGTGGTCCTAGCACATGAGGGCCTCAGGCCTTGGGTTTGTGGCCAGCGCTGTTTGTCTCTGGGAGCAGTTTGTAAAGAATTTTGGTTTTCGGCTTGGGCTGGTAGAGAGGTGGGTGATGCTTTGGGTTGGAAGGGTGCCACCCATCCACTCCTTTTTTCTTCTAGGGGGAGAATAGAGTTAGCCAAGCTCCTGTCCTGGGAGAAGTGGAGTGGTGCTTTTGGTTTTTAAGAGTCACTCAGTATATGAGTTGCTTCGTTTATTTTTGCTAAAAGCGTGTTTTCCTTTCTATTCCCCTGGCTCACAGGGACCCGAGTGTATAGCCCTCCAGAGTGGATCCGCTACCATCGCTACCATGGCAGGTCGGCCGCCGTCTGGTCTCTGGGGGTCCTCCTGTATGATATGGTCTGCGGAGATATTCCTTTTGAGCATGATGAAGAGATTATCAGGGGCCAAGTTTTCTTCAGGCAGAGGGTCTCTTCAGGTAATTTTTGGGAAGCCCCTTGTTGAAGAGAAGCAGGAATCACAAGGCTGTTAGTCCTCGGGGGACAGTCCTTGAATTCCGGAGAGCTGGCACTCAGGAATTGGATGCTCTGCTCTGAGCATTCCCCGGGAGGCCACAGGGAGGGCAGGTGTGAGAATATTGCAAAGAAAAGACCATCTCGTTTTGCCGAGAGGGTTTTTTGGTTTTGATTTTGTACCAGCAGCCCTGATCCCCTCCACTCCTGGCTATTTTGCCACGGAGTGAAAAGTTGAGAGTTCTCAGAGCCTTCTCCCTTAAGGCAGACTCTTCTAAATATTGTGGTTCCAGTGACCTCATTGTGGGTGGCCTTCATATTTGTAAGTTGTAGGTGAATTGAATCACCTCATCATGCTCACGGATGTCTCATCAAAATCCCTTGTCATCATTTCTTCCTGTTTCTAGTGAGTGGGCGTCGGGGGAAAGGCCCCAGTTATTGACGTTTGAAAACCACAGGTTTAAGAGGGGAGCTGTTTTTTAGCTGAAAGCGAGTCGGAGGATCCAGCCCTTGTAGTTAATACCTCCCCCACTGAAAACTGGTTCTAGGAGGTTCTCGGTCTCTGTCGGACCCCAGGCTTCTGTGGGCCCCTGGGAAGCGAATGAGCAAGACCTTTGCACCGTAGAAACGAGTTGAGTCATTTGTAACCTCTATCTGTCCTGCTTCCTGCAGAGTGTCAGCATCTCATTAGATGGTGCTTGGCCCTGAGACCATCAGATCGGCCATCCTTCGAAGAAATCCAGAACCATCCCTGGATGCAAGATGTCCTCCTGCCCCAGGAAACCGCTGAGATCCATCTGCACAGCCTGTCACCCGGGCCCAGCAAATAGCTTTTCCGGCAGGTCTTCCCCTCCCCCCTTCAGATGCTCAAGGGAGGGGAAGCTTCTGGTTCCAGCTTCCCAGAGGACCAGTGACACTTCTCGCCAAGCAGGACAGTGCTTGATAAACAGGAACAGCATTTACAACTCATTCCAGACCCCAGGCCCCTGGAGGCTGCCTCCCGGCCGCAGGGGAAGAGACTCCTCTCCGGGTGTCCCAGGCCCCAGCTCATCCCGTAGATGCTCTCTCCTTTTCAAAGAGCTCCAGCTTTGCTGGACTCGGCAAAATCCTGGGGGTGGGGGGGGGTGGGGGGTCAGAACCCTGCCACAAACTGTTCCCTTCAACACGAGTTCTGCTGAATGCCGCGATGGGTCGGGTAGGGGGGAAACGGGTTGGGGTGGGATAGGACTAGCTACATTTGAAGTCCCTGTCACCTCTTCCGACTCTTCTGAGTGCCTTCTGTGGGGACTCCGGCTGTGCTGGGAGAAATACTTGAACTTGCCTCTTTTACCTGCTGCTTCTCCAAAAATCTGCCTGGGTTTGGTTCCCTATTTTTCTCTCCTGTCCCCCTCCCCACCCCTACATATGAAAGGTGCCATGGAAGGGGCTACAGGGCCAAACGCTGAGCCACCTGCCCTTTTTTTCTGCCTCCTTTAGTAAAACTCCCGCGTGAACTGGTCTTCCCTTTTGGTTTCTACTTAACTGTTTTCAAAGCCAAGACCTCACACACACACACAAATGCACAAACAATGCAAATCAACAGAAAACCTGTAAATGTGTGTACAGTCGGCATGGTAGTGTACAAAAGGATTGTAGTTGATCTAATTTTCTTTTTTTAATTTTGCCTTTAAGTTATTTTACCTGTTTTTTTTGGATTTTCTTCCTTCTTTTTTTTGTTTTTGTTTTTTGGTTTTTTTTTTTTTTTTGGAAAAGATACGCATTCTAACCTGGAGGTCAACGTTATGTATTTATTTATTTATTTATTTGGTTCCCTCCCTGCTCCAAGCTTCCACGGCTGCTGCCACAAGTTTCTTTTCCTCCTTTTCCTCTGACTTGGGGACCTTTAGGGGAGGGCCTGCTCTGTTTGTAGGGTGACGGGACTCAGGCGGGACAGCTGCTGCAGCTCCCTGACGGCAGCGGGGGGGCCCCCCTCGCCCACCCGCCCGCGTGGAGGTGGGGGCCGGGAAGGGGCATTGCTAACTGGTGTACATAGGATACATATATGAAAAGCAGTTCTGGACGGTGTGCCTTCCGGATCCTCTCGGGCTGTGTTCCGAGCAGTATGTAGCCTGCTGGTTTTATCTGAGTGAAATACTGTACAGGGGAATAAAAGAGATCTTATTTTTTTTTTTTTTTATACTTGGCGTTTTTTGAATAAAAACCTTTGTCTTAACTCCGCGGCCTTTAAGTGTTGTCTGTGCCGAGGGGGTGCTCCGGGGGTTCTCGTTTATTGAACTGGCGGGCGCCTCGGTCTCCTAGGAGAAATGTGAACGTTAAGCCTAAATCTGGCTTCCTTCAACAGGGCTTGTGGGCTAGGCACCTTTCTGAACTAAATATGTGGCCAAAGGGGTGGGGATGGGGAGCAACTTTTGGTGGACAAAATTTGGCCTGAGGGGTCCAGCCTGTACTCCAGATGGAAAAGGATGCAAAATTCTGGAGTCACATGAACATTCAGTTGGCTTTGGTCACATTTTCTGGGATAGCTACTCCTGGCCAGTGGCAGTGGAACGATAGAACATTTTCGTCACTGCAGAAAGTTCTATTGGACAGGGCTGGCAAGAGATAGCAAACGGCTCTGCTGCTACACTGACAGTGGAAGGTTCCCACCAGCAGAACATTCTGAGCACGCGCACTAGACACGTGCAGCTTACTGAAAAACGATATACCTGTATTACTCTCAGTTCCTGATTCAAGTTCCCTTCACCTTTCGTGTGGGCTTTAGTCATTAATAGCAGATGGGTGGAAATGTTTTTGACTTAAGCAGACCGGGTTTTCCCCTCCGATGTGCTTCACACAGAGCTTTATAATGGGAGTGGATGAAATTACTCTGCCATTTTACTGCTTGTTCTGGGATTAGTATTTTTAGTCTATGATTTCTTTGCAGGAATCGGCTTAAGCCTCTTGTTCTTTCTGTGCGATTTTTTTTCAAGTAAACTCTACCCCCAGCATAGGGCTCGAACTCCCAAGACCTTGAGTCGCATGCTCAATGAGCCAACCTCTGTCAGAGTTTCATGTAAATGGATGGTAGAACCTATGAATGCACTTAGTGCTCGGGGCCTTAATACATCCTGATAGGCAGTGAGCACATTGGAGCGTGTACTGCTGTTCATTTGCATATTAAGTATTAGTAAATGTTGGTTTCTTTTTTTCTCAATAAGCAACAGCAAGCACCTCTGACATTCTTTCCCCGCGGGTCATCCCGCTCCCTCCCCTCCGTGCTCTTGAACACCCTTTGGACGCTGGCCAGATGCTGTCTTGTCAGGTTGCTTAGGGTCTGGGTCACGATATTTCTCATTGTCTGCCCTTACCCTTGGACTAGACCCCAAGCGCTAGCTCAGCCCCCCTGTGGCTGTGGGAGAGGAAGTATTTTTCGGTTTTGGGGGCCGAGTTTTTGAGTTCCTCTTTCCTCCCCACCCCCGCCCAAGCACACACACAAACTCCCACTGTCTTGGAGCATGAGCGCTGTATGCCTCCTCCTTTCCAGTAAAGTTGACACTTGAACACTCAAATGTTGCTCCAAACTTCTAACGAAATCTTGCAAAGCCCCACCCATCTCTCCCTTGAAGTGAATTTCTGGCAGTTTCTCCTATTGAGACAGCTAGGGGTGATGGAAGACAGCGTCTCTTTGAAGAAATACAATATCGTGCTCCTATTATAGGGTGCAGGATATTAGGGGTCGTATGGGAAGGGGGAAAGCACGTTTAGTCTCTTCTCGCTGGCAGTCAACAATCATGAGTGCGGAAAGGGAGTCCACGACTAGTAAGACCGTGGCCACAGGAATATTGGGGGAGCACCAGCTTGGGACTCACTCTTGAGCTCTGATTCTATCACCATTACCTGGATGTCTTGGGCAAGTTCTAATCTGCAAATAGAGATATTCATTGACTGGATTATTAGGAAGAAGGAATTAAACAAGGTGTGTACTACTTGCAAACAAACACTATCCCCTGCTTAGGGATGCATCTAGATGTGATCAAAGTTCTGAGGTGGAGGGGCAATAGAGTCTGGATAGTGGTCCTTACTTCTGGGGAGGAGGAAGGGAAGCTATGACTTGGGGAGGGGTATCTGCACAGGGGCCTTTGTCTGTTTGGGCAATGCTTTATTTCAGAGACTAGATGGTAAACACTAAGGTATTGCATTATTACCCCCTTAGAGCCCTTTGTAAAGTAGGCTCGAAGTCCAACATTGGGCTTGCACTCATGACTCCAAGATCAAGAATGGTATGCACTACTGACTGAGACAGCCAGACGCCCCCGCATTGTTCTTTACAGCTTTTGGTTTGTCTTAATATCGCATGATAATTTTTAAATTTTAATTTATTTTTTTAAGTTTATTTCTTTTGAGAGAGAGCGTGAGTGAAATGGGGGAGGGGAAGAGAGAGAGGGAGAGAGAGAGAATCCCAAGCAGGCTCTGTGCTGACAGCACAGCCCCATCTCACGAACTGTGAGATCGTGACCTGAGTGGCAATCAAGAGTCCGATGCTTAACGGACTGAACCATCCAAGTGTCCCAATTAATTAATTTTTTAAATGTTTTATTTATTTTTGAGAGAGAGAGAGAGAGAGACTGCATGAACAGGGGAGAGACAGAGTGAGAGGGAGACACAGAATCTGAAGACAGGCTGGGGGTCTGTCAACACAGAGTCCGATGCGGGGCTGGAACCTAGAAACCATGAGATCATGACCTGCGCTGAAGTCTCAGGTGCGGAGAAAGAGGGGCAGAGGGATCGGAGGTGAGCTCTGCACTGACTGCAGAGAGCCTGATGTGGAACTTAAACTTACCACCTGAGCCACCCAGGCACCCCAGGTTTTATATTTTTAAGTGGTTGCTAAAAGATCAAACGAAAGACAACATTTTGTAATGTGTAAAGTTTATATGAAATTTAATAGTGTTCAAAAATAAAGCGCGTCCATTTATGTATAGTCTAAAGCTGCTTTCATGCTACAGGGGCAGAGTTGAGTAGTTGAGACAAAGACCTTAAGGCAAAGTGAAAAATATTTACTACCTGACGCTTACAGAAAAAGTGTGCTAACCTCTGCACTAGACCTACATTTTTCATAACACTCAGTGACAGTAGCTAACAGTCATTCAGTACCTACTGTGTGCCCAACATCTTTCTGCATGCTTTGCATGTATTAACTTATTTAATCTTTCAGCTCTCCATAAGGTAGGTACTATTCATTCCCATCTCACAACAGATGGGGAAAACTGAGGGACAGAGCAGTTAAGTACCATGTCAAAGCTCACGTACCCAAGAAGTGGCCAGGTCAGAATTTGGACCCAGGCAGTCCATGCTCATTACTACTCTGTCATAGTGCCACTTAAAAAAAGGTTTGTGTGAGTTAGCCAACCCCAGGTCGTTTCAGGGCCCAGGATCTGGAGGTCAAGATAGTTTCTCCCCAGACTTCAGGGAGTCGGGTAAGTAGTTCTGTTCCGTGGAAATATTCGTTGTTGGCTCTGGTGAGCTGCCCTTCGCTTGAGCCTGGGTGGGGAGGAAGAGTCAGAGGCGGTAAAGGGAGGAGAGGGAGGATGGGGCGGGGCAGGGAGGGGGGGAGGGAGCGGGGGTTAGGGGTGGGGCGGAGGCACATTTCTTGTAAGTGTTGCTCAGCTCCTTCAACTGCTCTGCTGGTTCTTGGAAACCCTCACCACAAAGGACCTATCGACAACAGTGTTGAAGCAGATATGGCCTCGCCCCCTAGTTCATTTCCTGCGCAGCCTTGCGCTAGTAACCCCGATTGCTCCCCAAGAGCAAGGTTGCAGTGACCCCTCAGTGTCGCTGTGGGAGGAAGTGCAAAAATAAGCAGAACTAGGGTCAAGCCGAGGGGACAGTCTTTATTTTTATTTATCGTAACAGGATATCCGATGTACAGAATTTTATTAATCATAATCCTCGGTTCATGATAGAGTCTCAAGGTCCAAGCATGACCCACTGTATTATTATATTTTATCACACTAGGTGAACTCACCATCCAACTTGAGAAGCAGACGTTAACAATGACGTCCATCTGCCTAGATGATCGTCTCTTGGTCCATTCTTCACCTTTCCCGGGTGCAGTCACGATCCTAAACTTTGTATTTAGCGTGCTCTTACATCTCTTTAAAACTTGTCTATTTTAGGGGGACACATTCCTAAATTAGGTAATGTCTAGTTTTCGTCGTTCTTGAACTTGAGTATCGTGTATGTATGTCACGATCTGGAACTTGCTCTTTTCATTCAACATCGTGTTGTAAAGATTCATGTACATTGTAGCATGTGGTTCACTTTCACTCTCGAATATTCCACCATATGGACAGACATTGGATTGTGGTCAGTGGAGGACACTCTTTAGGGGAGGCCTAAGTTAACTTACTTAGGAGGTCAGCGCATGCAGCCAGGTGAAGCCCTTGCCCAATACCCTAGGATGAAAGGTAGTGACCACGTAGCCATTCCCGATTTATCCACGGAGCACCCACCATTGTACAAGGCGCCATGCTGTAAGCACTGAGAACTCCTTATCCATCAGTAGACAGAACCAGGCTTCTCTCATTTGTCCCCTTCAGGGTTCAACATGATGCTAGCGAATAGACGAATGTCACCGCAAGGTGAAGGTCTGATGTCGCGTGGGCTCCCAGTGAGATCTACGGATCAGGCAGTGACTGGTGTATATGTGGCGTGATGGGTGTACACTGTGGTGTGTGTGGTGTGGGGGTGGTGTGTGTGGATGTGTGTGCCTCCGTACATGCACACTCGTTCTTGGAGTGAGTACCGGCTCACCCCACCTGGACGAGAGTTCTCCCCATTCTCTGCTCTGCCCCACTCCCTTCTCTTACCTCTCTTCATCTCTTATCTTCCACCTGATCTCCAAATCTCCAACTCGGCCCCTCCTCCCTACCAGCCTCCTGATTCTCTTCATTTTGTTCCCCCCACCCCACGTGGCCCATCTCAATACACCTTAGAGATCCACCGTTGCAACTTCCCCCTCCCCCTTCTGGAGACTCTCCCTCTGGTTTCATAACCCCTGCTTTGCCTTCTACCTCTCCGCCCCTTAGGCCCAGTTTCCTCTCGCTCTCCTTGCGTTTATTTACTTATTTATTATTTATTTTAATTTTTTACTTTACATCCATGTTAGCATATAGTGCAATAATAATTTCAGGAGTAGAACCCAGTGATTCATCCCCTACGTATAACACCCAGTGCTCACCCCAACTCTCCTTGCCTTTTAATTGGGGTATTCCTTGGGCACCTCGGGGGCTCAGTTGGTTAGACATCTGACTTCACCTCAGGTCACGATCTTGCAGTTTGTGAGTTCGGGCCCCGCATTGGGCTCTGTGCTGATGGCCTGGAGCCTGGTTTGGATTCTGTGTCTCCCTCTCTCTCTGCCCCTCCTCATGCTCTTTCTCTCTCTCTGTCTCAAAAATAATAAACACTAAAATTTTTTCAAAAAATTAAAATAAAAAGATTTTTAAAGAAAAAAGAAAAAAATACATTGGTTTGTTCTTGTTCTTACTCACCACCAAGTCCTCTGAATGGGTAGAACCCCTGTGTGCAGATTGAGTCATGTGAGGAGGGAGTGAAAAAGAGCGATTTACAGAGGAGGTGCTCCGATTTACAGAGGTGCTCCAGGCAGGTGGTGGGAACCCCTGAGGTGCCCGCTATGCCCTGGGCCGGGCACCGGTGGGAGAATTACCTCTCTCAGGCCTGAGGAGTAGAGAAGGGAGCAGGGACTAGAATGGGATCAGCGTGGAGAAGCCTGCCCGACAGGCGCTGTGACCATTCAAGAAAAAACGGTCTGGCCTGTGATAGCCCCAGTGCAGGGAGCCAGAGGAGTAAATACTCTGGCTGCTCTTTATTTCCCACCCTTGGATCTGAACCCATTGGCTGGACCCAACGTGGAGCCAGAAGGCAGGGAGTCGGATGTGATGCAGTCCTCCAGGGCCAGCGCCTGGGGGTACAGAGCAAGATGGAGAAGCTCGGGGAGTAGACCTGGAGAGGCAGAGGGGACGCCCGCACAGTCACGGCGGGACTGCGCCTTGTCCCCGAGCTTCACTGACCATCTTCTCCGGGATGATTCCCACGAATCCAGGACAGACTGTCTGCTCCGGCCCAGGGGGTCCGTAGCCTCCCAGAAGGACTCCCAGGGTCTCCCAGAAGCCGAATATCATTCGTGTGACCCCGGGAAGATGACTGAGATCTCTCCAGTCTCTGAATCCCACCAGGCCATCGATCGCCTCCCAGATCCACTCGTGAAGTTGAGACCCACATATTTTCCAAGTAAAAATAGGGTTTTTTCCCCCACTTATAAAACTGACACATGCTTTTTAGTAAAAATAATGGTATAAAGGGGATTAAGCTTTGTGATGAAAATTTTTTAGCACGTCCAGACATCATACATATATCCATCCATCCATATATGTATAATATTTTTACATATACACATATATTACTATATGTACTTTTATAGAACAGAGGTTACTTTTTGGTAACTTCCACGCCCCCCCACCTTAACAATGTACTATTGAAAAGTTTCCCGAGTGCCTGGGGGGCTCACTAGGTTGAACAACCGACTCTTGGTTTGAGCTTAGGTCATGATCTCACAGTTTGTGGGTTCAAGTCCTGTATCAGGCTCTGCACTGACAGTGAGGAGCCTACTTCAGATTCTTTCTCCCTCCCTCCCTCTCTCTCTCTCCCTCTTTCACTCTACTCCCACACTCTCTCTTTCTCAAAATAAATAAGTAAAAGACTTATAAAAAAAAAAAAGAACTATAGGGACACCTGGGTGGCTCAGTTGGTTGGGTGTCCAACTTCAGCTCAGGTCATGATCTCACATTCTGTGAGTTTGAGCCCCGTGTTGGGCTCTGTGCTGACAGCTCAGAGCCTGGAGCCTGCTTCAGATTCTGTGTCTCCCTCTCTCTGTGCCCCTCTCCCACTCACACTCTGTCTCTCACTGTCTCTCAAAAAGGAATAAATTTTTTTAAAAAATAACAAAAAAGAACTATAGATAAATATAATCATTTTGATGTGGCCATAATATGGATGTATATTATTAATTTGTGTAATTTCCAATTTTCTACCATTATAAATGAAATATTCTGTTACCAGATAAGGCTCTGGGCAGAGATTAATGGTTGCCTAGGCCAATATCCATTATCTTTTTCTTCCTTGGTAATGGAACCTCTGATTTTTAGCTTGTCCCATGGTCTTCTTTAATACATATGTATCTTTAATTTTAATTTAAAAATTATCATTATTATTTTAAGTAAGCTCTATACCCAACATGAAGCTGGAACTCATCACCCCAAGATTGCTCATCACATGCTCCACCGACTGAGCCACTCAGGTGCCCCTCTTTTTTTTTTTAACCAACTTTATTGAAGGATCATTTACACACACTAAATAGTATGCCTTTTGAGGGCATGATTGGATGTATTTTCACAAACATGCGCACCCCCATGTAAACACTATCACAATCGAGGTATAGAACATCTCCACTATCCACAAAGATTCGCCTGATCCTTTGCAGTCAATCTGTCCATCCCACCCCCACCGGCCCCAGGCAAACATTGATCTACTTTCTATCGCTATAGATTAGTCTGGCCCATTCTAGAATTGCATTTAAATGGTGTCATACAGCCTGGGCTCATTTGTGAGGATGACCGGTTATTGGGTGACAGACACTTTGCAAATGTATCATCGTTTCTTTTTCTTGTCAGAAGTGAGAAAACTCAAGACTCAGGAATTAAATAAAAGTCAGGAATTAAATAAAAGTTACTAAGGTCACAAGGCTGGTAAATGGCAGAGAGTAGAATTCTGACTAAGTTTATCTGTCTCCAAGTTGAGGGTCTTTCCTTACACACCACACTGCCACTGCCACTGGTTTTGCAGAGGTCCTAAAAGATGAGTATGTTAGGGGGAGATGTAAAGTCAAAGTTTACAATCATGAAAAAGTGGGCGTGCCTGGGTGGCTCCATCGGTTTAAGCGTCTGACTTCTGCTCAGGTCATGAGCTCACAGTTCGTGGGTTTGAGCCCTGAATCAGGCTCACTGCTGTCAGTACAGAGCCAGCTTCATATCTCTCTGCCTCTCCATCTCTCTCTGACCCTCCCCTGCTCATTCTCTTTCTCACTCTCTCTCTCTCTCAAAATAAACATTAAAAAAAAATTACAGGGCACCTGGGTGAAGCAATCAGTTAAGCATCTGACTTTGGCTCAGGTCATGGTCTCATAGTTCGTAGGTTTGAGCTCCACATCGGGCTCTCTGCTGACAGCTCAGAGCCTGCTTACGCTCTCTCTCTTTCTCTCAAAAATAAATAAACATTAAAAAGTATTTACAATCATGAAAAAGCAAGAAGAGTAAGGCACATGCAACACCTGGAGAACAGACAAGAAGATACTTCATCAAATGTTAAAATAAATGGTAACCAAGCGCCACAAAAATGCTGCCCATACTGTACAAATACAAACCACTACTGGAGGTCTAAGAAGAGAGGGTTTGTAAAGGTGTCAGGTCAGGTTCTTAGTGAGGTTATCCATCTATTACACTATGGGGTTTACTTTAGACAAAATCACAAAGCTGAGCTGGGAAAATCTGACTTGTGGGGGTGGGGAGGGCTCAGGTCTTCTTCCTTCCTGTCTGGTCAAACCCGTGTTGGAATCGTAAGTTAATAAGGCAAACATAGACCTAGTCCCTGAATCCTGGAATGGTGGCAGGAGAGCAGCTGGGATGCTTCAAGGAGTTTAAGGACAAGTAAAAAGAAGACACAGTTCTCCAGCTTCTATAGGGTCATGTTTCAAAAGTTTGTTTGTGTATCATTTGTTTGAAATTCAAGACATCTTCCCAGAGAAACCGCATTACAAATGGATGTTGGACACTCAGATCCTCCCTCAAATGCTGAGTTAACACACGAGGTGGCTGAAATACTACACAACCGCTATGGAAACAGTGCGGGGGCAATTCTAGAACTCAGACAAAACAGCGGCTTGTGGACTCGTAGACGACTTAAGCTGTTGTCTAGACCTTTGTCCTACGCGGTGCAGAGATCCGCTTCACCACGTCCCTGTCCACACAGATTCTGCGGTAACCCGGCCCATTCCCCTTGCAAGATAGAAGATTCTTCCCGGTTTCAAGCTGAAGTTTGTCTTCTGCTACCTTCCCCTCCATGGTCCTAACTCCATTCTTAGACTCCGTATGCATCTGATCACTTTCTCATATGACAAGTCTTCAAAGAGTTTATGAATGTTCACTTTTGCTATTTTTTTTTACCCTTCCTCTATGTTTGACATCTTTCATAATAAAAGTTGTAGGAGATTTTGGAAAAAATTTCAAGTGAGTAAGTATTTTCAGTAAGTATGTTCTCTTTGAGATTGGCAAGAACAGAATATAGTCATGGGGTGAAATTATTGGCCTTCTTGAAAAACATGTGACCACAAAGTACCCAACTCATCAGACATTTATCAGAGGCAAAAACATAGCAGAGGAGCCAAGCCAAGTTCAACACTTACATGACTGGTAGGAGCCTAAGACATAACCCCTTCCTTCAGGATGGTGTAAGGAGTGTGTGACACCAGGTCAAAGAAAGCATAGGGTGGGCCAGACATACAGAAGGTGCTACTGAATACTGTCAGTTCTCGTTATTCATGGTAGCTGTGTTCTAGAAAGTGGCTGTGAACCCTGGACCACCTCGCTCCTAGGGGAATACGGATTCCTGCAAGCCTCTGGTTACAAGCATTCTATGTGTGTTTCTGTTTAAAGACATCTTTTTAAAAATGTTTATGTATTCAGGGGAGGGGCAGAGAGAGTCCCAAGCACTCTCCATGCTCGGTGCAGAGCCCCATGCAGGGCTTGATCCCACGAGTTGTAAGATCATGACCTGAGCTGAAACCAAGCATTGGATGCTTAACTGACTGAGCCACCACCCAGGTGCCCCAAGATATCTTCCCCCCACCAAGACATCTTATTTAATATATACATTAACTCATTCACATTGAGCTCATGGCCAACAGCCTTGTAACTCACACCTGCGGTTAGAAAACACATGTGTTTTTTTCTCCGGGACACTAGACAACACCTCATCACCACATTTGGGGCAGTTTCTTTTTAATTATTATTATTTTTAATGCTTTTTATTTATTTCTGAGAGAAAGAGAGAGAGCCAGTATGAGCAGGGGAGGATCAGAGAGAGAGGGAGACACAGAATCTGAAACGGCTCCAGGCTCTGAGCTAGCTGTCAGCACAGAGCTTGATGTGGGGATCGAACCCACGAACTGTGAGATCGTGACCTGAGCCGAAGTCAGATGCTCAACTGACTGAGCCACACTGGCGCCCCGATTTGGGGCAGTATTAAATAGCGAAGTCACCAACAAAAAGCACGAAAATGAGGATGCCTGGATGGCTTAGTTGGCTGAGCATCCAACTTCGGCTCAGGTCATGATCTCACAGTTCATGAGTTCGAGCCCCACACCGGGCTCTGTGCTGACAGTTCTGAGCTTCCTTCAGATCCTCTCTCCCTCTCTCTCTGACTCTCCCCCGCTCATGCTGTCTCTCTCAAAAATAAATAGTTTTTTTTAAAGCACAAAAATGTGAAAAACAGCACTAAATATATCACAAATACTGTTTTGTTTTGTTTTGCATTTACACTTTTTTTCATATTTTTTGTTTCTTTGGAGAAAGATGAGGGAAGCAAGGGAAATGATATTCCCCCCCTTTTTTGTTTTATTTTCTTTTTCTTTTTTAAATAATCTCAACACCCAACATGGGGCTCGAACTCCACCCTGAGATCAAGAGTCACACGCTCCACTGACTGAGCCAGCCTAGCGCCCCAAGGGAAATGGTCGTATCCCCATTTTATAAATGTTTGGAGCGACAAGACTTGAGAGGCACAGATAAGACTGGTGCCAGGATTTTACCCTCCTGCCCCAGGACTTGTCCACCGCAAGTGTGTTTTGGTTTCAGTTACCACAAAGTGTTCAAGCCTCCCCAACTGAATTTTGAAATCTTTATATTTCCAGTCATCTAGATACTCAGTGAAGGAAGTCATTTGTTTCTGCAAGGATTTATTTATAGCAGCAGGGACTCATGGGTATTTATTCTGTGGGTTACAAAATCCAATACGATTGTTACTTGCTTTGTGGCTCAAATTGTTCCCGCCTTGGCCATTGGGAGTGCTTTCGGGTTGGTTCTCCGGTCCTTTCCACCATCCTTTCCTGAGCACGTTCTTACTTCCTGCTGCCACACGGTGTTCCAGGCTCGGCTGGTGCTTTCCCTTCCCAGCCCTGGAATCAACCTCTTCTCCAAGGAATCTTGGTTTCTTTCATTGAAGAAAGGTCTTGAAAAACCAAATCTGGGCACCTGGCGGCTCAGTCGGTTGAACATCCAACTTTCGATTTTGGCTCAGGTCATGATCCCACAGTCATGGGACCAAGCCCTGAGTCGAGTTCCGCACTGAGTGTGAAGCCTGCTTGAGATTCTCTCCCTCTCTCTCTTTCTTTCTCAAAATAAATAAGTAAACTTTAAAAAAAATCTTTAAAAGCAAAATATGGGCCCTAGAGGTGCTCAACTGCTACTGGGGTGCTATTGCTTTTACACCTTCTAGGGGTCAGGACTACAAAAAACCTGTACACATACTCATCCATGCATGAACACAGATCCGTGTTTACTTCTCTATCTATCCACCATACCAGTTACGAAGTTTTTTTTTAATGTTTATTTTTGAGAGAGATAGAGGGACAGAGTGCAAGTGGGGGAGGAACAGAGAGAGAGGGAGACACAGAATCTGAAGCAGGCTCTAGGCTCTGAGCTGTCAGTACAGATCCCAAGGTGGGAGTTGAACTCAAGACCTGCAAGATCATGACCTGAGCTGAAGTCGGATGCTAACCGACTGAGCCACCCAGGTGACACTTAAGGAGCTTTTTATGAAGGTCCTCCCTGTCTTTATAATCTAGTATATAGTAGATTTACAATAAATATTTTCTGATTTGAATTGTATTAATTAGATAGAGAACAATGTGATGCAGAAACGTGTTTGAAGATTGAAAGAAAGCAAGATAAATGAATTTTTGTCGACTGGTGACATTGAAGGGGCCCAGGCTTAGGGGCGCCTTGCTGGCTCAGTCTATAGAGCATGTGACTCCATTAGGGTCATGAGTTCAAGCCCCACATTGGGTGTAGAGCTTACAAAAAAAAAAAGTCTGAAAGGGCCCAGTCTTAGATTCAGAGATCTGAGTTCAAGGACCAGCTCTTGCCACTTAGCTCCAGGACCTTGAATCAGTTACCTAACCTCTATGGGTCTACATTTCCCCATCAGTTAGAAGAGGGAGTAAGTGGGCTAAATGATCTTTAAGATGTTTTTTCAGGGGCGCCTGGGTGGCTCAGTAGGTTAAGTTTCCGACTTTGGCTCAGGTCATTATCTCACGGTTTGTGGGTTCAAGCCCCGTGTTGGGCTCTGTGCTGACAGCTCAGAGCCTGGAGCCTGTTTCAGATTCTGTGTGTGTGTCTCTCTCTGACCCTCCCTTGCTCATGCTGTCTCTCTCTCTCTGTCTCTCTCAGAAATAAATAAAACATTAAAAAAACAGTTTTTTTAAAGATTTTTTTTCAGCTTGGGAACACAAAACTTACCACATTGCTCATTTGCTTAAAACCTCTCTTAAGGACAGGAAGTTTCTCTCTCTCTCTCTCTCTAATATAATCCATAGTAGTAAGTATAACTTACAATATGGCCTGGGGCGTGTGTGGTAAACACATATACACATATGAACACACACCTGCATATATACATATACACATGTACCTGTATTAGGGATTGGTTTGAGATAATGTAACAGAAATGTAAGTGTACCTTAAATTAGATAGATGTTAACGTCTCACATAACTTGCCTTCTCTTTCATAATCTGGGGTATGCTGTTCGGGGCACTTACACACTCAACACACAGCTTTTAACTCTGGGCACAAGGTGACTACTCCAGTTCCTACCATCATGTCTGTATTCCAGCCAGCAAGAAAAGGGAAAGACACAAAGAGGTCCGTTCTTTTTTAGGAGTGTGGCCCGGAGATGGTACTCACTCTCATGCTCATGCTGCATTGGCCAGAACTTACGAACATGGACGCGCTTGACTGCAAAAGAGGCTGAAAAATGCAAATTAAAAAAAAATGTTTATTTATTTTTGAGAGAGAGAGAGAGCAGAGGAGGTGCAGAGATAGAGGGGGACAGAGGATCCGAAGTGGGCTTTGCACTGACAGCCGAGAGCCCCACGCGGGGCTTCAACTCACAAACTGTGAGATCGTGACCTGAGCCAAAATCGGACGCTCAACCGACTGAGCCTCCCAGGTGCCCCAAAGCTGGAAAGTGTGGTTTTTAGCCGGCCAGCCACACCAATAGTTGGGGGTCCGATATTAAAACAAAGAAGAGGAGAACGGGTTGATGGAAAACCTCTGGTATCTGTGTCAAGGTATATAAATGAGATAACATTTTCACAGAATGGTACTAATTCTTTTTAAACATTTTTAAATGTTTTATTTATTTCTGAGAGAGAGAGGGAGAGAGAGCGTGAGCAGGGGAGGGTGAGAGAGAGAGGGAGACACAGAATCCGAAGCAGGCTCCAGGCTCTGAGCTGTTAGAACAGAGCCCGATGCGGGGCTGGAACCCACGAACTGTGAGATCATGACCTGAGCCAAAGTCGGACGCTTAACCGACTGAGCCACCCAGGCGCCCCGGTACTAATTCTTTTTAAACAATTTTTTTTAATGCCCCCTTTACGTATTTTTCTATGTAATCTCTACCCCCAACATGGATCTCGAACTCATGACCCCAAGACCAAGAGTTGCGTGCTCTGCTCACTGGGGTAGCCAGGCCCTCCTAAAATGCTACTTACTCTTAACACAAAAAGTATTGTGTCTATTTATTCTTGTCTGTTCCACAATTTTCTTTTCATTTTTAAAAGTACTGGTCTTGACCTACCTAGCTGATTTCACATACTCAAATGGGTTATAACCCTCATTTCGAACACCGCTTTCCCAGAGCGCAGCGCGAACTCCCTGGCACAGCGCAGTGGCGTCTTCGAGACACAGCTGCCACTCACTCTGCCGCCTCCCTTCTGGCCGTTGCCACGGGCTCTGTGGCAGCCCCGTGGAGCTCCCCCAGCCTCAGACACGTCGCCATGTCCCCCACCTCCTTGTCTTTGCACTTGCTGTTCCCTCCATCTGGGACGCCTTCTGCCCTTCCCTCAATCTTCGCCCATGCGCATCCCACACAGACTATCAGCCTGGCAAACTGTCTTCCTTGTTCAAAGCCCAAATGGCAGGTCGCCTCCTCTAAGAAGCCTCTTCTTACCTGTAAGCCCCCTGCAGGGCTGGTACCTCGCCCGGTGTTATCTCTGCTTCTCCCTGCTTAGAAGCCCCTTCTTATCCCACACCGTTGCGGGTTCAACCATTAATGTTCTTAGCTGTCAGCTTCCCCCTCCTGCCTGGGAGCCCCTCAAGGGCAGGAAGGCAGGTCTCATCCACTTCCTACCCCCAGCACCCTTCTCAAAGACCAACACAAAGGCCAGGTCCATCGTGCAGTCGCCAACCTGACCAGAAGATGGAAGATCTCTTTTGGAGGAAGGGAAGCCTGACCTGATGGCCTTAGGCTGAACTGCTTGTGTCTTCGCTTTGCTCCCGTGACGCCTTCATGGAGCCTCACACATTGCCTGGACGTGATTGGCTGCAGAGACGCTGGAGCCAGGTTGCCTGGGTTCAAATCCCAGCAGTGTACCCTGTGTGTTAATCTAGAAGAGTGGCTTAACCTTCCTGGGCCTTGGTTTTCTCATCTGTTAGATGGGGAAAAACCATATGATGTATTTCATAGCCTTGCTGCGACAGTTAAATGGGTTCATTCATTTGGAGCAGTGCTTTGGAGATATTCACCCAGCCTTAGTTTATTTGGTCTCTCCATGCATTTCTCTCCATAGACTTTCAGTCCCTAGAGGGAAGCTCTCTATCTCCTTGGTGCTTTTTGTACCGGCTTGCTTAGAGTAGCACTCCTCAAGTGTTGACTTTAATTGGCAAGTCACCTGGAAGTTCAGACCAGTATCTTTTCCGTATCTGGTTAGCCTGGGATGAAGGGCAGATCAGTGAACACCTCGCCGGGCATAACCTACTCAGGGAAAGATGGCCAGAGGACACCAAGCCTGCCCCATCCACTCGCATTTTTTAGCGATCCAATAAGCGGGGCAGACAAAGGGACACTTGTGGACTATTCGTTAAGACTGGCAAGAATTCTTTGCCCAGGTTTGAACCACCCTGAGGTAGTGAGGGGAAATGCTTTGTTACCAGCAGGGAGTTGGCTCTGTGCAGGGAAACAGCGGGCAGAGGTAGACAGGTGCTTGCCTGTGTAACAGAGGGATCTCCCGAGGGCGAGAGTTGGGCCTCCCAACCCCCAGATCACTCAGGATCAGCTGCAGGAAACTGGAGACCCCCACAGGTATTTGAGGCAGGAAGGATTGAATATAAGGAATTGGTTCCTTCACAATCTTTGGAAGGGGGCAAGAGGTTCCGTGCTGGGTCTCGGGGACGGCCCTAACACTAATAACACTGCTGAGCTGCCCCATTGGGAGAGCAGTTAGCGCTGCCTCCTCGGGAAAGCGGGAGACAGGAGGACACCCTTGGAACTGTTGATTTGCAGGAAACACCACAACTTCAACCCAGGGGTCAGGAAGTTACAGCTGACAACCAACCAGGCTAGTGGCCAAACCTTGGAAGGTGGCTGCAGAGAGACAGGGTTTCCGTAGCTTGTTTGCTAGTGGCAAAATCGGTGGCGGCAGGAACATGGCCTCTGCCTCACTTCTGGTATTTATGTATTTATTTATTTATTAAATTTGAGTACAGTTGACGCACCATGTTTAGTTCCAAGTACAACATAGTGATTTGACAAGTTTATGCAGTATGCTGTGCTCATCACGGTGTAGCTCCATCTGCCACCAGAGATCACTATTACAATATTGTCGATTCTATTCCTCAGGCTTTTTATTCCCAGGACTTATTCCTTCCACACCCGGAAACTCATGTCTCCCACTCCCCTTCACCCATTTTGCCCGACCCCACACCCTCCATCACACTTCTACCTTCTCAAGTTCACACTCTGTGTCCAGTCTCCAGGACAGTGGCTGCAAGGGAGTCTGGAACGTTGGGGTTTAGGTTTCCGTTTCTGCATTGGAGCAGTTGAAAGGAACACAGGATCAGCTGAGCCACCACATCCCCAGGCCCTCACTCACTGTGCTCCAGTCGCTGGCTTTCTGGCTGGTCTTTGAACGCACTAAACTTGCTCCCCCTGCTTAGAAGTTTGTGTTTGCTGTTCCCTATGCTTGGAACGCCCTTCCCACCGAGCCTCCAAGTCCTGTTAAGCATCACTTCTCCAGAGAAACATTCCTGTTCTTCTGACTAAGCCGGCCAGGTGCCCCTGAAATTATTGTATATACTTACAGGTTCACTTGCTTATCACTTGTCTTCCCTCCTTAGAAGTTTCATGAGGGCAGGCACTTTATCTGTTTTCTTCTCCCCCGAGGCTCCAGCATCTCAAACAGGGCCTGATGTGTAGTATAGCGTGTGCTTAGTAAACATTTGTTGAATGAACCACTGAGAAATAGAGATAACATAGCTGACTTTGGACTTACCTTTGTTACCCAATTTGTCTATAATATTGTAATAACTTCCTCACGTGTCCTTCTTCTTCTTTAAAAAAAATTTTTTTAATGTTTATTCCTGAGAGACAGACAGACAGACTGCGAGCTGGGGAGGGGCAGAGACACAGAATCCTAAGAAGGCTCCAGGCTCTGAGCTGTTAGCACAAAGCCTGACTCTGGGCTCGAACTCACAAACTGCAAGATTATGACCTGAGCTGAAGTTGGACACTCAGCTGAATAAGCCACCTAAGCATCCCATCTTTTTTTTTTTTAATGTTTATTTACTTTTAAAAGAGAGACAGAGTGCGAGCAGAGAGAGAGAGACAGAGATAGAGACACAGAGTCCGAAGCAGGCTTCAGGCTCTGAGCTGTCAGCACAGAGCCCGACACGGGACTCAAACCCATGAACTGTGAGATCATGATCTGAGCCAAAGTCAGACGCTTAACTGCTGAGTCACCCAGGGGCCCCAACATGTCCCACTTCTTGATTCATGGCGAGGATTGCATCTCATTTTTTACTTTCGCCTCACTTCTTACATAATGCCCAGCATATAGTTGGCAAACCATGCATTTTGGTGAATGAAGAAAGAAAGAAAGAAAGAAAGAAAGAAAGAAAGAAAGAAAGAAAGAAAGAAAGAAAGAAAGAGGGGCGCCTGGGTGGCTTAGTCGGTTAAGCGTCCGACTTTCGCTCAGGTCATGATCTCGCGGTTCGTGGGTTCGAGCCCCGCGTCGGGCTCTGTGCTGACTGCCAGCTCAGAGCCTGGGAGCCTGTTTCAGTCTGTGACTCACTCTCTCTCTGACCCTCCCCTGCTCATGCTGTCTCTCTCTCTCTCTCCTAGAAATAAATAAAACATTTAAAAAGAAAGAAAGAAAGAAAGAAAGAAAGAAAGAAAGAAAGAAAGAAGGAAAGAAGGAAGGAAAGAAGGAAGGAAGGAAGGAAGGAAGGAAGAGAATGTTTAGGAGGCATAAGTGTGTTCTAGGATGCCCAAAGGCGTGGAAGGAGGGTGCTTACTTATTTATTTTTACAGTAGGTCCCATACCCTATGTGGGGCTTGAGCTCGGGAATCTGAGATTAAGAATTGCATGCTCTGGGGCTCCTGGTGCCTCAATCGGTTAAGCATCCTGCTTCGGCTCAGGTGATGATCTCACGATTTGTGAGTTCAAGCCCCGCATCGGGCTTTCTGCTGTCAGCACAGAGCCCGCTTTGGATCCTATGTCCCCCTCTCTGTCCACCCCTCCCCTGCTCACGCTCTCTCTCTCAAAAGTAAATAAACATTTAAAAAAAAAAAAAAGAAGAGTTTCATGGCCTACCAATGGAGCCAGCCAGGCACCCCAAGAGGGTCTTGATTGCACAACGGTGACACAATGCTAAACCAAATTGCCTCCGTTGGTCCAGAAAATGCGAGCGATCCCCGGATCAGCGGGTGGAGAAGGTGGGGCAGCCTGAGGTCAGCGTGGCTGGCAGGAGCTTGGCCTGGGCAGAGGGAGAGGCTTCCAGGGATGCTTTGGAGCTGCAAAGTTTACTTTTGGAATTGAGAGGCTTTCTAGTTGCTCGGGCACTTTTTACAATTGCTGTCTCCCAACCCCTCAGAAAGGGGAGTTCCCCTAAAACTCTGAGGAGCAGGATGGCTCAAGGTCCAATCTCCACATCATTCATAGACTAGGTCTTGTCAGTTTCATGCTATCGGGGCAAGAGAAGAGCCAAATATCCTATCTTATTTTATTTTATTTTATTTTATTTTTTTATTTTTTTTTTTAAAATTTTAATGTTTTATTTATTTCTAGGCGAGAGAGAGAGAGACAGTGTGAGCAGGGGAGGGTCAGAGAGAGAGAAAGTCACAGACTGAAACAGGCTCCAGGCTTTGAGCTGGCAGTCAGCACAGAGCCCGACGCGAGGCTCGAACCCACAAACTGCGAGATCATGACCTAAGTGAAAGTCGGACGCTTAACCAGACTAAGCCACCCAGGCGCCCCCTTATTTTATTTTATTTAAGATTGTGTTTGTTGAAAGATTTTGTTTTATTTATTTATTTTTTGAGAGAGAGAGAATGGCAGTGTAAGCAGGGAAGATGGTCAGAGAAAGAGAATCTTAAGCAGGTTACACGCTCAGCACGGAGCCCAATAAGGGGCTTGGACCCTGGGATCATGACCTGAGCCAAAATCAAGAGTCAGACGCTCAGCCAACTGAGCCACCCAGGTACCCCTAAAGATTTTATTTTTAAATAATCTCTATATGCAAAGTGGGGCTCAAACTCACAACCCTGAGATCAAGAGTCTCCTGCTCCACTCGCTGAGCCAGCCAAAT
This sequence comes from Proteles cristata cristata, assembly GCA_017311185.1. Taxonomy (NCBI): domain Eukaryota; kingdom Metazoa; phylum Chordata; class Mammalia; order Carnivora; family Hyaenidae; genus Proteles; species Proteles cristata. Next base: position 2,636,058 of record JAESUZ010005393.1, read on the forward strand.
GCCCCTGAACATCTTTTAAATAAGATGCTGTCTCGTGTTGCCCCTTTTGGGATGTATCTCTGAAGAGGAAAGGCAGTGTTGGTAGGAGTCAGAAGCAAATTTTAGAAAAGTGTAAAGCCTGAGCACTTTTTGAATCTTTTTACATCTTTAATATGTAAGTCATTTTTAAATTATTTTTATTTATTATTATTTTTTAATGTTTATTTTTGAGAGAGAGAGAAACAGAGTATGACCATGGGAGGAGCAGAGAGAGAGGGAGAGACAGAGTCTGAAGCACGCTCCAGGCTTTGAACTATCAGTATAGAGACTGATGCAGGGCTCGAACCCACAAACTCTGGGATCATGACCTGAGCCAAAGTTGGACGCTTAACCAACTGAGCCACCCAGGAGCTCCAATATGTAAGTTATTTTTGACCATTACCAAATAATTGACTCAGCTGTTTACATATTCACAAACATGAAAATAACATGTCACAAATATAGCACATAAATACACACTCACATACAAATACAACATACACAAACACACCCGAACATTCATATACACAAACACACACGATCACACACGCCCAAACACATACACAGAAAGGGCTTTACAAGCCCTTTTGCTTGCAAAGCAAAATTAATATAGTCAGAAGAAAAAAAATAAAAACAATATATAGTCAGAAGGCATTTGTAGAAACTATTTCCCAGGAAAGAAAGTCGTGACTCACTTATGAAAAACAATGAAAGCATTTTTTTAAAAGTTTCACTTATTGAAATAATCTCTATACACCACATGGGGTTTGAACTCACAACCCTGAGATCAAGAATCGCATGGTCTTCCAACTGAGCCATCCAGGTGCCCAAATTTAAGAATTTAAACAAGTTATTTCACTAACACCTGGTGAGCGGACGGAAGGGAAGGGAAAGGAAGCTGAGGAGAGTTTCACCGAGCAGCTTACCCACGGGAAAGTCTGTCTCGAGAGTCAGGCGCTGGCTCTCAGAGGCTGTCATCAACCTCTTGTCCGGTGGGCAAATGGGATGGAAAAAATAGCAAAGCCTCAGACCATACTTAGAGACTGGTTGTCGGGAGACACCAAAGAAAGGGAAAAATAGAGCTTTGAAAGCTGAGGACAGTAGCAATCAATGTGGGCAGTTCTGGGGGAAAGGAGGCAGGTGAACTGGAGACCTAGACCTTGCGGTGGGGGAGGGGGGCTGCAGGGAGTAAAACACATGGGAAGTTTGACACATCTTGAACCAGATGGGGAGAAGTGGATACAGAATGAAGCCCGCAGGACATGGCTGCTAGGGGACACTTGGAGTTATAGGTGACCCCAGTGAGGTGGGAACGGTGCTCAGAAATAGTCAGTGGTTGTGTACTTAAGATCAAACACCTTCCGGGAGCAGCCAGCAAAGGCCGTGGGAAAAAGGGAGACCCTCTTCTCTCTGGGGAAGTTCATGTCTGCTTGCTTCCTCTTGACACCATCGTCCCCACAGAGTAGCTTCCTTCCTTCACCCTGGAGTAGCTCTCCCATCCCAGGGGTATCTCCCGCACCTTACCTTTTCCTTCTCAGGGCTCTCTTCCAGGAAGACTTCCCCGACTCTCCAGTCTCCCAGAGTTAGAACTCCTCCGATGGCCTCCAGTGCTTCCCTTAGCACCCATCTTACGGGTCCAAATGGCCTTGAGTGACTCAGCCCTCCTGAGGCTGGCAGCCTCTTGAAATGTGGGCTGTACCTTGCTTTCTAGGGTATTCCCCAGTTCCTAGCTCAGAGCCTGCCACACAGCAGACACTCAGCAAACCCAGCAAAGCAAAGGACGATGGATGGCCAGGGATCTTCACGGGGCCGGGGAGGTAAGGGAGTCGTGGTGACAGCTCTCGGGGTATACCCTTCCCAGGGACACCTGCACTGCTCAAAAGGTTTGTTTTTGGCTTGGTGAGGAGAGCGGGAAGATGTGGTATTTCTAGGATCAGCAGCTGGTGCGAAGGAAAAGAGTTAGGGAAGGAGGAGAGGGACAAGGAAGCCGATATCGTATCCCTTGTGAGTATTTCCCACCTGCAACTATCTGCAGACTCCAGAAGGGAGTGAGAGAGGAAGGGAGAAGAAAGAGGAGGCTAAAGAGCAGTAGGAATTTGCCCCTCACTAGCCTGCCTGCCATAATCACCAGGTAGAAAGCAGGCAACAATTCCTTATTCTATGCTGCTGCGGGTCTGTGTCCGCTTATTCACAATTCTGTTTTTAGATGAAAGAGAGAGATAGACAGAGAGAAAGAGAGAGAGAGAGAGAGAGAGAGAGAGAGAGAGAGAGAGAGAGAGAGAGGAGAGTCAGTCTTAAGCAGGCTCCATGCTCGTGTAGAGCCTGATGTGAGGTTCGATCTCATGACTGTGAGATCATGACCTGAGCTGAAATCAAGAGTCAGATGCTTAACCAACTGAGTCACCCAGGCTCCCCCATTCCACAAATATTTATGGAGCACAAGCTATGTGCCAGGTGTTGTTCTAGGTGCTGGGAAAACAGCAATGAAGAAAATATGATGCTCGTATTTTGGGGGGCAGTGGAGTAACTTTGTGTAGTAAGTGAGGTGATAATATGTGTTATGAAAAAAATAAAGCACGGTAAGTAGGTTACAGAGGGAGGGCGTGGGGAGGGGCTAGGTTCATAGGTTGGTAGGGAAAGCCTCTCTGATGACTTTTGAGCAGACACCTGAAAGAAACAAAAGACAAAACAAGTGGATACTTGGAGTGAGAACATTCCAGACTGAAGGAACCACAGGTGCAAAGGCCCTGCGGCTAGAGTGTGCTGGGTGTGTAGGAGGAACTGCAAGGAGGCCAGTGTGGCTGGAGCGGAGCGAGGGAGGAAAGTGGTTAGAAAGGAGATCAGAAGGATGACAGGAAGCATTTCCAATGTTTGAAGGTCAGGGAGATGAAGGCCAGTGAGGCAGGTGGCGAATGGAGAGTGATGACCCTAGTGTCCCACAGGCCAAGAGAAAAAGCTGTTTGAGGTCAGGGAGGGATCGATTGGTCAAAAGCCACGGAGAGGTCTAGCAAGAGAAGGCTGAGCTCAGGACTGGACAGTGTGGAGACCACCTTAACAAGAGCAGACTCGGTGGAGTGGCGGGAGGGGGGTTCCTGGGAGAATGGGAAGCTGGGATGGGGGTGGTGGGGGGAAGCGGACACACAACGGACACACAATGGGGGAGACTGGTGCAGAGGGACGCACAGCCTTGTGTCTGAGCATCGTAAGCTTTCCTGCATCAGCTAACTCTTAGCTGAGCTGATGCTTGGAACTTGGCTTCCCTCCCCACCTCTTCTGAACAGGGTCGGTCGCCAGTCTCCCCACCGCCGCCCCAGCGGGGATGGGGGATTAGAGCCTGATGTCAGCCTGTGCTTTAGTTGTTGTTTTCTGGTACCAGTCAAGACGTGCCTTGTGAGACTAGGGCGGGGACGCACACTATTAGTCCTCGGTTACCAGGTGGAGGCTCCCTAAATCCCTCATCAGCCACCCTTAGAGGATCTGGCTGGGAAGACAAACAGCACGGGGCAAAAGCTTATTGCTGACTGCCATCTGGTGGACATTTTGGGAACTGGTCCGGATCCAGATCTGTGACTAGTAGGGTGGTGGGAAGAATCGAATGAGTTTTTCCAGTAGCACCAGGCACTTATTAAGTGTTTGGTAAAAATGGGCTACTGTCATTATGCTCCTGCTTTGGAGGAGTGTGGTTAAGATAAATGTGTCCCTTGAGCACCTGGGTGGCTCAGTCGTTAAGCATCTGACTTCAGCTCATGTCATGATCTCCCAGTTTGTTGAGTTGAGTCCCAATCCGGTGAGCTTGAGCTCCATTTTGGGTAAACACGAGCCCCTCCTCTGGTAGCCCCCTTCTCTCTCTCTTTTCTTTCTCTCTCTCCCTTGCTCTCTCTCTCTCTCTCTGCCCTCTTCCCTTCACTTGTGCCCTCTCGCGCTCTCTCTCTCTCAAAAGAAATGTGTCCCTTGATTTCACTTACAACATTTTTCTTAATGTTTATTTATTTATTGTGGGAGAAAGAGATTGCAAGCTAGGGAGGGTCAGAGAGAGGGAGAGAGAGAATCCCAAGTAGGTTCAGTATTGTCAGTGCAGAGCCTGACTTGGGGCTTGATCTCAGAACTGTGAGATCATGACCTGAGAGCTGAAATCAAAAGTTGGGCGCTTAACCAACTGAGCTACTAAGGTGCCTCTCACTCCCAACGTTTTTTGAATGAAAAGGAAATATTCTAAAAGGAGGTCCCTCTTTTTTATCTTGGTAAAGACAAGAGTGCTTCAGGGAACCAAGTTGGACATTGTGCTTACAGTCAGATGTTCTAGATTCAAATCCCGCTTCTGCTACTGTGTGACCTTGATCACATCCCTTAAGCACCCTGTGTCTCAGTTTCATCAGATCATAAAATGGGAGCATTAGTGTTCATGGCACACCAGGTAGTGAATGTAAAGGGGTCTCTGTAAAAGATGCTCTCTCTTAGTTAATGGTAGTGACATACAAGCTCTCAATCCAGGGGGTGTATTGTTGGAAAAGAGTGCTCTCAGGGTGCCTGGCTGGCTCAGTTAGGAGAGTATGGGACTCTTGATCTCAGGATTGTGGGTTCAAGCCCCATGTTAGGTGTGGAGATGGCTTAAAAACATAAACTTGAAAAAAAAATAGTGGTTCTCAACTGGCGGCAGTTTTGCTCCCCAAGGAACATTTCTCAATGTCTAGAGATATTTTTGCTTGTCACAAGGGCAGGGGATGCTCCTGGCATCTAATGGGTAGAGGTCACAGATGCTAAACATCCACCAATGCCTAGAACAAGCTGCCTACGGGACCGATTTATTCTGTCCAAAATGTCAATAGTGCTTAAAATGAAAAAATCTTGGAGCTTTTAAAAGTGAGGATTTTTCTTGCCACGTCATGGACCAACAAGAGGAACTGCTTTCTGAAAAGTAAGAGAAAAGCAGAGTGACGCATGAAGCTGGAAAGGGATTCTTCCTACAATTATATGCAAGAGCAAAATGAGGGTCCAGATTCCTGTGCTGTCTAGTATGGTAGCCAGGCGCCAGTCATATGTGGCTATTGAAGTTGAAATTACTTAAAATGGAAAAAAAAATTTTTATCTAATCGATCCCTGGGTTGAAATAGCCATGTTTCAAGTGTTTAGTAACTATTTGTGACTAGTGGACAGCACGGGTACCGAACATTTCCATCGGCACAGAAAGTTCTACAGGATAAGCACAGCTCAAAACAAACAAACAAAAACAGAAAAAAAATCTCAGCAGAACCAGGCATTGGTGGGACAACCCACAAGAGAAAAATTAGAAACTAAGGACACGCGGGGAGGAGGGGACCACGAGAAGTAACTACATACACCAATGAGATGGTTAAGTAAGAACAAAGGCGGAATATAATTAAGTCATGAATACACACATGCACAATAACTGATCTGTGCAATCGTCTCCCCCCCCACCAAGAATACCCTTAAGTACATAAAACTCAAGAATCTTTAAAAGGTAAGCAGAAGCAACAGAAGGCAAGAGGGGAAAGGGGAAGCTACTGCTGGGGAGTGCTGTGCCTCTCTTTCTCTCCTTCCTGGCACAGTTCAGTTTACCTTGTGGTACAAGCTTCCCAGCCCGACAGGTGGCCACGAATCGACTGTACTGATGGAGGAGCGCCTGTGGCGGTTTATTTTAACTGAAACCTTGGAGATCTTGTAAAGGATGCAGGTATGCTTGGTGATGAAAGGCAGAGAGAAGAAGTGAAGGAGCATACGGGAGATTTGGAAGAGCAGATGCAGGTAACTCAGCTCCTTGAACTGATCATTGATGATCCCGCTGATGAGCATGACCATGGAGAAACTGATGAGTTCGTAGGCGATGATCCACAGCGCGTAGCACAGCAGCCCCACGTAGTTGTTCGTGTGGATGCAATGGAGAAGCAATATGCTGAACAAGATGGTGGTGGTGGATAAGACGATGTTGATGCTTCCCTTGTGGGCCATGACCCAAGATACCGTCTCAGAGTTTGTGTCCATGTAGATATTGACTCTGTCCTCATAGCCAAAGTACGTAATGTGGTTCAAATCAAAGATGAGGAACTGGATGGTGTTGAGGATGGAGAAGATGCCCACCACGAGGCAGGGAGTCTTGTTGTTCATCGTATATGTGTTTTACCACAGCACCTGCTGCAGGGGGAGAAAGGAGATACAGAATAAGATGGTGGAGCTAGCCCTACACAAATTCCTTGAGCCCCTGGATATAAATGGGAGAGAGCTAAAATAAAATTGGTATATGGACAGGCAATGGGCCAGAAGTCAAGGGACATGGGTGTCTGGCCCCTGCTCTGACATAACCAGCTGTAGGGACCACGTCCCCGGGAATTGAGGGCGCCGTTGGCCCAGGATACTCCTTGGGTAGCTCCCAGCTCTGCTGTTTCAGACGCAGCTATGCATTAAGGTAGCAAAAAGCACGCTGTCGGTGCCAGGCTCATGGCAATTGGGAAGCTCCTGTATCTGGAATGATGATGGAGTCAGCTCTGGGCTCTTCTCCGGGATATTTTTTTCTGTGAAGTCAGAAAACTAGTTTGGCTCCTTGAGGGCCTGGAATGACCCCTGAATATTTTTTTCAGTTGCAATTGTTCTATTATAGTCAAATATACTTTTTTTAATTTTTTTTTATGTATTTATTTTTTTACCATTTTAGCCCTTTGCGAGTGTACAGTTCAATGGCATTAAGTACCTTCACACTGTTGTGTGACCATCACCACCATCCATCTCCAGGCTTTTATACACCTGCCAGGAAACAGTCCTGTACTTAGCAAATGCTCACTGCCCCCCTCGCCCCGCCCCGCCTACGCCCAGCCCCAGCTAACCACTCTTCTCCTTTCCGTCTCTATGGGTTATGACTACCCCAGGCACCGCACCTAAGTGCAGTCATACAATATTTCTTCTGTTGTGCCAGCTGGTTTCATTCAGCATAATGTTTTCCAAATTCATCCCAAATATCCTTGTATCTTATTCTCTACGATCCTCCCAACTCCGTGTGTCTCCAGAGTTTAGTCCTTGGTACAGACACCGCCTGCGGCACCCCAGGAACCAGCATTTCCCAGGTAGGGTAGGAGAAGCCTTGTGCTGGCTGCTGGAGAGCTGCGCTGATCTTTGTCTGTTCCCACCAACCCAGCCTCAGGCCGTCCCTGCCACCAGAGTCGCTTCCAGAGTGGCTACTTTCCACAGGGTGCTCTCCTGGGTCATTCAAAAAGAGGGCCCCAAACCACACAGGCGTATCCCTTTGGTGTAAGACTGTTTTGCAGATTTCAAGGCATTATCTTTTTTTTTTAAATTTTTTAATGTTTTATTTATTTCTAGGAGAGAGAGAGAGACAGCGTGAGCAGGGGAGGGTCAGAGAGAGAGGGAGTCACAGACTGAAACAGGCTCCAGGCTCTGACTGGCAGTCAGCACAGAGCCCGACGCGGGGCTCGAACCCACGAACCGCGAGATCATGACCTAAGCGAAAGTCGGACGCTTAACCAACTAAGCCACCCAGGCGCCCCTCAAGGCATTATCTTTATAGACCCCTTAGGTTTTTTGTTCTTGCTGCCCCCGCCTTGGTTTTGGCCTTTAACGCCTCCCCACGGTCATGGTAAAAACTGCGTAACGTCTCTTTCTGCCTCCTGCCTCCTTTCTTGTTCCTTTGGCCCATTCTAGTCACTTAGCATTCACTCAGCAAACATCTATTGTGCATTAACTATATGCTGGACATTGAGCTCGGCACTAGACATGCACAGGTAAACATTCTAGTGAGGAAGCTAGACAAAAACAAGAAAAATGGGAATAAAATGTTTTTAACATTTTTTTAAAATGTCATTGATAATTTTGTTCATGACAACTTTTTTTTTAATGTTTTTATTTATTTCTAGGAGAGAGAGAGAGACAGCGTGAGCAGGGGAGGGTCAGAGAGAGAGGGAGTCACAGACTGAAACAGGCTCCAGGCTCTGAGCTGGCAGTCAGCACAGAGCCTGATGCGGGGCTCGAACCCACGAACGGCAAGATCATGACCTAAGCGAAAGTCGGACGCTAAACCAACTAAGCCACCCAGGCGCCCTATATTTTAAATATTTATGTTTTGGGGGGAGGGTGCAAGTAGGGGGGCAGAGATAGAGGGACAGAGAGGGCAGAGAGAGGGGGACAGCTGGCTCTGTGCTGACAGGCTGATAGCAGTGAGCATGATGTGGGGCTCAAACCCACAAACCGTGAGATCACGACCTAAGCCAAAATCAGATGCTCAACTGACCGAGCTACCAAGGTGGCCCAAAAATTGTTTTTCTAAAATGCAAATCAGATCATAACACACACACACACACACACACACACACACACACACACACACACACACATCCTTAAGACCCTTCCAAGTGTCCTCATTGCCTTCCAAAGAAACCTGGACGTGGCAGGTAAGACCTCTTCTTTTCGGACCCCTGCCCTTCCCTGTAGCCTACCTCTCTACCCAAGCCACACCAAACTCGCTGTTTCCCAAATGGCTTTGGCCTGTCCGCATGCCCACTTGAATGCTGTCCACTTTGCCAGAGGTGAAGTCCCTCCCTTTTCCACCCAGTGGTTGCCCATTCCCTCTAAGACACAAGTTCAATGATTGCCTTCTTCAGAAAGCCTCCCCCGGGGCACCTGGGTGGCTCAGTCAGCTGAGCTTCCGACTTCAGCTCTGGTCACAATCTCATGGTTCAGTGAGTTTTAGTCCCTCATCAGGTTCATTGCTGTCAGCGCAGAGCACACTTCAGATCCTCTGTCCCTTCTCTCTCTGCCCCTCCTCCACTTGTGCTCTCCCAAAAGTAAATTTTAAAAAAACATTTGTAAAAAGAAGAGGAAAGAAAGCCTCCCCTGATTTTCATTCTGGATTAGATCTTTTTTTTTTAAGTTTTTATTTTATTTTATTATTTTTTTTTTAAATTTTTTTAATGTTTTATTTATTTCTAGGAGAGAGAGCGAGACAGCGTGAGCAGGGGAGGGTCAGAGAGAGAGGGAGTCACAGACTGAAACAGGCTCCAGGCTCCGAGCTGGCAGTCAGCACAGAACCCGACGCGGGGCCCGAACCCACGAACCGCGAGATCATGACCTAAGCGAAAGTCGGACGCTTAACCGACTAAGCCACCCAGGCACCCCTAAAGTTTTCATTTTAATTCCAGTTAATTAACATAGAGTGCTATATTGTTTCTGGTGTACAATATAGTGATTCTGGATCAGATCTTGCTACATCTTGAGGACATCCGACCACCTCCTCCACAGCCTTTATCACAACGCATGGTAAGTTTTCCTTAAAAAATGTTAAAAACAGGGGCGCCATGGGGCGCCTGGGTGGCATATATATATATATATATATATATATATATATATATATATATATATATATAAATGTTTCTTGCTGGTATGGGGACCACGGGTCAGAAAGGAGACAAGAGTAGAGGCAGGCAGAGCAGTTGAGAGGCTTAAAGGCAATGGTGAAGCAAGGCAACATGGGGTGTTAGGGGGTTGCATTTGCAGTCTGGGCCTGTGGGAGGAGTCTGGGATTAGCACCTGGGTCAAGGGTGGCCCATTCACTGAGCTGGGAAGCACACTTAGAATGGGGAAGGGAAAAATGAAGAGGAGGACAGCTTGAGAAATGGTGGGTTTGAACTCCCCTGGGATATGTCTATTATGAAGTCCTCTCCATCATCCTGGAACTCAGAAAGAATCTGAGTGTTTCTGAAATACAGCTTTGGGCTGGATACAAGGTTCTTGGTGAACAGTGGGAGGAGGAAGTATTTTGTTGTTGTTGTTGTTGTTGTTTTTTTTAATTTATTTCCAGGAGAGAGAGAGAGAGAGACAGCGTGAGTGGGGAGGGTCAGAGAGAGAGGAAGTCACAGACTCTGAAACAGGCTCCAGGCTCTGAGCTGGCAGTCAGCACAGAGCCCGATGCGGGGCTCGAACCCACGAACCGCGAGATCAAGACCTAAGCGAAAGTCGGACGCCTAACCGACTAAGCCACCCAGGCGCCCCATGGAGGAAGTATTTTGAATATATTATCCCATCACCATTTGGCCTCCATTGTTTCTGCAAAGAAATCAGCTGTTAGTCTTACTGAGATTCCCTTTTAAGTGTTGAGTCATTTTTCTCTTGCTGTTTTCAAGATTTTCTTCTTGGGGTGCCTGGGTGGCTCAGTCAATTGAGCATCTGACTTGGGCCCAAGACATGATCTCATGGTTTATGAATTCAAGCCCCACATGGGGCTCCCTGCTGTCAGCACAGAGCCTGCTTTGGACCCTCTGTCGTCCTCTCTCTCTGCCCCTCCCCCAGTCCTTCTCTCACACACATTCTCTCTCTGTCTCAAAAATAAACATTAGAAGATTTTCTTCTTGTCTTTGACTTGAGCATTTACTATGCAGTGTTTATGTCTCTTTGAATTTATCCTAATTGAGGGCGCCTGGGTGGCTTAGTCCATTAAGCGTCCGACTTTGGCTCAGGTCATGATCTCACGGTTCATGGGTTTGAGCCCTGCATCAGGCCCTGTGCTGACAGCTAGCTCAGAGTCTGGAGCCTATTTTGGATTCTGTGTCTCCTTCTCTCTCTGACCCTCCTCTGTTCACGCTCTCTCTCTCTCAGAAATAAATAAAAAACATTAAAAAAATGAGTTTATCCTAACTGGAATTTTTTGGGTTTCCTGGATGTGTATGTTAGTGTTTCTCAATAAATTTTTATGACTTTTTCATAACTTCTGTATCTTTTATTCATATTTATTGGTATTCTGTGTTTGATGTGACATTGCCATCATATTTTCCTTCAGGCCTTTAATCATGGTTTCCTTTAGTTCTTTAAATACATATATGTTTAATGTTTATTTTTGAAAGAGAGAGAGCGTAAGCAGGGAAGGGCAGAGAGAGGGAGACACAGAATCTGAAGCAGGCTCCAGGCTCTAAGCTGTCAGCACAGAGCCCAATGTAGGGCTTGAACTTAGGAATCATGAGATCATGACCTGTTAGTTAGACGCTTAACTGACTGAGCCACCCAGGTTCCCTTCTTTAAACATATTTATAATGGCTCTTTTGAAGACTTTTTCTGTTAAATTTCATATCTTGTCACTCTTACAGGGAGTTTCTGTTCCGATTTATTTTCTGATATATAAGTCATACTTTGCTGTTTCTTTACATGTCTTATATTCTTTTGTTGTTGGAAACTGGACATTTAATTAATTAATTAAAGTTTTTAGTACATAAAAATTTTTAAAAATATAATTTATTGTCAAGTTGGCTAACATACAGTGTATACAGTGTGCTCTTGGTTTTGGGGGTAGATTCACGTGATTCATTGCTTACATACAACACCCAGTGCTCATCCCAGCAAGTGCCCTCCTCAATGCCCATTACCCATTTTCCTCTCTCCCTCACCTCCCCATCCACTCTCAGTTTGTTCTCTGAATTTAAGAGTCTCTTATGGTTTGCCACCCTTTCTGTTTGAAACTATTTTTCCCCTTCCCTTCCCCCCATGGTCTTCTGTTAGTTTCTCAAGTTTCACATATGAGAGAAAACATATGATATCTGTCTTTCTCTGAATGACTTATTTCACTTAGCATAATATACTCCAGTTCCATCCACTTTGTTGCAAATGGCAGGATTTCATTCTTTCTCATTGCCAAGTAATAATCCACGGTATATATACGCCATATCTTCTTTATCCATTCATCAGTTGATGGACATTAAGGCTCTTTCCATAATTTGGCTATTGTTGAAAGTGCTGCTATAAACATTGGGATACATGTGCCCCTATGAATAGCACTCCTGTATCCTTTGGATAAATTCCTAGTAGTACTATTGGTAGGTCATAGGGTAATTCTATTTTTAATTTTTTGAGGAACCTCCACACTGTTTTCTAGAGTGGCTGCACCAGTTTGCATTGCCACCAACAGTGTGAGAGGGTTCCCATTTCTCCACATCCTCACCAACATCTGTTGTTTCCTGAGTTGTTCATTTTAGCCACTCCGACTGGTGTGAGGTGGTATCTCAGTGTGGTTTTGATTCATATTTCCCTGATGATGAGTGATGTTGACATCTTTTCATGTGTCTGTTAGCTATCTGGATGTCTTCTTTGGAGAAGTGTCTGTTCATGTCTTCTGCCCATTTCTTCACTGGAAATGAAGGAGAGGAACATGTGTATTTAACTAATGAAAACCAAGTCTAGAAGAAAATGTCATCCAGGGGCCCCTGGGTGGCTCAGTTGGTTAAGTGTCTAACTCCCAATTTCAGCTCAGGTCACGATCTCACAGTTTGTGAGTTCAAGCCCCACATCAGACTCTGCTCTGACTGTGTGAAGCCTGCTTGGGATTCTCTCTCTCTCTCTCTCTCTCTCTCTCTCTCTCTCCTCTCCCTCCCATGCTCATACTCTCTCTCTCAAAAACAAATAAATTAAAAAAAAAAAAGAGTTGCATGCTCTAGCAACTGGGCCAGCTAGGTACCCCAACAACCTCATTTTTTAAAATAGACAAGAGATTTGGGGCACCTGGGTGGCTCAGTCAGTTGGGCATCCGACTTCGGCTCAGGTCATGATCTCACAGTTTGTGGGTTCAAGCCCGCATCGGGCTCTGCTCTGAAAGCTCAGAGCCTGGAACCTGTTTCCGATTCTGTATCTCTCTCTCTCTCCGCACCTCCCCTGCTCACGCTCTGTCTCTCTCTCAAAGATAAATAAACGTTAAAAATTTTTAAAAAAATAGGCAAAAGATTTGAGTAGACACCTTGCCAAAAATATATAAATATGACAAGTACATAAAAAGATGTTCAACATCATTTGGCATGAGAGAAATGCAAGCTAAAACCACAATAAGATACCACTATATACCCATTAGAATGGCTAAAATAAAATATTTATTGTTTGTATTAAGTTCTTGCAAGGATGTGGAGGGACTAGAATTCTCATACCCCACTAGTGGGAATATAAAATGGTACAGCCACTCTGGGAAAACGTTGCTAGTTTCTTAAGAAGTTAAAATTGTATTTATCCAAGACAAATGAAATCATAAGTCTCTACAAAGTTTTGTGCACAAATGTTTCTAGTGTTCCAATTCGTAATTGCCCCAAGTTGCAAATCACTAGATGTCCTTCAAAGGGCGAATGGATAAACAAATTGCAGTATATTCATGTCATGGCATGCTACTCGTCAATAAAGAATGAACTTTCAAAACGCATAACATAGATGAATCTTAGAGAATGGACCTTCGATACACATAACAACATGGATGAATTAGGCTGAGTGAAAGAAGCAAGACAAAAAAAGTGCACACTCTATGATTCTATATATGTAAAATTCTAGAGAATGCAAACTAATAGATAATGACAGCAAATCAGTGCCTTGTGATGGTAGGGGTTGCTGCAGGAACGGGGGGAGCAGGGGTTAAGAGGAAACTTTGCGGGGTAATATGTTTAGGAATTCAGTGGTGATGGTTTCACTGGGATATACTTATGTTAAAACTTATCAAATTATGTACTTTAAACATGTGCAGCTTATTATATGTCACTTATACCTCAGGAAAGCTATTAAATAAACAAACACTTAACACAATGCCTAATGTTTGAAGTAGAAGTGTGCTCAATTTGTCTTCCATCTTGGTTTATACTACTTATGACATTTTCTGAACCTGGACTCAAGTGATGTGTGTGGATCTATGATAATATTAGTCTTGTGCTGTCTTAATTAGCTTAAGTCATAAGCAGTGATTTTGCTTCTCCCACAAACTGCAAAATTCTCAAGGTCAGGACTTGTATCTTGTACTTTTTTGGTATCCTTCTACTAAGTCTAGCATAGTGACAGACACAGAAAAGTTTAACGAATACCTTTTGGTTAACCGAGTGCATTTTGCACTCTTTGACAAATCTGGGTGGGGAGGATACTTATGACAGAAAATGGAGAATAGTTTTCTCTTTTATTCTTTTATTTATCTGGAACATAGCATACAGGACAGAGAGGGAAAGACCATGGCATAAAGCTACCCCAAGACACCACCGTTCTCCCTTACGCTGTAGCTACCTGAGGCATAAATCCAGATATGCCTGTGTCCCAGGGCTGAATTAGAGAGCTGTGGGTTGAAGGCTGATGAAGGCATATACCAAGGCGAAAGGATTGCCAGACTGCGACTCAGCTTCATTTCATTTCCTTGCCCTCTTTATTTTGACCTCTAAGGCGGCACTGACCAGAAAACGAAGGAGAAACCCAAGAAGTGCTTGGTAAACAACAGTGGCCTTTCACTAAACGCCCTTCCTGAGCAGGTGGTCCTCATTGGGATTATAATTACATTCCTCTCCATAGTCTCCCAAAAAGATGGCAGTAGAGTCTCTATTCCGAACAGATCAGCAGAAGTGAGAGAGATGGAACCAGAATTACCATCAGTGGAGAGAAGGGCAAACATTATTTACTATAGTGTCGGGTAAGGTTGATGATCTTGGATTTCCGTCGTAGGAACTCTCCAGTGGCTGTCGAAATACGCCTGTTGTAGAAAATGATATTGCCTGGGCTTTGGCTTTTGTAGATTATGTGGGCATAGGAGATGACATAGAATATCCAGAAACAGTGCATGAAAATACGGGACATCAAGCCAAACCAACGCACGACTCTGACCTCTTCAATGACAGAGTCATTGTTGGTAAAGATTTGTACTATAATGTTTACAAGTTCGTAGAAAAGGATCCAGATCATGTAGGTCACCAAGCCCCCGTGTATTTGGGCATACACTGAGTACAGGAGGAAGAAGCTGATGATGAGGGTAATGAAAGACAGGAAGAAGACAATATTGAAAGCCCAGCAGATGATGAAGTGGCTTATCAGGACACTTGCACTATTGTTCTGCAGGTTATTATCAGTGCAATTGTTGCTCCTTAAGTACTTGTGTTCGAAGATGAGGCACATGTTGGTGGCCACGATGGTAAAGACCCCTGATAACACGGTGCCCATTTTGGCAGTCATGCCAAACCAGTGCTGTTGTCTCATGCTGAGACTTCCCGTGAAGACGAACAAGATACAGGAGAGTTCTGGTTTCTGCCAATGTGGTAAATGATCAGAGTTTCTGCCTCCTGCCCCAAATGCACCCTAGAAAAACAATAGAGAGAAATATGGAAGCCAGGAAATAACCAGCTTTGGGAGGACAGAAGGCTTTAAAATTGTTTGGGAATGACATATCTGATAAAGGGCCAATACCCCAAATCTATAAAGAGATTATCAAACTCAGCACCCCAAAAAATGAATAATCCCATTAAGAAATGGGCAGAAGATAGGAGTAGACATTTTTCCAAAAAGACATCCGGATGGCTAACAGATATGAAAAGATGCTCATCATCACTCGTGTGATGCATGAAACACCTTGTGTTTGATGCACAAACATCACTCATCATCAGGGAAACACAAATTAAAACCACACTGAGATACCACCTCACATAACACAAGAAACAACAGGTGTTGGCCAGGATATGGAGAAAAGGGAAGCCTCTTGCACTGTTGCTGGGAATGCAAACTGGTGCAGCTGCCTTGGAGAAGAGTATGGAGGTTCCTCAAAACGTTAAAAATAGAATTACGCTATGGTCCAGCAATTGCACTACTAAGTATTTACCCAAAGTTTATAAAAATACAGATTCGAAAGGGTACATGCACCCCGATGCTTATAGCAGCATTATCAACAATGGCCAAACTATGGAAGGAGCCCAAATGTCCATCAACCAATGAATGGAAAGAAGATGGGGTATTTATACCATGGAATATTACTCAGCCATCAAAAAGAATGAAATCTTGCCATTTGTGGTGATGTGGGTGGAGCTAGAATGTATTATGCCAAGTGAAATAAGTCAGTCAGAAAAAGACAAATACCATATGATTTTACTCACATGTGGAATTTCGGAAACAAAACAGATGAACATATGGAAGGGGGAGAAAGTGAGGGAAACAAACCATAAGAGGCTCTCTTTTTAAAGTTTTTATTTTGAGAGAGAGAGAGAGAGCGCACACAAGCGGTGGAGGGGCAAAGAGAGAGAATCCCAAGCAGGCTTCACGCTGTCAGTGCAGAGCCACATGTGGGGCTTGAACCCATGGACCACGAGATCATGACCTGAACAGAGATCAAGAGTTGGATGTTCAACTGACTGAGCCACCCAGACGCCCTCCATGAAAGGCTCTTAACCATAGTGAACAAACTGAAGGTTGATGGAGGAAGGTGGGTGAGGGAGGGATTGAATGAGTGATTGGTACTAAGGAGGGCACTTGTGATGAGCACTGGGTGTTCTATGTAAGTGATGAATCGCTGAATTCTACTCCTGCAACCAGTATTGCACCATATATTAACAACTAGAATTTACTTATTTCTTTTTAAATGTTTATTTATGAGAAAGAGAGTGAGCACCTGAGTGCAAGTAGGAGAGGGTCAGAGAGAGTGGGAGACAGAGGATTCAAAGCAGGCTCCAGGCTGGCAGCAGAGAGCCTAATATGGAGCTTGAACCCACAAACCAGGAGATTATGACCCAAGCCGAAGTCGGACACTTAATGGACTGAGCCACCCAGGCGCCCCAACTAACTAGAATTTAAATAAAAATTGAAAAGGAAAAAAATTTTTTAAATTGCTTGGGAGTGTGAGTGGGGAGGAGGGAGGATGCAGTGTGGGGTGGGTGACAAGGAACAGATAAATTAGAGAAGCGGTTCTCAACCCTGGCTTTATGCTAGGATGAATGAAAGTACCCATGCCCAGGCTCCACCTCAGACCAATTATAACATCTTCTAAGTGCTACGCAGAAATCAGTATTTTTCAAAACTTCGTAATGATTTTCATAGGTAGCCAGTATTAGAAAGCACTGGGTAGGGGTGCCTGGGTAGCTTAGCCGGTTGGGTGTCTGACTTCGGCTCAGGTCATGATTTCACAGTTTGTGGGTTTGAGCCCCACGTCAGGCTCTGTGCTGACAGCCAGCTCAGAGCCTGAAGCCTGCTTCAGATTCTGTACCTCCCTCCCTCTCTGACCCTCCTCTGCTCATGCTGTCTCTCCCTCTCTCAGAAATAAATAAAACATTAAAAAATTTTAAAAAATTAAAAAAAAAAAGAAAAGAAAACGCTGGGTAGAGAAGGTAGTTTAAATTATGCTCTTCTCTTTTCCCAGCATTGCTGCACCCCTGTGGGGAAAATTGCCTGCAGTTGCCAGACCTTGAGTGCAGGTGTCTCAGGAAAAAACTCAGCAGTACAATCTCCCTGTTGGCATGAGACCTTGCCGAAAACAGGTGGGCACCAACTGCCTTTCAGCAATCACTCCTGCATTACGTATCAAAACTAAAAGAATACAAAGAAAGGATACTTTAAGGGAATTTTAGAGCCTTCAGGATAGAGTTTCCTAGTAATAGAATAGAAAAAGCAATAATGAGCTGGGTGTTCAACTAAAAAACTTAAGGGAAAAGAAGCAATAATAAAAACAACAAAAAATAGGAGGAAGAAAGTGAACAGAAGAGCAGAAATCAACGAAAAGGAAATAAAGATGGAGGGATTTCTGATTGGTTAAGTTATTGGGGACAACTTGCTGCTTAAAAAAACTAAAAACCTGGATAAAATGGTTTTAAAATAGTCTTAAAAGCACAGAAGATCTGACAAACTAGCAGGTGGGAAGCCAGTCTATAGGAGAGGTAAGAAAGCATGGGAGTTGGTTTTGCTCCGAGGGTATTTACCAGTGTGAGCAAATGTGAATTACATCATGTTCTGTAGGCTAAGGACCGATGAAGTCTAAGCTCAGGATCCACCAAGGTGGCGAGTCTATTAGAAAGCCTTCCTTGTATTAGTCATACCCCCCACCCCCAAGAAGGCTATGATTAAAGGTGAATGAGAAGTAAACCTGACCCCAAGCCTTTCTCTCAAGAGACTCTAAGAAAGATAACTTCCCACTACACTGCACAAAAGAGGAGAAAACTCTTGAGACACTGTAACCACAGCTAGTCTTCTTGTGACTTTGTAGCCCAAATTATAGAAGTATTCAAAAAAGCTCTTAAGTTACTGCAAACCTAGTTTAAAGCAGTCCTGAGGGGCGCCTGGGTGGCTCAGTCAGTTAAATGTTGGACTTCGGCTCAGGTCGTGATCTGGCAAGTTCTTGGGTTGGAGCCCTAGCATCAAGCTCTGTGTTGACAGCTCAGAGCCTGGAGCCTGCCTCAGATTCTGTGTCTCCCTCTCTCTCTCCCCTTCCCCTACTTGCACTCTGTGCGTGTGTCTCTCTCTCAAAAATAAATAAACAGTGGGGCGCCTGGGTGTCTTAGTGGGTTAAGCGTCCGACTTTCACTTAGGTCATGATCTCGCGGTATGTGGGTTTGAGCCCCGCGTCGGGCTCTGTGCTGACTGCCAGCTCAGAGCCTGGAGCCTATTTCGGAGTCTGTATCTCTCTCTCTCTCTGACCCTCCCCTGCTCACGCTGTCTCTCTCTCTCTCTCCTAGAAATAAATAAAAATATTAAAAATAAATAAATAAATAAATAAATAAACAAACAGTAAGCAAATAATAGTAAAATAAAGTAGTCCTGAACTGGAATTCTCTAAGTTCCTGGTAGCAGCAAACTCACATCTTCTCTGGAGGAATGAATCTTTGTGTTGGTCCTCAAAAAATCTCCATCAGTAAATTACTGTGGAGACAATGGGCACTACACAGTAAAAAAGAACCCGGCATGCAAGGAACAAGGCATTGCAAGTGAGAACCAGCAGAAATAACAGCAGAAATGGAACTACGAAAAATAGCAAATTATGAAAAAATTATAGTCACTGCATTTTGCATTAAAATTTTTATTTTATTAAAATTTTATTTTTATGTGTAAAATACATATAAAATGTACCACCTTAACTATTTGTAAAAATTTGTTTAATTTTTCATTTTAGTAATCTCCACACCCAATGTGGGATCCAAACTCATGACCCTGAGATCAGCCAAGCACCCCACCATCTTAACCATTTTTATTTTTTTATTATTGTTTCTTTAATCTTTATTTATTTTTGGGAGAGAGAATGCAAGTGGGGGAGGAACAGAGAGAGAGGCAGACACAGACTCCAAAGCAGGCTCCAGGCTCCAAGCTGTCAGCACAGAGCCTGACATGGGGCTCGAACTCACGAACTGTGAAGTCAGAGCTGAAGTTGGATGCTTAACCAACTGAGCCACCCAGGTACCCCATTAATCATTTTTAAAGTGTATGGTTCAATGTTAACTATATTCACATTGTTATGCAGCCAATCTCTAGAACATTTTCATCCTACAAAACCGAAACTGTATGCCCATGAAACAACTCTCTACTTCCCTTCCCATACAACCTCTGGTAACCATCATTCTATCATGTTTTTTTTTTTTTTTTTTTAAAGTAGACTCTATGCCCAATGTGGGACTTGAACTCATGACCCTGAGATTAAGAGTTGCATGCTCTCCCAACTAAGCCAGCCAGGCACCCCATCTACTTTTTGTTTCTATGAATTTTAGTATTCTGGATATAATAGATAATATACTTGGATGATATATATTTAGAGTAGTAAAGTGGAATGATACAGTATCTGTCTTTTTGGTTCTGGCTTATTTTACTTAGCATAATTTACTCAAAGTTCATCTATGTTATAGCTTGTATCAGAATTCCCTTTGATTCCTACATTTATGTAAATAAACGACAATATTGAAAATATATTGTGGAAACAGGAAACCATAGAAAACAACCTAGCAGACTTGAAAGAGAACCAAATGGAATTTCTAGAGATGAAAACTTCAAGACCTGAAATTAAAATTTTGGTGGGCATATTTGGTAGCAGATTGGACATGGACAAAGTGATAGTTAACCAGAAGATAGGTCAAAGGAAATTATCCAGATTGTAGCATAGAGAGGCAAGAAGATAGAAAATATGGATGAGAAGTGAAGAGACATGAAGAATATAATAAGATGGTCTGACAATTGAGTGAGGGGGGGAGAGAAAGATGGAGAGAGAAAGAAGGAGTGGGAAGAGGAAGAGAAGAAAGAGGAGGAAGAGGAGGAGGAAGGAAAGAGGAGGTGGAAGGAGAAGGGAGGAAGGAGACAGAATAGGGTAGCATATTTGGAGAGGTAATAGCTGAGAGTGATATTGTGACTTATTATAAGAAACATATATTTGGTCTTCATCCCTGGTTCTGGCTCAGAGCTCCCCAAACCCTTGAACTTCCTAAGTGTAGAGAATCATAAAGATGTCTTTTGTTATGTTAATGAGGTGACTCTTATACCTCCCTCCCTCTCCTCTTCTACATCCCCAAACACTAAGTTTCATCTCTTCTCCCTCCCACACATCTCTTGAATCAGTCATTGTTTTTCCCATCTCCATGGCCACCACCATAGTGCAATCACCATCATGTTCTCTGGACTATTGTGACCAACACCACTTGTGAAGTTACAGTCTTTTTTTTTTTTTTAATGTTTATTTACTATTTTTGAGAGACGGAGAGAGTATGAGCAGGGGAGGGTCAGAGAGAGAGGGAGGCACAGAATCTGAGGCAGGCTCTAGGCTCTGAGCTGTCAGCACAGAGCCTCACGAGGAGCCCCGACTCACAAACTGACAGATCATGACCTGAGCCGAAGCCGGCCGCTTAACCAACTGAGCCACCCAGGTGCCCCAGTTATAGTCTTGCTACAGCCATGAATGATGAGACAGAGAGTGGGGAGGAAAGGCAGTGGGTATGTGTGTAGGGGCAAGAAGTCCTCATCTCTCAGGGTGGGAAATCAATAGATACGGTCTAAAAATGATTCAGCAAAGAAATATCAATATAAGTGTAGAGTTTAGAGATATGAGGTCCATAAGAGGGGAAATAGAAGAAATGAAGGTGGCTGCCTGTGGTAACTATGACTAGGAATTGGGGGCAGAGGACTGCTCTGTTTTACTGTAAGCCTTTAAGCATTCATTATTGCTATACATACACATAATTTTAATAAAGATGGATTTATGAAAATATAATTATGTTATGAATTCTAATAAATCAGATCATTAAGTATATCCCATTGACTCCCTATATGTTGTTGGCGTAGCTTTCTTTAATACAGTAGTATCTCTGTAGCCCCCAAAATGGTCAAGTTGGCACTGTGGAAGGACAGTCAGATAATTCTGTCATCATCTAAACCAAGTGCTACAAAGGTTACCATGGAAAGTAGTTGGTAACAGTGCAATAGAGGTGCCTGGGTGACTCAGTCGGTTAAGCATTCAGGTCATCATCTCAGAGTCATAAGTTCAGTCCTGCATTGGGCTCTGTGCTGAGCCTGAAGTCTACTTAAAAAAAATAAAAAAAGTGATCCCCAACAGTCTGTTTTGTTTATTTGTGAAATGTTCTGAAAAGGAGGCTTTATTTCAACTAGTACACCACTAGATTCCACCTTTGAATATTGACATTTTCTTTTAAAGTAGGCTCCACACCCAACATGGGACTTAAACTCATTACCCAGATCAAGGGTCACATGCTCGATCAACTGAGCCAGCCAGGTGCCTTGAATATTGATATTTTAAATGCTTTTATTTATTTTAAAAAAATATTTAGGGGCACCTGGGTAGCTCAGTTGGTTAAGCATCTGACATCAACTCAGGTTATGATCTCGAGGTCTGTGAGTTCAAGCCCCATGTAGGGCTCTGTGCTGACAGCAGGGAGCCTGGAGCTTGCTTCAGATTCTGTGTCTGCCTCTCTCTCTCTCTAATCCTCCCCCACGTGTGCTCTGTCTTTCTCTAAAAAAAAATAAAAATAAATAAATAAATAAATAAAAATATTAAAAAAATTTTAATATGTATTTATTTCTGGGAGAGAGAGAGCATGAGTGGGAGAGGGACAGAGAGAGAGGGAGATAGAATCTGAAGCAGGCTCCAGGCTCTGAGCTGTCAGCACAGAGCTCGATGCAGGGGTCAAACTGTGAACTGTGAGCTCATGACCTGAGCCGAAGTCAAACGCTTAACTGGCTGAACCACCCAGGTGCCCCTGAAATATTTTTAAACATTTATTTATTTATTTTGAGACAGAGAGAGGGAGAGGGAGAGAGAAAAAAAGAGAGAGAGAGGGAATGGGAAGGGGAGGGGCAGAGAGAGAGAGAGAATCCCAAGCAGGCTCCACGCTGCCATCGCAGAGTCTAACTCAGAGCTTGAACCCATGAACCATGAGATCATGACCTGAGCAGAAATCAAGGGTTGGGCCCTCAACCAACTAAGCCACCCCCACTGTATCACGTTTTATCACCTTTTCTTTTTTTTAAGTTTATTTTTTTATTTTGAGAGACAGGGAAAGAGAGAGAGTGGGAGAGGGGCAGAGAGAAGGAGGGAGAGAATCCCAAGCAGGCTCACACTGCCTTGCAGAGCCTGACTCAGGGCTTGAACTCACAAATTGTGAGTTCATGCCTGGAGTCGAAACTAAGAGTCACATGCTCACCAGACTGAGCCACCCAGGTGCCTCCTCAGTAGCACCTTTTCTTAACTGAGCCTTAGAAGTCCAATGGCATAGCTTTGACTGCACCTAATTCTTTAGAGTCACCAAGACTGGCCCGTATTTAAATGAAAGGGGATTGACTCTGCCTGTGGGAGGAGGGGTAAAGAATTTGCCCAGGTGCAGGGGATTCTGGCTATCCCAGTGGTCATAGTACAAATTCCCAAACTTGCCAGGTTGCCCAGGGAAGGAAAAGTGATAACAAGGAAATATTCACCAATGGGCTGACATTCTTCACTTCTCCCTACCTCCCAACATTCCTCTTGAGTGAAACTAGGGGCTTTCTGTGTGCTAAGCCCACCAAATTAAAGTCTTCATTGGTCAGCTTCTGTCTGGTAGCACAATGTAAATGACTGGCAACACAAGGCAGATCACTTGCAAAGCATGATTGCAAGTCTTGCAGAAGAGGCATAGATTCTTATGTGGTGATTAAAAAGGACAGAGCGGGGCGCCTGGGTGGCTCAGTCGGTTAAACATCTGACTTTGGCTCAGGTCATGATCTCACAGTTTGTGTGTTCGAACCCTGCATCAGGCTCTGTGCTGACAGCTCAGAGCCTGGAGCTTGTTTTGGATTCTGTGTCTCCCTGTCTCTTTGTCCCTCCCCCACTCATGCTCTGTCTCAAAAATAAATGAACATTAAAAAAAATTATTTTTATTTTTATTTATTTATAGGAGAGAGAGAGAGAGAGCATGAGCAGGGGAGGTTCAGAGAGAGAGGGAGACACAGACTCTGAAATAGGCTCCAGGCTCTGAGCTGGCAGTCAGTACAGAGCCCCACGTGGGGCTCGAACCCACGAACCGCGAGATCATGACCTAAGCGAAAGTCGGACGCTTAACCGACTAAGCCACCCAGGCGCCCCTAGAAAAATTATTTTTTAAGGATGTAGAAAAATTGCTGAGATCCCACAAAACTATTAGTGAATAGATGTAACAGAGTTAGACCAATTAATAACCAGAAAAGAGAAAAATCTATAAGCATGTAAAAGGTACTTCAATAAAGAAGTATGAGGATGACTAAAACAGCTACATAGTCACACGGTCATCAAGATGAATGGTTGTGGTGACACACAACATGAATGGATCTCAGGTAATAATAAGGGGGGAAAGTACCAGAAGAAGATACATAGTTAAAAACAACTATAGATAGGGGTGTCTGGGTGGTTCAGTCAGTTAAGCATCCGACTTTGGCTCAGGTCACGATCTCACCGTTCATGGGCTTGAGCCCCACGTCTGGCTCTGTGCTGGCACCTGAGAGCCTGAAGCCTGCTTCAGATTCTGTGTCTCTCTTCCTCTCTGCCCCTCCCTTGTTTGTTCTCTGTCTCTCAAAAATAAATAAACATTAAAAAAACCCCATCAACTATAGATATATATTACACACACACACACACACACACACACACACACATTTTATGACTATATGTATATAGATGCAATAAAACTATAAAACCGTAGGTGTGCCTGGGTTCAGTCCGTGGAGCATGCGACTCTTGATATCAGGGTTGTAAATTCAAGTTCCATATTGGGTGTAGAGATTACTTTTTAAAAAATCTTTGTAAAACCCCTACAGAGGTGCCTGAGTGGCTCAGTTCGTTAAGTGTCTGGCTTTGCTCATGTCATGATCTCACGGTTCATGAATTCAATCCCTGTACTGGGCTCTGTGCTGACAGCTCAGATCCTGGAGCCTGCTTCAGATTCTGGGTCTCCCTCTCTCTCTGTACCTCCCTGCTTGTGCTGTCTCTCAAAATAAATAAAAGTTAAAAAATTTTTAAAAACCTACAAAACTGTACAAGGAAACTATATAAGGAAAGCAGAGGAATGATAAATTTAGGATTCTAGATGATGGTCAGGGGAGGAAGTGAAATGGCTTGGGCAGACCAGACAATCAGGTATAAATTACTGATAAGATCCTAATTATTTTGGGTGGAGGATTTGAAGGTACCTATTACATTATTAAAAATAACTAATATTTAAAAAGTAAATAAAAGAGCCATGAATGAACCAATGCAGAATATGTCATGCCCCAAGGATTATAGTAAGTCTAACTGTGAATATATGAAATACAACAAAAAACACTTACATAAAACAAAGATAACAATAGCATTTACCCCTAAGTCATTGTGAAGATTAAATGAATTAATATTTTTAAAATACTCAGAACAGTGCCTGGAACCTAGTAAGTATTTTACTGTGTAAGTATTTTTACTACCATTGTTTTTGCTTTATGCCAAGGGGTAACTACTACTTAGTATGCATGTAAAACTACTATTCATTAAGCTATGTTGTAGCAGACATCATTAGCTTTGTTCCCAATACCCATTTCCTTCTCTTTTTAAAAATTAAATTAAATTAAATTAATTTATTTAAGTTTATTTATTTATTGAGAGAGAGAGCATGAGCCCAGCAAGGGCAGAGAGAGGGAGAGAGAGAATCCCAAGCAGGTTCTGTGGCATCAGTGCAGAGCCCAACTCGGGGCTGGAACTCAAGAACCATGCATAACTTGAGCCCATGTCAAGAATCAGATGCCAGCCAGGCACCCCTGATTTTCCTGATAAAAGAAGGTAATGCGGCTGACACCATCTCTACATCTTCCTCTTTTTTTTTCTTTAAAGTAATCTCTGCACCCAAGGTGGGGCTCAAACTCATGACCCCAAGGTCAAGAGTTGCATGCTCTTTTTTTTTTTTTTTAATGCTTTATTTCTAGGAGAGAGAGAGAGACAGCGCGAGCAGGGGAGGGTCAGAGAGAGAGGGAGTCACAGACTGAAACAGGCTCCAGGCTCAGAGCTGGCAGTCAGCACAGAGCCCGACGCGGGGCCCGAACCCACGAACCGCGAGATCATGACCCAAGCGAAAGTCGGACGCTTAACTGACTAAGCCACCCAGGCGCCCCAAGAGTTGCATGCTCTTCTGACTGAGCCATCCAGGTATGCCATCATTTGGTATTATTATTTAAAAATTATTTTTTGGGGGAAGGCACCTAGGTGGCTTGGTTGGTTAAGTATCTGACTCTTGATCTCAGCTTGGGTCATGATCTCACAGTTTGTAAGCTGGGGCCCCACATCCTGCTCTGTGCTGACAGTGCAGAGCCTGCTTGGGATTCTTTCTCGCTTCCTCTCTCAAAATAAATAAACTTAAAACAATAAAAATAAGAATTATTTTTTAATGTATTCTTTCTATTCCATCTATATAGTAAGTGAAAGTTCATATTCTAATTTTTGCATCTTATTGATGATGCTTTGTGTTGAATATTTAAAGAGTATTTATTAACCACTTTTATTACTTCTTACAAGTTATTTGTGTCCTTAACCTAATACGTTCGTGTATGAAGATGTTTAGTTTTTTTTCTATTCGTATGAGTTCCTTATATAAGGTATTTACTCTTTGTTAAGAAAGAAAATACAGAGGCGGCCATGTAAGTGGTGAGTAGTGTTGAGACTCTCCAGTCCTTACTGGGAGAGCTGCAGGCAAGGAGCAGGACCCCAAGATGGATGTCTGAGTGCTGTATCTGGGGAGGGCCTAGGCCGCAAGGACTCAGAACTCCCCAGTCACCAAACTTGAGTCAGGCTTCTGAGTCCTTTTTGGTTTTTATAATCTTTTTAAAAATAAAATTTTAAAATGTTTATTTATTTTTGAAAGAGAGATAGAGCAAGAGTGGGGAAGGGTTAAAGAGAGAGAGAGAGAGAGAGAGAGAGAGAGGCAGACACAGAATCTGAAGCAGGTTCCACACTGTCAGCACAAAGCCTGATGTGGGGCTTGAACTCACGAATCATGAGATCATGACCTGAGCTGAAGTTGGATGCTTAACTGACTGAGCCACCCAGGCGCCCCTTGAGTCCTCTGTTTGACTCGACCTTGACCTTGGACTTAGTTCTTGACCTGCTATACCAGTTTTAGTAAGAATCCTGCTAGGTGGGTTGAGTAAAAATTCCCCACCTTTGGTATCTGATCACTCTGGCTTGCTTTCAGCAAGAATACACCTAACCTTGATGTTTCTTTCAGTAATTTTCCATCCAGTGACCTCCACCCTGCTACTTAGTTATAAATCTCCACTGGTCCTTGTTGCTCTTAGAGTTGGGCCCAATCTCTCTTTCCTACTACAAAACCTCCATTGCAATGGGTCCCTCTTCTTTTTTTTCAAGTTTATTTTTGAGAGAGAGCTTGTGTGCAAGTGAGGAGAGGAGCAGAGAAAGAGGGGGACAGAGGATCTGAAGCAGGCTCTGTGCTGACAGCTGACAGCCCAATACAGGGCTCAAACCTACCAAATGGAAGATCGTGACCTGAATGGAAATCACATACTTAACCGACTGAGTCACCTGGGTGCCCTGTAAGCACTTCACTCTTGAATGAAGTTGTCCTTAGGGTCTTTTACAAGTGTCATGAAAAATTTTTTCAACACCTCAGTAAAGATGCCTACATCTCATGTGGGGCTAGAATCAGGAGCTGGTGGGCTTCAAGTCTCCATTCTGTGGACTTGCACAGGAGGTAGCGATCAGCAGCCCCCTACGATGGCCATGGGTGAGAGGCTGGCCCCTGTTTCCAGCACCGGGTTTTACACTAGGATTCTGAGGCATCCCTGAGAGCCAGAGGAGACCCAGTGATACATATTGGATTTTCCTCTAGCCTGATGGTATCAGGCCAATTTAATTAGATTTTTAAAAATGAAAATGGATGCTTTGTGTTATATATGAACTTGAGTTCCTAGAGACACATCCACATTCACTTGTAAAAAACCTAGCAGCTTAAAAAACAAGCTACAGAGATAATTTATGACCACTTCTCATTCCCTTTCTCTTGGCTTTATACCCCACAGAATTAATTTGTACACTAATGTAAAAAAAAATAGCCTTATTATTTTATTTTTAAAAAATAACATAAAATCTGACTCATCCTTCTTCCTCAAGGACTTAAGGAAAAATTCTAACTTAATCAGGTGTTTTTTTTGTTTTTTTTTTTTTTTCACTTTTCTCTCCCCTGTCCCTTGCTGGAGTCACATAGAGCTAACTCCCAAGTTCACCCAATCCTGGAATCTCAGGAGGGAAGGGCTCTGGATTTTGGGATGTGGTCACTGTGGGAGGCTTGATATGCAAGCCTCAGTGGGCCCACTGCTCATAGCCCTGGAGACTATGGCTTAGAGCTTAGTCCCCAGCCAGTTGTCCACACAGCCAACCCATCAGACACCCTGTCACTCCAGGGGCTGGGAGGGAGTCAGACGTAGGGCCCATGGTCAGCAAAACCAGACACCTTTCCATCCCCTGGAAGGTAGGGGAATCCTACTTGCTCCCTTCTTCCTCAACTTTTCAAATCAACATCCCCTGGCTCCCCCTACAATCTAGGTCTCTTCCTACAGTTTCCAAAACAAAAGTCTTTCAACCTTCCAATGGGGGAAGAGATGGGCAGTCCTCTAAACCTACAAGGAGAAATGGCCATCATACTTCTATAATGAAGCAGCCAGGAAGCAGGGAAGCCAGCCCCCATCTGACTGAGGGAATTCCATCAAATCACACTGCTGCATGCGAAGTCCTCACAATGTGACTCCCACCCAACCTTCCAGGGGAGTCTCTGAGCATTTCTTCTCATGTATTTAATGCACTCACTTCCTCAAATGTCTTTGTCCACCTAGGTCACCCCCACTCATCTCTCAAGGTCATTCAAATCCTCAGAAAGGTGTCAGGCTGTAGGTTGGCATCCATAGTTCTCTTGGCTTTCTTTTGTGGTCATAAGCTGACAGCCACAGCGCCTCACACCAGTATCCCAAGCAGAAGAGTGCCAGTAAGCTCTTCCCCATGTCTGTCACTTTCCAGAACCCCTCAGCAGCCTTCATCTTATGGCTTGCTGGTCAGAACTGGGTCACATGGCTACCCATAGTTGCAAGGGAGGCTGGGGAAGCCAGTTCTTGGCAAAGCTGAGTTAGAATTGCCATATTTGGTTTAGTCATATCGTGATTTATGCCCAGAACAGCTGCCCCAGCCCTCCAAAACAGGAGTCCCCTTAACAAGGAGGGGGAAGGAGGTGTCTGATAACGTTTACCATACAGATCTTGCTGCATCAATTACTCTTCTCCTCTGACATAGAAGGAACTACTGCTATCTATTGGCCCTTCTTTCACAGAAGCAGAATTTCTAGGAACACACACAGTTGGCCAGGGTAAGGTTTGCTTTTCCCCAACTTTCCTTGCAGCTGAATGTGGTCATGTGACCAATTTCTAAGAAGGAGTTGAAAGCGGACAAAATGAACAGATAGCGGGGTGCCTGGAGGGTTCAGTTGGTGACACGTTTGACTCTTGATTTCAGCACAGGTCACAGTCTCATGGTTGTGAGATCAAGCACTGCATGGGGCTCCGTGCTGGGCATGAAGCTTGCTCAAGATTCTCTCTCTTCCTCTGCCTCTTACCAGCTCACATGCACATGCTCTCTCTCTCTCTCTCTCTCTCTCTCTCAAAAAAGCACCAGATAGTAAGGAGAAAGTCCTGTTCCCCTTTCCCTCATCCCAGAGGTTGGAACATTGATGTGGTTGGGAGTCATTCTGGACTCACAGGGTAAGGGCAGAGTGGAGATTTCACTGAGCAGAGCTCACACTAGCTTAGGTTTTTACAGAGAGTAAAACTATAAACTTTCATCATCTTTAAAGCACTGTTATTTTGGGGGCACCTGGTGCCTCAGTCAATTGAGCATCCGACTTCAGCTCAGGTCATGGTCTCATGGTTTGTGAGTTCAAGCCCCACATGTGGCCCTCTGCTGTCAGCACAGACCCCATTTTGGATCCTCTGTCTCCCTCTCTGTCTTCCTGCCTCCAGCTCATGCTTTCTCTCTCAAAAAATTTTAAAAGAATTTAAACAAATAAATTAAGCACTGTTATTTTGCAAGCACACTTATATCCTAACAAATACAACCGCCTCCAATCCTCTGTCTGAGAGCGTGCTAAAATCTCTCCCACCTCGATCTCTTCCTTGACCGTGCATTTCTAATTTACATTCAGTCTTTCTCTGTGTTAGTCAGAGAGGGCGAAAGATGCCAATCATTTGCCTGATTTAAGCAGAAAAGTCATAGCTCATAGATTGTAGAGAGGGCTAGAGAACTGTCAGTTGGTTATCTATTGCCACAATAACACCCCACAAATAACCACAAAACCACAGTGGCATGCAACAACGAACAGTATTTAGTTCACAAGTCCATGGGGTTCAGCTTATCTGGGGCCAAGCTGACCTGAGCTCTCTCAGGTGAACTCACTGAAGTGTCTGGGGGTCACCGGTTGGCTGGCTAGACAGTTATGTTGATTTTGGCTGAGCTCATTCATATTTTGAGGCTCAACTGGTTGGTGGGCAATCTAGGATGGACTCAGTTGGGATAACTCAGGGAGACCAGGCCTAATGGCACATGTCTCTCATCATCCAACAGGCTACCCTAGCCATAATCTACTGGTGATGGTGAGGACACCAATGAGAGTGCTATAGAATGCATGCTTATATGCCCCCTAAATCCACAGGTTGAAAACCTAATGCCCAAGGTGATGGTATTAGAAAGTGGGGCCTTGGGGAGTGATTAGGTTATGTCTCTTCTTCACTTTGGACCAGTAGCTCCCAGGGTATGTTAGGATGGTGAATGGTAGGAGTGCAGCAGAGTGAACAAAAATATGTGATGCCTCTTCAGGTACATTGTCACTTTTGCTCACATTCCATTGGCCAGAAGAAGTCTACCAGGGAACTATACTCCATCCACCCTCACACACTGCAAGGTCACATAGCAAGACAGAGTAAAGAACTGAGAACAATAATCCAGTCTACTCTAACTCTTCATCTGCTCCAGCTGAGCCATTTGGGTTCACAGTCACTCCATAAACACCAAATCAAACAGTTTTCAGAGGATGGAAGTGCAAGCAGGTGCCAGGCCAGCAGTACCTTTTTAGGGCATGGTTAGGAGTTTGGGTTTTATTCTAAGTGTTACTGAAAGCCAGTTGGTGGTTGGATATGGGACTAAGTAGTCTTTCTCCAATGCGAATCTGGTCATGCTATGCCCCTACTTAAACTTTCAGTGAATGTCCCTTGTCTACAGGAAAAGGTACCACGACTCTCACATGGCATGAGAAGTCCACCACGATGGCTTCTTGCTCCAATATCTACTATTACTGCACCCCATTCTGTGCACTCCTTGCTATTATCATGTAGCGCTACCTAGATTTCAATTTCACTTGGACTTTCCCAGGAGCAATCCTAAGACAAGGACTTGAGAGCCAGTAGTTTATTTGGGAGGTGATGGAAACACCAATGTTGAAGAGGTAGAAAGTGACCCAGGGAAGGAAGATACCCCATAAAGGATGAGCTATTAAGCCAACTACCACAGTGAATAACAGGAGCTTAATCCTGTTAAGAAACTGGGAAACACATGCCTCAGAATTATCCCGTGTGAGAGGTGAAGGAGCTGGTGAATTTACACACCAAATCCCGAGAGTTGCTGGTTGAGGGCTGCTCCCCAGAGGAGTTCACTCCCGGGCACTAATAGTACACTGCGAGTGTGTGCACTATGTTTGTTTTTTGTTTGTTTGTTGTTTTTTTTTCCAGTTTTAGAGAATTGGAAGAAGAGCCTTTGGGCAAATACAGCATACAGAGAAGTCGAGGGATATGGGTGAGGCACTGACAGTGTCTCCTATGTGGTTTTTCAACTGCAACTTCTCATGTAGATCATAGTTCCATAAGTTTCATCCCTCTACCTGCAAAACTCCTACTCATCCTTCAAGGCCTTTCCCAGCTTCCCTAAACAGAGAGGACCACATTCCACCCTCTTTTTTGGACATAGCACACACCTCTTATTACTAATCACATGGCTTTACTTACGAGTCTGACTCTCGTACTAGATTATACATTTGTTAAGGGCAGGAGCTGTATTTCACAGCTCTTAACATAGTTTGGTGCCTGGAATATAGTAGACGCTAAAGAAAAGTTAGTCAGATGGGAGGATTATTTTTTATCTACAGAGTGGTGATGATCTGGTGGAGTTCTCCAACCTGAGGTTAAATAATAGCAGTTTATATGCTCCTTTATCATCTCGATGACATTACCCTCCCTTCATTCGCCCAATATCTTCTTCTCTCTTCCTATCCTAACTTCAAAATCTGCTCCTAAATGACTTCTTTTACATCAAAGGAGGATGAAACCAAGTGATAGGAAATGTGAGTTCCTGTTCCTCTTTGCCAGTGACTAATTTAGAGATTCTTGAGCAAGCTTCTTATGAACTTCAGACTCCTCATTTGTAAAGTGACCTTGAATGTCCCTGGCCCTACTAAGGGGCTCTGTAAGAATATCTCTAGGAGAATGGCACAGAAGGAACTGGCACCAGTGGTTGCTGCTGGTAAGGATAAATGGGTGGCTATGGGTCAAGGATGAGAAAGACCAACTCTTTCTTTACAACCTGGGTTCACTTCCTAGGACTATTGCATCGAATTCCCATTTGGTGGCATAAGACAACACAAGTTTGTACTCTCACAGTTCTGAAGGCTGGAAGCACAAAATCAAAGTGTTGGCAGGGCCATGCTCCCTTGGAAAGTTTCAGGAGGGATTCTTCCTTGCTTTTTCTGGGTTCTGGCGGCTCCAGGCATTCCTTGACTCATGACTGCATCGCTACAACCCTACTGCCATAATCGCACCACCTCCTCTTCTGTCTGTGTCTTCTCTCTTGGAGGGACATTTGTCTTTGGGTTTAGGACCCAACCAACTAAAGCAGGACAATCTCATCTCAAAACTCTTAACGTTATTATTTCCACAAAGACCCCTTTTCCAAGTAAGGTGACATTCACAGGTTTCAGAAATTTGGATGTGAACATATCTTTTGGGAGGCCACCATCCAACCTATTACATACCAGCTTGGACGTTTTGAATTGGTATCATGTACAAATCTAAGAAAGGAAGATAGGAAAGAGGAAAGAAACGAAGGAATAAAGGGGGGACTCCATGGACAGAACTGTAGGAGATTTTTTTCTAGGATTCCTAATTGTTCAACAAAGGTGGTCCACTCCTGTCATTGGTCACAGGCCCAATAACTTCCATCTCCATGATTTCTTTTCAGGATATCCCCATACTTTCAAACAGCAAAACATTTGCTTTCAGTATAAATTTTAACACAAGAGTGGCGAGAAAAAGGAAGGAAAGCAGACTTGTATGTGATTGAACAGATATTAAGATTTCTATTTTTCTGCTTTCTGTTCACCCAATTTTGAAGGATCTGGATTTGAACCATTTTTTTCTCCTCAGTTTTTATTTACTGTTGAAACCATGTCATAGGCAATTAAAATGGAACTCTCATTCCATGCAGGTAGAAGTATATAGTAGTACAACCACTCTGAAACATAACTGAGGGACGCCTGGGTGGCTCAGTTGGTTGAGTGTCCGACTTCGGCTCAGGTCATGATCTCACAGTTCCTGAATTTGAGCCCTACTTTGGGCTCACTGCTGTTAGTGCAGAGCCTGCTCCAGATCCTCTGTTCCCCTTTCTCTCTGCCACTCCTCTGCTTGTGCTTTCTCAAAAATAAGTACACATTTTAAAGAAGAAACACACTGAATACTATTTTCCAAAGTCGAACATGTGCACGCAGACCAGACCAGTAATTCCACTCCTACACTGATGTCCTAGAGAAGTCCTTCCCCCATCCACTTATCCCAGAGACCTGGATAAGAGTATTCATAGCAGCAGAGCTCACAGTAGCACAAAATGTGAAGTTATTGAGTGCCAATCAGTTAAACTGTGCTATTTATAAAATGGAATATTGTACAGCAGTGAAAATGAGCAACCTATAGCTACACTCACCAACGTGAACTAAAGCTAAATCTCAAAGCCCTACTGTTGTCTAAAAGCAGCAAGCAACAGAGGCGCCTGGGTGGCTCAGTTGGTCAGACTTCAGCTCAGGTCATGGGCTGTGAGCATCCCGCTCTGTGCTGACAGCTCGGAGCCTGGAGCCTGCTTTGGATTCTGTGTCTCCCTCTCTCTCTCTCTGCCCCTCCCCTGCTCATACTCTGTCCCTCTCTGCCTCTCAAAAATGAGTAAATGTTAAAAACACTTTTTTAAGCAGCAATCAACAGAAGAATAAATACACTATCATTACTATAAACAACACATTATTTAAGGTTACGAACATGGGTGGGAAAGTATAAAGAAACACAGGAAGGCAATCCAATCCCCCGCACAGTGGTTGTACCTGAAGAGAGGAGGAAGGGGAATGTTCAGGGAACACTGTTCAAAATCAAACAGAAATTGAAGATAACAACGGAGGAATATTCACAGAGTGGAACACAATATTGCAGCTGATATGAATAAACGAAAGCTCCCCTTATAAACAGAAATACTGAATGAAAAAAGCCAAAGGCTGAAACTTATGTACGGTGTTGTGCTATTTCTAAAGTTTTCAAAATGTGAAAAACATGATTATGGATATTCACATATAAAGTAAAAGTTCGCAGCATGCGTAGAAAGCTGAACACATAACTCAGGATTGTGGTTTCCACCGCAGAAGGGGAGGGAAACAGGATCAAGGAGGAACGAAAAGGTTTTATTGTAATTTTTTTTGCTTCTTAACCTTGTTCTTATATGTTCTTTATTCTTTATTCTTTGTTGCAGGGGTTGGAAAACTACCACCCAGGAACCAAATCTGGCATGCTTTTTTTTTGGAGGGCCTGTGAGCTGGGAATGGTTTTTACATTATTATTGTTATTATATCATTATTATTTAGTTTTTATATCTTTTTTAAAATGCTTTATTTATTTCTGAGAGAAAGAGAGACAGTGTGAGCAGGGGAGGGTCAGAGAGAGAGGGAGTTTCAGAATCCAAAACAGGCTCCAGGCTCTGAGCTGTCAGCACAGAGCCGGATGAGGGGCTCAAACCCATGAACCGTGAGATCATGACCTGAGACCAAGTGGGATGCTTAACCAACTGAGCCACACAGGTGCCCCTAGTCTTTACATCTTTAAATAGTTGGAAAAAACTGAAAGGCTAATATTTTATGATGTGAAAATTACATAACATTCACATTTTTGCATCCAAAATTAAAGTTTTGTGGGAAACTAGCTACACTAGTCTATGTGGTGGCTTTCATGCTACAGGGCAGAGTTGAGCAGTGTCAAAGGACACTGTATGGCTGGGAAAGTGGCAAATATTTACAGTCTGGTACTTTATAGAGAAAGTTTACCTACTCCTGGTTAACTATCTGATATATCTTTCAAAATAGCAAAAGGAGAAAAATTGTGGAAATAAAAAGATATGTAATTCCACCACCTAACAAAATTTCCTTAATTTTCCTATGTTTTCTTCAGTCTTTGACAAAACCCATCTATTTAAAAAATTTTTTTAACGTTTATTCATTTTTGAGAGATGGAGAGAGACAGAGCATGGCTGGGGGAGGGGCAGAGAGAGAGGGAGACACAGAATCTCAAGCAGGCTCCAGGCTCCGAGCTGTCAGCACAGAGCCTGATGTGGGGCTCAAACCCAGTACGGCGAGATCATGACCCGAGCTGAAGTCGGACACTTAACCGACTGAGCCACTCAGGCATCCCAAAACCCATCTGTTTTTATTTAAATCAGGCAAAGACATTTTTGTATTCTGCTTTTTCCTTGCTTGTACATAATTTCATCAACTTTTTTGATGTGCTATGTGGCAAATTTGCACAATTTAATGATATAGCACCTCTCAGGTTTACAAACCACACGTCATAATTTGTGTAACTATTTCATGATTAAACTTTCATATTCTTTTCATTTCCTCCCTATGTACTATTGGTTACAAGGTAAAGAAAATCTTTGTATACAGCGTGTTTCTCCCCTCTTTTTGGCTTTCTTAGAATAAATTCCTAGGAATGAAATTCTTAACCTTCCCTCTACCCTCCAAACTGTAACCACTCTTACTCTTTTTTTTTTTTTTTTAATTTTAAAAGGTTTTATTTATAGGGGCACCTGGGTGGCTCAGTTGGCTGAGCATCCGACTTTGGCTCAGGTCATGATCTCATGGTTCCTGGGTTCCGGCCCTCCGTCGGGCTCTGTGCTGACAGCTCAGAGCCTGGACCCTGCTTTGGATTCGGTGTCTCCTTCTGTCTCTGCCCCTCCCCCACTTGCACACTGTCTCTGTCTCTCAAAAATAAATAAATGTAAGACAGTAAAAAAAAACAACAGTTTTTATTTATTTTTTGTTTTGAGAGAGAGAGAGAGATAAAGAGTGAGTGGGGGAGGGCCAGAGAGAGGAAGACAGAGAATACCAAGCAGGCTCCACACTACCAGCTGAGAGCCCAATGTAAGGCTCGAACTCATGAACTGTGAGATCATGACCTGAGCTGAAACCAAGAGTCAGACGCTTAGCTGACTGAGCCACGCAGGCGCCCCTGTGACCACTCTTCCTCTCTTTTACTCCAATAACCTCTTGCCCCTTCATCTTTTTGCTTATCATTTTGCCCTCTCTAATATCACTGATTTCTCTCATTTCACTCTTTCTAGAGGTTGTTTAGAGATCGAGAAAACTCTGTTGCCTTTAGATCCCAGATTGACCCCACCATCCCAACAGAACATTCATTTTGCAGTATGTTGTGAGGGTGGCTTCTTGCTCTCCTGTCTTAACCCTTCCTCTCCCACAGGGTCCACTCCACTCCGTATCTAAGGGCAAAGTCTGGCACTGATCTCCTGTAACTAAGTGCAAAGGCTTTTCCCTCCATTTTAATCTTCCCCAATCACGCTCCTTTTTCCTATTCTTCAAGTCTCTCTCGCTCACTCTCATCCCCCCCGTGGTGTCCCTACTCAGGGCTTATCTCCTCACAGAACTTTCTCTAAGGATTGGGATACACCCACCTCTTTAGAATCCACAGACTACCCACACTTGGCTCATTCCGTTAACTCTACTTTGGCTCCCCTCCCCCTGCCCCTGACTGAGTTCTTTTACTCTCCTTTGAATGAAGATGCAGTTAAGGAGCGAAAACTTTAAACTCTGCAGACAGATTACATTGAGAGTCTTCTATTTACGCTTTTAAAATAATCAAACCTCAGCACCTGGCTGGCTCAGTCAGTAGAGCATGTAATGCTTGATTTCGGTGCTGTGAGTTTGAGTCCCGCTTGGGTGTAGAGATTACTTAAAAAAAATAAATTAAAAAATAATCAAGTCTTTGAGATAAACTCAAGGGTTAAAGACCATACGGTGCTTGAAACAGATCCATGAAGTGAGGTCCACAGCTAAGCAGCATCAGCGTCACCTGGGGGCTTATCAGAAATGCAGAACTATGGGCTCTAGCCCAGACACGCTGGATCAGAATCTAGGCTTTTCACATGACCTCGAGGTGACTCACATGTAAATTAAAGTATGAGAAGACTGGCCTAGTGGGCCAGCAAATGCCTGCCACTAAGAGCCTCCATCAAATGTGCTTCAGAGACCTCTTGGGAACCTCAGACCAGTGATTTTCACCTCTATTGGGCAAAGTTTGGTGTGAAGGTGATTTGGCTCTCACGGCTATCACCCCTTTTGATGGACAGGGTTGATGTAATTGATCTCCTTGCTAGGTGGGTGGCCGTCATCCCTCATCATTTTAGGTACAGGTTCATTTCTCTGAAGCTGCAAAAGAGTTGAAGAGGATAATCTTTCCCAAGATAGGAAGACTGTTCTTCAACCGAGTATAGGCAAGGTTATAGCATCTTTGGTAAAGTGGATGCATCCTACTAGGTGTTATAAAACATGGTTTCTATCATGTTTCCAACAAAAAATGTTTTCAACAACAAAGGGCCAAAGGACAAGAAGAGTTATAATTTTCATTCTCTTGCTTAGTCAATATTAAGCACCTACTGTATGCCAAGTGCTATTACAGGTGAGAACAGTAGAAACAAAACAGACAAAATCAATGCCCCAGGGGAGCTTACATTCTAGGGTATGGAGATGGACAGGAAACAAGTGCATAATATGCCATAGGTAGTGATAGTATTTTAAAGAAAAACAGAGTGGTGGAGACTGCTATTTAAGACGAGTGGTCACAGATGGTACCCCCAATGTGAAGACACTTTGTATACCTGAATGAATCAAGGGAGCATGCCGTCCAGATATTTGTGGGGAGAGAATTCCAAGCAGAGGAAATGGCTAAGACAAAGGCCTGGAGATAGGAACCTGCTTGAAGTATTCAAGGAACAGGGAAACTGTCAAAAAGTGTGGTTGGAGCAGATTAAGCAAGAAAGAGTGGAACCAAATCATGTAGCGTCTTTAAGGAGCTTGGATTTTATGCCAAGTGTGATGGAGCCATTGCAAGGTATTGAGCAGAGAAGTGACCTAATGTGACTGACATTTTATTTTTCTTCCTCTGAAATATACATCTTTATTATTTTAAAATTTAAATCTAAGTTAGTTAACACATAGTGTAATAATGATTTCAGGAGGGGCACCTGGGTGGCTCAGTCGGTTAAGCGTCCAACTACCACTCAGGTCATCTCACGGTTCGTGGGTTCGGGCCCCGCTTCGGGCTCTGTGCTGACAGCCAGCTCAGAGCCTGGATCCTGTTTCGGATTCTGTATCTCCCTCTCTCTCTGACCCTTCCCTGCTCACGCTGTCTCTCTCTCTCTCTCTCTCTCTCTCAGAAAAAATAAAACATTTAAAATT
Source organism: Proteles cristata cristata (assembly GCA_017311185.1). Classification (NCBI taxonomy): domain Eukaryota; kingdom Metazoa; phylum Chordata; class Mammalia; order Carnivora; family Hyaenidae; genus Proteles; species Proteles cristata. The sequence goes on from JAESUZ010005393.1 coordinate 2,674,112, forward strand.
TTTAAAAAATGATTTCAGGAATAGAATTTAGTGACTCATCACTTACATATGATACCCACTACTCATCCTGACAAATGCCCTCCTTAATGTCCATAGTCCATGTAGCCCATCCCCTCACCCAACACCCCACCAACAACCCTGTTTGTTCTCTGTATTTAAGAGTCTCTAATGGTTTGTCTCCCTCTCTGTTTAAAAAAATTTTTTTTAAATGTTTATTTATTTTTGAAGGAAAAAGAGACAGAGCATGAGCGGGAAGGAGGCAGAGAGAGGGAGACACAGAATCTGAAGCAGGCTCCAGGCTCTGAGCTGTCAGCACAGAGCCTGATGCGGGGCTCCAATCCAGGAGCTATGGGATCATGACCTGAGCTGACATCAGCCGCTTAACCAACTGAGCCATCCAGGCACCCCTCCCTCTCTGTTTTTATCTTATTTTTGCTTCCCGTCTCCTATGTTCATCTGTTTTGTTTCTTAAATTCCACATATGAGTGAAATCATATGATATTTGTCTTTCCGTGGCCAACATATTTCACTTAGCATAATAACACTCTAGTTCCATCCACGTTGTTGCAAATGGCAAGATTTCATTCTTTTTGATCCCCGAGTAACATTCCATTGTACATATATACCACATCTTCTTTATCCATTTGCCGTCAGTCAACGGACATTTGGGCTCTTTCCATACTTTACTTATTGTCGATTGTGACTGACATTTTAGAAGGCTCTCTGGATGCTCTCTGGGGAACTGGATGCTCTCTGGGGAACAGGCTCTATGAGGGCAAGAGTGTAGGTAGGGAGGTCCAAGAGGAAGCTGCTGTGGTTGGTTTAGGTTCTGGTGATAATGGTGGTAGCAGTGAGAAAGGGCCCAACAATCTCAACATCCTTAATAGAGACTATTAGGGATGAGGTGGCCGAGTGCTTAACAAAGACTATTTAAAGGGCCACCTGGGTGGCTCAGTCAGTTAAATGTCCAACTTCGGCCCAGGTCATGATCTCACAGTTTGTGAGTTCAAGCCCCACATCGAGCTTTGTGCTGACAGCAGAGAACCCTCCTCTCTGTTCCTCCCCGTCTCAAAAATAAATATTGGGGCACTTGGGTGGCTCAGTCGGTTAAGTATCTGACTCTTATCTTGCGTCAGGTCATAATCTTGAGGTTCATGAGTTTGAGTCAGGTTCTGTGCTGACAGCATGGAGCCTGCTTGGAATTCTCTCTCCTTCTCTTTCTGTCCCTACCCCACTCATGCTCACTCACACACTCTCTCTAAAAATAAGTAAACTTAAAAAATAAATAAACATTTGAAAAACAATTTAAAAAGTTTTCGTCAGATGGCTAGAGTGATTTTTTTTTTTTAATTTGGATGAGAAACTGGCTTAGATGTAGAAAACAAAGAGTAGGAATAATAGTGCTTCTCCGGATTGAACAATGTTAGCATCCCTTGGGAATCAGTGTTATTTAACTTCTCATAAGTGATTAAGAAAAAGGAAAACTGAGAAATATTTTTGGTGCACAAATCATACTCTGCTTCCACATAGTGAAATGTCAAGTCAATAGGGAGCATCTTCTGGAACATTTCTAAAGCTATGTGAGTAGGCTGGAAAGTGGCAGGTGACTTGCCACATGGACAAGTATAAGACAACTCCCATAGGGAGACACAATTCTGAACTGCCAGTTACCACCAAAGAAAGGGATCTAGAAGTTGCTGTACATTATTCTTTCGAGATGTCAGCTCTTGTAAAGACCAAAATGCCAGCAAAAGTTCTGGCCATCCAGAATAAAGACAAGGCCTTGGCTTCAACAAAAACCTCAGGAAACTTCTCCTGGAGCCCATATGCAGTGCTGGTCACTGTATTAGAAGATAAAGAAGAGCCAAAGAACGGCAGCTAAAATGATTAAAAGGCTAGAGGGGCTTTGTTTCTTGGATTAAATGCCCATAAAGTGACTGTCTGAGATGATGAAAGTCTATGAAAGCTTGAAAAATTCATAGAAAGTAAAAATAGCCTCTTTCATACAGTATCATGGTTGCAAACTTTACAGAAGAAGCTTGAAAATGGCGGTAGTGTCTACATAGAAAAAGGCCATTGGAGGGCATATGTTTGTTTGTAGACAGGGGGTCGTTACATATTCTCCAGTATGTAGGAAGATGTGTTGTAACAGTAAAACAGAAGTGGCGATGGAGGACAAGCAGCCCACCTTTTTTTGGGGGGGGACAAAAATTACTTTGGACTAGGGTGTGTTTTCTGCCCACCCCCTTATTCTCCCTGTCCACCTGACCATGGTAGTATACAACCACAGAAACTCAAAACGAGCAAAAGATACCAAGACATTCAAAGGATTCAAAACGCTATATCAATTCTAGACTAAATCAATTGAGTCAAAACTAGATTGAAAATAAATTCAAGGGTGATAGATTTATAATAGATTAATAAGGGACATTCAAGATATTTGGGGGTTATATCCTTAATCTTTGTGATTCACACCTTGGGGATATGCTATGCCCTGGCAGGAAATGTTATTTGGTAGTCTGGATTGGATGGATAAAATAAGAACATGTCCTAAACGCTGTCAGTATCTGGCTTCACAAAGTCAGAAAGTGGCAGTTAATGAGTGAACCAGGGATTAAACCATTTGAATTTTACCCCCAGAGCAAATCCTTTACTAGTGATCAATTACGGGAGGAAAGGAGACAACGAACCAACCGTTACTCACATGTTGAAGAGTTAGCAACCTTGGGCTATCGGATATGCATTGATCCTCCTTCATACATTAAAAAAAATCAGACTCCAAACGGAACAGGGAAGGGGGGGGAGGATAATAACCAGAGTGTCATTGTTTTGGGAGATATTAAAAATGGGCTGCAACCAACACATGGGCCGTTATTTTTAGGTCAAAGATTTATGTACATAAATACATATGCTATTTCTTTCCGAAAAATATTGGGCTCAGGAACCTCATTCCCTCCCGAAAGAAAACAGTACCCTTTCGTCCTTCCCCATCGGCCCCCTTCTTTACCTGCTTCTTCCACTCCCAGGGTTGAGGAACTTTTAGCCCCGCCTCCCGGCTCTTCCAAGCTCCGCCTTCCCGGTCCACCTGTGTGCCCAGTGCCTGATGTCACCTTTCGGCTTCAGCGGCCTGCAGGATTCCGGCTCCCTATTGGTCTGTCTGACCACGGCCTGCTCAGCCCACCAATGGCAGCGGCGCTGGGTGGGAGGGTGCCCACATTCAAGATGGCGCCTCCAGGAGCTGCGAGCGGGTGACCGGCGGCCGGGAAGCGGCCTGGGTTGGCCCTCCGATTACGGGGTCCTGGGGGCATCTCCCCGGGTACCCCCCTGGCCCGCCTACAAGGCCTTCCCCGGCCAGAGCAATGGCCGCCGAGAACAGCAAGCAGTTTTGGAAGAGGAGCGCCAAGCTGCCGGGGAGGTAAGCCCAGGACGCCGAGAGGAAGAGATTGGACCAAACCCTTCCAGATCCTAAGCCCTAAATCCCGCGGCCCTGGGGCGCCACCGACCTCGAAAGGCTGGTTTGGGGCACCTGGGAGCTGGGACTGCCTGGTAGCGGCGGGGCAGCTGTCGGGCGAAGGGAGCGGGCAGCGAGCTTCGGGAATGGCAGGATGTGGGAGCACACTCGGGTCTGGGGTCTGGGGGCGGAAGGGCGCTGCAGCCGGTGCCCTCAGCCGAGGGGTGGCCGGAGTCTGGGCGTAAGGGACAGTGGAGTTGGGTGAGTAGCCAGTGTCGGTCCTCGATTTGGAGGGTCATCCCCAAAGCTGTCTCTCACTTTAAATAGAACTCCTTGGGGGTTGAGAGGGGGTGGTGGTCTCTACCACGCACAGGTGGTTGCTTGCATAAGGGATTGCCCCTTCCCATGCTTCCCCAGATCTCTACGTCCGAATCTTTCTCTTGGACTGTCTAAAGAGGTTCTGGTGGGAGCTTGGAATCCTATCCAGGGGGACAGGAAAAGTGAGGAGAATTCTCAAGCTCGACCTTGCTGTATCCTGAGTTGGCCACTTCCCATTTGGAATTATTACAGAGTGACTCGAGAATCGAGGTTGTTTCTTTAGCATTTTCTATGGATTCGTTTAACCCCACGTGACCTCTTCCCCCCTGCGTTGTAATGGTCTTGTGCAAACGCAGAGACTCATTCTTCAGCAGTTTAGTTGGGGAGCAGACCTTTTAAGCTACTCGACTCCCCTCCCCTTTTTGATGTATATTGAGAGCTTAGCATTTGGTACATCCATCAGTCTGCTGTTGGTTTATAGTTTCAATTTGTTTTGGGCAGAGCCCTGAGAAGTATAAGGAATGTATATTTCAGTTGGGAATTTAAGATTTCCACCAGCCACAGGCTGTTGGGTGATGAAATACATGTCTGCTTGTGCCCCATATGCTACTTTTCTTAATTGATAAAAGTCTTTTCCTTCAGGGACAGTCCTTTGAATTTGTGTCTATTTGTGGGCTTTTTTTTTTTTTAAATAGCAAGACCCAAATTAGAGTCAGTGGTGGCTATGTAGCAGTCTTATTTTATTTAGGATTCTATTACACATATGGAGAATGGGAATCAGCTTTTAGTAATACAGTATTAGAATAATGCAAGAGAATGCAGAAAAAGATTGATTAAAGTGCCATGGAATTACAATGTTAATATTAATGTTAAAGACTGCTAAGTTTTTAGATAGGCACCACTTCCTGCCAACTGATTCCTTTTCCTTCCTGGTCTAGTGAGCTCTCCAGTGTCACAACGGCTGTTTTCTGGGGTTTTCCATGGTGAGATCATTAAAATTTGACATCCTCAGGTTATCGTCAGAATCGGTGGGAAAACTGTTGAATCAGGAAGCAGTATTTGATCTATGGGATATGGCATGGTCTTTTATGCCTGCTGACTGCTGATTGTTACAAACAATTCTTTGCTTTCCATATTTCCTCTTTTGGACTATAGGAGCAGTCAACTTTTTTCACAGCACTGTTTTTGTGCTCTGTAAGTAAGAGGAGTCTTTCCTGTTTCTTCCTTCAAGTTTCAGGCTTCCTTTTTCATTTTGAAGAGGAATAAGGAGAGAATATTTGAGTTCAGAAGGACCTGAGTTACTATTTGAACTCTCTTACCTGTGTGATCAATGAAAAATGATTTACTCAATCTCTCTAGGCCTCAATTTCCTTATCTCTGATGTGAGGATAAAAATACTTTCCCCAGGGTTACTATCAGGACTAAATTAAACATCCTATTTGTAAAGAACCTAGGACGGTGTTTATTTAGCACATTATAGTTGCTTAATAAATACTAGTTATAAGGATTGCTGTTATTAGAGCAAGTAAACATTTAAAAGAATGTCTCTCAGATCCGTACTCCAGTACTAGGTATTTATTGTTTATCTTAAGGCATTAAAATGTTGGCACAGTTCATAACAGTTTTAGTACCTTGCTGGTTGAAGAGAACCATTGTTTAGCTGTGTGCTTTCAGTGGGGAGCCCTAGCAGCTGCTGGTTTGGGGAGAAAATTAAAGTTTTTTTTTTTTAGATAGAAAGTGCTTTGATTTTAGGAAAAGACTACGGCATTTTCCCAAGAACAGAACTTTTGCATTTGAACTCTCTCAGTGTTAGTGAAGAACTTTCTCCTTGGTGGAGAAATGACATCAACAACTTTTTAAGTCCATGGCAACCTAGAAGTGAAAGTAGATTTCTCTGCAAATTGAAAGGTAAACATTCAAAGTGGTGGCAGTTACTTTCACTTTCTTTGATCATGATCTAGCAACCTTAATGACAACAAATAGAAATTTTATTTAGTAAATTAGCCTAAGCTCAAAATGAATGAAACATCCTTTTTCAAAATAACATCGTTTTAAAAAATAGCTTTGTTGAGATATAATTCACGTGCTATAAAAATGCACCCTTTTAAAGTGTACAACTTAGTGGTATTTAGTATATTCATTAAAAGTGTCACCACCAATTTCAGTACATTTTCATCACCCCACAAAGAAACCTTGTATTCATCCCCTCACCTCAGCCCCTGGCACCCACCAATCTTTCTGTTTCTATGGATTTACCTTTTCTGGACATTTCATATAAATGGAATAATGTGAGGGGCGCCTGGTGGCTCAGTTGGTTAAGCGTCCAGCTCTTGATTTCAGCTCAGGTCATGATCTCACAGTTTTTGAGTTCCAACCCTGTGTCTGTCAGCACAGAGCCACGTGGTATTCTCTCTCTCCCTCTTTCTCTGCCCCTCCCCTGCTCACCCTCTGTCTCTCTCAAAATAAATAAACACTTAAAAAAAAATGGAGTAATGTGAAAAGAGGCCTTTTGTGATTGACTTCTTCTATTAAGCATAATGTTTTCAAGGCTCATCCATGTTGTAGCATGTGTCAGTATTTTGTCCCCTTTTATGGCTAAATAATATTCCACTGACTATACCTCATTTTGTGTACCTGTTCATCAGTTGATGGCATTTGGGTTGTTTCTACTTTTTGGCTCTTAATAACAATGTTATGAATGTTCCTGTGCAGGTTTTTGTGTGGATGTGGGTTTTCCATTCTCTTAGGTTTAACTAGGAGTAGAATTGCTAGGTTATATGGTAACTGGATGGAATTAAACATCTTTTAAAATTTATTTTATTTATTTATTTTTAAGTTTATTTTATGTATTTTGAGAAAGAGAGAAATCACCACTGGGGGAAGAGCAGAGAGGGAGAGAAAGAGAGAGAGAAACCTCAAGCAGGCTTCCCACTGTCAGCACAGAGCCTGATGCAAGGCTCGAACTCCCGAACCATGAGATAATGACCTGAGCCAAAATCAAGAGTCGGATGCTTAGCCAACTGAGCTACCAAGGGACCCCTATTTTTTAATATTTTGGGGAGAGAGAGAAAGAGAGTGCTCAAGCAGGAGAGAGTGGCAGAGGGAGAGAGAGTAAATCTTAAGTAGGCTTCACACTCAGTGCAGAGCACGACTCAGGGGTCAATCCCATGATCCTGGGATCATGACCTAAGCTGAAATCAAGAGTCGATGCTCAACCTGACTCAGCCACCCAGGCACTCCTTAAACATCTTTTAAGGTTCTCTCAGTTATAAGAGCCTCATGTCCTTCCTATATCAAATGGTTCTTCTCTAGATGCCTAGAAAGATAGGAGACACTATACCATGTGATTAAGAGATTAGGCTCTGGAAACTTGCAACTAGGATAAATAAGTCCTGGAGATCTCATGTACAACATAGTGATTATAGTAAACAACACTGTATTATAACTTCAAAGTTGCTAAGAGACTGGGTCTTAATTGTTCTCACCACAAAAAAGAAATGATAATTATGTGACTTGATAGAGGTGTTAGCTAATGCTAAGGTGGTAAACACACTGTACATTTTAAACTTACACAATATTTTATGTCAATTATATCTCAAAAAAAAAGCAATTCTAGAACCTGACTGCCTGGGTTCAAATCCCAGCTCTGACACTTTCTAGCTATGTGACCCTGGGCAAGTTACATAACCTTTCTGTGCCTTGATTTCCTTATCTGTAAAATGGGAGAAGAGTACCTACCCCATAAGGCTGTTAGGAGGATTAATGAGATAATGCCTAGGAAGGACTCAGTAACATTAGCTCTGTGAAGATGATAATTGTGATTGTAGTAGCTCCTTTTTAATTTGTTTCTCCCCCACGCTCTAGTTTTTGAAACTGGAATTCAAAATGGGGCTCTTGGGTGCCTCAGTTAAGCGTCCGACTTCGGCCCAGGTCATCATCTTGTGGTCTGTGAGTTCAGGCCCCACTTTGGGCTCTGTGCTGACAGCTCAGAGCCTGGAGTCTGTCTTCGGATTCTGTGTCTCCCTCTCTCTCTCTGCCCCTCCCTTGCTCACGCTCTGTCTCTCTCTCTCTCTCTCTCTGTCTCTCTCTCTCAAAAATAAATAAACATTGAACCTGGAATTCAAAAACTTCGATCAGTGGTATGTCTGGAGCCCCCAGTGAGCCCTAGGTAAAAAAGAAAACCCCAAACAAAGCACCTCCCGTTACTAATCAGGCAGCAGATTTACAGAGACACAAAGAAGCCTGATGCAGGGCAGCTGTGGCTATCAGGTGTTCATTAGGCCAAGGAGTATGATTGTGAGCAGTGGTCCTGACACTTAGTGAGTCACCTGGAGGGCTTGTTGAAACACAGATTGTCAGCCCCACATCCAGGGTTTCTGATTCAGTAGGTCTGAGGTGGGACCTGAGAAGTGGAGCTTCTCGGAAGCTCCCAAGTGATACTGCTGCTGCTGATCTGGGGGCTGCATTGTGAGAACCGCAGGGATAAGAGCCCTGAATCAAATGGAAAGAAACCTAAGTTCCAGCGTTGTGAGCTTTTGCCGTGTGGCTCTTGAACAGTTAACGCATCTCCGCTTGGCTGTCCGGGAGGCATATCACGCTGAACACATCCACACAGAACTCTTGATTTCCACATCCGCCCTGTCCGACAAAGCCATTCATTCCATCTCATTTAATGGTCCCGCCATTCACCCAGTTCCTTGGACCCGAAATCCTAACGGTCTGATCCTTTGGTTTCCCCTCCTGCCCTGTTCAGTTCTGTTGGCTCGTCACAGTATACCCTGCATCTGAGCCGTTCTCACCTCTTTCTCCTCTACTGCGGTGGATCACACGGAACCCTCTCTTGCCTGGACTACTGCGATAGCCTTCTAACTGGTGTTTCTGCTTCTCTTCTTGCCCCTCTCTCTCATTTGTAATTAGACTGAAATCCAAACTCAGTCTTCTAGGCCCTTCGTGTTGGAAAGATAGGTCGAGTTAAGAACTTTGTATATGTCCCAGGAGCCGTGGGATGCCGTTAGAAGGTTGGTGGGGGCTGGGACATGATCAGATTCGCATTTATAAAAATATTCTGGCTGCCCTGAGGAAAATGGCTTGGACCAGCATTTTCAACAGTTAGGGAAGGGGGAGACACAGTTGGTGTTTTGGGTGGGTTAGATCTGGGCTGTACTGGACTGTGGGATGTTTAACATCCTTGGCCCTTGCCCACTAAGTGCCAGAAAGACCCACCATTTATTGGGACAAACACTCTTTGTATGTACAAGTTGCCAAACATTCCAGCCACCACCCACCTTGCCCCCCACTGGGGATTAGGATGAGTATAGTTAGGTGGCCACTGCAGTCCATTGAAGGAGAGGTGATGCTGGCTTGGACCAGGGTCCTGGCACGTAGAGGTCAAGTTCAAGAATATCAGAAGGACTCGGTAAACCATTGGATTTAGGGAGTGAGGGAGGTGGAGATGCCACTCCCAGGTTTCTGACTTAGGTGGTCAGATAAGAATGTGATGTCATACACTTAGAGAAAAAGCCAAGTTTTAGGACAAAGTACTTAAATACTCCATGCTCAATTTCCTTATCTATGAAATGAGAGATTTGGATTCAGTGACCTCTGAAGCTGAGGATTAAGTTTAAAGTTCAACTAGTATTCAACTAACTTCAACTCCTAACAGTGGATATTTCTCTTGCTTTGTCACTTACACCTGCCGTGACTGATAGGTAAGAGTAGATGGTGTGGGGGCACTGAAGGTGGGCTTCTCTGTCTCGTGCTTTTGGAAGTAGTGAATTGCTGGCCCCATGAGCGTCTGAGCATTGTGAAATTATAGAATGTCTAAGGCCTCTGCAGGTAAAGAAACTGAGGCCAGAGAGGGAAAGTGACTTGCCCCAAATCACGCTGCATGGCTGCAGATTTCTTGACTCTGGGTCCAGTGCTTTTTCTGCTACTTCTTCCCTCAGCCAGTCTCTGCTGAGATTAGGACACCTGTCAAAACACCTCATCCAGACCAGGGGTGTGGATGCTTCCAGTGAAAAGATGTAGGTAAGACTCAGGAATAGGAGAGCCCAGTGTGAGCCAAAGCCCAGCTAGTTTCTCACATTCTTATTTTAAGTCCTTCTGGGAGGGGCTTCTTCCTCTTTTTAAGCAAATGTGTTTACTGTCAAAAATAGGGAGTGTTCTTTAGCATTAAATGAGGTTGAGCAAAGTGTCTAATCACTTAAATTAGGAGCTTGCAGATTTTCAACTAAAAACCTCTGTCGTTTGGTTCTTTTCCATGACGTTTATGCATCTGATAGTGGACTCAGTGTTATGTTCCCAGCCTGTCTGGGCACATACACTGTATTACAACCTATTCTTAGCTTGGAAATGTGTGACTGATAAAGTTAAGTGACTAGAAGTTACTAAATTATCACCGAGACAGCATCGAACCCCAGTTCTGGAAGACTTCCATCAAATGAGTGTGTAAACCTGAATCAGTTGCCAACATGTTTGGCTTTACATCAGATAGGTCTGTTCCCATATTTGCTTTTGCTCCTTTGTCAGTGCTCAAAAAACACCTGTTGATTTTTTTTTTTTTTACCAAGGGTTTTGCACTGTTGCAACTATGCAAACAGCTATGCCAGTACACCTGTGGTGTTGGTTTTATTAAGGAGAATGTCGGAGGTTGACCAGGGGTTTTTGCTCAGTTTTATCTTGGCTTGGCATGTGCTGTGGCATTCATTTTTCTGCACGTGCAGCATGATTTCTCCAAGGTGCCCAGTTTGCTTCTAGTGTTGAGGTTGAACGAGCCCCTAGTTTAAGCAGAGGCCTGGGGTTTGCAGAGGTCCAGTCCTCACTCTTTAAATATTGTGTGTGTGTGTTTTTAAGTTTATTTTTTATTTGTTTTGAGAGAGAGAGAGAGAGAGCGCAAGTGCACTCATGTGCACAGACGGGGGAGGGGCAGAGAGAGAGAATCCCAAGCATGCGCTAAGTGCAGAGACTGATGTGGGGCTCGAACTCATGAACCGTGAGATCATGACCTGAGCAGAAGTCAGACGTTTAACTGACTGAGCCCTCTAGGTGCCCCTCATCAAATGTTGTTAATAAGTGCCTGCTGGAGTGTGTAGCCCTCTGCCAGGAGGCGAGGGGACTGCACAGAAAGATACGGCACCACCAGTGCTCCCTAGAAGCTGGAGGTGTGCTGGGCACAGTGCTTCCCCTGGTGAGGATGCTGTGGGTCATTAACTCTTGGCCTTCTCCACTACACACGTGTCACTCCGTGGTCAGAAAAACTGAAAAGTGCAGCTGGGTGAAAACATGCTGTTGAGTGAGAAAAGCAAGATGTGGAAAGATAAGTAGTGTGTGGTCTTTTGTGTACAGTTTTAACACCGCACAGTATTGCATATTGTTTATGTATACATGAATGTGTAAAAACAGAAGGGAAGGATCTCATACCCACTTCAGGATAGTGGTTACCTCCTGGGGACAAAGGGGAACAGGCCTGGGGACTGCAATTGGGACTTCAGTAGTCTCCCCAATTTTATTTTCTTAAAAAAAGAAATGTGACACGTATTATTAACATTTGTTAAATCAGAGTGATGGGTTCATGAGTGTTTGTTAGTTTTTCTCTGTGCTTGTCTTTTTGTTTGCACATGTGAATAAAGTGCTTTCTACACTTGTGTGGAGCACATGCTTTTTAAATTTTTTGTTGGAGAAACCAGTTAGCCAGGCACGAAATTAAGTGATATTTAAAGTAGCATTTATGACTTAGAGTCAAAAGTTGTATGTATCGTGTGGTGCCATTTAAATAAAGTTTTAAAAAACATGGAAAAATTCTATAGTATTGTTTAGGGATATATACATGGAAAATAAAAACATGAAGACAAAAATGAGGATGAAAAATGCAGATGCAATAAAGTGGCTTCTGAGGATGGAGGAAAGGAGGGAGGGGTTTACAGGGTTTGAAACCCAGAATATCTTATTTCTTATGGACAAGTGGAGCACTGACCTGGGTGTGCCTTATATTATGATCTAAATTGAATTTATTTAAAAAGTTATTTACTTACGGGGCACCTGGGTGCCTCAATTGGTTAAGCGTCTGACTTTGGTTCAGGTCATGATCTCGCAGTTCATGAGTTCGAGCCCCGTGTCGGGTTCTGTGCCGACAGCTTGGTGCATGGAGCCTGCTTTGGATTCTGTCTTCCTCTCTCTCTGCCCCTCTCCTGCTCATGCTCTGTTTGTCTCTCTTTCTCTCTCTCTCAAAAATAAACATTAAACATTTTTTAAAAAGTTATTTACTTATTAGAAGTAGTATATACCCATATTTATATATTTTAGGAAATCAGAGAAGGCATGGGTTAGTAGATGCTGTGGGGTAGTGTCTAGGAAAATCCCATAATGGGGAGTGTAGGATTTGAAGGGGATGTTTCATTTTTTAAACATTTTTTAATGTTTTACTTATTTCTGAGAGAGAGAGAGAGAGCATGAACAGGGGAGGGTCAGAGAGAGAGGGAGACACAGAATCTGAAACAGACTCCAGGCTCTGAGGTGGCTGTCAGCACAGAGCCCGACGCGGTGCTCGAACCCACGAACTGTGAGATCGAATGAAGTCGGATGCTTAACCGACTGAGCCCCCCAGGCGCCCCTGAAGGGGATGTTTCAGATTGGATATGATATCGAAATGGGAGAGGAGCCTGATTTGGTAGCTAAGAAATGTTTGGAAGGCAGAGCGGAGACCAGCCCCAACCCACTCTAGAGTTGATTGTGCTTTGGGAGGAGCAGGGATGGTCCAGGCTGATGGGTGAATTAGAAACGCCAGGAAATTGAGCACTGTAATCACCAAGCTTTCTAGTCGGTCTGCATTTGGTCTCTGTGATCATCTGGGTTTCTCTTTCTTTTCAAATATCTTGGCTGCTTTTTTGAGATTGAATAAACTGATTAGTTAAAAGTGTTTTAGGTACAGATACATCATGGTTTAGTTGAAGAGTATGTTAACAAATACAACTTGGGCTCTGATACCTTTGCTGAAGAAGTCCATCACTTACTTACCTTCCTTTCTGGCTGTGCCAGCACCTTGAGGCTGACAGAGACCAAACAGTCTACCAGGGTCCCTGGGTGACTCAGTTGGTTAAGTGTCCAACTTGGGTCATGATCTCATGGTTCGTGGGTTCGAGTCACACAGCGGGCTCTGTGCTGGTGACACGGAGCTTGCTTGGGATTCTCTCTCTGCCCCCCTCTTTCTACCCCCTTCCTCATTTTCTGTCTCTCAAAATTAATAAACTTAAAAAATAAAAAATAAATAAAAAATACAGGGGAGAGGGGAAAACGGGTGATGGGCATTGAGGAGGGCATTTGTTGGGATGAGCACTGGATGTTGTATGTAAGCGATGAATCACAGGAATCTACCCCCAAAACCGTGAGCACATTGTACATACTGTACGTTAGCCAATTTGACAATAAATTATATTAAAAAACAAAAACAAAACAAAACAAAAATAAATTAAAAATAAAAAACAGTCTACCATGATTTTAAAATCCCCTTCCTGATAGTAATTAATGGCTTTGGCCCTTAGGCCTGCACAGTTAGGATAGCTTTTTTTTCTGCGTGGATTGCTAGCAGGTGGTATTACTCTTTTAAAAGGGAGACTCTAAGGACCCTCTCTTATTTTTCTACCTTTTCACCCAACCTAACCAGCCTGTTGAAATCTTCCTGCAGAGTTTATCTTCTGGGTTTTACATTTTACTGCAGAGAGGCTTGTGGAGTTGGAGAGCTCAAGTGTACTCATCTTAGAGTACTTGCAAATATTAAAATACAAATAAGTGGCTCTTTTAAAAAAAAGTATTTTAATTCCAGTTAACAGTGTTACATTAGTTTCAGGTGTACAGCATAGTGATTCAGCAGTTTCGTACTTTCCCTGTTGCTCATCATGACAAGCGCACTCTCCTTAATCCCCGTAAACCATCACTTATTTCCCCTTAAACCATCACTTATTTAACCCCCCCCACCCCGCCCCCTCCCTCTGGGAACCATCAGTTCTCTATAATTAAGATTCTTCGTCATCTGACTTCGGCTCAGGGCATGATCTTGCTATTCTTGGGTTCGAGCCCCATGTTGGCCTCTCTGCTGTCAGTGCAGAGCCCGCTTCAGACCCTTTGTCTCTCTCTCTTTGCCCCTTCCCTGTCCTTGCTCTCTCTCTCTCTCAAACATTAAAAAAAAGTTTTAGAAAGGATTGTTTTTTGGTTTGTCTCTTTTTTCCGTTTGCTCATTTGTTTTGTTTCTTAAATTCCACATATGAGGGAAATTATGCTATTTGTCTCTCTCTGACTGACTTATTTTGCTTGGCATTATACTCTCTAGCTCCATCCATGTTGTTGCAAATGGCAAGATTTCATTCTTTTTTATGGTTGGATAATACTCTGTTGTATATACACACGCCATATCTTCTTTATCCACTCATCAATCGATAGACCCTTGGCCTGCTTCCATATCTTGGCTACTGTAGATAGTGCTGTAAACATCAGCGTGCATGTATCCCTTTGAATTAGTGTTTTTTTATTCTTTGGGTAAATATCCAGCAGTATGAATCCTGGATCATATGTAGTGTTATTTGTAACTTTTTTTTAAGTTTATATTTATTTTAGTAATCTGTACACCCAGATTACTAAAATCTGGGTATACATGCAGCTTGAACTTATGACCCTGCGATCAAGAGTCACATGCTCTTCCAGCTGAGCCAGTCAGGTGCCCCTATTTTTAACGTTTTGAGGAGTCTCCATAGTGATTTCCACAGTGGTTGCACCAGTTTGCATTCCCACCTACAGTGCGAGAGGGTTGCCTTTTCTCCACATCCTTGGCAACACCTTTTGTTTTTTGTGTTGTTGATTTTAGCCATTCTGACAGGTATGAGGTGATATCTCATTATAGTTTTGATTTGTATTTTGATTTGATAATGAGTATCTCTTCATGGGTCTGTTGGCCCTCTGTGTATCTTCTTGGAGAAGTATCTGTCCATGCCTTCTGCCTATTTTTAAATTGGATTATTTGGGTTTTGGGTGTTGAGTTTTATGAGTTCTTACTATATTTTAGATACTAACCCTTTCTCAGGTTCTTACTATATTTTAGATACTAACCCTTTCTCAGGTCATTTGCAAATATCTTTTCCCTTTAAGGAGATTGTCTTTTAGTTCTGTTGATTGTTTCCTTCACTGCGCAGAAGCTTATTGTTTTGATGTAGTCCTGATAGTTTATTTTTGCCTTTGTTGCCTTGCCTCATCAGACATATCTAGGAAAAATTGGCTACGGCTGATGTCCAAGAGGTTACTACCTCTGTTCTCTTCTAGGATTTTTATGGTTTCAGGTCTCATATTTAGGTCTTTAATCCATTTTGAATTTATTTTTGTATATGGTATAAGAAAGTGGTCTAGTTTGTTTTTTTTGCACATTTTCTGTGAAGTTTTCCCAATACCATTTGTTGAAGAGACTGTCTTTTTCCCAGTGGATATTTTTTCCTGCTTTGTTAAAGATTAACTGACCATATAGTTGTGGGTGTATTTCTGGGTTTTCTCTTCTGTTCTATTGATCTATGCCTTTTGGCTTTTTTGTTTGTGTTTTCATTTTTGTTTTGTGTCCACCTTCTCTCTGTAAGTCAAACTTCATTATTCTTTGATCACTTTTATTTTCTTTCTCCTTTTTCTCTGCCTAGGAAGCTCTGTAAACATGTTAAAATTGTATTGTTTGTATCTCTGCAGTAGTATAGGTAATGGTTTGTTTACAAATTACCAAATAACCTTTTAGAAAAGTTTGGGGAGATAGAGATTCTTAATAGCTAAAAAGGTCAGGGCCATATCCATAAAAGATTGTACATAAGAACGTTCCCGCTAGAATCTTAGTAGAAGTCAATGTGTAAATGACTGAATTGGCTGCATTTTTATTTAAAAACAACTTTGGGATCACATCGGTTATGTCAGACAAGGTACTTGGTAAACTTGTTCTACTTTCTAAATGTTGGGTAAGGAATAAATTACCAAAATGGGAGCGAGGAGGGAAGCCAATATTTCTTGGGCACTGAATTGTGTGCCGAGTGGCATTCTGGGTGTTTACAAACCTACCTCATTACCTGCTCGCTTTACTACCTGCCAGGAATTGTGCTCAAGGGCTTTTTACACGTTGTCTCATTTAAACCTCCCAATCCTTTTAAGATTGCTTAATTTCTTTCTTAAAGAAGTGATACATGTACATGATACTAATTCAGGAAAATCACGAGAAAGGTTGTAGGAAAACTCAGCCTTTCTGCTGTCCGGTCCTGCACTTCCTCTTCCGCTCTCTGCTCCTGGTGTCTGTGTCTTCTTTCAGAGATACTCTCATCACAGGGAAGTATGTGGATTTCTTTTATTTTAAAGGTTTTCCATAGGAATGGTGGCCTGTTGGGGCGCCTGGGTGGCTTAGTCGGTTAAGCGTCTGGCTTTCGCTTAGGTCATGATTTCATGGTTCGTGGGTTCGAGCCCCGCGTCGGGCTCTGTGCTGACTGCCAGTCTGTGACTCCCTCTCTCTCTGACCCTCCCCTGCTCACGCTGTCTCTCTCTCTCTCCTAGAAATAAAACATTAAAAAAAAAAAAGAAGAAAGAAATGGTGGCCTGTTATGCATATGGTTCTGCACCTTTTTTTTTTTTTTATACTTTATTTTTGAGAGAGCACATGTGAAGGGGGGCAGAGAAAAGAGGGGCAGTTTCTGAAAGGGGCTTCACACTGACAACAGTGTGCCCCCTGCATCTTTTTTTAATTAATGTTTGAGAGTTTGTTTCATGTCAATAGGTATAGAATTGCCTCATGCTTTTTAACAGAGGTACCGTAATTTATTCAGTCTCCTCTTAATAATAATTCTTTTCTTTTAATAGGTAAATTCAGTCCTTTTATATTTGTGGGAATGACTGATATATTTGATTGTAGCTCTGTTTTTAATGTTTTCTTAAAATCTTTCACTGGAAGGACTACTTGCTTTGGGAGGGGGGTGTGCATGTGTATATTCTGATAATTGGGGAAGTCTGTGTTTTTATTCGAGTGATTGTGTTTATAATTTTATACCGTATTTCTTGAGACATCTGTTGACCAGCTACTACGATCAGTGGTGAAATTAGTTGCATTTCTTGCCCTTTCCTCACATGCTTTTAGTTGATATTATTTTTTTCAATTAAAAATTTTTTAATTGAGGGAGAGAGAGAGAGCGTGAGAGCAGGGGAAGGGCAGAGAAAGAGGGAAAGAAAGCCTCCTAAGCAGGCTCTGCACCGTTAGCACAGAGCCCAGTGTGGGTCCCAAGCTTATAAACTGTGAGATCATGACCTAAGCTGAAACTAAGAGTCAGACGCTTAACCAGCTGAGCCACCCAGACGCCCCTATTTCTCTCAGTTTTATCTCCTATCCTAAAACATACTTATGCCTCTATTACTTGAGCTATCAGCTTTAAATATCTTTTGAGCCTTGTCCATGAAGGATAAGGAAAGCAACAAACTTGTCACTTCACCCTCTGTCCCATTTTAACCTATGCCACTTACGTTGTTTTTACCTTCTCTAATCATAAAGCCTCAAATTTAAGACTTAGTCTTAAGGCTAAATCCGTTAAATGCTTTACACCAGTCCATTCACTGTAGTTTCTCTCTTTGTTCTTTGAAGTTTTTCTTCTAGAAGTTTCTTCAAGAAGGAGTCCAGGAAACCGTAGTAGTTCCTGGGTTCTTGCATTTTGCAACATGTTTTTCTGCTACCTTTATATTTGAACAACAGTTTGGATATATAATTATTCTCAAGTCATTCTTTTTTTTTAATGTTAGAGCATGAGCAGGGGAGAGGCAGAGAGAGAAAGGGAGAGAGAGAGAGAGAGAGAGAGAGAGAGAGAGAGAGAGAGAGAATCCCAAGCAGGCTTTGCACCGTCAGCACAGAGCCCGATGTGGGACTCAAACTCATAAACATGAGATCATGACCTAGGCTGAAACCAAGAGTTGGTCTCTCAACTGACTGAGCCACTCAGGTGCCTGGCCCCTCAAGTCACTCTTTTTTATTATGACCTATTACATGAAACGGTTGCATGGTATGATAACCTGATGAATAATCACAGACTGAACACCCCAGAGTGAGCACGCCAGAAGCCCCTGTGTCTGTTTTCAACCACACTTATCTTTCTCTCTGAAATAACTATATCTTTTTTATGTTAATCACTCCTTTCTTTGTGATGTTACTACAATGGATGCATCCCTAAATATATAAATCCTTTTTGTTAGTTCCTGAAGTTCAGTTCATATATATATATATAAAACCATATGGTATTTACCCTTTTATTTTTTGCTTTTTTGCTTGTTTTGCTCAGCACAACATTTGGGAGATTCTGGGAGATTCATGCACATTGTTGTTACTTATGTGTCCCTACTTTGTATGTTTCTGTGGCTGTGTAGTATTCTATTTTGCGAACACATTACAGTTTATTTTCTGTTGGACACTTGGGTTATTTCTAGTTTTAGGCCAAAAGGAACTGTAATGCTATGAATAGTTTTATGTGTGTCTCCTGATACACGTATATATGTATCTCTTCAGATATAGATTTGAGAATGAATAGACTAGGCTTTAGTGAATGTATATTTTGTTCCTTCCGGATATTGCCAAGCTGTTTTATGAAGTGGGTTGTATCACTTTATACCCCCACCAGCCATTTGCAAGCCACTGGGGTCACCCTTCCCTTGGTATCTAGTCTTTTAGCCCAGGTGATCTTTTGGGGTAGGTGGTCCTCTCATTTTACAGATGAGAAAACTGGTTCAAAGTGGTCAGGTAATTTTGTGTAAGTTTACAGAGATGGTAGATGCCTGAACTGGCATTAAAACCGTGCTCTCTCCAGCCCAAAAGCCTGTTATCTTTCCATGCTGCCTTCTTTACAGATAGCTCTTCCAACAGTCAGGTAGGTAAGGTGCTGAAGCCCCAGTGGAAGATGAACATTCTCCAGAGACTTTATTTCTTTTTTTAAGTAATCTGTATACCCAGCATGGGGGTTGAACTCGTGACCCTGAGATCAAGAATCACACGCTCTGCCAGGTGCCCCCAGGCTGGAAGGCTTGGATGTGGTTGTCTTGGAGGTGACCTGTTTCTCAAAGTCCCTTCCCACTTTGGGATGCAGATGTTAGTTACCTACCATATTTAGATTCCTGATAATTTTCTTCTTACTTTTTTCTTGCTTTCAGCATCCAGCCTGTATATGGAGCACAACACCCACCTCTGGACCCTCGGCTCACCAAAAAGTAAGTCAAGATAGCTTTCCTTTCATGCATGTACTTCTCTTAAAATTCTTGAGCCTTCCCCTACTTTGTTGAAATGACAGTTTCTACTTTGATCTTTTCTAGCTTCTCCCCTGCTCTATTTTGGATCAAGAGATGAGCAATCTTCTTACCTTTCTTTAAACAATGTTATTAAGTGGGAAATTAACTCACACCAGAGATGTATTTTCCTACATTGGAAGCTGGTATATGCGGGGTTTGGTGTTGGACTCTTTGTTCTGATGGAAAAGCCTTTATTGATTAAATATCATCCCCAGATTGGATGATTGATGACCTACTTCTCGTAGGAGATCTAGTTTCTGGGGTTTGTTGTTTCTGAATATATGCAGGCCTGCCACCTTTCCCTCCCTTATCCTATGAGGCCTGGGGTGAACAGAATATAACTGTAAGGCTGGCCTTCTTCAGGGCCTCTTTAGCAAACCTTAGAGGAATCTAGCCATACAGTAGAGTTAAAAGCTCCCTAGAGGGGTGTCTGGGTGGCTCAGTCGGTTAAGTGTCTGGCTTTGGCTCAGGTCATGATCTTGTGGTTCGTGGGTTCGAGCCCTGTATCGGGCTCTGTGCTGACAGCTCAGAGCCTGGAGCCTGTTTCAGATTCTGTATCTCCCTCTCTTTCTGACCCTCCTCTGCTCACGCGGTTTCTCTCTCTCTCTCTCTCTCAGAAATAAATAAAACATTAAAAAATAAATAAATAAAAGCTCCCTAGTGGTTATTTCTCTAGTGAAATTCTAGTAAATTATTTTCGAACACAACAGAAACCACAGTTAAATCCAAGATGTGTGGGTGTGTGTTCATACCCCCAATTATCACTTTATCTCTCCTTTTTCTCCTGGGCCATCCGTCAGCCACAGGGAGTTTAAATGAGGAGATGGGTCATATTCTCAGATTTTCTAAGAACTTTGGGCTCTATCTCTGGACATGCTTAATCTTAGAGACTTATTTCCAGGAAAGCTGTAGTTTGTGGTGAAAACCGAATGATTTGAGGGGTAAAGGAGACCTAGGTTCTTATCTTTCTGGGGCCAATGTAATAATATATACCCTTTCTTCCTTGACAGTCAAAGAGGGAGTAAAGATAATGTATATTAAAGTATTTTGAATACCTACAAAAATGCCATAACAGATGTACCTTATCAGTATTTTAATATTTAAAGTTTTTTTTTTAATGTTTATTTATTTTGAGAGAGAGTTCATATGTGTGCTTGCAAGCGAGGTGGGGCGGGGGTGCGGGGGGGAGAAAGAATCCCAAGCAGACACCACACTGTCAGCACAGAGCCCAATGTGGGGCTTGATCTCACGATCTGCAAGATCTTGACCTGAGTCTCAATCAAGAGTCGAATGTTTAATTGAGCCACCCAGGCACCCCAGTATTTAAATAATAAAAAAATTACAACTTAGCTAAATATATGGTGAACTTTCTGTAATTCTACCAACTCACTGCAAAAAGATGGCAATTTGGCCAGTATGTGGAAGACACGGTCTTCTGACTCACTTTGGAAGCGTGACTGCTGTCCTTTTCTGTAATGTATGGTTTTTATATCAAAAACCAGAGTATAAGCACTTTGAGGGCAGGGATTTTGCTTTATTCACCGCTATACCCTTAGTACCTAGAAGAGCCCGTAACGTATCCTAGGCACTGGGTAAAGATTTATGGATTGAAGGAATGAAATCATCGTATGTACTTACAGCCAGTGAGCTTTCCTTTAGTCCTTCTTAGTTTGTACCTTGCTTTTCTCAGGGGAGCATGTTTTCTGTCACAATTATGTGACATTCCCATTAAGGAGAATGGATGCTGTTTCCTGGTTTTACCAGTAACAGACTCTCTGGGCTGTTAGCCAGTACAGCCGGCACTTCATATCAGTCTTCCCTGCCCTGCTTCTTCCTTGCTCAAGAACCATACTTTTTTTCAGCTCTTGAGCAGGTATTTGAATTAATTGAAGCCTTTTCTAGTAACCTCTTGGTAATCACCGTGACTGGCCTGCAGTGGGCTTATGTCATTAGTTCTGGCCCATGAGATGTAAAAGAAAGTCTCCTGAGGGAGGGTACTTGGAAAGATTTTCTTGTTTGACCAGAGAGAGAGGTCATTTTGTGAAGAGAGTCTCTTTTTGTCTCTACTCACCTTTCCTGCTTTTGAATGTGGCGGTGTGGAAATGGATGCTGAAAGCTGTAGCAGGTAACTTGTAACCTGCGGGAGCTGGTAGGAGACCCGCAGACACCTGCCCTGGAGTGCCTTGACATCACGGTCTTTATAATTTAAGCATCAGAGGCTGAGGATTCTGTTCCTTGTAGCCAGTTGTGTTCACAGCCAGGATTTGGTGATTGGTAGATCCATTCCAGGCGTTATTATAGTTGCCTTTGATGAATATGTAGCTAACACAGAAATCTGTTCGTCCGTCCATGCATAGGGCAGTCGAGGGTACTGTCCTATTTTATGTGCATGTCAGAGTCACCACACCTTGTCTGCATCTGTTAATTGAGTGCATTTTTCCTGATTCTGTATTGAGGACAGGTCTTGAGGAACATTGCCATATCCCAAACCGCCAAAACAGATTTTATATACTTTTGTTTTCCCAGCTATTCTCCAAAAAACCACAAAAGTTTTCACTGATCATTCAGCAGAATTGCAATCATACTTTCTTTTCTTTTCTTTTTTTTATAGGTTTAAGTTTTTATTCATGTATCATAAATATCATTCTCCTTTTATTTATTTTTTAAATTTTGTTTTACAGAGAGCGAGAGCTGCGGGAGAGGGGGCAGGGGGGGGAGAGAGAGAGAGAGAATATCCCCAGCAGGCTCCACACTCAGCATGGAACCCAGTGCAGGTCCCGATCCCACGGCCCTGGGATCATGACCTAAGCTGAAATCAAGAGTTGGACACTCAACCAACTGGGCCATCCAGGTGCCCCTGAGTCATACTTTCAATAGAAGTAATCACTTAGCTCTGTAATTAGGGAGGAATAGAATTGTCACTGAATAAATTGCCTCCTCTTTTCATGCACATGGTGGTTTGTTATTAGTACTGTGCAACATGGGACAGCCTCTAGGCCAGCACTGGACCATTTTACAATTCCAGATCGTTACTATAAAACATTTATCGCCCTTATTTTAGTACCTTTGTTGGGACATTTTTATTACTTTCTCCACTGTGTGATTATCATTCCACTTCAGACTGCCATTAATTACCGTGTGGTTAAGCTCCATCACAGCAGAAGCCTTTACACTGGGTCTTCAATCATCTAAACTGCATGAGCACAGTACATTGTTCCCTGTCTGTATATATTGACTTCAATTTGCCAAATTATTACCATTAGTGATAATATTGCCGGCAATAATTTTTACAGCTCAGATAAAACTAGCCTTACCACAGAGTGACTCCATTGGCTACTTGATGCTATGACAAGCCTCTAAATTCATTGTTTTCTGAGTTGAGGCAAAGTGTGATTCCCTGCTTGGGCATCACGAAGCTGGTTCACATGCAGCCACAATAGTTATTGAGGTGACTGGATTTATTAGAATGTCACCGATTTCCCCACTTGCTTCATGCCCCTTACCATTGTCTGACATTATTTTTCTAAGTAAATTTATGTCCTATTTCTATTAAGCGAGCAGCCATCTCAGTAAAACAGGGTAGCATCAATGAAATTACAGAATGACTGATCTTTTGTTTCCTAACCAGTAGAACCTGTAGCCACTCTTGTTCAAAATATCCTTTGGGTTTTGTGTCACCATTCAACAAGTTACTGCTCACCAAACAAGTTTCCCTCAAATGTGCCACTTAATTATGGCACATTTTCAGGAGTTTTAGGAGCATGTGCACTTCTTAAATCTCTTTTTCTTCACCACTTTCTAGCTCCGTGATCTTGGGCAGATTACTTAACCTCTCTGAGTTTCCTCATGCATGAAATAGAAATAATAAGACTCATGTCAGAGTTATTGGGAGAATTAAAAGGTTTCTGTGAAAGTGCTTTTTTTTTTTTAATGTTTTTTATTTATTTCTGAGAGAGAGAGGCAGACAGTGTGAGCAGGGGAGAGTCAGAGAGATAGAGAGGGAGATACAGAATCTGAAGCAGGCTCCAGGCTCTGAGATTGCTGTTAGCACAGAGCCCGACACGGGGCTCGAACCCACGATCCGTGAGATCATGACCTGAGCTGAAGTGAGGTGGTCAACCAACTGAGCCACCCAGGAGCCCCTCTGTGAAAGTGCTTTTGAAGCTATAATTTGGCATTTACTTGTAAAGAGGTGCTGAGGGTGTCTGTGACAGGGCAGCTTGGTTGTAAGTCTGACACAGATCTGTTTGAATAATCTTGGCTGAACTTCAAGCCACACTATGGTGTTAAGATACCTCGGGTTGGTTATCAATTGGTTGGGACCATGTTAAAATGAGGCAGCCTGTAAACCAGAGGTACCCCGAGCTAGGATTACCCGGATTGGCTTTTACTGGGACTCCTGACATCAAAAGAGAAGAGCGATACTTCTCCTCCAGGGACCATATTCCTGAGTGCAGCCTCTTCGCGTTCTGGCTACCAACATACACAGCCTGTTCCGTGTAGACAGGAGATGATTGATACAAGGCTAGAGAGTTGGGGCTCTCAGCTGTGTGCACTCGGGGACTTTACAGCTGTGGTGTTATGTGCTCTGTTTGCGTGGCAACTCCTCTTCCCAGGCCGCGGGTCTTATGTCTTTTTCTAGATAGATTAGTGAAAGAGTATATGCAGGTTCTCAGGTCAGGTGGACCTAGATTTGAGCCCAGGCTTTGCTGCCTGTTTATGACCTCAGGAAGCTTCAGTTTCCTTATCTGCAAATAGGAATAATAATAACAATAATAATACCTCAAAAACTAATAGTACCTTATAGTCTTATGAATGAGCATTGATCCGAAAATGAGAATAAATAAATATTAGCATAGAACCTGGCACCGAGTAAATAGCCAATACGTTCAAACTTTTATGCACGCATAAATTTATGCGTTCTCCTTTGGAGAGAACAAAATGAATAAACATGGAAACGTGTCAGCTTTAAATCATCCCACCGTTGTTGCTGGTCTGTAGGTTTTCCTGCTTCCTCTCAGGGGCAACCCAGGGACCTTTTCACTCTGACCTGCCTCCTCCATTTTGTGACTGGTTCTCACCAACCGTCAGTCCTCACATTGCTACCCGTTCAGGAGGCCCCAACGCTTCCTCCATGAAGGCCTCTTTCCTGAGGACAGAGCTGACTTTCTTTTAACCGGTTGGTTGCAGTTTGGGTTTTGTGGAGTAGGCCTCTCTAAAATAATTTCTAGCAGCCTCAAGATGGTCTGCTTTGAGTCCCTGGTCTTCCTGTCACAGAGAATGGTCCCCTTCCCTCCTTTCTTTGCCCTTCGGTATGTTGGAATATGTCCTCCCAATTTCTATTTGCAGAAGTCTTCACCTGAGCAAAGTCCAATTCTTAATCTCAGCAGTTGACTTATATTGAATCTTCATCTGCTTCAAAAAATATAATGAAATACTTGAATACATAAAAAGGTATAAAGAAAAACATAACAAATCCTCATGCACCCACCGCTCAGCTGATTTGCCTCCTTTGTATAGACATGTTTTAGAGCCGGAGTCTCAGCACATCCC
Source organism: Proteles cristata cristata (assembly GCA_017311185.1). Taxonomy (NCBI): domain Eukaryota; kingdom Metazoa; phylum Chordata; class Mammalia; order Carnivora; family Hyaenidae; genus Proteles; species Proteles cristata. The sequence continues at coordinate 2,698,749 of JAESUZ010005393.1, forward strand.
CTCTCTCGGTGCAGTGTTTCCATCCAGGGTCCAGAGTGTACGCGTGCTTCACCCAGTGTTAAACTATCAGCATCCACTCAATTCTTCGACCTGAGTTAATATTCAGCTTCTTGATTTGATGGTTTATTTACTTTATTTATTTATTTATTTTTTAAAATTTTCTTTATTTCTAGGAGAGAGAGAGAGACAGTGTGAGCAGGGGAGGGTCAGAGAGAGAGGGAGACACAGACTCTGAAACAGGCTCCAGGCTCTGTGCTGGCAGTCAGCACAGAACCGGACGCGGGGCTCGAACCCATGAACCGCGAGATCATGACCTAAGCGAAAGTCGGACGCTAACCGACTAAGCCACCTAGGCGCCCGCATATATTTTTTTAATGTTTTTTATTTATTTCTAGAGAGAGAGAGAGAGACAGCGTGAGCAGGGGAGGGTCAGAGAGAGAGGGAGTCACAGACTGAAACAGGCTCCAGGCTCTGAGCTGGCAGTCAGCACAGAGCCCGACGTGGGGCTCGAACCCACGAACCGCGAGATCATGACCTAAGCGAAAGTCGGACGCTTAACCGACTAAGCCACCCAGGCGCCCCGATTTGATGGCTTATTTAAAAAATCCTCAAAATACCAAGAGAGTATTTAAGAGGGTCCCCTGGCTGGCTCATTCGGTAGAATGTGTGACTCTTAATTACTGGGTCGTGAGTTCAAGCCCCATGTTGGGTATGGAGCCTACTTTAAAAAAAAAAGGAGTATTTAGGACATACCAACCAGAAAAACACAGTAGTTAATCTCGGTGTCCAAGATACGGCATATCGCTCTGTTGGGTTCATCGTGTGCCATCTTGAGGTACACCTAGCCTCCAAAGAGGAAGACAACAGTAACCACGAACTCCTATGCAGTATTTTATTGGTGACCGAGTTTCTTACACATCTCCCTATTTGTTCTTGACAGTGGACCCTCTGAGGTGTGTACTATGGGCAATGGATTCTACATCCCCCTTTACAAAAGAGAAGCAGTCGTAGTGATGGGTCCAGAACACGCAGTCTCAGCAGGTCTGCAGATGCGTAATTCGCCTCTTCTGCCTCATGGATGGATTTTTGACAGCAGATATTCTCAGTGTGTTGTTCCAGTTTTATTTTCTTTGATTTGAGCTCTTGCTCATTTCTGATTGTTCATTCAGTAAGTTTACAAGTACCCTTACTTTGAGATTGATGAACGCCAACCTCCTTACCACTGATTAATAATATGCTTACTGTAGAAAACACCAATAATTCAGAGACCTATAAAAATGAAATGAAATATCACCTATAATTCCACAGCTTAGCAATAAGCACTTTTAGCATTTTCGTGTATTTTCTTTCTGGTCTTTTCTACGCATATGCTTTTTTTTTTTTAATATAGAGATTATAAAAATATTTTTTTTGGTTCCTGTGTTCACTTTATTGAGATTGTTTTCTAATGTTACTAAATAGCCTGTGAGATGTGCTTTTCAGTGGCGTTATAACATTTCATCTGGTGGCCGAACTAATTTCATCATTCCAGTTCTAGATGTTTATCCGGTTTTCAGTTTTTCACCAACATAAGTAACACAACGATAAACTGTCTTAGATCCTCTTTGTTTGACCCTCTGGTTATTTTGTTAGGGTCAGAGATTACGAACCATTTTCGGGCTTACGGTATGTATGTTGCCAGCCTGCTTTCCAGAGGCTGTACAACACACCCTCACCTGCACTCTTAGATGACAGTCCCACCGCAGCGAATGCTCTTTAGATCTTTGCTGACTTAGCGGGTGGAAAATGGTATTTTGTGTGATGTCTTTTCTTCCTTTACTCTGTGTAAGACCAGTATTGAGAGTAATGCCTCAGTTAAAGTCTTGCTCCTTTTCTGATGCTCATAGTAAGGGCATTTTGATGAGCTGAGCTGTATGAGTTACCAGACTGTACTTATCAGTACTAAAGACAGTTATCTTTTAGAATAAGCATTGGGCTCATCTAGGGAGATGAGGTGGTTTATTAGACCACCCACCTCTACCCAAAGGGAAGAAAGAGCTCCTGGAAATGGGGAGATTCGCCTCTTCTGGCAAAGCCTTGTTTCCCCTCTAGTATCACTGTGCCTTGCTGGAGGAAACAGGCATTTAGTGATGTCTTTACTCCAGTGCATTTCAAGCCCCAGGTGTAAATGTACACAAGGTTTGGGATTTGAGGCATGCTAGACAAGACTGAGTTAGAAATGTCCCAGCCACATAGTCTGCAGGATCCAGAATAAGGGTCCGCAGATCTTAAAGGGGAGACCTAAAGAGGAAACAGTCAGGACAATAGGAATGATCTGCATGACTCCTAGGACTAAGCTCTCTTTCCTCAGTGAGTCAGTCTAGTGTTCCCCAAAGTTTCATGATGTATCATCTTTATGTTTTTTTGCCAAAATCTGTCCTATTATTTTACTAAATGCATTTTTAAAAAACAACCTTTTAAAAAACTCAATTAGATTTGTATATATGTCTGTGTGTGTGTGTGTATATTTTTAAGATTTTATTTTTAAGTAATCGCTACACCCAACGTGGGACTCGAACTCACAACCCTGAGATCAAGAGTCGCACGCTCTACCAACTGATCCAGCCAGGCGACCCACATTTATATTTTAAAGTAAACCTCATCACTTCTATAAATTAGAAGTGGGAAGCCAATTATCATTTGCCAAAAATAGAAAAAGTAACCTTAAAAGTAAATACAGTGAAACAACCAAAATTCTCTTATTAATAATAATTCTAAACTAGCTTATGTTGCTTACAAACATGTTGATCCTGAGGCTGCCCTCTCATATTGAGATGGTCTCCTCCAGGCTAGCAGGAGGGCTTTAACAGAATGAAAAAGGAACATTCCATTCATTCTGGAACTTGATGTTTCATGCTGTATATGGACTGCCTAAAATTATCTCTGGTTCTGCCAGGAGTTCATGTCCTACTCTAAGGAATAGTTTAGGCTATGTTCCCGTAGCAGATTAACTCTAGAGTCTCAGTGGATTGATGCAACAAAGGTTCATTCATTCCTTTCTCATGCTACATGTCCAGAGTGGAGTTGAGTGGGAGTGGAGGGCAGGCCCTGCCCCATGCAGTCATTCTGCTTCCCAGGTGAGGGAGGTGCCTGGCCAGTTACCACAGTAGAAGAAAGCTTATATAGAGAGAACTCATACCTGTTCTTGTCTGCTTTGGCTTTGAAGTGATTACCTTACTTCTCTCCTTAGCTCATTGGCCAGGACTAGTCTTATAGCCTTGCCTAAATGCAGGGTGGGGGAGAAGGGGCATGGGAAATCTAGGGGAGCACATAGGGTAGTTGGTGAGCATTATTGTCTCTGCTCCGTTGGTCTCTGCAGCATAGCGCTGGTCTACATGCATCTAGATGAGGAATGGATACAGGTGTCTTTTGTTTGAAGAGGGTAAAGTTTGTATATCAGGTAGTTTGTCATACTGTTCATGTTAAGCCAGTGAAGGTGGTCACAGTGTCAGATCACTCCTTGGTAATGATGTCTCCTTTCTTAAAGCTTCATCAAGGAACGGTCAAAAGTCAACGCAGTTGCTTTGAAGAGTAAGAAGGCCTCCAGTTTCCATGAGTTTGCCCGGAATACCAGTGATGCTTGGGACATTGGTGATGATGAGGAAGAGGACTTTTCCTCCCCTTCCTTCCAAACTCTAAACTCAAAAGTTGCTCTGGCAACCGCAGCCCAAGTCCTAGAAAACCATAGCAAGCTGAGGGTGAAACCAGAGCGCTCCCAGTCAACGACATCCGACGTTCCTGCCAGCTACAAGGTCATAAAGTCCAGCAGTGACGCTCAGCTGTCCAGAAATTCCAGTAAGTCCATCCTGCTGCCTTCCACAGCCTCAGTCTTTTCAGCAGAGAGCACCTTAAATGATCAGCTTTTCTCTAGGGCATTGCTCAGATCTTCCATTGGATGATACATGGGAAAGCTCAAGGCTGAGTTACATCCGGGAGCCTAATGGGTCATAGACTGTGCTTGCTCCCCTTCCCCCCAACCCCTGCACTTTGATGGCTACTTGGAGCCTCACTTGCTGACACCCCATTTTTGCCTGCCATTCTCTTCTTCCTTTCCCTATGGTGGGCTCCAGAACATTCGCTGTTTGGTTGCTTCACATTGCTTTGGGCCTGGTCAGGTTTAAGAAATTGACTAATGTATGTAAAGTTGTTAGTGGCTGGATTTCACAAACGTTTGGCACTGTTGTTTGGCCTACTCGGCCTTAAGGAGCAGTCACTAGTATAAGGCTGGCTCTTTCCTGTTCCTGAGGGATGGAGCAACGTGTGCCCGAAGGCTCTGTGTCGCAGCCTCCTGCCTGTCAGGTGGGGCAGGGTGGGAGGAGACGCCTCTTCTGTTTCTTTTTGGAAAACTTCCTTTTCTGCAAGTGGTTGTGGTGATGGTGGTTTTATCAGATGTTTGGGGTGTCTCAGTGTATGCTTTTAAGTATCCATTGCTGTATGTAATTTTGCCTTAGAGGGTTTTATGGAAGCCAGTTATTCTGAGCCAGAGAGGGAAGTGTCCTCATTCCAGTGAAAGTTAGAACGGCTGACTGGTAAAGGGTGAAGGGAAGTGGAAGAATGAGGGAAGGCAATGGAGGCTGGCATGTGTCTTGACTCGTGTTCTAAGAGAACAACTTCTGCAGTTTCAGAATAAGCACGTGGCCATGAACTTAGGCTGTAAGGCTTTTCAAATTATTCCACAGTCACTTCCCATCGCTGACTCAGGCTCCAGGTGGAACGCTCCATGCCGCGCCCACGTGGCCGTTCGGTGTTGATTGACCTTCGCTATAGGCTGTTGGAAGTGTCTGTGTGCTGTGATTGAGGGTCTTCAAGGATCCCAAGTGTGAGGAAGCTGCCCCCCCAGTCCCGAGTGAAGGTGCTGCCCTTGTGTAGCCAGGACTTTCCAGAGCGTTCCCTTTATGAGTTTCCCTCCTGTGAGCATCATCTGTTAATCTGTGATATCAGAGGTGCACATCGCTCTCGGGTCCACCATATGTGGTCTGCATTTCTTAGGCCCCATGTCACACCAGGCATCCTGGCCAGATACCCCGTGGCAGTTGCTTCTGTAAACCTTCTAGTTGTGCTGGTTGCTGAGTGCTCGTCTTTTTTTTTTTTTTTTTTAGAGGATTTTTTCTTTATTTTTTGTTAAAAATTTTTTAATGTTTGTTTATTTTTGAGAGAGAGAGATACACACAGAGCATGAGTGGGGGAGGGGCAGAGAGAGAGGGAGACACAGAATCCAAAGCAGGCTCTAGGCTCTGAGCTGTCAGCACAGGGCCAGACGTGAGGCTCAAACCCACGAACCGTGAGATCATGACCTGAGCCGAAGTTGGACGCTTAACCAACTGAGCCACCTAGGTGCCCCATCTTTCTTTATTTAAAAAAAAAATGTTTGAGAGAGAGAGAGATTGAGAGAGCATGCATACAAATGGGAGGGACAGAGAGAGAGGGAGAGAGAGAATCCCGAGCAGGCTTCATGCTGTCAGCACACAGCCTGACTTGAGGCTTGATCTCACTGTGAGATCATGACCCGAGCCAAAATCAAGAGTCAGACGCTTAATTGACTGAGTCATGCAGGAACCCCTTATCGTTTAATTCTTGTTGTGTGTCCTTTTTTTTCTTAATGTTTGTTGATTTTTGAGAGAGGAGAGAGCATGAGTGGCGAAGAGGCAGAGAGAATGGGATAGGATCTAAAGCAGGCTCTATGCTGACAGCACAGATCCCAGAGTGGGGGTCGAACTCACGAACTTTGAGATCATGACATGAGCCAAAGTCAGATGCTTAACTTCAGCTGAGCCTCTCAGTTTCCCTGCGACTCCTGCTTTGGAAGGCCCAGATAGGTAAAGAATATAAAACAGTCATGGAAGGACAGTCAGAATTTAAAGCTGAATTTACTTTGAGGTAGTAAAATAAATAAGGGTTTTGGAATCAGACAGACCTAAGGTGACATCTCAGGTCTCACAGGCAAATCACTTTTAACCTCTCTGAGCTGTAGTTTCTTCATCTCTAAAGTAGTAATAAATTCCTGCCGTATGTTGTAAGAATCAAGTGAGATATCCTACGTAAATGTGACCAGCACAATGCCTTATACGTAGTCAGAGCTCAGTAAATATCAGTCCTACAGTGCCTGTTTCTCCTTCCTATCATCTGGGTTAGAAATGTCGAGAACCAGACATGTGGTTCTGCTGGAGTCTGTGTTCCGGTTATTTCAGTCATATCCCTGCAGAATTAAAAGCTGGCTCATCTTGGTGGGAAGTGTAGGAGCCCCGAGGAACCCATAACAGGGATGCCTGGGGCCGGAGCCTCTCACCTGGTGTGCGGGGCGCATTGATGGGCCAGGAGCAGCTTCGAGTCGGGCTGTGGGCCAGCTGCATGGGTCCTGGGCCTTCAGGCGAGCAGCCACCTGTTTCTACTACATGTGCTCTACTGTGTCCTCACTTCTTACGTGCTCTGCGATGTGGAAAGGGAAGGCCAACACTGCCTTAGACTGAGTTGCCCCCAAACTGAATATTAGGCATGAAGATACATCCCAGGTTGGGGTAGAAAGAAAACATTTGGTTTCCATCCAGAGTTGCCAAAAAAGTTGTCAAAGTTGCTCCGGCCTCTGGGGTCTCTGTTAGCACAGAAGGTGCCTTGGGGAGACGTGGTAAGAATGTAGCCCTTCCCCTGGCCCGATGCTCTCCACCCTCCTGCCTCAGCGGGCGCCTTCAGGCAGTGCGCTGCTGCTTGGATGCCGTTCTGGTGGACAGGCCACTATAGAACAGGCAGTTCAGGGTCCCTCCGTGTCCGTGCTCTCCATGACGCCTGTTCTCTTTCTCTTTCGTCATTGCAGGTGATACATGCCTGAGGAATCCACTCCACAAACAGCAGTCCCTCCCTCTACGACCCATCATCCCCCTGGTTGCCCGCATCTCGGACCAGAATGCTTCCGGGGCACCCCCGATGACTGTCCGGGAGAAAACCCGCCTGGAAAAATTTCGTCAGCTTCTCTCCAGCCACAACACCGACTTAGGTGAGTCTCCGTGAGCCCCTGGCAAGGTAGGCCCTCTTGGTGACTGCAGTTCTCAGGGACCTGGAAGCTACTGCTCTTTATTCTTCCCTCTTTTACTTTTCCAGCATCTCCTGATCTGGTGCCCATTGCAGTGACCTGCAGGTATTAAGTCAGAAGTATGTTACTAGAAATTAGGGACCAAATTAGGTGGGACTGGATTCTGCGGCCCGTAGACCATAGTGCAGCTGTTCTGGCTTTGGTCTCTCCTGCCTCGAGGCCACTCTGACTGAAATCCACACCCACGGCTCTTTCTTTGCCCCCCACCCCACCCCCCGAGTCTGACCTCTGAGCTGACCGCATCACTACTGCAGAGCCGCATCTTCGCCACTGTGCTGCTCAGGGCTGTCGTCCGGGGCTTTCTCCCTGTGCTTGTCGGTAGCCGCTGCTGCTGCTGCTGCTGGTGGTGGTGGTGGTGGTGGTGGTGGTGGTGGTCGTCTTTCTTGAATGGTGGGAGGACTCAGGCAGTGCTGGCTGAGGTTCGTCTTAGGGCATTTGTGGGAAGAGCTAATCCAATAAAGCCGTCGTCCGTTTGCAGATGAACTGAGGAAGTGTAGCTGGCCGGGGGTTCCCAGGGAGGTTCGACCCGTAACCTGGAGACTCCTGTCGGTGAGTTCTGCCCACTGTGTAGAGAAGCGTGAGCCTCACACAGCCCTTCTTACCCACTGAGGTTAGTCCGGGCACATTCATCTCACTGCACAGACTCCTCGGCCCCACTGGGTGTGGCAGATCCGTGGGGCTGTCCTCGTATTCCTGCGCCTAAAGAAACACATCCTTGCGAATTATTCACGCAGACGGAGAAGAGAACAGCTTTCCCCTGTTGGTGGATCCCCACTTGCTCAGCGCCAGGGAGAAAGAGTGCATTGGGGTGGGGTGGTCTCAGCACTTGTTTGGACAGGCTCCCACACTCCCTGGACTTAACTCCCTTCTCAGTAGGAATAAGCAGAGTGGTGGAAAGCAACTCTGCTGCTGTGAGGAGCTGAGAAATGGGCCTCCCTCGGGAGCTTGCACCGGCCCCGCTCTAAGGGCAGAGCACCGTGCCAGCCGCTGTGATGGGGACGCCCGGATTTCCTAGCCTGTCACATTCGTTCATTCATTCACGTAGCAAGGAATTATTGAGGGCCTGCTGTCTGCCAGGCGTGGTGCCAGCAGCTGTGGGGAAACACAGAAATGGATAAGGCCGGGTCCCGGCTCTGCAGGCCCTGGCTGGGCATGCATCACAGAATGTGAGAGGAAGGCTCTCTCTCCTGAACCTTCCCCGTGGCCCCCGCTGCCTCTGCCACTTCTAAGATGTTTGAATGCTGTTAAGAGTAGATATGGTCGTAGTTTCGGGAACGGGAGACTCAAGAATTGAGAGTGGAATCTAGACCCGGAGTGAGAAGGAAGGTTGGCCTGGAGCTTTGGCTAGGAGGGAGGCTGCCGCCAGAAGTTCTGGGTCTGCACGTTGTAGCCGTCCATGTCACAGGTTCCATTCAGCTTTCTAAGCTGGTAATTCTGAATATTACTGTGGAAAGGAATGTGTGCCTGGCACAGACTTCCACGGCACACCCCTGGGATGCGTCACAGAGGAGGCCGTGGGGCTGGGATTTCCAGAAGGACTGCCTTGCACACCTGCGGTGCTGAGAGGCTCCCGACTGGGGTCCAGTTCCCTCCCACCAACCTGGACTCACCGCTCTGCTGTGCCAGGTCTAGAGCGCCCCCCAGCGGCATGTGCGGCAAACGCGGCTCAGGGCTGCGGGAGTGCACCTGACCTGGGAAAGCTGGCCTGGCTTCCTCTGCCCACCTGCAGGTCTGGTTGAAGGAGGAGAGAGCAGACGCTGGGTGGCCAGACCCAAAAAGGGAGGATCCGTGTCCTCCTGGCACTTGTCCTTCCGCCCCTTTGACAGTTCCCAAGCCACTCCTCAGGCTAAGATAGAAATGAAGGACTCGTGCACCCAGCGTGTGTCCCTGTCTGACCGCAGTCCTGTCTGTAGGGCTACCTCCCAGCAAACACCGAGAGGAGGAAGTTGACCCTGCAGCGGAAGCGGGAGGAGTATTTTGGCTTCATTGAGCAGTATTACGACTCTCGAAATGAGGAACATCACCAGGACACCTACCGGCAGGTACACTCATCACCTTGTTGCTGGCGAGTCATAATTGTTTATGTCCCCAGGAGAGCGATCACAGTGCAGGTTCCGTGTCTTCAGGCTGTGGTGTGCTGGTTACGAATTAAATGGATCCCGGAACTGCTTCCTCTCTTTCTAATGGGTAGCTCCAATTTTAGCCATTTTAAAGAGTTTTTTTTTTTTTTTGCATCAGTGGCAGTGCTTCTCCAACTTCAACATGTGTACACATCATCCAGGGTCTTGGTAAAATCCCACCCAACCGTTAGGATAAAATGCGGATTCTGATTCCGTGGGTCTGGGGTGAGATCTTTACTTCTGATGAGCTCCCAGGTGGTGTCAATGCTATGGGGCCCCAGAGCGCAAGTAGTAAGGGTCCCGGGGCACAGAGTGGAAGATGAGCTCACTCGGGGGTGGTCTAGTCCCTCTGGATGGTTAGTGTGTCCATCTGGCAGCTAGTGCCGTTTCAGCACCCGTGTCTGTCCGTCTGTCAGCAGGAGCAGTCATTCCCAGCAGGCTTGGCAGGCACTGTTCGTCACCGTCACAGTGGTTCCCCCCACCCCTGCCTGCCAAAATAGGAGGGGAGGAAGAAGAGGGGTGAGGGGGGGAAAAGCCCAGCTTGCCAGCAGCTGCCTTCAGTAAGCCTCAAGAGCCAAAGGAGCCGCCGCTTCTGCTGCCACCACAGCCCTTGGGCTCGTTAGGGCTCTGAGAGATCTGGAAGCTGAAACCAGCTGTCGTGACCTCTTTGGTGACAGTGCCAGTTACTGAAGACCAGCTCCCTCTGGTTCCCTATCCGGTCACGTGTCTGCCACTTTCAGAGCTGTCACCGCTCTTGGGGACTGTTGATGCGTAAGACTCTGAAAGAGGGACGCACGTTTTGATTGTGCCTGTTGAGTAAGTACCAGCCCAGAGTGGAACAGACTCCAGGGTGATTCTCTTAGGTCATGGGTTCTCTTAGGTCGTGAAGCCCGTTGCTGTTCGATGTAAGTGGTGTATCTAGGGAGGTTTCCTCAGTTCCAATAAGCCACTGGTGTCATGGAAACGTATTCTGGATGGACGGGCAGGTTTAACTAGACTCTTTTGGTACATCTGTCAGTTCTTTCTAAAGATACCAGGCTGTCACTCTTACCCCCTTGATTCGCAGTTCTTAAGAAAATGACTTCTCAAAAGAACAAACTTGCATTTGTGTTTTAGACATGACTTCTCTTTTTCAGATTCACATCGACATTCCGAGGACAAATCCTCTCATTCCATTGTTCCAGCAGCCGCTTGTGCAGGAGGTGAGGGAAATACTTTCCGTTCTCGGCCCTTCTCCCCTTGTACCTCCATAGCACCTCTTCTGTGTGCATGGGCCCTAGCCCTTCCCCCGGCCGTGGGCAGGCATACGGCTAATTGTGGGGGCACTTCCTTTCGGATACAGAGCTGTGGTCCCTGCCCAGCTCTTTCTTGTGCATTCTCATTTGTTCTCAACAAATCTATGGGCCAGGTCACACTTTGAGAGCCTAAGGGACTTATCCAGGGCTTTAAAGCTCCACTGTAACAGGACGAAGACTAGAGCTTATACCTCAGAATTCCTAGTCCTGTGTTTGCTCTATTATCAAGCCGGGCTAGTGATGGTTTATTTGTTTCGTGGTAAGTATACATAACATGAAATGTCCCATTTTAATTATTTTGAAGGGCATGGTTCAGTGGCATCAAGTGCATTCACACTGTGGTATGACCACCACCTGTCTTTTATGACTTTTTTCATCTTCCCAAACTGAAACTTTGTACCCATTAAATAATAATTCTGGGGGCGCCTGGGTGGCTCAGTCAATTGAGCGTCTGACGCTTGATTTCAGCTCAGATCGTGATCCCAGGGTCATGGGATTGAGCCCTGCATTGGGCTCCGAGCTGACATTGGGGAACCTGCTTGGGATTCTCTCTCTCCTTCTCTCTGCCCCTTCCCTCCTCTCTCAAAATAAATAAACAAACATTAAAAAAAATAATAAAAATTCTCCATCCTCAGCAACTACCATCCTACTTTCTGTCTCTATGAATTTGAATATTTCAGGTACTTCAAACAAGTAGGACCATATGATGTTTGTCCTCGTGTAACTGGCTTATTTCACTTGGCGTAAAAATATCTTCAAAGTTCATCCGCGTTGTAACGTGTGTCAGAATTTCCTTCCTTTTAAAACCGAGTAATATTCCTTATATGTGTGTAACACACAGTGTTCGCCCACTCTGTCCTCTGCCTGTGGGCACTTGGGTTACTTCCACTTCGAGTATTATGTCTCTTTGAGTCCCTGTTTGAAATCCTCCCCAGAGTACACCCCGAAGTTGAATTAGGTGTGATACTGTGAAACCTGACAAGTCCATGAAGCACAGGGAAGGTCTCAGTGGGACCCATCTTTTGATGCAAACAGTAATTATAACCTCCTTGGGATTAGGGATTTCCTTAGCAGCTTCACAGTAGCTAGGGCGCTGGGTGTAAGTGCTCTCTGAACGCTGTTTTCAGTGCTCCTTGGAATAGAGAGGGTGGTGGTAAAAATGCTCAAAATAATTTCTATTTGACTATAGATCATAATCATTATTTTGTTTAAATACAGATTTCCACTGGTGGGATCCCTCATGACTTACCAGTAGCATTAAGAAGATTTTAGGGGGTGACAGTGTTATTTTAACTCTGAGATTCAGCTCAAAGGAAGCTAAAGACCCACTGAGGATCGCTTTATGCCTCCCATTGTTTCCCCATGGCTCAGCCCTGCTTATTCCTCGCTTTTACTTGGAGATGTTCAGATACTTCTCTTTTCCCGTGCATGCTTACCGTAAACTTGGAGACAGGGAATGCGGTTTGTTTAACATGCTTCTAGTAGTAGAAGCTGAATACAAAGAAGGGGACTGAAACAACATTCTTTCCACTTTGGCTTGAATGTCTTTGCTTCTAGCTGACTATAGTCGTCTCAAAGAGTATTCCTTAAAATGCCCACCAGGGAGCCGAGAACTCAGCAACACTCAGTACTGAAAGGCTTGCTTTGCATATCTGAAAGGTACTTGAGAATTGACTTCAGTAAGGCAGAACTACCCAAGTACAAGAGGTACAAGAAAAACCTTCAGGGATCATCCTTTCCCCTCTTCTGCACAAGGCAAGATTATCCCAGGCTGTTTTCTGTCCTGGAGGTGCCATGGTCTCCCCAGGCCTGGTGCTGGTTTCCATGTCTGTGGCTCTTCACAAAACGTGAGCACCTGCGTCGTGCCCTCTTTACTAGGGAGAGATGGTCACAGGGCTCCTGATCATGAACTGCTGGCCTCCGTGCACCTGGCCACTGTCGAAACCAGTCCGTGAGGACCTGTATTTTCACAAGGAGCTGACAGTGTGGAGCAGAAGCCCTGGGATTCTCTCTCTCGTCCTGTCTCTGCCCCTCCCCTCCTCTCTCAGAGCTAACAGAGATGTCCAGATAGACCCCGACCACAGGAGGCAGGGCAGGGGCTCCTTGAGATCTTTCTGAATGTGGTGGGTCTAGCCTGAGCTTGGGCTTCTGTTTCAGGGGAGGGGGGAAAGAATGCGAGAGGGCCCCCGTTAAAGTGTTGGGCCTAGCACTCATGAGGATGTCACGCCTTTCCCTCGGCCGGACAGCAAGTGGGCAGGCCTAGTGGAGGCGGAGGCCAGCTTGCTACCAGGCACGGCTTTGTGCTCACTGCCTGGAAGGGCAGGGGTGTTGACAATGGGCGTGTTTCTCCGCTCCCTCTGCTAGCAGGAAGGCAGGCTCACCACGGGGCTGGAAACATCCTTTATCACGTCTCTAGATTCTCTACTTCTCTCCGATGCTAGCTCACCGACTAGCATTTCCTCCCTGTTTTTTCCCTGGGGGATTTTCTTCCTCGCACCTGACCACTAAGAAGGCCTCTTCAGCCTGCCCCCCAGAGCCCATGTGTGTGTGGTAGAGGCCCTCTCTTCTCCTGTGCCCCTACACGTGGTCACCACCAGTTCTGCCAGCCCTCTGGTGTGGCTCACAGAGACATGAGGCAGCCCAGTCAAAGCCAGTGTCAGGGATGTGTTGGACTCAGGAGTTTGGTCACCAGGGTGAGGCCCGGGGATGAGTCGTATCAGAGACGACGGGGCAGGGGGTGTGGACAGCTGAGAGGGCCTAATGAAGGCAGAGGGAGTGTAGCTGAGTGGGGCAGGACCAGACTCTGAAAAGGGACCCTAAAGATCTTTTCCTTCTCCCCAGTCTAGGTGTCTGGTCTCTTGTGGCTAATATACTTAACATCCAGCGGCTTTCCCATGGAGGCCCATGCTGATGTCTCTTTTCTCAGATTCCCAGCTATAGGATTTGGCTTATTTGCTTTCCTTTCCCCAGCAAATGTCTGGGTTGCATCCTGATACACAAAGTGACTTCCTGTGTTGACAGTGTATCATACATAGTTCTCAATCAGGCTGGGCTAGGATTAAATCTAGGTCCAAGTTTTCCTCTGTTGCAGGGGGAGGAAAGGAGAGCGTGGTAGAGAAGGTGTTTCCTCTCCACATCCTGTGATGATAAAAAAGATCTGGAAAAGGTAGCAGAACTTCGATGGTCTACCATCTTGCTTCTGGCAATCAAGAAGCTGTTATCTTCAAATGAGAGTGTGGTGGCCTGGTTTAGGGACATCCATAAGCAGACCTCTTCCTAAGCCCTTTGTGTCCCTGTCCTTCCCATTTTCCCCGTTTTATATCACAGCGACTGGATACTGAAAAGAGACACAAAGGCAAGAACTGTCTACCCCTGCTTAAACCCAACCAGCCTCTCAGAAACTTTCTGCATTTATAAACTCCCTTTGTCCCACAGCAGCTTTAGAATTTTCTTAAAAATTTGGCAGCGTCCCTGAAGCAAATTGTGACGTAGGAAATGGAGGGAAGGAGTGTATCCCTGTGATTTAACAGCCCTGTCTTCTCTTTCATTTTCCTAGATCTTCGAAAGAATTCTGTTTATTTGGGCCATCCGACACCCTGCCAGTGGGTATGTCCAGGGAATTAATGACCTGGTCACTCCGTTCTTTGTCGTCTTCCTCTCAGAATATGTGGGTAAGAAGCATGAGTACCAAGCTGAATGAACTATTGCTCTTTCTTATCTGTGGTCTGTTTGTTTCTCCCAAGGGTGCGGGTAGGCAAGTCTTGCTAAAAAAGAGGTAGTGGCCTTTGAATACACTGTTGTGACTGTTTAGCTAACCCTGTTTTGACAGCAAAAGCAGCCTGGAAATCACCTCTAGATATGGCCACAGATGTCACCCAAAAAGGACCCACCTTGTCACAGGATGACCAAATTGATACCTTTTTTGTTCTGCCATAAACAGATGGTTTGAGGCTTAACAAAGGTCCTTTTTAGGATTATTTTGAGCTCATCGCAGACCCAGGCCCTCATCCGCGGCAGCTGGAATGTTAGATTGTACATCGGCCTCCACACTTCAGTTCGCATGCTGGGTGTCAGCGGCAGGTGACAGGCGGCGGCGCCAGAGTCGACTCATGTTGGAGGCCCTGGAACCGGCCGGGGACAGCTCCGGGACCTTGATTCCTCCCCCCTTGTCACCTCTAATCCCACTGGGTTCTTGTCACTTTGCAGAGGGTGATTAGATACCGGGGTGGCCGTTAGGGTTTCTCACAGCCCCAGCTGCCTCCTCTGGCCAGGCCTGACTTAGGCAGAGTCTGAAAAGGGGTTGAGGAGCCTCCCCTTCTCCCTTTGGTTTCTTTAACCGCTCGTGCTTAGAGAGTCACAAGAAAACCCACCTGTCCTGTTTGCTTGCTCAGTTAAGGAGAAGCCCACGTGGGAAGCAGACATTGGAGGGGCCCCAGAGCACCGTCCGTCCAGCCCCTCATCTCACCCATGGGTTGGGAGACGCCCTGTCTCCTTATTGGTGGCAGTGCGAAGACTAGAACCCTTTCTGCAGACTCTGAAGGTGCTGGGTCATTGCGGGCGTTGGGGGGGCGCCAGTGCAGGAGGGGAGGAGGGGCATGAGAAGTAGCCCAGAGTGGAGCCCCTCGGAGGGGAAGGGCGTAAAAACTCTCTCACTTGATCTGTCCCATTCATTGTTTCCTCATGGGGCTCCATGGATGGTGTTTTGGTCTTTGAGGAGACAGTCTCGGAAAAGTAAGGCGACTAAATGACACCATCCCTCGTTCCCTTTAGTGGCGGCAAGCCGGGCAGGACTAGGAGTAAGGTCTCTCTTGCCCACTCTATCAGGGCATCTTAAGCGAAAGAAAGATTAGCTAGAATGTAGCTACCAAAAGCATATAAATAAAGCTTTTGCTGGAGGACTTTTCATTTTCCCTTTCACATTCATAGGTCAGCTTTGGAGGCAGCTTATATTCTGTGTGTTTAACTTTGTTAAGAGCAGTGCAGCTAATCTATCGGGATTTGGGGGTTGCTCCCTTGCAACAGTTCTCTTCTAAAATAGTATTAAAGGATGAGCCTAGGAACATAGTAATCCACTCACTTAATCTACACTTGAACTGGAAATGCTGGCGTGGAATCTTGGTAGCAGAATCACGCCGGTTGAAAGTAACCCTCAGCAGTTGCCGTGTCTAATTGGATACTCAATCATCTCGTTAGCTGCCATTTATGTTATATACCAAATTTTCCTTTGCTTTCTGTAGGCACAACTCTGTCGGTCCCACCAAGGAAGATTGTGTCTTCCTTTGGTAGATACGCCCGCATTCTGATCTTGGTGTTCGGCAGCCTCACCTGCTGACCCACGGCGTTCAAGTAGTAAAGCATGGGCTCCTCCGCCCTCTGCCCTCCGCCCTGCCTTGGAAAATCAGTCTTGGCAAGGCCGTACCCAGTTTTACTTCTGCCACAGACTTCAGAAGGGCCTTGGGACCTCTTCCTACACTGAGGAAGGAGGGGTCCATTCGTTTTTTTTTTTTTTAACAAAAACTTTTATTAGGTTAAGTTTTAAACAGATGTAAAAGTAGAAAAAATAATACCATAAATCTCCATATATCTCGCACCCAGCCTCACCAGCCAGTCTTGTTTCATCTATACCTCTATCCGTTCTCTCCACCCTGTCTTCTTTGTGGATTATTGGGAAGCAATATTAGAAATCACATCATTTCATCATAAATGTTTCTGTGTGTCTCTCTAGAAGACGGGGATTAAAGAAACCCACAGCCATAATGCAGTTGTTACATCTAAAATGTTGTAATATCTCCTTAGTTTAATCCCATGTATAATCAACATACACATTTTTCTGATTCTCGCAAATATATTTAGTAGTTTGTTTGACTTGGGGGGCAGATTGGGTCCACACATTCCAGTTAGTTGATGTGTCTCTTAAATCTTATTCCGTCAGTTCCCATCCCTCTCTTTTCCTTAGGAGTTTGTAGCTTTAGCCCTTCTTTTTCTGATTTTCAGCCTAGGGCCTTGCCACGCCAACCAGGGATAACAATGGCGGTTAAAGCACTTCACCATTTTGCAGAGCACTTTGACATACAAGATTTCATTCAGTAGGCCCTAGTACCTCTTTAGGGTAGACGTACACCTCATTTTACAGGTGAGAAGTCCAAGGCTTAAGGATTTAATAAGCTTTCCAGACTCAGACCTAGGTCTTATGACCATAATTCCTGTCCTCGTCCTCTCTATATGACTTGGTGCTGCTTCAACTTAGATCCCTTTTCTCAGACTTCTTAATGTCTATTTATTTTTGAGAGAGACAGACCATGAGTGAGGGAGGGGTAGAGAGAGAGTTAGACACAGAATTGGAAGCAGGCTCTAGGCTGTCAGCACAGAGCCCGACACGGGGCCCGAACTCATGAACCACAAGATCATGACCTGAACTGAAGTCAGAGGCTTATCCTGCTGAGCCACCTGGGTGACAACCCCTCTGTTCTCAGACTTCTACTGGCTCCCTCTCCTCCATTCTCTGTTCCAAAGCAGGCTGTACATTTCTTACTGCTCTTTGCCTTTAAAAAAAAAAAAAATGCAGTAGAAAGTACATACTTGTTAAAAAAAATCAAAACAATATAGAAATGTTATTACCTCCCTTACCTCCCACTCTGATCTGGTGTCTATTCTTCCAGACCTTTCCCTGTGTGTACTGCACATATTCTTTTTCTTCATTGTGTTCAGAAAAAGGTGGGTTTAAACAATTCATACTTTTCTTTCTTTTAAAGATTTTATTGGGGGTGGGGAGGCGCCTGGCTGGCTCAGTGATAGAGTGTCTGACTCTTGGTCTTAGGGTCGTGGGTTTGAGCCCCATGTTGGGCATGGAGCCTATTTAAGATTTAAAAAAAATTTTTTTCAAGGATTTAATTTTTATGTAATCTCTACACCCAATGGGCTCGAACTCACAACCCTGAGATCAAGAATTGCATGCTCTACCAACTGAGCCAGCCAGGTGCTTCAACTATCCGTAGTTTTCTATGTCTAGCTTGTTTTCATTAAAAAAAAAATAATAATAATAATGGCCAGATTTCCAAGCCTGGACATACAGTTTGACCTCATCATTTTCAGCAATGAGATTTGTTTCCATAATAAGGCTTTACTACAGTTTATTTAACAATTCTTCTAGAGAAGGACATTTGTCTACAGTTTTTAGCTATTATATAAATAATATTGTACATATTTTGAATATTCTTGTATATATTTTCTTGTGCATTTGTGTTAAAGTATATATTTCTCCTAGGGTACCTGTCTGTCTCAGTTGGAGGAGCGTGTGGCTCTTGATCTCAGGGTTATGAGTTCAAGCCGCACGTTGGGTGTAGAGATTACTTAATCTTAATAATAATAAAATAGAATGAAATAAAATACCGTATTTCTCTGAAAGAGAGTCCCAGAAGTGAAATTGCTAGTCCTAAGAGCATGTCAAAGAGGTACTTCTAAATTACACCCCAAAAATTTTACACCAGTTTATACTCCAACCACTGGTGTATGGGGTGCACCTTTCTTCACATCCGTAGCAAAACTAGATATCTTAATCTCCTTCTGCTTCACCAGTCCGGCAAGTAAGCCATGGTTTGTACTTCAGCTCTCGTTCCACTTGCTTGTGAGTGAGGTTGTTTATCTTTTCTTCTGTGTACATATTAGCATTTCTTTCTTGGGGATCTGCTTGTTCAAATCCTTTACCATTGTTTCCTGTTAGATTGTTGGTCTTGTTGTTGTGTAAGAACTTTTTGTAGATTCGATATATTTCTCCTTTACCTGGTATATGTTAAAAACAGTAGGCCCTACCACTTGAAATTGCTAATATTCAACCTTTTTTTTTTTAAATATTCAACCTTTTTTTTTTTTTAATGTTTATTTATTAGGAGAGAGAGAGACAGCGTGAGCAGGGGAGGGTCAGAGAGAGAGGGAGTCACAGACTGAAACAGGCTCCAGGCTCTGAGCTGGCAGTCAGCACAGAGCCCGACGCGGGGCTCGAACCCACGAACCGCGAGATCATGACCTAAGCGAAAGTTGGACGCTCAACCGACTAAGCCACCCAGGCGCCCCGATATTCAACCATTTTTGACCCCTCACTCCAAAATGGGAATTTTATATGGTTCAGACTAATATTGTTTTTCTTCCAGACCATCATTGGTCTTCTTTGTTGATTGTGTCTCCTTATATAGTACATCCTAGTTTTTATGTGGTCAAATCTGCCCATTTGGCAGGTATTTATTTATTGAGCTCCTGCTGCACGCCAGGGGACAGAGAGGCTAAGATAACAGAGGTGGGCCCTGCTCTCTAGTGGAAGGGCTCGCAAACAACAAGGGAATCAGTCCCTGTAAACCGTGCTGAGGTCATGAAGGAGACTGCTCCTCCCTCATGGTCTGGGGGTTTGATATCTTGTTTAGAAAGCCTTTCCTTCCCCACCTCAAAACTATGAAAATACTCTCTCCTGTTTTCTTCTAATATTCTTGTGGGTTTGTTTTTACATTTAGCTTTTTAAATTTCATTATTAATTTGTTTTCCTGGGTGGCGAGGGTTGAGATTAAAGTTCCTGTGCAACTGAATGGTTCATTGTTTCAAGCACCATTTATAAATAATGCATCCTTTCTTCACTAGTGTGAAGTCCCCCTTCGTAATATAATATAAATTCCTTTATTTACAGGGCTCTTCTTCTTTATTCTGTTCTGCTTATTTCTATTTCTATGCCAGCGGCACACAGTTGGGGTTTTGAGCTTTATGGTGTGTTTTATCATTATTCCAGGGCCAGTCTCTTTCATCATCCTTTTTTTAAAACTTGGTTTGGCTCTTCCATGTGAACTTCATTTTAATTTATTTTTTATCTTTCTACTTTTTTCTAAATTTTAAGTTTTATTATTTTTTAAAATGTTGATTTATTAATTGTTGAGAGACAGCACGAGAGCAGGAGAGGAGCAGAGAGGGAGAAAGAGAATCCCAAGCAGGCTCTGTAATGTCAGCACAGAGCCCGATGTAGGACTCGATCTCATGAACCGTGAGATCATGACCTGAGCTGAAATCAAGATTGGGACACTCAATCAACAGAGCCACCCAGGTGCCCCCTCTAAATTTTATTTTGAATCCCAGTATAGTTAACACACAGGGTTATATTAGTGTCAGGTGTACAATATAGTGATTGACCACTTCCCTACAGCACCTGGTACTCATCATGACCAGTACCCCCTTGATCCCGTCCTCCCCACCACTTCTCCTCCGGTAACCATCAGTTTGTTCTCTATAGTTAAGGATCATTTCTAGGTTTGCCTGTCTCTCTTTTTTTTCCCTTTGCTCATTTGTTTCTTAAATTCCACATACGAGTGAAATCATCCGGTATTTGTCTTTTCCTGACTGACTTATTTCACTTAGCATAACACAGTGTAGCTCCATCTGTGTCATTGCAATGGCAAGGTTTCATTCTTTTTTATGAATGAATAGTATTCCATTTTGTATAGACACCACTGTTTTAGCCATTCATCAGTTGATGGACACTTGGGCTTCCATATCTTGGCTATTGTGAATAACACTGCTATAAACATGATGATGCATGTATCCCTTTGAATTAGTGTTTTTGAATTTTTTTTGGTAAATACCAGTAGTGCAATTACCAGATCATAGGGTAGTTCTATTTTTAGCCTTCTGAGGCCCCTCCATACTGTCTTCCACGGTGGCTGCACCAGTTTGCATTCCCACCAACAGTGCGTGAGGCTTCCTTTTTCTACATATCCTCACCGACACTTGCTGTTTCTTGTGTTTTTGATTTTAGCCATTCTGACAGGTGTGAGGTGATAGCTCATTGAAGTTTTGATTTGCATTTCTCTGGTGGTGAGTGATGTAGAGCATTTTTTCATGTGTTTGTTGGCCATCTGGATGTCTTCTCTGGTGAAATGTCTACTCATTTCTTCCATCCACTGCATGAACTTTATTTTTGTTTTTAATTTTTTATAGTTTATTTATTTTTGAGACAGAGACAGAGCATGAGCGGGGGAGGGGGAGAGAGAGAGAGAGAGAGAAAGAAAGAGAGAAACACAGAATCTGAAACAGGCTCCAGGCTCCGAGCTGCCAGCACAAAACCCGATGTGGGGCTCAAACCCACGAACTGCAAGATCATGACCTGAGCCGAGGTCGGACAGTTAACCGACTGAGCCACCCAGGTGCCCCTCACTATATGAACTTTAGAATCAACTAGCCAAATTCAAGAAGTAGGAACCTTTTAGAATTTTTATTAGAGTTACAGGAATTTATAAATTAAGTTTTGTGGGCTTTTTTTTAAATTGTAGCAGCTTTATTGAGATGTAACTCATATACCATACAGTTCATCCACTAAAATGTACAATTCAGTAGTTTTTGGTATACAGAGTTGTGTGACCATCACCACAGTCAATTGAGAACATTTTCATCACCCCCAAAAAGAGACCCTGTATCCCTTAGCCATCACCCCCAATTTTCCCATCCCCTCTACCCCTAAGTAGTCACTATCGACTTTCTGTCTTTATGGGTTCACCTTTTCTGAACATATCATGTAGATGGAATCTTACAGTATGTGGTCTTTAGTGTCTAGCTTCTATCACTTAGCATGTTTTCGAGATTCATCCAGGTTGCAGCATCTGTCTGTACTTCATTCGTTTTTTTGGTCAAATTCAAATATCCATTGTATGGATATACCACATTTTATTTATGTATTCATCAGTTGATGGATATAAGTTACATTTTAAAGAAATAAGACATTCAGACTTCTCCCCAGCCTCAAGATCTTTCTTGAACAGAGACACACTATTGTTTGTGGCCTTTAAGAATATTTCTCGGAGTGCCTGGCTGGCTCAGTCAAGCGGGCAAGTGACTCTTCATGTCGGGGTGGTGAGTTCAAGCCCTACGTTGGACATAGAGCTTATAGTAGTATAAAAAGGAAAGAAGAAGGAGAATTCTCTTGTTTGGGTAATAATGCTTCTTTTCTCCCCTCCTCTAATGGTGTTGTATCATAATACGGCAGTGACTGTAGAAGTCTTTTCCTACGACACCGCCGCTTCAGGAGGCCTCAGGTACCCTTCACCTGCGGGGTAAGCCAGGCTCTTGCCTGTGTCACCCTGGTGGGCGCCACCAGGCAGCCTTGGCCCACCGCCCCATCTCCCTGAACCATAGCGTGGAGGACCTGCTGTCAGAGCCTCTCGTTTCACCTCCCCTTTCTGCACTGCACCACCTCTGTCACTTCTGTAAATTAGCACCTGAGCTTGCTTTGTGGTGTGTCCCACTGGTTGTAAAAGAGTTGAAAACAGAGATCCCGGGACTCTCTGAGTTGATGGAGACGCTGTATCTAGCTAGCCTGGCCCCCAAGCAGCTGCTTATCTGCTGAAGCCAGCTGCTCACATAGAAGTAGGTCATCTCTAGATAAGCCAGCTGTGTCTGGGCCCAGGGTGACGGTGCTCAAGGAGATCCAGTCTCTGGCTTATGATCCCTGAGACTGCAGAATACCTCTAAATGCTCATCCACAAGCACTTTTGGGCTCAGAGAATATTATTGATCTAGCCCCAAACATATTAAGGTCCACCCTACCTGATAGTGTGGTCATCATCAAAGCAAACTGCTTACTAGCAACTTTGGAGTGATACATGTGGAGAAATCCTGTAGAAGAGCTGAGCCCATGACCCGTTTTGTTTCCAAAGGCGGAGTGGTGTCTGGTGGTTTCCATCAGTACAAAATTAAACCCTCAGTATTGAATGGCTCTCCCTCTTCTCATCTTCATGAGGCAGCATGGTAGAATTTTCGTTTCAAGTTCTACTTAAAGCATGATGTTTTCAGAAGCGTCATGGTGATGGAACTCCCAGAAGGGAAGTCTTTCCCAGACCTCTGACTTATGAGTCCAGTCCCCTGCGTGACATTTCCACCTGGATGTGTTGTAGGTGGTCAGGTAGGGCTAGCTTGGTACGTGTGACTGGGAACCCTGAGTAATAGGATCTTAAGCCAGATAGAAAAGCTTATTTAATTTCTCTCATATAAAAAAATGAGAGGTAAGTAGTCCAGGGCTTGTATGCTGCCCTAAGATATCAGGGACCCAGGCTCCTCTCTCTTGTTCTTCCATTTTCGGCTTGTGGTTTCTTTCTTGTGATCCAAGATAGCTATTTGTGCTCCAGCTGTCACATCTGTATTCTATCCAGGATGGAGGAGGGAGGGAAGAAAGGCATCCTCTTTCCATTTAAGGACACTTCCCAAAGTTGTATATGGTGCTTGGGTTTGAATCTCTTTTGTCTGCACCTGCCCACAGCTGACCAGAAAATAGTCTGTATCCCAGGTGGCCAGTACCCTTTTAGGGGCCCTTCACCAAGAAGTAAAGGGGAGCAGTTATTTGGGGACAGCCTGCAACTTTTGATACTCCTAGGCTCCTCATACTTTGTGTTTTACTGACTCCTCTTCTCCCTGTTCCCAGCCACTCTATTCTTTCAGTTGGCACGGTTTCCTGACTTCAGTCAGAAATGCTAAGAATTCTGCATGAGTCTCACCCTTCTATATCTAATCATTTATAAGCCTCTGATGATTTTATGTCCTGAATGTTTCTTGAATGTGCTTCACTCTCCGTTCTTCTGTGACTGCCCTGGGTCAGACCTAGGTTGCTGAAATGGCCACGCATGTTTCCCCTTCTCTGCTTTCATCCCCTTTCCAGTCCATCTTACACACCATTCAAATACAGACTTGCCTGTGCAGCTCCTCTGCTTAATGCCATCCAGTAACATCCCATCACATACAGGTTCAAGTGTCCGGGTTGCCTAGCTTGTGCAAAGCCCTGTGGGATCTGCCCCGTCCTCAGCCCTTAAACTCAGCCGTCCCAAGTTGACATTTTTAATCTAAAGCCTGTCCTGTGCCATGTCCTTCTTCTTCCCTGGGCTGATCCTTTTGCATCCTTTACAAAAGGAAGCCTGCCCTCACCCTCCCCTTGCCCCCGCCACCACAACAGTACTTTTTCCATAACCCGTTACATTTCTTTCGTAGCACTTCACCACACCGGGTCTTCCTCCTGCCCTCTGCCACCAGATTATATGATTCTTTAAGACCAGACTATTTTAAATATCTTAGATTCCCAGCGCTTTCATTTTGATGTCCGAAATAGGCATTCCATACGTGTCTAAGTAAATGAGAGAATGAAGAATTAGTTCACTATTAACTTTTTAAGATAGTCAGGAATTAGTATGGCATTGCTGGGCTTGGCCACCAGGGGGCAGTGAATTACAATATTTTGCTACTGTGCTGAATTAGCTAAAAGTTTTATCTCTTCTAAGGGATGGAGGCAGGAGTACCACTACTCACTCAGCAAGTGTTCACTGAGCATCTGTACTATGTCAGGCACTGCTCTAGGGTCTAGGGATACAAACATAAATAAAGTAGACAAAGACACAGCCTTTTACTTCTAGGTATTTGTTCAAGGAAAATGGAAGCTTACAGTTTCCAAAAGACTGTACAGGAATATTCATAGCAACTTTATTCATATAGACAAAAATTGGAAACAACCCAAATGTCTGCTAACAGGATGATTCAGTGGATTAGTAATCAGCAATAAAAAGAATGAACTATCAGTAAACACAACAACAGGGATGAAACCATCCCCAAACCACTGTGTTGAACAAAAGAAGTCAGATACCAAAAAAGTACATATTGTATCATTCCATGTAAAAAAGGTTAAAAAGTAATCCATGGTGGTAGAAATCAAAGCAGTGGTTGACTGTGGCGGGGCTCGAATCCACAACTCTGAGATCATGACTTGAGCTGAAGTCGGATGGTTAACTGACTGAGCCACCCAGGCACCCAAGGACTGAGGTATCTCTTACACAGATGTATACATGGGTCGAGACAGAACTGTGCACTTATGTGTAATCTATTGTTTGTAAATCTTACATAAAGATGGGGCATATGGGTGGCTCAGTCAGTTAAGTGTCCGACTGGCTCAGGTCATGATCTCACAGTTGGTGGGTTCGTGCCCTGTGTCAGGTTCTGTGCGGACAACCCTGAGCCTGGAGCCTGCTTTGGATTCTGTGTCTCCCCCTCTCTCTCTGACCCTCCCTGCATGTGCTCTGTCTCTCTCTGTCTCTCAAAAATAAATAAATGTTAAAAAAAATTTTTTTAAATGACAAGAAAACCCTTCATAAAGTTTAACTTCTGATAAGCAGAAACAGACAATGGCTAGAAAAACAAAGTGTTTGCTGGATTGTGATACGTGCTATAACAGTGAAGCAGAGACATGCCCAGCTGGTGAGAGGGGAAATGGGAGCGGTCTTTAAACAAGGTGGTGAGCCAGGGTCACACTCGGGAGAGGGTGTTTGTGCCAAGTCCTGGAGGCAGTGAGGGGCTGGCCATGCAGTTAGCTTCTGATAGTTAACACTCGTTTTCAGAGAAAAGGGGTTATTGTTAATGACTCCCCGCATACCCAGCCAGGCACAGGGACACTGCGGCCGCGTCTCGGTCCTGGGCTGTGTGGATTGTACCCCAGCTCCATGCTTGCAGTTCTGGGAGGCTATATTCTCCATCTCCTGTCTGACTCTCTGCGTGCGCTGTCCACCCTCCTCCTCCTGTTCCCTGGCTGCCGTGGTGTGGAGGCCAAAGATGGAACTGGACAAGCTTCTTGAGTAATGGTGAGCTCTCATTCCTGTCTTTGGAGGACATTACGTGTTTGCTTTATAAAGTGAAGCACAATATATATATTTTTAAAGAAAGCTTCTTTAAAGTTTATTCATTTATTTTGGGGAGGTAGGTGGGGCAGAGAGAGAGAAGGAGAGAGATAGAATCCCAACAGCACAGAGCCTGACTCGGGGTTCCATCTCACAAACTGTGACATCATGACCTGAGTTGCAATCGAGAGTCATATGCTTAGGGGCGCCTGGGTGACTCAGTCGGTTAAGCGTCTGACTTCGGCTCAGGTCCCACATCGGGCTCTGTGCTGACGGCTCAGACCCTGGAGCCTGCTTCAGATTCTGTGTCTCCCTCTCTCTCTGTCCCTTCTCTGCTTGTACTTTTTCGGTCTCTCAAAAATAAATAAACATTAAGAAAAAAAATTTTTTGAAGAGTCATATGCTTAACTGTCTGAGCCACCCAGGTGCCCTGATGTTTAATTTTTTAGTGCCCCCCGTTTTTAGATGCTTTCCTCAAAGTGCCTCCCGGCCCTGTCTTCATAGATGAAGCAGTCTTCTACATGATGGGCAGTTGAGGAGTATCTGAGGCTCTTCCTGGCAACATATACCTGTGTGATATAGCCCTGCCAGGGCGTGAGCTGAACCACTTTCAGCTGATACTTGAGAGCGGTGTGTACATTTGGTGGGATGTCCAGTGCTGGGTTTCTATCATGTAGGAGGGAAGTTCTTCGAGGGCGGGTTGTGGCCCTTCATCTCTGGATCCTTGAGACCTGGCCTGCTCTCTCACTGGCAGTGAGATAAGTCACACATGCTTGCTTGCTCTGTCTCTCTGGCATCTGACCCAGGAGTAAGCGAGAAATTGTAACAGAGGAGAAATTGTGATGGCTGACATATTCAAGATGTTTGAGCCCAGATGAAGAGCCTCTGAGCAGCTGCCATTGGGGGCCCTGGACTCCCCAAGCCTGTTCACATCCACAGTGTCTTGGTGACATGCTGCCTTTCCCTGTGGGTGGTCCTTGGACAGGTCCTAGAAGGTGAAGTGGGTGCTGGACCTTGCTCTTCTTTTGCCCCATAACCCAAATACTCATATAGTCTGGATTTGTGTAATCTGGGCTCCTACAGCCAGTGCCCAGAGGCTGTGTTAACCAGTAGTTCCTAGTGTTTGCTCATTAAAAGTAATACAGGAAAATAGAGAAAAATGTGGTACATTGATTTGTAAAAGTGATTTTAACCAGAGTATCATGCCTCACACTTACTCAGGCTACTCCACACTAAGAAGCATACAGCCAGAGCTCATGTATCATTCCGAGTTAATAGTTACCTTTTAGCCACTACACTGACAGCTCCTGGGTCAGGAAGGGCTGGCTGGTCAGCTGCTTCCCTGCATCTCCCAGACGGCACGCCTCCTCTCTCTCCACCTGCAGTGTGGTCCTCGTGAACCAGAGCTGACTCCCTGCGGGCCTCTGCTCTGTCAGAGCCTCAGAAGACGTCTTTCGTCTGACCTTCTCCTTTCAGGAGACCAATCCTCTTTACCCTCCTTGCTCTCTCCGGTCATTTGACCTTCCAGGATTTATCTGGGAGCCCCTCCGCCCCCTCCGTACAAGGGTTTGCAGTGACACCCTTGTCTTGGCCGCTGCCATCATATACTTCCCTGAAAATGCCAGATGCATAGTGTCCAGTAATACATTTATGTGGCATTTTGAACCACTTAAAAATAATTACACACAAGTGGTCAGATGGGTTCCTTGACACTTTTCTCAAAGCGGTGTTTTTTCTGGATGTAATATTTAAGTTCTTGTTTTAAGAGCTGCTTTAGATGGGTGACCAAAATTTTATTTTTTCCTTTCCTCGGTTTCCTTTTGTGTTCAGAAAATATTACATCGGGTATTCATATGCATCTGGTTTTAAAACTATAGAGGCAGGGATCAGGCAAACCAAGTAGAAAGGCTGTCTGCATTCTGTACCTTGCCTCCTCTCCTGCCCTCCATTCGGCCCGCAGCATTCTGCCCCAACAGATCACAGCATCTAGAAACTGCCCCGCAATCACAGATGGTTCCTGGGAAATGCTTAGAGTGGCGAAGAGACAAGTTACTCTTGTCAGCTTAAGCAGAACCAGTTTCTTCCCAAAGCTGTCGGGGAGTATTTGAGACATTCATGAGCCTGATGTCAGGCCCAGGACGTGGAGTTCTCCGAAAAGTAAACACTTGATTGGAATCGCCGCTCAAGTACATTTTATCAGCTAATAAATGGACGTGCTCTTGTCGAGGCCAGAGTGGGCAATTTGATTCTTACAAAGAGCTTTTGGGTTACTCTTTTTGGATGCTTTGCCTTTTAAAATAGCTGTAAAATCTCATTGCCTGCAGTCGGAGTCCTAGCCATCGTAACGCTCTGTCACAAAGACGCTGCCCTCGTCTGAGACTCCATTTCTGGCGTGGTTTCCTGTTCCCGCTTCAATTATGTGTTGGATTTTCTCAAGTGGAATGTTTAATGATCCTTCTGAACAGACTGTTTATGCTGAATGAAGCTCTTCAGAGAGCATTTGGGCCTGCCTGCCTCTGCTGCCATTTGCTGGTGCGCTCAGCTCTCGGTGTCTGACTGGCTGTGTGAGTTTCATGCAGCAGACAGGACGCTGGAACGAAGCACTCCTCCCACTAGAACGAAGGCGGTGAGCTGTCCCACCGTCTGTGAAAGCAGAGGGCTAACGCGCAGGCCAGGCTCCAGGCAGCACACGGGGAGACGGCCCCCGACACAAGGCCCCCAGAGAGGGCTCAGCATCTTGTCTGTCAGTCCTCTGCCCCCTGGACAGCTGAAGGTTTGAAATTGGTACAGCTAGTGGGCTGAGAGTGGCATCTTAGCAACCTAAGACCTCTCGTGGTTACATGTTTCCTCCTTTAGACGAAATGGTGGGAATGGAGAGCTTTGAAAATTAGGATGCCTATTGGAAGTAGGTGGATGCAAAGTAATAGGGGATCCAGAGATAGAAGTTTAGTTATACCTCATTTAGTAACGATGATACCGGCTAACATTTACATCATGCTTATTTGGTGCCAGGCACTGTTGATAGCATGTTTCATGTATTAACTTCCTTAGTCCTTCCAGCATCCTGTGACCTGGCAGGCTGTTACCACCTTATCAGAGGAGGATTTGAGGCACCCAAGTAAAGTCCTTTGCCCAAAACCACACACCTAGTGAGTGACAAAGCCAGGATTGGAGTCTGGCTCCAGCGCCGGTACTCTTAGCCACATGCCGTTCAGTCTGGTAAAAAACCCCTACAGGCTGCCAAGGCTGATACGGTCGCTGTGCTCCCCATTGTTCTCGGGGACCCAGGCTCTTTCTCCCCATCGTCACTCTGCAGTGGGTAATTCCCCTTCCCAGTTGCATTTCCACTGCGGTGTTCTGGAATTGTGGAGCGCCCCAGTTGGAGAAGACTCCTTGAATGATTATGGAGTTCTGGATCCTCATTTGGGAAATGTAGTAGTTTTGTCTCGAGCCTTCCTTGTGAGTCTTAGAGGTTTCCTACGACCCCTTTCTGATAGGGGGCTCCAGCCTAGGGCAGTTAGGCTGAGCGGTGGCGCTCTCCTCGGGCACTGCTGGGCCGGCCCCCAGGGCGGGCGGCCCAGATGGTGGGTTAGGCTTCCTCAGCCTGGGGCCCGGGACACTTCTTTTACGGGGCGGGAGGGGGCCGTCTCTCAGGGCCTTGTCTGCGGTAGTGGGAGTCGGAGGCACCTGGGTGTCCGTCCCCGGGGGGCGGGTGTGTATGATGGTGGAGCAGGTGTGGAAGCGGTACGCGCAGCACGCGGCGCGGGCGGGGTCTCAGCCGTGTAACACGAAGCACAAAGAAAGAGGAAGATTCTGAACTGGGTCTTAGAGCTCAGTATTATTTGATAGTATGTGTGTGGCACATAGTAGGTATTTAAGTTGGCGGGGGGCGGGGGATGCTATTAGAAGGTGTTTTTTTTTCATGTGATTTCTCAAGTGGACCTTTTATATGTTATCTGAAGTCTTAGTTTCTTCAAGCTTTGTGTTAATTTACAAAACCTTTATTCCTTTTTGGTGATAAAAGACAGGTGTAGTCAATTGTGGCCCTTTCTTTTCTAAAATAATGTATGCTTTTTCCCCCGACTATAAAAATTACGCTTATTGTAGAAATTTTGAGAAGTCTAGTAAAGCTTAAAGAAAATAAAAATCTTTTATCCCTACTACCTAGGGAATAAACACTGTAGACCTTGTGATGTATTTTGTGTTTCCTCTGTGCTTCTATAAGCACACATAAATATTGTATGTACAGTAGTTGAGAGCATACCATAAATAATTTTCTGTCTTGCTCTTTTCCCTTAACACTTTCCTGTGTCATTACAAATTCTAAATAAGCTTCATCTGAAATAAATTATATTGTACCTACTGTGTGCCAGGCACCGTTAGCACTTGACACGTATTAGCTGTGGCTGTACTTGGAGTCGAGCGTTTATTTTGTTTCCAGGGTTATAGCTTTTCTTTTTATCTTTAAAAAATATTTTTTAAGATTTATTTATTTTTGAAAGGGGGAGAGACAGAGCACGAGTGGGGGAGACGTAGAGAGAGAGGGACACACAGAATCCGAAGCAGGCTCCAGGCTCTGAGCTATCAGCACAGAGCCTGATGTGGGGGTCGAACCCAGGACCGTGAGATCATGACCTGAGCCGGAGTCAGACACTTAACTGACTGAGCCACCCAGACACCCCAGGGTTACAGCTTTTCTGACAAACCCCCTCAAAAGTGTTTTTATAGCTCTGATGTTCATTTAAAAATGCTGTTTATACAAAATGAAAATCTGAAAAGTGTGACACGTTGTCCCAAGGGGGGTTAGTTGTAGGTCTTAGTAAGAATCCTCATAAATGAAAGGGCTGGATTCTGAGGACACATTGTCAGATGCCTGTGTCTTCGTAGCACCTGGGACTGCAGTGAACATCCTGTTTTCAAAAGAAGGCTGTGGGTGTAGGGAGAAAAGCTGCCTTTGACACAGAACTCAAGCCTGGACATTTCCACGTGTGGCTTCTGCCAGGCATGCTGGGGCCTCTGTGTTGAGGTGGCCTGTTGTGTTGGGCAGGCAGAGCCTCTTAGTACTTCCACCTCGGTGGCAGAAGGGACACATCGCATGGTCTTTTCCTTCTTCGGGTTTCTAGAGCACTCCTGATGTTCTCCCCACTGGGGTCTCAGACCAGACAGACCACTTCTCACTACTGATACTCAGTGTGGGGTTTCCATGAGAGGCTCATAGATGGTTCTCTTTAAAAGAGGTCCCAGGGCACCTGGGTGGCTCAGTGGGTGACTGTTTGACTTTGGCTCAGGTCATGATCTCGTGGTTCTGGAGTTAGAGTCCCACATCAGGCTCTCTACTGTCAACACAGAGCCTGCTTGGGATCCTCTGTCCCCTCTCTCTCTCTCTGCCCCCCACCCCCACATACACGTATGCACACGCTCTTGCTCTCAAAAAGAAAAAAAATTTGTTAATAAAATAAATAAAAGAGGTCCTGTGCTTAAAGAAGCCTGGGAAGTGCTAGATAAATAAGGTTAAATAGATTTACTTAATGCAGAATTTGTTATAATTTCACAAGTCTGTTTGTATGCTATGATCTTTGTGAGTCTCCAAGATGAGATTGCACCGTTTCTCACCCATACTTGTCTGTGGAGCCCCCTTCCTCTGGAGTACCCTATGGGTTTGAGGTCTTACAGAACCCGGTTTAGGTACTACCAACCTAGTGAAATGAAGTCCCAGAGGCTCCGTCAGGTCTGGGCTACCCGCCTCATCTTCTTTTCTGAGTGGTCTCAGAAGTGGTCCTGTCAGAATGGAGACTCTGTCTTTAAAATGAACTGTGGGGCCCATCCGATCCCACGTTTCTCACTCCATGCAAGTGTGAGTATGCCAGACAGGTCACTGAATTTCTGAAATCAAAGACTTTTTCTAGACCATCTCCAGGGGTCTGGGTATATAGCTCACTGAACATGAGGCCTGAAATATCTTTTTCTGCAATCGAATGAACAAATGCAGAAGGGAAAGATATGCCGGACTCAGTGGAACCGGTGTGGGAAGTAGCGGCCCGTTCAGTGTTGTAACGAGACCCTGTAGAGCCCTCCTGGGACGCACTTGCTCTCCTGACCAGGGCAGGAGGGCAGGCCCTTACTCCTTGGCATCACGTTAGCCTGGCTCTCCCCTGGCCTGCAGGACCCCGTGGAAGATAGCAGTCTCTATCTTTCTCCACGTTTCAGAGAAGACTTCTGGACTTCCTTCACCTTTTGTTTTACAGAAGAGGACGTGGAGAACTTTGACGTGACCAACTTGTCTCAGGACGTCCTTCGAAGCATTGAAGCCGACAGCTTTTGGTGCATGAGCAAGCTGCTAGATGGGATCCAGGTGAGCTGGCTCTGCCCATGCGGGCTGCCCAGGCCCAGGGCCTCCCTGCAGGCCTGTGAGCGCCTCACTGCCCCTCTGTGTCAGCCAGTCCCCCCGCCCAGCATGGCTCTTCCTCGCTCTGGCCCACCCATCCTTACCTCTCTCCCTGGCCTTACAGCTTTCCAAAGGCAGCGGCCTGGCATCCTCTGGAGTCTAACAAAGTCTCCATGTTGGCCCGCTCTGTCGTCAGAGTGCGCCGCTCCTTTCTACCACATACCCCGAGCCCCGTGGTGTTTCGTCCACAGGGCAGGGCTCTGTCGGGGTTGCCCCACCCCCCGCTGTTCTGTAGACCCCCGGCACCCGCTGTGGAAAACCAGCCTGTGTTTCTAAACATGTTTCAGTGGACTCGAGAGCGGTAGCACGCCTTTGGAGTCCCTGTTCATCCCGGGCTCTGGGTCATTTGCAGGATAACTACACCTTTGCACAACCAGGGATCCAGAAGAAGGTCAAGGCGCTGGAAGAGCTTGTCAGCCGGATTGATGGTAGGTTGGAGGACGAAGAATTCCCTTGCAGTAACACAGTACGATTCTGACACAAGCCAGTTGTGCTGGTGGGGCCTCTCCTCTGCCGCCTTCCTTGCCACGACCCTGTCCGAGTCAGCTTTGTGCTGTTGGCACACCCGCGTCTCCCGCCTGTCAGCAGGAAGGGGAGGCGAGAAGTCTGCAGGTCCCTCAAGTTCTGTTTTCCACTTTGTTTTCTGTCACCAAGTTCTGTCCATTCTCTTTAGCATCTCTCTTCATATTCACCCTTTTTTTTTCTTTTGTCCAACCCTTCCTCCCTTTTTCTTCTCTTCAGATTCGCCCTTCTCCATTTCCCTAGCCACAGATCTGATCCAGCCATGCCTGGATTTCTACAGCCTCCTCCCAGAAGGACTTGCCTCCCCTGTACTCTTTCCTCGGCCAAGCCTTCTGTCACACAACCTCATCTCTCCAGAACACCGTCCTGGTTCCGTCCCTCTCCTGCTCTGAAGCCTCCTGTGGCTTCTAGCATCAGGCTGCACTCTGACCTTGTCCTTCAGGTGGTGATGCCATTCAGAATTCCTGGGCTTGGTTCAGGATCCTCAAGTCTGGCTTGAGGAGGAGGATCTGACAGGCCTTTCCGGAGCTCTCCATGACCGGTTTGGGCTGGGGCGGGGGACGAGAAGTGAGACATGACTCTTCCCGACACAGAAGGTCCCTGAGGAGCAAGAGCCCTACAGTAATCCCTTGGCTCTGGCTTGGATCATGGAATGTTAGAAGTAAAAGGCAATTTGGGAAGCCCTGCCTTTGACTGATGAAGAAACAGAGGCCCAGAAAGAGAGGTCAGAATTAAGTTTCATGAAGATGGCCTAGAGCCTCACAGCAAGGTCTTCTGTTAAGTGGGCTCTCTAGCCCCATTTACATTGTAAAGCTTTTTTTTTTTTTTTAAATATTTTATTTATTTCTAGGAGAGAGAGAGACAGCGTGAGCAGGGGAGGGTCATAGAGAGAGGGAGTCACAAACTGAAACAGGCTCCAGGCTCTGAGTCGGCAGTCAGCACAGAGCCCGACGCGGGGCTCAAACCCACGAACCGCGAGATCATGGCCTAAGCGAAAGTCGGACGCTTAACCGACTAAGCCACCCAGGCGCCCTGTAAAGCTTTTTTAGGATTCTACCAGACACTACACAGCTAATAAACTTCATTTCCTGGCTTTCTGTGTGGATTTTGTGGCTCACCAAAGCATCGCCTTCCCCCTCCCCATACAAAAACTGCTTATCTTTCTCCTTCCCCGGCTTCTCTCTTCTTGAAAACTTTCCCTGATTTGTGCCACTCACTCCAGCTTCCTTTCACGACAAGATTGCAGTCTTCCTGCCTTGTTTGCTGATTTACAGTTGTTTCCGACACGGCATCTGTAGGCTGTTTTTTTCCCTCTTTGTCTTCTTGCCCTGACCCAGCCGTGAGAGCACAAGGCCAACATTCAGCCTCTCGTATTCCTCCTCCTTCGCCCACAAGGTTGTGGTTTCTGCCACTGTCTGCCCTCCCCTTGTTTTTCCTGTCCTCGCAAATAGTACTTTACGTTAGTGGATTTGTAAAGGTCCATATCTGTGTTATTCCATTGAGTCATGGAAGTAATACACATTATTATAATTAAGACAATTCGGAGAAACACACAATAAAAGTAAACAGCCTCCCCCCTCCTTAAATCCTATTCCCCAGGAATAACCCTTGTTATTAGTTATTCTTTCAAAAAAGTGCATGTCTTACGTATTCACCACATGCCAGGTGCTGCTCTAAGCACTTTTGTCTTCTCATTTTCTCCTCCTCCGAACCTTCTGAGGTATGAATGCTTATTTGCATTTTCTAGATTAGGAAACCGAGGAGGATAATAATTTTTGTTAATGTGGTTAAGCACTATTTAAAGGGCTGTCGTGTAGAACAGGGATCAGGTTTGTTTGGGGTTGTTCCAGAATACCACACAAACACCAAGGGTGGGAGTCAGGAAAGGAGCTAGTTTCTATTGAAAATAGCCAAGCACTTTCTGGTGCATCACTTAATACATCAGTGGGAGAGGCTGCCCTTGGTGGAGGCAGTGAACCTCTTTCTCTGGCAGTGTCGAAGTCCCTGCTGGCTGCCATCTGTCAGGGATGCTGAGGAGGAAGTCCTCACCAGCGGGAGATGGCCAAGGTGACCCCCATGGTTCTTTTCCATTCTGGCTCCTCCTCTGAAGAATAATGGGGTCAAGCAGTGTAGTGAACCTCACGTCTGCTGCTTTCTGGCCAGAGTAGCCCTGTGAAAGAAGAAAGGTACCCGGAGCATCACCATGGATGTTAAACTGGTTTTACCATGTGTGGGACCAGGTTAGCCATGCAGTGTGGCTGTGAGGTGGTAGAATCAAATGTAAAGGACAGTCAGATGCCAGTTTGGCCCTTCTGTTCCTGGATTCCCCAGGAGATGGGGGAGGGAGGAGGAGTAGGTAGAAACTGCTTTTTGGCTCATGTGACCCTGTCATGTGACAGGGTCCAGTCTCCTAGGTTGTGGTCTTAGGGACAATGACACTTTCTGTTTCAGAGCAGGTACATAATCACTTCAGGAGGTACGAGGTCGAATACCTACAGTTTGCCTTTCGTTGGATGAACAACCTGCTCATGCGGGAGCTTCCCCTTCGCTGCACCATCCGCCTCTGGGACACATATCAGGTATGAGGGGCCCTGCCCTGTCAGTGCCAGGCTGTCCTGGGGCCCCCAGCTCCCTGCCCTGCTGCAGTGTAGCTGCTCAGAACCTCCACCTCCTTTCTGCTTCTATGTCTGCCTTAGCCTCATGGGCAGGGCCTCTCTGTGTGCCCAGCTGTGAAGAGGGTGCCTTCTATGCTCCCACCGTGCAAGAGGGCCGGAGCCGAGAGGACTAGAGCCAGCTCCTTACAAGATTGGAGACCTAACTGTTCTTTCCCTTCCCAGTCTGAACCGGAAGGGTTCTCCCACTTTCATCTCTACGTGTGTGCAGCCTTCTTGATCAAGTGGAGAAAAGAGATCTTGGATGAGGAGGACTTTCAGGTGAGTGGCCGGGGGCTCATCCTGGGCCGGGATGAGCGTCAGAGTGGGAGCTGCCCCATCAGTGGGGCTGCTCAGATAGAAGGCGCCACGGCAGGGACCTGGCCGAGAGGAGGAAGGCAGACGGTGCTCGTACGAGGTTGCCTCTTCTGGTTGGCAGAATGGCCAAGTCAGTGAGCCCCAGCGTTCTTCAGTACGGAAAGGGTCTTGGGCCACCTGAGTAACTGAGTCAGTTAAGCCTCTGACTCTTGAACTCAGCTCAGGTCATGATCTCACAGTTTGTGGGAACAAGCCAGAGTTGGGCTCTGCACTGGTGGCACCAAGCCTCCTTGGGATTCTCTCTTCCTATCTCTCTCAAAATAAATAAATAAGCTTATACATACATACATATGTATATAAGAGAGAATAAAAAAGTATAAATAATTATATATAAATGAATTATATTTATATGTTATATATTATATACTCTTTTTTTTTTTTTAATTTTTTTTTTTTAATGTTTTATTTATTTCTAGGAGAGAGAGAGAGAGACAGCATGAGCAGGGGAGAGAGAGAGAGTCACAGACTGAAACAGGCTCCAGGCTCTGAGCTGGCAGTCAGCACAGAGCCCGACGCGGGGCTCGAACCCACGAACCGCGAGATCGTGACCTGAGCGAAAGTCGGACGCTTAACCGACTAAGCCACCCGGGCGCCCCTATATTATATACTCTTAAGTATATAATATATTTAAGGCTGCACACACGTAGAGATTTCTTTTCGTGCCAGAAAGGCTGTAGAGCAGCTAGGCAGGCCTAAGCGATGTCTCATTCATTCATTGACGAGCATTTGCTGCATGCCTGCCCTGTGCTAGGCACTGGTGGCCCAGACGCCCCGGAAAAATGTTTTGTAAGTAGAGCAGGATAAAGGGATTATTAGGTGGTAGGGAAGGGATAGTTTGCAATTTCAAATACAATAGGATAGTCACTGAGAAGGTGACATTTGAGCAAAGGCTTGGGGAAGGTGAGAGAGGGAGTCATGGACATGTGGGGGACGACTGTCCAAGCAGAGGGGACAGTGGCATGCTCAGGCTACTTAAGGACTCATGATGGTGGCCAGTGTGGCCTGGAGCAGAGTGGTCCAGGGGCAGAGTAGGAAGAGGTGAGGCCAGAGAAGTCACAGAGACCTAGATCACAGAGGACTTTGTAAGTACTGTAAACTTTGGCTTTTACTCTCAGTGGAAGGGGAGTCGTAAGAGGGTCTTAAGCAGAGGAGGGCCACTCTGGCTTCTATGTAAACTGTAGGTGTGGACCAAGGTGGAGACAGGGAGCCCACCCAACAGGCTGTTAGGATCCTCCAGGTGAGAAAGGAGGGTGGCTTGGACCTGGATGGCGGATGGCACCAGTGGAGCTGTGACAAGTGGGCAGGTCTTGCTTATATTCTGTAAATAGAGCCAAGAGGATTTCCCGATGCATCGGTTATAGACCAGGACAGAGAGGGATGAGTCCGGATGACTCCGTTCATGAGATGGGTCTAGGAGGAGCAGGCTTATGGAAGTATTTCAGTTCAGTTTTGGGCATGTCGAATTGGAAATGCCATTAGTCACCCAAATGGAGATCTAGAGTAGGCAAAAAAATCTTAGGAGCTGGAGAAGGAGAGAGCCTGGACACATGTGTAGGAGCGTTCAACTAGCTGGTCCTTAAAGCCGGGACAGTTGAGGAGTGAGTGTGGACGGAGGAGGGAAGAGGCCAGGGACTGAGCCCTGGCATACCTCCCCGGGGGTGGGCTGGTGGGGAGAGGTGGACAGAGCAAAGGAGGCAGAGGGGCCGGCTGGGGAGGGTGGGGCGTCTGGGAAGCCTTGGCCAGGGAACGTGAAGAAGACCGAAGGGCACATGGTGGGCAGTGGAAAGCCAGGCAGCTGTTCCATGAGGTCCGGGAGAGGGGGATGGGGAGTCGGGGGTCAAGGAGACAGGTCTTGAGGCCTGCAGTCTGCAGACACAGGCCTGGAGGTTGCTCATGGTCATTATCTCTGGGGGCAGTGGTGGGCTTTTCTTTTTCTGCTTTGCACATTTCTCAACTGAGGGATTTCCTTTCTCTTTCTTCCTTTCTTTTTTGATGGGCATAAAGCTCTTTTAAAAGCGAGGGGGGAAAGCCAAAGAAGGTCAAATGTTCTTCTGCATTCTAACTAATAACATAGGTGTTCTCAAGAGCAGCAGCACCTCTCTCTGTGAGCCCTGAGCCAGACCTCTCTGTAATTGGTGTTAGGTGGTTAAAGAACAGAAGTCTCTTCAGCAGATAGAAAGACAGGACCATGCTTGCCCAAGTATGGGCTTTGGGAGGCAAAGGAGGGAGTGGGCTTCTGTGAGCAGGCACTGGCTGTGGTGCCTAGGCTGCCGCAGCCGACAAGGAGACAAGGCTTCTCCCAACAGGCAGCATATGTGACATCCCAGGATGGATGAGCACACGGGGGCCGGGTTGGCCGCGTGCTGGGGTGAGCCATCAATTTTGATAATGTGGTTGAGGTAGAGCAGGATATCGAGAGCATGAAGCTTAATTTAGTTATCATGAGCCAGGCTCAGAGGCTTTGTCAGATGTGATAAAAGTGCTTCCCAGATTAGCTCGGGGATGTGGAGGTGATTCCTGGAATGGCTGTTAGCGATTCACAACCCTGGCAGAATACAGAGCCACACTAGCCTGCGACTTTAAACCATGTTAGACTTACACATGTTCTTTCCTGGGTTGCACATTTGATTCTCTGATGGATTTGAGGGCTTTCTGCAGTAACCCACAGGATGGCAATAAGGACCTGTGCCTGCTGCTGTATTAACACCTCGATGAGCCTGCTCGTCCAGTTAAACTGGATAATCCTCAGAGTTCCTCCCGGCCCCACAGTCCCATAATTTTTTGGCTAAGAAAGGAAACCGTGCGCCTGGCTGTATTAAGAACAACGGGCAGTGTCCCTTAGGAGACAGAAGTGTGGCGCAGGTACGAGTGCATGGTGCGAGGTTGTGAGCCACCATGACCTGTGCAGAGAAGGGAGGCGTGCATAGCCTGACTGCTGAAGGGCCACCTGTGCTTAAGTCACTGCAGAGGAAGCTCGGTAAATGAATACAGGCACCCCGGAAAGCCAAGCTGGCCCAGCCTAGACGAGAGAAGTTTTAGGGCCAAGCAGCTGCAGCAACTTGAAGAAAAATTAGGTGAAATGACTGCAGAAATAAAAGTCAGAGAGTTGTAGTGGTTTCAGCAGTCTGGCCCTTTGTCACCCTTGGAGACTGGGAAGAGCCCCCAGTAGGGGGAGCCAGTGGGGGGGGCCATCAGGGGGAAGCAGAGACCCTCCTTCTAAAGTTGGGGACTATGCAGAATAGTACAGTGGTAAAGCCATGGTCTGTGGAGCCAGACTGCCTGGGCTCAGATCTGAGCTCTGCTGCCTTTCTAGGGCTGCAGCTGTAAGCAAGTAACTTGACTCTGTAGGCCTCAGTTTTCTTACCTATAAAATGGGGGTACCTACCTCTAGGGCTGTTATGAGGATTAAATAGTTAATACGTGTGAAGCGGTTAGAATGGCGTACCTGGGCTAGAGCCTCAGAACAGGGTGCTCATTATCATTAACATTGTTTCCTGAAATGCACTCCCAAGTCTGAGAAGCCGTGAAGACAAACTTTAGGAACCCAGGTCTCTAAGTGGTGTGGAACTTAACCAGAGTAAACCGTGCTAGGCCAGCCGCGGAGAGAGCTGCCAAACTAGATGAACAAACAGGACTGGGGGCGGTAGGGGGCAGTGTTGCTGGGGCAGAGGACAGTGTCCCAGCTGTGGTGGAAGCCCCCAGAAGGAAGGGCGCCTGCTTCTTCTTGGCTGAGCAGGTATCTGGGCTCATGCTGCCTGGGAGAGGCGCCCCAGAGCTGAGGACAGGAGGATC
Organism: Proteles cristata cristata; assembly: GCA_017311185.1. NCBI lineage: Eukaryota > Metazoa > Chordata > Mammalia > Carnivora > Hyaenidae > Proteles > Proteles cristata. Next base: position 2,737,747 of record JAESUZ010005393.1, read on the forward strand.
ACTTGAAGAGGTTTCCTTACTGAGACCTCTGATCAGAGCGAGGGAGCCTCAGACAGTGTGTGCACAGGTACTGTGGGGCACAGTGGCCCGTCCTCTGAGCTGTGGGCTGCTCCGAATGGGAGATTCTAACAGGGCTGGGCTGAGGCTTTTTCGTGGTATGGGGGCCCTCGGCTATCCTGGCCCTCAGCCTGGCCCGGTGTGATGGAATAATGATGATAATACAGGGTGAAGTTTACGACCTTGTTTTTATAGGTCCAAACGGTCAGATGTTGCATTTCATAAGATTCCACCTAATAACTAAGTCTTAGCACTTGTAATGTTCCAGGCACTAATCTAAGTGCTTATTTGTGTTGGGGCACCTGGGTGGCTCAGTCAGTTAAATGTCCGACTTTAGCTCGAGTCATGATCTCACATTAGTGAGTTTGAGCCCCAAATCAGGCTCAGTGCTAATGGTGTGGAGCCTGCTTGGGATTCTCTCTCTCTCCCTCTCCCCCTCCTCCTCCCTCTTTCTCTGACCCTTCCCTGTGCATGCTCACTCTGTCTCTCTCTCAGAATAAATATATAAACTTTAAAAAGTAAATTTTGAGGGGCGCCTGGGTGGATCAGTCCGTTAAGCGTCCAACTTCGGCTCAGATCATGATCTCACAGTTCGTGTGTTTGAGCCCCACGTCGGGCTCTGTGCTGACAGCTAGCTCAGAGCCTGGAGCCTGTTTCAGATTCTGTATCTCCCTCTCTCTCTGACCCTCCCCTGCTCACACTGTCTCTCCCTCCCAGAAATAAAAACATTTTTAAAAATTTTAAAAATATAAAAAATTTTGAAAACTCTTAAAATAATAAATAAATAAATAATGAATAAATAAATGCTTACTTACATTTAATTCATTTAATCCTTGCAATAGTCCCATAGAGTACATCATAATAACTACCCCCATTTTATACATGAGCAAACTGAGTCACAGCGAGAGCAAGTAACTAGCTCAAGCTCACCAGGGAGTAAGCGGTGGACCCCCAGACTCACTCCCCACACTTGGACTGTGCTCTGTTGCCTCTGCCAGGGGCCTGGCCAGACACCTCCTGGGGCACTTGAGCTGAACTCCAGGATCCCAGGCCAGGCTCTTCCTCCTCCCCGTGCTCCCACCCCTCCTCCCCCCTTGCCCTTTCCAGAGCTTCCCCTGCCCTCTACCGTGCCTCATCTTTCATTGCTAATTGCTCGCAGGCATTCTTCTCACAAAGTAAATGTTTAACAAAAAATTGGTTGTTTTAAAACTGAAAAAGAAATCCTCCAAGGTCCTCCTTTTGATTCTTGCTCCTGGGTTTTTCTCCTTCTCCTGCGGGAAGGGCCTTCAACATCCTCATTTCTGTCCTCGCCCTCCTTCCCCGGGGGAAGCCCCCTGCGCTTGTCTGTGTGGGAAGGTGGGGTCCGAAAGACCACCACACCTGAAGGCAGCAGGGAGTTCTGGGCTCTTGTACCAACTGCTGGGGCCCTGAGCGAGGGAGGGGTGTTTTGGGCCTCCGTCCCTGGAAGTCCTGGAGCCCCGCCCAGGCCCTGAGAGCCTCAGGGTTTAGGAGCCTCTGACACTCTGGAGGCTGAAGGTCAGACTCAGGAGGGGCCGGGGAGGAGGGACTCCACTCAAACCAGGTTTTTAAAGTATCCTCTCTCTTTTACTTTGCAATAATTTTTAGACCTACACAATGTTGCAAAAATAGTAGAGTTCCCAAATAGCCTCCCCATATTCATGTAATGGTTACATCTTCTGTTCCATACTGTAATGAGCCAACCAGGAAGTTCAGGTCAATAAAATATTAGTTATCTACACACTTTATTTAAGTTTTACCAGTGTTCCCAATAATGTCCTTTTCTGCACCAGGATCCAATTCAGGATCCTAATCTGGGATAATTCCTCAGTCTTCATCTTGCATGACAAAATTTTCAAAACTTTCAAAGAATACTGATTTGTTATTTTATAGAATGTCCTTTAATTTGGGGTTGTCTTATGCTTTCTTATGATGAAGTCGAGGGTCCTGCCTTTTGGGGAAGAAACCACAGAGGTGATGCCCATGCTTGAGGAGGTGTGTGGTGTGGGAAGGTCATTCCTGCTGCCCTTGATCCCCTGACTTTGATGGGTCTCCCAGGCTTCTCCACTGTAACGTTACTACTTTCCCCTCCATCATTAGGAAGCATCTTTTGCAGAGACGCTTTGAGACTATGGAATTCTGCTGTTTCTCATCATTCTCTCGCCCGCTATTTTAACATTCATGAAAGGTTCTTGCCCGTAACAGTCATTACTGTGATGTTTGCCTAATGGTGATTTTCTATTTTCACTGCTTCTTTTGGGGGCGCCTGGGTGGCTCAATTGGTTAAACCTCCAACTCCTGATTTTGGCTCAGGTCATGACTCCTGGTTCGTGGGTTCGAGCCCCGATCAGACTCTGTGCTGACAGCCAGCTCGGAGCCTGGAGCCTGCTTCAGATTCTGTGTCTCCCCCTCTCTCTGACCCTCCCCTGCTCATGCTGTCTCTCTTTCTCTCTCTCTCAGAAATAAATTTTAAAAATTAATTTTAAAAATTCACTGCTGCTTCTGTATTTATTTTTTGCTATTCCACTCTAAGGGAGAGCTGTCCCTTCTCTCCCATTTATGTATTCAAGTATCCGTTCATATCAGTATAGACTCACAGGTATTTATTTCATGGGTTAGCTGACACTGTCGTTATTTTGCTGTTCAGATTGTCCCAGCTTTGGCCCTTGGGTTCTCCTTCAAGTTGTCTCCTGTGTCTTTTTGATCCTATCATTTTTACATTTTTAAAAAATGTTTGTTTGTTTTGAGAGAGAATATGAGCCATAGAGGGGCAGGGGACAGAGAGAGAGGGGGGAAAGAGAGAAGGTGCATGTGAGCAGAGGAGGAACAGAAAGAGAGGGAGAGAGAGAGAGAATCCTAGGCAGGCTCCAAGCTGTCAGCACAGAGCCCGACACAGGGTTCAAACTCATGAACCTTGAGTCATGACCTGAGCCAAAATCAGGAGTTGGAGGCTTAACTGACAGAGCTACCAAGGTGCCCCTGATCCCATCATTTTTTAAATGTTTGTTTATTTTTGAGAGAGAGAGAGAGTGGGGTGGGGGGGAGGTGGAGAGGGGCAGAGAGAGGGGGACAGAGAATCCGAAATGGGCTCTGTGCCGACAGCCCGGTGCAGGGCTTGAACTCAGAAGCCACGAGATCATGACCTGAACCAAAGTCGGATGCTTAGCCGACTGAGTCCCCCAGGTGCCCTTGATCGCATCATTTTTAAAGCACTTCCTTACTTTCTGGGCCATGAGATGCCCCCAGCTTGGAGAATCAATCATTCTCCAAGGAGCCCTGGTTAAGCCAGTGTTTTGCCACTAAAAAATATTGAGAAGTATCACAATAATTTTGGAAATAAGATTGTAGGAAAGCATTTATGCGAAGTTCAAACTTCTGATGTCAGGTGACTGGTTGTAGAAGGAGTATTGTCTGGGAAGGAACATTAATGTTCTGGGTGGTGGTTACAGATGTAAAACTTGTCCAGCTGTACACTGAAGATTTATGTAGTTATTGTGTGCAAGCTATGCCTGCCTCACTGAGAAAGAAAAAGAAAAAAAAAAAGACAACAGAGTACATGATAGGAGAAGGGCACAGGCCCAGTTTGCTGAGGTCACCACTGGAAGGTGAAAATGCAGTAACACTAAACACGGCAACACTGAGAGGCACCTGGGTGGCTTAGTCGGTTAAGCGTCTGACTTTCGCTTAGGTCATGATCTCGCGGTTCGTGGGTTCGGGCCCGCGTCGGGCTCTGTGCTGACTGCCAGCTCAGAGCCTGGAGCCTGTTTTGGTCTGTGACTCCCTCTCTCTCTGACCCTCCCCTGCTCACGCTGTCTCTCTCTCTCTCTCCTAGAAATAAATTTAAAAAAACATTAAAAAAAAAAAAAGCTAAGGGTGAGAAGATCCAAAAAAAAAAAAAACCAAAACACCATGGCAATGCTGAAACCTCCGTACTAAATAGACGGTGGACCGTGTAAAAATCACCCAAAACAAAGTGGGTAAATGCGTCCTTTCTCATGTAGGAATCTTGGTATTGAGGGAGGATCTTGATGTTACTTGCATTGTGGGTGCTGGAAAGGCAAAGGGTGACTCAGGATTCACTGTAGGGGTAGTGGCCATGCTAGAGGCTGTGTGACCCGAGGACACTGGGGACGGGAGCAGTGACCTTGGCAAAGGGGAAGCTCCATGGTGATCAGAGAGAGCGAGCTCTGCCTTGGATGTGAACACCCTAGTTAGAACTGGCAAGTCTCCCATGCGGCTGTGCCCCTGCCAAGGGGGGGATGGGGCTTCTCTCCCCAGCTGTGAGCCTAGAGAGAGCTCTGTCTGCCCAAGGAGGCCACGTCTCTTGTGGCCACAGGCCCTTGAAGTAGGAGGTGAGCCAAGGGGACTGCTTGGGGACCTAGGCTGAGCAGGTGAGAGCTGGGAGGCCTGCTGTCCCACTGAGCCCTCCTCAGCACCGCCCCCACCCCCCACCCTGGGCTGCACTTTGCTGGGGGCCACATCCCGGCTCTGAGGTAGGGAGAGGACATTGTTCTTGGCTGCATAAAGATCTGCCATGGAAGCCTTTTCCTGGCAGAGGAGCAGCCCTGCAGGGGTAAGAGGTTGAGGGGCCGGGGGAGGGAAGAGGCAGAGAGAAGGCAGTGTGGCTGGAGTGTCGCAGGGTGAGAGGACTGTGCCATAAGACCTGATTGGGGAGAAATTGGGCTTGATCCTAAACCGGGGAAGAACCTTGACCCCCATTCCTTGTTGGACCAGCAGCCTCCGCCCTAAATGTCTGGGTCATCTGGGGCTTGACCTGCGCTGCTAGCTCTTCAGAGATGGAATGAGGAGGGATGCCTTGGTCCCATCCAGAAGCCTGGCAGAGTGAACTAGGGGGTCTCGGTGTGCATGCCACTGTTACATGACAGAAGCATAGCAGTGACGGTGGACTTTCCCGCCCTCTGGCCAAGGCTGAACCTGGAACACTAAGTGAGCCCGGAGAGGCGCAGAATGTGGTCGCTGGAACACGTGTTTATTCCTAACACCCAGTGGCAGATACGCCGTCAGGGCAGGCTGTGGGCGTCAGACTCCGGGGGAGACTTCCCAGAGCAGGCGCAGGTCACACCCAGAAGGACAGGAGACCGCCGAGTGAGTTCTGCGAGTGAGGGAACGTGTGGCCGGCCCCCTGTGGCAGGTGCACCACCACAGAATCACTGCCACAGCACAAGGAGTTGCTGCTGGGGTGAAGAAGGGGGACACCTTCAAAACCCAGAGCTGCAGTGTGCATTTGGAAGAATATGAGTTACGCTGACATGTGGGTATTCAGGGAAGAAACATGCGCAGAACGCTTGAGCAGGCCAGTGGTGGGGACAGCTCCGTGGAAAACTGGAGATGAGTAACGCGGTCTCTGAACACTCTGGGGACACCTGGTAACTATGGAGAGGACACGCAGGTTCCCAACAGCAGTGGTGTGCATGGGGCCTTTGATCCATCAGGGGTCTGAAGCAGCAGTGATACTGAAGAGCTCAATGCAGTAAAGCAAGTCCAGGTTCAGGTGAGGACCCTGAGGACACAGTGGCCGTGGCCTTCACACCCACCCTCCATACTGCAGCACAGCCACCCTTACTGGCCTGCCCGGCAAGTTCAAGCTTTTGTGATCTCTGCCCCCGCATTTCAAGGCGGATCCATGCCTCAGGGCTTGCAGTGTACACACAAAAGTAACTGGGTGCCAGCTACCTGGCTACCCGGGACTTCTGGCCAGCTTCTGAGCGGTGTGTGGCCTCCAGCCCCACCCAGGGCGAGCTCATGGCCTTGATTTCTCGAATCACTGATGATGAGAAATTTAACATTTTATATTTTGTAATAAACTTGTAATTTATATTTTAAAAAGACAAAGAAAATTTGTACCGAATAAAGTAACCCACAGGCAGCCTGGAAACTGTTCAACTCTAAATACTGTATCCAGGAAAAGTGCATGTGCCTGAGTCAGAGAGAACAGGCTCCTGGGTGGATGAATGCCTGCCCACTCACCCCACAGCCCAAACAGGCATCTCAAGGAAAGCAGCATCTGTGAGAGCCCGAAGAGCATGGCACCCCACAAGATGTCAGGGCCAGCAAGGCCCCGGGTGGCTCAGAACTGATTTTGAGAAGCCTCATGCAGAGGACTCTGAGGACCAATAATCCAGATTCCTCTACATGAAATGGAGACCGGCAAGGGAGTCCGCGGGGCCAGCTGATGCATCTGCAGCACGGTGGGGGCTGATCTCAGAAGCCTGTGCCTCCACCCTACAGATGAACACCTCGGAGACATTCCTCTTCTGAAAGTGTCTCTTGTAGGAGGTAGGCCAGTGTCGTTCCGTTCAGTGCTAAGCCTATGAGACGTTCGCGGCCTAAAGAACATCTCACTGTGAATAAATCCGTTGAATCAGGTGGTGTCCACCCACCACGTCTGCAGGAACTCAGGGGTAGGGTTTTGGAGCACTGTCCTCTGAAGGCCCCATCTTTACAGACATCCAGGGAATTTTCGGTTTGAATCCTGCCCAGAAGAAGGGGTTCAGAGGGAGCCCTGGGAACTGGAGCTCTTTCACTCAGCACGCTGGCGTGAGAATGGGCACGATCCCTAGACACGACACTGAAGACATTGAAGGACACAACCCGGCCTTCTCTGATGGGAAACTTGCCAAATGCACTTTGGGAGAAAACCAGTGAATAAGCTTGACTCTCAGAAAGTTTACGTGCAAGAACATGTTTTTGAAAGTTTTTATTGTAACCAGGCGACTTGTTTTGCTACCTCACTGATTCTCAAAACGGGGGATTTGTTTTAAAGAACTGCTTATTTGACTAGGAAAATATTTTTACATGCCTGAATACACTTTACATTTGCAAAGGATGTCCCGATATTGCTAAATGATTCTACACAGTCTTATCTAATAGCGTATGTTTTATGGGGTCTTTAAGTTCTTTTGCTGTCGATTCCTACATGTCCTGTCTTTGGTTGTGCTTGACTCTTACCGCTGAGTAAAATCAAGCAACTCTTCCACATTTCCTTCAAACAGCGTCTGCCATGACTTCCTTTCTTTTGCTTCCTTCTATCCTATGGCCCACTTCTCTTCTTACTCCAGGGCAAATGCTATAATGTATAGTGGTTGTGAGCATAAGAACCTGATTGCCTGGGTTCAGATTCCAACCCAGTACCACTCTGTGACCCTGGGCAAATTCCTTAATCTCTGTGCCTCAATTTCCTCATCTGTAAAATGGAGGTAATACTATGTATCTCATGGAGTTGGTGTGAAGATTAAATGACTTAGTACAGAGTACACAGAAAGCATGTAGAGCCCCATCTGGTATGTAGTAAGTGCTCAATAAATGATAGCTGCCACTGTAATTGCTATCCGTGGTGTTCTTCCTCTTCACTTCTTCCATCTATTGGACATCCTTGAAGGAGTTTCCCCTGTACCTTTTCCTTACAAGGTCTCTATGGCTATAACCTCTATTCCTTCTCCTTTGACACCCGTATCTAATTGTTGTCTGCCCCCTGCCCCCCATGGCACTAATTCCTTTTCTGCCATATTTCTTTTCCTTTAGGATCTATGGATTCTCAGCTGGCACCTAGGTCAGACTGTTTTTTGCTATTTTAGCTATTTCTAACTTTTCTTTGGCCCCTGCCCAGTAATTTGGAATTCCTTGCTGCTGCTTGCCCTGTAAGCTGTCTTCCCGTAGCTAGTGTTTCATCTGACTGCATGTCATGCTTAGTGCTCCCATGGGCTGGCATTGTAACAAACGCCAGTTATTCCCTGCCCTAACTCTGTCTCTTCCCTGTTCTTAGATAAAAGCACCTGGGATTAACACCTTCTCCCCCAGCCATTTGGTTTCTACTTCTTTTCTACTATCCCAGATTTATCAATGCATTGGACAGGGTTTCCCACCCTTGCAGCACTGTGCGAAAGGATGCAGTTCCTAGACATGCCACTAGGTGGCAAAGTGCTCCCTCTCATCGATGCCTCACTGCCCAGGGGCATTCGGGGACATTAACTTGGCCAGTGTTAGAATTACTTCAAGGCTTCTGGGAGGTTTCTAGCAAGGTTAGAGGAGTTGGAAATTATAGGTAGATTCTATCCCAGCAAAGAATAATACACCCTTTTAGAGAGATTACTCTTTTGTTGTTTATCAATTGTGCCAGTGTTGTAATCATTATTTTAAGAAATTAGAAATACCAGTAAGAAAAAAGAATCAGGTACCTGAAATTGTGCCCCACAAAGGTGCTATATTTCCTTCCATACGTTTCCCCATGCAGATCTCCACAAATACCTACTGTGTGTATATAACCATTCATGCAACTGTTTTATAACTCGTTTTGTAGCCTTTTTATCACTTTACGAAATATGGTGGATATCCTATCATGTCAAAAACTGTAAATCTACATCATTCCCCCCCATTTTTGTATCTTTTACACGTTACATGAGTACATGCTTATACAAAAACTGTGAAAATATTCAAATGATGAATTGGCTACGGGGTATTTTATTTTATAGATTTATCTTAGTTTATTTAATGAAAGGTCTCTCTGTGTGTGACATCTAGCTGTTTCCTTCTTTAGGATCCCACTACGCGGCCTGCATCCCAAATATGCTTTTATTCCTGTAGAGCTTTTTGAGATCCCCCTAGGGGTAAGCCGCACCCGATTGCCCGCTGAAATCATTGGAGAAGTGCGGTTACCAGGTCCCATCCCAGGGTTTTAGAATAAAAAACTGCAGGGATGAGACTTGAGCTCAAGTTTTTCTAAGAGTCCCTACAGTCGATTCTGCTTTTGCAGCCTGGTTGGAATGGCCTGGCTGCGATGACAGGACGAACACTTGAAATGCCAAGGGTTTCATTGAGGCTCCACGTTCCCAGAGTCTTCTTGCTTATGTTCCGGATGAGGCTAAGCAAGTACCATTCCTTCAGCTCCCCTTCCACGGAAGGCAGGGGCTGGTTTTGAGGCCATGAGATGTGTCCTCAGGAAATCAGATAACAATTTGACCTCACCCAGCAAGCTCACTGAAAATGGGACTGAAATTGTATAATGACAAAAGCAATTTGAACCCCCCCCAAAAAAAAAAGAAGAAAGGAGAAGACAAGTTTTTCAATGATTAAATTAAGTTAAAATTTTAATCTTAGTATTAATATGGATACTTGGGTATTAAACTTACCTCTGAAGGGAAGTATAATAAGAATTCTTGTTGGCTATGGTGTGAATCAGGAGGAGGGCAAGCTACAAGAGCAAACACTTCAACTTAGGGTCTAAGTTTAGAAGTCAGGGGATCCTGGGGTGCCTGGGTGTCTCAGTCAGTTAAGCATCCGACTCCTGATCTTGGCTCAGGTCACGATCTCACAGTTCGCGAGTTCAAGCCCTAACATCATGCTCTGTGCTGGTGCTGTGGAGCCTGCTTGGGATTCTGTATCCCCTTCTTTCTGTCCCTCACCTATTTATGCGTGCACTCCTGCTCTCTTTCCATCTCGCAAAATAAATAAAATTTAAATAAATAAGTATATAAACATGTAAGTAATATATATAAATATGTATACACACGTGAATTTAAAGAAAAAGAAAAAATAAATTAGAGGATCCCTAGACATGAATGGAAAGACAATGTCAGTTGTATTTTCAGTAACCCCAAATTCAAATTTAGCATTTCCTACAGTAATGAATGTAGCCAGGAAAGCACAGTAATATTAGCAGTACACCTTCCTTTGTTACTAATTGCAGGTATTTTCATATCATATTAAGTTGTTACAGATACCTCAAAACATTGTTTATTACTACTTTGTTTTTTGTTTTTTTTTTTTTATGTTTTATTTATTTCTAGGAGAGAGAGAGAGACAGCGTGAGCAGGGGAGGGTCAGAGAGAGAGGGAGTCACAGATTGAAACAGGCTCCAGGCTCTGAGCAGGCAGCCAGCACAGAGCCCGACGCGGGGCTCGAACCCACAACCGTGAGACCAATGACCTAAGCGAAAGTCAGAGTTCAACTGACTAAGCCACCCAGGCGCCCCTGTTTATTACTACTTTGAAATAGTGGTAGTTATTTAATCTGCCACTAGATCTTGTTACAGAATGTATTAATAAAGTACATATACAGCAGTATCATAAATTTGTTTACAAATATTTTGATAACTGTTTCAATTTAACTGGCTACATGGTGATACTATGTAATTAATTTTATGTATGTAAAACCATCATTCTCAGAAGGGATCGAAAGACTTCTCCAGGTAGTCAGAGTCTGAAGTATAGAAAAGGTGAGGACTTTTGGGGCACCCGGGTGGCTTTGTCGGTTAAGCGTCCGACTTTCGCTTGGGTTATGATCTCGGTTCGTGGGTTCGAGCCCCACATCGGGCTCTGTGCTGACTGCCGGCTTGGAGCCTGGAGCCTGTTTCAGTCTGTGACTCCCTCTCTCTGACCCTCCCTGCTCACGCTGTCTCTCTCTCTCTCCTAGAAATAAATAAAAAATATAAAAAAAAGGGCGCCTGGCTTAGTCGGTTAAGCGTCCTGACTTTCGCTGGGTCATGATCTCGCAGGTTCTGGGTTCGAGCCCCGCGTCGGGCTCTGTGCTGACTGCCAGCTCAGAGCCTGGAGCCTGTTTCAGTCTGTGACTCCCTCTCTCTCTGACCCTCCCCTGCTCACGCTGTCTCTCTCCTAGAAATAAATAAAACATTAAAAAAAAAAAAAAAAAAAAAGAAAAGGTGAGGACTTTTACAGTAGAGAATCTGCTGAAATTAGAATAAAAGTTGACTCCCCAAGGAGGATGCTGGCAAAAAGATGCAATAACTTTTCCAGTTTGAGAGTGGGTGGGGGCCCTTGGGGAAAGGAATAGGAAGCAGGAGACGAGAGTCAAAGGGGCCAGGGGTCAGTTCATGGGGGAGGGTATTTTATTCCAAGGGCAACATTTTTTTTTAAGTTTAAATTAAAAAGGGGGGTGGGGGAGCACCTGGATGGCTCAGTCAGTTAAGCTCAGGTCATGATCTTGTGAGTTTGAACCCCATGTCAGGCTCTGTGCTGGCAGCTTGGAGCCTGGAGCCTGCTTTGGATTCTGTCTCCCTCTCTGTCTCTGTCCCTCCCGTTTGTGCTCTCTTCCTCTCTCTCAAAAATAAACAAACGTTAACACACACACACACACACACACACAGACACACACACGCACACACGCACACACACACTCTAGACCTAGAAGAGAGGCCAAGACCTGTCTGGTTGAATGAATTTCACTAACAAGGATGGAATGGTAAAGGGTGGTTCACCTACAGGGTTTGGGGAAGAAGGAGGATGCCAGCAACCAGGATGGGGGTGGGGGAGGAGGAGGAGCATATACAGAGAAGCATGTAGCCTGGTTCCTTTCTCATTGTGTTCTTCCTGGGGGTTCACCACCGTCTCGACTTAAGGCTTTGAGCTCTGTTCTCAGACTTGGAGATCTCAGGGAAAAGCGAACTTTGTTTAATAAGAGAACTCAGTGTTGGTGGAGATCCACAGAAATGAGCATTTTTCTGGAATGCATTCTCTGAATGAGCCTTAAGTACCTTTTAAATGTTCATGTTCCTTGACAGTAATTTCACTCCTACGAAGTCGACCCATGGAAATAATCTAAAATATGGCTCTATGCACAAGGCTATTCACTGTAATTTCATTATAGGGAAAAACCAGAAATAATTAAGTACTCAGAACAGGAAGATGTAGAGTAAATGGTGCATCTGCACTGTGAGAAATTCTTTAGCCATGAAAATATTTACAAGGAGTTTTTAATATCAGAGGAAATGCTTATGACAAATGCTAAATAGACTCAAAATTATGTAGAGAAAATGTTTCAACTATGGAAATTGTGCACAAAAAGGAGTGGAAGGAAATATGCTAACATGCTTAAAAGTGGCTTCCTTTTGGGGCTCCTGGCTGGCTCATCCCGTGGACCATATGTCTCTTGATCCTGGGTGTCATGAGTTCAAGCCCCAGATTGGGTGTAGAATTTACTTAAAAACTTTTTTAAGTGTATTTATTTCAAGAGAAAGAGAGAGCGCAAAGAGAGAGAGGGAGAGAGAGAGAATCCCAAGCAGGCTCCGCACTGTCAGTGTAGAGCCCAATGCGGGACTCGAACTCACAAACCACGAGATCACGATTTGAGCCAAAACCAAGAGTCAGACACTTAACTGAGCCACCCAGACACCCCAGTAAATAGTTTAACCAAAAAAAATGGCTTCCTCTTGGTTATGAAGTTATGGGTAATCTGTTTCCTGCTTTTTTACTTTTTACTAAACAAAACTGCCACAGGATACGTATTACTAAAGAGAAAAAGTTCTATCACACAAGTAATGCATAAACACTCTATGGTAAAAATCGAAAACACAGGGCCCAAAAGGCACAGGAGCGTAACAAGGAAAAAGTGGAAAAAGTCTCTCATCCCTGTTAACAGTTTACCACCTCACTTTCTAAATTTTCTATACACATACTGTATATATACAAATATATTGTTTTCTCATTTACCTAAGTGGGATCCTCCTGTATGTAGTTTCCTACAACTTACTTGTACTCCTAAAGCTGTCGTTCTCTTCCCCCGTGGTGCATGTAGCCCTACTTCATTTGTCCTATGTGCTGCCATGTATTTCACCTTGTGGATGACCACGGTTTATCCAGCGCTTCCCCACTGTCCGAAGCAGCGGTGCATGCCGGGAAGATCCTGCTGTGGAACTGTGAATATTCCCCAGGACAGGATACAGGAGTGGAGTTGCTGGATCAAAGACCGTGTGCGTTTCTGATTTCGATGGCTGCAGCTTGTCTTTAAGATGATACAAACTTGTCCCCTGTAACCCAAGACCCTAGAATAGCAGTGGCTTAAAACGAGTTAGTTGTTTACTTCCCTGCAGTTCGCCATCTTCCAGTGCAAGAGTCCAGAGCCGACATCCCGGCTGTGGTGTGGCAGGGACTCAGATGTCTTCTTGCTCTGCCGTCTCCCACGCATGGCTGTAATCTTATGGTCTGAGATGCCTGCTTCCATTCCTCCATTCACACCCACTTTCTGGGAAGTGGGGAGGAAGAGATTTAGGGCAGAACCCAGAACTTACACTGTCCCAGAATGGGGAACTTAAGCAGTGATGTACCACAGGCAGCTTTGTGCACAGCCAAGTTTCTGTTTCTAAAGGAAGAAATTCTAAAAGTACTCCCCGCATGTGTGGGGGCTACGGGCACTCTGAACATTAGCTGTTCATATTACTTACCTGTTTTTCTATTTGGTGGTTTTCTTTCTTACTGATTTGTAGGCACCCTTTTTGATTCTATATATTAACCTTTTGTCTTTTATAGGTGTTACACAGATTTTCTCATAATCAGTTTCTTATATTTTAGCTTGGGTTTTGACACCTTTTGACATTTTCAAGTTGTATGTAATCAAGTCTACCGGTCTCCTTGTGTCTTCTGAGTTTTGTCTTGCTGTTAACACTTTTATAATCAGAAAAATAAGATTACCCAGTTCACGGGGTGCCTAGGTAGCTCAGTTGATTAAATGTCCAACTCTCGATTTCAGCTCAGGTCATGATCTCACAGTTCATGAGATTGAGCCCCGCATCCGGCACTGCACTGACAGCATGGAGCCTGCTTGGGATTCTTTCTCCCTATCTCTCTCCGCCCCTCCCGGTGTCTGTCTGTCTGTCTGTCTGTCCGTCCGTCTGTCTCTCTATCTCAAAATAAATAAAATTTAAAAAAGAAGAAGAATATCCAGTTCAGAAAGAGAAACAGGGGTGCCTGACTGGCTTGGTTGGAAGAGCATATGACTCTTGATCTCGGGGTTGTGGGTTCGAGTCCCACATTGGGTGTAGAGATTACTTAGAAATAAATAATAAACTTTAAAAAAAGAGAAAGAAGAACAAAGAACATGAAGCAGCAGCAACCGCGTGGGTAAATAAATGACAGAGACAACCTCACATTCGCTTTTTATTCTGATATCCTCTTTAAACAGGATGGAACAGTTTGAGAGACCTGGGCTCTGAGAACTGAATAGGACTGAGATAGGCAGAGGGGAAAAGGGAAGGTGCTCCAAGTGAAAGAAACAACATGAATTAAACCACAGAGGCGCAGATAAATCTGGCTGAAATGGACCTAGCTGGAGGAGGCATGTATATTGGGAGAGCAGGAAATAAGCCAGACAGGTAGGTTGAGGACAGGGGTCAGATGGTCTTTGGAGAACAAGGAGAACCTAAATACTGGATTAGGAGAAATATGTCAAGTGCAAAAAGATAGGCATTTGTGAATATGAGTAAAGGGTTTGTTATAATTTTTTTAAAGGAAACAAATTAAGTATCTAACAAAAGATAAATGGGGTATAAATAGGGTATAGCCATATGATGGAACACTAACACTGAGGACAGTCATTTCTGAAGGCTGCTTGGAAAGACACTAAAATTCTAGTGAAAGAAGGTGATTAAAAAGCATAAAATCATAATTATTACAGCTATTAAAGAAATATGTGTGTGAGAAAAAGCCTGAAAAGGAGTACTTGGAAATGAAGAGACAGAGGTATATTTGGATGATGAGGGAGATTATTTTTCTCTTTAAAAATTTTTTTTTAATGTTTTATTTCTAGGAGAGAGAGAGAGAGACAGCGTGAGCAGGGGAGGGTCAGAGAGAGAGGGAGTCACAGACTGAAACAGGCTCCAGGCTCCGAGCTGGCAGTCAGCACAGAGCCCGACGCGGGGCTCGAACACACGAACCGCAAGATCATGACCTAAGCGAAAGTCGGACACTTAACCAACTAAGCCACCCAGGCGCCCCTATTTTTCTCTTTTAAATATCCTTATCTGTTGGTGTCGTTCCCTGTTTATAATGTTGTTAAAAGAGGCAGGTGTTAGTGGATATCGGAGAATCCACAGAGGCTTTTCAAGGCTTCCTGAAGGTGAACCGGGGGCTGGAGGAGGGAGCCCGACCCAGTGGGATGTGTGTGGTCCAGGAGGAAGGGACCCTGTCCCCAGGCCTGCCGGTCCCTTGGCCTGTAGTTGCCAGATGATAAAAACTTCTTTCTTGCATTCCAGGGTCTCCTGATGCTGCTACAAAACCTACCCACGATACACTGGGGCAATGAAGAGATCGGGCTGCTGCTGGCCGAGGCGTACAGACTAAAGTACATGTTTGCCGATGCCCCCAATCACTACCGCCGATAGGTGCTCTCTCCCCAGGGGGACCCAGACCGTCCCCACCTCTGATGGCAATCTGATCACTGTGGCCACCGTGCGAGCCGTGGACTCCGGCCAGGAACCACTCCTGCTGTAAAAAGCTCACATCAGCCGCTGCCCAGGTCTTAACTTTGCGGCGTGCCTGTCCTCCACGCCGTGTCTCTGGATGTTTCTTGGACCATTTTCAGTATTCTGTGACGCGTGGGTGGGCCCAGGTCTGGGAGAGGACAGGAAAGGAGGTACAGGGTTGTCTGCCCCTTCGAAAGAAACTGGACAAAGAAGGGGAAGGCTCAGGGTCTCAACTCACATTGTCCCTACATGGACTGGCGGTCTCTTGCCTCCCGGCCCCGACTGATGCCGTTGCTTTTTGTGACATGCTTTGATTTGATCACAGGTCAAAAAAACGCCTTATGTTTTGAAAAGACTCCCGGCCCCTCCCTCCCTCCCCCTTTCCTAGCCCTTCCCCTTCCGCCCTCGCCCTCTTCTGAGCCAGTGAGGGGCAGCTTGAGACTGTTGCTCTCAGATGGAGGAAGCACTGATGCTTGTAACTCTGGGAAGAGGCCTACACCCAAGGGCTAGGAGTTTTATTTTCCTTTTCTCACCAGATGTCTGTACGTGTCCCTCCGTTCGTGTGTGTACGTGGGCATACACACCCGTCAGCGTTTCGTTACATGTCCGAATTCATGTGTCCAGACCAGCCCCGCCACGACCAGCTGGAAGGGCCCCCGGTGACCAAGTGTACAAGCATCCCGTGAGAAGGATCAGGGCAAGAGGAGGGAGAAGGGGCTTTTTACCTCTCCAAACCCTTTTTCCATGATGACCCACTCCAAGATATTATGTGTAAATTGTGTTATTATGTATATGGGTAAAGATGTACAAATATATGTCCTCTTTGTAGCAGATATGGTTTTATATTTATAATGTGCATCAACATGTGAAAGCAATCGAGGTCACTAGCACAGATGACGTCGCCAGGCAGGCGGGTGCAGCCCTCCAGGTGGGTTTCGGGGTGCCTCCCGGGAGCGAGCGGATGGGAGCCACCAGAGCAGGCGGAGCTGGGCAGGGGGAGCTGCTGTGACAAGTGGGGGCAGCCGTCCAGGTGTCAGTGGCTCGGAGTTATTCTGTTTCCCCCACCCCCACCCCAGGTCTTAGTGGAGCATCAGCCCCACTCCTTCCCCCTGTTGGGCAGACAGCACCCCCAAACCCCCTCACCCCAGCCACTTCCCAGAGAGCATGTTTTCAGCCCTTCCCTTTCCCCAGGATGCTGGGGGAGAGCTTTTGTGTTCTGTTTGAAGTCAGCATTGTGTTCAAGACAGAAGCTGTGACGGACTCATCAGTGCCAAGGAGAGGGGTTTTCTGTGTCCCCTGGGGTTTGGGGCTCTTCTCCGAGAGAAGTGTCCAGCGCCACCCTGCTGGCAGCATCACACCCCACACCGCTCGAGATGCGTGAGGCATGTTTGATTTCCGGAGTTCCGCAGGGGAGAGGCGAGGAGGGGGGTGGCAAGCGGCTGTCGTTCTCCTGGGAAGCCGGTCAGTGTCCCCAGTGGGTGACGCCCTGAGTCTCTGCCGGTGACCACCCACCACTCTGGCCTGTTACGTTTCTCATCCGGAGCTGTTTCTCAGGCCTCCTTCCTACCCTTCTCCCGGTCCCCTTCAGTGTGCCTCAATAGTCTCCTTCACAGAGCAGGGAGGGCTGTGACCCTCCCTACACCGGACTAATTACAGAAAGACACTTGTGTTCCCAAGTGGTGGTTTTATTTTTTTAGTTTTTATGTTTGTATGGAAAATTGTGGATAAAGTGAAAGAATTGTAAATAAATAGTGTATTTCCTCCTCCACCGCTGATTTTTCTCCTGTGGATTTGCGTCACCTAGAACCTAAGGAGTGCCCTTTTCTCGGGTTTTTCTTGCTGGCATCAGTAAGGACGGGAAACACGTTTCCTGTGGGACAGCAGGGGGTCAACAGAAAGTCAGAAGGCGGTCTCAGAGGATGGTGTGTCTACTCTGTGATGGATACTGTGGAAACTACAAAACTGAGTAATCTGGTGCCTAACCGCTGACATTTATAGACCACCTCGCCATATGCCAAGCACTGTGCTAAACACTCCAGTGGTTTCTTCACCCAGAACTGCTCCCTGGATTCATTTGAGAGAGTTGCTTGCTTTCAGTGATTCGGAGCTCTCTTCAGATTAAATGCAGCAACATGCTACAGAGACCAAAAAATAACGATGGCTTACACAACAAGGGAGTATACTTCTGCCTCACGTGAGAGTCCAAAAGTAGACTATCCAGGGCTAGGATGATGGCTCTGTTTCACAGAGTCTGTGAGAACCCGGACTCTTCCTCTGGGTCTTCACGGGGAAGATGGCGGCCGCCACTCCAGACACTGTATCCACTTCCCAAGCACCAGGATGGATAAGGGAGGGATGGAGAAAAAGGAATGAAAACAAGGTCTCAGCAGTATTTTAAGGAATGTTCCAGAAAGCTGCCCCATAATACCTTCTCTTGCAACTCACAGACCGGAATTTAGTCCCACAGTAGGTCACACCTAGTTGCAAGGGAGCTTGGAGGAATAGTCTGTTCCAGGCGGCCATTGCCTGGCTCAGAATCAACAACTTTTGCCCTCAATAGTTACACATATCTTAAAGAACGTGAGAGGAGCCACTTACCATTTATGTTCCTCCTTCATTCCTACAGTTAATCTTAGCCAAAGGGCCAAGGATTCCTCCTTCATTCCTTAAGCTTCAACCTCCCCTCTGAAACTGTGATTTCGCTTCTGCCTCAGAAACTTTCTTGAGACATTCTCTTAGTGATCCTTCATCTGAGAATGGTCTTTATTTTGTCTTCAGTCCTGACTATATTTTCTCTAGAGACAATTACTCTGGCGCTTTAAAGATGTTGTTCTGCTGTCTCTTCCACAGTTTCTGATGAGCAATCCACGGTCACTGAGATCACTGGTCTATATTTAATTCCATTATTTTTCTCAGACTCTGTTTTTAAAAATTGTGGCAATACGTATAGAACATAAGTTGCCATCTTAATCATTTTTAAGTGTGCACTTCGGTAGGGATAAGTCCATTCACATTGCTGTGCGGCCATCACCACCATCTTCTCCAGGACTCATTTCATCTTAGAAAACTGGAACTCTGTCCATTAAACAACAGCTCCCCATTTCCTCCTCCTTACAGCTGCTGGCAACCACCACCCCACTTTCTCTGTCTCCAGAGAGACAGACTTCTCCAGGTAACGTGTAAGTGGGACAATACAATATTTGGGGTTTCTTGATGGACTTATTTCACTTCGTGTAATGTCCTCAAGGTTCATCGATGTTGTAGCATGTATCAGAATATCCTTCCTCTTTTAAGGCTGAATAATATTCCAACACACACACACACACACACCATACTTTGTTTCCATCCATTTTTTTGGCTTTTGAGAATGCTGCTGTGAACACAGGTGTGTAAAAATTACTCAGAGATCTTGCCTTCAGTTCTTTGGGGATATAAACCCATAAGCAGAATTGCTGGACCGTGTGGTAATTCTGTTTTTGGTATTCTGAGGAACCACCATGTTTTTTCTCAGGCTGCTTCTAACATTTTTTTTTCCTTTGGGTTTCACAAATTTGATAGTGTATCTGAATGTGGATTGTTTTGGGGTTCTTTTTGTTTTTGGAATTTTGGGTGTTTTTTGTTTGGTTTTGCTTTATTTTGTTGCATTTGTCCTGTTTGGGAGTTGAGTTCCTTGAATCTATAATTCTATGTCTTTCACCAAATTTGAGAAACCCTCACCTATTATTCTTGAAATATAAATATTTTTCTGCACCAATCTCACTCCTCCCTTGGGACTCCAATGATGTGAATGTTGCACCCATACTCCTCAGATTCTGGTTTGGTTTTTTTTTCACTTTTTCTCCATTTTGTTCTTCAGATTAAGAACTTTCTTTTTGTCTATCTTTAAGTCCCTTGACTCCTTTTCTGTTATCTCCATTCTATTAAGCCATACAGTAAAAAATTTTTTTTAAAGTTTATTCATCTTTGAAAGAAAGCATGATTGGGGGAGGGGCAGAGAAACGGGTGGGAACAGAGAATCTAAAGCAGGCTCTGCACTGATGACAGTGAACCTGATGCAAAGCTTGAACCCATAAACTGGGAGATCATGACCTGAGCTGAAGTCAGACACTCAACCAACTGAGCCACCCAGGCGTCCCGAGCCCATACAGTAAATTTTCTTTAAAGTTTATTAATTTATTTTAAGGAGGGGGGGTGCGGAAAGGAGGGCCAGAGATAATTCCAAGCAGGCTCTGCATGATCAGCACAGATCCTGATGCAGGGCTTGAACTTACAAACTGTGAGATCATGACCTGAGCCAAAATCAGGAGTCAGACGCTTAACAGACTGAGCCACCCAGGTGCCCTGTGAATTTTTATTTCAGATATTGCGGGGTTTTGTTCCAATATTTCCATTTGATTTTTTTTAATAGTTTCTGTTTCTCTCCTGAAACTTCTGTTTTTCCCTTCATTTCAAGTGTGTTTACTTTTACCTCATGGAACACAGTTGTAATATCTGTTTTACATTTTTGTCCAGCATTTCCAACATCTATGTCATCTTGGGGTTGACATCTTTCAATTGTCTTCATAAAACTTGATCACCTTTCCCTAGTCCTTGGAATGTTGAGTAATTTTGGACCATATCCTGGACATTTTGAATATTATGTGTAAGAGTCTTGGTCTTACTAAAATCTCCTAGAGCAAGGGTCAGCAAACTATGGCCTGTGGGCCAAATCCAACCCTCCTTCTTTTTTTTATAAAGAAAGTTTTATTGAAACACAGCAATACATGCATTACAATGCATTATGCATTACATCTTGTCTTTGGCTGCTTTGGCACTGCAAGAGTAGAGTTGAGTCTTTGTGATAGATTGTCTGGCCTTTTATAGAAAAAGTTTGCTGATCTCTGCTCTAGAAAGCACTGACTTCATTTTGTTTCGTTTTAGTAGGCAACCCAGTTAGGTTTAAACTGCAAGTTCTCTCTCATCTTCTGAGGGTCATTGTTCTAGTGTCATTTCAGTTTTTCATAGGCTTTGCTGTGCTGCTTTGGGTTTGTTTTGACCATGCAGAACTTGTAGACAGAACTGGGTTCCTCTCTCTAGCTGGCTTCTTTCTGGGATTTCCCCTTGTGCTTTCTTGCTTACCAGTGCTCTGTTTCCTAGTCAGCCAGAATGACAGCGTTCTCTTGAATTTTCTGCTGCACCCACTAGTGCCACATTGCTGCACAACTGAGTCCTGCCCTTGGGACAGGTCCAGATGAGAGAAAAAAGTAATTGTAATTCCCCCCACACTCTCTGGCTCACAGAGACCCCTTAACCAAGTCCTCTGGTCAGAGAGATGTGGTTTGTGACATAATAAATATATATTTGGTCTCTGCCCCCAGTCCCTGACACAGAGCTGCTAAAACCCTTGGAATTGCCTGAGTGATAGGAGCATCTTTTGTTCATGTTATATTTTGAGGTGACTCATGGTGAACTCCTGGATAGCTTCAAAATGGGGGGCTGGTCACCAGAAAGACCAAGCCATGACTGTAATCTTCCAACTTTCAGCCCCTTTGGGGAAGGGAAAGGGCCTGGAGATTGAGTTATTAATCAATATGACTACATGATGAAACCTCCTTTAAAAAGCCTTACCAAAGAGGTTCACAGAGCTTCTGGGCTGCCGAACTCATCCATGTGCCAGGAAGAGTGACATGTCCCAACTCCACAGGGACAGAAGCACCTGTGCTCAGGACCCTCCAGATCTCCCCGTACATAGTCTTCATCTGGCTGTTCCTTTGTAATAGACCAGCAAATAGTCTGGTGCTTCTCTGAGTCCTGTGAGCCATTGTGACAAATCATCAAACCTGAAGAAGGGGTTATGGGAACCCCCTCATTTGTAGCCACTTGGTAAATACACAAGTGACAACCCGAGGCATATGACTGGCACCTGAAGTAGGGACAGTCTTTTGGGATGGAGCCCTTAACCTGTGAGGTCTGTGCTAGCTCCAGGTAGTGTCAGAATTGAGTTGCAGGACATCCTGTTGGCATTCAGAGAGTTGGAGAATTGGTTGATGTGGCAAACAACAACAAAACCCCACACATTTGGTGTCAAAAGTGTGAGTAGAGTAGAAGAAACAGGAGTTGTTTTCTTTTGGGTTTCTCTCATTTTTTACTGCCAGTGCTTCTGGAAAGCCACTTAACTGGGACCTACTCTCAAGTCAAAGCTGTGAAAGTAAATATGGAAAAAAAATTTTTTTAATGTGTATTTTTAAGAAAGAGGGACAGCATGGGCGGGAGGGGCAAAGATAAAGGGAGACACAGAACCCCAAGCAGGCTTCCAGCTCTGAGTAGTCAACACAGAGCCCAACACGGGCCCAAGCTCACAAACCATGAGATCATGACCTGAGCCAAAATCAGTCACTTAACCTACTGAGCCATCCAGGTGCCCCAAGATGGAAATTTTTTGAGAAACTCACCCTCTACAGATAGCTTCTTCAAGCTTTGACTCCCTCCCTGATTTCCCTACTTGTTTACAGAGTTCTCAGTGCTAGTTTGTCCATAATTTTTAGTCTTAATTAGCAGCAGAGAGAGACTGTAGCGGGCTTACCCCTTCTTGTCTGTCACCAGAAATCTTCCAACTGTTTTTGACCATAACCTACAGTAAAAAACACATTTTACATTGAGCCCAGGACACAGACACAGACACATACGTAAATATGAACAAACATTTCACAAACAGTATGTATCATTCCTATGCATGGTGGTCTGTGACCTGTTTTACTCCAGTTTTTAAAAATGCTAGGGGCACCTCGGTGGCTCAGTCAGTTAAGCGTCCCACTCCGGCTCAGGTCATGATGTCATGGTTCTTGAGTTTGAGTCCTATCAGGCTCTGTGCTGATAGCTCAGAGGCCGGAGACTTCTTCAGATTCTGTGTCTCCCTCTCTCTCTGTCCCTCCTCCATTCACACTCTGTCTCTCTCTTCTTCTCTCAGAAATGAGTAAACACTGGGGTGCCTGAGTGGCTCAGTCGGTTGAGCCTCTGACTACAGCTCAGGTCATGATCTCAGGGTTCTTGGATTTGAGTCCCGCGTTGGACTCTGTGCTTACAGCTCAGAGCCTGGAGCCTGCTTTGTGTGTGTGTGTGTGTGTGTGTGTCTGTCATGTTCCCCCACTCATGTTCTGTCTCAAAAATAAATTTTTAAAAAATTAAAATGAATAAACATTAAAAAAATTTTTAAATGCTAGTCAAGACTCATTACTGAGTGTTAACTTGAGTTGGAAAAACACAGCTCTGCGTGTTATTACTGAAATGGAAGAAATAAACCTGCTTCTGGCTGAAATAAGCACGTTTCCACAAGTCCTGAATAATAAATGCCACAGCTGATAATGCAGTGAATTTGTTAAGTCAAAAAAAATGTGATGAGAATTGCATTATAACCTTGGATTATAGAACTCAAGGTTCTCCATGTGAGAAGCATTTCCACTCTCTTCCCCCTTTCCCCAACCCTAGACACCTAATTCAAATCAAAAGGTGATTTGAAGTAGGGATTTTTGTTTTTTGGGGCTTTTTTTTTTGTAGTCCAAATATAGCCAACTCAGAATGATAGGATTCACTTGTAAGTCACCCCAAGCCTATTTTATATTAGGCACCTGATACCATGTATTACTTGCAAAATAAACAGCCTGAAGCCAAGTATGTCAGGAGAAGAAAATGAGGTAGTAATTACTGATACCTGACTCCCACTGCCTTCTTTCCCTGCCTCTCACCTACCTCCTCCTTTCCTCTCTCCTCAGTAAAATCACAAGGGTAATAAATATTTGAAATGGATACTGATCCTTGGCAAGTTAAAGAATGCAGATGTTTAAAGAGACAGCCAGAGCCCCAACCAGAAAGGAATGTGGTGGTTTCCCATAGTACTACTTTTAAGAACCTCTAAAACATCCACCTGAATTCCTGATTACAATACCTCCAGAATACAGTAAACTTGATGAGTCATTATAAGCATTTCCAAAATATAATAAACTTGATTAAAGGTGTCAGAAATATCTTACAGACCCTATACTTAAAACTCTATGTTTACATAAAATAGCAGTTGATACACAAGCTATCCAAAGCAGATGGTTCCTTTTTCTTTCCTCACCTACTTCTGGTTTTCTAAAACATTTCCCTTTCAAGAAAAAAAGACATGGTTCCCTGATTCCTTCAGCATACAGTCTTACATTTGGGATGGGCAGAGAAAAAATAGTAGAATAAATGAGTAAGAGAAAAGGTAGAGTGAATGAGAATGTGGAGCCATTAGCCACACCTCCCCATCACATACACACATGCACGCACACACAAAGGATGAATCACTCCGTCTGAGATTTTACCAACCCCCCGGTTACCCTGAATTCCTCCAAGCCTAGAAAACCCATCTGTGTAGTCACTTCCCGCCCCACCCCCAAGATGACTAAATGCAGCAGTCTATTGAAAAGTTGACCTGTGATCTCAGGATTACAGAGATTGAAGGAGAAACACAGGACTTTGCTTGAGATGTACATCAAGACCCCTTTCTTCTCTGCTCAATCTTTTGAAAGCATAATAAAAAAAGTTCCACTTCACCTTTATTGAACCTCACACAGGGGAACCACGCTTTAAATCAATTGGCAGAGCTGTGCCCCCAAAATGGACCACGCTTGCTCACAGAGGAAACTATTTGCTTTAGACATTAAAAAAAAAAAAAAAAAAAAAACCTATCTTGCTTGGAGATGGGTAATAGAAGCCTAAAATTGATTGAAGGGATTTCTAACTTTATAATAAACCAATTTAAAGAGGGGAAACATCTTGTTTCCATGTCTCTTAGACAAGAGAACATGGAGAAGGCACAGAGAGATAGACTTTATACCTATAGGAGGTGGCTTCTGCAAAAGACAACACTCCATTCTTCTACAATAGTAGCTAATGATTATTGGGTACTTACTAGCACCAAGCAAAAATATCTTATAGGAATTCACCAGATTAACCCTCTAACAATCCTATAAGTTGGGTGTTATCCTCACCTTGTCTTAAAAATGGGGAAATGGAGGCTTGAAGAAGTCAAGTCACTTGCCTAAGGTCTCATATCCAGTAAGTAGCTGAACTAAGATTGGAACTTGGGCAACTTGGCTCCAAACTCCACATATCTCACTGCCATGCCACAGTAGCATCTAGGTTCCCACTGAATTAAGGGCTGAACTTTCACAAAATTCACAGAATGGACAAAACATGATCATTTATACTCCATCCTTCTATTCCACCTCTATTCCAGGGAGATAAAAAGAAAGGATATGTGAG
Source organism: Proteles cristata cristata (assembly GCA_017311185.1). Taxonomy (NCBI): domain Eukaryota; kingdom Metazoa; phylum Chordata; class Mammalia; order Carnivora; family Hyaenidae; genus Proteles; species Proteles cristata. The sequence goes on from JAESUZ010005393.1 coordinate 2,762,297, forward strand.
AGAGGAAGGAAGAGGAAGAGAAAGCTTTGTTACAATCATCATTTCAATTCATAAACCTGAGTTCTAAGGTCTGCCTTAGAGACAACTAGCTGCCCATCAAAATTCATGCTCCACTTTCCACAGAATAGAATAGTTTCTGGGAACTGGCTCATCAATCAGGCATTACATTTCCCAACCTTTCTTGGGTCTAGGTAGGGTCATGTGACCAGTTCTCTCCAATAAAATATGAGCAGAGGGAATGTAACTTTGGGGACCAGATAGTTAAGAAGCAGGTATGCCTTCTTCATTCTGTCTTTCCCCTGTTTTGCTTTGTATATGCAAACACTCTGAGCTTTTGGGAATAGAGAAGCCACAGGAAGAAGAAAGAGGTCTGAGTTCCTGAAATATTTTTTTAACTTTTTAAAAGTTTATTTCTTTTTGAGAGAGAGAGAGACAGAATGCAAGCAGGGGAGGTGAAGAGAGAGAGGGAGACGCAGAATCCAAAACAGACTCCAGGCTCCAAGCAGTCAGCACAGAGCCCTAGGCGGGGCTTAAACTCATGAACCGCAAAATCATGACCTGACCCGAAGTTGGACACTTAACTGACTGAGCCACCCAGGCACTCCATCCTGAATGATTTAATGAAAGGCTGTCCACAAACCAGGAATACTGTACTGAACAATTATGTGAGCAAGAAAGAAACTTCTGTTGTGCTAAACCGATGAAACTTGGGGTTTGTATGTTACAGTAGCTAGTATTACCCTAATATAGCATGACTAATGACTGGCCAGCCGACCCTCCCACATTTCCTGTTCTAGTTCTGTATTGCGTATTGCTGTATAACAAAACTAAGTAGTTTAACACATCCATTGTGTTATGTTCACAGACTGTGGGTCAGGACTCAGGTGGGGTACAATACAATAGGGGTGACAATTCAGGGATCACTATTCCATGAAGTCTGGGGCCTCAGCTGGAAAGACCCAAAGGCTAGGGTTGACTCACCACTGGGGACTGGTGTCATTTAGGGGTTAATTCCCATGTGTAGCAGTTGATGCTGGTTATCAGCTGGGGACCTCAACTGGAGCTACCTGCCAAAACATCTACACGTGGCCTCCTCATGTGTTTGTTCTTTCCACTTCCTTTTGGTGAGTGGTTTCCAAGAGCATCCCCAAAAAGGTCGTGTGGAAACGGTATTATCTTTTATGGCATAACATAAAAGTTTTGCTGGTGTCTCATGCCCATCTAGATTCCAGGGGAGGAAAGATTAATGCCATCTCCCAATGTGAGGCGTGTCAATATCACATTGTAAGAGTATGTGGGATGGGAGATGTTATAATCATCTTGGAAAACAGTCTGCCCCATTTCCATATTTCTTTCCTCCCTTTTCCTTCCTTCTTCTTGCTTTGTGCATCTTCCTCTTCTTGTTTTCCTTTCTTACTTCCCAAGCCTCTCCACTGTCAACTCCTTCTAACACTCCTTAGCTCAGTTCGATTCACCAAAATTCAGTGTATGTAATGAGACAGGTGTCAGATCCACAGATACACCCAACTTCCTTTTCTGCATCCTGCTCTTTTCTTTCCCCTCCATTTTTCCCTCTTGAGATGGGTATAATGCAAGGCTTCTCAGCCTTACCACTACTGGCATTTTGGACTGGATAATGCTTGTTGTGGACTGTCCTGTGATTTGTAGGATGTTTCGTGGCAACCCTGGCATCCCTCACTATATGCCAGTATACCCCTGCCCCTGTCATGACAATAAAAAGTGCTCCCAGATATTGTTAAATGTCCCGGGGGCTATCTTGTAGGACAGTGGTGAGGATTAAGTAAGATACTATGTGAAAAGCATCTAGGACTCATAAGTGGTACCTAATTCATTGTCGGGGTGTTTGTGATAACGAAAGACTAGAAAGAGGCAAACCATATATCATTCAAGGACTGGTTGAAGAAGCAATGGTACATCTGCACAATGGAGTGATACACAGCTGTAAAGAGAAAGGAGCAATAGAGATCTATACTGCTATGGAGCAATCAGGGTATGTTGTTAAATGCAACAAACAAGGTTCAGGGGTTGGGGAGGGCCAAAAAGGGGAAGCACAGGAGACTTTATAGGGTGATGAAAGTATTCTCTAGGACACTATAATACATGACACTATGCATGTGTCAAAACTCATGAAACTTTATGAAAGTGGACCTCAGGCCACCGCCTGGGTGGCTTAGTCGGTTGAGCATCCGACTTTCACTTAGGTCATGATCTCGTGGTTCGTGGGTTCGAGCCCCGCGTCGGGCTCTGTGCTGACTGCCAGCTCGGAGCCTGGAGCCTGTTTCAGAGTCTGTGTCTCCCTCTCTCTCTGACCCTCCCCTGCTCACGCTGTCTCTCTCTCTCTCTCCTAGAAATAAATAAAAATATTAAAAAAAAAAGAAAGTGGACCTCAATGTATATGAATTTTATTTTATTTTTAAAATGTGTTTATCTTTGAGATTGAGAGAGAGAGAGCATGTGCATGAGTGAGGGAAGGGCAGAGAGAGAGAAGGGGACAGAGGATCCAAAGTGGGCTCTCCACTGACAGCAGCAAGCCTGATGTGGGGCTCAGACCCACAAATCGTGAGATCAGGACCTGAGCCCAAGTTGGACGCTCAACCAACAGAGCCATGAAGGTGTCCCTCAATGTATATGAGTTTAAAAAGATCATTGTAGGAGGTCAGGGGATCCCAGATAGAATTCAGACTGTGACAAAAGAATCTAACTATGAAAAAATCTCTTTGAAGCGGGTGGGGAATAGGGTGCTGACCCAAGTAACTCTGGAAATGAGTGAAGTCTGTAAGACTAAAAGCCAAAGACTTGTTCATAGGTAGTGTACTCTAGTTGATAAAAGTATTTCCCAGGGGTGTATTGGTTAACAATCCTGAAAACACTATACTGGAATACTGGAACACGTATACTGGAAATGACATGATTAATGGAAATTAAGTAAATGGATGGCATTTTGGGAGTGGAAGGTTGCAGATAAACAAGAGTGAGGGAATGACTAGAATGACCCAGGTGCCAGGTGGTAATGCCTTAGAGTTGTAAGACATTAGTATGCACACGTTTAACTTACAGACGGGGATATATGTATTACTACATACATACATACCTACATACATACAATATGAATGCATACATATAAACATTAATAGATATGTGGATCTAGAAGAGTTATATTCATACAAATATTTACTTCCCTGTCAGCTGAGACAACCTGGAAGTAATAACATTCCAATGGCAACAAGCACACCTAGTGCCCAGATCTTGGTTTATGGCACCATTTCCCAGTAAAAGGAAGCAGGGCTCCTTAGAGAAATGGCTGATTCTAGGTCTAGAGCACGTTGTGCTAGAAAATAAGGATGTGCTCAAAAACACAATGATGGAAGTATGTCAAAGGGACAATGTAACCAAAGTAGGAACAATCTGAGTAACAAAATAAATAAAGTACTACTGGATTATAACACAAAGTATAAAATAGGTATGCATGAGCCCATACCAATAGGAATAAATGATTCAATAAATAAATGGAGGAGAAGAGGCAAATCTCCCATGCAGAAGAATTATAAGCATTTACGTAAGTGGAGCATAACTCCCACTCCTTTTTATTTTAGATGTTTATTTTTTTATTTTAAAAAATTTTATTTTTGAGAGAGAGAGAGACACACAGAGTGTGAGTGGGGGAGGGGCAGAGAGAAGGGGAGACACAGAATCTGAAGTAGGCTCCAGGATCTGAGCTGTCAGCACAGAGTCTGACTCAGGGCTGGAACTCACAAACTGCGAGATCACAACCTGAGAGGAAGTCAGATGCTTAACCGACTGAGCCACCTAATAAATATTTATTTATTTTTTGGGGTGGGGGAGAACAAGTTGGGGGCAGGGCAGAGAGGGATGGAGACACAGATTCTGAAGCAGGCTACCCAGGTGTCCCTATTTATTTATTTTTGAGAGAGAGAGAAAGAGAGAGAGAGAGAGAGAGAGAACAAGTGGGAGGGGGCGGAGAGAGAGGGAGACACAGATTCTGAAGCAGGCTCCAGGCTCCAAGCTATTAGCACAGAGCCTATGTAGGGCTCAAACCCACAAACTGTGAGATCAAGACCTGAGCTGAAGTTGGATGCTTAGCTAACAGGGCCACCCACTCCTTAAGTGTAGGCTGTGTATAGTGACTTCCAGAAAGCACAGTATGGAAAAAGGGGAGAGAGAATAACTTTGCAGAAGAGCGACCTGACAAACATGATCTCAGCCAGATGATCAAGATTAACACCTATAGTGATAATTCATGTTGATAGCATGTACCCTCAGGATGATGTGATGAGAATGACATTTAACCTCTATGGTCTTCCTCCCTGAAGCCTATACCCCCAGTCTAGGCATGAGAAAACATCAGACAAATCTTAATTTAGGGACATTCTACAAAATACCTGGCCAGTACTCCTCAAAAACTGTCAAGGTCATCAAAAACAAGGTAAGTCTGAGAAACTGTCACAGCCAAGAAGAGCCTAAGGAGACATGCCGACTAAATGTCAGGCTGGCCTCAGATGCACTTGCTGTTCCTGGGGCAGAATGCTAAGGTGGAATGGAGGCGCCGCAGGCATGGAATCAAGAGCTCAGCGGAGCGTCTGCATGAGTGCAGTTGTGGCTCCCACCAACTTTCCTGACTCTCTGTGACTTCACAGTCCAAACATTCTTGACAGTGCCACCCAGATAAAACTCCAGGCTGGGTTTGCAACCATGATTAAAAACGTAGGTCCTGGAAACAGAACTGAATTGGCATTCTACTCTACCGTTTAACTTGTTATTTCGAGAGGATTGCTAAGCTTCTCTGTGCCTCTTTTCTCATGAACCTGAAAATAACTATAATTGTAACCACTATCATCATATTGTTTGTGAGGAATACGTAAGATAAGGTATGTAGGGTGCTTGGCTTAGTACTTGGCACTTAGTTCTCCATAAATGTTAGCCTTTACTGTTGTGCTTTGTAGGATTCATTTAGTATACATTTTTCCCTGACAGAATTTAAGAGAATTGTTGACCACTTATTGGCAAATGGAAAAGACAAAAGGGGGTGTTGGGTTATCACAGAGGTACGCATTACAGGCAAGAGTTACCACAGTATACTGGAGAATCTGGAGAAATCAAAGGAAAGAATTTGAGGGGTGTGTGTGTGTGTGTGTGTGTGGTGTTTTTTTAAAAAACATAGCTTTATTGGGAACAATTTACATACCATAAAATTCATCGATTGGAAGTGTATGTAATGCTTCTATGACGTTTCACTAAATGTATACAACTGTGCAATCATCATCACAATCGTTTCTGGAACATTTCTATCACCCCTCAAATTCTCTCACGTCTCAGATAACTAATTTCTGCCTCATAGATTTGTTTACTGTTAAGTTTTGAAAAAATCAGTAGTAAAAGGAGGTCATGGAAAACATCCCCATTAGGAACAGACTCGACTCAATTCCTTCCTTCCTTCCTTCCCTCCCTCCCTCTTTCCCTCCTTCCTTCCTTTGTAAGTTCTGCAACCTACATGGGGCTTGAACTCACCGCGGAGATCAAGAGTCGCATACTGTACACACTGAGCCAGCCAGGTGCCACCAGACTTAACATTTTAAAATGATCACAAGTTGTTTAAAAGTTGCTTACACTTTAAGCTATCATGAAACTCGTCATAAAGCAAAATACAAATTGCAAAGGGGACTGGGTAGGAGGCTCCGGTCACGGGCGGCTACTGCTGGGCTGGGGGTTCTGGAGCGGGTGTGGCGCCAGAAATGCAGCTCCAGGGCGACCCCGCCCCACCTGGGGCTAGACAGCCTCGCACCTGCGCCCTCCTCGCCCTCCTCGTTCCTGCGCAGGCGCAGTGACTCGAGCTTGCTGGCTGGGCGGGCGGGGCGCTGAGCCCGGGCGGGTGTTCGCATCGATCGCGAGCGCGTAGCGATTGCTTCTGTCTGTTGTTTAGGTATGGCGCCGGCGACGAAGCTGAGAGGCGGCGGGAACCCGGGTGGGGGTCTCGCTCTGTGCTAACCGCGACCCCGGGGTCGAGTGGGCTATGGGGGAGCCCGGCTCGTTGGTCACGGGAGACCGCGCCGGAGGCCGGAGTTGGTGCTTGCGGCGAGTGGGCATGAACGCCGAGTGGCTGCTGCTGGAGGACGGAAGCGAGGTGAGAGGAAGGGGTCCTTGGGAGAGCGACGGAGGTTGAGGAAGGAGGGCCGGGAGGGAGCCGGGGCGTCCGGTGGGAGAGATGAATGGAAAAGAGGAGTTGGGAGCAGGCTAGAGGGGAGGGGTATGAGAAGGGGCATCCCGAGGGAGAGGAGAGAGGGGTTGTGGCGCGGGCGGTTGAGGGGCGAGCTGCGAGGTGTTTGGGTGGAGGTAGGAATGCGCCGAAGAAAAGATGGCCCCTTCCGGGGAGGCCGGGGCCTGCGGGGCGGCCTCTGGCTGAAGTCGCTGTCGCCGGGAGGAGCCGGTGGCGGGGCTGGGCGTGAGGTGGGCGTGGAAGGATGTGTGGGCCGACTGGGGGGGCCGGTTCAAGGGGGAAGGAGGCGGCTGGGTTTGGGGAGGGGACTGGGACCGCCCCCGTGTGGATCGCACGGAGCCGTGTCCGGGGAGGCGGGGGGCGGGAGGGGGTGGGCAGCGAGTAAAGCCTGAACTTCGTCAAGTTTATGTTGAAAGCGGCCGAGTTATGGGCCACGTCCCTTAAAATGCTTAAAGTTTGATGTAACAGCGCCTTCCTTTCCATCTCTTGAGGTGAATTGACCCTGTGGGAGGGTCTACAATTATCCTGTGAGTCCCTGTGCTGCGAGTGGCACCCCCTCAGATGGGGGGGGGGGCGTAGGGATTCAGACATCGAAGAGCTGTCCCCTCCGGAGGCCGCTTGTAATGTTTTCTAGTGCGCTCATAAGTGCAAAAAAAGAAAAACAGAAAACATGAGGCACGCTTCCACGTGGGGGCTGTTGGGGTGCGGTGGTAGAAGAGGGGGCGGAGAGAGTTAGGGTTCTGTCAGCTTGGGCAGGAGAGCTGGATCGGGACCCGCCCGTGGTGACAGAATAATTTGTATGAAAGATAAGTCTTCTGACTCTTATGTGTGCTCATTAGTTTTTTTTTTTTTCTATAAGCTATATAGCCTCAGTTCAATCTCCCAGATATTTACTAGTTATGGGTTTTCGTGTATTATGAGAGGGACAAATAATAGCGACTTTTACCTTAGAGAGTTTATTGCTTGAACGGGGAAACAGTTTTAAGTCTGTGAAGCGGTCTGAGGACATCCTCCCAGGTTGTCCAATCAACTACCAAGACATGGATTATTTGGTACTCTCCTAGAACCGAGGTTCCTCCAGGCGGAGGAGGGGTTCGGGACCAGCCTTCACTGGCTAGATTAGGTTTTAAAGGGTTACGTGCGTGCTGTGATTTCAAGAACACCGGAAAGACACCTCTGCCCTCAAATCTTTTTCTATCCTGGTATCAGTGCCTAAAGTCCATGTGAGGCATATATTCTTTTAGCTTGAGCGTTGACCTTCCTTCCCCTGCAGGGCTTTTCCCCAAAAGCACTTACCGTTGGGAAGGTTAACAAATGAAGTTAACATATGAAGATGTCAACCTGAATAATAGTAGCTACACCTTATTTTGTATTGGGTTTGGGCTTTTACATGTGTTACTTAATGTGAGCCCTGCAAGTGTATCACACTCAGGCACAGCCTTATAAAGCTAGTTAAATGTTAATATTCTTTCTGATTCAGTTGCTGAGGATTAATTCCTTGCTTCTCAATAGCTTGGTAGCACTGGGAATGGGAGTAGGAGCCGGGGGCAGAAATAATTAAAGCTGCTGCAGCAAAAGCAAGAGGAATTGTAAAGTGCACCTACACGTATTTTAAACTACTGGTTAGTTTTCTGTTGGGCCACTTCTGTGGGAAGAGACCCATACAAACCATAGTGGAAGGTAAAGGCACAGTGGGAAGACCAGCTTGCTCTAGGGGCGTGCCAGAGACCAGCCATGCCTGGCTGTCTGCAAGGCAGGTGTTAGGAAGTAGTTGGAGCATAGCCTACAGTGTGTGTGAAGAGAAGTCTGAATCTAGGCAAGAGATGAAGTCTGATTTACCGTAGTGGCCCCCAAACCACAGCACACAGTGGTGTGTGGCATGCACAAGATTTAAGTGTGCTGATAGCATTTCGTTATAACAGAGGTAGTTTCCTGCCTTACCAGTTCCCCTCGACATCTTCGATTTCCCAGAAAAAACAATAAAACAAGATTCCTCTAATTTCACTGAATGGAACACAGTAGTAAATTATCTGACTGGGTGTCCTTAAACTTCTTTTTTTTTTAAAGAGGCCTTTTGTTTTTGTTTTTTAATGTTTATTTACTTATTTTGAGAGAGAGAGAGAGAGAGAGAGAATCCTAAGCAGGCTCTGAGCTGTCAGTGCAGAGCCAGGTGCAGGGGGTGATCTCACGAACCAGGAGATCATGACCTGAGCAGAAATCAAAAGAGTCAGAAGCTTGTAATTATCAAGACAGTATGGTATTGGCACAAAAACAGACACATAGACCAATGGAATGGAATAGAGAACTCAGATTTGGACCCAAAAATGTACAACCAACTAATCTTTGACAAAGCAGGAAAGAGTATCCAATGGGAAAAAGACAGCCTCTTTAACAGATGGTGCTGGGAGAAGTAGACAGAAACATGCAGAAGAATGAAACTAGATCATTTTCTCACACCATACACAATAATAAACTCAAAATGGATAAAGGACCTGAATGTGAGACAGGAAACCATCAAAACCCTAGAGGAGAAAGCAGAAAACAACCTCCTTGACCTCATCTGCAGCAATTTCTTACTTGACACATCTCCAAAGGCAAGGGAATCAAGAGCGAAAATGAACTATTGGGACCTCATCAAGATTAAAAGCTTCTGCACGGCAAAGGAAACAATCAATAAAACTAGTAGGCAACCGACAGAATGGGAAAAGATAGTTGCAAATGACATATCAGATAAAGGGCTAGTATCCAAAATCTATAAGGAACTCACCAAACTCCACAGCTGAAAAGCAAACAATCCAGTGAAGAAATGGGCCGAAGATATGAACAGACACTTCTCCAAAGAGGACATCCAGATGGCCAACAGACACAGGAAATGATGCTCAGCATCCCTCCTCATCAGGGAAATACAAATCAAAACCACACTGAGATACCACCTCACACTGGTCAGAGTGGCTAAAATGAGCAAATCAGAGAACTCTAGATGCTGGTGAGGATGTAGAAAAATGGGCACCCTCCTACACTGTTGGTGGGAATGTAAACTGGTTCAGCCCCCCTGGAAAACAGTGTGGAAATTCCTCAAAAAATTAACAGTAGGACTCCCCTATGACCCAGCAATAGCACTGCTAGGAATTTACCCAAGGGATACAGGAGTGTTGATGCATAGGGGCACATGTACCCCAATGTTCGTAGCAGCACTCTCAACAATAGCCAAATCATGGAAAGAGCCTAAGTGTTCCTCAACTGACGAATGGATCAAGAAGATGTAGTTTATCTATACAATGGAATACTACATGGCAATGAGAAAGAATGAAATCTGGCCATGTGTAGCAACATGGATGGACCTTGAGGGTGTTATGCTGAGCGAAATAAGTCAGGCAGAGAAGGACATATACCATATGTTTGCACGTATAGGAGGATTAGGAGGAACTTAACAGAGGACCATGGAGAGAAGAATGGGAAAAATAGTGGGGGAGAGGGAGGGAGGCAAACCATGAGAGACTCTTGAATGCCAAGAACAAACTGAGGGCAGAATGGGGTGGGGAAGGGGAGTAATGGGCATGGAGGAGGGCCCTTGTGGGGATGAGCACTAGCTGTTATATGGAAACCAACTTGACAATAAACTATTAAAAAAAGTTGGAAGCTTAACTGACTGAGCCACCCAGGTGCCCCTGTTTTTGTTTTTTAAAGCAATCTCTGTACCTAACATGGGGCTCAAACTCAGGACCCCGAGATCAAGAGTTGCATGTTCCACCAACTGATGTAGCCAAGCACTGTCCTTAAACTTCTTAAATCAATCCAGAGAGTTTGGTGGAAAAACAAATTAGGTTTTCTGGAAGCTTTTTGGGCTAAGGGGGTTGAACTAAGGGAAAGGATGGTTCTACAGTATTTGCTAGCCATTTGGGAAACAATAGGAGCCATGCCCGAGAGGAATGGGATAGCCTTGAAAGTGGGTAAGGATTGCAAAATTATTGTAAATAGAAACAAATAGTACCAGTGGTTTATTGGCACTCAGTTCCCACGAGAAGTTTACTTTCATCTGCAAATGGTGCTGGAATATCCCTCACACAGACTTTTTTTTTTTTTAACTTTTTACATTTATTTTTTTTTTTTGAGAGTCTACTGTAAGACACATCGTGAGCGGAGGAGGGGCAGAGAGAGAAAGAGACACAGAATCCGAAACAGGCTCCAGGCTCTGAGCTAGCTGTCAGCACAGAGCCTGATGCGGGGCTTGAACCCACGAACCCTGAGATCATGACCTGAGCTGAAGTCGGATGCTCAACCGACTGAGCCCCTCAGGCGCCCCCACACAGTCTCTTTAACCGTGGTGTACAAGGTAAATTCTAGGACCAGACAATAAAGGGAAGGATAAAAAAGAGTGGTTCCTTACGTTCCTGGATTCAGAGTCTGTAGGAGGCTATTTCAAAAAAGTAGCCAGTCATCTCTCTTTTCTGTAATGCTTTACCCAGGCAGTTGTCAATGACAGTCTGGCTGTTCTCCACAAGTATTAAGATGGGCTATGGAATACTTCCTTTATTAGAAATAAAGCTACCTAGGGGCGCCTGGGTGGCTTAGTCGGTTAAGCGTCCGACTTTCGCTTAGGTCATGATCTCGCGGTTCGTGGGATCGAGCCCCGCGTCGGGCTCTGTGCTGACTGCCAGCTCAGAGCCTGGAGCTTGTTTCAGTCTGTGACTCTCTCTCTCTCTGACCCTCCCCTGCTCATACTGTCTCTCTCTCTAGAAATAAATAAAACATTAAAAAAAAAAAAAAGAAATAAAGCTACCTACATGGAAATTCTTACTGAATATGGATAACAGATAAACCTTTAAACGTTTCATTTTTAGAACATTTTTAATTAATTTTTCAAAATAAGCTCCACGCCCAGCATGGGGCTTGAACTCATAACCCCGAGATCAAGAGTCACGTACTCTACTGATTGAGCGGTGCCTAGGTGGCTCAGTTAGTTATGAGTCCGACTCTTGATTTTGGGTCAGGTCATGATCTCATGGTTTGATTGTGAAATCGAGCCCCATGCCTGGCTCTGTGTGATCACCAAGCCTGCTTGGGATTTTCTCTCCCTCTCCCTCTGCCCCTCCCCTACTAACATGTGCTCGTTTTTTATTTGTTTGTTTTTGTTTTTGTTTTCTCTCTCTAAATAAATAAACTTAAAAAAAAAAAGTCACATGCTCTACTGATTGAGCCAGCCAGGTGCCCCTAAACATTCCATTTTCGAAGGACATAATATGTTAATTCTGAGGAACTCGGATAACAAATGGAATTTATGGCAAACTGTTAAAGAACTAAAGAATTTAAGTCAGATTGTAAGAGTTCCTGGCTGCTGCTTCATAGTTTTCAGAGGTAATAACCAAGTTTCCAACTTCTGAGCTAAAAAATGGTCATCCTAGACTCTGGGAGGATGCATAGCTCTTTATTCGTCCAGTCATACTTACTAAGCACTGTCCCAAGTACAGAAACACAGTGGTACACAAGACAGATAAAGTCCCTGCTCATGAAATTTATATTCTAATAAGGGGGGGCGGGGAATAAACGGGTAAAGCAAACAAGATAATTTTGGATTGTGACACGTGCATGCTAACACCGTGAAAGAATGCAGTGGTCAGGGAACAGGCAACAACTTTAGGGTAATTGGGGTAGGCCCTTGAGGAGCTGAAACTTGGAAGACAGAAGGAGCCCGTGCAGATGTCTCAGAGAAGAGTGTTCCAAGTAGAGGGGACTGGTGAAAAGACCCTCAGGCAGTGGTGAGTGTTTCTGTCTGGTGTGAGGTAAGATTAAAGAGGTGGAGGGGTTAGGATATTCAGGCCTTATAGGCTATGGAAGGGAGTATGGATCATGAATGTCGTTTGAAAAGAAGGGAGATGATCTGGTTTAAGTTTTTACATGACCACTGCAGCTGCTGTGTGAAGAAGGAAGTTGGTCTGAGTCAGGGAGTGCAGGGCAAGAACAAGAACAGCAGTAACTGGTGGAGGCCAGGTTGTTTGGACAAAGGTATTGGCCATAGAGATAGAGCGAAATGAACAGATTTAGAATATATTTGAATTACAACCAGTAGAATTTGCTGATGATTTTAGTGTCAGGATGAGGGACGGAGAAGAATCAAAGATAGCTCCTCAGTTTGCAGATAAGTAGTTGCTCAGATAGTAGTGTCAGTTACTGAGATGAGAGTTTGAGGGGAAGGGTAGATTGGGGCAGGGAGAGTTCTGGTGATCTTTGCAGGACTGAGGAGGACAGGCATGATTCTGAAAGATTTTAAAAAGGAGCAAAGTGAGTAGCTTATACCAAACCACAGACCATTTGGCTTAATGTTCTCAGCTATGGTTGTGGTACAGGTCATTAAAGAGGTGGCTTGTGCACCAAGAAGAATCAGCAGGGATTCTAAGATCTAAATCTCAGGAGAATTTCATTTGCTTCCTTGACAGGGTTATTACAAACTAAACTAGTCTATCAGGAAAGTGTGATACATGGGAATTGAGGCTTCTTTGCAACCTTTTCCAGAGGCTCTCATGATGTCCTCTCATCGATAAGATAGAAAATATGGACTTGACCCAAAGACTTGGTTGAATTACAACTGGTTAAAGGTATAGCCAGAGTGTGTGGTGTAATGTTTACTAGGCTTTCCTGGGAGCTTTACCTTTGTGGCTACATCCTGTTTCAGTATTTTTATCTGTGCCTTAAATGAATGTAGAGAGGGTCTCATGTCAGTTTGGTGGATGAGTCAAAGCTGGAAGGGATATTGAGTATGTCTGATGGCAGATTAAAAATTCAGAAAGGTCTTGACAAGCTCATGTGATAGGTTGAACTAACAAGATGAAATTTAATAGGAATCAATGTAAGGTCCTGCACTCGAATCCAAATTTACCAACTAGTCAAGTATAGGATAGAAGAGACATGACTTAGCATAGCAATTCTTGGGGGAGGGTTAGGCCAAGAAATTTAATCATTCCTAAGCCTGAGGATACATTGGCAGTGTGGTAGATTGGCTGTGGAAGCTAATGCAATTTATATGCCCCAGTGATAATATCTAGAACTGGGAAACTGATGCTTGCATTTGACTGTGTTACAAAAACTATTTTTTTAATATGGCATCCAGGAATAAAAATAAACCAGGAGTCTCTTCACAGATCTATTAGGATAGCAAAGAGACTCAGTCGTATGCCATGGGAGTTAGGGAAGTAACTGGGAACATGGGGCCAGGAAAAGAGTAGGTAGGTTCTTTATGGCTGTCAAGTGGAAGGAGGATGGGAAATTTTTTTCGTGGCGCTCAGGGCAGAGCCACGGCCAAAGGATGGAATTTATAGGGAGAAAGTTGCCGAGTCAGGGCCATTAAAAAACTGGAGCAGCTGTCTTGTATAGATGCTGTAGTTCTTGGCAGTGTTTAAGAGTAATTGATGAGTGTATGGAAAGGTTTCCCCCCATCTCATGACCTTTCAGGGTCCTCCCAACCCTGACATTCCATGATTAACTTCATTCAGCTATCTCTTCTTGTCAGAACTTCTTGCTTTTTTTCTACCTGGAGGCTCCCATGGTAACTGAAGGAGACAGCTGATGGGGTTTGGGTTTCACGAGAATCTAGTTTCATAAGTCAGGACACGTGCACATTGCTGGTTGACAAGATTGTAAAGGACCTCCCTGTTCAGCAGAGTGACTCATTATGTCTCTTACATTGTTGTCTTCCTAGGTGACTATAGGGCGAGGATTTGGTGTCACGTACCAACTGGTATCGAAAATCTGCCCTCTGATGATTTCCCGAAACCACTGTGTTTTGAAGCAGAATGTCGAGGGCCAGTGGACAATTATGGACAACAAGGTACAGGAATCTATAGATGCCTAATGACTTACTGAATTTGTGTTTATTTTTAAATTCCTTTTTTTAAATTTTTTTTTTTTTTGCATAGGTAATACATGATACAAAGTTAAAAGGTTCATTCAAAAGTAATATCTTCTCCCCAGCCATGCAGGTGTCTTCCCTAGATACAGTTGTTTCTGTATGCTGCCAGAGGTTAGATTATACCCAAATAATTTCTAAGACTTGAATGAAAGTATGTTACTTTGAAGGGAACACCTGAATTGGGATAGTAGGTCCTGCTCTGGAAACTAGACTAAGTTACTGAGGGAATTGGCCTTTGTGGGTCATAGGCCCAGAGAATATTGGGCCTATGGAAATCTGATGAATATTCTGAAATACACCTACGGTTCAGAGCACTGGGAGGAGGAGGGAGTTGAGCTGACTGGATTTAGCTCCTTCCCTTCCCTATTCCTTTCAATCACAGGAAATACCTCCCATCCCCTTTTTAATCTGTTTTACATACTGCGTTTTGAGGAAGATCTCCTCTGAATAAATTTGAAAATCACTGGTATGGTGGGAATACTAAGGGAGGTAAAATAGTGTGTAAAGCCCAGCAGTTTGGAAGTGCCTAAAGTGCAGATATACAAGCACCCAGAGATACGGTGAAACTAGAGATTGTGCCATGAGAGAAATTCTAATGTTGGTAGCTAAGGAATTAGGAAGTATGAAATGTCTTCAGATGCCATCTTACATTGCTCTGGTTGAAAGGATTGTAAAGACATCTGTTAGAAAGAAGGGTATTCAATGGTCCTGAGACCAGTTCTGAGGTGTGTGCATAGTTACCCTCATACTAACAAGCAGTGCTTGGGACACCAGCTTGGCATCCTACTTCCTACTCAACTCAGTTCTGATAGCATCAGATTGCATAGGTTAACCCCTATGCTCCTGACCAACAGCTATAGATTGGAGGCTCCAAGGACCCCTTCCTTGGACTCCAGATGCCAGTCACAAATCCAGGTTGTTTACTTGTACTTCTTACCAGCTGGAACCAATGACTTCCTTCCCCTTTGGATTTGATTAGTTAGCTAGAGTGGGTCATAGAACTCAGGGAAACATTTACTTAAGTTTACCATTTTATTATGAAAGGCTATGCTAAGGGATTCAGATAAACACCCAGGCAGAAGAGATGTGCAGCGCAAGGTATGCGGGAAAGGGCACAAAGCTTTCATGTCTTATGTGGGTGTTCCACTCCCTCAACACCTCCATATAGTCACCAACTCAGAAGCTCTCTGAACCCATCCTTTTGGGTTTTTTGTGGAGGCTCTATTACATGATTGGTTAAATCATTCACCATTGGTGATCAATTCATCGTCCAGTCCTTCTCTATTCCTAGGAAGTTGAAGAGTAGACTGAAAATTTCAACTCTCCAGTTCCTGGGTTGGTTCCCCTAGCCAATTAGACCCCATCCTTATGTGACCTGGGGCGTCCCAAAGTTGCCTCGTTGCCATAACAAAAGACAACTTTCCGTCTCACCGCTTAGGAAATTCCAAGGGTTTTTAGGAGCTCTGTGCTAGAAACAGGGATAAAGGCCAAATATATATTTCTTATTATAATTCACAGGCTCACAGATATCCTGCAGGCCTGCCTCATTTTGCATGCTTAAAACTGCTGGGTTTAAGCTGTTGAGAAAGTACCTCCCTGACTAGGATTAAGTTCAGTTGGCACTGTATTGAAGAAGAGGGTATAAGTGCTAAGTAAATTGGTTTGGCACTCTTGGCCAGGCATTATGAGCAGAATAGAAATTGACACTGAAAAGGGGGCCTTAGAGATGATCAAGTTTAATCTCTTCTGGGAACAGATGAATCTGGGGCCCAGGGAGATAAATTGACTTGCCTGGGGGCCTTCTAACTGACTGACTGAGGGAGTGAATGAGCCAGGGCTCGAACTCAAATGAGTCTCTACTGTGTCCTATTGTCAAACACCAGGGAGGTACACAGTGATTTGCTATACATGAATGTCCCCCTTTTGAAAAGTTCACATCATCTATCCTACACTTTGCTTTTACAAGAGACCTACATTGGTACCTGTATTTGCTAACTCAAAGAAATCGGAAGAGGATTTTCACTTTTACAAAAAAAAAAAAAAGCAAAAATAGCGTTAGCATTTGTTTTGCAGAGACCTGTCCTAGAGGGCACCCGCACCAGAGCATTGAGAGTGGCACTGGGAGCTTGTTCCCAGGGAGCTACACTCAGCATCTCAGCTTTAAGATGCTGTAGTTGTGTTTTTTGGTTTTGTTTTGGTTGTGGGTTTTTTTGTTTTTTTGGTTTTTTTTAGTTTATTTTGAGAGAGAACTTGTGCATGAACGGAGGAGGGGCAGAGAGAGAGAGAATCCCAGGCAGACTCCGTGCTGTCAGCGCAGAGGCCGATACGGGGCTCATTCCCACAAACCTCGACATCCTGACCTGAGCTGAAACCAAGAGTCAGGCACTTAACCGACTGAGCCACCCAGATGCCCAAGGTTCCATAGTTTTGAACTGTGTCTGTGAGCATCGGTGCTTTCATCTTGATTTATTTTGTGCATCCGTTAGTAGGTGATGTCCTAAGGTATCAGAGAAGCCTAAAAGAGGCTGTATTTTGGGTCTGAGAACAGTAAAAATATTTTTCCATATAAGTTAATGGTAGTTGCAGCTTTGCACCATTAACTTATGAAGAAAAGCTTCATGGAACACTCTCCTTTTGGATGGCAGAGGAAACCTGTATTGGATGCATGATTTAAAAAATTAATTATGCATATCTAAGTCATAGGTGTCAGGTTTTAAAGCCCCTGCAATAGCTTATACCAAACCACCATAGGGAAAGACGTTTTCCTTGTGAGAGTTGGCTATGTGAGAAATGGGATTACAGTATTATAGAGGTGAGTTCTTTAGTGCTTCTCTTCTTGATGATGTGTGGTATGGATATACTCCATTTATGGGATAGCAAATTTTGAAAGGTTGGGAAGCTACCAGCTGACTGATTTTAGTGTTCCTTGAACATCGGCCTCAGGGTCAGAGGCGGCCGTGCCAGTAACAGGTCATGACTGTGCTTCTGGGACGCTCTCCGGTGTTTGCTGTGTATGCTTTCTTCTAGGGCTGTTGTTACCATTAGATTCCTCTCTGAGGTCTCAGAGGATACAGAGGAAAGGTAGGCTCCTGGTTCTTTCACATCTTTTCTGGTTTAAGTCTCTTAGCTTTGATTCCATTTGTGAGGTAACGGATTTTTAAGAGAAGTTGTGTGAGTCAAGTGTTTTTTGATGGAGCAACTACTCTTACAGGTAAAAAGCACTGCCCCCACCTTTTTTTCCCTTAACCAGACGTTCCTTTTCTTTGTGGCTTTTTTCTGGCATGATGCCTTGGCAGTCTTCTTCTTCCGATGAAGGATTTGAATTTTGCGTGCAGTATATTATTGTTATGGTCATATTTGAAGTCATTTGCCAAGTCTTTTCAAGAGGTAGATACTTCTAAGAATTCAAAACTCAGAACTATATTCTCTCTTCATTAAATGGTCCCTCTTATATGCTGAAATGGCTGGACAGTGAAAGCTTAAGTACAGATACAAAAATTGCAACAAATGCAATTTTAGTTTAAATTGGCTTAAAAAAGAAAAACCTTGAAGGACTGCTGACTGTGCACACAAAATGTTGTAGTTGTGTGCATTTCAGTTGAAAAGCTCTTCAAATGGCTCACTGTAGGTATTCATATTCCAGCTCTTTCAGAAAATTGGTTGTTTGAGGGTCAGTCTGAAATGCCTTGGTGGGTTTGCTTGCCTTCAGTCCTAGAGACGTGGGCGTGGAGTTTGAACCTTTCTCCTCCTATGTTGTTGTTATGCATCTGCTCCCTGGTGAGTCCCACCTTTATGCTTCTGTAGACTGTAGACTCTGGCATTTGATGTCTCTGGTGAATTATACTGTCTGTGAACATACCTTGTTGCTCGGGACAGTTCAGCTTCTGGTCTTCTAGCAGCTAGAGCAGTGATTGTCAACCCCATTTCCAGTGTTTGTGCTTACCTGGGGTGCTTTTTAAAAATACTGGTAGTATCACATTAAAATTGAGAATTTCTGTTCATCAAAAGACATCATTAAGAAAGTGAAAGGCAACTCATAGTGGAAGATATTTACTACACATAACAAATGAAGGACTTTATATTTGAATACATACAGAACTTAAAATCAATAAGAAAAAGAAAGATAACCCAGTTTTAAAAATGGGCAAGAAAATCATGGAAGGAGCCTAAGTATCCATCAACTGATGAATGGATCAAGAAGATGTGGTTTATCTCTACATTGGAATACTACATGGCAATGAGAAAGAATGAAATCTGGCCATGTGTAGCAACGTGGATGGAACAGAGGACCATGGGGAGAAGAACGGGAAAAATAGTGGGGGAGAGGGAGGGAGGCAAACCATGAGAGACTCTTTAATGCCGAGAACAAACTGAGGGCAGAATGGGGTGGGGAAGGGAGTGATGGGCATGGAGGGGGGCACTTTGTGGGGATGAGCACTGGGTGTTATATGGAAACCAACTTGACAATAAACTATAAAAATGGGCAAGAGTCAGACACTTCACAAAAGATTATATCTAACTGTTCAGTGTCCATGAGAAGTTATTCAGCTTCATTAATGATCAGGGAAATGCAAATTAAAAACACAGTGGAAATACTGCTACATACCCACCAGAGTAGCTAAAATTAAGTACTGATGATGCCAGGTATTGGTAAGTAGTCAAGTAGTCTTTTGGTAGAAGTATAGATCGGCATAACCAATTTGGAAAATTATTTGGTATTATTTATTAAAGTTGCACATATGTATATATACACACCTCATGACAATATTTTAACTCCCAAGGAAACAATCCAAATGTTCATCAACAGTAGAATCTTTTTTTTTTTTTTTTTTTAGATTTTTTTTTAAAGATTTTTTTATTTATTTCTAGGAGAGAGAGAGACAGCGTGAGCAGGGGAGGGTCAGAGAGAGAGGGAGTCACAGACTGAAACAGGCTCCAGGCTCTGAGCTGGCAGTCAGCACAGAGCCCGATGTGGGGCTCGAACCCACGAACCACGAGATCATGACCTAAGCGAAAGTCGGACGCTTAACTGACTAAGCCACCCAGGCACCCCTCATCAACAGTAGAATCTTAAAATGAAACCCTGTATCCAGCAGCATGGGTAAATCTCACAAACAATATTGAGTGAAAGAAGACAGACACAAAAGAATACATATTATATGATGCCATTTATATAATTGTCAAAACCAGTCAAAACTAATATGTGATGTTAAGCCAGGCTTACAGTCCCCTTATGGAGGGGGAGAGGTTAGTGACTAGAAGGAAGCCCAGGGGATCTTCGGATGCCGAGAATGTATAATTTTTTTTAACCTTGTGGTAGTTACACTGAGATGTTCACTTTGTGATTATTCATCTTGTTATACATTTATGACTTGTGCACTTTTATGTTTGTATGTTATATTTTAATAAAGAATTTCTAATGCCAAGCGCTGGTGAGGATGCAGAGTAACTGAAACTCTTAACCATTGCAAGTGAGAACACAGAATGATTCCACCACCTTGAAAAACAGTTTGGCAGCTTCTTCCAGTTAAACATGCGCTTATCCAACATTCCTGTCCCTGTCCCAAATTAATGAAAACTTACGTTCTTACAAAAACTTGTATGTGAATGTTCTGGTGGCTTTATTCATAGTCACCAGAAACTGGAAGAAACACCTAGGGACTGGGTAAGCAAACTGATACACCCATGACCTAGGATATTATTCAGTTATAAAAATACTAAACTACTGTTAATGAAACAAAGTAGATAAATCTTTTTTTAAGTGTTTTATTAAGTGTTTTTTTAAGAGAGAGAGAGAGAACACGAGCAGGGGAAGGTCAGAGAGAGAGGGAGACACAGAATATGAAGCAGGCTCCAGGCTCTGAGCTAGGTGTCAGCATAGACCTGACGCGGGGCTCAAACCCATGAACTGCAAGATCATGACCTGAGCCGAAGTCGGGCGCTCAACCGACTGAGCCACCCAGGCGCCCCACAAAGTAGATAAATCTTAAAGTCATCATGCTAGATGAAAGAAGCCACACTCAAAAGGTTACATACTGGTGTGATTCCATTTATACAACATTCTGGAAAAGGCAAACCCATGGAGGGCAGAGAATAGATGAGTAGTTGCCTGGAAATGAGGGAAGGGTCGACTGCAAAGGGGCACTGTGTCTTGATACAAATTGCATACTCTGTGTTTGTATGTAAAGTTGATTTTAAAAATCCTAATGCCTAGTCCTCATCTCAGACCATTTAAGCCAGTCACTATTTCTTTTAAACATTTCCAGGTGATTTCACTATACATCAGGGTTGACAACCACTGGGCTACATAAATCATTTGATGAACTGCATGAAAGCATTGCCTGTTGGTTTTGGGTTTCCACTCAAATGCATTAAAAGTGCTGGACAGATGGGGCGCCTGGGTGGCTCAGTCAGTTGAGCTGACTGCTCAGAGCCTGGAGCTTGCTTCGGATTCTGTGTCTCCCTCTATCTCTGCCCCTCCCCTCCTTGCACTCTGTCTCTCAAAAATAAAAAATAAACATAAAAAAAATTTTTTTAAGTGCTGGACAGAAATTGAGCATCAGGTGAAGTAATTGATGTTTAAGAGGGTGCAGGTGATCCCACCTTTGATGGCTAAGGGTCATTGGGCAGGCTTTTCTTTGGTTATCACTTTGTGCTGCTGACAGTGCTCAAACTGGTGATTGTGAAAACTATGTAGAAAGGCTTGGGGGCGCCTGGGTGGTTCGGTTGGTTAAGTGTTCAACTTTGGCTCAGATCATGATTTCACTGTTTGTGGGCTCGAGCCCCACATTGGGCTCTGTGTTGACAGATGAGAGTCTGGAGCCTGCTTCAGATTCAGTGTCTCCTCTCTCTGCTTCTCCTCTTTTCGTGCTCTGTCACTCTCAAAAATAAATAAACATTTCTTTAAAAACAAGAAAGAAAGGCGTAAACACATTTATATATATATTTAATGTTTGTTCTTAAGAGAGGGGTAGAATGCGAGTGGAGGAGTGGCAGAGAGAGAGGGAGACAGAGTCTGAAGCAGACTCCAGGCTCTGAGCTGTCAGCACAGAGCCCGATGTGGGGCTTGAACTCACAAACCAGGAGATCATGACCTGAGCTGAAGTTGGATGCTCAACCGACAGCTACCCAAGCGCCCCCAGTTTGACTTACTTAAACCATTACATTTGAGATCATATCCTGGGCAGTACTTGATTGTTCTTATACAGTCATGGTATTTTCATCCTTTTCTACAGTCACCCTGTGAACAGACCTGACTTGGGTCTGTGGTCCAAAGTATACCACTAGATGTCACCAAGGAGTGATGAATGGATATACAGAGGGATCCAGGGATAAAAAGTGATGGGAAAATTTTGAGAGTTTATTTTCCAGATCTAAAGGGCTCTGAAGGAAACAGGTTACTGCAGAGGTTCTAGTGGAGGGTTGCAATACGTCTTGAAAGTTTGCCCTAGCTTTTTAGGGTTTTGTTCATTCTAGTCTTAGGCTGCTTCTGTAACCTTCTTTATTTATTTAACCTTCTTTTTGTCTTTGAGATTCTTCTTAAATGTCTATACCTTGGCAGTAGGTGGCCTCCTATGTCATATTACTTTCCCTGAAACCTTCCTATGTATAATCTATAATAGACTATTCTGCTACAGAACTATTCTCAAATACATTCTTTTAGCCTCCCTCCCCATCCTTTTTATTCTTGCATAAGTTGTTTCAGAAATCAGCACAACTGATCACTCTCCGTAATTTCTCGGGTTGAATATGAGTAGAAAAGTTGGGAGAAGGTTGGTCAGATCAGCCAGGTTAGGGCCAAGACAGTGAGTTAAGACCAGTCTTTCTGTATGTATCTATGCTCGTCTTTCTCTCCCTCTCCCCAGTCTGGCCAGAAACAGGGGCCTAAAACCAACCTAGAGCTGAGATCCAATCTCTGTTCTTCATCTTCTGTGCCTTGTGGTTAAGCCCCTCATCCCTCATATATGGGTTGACCAAGGTTATTTTTTCTAGCTGTGAGGAGGTAGCTGTAGTTATATACATGAACATAGTCTTAGTCCCAGTTCAGATCTGACCTTCATCTCTGGCTTATATCCCAAAGGTAAGTTTTTAATGTGGGTTAAATTTTCCACTTGTCCCTTTCCTTCTCTTCCCTCCCTTTCTCTCCCTTTCTCTTTCCTTCCTCTCCGTTTTCCTTCCTTCCTTCCTTCCTTCCTTCCTTCCTAATATGAGTTAAAATGTCCACTTGTCGCTTTTCCTTCCTTCCTTCCTTCCTTCCTCCCTCCCTCCCTCCCTCCCTCCCTCCCTCCCAGTTCATTTATTTAAGTGATCTCAACCCCCCAGTGTAGGGCTTGAACTCATGGCCCCGAGATCAAGAGTCGAATGCTCTTCTGACCAAGCCAGCTAGGCACACTCCCACTTGTCTCTTTAAACTTTAAATCCTACATTTGTTTCAAGTCTGTTTTAGAATGCATCATCCCTGTTTAGCATCTCTTCTCTAGCCCGGCTCTATATGATACTCCTTTGCATTTATAGGCTGTGCGGTGTAATCCCACATTTACTTATGTGTGCCCTCGTATTTTCCTTTCCATAGTCAGCTGCTGAAAGTTGTTTTCATATCTTCTGCTTTTGTGCTCAGTATATTTACCTTGCAAGATACTGAGCATAGAATTGAAATAACTGTTGATAAGTCCATTGAGCCAGAACATAATAATAGTAGTGAACACTTATATAATACTTACCATGTGCCAGGCACTTTTCTAAGTACATTACATATGTCATCTCATTAAATCCACACAGACTCCATGAGAGAGAGACTATTATTATCCTCCATTTTATAGATGTGGTAACTGCAGCATGGAGAGGTTAAGAAAGTTACCCAAAGTTACACAGCTATTAAGTGATGGAGACAGATTATAAATCCAGACAGTCTGACTCCAGGCTCTTAACCCCTGCACTATGGCCTAATTTAAATCATTAAAGTAAATATTTCTTGAGCAATATATTGAGTGTTATATTTATAACACTGTGCTTAGTGTTTTACATGTATTATTTCATTCTTGGCAGAATAGTGAAGGAGTCAGGAACTGTACTATACCTATTTTACAGACAAAACTGAGACATAGAGGTTAGGTAAATCACTGAAGGCCATGCAACTAATAAACCCAAGGTGGTGGGTGCATTGGAGCTATGAACTCAAGTCTGTCTGAGCCAAAGCTCCAGCTCTTAACCACTCTGACGTATTACCCAGTGGACCTTTGGTGCTGTTAATTGGGTCAGATCCCACTTGCAGGTTGACCCCAGTACAAGGTATCGATACACTCTTTTTAGGTTTATGTGTGTGTGCTGGGAAGTGCTTTGCTCATTCACCAATGTGTTCAGGGGCCACATTCAGAGACCGTGCTTGTGTGACTTTCCTGGCTAAGCCTATCTTTTGAACCTCATCATTAGATACTGTTTCCTTCGCTAATAGCCGTTTTTCCAGTCTTGGGCCACTGCCCCCAGTTTAGGTCAATAGGAGCTATTCAGTTGCAGTTTCTTTTAATGCTGCTGCATTTATTTGAGTAATTCATCTGCCAGTAATAAGGTAATTCCTTCCCGTTACACAGACAGTTCTCTGTGGAGGCATGAATGTGAAATATAGGTAAAAAGCCAAAGCTATTTAAAGAATGCTGTTTCTAAGGGTGGTGGTTTATCAGCCTTTTCTCTGTTCTCAGGGGTTTTCCTTCTGAAATGGCAGAAGGTTTTGTAGCAGCAGGAGAAATGTTCCATTAAGAGGAGGAAAATCATGGAGCTTATTTTGTCTTTCTTTCCCTTTCTTCAGAGTCTCAATGGCGTTTGGCTGAACAGACAACGCCTGGAGCCTTTTAAGTTCTGTTCTATCCATAAGGGAGACCACATTCAGCTTGGGGTACCTCTGGAAAATAAGGAGAATGCAGAGTATGAATATGAAGTTACTGAAGAAGACTGGGAGAGGATGTATCCTTGTCTTGCTCCAAAGAACGACCAGATGATAGGAAAAAATAAGGGATTGAGAACTAAAAGGAAATTGAGTTTGGAAGAATTAGAGGGTCCTGGAGCTGGAGGCCCCTCAAATTTGAAATCCAAAATAAGTAAAATATCTTGTGAATCTGGTCAACCAGTGAAGTCTCATGGGAGAGATGAAGTGGCCATTCAACCCAGTCAACTCTCTGAATATTTGGATCCCAAGTTGACTTCTCTTGAGCCAAGTGAGAAGGCCACAGAGGCTCATGTTTACCCTGGCTCCACAAAAGTCATAGAGCTTCATCATAAGAAGCAGAAAGCCTCAAGCCCTTTAGCATCTCATAGCAGCTTAGAACTGTTCAAGGTGACCATGTCCAGGATTCTGAAGCTGAAAACACAAATGCAGGAAAAACAGGTAGCTGTACTGAAGGTGAAAAAACAGACCCAGAAAGGGAACTCAAAGAAAATCGTGAAGATGGAGCAGGAGCTGCAGGACTTACAGTCCCAGCTGTGTGCAGAGCAGGCCCAGCAACAGGCCAGAGTGGAGCAGCTAGAGAAGACTTTCCAGGAAGAGGAACAGCATCTCCAGGTACCACACAGGAGGGAAGGATACCAGAGCTTCTCAGGGGTGGGTAGGCCTCCGGTGAGCCTCTGGCCACACTCTCTGTTTCTGGGTCAGGGACCACATGCTGAGTGCCAGGGACGGGAGATTGAATGGGAGCAGACTTTGAAATGGGAGAAGGGAGTTGAGTATAGGGTTAAGGCTTCAGCATGATGATCAGGAGCCAGAGTTTGGGTGCTGTGTTGGCTGAAGGTGCCTGGGAGAGCCAGCCAGGATGTGACTGATCTCAGGATATAAAGCTGAGGCACCTGAGAACTGAGGCAGATTCAAAGAGGGGTTGGAAGAAGGTCAGGATGCCACAGAACCGTACACTCTAATTAGACCAGTAGTTGTCCTTATGAATTATCTTTCTTTGGTGTGTCAAAGCCAAACCAGTTAGACTCAAGGCAGCTATGAGTCAGGTGGTTACTCTGCCCTTGTCGTACCTGGCAACTTACGAGCTCTGATGGTTAGTTAATTCTGTAGCTGCCTAGGAAGTGGGAGCCTAGAAAGGCATAAAGTAGTTTTGTTTCTATCCTGAACAACTCGCATCACAAGTATACTGTGACTCGATTGTTGGGTTGCGTGGTAAGCCACCTTCCACAGTGCCTTTTAGGGGGAGGCAGAATGACTGTCTTCTCAACAATAGCTAAAACATGGAAAGAGCCTAAGTGTCCATCAGTGGACGAATGGATCAAGAAGATGTGGTTTATCTATACCATGGAATACTACATGGCAATGAGAAACAATGAAATCTGGCCATGTGTAGCAACATGGATGGACCTTGAGGGGGTTATGCTGAGCGAAATAAGTCAGGCAGAGAAGGACAAATGTCATATGTTTGCACGTATAGGAGGATTAGGAGGAACTTAACTGAGGAACAAGGGGGAGAAGAAGGGGAAAGGGAGAGAGGCAAACCATGAGAGACTTGAATGCTTACAAAAACTGAGGACTGATGGATATGGGGGGGACGTGGGGGATGGGCATGGAGGAGGGCACTTGTGGGGATGAGCACTGGGTGTTATGTGGAAACTAATTTGACAATAACCTATTTGTAAAAAAAAAAAAAAAATGTCTTAGCTGTGTCAGGGTAAGATCAAATGTGTCCCCATCCCTGAGTCATTTGCTTAGGTGACAAGCTCTTGCACAAGCTTCTCGGCTAGAGCTGATTCTGGTCCTGCTCAAAATGTCAGTTCCCAACTGGCAAGAACGTATATTTTACTCCCATCTACTTGCTCAGGTAATATTGAATGTCAAGAATTCCCCATTGTTGACTTAGAAATAAAAAGGACCAATCAGGATTGAAGTAAATACGCTCTTCTGTTTTGTTTACTTTGCTCAGGGCGAGGAACAACCAGTAATGTTGGCTTACTTTGGAACAGTTTAAAAATTTCATTCTAATCTCTGCTGTCTACTTGAACTGGTAGCATTGACAAAGACCATGGATTAAATAGGTCTTTCTAAGGATAATCATTGCTTGTTTATGTGTACCTTTTTGCTTCCCTTATCCAGCCTGGACTAGTTCTTGAAGCTAATAGAGGGAGGTTTATCTCTACATATTTAGTGTATGACACCCTCATCAGAGCAGAAGCCTCTCTAAAGGCTAATGTGTTCAAGAACAAGAGTTATTATTAATTAATATTCGTGGCTGCTCTAGGCATGCTTCAGGATATAGTTATAAAATCTTTTTCTGTATTAGTATGGTAGAGAAAGGCAAAAAGGACTGGCTTAGAGAATTTCTTTGTGTATTAGAGGGTCATATATAAATGGCTCATGGTGAAATGTATGTATCTAATCCTTTGTTTATTAGCTACATTTCCCTTTGCCACCAATCCCTAGGGATTTATTCTACTACTTCACACAGACTTTTTTTTTTAGCACCTACAATGTCAGTATACTTAGAGTTCAGGTGGTTATAAAGATGTTTAATAAATGGTTCTTGCCATTAGGAAATATAATAATCAAAACAGTTTTAAGTCCATATGTTTCAATGAGAGAACAATTTCCAGTTGACATATTAAATGCATAGGCAAGTCTTAAAGAGGGAAAAGCCCAGAGGTTCTTATAGAAGGTGCTGAATGTAGAGCACTGATGATGTGGAAGGCGTCCACATCACAGGGGGCTGATGGAGAAAACAGCATAAGCTCAAGCAAAGAGGAGAAGCAGTTTATGGTCTAGAAGTGAGAGAGACTCACACTAAGAGACAGGGTGGCCAGAACTGAGGGAAGAAACATGGAACTTGTGAGTGTCAACCTGGGGAATTATATCCTGAGTTTAGCTATTTGGTGGCTTAGAATCTCTCAGTTTACATCTTTCTGGGAGTCATGACATTAGCCAGTGAAGGAGGCTTGGAGTATTACCTCAGGGTTTCTCTCCAGAACAACCTGAGTGGCAGCTTGAAGGTGACAGCCCTGAGGTGTGCAGTGTTTGAGCAGTTAACTCTGCTCAGATCCCTTACTGCCAACAGCCTGAAGTAAAACGGGAGGTTTTTCCACCTGCTCCCTGCCCCCTGTTGTTTCCAGATGCTCTCACGAGCCAGTCTGCTCTGCTTGTTGCTAGATTTTGTTTCTTCCCTCCCTCCCTGCAGGGAAACCTTCCATTTTGTTTTTGGCTTTGCAGGGTTTGAAGAAGGAACAAGGAGAAGAGGACCTGAAGCAACAGCTGGCCCAGGCTCTACAGGAGGTAATTTACCTCTCTCCACTGTACCGAGATTATAGTGGGCTGGGGGGTGTGGGGCAGCCAGACTTCACATGGCCACTGGCTGCCTCTTCTGCTTAGCACACGCCTCTGTGGCATCTCCAGTCTGTAGACAGCAGCTGCTCACACCATCAGGTTGGAGATTTGGCCTCACAGACGTGCCAGACCTCAGCATGAAAACGTACGTCTTCATCTGAGCAGAAGTTGCTCTAGTGAAGATGGAACTGAGCCTGTAGCAATTAGGAGGCTCTCTGGGGAAGTGACTGCACTTCCAGAAAAGTGAGGGCAGCAGAGGGGAGTTTCAAGCTATGACTTGGCCACCAGGTCCTACAAGGGCCTTTATTACCTCACTGTTCCTGAGCTGAAGCCATCCAGAAACCAATCAAGAATGTTCCAATTAAGCGTTTTAGGTCAGGTTGAGAATGCAGTTTAACAGTCAGCAGAACATATCGATTTACTGAAAGGGCAAGGCTCAAGGAATAAAATTCCCCCGAAAGATGGCCTGTAATTCATTTCATGTAACTTGACTATCATCTGATTATTTTTTTACAAGCTCTTTTGCGTCTTTTAAACCCACTTTATCTTCTAAACTTTATATGTTTATGATTAGTAGTTTAATGCAAGTTTCGTCGGGAGGTTAGTGGGATGTTCAAATTTCCTTGAGCAATTGCATTAGAATTTGTTTAGGAGAATTTATCCTTATGTTCTTTTATTGCATATCTACTTCACAACCATCTTAGAGTGCTAATAGCCCTGTATCATTGTGATCTTTGTGAGGATGTCTGCCTTGATTTCCTTGAGGGGTGCACAAACAACCTTGAAAAGAATTAGGTGAAAATTTGTTCAGTCTTTTTGAATTTTATTTTCTAAGCTTGTTTATTTTCTAGGGTGGGAAGGTAGGCATATTCCCTATTTAGAGCTTTATTAAATTGTATTGAGATAGCGTTTTAAAATTGTCTGGAAAAGAGTAAGGTTCTGCTACTTGGAAATCTCCAAGCAATCATTGAGTACCTTGTACACAACTCCTCACCTTTCCCGAGAGACAGGAAAACACTTAGCATGAGGTACTTGGCCAGTCTCCATTCATTAGCCTAAAATGGGAAACTTTTATGTCATGGTTTATAACAACATGCCTGGGGACATAGCACTTTCTCAACTATAACAAACAGTGGTTGTTTCTTGGTCCACCTTGATGGTCCCTCTGTAGCAATTCTTTTTTACTTACTAGGCAATTTAAAAACGTTTTCTGAATGCTTGCTTATCTGTTATTTTCTTATCAATACTGATGTAGGAGGGGGCACCTGTTTTCCCATTTTATAGATGAGAAAGTTAGGCACATACATCTAATCAGTGGTCAGAATGAATTACCCAGACCATCTGATATAACTGCTTGTTTTGGAAGACCACGCATTTTAAAATTTGTTTCTTGAGTAATATCTTTTCAGAAACTCTTACCTTTATTCCACCTTCTTTAAAAAAGGATTTGAAGTGAGATTTAAAGTGTAAGCTATACTTAAGCGTGAGGGTGCTCAGGAATTTTCATAGATGTGGAATCTTTTGACATTGAGTGTAGGCAGTAAGTCACAATAAATAGACTGTTCGTTCCTGGGTGTGCCAGCTTCCACAAGACACAGGGTTCAGGCAGCACTGCCTCACAGGTGTGAGGTATGTGATTTGTGGAATAAATAAGTTAAGATCTTTTTTATTTCAATGAAAATGATCTAGAAATCCCATTTCTCCCTGATTATTAAAAGCCACTCCCAGTGCTGGGTAGCCTCAGAGGTACTTACCCGTTCTTGAGTTTTGAGTTCCCAGAATCACTTGGGTAGCTTAAAAAAAAAAACGACAACAAAAAACACATTCCTGGGCCCCCAGTCTAACATATAGAATCTAGAAGGCAGTGTAAGTTCTTCAGTTGATTTGGATAGCCATTGAGATTTAGTTATTTCCAGAGGGGTTAATGGATTTGAATACCTTCCTCCGTACCTGCCCCCTTCTCTAAAAAAAAAAAAAAAAAAAGGCAGCAGGTAAGTGGGATGTCCTGAAGGAACACAGGCATTCTTAAAATTGCCAATCCATTGATCCCTTGAACCAAAGCTACTGACGGAGGGAGGAGACTCCTGTGTGGCTAAAAGGAAAGATGCAGTATAGCCCATTTTGAATACATATCTCCTATGTTTCTGCAGCATCGGGCTCTAATGGAAGAGCTAAACCGCAGCAAGAAGGACTTTGAAGCAATCATTCAAGCTAAGAACAAAGAATTGGAACAGACCAAGGTACTAGAAAGAAGGTGAAGGTTTAGAATTTGGTTAGTACACACAACTTAGCATTTCCAATAGGGCAAGGGTTGCTGTGGTGAATTAAGAGTGATTATGGCTATTCCCTGATTTAGGGGAAATAATCTGTAAATTGATTCAGGCCTGTGGAAGGGTCTGCCTGTAGGACAATATTTTTTTCCTTTCCTCATTCAGAAGCGAAATGCTGGGAATCAGACTCCTGTCCTACAGTCTAGTCCATTGGCTGTGGTAGATGCTCCTTCAGTGTTTCACTGACACAGGCTAAGGGGTAGTGTAGTGAAAACACAGTTAATCCTGATGCATTTAGGTCATTATTTCTCACATCAAATCAGTGGAATGCTTAAATTAAGGGTTATAAACTCAGGTGCCCAGCAGGGTCAGAGTGGTAATAGAAGCGAGTGAAGTGGCCTGGGTTCAAGATCGCAGTAGGGAGCTGCAAGGACAGAGGATACCGGAAAGGGGCGCTCGCCACCCCTCCCCCACCCCCAAGAGGCAGCCCTTCTCTGCTGCTCCCGGTTGTTGCCGCCCAGAAACACAAGCCCAGTGTTGTCAGATTTTTCTGATTTTTCCGCAAAAGATGGAAATCTAGATGTTTATGTGAACTATCCCAATTTTCAAATAGTAGCAACAAGTTCAGTTTTACTCTGTTTTGTTTTTTAATACCCTGAGGGCCAAACTAAACAAATCTGCCAGGCAGATCTAGTCCACAGGACACCAGTTTGGAATCTCTGACCTGAAATTGATGCCCAAGACTGTCTGTATCTCTCAGCCCACCCTTCCCCCAGACAGACCCAGAGCGGAATACAGAAAGGAGACTCCGTTTTCATTTGGTGTACTACCCTTATCCTCTGTTTAAATCGTGTAGTACCTTTCTTAACTTCCAAAAAGCCATCATATCTTTTTAAACCTAGCAATTTTTAGGTTTTCAGGGAACTTTAGTGAAAATGGTACATGCTCTCTACGCTGCCCTAAGCAGTGTGATACTTATTGCTTTGATTAGAAGAAACAATAAAAGATGAAAACTTAGTCTGCCATTCAAATATACCTGAGTGGCTGGGTTTCTTCCCCCCCCCCAGGGGCTCCTGACACTTTCAGTTTGGGAATGAGGGCTAGTTCAAATAAATGTTTGCTTCAAGAGAGCACACCTAGGGTCCTCCCCAAAATGTATGTCTGTAGTCAGTCTGACATCTTGGGGAAAGCACAGCGAAACTGGACTGCAGACCTCTGCAGGAGTAGGAGGTGGCAGGCATCATAGAGTTTGGATCCTGAAAGTCCTTGAAGAGACCATCTCTCAGCCTCTCACCTCCAGGGAGTAGAAGTATTATCCTTATTTTATAGAAGAGGCAGCTGTAAGGAACACAGGGGTCCTTAGAAACGAATTCAGGCTTCCTGCCCCCATGGACTGTTCTTCATGTCTTCTTTCATGTCCAATGAGTTATTGGTTGCTTGTGATGATTTTATACCCCTCTAAACTGCTGTTAGTTATAGGATTCTTAATGCCTCGTTCTGGTCTTGGGTGGCTGCTGGAGTTAGTATGCTGCCTTCAGTTTTCCTCATCTGGTTAGCTCTGGGAAAGGAGACAGAAGCTACAGTGCAAATACAGCAGAAGTGGAGAGAGGAAAGAAAGGAAGACCATGCCCTATATTAGAACGCCGTTCTGAGAAACAGTAACGCTTAGGGAAAGGTTTTTATTCTCAAGACACTGTGCCAGGGTGACTTTTTAATTTAGATTCCTGAATCCTAATCTAGACAATTAACCCTGCTCCCTGTCCTGTTTTCCATTCTCATTGGTTCATCCAAATGACAGGTGGGGTGTGTTTCTTTGCAGGAGGAGAAAGAGAAGGTGCAAGCACAGAAGGAGGAAGTTCTAAGCCACGTGAATGATGTGCTGGAGAATGAGCTCCAGTGTATCATTTGCTCCGAATACTTCATTGAGGTAATTATCAGCAGTGGCTTATGTCTTCTTGCTCTCTCAACCCTGAATGGAACCTTGGCTACACCAGTTCTGCTATAGGGAAATGTTCTGAAGAGGTTTTTATTCTAGGAATCTATTGAAGTCATTTGATTTCATCATGACCTCTAGAGATGGCCATGTCTCATTTGTTTTTGTAGTCGTCTTTACCTTCACTGATCCTTTTTCTTATTTTATGTGGTGTGGAGTGTTTATTCAGTACACTCACTATTTTTAGCGACAGTGAAGCCTTTATTTCTTTGTCGTTGGGAGAAAACAGGGCCACATGGCATCAGATTTTTGAAGTATCAGTAAAGCTGCTCACTAAAGCTTCTCTTTCTTTCCTCTGAATGGATGCAGTTCTGAGAGTGGGCGTCTAGTGCAGCCTTTAACAGGGTGGTAAATGTCACTGATGTGTGGTCACTTTGGGAATTCAGCAGCCAAGTGGAACATATTTCAGGGACTCTAAGGCTCCCTATGAAGACGAAACATCTCCTAGGTTACCATTTGTTATCCTGTCATATTTTTTGCATAGACTTTATTTTTCACAAATTCTACCATTTGTGACTAGTTCATCTTACACTCGTCTTAAACTCAAGTTTTGTTAAATGACCGTGCTTTTCAGATTTCTTTAAAAAGGAAAATACATGCACACACTCGCTCCTTCTTTCAGGTAGTCTTTTGGGAGGTTGAGTCTATTAGCCTCCCAAGAAATCCCTCTCGGGCAGATTTGTTTCTTTTGCTCTGGATCCAATTTGACTTCAGGTCCTAATTTCCCTCCATAGTTTCTAGTCCTTTGATTCCCTAGTTTGGAGAAGCTCCATGTTGCTTTGACAGGGCTCGGCTAGAGGAAGGCAAGGGAAGGGGGATTGGGATTGGGGAGAGTTAGCCAATGCGGGGCGTCCGCACAGACATCTCAGAGACAAAGCACCTGACCTGTGCTGTGTTTACAGCACACTGCCTGACCCTTTCTACGGTCACCTCAAAGTCAGCATGGGAAAGAGGTTTTATTTTAATCAGACAGGGTTTTAGTCCTGTTTGTGAGACTTTATCTCATACAGTTAACAAAGTATCTCTTAGTTGGCTTTCTGTGCTCAACTTGGCATTTGAAAAATGCATTATTTCTGTTATTTTCCACTGCTATCCTAAAAGCAAGAATGAAGGCTTTTGAGCCTCAGAAAAACTTGTATCATAGGAGATGTACATAAACAAGAGTATCAAAGAGGATGGTTTATATTTTGAGAAGTGAAAAGGACCTTAGAAGAAATCTGACCATTGGAATTACTCCTTTTGCTTTCCCTCTTCTGACAGATTTATTTACCAAAGAGTTCAGTCACTGTCAGTGAACCCATTGCATTTTTCCCATTATCTTGATTCCTTTTCCCCCAGGCTTTTTAGTCATTGTTTACATAGATTTTACTTTCTTAAGCTTCTTTTGAGTAAGAAATGCTGCCTCCTACCATTCTATATACTGATTACTCAGACTGTACTCTCCTTCATATATTAAAACTGAAGTTCTGACTCACCATTAGCAGGATATACACTTATTTTTCCATGAGGGAATTAATGATATATTTGTACCAAACATTCACATGCTTCCTGGTCCTACTTGTGTCCAGTGACATTTGTCTGCAAGGTAGCTAATCTGCGTTGACAGTGTCATCTGAGTTGGTGGAACCAGATAGGCAAATCAGCCTATGTCTACGAACTTAACCTTTGAGAAAGAAAATTAATCGTCTGACTCAAACCTTAAAATTTCTTATCCCCAGAAACGATTCTAATACCCTCTGTAAGCCCTCTAGATGGGATTATTGTTAAATTTCCACTTGGCCCTGGAAATAAACTCGTCTACTAGCTTTGAGATCACAGCTGCCCTGGGAAAGTAAGCATGACGGTTCTGATGTGTGTGTTCACATTCCCATTTTAGGCTGTCACCTTGAACTGTGCCCACAGTTTCTGCTCCTACTGTATCAATGAATGGATGAAGCGAAAGGTAGAATGCCCCATTTGTCGGAAGGACATCAAGTCCAAATCCCACTCCCTGGTTCTGGACAATTGCATTAATAAGATGGTAGATAATCTGAGCTCAGAAGTGAAGGAACGACGAATTGTCCTCATTAGGGAACGAAAAGGTGAGTCGGTATGAACAAGAAGGTGAGGCCCCTCAACAAAAGACTTAGAAACTTAAGCAGATATTTTTGGCTGGGGAAGAGAGTGAGATAAATGATTCTTAGGCCAAAGAAGAGAAGGGAGAGATGGGAAAAAATAGAGAGTAAAAGGTAATGAACATGTGATTAATTTTTTTTTAATGTTTTTTATTTATTTCTGAGAGAGAAAATCAGCGTGAGCAGGGGAGGGTCAGAGAGAGAGGGAGACACAGAATCCAAAGCAGGTCCAGGCTCTGAGCAGCTGTCAGCACAGAGCCCAATGTGGGGCTCAAACCCACGAACCGTGAGATCGTGACCTGAGCCGAAGTCGGACGCTTAACTCACTGAGCCACCGAGGCGCCCCAGTGAACATGTGATTAGGAGTTGAGGGAGAATGGACTCATATATGAGCATTGGGGGAGGGGGAGGCTTAAGTGTATGGATGTGGGTAGAAAACACAAGGTCAGATGGTTTGTTGTGCTGATAACTAGATGGTGCTGTTGTTCAAGACAGTTCAGTTGCTGTCCAGGTGTTGCAAAAACCTTGGGTTGGGTACACCATCAGTTATAAATAGGAGGTGAACAAATCAGAGATTCACAAATTGGAGAATACTTGAAGAAAACACATACAGGTTTTATAATAAGTCACAGCTTAATTACACAAATTGGATATAATGTTAAACTAGAGAGATAAATTTAATCTTTGGGGATCCTAATACGTTTACCAACTAGTTTCCTAGTTGGAGAGAATTGGGAGAAAGAGAAGGGCTGGGTGAGTTCCCCTAATGAACCATGTTTCCTTGGTGAATATCTGTTCATTCAACAAGTGATCCTATCACACTTGGAGCTTGCTGTGTTGAGGGTACCAGAGCCCCTCCACTTGAGACCCAACTGTCCTTGTGACAAAAGATGTGTCTTGGGGCCAGGCACAGGGAAGCTAATGGATAGGAGGAAGGATTGGTTATTGGCCAGGCGTGAGAGTGCGTAGAAGCAGGGTGGATCTGATTTTCATGTTTAGTCCCTCTAAGAATCCAGCACAGCACTACTCTCTGGGAAGGCACCAGAGCCAAAGTGCTGTGATGTCAGCTGGCCACACAAAAAGGCCAAGCAGAGAAGACAGCCCACAAGCTCACTGCCTTTACAGGTGCTTCCCACTACCCGGCCATTGATAACTCATATTCACATGTGTCTTTGATACACCTTTCTCTAAGTCCAGAGAGATGGAAGGCCTGCCAGCCACACTGCTAAGAGTAGGATCTTCTGTCCACTGCTTCCTTTTTTTTCTAGCTCTTCAAGAGATGTCAGCCACTTTGAGTAGAGGCTGGAATCTGACACGGATGTGCAGGCAGCTGTGGTGTGAAACTGGGCCTCAGCTGGTCAGCCAGAATGGAGGCAGCAAGCCTGCTGCAGAGCCGGGCAAAGCCGGTGCTGAGCAGGAAGTGTGCTTGAGCCTTTTCTGCCCAAGGAAGGCGTTGTCCCCATGGGAGAGTGGGACAGCCCTCAGGTAGTTCTTTGGAACCAGGATGTCTTCCACTTTCCTGACAGCTGTGTGCTAATAGGTTTTGTGGCCAGTCTGAGCTCTCACAGATCTTTTACCTCCCAGGAGCCACTTGATTCTGGCATAATCCTATCGTTCTTCTCACTCCCATCAGCTTTTACAGGAACAGTCCCCTCCATTCTGGGATAAAGAGATCTATAAGGCATCATCTCAGTTCTCGCAGCACTCAGTCTATGGAGGGGGTAGGAAGGCAAGTCGGTGGTGTGACAAGTTCCCCACCAGGGTGCAGGGACACTGCAGAGGAGCAGACAGTTGGCCTGGGCTGGTAGAGGTACGGTAGAAAGCTGCATGGGAGAAGTGTCATTTGAACTGAGTCTTAGAGATTCTCAGGGGTGTAGCTTTCCAAGCAGAGGCTTCAGCACAAGCAGAGCACAGAGGCATAAGGAGCAGTGACAGTTCATAGCAGTGCCCCCCTGGTGGCGCGTACATGACAGAATATCTACATGGTGCTGGAGCAGCAGGAGGACAGCCAAGGCCTAGGAGGTGTCTGCCGAGGCCTGGAAAGGGAAGGAAGAGCCGCGTGTCTTAAGTTCACCTCTGGCTCCCCTCACGAAGAGTTAATTCTGCACGTTACATTACATCACACCCCCCCTTTTCTCTCCAAAGGCTGACGAGGGTGCCTCTTTGCCTTTTTGGTAACCATAGGAGCCCGCACAGTAAGCTGAAGCAGCCCCCCATGGCACTCGCTGGCACCAGGCTCCGTTTCCGCAAGGAGTGCAGCTTTGAGGTTTTCTCCAGAGACTGACAGAAGGCTCTGAGTTCCAGTTTAGGGAAACAGGTGCCAGAGCCATCAGCAGGTCTCCTGGTCTGCATGAGGGGGTTAGAGAAGATTGTCAGTTCCAATACCAGCCTTCCTTATCAATTGGAAACTGCTTTAATCCCCAGTGCATGGGAATTTTTAAAGGGACCAAACTTAGGACCTGGGAACCAGGATTGGCCAGCCTGTGATCGTCAGAGCTCTGACACTGTGGTAGGGCTCTTTTTCTCCTGGGCAAAGATTGCTCTTGTCACCAGTTCAGGGAGGGAAATGTGCCTGTCTTGTGGCAGCATAGGGTGCTGATTCCACCAGGGGCAGCCCCACCGCAGGCCTCCTGGCTGGCTGTTGTCTTCTGGTTCCATGTCCCTGTGGGAGGAGTGGTGCCTCATGGCTGAGGAGCCATTGATCCCTTGCAAACGCCGTGAGGCCAGATCATACAGAGAACAGGAGGAGAGTGGTAGGGTACTAGCCCCTTTGTTAGAGAAAGGGTGCTCTGGAGCTCGGGCAGGTAACAAACAGCTAGTAAGTGTTCGTCACATGAGTAGTTGTGGCTCTCTGGGATATTGACATGAGATTTTCTGAAAAGAAGGCATTTTTTTTGACATTCCCTGTAGAGGATCTCCCTCTGGAGCTGGTGAGGAGCCAGAGCGCAGTCTTCTGTCAGCAACTCCCTTTCCTCCCTTTGTTCCATTCTCATTAAATGTTGGTTGACAGAGTGTTAACATTCTCCCTTTTAGCTTTCCCTTGCAATTTCTTTGGGTTGTGCTCAGAAAAGAAGAAAGCAAATTATCTAGAAATAAAATCTTGTTGGTCTTTTAGAATAGTGCTTTTCAGTCTCGGGGCTTTTTGAAAATACAGTCCGCTGACTCCCTTGATGCCATTATATTGAACCAAGGCTACTGGTGGGAGTGCACCGTGGCCTTTAGGTATGTTGAGGTGGGGAGAAAGATTCAGAAAGCTTTCCTGAATCTGTGAGACAGAGGCCCCTCCAGAGGTTAAGGGTCTCTAGGGAGATAGACTCAGGTCAAACCACATGGCCTGTGACTCTTGCGGGTTTCCTGTAGGCTGTGAGGAGGGTGAGGGGGGTGAGCCACTTAAGAGAGTAGCTGCCTGCCCATCTGGAAGGCTTTCCTTGACATTGTCCATCACCCCTTGCTGAACTTGCACAGGAGTATGTGGGAATGGCAGCAGCAGCAGGGTCTGGCAGGTTGACCTCATCCAGAGAGAGTACTCGTTAGCAAGTACTTTTAGTCTGCCCGCCCCTGCCACTAGAGAGTTGTGTGCATGTAGCCAGCATGCCTGGCTGGCTTTACAGCAATCCGTCTAGGGGCAAATGGCTCCCAACAAGGTTGGCATGGAGTGGGGAATCCACATGCATTCATTCAAATAGTATATAACACTAAACTCTTAAAATTTTTGACTTTGAAAAATTCTCCCTTTGCAAAATTGTCATGGGATACAAAATTAGAATTGTTAGTAGAAGCTTTTATCTTATTTCTCCCGTCATCACCCACCCCCCATTTTTTCCCCTTATTTTTTTCCTTCTTTTGTCTGTTGTCCTTCCTTTCTTTGTCTCTTGATGGGTATCTCCGCCATCACCCTTACTGGCAGCTCAGAATGAACAGTTGGAAATGACAAGGACAGCACAGAAACTGTCCACCCAGTGGGGGAAGGGATTGTGATCTTAGTAGTAGAAGTCAGCTATGGGATTAATTGGAATATGTGAATAGCAGCCCACAAAGTCCTAGAACCTCAGATTTTTTTGCTGACTATAGTCCTTTAGACTTCTGAGCGTCTTTCCATCTAGAGGTCAAAAACCTGTTGCTGACTTTAGTGCTCTGTGGTGGAGTGTCTTCTCCCCTTCACCAGAAGCACCTTACCGTAGGCTTAGGAGAGTGGCCTTCCTGGTTGTGATTAAAGATCCTTCACTGTACCCCAAATGTACAGATGACTGGATTTGAGAGAATCAAATGTGCCCTACCAGAGTGAAGAGATCCAGGGCTGACCTTGACTACTTGCCCACTGAGTCAGGAGCTCTGGTGAGCCCCCACCATGCTTACTGGCCAAGGCCTGTTCCCTGGGGAAAAGGAGGAAGAACATGAGTACACACTAGAGCTTCAAAAGAAGTTAAGTACTGAGCAGCTCTGGCCTTCTCTAGGGGGGTAGCAGAAGATACCTTAGATCATTCATGCTGTTTTCCTCAACAGAAGTTGCTCCTGGCCTTTTTTGTCTTCTTAATGAAAAAATAGAGTTATTTTGGTTTTCTAAAAAATGGATCTTCCCTCCCTATGAACATGTAACTTTATGATTTGCTTTATAGACATACTTTCAGGAACTTCTTATTATAGAAGACCACCTATGTAAATACAGAGTAGTGTCATTAACCAAAACAGATTTTCCTTTAGCGTTTCTTAGTTCTTAAACTTAACTCTAGATGAACAGAGAGCGTCTTGGTTGGTTGGTTGGTTGGTTGGTTGGTTGGTTGGTTGGTTGGTTTTTAAGTAGCCTTCACACCCAGCGCAGAGCCCAGCATGGGGCTTCAATTCATGACCCTGAGATCAAGACCTGAGATGAGATCAAAAGTCAGTCGCCCAACTGACTGAGCTACTCAGGAGCCCCAAGCACAAAAGCATGTTTAGATTTCCTTGAACTGATCTTGGAGACTGACTGGGGTCACTGAATATGCCTCTTCTTCCCACCTCCATAGAATATCATGGACTCAGATATATCACCATTGAGGCTTCTCTGCACCAGCTGGATATATATGCTGCCCAATTGCCTACTTCTGCATTCTTAAGAAATCTAATAAGAGTGGGGGTGCCTGGGTGGCTCAGCTGGTTAAGCATCTGACTTTGACTCAGGCTATGATCTTATGATTCTTGAGTTCAAGCCCCACATCAGGCTGTCTGCTGTCAGCACAGGCAGAACCTGCTTCCAATCCTCTGCCCCCACCTAATCCCTTCCTCCCACTCTTTCTCTCAAAAATAATAAACATTAAAAAAAAATCTAATAAGACCAGACATGCCCCTATTCCTGGCTAGGGCTTCTGCTTTGATTGCTTTCTGTTTTCCTACTTTTGTCCCATGAAACCTGAACTAGAAACAACCCCCAGAAAACATCTCTTCCTTGCTGCTTTTCTTCTGGGCCTTTCCTTCTTAGTTCCTACTAAGTGCCAGGTGCTAGGGCTAAATGTGAGCAGGCATAAGGATGAAAAATTGCCTTTTGGATGTAGCAGGACTGTGGGACCTTGATGACTTTGTTTAGTACAAGTTTGGGGGACTGGTGGGGTCAGAAGCTAGTTTACAGTGAATTGGAGAATGAATGTGAGATTAAGGAGTAGAGAAAACAGAAAAGTAAAATAGCCCAGATCTTCTAAGAAATTTGGCTACAATTAAGACCATTGGGACAGCATGAAAAGAAGGCTGTAGTTGGAGAAGGAAGTTTTTGTTTTGTCTTGTTTTTTTTTTTTTTTAAGACACGATCAGAGTTCTGTGTGGTGTTCAGTTGCTGGGCCTGTGAAGGAGAAGCTGGGAGGCTGGAGTAGTGGGTAGGGCCAGATTCTGTGGAAGGCAGGGCAGGGAATGCAGAGCGTGGATGGTGGGAATTAGTCCTTAAAGGTCGGGCGCCTGCATGACTCAGTTGGTTGAGCGTCCGACTTCTGCTCAGGTCATGATCTCACGGTTCGTGGGTTCGAGCCCGCGTTGGTCTCTGTGCTGACAGCTCAGAGCCTGGAGCTTCCCTCCCTCGGCCCCTCCCCCACTCGCACTCTGTCTTTCTCTCTCTGTCTCCAAAAAATAAATAAAACGTTAAAAAAAATTTTTTTTAAGTGGGAGGGTACGTCTGTTTTCTAGAGAGAAGGGGCTTAATGTGGAGGGTGGGCAAGGAAATTTGCTTGAGAGAATTTCTTTTTTGTGGCTTCTCTGTTTTTCTGTGAACTACAAGGTGAGGGAGCCTTGCTTGGCTCTCTCAGCTCTCTAAGACTGCCCACAAGTGGAGAAAAGTAACATTTACAATCCTTTCAGTTCTCCTACTAAGCCTGCAGGACCTCAGTCCCAGGGAAGGGGACCGTCTCCTTGGTGGCTTTATTGTGTCCTTAGGCCAGGATCCCTGCTTCCCCTAACTGAGGAAGTAGAAACAGTAAATAGCAATAAATTGTCCCTGCCACCTTTCCCTCCCCACCTGTCCTTGCCTAGTGTTGTGATGCTTCAGCACATGTTCATTGAGGGCCAGCTTTGTGCCAGGCCTGCTCTAGGTTCCAGAAATAGAAAGAGAAGTGAAAATCTAATAAGTTTGATGTGATTAGTGCTATGGAGAAAAACAAAGCAAGGGATCAGGGAGTGACGGGAAGAGCATTGCCATTTTTCACAAGGTAGTCTTGGAAGGCGTCACCAAGAAGGCGGCACTGGAGTAAAGCCCTGAAGGCAGCAGCCCTGTTGCCATGTGGGGA
Organism: Proteles cristata cristata; assembly: GCA_017311185.1. Classification (NCBI taxonomy): domain Eukaryota; kingdom Metazoa; phylum Chordata; class Mammalia; order Carnivora; family Hyaenidae; genus Proteles; species Proteles cristata. The sequence continues at coordinate 2,802,870 of JAESUZ010005393.1, forward strand.
AGGGTATCGTGTGGGGAGCGCACCTGGGAAGGTGGAGGGGCAACGAGGCTGCCGGTGTGGCTGGAATGGAGTGTGCGATGGGGGAGGAGTAGGAGGCGGGGCAGCACAGATTGTGTAGGACCTCAGGGCCCTTTAGAAGGAGTGGGACTTGAACCCTTACTCTGGATAAATGAGGAGCAGGCTCTGAACAGAGTGATGTGCTCCGATGTCTGTGTTCTTTGTTCACTGTGTGGGGAAGAGATGGAGTGTGGCAGCAGGGAGGCCAGGCCAAGGAAATGCAGCCTCCTCCTTTACGTCTCTTTTCTTTCTCTTCAAAGCAAAGAGACTGTCCTGAAGACCATGCTCCAGGGGCATCGGAAGGACTGCCAGGCAAGGGGAGCTTGGAGCTTGGGATGGTCTGGAGGATTCTCTGCGGACAGGTCTTGCTTGGGCCGCTCTGAGATAGAGCATGGGATGGAGCCACGTGGGACAGAGACTGAGTTAGGAAGTCCTCGTGAGTCTCCATGTCGGCCAGCCTTGGTGCCACTGTTGTCTGAAGCGCCACCGGTCCTCACCGCACTGACCGCTTCAGGGGACGCGAGAGACTCGGCTTCACTTCGTGTTGAATGGGTTATGTATTTCTGTTCTGCCTTTTAAATGTATTGTTGTTACTGTTTTGGTACCTCAGCAACACCTCTGTTGACCTTTGTTTTGGACAGGTTGGGTGTACCCCCGCGGCTGCCCCTTAAAAGCTAAGGCAGCTTCTCTTGGAGAAGATGGCATACCTCTTTGTGAAAACAAGATGTCATATCCTGGAAATAAAATGTAAAGCCTATCAGTTGTGCAGCTGGGCTTTGGTGTATTTATCTTCTTCCCTTCCAGCTCCCACACAGTCTCACAAGTAAACACTGGCAGCTCATAAATTGCAACCAAGAAAGTGACTGTGTCAGATGATAGACTCAAGTGAATGTCAGCATAAGAAGCCAAGCCCAGGATCATGACTGTTGCAGGTGGGCACTTTTAAGGCCCTGACTTGTTTATCCTTTTCATTCCAGAAGTGGGTCACTGCTTACCTGGGTTTGAGACAGGGTGCATTCCCTTCTTTCAGCCGGGGGTTAGAAGTGGTTTCCAAACAATTTTATTTATTAATTATTATTATTATTATTATTATTTTTATTAAGTAAACCCTACACCCAACACGGGGCTCAGACTTACCACCCTGGGTTCACGAGTCACGTGCTCCGCTCACTGAGCCAGCTGGGCGCCTCCCAAATCTGTTTTATCCGGTGTGAAAACAAGGGCAATGGTTTGATGAGAACGTGGTATTTATTTGTTTATTTATTTATTTCTAATTAAAAGTCATTTCTCTTTTACTGCTTCTCCTTTTTAAACGGAGAGAAAACTAGTTTGGTGTTTGGGAGAGAGAAGCTTAGGAAAACATCCTTGGTTATCAGTGAGGAGGATGAGGGAAGGTGCAGGAAGCTGAAGGGTAGTCACTTGAAATGAGGAGCCCTCTCTAATAGGATTATGAAACTGTGCATTTTGTCGTTCAGCAATATGCTTCCAGATGGAAAGGTATTTCCTTCCCGTTTTTACTGTCTACCTGGAGAACCATACCTTGTAGTGCTTTATTTATACCCCTGTGTTTTCATTACGGATGGGCAACTTGTTGACTCCCCAACTCTTTAGGAATGGTAGATTTGCAACACTGAATTTCCCCTGTACATGTGTTCTGTTTGTATGATTGTGTGAGCACGTATAAATTCTTGTATATTGTTTTCTTAAGCTCATGCGTCATAATTCACTTTTAGAAGAGTGCAGATACACATTTTTTGAATAGGGAATAACGGTCACGTGCCTTAAAAGCAGAAGGCACCAAAGGACCTAAAGTGAAAAGCCTGTCACCCTTGCTCCCCAGTGACCACTTCCCTTCCCCGAGGCGACGAGTGTTACTAGTTCTTTGGATGCCCTTCCAGACATCTCTGACTGTACAAGCAAAAATACTCATAGTCTTCTCCCTTCTTTTGCATAAATTATGACAGACTCTACACTCTCTGTACCTTGCTTCTTTCAAGATATATCTTGGTGATTGTTCCATATCAGAACATGAGGAACTTGCTCTTTCTTTGCTGTCGCTGCCTCTTATTCCATTGTGTGTTTGCACCATAATTTGTCCAGTCTGTTTTTGATCTAAGTTGCTTTAAACCTCTTACTTCCTTTTTTTCATACAGCTCTCCAAGTCCTGCTAAGTGAATCTTGGAATATATACTCTAAAACAACAAAGCAAAAATAACAAAAAATTACACAGAACCCATAAAATGTTATGCAAAGAAGGAATAATGGCAAGGTTGGAAATCCACATACTGGGAGTTCTCTTTTAAAATCAAAGAGGGTAGGGGCACCTGGGTGGCTCAGTCGGTTCAGCATCTGACTTCGGCTCAGGTCATGATCTCCCAGTTAGTGAGTTCAAGCCCCACATCAGGCTCTCCACTTTCAGTGCAGGGCCCGCTTCAGACCCTCTGTCTCCCTCTTTCTCTGACCCTCTGCTGCTTATGCTCGCTCTCTCTGTCAAAAATAAACTTTTTTTTATAATTAAAAAAATTTTTTTTAAATCAAGGAGGGTCAGTGTTTCTTTTTAAAAAATGTATGGTTAAGTAAATAAAAAAATACTTTTTTGGTTGTAACTATTTTCCTAAATATTTTATTAGTAATAGTCTTTTGAGTCTGGTTCCATAAGAATCTATAACATAACAACTTCCATCTGAAGTTCCTACAGTCTGCACTGGAATAAGAATGAAATCAAGTAGGCTCTCAATTCCACAAAACACTACAGCACAAAGTAAACCTAAGGCAGAATATCCAAGATAAAATTGGTCTCCCAACCATTCAAGAAAAAGACAGTGCAACTATTACTTTGAATGACTAGCCACTTACATTTACATTTGGGAGCTTGAGAAAATCAATTTCATTTCCAGTAAAATACGTTTCATTGCCACAGAAATCCTTATCAGTTGTCTTGGGCTCTGGAAAACAGAGCATGAATTGTGTAGTTTGTACAGTTATCTGGTTCTCGCCATAGCATGGTTGGTTGGTTGGTTGGTTTAGGTATTTACAAATACATTGTCTCGTTTTGAGGTTCTCACGCTTCTGTATCTCCCTGATCCTAGTGGTGGTGGTGGCAACCTTCCAAGTTTCCATGGCAACCAGAAGGAGCCCCAGGACTCCTAGGAGCTGTTGGGGGTGTTAGGGATCACTGTGTCCCACTTGTTACTCTTAAAAACACAATGCAAAAAAAGTTAAAAACAACAACAATACTGCAGTGAACACTGTTCTCATTAGAGCAAAGATCCTCGAAGAAGGAACATCTTGACTGGCAGAGCCTGAAGGCCACCTGCCAAAGACTAATCTTACAGACTGACCGTTCCCTCCTTTGCCTGCACACACAGTGACTTAGAGTCTCTCCCTTCAGAGCACCACGTTCTTCTCAAGTGTAACACACAGGTTAAGGAAGTGAGCTCTTAAATACAGACCTAAGAAAAAGAAAACTTAACATTTGAAAGTCAGACCAGATGGGTTTGAATCCCAGACCTGCCATTTGTAACTGTGTGAGACCTTGAGCAAGTTAATCTCTGAGCTTCCGTTTCTTTCTCCCTTAAATACCCCAATGTGCTCTTGTGAGGCCTAAATAATTATCTCAGTTATTGCGCTGCTCAGAAACAAAAACCTGAATGTTCTATTTTTAAAAGACACAAACCAAAAATTAACCCAAACTTTTTGCATTGTTTCTCTGAGCTACAGTATGCTCTTCCCCTGGAGAGAGATCTGATATTAAACATCATCTACATTTTGCTTGCCTAGGAAAACACATGGTAACTTCTCTGCCTGCAGCACCAAACCACAGTATAGCTGAGCCCCACTACTGTGTAGTCTGGCTCTAATTAAAGGCATGTTCTGGACAACAGGGCTCTGAGAAACTGGGTAAAGGGTTTGTTTCAGATTCTGGCTTTATTACACAGATGAACGCAGCCAGCTAGCTCTGCGAAGCACTTTGCAGTGAGCGGCAGGTGTCCCGTATACATCTGATTACGTTAACCTAGAAAGGGCTTACTCTACCTCTAGGCATGCTTCATCTCGGCAATCCGACTGCCCGGGCGGGGCACTTTGCCCTTTGTGGGTTAGGTAGCTGGATACTCATCATCTCTTTCTCTGATTGGAAGCTGCTGTTTTTACAGAATGCCCTAAATCCTCTCGTTATCTCCAGCCCTTCTCTCTGATCACTTTTTTCCTCTGAACAACTATGCAGGCAGTCACCATGGCTGCAAGAGTGCCTGGGATGGACAGTTCTCTCCAGCTGCCCATTAGCTTTCAACATCCTGACTCTGGATAGAATCTCCCCACTTCATGTCTGAGAATAGCCTAGAAACTCAGGGATGCCCTAAGTATGTTCTTCGCAACAAGTTCTAAGCGTCTAAAGAACCCTACGATTAACTCTTTGACACAGAAATTAAGAGAAGGAACATCTCACTTGCATTGTGGTCCTAACCTAAGAACCTAAGAAAGTTAAGAGAATCATGTAATCACTGTCCCTAACCCAAGAGATGCAGTCTTGTTAACAGGTGCAGGGCCTGATTTGAGCAGAATGCTGCCACTGGTAACAGTAGGCAACGGCTTGCTCTGAACTCCCCACTTGGTCAATTCTTTTAGCTTTTTCGATAAATGGGAGTTGGGGCAGTAGGAATAGGGGCTTCTGGGGAGAAGATAAGCCTTGTATTGATGAAAAATAATGAACTGTCTTGTTCAACTGATTTTATCATGTTTAAAAAAATTTTTTTTCTAGAGAGAGTGAATGTGTGTGTGTGAGTGGTGGGGAGGAGCAGAGGGAGAGAGAATCCATGCTCAGTGTAGAGACCAACATGGGGCTTGATCCCATGACCCTGGAAGCATGACCTGAGCTGAAATCAAGAGTCAGATACTCAACTGACTGAGCCACACAGGGACACTCCCTCCCTCCCCCACCCCCCCACACATGATTTTGTCCATTCAGAAGAGCATATGAATCGCAGGAAAGGGCTGAGTCTGTAGTAGGTGCTCAGTAAATACATGCTATAATTCTTTTGTCTGCAGCTCCCCAAGCAACATACCCACCATGGGTTGCCAGAGCTCACTAATGTAATCTCCATGCATTATTTTCTGTTTGCGGTTGCTTTATCCACATCTAACCCAGATCCCCACCTCAGATCCAACTTCAAGCCCCACTGTCTGCTACCCCTTCCCTTTGGGCTCCGTGAATACTTTAATCCGGTATAACTTTTTTGTCATGAAGTGGCCACTTGAATTCTGGATGTTTTCAGTAAACTCAGCAATAGTTATTGAATGGCCATTTTTTACTAGGCACAGCTCTAGGAATTTGGGATTTGGCACTGAAAAAGCAAAAATGCTGCTGTGAGCCTATATTCTATTCTAGAAGGGGTCAAAATGTCAAAAACTTCCCACCAAAGTTTTATCAGGTTCATGTGGGAAGGATTTAGCAATGCTGCCTGCGGAGCTAGTTTGTTGGATGTGTCTTCACATTCCTCAAACAGAGTCTGTAGGCCGGGACTGGATCTACTCCAAGATATGAAGCTGGAATTTCACACCTTCAAGACCTGGGTCACCAGTGTCCTTCATCCATTTTCCTCCTCTTAGGAGGCAGGGCCCAGCTCTTTGGAGGAGCCTTCGAGGGCATCTCTAGGCAAGTTTGGGCCCTCACAGCATGGAAGGCAGGCCGTGAAGAACACCCTCTGAACTGCATATGACCACCACAGTGGCAGTCCCCTGGGTGACTACTGAGGGACCTTCAGTGACACTACTTCAGCCTGCGTAGGCACAGCCAAATGTTTCTGAAGTGAGCATCGACACCAAACTTAGCCTGGTTGTTGGAAGGTAAGGGGCAGATTTTCAAGACCCATGCCTTTGTGAGTTTATGCCTAACTGTGAGGATGCTCCTGACCTTGTGGCTCTTCTCCGGTCCTCACCTCCTTACCAAGGCCTCTCCCTGTGCTGCCCTGGCTCTCAGGAGCTGACTGTGTGTATCTCTTCCTAATTCTACATTCAGCAAAGTCATGTTTGGTAGTTTGAAATCAGTCACAGTGGGATTATTTAGACCATGGAAATTGCCAAATGCCACAAATCAGAGTCCTCTGCCCCCGCTGGGGTAGCCAGTTAAAACGTTTACCAGAACATCACTGGCATACCCCAACATGGTTGACTCAGAAGGCCTTCTCACTCCAGGTCTTGCCAGTTTTTGGTGGAAAAGCCACTGGCCAGGCAAAGGGTGCTATCTCTTTCCCGGTGCTCTGGGATTGCTCCAGGGTGGTGGCGGTGTGCGCACAGAGTCAGAATGGCCCTCCCCACGACCCTAGGCCACACTGATCATCTTTGTAATCACTGACACTTTAATAATCTCCAGTTTCTCAACAAAATAGCTGCTGACCATCAGTCCCATAACCATTGGGGCCCAGGCCTAATCCCGGAGCCCCAGGGAGAAGACAGGCTGTGCCGCCTGCCGCATCCCCACTTCTTCAATGACTTATGTTCTCATAGCCATGAATGCAGGCGGGTACTGGGTGGAGGACAGGGATACAATCAACAGCAGCAGAGCCTTGGTCCTCAGCAGGGCCATCAGTCAGTGTGCCCCGTCGTGCCTACTCAAGCCGTCTTCCTACAGGAGTGCTTTAACAGTGAGTGGGAACAGGCACCGAGCCCTCTCTCCAAGGCTGGAGCCTTAGTGCTGGGTGGTGTGAACGACATCTCATCCAAGCTACATGAATCTGGGTATTAGTCCTCCCTCTTGGGATTATAAGCCAGCTCTGGATTCTTCCAGCATGGGCACAGGTTGTCCTAGGTAGCATCCTAATGATTTTTGGAAGAATCCTTCCCAGGCATGGTTGCTTTGGAGAAGGCAATGCCCTTGACTCCAAGGCCACAAGGAATGACTCATTGACCTTGTAAACGGGCTGATTTCCCAATAAATGTCTCAAGTCATGAGATTTGTCTCCAAGTGTGCAACCCTCACAGAGCAACCATGGCTACCTTCCTACTTCCATTTGAGGAAACTCCTTACCCTTCTGCAACAGGTCGTGAAATTTGTGGAATAGAAAACAGTATTCCCTCCCCTTCAGTTGCCTAAATATAAGGGAGCCAGATTGTTCATCTCACCCTGCCCTTCTGTACTTATCCAACTCCTTATAAGAAGTTAGTTTCTGAACCTCCCAGGATAGTTCTCAGCATTCATTTGTTCCACAAATATTTACTGAATACCTACTATATGCCAGACACTGTTCTAGATTCTAGCATTACCACTAAAAAAGAAAGGCACAATCTCTGACCTTATGGAGCTTGTCCTAAAGAACAGAGTAACAGGTGGTTAAGGTTTAAGTAGAAATAGTACTGGAAATCAAGACAGCACAGAAAGGGGGCGCCCAGCTTGGACTAAGGGACATAGAAGGCTTCCTGGAGCATTAGATATCTAAGCTAAGACCTGTAGGGATCATCAGGTTAAGGATGAGGAGAAGATAGGGCTGGGAGTTGGGATGAAGAAGGAGGTATTCTGAGTGGAGAAGAGTGGGAAGCCAGGAGAGCGAGAGAGAGCATGCTTCCTTGAAGAAGTGAAAGGCACTCTGTGTGGCTGGATTGTAGAATTCCTAAAGAGAAGTAATAGTGTTTGCTAAATCTCAATAACATTTGTTGAACATTGTTACTAGCATTTTAGAGGAATTAACTCTTGTAACAAACCTGTTATGATTCCATTTTATAGATGAGAAAATGGGGCAATGAGAGGTTAACTCACTTGTTCAGGGGCACACAAATTAGTGGCAGTGGAGAAAATATGGCTGAAGTGATCAGCCCCTATTATGGAGTTAGGGCCTTATCCTAAGAACAGTGAGCAATCATTGGAGGTTATAATTGGGGGGAGTGACATTTTCCACTGCTTTGGGAAGATCGGTCTGGTTGCTATGTGGAGGGTAGGGTAGAGTGGGGAAGACAGGGTATCCAGAGAGGCCATTTAAGCAATTCCAATAACCCATGCAAGAAGTTAGATGGCCTGAATTAAGTAAGGCACTGGTAGTGTGGGTGGGGAGACGTGGGAGATTTCACAGATATTTAGCAGAGAATTGAGCAAGACTTCTGATTGATTGGGTGTGGGGATGAGGAGGATCCTGGAGTTAAGGGTGATCACTGGGTTTCTGCCTTGGACAATGATGTCAGGGAGAGTATTCACTGAAATAACTCAGGAAGAGGAAAATATTTAGGAGAAGATATTAGTCAAGCATAATTTTCTGTTTTGGAACTGTTGAGTTTGAAAATGCCAAGAAGAAAATTGCATGGAGTGACTACAAAGTCTCTACACATACTAATTATATACTCCCCTCCATGGACAACACACATTTTAATTTTTCCACCACATAGTCTTCTGGACATTATCTACCAGAGCAATGGCTGGAAGTAATTAAAGTAGGCCTAGATAGCTGCTTTTAGGAATTCAACTATTATCAGGTGGATTTGAGAATTTATCATGATACCCGAAGGCGATAAGCATACCACATGGTATCAGACCTACATCCATTCCAACATCCACTAAATTGGCTGTCAAGATAAATATTCGCAAACTAGAAGGCCATAAGTGCTGGAGCAAAAGAGCTGTTGATGCAAGACCTTTCACACACAGTTGTGGGAAAATCCATGTGTGAAGTGCACTCAAGTAAGCACTGTGGTTGACACTTGTGACAAATAGAAATGCCCTATCAAGTGATCTTATGAAATTGCTACCCACATCAGGACATGAGGCAGCTATTGCTCTGGGACGGACAGCCTGATGTGACTCAGAAGGACTTGGAGGCTTCTCAGCATAGAGCTGAGAGCTCAGAGGTAAGACCTGGGCTAGCAATACAAATGTGTACAGATGGCCACTGGGATCATAAGGGAGAAAAAAATCCCCCAGGGAGAGTAGGCTGAAGGGAAACATACCCCAAACAGAACACTGAGGACCACTGACATACAAGGGGAGTTACTTATAGAGGCCGAGAAAGGGTAGTAGGCAAAAAGTAGGAGAAGTAAATGGTGGTATATCTCAGAGGGCAAATATGAGGGTTAATTCTATTCGTCAACCTGATTGGGCCACTAGGTACCAGACATTCAGTCAAACACTATTCCAGGTGTCTGTGAGAGTGCTTCTGGATGAAGTTAACATTTGAATCAGTGCACTGAGTAAAGCAGATTGCCCTGTCCAATGTGCGAGTCCCCATCAAATCAGAGGCCTGAATAGAACAAAAGGCTGACCTTCTGGTAAGTGAGGACTTTCCTCTGCTGCACTTCCTTGAGCTGGGACATGGGTTTTTTTTTCCTGCCTTTGGACTCAGACTGAAACATCAGCCCTTCCTGGGTCTCTAGCCTATAGGCCTTCACACCGTCAGCTCTCCTCAGTCTCCAGCTTGCTGACAGCAGATCTTGGGATTCATCAGCTTCCATAATCACATAAGCTATTTCCTTATACTCAATCAGTCAATCAATCAATCAGTCTATTTATCTATCTGCCTTCCTACCTATCAATATCTTATTGTTGGTTCTGTTACTCTGGGGAACACTGACTAGTACAGCAAGGCAACATTTCAGGAATTAAGGAGTAGTTAAAAGGGCTAGAGGTTGCTATTTGTTCAAGTAAGATAAGAACTGAAAATATCAATGGGTTTAGCAAGTAGGAGGTCATTGGGAGAGCAGTTTTAGTGACATGGTGGGGGCAAAACAACCATTTGCTCTGCATTAGGAAGTAAATGAGAAATATTTCAAGGAGAGAAGAAAAAAATTGGGATGCAGTTGGAGAGAAAAGTCTGAAAATATGGTAGAGTTAAGTTGAGGGCTTTTTCTAATGATGGTTTTGAGTTATTCTATGAAGTTGAAAAGGATCGTCCCTAACTAGAGTGAAGGAAGGGAGAAGTATTGGGATTGGACATCGGAAGAAGATGGAGAAGGTTTGAAATAGCCGCTGGGCTGTGTTGTAGACAAGGTGTGTGCACGGATGTTTTGTGTGGTTTTAGCCTGGCATGGCTCAGCTCCCTCTGTCTGGAGAAAATGCATGGATTCAGGGTTGGGATTTTGATGAGAGAGTGCCATGGGGCTGAGGAGGGGATGACCTTAGATTCAAGACTGATTAGAATAGAAAATGAAGAAAGCAGGGAGGTGGTATGTAGAAAGTAAATGAGTTCAGAACCTGGAGTAGGTATCTGCTTTGTCAAGGAATTAGATCTGAAGGAAAGAACTGGAAGTGGGAGAACTGATGTGTGGATTTAATATTTAAAGGTGGGAACAGTTCTACAACCAAACATGGTTGTCTTCATCCCAAAATAAAATGATGGGCTTTGCCCCATGAGCACTTTCCTTTATGGAAATAACCTTGGATGCTCTTCTTAAATATATATTATATTTTTATTTATATAATAAATTATTATTTAATACTATTTTATATGTACAATAAATTTTTTAAATAATTTAACAAATTTATAATTTTTTTACATGTTTTTAAATTTATTTCTGAGAGAGAGAGACAGCGTGAGCAGGGAAGGGTCAGAGAGAGAAGGAGATACAGAATCTGAAGCAGGCTCCAGGCTCTGAGCTAGCTGTCAGCACAGAGCCCGATGCAGGGCTCGAACCCACAAACCGTGAGATCATGACCCGAGGCTAAGTCGGACGCTTTGCCAACTGAGCCATCCAGGCGCCCCAACAAATTTATAATTTATGACATAGAAATTCACTTAAGAACAAACAATCCTAAAATGTGCATAGGACCACAAAAGACCCCAAATAGCCATAGCAATCTTGAAAAAGAAGAGCACTCCACAAAAGGCCTTTTAAAAAATGTCCAGATTATCAATTGGGAATGGTACATTTTTGTAAATCCACCCAGTGAACATGAAATTGTACATTGTGTATCATTGTTCATTAGAAAGGACAGTTTTACATGGATATTCATATATTTATTTTGTCTTAATTTGAATTGCCTGTGCAGATTTCCCTACGCAGAGAAATAAAGCTGATTCAGGAACCAGAAAAAAAAAGAAAAGAAACCTCAAGGTTATGAATGACAAAGATTTAGGAACTGTTCCATATTAAAGAGGACTAAACTGACATGACATAATTTGACAGATGATCCTGGAACGGACTAGAAAATTATTTATTTATTGAGGTATAATTAACAAATAACATTATAAGATATTTAAGCATACAATGTGATGATTTGATATATGTATACATTGTGAATGGATTCCCCCCATCAACTTAATTAACACATCCATCACCTCATATATTTTATCTTTTACTTTGTGAGAACATTTAAACTCTACTCTTTTAGCAAATTGTAATTGTGCAATACAGTATTAGGCTATATAGTCACCATGTTATACACTAGATTATCAGATTTTATTCATCTTATAACTGACAATTTCTACCCTTTTACCAGCCTCTCCCTAACTCCCCTGTCTCCCTGCCCTTGGCAATCACTTTTCTATTCTCTGTTTTTATGAGCTCTTTTTTTTTTTTTTTTTTTTTTTTTTCAGATTCCACATATAAGTTATAACCATGCAGTATTTGCCTTTCTCTGCCTGGCTTATTTCATTTAGCATAATGCCCTCCACATTCACCTTGTCATTGTAAACAGTAGGATTTCCTTATTCCAGTGTGTGTGTGTGTGTGTGTGTGTGTGTGTGTGTGTGTCTGTGTGTGTGTGTCTGTGCGCACGCGCACATGTGTGTATGTGAATAGCACATTTAAAACAATTTATTCATCCAAAAATTATTATTTACTATAAAGGATATTGTGAGACAGTTGGAAAAATATAAATAAGGTCTGTAGATTACAGTAGCATATCAGTGTTAACTTCCTGATTTTGATCCTTATACTATGGTTAAGTAAAAGAATATCCTTGTTCTTATGAAACAAAAACTTTAGTATTTAGGGATAAAGAGTTATGTCTGCAATATACTTTCAAATGATTCATGAAAGCAACATGTATTTACATAGAGATGAATGTGTTATGTTTGTATGAAATGATAAAATATATAATTATATATAATTATATTATCTATACATATATAATTAATTATCTGTATATATATATACATGTAGAGAGAGAGAGTGGTATAGGTGTATATATATAGAGAGAGAAAATGATAAAATAAATGCAGTAAGAAGTTAACAATTGGGGAATATAGTCCAGGGTATGTGGGAATTCTTTGTATTATTCTTGAAATTTTCTAGAAGTCTTAAATTATTTCAAAATAAAAGAAACTAAGCAAATTGGATCAAATGTTTTATTTTAGCTTTATTTTGTATATTTTTTACAAACCCAATTTAAAATGAAATGTCAAAGAAAAGGACAGATGATGAAGACCATGTGTTATATTATTATACGTGCATTACTGAATGTGACAGAACACAAAGGCCAGAGAGGGGCATGTATATGTATAAGAATTAATGTGAATTGAAGTATAATGTCAGCAAAATTGAAAGAGCCTCTCACATCTGTCCAGCCTGAAAGGCACCTAAATAAGATAATGTCTCTACACAGATACGTCTCAATGTAGCCCGCTTCCTTTTTGTGTTTCCTGTATACATGCTGATGCCATCAAGGAACAATTCTTATTTTGTGAGTCCTTTTGGAAACTAAAAAGGCTACAGACATTTCGAGAACAGTAAAAATATTTTTTGCCAAATCAAACTTTGGAAAGAAAACCTTCAGATCCTGTATGGATGGAAGCCCTCAGACGCTTGGTAATGCACCGAGTTTTGCTACCGTCACAAGAAAGGAAACTTTTCACATCACTCGTTGTCTTTTTACACAGACGTACACTGACAACAAGATTTTTCTAACAACCCTGAAAAAGAAGTTTTGTCAGTAGCCATGAATGTTGTCAACTTCATCAGAGGCAGATTTTTGAGCCAAATGAGTTTTAAAATTTGCTGTAAAGATATGAAGCAAAATATGAATTCTTTCTCTACCACATAGAAATTCACTGGCCTTCGTGGGGATATGCCTTCGAGTGCTTTCAGATGAAGGGCAGAAGTTTTACTTTAATTGAAATTTTAAAAAGAGAGAAAGAAATCCACCCTTGGGCCATGAGAGAAAGAATTCTATGTATTGGCTTATCTGGCATATACTTTTAACCATGTTGAATGAGTTAAACCTTTCAATTTGATGTTATGAAGTCAACATTATAGATGCTTCCTAAAAAATTTAGAACATTCCTGGTTAAGTGATCGATAAAGAAGAAACTGGAAGATATGCTTGTCTTAGATGGAGTTGTAATACAAAGTTCTGTCAATTTCTTTGAAAAGAGAAATCTGCAAAGTTCTGGAACACTTCAGAAGTCCTTCAAAAGTTATTTCTATCTTGATGGCTCCTAAATTGAACTATAGATATGCAATCAATTTCTTTCTTATATAAACTGAATCAAAGATGTAAGATGTTGACCTAACTGAAGATGAATTCATTGATCTTAGAACAAAATATTACAATTGAAGTTTAACTCAAACATACTTGAAGAATTCTGGTATTCCTTGAGATAGGATTATCCTTGTCTTGATTTTAAAAAACACTCTAGAAGCTTTAATTCCATTTGTAACAATAGATCTTTATGAATCTATAAGTGGGGATTTTCAACACTTCTGATCATCAAAACAAAAATTAAAAATTGATTGAATGTTCAGCAAAACATGAGTGTAAAGACCATCTCACAATTCAGGTGTCTTATTTAAGCTAAATAACAGCTTTCTCACTGTTATATATACATATATATCACTGATATATGTCACATATATGATCAATTTTTTATTGAGGTAAATTTTACATCCAGTTAAATCACACATGTTAAATGTGAACAGTTCTATGAATTTTGACAATGTATGTACCTGCATGACCATATTTCCCAGACCTCAGGAAATTCCTTTATACCCCTTTTTAATAATTTCTTCTCTTCTTCAGTTCTGTTCCAGAGCTAACCATTGTTCTGATATTACCATAGATTAGTCTCAACTGCTCTTGAACTTCATATAAATGGAATAATAGAGTAAATACTCTTCTCTTCCTGGCTCCTTTTGCACAGTATTTTATGTTTGAGGTGATTATTAATAAAGATGCTATGAACACTGATGTATAAGTCTTTTTATGTGCATATGTTTTCATTTCTCTTATAAATACCTGGAGGTAAAATTGCTGGGTCATAGGTTATGTTTAACTTCATGAAAAATTTGTCACAGTGATTTCCATGCAGTGTATGAAAGCCCTAGTTGCTCCCTACCCTTGTCAACATTTGGTTTTGTCTGTACTGTATATTTAATTTTAGTCATTCTTGTGGGGGTAAAGCGGTATTTCATAATGGTTTTAATTTGTATATACTTGATAACTAACAACATATAGTCATATTAGCTTTTTGGTAAATAGTGCTGTAAGTTTTAACACGTGTAGGCTTGTGAAGTCTCCACCACAATCAGGATCACTCTAAATTGTTCCTCATGGATCCCATTTTATTTTATGGTGAACCCCCCAACCTGCATTCCTAACTCCTAACAATCATTAATCTATTCTATGTCTCTATAGCTTTGAATTTTCCAGAAGGTCATGTAGATGGAATCATACAGTATGTAAACTTTGCAACCTGGCTTCTTTTACTCAGCATTTGAAGTTCTTTCATGTTGTCACCTATGTCTGTAGTTCTTTTTTCTTGCTTGTGTGGTGTTTTATTATATAGTGTACTACAGTTCATTTATCCATTCTCTTATTGGAGATCATTCTAGTACTTTCTAGATTTTGGCAATTATGGATAGATAGAGCTACTTGCTATACTAACATTTGTATTTAAAATTTTTTTTCGTGTTTATTTATTTCTGAGAGAGAGAGACAACACGCAAGCAGGGGAGGACAGAGAGAGAGGGAGACAGAACCTGAAGCAGGCTCCAGGCTCTGGGCTGTCAGCACAGAACACAGCACAGCACAGGGGCTCGAACTCACAAACCATGAGATCATGACCTGAGGTAAAGTTGGACGCTCAACTGACTCTATTTGGTTTTTGTGTGAACATAAGATTCATTTATACAGAGGTGCCTGACTGGCTCAGTCCAAAGAGCATGCGACTCTTAATCTTGGAGTGGTGAGTTGAGCCCCATGATTGGTGTAGAGATTACTTAAAAATAAAATCTTTATGGAGGTCCCTAGATGGCTCAGTCGGTGAAGAGTTAGATTCTTGATTTTGGCTCAGGTTATGATCTCACAGTTTGTGAGTTTGAGCCCTCCCCGCCCCCTCATTTGGGCTCTGTGCTGACAGTGTGGAGCCTGCTGGGGATTCTCTCTCTCCCCCCTCTCTCTCTGCCCCTTCCCTGCTTGCATGAGCACATGCTCTATCTCTCTCTCTTTCTCCCTCTCTCTCAAAATAAATAAATAAATTTAAAAATAAAATAAAAAATAAAATCATAAAAATGGATTCATTTATATAGGGTAAGTAGATAAGTGTGGCTGTTGGGTAATAAGGTGTATGCATAGATATTAAGTTTCTAAGACCCTGCCAAATAAAGTTTATCTTGAGTGTTTATGCCATTTTTTATACCCACCAGCAACATAGAAGAGTTTCAATTGCTTTGCATCTTCATGAGTACTTAACATTATCAGATTTTTAAAAAACTAGGCACATATCTAACTGTGGTTTTCAACTGCATTTCCCTAATGGCTAATGATGTTGAATATCTTTTCAGATGCTTATTCATCATCCACATTTTTTTTTTGTATACTATCTGCTTAAATCGTTTAAAAAATTGGGTTTTGTTTTCTTACTCTTTAATACTGACAGTTGTTTTTTTTTTTAAGTAGGCTCCACAGCCACCATGGAGCTCAAAGCAGGGCTCGAACTCACCACTCTGAGACCAAGAGTCAGTGGCTTAACAACTGAGCCAGCCAGGTACCCCAAGAGTTGTTCATATATTCTAGATAAAAGTCCATAGTGGGATATATGATTAGCAAATCTTTTCTCCAAAACTTTAGCTTCTCTTTTCATTTTCTAAACAATGTCTTTTACAAAGCAATAATTTTCAATTTTGTCAATATTTTTTTATGGATCATGATTTGGTGTCATTTCTATGAACCCTTTGCCTAAACCAATGTTATGAAGATTTTTTCTTATGTTTTTTTTCTAAAAGTTTTATAGCGTCAGTGTTTATGTTTATATCAATGATCCATTTGGGTTTAATTTTTGTACAAAGCTGCAGTTTAGTTCAACATGATGATGATGATGGTGATTTTGCATATGGATATTTAATTGGTGTTCTGACACCATCTGTTGAAAAGACAATCATTTCTCCAATGAATTGCCTTCATACTTTTGTCAAAAAGCAATTGGCCATGTTTGTACAAGTCCATTTATTACTTTTATATTCTTTTCCATTGCTTATGTATCTATTTCTTTGCCATTACTACACTGCCTTGATCACTGAAGCTTTATAGTAATTTTTTTGTTGTCATTTTAGAGAGAGAGAGTGTGTGTGTGTGAGCGGGGTAGAGGGGCAAAGGGAGAGAGAGAGAGAGAATCTTAAAGCAGGCTCCATACTCAGCATGGAGCCTGAGGCAGGCCTCCATCCATGACTCTGGGATCATGACCTGAGCTGAAATCAAGAGTCTGCTGCTCAACTGACTGAGCCCTGTAAATTAAAGGGGCCCTGTAAACTGTTTTTATAGTAAGTCTTAAAATCATGTAGTATGAACTCTCTACCTTTCTTCTCTTTTTTTTTTTTTGAGATTGTTTTTGGCTACCCAAGTTTCTTTGCTTTTCCATATAAATTTAAAAATCAGTGTGTCTATGGGGCGCCTGGGTGGCTCAGTTGGTTGAGCGTCCAACTTTGGCTCAGGTCATAATCTCATAGTTCGTGGGTTCAAGCCCTGCATTGGGCTCTGTGCTGACAGCTAGCTCAGAGCCTGGAGCCTGCTTCAGATTCTGTGTCTCCCTCTCTCTCTGACCTTCCTCTGCTCTCACTGCCTCTCTCTCTCTCTCTCAGAAATAAATAAAACATTAAAAATTTTGTTAAAAATGTCAGTGTGTCTATATCTATAAATATTCATGCTGGAATTTTTATTGGAATTGGACTAAATCAATAGAACTTTTAAGGATCATTAACACCTTAATTACACCAAGTCTTCCAGTCCCTGAATGTGGTATTCCTATCTATATAGTTCTTCTTGGATTTATTACTTTAAAATTTTGTAGTTTTTTTTTTAGTAGACATTCCTTGAAGAAGTTTTGTTAGAATAGTTCATTTTCTTGAAGCTTTTATAAATGGCATTTTAAAAATTTTGATGTCCAATTCTTAATTGCTAGTATATAGAAATATTAATTTGTATATGTTGAACTTGAATTCTGCAAACGTAAAAAACTTATTAATTCTAGGAACTTTTTTGTAGAGTCTTTGGGATTATCTATATAATATCATTCCAGTATAATTTTTTAAAATATTTTATTTATTTTTGAGAGAGAAAGAAAGAGACAGACAGAGACAGAGAGACAGAGAAACAGAGTGTGAGTGGGGTAGGGGCAGAGAGAGGGAGGCACAGAATCATAAGCAGGTTCCAGACTGAACCACGATATCATGACCTGAGCTGAAGCCAGACGCTTAACCAACTGGGCCACCCAGGAGCCCCTAGAATTTTTTTTACGTTGTTGGATTTGATTTGCCAGTATTTTGGTTAGGAATTTTGTTTCTGATTTTCATAAGGTGTACCAATCTACAATTTTCTTTTCTTCTATTGTCTTTATCTCATTTTTGGTATCAGGATAATGCTGTCTTCATATAATTGGAAAGTATTCTTTCTTCTTTTATTTTCTGGAAGAGATTTTGTGGAGTTGGTGTGATTTCTTCTTTATATGTTTGGGAGAATTCAACAGTGAAGCCATCTGGACCTCAATTTTATTTTGAAGTTTTTTAAAATTAAAACTATGAAGTCATTTTCTTTAACAGATATAGAACTATTCAAATATTAATTTCTTCTTGGGTAAGTTTTGGTAGTTTGTCATTTTTAAGGATTTGGTCAATATCAGTTGGCCCATTTATATGTGTAGATATGTTCTTAATATTCCCTTATTATCTTTTTAATGTCTGCAAGGTCTATAAAGATACTCCCTTTCTCATATCTAATATCAGAAACTTATACCTCCTTTTTCTCTTAGTCCGTCTGACAAAAAGTTTATTAATTTTACTGACTTTTTCAAAGGACCAGCTTTTGGTTTCTTTATGTTTCTATTTTGAACTCCACTGATTTTCACTTTAATTTTTATGATTTCCTTCTTCTGCTTACTTTGGGTTTATTTGCCCTTCCTTTTCTATTTTCTTGAAAATTTGATTGTTGATTGTGACTTTTCTTCTTTTCTGGTACGTGCATTTAATGCAATAAAATTGACTCTATGCATGATTTAGCTACATCCTGGAAATTTTTGTATGTTGTATTTTTATTTTTATTTTGTTCAAAATACTTTCTTATTTTCCTTGAGATTTCTTTTTGACCCATAGATCATTTGAAGTAATTAAAATAACTACCAAATGGGGCGCCTGGGTGGCTTAGTCGGTTAAGCGTCCGACTTTCGCTTAGGTCATGATCTCGCGGTTTGTGGGTTCTAGCCCCGCGTCGGGCTCTGTGCTGACTGCCAGCTCAGAGCCTGGAGCCTGTTTCAGTCCGTAACTCCCTCTCTCTCTGACCCTCCCCTGCTCACGCTGTCTCTCTCTCTCTCTCTCCTAGAAATAAATAAAACATAAAAAAAAATAAAATAAAATAACTACCAAGTATTTGGAGATTTTTCAGTTATCTTTCTGTTATCAATTTCTACTTTAATGCTAAATAGTTAGAGAACTTACTTTGTATGATTTCAATTATTTTAAATGTGTCAAGATTTGTTTAATGATCCAGCATGTGGCCTATCTTGGTGCACTTGTGTACTCGAATGTGTATTCCACTGTTGTTGGGTGAAGTGTTCTGTCAGTGTCCATTAGATCCAATTTGTTAATGAAGTTGTTCAGATTTTTTATATCCTTGCTGACTTCTGTCTCTTGTCCCACTGATTACTGAGAGATGAACTCACCAACCATAATTGTGAAGTTGTCCATTTTTCCTTCAATTTCCATCAGTCTTTTATTTGGAAGTCCTGCTGTTATGCATGTACATATTTAAGATTGTTATGTCTTCTTGATGAATTTACCCTTTTGGTCATTATGCAATGTCTCTCTTTATTCCTGATAAGTTTCCTCTCTCTGGAGTTTACTTTGACTGATACTATTCTAGATCTTTCAGCTTTCTTTTGGCCAGTGTTTGCTTGGTATATCATTTCTTGATTCTTTAAACTGACTCTTATATTTACTGAATTTTTATAGATAGCATATAAACTGGTTCTTGATTCTTTTATCCTTTGTGACAATCTTGGTCTTCAAATTGATGTGTTTAGACTATTGACACTAAATACAATTATTGATATGTGTGGCTATAGGTCTGCCGTTTTATTATTTATATTGTTTGCTCTGTTTTTCATACCTCTCTCTCCATTCTGATTTTTTTGGATTAAGATTCCATTTTAATTGATATAGTGAGTTTTTTGCTATATCTCTGTATATACTTTTAAGAATTCATATTATTTATTTTTAAAGTAAGAAATAAAAATATGTCTTCTCAAGTTACTTCTGGCTTGGTTTTCTGATTAGGTGATAAGGATGAATGTGGCAGAGAACAGAAGACAGAGAACTTTGAATATAATTTATTTATGGTTTTTCATTTGCCTACTCCCAAAATGGATTTGAGGCAGCCTCTACTGTTGCTATATATTGCTTTGTGTGGATTCAATTTACTGTCTAGTATATTTTCTTTCAGCTTGAAAGATTCATTTCGGTATTTCTTGTAAGGCAGGTCTGATAATGACAAATTTGTTTTTTTTTTTTTTTAATCTGACAATGTCTTAATCTCTTTATAACCCTTACCCCCAGTTTGTTTTTGTTGCTATTTTTTTTTTAAATTTTCTGGATATAGAATTCTTAGTTGACTGGGTTTTTTTCTTTCAACACTTTTTTTAAAGTTTATTTATTTTGAGAAAGAGAGAGAGTGTGCATGTGAGCAGGGGAGGGGCAGTGAGAAAGGAAGAGAGAAAGAGAATTGAAAGCAGGTTCCATGTTGTCAGTGTAGAGCCCCACATGGGCTCGGTCTCACAAACCGTGAGATTATGACCTGAGCGGAAATCAAGAGTCAGACGCTTAACTGACTGAGCCACCCAGGCACACCTCTTTCAACATTCTGAATATGTCACCCTACTGCCTTCTGGCCTCCATGATTTCTGATGCAGTCAGCTGTTAATGTTATTAAGGATCCCTTAAGACGTCGTTTAACCTTAGTTACCTCCTAAAAGCCCTATCTCCAGATGTAGTCACATTGGAAGTTAGGGCTTCAACATATGAATTTTATGGAGGACAATTCAGTTCATTATAAGCCCCAACACTGAAATTTTCATGTCAGTTTTTGTATGTTTCAACTCTAGAATTTCTACTTTGTTCTTTATCAAAAACAATTTCTATCTCATTATTGATGTTTTCTATTTGGTGAGACACTGCCCTCATACTTTCTTTTAATTCTTTGGACATAGTTTCCTTTAATTCTTTGGACATATCATAACAGTTGATTTATTTACTTATTTATTTTTAATGTTTTATTTATTTTTGAGAGAGAGAGAGAGAGAGAGAGCATGATCAGGGGAGGGTCAGAGAGAGAGAGGGAGTCACAGTATTTGAAGACAGGCTCCAGGCTCTGAGCCAGCTGTCAGTACAGAGTCCGATGCGGGGCTCAAACCCACGAACCGCGAGATCATGACCTGAGCCGAAGTCGGACGCTCAACCGACTGAGCCACCCAGGCGCCCCTGTAACAGTTGATTTAAAGTCATTGTCTAGTAGGTTCAGATTCTGGGTATTCTCTGGTATTGTTTCTATTGGCTGCTTTCCCTCCTTGTATGAGTCATACCCTACCATTTCTTTCTGTGTTGAAAAGTGAATGTTTAAAATAACATTACAATACCCGCCAAACCCCCCCCCCAAACTAGTTTGGTTGCATTGCTATTTTTTTAGTAATTTTCCTGAATTAATTCTGTAAAGTTTGCATTCTTTGTCGTGGATGGCCACTGATGTCTCTGCTTGGTTAATTTAATGGCCAGGTAATGACTGGACAGATGTCCTTGACTGCCTGGAACCGATAAATCTCCTAGTTTTTTTTTTTTTCCTGAAATTCCAATTAAATCTCCTAGTTTTTGTCAAAGTCTGTGCGGGGATCTTGGGATATGGGTTGAATGCTCTGACATGCAGTTCGCACCTAATTCTGCCTTTGTCTTCACTTCCTGCTTGTGCAAAGCCACACAGTCAGTGAGAGGTGAGAGGTTAGGGCCCTCTCAGGTCTTTCCTAAGCATGTGCACAGCCATGCATATTCCTGTAGCCTTCTAGATACTGAGGAATATTCTGGGGCTCTTTAGAGACCCCTTTGGGCAGCTCATTCCCAGATATTTAAGTTTTTTGTTAGGTCCAGCTGGTAACGTTGCCTCAAGTAATGCTTGCCAGTGATTATTTTTTATAATGTTTTGGAAATAGAACTGTTTGCACAGAGTAACCTCTGGGTCAGATAAAATAAAGACACGTTCTGAGAATGGAGTTTTTCAGCAAGCTGCCAGACAGTTAAAATAGAGATAATTCTCTGGGGGTGGGGCTTTGGAGCAACTCCAAACCTGTTTTGTCCTGCTAGTTGCTTCTAGGTTGACGGTTTTCATAGCTACCATACTTGTAATGCGGTTGGTTTTCAAGTCTACCATGAAGCTGGTGATAAGGGGATAGGATTGGGGCAAGTTAAAATGCCACAAAGCTCATTGTTCTTACTGAAACCATTTTTCCTGAGGAAACCCTCCTTGAATTGTTGCAAGTCTTTGGTTAATTTCTAGAGTTCTAAAAAAATTGATTTTGACAAATTTGCCTGTGTTTTCCTTGCTTTTATGGAAGACTGTGGTTTTAGAGGTCCTTAACGATGTCATTCCAGAAGTCGGAATTCTTAAATCTTTTTTTAAGGGGTTGCTCTAGGGATTACAATATACATACCTAACTTTTCAGTCTATTTAGAAATAATATATTACAACTTTCAGTAGAATATGGAAACCTTGCCACCTTATAGGCCATTTGGCCCTCCCCCATTTATGTTACAGTTGTCATACATAGAGATATCTACAAAGGTCTACATCCATTGAAAGCCCCGACAATGTTATATTTTTTTTGCTTTCAACTCTCATGTGAATTTTAAAGAACTTAAAAGGAGATATTTACCTAAATACTTGCCATTTTTATCATTCTTCCTTTATTCCTGACATTTCTGATGTGAAATCCATACTTGCTCTAATTGTTATTTTTCTATATGTGATATTCAGTTTTTCTCTGGCTGTTTTCTTTCTTTCTTCTTAAAATGTTTATTATTCATTTTGAGAGAGAGAGAGAGAACATTCTCAGGAGGGGCAGAGAGAGAGAGAATTTCAAGCAGGTTCTGCATTGTCAGTACAAGGAGTCCGATGCGGGGCTCAAACTCATGAGCCCTTGAGAGCATGACCTGAGCTAAAATCAAGAGTTGGATGCTTAACTGAGCCACCCAGGCACCCCTTTTGCCGCTTTCAAGATATTTTCTTTGTTATTAGTTTTCAGCAGTTTGATTATGATGCTTTTGGGAATAGATTTCTTTCTTTGAGTTTTTCTTGTTTGGAGAATTCTGAGCTTCTGGGATCTATAAATTTATGGGTTATCCCCCCACCTTTTGGAAGTTTTCAGCCATTATTTCTTCAAATATTTTTTTCTGCATCAAATATTTTGTCTTTCTCTCTTCCTTCTGGGACTGGTGTCAGAGCTTTTGGTGTTTTTCCACAGGTCCCTGACATTCTGTTCATTTTTTTTCTTTGTTGTTCAGATTGGAGAGTTTCCATTGATCTATCTTCAAGTTCAGTGACACTTCCTCTGCCTTTGCCATTTGGATATTGAGTTCATCTAGTGAAATTTTTGTTTCTCTTACTGTATTTTTCAATTCTAAAATCCCTACTTGGTTCTCTTTTATATTTTTTTGTTCTCTGTGGAAACTTACTATCTTTCTATTAGTTTTAATAGTCTTTAAATAGTTTTGTGGGAAAAACACATAAAATAAAATTTACCATTGTAACTATTTATTTTCATCTTAACCATTTTATTTTTTTAAGATTTTTTTTTTTTTATTTTTAAGTAATCTCTACACCCATCATGGGGGCCTGAACTAACAATTCCAAGATCAAGAGTTATGTGCTTTGCCAAATGAGACAGCCAGGTGCCCCTCATCTTAACCATTTTAAAATGTATAGTTCAGTAGTGTTAACTATATTCATGTTGTTGTGCAACAGATCATTAGACACTTGGGTTGCTTCTACTTCTTGACTACTGTGAATAATGCTTCAATGACCAGGGGTGTGCAAATATCTCTTTGAGATTCTGCTTTTGATTCTTTTGGATATATACCCATAAGTGGCACTGCTGAACCATATGGTAGTTCTATTTTTAAGTTTTTGAGGAACCTCCATACTGTTTTCCATAGTGGCTGCCTTTGACATTCCCACCAACAGTGCACTAGGGTTTCGATTTCTGCACACTTCATCAATACTTGTTATTTTCTGTTATAATGTATGTTCAAAAAATTTGTTAATGTTTTTATTTATTTTTGAGAGAGCGCAAGAGAGCAGGGGGAGGGGCAGAGAGAGGGAGACACAGAATCTGAAGCAGGCTCCAGGCTCTGAGCTATCAGCTCTGAGCTATCAGCTCAGAGCCTGACATGGGATTTGAACCAACCAACAGTGAGATCATGACCTGAGCTGAAGTCAGACACTTAACAGACTGAGCTATCCAGGTACTCCTGTTATTATTATTTTTTTTTTATAGTGATCATCCTAATGGGCATGAGGTGATGTCTCACTGCAGTTTGATTTGCACTTTTCTAATGATTTCTGATATTGAACATATTTTCATACTCTTGTTGGCCATTTGTATTTCCTCTTTGCAGAAATGTCTATTTAAATGTTTATTTGTTTTTGAGAGAGAGCGCGAATGAGAGAACGAGCTGGGGCAGAGAGAGAGGGAGACAGAGAATCCCAAGCAGGCTCCATGCCATCAATGCAGAGCCTGACACAGGGCTCGAACTCACAAACCATGAGATCATGACGTGAGCTGAAATCAAGAACCCGAGGCCTAACCACCAGGTGCCACTCTCCATGGTGTCTTTTGATGAGCAAAAGCCTTTTATTTTTATCCCCCCAATTTTTTTTTAAATATTTTTATTTATTTCTAGGAGAGAGAGAGAGAGACAGCGTGAGCAGGGGAGGGTCAGAGTGAGAGGGAGATACAGACTCTGAAATTGGCTCCAGGCTCTGAGCTGGCAGTCAGCACAGAGCCCGACGCGGGGCTCGAACCCACGAACCGCGAGATCATGACCCAAGCGAAAGTCGGACGCTTAACCGACTAAGCCACCCAGGCGCCCCTATCCCCCAAATTTTAATTTACATTCTAGTTAGTTAACATAAAGTACAATGTTGGTTTCAGGAGGAAGAAGCCCTTTATTTTGATGAGGTCTATTTTATCAATTTTTTCTTTTGATTAATGCTATTTGGGTCTTTTGTGAAAAACACCCTTTGTCTACTCCAAGTCTGCAAGGACAGTCTCCTATGTTCTTTTTTTTTTTAACTTCCCTTCCCCCTGTTTATGGAGGTATAATTAACATATAATATAGTATCAGTTTAAGGTTTGTAACATAATGACAATGTGTATATATTGTGAAATGATTACCACAAGTAAATATCCATCACCTCACACAGTTATAGTTGTTTTTCTTGTGATGAGAACTTTTTTTTTTTTAATTTTTTTTATTTATTTCCAGGAGAGAGAGAGAGACAGCGTGAGCAGGGGAGGGTCAGAGAGAGAGGGAGTCACAGACTGAAACAGGCTCCAGGCTCTGAGCTGGCAGTCAGCACAGAGCCCGACGCGGGGCTCGAACCCACAACCGCGAGATCATGACCCAAGCGAAAGTCGGACGCTTAACCGACTAAGCCACCCAGGCGCCCCTATCCCCCAAATTTTAATTTACATTCTAGTTAGTTAACATAAAGTACAATGTTGGTTTCAGGAGGAAGAAGCCCTTTATTTTGATGAGGTCTATTTTATCAATTTTTTCTTTTGATTAATGCTATTTGGGTCTTTTGTGAAAAACACCCTTTGTCTACTCCAAGTCTGCAAGGACAGTCTCCTATGTTCTTTTTTTTTTTAACTTCCCTTCCCCCTGTTTATGGAGGTATAATTAACATATAATATAGTATCAGTTTAAGGTTTGTAACATAATGACAATGTGTATATATTGTGAAATGATTACCACAAGTAAATATCCATCACCTCACACAGTTATAGTTGTTTTTCTTGTGATGAGAACTTTTTTTTTTTTAATTTTTTTTATTTATTTCCAGGAGAGAGAGAGAGACAGCGTGAGCAGGGGAGGGTCAGAGAGAGAGGGAGTCACAGACTGAAACAGGCTCCAGGCTCTGAGCTGGTAGTCAGCACAGAGCCCGACGCGGGGCTCGAACCCACGAACCGCGAGATCATGACCTAAGCGAAAGTCGGACGCTCAACCGACTAAGCCACCCAGGCGCCCCATCAAATTATTATTTTTGAGAATGGGTCTGTCCTATAAGCTTTACAAGATTACCAAAGGTGTCCAAGGCACACATATATTAAGAACCCCTGGTGTGTTGGCAGAACACTTAGCTTTACAATCAAAGAGACCTAGGTTTAAATGTTCATCTACTGCTTCCTAGCTCTGTGACCTTGGGCACATCACTTAATCTTCATTCATCTTCCATACTTCTATAGTTTCAATAAATGTCTATTCAGCACCTACTACCAGCCACTGTATTAAATCTTATGGATCTTAAGGATTTAATACAGACAGATGGAGATAACCTTTCTTGTACAAAGTTTACAACTGAGTGGGGGAGGCAAATGGGTCAAGGGGTCATTACACAACCCTGTGATAAATGCTTTGATAGCAGAAGGACAAAGCTATGGGAACACAGGGGTGGGACTCCCAACCCAGACTTGAGGAGTCAGGAAAGATTTCCAGATAAGGATGCTAAACACATCTCAGGGATAAGTAGTGGACATTAGCCAAGCAAAGGGAGAGAAGAGCTATCCAGACAGGGGGATGGCAATGCAGAGAGACATGGCAATGGAGAGAAAGAATCAGTAACCCAAAGCACGACGGTAGAAGGGGTCAGATTGGAAAGTTTTGTAACCATCTGAAGGACATTATCTTCAACCTAAGAGAAATAGGAAGTCATTAATGGGTTTTAACCATTGATAGGTTGTGACAGGATCAGAATAAATTTTTAAAAATCTACGCCAGAGTCATCACCAACGAAGACAGGGATATTTGAGATTATTGGACTAATTTTGGTGAGAGAAGGTGAGTGCATGGGTTGTGGCAATGGGGATGGAGAAGAATGGATAGATAATGACAGATAATTAGGAGGTAAATTCAATGAAATGTGTATTGGAGGCTCTGGGGGCTGAGAAAAATGGGCCGTCTCAGATTTCTGGTTGGGCCATCAGGATGAATGGCGGTGTCACACTCACTGGAAAAGAGCAGGTTTACAGAACATAAAGTCAGATTAGAATTTATGCGTGTGAAGTGACTGAGTGAGGATGTTCAGCAGACTTTGGGCCATATTGGCTAGAAAATTGGAAAGGGTTTGGGATGGGAAGCCATCTGCGTCCATACGGTAAGATGCCATAGGCAGCATTCCTTTTCCTCCCGACCTTCGTTCAACATCTGTTGAGGATATACTATACGCTGGAAGTTGGGGATACAGCGGTGAAGAAGACAGGGTTTCCGCCCTCAACCAGTTCACCATTTACCTTTCTCAACTTGTTCTTAATCTGTAAACTGAAGACAATGAGACTGAGTGAAATGAGGCGACAGTGACGACACCTGCTCTTCCCATTTGCCTATTTGTTTCTCGTCCCGAGAGCGGGAAGTGAAGACGCTTCGGTTACTTTTGCTTTCGTATCCTACCCCCACGGGCTCTTCCGCGCAGGCGCCTCGGAAGGCCCAGGGTGGGGGTGGGGCGGGCCCTAACCGGAGTCTTCTTCCCCCAAGGCCAGGACCCGGCCGCGAGTAGGAGCCGGCTGCCCGTGACGTCATCAAACTGCGCGGCCCGCAGGGCGGGACCCGAGCGCGACAGCGCGGCAGGCGGCGCAGGCTAGCTGGTGGGGGAAACGAAACTGAGGGAGGAGGCGGCGGCTCTGGCAGCGGCAGGGCCAGGCCTGGTGGAGGAGGCGGCGGCGGCGGCAACGGCGGCCTGACCCCCCCCCGCTCTCCGCTCCCAGGCAGCTCACCCTCTCCCCTCAGCGTGAGTGCCGACGCGCGGCCCGGGGGGAGCGAGCGGGCGGGCGCGCGGGCTCAGCATCCCTCTCCCCTCCACTGCCGCCTCGGCCCCGCACCGGCCGCGGTGACCCTCGCCGCCCCTCTCTTTCCCCTCCTCCCTTCGACTCTCCCCCGCCCCGCACCCGCTCCTCCAGCTCCCCGCAGCCCGAGCTGCCGCTGACAAACGTCTCTGCGCACACAGTCGCACACGTTGTTTTCAAACGAAAAGACTGGCCCGGAGAGGTGGGAGCTCCTCTCCTCAGTGAATAGGGGTGGCAGTGCGAAACGGACACCCTGGGAGAGAAGACCGGAGCGGGGCTTTGAACCCCTCCCTGTGGGGAGCAGCAGGTAGAACCAGGCCTCCTGCCTTGCACGCAGAAAGTTCCCTGCCTGGGCACATTCTTCTGGCCTGTGCCGGTCACTTGAGCACGGCGCTGGTTAAGGTGTGCGGCCTTCCCCTCTCAGGCCTCAGGTTTTTTTCCAGTGGAAAACGAGAGGGTTGGAGCAGATGATTTGGAAGGCCCAAATCTAAGGCCGTTTGCGGAGGAGCGTCAGTATCTCACGCCTTTCACACAACTATATGTTCTTTTTTTTGCACCCACCCCGACCCAGTCCACGTTGAGTTTTCCTTGCTTATCGCTCAGAGTCGCTAAGAATCAGATGGCCCTTTTGCGTTTGTTATGAGCCTTTGGGGGACATTTAAGACGGTGTTAAAGTGAAACGTGGCCTTGCTTTCTTTTTGTTCAGGGCCTCCTGTTTTTCTTACTTCCCCAGGATGACCCCTGCCTGTGCCTAGTGTCAGGCTGCCTCCTTAAAGAGGATAAGATTATGCATTGGGTTGATGGGCTCATCCTTAAGCTAGAGAGAAGTGAAACATGTGATTCAGGGTTTTGTGAGATTGAAGGGGATCTGTGCATTTCATTGCTTTCTTCCTGCCGAGTGATTCGTGTTAAAAGACCGTTTTGTGCCTCTGCACCTCCCCTTCAAGAAATTGCAGCCCAGCTGGTCACCACCTGTTTGCTCCTATGTTTTGAGTTCTTTCTCTTTTCTGAGCCTTAACAGCCAGTCAGTTGTGTGCACACCACACTGTATTCACTACTACTCTTGCTTGCTCTTTGGCTTGATCATTCCTTAAAGTTTCTGGGTGTAATAATCACTTCATTCCATTGCATTTCCCCCTTATGCTTACCTCCTGTACCTACACGTGGGCACAGGTGGTGGTGACATGGTACCTGATTGTCTCCATTCTCTTTTTATGGAGGTGTGTTCGTGTTAAAATTATTTTTGTACCTGAGTTCAATGACGTGGCTACCTCTGGTTTCAGTAATTTTCCCAGTCTTCTATTTCCTCAGGCCTGAGTCAACCACTGCTTCCGTTACTTACTCGTTAAAAACCGTCCCAATTCTTTCCTGTTTCAAATATCCTGAAATAAACCAAAACCAGTATTTGTATCATATTATGTAACCTGTTAATTGTCTTGCTAAAATATTAATAATGGTGATGGAGCAGTCATTCTGGGATGCTCCCTTCACCTTGGAAATACTGGTTCATACTCATTAGGTTTCATAAGTAATGTCCAGTTTACATTGTTGTCATGCATGGCCAGAGTTGCATGAAACGTATGGAATGATAAGTTCCCAAGGCTTTTTTTCCCCCCTCCTTGTGGCCTGTGGAATTGATCCCTGACTTTTTGGTATCAGACACCATTGGCCCTGAGGCCTAGGTCTGTAAGCACCACACATTTTCCAGTAAAATAACTGGTATTATTGAAAACTAGAGCTTGGCTAGCATCCTTCCTGTACCTCAGTTTGAGGAAGAGGCTGTTCAAGTGCTGGCACTGGAAGCTATTTGGAATTGCCAAATCCCATTCCATTGATGATTTATACTTTGGAATCCCTGCTCTGATCCTGGTGGCTCTGACAAGGGCAGCTGACCATCTGGATTTATGGTTGCAGTAACAATGAGGAGGAGAAATGATCCAGAATGCACTGCCCCTATCAAGAAACAGAAGAAAAGAGTTGCAGAGCTTGCCCTGAACCTCAGCTCTACGTCTGATGACGAACCTCCCTCTTCTGTCAATCATGCAGCGAAAGGTATGCTTGCCCATGTGATGTGAGGCCACAGGCCATCTGGTTATTTGAATCCTTGGTGCCTGAATTGGGCAGAACACAGTCTATTGCCCCTTGAGGGAAATTGGGCAAGTTCTACGGAGAGTTGTTGGCTATAGCATCTCTTCTCTTTGTCATTCTAGGAATGGGCAACTTGTTTTAAATAAAAACTTGGATTTTTTACAGTAGTGCCTCAGTTGTGCTGCTGGCCTTTCGGTAGGTGGCACTCTTTTGCTGCCTTAAACCAGTTGGAAGTAGTGGTGAGCATTGAGCGCCCTGTGCTCTTAATTGCTGCTAATGATCCTGGGGCTCTTTCACAGGGGATGGGCTCTTTGCTGCAGTGATCTGGCCTAATTCCCCTCAGGTTTTTGTATTCTGTATTCTCCATTCCCTCAGCATGTGTGGTCAGAAACACCTAAATGAATTGGAGCATCTTGTACTCCCTATTGACGTTCAGCTCAAAAGATTTCGCTGATCTGGTTGAAACTGACATCTTGCTTTGCCCGTGTTTTAGGGTTATGGACATTCACAGATACCTTTCTTTGAGAAATTGTAAGGTGCTTAGAAGCTTGCCTCCAATACCAAGCAGTTAGTAGTAGCTCCATTTGTTTTTACCTTGACTTGCCAGCTATATTACTTTCCTAGGGCTACTGTAACAAATTACCACAAACTGGGTGGCTTAAAACAAGAGAAATTTATTCTCTGTAGTTCTGGAGTTTACATGTCTGAAATCAGGGTGTCTGCAGGGCTATGCTCCCTCCTGAGTTTCTTGGGAAGAATCCTTCCTTGCCTCATCTAGCTTCTGGTGGTTGCTGGCAGTCCTTGGTGTTCTTGACTTATTGCAGCATAACTCCAGTCTCTCTTTGTCTTCCCTCTGTGTGTGTCTGTGTGCAAATTTTCGTTTTCTTATAAGGCCCACTCTAATCTAGTAGGACCTCACTTTAATTTGATTACATCTGCGAAGACCGTATTTCCAAATCTCACGTTCCCAAGTGCTAAGTGGACATAGCTTTTTCGAATGACACTGGTCAGTCCAGTACACCGGCAGTCTTGGATTTTGGATCCTTTGCTGGATCACTGATAAATTAGAATGAAATTTGGTAACAGACTGGTGACTGAAAGAGTGCAAAGAATCGTTTGAGAGTGGTAGGATATACAGAGAGGAGAAGCTTGACAGGCATTGGAGCAGAAGCATTTGGTGCAGCTGTGCTCCCGGTTAATAAGAGACTGTGGTCCCGGTTGATAAGAGATTCTTACAACCTTGTGTGTGGAGATATGTGTGCCTTTCAAGTTGTCGTAGTAGATTCCAGGTAGCTGAGAAAGGCTGTCTGTAGCTGAGGTTACTAAGTGAGAAGGTAAAAACATTTTGGGTGCATTGGTTCTAGGGACTGTTGAAGAAAGGGAGTTCTGCTTTTCACCTGGGATTTGAGCAGCTTCGTGAAAGTAGAGTCTCCTAAGGTAGAACTCTGGCTTATTGGGAGAGATGGCCTACAAGGGAAGAAGGGAAAGCATGTCTGGGAGAATAAATGTGCTCAGGTGCTGGGAGGATTTAGTTCTAAGTGGCTCTCGGGAGAGATCTCTTTAAAGTAAGGAGAGGGCAACTCCCAGATAGAGTAAGGTACATGATTAAGGGTCTTTTAAGGGAACCAGTCTGATTTAAATTTCAAGCTTTTAAAATGGACTGAGTTGAGATTATCCAACTTCGCCTCCATTCCCCTTAATTGCACCAAATAGCTTTAACCTTTTCTTGAAGTAGCACCATATGATTCAGTTAGGATTGACTGTTGCTGTTGTGTGTACAGAATGGAAGTCTAGGTGTGGCCAGTACCTTGTATGTGTCTGGCAGTAGGCCATTTGGTCCTTTTTATTTTTCAGAAAATGAGGCAGGAGGCAGGGGCGAAGAACCATTGTGAAATTTCCCCGTTTTAGCTTATTTTTTTAAAATTTTTTAATTTTTTTCGTTTTAGCTCAGGAAGCCAAAATGGAGGGCTGGAGTCTGGTGTCTCCATCAGCCAGACTGCTCTCTCTGCTACTCCCCCAGCCCCTCAGTGGATGGAATAAATGCTTAATAAATATTTACTGAGTAGAATTGATAGAAGTAACAGTAGTATCTTTTCCAAGAAGCTTAAAATGCTTCACCTCTTTCATTTTGCTTATCCCTCCACCATTCTGTAGAAGATCATTTCATTTAGTACTTAGCATTTACATCATCTCTGTTCTGTATTGGCTTTTCTTAGGTGCCCCCTGGACGGTGTGCTCTGGTAGTTTACTGTCTGGCCAGAAACTACATCTGCTGAGATTTATATGCAGCTTTCCTCATGTTGTCATTGCATTAAAGCAAGTTGTGTTTCCTTTTGCTCTAGCCACTTCTACCTGAACATACTGTTGAACAGATGATTGAAAAATGCTCTTTAGGGAGTATGAATAGGAAAAAAAAAAATAGTAGTTACTATTTCTGTCTTTCTGGGCCTTATTTGTGCTTTCTCTGCTAGATCAGTGTGATGACTTATTAATAGATCTGTTTAGTTTAATCGGCTTGTTTATTTTACTTTATCGACAAGGTAACTGCATTGCCAGGTCAGAGATTGACATCTGACCAAAGTAAAGGAGAAAAGGGACGTTGTTGTAATGGCCAGTGTGGCATCACGTGTTCTTTTGAGTATTTTAAGAGGACTTTGGAGGATTTTTAATCCAAAATTTGCTATTAAGTAACAACGTTTTGAAGTAAGAAGAGGCAGATGGAGGTCATTTTGTTCTTTTTAGTTGTTTCTCTCAGGGAAAATGTGGTCTAGGCTCCAAGACAGTTTCCTTTTCTCTTTAGCTGTGCATCCAGTGGGGGCTCCTGGGCTTCCCACAGTGTGTTGCTTTGGATGTTGATAGGCCCTTTTGCTGGCACCACACTTGTAGCGGCTTCCCCTCCACCAGGTTTAATTCTTCCCTAAATAGGCTATTTTCCCTGAAACACCATTGCTTTCCTGTCAGCCCAGATTCATGACCTTAATCAAAAACTTCCTTTATCGGTATCTGCTTAAATTGCTCTAACGAATTACCATTTGTCTGGCATGAAGGAGAAATTGAGTCTTTAAACAGGAGTGAGTGTATTCCAAAGCAATTGTTAGGCAGGATGCGATATTTATTAAAATCCATAATTTATTCTTCTCTGTGTGCTGCTCACCTTGGCCATTAGTGGTTGGACCTGCCTCTCTCTGTGTGTTGTCACTGTCATTTTTAATCTTGGCTTGTTTGCCCTACTGTTCTATTGCCATGGAAAAATTTTTGCCCTCCTGTTGTAATGCTATGTGAAAAATTTTGCACTTTTCTTCTTTAAAATGACTTAAGAGTAATGATTTCTATCAGGTAGAGAAGAATTCTTCAATGAGAACTCTAAATAATGTTTTGGGCTCTCTGGTAAGTTTTAGAAGGGGAGCTCCTGGGGAGGTAAATGGGACTGCCACCCAGCTTTGGCAGGTTCTTAATGAAACTAATCATTTTAATAGACTGACCTTATTACTCCTGTTAATTTATATCTTCATTACAAAATTGTCTGCTCAGTGTTTGCTAAATTCTTATCAGTCTTGGGAGGCTAAGTCTCCTTTTTAGTTACTGTTGCAGCAATGACAGTCGTCTCCTTTTCATCTGAAAAAAGTGGCCCCAAAGGCCCAGGGGTAAAATGGGTAGTGACTGTGTCAGTCTGTGGACATCAGGATTAATCTAGGCAACTTTTTGTTAAATCATGGCAGGCTAAGAATTGGCCTCAAATACTGCATGAAATAAAGGAGAGAAATAAGGCTGATCCAGCACTCTTCTTGATCTCACAAATGCTTAGTAGGATGATATTTTAGCTCCCATTAACCTCATTCTCAGAAGCATGTAGACAGCTGCATACTCGGTAATGCCTAGGGAAGAGGAATGGAATGGAAAGATATTTGTGCCAGAATCTGGTGCTGGTTTTTGCAACAGAGTCACCACTGATTTGCCTAATAAGCCTTCCACCCAGATTTGGTTCTCCCTGTCATTTTGGTGCAAGGATGTTATGAAGACAAAAAAGACAGAAGATTTGTCTTTAAGTGTGGTGTGTGGCCTGCATGCCCAGGAATGATATTCACCCCATTGATGAGTGACCACAGAAGGGTTCTCAAGCACACCTGAGAGCTAGACCAAGGGCACACTCTCCTTTGGTAAGGATACCAGGTTTTCCTAACTTACTGTAGGTAGGCGTATGAATCCCCTGATAGCTGGTGAAAAGGAATAGTAACTGGTGTAACATTGTAGCTTCTGGTTAGTCAGGACTCTGGATTCCTGGGCTACACAGAAAGAAACTTCAGGACTGTGCTTAAGGAGCTGCCCCCATTCCTGGTACCACCTCTTTCTGAATCATTCAGTACCGGTTGAAGGCATGGAAACAATTGAGTGAAGAGAATCTGCACCTTTGGAAGCACAGTTCTTTAGTATGTGGGTCCTGTGCTTTGGGTGTATCTGTTTCCTCTGTGTGACGGAGAATGGATGAGAGACTCAGGGTTAGTTTTGAGCCACTCGAGAGGTCTTTCCCCTTAGATCTGCTGTCCTCTGAAGATTGGTCTAAAAAGGAACCAGATTTTTCTCAACTCATGGAATGGTACTTTATTTCAGTATAGCTTTATTGTTTTTTAACTCTAATTTTCTAATGAAAAAAAAATTTTTTTTTGAGAGAGAGTGTGCAAGTGAGGGAAGGGCAGAGAGAGAGAGAGAAAGAGAATCCCATGAAGGGCAGAGAGGGGGGAAGAGGGAGAGAGAGAAGCAGGGCGTGTGTGTGTGTGTGTGTGTGTGTGTATGTGTGTGTGTGTGAGATTTTTTTTTACCTAAAGTGGGGCTCTGTTCTCCTTAAGCAGGGCTCAAGTTCACCCAGTGTGGGACTTGAACTCAAGAACCATGAGATCGTGACCTGAGCCGAAGTCAGATGCTTAACAACTGAGCCACCCAGGTGCCTTCTAATGAATATATTCTTATTTCTCACACAGAAATGCAGAAAAGTACAAAACAGAAAATAAATATAACCTCACCTCACAGTTTCCATGGTTACTCATTGTTAATGTTCTGGGTCTTTCCTTCTGAGTGGCATTCTCTGGCACTCTGTGACATGTGCTGCATTGGTCTGTGTGAGCAAGCCAGCTCTTTATTGAGGGAACTGTTGGAACCTTAAAAGGAAGGGGGTAGATTTGATACTTCTCATGTAGGATGTTCTCAATCAGAATTTCTCCTTGCTAACTGAATGTTGGGTTTTAAGTTTATTTTTTTCAAACATGTTCATAGGCCTTTTCTTTCTTTTGCAAAATGCTGTATTCTTAAAAGAAAAAAAGCATATTTATCTTAGTTATCTGATTTATTTTTGTTTTTATTAAAAATTTTTTTTCATGGACCAATCTAAGTTACTTATTTAAGCCATCTCCTGCCATAAGCAAAGGGATTCAAAATCAATATACCGGTTGTCATTTGATATAAGTAAGGAACGTGGGCTTAAAGTCCCAGATACTTTTCTGGTCATTGTGCCGAGTCATGGTCCAAACCAGTGCTGTGGTCCCCACTGGGAAGTGGTCCAGGTTCTCTTTATTCATTTTCATAGCTAGTGGGAAGTGAATTCATTTGAGAGTTATGAAATAGAGTATGACTACCATCTCCCCAGGGAAAGGGCTTGGCCCTAATGTGGAAATGGGAGTAGGTGATGAACTCCAATCTCTCGTGCTTTCCATGATGTTACTTCAGGAAGATGCTTATCATACTCACTTCCACACTGGGGAAGCTCTACAGAGCAGGTGAGGGCCTTCCACATGCGGGCTGAGCCCTCCTTGCCATGTGTGCCATCTGACACGGACCACCCCAGTTGTGCCCTGGACCAACCTAGCAGCCTAGAAACCCATACCCAGGTGCTGCCACCATTTTTGACCAGGACCTTAACTTATCTGATTTTTAAACTCTGAGAGTAGAGTTATTACTTTAGGGCAGTGCCCCATTGTATATACCATGGACCGTTTATAGAACAGCTCTTGAACCAGAGTTGTTGTCTGATCAGTTAAACAATACCAGTGTTTTCTTTTCTGGCAGATATGACAGATGTCCTATTTCAGCCTACTGGCGGGAGGGGTGGGGAAATGGGCGTTGTTAAATAATAGTCCAGGGAAGGTTCAATTCTCTGGTAAGCTGTAGGCATTTCACACTCATGCTTAAGCTTTTTGTTCTTAACCTTTTTAAAAAATGTTTAAAGACATCATTTTTAAATTTTTTATGACAGTAGGTCATAAAGCAGCTTTCTTTAAAACCATCTTTGTCAGAGTTTTAACACTGGAACAAAGTTAAATGTACCTAAGTGAGACATGAGGCTATTCTTGGTAATAGTACAGATTTTGTCCTATAGGTATTACCATTTTCAAGTTTTCTCCTCTATATGAAACTTTTGGAGGGAAAATGTGTTTTGCAACTTCTAGATTACTTTGTGCATGTCTCATTCTATAAACAAATGTATTGGTAATTAATACATAAATCAAGACTTAAAATTTTTTTAAAATTCACTGTAGTGAGTACTGTTGTTAAATGGAAAGATTCGGTTCAGATGTTGGAGGTGGGTTGTGGAGTGTGACACAGTTCTTGCTCTTGGGGAGTGGCCCTGTCCTGGAATTTGTGATGACTGCTGGGCTGATAGTGCTGCTGCTGCTGGGGTGCAGTGGGAGGGAGAATCAGGCCCGGGTGCTGGAGGGAGCTTGGGCTCTTCTCAGACGTTCACCCTTAGCGACTCTGTGTTCTCAGGGGAAGTGGGCAGATCAGTGCAGGTAGGCTTTAGAATTACAATGTCATTGCAAGTTATGAATACCTGAATAGTGACCATCTTGGGTTTTACCCAGGTGCCTTTCTTTAACACCTCCAACAAGCAGCCAGGCTTTGACTCCACGTCTCTTCTCAGGGACTTCTTTCTTCCTTAAGAGAATTGTGCCGGTTGCTTTCTTTTTCATATTTATTTTAAATTTTAATAGGTAATATATTCACATGGTTCATAAATAAAAAATATAAAAAGATAGTAAGTATAAACTCCAGTCATATAAAATGTAAATCAAATGTCACATCTTTGATTTGTTCCAAGTAATCATTTTGGCATTCTGTCTCCATGCCTCAACCCCGCATATGTAGATAAACACTTTCATTGGTCTTTTTGTATATCTTTCCTTCCAAAAGGAACTGCTCTTTTTGCAGTTACAAGAAATATAAATATATACTCTTATTTTCTCTCTTTAGTATAGACTTAGGATGCCATGTTTCATGCATATGGTCTAGCTCTTCTGTTACTCATTTGACAGTATGTCTTGGTGATCTACCCATTTCAGTACATAGAGCAGAGACTCCCAAGCTTTTTTTGATTCTTGGCACCCTCAGTATTAACCTTAACTTTTTTCACCATGCTCCTAGGCCAAAAGAAATACCTTAAAGTTCATATTATTTAATATTTAGGTCTAAATAACAAGCATTTCTAGCCTAACAACTAGTACATGTTTGAAAGAATAATACATGTAAACTGGAAAAAAATTTTTATTCTTAAATAAGTACAGTTACTTATTAATGAAATGTGTAAACTGTTGAGCACTGTACAACATTTCCAGCCTTGGGATGAGATTAGACACCGCCGCCCTCATTTACTGTCTGGCATTCCTCCTGGCTTGTGATTTATACCATTTTCAGTAGGAATATACAGAAATTGTTAAATTTTTGAGATACATTCTATTTCTAAATTTGGTTGGGTTTGTCTGAGAAACTACCTGAATAAAATCACATCAGTTTGACATCACTTTCAACTTAAGAAATTCACGTATCTATAAAAGAGAGGGGAAAAAACCAGACAGACATGGTGATATATAGAGAGTGAGTCATCCCTCTTTGATCCAGGACACAGGTAACTGACCACATCTGGCAGCTGCTAAGGTGGGTCTTATTTGCAGTCCATTGGTAACGAGGTGGGTGACCATGAAGGTAATGGTTTGGCTTACTTTGGTCACCAGCTTCCTCCCGGAGCGTTTAGGTGTCACTCCTCTACTGTTTGCTTCAGTTGATGCTGCTGCACAAGCACCTGTCCTCTTCCCTGTCCTTCCTTCCTTTTCCCTCTTCCTGTTCTTGTTCCTTCCTTCCCACCCTTCTCTTTTCCCTTGCTCTTCTTCTGCCTCTCCCCTGTGAGCCAGCTCTTCTCTGTGGTGATTCTATAGATCCACCCTCTTACCTGTCTGTGTGTTTGAAGGAGTGTGAAAACAAAGGAAACTAGGAGATTAAACAATCCGAAACTGTTAGTCCCATGATAGAATTGTTGAAAATGGAGCTAGGTATCAGTGTTTGGAAGTTGATGTTCAAATAATAAACAAATAAAATTTCAATAAATACGTTTTATATTTGACAGCATTCTTTCAAACACTGGTTTCGTTTAGCCTTCATACGACCCCATAAGGTAGGTATTACCATCTCAGTTTCGTAGGAGAAACAATTGAAAGGATAGGAAAGGACATA
The DNA here is from genome assembly GCA_017311185.1 of Proteles cristata cristata. Taxonomy (NCBI): domain Eukaryota; kingdom Metazoa; phylum Chordata; class Mammalia; order Carnivora; family Hyaenidae; genus Proteles; species Proteles cristata. The sequence continues at coordinate 2,841,008 of JAESUZ010005393.1, forward strand.
TGATATTTTTGAGTTCCCATCGTGTGTCAAGTACCGTTAGGAGCTTTGAGTGACTTGCTCAAGTTAACATAGTAAGAGGTAGAGAATACATTTGACCCTGGGTCATTTAGTGAACTTTGTGTGTGCAATGGGTAAACTGAACACTAGTTGAATAAATGAAATCTGGACTTCTAGAGGATACTTTGTGCCATAAACTCACCTAAACAGTTTCTGTTTTTCTTTTCCAGCATCTACCACAAGCCTAAGTGGGTCCGACAGTGAGACTGAGGGGAAGCAACATAGCTCTGACTCTTTTGATGATGCATTCAAAGCAGACTCCCTTGTGGAGGGAACTTCTTCTCGCTATTCCATGTATAATAGCGTCTCCCAGAAGCTTATGGTATGTCAGTGTTTGGGTAGGGTTTCTAAAACTCCACCAGCAGAGTAAGAGAAGGGAAATTGTATTGGTATGAAAAGAAGAAAAGCTAGGGCATGAGTTTTTCCTCTGCTTTCCAGCTACTGAAATTTAGTAGAGAGAATGTGGCCCCCATCTTAATAGAAGTATCTGTCACATTTGAATCATCCATGGTAAGTGGCTGCACAAGCCTGCTGCTTCTGTCCTGTCCAGAACTGGATGACTCTTTGGTCTCCTTAGAAATGCAAGCTTATCGTAAGTCCATGTGAACATACTTCCCTACACATAGATGTGTCTGGATGGGTAAAGGGGCTTCATGCTGTGAATTTTTGCTCTAGTGAGTAATCTCAAGAGAAATGACTAAAATCCTGCTCACTCCCAGATGCCTAAAATAAATGGGAGTAGTATAGTCTTTTATATTATTTTGAAAAGAAGGTCCAGTTCTCCTTCCCAATTTCTATACCCCATTGACACAGCAGAAGAAGGAAAGTGACCAGGAAGACCTGCTTCCTTTCCTTATCAGATGTTGGTGCACAAAGGTGAGGGAGATCCAGGTTTACTCCCTGGCTAGCTTTAATATTATAGTTAACCCCTCTATTTTCTTCTGGATTCATTTAAGAGTAAGAACTGCCATTTCTGAAGTCATAGTCAGGATTCTAGTGAGGGGGGCCACAAACTTTGGGGAAGTGGACAGTGGGGAGTTTTGTGGCTCAGTCAGCCTTTTTGACCTGGGGAGAGACTTATGGCTACGGTAGGAATTCTGTCCAGTTCTTGAGTCAGTAATGCTCCTTCCAAAGGGAATATAGACCCTCAAGGAGGAATTAGGTTTTCTTAGGATTGGAGCTCTTTTATTAGATAAGGGCGCTTGGTGTTTGGGATTTGGGTCTCTGATTTTTGGGGTATATAACTGGGCCTATTGACTCAGGGGTTTAGTGTGAGCTTATGGACAATTGTAACATTTAAAAAAGTTTCTGTCCAGTATCTTATGGTACCTTCCATACCTCAGTTTTACATGAAGTGATTTTTCAGTTAATACCTTAAGTGGGCTCCTGCAAGCCCTCATTGTCTTTACCTAGTAAGGCTGTTTGAGTGGCTGAGGGTAAGGTAGAGTTGCTGCTTGAAGCATTTCCATTTTAAATTACGTTCCCTTTATCAACTCTACTGTAGAGCTACGTTTCACTTAATCAGACAAATTAGCTGGAAGGGGAGTTGTGCAAATGTCCAATGAGATTCATTAAGTGCTCTTGGTGTTTTTAATTACAGCTATGAGGTCCCATCTCATTTATCCAACTTCTGGTTGCCCGAGACTTTTACTTCCAGAATAGATGGCCACAGGACCCACAGTTAAACTGTAGTTACTTTTTTATGCTTATTTTCTTCAGTAGGCCTTTCCTAAAGGAAAACTTTAGGCCTTACTCATCTATGTTTTCTCAGAGGTTAGCACAATGTCTGAATGTGATAGGGGCTAAATAAATGTCTGTCTGTTTATTTAAGTGCTCCCTTATTATCTATTTATATAAATGCTCTATTTTATTTCTTTTTCAGGCCAAGATGGGCTTCAGGGAAGGTGAAGGATTGGGTAAATACAGCCAGGGTCGGAAGGACATTGTTGAGGCCTCTAATCAGAAAGGTCGAAGAGGCTTGGGTCTGACACTACAAGGCTTTGATCAAGAGCTGAATGTGGACTGGCGAGATGAGCCAGAGGTAACTGCTGAGGGGAGGAGGAGACAGGAAAACCAACGCGCGCGTGTGTGTGTGTGTGTGTGTGTGTGTGTGTGGTAACTGCTGAGGGGAGGAGGAGACAGGAAAACCAACATGTGTGTGTGTGTGTGTGTGTGGCCATATTAACAAACTAGAAGTCTCCAGAGGCAGTGGGGATTGAAACTAGTTTTTTACATGGAATGGACTGAGGATGTCCAAAATGGAAACAGAAGAAATATTCTGAGGGAGATATTGTAGGATGTGGGTTTGTTTTCTAATAAGGACCAGTGGGTAGAAGATGCTGGAAGACAGAGTTTGACTCCACAAAGAACTTAGAAAAATTTTTTTTAATGTTTATTTAATTTTTGAGAGAGAAAGAGAGAAACACAGAGACAGAGACTGAGTGGTGAAGGAGCAGAGAGAGAGACGCAGAATCCCAAGCAGGCTCCAGGCTCTGAGCTGTCCGCACAGAGCTCGACATGGGGCTTGAACTCACAAGCTGCAAGATCATCACCTGAGCCGAAGTCAGATGCTTAACTGAGCCACCCAGGCGCTCCCACAAAGAACTTTAATAAAACAGATACACCTTTCCACGAGTGGTTAAGGTACCTCATGAGGTAGTGAGCTCCCTCTCTCTGCTGAAAGGATTCAAAGGTGCTGAAGGAGGACGAACTTTCCCATTCTATGAGTGATTGGATTAGGTGCCCTCTAAGGTCTTGCACCATTATGGGTCTATGACACTCCATCTCTGTCAATGTAGGTGTTTGTTTATGCTCCATAGTTACTAGTTGGTCTGCTGATCTGCTTGGGTACCAGTTGTTTTAACCCCAGCTACTAAAAGAGATTCCTGTCCTTTTTTATGGGACAGATGATGTTGAGATTTTATTTTTATTCATTTATTTATGTCCTATCTTATTTCACGGAGGATTTGAAGTAGATATGATAAAAGTGACTAAAAATAATGATGAAATATTTCCATTACAGAGTTGAAACTAGAGAAAATAGAACACAAATGTCTAGTCTTCTACATAGTTGGCTGTAGTTGAGCTTCATATGTGGCTCTGAACTCTGGAGAATTGATATTTTATTTGTCTCCGTGATGTTCCAGTTCAGGAAAGAACTCCTGAGAATTGCACGTGATAAAAGCCTAATAAGGCTTCAGAGTAAGATGCTGACAAGTCAGGAGCTAATGGCTTCTGGAGGTGGTCCTGCTCTGTTGCCTTATAGTTGCGAGGAGACAAGACCAGCAGAATAGCAGATGAGACAGTGCAGGGTAAATATTTGTAATTGGGTGCTAGATACAGGTTTTTACCTCAAATACTTGGTGCTTTCCATGTCCTCATTTGTATGAAAACCAGTAAATAGTCTTGATTCTCTTAGTGGGGAAGAATTAGAACTAACATTAACTCAGAATCTCAAATTTGTCTATAAAATCTCTGTTTTTAATGAATGTAGGCTATTGAAATTCCTTTCTGGGGCAAGGCTGTCCTAATTATCACTTACTGTGATTAGGTTTTTCCTCTTTAAAGAGATGCCCTGTTGTTTGGTTAAGAGTTTGGCCTATTAGTTGGTGTCCACCTCTTTAAGGCAGGTGAGTCTGGGTTGCCTCAGGTGACTGTCCAGTCCTGTAGTCGCTGCAGAGAAAGTGCTTGGTGCCTGCGGCAGCCCAGGAACATGGAATGCAAGGCTTGACTCTTTGGACAAAGTCCTTTTGCAATCCGTTTTTGCTCTTAATATTCATACTTCTGGGGGGAGATTGAGTCTGCTTATTCTCTCCAAAGGGGCATCCCAAGTGTATATGAGCTTTCTTCCCCCCAGAGTTTGTAATGTATAACCATTTATAAATGGTTAAAGGTGATGGATTTGACCGGGGGGAAAACCATGATTCACTGCCAGATTCATTGACGAAGGCTTCAGTAATTTTTCTTTTAAACTTTTCTCTCTAGTTGATGGTTGGCTTGCCCTCATGACCTTGCATTGTGTTACCATTTTATGCTTTTCAGCACATGTAATATTACCTTTAATCATATTGCTTCAATTTGCAGTGGTGAGTCTCTTCTCCATGCTTGCTTGGGAGGCAGTGTGTAGAGCTGCTGTGCAGGTTAGCCACCTGTTTAGGTTTTAATAATCCAGTGAATGTAGTCCTGGTTGCATGTTAGAATCATCTGGGGACTTTTAAAAAATGTACTAAGAACCAGTTTCTGCCTCAGACTGATAGAATTATGTACTCTGAGGGTGGGGCCTAGCTATCAGTTCTCTTTAAAAGGACTACAGAAGGGTGCCTGGCTGGCTTTGTCGGTGGAGCATACGACTCTTGATCTTGGGTTGTGAGTTCGAGCCCCACGTGGGGTGTAGAGATTACTTAAAAATAAAATCTTAAAAAAAATGGGACTGCAGATGTTTCTAATGCTTAATGTAATTGAAAAATTAAGAGAATGCACCGTTGAGGTTCCAGTTTCAGCTTTGGGACCGAATACACGAGGGATCCTATCTGTTAATAACACTTTGAAAGGCATCAGGAGGTGAGACGTGTTGCCATTGGGTCTTCCCGGTATAATTACCTTTTCATAGACTTATAGCCTGTGTGTACTTCCCTGTGTCCCCACTGCTCTGATTGTAGACCCCTTGGGTCAAGGACTATGTCTTTTTAACTGCATTCTGAGTACTTAACCCATAGTATGTATTTATGAAATAATATTGGAACAAATGGAAGAAGCTTTGAAGGTTTGGGAAGTTTCTAGAGATTCAAACTAGAATTGTAGCTGGCCTTCAGAAGTTAAACTTTAGCATCATGGCTCTCAGTTCTCCTGTCTGACTTCCTGGAGGAACCCTTCCCAGTCTGTATGAGTCCCTTTTGATTGTTTTGGGGAAACCCTGATGAGTTGGGGAATAGCCCTGAGGGGCTGTTTTACTTGACTTACTTGCTTCTTTTTTGTTTGTAGCCCAGTGCCTGTGAGCAGGTGTCATGGTTTCCAGAATGTACCACCGAAATTCCTGACACTCAGGAAATGAGCGATTGGATGGTTGTGGGAAAGGTAGGATTTCAGGAAAATATACCCTGAATTCTTGGCACTTACCTCCTGACTTTTTTCCTTGAGTCCAGTATGTATACTGGACACCCACATTTAAGAAAAATGTGAATCTACCATTCTGGCAGGAGTAAAGCTGTGTCAAGATGGTGTGTCAGGGGCTTTACAGATATTCCCTTGGGAGATGTGACAGGGTTTTTTTCCTCCTAGTCATTTAACTTGCAAGGCAGCACAAAATGCATAACTTCTGTCTTCCTCATGGATGCTTTTTAGAGTAGCTGATTATACATTTGTGTATATTCTGGTCACTGCTGGGCACTGTTCCAGGTAGATGAAAAGACACCATCCCTGTCCTCAGAAAATAATGAGGGAGTTGTTACAGAGGGAATTTGTTTAATCTCCTTCTGGAAAACTGTAAGAATAAAGTTGATAGCCACCAAATCAGTATGGTCTGGAGAGTAGTTCTCAAAGTGTAGGGCACCCTGGGGATCTCCAGGACCCTTTCAGGGGGTCTGCAGGGTCAAAGTTATTTTCATAATGATACTGGAAAGTTACTTGTTTTTTCACTCATTCTCTCATAAGTGTCCAGTGGAGTCTTCCAGAAGCTGTACCACAACCAACTGAATGTAAATGCAAAGAGGAGAATCTAGCCATCTTATATTAAGCCAGATATTAAGAGATTTGTAAAAATGGAAAATAGTGCCAGTCACCTCATTAAAAGTTTCTTTGGGAAATAGTTGCTTTTCATAAAAATGTTAATGTAGTGTATTGCTCTTTTACACTGAATAAATATTTTAACATTTTCTCAGTTTTAATTTCTAATAATGTTGGTATGTATATATTCCCCATATAAACAAAAGCTCTTTGGGGTCCTCAGTGATTTTTGAAGTGTGTAAAACCCGAGAACACCAAGTTTGAGCATCATTGGTTTAGAGGTAGTCTCATTTAAACATGAGGTTGGATTTGACACCTCTGTGAGGGTCTCTTGAATCCTTGTTTTCTCTGATGTTACCAGGTCCTACCTGGTGCCTGGTGTCCTACCTTTGTACTCATCATAGATTAGGAGGCTTCCTAGTCGAAGGACAGGCTTCTGTCATTTAAGGTGGTCCCTATCCTTCTGCCTCTGTACTCTGGGAGCAGACAGCTTGAATGTTTCCTTCCTGTTTGCTTTTCTCAGCCTCAGCATTCATGAGTCTTCTGTCCATATGGTGCTCTAGTAAGAGCACCCAGGGGCTGCTTCATCTCTTAGCCATCTGGAGGGTAGCCAGAGGGATTTCAGATTTCCTCTTTCCTGCCCCTTAGGGATTGATGTTCCTTGGCATAGACTCAAGCTTCTTCTTGCTCTACTCACTTGGAACCCTCGTTTCTTCATTCATTCTCCCAAATGCAGTCACATGTGGTCATTATTGATTGTTTTCTTCTTTCTGTAGAAAAAGATGGTTATTGAAGATGAGACAGAGTTTTGTGGTGAAGAGCTGCTTCACAGTGTGTTGGAGTGTAAGGTAAGACCTGTGGCTAGAGCTGGGTTGAAAACCTTGTGTGAGGGGATGTTGTGGGCTCTTCCAGTTCTTTTGAATTGGTTGTATGGGGCTGAAGTTTAGCTGAAGTTTTTCCTGGAGATCAGATGTGTGGCTTGCTAAATTTCTCCAAGGTAGTTTCCTTTTTCCTGGTTCCTTGTAGTATTGTACTGTCCCTGTGGTCGGTAGCCAGGAAATGATCCAGTTAACCTCAGTGGGTCGGTTCATTGCAATTCTGAGTGGGCCTGGCATAGTGAAAAGTTTGGAATCATTCTTTAGCATCACATAGGCCAGAATTCAAATCCTTGTTTTGCAGGTTTTTTTGGTTGTATGACCTTGGGCCAGTTGCTTTAAGCTGCTCTTAGTTTGAGTTTCCTCATCTATAAAATGAGGAGAAAATACTTCCCAGGATTGTTATGAGAATTAAATGAAGGAATCCGCGCGAAGCTTCTGACACGCTGGGTGAATATTAGTCTCTCCTTGATACTTTTGGCGTGATTCTGTGTCAGGAAGTGCATTGCCTGGGGCAGAATGAGCCAAGGGAACTCTGAGGAAGAAATCGGTTGGAGAAGAAGACCTTAAACCAGCCTCACTGAACTATTGTTTTTTTTTTTTGCAGGCAGAGGGTTAGGAATATCCTTAAGGTGACTGAAACTCAGGTGAAGGAGGCTTTTTTTTTTTCCCTCAGGGGAACAATTGGAGAAGGGAGAAAGGGTCTCTGTTGTGTGTTAGGCGCCATCAGAAAACAGGGGCTTGTTTGGTCTGCCCTCTCTCAGGAAGCCTTAACCACAGAATTCTGGTTCCTTGGAAAGTTGCTGCTGGAGTGGAGAAACAGGTTTGCTCTGAGGATTTGTTATGCCAACAGGTGGCTTTCTGCATAACCACAGGTGCCATTTATTAGCCACTAACCATGCAGGCACATGCTCATGTTTTATATTTTCCACTTTATAGCTGAGATAGTTGAGGGTCAGAGTGATTGAGCAATTTGTCTGGGGTCACAGCTGGTCATTTTAGAGCTGAGATGCAGCAGTATTGTACCTCTTTAGAGGACTGAGTTGGGCTCCTCTAGCACTTAAGTCCCCTGTCCCATCCTGGAGGGTGATGCTCACCTCAGGGTTCTGATTCTCTCCCGGCAGAGCGTGTTTGATATCCTGGATGGGGAGGAGATGCGACGAGCTCGGACCCGGGCTAATCCCTACGAGATGATCCGAGGAGTCTTCTTCCTAAACAGGTTTGCGGACATTCCCATCCCCTCCCCTGACATGTACTGCTGCACCTTTTCATCTGAGCCTCAGCTTTCCACACATCTGGTGTACTGAGTTGCACTTTTCTGTCTTTGTTGCAGGGCGGCAATGAAGATGGCTAACATGGATTTTGTGTTTGATCGCATGTTTACAAATCCGCGGGATTCTTGTGGGGTGAGAACAAGATTCTGTGTATGAGTTTATAGTGCTAAATGGGCTTAAGCTTCAGGGGCCCGGAAATGCCATTCATGCAATGTTAGGAGAGTATTCCTGCTATGTGGTAGAGATAAGAGTTTGCTTGGAACTCTCAAATAAGGTCGCTCAGTGCATCCTCTGGTGTCAGGGATGCTCCACAAGGTATTTGTCTGTAGGGCTTCAGGCCCTGAGTTCCAGCCCCCAACTCTGCAGATCCTCCTGCCCACCCTGAGTGGAGGAGGGCAGGGTTTGCAGCAGTGGCAAAGGGATATTTCTGGGCAAAGTCGGCACTTGTGATATCTGTAGGCCAAGGGAGCAGGGAGGTGAGGCCATGAGATAGAGTGTGGGCCCTCCTCCTGCATCTGTTAAACATGTATTTATCCTACTATGTGCCAGGCACCAGGAGTATAATTTGATTTATATATTTTATTTTTCAAAGGTTTACTTTTTTTAAGAGAGAGAGACTGAGACAGAGCGTGAGCAGGTACGGGCAGAGGGAGAGAGAGACATAGAATCCAAAGCAGGCTACAGGCTCTGAGCTGTCAGCACAGAGCCCGACATGGGGCTCGAACCCACGAACTGTGAGATCATGACCTGAGCCAGAGTCAGAAGTTTAACTGACTGAGACACCCCGGTGCCCCAGAAGTATAATTTTATTTTATTTTATTTTATTTTATTTTATTTTATTTTATTTTATTTTATTTTATTTTATTTTATTTTTAATATTTTTTTATTTATTTCTAGGAGAGAGAGAGACAGCATGAGCAGGGGAGGGTCAGAGAAAGAGGGAGACACAGACTCTGAAATAGGCTCCAGTCTCTGAGCTGGCAGTCAGCACAGAGCCCGACGTGGGGCTCGAACCCACGAACCGCGAGATCATGACCTAAGTGAAAGTCGGACGCTCAACCGACTAAGCCACCCAGGCGCCCCAGAAGTATAATTTTAAATGAGATAGATGTGATCACTTCCCCCATGGCACTTAAGTTCCGGATGTTCTGGTGGATTTGAGAACTGAAAAGGGTGCAGGGTTGAGATGCTTGTAAAACCTTTCTGTGCTCATCGGTGTGTGGAGGCCAGCTGCTGCCAGGGAGCTTTAGCTGCTGCCTTCCTACCGTGGGTGATTTGGAGTGTTAAGGGTGAGTATGCAGTCCTTACAGTGAGCTTATTTTCCAAGTTCAAACTTGTGATATCATCTGACTTGGGTGCTGTTTCTGGTATGAGAAGGGGGTGCTCTGGGAAGTGTGAGTGTTGGATGAAATGTGGGCATCTGGGTCCTTCCACTGGTCTATTTAAAATCAGTATCATGTCTGAAAATCTGGCTGTGTTATTCAGTGAGGGGTTGCGGGGGCAGGAAGAACAGAACTTTCATCACAAGTAGTGTCACTCAAGTTCATCCCTTCTTTGGGCCTCAGCTACCTCATCTGTGGAATTAGTCCTACTAACCTGCCAGAGGGTTGGGGTAGGACCAGAGGCCCTTAAGATTTGTTCCAGTTCTAAGATTTGTGATTTCAGATGTGGCCACCTTCCCTTCCTTTCTGAACCAGCTTTGCATGGGATCATAATTATTAGATTTTGGCCCTTCTCAAGAAGTGGTAGAGCAAAATGATTTTCTACTCTGCTGCATTTCATTTATCTGAGCACAGACACACCATAATTATAGAGAAAGAATAAAGGAAATTTCATCCTGGCATTCCTCTTAGGGTTTCAAAGCATTTTTCCCCAGTCCTAGAAAGTTAGTTCTCTTTGACAATGAAGGGCCAAGAGCCAGCTTCCCAAACCTGTTTCTGCTTCACACTCTGTCCTTCCACTAGACCCCCTGATTGTCCACTCACTGAAGGAACTTATTTTGTAATTTCTTTGGTGTTTCAGCTCCACCTCCCTAACGGCTTCTCTCTGGGCCGGCAAAACTGGCGAGCAGATCCCTCCAGCCTGTAGTCATTTCTTTCTCCCAGGTCTCCCTCCCTGTTTACCAGGACCAGCAGGCAGCACAAAAGGGCTCTTGGAATTAGCAACTTGAGAAAATTAGGTTGATATAATGTTGGTTTAATTTTCTGAGTTCCAAATGATTTCCTTTAAACCCCTGCCTGGCAGAGGAGCTCTGTCAAGCTGATGGGAAGTCATAGCATCATTTTGGGCTTTTGAATGTAAACGCCTCCAGCAGCTGGTATCTGGTTATTGTCTTTTGCTGTCAGGAAAATGAAGTAGGCACCAGGGTTGTACCATTCAGGTCAAGGGTGGAGATGTTAGTTACATAGGAAAAGGCAACCATGTTTGTAACGCTTCAGGCAGCTTCTTGACCTGAATTGTTAGTGGCCATGGAGAATTGCCCTTTCTGAGATGTTTCTCTTCACTCCACTATAAAAAGTGATTTCTCTCCAGCCCCTAGTGTTTTCTTCTCTTTTCATCTCTGTTTTCCCCTGAGGACCAGATGATAGCCAAGCCCAGCAGGCTTGGTGTGTTTTTCAGGCAACGCAGAGGCTAGTAGAGCAATCCCCAGTGGAGATGGGAGTGGCTAAAGGTCCGGACACACACTCGGGTTTACTAGAGTCTCAGTGGCTCTAAACTCACACAGATTTTAGAATAAGAGCGTGGAGAATCTGAAGCTTGGACAGGTTTGAGGAAGTTGGAGGTGGCAAACAGAGGGGACTATGAAGTTTTTCACTGGGTTTCTGGTTCCATGGGTTGTGGTAAAAGGAGAAAAGAGACTCACTAGGGAAACAAAGAAATTGTAAATCTGAATTGGAAGAGATCAGGGAAAGGGAGTTAAAGATTCTTTAGGTATATGCTAGCACATTAGTGCAGGCTCTGTGTGTCTGGGGGTATTGCTGAGGTAAGTAAACCTTGTCTGTGTAGCCTAAGGAGACAAAAATTGAATGTAGATCTTTAAATTTCAGTACTGTCTTAGAGGAAATTATAAAGTGAGTATAAAGAAATTATAGAGGCACTTATGAAGTGCTTACTGAGCGTGGAGTACTGCACTGGGCATTGGGAAAGGAAAAAGGTGGTAAAAGACGAGTTCTGACTCTAAGGAAGTTGATCCAGTTGAATGTTGTGTCATCTTACATTTAATATTGACAGTTTATAAAGATCTTTCACATATGGTACTTTAATCCTATAACAGCCTTAAGAAATAACTTAGATTAATCCCAATTTACAGTTAAGGGAATGCGAGTTTAGAGGCCTAAATCATATGCTTGCTCTTAACTGCACAGCCAGTAAGTAGCAGAGGTGAGAACTCCAGCTGTCCTTTCTATGAAAAGACCTTCTGGCCATGACCCATGAGGGTGACATGTCTTGAAATCACAAATGGAGATCATACTTATGCCCTCTTTTTGGAGGTGAGATTCTCTCATGGATTCATTTTCCTTCCTTTGCCTGGTCTTCCTTTGAGCCAGTGGCTCACCTAGAGAGCCCAGAGCGCGGGGCTGGGGCATAGCCAGTGGTGAGAAACATTGTTTTTCCTTTTTTCAGTGTGTGCAGGCCTTAAACTTGTGACCCTTGCCTCCTTACCACTGGGCTGCCTAGAAAATGCTACATAATGTTCTCTGCAAATGCCATTAGGTCGTGTGTGTGTGTGTGTGTGTGTGTGTGTGTGTGTGTGTGTATGCAAATGAATATAATCCAGAAATATGAATAATTGATGGCTTGGGAACAAAGAATACTGAGGCAGATTGGTAGGGAAGAAGAGAAAGAACTGATACAACTCAGCACGCCTGGGTGGGCTTGTCATAGGATGATGACGTTTATTTTTAGCTAAAGCCAGTTTCTCCAGAGACTTCTTCACTGTTTTGGTAAAGCTGGATAGCTATCATCAGAAGATAGGCCCTTTTCACCCAGAAAGTGACTAGATTGTGAATATTAGTATTTTCCATTTCTTTCTTACAACTGTTCCCCCTAAAGCTTTCTCATATTTAGCTAGCAGTTACAAAACTCTGGATAAGTACTCAGCCATAACAAACCTATGGAGAGGGAAGGCTGAGCTGTCTGAGCTCCTTCTAGTTTAGGGTCCTCTAGTCACCTGCTCTAGAGCTCAACCTCTTGTCACCACTGTGCAGATGGCATATCCCTTCTGCCTTGGAGCCAGGTCAGACAAGTAGAATTCACCCTCTAGGGCCAGGTGTATAAAAGATAAACACAATATGGGCCAGTGCCGGGTTCAGCATAAATTCCAGATTAAGGATTAAGAGCTACTGGAGGGTTAAAAACTATAATCTAGTAAAAATTCAAATGATTGTTGTAACTTAGTTATTCCTGAGGTGGGCAGTACCCTAGGGGCTGCCTGGAAGCTCCACCCCAGTGTCTCCTCCCCGCTCTGCTGTGTCAGCCTCCAGCTGTGCACTGCCCCATACTCTGGGCTAGCAGAGGGGCAAAGGCAGGAGAGGAAGGGAGTGCATAAAAGGAGGGGACTCAGTGCACTGTGATATCTTGGATTGGATCCTGGAACAAAACAAAACAGAGGCTCTAGTGAAATATGAAATCAAGCTGAATTTAGTTAATAGGGGTGTACCAGTGTTGGTTTCTTAGTTTTGACAGATTTTGTAAGATGGTAACAAAATTGGAATCTGAACGAAAAGTATGAGAACTCTGTCTTTGCAATTTTTCTGTAAATCTGAAATTATTCCAAAATAAAAAGTTAATTGAAAAATAAATAGGGAGATCCAAGATGGAAGGGGAGAAGGGAAGCAAAGGCTGTGGTTTGGAAAGGTAGGTAGGCCCTGTGACTGGGAGGGAGACACGTTAGAGTCCATCAGACTTTGGATAGGAAGACCTGAGTCCAGCAGTCGGGCTGACTGGATTCTCATTTAGCTTTGTTGCACACAGGCTGTGAACAGGTTGCTTTGTGTCTTGGTGTCTTTTTTTTCCTTGTCTGTAAGTGGGGGATACAGTATCCTGCTCAGTGGGACTCTTACAAGGCAGTATATGGTAAGGGAAGGACTCTGAAATATAAATGAATCCTCAGATTCCCTTTAATATGTTTTTTTATTAGGAGTCTGAGCCAGGCCATGTGGTTGAAGGGCATTAGGGATATTTTGAGGCACGGATGGGCAACTCCCGGGGTGATGATCACAGAGAATACATACTCTGGGTGTCGCGGCCCTGGTGGGAGCTCTGCACTCCACTTGCTAAAAGGCTCATTTTATGCCCCTGCATTCTCCTTCCTGTTGCCCATTGAGCCAGACTATTTCCCTTCCTCCCCTGTCCACCACTTGCCGTTGCAGAAACCACTGGTAAAGGACCGGGAAGCTGAGCTTCTGTACTTTGCTGACGTCTGCGCAGGCCCAGGCGGTTTCTCTGAATATGTGTTGTGGAAGAAGAGGTGGCACGCGAAGGGCTTTGGAATGACTCTGAAGGGCCCAAATGACTTCAAGCTGGAGGACTTCTACTCGGCCTCCAGCGAACTCTTCGAACCCTACTATGGTAGGAACATGGAGGAGGGCAGTAGCGGCTTTGAGAGAGTCCTCTGTGGGGACTTTAGTTTTGAAGCAGTTATTATCCTCTCGGCATGTTTTCTTTCCTAGGTCTCTCAGCCTGGGGTTTCCAGTCCTGTCCTGAAGATCTCGGTTCCCTCTAGACCTTCTCTTTTTACCCCAGGCCTGTAGGATACAGGTTAAACACTCCACTAGGCAAACTCTCATCAAAATCGTATTAATTCCTCTTTTCTTCTCTTGTGGTGACAGGAGATAATGAAACTGCCTGTTCTCCAGCTGAGAAATGGCAGGGTTATTAACAAATACAGACTCCATGCCCATCTCCAGCGTGTGCACGGGGTGTGGAATTCACTGGATAACAGACAGCTCAGCAGCCCCACAGCAGTCCCTCCACTCTTTCTTGATTGTTGTGATTTGGCAGCAAATCCCAAGTTCTTTCTTAACTGTTCTTATTTAAAAATTGTTGTTGGTTCCTAAATATAGATGCTGTAAACACAACTTCAGTCCTGAAGAGGAAGGCCCTCTACTTCAGTTGATGACTCTTGCCTGAACAACTCTTTTTGAATTCTGCTTTATTACAGCAGGCCCTGTTTTTGCCTTTGGTCCATCACTGCAAGGCAGCCTTGCAGGATGGATCCTGTGGTGAGTTGCTCCTCATAGGACCTTTGCTCCTGGTCCTCGAGGAGTACCTATATTCACAGTCCCAGAGAGCTTGTGTCCCAGCTCCTGGGATGCACAGGGCAGGTGAGCTAAATGTGAATCTTGTGTTCTGCCAGGTGAGGGTGGGATCGATGGAGATGGAGATATTACCCGCCCAGAGAACATCACTGCCTTTCGGAATTTTGTCCTGGATAACACAGATCGCAAGGGTGTCCACTTTCTGATGGCTGATGGGGTAGGTGATGTGTTCTCCATAGAGCGATGCTTTAGGGATTTATCATGTCAGAAGCTTGAGAGTTGCTTTTGTTTTGTTTTATTTGGTCCTTTCGACTGCCCCAGAAAGTGGTAGTTCACAATTCAGAGAGTAGGGATGTGTGATGTATGTTTTTATTCTTTCTGCATATATTTTCAATGATAGCTTTGTTAGTGCTGTGATTTTGTGGACAGCTTTGCTTGCAGCAAATAGACCTTCTTTAGAGGGCCTTCCTTGGTTGGCTGTGAGAAATGGTAGGGGAGGATCATGACTAAGATGGACTATGCAAAGCTGACTGTAAAGAACATTTCCATCATTTGTCACCTGGGTGTGGCTCCTGGTAGAGGCTGTCCTTACATGACCACTCCTAAGCCTCTGGATGGGCTGAAGATGACCACATAACCAAAGGCAGCAGCTCGGGGAAATCCACTGGAGGCTCTGTCAGCGGTTGGACTGAAGGGAATATTCAAGGAGCCTTGTTCTTTGAGCAGCTGCTTGAGGCACAGAGGGGAGCCCACTGTAGCTTTCTCATCTGGAAATCTGATGCTGCAGGTAGTCTTTTCTGGAGGAAGCCACTACTTCCTCTAAGAGGGAGGACAGGAGAATGTGGCAGTTGCTCGAGGGTCACACGGCTAGAATTGAAAAGGCCTCTCAGACAGTAACTGTGTGGAAAGGTGAAGGAGTGTGCAGGATGGGAGCATAGGATCTGGAGAGGCCTGGCTTACCACAGCATCGTGCATGTCAGGGAAGCAGACAGACAGGCTTGGGGGGAGGGACTCCTCCAGCTGTGCCGATGTGGGGGCCTGATAGTGCTTGCGAGGCCGTTGCATCATGGCAGCCAGAGCACAAACTCAAGGATTGTCTTTCTGCTTAGGCAGTGGAGCCTGATGACCTGGGATTTTTACTTATTTATTTAATTGACCCTATGAACAGGCATGCATTTTGAGAAACATTTATAAATCTGGAGGACATTGTTAAACAATTTTTGATTCTGAGTCACTTAGCTATTACCATTGTAGGACTGAGTCAGGGAGACCTGGCCTGGCTGGTGCCAGCTTAACAGTCATCAGCCTCCTTTACATTTTAAGAAAGTTATTGTTAAACACACACACATACATACTCACAGACACACACACAATTTACCATCTCAGTCATTAAAAATTTTTTTAAATTTATCTCTAATTTTTTTTTTATTTGAGAGAAAGAGTGAACAGGGCAGAGGGGCAGAGGGAGAGACATGGCATGGAACATGACACAGGGTTTGATCCCACAACCCTGGGATCATGATCTGAGCCAAAATCAATAATTGGACTCTCAACTGACTGAGACACTCAGATGCTTGCTTCCCTCTCCCCACCGATCTCAAACATTTTTATTTTTATTTTTTTAATGTTTTATTTATTTTTGAGAGAGAGAGAGACAGCATGAGCGGGGAGGGTGAAACAGAGAGGGAGACACAGAATCCAAAGACAGGCTCCAGGCTCTGAGCTAGCCGTCAGCACAGAGCCCAACACGGGGCTCAAACCCATGAACTGTGAGATCATGACATGAGCCGAAGTTGGACACTTAATTGACTAAGCCACCCAGGAGCCCCTCTCAAACATTTTTAAATGTACAGTTCAGTAGTATTGGTTATATTCACATTTTTGTGAAACAGATATCCATGCTTTTTTCCTTTTTGCAAAATTGAAACTCTGTAGCCAGTTAACAACTCTCCTCTCCTCCCTCTTCCAACCCCTGGCCTCCTTTACTTCTGTGTGAGCTTGGTTCTCTGCTCCCTGCTGTGATCTCATAGGGAGGGAGACCACTCCAGGAATAGCAAGGCATATTCTTTGAACAAACAGCCTAGCCAGAGATCTTGCCAGCTGGAGGGAGAAGCTCTAAGGTCTTAAGACAGGAAGGGGGTTTTGGTTAGCAGAGAAAGAGATTACTGTGACTGTCAGTTGGGTTAACTTTTCTCCTCTCACCTACCTGGGGCCTGTCCAGTGGCTAAGCGCAGGCAGAGGATTCATACCACTCCTGGCGTCTTGGACTGGCCAGGGCATTCTGTTTCCTATCTTGTGGTTGGCCTGTGACCAACCAGTATTTTGCCTCTATCCTGCCTCGCTCTTTCCCTGGATTCCCAAATGGGTTTCAAAGTATTCTGGACCATCTTGGAAAAGTAGACTTGGTTGTATCCCCTGGGAGTGATGGGGCAGAAGAGTGGTACTGTGCTAGGAGTCAGGCCTGGGTCCTGGTACTGGCTCCGTACGTGAGGAACCATATGATTGTGCAAAGTAATTTAAACACTGAGCTGTATTTTTTATCGGTCAGATTGTGGAAGTCAGTGGAAACACTTGAGGAAATCTTAGTGAAGATGTAGTAGGGATGAATGAAGTCCTCATCACTTCTCTTTTCTACTCCTGATTCTTATACTCTCATTTCAGGGTTTCTCAGTGGAGGGACAGGAGAACCTGCAAGAGATCCTCAGCAAGCAGCTGCTTCTCTGTCAGTTCCTCATGGCGCTGTCTGTTGTCCGAACAGGTGATGCTTCCTCAGGTGTCTCCCCAGCCTGGGGCCTGCTAGACTAGGCCCAGTTGGACATGAGTACTTACAGGGTTTTGGAGTAAGCGAGGAAAAAAACCTGCTTGAATCAGGTGACAGCTAAATGAGGAATTTAGGGAAGTAAGTGTAATAGCATCTCCCAGAGTCCCCTCTCAAGCTGAGACTACCCCTTCAGTTGCCTCTTTTAATGGGCCCAAGTGCTGGGTCCCTGGCTTTGTCACATTTATTCCCTGAGACTGCCTTACCATCTCCTGGGATAGAGCCCACTGATGGCTGTTGGTGTCTTCGCTCCTAATCTAGGAGGCCACTTCATCTGTAAAACCTTTGACCTGTTCACACCATTCAGCGTGGGGCTCATCTACCTGCTGTACTGCTGCTTTGAACGAGTGTGTCTCTTTAAGCCAATTACCAGCCGTCCTGCCAACTCTGAGAGGTAAGGCCTTCCTCTCCATTTTAATCAGACTAGTTGACTAAATGTTAGAACAGAAAAATGCAGCTCTCTGGCATAACTACTCAAGGTGCATTAAAGCCCTGATTTTAAGGAAGTGATTAGAGCCAAGAGGAGTCAAGATTTGGATCTTACTGGTTCTGTGGTGTGTCATTTCAACCTCTGCCTGCCTCCTTCTCCACAAGCCTTATTCCTCACACTGAGGTGGGGGATCCTTGGCTTGGTCCAGGAAAGAGAAAGTGAAGAAGGGCCATCTGGAGGGACATGGGCAGGGCCAGGGCAAGGGGGCCACCAGCCAGAGGCACTGGTGGCATCCCATTTGGGACGCAGTGTTCATGCATGATGTGAGAGAAGATGTGGCCAGTCTAAATTGCTAGGTGCCTTGTTAAAAACACAGATTTCTGGGCCCTGTTCCTGGAGAGTCTGATTGATTAGGCCCGTAATTTAACAGACTTCCTAGTGCCGGTAATGCCGCCAGCCTGGCACAGGGTAGTTGGGAACCACTGCTACAGAGAGTAGAAATATAGCCCAACATAAAAAGGAAGGGATTGAATTGAACTTTTGCAGCACAGAATAGGTGCTGTTCTTTGTTCATAGACTAAGATTCTTTAACTTTATGACTCAGCAAGGAGTTTGGAGAGGAGGGATGTGGGGGAGAAGCCCTTGGTCAGTGGCATGACAGGGTTTCTTCTCCCAGGTATGTGGTCTGCAAAGGCCTGAAGGTGGGCATAGATGACGTGCGGGATTACCTCTTCTCAGTCAATATTAAACTCAACCAGCTGCGGAACACCGATTCTGATGTCAACCTTGTGGTGCCCTTGGAGGTAATCAAAGGAGACCATGAATTTACTGACTACATTATACGGTCCAATGAGAGGTAAGCAAACCTAGTGTTTTTTGCTGATACCACTGTAGTATCAAGGAAAACCAAAGAATGAAGGACTGAACGGCTCTTAGTATCACTTTGTCGATCCAAAAAATTGGTGACTAAGATTGGTCTGCTTGTTCCAAGGCTCTCTGGGACTTGGGGGACCTTGGGGACCTTTGTCCTACTCCCATGCCCTGTCCCAAGGGCAGCCAGTGGGAACCTGCCTATGGGAGCCCGAGTTTGATAGTGAAACCTGATAGAGAGCAACCTTGCCCTGGTCCCCAGAGACAGGAGTAACTCTCTTTAATTGCTTCTGTTTGTGAAAAGCCATCATGGTTGTTGCCTTGTGAAACTCTCTTTTTGGAAAACAGGAGACGGCTAGGAAGCAAATATGTAACATGCTTTGGAAATTTCTGGTAATTTTTTTGCCAGTTTATGAATTCCCTAGATGGGTGATCTGAATGTTGGGGTTTCTTTGTTGTTTTTTAAACCTGTTTTGATTTCTGCCCCCCTTCTTGTTACTGGTAGTAATTTAAAGTTTGTGACAGTTGGCTCAGTTTTCTAAGGGAAAACCTCGAGAAAAGTTTTTTGAGGTAAGTTGGAGAGTTCTGAATCAGTAGAAGTGCTTTCTCACAGGGCCACACAGATGTTGGTGTTGTCATTTCTAAGGGTATAATCCTGTCTCCCATAGAAGTTTGAAGGTATAGGTGGCCCTGGAGAATCACAGAAGGAGAGAAAGTCTTTATTCATTTCTCCATCCCCCTACAGCGTTTTAACTTGCACTGTACTGCCACATAAGCGCGCTCATCTTGATGGTAGTGCTCGGCACTGCGGCGGAGCAGATACTAAGCTTCAGCCTGTTATACATAAGGAAACCGACTCGGGAACTGGTCTAGAGTCAGCAGCGCCAGGGCTTGGTGACATCTCTGTTCGCTGAACCGTGCTGCCATCTGCTATGAGTGTGTGTGGTGCATGGCAGAACCAGACTCCTCGGTGCTGGCAGAACCAGACTCCTCGGTGCTCCCAGTAGTGCAGTGTTTATGCAGTCCTGTAATGAGTCCGTTTGCTCTTTTTCTTTTTTTTTTAAAAAAATGTTTTTTTTTATTTATTTCTAGGAGAGAGAGAGAGCGTGAGCAGGGGAGGGTCAGAGAGAGAGGGAGTCACAGACTGAAACAGGCTCCAGGCTCTGAGCTGGCAGTCAGCACAGAGCCCGACGCGGGGCTCGAACCCACGAACCGCGAGATCATGACCCAAGCGAAAGTCGGACGCTTAACCGACTAAGCCACCCAGGCGCCCCTGCTCTTTTTCTTTTTAAAGATTGATGCATAATTAAGTAATTGAAATGCAGATCTTATATGTATTTTTGACAAATGCATATATTCATGTAGACTACATTTCTATTAAGATCTAAAAAAATTACTATAACCTCAAGAAATTTCTTTGTGCCCCTTCCCTGTTAACCCTGAAGTAACCAACCTTCTAATTTTTATTTTAGACCTGATTTTGCATGTTCTGAAGCTTTGTATAAATGGAATCATACAGACACACTTCTGTGTGTGGGGTTTTTGTTTTTTTACTTACCATAATGTTTTTGAGATTCTTTTATGTGGTGTTAGTTTGTTCCTTTGTGTTGATGAATAGTATTCCGTTCTGTGGGCATTCCAAATTTATTTTTTCTGTTAATGGACACTTTATTTCCAGTTTGGGGCTGTTATGAATAAAGCTGTTGAAACATTCTTGTACAGGGATTTTGGTGGACAAATGTTTTCACCTTTCTTAGATAAATACCCAAGAGTGGAAATTGTAGGTCATAGGTTAGATGTGTATTTAACTTGTTAATAATGCCATACAGTTTTCTAAAGTGCTTGTATGAGTTTATCTTCCCTCTAGTAGAGTGTGAGATTTCTGATTGTTCTACATCTTTGCTAACATTTGGTATTGTTAGTCTTTTTCATTTTAGCTGTTCTGGTGGAGGTGTAGTGTTATACCATTTTGGTTCTATTTACATATATATAAACATATATTCTGTTTATAAACTATATATAAATATATATAATAAATATATATTTTAAATTAAGTATTAGTTTCAGGTGTATAACATGATTCAGTATTTATGTACATATAGGAAATGGTCACTATGGGGCGCCTGGGTGGCTTAGTCGGTTAAGCGTCCGACTTTCGCTTAGGTCATGATCTCACGGTTCGTGGGTTCGAGCCCCGCGTCAGGCTCTGTGCTGACTGCCAGCTCAGAGCCTGGAGCCTGTTTCAGTCTGTGACTCCCTCTCTCTGACCCTCCCCTGTTCACGCTGTCTCTTTCTCTCTCCTAGAAATAAATAAAACATAAAAAAAAATTTTCAAAAAAAAAAAAAAAGGAAATGGTCACTATAATAAATCTGGTTACCATCTGTTACCATATAAAATTGTTACAATATTATTAACTATATTCCCTATGCTGTATATTACATTCCTGTGTCTCATTTATTTAACTGTACCACTTAATCTCCTTCACATTTTGTCCATTCTCCCTCCACTCTTTCCCTTCTGGCAACCATCAGTTGGCTCTATTTATCTCTAAGTCTCTTTCTGTTTTGTTCTATTTGCTCATTCATTTTGTGTTTTAGATTCCACATATAAGTGAAGTCATATGGTTTTTGTCTTTTTCTTTTTGACTTATTTCACATAACATAATATCTTCTAGGTCTGTCCATATTGTTTGAAATAAGATTTCATTCTTTTTTATGGCCGAGTAATATTCCATTGTATATATACATTTTCTTTGTCCATTCATTTGTTGAACATTCAGGTTGCTTCCATATTTTGGCTATTGTAAGTAATGGTGTGATGAATCTAGGGAGACATATGTCTTTTCAAATTAGTGTTTTTGTTTTCTTTGGATAAATACCTAGAAGTAGAATTGCTGGACTGTGGTAGTTCTGTATTTTTAATTTTCTGAGAAAATGCTATACTGTGCTCCATACTGGCTACACCAGTTTACATTCCTGCCATGACTGCACAGGGTTCCCTTTTCTCCACATCCTCTCTAGCACTTGGTATTTCTTGTCTTTTTGATAATAGTCATTCTGTGAGGTGATCTCTCATTGTGATTTAGATTTGCATTTCTGTGATGGCTAATGATGTTGAACCTCTTTTCATGTGTTTATTGGCTGTTTGTGTATTTTATGATGTGTTTCTTCAAGTCTTTGGACCATTTATAAAGTTGATTTGTCTTGGGGCACTTGGGTGGCTCAGTCAGTTGAGCGTCTGATTCATGATCTCATGGCTTGTGAGATCACACACTCAGTGCAAAGCCCACTTAGTTTTCTCTCTGTCCCTCTCTCTTGCCCCTCTCCCTACTTTCTTAAAGTAAATAAACTTTTTTTAAAAAGTTGATTTTTTTTTTTTTTTTGAGAGAGGGCACAAACTGGGGAGAGAGAATCCCAAGTAGGCTCCAACTCAACACAGAGCCTGACGTGGGGCATGATTCCATGACCCTGGGATCATGACCTGAGGTGAAATCAAGAGTCAGATGCTCAACTGACTGAGCCACCCAGGTGCCCCTCTATTAAATTGTAGGAGCTGTTTTTATATTTTGAAAATAAGTGTGGCTTCAAATATGTGTGTTGTAAATATTTTGTCCTGTTGTGTGACATGCCTGTTCATTTTCTTAGTGGTGTTTTTTTTTATTTTTTTATTTTTTAAATTTTTTTATTTATTTCTAGGAGAGAGAGAGACAGCGTGAACAGGGGAGGGTCAGAGAGAGGGAGTCACAGACTGAAACAGGCTCCAGGTTCTGAGCTGGCAGTCAGCACAGAGCCCGACGCGGGGCTCGAACCCACGAACCGCGAGATCATGACCTAAGCGAAAGTCAGACGCTTAACCGACTAAGCCACCCAGGCGCCCCGATTAGTGGTGTTTTTTGATAAGCAGAAGTTAAAACAAATTTTAAGGTTATTTATTTTGAGAGAGAGTATAAGTGGGGAAGGGCCAGAGAGAGAGTGGGAGATAGAATCCCAGTCAGGCTCTGCACATAGTCTGCTGACAGCACAGAGCCCAATGCAGAGCTCGAACTCACCCAGGTGCCCATAGTCTGCTGACAGCACAGAGCCCAATGCAGAGCTCGAACTCACCCAGGTGCCCCCTACTTTAACCCTTTTATTTATTTATTTATTTATTTATTTATTTATTTATTTATTTATTTATTTAAAAAAGTTTCTAATGTTTATTTTTGAGAGAGAGAGCAAACAGGGGAGGGCAGAGAGAGAGAGAGAGAGACAGACAGACAGACAGAATCTTAAGCAGGCTCCAGGCTCTGATCCATCAGCACAGCCAGAGGCGGGGCTCAAACTCATAAACCATGAGATTATGACCTGAGCCGAACTCAGAGGCTTAACTGACTGAGCCATTCAGGTGCCCCTATTTTTATTTATTTATTTAAAAAAAATTTTTTTTTAAAATGTTTTATTTATTTCTAGGAGAGAGAGAGACAGCGTGAGCAGGGGAGGGTCAGAGAGAGAGAGGGAGACACAGACTGAAACAGGCTCCAGGCTCTGAGCTGGCAGTCAGCACAGAGCCCGACGTGGGGCTCAAACCCACGAACCGCGAGATCATGACCTAAGTGAAAGTCGGACGCTTAACCGACTAAGCCACACAGGCGCCCCTCAGGTGCCCCTATTTTTAAAATGTATAATTCAAGGACACCTGGATGGCTCACTTGGTTAAGTGTCAGACTTCAGCTCAGGTCATGATCCCACAGTTCGTGGGTTCAAGCCCCGTGTTTGGCTCTGTGCTGACAGCTCAGAGCCTGGAGCCTGCTTCAGATTCTGTCTCCTTCTCTCTGCCCCTTCCCTGTTCATGCTCTGCCTCTCTGTGTCTCTCAAAAATGAATAAATGTTTTTAAAATGTATAATTCAGTGGCATTAAATACATTCACATTGTTGTGTAACCATCATAACTGTATATTCCAGAATATTTTTATCATCCAAAACAGAAACTCGCTACCCTTTAAACAGTAACTCCGTATTTCTCCCACCCGGAAGTTCTATAAATTTGCCTGTTCTAGGTACCTCATATAAGTGGAATCATAAAATATTTGTTTTTGTCTGGCTTATTCACTTAGTGTAATGTTGTCTTGTTTTGGTTTTTTTTAAAGTTCTTTTTATTTATTTTGAGAGAGAGTGTGTGCAAGCAGAGGAGGGACAGAGAGAGAGAGAGAGAATCCCAAGTAGGCTCCCCACTGTCAGTGCAGAGTCTGATGTGAGGCTTGAACTCACTAACCTTGGGATCATGACCTGAGCTGAAATCAAGAGTTGGAGGCTTAACCGACTGAGCCTCCTAGGTGTCCCACTTAGCATGTTTTTAAGGTTTAGCGTGTTATAGCATGTGTCAGAGTTTCATTCCTTTTAAGGCTAAATATTCCATATGTACATACCACATTTCGTTTACCCATTCATCTGTTGTTGGACATTTGGATTATCCTGACATTTTAGTGACTGTGAATAATACCGCTCTGAATATTAGTGTGTAAGTAACTGTTTGAGCCCCTGCTTTCAGTTCTTTTGTGCATCCACCTGGAAGTGAAATTGTTGGATCCTGTGGTAATTCTGCTTAAGATGGTGCAGCTACTGAGGAACTGCAATATTATTTTTTACAATACTTGCTCCATTTCACATTCCCACCAGTCATGCTCAAGGGTTCCAATTTCTCCATTCTCACCAACACCTGTTGTTCTCTCTCTCTGTCTCTCTCTCTCTCTCTCTGTCTCTCTCTCTCTCTCCCCCTCTCCCCCCCCCTCTCCCCCCCACCTCATTTGGATAATAGCCATCCTAATGGGTGTGAGGTGGTGTCTCATTGTAGTTTTGACTTGCATTTCTCTAACCACTAATGATATTGAGTATATTTTCATATTGGGCCATTTGTGTATCTTTGGAGAAATGCCTGTTCTAGTCGTTTGCCTGTTTTTAATTGGTTTGTTTTTCATTGTCGAATGGTAGGAATTCTTTATATATTCTGGATATTAATCCCTATTCAAATATATGATTTGAAAATATTTTCTCTCATTATGTGTTTTTTTCCCGGCATTATTTCCTTCAATGCATAGTTTTTAATTTGATGTAGTATAGTTTTTCTTTAATTGCTTATGCTTTTGCTCTAATATTCAGGAAATCATTGGTGAATCCAGCATCATGAAACTTTTCACTATGTTTTTTTCCTAAGAGTATTATAGTTTTAGCTTTTATGTTTAAGTCTTTGATCCATTTTGAGTTAATTTTTGTAGATGTTATAAGGTAAGGGTCCAACTTATTACTTTTGCATGTAGATATCCAGTTTTCCCAGCACCATTTGTTGAAAAGGTTGTTCTTTCCTCATGAAATGGTCTTGGTACCCTTGTTGAAAATCATTTGATCATATATGCAGAGGTTTATTTCGGAGTCTCTATTCTGTACCTTTGGTTCTATGTGTCTCTCTTTATGCCAGTACCACAGTTGTGATTATTCTAGCTTTGTAGTAAGGTTTGAAACTAGGAATGTGAGACCTTCAGTTTATTTTTCTTTTTCAAGATTGTTCTGGCTATGAGGTCCTTGAGATTCCATATGAATTTTAGGATGGGTTTTTCCATTTTTGCAAAAATTGCAGTTGGGATTTTGAAAGGGATTACATTGAATCTATAGATTCTTTGGATAATATTGTCTTGTTAACAACATTGAGTCTTCCAATCCATGAGCTCAGGATGTCTTTCCACTTATTTATGTCTTTTTCCATTTTTGTCAGAAGCGTTTGTAGCTTTTAGTGTACAAGTCTTACACTTCTTTATTTCTGAGTATTTTATTCTTTCTGATGCTATTGTAAGTGGTTATTTTCTTAATCCTTTTCAGATTGTTTATTATTATTGTATAGAAATGACTGGTTCTTGTGTGTTGATTTTGTATCCTGCAAGTTGGCCAAATTTGATTATTAGTTATGATAGTTTTTGGTGGAATCTTTAGGGATTTTTGCATCAAAGATTACGTTATCTGTGAACTGAGTTAGTTCTACTTTTTTTTTTCCAGTTTGGATGTCTAGAACTTTTAGATTTTGATGATGAAATCCAGTTTATCAAGTTTTTCCTTTTTGTTAGCAATTTTTTTTTCTAAACAGTCTTGGCCTAAAGTCATGAAAATACTCTCTTCTTTTCACATCTTTAATTTAGGTCTAGAGCTCACCTGAAATTAACATTTGCATGTGGCATCATGGTAGGGGTTGAAATTCTTTTTTTTTTTTTTTTTTTTGTCTTCCTTTAGAGATACCCAGTTCTAACACCATGTGTTAAAAATACTTTCTTTTTTCCATTTAATTGCTTTGGCACTCTTGTTGAAAATTTATCTAGAGCATGCTGTTCTATTAATCTGTTTGTGTTCTGCCATATTGTCTTAATGACTGTACCCTGAAACAAGTCATCTTTACTTCAGCTAGTACATGTTCTCCAGCATTGATCTCTTTCAAGACTCTTGTAGCTAGTCTAGGTGTTTTGTTTTGTTTGCAGTTTTATGGAAATTTTAGAATCCTTTTGTCAGTTTCTATAAGATTTGATGGAGATTACATTGAATTTATGAGTCAGTTTGTCAAGAAGTGACATCTTAACAATATTGCATCTTCCTATCCATAAATTTAAAAATATCCATTTGTTTAGTTTCTTTAATGTCTCTCAGCAGTGTTTTATAGTTTTCAGTATAGAGCTCTTACACATCTTTTTTTAAATTTATCCTTAAGAATTTTGTGGATATTTGGATGGTCTTATAAGTGGTATTTTTATTAATTTATATTTATCTTTTTTAAGTTTGTTTATTTTGAGAGAGAGACTGGGGGTGGGGCAGGGGGAGAGAGAATTCCAAGCAGGCCCCACACTCAGCTCAGAGTCCAACACAGGGCTTGATCTCACAACCATGAGATCATGGCTTGAACCAAAATTAGGAGTTGGATGCTTAACTGGCTGAGCCACCCACATGCCCTTTAAGTGGCATTTTAAAAATGTTGTTTTTCAGTTCATTGTTAGTATGTGAAAATACAGTTGACTTTTGTATATTGATTGTGTATCCTGTGAGGATGCTTAATTTACTTATTGTTCTATGAATTTGACTATTTTAGATAACGACTATAATTGGAATCATGCAGTAGTTGTCTTTCTGTGACTGGCTTATTTCACTTAGCATGATATCCTCAAGGTTCATTCATGTTGTCTCACGTTGCTTAATTTCTTTTTTTTTTTTTTTTTTAGTCTAAATAATATTACATTGTATGTAAAGGGGTGCCTGACTGGCTCAGTGGGTAGAGTGTGTGACTCTTGGTCTCGAGTTGTGAGTTTGAGTTCTGCATGTGGTGTGCCGTTTACTTAAAAATTTAAAAAGATACTCTATTATATATATATATAATATATATATTACCACATTTTCTTTATCTGTTCATCTGTCAGTGGACATTTAGGTTGTTTCTACATGTTGGTTATTGTGAATAGTGCTGCAGTGAACATGGGGGTGCTAATATCTTTTCAAGATCCTGATTTCAGTTCTTTTGGGTAAATATCCAGAAGTGTAATTGCTGGATCGTATGGTAGTTCTCTTTTTTTCTTGCCTTATTGCACTGACTAATTCCTCCAATTTGATGTTGAAGTGATAAAAGCAGAGAGCCTTGCCTTCCTCTTGATTTTAAATGTAAAGTGTTTAATCATTCACTAAGTATGGTGTTGGCAGTGGGTTTTTGTAGATGAGCTTTATCAGGTTGACAGTTTTCTTCTATTTTGAGATTGTTTAGAGTTTTTATCTTGAATGGACGTTTAGTTCTGTCAAATACTTTTTTGTATCTATAGAAATTATTATGGTATTAAAAAATTTTTTTTAAATGTTTATTTTTGAGAGTGCAAGGGGGGGGCGGGGGGCGGGTGCAGAGAGAGGGAGAAACAGAATCTGAAGCAGGCTCCAGGCTCTGAGCTATCAGCACTGAGCCTGACGCAGAGCTTGAACCCATAAACCACAAAATCATGACCTGAGCCAAAGTTGGATGCTTAACCGACTGAGCCAACCAGGCACCCCTATGGTATTACTCTTTATTCCATCAATACAGTGAATTACATTGAGTGATTTTCAAGTGATAAACCAATCTCGCGTTTTTTAATATGGTTTGGTTATGAATATCACTCATATATTCTGTATTTGATTTACTAATATTTTATTGAGTCTGTGTTCATGAGGGTTATTAGTCTCTAAATCTGTATTCTCTGTTACTCTTAATGAATTGACCTTTTGTCATGAAATATCATTCTTTATCTCTAGTAATACTCTTTGTCTTGAATTCTGCCTCATCTGGTATTAATATATCCACATCAACTTTCTTTTGCTTAGTATTGGTGTATCTTTTTTCTTTAATTCATTTATTTTTGAGAGAGAGGGTGCAAGTGAGTGAGGGGCAGAGAGGGAGGGAGAGAGAGAAGAGAGAGAATCCTATGCAGGCTCTTCGCTCTTAGCATGGAGCCCAAAGCAGGGCTCGAGCTCACTCCATGTGGGGCTCATGAACCATGAGACTTTGACCTGAGCCGAAGTCAGATGCTTGACTGACTGAGCCATAGGCCCCCTGCTTGGTTTATCTTTTTAAGTCCTTTTATTTTCAACCTGTCTTTGTCTTTATAAATAGCATATGCTTGGGTCTTACCTTCTTATGCAGTGTGACAGTCTCTGCCTTATAATTAGAGTGTTCAGTACAGTCACATGGAATGTGATTACTGATATGCTTGGCTTTAAATCCTCTGTCTTGGGGTACTTGGGTGACTCGGTTGAGCGTCTGTCTTCAGTTCAGGTCAAGATCTCACAGCTTGTGGGTTTGAGCCCTGCTACAGGCCGTGTGCTGACAGCTGAGAGCCTGGAGCCTGCTTTGGATTCTTTGTCTCCCCCTCTCTCTGTCCCTTCCTTGCTCTTACTTTGTTTCTCTCAAAAATAAACATTAAAAAAATTTTTTTTTTAATCCTCTTATCTTGGTTGTTTAATATCTGTTTATCCTGATCCTTTTTGTTTCTCAGTTCCTTCCTTTTTGGGGTGGATGGGTTGGTATTTTTATTACTCCTTTATATCTCCTTGGGTTTTTTTCTTTTTTAGTTCTTTTGTGTTTTAGCTGTTTTAGAGATTACAGTATTCATCTTTAGTTTATCATAGTTTATCTTCAAAAAGTATTCTGCTTCATGAACAATGTAAGAACCTTACCATAGTAAATATGCATTTATACTTCTGTCTTTGTGTTCTTGTTTTATATAAACCCTACTCTAGCTTGCTACCATTTTTATTTTAAACCATAAAGTCTATATCATCTTTTAAAGAGATTTAAAGTACATCTGCCTATACAGGCATACCTCAGAGATATTGCAGGTTTGGTTATAGATCACTGCAATAAGGTCAATATTGCAATATGGCAAGTCAAGTTAATTTTTGTTTCTCAGTGCAAATAAAGTTGTGTTTATACTCTAGTAAGTGTGCAGTAACATTACATACAAAAAACAATGTGCAAAATCTTAATTTAAAAATGCTTTATTGCTAAAAAATGCTAACAATTGTTTGGGCTATTAGGGAGTTCTAATCTTTTTGCTGGTGCAGGGTTTTGCCTCAGTGCTGATGGCTGCTGCTTGGGTGGTGATTACTGAAGGTTGGGGTGGTTGTGGCAGTTTCTTAAAATAAGACAATAGTGACATCTGCCACATTGACTCTTCCTTTCATGAGTGGGTTCTCTGCAGCATGTGACATTTGATGACATCTTACCGACAGAACTTCCTTCAAAATTGGAGTCCATCCTCTCAAACCCTACCACTGCTTTAGCAACTAAGTTTATGTAATACTCTAAATCTTTTGTTGTCATTTCAACAGTCTGCACAGCATCTTCACCACGAGTAGATTCCATCTCAAGAAACTTACTTTCTTTGCTCATCCATATGACCTCCTCATCTGATAAAGTTTTATGGCAATTCAGTCACATTAATCAGAGTTCACTGATCACAGATTACCATAATAAATATAACAATAATGAAAAAGTTTGAAATATTATGAGAATTACCAAAATATGACAGAGACATGCAGTGAGCAGATGCTGTTCGGAAAATGGCACCAATAGTCTTTTTTTTTTTTTTTTTTTTTTTACAAATAGTTTATTGTCAAATTAGTTTCCACATAACACTCAGTGCTCATCCCCACAAGTGTCCTCCTCCATGCCCATCCCCCCTCCCCCAACATCCATCAGTCCTCAGTTTTTGTCAGCATTCAAGAGTCTCTCATGGTTTGCCTCTCTCCCTTTCCCCCACCATTTCCGCCCTTATTCTCCCCTTGTTCCTCCGTCAGGTTCGTCCTAATCCTCCTATACGTGCAAACATATGATATTTGTCCTCTGCCTGACTTATTTCGCTCAGCATAACACCCTCAAGGTCCATCCATGTTGCTACACATGGCCAGATTTCATTGTTTCTCATAAATGGCACCAATAGTCTTGCTCAACACAGAGTTGCCATAAACCTGCAATTTGTAAAAACAAAACAAAACAAAAAAAACAACAAAAAACGTTATCTGTAAGGTACAGTAATGTGAAGTGCAATAAAACGAGGTATGCCTGTATACATATATATTTAAATTTTTTTAAAAGGTCCTTGATATCTACTGGCCTATTTACACATTTTGGTATTCTTCATTTCTAGTTCTTGCAGAACTAGGTTTCTGTTTGGAATCATTTCCCTTTGGCCTAAAGAATTTATTTTAGCCTATTTTTATTGTGCAAGTATGCTGGAGTAATTTGTTTTTTGAAAATGTATTTATTTCCCTTTCATCTTTGAAGGATATTTTTTTTGGATGTAGAATTCAGGGTGGGCCATGTTTCTTTTTAGCACTTTAAAGATAATGTTCCATTGTTTTCTGCCTGCCTTGTTTCTGATGAGAGAAGTTGGTTATTATTATTACTGTTTTCATGCATATCATGTGTCTTTTTTCCTCTGAGTGCTTTTAAGATTTTCCCTTTATCTTTGTTTTCAGCATGTTGACCACAATGTGTTTATATATGGTTTTCTTTGTATTGATTCTGCTTGGGGTTCTCTGACCTTGGATCTGTGAATTGATTTCATTTACCAGTTTGGGAAATTCTTGGCTATTATTTTGTCAGTATTTTTGGCCTATTCTTTTTTCTCTTCTGAGACTCTGCTTCTTTATGTTTAACAGTTTACTATTGTCCTATATAGTCTAATACTGGTTGTGTGTGTGTGTGTGTTCACTTCTTTCTCTCTTTATGTTTTGGTTTGAGTTTCTCTTGATCTCTTTGTCCCCAAGTTCACTGATTCTTTCCTCTACTGTTCTTAGTCTGCTAATAAGCCTATCAAAATCATTCTTCATCGGGGCGCCTGGGTGGCTTAGTCGGTTGGGTGTCCGACTTTCGCTTGGGTCATGATCTCGCAGTTCGTGGGTTCGAGCCCCACGTCGGGCTCTGTGCTGACTGCCAGCTCAGAGCCTGGAGCCTGTTTCAGCCTGTGACTCCCTCTCTCTCTGACCCTCCCCTGCTCACGCTGTCTCTATCTCTCTCTCTCTCCTAAAAATAAATAAAACATTAAAAATTTTTAAAAAATCATTCTTCATCTCTAATATCATAGTTTTCTAGAATCTTTGCTTTTTAGAAATATGGTTTCTGTACCTCTGCTTAAATTCTCTATCTTTGCGTGTTGTACATCTTTTCTACTAGATCCTTTAACATGTTTTTCAGTTATTTTAAGGGCCATGTCTGATAATATGAACATTTGGAGCATTTCTGGATCTTGTGCTATTGGATTGTTTCCCCTCTTGTTAGGTGGTCACATTTTCTTGCTTTATCACATGTCACATACTCTTTAATTTAACACCAGACATTGTATAAAAGGATGGTGGGGATTAAAGGAGCAAGGGCAGCTGTTAGTGTAGGTGGGTTGAGTCAGTTCAGTCTGCAGCTGAACTGGGTCTGGGCTTTGTTGCTGCTTTATTTAGAATTAATTCAGTACTGCTTTCAAATTTTTAAGGATAGGATCAGAACCTTCCTTTTAGAAGGACTTGGGAGCTGGGTGTCTGGCGGGTTTGACTCAGTTCTGCTTTATTGTAAGCCTTCAGCAGGCTCCATGTTACTGGACTTTGGGGTGTGGTCAAGGGGGTTCTATTTCAGTTCTCCAGCCCCTTCCCTCAAATGTAGATGGCCACTGCTCTGGCTAAACTTCTCTTTTTTGATATCTTTTGCCTGTCTTTTTGGGTAATCCTTCTGAAATTAAATCTTTTTTTTTTCTTCCCCCTCCCTAGCCACTGTAGGCTGCAGATCAAAGCTCTGGCCAAAATCCATGCCTTTGTTCAAGACACGTGAGTGTTGCCCACTCCCCAGAATTCACTTATTTCAAGGAAAGATCTTTTCATTTTGCTCCTCCCTTTGAGCTCTGTATTTCATTTCAACAGACATTTAAATATCTCTATTTTTTTTAATCTTCTCTTCTGCTGTGGTTGTGAAGCATGCCAGAAAAGTAGATGGCATGAACCTTGCCCTCAAAGACTTTGTGTTTAGACAGATAAGAGTCACCCAGGAAAAGGATACAGGAGGAGTGTAGAGGGTGCATCAGAGGGTATGGAGTGGCATAGCATGAATAGAATGCATAATGTTCAGGCGATACAGTAAAGAGTGATCAAGAGAGGGGAGATAGGACTGGTCTAAGAAAACTGTTCTGGTAGGGGGTCAGCATATGCTGATTCAGCTTTCTGGGGTTTAGTGACATCCATTGGGATGGACTTAATGTACATCAGCAGAGGAAAAGCCAGAACATGGTCATTCATGGGTACTTGGGAGGAGGCATAGTATGTGGGGAACTCTGGCATCCAGGGTGATCAGGAGGGTATAGTCTTCCTTCCCTTTGTGGTGGGAAGGGGAGGTCATCTCATTTTGTCTACATCTGATCTCCCTTCTTTAAGGGGCAGAGCCATGTGAATGCTGTAAGCATCCTGGGCTAATGGCAGCATGGCCTCCGTGTGTGCACACACACGTTTATTCATGTGGGCTTCCTCTCTGGGGTTGTGAGGGGTGCGAGGGAAGCACGCTCCTTGTACCTCTTGGAGGTTTTAATCACTTTTTGGTTTTATTTTCCCAGGACCCTGAGTGAGCCTCGGCAGGCAGAGATCCGGAAAGAGTGCCTTCAACTTTGGGGGGTAAGCATCTCCGCAGCCCACTGTCACTCCAGAGCAGGGAAGCTGTAGAGAGGGATGGATTGACCAACCCTGTCTGCCTAGGGTTTCCCCCTACATGTAAACATCTGTATTTCATTTCCAGTGTTCCAGAGTTCCTCACAGTGTTGCAGAGTTAGACGTCTCCGCATTGACAGGAGTTACCTTTTTGGCCCTTTCACTGCCATTGTGGTCCTGCAGTTGGGTCAGAAAGGACAAAGGTGGTGGGTGACCAGGCCTGATTTTGTTGCCAAGGCCCTGGACAGCAACACTGCCCACAGAGAATCCCATACAGAGGCAGGTGGCCCTTGTGGTGTGCAACCACAGGGCCTGAAGTGAGGCAGTGACTGGATTACCCCCGTCCATCTCCTGCTTTCTAGCCCCCTTTGTTGGGGGCCGTTGCCTCTTCCCTATCTGGGCCTATCCCCTCTCCTGCATGCGCATCCACACAGCCTTCATTGAAAGTGCATTTGAAAATCAAAGCTCTTTGCTGTCACCTTTCAGATCCCGGACCAGGCTCGAGTTGCTCCTTCTTCCTCAGACCCCAAATCTAAGTTCTTTGAGCTAATCCAGGTGAGTTTAGTATCTGGTGAAAATAAAAAGTTAGAGAGGCCTAACTTTAGATGTGGAAGGTATCAGACCCATGTCACCCTCCCCCCAGATGACTGGCCTCCAGAGAGCTTGTACAGGCACCTCCTGGGCTTGAGGGGCTGGGCTGGATTTAAATTTGGCTCAGATCATGGGCCACTGCTGGTTTTGTGGGAGTCAAGGACTGGAGAATGAGGTTCCAGATGACCTCAAAAGAGTAGCATGCATACATTTTTCTGAATGGGGTGGAGTGGTCACTTAACTGCTCTCAGACCAACTACTGACGAGTCCTTGCCTTCAGTTTTATTGAAGGGGTGGCTTTTATATTCTGGTGACATTTCCTTATAGCTCTGGTAAATTGATTTGTACTCAGGGACTTGGTGTTCTTTCTCTTCCCAGCCTCTCCTAATAAGTCCTAAAGGAACACTACAAGCAGACGGAATTAGATCCCAGTTAGTGCACGGTTAAGGAGCGCAAAGGGTGCTGGGGGCGGGGGAGCATGTTTCAGAGAGCAAGTGCTTCCTGTCCCTGGCCTCTCCCAGCCTGCCCCCACCCCCATATAGGCACCCATACTGAGTGCCTGTCCCTTCCCCCAACCCAGCCGTGTTTTCTCTGACCCGGGGCTGCAGGGCACTGAGATTGACATCTTCAGCTATAAGCCCACGCTGCTCACCTCCAAAACCCTGGAGAAGATCCGCCCAGTGCTTGACTACCGCTGCATGGTGTCCGGCAGTGAGCAGAAGTTCCTCATTGGCCTGGGGGTAAGTCAGCTGCTGGCTTCCTATCTACTGTTGGGGTGGATAGGTTGGACCCTTGCTCTATGTCTGTGGGAGTGTGGACAGCTGCCTGCCACACTCTTGGCACTAGGGAGCTGGGGCTTTGACTCCAGGGAAGGTATTTCTTCAAGTTTTACTTCCTCTCTTCTTCTGAGTTAGTCAAGCATCATTTACCCATTCAGTTCATCTGCATTTTCATCTCTGTGCATTGCTAAAGGGAGCACTGCTTCTTTCCTTGTGATATTAAGCTTCCTAGGCTACCAGGATTGTCAGCAGGCTAATGTGGCTTGAATCCATGCAGCAAGCAGCCATTTCTTTGTAATGCCATCCCCATTGGGGTCTGCACTGACAGCGTGGAGTCTGCTTGAGATTTGCTCTTTGCCTCTCTTTCTCAAAAACAAATAAATAAACTTAAAAAAAAGTCAGGTGCTCAGCCAACTGAGCCACCCAGGCACAGGTGCTCCACAAGCTTGATCTTTCTTGAGGACCACTAATCATGGACTCAGGCCTTTTTTTTTTTGTTTGTTTATTTCTTTTTGAGAGGAAGACAGAGCATGAGCATGGGAGGGTCAGAGAGGGAGACACAGAATCTGAAGCAGGTTCCAGGCTCTGAGCTGTCAGCACACAGCCTGAGGTGGGACTCGAACCCATGAACTGAGACATCATGACTGAGCCAAAGTTGGATGCTTAACCTACTGAGCCACCCAGATGTCCCTGGACTTAGGCATTTTGAATGGTGCCCTGGGCCTGTTCCCTACCACCAGGACTGAGCCGGATCCGTGTTGCTGAAGTATAATGCTAATCTCTCCTAGACATTTTCTTCTGACATTTCTCAGCCCCCTCAGCGTATAACTGCCAACCGAAAGCTCTTCTGAGAACTGATTCTCTCAACGCTCAATCTCCATGCCTATGTCATGGGGCCCTTTCTCTCTGTCCATAGAAGTCCCAGATCTACACGTGGGATGGCCGCCAGTCAGACCGCTGGGTCAAGCTGGACCTGAAGACAGAGCTACCCCGGGATACTCTGCTGTCTGTGGAGATCGTCCATGAGCTGAAAGGGGAGGTCAGAGGTGGTTCTACTCACGTGTTCTGGCCCTGCCAGCTAGGAATTGGGGCACAGCTGAGCCTGGCCCTTTTCCCCCCAAGTTAACTGGGTCACATTGTTTGTGGCGCTTGACAGGGCCCATGGCTGGGGGAAGGCTGTGTAAGAATTCCTCCTCGGGTAGTTGCTCTAAACAATGCTGTGTGTAGGTAGGAAGGATCGTAGTCTGCGTGTGTGTAAGAGGGGACCTCAGTCATCTCTGGGCATCCTAGTGGACCTGTTGGGTATTTTTTAGCTGCTGATTTTGTTTTTACCAGGGATACCTTGGGCTTTGTCCATGACAGCCATACAGATGACTTTCAGAACAGTCAGTGGGAACTGTTGACAAGATTGGGAAGCTAGGCCCTGGCTGGAGCACCATGGCAGCAGCCTCACTGGGTCTGAGGTTCAAGGGGGCTCATCACCTAAAGCCTCAGATCTCTGGCTGCTCAGAAGTCTGGGCCAGTGTGGTACTGAGAACGGTGTGGGAGGGAGGCATGAGAAAGTTCTGTTTGGAGTCCTTCCCTTCCCTGGAGGCCAGCATGCTACGGTGGGCAGACTGGGCACCAGGCCGATGCTTGGCAGGGTAGGCAGCGTACTCCTTCTTCTAGGGAAAGGCCCAGCGGAAGATTAGTGCCATCCACATCCTCGATGTCCTCGTGCTGAATGGCAGTGACGTGCGGGAGCAGCACTTTAACCAGAGGTTTGTCCTGGGGAGGGAGGGCAGGGTAGGCCAGGCCAGGCCAGCTGTGTGGCAGCAGTCTCCGAGGCTTGGTCCCTCACCCAGGCCTTCCTTGCCGAAGGCGGTCATTAGTTTTCCATTCCCACCATGGGCTGGTTCCAGGGGCCCGGTGAGGAATTGGTGTCCGCTCTGCAGAGTTTGCTGGGGCATGAGCCTCCATCACCACAGATACCAGCACACTCCATTCTGCCAGAGCTGTTCAGATCAGAAGTGGTATTTGTGTTCAGGTTGAGCAAGAGGATAGCCTTAGGAGAGAGGGAGGGTCTCTGAAGAACATGTCTTAAGCATGGGTGGTCCCATTTCAGTCTGTTCATAGGGATCCCACAGCGGCCCTTCTGCTTGCGGATGGACGCCCGATCAGTTGTTAGAAGGGGGTTGGGGGACAAAAAGGAGGGACCTCTCACTCTGCTGTGGTGCTGATGTGCCTCCTCAGGTGGTGGTTCTGAGTAGGTGTGCAGTAGCATCAGTGGTTTGGGGGGAGTAGCCATCTACGATACAGATGATATTTGAAGTTCTAGTGGAGGGGACCGAGCACAGCGCAGGCACACCAGAAAAGCCCGCCAACATGTAGCAGAACTGGGTGTCTGCATCCACAGAGGGAGCGCGTGCATAAAGATGTTGGAGGACAGGGTGGGCTTCCTCGGGGATAGGAATGCTGCCTCTTGGGTCAGCTTGGCTCCACGTTCAGAAGTGTTTGCTCACTGGTGCCTTGGGAATGCCCTGGGGGCAGGGGTGCTCCAGGAGGTGCCTTGGCTCACCTCTGAGAGACTCTGTTTGTGCTCTAGAATTCAGCTTGCTGAGAAATTTGTGAAAGCCGTTTCCAAGCCCAGTCGGCCTGACATGAATCCCATCAGGTGAGCGTATGGTCTCTCCCTCCCAAACCGCCATTCCCCACTGCTGCTTTCTGGCCAGTGCCTGCTTCCCCATCCTGTGGAGGATGGGAGGGCTAGTAGAGGGGATCGGGCAAGGTTGTCGTTAGAGACAAGACTACGCTTGATGAGTGTGAGTTGTTGGAGTGGGTGCTAGGTAGGCGTCTCCTTCCCCGCAGAGTGTCTCCCCATCCCGCCTGTCATGGTGGGGCCAGCCTTCACAGGAGCTTCATTCCTCGGGGTTAAGGTGTCATTTAAGATGCACATGCTTCTCAGGGCACTGACACACCTTGCACATTCACACTCATTAACATACCACCTGGCCTCTTTTCAGGTAAGAAAAGGGTGCTAAGGGAATGGGAGTTTTTGAACATGAAGAGACAGTTTGTTGCCATGTTGGCAGTGTGAAAGTTCCAGGCCCTGAGGTAGGAGAGGAGAATGAAGATAGTCAGGGAGCCTACAGAGGGAGACCAGACTTTCCAGGCTGCGCTTGGGTCAGAGGTTACCACCTTTGGGGCTTGGAGACCCAGACTGTATGACTGGAGACCGAGGTGTCTATTTGCACTTTGTAAAATGTCCTGTCTGCTAGGTCCTGAGGGACACCTACCAGGGACCCTTCCTGTGTTGCTTGTAGTCTAGTTGCTGGGTCCCTGGAGACCTTACCCAGTAGCAGTTCCAGAGATGTGTTCAGAGGCCCCCAGAGGTGGAGGTGCCTTGCACCCTGGGTAGAGGCCCCCCTGCCCCCTATGGTAAAAGGCCTGCACAAGGCCTTTGGTTATTTGGAAGTAACTCTTGCTACAGGAAGCCCTAAAATCCATGGTGACAGGCCTGCACAAGAGCCTGGACCTTGGTGTTTGGGCCCCTGGTGACAGTGAAGATGACCTGGGGTGTCTACGAGGTCTGTTCTCCCCCACTTCCATAACCGTAGTTGTGCTCCCCAGTTGCCATGGAGCAGGCCCAAGGGGGTGTTGGGTAGCTCTGAGCTAGGGCATGTCTGTGTGGGACAGCAACGCACCAGGTTGGGGTCCTCATTCTGGTGGGTTGGGGTCCCGGGCCAGAAGCAGAGGATGAGGACAGGCACAGACAGCCTCCTGCTGCTGCTGGATAAGAATACCTACCCCCCACACCCCAGAAAACCTTTGTCCTCTCTCTGCCCCTCTCCACACAGGGTGAAAGAGGTGTACAGGCTGGAGGAGATGGAAAAGATTTTTGTCAGGTGAGTGACTCAGTCTTAGAGCAGGATCTGAGCGGGGCGCTGGGGGGGGGGGGCGCCACCCCGGAATGCAGAAACAGCGTTCTCTTTTTGCAGACATGGGTTTGGGGGAGGTGGGGAGTTGGTCCTGGCAGGCTGCCCTTAACCCCACTGTCTTGGCCAAGAGCCCCCCGGCTGAGAGCTGATTCAGCACCCTGTCAGGGGGGAGCAGGCGGGTGCGTGTCAGGCAGAAATACGGGCTCATTGATGCTGTAATAGTTGCGATCGTCCCTGTGAGGGGCAGAGCAGCAAGCTGCTTGAAACACTATAAATCCCAGCTCCTGGTGCTGACAGAGAGATTGAGCCTGGGGGGTAGAGGGGGCATAACCGCTTCCTCGCTTAGTGGTGTGCAGGGTGCCCTCGTCTGTGGGCCTCATCCTGGGTTTGTGCCCGCTGGGCCATGGGAGCTGGGCCAGGTCTCCATGGTCTCGTGCTAACTCTTTAGTGGCCACAGTGATGCCCTTGGTGGTGGATCGAAGACCAGTGGCACTTCTGGTCTCGGATCTTAACCTACTTGTGTCACCCTGAAACACCCTCCTGTCCCGCCCCCAAACGGCAGCAACAGAGCAGGGGCATCCACCACTTTCCTGACTCCATTGCTTGGAGTTTATAGCCTGAGTCCTACATCCAGCTCTGCACAAACTCCCTCGATGTGTAGCCTCGAGCAACTCACGTCTCTGCCTCAGTCTCAGTTTCTTATGTTGAACTGAAATAAAATGCTGTGGGTGGTGGGATTTTAGTATTAGCCAGAGAATAATGCGAGGGCTGGCTCGCTTGCTCTCATGCACAAAACCATGCTTCCTGTTTACTTACCTTGGGGAAATCAGGTTAGAAATGAAGATCATCAAGGGCTCTAGTGGCACCCCGAAGCTCAGCTACACGGGGCGGGATGACCGGCACTTTGTGCCCACTGGCCTCTACATCGTCAGGACGGTGAATGGTAGGTGCTGGGGGATTGCTCCCTGTCCTCTTTCCCGCAGCCAGGGTGACTGGCCCACCCGGACCCTGGCTGAGCCAGAGCCGAGACCTGCCTACTACAGTGCACGGCAGCCAGGCTGGCATTTCTTTGTATGTTGGGGGTTGGGGACTGTTTCCCGGGCCTCCCTGTTCCTTGGTGGGTCCTGGGGGTCAGGTTGGGGCTGGGGGAGAGGAGCCCAGTTGGTTTGTGTGTACACAGTGTCCTTATGCAGGTAAAGGGCCTTCTCGGGGTGGCAGCAAGTCAGTCTTGGCCATTTCTGTCCTCTGTACGGTCCCTTTTCTTCAGTGCCTTCTGGCTAAAGAGCCCTCCCTCCACCAGGGGCCCAGAGCTGTTGCCCTGGCGGCAGGCTGGCAGGACTGGGTTGGGGTTGTTGAGAAGTAATTATCTTAGTTGTCCTCCTTGAGCCCCTTTGGGCTGGTGATAAAGGTCACATTGTCACAGGCTATTCCCTGCCTTTTTGGGAGAGAGGGGAATAGAAGAACAGAAGTGCAGAAAGACACACCCCTAGGTTGGTCTGTTCCTGTCCCCCATGAATATTTTGTGTCCTTTCTGGGCTTTCCCCTCTTCCTTCTGTCAGAGCCGTGGACTATGGGATTCAGCAAAAGCTTCAAGAGGAAGTTCTTCTACAATAAGAAAACCAAGATCTCTACCTTTGACCTCCCTGCAGACTCCATCGCCCCATTTCAGTAAGTGGCCCTCCCCCGTGCCTGTCCCCTGCGCAGCCCCAGGTGTTCCTGCCAGGATGCCAGCCATCCCTCTTGGCACACCCCAGATCCCAAGAACGCTGGCCGCCCGAGCAGGGGCTCCCCTGAGCGTGGGCTGGGCTCCTCCCAAGGGTTGGGGTGTGGCCCCCACGTCTGGGTAGCAGCTCAGTGAGAAGCGAGTGACACCAAGACCTGCTGTGATGGATGGGAGGTCCCCTCCCACCCAGGACCCCCATCCAGGCAGGGCATCTGCCCCATTGGAGCAGCCACTGCTTACAGGACTTTCTGACACTGGCCTGGTGGTGCACACCTACCAAGGGCCTGCAGCCCTGTCCCTTGGGAGTCAAGGTCCAAGGCGTCTCTCATGAGGACCCAGTGTCCATTTGCCGGATTGTTAGTCACAGGTTGTGACAGCAGCCGGTAGCCCTAATGCGCCTGTAATTAGCCACTGACACTAGCGTCTGTTGCTACACTAATACTGTTGTATTAGAACAGCACAGACAGATAAACTAGGAACATCAGTAATTAGAGGAATCTAGTTGGACACAATTAGCATTAGCTTCTGTTTGTTGGGAAGGCAGGAGGAGGAGCTGGGGCCCACTGGGTACCTTTTGGGTGCTACAGGGAAGACCCTCAACTGGAGTTAATGACCCACCCCTTTAAGGATAGTCATGGTTGCCAGGGTTGGGGTGGTGATCTCTTGGTCCTGCTCCACCCGGGTGCAGCCCTCTGACCTCCTTTCTCTTCCTTCTCCCCAGCATCTGCTACTATGGCAGGCTCTTCTGGGAGTGGGGGGATGGCATCCATGTGCATGACTCCCAGAAGCCCCAGGACCCAGACAAGCTGTCCAAGGAAGATGTCCTCTCGTTCATCCAGATGCACAGCGCCTGAGGGTGTGGGGATGCCCACCCCCGCTGAATGAGCTGTCGTTCTCTGAGTCTGGGCGCTCTGCCTGGCACTCACAGTACTGGCTTTTTCCCCTCTTCTCGGAAAGGGACTGGGGAGCAGTCACTGCAGCCTGACCGTAAGGGGTGGGTGGTCTCCTCTCCCTGAAGAATTCAGTCGGGGGCCTTCAGAGGATTCTCGCGTTCCTTCTGGGACACCTTTTGGACTTCCCTCCCCGGAGATCTGCCTGGGAACTGTCTTCCCTGCCAGGAATCAGCCTGAAGGATGCTGCTCCTACAGCGGGTTTGAGGTCAGGGTTCAGGGCATGTGTGGCCGGTGGAGGACGTGTCAG
The DNA here is from genome assembly GCA_017311185.1 of Proteles cristata cristata. Taxonomy (NCBI): domain Eukaryota; kingdom Metazoa; phylum Chordata; class Mammalia; order Carnivora; family Hyaenidae; genus Proteles; species Proteles cristata. The sequence continues at coordinate 2,881,728 of JAESUZ010005393.1, forward strand.
AGAACCGCAGGGCTTTGTTTCTGCCATTCTCTCTTGTATCTTGTAGACTCACTTTTCTGAGTTCCGTGCACTGCCCTGAGGGCGGCCATGCCCATGCTCTGCCCAGCTTTTTATTGGGCCGACCCTGAGTGGGTATAGGCCAGGGGCAGCTGCTGTACAAATCAAGGTTTCGTTTCTTTGAACTTGCTCTGTTTTGATGCCAAGTTGGAGATGATTTGGTCTCCACCCCTGACCCCTGTCCTGGTCTTCCCTAGAGTTCTTCTCAGCCGGACCTCTGACAGTCCCGCAGGCCGGGAAGGGAGGCACATGGGCCATACTTCCCTGACACTGCATCGGGACACAGATAGTGCTGTCTCGATAGCGGGTGTGACTGCCTCCTGGGGTTGTAGAGCCTTCCTGGGCCCCCGTCCCCTTTTGATCTGAACCCTGGGCAGCTCTAGAAGAGGAAGCAGCCTTGAAAGACCTGCCTTTTTCTATGCCCCAGCAGTAGTGGCCCCCTGGCAACAGAGGAACCTCGGGATAGGTCACACCCGGCCCTCTGGCGATCATGGCACCCTCCCCATTTGCCACAGGCACCTTGCTACTCCTTTTTTCTTCCCCAATAGGAAGTACAGTCACTTTTGTTTGTCCTTTTGTGGTCACTCCATTTCCTCTGTCTTGGCAGAGGGGGAAGAAGGGAAGCAGCTTTGGGTGGGGGAGGGCACCTGTGGTTGTTTTTAATGGGAAATACCTCTCAGAGATGCTCTTATCGGCTCCCTAGAGTCCCAGCCCAGTGCTAGGCTGGTTTCCATGGCAATAGGGCACTGAGGCTCCCTGTGAGGTTGGAAATGACTCTAGCTGGGGGTGGGGGCAGGGGTGGCCTCTCCTAGCCGGCATCCACCCCCTCCCTTCCCCCAGCTTGGTGGCAGCACCGCTGAGAAAGCTGTATTTCTGCTCAGTTGTGGGTATATCAGTGTGTCTTGCAGAATCTTGGATCATTAAAGATAAACATATTTTTAATACCTGTGTGGCTCTGTGCTGGGGCTGTTGCTGTTTGTCCTTGGTGCTGTGTGGTCTGAGATTGGCTTGGATGAAACAGTTTGGGCTGGAGAAGGGGAGAAAGCAGGTTTGTTTAATCAGAGCCTGTACAAGCTCCTGGGCCCTATGGGCCCTGCTGCTTGCTGCCAGAGAGGGGCCCCACCTACGAAGAGTCTGGAAATTATGCAGCTCCTGTTGGAAGCAGGGCCTGGAGAATGAATGAACCCACAGCCCAGCAGGGCAGGGAGGCACCTTCCCCCTTACATAAATCACACGGCTCACTCTCTGGTGGCTCTGTGACAATCCAGGATCAGTCTGTGTGACTAAAATAACAGAGGCGTCAGACCAATTAGTGTCACTAGACCAGAGGGAGGGAGAGACGGTTTCGCTGACCCCTGGCCAGCCTCCCCTCCACTCTGCGCCTGCACTGGGTGGGGTGAGGTGCGCAGGTGCTGATGGCGCCTCCCTCTCTGCCCAGGGCTAGAGCGTCTCCACCAGCTCCACAGCTCCGGCGCTGGCCCCTGCAGTCCGCCTGTACTGTGCTTGGCTCCTTCCTTCACCCTGGCCCCGAGGGTCTTTCCTTGATGTCTCACAGCCTGAACTCCTAGGGCAGCTCTGTTTCGTTTCCACTTTAATTAGTATAGTCAAGCCCCTGGTCCTTCTGCTTGCCCTACTGTGCTCAGCCTTGCTTGGCCCCCACTCCTGGCCCTGGTGCTGGGAGCAGAGTTGGGGGAGGGGTGGCCTGTGTTTGCTGCTCCTGCCCTCACTCTGGCCGGCCCTGCCCCTGCTGCTTCTCCCTGCCTGATTTAGTGGCCACTGTCACTGTAAGTCTGGTCATTACCATGGCTCTTGCCACCTGTCTACTCTACCAGGCCTCACCAGCCCTGCTTGCCTCTTGAAGATGGGTTAACTCTGTGCTCCTGTGGTACCTCCACACGACCACTTCAAGTCTCTGGTCACCATTTGCTGCACAGGGTGAGGTGTTTTTTTTTTCCTTGCCATAATTACACAGTGGCACCGACTGGAGGCAAGCAGTGTGTTTAGTGGGCATGGTGGACAGCTGGTGCAAGGCCTAAGCCCTGGAAATGGTTCCCAGGATGGTTTTGGCTTTCACATGCTTCCTCCTGTCTTCTGATTCCCCACTTAAGCTGGAGACTCACCTTCGCAGCCCTTCTTTCCCCCTCCCTTCTGAGTTCTAAGCTGAGCACTTCCCCTTGAACATCTTTTCTTCCTGGATTCCCAAGTGCCACCCCCACTGCCCTCCAGCTGCAGTCAGACCATGACATTTACTCAGCAGACAGGAGCAGCCTGGCTGTTCTTTATTACCTTTCCCTTGGGCTGAGGGAAGAATCAGCACAAAGTCCTTCTGGAGACCGGGGCCCCACAGCAGGACCAGGAGGGAAGAGGGGCTGGGCCAACAGGAAGCCCCATCCAGTGTCAGGGTCAAGGAGAAACGCTCCTGTACCTTGGTTGTCTTAAGGCTTGAAGGGCCTGCTTGGCTGTGACCAGGGGGAACCCCGTGCTGACTGGAGGGATCTTAGGCTCACATGGTCCAGTAGGTGTAGATGAGGGTGAGGAGAATGAAGATGGCCACAGAGAGCACCATGTTCTTCCGGTTCTCCTGCCGAAGCAACTTCAGCTCCTTTTCTGGGAGGAAACAGGTGGACAGGTAGTCTGGGGCCATCTGCTACTCTCCTCTGTCTGCCTCTCTCACAAATGGGGGCATACTGCTGAGGGGCAGACATGTTCCTTCCCAGATTCTCCACTTCCTTATCCATAAAAATGACTGTCCTCCTTGATCTGCCCACATTCTCACAACATTTTGGCTACAGATCCTGGTCCAAAGGAATCCCACCAGCCAATGCTGCTCAATCGTTTCTCTTCAAATGCAGTGGAAGTTGATGGAGTGTGTGAGGGGTCACCTGACAGCCAAGCTAGGTGTTGGCATGGCATCACCAGGTGAGTCCTCGGGGGTGTCCCTGGGGGTGGGGGCTTCGTAGTGCTCATCCTTTCAGGTGCTCTCATCTGGTCAACTAGAGACTCAGGGCAGCTGGCATTTTTTGGGCCCGACATTAGAGCAGGTACAGGGTGGGGCCAATCATCAGTGCTTCCAGCCCTGCCCCCTGCCAGACGCCCAGCTAAGCAGGAACCAGGGACACTAAGAAAAAGCAGTTTGTACCCACAAGGTGGTTGAGCTCGCCTCTAGAGGAAGCCAGTCCTATGGCCACACTGAATCCATTCATCCCCCCGTGTGACATGCAGGTGGGTGGTACGGAGGTATCTCTCAGGGAACCGGGGTTGATGCTGCAGCTGTAAAAATTGCTAGGCCTAAAGGGCACCTGGGTAGCCCAGTTAAGTGTCTGACTTGGGCTCAGGTCATGATCTCACAGTCTGTGAGTTCAGGTTCTGCATCTTGCGCTGTTAGCACAGAGCTGGCTTCAGATTCTCTGTCCTTTCTCTGCCCCTCCCCCCCTCAAAATTAAACACTAAAAAAAAAAATTGCTGGGCTTGAGGCAGAATGGATATTTCACCTTTACTTGTGTGAAGGGGTGAGTAGGTACCTGTAAATCAGCTCTGGGCAGGCCAGACTGAGACTGCAGCCCAGGTAGGGGGCTGTGTGTGTGCTTACAATGTTGATTCAAACTGGTCCCTCTGGGAGGTTCCCTGTCACCTGGACTGTTCTGGGGCTGATTCTTGGCCAGGTTTGGTCTCTCAGGGGGAGGACAGAACAGAGAAGTCAGATAAGCCTCTGTGGACCATCTTCCTCCGAGGTTGGCTGGGGCAGTGTGGGGGTAGGGGTGGTAGCAGCCACTTTCCAACTGTGCACCCTACCTGGTTCTGCCCCCAGTGCCCAGAAGGTGGCAGCATTGCTCCACCCATAGAAGCCCTTCCTGGCGCCCAAGTGGGAGGTTCATCCTGGGTGGGGGGTCCGAAAACAGATGTGGATATGAGAGTCTCTTCTGGGCCTGTCTTCAGCCATTCCCCTTCCTCCCACAGAGGAAGAAGAGACCCGTAGGCCCTTCCATCTCCCCTGAAACAAAGAAACAAACCTGCTCTCCTTCCAGGCCGCTGGGCCTGCAGGGGGTTCCTATAGCCTTGGTGGAGAAGCAGAGGGGATGGCTCCCTCCCAAAGAACCCTCTTGATCCCCATCACCTGGCGGGCTCCCTGGACTGTCTGTCCCCTCTGACCCTGGGGCTGGAAGATGGGACTGGTAAAGGAAGGGAACTTTCTTACCATAGTTAGAGGCTTTATTCATCAGGCTGTTTTTCTCCTTCTCCAAAGACTTCCTGTGAGGGGAGAAAAAGTTTTATGGCTCAAGCCCTTTTCCTTCCCATCTGAGGGGCAGGTGGCACATTGGGGCAGGATGGACAAGGGGCCCAAATCTCCAGTGGCAAGGGGTAGGGCAAATGGAAGCTCGGGGCCAGGACCCCAGGATAAGAATGAGGGGCCTCACCTGGCCTCTGGGCTCAGCTCCACCCCACAGAGCCTGGAATTTACAGCCTCCAGGTCTCTCCGACACTGTGACAGCTTCTCCTCCAGCCCATCGATCTGAAACACACAGCACACGGGCAGATAGAGATGGCTGACAGAGCCTTTCGACTTCCAAAACAGTTGGGGTCTTAGGATGGCGAGGAGGGGCCTCTAGGAGTCTTCTTGGACAGCACCCCGCCCCCCCAGCATCTTTGTTTTGCCTTCCTCTACCTCCACACGGTGCAGCCCAAGCCCCAGTGCAAACAGCTGTGGGTGTGGTGCAGCTCCCGCAGTCGCCCTGCCCCGCGAGCGGAGCAGTCCCTCTGTCAGCTGCCTCCCCAGCACGCGTGCCGGCCAGGCTGACCGCAGGAGCGGCCTGAGACAGGCCTGGCCCAGGAGGGAACCAGGCACTGCTGTGGGAGGCCCTGCCTGTCCCCAGCACTCCACGCACAGGAGGAATGCGGGATTAGACAGCTAGGGGCCAAGAAGCAGAGGTATTTTTTGCATTGACACACTTAAGTTGTAAGAATATATATATTTCCCCATGAGAATCAATAAAAATCACCAAGTGTAAAAAAACACAGCTCAAAAACTTGTTTCTTTCTTACTTGGTTCTTGTGCAAAAAACATTGCCTGTCATCAAGGTAGCTGTAACTTGTGGGGCAAAGTAGCTAAGCTCCTCAAAGGCTGGCTCACAAAGGTACTAGTTTTCCCATTTTTAAAAAAATTATAGTTTCAGAGCCATGTTCTTGGGGAAATAATGTGAGCTGTGGGAAAATGTTTTGTAAAATATTGGACTGGATTGTTTAAGCCTGGTTCCTGGCATCCTATATGTGGCTTTGAAAGTTCATCTCTGTCCATCTGTCTCCAGGTGTCTAATCGGCCATCTCTCAGGGCCCAGGTCTATTCTTGTACCTCTGCCCTGCTGGAGGGAGCCTCAATTTCAGTGGGGGCAAGATTCAGAGGGCCCGGTGTCCCTCAATGGCAGGTGACTGAATAGTACCTGGGGTCCCCATGATGCTCAATTTTCCATCTTATCCCCAGGGAGTGATAGCAAATATAACCTCTATACCGGAGACTATATAAGAATGAGGGGAAGTACTTTTTTTGAGGAGGCAGACTGGAGCACCCCTCTCCTTACTGGTCTCAGCCAGTTCTCTATCCAGTCCCTTCCAGAAAGGCTCCTGCAGAGACAGGAATCAATGATTATTAAGTGTGGATCCCAGAGTCCCAGGCTGGTGTACTGAGGCCTGTGTCAGGAGGGATGCAGTCAAAGCCTTCTGCCCCTCTCCCTGGCCAGCACCCATCCCAGCCACTTCTGAGTCCACCACCTTGCCTCATCCCAACGCCTAGCCCTAGACGCACCATCTCTTCCCTTCTCTACAGCCTCTGCCAACTGCAGCTCCAGAGGCAAGGCCCTGTGGGAGGGAGCAACTGAAGAGCCCTGAATTGACTGGCTGGTTAATTGTGTCATTTCATTGCTAATGGGCACCAAAGGAAGGACTGTCCTGAGGAACAGCCCTAGCCACGAGCTGGGGCTGTGCTGTGGGAAGCCGAACGAAGGCTGTTGTGGAACCTGCACTACAGGGAAACAAGCACTGGGCAGTCAGGCTTGGAACAAGAGGCTGGCATGATTGTCAGTGGAGCTAAAAGAACAGTAGGTGGTTTAGGCCACCATGCAGCCCCGTCTCCACAACAACACCCTCAACACACAGCCCAGCTCCTGGGGCCCTGAGACTCTGTTTCCATCCCATGGTGTACAAATCACAATCAGGCACCAAATTCCACACTAGGTCCTAAAGCTTAATTCCTGAAGTGCTACCTCCTCCACAGGCCTTCTCTGCTGCTCTTGACCAGAGAAGTATCACTTCCTTCCCTTGGTTCTCCTAAGGCTAACTGCACACTATGTCCTTCCTAGACTCTGGGAACCCCTAGGTCAGGTGTTGTAAACTTGTAGCCCAGGGAGCTAGTCTAGCCCAGATCGGCCCATTCCACTTGTATATGTGACTGCCTGGCTCCTAAGGATGCCTGACTTTGTAGCTCCTATCCTAGAACGGTAGCCATCAATCTCCCCTTTGTGATCTCCACAAAGCCTGGCCTGCTGCAGTCTTGTAGCCATGGAGGAATGACTACAGTTGAGCGTGAATGGGGCCCAGGGGTCGCAGACAGATCTAGACTTCATGTAGAAACTAGAGCCTGAAACCTTCCCCTAGAGCCCACAGGAGCTCAAAGAAGCTGGAAGGAGAAGCAACCATGCATGCACGTATATTACGTATTTTGCGCATAACCCAATGCAAGTCTTTAGTCTTGGGTCAGATGTCTTCCTGCCACTCCTTGGGCCAAGTCCTAGTTTGCATGTCATTCTGAGGAGGAAGCAGCCTGGAGATTTCCACGCCTAAACATCTCTGGAAAGCTACCTGGTGCCCAAACAAGTGGTAATTGGCCCAGAACAAGGCCGGGAACTCACGCTAAGCAAAATCTTTAAATTGAGGTTGGCAAACCACAAGTGGCCAAGCCAATCTGCTGTCGTGCTCTGGGCAGGGCGTGTGGAGCTGGCAGTAGGAGGCCTTTATCTGAACAAGCCCAATTTATCTGCAGTTCCACTGAATATCCCCACTTTCATTTACCACTTTTTAATGAGGCTTAAACGGACGAACACAAATCAAGGTTTTAGGGACTCAAGTTCTAACCTCTCTCTATGAATATTTATGTCCTGCTGACAGCTCTCTCTGATTCCCTTCTAAATAGCCAAGTTCTCTCTTTTTTTTTTTTTATAACCCAGCTGCTTGATGTGGGCTGAGTGAGTGGAGGCCGAGACTGTCAGGAAGCTTGTCAGTAGGCCACAAAACCATCCTCAGAATGTGACTGCTGGCAAACACCCTGCAGCAGTTGCTGAAGCAGAAGGCAGCTCTGAAGCAGCTGTAAGATTGGGTGCAAAGATCCAGGGTGACCTGGCTGCAGGAAGGCAGGGAGGGAAGGTCCAGATGCAGCTTTTAGTTATGACTGGGGCCAGGAGTGGTGGCTACAGAGTGGGGCTGACTCAAGGTGGGCCCAGAAATGGGGGAGAGGACTCGGAAAGTGGCCTTAAAGGAAGTCCCTCATTGGGTCTTCGGTCAACTCTCAATGACATGAATGTGGATCCTTCACTTTTGCAGATTCCCCAGTGTAAACCTATAATCCTTGGTTAGCTTTCTGCTGCCAGGCTGATGGCAACAGAGGACGATACAGCCAGGACAAGAGAGAGGACACAGGGTTAGGATCAGAATAAGGAGATCAATGTTAAGAAGACTCTAGAAACACAGGGTCCGAGCTGGACAAGTAGTTGGGAGCCCAAGTGCTCAGAAACCTGAAATTGTGCTTCCTGAAAAGTGTGGCAGTACAGAGTATGGGCTGTGATCCGGCCTCAGCTCGCTGCTCACTTGCCTCTAAAGGACTTAATTCTTGTGCAGAACAAAGTTAATGTTTCATATTTCAAAAACTGCTGTTGTCAGAAGAGGAAGTACATGTAAGGTGCTTAGAATCGTGCCTAACACACCCAGTAAGAGTTAAGTAAGTGTGTGCTATCACTGTTAACAGAGAATGGTTTTCACTGGACCTCTGGGGAACAAAAAAGTACGTTAATGTGAGGTGAGAGTAAGAGGAGGAGACAGAAGTGGGTGGGTGTGTGATGGAGAGGAATCTCCACTCATCGCAGGCTGGCAGCAGGAAGGGGAGGCCCTCTAGCTCGGTACGGCCATCCTCTGAGTGGGGGGGGGGGTGTCGGCGGTGGTGTGGGGGAGGGGGCCCTGCAGCGTGGACCATCAGAACAGCACAGCCCATCCAGCTGGCTCAGGGCACAGCCCGCTGGGAACCTCATGTTCCTGCCTAGGGATGAGGCTGGTGTGGGGCTCTGGAGCTAGCACCGACCTGCTGAGGCTGGGGCTGCTGGCACCCAAGGATGAGGCCAGAGCAGTGCCCAAGGGCAGGACAGACTCAGGTGTGGTCCGGGCACAGATGCGCATCTGAGGAGACATGAAACAGCAGGTGGAGCCTGGCATTTGGAGACCATGTTTACCCACACCATGGCTCTACAGGGCCCGGCGCCCAGTTAAGCCCAGAGCAGAAAGGTGAGGCCCCAGGACTAAAGGCAGAAAGGGGCCCCGTCAAAAAGACTGGACTGATTCCAGCAGGAAGAGAAGGTTATACTCTGGAGGCCATAGTGGCTCCCAGGACTCCTGCCCAACAGGCAGTACAGGCTCAACTGACAAGAAAAGCATGGCCAAGACAAGCTCGCATACTGGGGCTTTTCTGGAGCTACAGGGGACCGTACTGCTGGCTGTGACTGTTACAGGCAAAATGGTTAACAGCCACGGTGGACTGAGACAAGGTACCCATTTAGGCACAGTGTGGGGACACAGAGTGGATACTGACAATGTAAAGTTACATTTAAAAATATCCAGGGGCGCCTGGGTGGCTCAGGTGGTTACGTGTCTGACTCCCGATTTCAGCTCAGATCGTTTATGACCTCACAGTTCATGAGATTGAATCCTGCATGGGGCTCCGTGCTGGGCGAGGAGCCTGCTTGAAATTCCCTCTGCCCCTCTCCTCGCATGTGTCCTCGTTCTCTCTCTCTCTCTCTCAAAATAAACATTTAAAAAACATATCCATGCATTATGTTTCTATTCAGAAGACCAAGTGTCCATTTTCACACAGGATAAAAGAACATTGTGTATAAATCTTTGAGAGGATGGTCAGCAGGTGAAGCACAGGTGCAAAGGGACACCAGAAGTCAGGCGGCGGGGTGAGCTGTGAGTTAGCAAACTGCCCTCTGGCACTTCACACAGAATAGAGGAGCTGGTAGGTGTGAAAACCCGTGTGCAGCAGCTCAGTGGATGGAGAAGTAGGTGGGCAGCGTGCAGGGTGTCCTGGTAGGAAAGTCTGTTCTTGCCCCTGAGACGATACCATGGGGACCATGGGTCTGAGCCCAGCCAGGAAGATGCAAAGCAGGAGGGAAAAAGAAGTATGTAAGGCAGGGAGGCGGAAGGATACAGGAAGGAGTTGAAGGTCCCAGAGGCGGCCCTGGAACCGGGGTCCAGGAAGTGTGTACTTGAACAGGAAGGCTCACAAGTGATTCCATTGCCATCGGGATAAGAACTGCTGTCTTTCTGACCCAAACATGCCCTGGGACATCAGAGCCCAGAGCCTGGGGGGCGGCTTCGAGAGCAGGCAGAGGAGCAGGCTCAGTGAGAGGTTTAGGACCAAGGAGCGGGGGATGTTTCCTGCACAAGAATGTGAAGATCTGGTCAGCCCAGCAGTCAAGGTCAGCAGAGGCCAAGTGGGACCACTGATCCTGTCAGCAGTAACAAAGGGCTTCTCCATTTCTGGTCCTATGGGGGCAGAGCTCCTGCAGCCTCTTCCTCAAGTGCCCTTCAGAGGCGACTGAGTGCCATGTGTTCCGTGTGCCGCCCCGGCAGTTCAGAAGCCCTGAGCCAGCTAAGCAAAAGCCCCTCTGCCACCTGACTTGGGGAATAACACCTTATTCCAGAGACTTCGGGAAGTCTCCCTGGGGTCCTATAATGCCATAAAACCACTGTATTAAGAGAAACTGTAAAATTCGTCTGAAATCCCGTGAGGCGTTTTTTCAGGAGTGTGGAGGCTCCTGGAATCAAAACCCCGAATGAAGAATCTTTGGGGACAGTGAACCCGAGTGCCAGCTCACGCACGCTGGTCGGGTCAGGCCCCATGGGGGTGGAGGACAGCCCCAGGTCTGGCTGCTGCCGGGCCTCGTCACAGCTCACATTCTGCTGACAAGCACGAGCCATGGGTTGCCGTTCCCCTGTTGCAGGTGTTCCTACGGAAGGTGATGGAATGGTGCTCCCATGAACACCCTGATGGCCTGGGAGGGGACTCCCTGCCCACCCCATGCCACTGTCTAGGGCCAGGCTTTCTTCTGGGAAAGGCCAGAAAGTACCCTCAATGCTTAGCTCTGGGTCAGAAAGCAGGTCACTCTGCTTTGTGGTTTAGGAAGTTAATTTCTGGTTTTCCCAGTCTTGCTCTCAAAAGCTTCTGGCCAGTGACTGACAGAAGTTGCCAGAATAGGTTAACCTGAGAAATCAGGCAGTGGTCACAGGGCATATCCCACACCTGCCTGGCCAGGTACTCGCTAATAGAGAGCATGGTATCAGGGTATTAGATGGCACAGCTCGAGTCAAAGCAGTTTCTGGAAGCCAAAAGTCCATGCAAAACTAGACACACTTCCAGTAGCAGCCAACACTTCTACAGCATGTGCTATATGTCAGGTTGTTCTGAGCACTTCACTCACCCGATGAGGGGCCCCCCTCTTCAGTGGTCCCTCCCCCGTCTGCTGGGAACACGCTCCAAGACCCCCCAAGGGATGCCTGAAACCATGGATAGTACTGAACTGTGTGTGTGTGTGTGTGTGTGTATACATACGATGTTTTTTCCTATCCACAGAGACCTATGATAAAGTTTAACTTATAAACTAGGCACAGTACAAGATTAACAACAATAACAGTAAAACTATAACAAAATGCTATAATAAAAGTTATGTGAATGGAGTCTCTTCCTCAAAATAGCTTCCTGTATGTACCGTATTCACCTTTCTTGTGCTGATGTGAGATGACAAAATGCCTACGTGATGAGAATGACAGGAGGTGAATGACGCAGGCTTCGTGATGGGGCATTGGCCTGCCATCCACCTTTTGACAACGTGTCAGGAGGAGGATCACCTGCTTCCAGACCGAGCTGATGGCGGGTAACTGAAACCACAGGGAAGAAGGATCTCCTGTATTCACCTTTTGCAGATGAGGAAACAAAGGCCATGGAAATGAAGTCATTTGTCCAGAGCCACCCACGGGGGAGTTGGCCAGTGAGAGTCTGTGCTGTTAGCTGCTCCCTAACATGAAGGAAGCAGAGAGCTACCGGCCCGAAGCCACTCTTAGCTCCTGGGTGTACCCCTTGTACCCCAGGCTAGGCAGTCTGACATGGCTTCGCCTATGCTACTGATGTCGCATCAGCTCTGCAAGGAAGGGACGGACTGTCCCTGTTGTAGAGGAGATCAAATTCCCGGTGGGGACAATTTAAGCAAGGTCATGTAATTGGGAAGCGGCAGAATCGGGGCTCTGAATCTGAGTTTTTCTGCTTCAGAGCTTATGCTCCTCCCAATACTGCAAGCTCTTTCTCCAGAATCCCTCATGAAAATGTTCACAACAAAGAAGGGTTCTGTGGAACAAAGTCATTCCACGTCCCTGTCGAAGCCAATCTAAGCTTGTTGATCTGGCTTCAGCAGATTCTCTACTCTGAAAAATCTTGTACAAGGGCTTTGCTTGCTCTCTGTCCACGGAGCAGATACTCTCGGTGAGGGAAGACCCTGAGGGAAGAACCTGACTGAACTCTGCTTGGAGACAGGAAGACGGTAGCAGAGCGCCTGTCCTCGTGTTGGAAGGCAATTACCACCCCCTCCTTCCGGTTTCTCGAACATCCCCGGCCCCCTCCCACCCCCAGATTGCCTAAACTGCCACAGCACCCTCCAAAATTCACACAAAACAGACCTAGTTTTGAGAAGGAAAGGGTGAGCTAGTTAGCCCTGTAAGCCCTTCTTTCCCCAGTGGGGAGCAAGGCCTTTCACTTGCCAACTCACAGCCCTGACAGCAGTGTCAGCTGCTTCATCTCCAGCCCCAGCGGCCTGGGAACTGGATTTCTGGAAATCCACTCATTTCCACATGTCAGGAAGGCCCCAGTACATTTATTATAATGGGTAAAGAGGCCAGAACACCTGCCGAGATGGTCTCTGGCAAGAGCGCTGGGGCTTTCCACCTGAGGCCATCAGACTACAGCGCCAAGTCCCGTGGGGGTCATGGGCCTCGATTTTCTGGGTGACTAGCCTCAAACCCCAAAGGGCTGGTTACCCTGACACTGCTTAAGGGGTGTTTTCCTGTGGAGGCGGCTCAGAGCTCTGTGGGGACAGAAAACAAAAACCTCACCCAAGGCTCCCCAAATCATCAGAAGTTTCTCTCCCAGCCTGAGCAGATGAAGACAGTAAATGCTCCCAGTGTTTAATCAACAAACAACTTTCAGGAAAAAGCCAAAGGGCTTGTCATTTCTTCGGAGACTCACCCCCCCGCCACCCCAGGTCAGGGACATGAGGGGCCCTGCCGATGCGCACGGCAGCTCTGAGACCCGGCAAGACCTTCTGGCTGCTGAGCGGCTCTGCGAGGAGAGCCACGTCAGTCCTGGCCTGAAGCCTGCAGCTGTCCCCGGGCCAGAACACTGTTTGGGGTTTGTTTTTGCTTCTTTCCCCCAATATATATTTTTTGATAAATTAGCAAAAGCTTCTACATCGCTGAAAGGCTCCAAGCACTGCTCGAGAACTGGCATCCACCCCATGCCTTATGAATTCATTAATTAAGATGCTGGCAAACAGCCACTCCACACATGCTGACATCCAGCCGTGTTAGGTAATGAGGTTTTAGTCTCCTGACCCCCGTCAAGTGGAACGGAGCCAGACACGGGCTGCCGAGAGAAATCACCTGCCCAACGGCAACCTGTCGCTTACGCCTGGCAGCAGGTGAGGCTCATTTAATGGTCAGCGGCCCCTGAACAGTCTCTGCATGCCATGGGCCTTGCTCCCGGGCCCTGGACAGGCAGCGTCCAACCGCCTGCCCCACTGTGGCCTCCTCACCTCTGACTAGTGAACCACTCGATGGGGCCCAGACGCCAGGGGCGCGGGTTCAAGTGCTTCCTCCAGCCGCTCAAGCCAATTCAGTAAATATTTATTGATGATCCACTAAGCTGCTCCTTGCCCTTGTCTCAGAAAACCGGTAGGTTCTCCTCAGCCTTGTGCACAGCCTGTCCCAGACTGTGACTGTCTTCATCTCTGTGTCCAAGGAGGTAATGAAAGGGTGTGTGACCACAGGCAGGCTGACCTGAGCACAGGGCTAGGGCAACTGGAGGCTCCTCACCCCTACCCTGACCTTGGAATGTACATTCTGCCCACTGTTCCCACAGTGGGAGCTGTTCCAAGGACATAGCCTTGAGAGACCAGTGTGTTGTGGAGGCCATCTGGACAGTGTACGTGACTGAACCCAGTTAAGGCCTCTATACAAACTTTTAAGATTTGGTGGGCAGGTGTGGAAGTCTATTCACCCCCCAAGACAAGCCTCTTATGTAAATTCCCTTGCTTATTAAATTTTTAAAATGTTTTTACTTATTTTTGAGAGAAAGAGACAGTGTGAGCAGGGGAGGAGTGTTGGGGGGAGGGCGGGACACAGAATTCGAAACAGGCTCTAGGCTGTCAGCACAGAGCCTGATGTGGGGCTCAAACTTATGGACCGCGAGATCATGACCTGAGCTGAAGTTGGACACCCAATGACTGAGCCACTCAGGCGCCCCTGTTCCCTTGCTTATTAAACCTGCCACCTACTAGTCTGGAACGACCTGCCTCTTTCTTGGGTCTCTCTCTGCACTCCAGATCAGGGGGCCCTTTGCAAACCAACAACTTGGTGCTTCTGCCCCTCTATGCCTACTGAGAGCTTACAACAGTGAACCTTGAACAAATAATTACAATGTCAAGGTTCTTTCCTCCTAGTGGTCATCCTGCCCAGGCCATTTTCTCCCTTCAATTTACCACCTCGCCTTACTCCTCAGTGATCCTGGCCTCTTTTTCTGGTAAGGATTCCAGTGAATTCTAATGACTCCCATTAATTTTTATTCCCTATAGCAGATACTATTAGTTGGCCAACCCAACACTGATTCCCAACCCTTCTTCTGCCCATCTCTACTGCAGAGGTTAGAAAAGCTCAATGGGTGCTTTCCTAGACTCACTGCAGCTTGGGGTGGTCATGATCCAAATTTCAGCCAATGAAATGTTCCAGAAGCCAGCTGGAAGACTCCTGGGACAGCTTATGCGTTGCTGATAAAAAGGGATAGTGTCATAGTTCCCTTATCCTTCTTCCTGACTTAAAAGTTAGATATCAGGACTGGAGGTGTGGCAGCTACCTTGTGACTAAGAAGAAATAGCTAAGAGAATGCAGAAACAGCAGCCTTGACTTAGCTGAGCTTTTGAACCAATAAATGCCGGCAGCCACTTACCTCCAAATTTGTTATAGAGAAAAAAGTATATTCCTATTTACTTAGGTCATATAGGTCAGTTTCCTGTACCCTGTAGCCAAAAGTTTCCAAACTGACAGATTTTTGTACTGGGAACCAGGTCTAAGCCAGTTAGCCTCCTTAAGATGTCAGCTAAGACACCACACATCTGTTAAGACCTGCTGGCTGTTGAAACATCTAAAGACACCAAACTGAATGGATGGTGTAGCTACAAAAGTACAGTGACCAACTAACAGCTCATTACTATCAGAGGTTAAAAAAAAACCCAAAAACACAGAGGCAGGTTTTACACCAGCCATTAGACTGAAACGCAACCTTTCCCTCCTTCCACACATTAACATCAGTAGCAAAGCTGGCAATTTCTCATCTGAATGCTCCCTCATTATTCAGAATTAACTCTCAGAAGCTAAAACTCATAGCCAGTCTTTTCCAATCTGAGATCTTAGCTTAGAAGGTGGCAAATGAATTGGACAAAAAGACCTTGAGAGAAGACACAAACAGACGCAGCTAGGAGGTGCTTTGGTTGTCCTGGGAGGTGATTGCCCGGTACAGCCCAGTACAGCTGGCCCGAGCCAGCCCTCAGGGTGAGGACTAAGAAGCAGGCGGTGGTAATTGCTTCATTACAACAAGTGGAGACTGTTTGCAGGTGCTGAGATCACTCACTTGTGGGGGTTTTATTGCACTCGTCAGATTAACAAACATTTTGATTAAATCACCACTTCATTGGCTCTGAGCACATGACTACTATCTATTTATTTATTTAAAATATTTACTTATTCTTGAGTGAGAGAGAGATAAGAGCATGAGTGGGGAACAGGCAGAGAGAGGGAGACACAGAATCCGAAACAGGCTCCAGGCCATCAGCACAGAGCCCGATGTGGGGACCGAACTCACCAACAGTGAGATCATGACATGAGCCAAAGTTGGACACCCAACCAACTGAGCCACCCAGGTGCTCCTGAGCACATGACTTTTAATAAGAGGACAATACCCACTGCAAATGAACATCAGTGCACATTCAATACTCAGATCCGCTGGGGGCAACAGAGGAACAGGTGGGGAGACAGCCAGATGCCAAGCTTTTCCTAAGGTGCAGAGTTACAGATCTCGAATCTTAGAATATCTAAGCAAAAAGTAAAGTTCGAGAACAAGACCACAAATGTAAATATCTACATCAGTACTGCCAAGATTAAAAACAAAAATAATGGGCGAATGTGACCGGTAAAGACATAAGGAGAGCATATGCCCACCAAATTCAAAACATTTTAGAAACCTGTGTCAGCCAAACAAAAACATCTGTGATCCATCCATATCTGGATCAGGTCACTGAACTTATAATCCCTGGGTGAAGTTTAAGGTCTTTATGTCACAGAAAAGGAAACTAAAGTCCAAACATGGGGGCTGACTTAGCCATGATGGAAGGCTGCAAAAAACTATAAAGGCTACTAATTAGAGCACTCTTTGTTGATTATCCACCCTGAGCCAGGCGTGAGCCAGGCATTTCACACATATGGTCTCATGTGAGCCTCAAAACCACATGTGAGGTAAACTGCAAAATCTGCAGTAGAGACTGCAGGCTGTCCACGAAACACGCAGGCTCTTCTTCCACACTGATGGGACTGTAGCTGGGCATGCAGCCTCCTGGCCAATGAATGCATTTCCCAGCGCCCCCTTACAGTTAGGTGGGCTCTCGAGTCTTAGCTCGCATCTTTGCCAACGGAAAGTGGGCACTCTGGGCTCACAACTCTTAAGACAGTGATGCTTTGCTTTCCCTGCTCTCTTTACCTGCCAGTGGACAGATCAACGGGAGGTGACTTCATTTCATTCACGAGGTGAAGTTAAGGCACTGAGGAAGGGCAGAGTCACACGATGAGAGGAAGATGGCAGAACCACTCCTGCCCTGGACGTCTAGACCAGGGATTGGCAAACTACAGCCTAGAGGCCAAATACAGTCCATTGCCTTTTTTCATAAATAAAGTTTTATTGGAACACAGCCACGCCCATTAAGTCACATATTGTCTATGGCTGCTTCTGTGCTACGACAGCCTGTCGAAGCATAGTTGATGCTCCTTATTCATGGTAGTTATGTTCTATTAAAGTTGCGGCCAACAATGAATTAGCAAATACTGGACCAGGTTAGTTTCCTGTGAGCCTTTGGTCACAACAGTTTTATCAACTGATCAATACAAAACCTTGCTTTTTTGTGTTTCTGTTTAGAGACCTTATTTAATATATATTATTGATTCATTAACATTGAACTCACAGCCAACAGCACTATAACTCATCTCTGAACAAAGCTTATCTGATGTATATTTTCTCTGGAAGGCAAATACAGCTTTCTTGCGCTTCAGGAAAACTAGACAGCACTTTGGCACTACACTTGAGGGCCATTTTAAACAACAGAATCACCAACACAAAGCACAGAGACACAAAAAACATGGCAGTACCTAGGCCACAATAAGGACACATGTTTACAGCATCAGCTGAAATACCAAGGCAGAGCATTGCTTTGTTCGACCTTAGCTGGGACTCAGGGAACTCAAATTTTTCACTGGTTTGTGTGTGAATTACTGCAGAAGCATCCTAAGTACTGATGTGGGGGTTACAAATACATTTTAGCAAGAGAGCAAATTCACAAATACAGAATCGGTGAATAATCAGGATCAACTGTAGTTGCAACAGAAACCATATGGCCCACAAAGCCTGGAAATGTACTATCTGGCCACTTCTAGACCACATCTGCCAATCCCTGCTCTGCCCTATTAGAAAAAAAATAAACTTGTCAAAGCTACCGAATTTTTGAGTTTCTCTGTCACAGCAGCTTACTATGTCCTAATGCAGGTTTTATTAAAGTCTATGCTCACCCCACCTCACAGTGCCACCTCATTTTTCCACTCCTCTTCTAGAGGAAGGTTCACATTTCCATCAGCCTTTTTTTTGGTACCATGTAGGCTAATATTTCTCAAGAGCTGGTATAAAACCTTCTGCATCAGGGGCGCCTGGGTGGCTCAGTCGGTTGAGCGTCCAACTTGGGCTCAGGTCATAATCTCACGGCTCGTGGGTTCGAGCCCCGTGTCGGGCTCTGTGCTGACAGCTCAGAGCCTGGAGCCTGCTTCTGATTGTGTCTCCCTCTCTCTCTGACCCTCCCCTGTTCACGCTGTCTCTCTCTCTCTCAGAAATAAACAAAACATTAAAAAAAAAAAAAAACTTCTGCATCAGCATGGTGTAGCCGGTTAAAAATGGAGCTTCCTGGGGATGCCTGGCTGGCTCAGCTGGTAGAAGCATCTGGTTTTCAATCTCAGGTTCAAGAGTTCAAGTCCCCATTGGGCGTGGGGCCTACTTTTTTAAAAAATGCAGACTCCTTGTTGAAAATACACACCCAAGTCCTACTGAATTACTTGGGGAAGAAGACAATTCAACCCTCCATTTTTAACAAGCTTGACAAATTATTCTCAATACATTTTACGGTCTGAGAACGACTGAACTGGTAATTAGTAAGCGCAGGAAGACAATTACCCTGCATCTATCTCTTTGTCCTGGGACAGAAATCTAGGGCGCTGTAACAGAGAAGAAACAAGATGCGTTGGAGGGCAAATCACCTGTGCTGATCCTCAGCTCCACCACTGCTTCAACCTGAAACCTCAGTTTCCACACCTGTAAAAAACCTCACAGGCACCGAGCAAGGGCTGAGAACGCAAATGAAGTTCCATGTAGCAGTTGCTCCATATGCCTCAATTTTCTTTCCCTTCCATATGCAGTCAATTATTTTTAAGCACTTTGAGAACTTCACCATTCCACAATTCTCTACAAAATCCCACAGATTCCCAAAGTAATTTAAAATCCCACAGATTCCCAAAGTAATTTTCAAGCTACAAGCTTCAGCACTCCAGAGGGAAAATTTCCCATCTCGGGAGATATTTAAGCCATTCAGTAATGTACTAAACGGTATGGGCTCCCTCACTTCTGGGGGGGTGTCTCTCATCCACAGGCATCCTTCTGGGGCCCCCCTCACCTCCGAGTGCCCGCCCCTTTTACGTTCTCTTCAGTAACACGTCTTCACTAAGGCCTCCTTATTCCCGTGTCCCGCCCTCTTTGGGGCTTTCCCTTCACCTCCACGTCTCTTCCCCTCTGGAAGTCCCCTCACCTCTGGTGCCCCCGCCGGACTCTCCAACATCTTTTTCCCCCATCCCGCCCCTCACTTCCGGGTACCACACCGGACCCCCTCACGCCCCGGGCGTCCCTCTCCCAAACCCGCGTAGCCCTCACTTTCTCCCCTCAGCCCCTCCTCCAACCTGCAGCCAGGCGGACACACTACCCAGCTGCGGGGAGAAGACAACGAAGGACTCGGCCCACCCCCCAACTCTCCCCTCACCTCTAGAGCGACGCCCAGATTCTCCCGCTTCTTTTTGGTCATGTTACTCGCAGGGATCCCCCAGTCATTATTGGACGCACCCACTGGCGGCACCACGCATGAGCAAAACTCGTGCTTCTCTCTCATTGGCCGTGCGGCGGCGGGGGTGGGGCTACTGGAGGTGACCGTCTTATTGAGAGGCGTGGCCAGCCTGGCGCGGCCATGTTTATGAGGGGCAACCTCTAGTTTCAGGTCTCAGGCTAGGGGAGTGGAGAGGATGGCTGGATTGGCCCGTGAGGAACAATGGCCCACCTTCTATAGATGGAGTTGCTCCTTTCCTTCCTAGTTCAAACCATTTCGCATCTTTTTTCACCGCTCTCTATTCTGTTTCATTTTATTTTATTATGTATTGGGGGGAGGGAGAGAGAGAGAGAGAGAGAGAGAGAGAGAGAATCCCGAGCAGGTTCCACACCAAGTTCCACATCAAGCACAGAATCGAACACGGGGCTTGATCCCACGACCCTAGGATCATGACCTGAGCTGAAGAAGAGTTGATGCTCAACTGACCACCCAGGCACCTGTAATTTCATTTAAAAAAAATTTTTTTTTACATTTATTTTATTTTTTGAGAGAGAGTGAGACAGAGCGTGAGGGGAAGAGAGGAGACACAGAATCAGAAGCAGGCTCCAGGCTCTGAGCAAACGTTCAGCGCAGAGCCTGATGCCAGGCTGGAACCCATGAAGCGTGTGTTCATGACCTGAGCCGAAGTTGGACACTTAACCTGCTGAGCCACCCAGGCGCCCTCATAATTTTATTTTTAAAAAGAACTGGTGAAGGGTGGCTGGATGGCTCAGTTGGTTAAGATTCCGACACTTGATCTCAGCTCTTGATCTCAGAGTTGTGAGTTCAAGCCCCACATTGGGCTCCATGTTGGGCATGAAGTCTACTTAAAAAATAAGTAAGTAAATAAACAAACAAAATAAAAAAGAGATGGTGGTAGGAGACCCTTTAAGTTTCTTTCATGACCCATTAATGGAGATTGAACTGCAATTTGAAAAATAGTCATAGATGGGGCGCCTGGGTGGCTTAGTCGGTTAAGCGGCCGACTTTCGCTTAGGTCATGATCTCGCGGTTCGTGGGTTCGAGCCCCGCGTCGGGCTCCGTGCTGACTGCCAGCTCAGAGCCTGGAGTCTGTTTCAGTCTGTGACTCCCTCTCTCTCTGACCCTCCCCTGCTCATGCTGTCTCTCTCTCTGTCTCCTAGAAATAAATAAATAAAATAAAAAAAAAAGAAAAGAAAAATAGTCATAGACATGTTTCCATGTCTTTCAAATAATCATTTGTCGTAGCTATATATACTGCCAGATGAGTACATATCATTCGTGTATCAGGCGTTATTCTATTGGACATTGTTTCCAAATAATGCCAAAGCAAACATCTTTTTGTGCATAGCTTTTTATGACAAATTCACACAATTGGAATTTTTGGGTCAAAGAGAATGATACCAGAATCAAAGCTCCTTATTTTCTGACCAGTTATCTCTCCACTGGAGCCTGTGTTTGTGTGTGTGAATGATAACCCCAGCTGAATGTCTGGGGGGAAAAGGAAAAATGTTTTCTGATCTGTGTTCTCTTCTTGATAGAGTCATTGAGTGATGGAGCTGGAAGGGCCCTGAGATATCATCTCGCCTGGCCGCCCGACTGAGGCCCACAGAGGGAAAGTACAGTAAATTCTGTCTGAACAGGAAGCAGGCTATTGAGCAGTTGTTTGGAGCAGTTCTCAACACGCAGCACAGGAAAAACTTACTCAAGAACACTGTCCATCAACTGTCAGTCAGCAGCATTTACTGTCAGAACACTCTTCACAGCATCGGTTCCAATCCCAGAAAAACCAGACTTTGTACTTCCCAATTATCACAGGCGCAGGCCCAGGGGAGGTGAGAAGAGTGGGGGAAACACTATGTTCTTTTAGAAGTGGCTCCTTATGCATGGTTGGCACCGAGAAAAAGCCACGGAGATCTAAGTGGGCCTTGGTCCCTTATCTCTCTCCCCCGTTCCCATGTGAAATTCTGGACAAGCTATCATCCGTCTCCTTGCCCCGTGGATTTGATGATGGGACAAACACTTGAAATGGGACTGGAATCAGAGTGTACATGGGTTGGTAAGGGAAGTGAGGGAGACTGTCCTGAACTCCAATCCCAGCTCTGCCACTTAGCAGTGGTGTGATTTGGGACGAGACACTTAAGTTCCCTTGAGCGGTGTTTCCCATGACTACAAAACTGAGTTCGGGAGGTGGGGCTTGTAGGGTCATTGTGAGCATTCTGAAGTGGTCGGTGCTGTGCTTTGAGAATGTCTGGGAGAGGCAGCAGGACTGATGTCTCTGGGACCAGCCTTCCAGTATAGGGTTTCGCTTACTAACCGTTGCCCTTTGTATTTTTTGTTATTGTTTGGGGATTGGTTGTAGTCAGCTTTGACACTATTGCAAAGTCTCTGTTGTTAGGAGTTTGGGGCAAATACCTGAGTTGTTTCCTGCTCTCAAGGATGAGTGGTTCACTGCAAAAGGCAGCCCCCAACATATACAAGGGTCTCTCTGTGATGCTCTCTCTATCTCTCTATTTGTCCTTCCTGCTGAGACCATCAGTCATCGGTTTCATGTGTCTAGACATATAGTCGGTGTGATCCCCGAGGTGCCGGGGAGGCTGAAAAGCCCCAGGTAACCCACCGATGTCTTTTCGTCCCCCTGGTACATATAAAGAACAACTTTGATTCCCACAGGAGCTGTCTGCGAGTCTATTGCAGCCTGGCCAGGCTTTGTGCTGGAAATTCTGCCCACACACAGATGGATTACTGTGGGCCGGTTGTCTGTCTGTCTTTATTCTCCAGTGGACTGCGGTTCTTAACTGTCTGTGAGTTTTAGAGCTAAGTGTTTAAGGGAAATAGAGCACTGCACTGGCAGACAGGAGAACTGGTTCATTTCTGGCAAGGCCAGGTTCTCACTCCATGGCCTTGGGCAGGTAAAGCCTCCTCTTTGGTTTTTAATGTCCTCATCTGTGAAATGGGCATGGAGATGGGCGGGGGGTGACTAGGCAGCCTAGACACCTTACGATTCTGTTTCAGTGGCCTTGTTATATGCAAAGTGCCTAGACGTTAGGTGGCCTCCTTGGCTGTAAAGGAGACATATAAAATAAAAACCAATCATTACCCTCAAGATATCTTCGATCTAGTTAGAGAGACAGACTGACAACATGAAATAGTGAATGCCAGACATCATATAATTAAATGCCAGCTGTCTGGTACATACTGTTGATGCATTGGAGCTCAGAAAAAAAGAGGATGCTGTAGCCTTTGTTTAGGCTATGGGTCCCAGGATGGACAAGATTAGGTTAGGTGAAGATGGGGAAGAGGATACCACAGGTGGGACCCCAAGGGGCTTCCTGTGCCTATAAGTTCACCCTTGCAACTCTGCACAAAAGCACTGTGTAGGCTAGCCACAGCCCCGGCTTATTTGTCACGGAGACCCTCGGGTCGATTCTTTTATCCCTTGATCCATCCTGGGCTTGCCTGACCCGTGGGGGCCGGAACCCGGACCCCAACCTCCTTCTCCGCCCCCCATTGCCTTGAGGGCACCTTCTCAGAGCAGGAGTGGGAGAGAGTGGAATCGTTCACTGTCAGAAGCAGTTCAGGCAGGAAATGAAGAATTTCGTAGGTGGTTAAAAATACAGTGGAGACTGATTTATGTTTGAATTTTGTTCCAGGACAGCAGATTATAGCCCAAGTTCTGAGGCAAAGGCAGCAGTGTCTTTATGGCCTGCTTGGATCAGTTTTATGTCTTGGTGATTGTTATACGTTTTGGCTAAGCCAAGATGCTGGAACTTTTTGGTCCTGTGCTTCGCTGGGGAACCCATGTTGCACTCCTTGCACCCAATCTCATTTCACCATAAGCAGAAAGCAAAAGAGATGAAAGGGCTGTTTTTGCTTGCTGTTTAATTGGCGTCTGGTTTTTAGCTAAATTGGATCAAATCACAAATGATGACTCTACATAAGACCCTGAAGTAGAGGTCATGTGACATCGCAAAACCAAAAGGACGGGGATCTAAATATTGTTGAGTATACATATCCTTAATATCTTGATATCCATAATATACTCTTTTTTTTAAATTTTTTTAATGTTTTATTTATTTCTAGGAGAGAGAGAGAGACAGCGTGAGCAGGGGAGGGTCAGAGAGAGAGGGAGTCACAGACTGAAAGAGGCTCCAGGCTCTGAGCTGGCAGTCAGCACAGAGCCCGACGCGGGGCTCGAACCCACGAACCGCGAGATCATGACCTCGAACCCACGAACCGCGAGATCATGACCTAAGCGAAAGTCGGACGCTTAACCGACTAAGCCACCCAGGCGCCCCACTCTTGATCAGATTCTAGTGCCACGATAAGCTGTGTGACCTTTCCTGGCATGCTGTTAGGTTTTTACCTTAATGACTGCTGTCTCTTTTGTAACTGATCATGCTTCCCACATTTTGGTTCATGAGGAAGCTCAGATCTGAACTTGTTCAGGGATTTTGAGCATAGGTCTCCATGTACTAGTGTTTTCTCTGGATTTATTTTATTTTTCTACACTTGTTTTCCCTTTGCTCTATCATTCTATTTTTATCTTACTGTATTGTGTGCATCTTGGTAAACTACCTCAAATCCTTTTTTGGAACACAAAGGAATATAAATAAATCAATAAATACATCCTGTGTTTGTAAATATGGCACTTTGTTCTTTCTAAAGCAATTTTCACATCCATTAGCTCTGTAGGTCTTCACACACCCCTGTAAGGAAAGTTGGGTGGACACTCAATCACCCCCATTTTGCAGGCAAGGAAGTTGAGGTGCATCCATGAATGACGTAGCTTGCAGAAAAGGACAGACCCACCCTCCATATATCTAGACCACCTGAACACCTTTAAAGACAGGAATATGAAACTAACAGCTCATTAAGTAACTTTCTATTAGTTTGTTCTATTCGAACATGTGGATTGAGAAGGAGAAAGACTCCAAACAAGGTGGAGTCACCAGTTGGGGAGGACACAAACTGGGGTGACGACTGGCTTTAGAGATCTCCTCCCTCCCGAGTCCATATCTGTGTGGCCATCTCCACTGCCCCTCCTTTCTGATAGTAGACCCATTCCCACTGCTCACATGGGTGACTCACAGTGGTGCTCACATTGGGCATGGGACTCAAGCTGGGCAGCCAATCATAGAACTACATGCCCCTGACCACAGTGATTGGTTCAGAGGAGAGGACACATGACCTGAGCAGGCCAATGGAGTTCTTCGCTGAGATTTTTCATCTCCAGTTAGGAAATGAAATTCCATCTGAGCTCTGGTTGTAGAGTTGCTGGGATGTGATCCTGGAATGCCTGGTAGCTATACTCTCTTGAGGAGAAGCAGCTCATGTGAAGTATGAGAGAAGGCAGGCAGCACGCACAAAGCAGCAGCCAATACAGACAGTGAGAGAGAGTGCCCAGCAGATGGTTGGAGCTCAGGTTACAAGCACCAGGCCCCTCCCAGGATGGAGGCCAATAAATCTTTTTTGAGTAAGCTAGTTTGAGCTGAGTTTCTTTCACTTACGGCCTAGAAATTTCTTAATTCATATAATATTTAGACTTTTTTTTTCCTTTTCTGAGGGAATATACTCTGAAGTTCTGTTTCTCTGGAGTCCAAATTTTGGTTTCCTAAATCTCATGTCAGGAACCTCACTGCTTAGCTTAACCAAGGGGGCTTAGGCCCTGGGCAGTAATAATAGTAATTACCACCACCTCGTCATGCATCTGTCGATATAGCTGGGCCATGGACAAAGGCCAGAGAGCTTAGTGGTTCAGCATGGCTCTGAACCTGGCTCTGTTGCTCATCAACTGTGTGAACTTTGGCAAGTTATTTAACCTCTGAGCCTCAGTTTCCTCATCTATAAAAAAAAAAATGAGGATGATAACAGTAGGTACCTCATAAAATTCTTGTAAGGGTTATACGAAATCATCCATGTTAGCATATAGTGCTACGCCTAGCACCTAATTAGCACACCCTAAATGTAGTTCAATTCTTTTGGCTAATTTACATGCAATATTTTAAGCGCACCTATGAATGAGGCAGAACAAATATTCTATAAATGTGTGGCTGATGAAGATTTTGACGTTCGAGTGGTTAAGTGATCCACCCAGGTCATATAACAACTGGAAGAGTCTGGATTCTAGACACTAGAGTCAAACTCAGGGCAAAACAAAACAAAACAAAACAAAACACAAAACAAAACCAGGGTCATCTCCTTTAGACCATGTTTATCAAATGACACTGTGCTGTCTATTGTCAGGAAGCCAATTTAACTTACAAAGGGCACTATCCCTCCAGGGGCAGAGTCCATTAGAGAAGCCAAATTCTGTCCAGGAGGCTGTGCTTGGTGAGGGTAGAGGATTGACACTGAAAAGACGCCCAGAGAAAGGGCTGCTTAAATTGGCTTCCCTGGGCACCTCCAGCCGGTGCCTGTCTACCTGGCTCTCCCTCTTCTTCCTCACTGTCAGTTCCCATAACCCCCACAGATCGAAAATAAGCATTCTAGAAGACAGAGTATCAGAATCAGAAAGTAATATAGAGATTGCTTGCTCCTATTCATTCATTCAACAAACAGTGGTTAAACATCTACCATATGCCAGGCATGGCAAACATAATGGTAAACAGACACAGGTCCAAGCTCTCATTTCACAGATGAGAAAACTGACTCCCAGAAAGGAAGATGGCTGCCCTGAGGTCTACAATGAATTTGCGACTTTATTAGCCACCTTCTAGAGATATCTGCCTAGCTCACAATGATCCCCCCATTCCTGAGGTTTGTGGGATCGTGCCTTCCTCATCACAGCTGTTTGGACCTGAGGAGAACACCTGACTGATGTTGGACCAACCAGATTTCATCACCTAGGGATCTGACCTTAGAATGAGACAATGGGCTTACGCCCAGTGAGAAAGGCACAGAAAGAACGCATGGTCCTATCAATGCACCAATTCTTGGTTCAACGCTTGGGTATGCCACCAGCCCCACCCATCCTTTATAATACAGCTTTCCTCTTTGTTTTGGGAACGTTGAAGTTATTTTTTTTTCTTCTTGCAACAAAAATAACCCTAAACGAAGCCTGTGGCCAAGAGTGGATTAAACCCAAGTCTCCTGGCTCCCAGATCTGTGTTCTTTCCATCACGCTGACTGGCAGCAGAGATGCATTTTCAAGGATCCCTCAGAACTCTGGCTTTTGAATATGACCTTAGAGACATCAAACAAAACCATGCCATCCAAAGGGGTTCTCAGCACTTCAGGGAAGGGATCTCTGGGGGTGGGGGTGGGGGGCAAATTCCATGATCTCTAAAGCAATTGCCTCAGAGGTGCATGTGATGTTTTCCAACAGCAGCAGAGAATGGAGATTAAAAGTTCAGGCTCTGAAGCCTGACTGCCTGAGTTCAAACCCATCAAGGTCCTCCACACCAGCTGTGTACCTCAGGCAAGTTGCTTTTCTCAGCTTCCTCCTCTGATATTTACTCCTGCAGGGTTCCTGTAAGCCTCCATATATGTAGAAAGCGCTTTAGAACAGTGTGCAACAATAGTAAATGCTAGCTGTTTACTATTACCTGCTCTTTTTAGATCGCATTTCCCCACAAAACATTCCCAGGCCCTTAGGGTTTAGCTTTCACTCACTTCTGTAGCTGCTGCTAGTCTCCTGAGATCCACCTTGGTCTGATCACATTTTCAGAACAAAAACCAGCAGCATTCAAAGCCCAAATCAGATACCCACATGAAAAGCAATCAGTCTCTGACATTTTTCACACCTTGATGTGTGTATTGTACCTGCGATGAGTCAGTTGTCTCAACTTGTACACTCAGGAGCTGGCCAGCTTGATTAAAGTTTCTCATCAAACATTCATTTAAATAATTATTTACTAAGTGCCTACTAAGTGCTGACCTTTATACTGGGGCTAGCAGACAGGTTGAAAGATAAATACAATGCCATGTTCCCAGCACTGTAAAAGAGGCAAGCATAAGGAGCTAGGGATGTGCTGAGAATGTGGACCTGGTTCAGACTGGGG
Organism: Proteles cristata cristata; assembly: GCA_017311185.1. Classification (NCBI taxonomy): domain Eukaryota; kingdom Metazoa; phylum Chordata; class Mammalia; order Carnivora; family Hyaenidae; genus Proteles; species Proteles cristata. Next base: position 2,908,777 of record JAESUZ010005393.1, read on the forward strand.
ACTTGGTGGGGGCACCTGGGTGGCTCAATCGGTTGAGCGTCCAGCTTCAGCTCAGGTCATGATCTCACGGTTTGTGAATTTGAGCCCCACATCAGGCTCACTGCTGTCAGCCTGTCAGCACATATCCCACCTCAGATCCTCCGTCCCCCCCTCTCTGCCCTTCCCCTGCTTGCACTCTCCCCAAAAATAAATATTAAAAAAAACAGACTGGGGAGCTAGGGAAGGAGGCTCAGAGGAAGGGAAAGGTGAGTAAGAGTTAGACAGCCAATGCAATTTCACACCCGTCAGATCAGCAGACATCTGACGGAACCAAGGGTTGACAAGAATGTGGAGCCATGGAAACTCTGACAGACTGCTGGTAGAATGTAAATTAGTACAAAATTTTGGAAAACAAATCAGCATTAACCAGAAAAGTTGAAGATATACTGGTGCACCAGCTGACATATTACCAGCCTGTATCTTGTTGCAATAGCAAAGAACTGAAAAGAACTTAAATGTCCATTATATTAGTCAGCTACCACGGCAAATAATGCTATGTAACAAATAATCCTAAAAAACATCTCCGTGACTTATAACGACAAACATTTACTTCTTGCTCGCAGGATTTCAGGTTATCTGGGGGTGATTCTGCTCCTATTCACATCTGCTCCATGTATCTCTCATTTGGGGACTCAGGCAGAGGAGACAGCAGTTTGCTGGGAATCTGCTTTTCACACAGCCAATGGCAAGACTGCAAGAGGCCAAGTGAAACCACGCAAGTACTTTTCAAATCTCTTTTTGCATATCACATTCTCTAGTAATGTCATACGTCATAGAATGCCAATCTGATATGTCACCGGTACACTGATTGACATACTACAAGCAGGCAATTCTGTCTTGGACCAGTGGATGGTATTGCCTTTTGCTGGGACAGGAAAGTCAGGAAAAGTGGCTGATATAGGAAGAACAGTGATGAGTTCAGGGGAGTGGTAACCCTGAGGGCTGGGCTCCAGGATACAGCTGGAGGGGTCATAGATGGGGTGGGAGGGCAGGTGGGTGGTTGAGGGAGCCTGAAGGTCTTTGTTTTCTTTGTGCTCCAGAAGGGGAGCAGTGGGGACTGGGATGGGCATGGCAGACACCACCCATCACCTACTCTGCAGGATTCCTTCTTCCTTACTAAGAGAGCCCCAATCTTCCCCACCAGTCAGTGTGTCCAGGCCCAAGATGAATCATGATAGGTACAAATCAGTTATGACCATCGAGTCCCCTCTGCCAGTGATTGGCTTAGGAGTAGACATGTGACCCCATTCTGGTCAATGACACCAAAGGTCTGCTGGGTTTTCTAGGAAATTGTTTCCTCCATGATGAGAGACAATATGCAAGAAGAAAGTCTTCCTGTCTTCTCACTGTACACATACATTTTTCTCTCCCTGACCCTTTCATTTCTAATTCAACAGCTGTTGGGAGGGGGTGTGAGGCTCAGAACTACAGCAGTCATCTTGTTACTATAAGGAGACACATTAAGGGTGGCAGAATGAAAAAAAACAGAAAGAGTCTGGGGCCCTGATGACATCTGTGAACTGCTAACCTAGTGCCGGGACCCACTACCTTCAGACACTTGTCGAGTACATAATATATATCCTTACGATTTGAGCCACTGTTGGTTTTTCAAATGCTTCCTAATTGCCAAACGTACCCTACTTGGTACAGGGGATTTGGATTTTTGAAATAACTGAGCGTGGCTTGAAAGAAGGAAACCAAATGCAGTGTTAAGGTCTAGTTGGGGGGGGGGGAGGGTTCTTACAATAGCCTCTACAACCCTCCACAACTGGATTTCCCCCCCACTAACTCTGATGTCACCTCCTATTACGCTCACTTGCTCACTCTACCTCAACCACACTGGCCTTTTGCTGTTGCTCAGATATGCCAGGCACACGCCCACCTCCACACTCCCAGTGTCTTGTACCTGCTATTCACGCTGCTTGGCATTCTCTCCCTCCAGATAACTACATGGCTTCCTCTCTCACTCTCTTCAGGTCTTTACTCAGAAGCCACCTTCTGGATGAGATACTCTCTGGCTGCTTTGTTTAAATTGACCCTCCTCCCAAGTCCCCTTATTCTCTTTCCTTTTCCTCCATAGCACCTCCTCCATATTTTGCTTATTTATTTGGTTTATTGTCGCTCTACCTGAGGACATGGCTCCTTTTCATTCACTGATGTATCCCCCAGGGCCTAGAATAGTGAACATAAGTAGTAGATGTTCAAGAAATATTTGTTGAATGAATAAATGTGGGAACGAATGAATGAATGAATCTGTAGGGGCTCCAGGACTACCAAGAAGGAATCATTTTCTCTTGCAGACCTCAGCAATCTGGGGAATAAAGGCAGATGGCTGGGCTGATTCAGGGATGGGGCTTTGCTCAGAGGGAGTAGCAGAACGACAGCAAGACGGACAAAGGTTTGGAGGGGCTTCTCTGGGCTAGGGTCTCTACCTCTGTGGTTATCAAGACACATCATGTGGTGTTTGAGAGCATGGACATTCCCAGGACCTGACGTGGGTGGCCCTTCCTACAAGTTCGCTCCAGCACAGAGCCTCCTGTCCTGCCTCGCTCCTGGGCGATGTTCCTTCTCCAAGCTCCTGCGTGGCTCCCTCACCTGGAATTCTTTTTTATTTTTATTTGAGAAAGAAGGAGAGAGGAGATTGAGCAAGAGTGCAGGGGAGGGGTGGAGGGAGAAGGAGAGAGAACCTTAAACAGGCTCTGCACTGAGTGGAGTTCCATCCCACAACCCCGGGATCATGACCTAAGCCAAAATCAAGAGTCTGTCACTCAACTGACTGAGCCACCTGGGTGCCATTCCCTGGGAATTCTGACTCTAGCACTGCTTAGCCACACTGCCCACCTCCTCTGGCCCAATTTCCTCCTTCCCAGAATTACCAAATGCACCCAAACTTGTGTCCCCTGCCCCCAGAGTTCTCACATTTGATGTGTTGGTTTGACCTCCAGCCCGGCTGCCAGCCCCCATCCTCTGCTCTGCTCAAGGCAGCCTGCAGGGGAGGGGCGGGGGGGCGGACAAAGACATTCAGTAAACCCTTAGGGGGCGGGGGAAAGGTCCTGTTATTTCAACAAGACACATTTAGAGACGAGTATTCCTTTTGGGTATTCCATAAAATGGCACTTGCCCACCATCCCCCGTTTCTTCTGGTGAGGAACATATGCTTCCACACGTGTTGTCGCATTTACTCCTCCAAGAACCCCAGGAAGAGGGTGCTATGATTGCCACTTTCCAGATGAGGACACTGCGGCCCAGAGAAATGCAGGAGCCTGCCCAGAGCTACACAGTTAGAAAGATGCAAGCCGGGTCGAGGGGGTCCGAGTTTTACCAGGGATGAAGGAGAGAGAACGCCCTTCCCCCTTCTCTGCCAGCCGCCTCTCCCCTTCTCCCCCTCCTCCTCTCCCCCCTCCTTCCCAGCAATAAACACCACAACCCCTGCTCCAGGGGAAGCGAGAACAGGTTCCACAGGTTCCGTGTATTTGCAGTGAACAAAGGCTCAGGAGCTGTTCCTAAATGGCTTGCTGGAGGCACGAGCGTTTTTGTCCATGGCCTCCCCTCTCCCTCACCTCCTTTCTTTGAGGCGGTGAGGAATCAGAGAGATTCCGCCCTTGCTGGGTGTCGGCTCGGGCCTGGAGTTAGCCAGAGCCCTGCTTAGCGGCCTCCACCTGCCTGCCTGAAGGCTCAGACTTCTTTTCTTCAACCTTCCGCGTGCCTGGATCCTCCCCCTCACTCCTCCAGCCTCTGCTTGGGGTGAGAGTCCTCCCGCTGGTACCTGGAGGGCCCTGTGGAGCTGGGCTGTGGTCACGCTGAGCGCCTGGGGAACCGGGGGCCCTGGGGGCAGCGGAGCCGCAAGGGCTTTCGGGAGCACAGGTCGTTTCTGACGCTGGACAGGAAACCTCCTTGTCCCTCCAGATGCGCACCCCACCTTCCCACGCTCTGCTGTCTGGCCGCCTTCAAGGGCTCCCCTGATCTCTGGCTTCCTGCTGCGTTTGGAGGAAGGGAGGGGGAGTGAAGACGGAGACTATTACCCAGGTCCCTTCTGGCGAGGTCACCATGGGCTGGCTGTGCCCCCTCTACCCACAGTTAACTCACTGCCGGGCAGCCCCCTCCACACTGCTACTCTCTCAGGGGCTACCGCCTTTCCCCAGCCCTAAGGTGCTGGGGGTTCCCCTTGCGGGCTTCCCTAAACCCTGCTTGTGCCTCTGCGAGCAAACTATTAAACATCCCTCACCTGCCGCAAACCGGGGACTGAAAGGCAGCCCGGTGAGCAGGAGGCGTGACCCCCCCCCGCCCCCGCGGCCCCCCCGCCCCCGCCCCGGCTGGGAGCACGCACCGGGGAGTTCAGTCAACCCCATGTCTCCAGCAGACCAATAACCTGCGGCTTCCAGGTCTGGAGGGGAAAGCAAACTGGAGTCTGGTGGCCTCACCTCTCCCTCCTGCAAGAGGAAGACTGCCCTGATGGGTCCCAATTCCTGGCCAACAGACTACGGAGTGAACAGGGTTCTCCAAATGTTTGGATCACATACTCCTGTGGGCAAAACAGTTTTGAGGATGTGCCTGTGTATCTGCGAGCGTCCCAGCAGGAAATAGAGACCATATTTAAATTAGGGTAATCCAAGAGAGTTTATATGCAAAGGATTCTTTATAAAGATGTGTGTGTAGGGGCACCTGGGTGGCTCAGTCTGTTGAGCATCTGACTCTCGACTTGGACTCAGGTCAAGATCTTATGGTTCATGAGTCCAAGCCCCGAGTGGGGCTCTGTGCTGACACAGACACTACTTGAGATTCTCTCTCCCTCTCTCTCTGTCCCTCCCTCCCTCCTCCACTCTCTCTCTAGATAAATTAAAAAAAGGGATGTGGGTGTAGAGGAACCAGGAGAGACTGTGTGTGTTAAGCAGAGCAAAGACCACCCCTCTGTCCACAGGGAAGAGGAGGGAACGATTATCGAAATTTGGAGGGAGAGAGTCAACCTGTGAGGAGCTTTTGTAGTAAGGGACACACACACAGCCCTGCTAGGCCGGGGGGGCGGGAGGCATAAGAATAAATTCCCTCCCTGGACAGCCCTCCATCCAACCCTTCGGCCCTCCATCCAACCCTTCGCTTAGTCAAATCTTAACTGAAACCTCAGGGCAGAGAGCCTCAGGGCAGGAAGCCTCAGGACAGGGTGCCCCAGGGCAGGGTGGAGGAGGGCCAAGGGAAGAGATAGTCAGTTCATTTCCCCAGCAAATATATGTTTATCTATTAATAAATTCTAAACATGCACAACTCTGTGAATATATTATATGTATTATAAAGTACACACAAAAAACCAAGTTGAAAAGGATAAAATAGGATTGGCACCCCAATAGATTATTTCATGTCTCCTTGTGGGGTGGGCTCCCTGCTTTGATGAAGACTGCTTTGTAAAGACCAATGTCCCTGTAGGAACATTCTGGGGTGATGGAAATATTATCTTGACCTGCGTCATGATTATGCAAGTGTACACATGTGTAAAAACTGACCCAGCTGTGCACTTAAGATTAGTGTATTCGACTGTACCTAAATCACACACACACACACACACACACACACACACACACTCACACACACACACACACACACACACACACACACACACATGTCAGAGCTCAGTGGGTTCCTACTTGGCTCATCTGAAAGGGTGGAACAGCCTCTCATCCAGGGTTGCTTCTCCCCCTTTCTTCTCTTTCTTTTCGCCCTTTGTCCACACTGCTAAAGTGTCTGGGCCCAGCATACCTTCTTCGGGAGGAGGCCCAGCTGCCTTGTTCCTGAGCATAATGAGCCAAACTTACAGGGCTCTTGCAATGTGCTAGAAGCTCTTCTAGGGGCACTTCATATACTGCAACTCATCTAATCCCCATGACAACCTATGGATATTGGCACTATTTATGCCTTCATCTTACAAATGAAGAAACCAAGGCACAGAGAAGGAAAGTGACTCACCCAAGGCCACACAGCTAATAAGAGGCAGAGCTAGGATTCGGCCCCCAGGTCTGTGTAGCTCTTGTTGGCTTCCCTTGGGACAGGCGAGGAAGTGGTCTTGGGCCTGATCTCTTTTTCCTTTCTCAGCTCCTCTACCCCTTCCCCCTACATTCTCTTCCTGTCACGCGGTGATTGGTATGGGATCAGTCCAGGCCTGGGCTAGCTGGGCACCTCAGGGCAAATGGCCTGGGAGGCAGGAGGCAGGCCCCGGGACTGGGCTCTCTGTCTTTCCACCTGACCTGGAAGAGGGAGAGGTTTATGTTTGCCCCACACCCTCTCCCTCTGGGCAGGCTGGCCTCCTCTTCTCCCCGACTGGCTGATTCTGGCCTCTGCCCTTGGCCAGCTTCCTCCCCACCATCTGCGAGGCTGCGCTGCTGCTGCTGCTGCTGCATTCTGCGCCCAGTCCATCCCAGTCTGCCTCTAGGCCCTGTTGAAATCCACCCCCTTCCCTCTGGAGAGTGTCCTGCCTACCCCAGCTCACCTTCTGAATCTGCAAGCTGGGCTTCCTTCTTACCGCAAGCCCAGGCAGGGTAGGAACCATGTCTGTCTGCCTCACTGTCACCACCTGGACACCTTCCTCAAAGATGCTTGGGGCAGAGCAGGTACCCTATGACTGAATCAGCTGGGAAACATATCTATAAGTCTAGACGTTGTTCTGTGAGCATGGGGAGCATCATCAGGAGTCTGTCGGCACCTGCACTGCATGATCAGAATTGTCCCAGGGTCCTGGGGTGTTTGGGGCTGGCCCCTTTCCTCCTTTCTGAAGACTGTTTGCTTGACAAGACCCCTCCCCAATGACTGCAAGAGAAATGGTAGGCCCAGGCTCATTAGCAGCACGAGCCATAGGCAAGTAGGCAGGGCAGCGCTTACAAGATCCACTGTGCTGACTGTGGGCACCGTTAGTGCCCGCCCGCTGGGGGAGAGCCTGCCCACCTGGGCCTCCTGGTGACAGCCTCACGTCAGAAGGCCTCCGGCAGACTGAACTCTGTCACTTCACAAGACAGGTCATCCCCCCTCCCCTCCAGCTTCCAAGCCTTTACCGGAGCTGTTTCCTTGTCCCTTCGCTCTGTTGGTATTGAAGTCTGGGCAGCCTGACAGCCCTGGCAGACGGCCCAGTGGCCAGCGCCCCAGGCAGACACTCTTTCTGCCTTATTATTCAGCTTCAGTGGCCTCGCTGCGATTGGGTGGCATTTGTGAGCACAAAAGAGAAGACACGAGCATTCTGGAGTCCCTTTCAGAAAAGGGCGCCGCAGGCCTCCTGGCTGGAGATTCTCTGGAGGTCCGGTTGAGTCTATTTTCAGCTGTTGGGACATTTCTGTTTGTATCTTGACCCTGGCCCCTGGGCACTGCGGGAGCAGGGGGGTGGGGAGCTCTGATGCCTGGGGGCGGGGGGAGGCATGGAGATTTCTACCAGAGCTTCCTAGCCTGGAGGGTCTGGTGTGGGCTGCCCAGAGCTGGAGTTACCGTCTTCCCCAGGCCCAGGCCCCCTATATGCACCCTTTTGCAAAAACTGGGCCGATGCGGGTGGCGCCCAGCGGGGTCAGTCCTCTACCACAGGCATCTGCACCCACCTGGCTGCCGGGCCTTCCTCCTCCTCTCTGTGCAGGCCCCTCTGGGAAGTGAACAGAAGCCCCTGTGCTTGTAGCTGCGAGTCAGCAATAAAGGGCCAACTCCCTTAATTGGTGCCTTGTGTGATTCAGGGCTCCTTTGTCACCCACATCATCATCCGTGGTACCCAGATCAAAGCACCTGCCAGCAGTGCACCGAGCCCCGCTCTCAGCAGGAACCGGAACCGGCAGACCTGCACAAGTGAGAATGAAGGATGAACTCGGGACCCAAAGACGCTTTCCTCCCTAACAGACTCCGTCCTCCTCTGCTTCCCACTGGCTCCTGCCCCCAACCTTGTTCCTAGTCCTGGGAGCAGGAGGGGGCTTTGAAAATTCCACCCAGAAATGATACTCTGGTTCCCGGCATGCCCTGTGGCCGTCTGCTGTTGATTTGAAATCTGTTCGCCCGGGAGTCCCAGTTCGGCTCGGCAGACAGCAGTATTTGCTTATTAATTTGTTTATTGATTTACTGGGCTGTACTTGGGGCTTCTCCCGGGAAGAACTCCAGACGTGTGGGCCGCCCAGCATCCAGCCATCAGTCAGCCTCAAGTTGGGGCTTAAAATGCTACAAGGTCTGGAAGAGGCTGGCCGATAGGCTGGTGCAAAGCCCTGGAAGAACTGACAGCTGGGCAGTGGGGCGCTGAGGGGCTCAGGCCAGTTGGCGAGGGGGTGGGCCCGAGGCAGCAGCTCCAGGGACCAAGGCACGCTGAGCTCTGAGCCGGCAGGGCCCGTGCCCCACCCCCACCCCCGGCCCCTGGCCTCGCACCGCTGCTTTGGGCCTTTCCCTTGGAGAGGTTATTACAAACCCATAGCCTGAGCCGGGGAAACATGAGTCTCCAGCTCCAGAGGGGTCCTTCCCCAGCTCAGCTGGTATTTAAGAAGCCTCCTTCCATGAAGCAGGGATGGAGGAGGACCAGTCCAAGGTCTTCGGTGCCCGAAGGCACTCAGATCCCTGTCTTAGGACGGGTTTTCCAAACGTGCCAGGACTGCGTAAGGCGAGGGGTGTTTCTAGCAATGATTCTCTCAGCTCTTGCATAATAATACTACTTTTTTTTTAAGCGTCTGAGGACGTCTGTGGCTTTGTCGCCTTTTCGAGGCATATGTTGACTACAGATTGTGGTAGCAGGATGGGAGGGGGAGGGGGCCGTGGTGAGGGAAGAGGCAGCAGCGTCTGAACAGAATTCTGTTATGGATATAAAGATCTGGGATAGAGATCTTGTAAGAGCGAGGCCCCTGAGGGTGTGCTTGGGGGTCATACAGATCTGCTCCAACATTTATGAGCTGGGCAACCTCAGGCAAGTTACTTACCATCTCTATGCCTCATCTTGTCCGTAAAATGAAGGTGAAAGTGTCAACTGCCTAGTGTTGACGTGTGGGTGTAAATGAGAACACGTAAGAAAAGCACTAACTTGTAGATGGCCATTACCTCCCTATCGTATACACGAGATGTTTCCTTTGGGAAATCTCACCCCTCACACAAAAGGCCTCCCTTTTCTGATGTGCCTTTCTCTTTGGCTGTTCTGGACTCTCCTGGGCCTCCTGGAGCCCCTTCTCTCCCTTTCTCTTCAGTACCAAGACCCAAATCTCCTGGCATTGCCACAATGGCCTGGCGCTGATGTGAGTCCCCAGAGGATGCCAGGTGTGGGCGGGGCCAGGGGTTGCCAGGGCAGATGAGGGAAAGAGCTAAGAGTGAAGTCCACAGCTCCGAGAAAGTGCATAGGGTCTCAGGGGGAGCACTCAGGCTGAGGAGTCCTGCTGCCCAGACTCCAGTCTGAACCCCATCATTCACTGCTGTGCAATCGGGAGCAGGGGGTTTCATCTCCCGGTGCCTGGTTTCTGCATCTGCTGAGGAGATTAGGAGAGTGCTTGCCTCCTTGGTTGTAGTGAGGTTGAGGGAGTTTATATTCCTTAAAACACTTAAAACACTAGGCAACTGCTACACAGCTTTCAAGTCTTCCTCCAGACTGGGTTTAAAACACTCGTGCCTTGGGGCGCCTGGGTGGCTCAGTCAGTTAGGTGTCTGACTTCGGCTCAGGTCATGATCTCACGGTTGGTGGGTTCAAGCCCCACGTCGGGCTCTGTGCTGACAGCTCAGAGCCTGGAGCCTGCTTCAGATTCTGTGTCTCCCTCTCTCTCTGCCCCTCCCCTGCTCATGCTGTCTCTCTCTCTCTCAGAAATAAATAAAACAAAATAAATAAATAAATAAATAAAACACTCGTGACTCATCTTCCATGATTCCTACCCCATCCCTGTGCACACTGTGCTCAAACCACGCCAGACTGTCTCTGTCCCTCAGCTCCCTACGTGCTATTCCTCATCCAGGAATGCCCTTCTTCCCAGCCTTGGCCTGACAAAGTTATCAAGAGTCTGGCTCCACTCACTCTGGAAAACCTTCCTTGGTCTTTGGGGACAAAATTCTGCCCCCGCCCCCAGTTCTCCCCTCTTCCCCCATCCATCTTGAAAACTCCTTCCCATCCTTTGAAGTCCCCTTCCCCCACATCCTCCTCCCAGTTGATCTGTGGTTCCCCCCGCCCCCTGCCTTCCTCTGTGCTTCTTCCTACAGTAAGTGCCCTGGGCATTTCCCTTACCACATCACTGGGCAGAATTGGTCCATTTTCCTGTGCCTCTTCTAGTTGACCGTGAACTTCCAGTGAGGAAGCAATAGGTATCAGTCAGGATGGAGATGGGCCGCAGGTAATAGTAAACCCCCAAATATTGGTTTCTACAACTTAGAGGTTTTATTTCTTTCTCTCTTGAAAGTCTGGCATCCAGGGCTGACATGGTGGCTCTGCTCCATTTGGTCCTCCAAGATCTAGGGTCCTACCATCTTGTTGCTCTGTGACAGATGGCTTTCATGACCAATGTCCCCTCACAGACTAACATGGCTGCTCCAGTTCCAGTCATTACATTCACTTTCCAGTCCTCCAGGGGAAGACTATCCACCTATCTATTAAGGAGACTTCCAGAAGCTATCGCTTGACACTTTAAACATTAGTGGTCAGAACTTAGTCACGTGAGTATGTCTAGCCACAAGGGAGGCCAGGAAACGTAGTCGTCATTCTGTTTGGCCATATGATCTGGCAGCAGTTCCAGGACTAGGGAAGCGGAGCAGAAAGGTATGGCGATAACTAGCAGTCTTTGGCTTCCCTCTACGCCGTGTTGTACTGTGGCCACCCCATAGCACATTGCTGGGCAGAGAGTGAATGCTCAGTGTTTGTGGAAAGACAGACTCATATAGATAGTCATGGAGTGTGTGTTTGCTTCCCCCAGAGTCGGGGTGTGGCAGCCTCTGATTGATTCATTCATTTATACACATTTGTTGATGCCTCCAATGTGCTAGGTGGCTTTCTAGGTGCAGGGATAAAGCAGTCAGTCAAAGACACAAACGTCTGGACCCTTTTGAACTTCCTTCCCAATAGTTTCTACGGGGCTATGAAGCACCGTGCCAAGTGCTTTCCGGGGATTAACTCATTCCAGAGGGGTGCCCATATTAGTCCTCTCTATTTTATAGATGAGGAGACTGAAGCACAGAAAGGTCAAGTACCCTGCCAAGGTCACACAGCGTGGAAGAGACACAGCTGGGACTTAAGCCCAGGTGGTCTGGCTCTAGAGCCTCATCTGCTGAACCTCACCTCTCAACATTTCTTACCCTGTGGTACTCCTGACTGTGCACACTGTGCTGTGTCCTGCTTTCTGCACTTAACTGTGCCACAGACATTTCCCCATAATTCGTGCAGTCACCATTTGTGGCCCCCCCACCCCCCGGGGGGAAGGCCGAGCAGAACAGCTGTGGTCTATGCCAATGGGGGAAAGAAGGGGTGTGTGGTCCTTGTTCAGGGTCAAGAAGGATCTGTGTGTATCTGATTGGGAGGGGTCAGGGATGGGTGGGACCAGGGCCCTGCCGGCTTGGGGGACCTTTGCCCTCTACCCTTCTTTGACTCTCCAACTGGGGTCTGTCTTCTCAGCCCTTCTCCACCTGACCCTGCTCCTCAGGGAAGCTGCTGGGCCTTCAGCCTTCCCCACCTCCTTTGACTTGTCCTATGACTGACTTGCCAGCCTCAGAGTTTCCTTCCTCCTTCAGTGGGTGGAGGCCTAAGGCCTCTTCTGCCCTGTGGACTCTGTAAAGCACATTTGTCTTCCCAAACCCTTCCCTAGCCCAAGGAGAGGTGGACAGAATAAGAGAGGTCTGGAGTAAGGCAAGTGGTACCAAAGGTAAGATGCTGGGCCCCACATCTTTCCCGCCTCCCCCTTCCTCACCTACTCCCCAGTCATCCTCTGCGGTGCGTCAGGGAATAGGACCAAAGGGAAGACAGCAAACCCTTTCTGAATACCTATTCTCCTTTGAGAATGTTCCAGAGGTGGACCCCAGGACTCAAGGAGGCCTGGTCCCTGGCCCTGGGTTTCTGGCTTGTTGGTAGCAGGGTAGAAATGGAAACTCTGCCCCTTGCCTGGAGGGCAGGGAAAGAGGGGGCACAAAAGTGGCCGATTATTTTGCAGATGGGCACATCAAGGCCCAGAAAATCTAGTTTAGCTGTGCCCAGGCCACAGGTTGCACAGCAAGGGCAGGCCCATCTGACTCCATCTTTGGCCTCACAGGTTTGGTTTCTTAGACCCCAGAGATCTCAGAGCACGTGTTTAAACCTGTAGAAGGCCTGGTAATCAGCAAGTGCTTGTGGTCAGGCTGGGTGTTGGCAAGAACTGTGTGACGTGCCGTGGGGGGTGCAAAAAGAAATTAAGATGTGATTCTTATTTGGAGGCGATGGTGGGGGTGAGGGCTTTCCAATCACGTTGGGGAGATGAGCACTTGGAAATAGGAAACATGCCTAACATACAGATATTTCAATATGTGGGAGGGGCCTTGGGTGCCTTGAGAGCCAGACTGAAGCAGTCGAGAAAGCTTAATGGGAGAGGGGGATTTAAGCTGGACCGTGAGAAGTATCAGGAATCAAACTCATAGACAAAGGGCTGAGAGGTGGCAGGAGGGTGGGGATTCCAGCTGGAGTAAGGGCACAGAGGCTGGACTGAGGTGGTCCGTGCCAGGTACAGTGTGACGGGACGGCCTCGTTGGAGAGTAGTGGGTGACAATACTGGAGAGGGGCCAGACAGTGGAGGGATTTGAAAGAACAGCAGAGGTATTTGGTCTTAATTCTAGAATCCGGGGAAGACAGCTTTTCGGCAAAGGTGCTTCCAATCTCCCACCATCACCCATGGCAGGCCCTGCCAATCAATCACGACACTCTCCCTGCTGAGCCACGCTGGGCCTTGCAGTCCTGTTTTACCCAAGGTTCCAGGCAGCCCCTGCCTGTGGCTTGTGATGGAGAAGCTTAGCTGTGGTCACTGGGAGCTGCAGCAGGTTCTTGAGCAAGAGAAGAAGTGTCAAAATGGGTTTTGCATTCTTAGAGACTGTGTGGACTGAGCCAGGCCAGCCTTGAGTCACAGCTATGGTGGCGTCAAGGCCTCTGAAGATGACAGGAGAGTGGGGACTCTGCCTTCACCCCTATAAACCCACCCGGTCCAGGCTTGCCCCCTGGGCAAGAGGGCCCAGCTTTTCTCATTATGGAAACTGAGCAGAGAGAGAGAAACAGTCACACCACTCAGGCGAGATTGAATTCTGGACGAAGCCCTGGTTGGCTGCCCTGCTGCTGAGGGAGAGAGGAGGCCAGGCCAGGGCTGGGTGGATGCCACCACCGACCCAGATTTAGTTTAAACGCACCTTTAAAATGCATAGAGGTGCGAACAAAACTCATCTGTCATGGTTTTCAGGGTGAGAGGGATCCATCCATCCATCCACCATAGCTATGTGTGTGTGTGTGTGTGTGTGTGTGTGTGTGTGTGTGTGTGTGTGTGTATTTCTTCCCCCAAAATAAGTATTGATTCTCAGTGACTGTAAACAGGCCATAAGATGCTCTCATGCATCTTACCCTTAGATTTCAACCATACAGATATGACTCTGAGATGACATTTCTTCTGTGGTTCTGGTTTGTTTGTCATTACTCTGTGTGTGTGTATGTGTGTGTGTGTGTGTGTGTGTGTAGGGGTTGATAAGAAGCACAAGAACGACAAAGGTGGGGAAAAAGGGGAGCCACTCTGCCTGCCTGGAGCTTCTGTGGACACCAAGTGCAGGTGCTTGTCTGTCGTGTGTCCCGGAGGCTGCTGGATGGGAAGGGACCTCCAATATACCTGGAGTGGGGAGCTGACGGTCGCTTGCTCTGCAGGCCTCTGGACCCCCCCTCCCCCCAACTGCACCTCCAGGCTGCAACTTCATCCCTGGCTGGGGAGGCTTGTTGATAACCCAGCTCCCTGGTGAGCGCCAGGTCCGTGAGCAGCTGAGAGATATGTTTATTTCCTTTTAATGTTGTTCAGGGTTCAATTTACCCAGTGGCACGCTAGTAAATAAATAAGAAAACCAAACCTTTGACAGGGGGAAATATGGAGTTTTCCTCCTACATTCCTGAGTAATATCTCAAAACTTTTGTGACTCACGAGGGCCTGCAGTATTTGGCTAACAGAAGAAAAAAAAGAAGAAAAAGAAAACCATCTTGTTTCTTATATATTTGTCAACAGCTTTACAGCAAGTGGAGAATATTCTATATAATGTGGCCCCATGCACCATACGTGTTGACACCAGTTTCCCTGAGGTCCGTGGCTGTGTCTGAAGCCAGGGAAGTGTAACCTGCATAATTGTATCTCTGTAAAGGGGGCCGTTTGTGACTGCCCAGAACCCATTACCCACCAAATCTCCTGACACTAATCTCCCAGGCCTCTAAGATCCGGGCGTTGGGGGTGGGGAGTTATTGCACAAAAATCGTTCAAATGCTCCGGCTTGGAACATAGCGGCAGTTAAGGAAAAAAAAAAAGGCAAATGAGGGAGAAGCTGTAACAGGCGAATGAGGCAGTAGGAGGCGAGACCAGCGAAGTGAGAACAACTCTACATTCGTTATGTGTTTACCTGGAAGGCTTGGAGACCCTATGTGCTAGGTATTGGGTAAGACACAAGCAAAGGAGGGAAGGATAACCATAACAATGCAATCATGATACTGGTGATAGTAAAGGGGCCATTTACTGAGCATGTACTAGGTGCCAGGCAGTGTGCTGAGCATATTATCTCAGAATAGAGTAGCAGAGCTCCTTGTTCTCAGAGACTTCATAATATGGTAGAGGAGAGGGGAGTGGAATTAACTGCCCCCTGAAAATCCAAGGATGTCTATGGTCTTGGAGGATAGTTGGGAAAACCCCAAATTAGAGAATTATAAATTTTGAAATTCAGGCTCTGATTGATGTTGGAAACCTCAGTCCTGTCTCCTTGAGGGACTGAGGGCCAAGGAAACCAGGAACCCTGGTAAGTTAGGTTTTCATGGGAGAGCTGGCCAAATTTATCACAAAGGGCATAGGCAAATGGGTGAGGAGGGAGGGGGCGGGGAGGGGAATGGCAGGGAGAGAAGGGGACACTCAGGGTGCACAGAAAGGCAGGGGGAAGGAAGAGAAGAAGGGGGTGGGGAGATGTCTGACCACTAGGGTGTGAAATGAATAAAGTCTATGATATGCAGATGAAGGCTGGGGGACTTGGAAACCCCCAGCCTAAGGCACAGTTTTGAGAAGGAGGGAGATGAAGGCTGTCGGCTGGGCTGGCTGAATGGGAACTGTGTTCAGTGGTGACTGAGGTCTTCTGCATCCTGAAAGGAATCAATGAAAGCGACTGAGAGTGAAATTGCTCCTTCACTTGCAGGACAGAGTTTGAAGATGTGCCTCCCAGGGAGGGAGAGGGGAAAGGAGGAATTGAGTGGAATTCAAGGGGAAGCTGATAGAGGGAGATGGTGGGGAAATCACCAATCTCACCTGCTCAGCAGGCTCTCCTGTCTCAGGCCTTTGGGGGTGGGGGGGATGGGTGGGAAGAAAAATATAAAGAGAGATGTCAGGAACTGTCCAGGATCCCAAGTGCTGAAACAGATTTTAGGAAGTAGACCTTTTTGGTCCACAGAAGCTGAAAGCCACTGACTCAGTGGTTCTCAGAGTGTACTCCCTGGACCAGCAGCATCACCTGGAAGCTAGCTAGAAATGCAAATTCTCAGACCCCACTCCAGATTCAATGAATCAGAATCTGTCGGGGGAGAGTGTGTGCAACAGCAATCTATTTTTAGCAATTCATCCAGGGTATTCTGAAGCCACTCAATTTGGAGAACAACTACTCTTACAATGGCTTTTTCTGTTCCCAATCCCAGGCCCCTGGCACCCCTGTACGCAGCTCTACCTTGCCACTTGCCACCCTGCCTTTAAGGCATCTCTATGTCCATTTCTTCATCATTGCTGAGCTTTATAAGGGAAGGGTAATGTCCTACTCAACTCTAAACTGCCAGTTCTTGGCAGAGACTGGAACACAGTAGGTGCATAGTAAATCTTGTTAATGAATGGATGGAATGATGAGTGGATAAATACTAGAGACGTAGCTAAGGTGACCTTTAAAAACAAACGAGATTGGGTCACTGTCTTGCTTAAAACCTTCCTAGGGCTCCCAGTGCATTTAGAATGAAATCTAGCTCCATACCATGGCGTATGAGATCTGGGCCCTAGTCTGAGCCCATGGCCTTGTGACTCTGATTTATCCTTCTGTCCTCCTCAGCCACTGCTGTCAGTCTTCCAAACACCCCAAGTCATTCTCTCTCAAGGCCTTTGCATGACTGTGCCCTCTGTCTGGAGTGCTCATGGCCCAGATGGTGAAAGTTATTTTTATTTCATTTTTTAAAGTGCTCACATATGTGCACAGGATGGGGGTGGGGAGGAAGGGACGCAGGGACGGGGAAAAAGAGAATCCCAAGCAGGCTCCACACTGATAGTGATCGTGACCTGAGCCAAAGTCAGATTCTTTTTTTTTTTTTAATGTTTTATTTATATCTGAGAGAGAGAGAGAGACAGCGTGAGCAGGGGAGGGTCAGAGAGGGAGGGAGACACAGAATCTGAAGCAGGCCCCAGGCTCTGAGCTGTCAGCACAGAGCCTGACGCAGGGCTTGAACCCACGAACCGCGAGATCATGACCTGAGCTGAAGTTGGACACTTAACCGACTGAGCCACCCAGGCGCCCCCCAAAGTCAGATTCTTACCTGACTGAGCCACCCAGGTGCCCCATGAACTGATGATAGCCCATATGGTAGCACGAACGGCTTCCTCTCATTTCTCAGGGGTTGGCTCACATGACACCTTCCCCAAGAGGCCTTCCCTGACTCCCCATACAAAGGAAAATCATTATTTATATATACAACTGATATTGCCTTAATTAAAAAGAAACTGTCCTATATTTATTTGGATTTTAAGTAAAATCGTCGTGTATACTTAGCAAATTCAGCTTCCTGTTGAGTTCTCTTCTCATCATTTTGCTGCCTCTAAGTCCCTTTGGATGGAACTTCTGGAACAGCCATGGACGGAACCACTTTAATCCCAGCATGGTGGGAGTTACAGACTTAGGGCAAGATGGGTCCTGTTATCTGGGCTGTTCCATTGAGCAGGAAGAAAAATGGGCCACTCAAGGAGGACATAGAGATTATGGCTGAAGACTTCAATACATTCAGAGAAATGAGGGACAGATGGGTGCTCTGGGACTGGGGTGGAAGTTTCATTATGGTTAATCAGAGAAGGCTTCCTGCCTTACTGGGCACTTTGTTGCACTGCAAAGATTTTAAAGGGATGAAGATGACTAAGATACCATAATAATAGTGATTTTGTTTAGTGCTTGATTCCACGCCAAGCACTGTTCTAAAAACTCATATTCATTTAATCCTTACAAGAATCCTTATAAGAAGGGTGCTCTTTTCATCCCCATTTTACAGGTGTGGAAACTGAGGTACAGAGAGGTGAAGTAACCTCTCCAGATAGTAAGAGGTCAGGGCAGTCTTAACTATCAGGCTCCACTGCCTCTCTAATAATGATGCAAGCAGCACTTTTTTCCTGTACAGCTTCCCAAGCCTGTCCCCCAACTCTAGACGGTTCTGAGCACCCATGAAGTAGCCAGGGCAGGTGTTTCACCTATATTTTCTAAGTGAGGGTGTGAAAATTGGAGAGGTTAAGCAGACTGCCCAAGGAACTACAAAAAAGAAGAGACAGAAGTTCCACCAAGCGTGCCTAAAGGAAAGCCTTTGGGGTGTTTATCCTCCAACCACCGTCCATAAAAGCCCCAGCCCTGAGCAAACAGAGGGCATTTGGGAAGTGACTCTGGAAGCCAGCAAGCAGGCCATGTTTCCCCAGCCCACCCTCTCCCAGCAGTAAGATATATATATATATATAGCGCCAACAGAGAAATGAATCGTGTGTTTGTCTGCAGCCCCTTCTGCAGATCCATCACAGAGCAGTGCTCGGTGCAGATTTTGCAAACAGCTTGAGATTACTGAATTAATTAGAATAAAATTAATCAAAACACCCACCGCAAAGGAACCTGAGCGTGTGGAGTGTGACTTGGGTAAAGGAGGAGGTGCAGCTGAGAGATGGCACTACAGCCTGCAACTGGCTGGCCGCCCAGAGCCCACTGGGGCAGGCCAGAAGCCACCGGGGCGGGGCTCTGAGTCCTGCCCACACTTCTATATGCCCCCCCCCGTTTCTGTACACAGGGCCTCAAAAAGGAAGGAACTCTGCCCCTTGTGTGCAGGCTGTACATTTTATAGGGGCTACAGCTTGGGTCCTATAAGTGTTCGAGGTGATACATGAGAGGGAGCAGGGGAGGCAGGGATAGTGTAACAGAGCAGAGGTCAGAAGACCTAGGGACTCTGGGCATCATGGTGCCAGTTTCCCAGGACAGAGAGTTTTGACTTTACTCACTTGGGTTCAAAGCTTATTCCACTACTTACTAGTTGTGTTACCTCAGGCACTGACTGGCTGGGTAATTTCTCTGACCCTTAGTGTCCTCATCTGTCAAGTGGGGATATTAATAGCACCTCCCTTATGGGGTCTGGTATACAGTAAGTGCTATATCCATGTAAGCTGTTATTATTATACCTCACCAGTCAAGAGGCCCTATCTATCTTGCTTCAACTTGGCTTCCTATTTCCTTTCTTTTCCTGCTGCCCCTATCTCTGTCAGGCCTTCATTCATTCATTCATTCATTCATTCATTCATTCCATAACCATTTATGGAGCTCCCACTCTGTACCTGACACTGGACCAAGAGCCTGGGGAAGCAAGGGTAAGACCCAGCCACTGCTTTTGGGGGTCCCCCATCTATCAAGGGGTGTGGATGCACCTAGTCAAACTCCCAGGGGTCCAGGAATGCTTCACAGAGAACTTCAGCTATAATTCGCCATGTGTATAAGATATACAAAGGAGAAAAGGCATTCTGAGCAGTGGGAACAGCAAAGTCAAGTCCTGGTTCAAGAACCTACAATCGGCCCTGTTCGCTTACTGTTGTCCATGTTGTAGGTGACATGCCTTCTGCTTGGGTTTCAGGCTTCTCTCGAAATCTGCCTCCACTTACTTACCCCTATGCTCTTGAATTCCTCGTGCTTCCCTTCAGCTGGGAATGATACGGTTATTGTGGAACTTAGATGATTATGTGTATGCAGCAGGTGCTTAACAAATAAGCCTGCCTCCATACACATTAGCCTGCTTAGTCGGGTTCTCTTTGCTCAAGTGTGTGCAGGAGGCAGCACTGTGCAGCATTCAGAGCACCGAGCTCTGGTTCAGATGTCAGCAGAGCAATTTCTAGTCTTGGCTTTGCCTCCAAGTAGACCAGCCACACTCCTGTCCCTGCCCCAAATGAATCCTCCCTATATTTCCTCATCTGCTAAATGAAAGGTCCCAGAGTTTCTTAATAGTGGGCTTTGAGCATTTTGGGGGGAACAATTCTTTGAGACCCTCGCATGTAGGGCATGACAGTTAAGGTCCCAGTAGTGCCCCAGGCATCAAAGCAGCCAGAAACCTCCCTTCATTACTGCCACATTTCCAACCCCTCCATGCCTGCCCCAGGGCAGACACCCCCTATTGAAAAGCATTTTCATGGTCCTTTCTAGCTCTGACCTCTAGTCATCTCTGGTTCCTCAATTACATGTGTAATGCCTTGAGGGGACCCCCATGGTGCCTAGCCAAGTTCAAGGCCCATGATAAGGCAGCAAATAGGGAGTCAGTGAGCACCTCCCGGGAGTGGCTGCAGACCAGGCTCTGGAAACTGAGAAATTCCAAATCTGGTTCTTCCACTTCCTACCAGCTGTGTGATGCTGGGAGAGCTGAACCCCTCTGAGCTCCAACACTTGGTTCATCTGTAAAATGAACGATGATAGTAAGAGTAACTGCCTCAGAGTGTTATTGGGAGTGTTAAACACGATAATGAATGTAAAATGCTTAGCACAGAGCCTGGCATGCCATTAAATGCTCAATAAAAAGGTTTATTGGGTCATCCTAGGCAAAGTTGAGTCTCTATCAAGTTTCTCATCAAACAAGGATAATAATGCCACCCTTCACTTTGTGAGATCAAAGTAAGCACACACATATAAGCTAGGCACAGTTAGCCCTCTGCAGGGCACATGGCTGGTGGATGCGTAAATGACTCGCCATCTTCGGAGGTCAGTTTGGTAGCATATTTCAAAATTACAAATGCACGAATACCTTGTCCCAGCAATACCATCTCTAGCTAGTTTTTCTATATACTCCCAAGTGTGCAAAATAACATATGTACAAGGCTTGTATTAGCAAAGGATGGGAAATGGATGGCCATATCCATCCATAGGGGATTGGTTAAATCAATTATGGGACATAAATACACTGGGATACTAACAGCTGTAAAAGGGAACAAGGAAGTTCTTTATGTACTCATATAGAAAGATCTCCAAGACACATTGTTCTGGAGAAAAAAGAATGATGTGCTATAATGCCTACATTTGTGTGCTTGTCTATCCGTAGAATATCTCTGAGAGGATTCACAGTAAATCAGCAACAGCAGCTGTTGTCTTCAGGGAGGGAAAGCAGAGTGCAAAGAAGGGAGGAAGTCTTTTGTGAATTTGGAACCATGTGCATCTAAAAGCTATTGATAAGTATAGAATCTGACTTAAAACATCAGGGACTGTAATGAGCCCAAATCTGAAGCGAGGTCTTCTCCTGGGGGATGGCTGTGAGGCTTGGTTTCAGGCATATGGCCCATTGCTCTTGCATTCCACACACACTTCAGGGGCCACGAGGGAGGCTCTGCTGGGGGCCGGGAAACATGGCGCCCCCTCAGGGCAGGCTGCCTCTTGGTCCATCTCCAGCACCCTGGGAGACCTCTTTCCCCCAAGGGACCCCACATGTTTATACTAAAACTGGGACTGTTTTACCAGGAGCCTGATTGCTCTGCCCAGGACTACACCACCCAAGAGCTCTGTGGGTGTCTGTGTGATTGGAAAGAGTCCTTGGGTGGCCTCTCAGTGGCTGCCAGAGAGGAAATTTCACAGATGGCCCTGGCCCTGTGCCCCTTTTCCCTGCCTGGAGCAAAAGAGCTGCCGCTGTAGTTCTGAAGGAACGAGCTGTCTGTCCCTGGAGCAAGATTCAGGGCAGGCGGATGGAAACACAGAGTCTACAAAGACAGACACACTTGGGTTCAAATCCCAGCCGGGCTACTTGCTTACTTATATGATCTTGGGCAGGGCATTTAGCTTTTGTGGGCCTCAGTTTCCATACCTGTGACACAGAACAATCACACACACTTCACAGAGGTGTTGCAACGAGTGAAAGTCACACCTGTAAAGTGCCTTGGTACAGAGTACTAACCGAGGGAAGGATTTGTGTGCAAGGGGTTTATTTGGAGGGTGATCTTGGGAAGGGCTGGGAGGGAGGCAGGGAAAGGAGGAAAGCCAATAAAGGGTGTGTTGAAGAGTACTTAGCGTCCTGGATCCTGGATTCAGTCCTGCTGGGCTTCTGGGAAGCTGCTTGGAACAACCCTCAATGAGGGACGAGGTTGCTGGGGTGTTTATATGGAAACTCCCTACCGTGAGTGGGTACTTAAACTGCTTAAATTTCCAGCCTGCCAGGTGCTTAGGGGTGAGGTAAGTGGGGGAATCAAAGAAAGCTGTCAGGCAGAGAAACTCAGATCCTTGGAACAGCGACAAGTCCAAGTGCCACACGTGGGACTCGTGAGTGCAGAGGGCATACGGTAGAGGCACCAATATCTCTATCATTAGTGCTTTAGTATGTGTTTGGTGCTGTTTTAATAATTTTACAAATATTAACGTATTGAAACCTTACCACAACCCAATGAGCTACATGAAGATACCGAGGCACAGAAAGGTTAAGTAACTTGTCCAAGGTCACCCTCTTAGAAGGGGAAGCCAGGATGGGAGCTGATGAAGTTTGGTTTATTAGGCCTATAGGGACTTTAGAGACCACCTAGGTCAACCCCTTTCTTTTACGAATGAGGAAACTGGAGACCAGAGAGGGGAAGCAATTTGTCCAATGTCACACAGTCAGCTAGTAACAGAACTGGCACTTGATCTGGGATCTCCTGTTGCTTCTCTGTGGTCCCCTTGCTTAACCTTAGCCTTTTCTCCTCTGGGTTATCAGTCTCAAGCAGAGCCAGAGGAAGGTAGAGGGTATGGGGAAGGTGGCATTCTGCAGAACTCTGGGTGCCGCAATACACAAGCCAGGGTGCCATTAATCGGCTGGGAAGGCGAGCATGGCAAAATCAGATTATGATCTTTAAGATGCGTGCCTTGAATCTCAAAATCAGAAAAGGAATCAGGACCCAGAGGAGGTTTGTGTTGCCTGTCCCTGCTTTTTAACCCCAGGCTGGCATCAAAAAGGAAAAGACGAGCTGGGCTCACTAGGGTGTGAAATTTTCTTTTTGTCTCCTGAGGTGGGGAGGGAGAGATGAGAAATTGCGATGCACCCCGTGTGTAATTAAAGGCTCTAGAATTTCTTGAGGATTATGTTGCTCAAAGACACATGGGGGCTCTGGGTGGTATTACTGGGCCCAGGCTGACATGCCTCTGGACAGACTGAGGGAGGTAAGGAGGTGGTGTGTGTGTGTGTTTGTGTGTGTGTGTGTGTGTGTGTGTGCGTGCACATGCGTGCATGTACTTGAACTGAGGGGAAATCACAACTGACAAGACATAAATTAACTCTTACAGCTTCATACTCCTGAGGAAAGCCAGAACAGGTGCTGGCTGTCCTTGCCTGGAGATAACTTAGAATCTTCTTTGAGTTGTCAAGGTGTGTCCTTGCCAGACGCTCAGGGGGTTGCTGCAGACATGGCTAGCACAAGGGTGTCCATGTCCTGGTTTGCCTAGGACAGTCTCAATTTTAGCACTGGAAAATCCTACATTCTGAGAACCCTCTCAGTTCTGGACCAGTCAAGATGGTTAGGCTCCTGAGGCATGATCTTTCAGTTCCCACCCTTGCTAAGGCTGGACGGAGAGAAGCCAGCTCCATGAGAAGACTGGGTCTGTGGGGGCTGGAAGAAAGCAGGGCCATGGGCAAGTAAAGGCCACCCTGGCTACATGTCCAAATCTGGCTCTAACTCTTGTTTTTGGTCCCTCCTCCCCCTCTCTGGCTGTTTCCTGGAATCAGGTCACGCTCCTCTCCAAGACCTTTCTTGCTCTGGGAAAGGGGTCCATGATGCCCTTGTGGGCCCATTGAGCCTGACTGGCAGGGCTGTGTGCCTGGGAAGGGGCCTGGTGTGGGAGCAGTGTAGGACAGGGACTGGGTTACACTGTGGGTACTGTGCAACCTGGGAGAGTCCCTTTCCCTCTCTGGGCCCAGTTTCAAATGAAGGGGATAGGCTGGAAGATTTCTTTTTCTTCCTTTCTCTCTTTCTTTTCTTTTGAGAAAGATTTATGTTTAAATTATGAAAGCAATGCAATTGTTTGTTGAAAAAAATTGAACAGTACAAAAATTTAAGAGTAAGAGGTTAAAGTCCCTTTCTCCTCATCCCATGGGACAACCACTGTTAACAGTCTTTTTTATCTTCTCAGACATTTTCTATGCATATGCAAGCATGTGAGTATATATAGCCTTTATTTAAAATGTAACACAAATGAGATCGTTCTCTACATGCTATTCTGCAGCTTGCTTTTTCTGTTTAACAATATAGCCTGGACATCTTTACACACACACACACACACACACACACACACACACACACACAGAAATCTCTTTCTTGTTTTTTTTAAAAAATTTAATTGAAGTGTAATAAATAAACAGCATTAGATTAATTTCAGGCGTACAATGTATTGCTTCTTGCCCGCTGCAGAAAGCTCCGATGTAAGGGGGCATCACAGCCTGTTTACCCCGAACTGCTGGTTTGTAAGGACCCTACTAGCTCCCAGGCTCACTGTCCAGACAACAGAGAGGAAACCAGGGGGTGGAATGGGGGTGTGGAACATCAGCGGATTGTCAGTCCAGGAAAGCTTGGTGTATGTCACCTCTCTTCCCTGAGAGATGAAAATTTTTTGGAGAGGGGTGAGGAGGGAAAAGAACTCCTGAGTCCAGACAATTAGGCCTGGGGTGAGGGTGGGAGGGCTTTTGAAGATACAGGAAACAGCCCCTCTGGCACCTAAGCGAAAGCAGGGCCAAATACACAGGCTCTCTGCTAATGCAATGTGACAGGGCTGCAGGGCCTGATAAGTTTTTCCATTTCTTTGTCTTTCCTGAGAGAAGCTCATGATTATCACCTTCTAGGTCACCAGAGGCGGAGCGCAGAGGGACAGCGCGGATCGTGCGCTTCCAGCGGGCTCCCATCAAGAAGTTAGAAGGAGGCCTGCAAATACATTTCCTATTATCGTCTTTCCACCCCGCGGTGACGTTCCCTGGTGGGGTTGGGGGAAGGGACGCGAGCAGCCTGCCCCTCAGGAGGACTTGGGCAGGAATATTAATGCCCTACGACTTCCCGGCTCCGGGAGGAGGAGCGGCGGCGGCCGTACGCGGTCCTAGGAGGGTCTGGAAGCTGGTTGCTGAGCAGCCCGTGGGAGGAACGGATCCGCCGGCTGGCTGCAGGGGCCGCCCGAGTCCTAATGAAAACATCGCCTCGCTCCTGGCGGGGCGCCCTGGACACAGCGTCCGGGCCTCTCTCCGCCACCTGGGAGAGGGTGGGTGCCGCGCGGGGGCGACCAACGCGTCTGGCTGTGCGCGCACAGCGACAGCGCTTCATTCCCGGCCCTGCATTCGTCTCGCTGGGTCTAGATAGATAATACAATCTCTCTGCCCACACCCCATTTGCTTGGAGACAGGCTGGGCTTCTGAATTTTTTATGGCCTCACTCAGCTTGGAGGAAATCCAGAGGTCAAAGCCGGCGCAGACGCTCCAGTCACCTTGCCCGTCCGGGCGCGCAGCCTTTCCGAAACGGGCTCACCCATGGGGCCCTAAATTACGGCGATTACACCGCAATTGGCGGCGCGATATTACTTTGATACACTACCTGCTGCAGCCGGGACTGGGAGGCGTGCATTATTTACCAGGGAGGCTGCCCGCGCCGCGCACCAGAACGGCCAGCGCTCCGCGGGGTCCCGCCTGTCCCTGCAGCCCCCGCCCCGCTCGCAGCGTGCGGGGTCTTGGCGGGGACGGGACTGGAGCAGCCACCCTCTCTCGAAGTGACCCCTTCCTGACTCCAGGATAAGTCAGGAGAGGAACGAGTGACAGAAGAGGCAGCTTGCGATGAGGCTGGGGTGTGTGGCTAGGGAGACGTGCTGAGTTCCCGGCTCCTCTTGCTCTAAAGGGCACGTCGAGTCCCCTTTTTTTTTTTTTTTTTTTTTTAATGGTTTTATTTATTTAGGAGAGAGAGAGAGACAGCGTGAGCAGGGGAGGGTCAGAGAGAGAGGAGGTCACAGACTGAAACAGGCTCCAGGCTCTGAGCTGGCAGTCAGCACAGAGCCCGACGCGGGGCTCGAACCCACGAACCGCGAGATCATGACCCAAGCGAAAGTCGGAAGCTTAACCGACTAAGCCACCCAGGCGCCCCACGTCGAGTCCCCTTTAGCCGGCCACCTGGAGCCTCTGCCACGCGCGCCTCGGGCACCGCCGGGAGGGCGCGCCTACGGCGCACGGCTGGCCTCCGGACCCTGGCCCAGGGCTAGCAGCCCGTTAACCCCTCGGCCAGGCTCCGTGGCTCCGCCCGCAGCGGGTAGCAGGGATGGAGGGAGATCTGACTACCCGCCTCCGCTGGTCCTGGAAGCTGAGAGCCGAAGCCTGATTCCATTCTCGCTGGGGGCTGGGGACCGGAGCTGGGCAGCTGGCCTCTCTCCGGCTCCCCCATTATGACTTGGCATCAGCATCTAGATTGCAGGTTACTTCTGCTTTTATCCAAAGCGGTCCTTAAGGGAGATGGATTTCTGATTGAAATCCAGTCAATTGGCGCTGAGGCTCGAAGGACGCAGCATGAGCACACTTCTGGGGAAATTGCCCTGGGTCGGGGAGGCGGGGTGGGGGAGAGATCAGGAGCCACAGGCCCTGCTCAGGCCCTGCTCTGGAGCCTGTGAACAAGCACCCTTTGGCTAGTATCCCTAGGAGTCCCCGGACATAGAATTTGCTCTTTTTCCTTTCTTTTTTTTTTTTTTCCAAGTGCCCTGGGATTGATGGTCTAGCTCCAGCGGGGGACTCCCAGAGATCACTGCATCCAGTCTCAGGCATGCAGACAGCATGTGATAAATGAGCTCCAAGAGTGGGCCCACCCTAGTCAGTGAGACTGGGGTGTCTGTTTTGGTGGGTGAAGAGGATGATCTGCAGTGGGTCATGGTGGTTGGTTGGTTCAGATGGGAATTCGTGTTGAACATGCTAGTTGCTCTCCAGGATTTACTAACAAATGGGGAGAGAGGTAATTGATCTCTGCAGGACACGCCTGGCTGGGGACAGCCTTGCTATTGGTGCCTGGTAGAGAGGGCTGCCCACAGCCCTCCTGGTGTCCCCAAGCCCCTCCCTCCCCTCCTAGATAGTGCCCGACCTCCCCCTGAGCCTTCCTTCCCCGCCAGGGAGCAGCTGAGGAGCCCTGGGAAGACATCTCTGACCCCCCACATCTCTCCCCGTCATCCTGAAAGTCCTGAAATTCAGGTTCTGGGACTCTGTATTAAGCCTTTCCCTCTTAGCAGAGCCTTACTTAATAAGTAAATTCTCCTAGGAGGAGCAGTACTTTGAATGTCTACTATCTTCCAGTGGAGGAGTTTCTCAGCCCAACAGGCAGCTGGAGGAACCAGGTGTGGAGGGGCTCCTGGAAGGAATCAAAAGGCGTGGGAAGGTGAAGGATGACAAATGTCCACGCTTCCCAGTTGCTCGGGAGAGCACAGGGCTTGGGTAGGAGATACGGAGACTGAGCGTAACACACTCCTTGATATCCCAGAAATGTCAGGAGCTCATTCCGCCTGCTCTTCCTGGGTCAGCAAAGAACACATATATCATCTCTCCATCCACTTTGGGACTTGCCGGAGATGAACGTATTTTTAAAGAGGAATCCCAGCTGCTGCAGGAGCAGATGGCACTGTGGGGGCAGCCAAGAGTGGGAGAAAGCACCGGCTTGCAAGTGAGGAGCTCCAGGGCTCTGCCCTGGCCCTGCCCCTGGCTGGCCGCTAGCCACAGTGTGACTGTGGGCACGTCACTCCCTGGCTCTGGCCCAGGTTCCCTTGCGAAGAGCGATTGGGTCCCCTGCAGTGTGCTAGGAGAGCAGAGGGCCCGCTCTCCTGCAATGGTGAGGATGGAACAGGATCCGGGTCAGCGAGGAAGATTTATTTTCCTATTTATTTGTTCTGTTGGGCTACAGAGAGTGGGGCCATCTTCCAGGCCTGCAGCCGCCACAGTGTGTTCATGCTTCTCTGTTGGAGCTGTTTGCCTGACTCATTTGTTCAGTGGCCTCATTGGCTGGGGCTGGGGCCCTGTGTCTTCCTGCCGTTTGCCTCTGGCCCATCCCTGGGGTAATCAGAAGGAGCAGTTCTAGGTGTGAGGGTGGATGAGACTAGAACATCTACCAACACTGACTGACCCTTGGGTTTGGAAAGGATCTTAAAGGCACTTAGTCCTGCTACCGCCTGGTACTTCCAGATCCCTCCTTAGAAGCTCCACCTTTCAGAGTGGGAGGCTCACTACCTTTTGCCCATCCATGCTCTTAGAAAGTTCATCCTTTGCTGTAACCGAAGTCCAGACCCCTGTATTATCTCTCCTTAGATCTAGCCTTCTTCTTGGCGGCAGCACATAGAAGGGGCGAATTCTACAGGCTTCACAGGACAGCCCTTCTGGGATTCCAAGGCAGCCATCTTGTCCAGGGCAGCCCAGTCTTCTCCAGGCTCAACCTGCCCAGCAGTGCCCGGCGCACTCACGCTGCTGTACTCGTCCCCTCAGGATCTTAGCTCTGGCAAGAAGTGATTGAGCTTCCAGACCAGGCAGAGCCCCTGGTCTTCAGGGAGCTCGCAGTCTGGGAGACAGTCCTCCTAGGACCGAAAAAATGAATAACAAAATTACACAGGCATTTGGAACCGTTAAATTTCCAACTGGCATGGCTGGTGGTCCGGAAACCTCCTCAGAGGTGAGTGGGTTTAGTTATCTTCCAGGGAGAAGAATTTTCCACTTATCTCTGAAAAAGCTGTCCTGCCCTTTCTCTGGGATCAGCAGGTGATCTGAGGGGGGCTGGGGCCTGCTAGGGTGCCCCAACCCTCCACGGAGAAGGAGAAAGATAGCCATGGGAGAGAATGTGCTTCAATTCTTCCATCCCCCACCCGGCCACCCTGGGAGTTGGGGGACCCACTGGGTTAGGTGCCACAAATATCTGAGGTCCCGTGGGCTTGTGACCTTGGGGAAGCCACCTCAGCATCTCAGGCCCCAGAGCTCCCCTTATGTCTCCTGATTCCTAAAAGATGTTCCTGGAGGGGCCGGTCTACACTGGCAGGGAGTGGGCCTTCCACATCTAGTCCCCCTCCACCCGGCCCCAGCTCTTAATTTATTATTAACTCTGGAACTGACTTTGAAATTATGGAAGACCATGTTGTTTCTTTCCTCGGCATCTCTTATGGTCCCCGAGGGGAGGCGAGCTGAGAGTGCCAGATACACAAATATGCTGTGAAAACCCCGTGGATTTGTGGTTGTAGCAAGGGGAAGGAAATTAGCTGTAATAAGCTGCTGCCGCTTCATGCGAAAGCCTCCAACGCAGACCCTTGGAGGGGCTCCGGGCCCCCTTCCTCTGCTCTGCCCTCTTCCCAGCCACCTGGCTGGGGACCTCTGTCTTCACGTTCCCCTGCCTGACAGTGGCCCCCTCCCCACCTAGTCCTGTGACATCACTGATGAGGATTATCAATATCCTCAGTGAGGAGAAAAAGGAGACCACAGGCACACAAAGAAGCTGTCCCTGCCTTTCCCTGAGCGATTAGCTTGAATGGTGGTAGAAGCAGGTAGGAGTCAATTTTCATTCTCCTAGAATTACTGGGAGGGAGAGGTTATTTGGAAGTTTCTGAGAGGTGAGAGGGATTCGTTGGCCCCCAAATATAAGGAGCAGTAGGTGTCTGGCCTTTTTCTTTGTCCTCTCCTGAGGAGAACCAAGGTCTAAAACCTTTAAGTGACTTTCCCATAGCAGCCACTGCACTAACAGCAGAAAATAGCCCCGGGCTATGGCTGGGGCAAGGGAAGGAGCTGTTTTATTCCTTGGCTGGCTAACAAGTTGGCCTACAATGATCTGGCCTCCGGCTTCCTGTTTCACTTCTAGTGCAAAGAACATGACTCAGTCACGTGGCAGATGTTATATAAACATTCACTGAATTGAGTAGGTTAGCTTCTCCAGCTAACTTGCTGCGTGACCTCAGGCAAATCACCCAACCTCTCTGGGCTTTGCGTTTTGTACCCGTAAAAGAATGGAGGTGAGATGAGTGTGCCATTCCTGAGATAAAGGCATAATCACGGTAGGTAGCAGTGTTTTATAACCGTGACCCAAACTCACTTTCTGCCACCTCCACCAGCCAACGGGATATACTATCTACTGCAGCCTCACTCACTGATAATGCTATTATAAGGAAAGTTTTACGTCCAATATGATACTCATGATTTTCCACTGCTGCCCATTATCTTTGTGATTTAAAACCTTAGCAATAAAATGATTTTTTAAAACCAATATTGCTGTTTTTTTACTTCTTTACAATTTACTAAGATTTTTTTTCCCTTGGAGAGAGATCAGGGTTCAATGGTAAAGAGCATGAGTTCAGGAACTTGACTATTTGGATATGAATCCTGACTCTACGATTTGCCAGCTGTGTGACCTTGAGCATGTTTCTTAATGTCTTTGTACCTCAGTTTCCTCATCCGTAAAATGATGTATCTTAAGGTTGCGACCTGAAGGGCTTAGAACAGTGCCTGGAGCATAGTTAAGTGCATACTTGCTTGGGTATTTTTACTGTAATAACAGAATGCCTTCAAATGCTTCTCAGGACAGGGTGGACTCTTTGTTTTTATTGTACTGGGTCCCGAACCTTTGCTAGAGTGATCAGTTAGCAATATATAATTTCTGGGGCACCTGGGTCAGTTAAGCGTCTGACTCTTGATTTCCGTTCAGGTCATGATCTCACCGTTTGTGAGTTCGAAACGCTCATCTGACTCTGAGCTGACAGTGTGGATTCTGCTTGGGATTCCTTCTCTCTCTCATTCTCTCTCTCTCTCCCTCTCTTCCTACCCCTCTTCTCCCTCCCCCTCAAAACAAATAAATTTAGGGGCATCTGGGTAGCTTAGTCGATTGAGCGTCCGACTTTGGCTCAGGTCATGATTTCAATGGTTCAGGAGTTCGGGCCCCATGTTGGGCTCTGTGCTGATAGCTCAGAGCCTGGAGCCTGCTTGGGATCCTGTGTCTCCCTCTGTTTCTGCCCCTCCCCAGCTCATGCTCTGTTTCTCTCTCTCAAAAATAAATGAAACATTAAAAAAATTTTTTTAAATAAATCAATAAATTTAAACAAACTTAAAAAAAAGATATACAGAAATAGATACAACTCTGAAATCCTGAGACGCGCCCACCAGGATAGCCTTTTGCTTCCAGCTAGAGTGCTGGTGGTTGGGGGAGGGTGTGTTCCTGATTAACAGAATACCCCTGTTAACCGAGAGTGGCCCATTCCTTTTAGTTTCATTCCCTCTGTAGTTGAGCATTCATTTATTTGAAATGCACAAACTCCTCTCCTTGCTTAGTCAGCAGGGTAATTCATATTCCTTTCTGCAAGGCCTCCTGGCATTATTGGAAAGAGCCCCCGCCAGGATGCGGAAGGTTGGCAAGTCTGTCCTGTGCCCACGCCTGGCTTCTGCATCTATAAAACGGGGGTCGTGATCCCTGAGGGAGTGTGGGCCTTCCCTTCTCACAAGGAGATATCAGGTGGGATGAGGGCCCCAAGAGAACTTTCTAAACTGTAAAGCCCTGGGCACCCCAAGGAGGGGGTCATCCTCATCTGAGAGCATCTTCCGGGGGCCCCTTTCCAGGACAAGAAGTTAACGTTATCCCAGGCCCCTGGACTGGAGGCCCGGGTGATGGCCCAAGGCTGCTGGGTCTCGGACTTCACCCCAAGGAACAAGAGGTGTTTTGTGCATTCTTTGCTCATCTTGCTTTATCCTAAAAGTGAAGACGCAAATCTGGTTAAAGGACAGTCCGGTGAACCAAGACTTCAGAGGTTGGATATGTGTATAAAACACGCAGTACGTGCACGTGGGGTCCACGTGGGCCCGGTCTTGACCACTGGCTTCCAGAGTTCATCCTCAGGTCTGGTCCCCACGCCCCGCATGTTCATTCACTGAACAAGAGTCTGCGGAGAACCAGCTGGATGCCGAAACAGGCGCTGGGAAGGCAGCTGTCAACAGGACGGACAGGGCCTGTGCTCTGGCGCAGCCCTTGCCGAGCTGGAGAGAGACCGCCGTCAGGAGAGGGATAAATAAGAAGGTTTGTGATGAGCACTACAAGGAAAATAAACCCACGGGGGCTAGGCCACTTCGTTGGGGATGATCAGGATGGGACAGGCTCTGCTGAACGGGCAGCTCTACGAAACGGAGATTGTCCTAAGTCCTTTCTCTCTGATACAAATACTGTTACCACGCGTTAAATAGTGACAGTAGTTAACAGTGACCGAGCACTTGCTGGCCCACACTCTGCGCTGCATGCTTTGCCAGAGTCAACGCTTCTAACCCCCACAATAGTCCCGTGAGGAGGGTATCATTATTACCCCCACTTCACAAATAAGCAAACCGCGGCACAGAGAGGTTAAGAAACTTTCCCAACATCACACGGCTAGCTTAATAACGAGTGAAAGTGGGATTCGGAGGTCCCGGTGGATTTATGAATGTTGTTGCTTTGGGGGACTACAGTGTAAGTATTTGTAACCGTCGCTTGAATAGTTATGCTCCATTAAGCATTCTTCATTCAATTTGACCCATTTTCAAAACGCATTTGGTAATTTGTAGTTTTATTTCATCTTCGTGAACAGGGCTCCTCTTGGGAGTTAGGAAGCTGGTGGTTCAGGGAGGCTGGTAGCTTCTAGGGTGGTAGAGGCCTCGGAAAGCAAGGGCTGTGGACACCACCTGTCCCGGGGAGCTTATTGTGGAGATTGAGAAGGTGAATCCAGAGAGGGGCTTGAGTCACCCAAACACATAGCCACCCACCCACCCACTCCCACACACACACCACACTGCAAACCACACACACCACACATTTTGCGTCCCCCTCCCCTCAGCCTCCTGCACATTTTGAGGAGCGTGTCAGATTCTATTAAGAGTAACCAAGCGCAGTGTTCAAACACGGTTTCAGCCTATTTATCCAGGGACACTACAGCTTTGGAGGCAGCAAACATGCCCATTTGTTACTATTTGCAAAGATGGTGTACACCAAACAAGGGCTTTCTGTAAACAAATTAAAAAGTAATAAAGTGGCCCCATCTGCATACTAGAGCACCATGCTTCCATTTTAATGAAGCTTGCTATCGCAAAGCCATTTTGATGGCTTGTCAAACATATTGAAGCCCATGGCTGAACACGGAAACGTGCTGTCATTCCTTCTCGTGGTCCTTTCTCTCTCTAGTGTGTACAGGGCACCTGCCATGTGCAGATGGGGCAGCTGAGGAGCTGGGCCCCGCCCCTAGGCCGTCTGCTGTGCTAGGGAGACCTGACGTGTGCATAGGATATCGTTAAATGTCAAAGTCAGATGTCACACAACGGCCCACGCGAGCCACCTGAGCGGTGATAATAGTCATACTATTTACTCAGTGCTTACCATATGTCAGGGTGCTGGATATCCTCTGTCTCTTCCTCCAGACCCACTCTCTGCCCTCTTCCTCCCTGCACTGCGGCCCCCAGAGTCTGACCTCATGACAACGCCACGACGTCCCCTGCTTGCTTTGTCCAGCAGGAGGCCGTGCTGGGAGATGGAGGAAGAGGGTGGGGGGGCAAGGTTGAGGTGGGTGTTTCGGGGTGCGGGGCTGCTTTCTCAGTGCCCACGGTGCCCGTCTCGCCCCTGTCTTCTAGCATAGCTTTGTCTCCGGCTCCCCACGACCGCTTTCTCCCCATCTTCCTCCAGGCCTAGGGGTGCTGATAGCTTCCCAGTGTTGCCAACCCTGGGGTTCATCCCATCCATTGCTCTTTCCTCCACGCTGCCCACATCTTTGCAGATAACCTCTCTGATGGACTCTCCTCGGTGGTTTGAATGAACCATCTGTTTCCTGCCAGGACCCAGATGAACACAAACAGCCTGAGCTAAGCCTTGGCAGAGATGTTCTCCATCCTCCCTCAGAACAACTCTGCGAGGTACAGGCAGTTATTTGCCCCATTTATGGATGAGGGAACTGAGGCTCAACGTGCCCCGGACTGAGGACGTGGCAGAACTTGAATCTAGTGTGTCAGTCCGCAGAGATAAGCTCTTAATCGCTGCCTCACCTCCAGGAGGGGGATCGGCCCACCTGTCATGAAATCATTTATTAGCAAACACTTGCCGAGCGCGGACTGTGAGCCCAGCATGGTGCTGGGCATGGGGATTTAGTGATGACAGAAGCTTCCCCTTCCCCTGGAGGAGGCCACAGCCTGGTCTCTCGATCGTGTGGTTCTCAACCTTGCGGCATGTTAACATCACCAGGGGAACGGAACTTCTGTCCGTCCTGCAGCCCCGCGCCCAGGCAATTAAATCAGAAGCCTCCGCGGGGAGCCTGGGCACTAGTGTTTTAGGAAACACCCCAGGTGACTCCAGTGGGTGCCACGGGTGAAGACTGGAGTCGAGGGTCGTGCTTGAGTGCAGCCGGGGGTCAAAGAAGGTTGAGACAGTCTGTGCCTGGGCCGTTAGGAATGTGGGCTGGCCTAGGAGGCTTTGGAAAGATGGAGCTGGTAGAGGTGAGCCTTCTAGGTTCGGGGAGTAACTGGGGAGGACATTTGCGTTTATTCATTCAACAAACACTAGCTGGGCAGCAACTCAAACTTAAGCAGTCTGTGCGGTTTATGGGTAGAGATGGTCCTTCGGGCTCTCACAGCACAGGAGCTCTCCTCTGGGGCTCTGGAGAGGGCTGGGCACAGGGGAGCCCTCCATACTCGTCCCTGCCCCTGAAGCCAGGGAAAGCTGCTGGCTGGGCCTGGGGCAGGGGCAGGGAGGAGAGGGTGTCCCGGACACGACTTACATCAGCCCCTACTGCCTAAACATGGGCTCTACGCCTCTCACTGGTCTTTCCACTTCAGCCAGGGCTTCATTCTCTACTCACTGCCCACTACCCAGAAAGGAGGAGGAATTTTTAAGTGAATGGAACATCCATCGCTCCCTCCATAGAGCACCTGTGAGTCTTGTTCCAGGAGACAAAAGAAATGGTACCTATGAAGGAGACACAGCCCTGCCTCAGGGAGCCCCAGTCTGAGGGGGAGACACAGCCCTGCCTCAGGGAGCCCCAGTCTGAGGGGGAGACACAGCCCTGCCTCAGGGAGCCCCAGTCTGAGGGGGAGACACAGCCCTGCCTCAGGG